>JAVRKA010000020.1:655000-5455000 GCA_034508555.1 Venustoraphidia nigricollis
CAAAGAAAATTGTAAACCTAAAAAGGAATTTTGTTTTATTTAAATTATTCTAAAACTCACAATTGACACAATTTAATATAAAATTCGCTTTGTTTCATACAAAGTAGTTAAGTGTGTATGTTTTCTCTCAGTGCATGTTCGACTGATAAATAATGAAAAGAAAAAAAATCGCTGGTCGTAGTGCTAAACCCTGCCGTCCACAGAATTAGGAAAGCTTATTCAATGAACAAAATTAAATAATAATAGTATATATATAGTAGATATATAGAATATATTTATTATTCGATACAACAAGTTAAGTAGCATTCGTCAACAAAAGTAGTTCTAATAATTATAATTAATCGAATAAAATTCATTAACTGAATATAAACAAGATTTAATTAGCAGCTAGTCGTCAGCTCTCTTTTAAATTTAGGAAAGGGCAGTAACTTCAGCGCAGAAGAAGAAGGTTGTTGTGAAATTTTAAAGCCGAATATTCAGGGCTATTGCAATACTGACTTAGGTTCGGTTTAGGGAGTAAGAGCAAGTTGTTATAACGAATTTGATAACTATGCAGTGTACTGTGAGTTGAGTACTTCCCACAATATTTCTGAATACGACAAAAGCGAGTAAAAAATGTAGAGAGACGGAGCAGTTAAAATTTTATTTTATAAATTATATCTTATAATAATACATATATGTAACTTCTTTCTTATAGATTTATATACACTGATGATGCTTTAAAAAAAACCCGGGTCGCAGTGCCAAAACCCTGCCGACAATATAGTGTATTTACTAATATAGGCAGTGTGGCTTTATTATGCGAACTTAAGTTGGTATTTTGGGCAAAATAAAAAATTTGACTCCTTAATACACCCCTTAAAAGAACATTTTTTTCTCAGTTGCAATATTATTATCAATCCAACCTCTATACCACCTTTCAGCAAAGAATTCACTATCTGCAAACTAGTGTTTTCATAAAATTTGTAAATCCGGTTCTGTCGGGCCGATTTTATTAAAATTTTAGGAGCATTTCTTAATTGCTATTAAAGGGTTAAATTTCCATTTTCAAAGGATTCTGAGAGTTTTTTAGGCATTTTTGGGCCCAAAAACTTTTTTCAACCCCTAAAAACTACCCTTAAAATGGTCCGATTGGGCCTATTTTAAATAGGGTTCTTGCGGTGGTGGATTCCAACATGTGGGCAAAATTTCGTAAAAATCAATTAACTCTTTCGAAAGTTATAGCGCACACACACACATATATATATATATATATATATATATATATATATATATATATATATATATATATATATATATATATATATATATATATATACATATATATATAAACATTTTTAAAAATGGTGCCAAAGTGTTTAGAAGGTAATGAAACGTCGAGAAATTTTAGTCCGACCCCTAGGTCCCGCCATCCGACCAACGCCAATAGTGTATGTTGCCTATGGCAAATACACTAAAAAGCGAAACGTCTGTAAAATGTCTTTTTTTCGTATATATTTAATAAACAAATTATAAATTAGACTAAACCAGCCGTATAAAAAGCTTATATTTTATCCTGCCACCATGAAGCCACCCTGCATTTAATTTTCTGAGACAAATTTCAATTTCCACTCTATAGGGTGTTAAATTTCGAATTTTAAACAAAAATGACTTCACTATTATCGAATCTAAAATAGTTTCAACCACTAAACGCACATTCGAATTTCGTGAGGTGACGATTTCAAATATGTGCATCGAATTTCGTTTAAATCGATTGAGACCTTCAGCAGTTATCACGCAAACACGCACAAACGTCGAAATTATATAGTTCCGTCATCCGACCAACGTCATTAGTGTACCTGCTTATATAGTATGTATAGGCAAATACGCTAATAAAAAGAAATCTAGCGTAGGGAAGAAGGAAAAAAGAAAAACAGCGCGTCGCGCGTCTCGAAGAAAGTGGTTCTGTGTTATCTGCGACGACAGCGCGGATAAATCCCCGCCGGCATCGGCTGATTGATATTCAAGTTGCAAACCGATGGGTGTCACTCACTGCAAGGATGAATTTGGTAGAGTGACAGTAGTAAAAGTGTGGCCAGCAGATCACGTGACTTGGTCGGAACACGGATTGGCTGCGCCATATTAAGCC
Organism: Venustoraphidia nigricollis; assembly: GCA_034508555.1. Taxonomy (NCBI): domain Eukaryota; kingdom Metazoa; phylum Arthropoda; class Insecta; order Raphidioptera; family Raphidiidae; genus Venustoraphidia; species Venustoraphidia nigricollis. The sequence goes on from JAVRKA010000020.1 coordinate 657,129, forward strand.
ATTTTAAGCGAAGCAGCGTTAAGTGAGGTCTTAAGGTGGCGGTTCGCGCCGCGACAGAGACAGGAGACCAAGACCGGAGGCAGAGACTAGAGACCGAGACAAATGTCTCCGTTTTCGGTGGTCTGTTGTGTACCGAGACCAAAGACCTCTGTTCATTCAGTTTTGTTGAGTCGTTAGAATCAATCGTGTCGTGTTCTGGAAAATTATTAATCCACAGCGTAATGGAAAGCCATTCAGTTATGAAGTTACTATTGGAAGAAGAAGAAGACGATGACTTGCGATTATGTTATTATTATAAAACAAAACGAAGAATGCCTATCAACAAATTATATACAACTATAGAGGCCACGAAGGGTCATTTTCCCTTTCGATAAAGAACCATTTATTGTTTGAGGAAAATATGTTCAGGGTGTACTTTCGGATGAATAAAATACAATTATCCTTCAAATTTTCATCTCTGTATGCATCAAGTTGAGAATTAAATAGCGCAGGATGTTGTCTAATCATTTCTATCAATTTATCGGTGTCTTCATCAGAAAACGACGTCATTTTTCACAATTTTGCACGTGCGTCTCGAGCAAGACGCGAGACAGTACTAGTCCGGGGTAGAGACCGTCTCGCGGTCTTCTGTCTCGCGTCGCGGTCTCCTGTCTCGGTCTCGCTCGCGAACTGACACACATAGAAAACCTAGGTCAAGTAACGGTCTCGGTATCCAGTCTCTGTCTCCGGTCTCGGTCTCCTGTCTCTGTCGCGGCGCGAACCGCCACCTTTACTGTATAAGCCAGTGGTTCCCAACCTTTTTCAGCTGATGACCCACCTTTCCTTATCGGAATACCTCCACGGTCCATCGGTCCATGGTGTGTGAGTCATATGGGAAGGATGCAGTGATTCTGTTGTCTGCCCCAGATGTCGAAAATCAAGAACCAAGAAAACAATCAAAACGCAATTCGATTTATATCGATTTTTCTTATCTTTTCTGATGGTTTATTAGATGATTTCTGATAATTTTATGATCGAGTCGCGATCCCCAAGTGGGTTGCGACACACCGGTTGGGAACCGCTGGTATAAGCTATTTGAAAATGACAAGTCGTACGGATAAAAACCGGATTATTCGTTTCTGACACCCGCGTTCGAAGAAGTGAACTAGACCTCGCGCGGCCGCGCCATCCCTAAATACGGAGCTAATCACAACAGACGGTCTCTCGTTATTGTGTTCGATCCGTCCGGAAGCTACGACGAGTTCTACACAGAGAAGAGCTGTAATTCAAGCTCGATTTGCAATCCAATAATACACACAGCTCAATGAAGCTCAATTTTCACTCCATCTGCACCGAAATAAATAAAACTATATTGGCAATTTGAGCTGTACTCAAATTTTATCACAACACACAACAGGAATGTTGACTGCATTCAAATAAAAACATAATTTTAATGTTTAGTTCCTATAATAGAAATCCTAAAAATATATTTTTCCTTATTTTTAAGGAATTTAGCTAATATTTAATAAATAGAACGTTACTAAATCACTCTCAAGTAGGGTTTCTGGTTTCTCGACCTTTTTTATTCCTCGAGGCACGGGAATTCTCGAGTTTCTCGAGAAATTTTAAAATTTTTAATAAAACACGATGCTATTTTCAAATTTTACTATGTGTGACATCACGGCAGCCAAGTGACAAGTATTAGCATTTTGGAACGAAATTTGAAAGAGAATTCGAAATACATGATTTTTAAAGCTTGAGTCGTATTTAAATAAAAATAATAAATAGTTTTGGCTATATTAGGTACTTATCAGGGGCGTAGCTACCGCCGTATATGCCGTATCAATTATACAGGGCCCCCGGGCCACGGGGGCCCCCAACGTGCGTAAGCAAAATTTAATAAAAACTTCCCAATTTTTTTTTTATTTCAGAAATGACAAAAGTCAAAAAAAGCAATTTATTTTTTTCCCGCGTAAAGCGTGCGTTCAAAAGTTGGCAACACCCTACATCGGTTATCGCGGGCTGCGGGATTTCCCCGTTTAAGTCATTTACTTCAACGGCAGAAGGGCCCCCAAACAAATTTTTATACGGGGCCCCGCCAAGGCACGCTACGCTTCTGGTACTTATGTACGATTTAAAACACTTTCCCAAAAACAGTCAACATCCATGTTCTTTAACGGCGGCTCAATGCCACTTTATTATATTTTTGAAGTGAAACTTCTTTAACCCTAATTTTGTTTAATGAAGTAAAAACAAAAAACGACACCGTCATTTCGTCATTTCGGGAGCCGAAAGCGATTGGCTAGCGGGTGCGAATGAATTGAAGTGAAAACTCAATCGACACGCCTCTTTCTGGTTAGTGTTATTAATACCTACTGCAAAATAATTGAGTTTAAGTGTTCCGGAAGTCAACATTCGCCAAGGAACATTGGGTCAGGCTGGGCAATTGTGTATCCAACTTGCAGTAGAGAAATACGAGATATGAAGCAAATATTTGCCAATGAGTTAGCTTAATCAAAGTCAATATCAGTCATATTCAGCGTGCAAAAGAATGATCTATTCTCTATGTCAATGGATATAATAATCTGTATACTGTAGCTAAAACAAGCAAGCTACGCGTCATACACGTATATCCGTTTTTTCTCCCCCCTCATTGTAGCTAAAGAAAACCAGTTTCAACAACATGCGGTCGGCTACACTCTTTCCTCACCCACCCCCTCCCCCTCTTTCGCCGCTTCACTCATCTCATAAAGACTGAAGATGGTTTCTGTCGTAGAGCTTAAAAAGAAATTTGTTTCTATATATGTTTTGTTTCACTTTTTTTGTGTACTCAACTATCAACGGAGCGGATCCTTGACACGAATACACTTTGAATTTCAAAATAATTTGGATACCCCTTGATATTGGTCCAAATGACAAGCTACTTCTAAGTATACTCATGTATTTTCAACCTGTCGCGGCGGGACTGACCGATTGATGTATTTTCAACTTCTTCAACATTACTTCGAGGCAGTCCAATCAGACAAAATCTTTATTAATTTGAGGTCAAACGTATTTTTCCACTGGCTGAGACATGAGAAGCACGGACTAAAACTTGAAAATACGTGAGTAAAAATAGAGGATGTTGAAAATACGTGCAAGGTTACTAGAAACTAAAGTTGAGCGTTAGCATTGTTGAAGGTGTGACATGGCAAGACACGAATGAGGGTGGGGAAAATAGGCTCGTGGAGTCTTTTTCCAAACAGTTGGGATAACAATAATTGAACAACCAAGTCATGGGCATTGGTGACGTAACCAACCGACTCAACCAACAGACGTGCCCATGTTTATAGTATCCTACGCTCAACTTCATAGCATTGCTGAAGGTGTGACCAGACGAGACGCCTGAGAGGGTGGGGAAAGTAAACTTTTCATTTTCCTTAATTTCATCCAGTCCCAATTGTCTATCCTCTATTTCATTATGAGAGGCGGGGTAAGTAGGTTTGTGACGTCACATGGAGTCTTTCCAAACAGTTCGGACAATAATAATACCATAGGCATAGGTGACGTAGGCAATCGACTCAACCAATAACAGACGTGACTATGTTTATAGCCTCTTACGCCCAACCTTTTAATACTCCAGTACCCTTGGGTTTATTGCACCTTTTGTCAAATCGATAACAAAGAGCTCTTGAAATACGAGAAGGTTCAAATCTAAGTATTTGATTCCACTTATAAGCAATTCTTTTGTTCTTTCATTCGTATTTTATTCGCATGTGTAAATATCACATGAGCTTACATTAGTCTAGAGCTTCCCATTCGGAATATACGACAAGATTACAAGCTGTTGTCAAATATACCACGCGCTTTTAAAGTAAGTTATGTCGCGAAGTCAAATTAACAATAAATCGGGTATTTGAACGGAACTTTTTTGGCCTAAAAAATACTGTTGAAATTCCCGGGGTTTCCAAGACTGTGAAACACAAAAACAATTGTATTTTTAAAGTTATACTCTTTTGGCGCGTTTGACAACAAATTTTAGCAGGCAATGATAGTTACGCGCGCACAGCTAACGGAAATTCGACAGTATGAAGCTAGCCGCGCTATCGAAAATTCTATAGTATGAAGTTGGCTGCACTAACGAAAATTCGACAGTATGAAGGTGATCAAAAAAGACTCACACTGAAATGACAGATGCACGAAATCAATGCACTTTCTATCTGAGAACTATGTAATATACTAGACGACTGTATGACCTTTGATTACAATCAAGAGTCGTTTTAAATGTCATCCAGTGGAGTTTATATTATCGCATTTTTTTTAAATCGATAAATTGTATATAAAAGTAAAATCTAAAAAAAATTTTTTTTGAAAGTGTTTTAAAATATTTGGAGTTAACTTTTTGTAAGCATTATTCCTAAACTTTTTAAAGACTTTATTTCAATAAACTTTTTGCATGTATATATTAGAAATTAGTTTTTAATCACGCCAAAGAAGTATAACTTTAAACGTGGACATCCGCTTTTTTTTTTAAGCCCCAGTCCACTGATCTTAAATCGATACCTGAATGATAAATACCTTAAATATAGAAAATTGTCATTTCCCCTTGAATTTCTTGAAATTTTATATTTCATTTTTTTCACGAATAACGACGAGAGTACAAGCAGCAGCTCCCTAGTGAAGACAGGCTTAAATATTAATGTAACATAAAATCTTACCGATATGCCATATAAGTAGTCTTTGAAATCACTCACCTGAAAAAGAAGAAAAATACAATTAGATAAAATACACAAGGGTATAAAAATAAAAAATTATGAACCAAAAGATGCTGAATACAGTTATCTACACTAATATTATAAAGAGGAAAGATTTGTATTTTTGTGTGTGTGTGTATGTTTGTAATGAATAAACTCAAAAACTTCTGTGCCAATTTGAAAAATTCTTTCACTACACTCACGCTGAGTAGCATAGGCTATATTTATTGCTAGAAAATATTAGGGATCCTTACTAAAACTTTAGTAACGTAACCCAAGGTGTAAAAAAATGCCACAAAACATCTTTCGTCGCATGCGCTGCGAAAACTATTGATGATAGAACAAAAGTATGTTCTACAATATTAAAGAACATATCAATAACTACAAAAAACTTCGCGATACTATATGTCCAACTATTATCGTTATCTCACAATAACTTTTTTTTACATTTTAATAATCTATATAGATAAAAGACGACGTATATGTAATCTATGGACTCCAAACGGGTCGACCATTTTTGATGAAATTTTCAGACAATCTTTAGATTAGCCCAGCGGGTAATCTTCTGAAGTTTGGTAGCGATCGGATCCACAAAATTTTTTAAATTTCTTTTTGAGAAATAAGATTTTTCTTCGATTTTTGAACATTCACAAATAAAAGCGATTGAATTCGCGCAAATTCAATACACGTTGAGAATTTAATGATAATGGGTCTCATCTTTTATATCCTATATATTACATTTACACCCGGGCGAAGCCGGGCTGGGTCGCTAGTACAAAATATAATAGAGTTAGGTATACAAAATGTGAAGTAGGACATCCGAGAAATATGTAACAAATAATCATCAAATTTCATAAATAATTTAAAAATCCCAAGAGAGGTCAAGTGTTTATGTGTTCCCAATGTTTGGTTAAATATTATAGAGATGGGTGAAGTGGTGGTCAGATCAAAAACGTCGGAATCGTTTGACGTCGACTGCAGAAATATATACCGAATGGTTATAAGCGCACGGTTCAAAGGAAACGTTTCTCGTGAAGTCCAAGTTTCCTAAGACAGCAGTACCGTAATATAGTGACCGTAATATGACGGTAAATGACGTCACAAAAAAACGTGTACATAGAAATAAATAAATGTGAATTTCTCTGTAGCGGCGGTATCGCCGTAACGTAAAAAAGCGGCATACGTTTAATTCACACTTTTTGGTGACTTCATTCACCGTTATATCACGGTCGCATTCTTAGGAAATCAGGGCTGGGAAAGTTCTATCGACAATATAACATTTGTATGATATCTTTTCTCAAAATGTATATCGGCCATTTTGATCGTCTTCGTCAAAACGGAGTAAACTGTAAAAGAAGATATTCCTGTAAATTACGATTTAACCCATTTTTTCCCAGTGTTCCAAAATTGGAACTCTGTACGTTTGTCCCAGTGTTCCAAAATTGGAACAAGCGTTTAAAAAAAATTGGAATTATGTTGATAGAAATGTTCGTAAAGTTTGCCAACCTGCATTATTTTAAACAGAAAAATCACACTTAATTAAAAAAATTGCTGTTATGAAATACTATTTATACAAAATATATATACCATTTAAAAAAGTGTCATCGTTTTTAGATATTTTCCAGGATCACGTTTCTCGACTTTATGTCATAACATGCGCCATTCGCACCATTACTATTTTCCATTTACCACTTTCCGCTGTTTTCTACATTTTTTTAAGACTTCAACTTATATAATAGCAATGGGCGAATGAAGGAATATAGGAAATTAGGATACGGTAGGTAATTTTTGAATTAGGAGTTTGATAGGTAATTGGCCACAGCCTCAAATAAGGAACCACCTCGATATTTATCTGGAATTAATTGAGGGAAACCATGGAAAACCTCAATCAAAATGGCCGGTACAGGTTTACCGTTTCTCGGCGAGACGCAGTAGAAAAAAGTCCCAGCCACATCTGCCCCCGCCGGGATTCGAACCCGTGCCTCCAGAATGCCAGTCTAGTGCTATCACCACTACTCTACCCAGTTCGGTTCAAGAGCGTTATGTAAATATATAATTTAAAATAATTACGCGACCTTTATAATTCCGTTTTTGCAGGTTAACAGATGTCGATTCCAGTATTATTATAGTTCAGTGGAACTAGATACCGACTGCACATTAAGTAGGATAGTAGATATATTTATACAGAAACACACACGGCGTATACTTGAAGTGTTCTGCACCTCTTTTAGCTAACGAGACTCTATACCCTATAACCGTACTTACATAAATATATATACGCAATATGTAGTATGTGAGAAGCGAATTTGTAGGGTTAACCAAATATTTATTGACGACTAGTAATTAAGGCGGTTTTTTACTTTCCTTTATATCAGTGGCTCCCAATCAGTCGTCCCCGGACCACTGGTAGCCCATGAGAACCTCGAAAGTGATCCGCGGAAGTACATATAAAAAATGCCATTAACAGTGTTGGATCACTTTCACACATTTTGTGTTGAGACCTAGCGGTAAGAGGCGAGGTAGGCAAAAGATATATTGTGGGTGTGAGCTTCTTTAGCTCTGTCTCACTCAAATCATCCGCACGTTTCAATTTTTGGCTGGTACGAGACTAAAATGTGCTATTGCAAGGATGTCGTTGTCAATTGAATACTCTAATTTTTGGAAATATTTTGAAGATTTAAAAAACTTTTCCGAAAAAGGAAGAGTCACTTTAGGTTTGTGATGGAACCGTTTTGTGAAATAAGTACGGATAAGGTCGTAGTGTATTGAAAACGTGTGTTTTTTTGGCACAATTAATGCCAACTTTTTTCTAGTAAATTGAACATAAATTACAAAAGCAGTCCATTAGAAACCTCGATTTGTCCTTTATCTTCCTTATAGAGAAAGAATTTTTGCAAAATGTTGACGATTAAGTCTACAATCAGTTGACAGCCGAAGCTCTATTTTGGGCTTAAATTCAGAGCGTTCCGACAGCCTGAAATGGAAATTTTAAAAGCGGTAGACGTTAAACGAGACGGAATGAATACAATCGTGCTGATGATTATGTGTTTTAAAAAAACTGTTTTACTACTTAAATACCTTTGAATTTGGTTACCATTGATAGGGGATGTGGCACATAGGGAGTCCTACTGATTCAATTTCAGACTGAGTGGTCCGCAAACTTTTACAAGTTGGGGACCACTGTGAAATATGAAGTAAATAGGGAAACGTCGTGCAATAATTCGAGTTTTTAATGATTAACGCGTTTTCAAGTGTCCTGAACCCAAAAAAGTGCTTTGTAAAAATGTGTTTTTATTAAAGCAACAAAAAAATAATTTTCTTTATTCTTTTCTTTAAGGTCACCGATAGCCAAAGTTATTTAGGTTATCAATTAATATTGTCAAATACTATTTTTTTTTTAATTTTTATTAATGAAACTTTTAGAGACATGGGACGGGTGAGATTGGGTATTGAAATTTATTATTAAAAAATAATTCAAAATAATAATAATAATAATAATAATAATAATGCGTTTAACGTCCGTTTCTCGACTTTATGTCATAACAGACGCCATTCCCACCATTACTATTTTCCATCTACCACACTTCCCGTTATTTTTCTACAGTTTTAAAACTTCAACTTATGTAATAGCAATGGGCGAATGAAGGAATTATAGGAAATTAGGATAAGGTAGGTAATTTTTCAACTAGGAGTTTGATAGGTAACCGGCCATGATCTCAAAATAAGGAGCCATCTCGATATTTATCTGGAATTAATTGAGGGAAACCATGGAAAACCTCAATTAAGATGGCCGGTACAGGAATTACCGTTTCTCGGCGAGAGACAGTAGGAAAAATTCCCAGCCACATCTGCCCCCGCCGGGATTCGAACCCGAACCTCCCAAATGCGAGTCTAGTGCTGTCACCACTACTCTACCCACCTCGGTAAATAATTTAAAATATAAATAGGTACTACGTCCCCAGAACCTTAGCTGTTAGTGGCTTTGAAAAAAGTGAAAAGCCCGTTTAAAATTATTGTTAATTGTTATTGTTGCAAAACTTAACCTCAATTTTTTTTAAACATCTCAACATGTCATCTACAGTCGTTATTAATTTGTCTTTATTTAACTTGAACGAATAAAAAACCAAAATAATGTAAAACCCTACGTTGAACAAAAGAAAACTTCATACAAACACATAGATACAAACGTATAGTATAACATCAGAGCAAGGAATTTTAATTGAAAATCCTCAGGAAACAAGGATGAGTCTCCATTCACTGCTCTACATAATATATCTGTACAATCAGCACATATACTTCTACCTGAAAGGACGGCCAAATTGCATATTAAATAACAATTTACATTAATTTGTCAAAGTGAGTTAATTCTGAACTGTCTGTCATACATGTTCAGGCGGTAAATTAGAAAAGTATTTCTTTACAACTCATGGCACATAGATTTCAACAATTTGTATGCTTTTTCTTAACCTTTAACTACTGACGTGGGGGCCTCTCAGGCCTTGAGAAAGTAAGATTTTTGAATTGCTCCCTTCACTCGCGCACGACACACGCGTACCTTCTAGTATCGGCGACTTGTGATTTTTTGCTTTTTTTTCAACTCTTTCGTTTTTTACATGATATTACAATATTTTCCAATTTTCTTTTATATAATAAAAAAAATATTTTCTTGTTTTGGTAATTAGTGGTGACAAAAGTCTCTTTTGTATGTGATATTTGTCATAAAAAGTTTCGTCATAAATATAGTTTGGTACGGCATACGAAAACCTATAATATCAATACAAGTGGTACTCATTTTGGGTGGTTATATTGCGTTTTGAGTGATTATATTGCGTTTTAAGGTTTTATATTGCGTTTTGGGGGTTTTATATTACGTTTTGGGTGGTTTTATGTTGCGTTTTGGCGGGTTAATGCAATACAATATTAATTTTACAAAAAAATTGTCATGATGCTAATTAGGACCAAAAAAGTGTAAATAATAGTTTATGATACAAATGTCCATATACTGATTTTTATGTATTCGTTATTCATATACATCGGGTTGCCATTTCTATATATACCTAATAGAAAAATAGACTTTCAAAATTCGATATTTCGAAAACTAGTTCCAGGGATGGCCTGCAGGGTCAATCGTTTTTCTGATTTTTTATATATAAATATACTGTTATTTTTAAAATCTAGTACCTTGTAAAAATAATTATATTATGTTGAGTTATATTGAAAATAAAAATTTTATTGAAAATAAAGATTTATAGATATACTAAATATCAATATCGCCGTTTTCTTTAAATATAACTGTCAACCTAGCAAAACAGCGAGCAAACGAGCAACCTTAATGTGAAGTGAACTAGCAGCGTTCCCTACCGACCACCAAACAGGATACCATGCATGGCAGCCTGCAACCGAACCTAGCAAGTGAGCAAGCACGAAATCCAGCACCGTGTGAATGGGCCTTACGAACTTTCCTGCATAGAATTTTAAAGAGAAACTCCTAGGCAGTGCATTTTTAGTGAACTTTTTACACGAATAAGGAAAGCAATTGAAGAAAGAGATTTAATCCAATGGCAAAGACTGAACAGCCCTGCGTTGTTCATGGAACGTAACAACCTGTGCTTTTATGCACGTATGTAGGTTTAGCCGAGCCCTCTGAAAGAGAAATACTCGGAATGGAAAAACAAGCTTTTCAAAATGCGAACACTCGCGCTTGTCGCAGTTTGTCATTCTCTTTATTTGTTATACTGTCTGTGAAAACCATCCACAGAGCAAGGTAGAAAGTGTATAAGCAAAGTTTCTGTGTACAGTCACTGTCAAAAAGTGTAAATACACTTCAAAAAGTGTTGTCAATCTGGATTCGAGCAATGACCTCAGATAGCATTACAACCCTACTTCAGTGTTTACGTTGTGGATATTTTAAGTAGAGATGGAAAAAACGGGACTTTTTAGTAATCTGCATCTTTGCATCTGGATCCCGTATGTGAGCCGGCTCACTGAACCGGTTCAAAAAGAGCCGAGTTCTGAATATGTTACTGCACTCTGCCACTGAGTTACTCAGTTCAGTCAATCATATCACGACCTGTATAGAATCAAGAATGCATAGCCAAACATGTGACCTGACAGATGCATCAAAGCAAGAACTGATACGTAAGTGTAAAATGTGATTCTGTGTGTTAAGTGTTTCACTGAGTTATGCGGATCCGTTGATCCGTCGGCTCAAAAAAAAAATGAGTCGGCTCCCACGGATCTTCTGTCTTTGAACCGGTTCAGATCTGAGTTACCCAACTCTACCTTGGAGTCTAATTACGTCAAATTACATGAAAATTAAATTAATTGACGTCACTAGAAAATATCCATGAACGGAGATGGGATTCGAACCCACGACAGTTTAATTCAAAAGTCAGCAAGTTAACACAATAAACCCACAGACATACAAAAAAAAATCCTCGATAAAAGATTATACAAAAACAAGTTATTTGCAACATATTTATTAACTGTCGAAATTTATGATCCAATTAAATAAAGTTATCAACTAATATGATCTTAAATTTATTTACAGACTAGCTTTTGTCTGCGTTTCATGTATACATGTATTGTTAATGTCGATTTATTTTGACTTTTCTACGCGGACGAAGTCGCGGGTAAAAGCTAGTGATAAGCAAAACGTTAAATTTTCCAATATCCACACAGATGTTCAAGTAGGTACTAGGTATATAAAGAGTAGAATTTCATTTTATTTCATTTGCATCAAAGTGATTCTACAGACGATCCGTAACAACAATTTCATGATTTTTTCACCCCCCCCCCCGTCCTTGTCACAGGTAGGCACATTTGTGAGACCCCTCTCCTTGATGTTTTTAAGATTAAGATTAAGAAGTAGATTTAGTTTTTCAAAAATATACATATTCTGCATATTACATCTTTTACATTGTAAAAAAATAATAGGTACATCTAAAGAGATCGTGCTAGATGTACCTTACAAAAAACCTTTAAATGTCTCTGAAAATAATTATACCATATGTACTTATTATAAAATTTTTAAATGCAATGAACTGAAGAAGAATTATTATGTTATTATATATAAATATAAATATGAAATTATTATTAGTGTATTTGCCATATGGCAACATACACAATTGGCGTCGGTCGGATGGCGGGACCTAGGGGTCGGACCAAAATTTCTCGACGTTTCATAACCTCCTAAACACTTTGGCACCATTTTTAAAAATGTTTATATATATATGTTTATATATATATATATATATATATAAACATATATAATATATAAAATTTCGTTAAAATTAATTAACTCCTTCGAAAGTTATTGCCCGCACATATATATATATATATATATATATATATATATATATATATATATGTGCGGACAATAACTTTCGAAGGAGTTAATTAATTTTAACGAAATTTGGTATACATGTTGGAATCCATCACCGCACGAAGCCTATTTAAAATGGGCCTAATCGGGTCATTTTAAGGGTAGTTTTTAGGGGTTGAAAAAAGTTTTTGGGCCCAAAAATACTGAAAAAATTCTCAGAATCGTTTCAAAATTGAAATTTAACCCTTTAGTAGCAATTAAAAAGTGCTCCTAAAATTATAAGCAAATCGGCCCGACAGGACCGGACTTACAAATTTTATGAAAACACTAGTTTGCGTATGCGAATTTACTTACTGAAGGTCGTATTTAATTTGGTGTAGATGTTGGATTGATAACAATATTTCAACTCATAAAATTATTATTTTAAGGGGTGTATTAAGGGGTTCAATTTTTTTTATTTTGTCCAAAAACAAACTTAAGTTCGCATAATAAAGCCACAATACCTATATTAGCAAATACACTATATTGTCGGCAGGGTTTTGGCACTGCGACCCGGGTTTTTATTTTTTCAATAAATTAAAAGCAAATTAAACATTCTAGATCCTTGATGATAAATAATTATAAAGATGATTAGAGGATTTAGGATCAATAACTTAGTAAACGTTTCGTATCATATATTGATACTTAATCAGGCCATCATAATTAACTCTCTTAACATAATTTTAAGCTGAGAATGTTAAGTTTATATAAATATTAAGAGCACTGTGGTTAGAACAATAAAAATAAAAGAATAGTACCTTCTTACCACAACAGATTTATTCAGTGGATGTACATTTCAAGAGCTAAGCTCCCGTCTTTAGCAAAACACTAAACTAACTAATACAACAAAATCCTTAATTTATATACAATACAGGTAAAAATATAATAGATAACGTTTACTAAAACCTAAATCATAGACCAAAACATGTCAAACGGTCAGGTAACAAAAAACTAAGAGAGTTAATTATGAGCGCCTGATGAAGTATCAATATAGGATACGAAACGTTGCGAGTGATAATTCGTCTTGACTAAGTTATTGATCTTAAATCCACTAAGCATCTTTATAATTAAAACAAAAACAACTTAACGAACGATAAATGACATGTGACGTCACGAGGCTTATGACCTTGTTGGGTGCAATAGCCATAATGTGGCTCATTTTTTTGCAAATATTTTAAAGTTGTACCCCTACTCTTTTTTTCTTTGTCGCAGTCGGGTAAAAATATATTATATTGTAACGATTAGAACCGTTGAATTAAAATCAGTAATTCATTGCAACCGAACCGGTCGATCGCTACCAACACGTAAATGGGAACTTTTCCGATCAACACGTAACATATTATGGCACAAATACACGTACGGTACTCTACCATTGACTTACAGAATAGAGTTCACGTTATTTCAAGATTGCGCTGGAAAAATTCGCTACTTTGTAAGCGAGTTGAAATAAGGTTACAATCGATTTCTACGTCGTTTTCTAAAAAAATGCTAGAGTGCTTGTTTTCAGGAAAATACTTGCTAGGTTTCTGGTATGGTTGAAGTTATTAGTGTATTTGCCATATGGCAACATACACTATTGGCGTCGGTCGGATGGCGGGACCTAGGGGTCGGACCAAAATTTCTCGACGTTTCATAACCTCCTAAACACTTTGGCACCATTTTTAAAAATGTTTATATATATATATATATATATATATATATATATATGTGTGTGTGTGCGGGCAATAACTTTCGAAAGAGTTAATTGATTTTAACGAAATTTGGCCCACGTGTTGAAATCCATCACCGCAAGAAGCCTATTTAAAATGGGCGTAATCGGGACATTTTAAGGGTAGTTTTTAGGGGTTGAAAAATGTTTTTGGGCCCCAAAATACCGAAAAAATTCTTAGAATCGTTTCAAAATTGACATTTAACCCTCCAGTAGTAATTAAAAAGTGTCCCTAAAATTTTAATAAAATCGGCCTAACAGGACCGGACTTACAAATTTTATGAAAACACAATTTTGCAGATAGTGAATTATTTACTGAAAGTTGTATATAATTTGGTATAGAAGTTCGATTGATAATAATATTGCAATTAAGAAAAAAAATGTTATTTTAAGGGGTGTATTAAGTAGTCAAAATTTTTATTTTGCCCAAAAACCAACTTAAGTTCGCATAATAAAGCCACCCTGCCTGTATAAGCAAATACACTATATTGTCGGCAGGGTTTTGGCACTGCGACCCGGGTTTTTTTTTAGATTTGAAAATGTCAATTGTTTCTACTGAGATCTCTATTTAATTGAAAACAAATAACATTCTTAAATCTAGATTCAAGGCCGAAAGTCGTACCAACAGTCCAGCATTAGAACAAAAATTCCCCAGCCGTGTCAATATAGTGTCTTTCTTGTTAAAATAATTATCAAACTTTTAAACATTTCGTTGAAACCTGTAGCATCATTAAGAAGATCGCAGATTATATACTTGGTGCCGTAATGGGTTAGGTATATTTCGACGAGGGGTAACATTATGTTTAAAACGATGTACATAAGGTATTTTTTGCACGTACTTCCTATAAAATAATTATTTTAACTTCAAAATGTTTGACAGCTCTGCACTTTTGAACAAACGTATGTTAGTAGGTTATAAAAAAATATTAGCAAAACTTCTATAAGGACAAGCTTTCATAGCAGTGTAATGAAAAGGATAAAAATAATTTTCATAATTTAAGATCATTATTATAAAAGCGTGGGTTGTAAGCTCCATGATAGTCTCGGCCCACGCTTTCATAATTACGAACTTTAATTATTAAAAAATACTTTTATACTTTTTAGTGCACTGCAAGAAAAGCTTGTCTTTATAAAAGTTTTTTTTTCTAATATTTTATTTTCAAATTTTTAGTTACGTCTTTTGGCTGCCATATTGAATTTTAAATACCGTCACACAGTTTATTGTTTATCCGTTTATTTGATGCCCATATTATGAGAATTGTAAAGAAATAGATAGTCCGCCATTTTATGTAGGCCGCAATTTTGGATTTGGAATACAGTCACACTGCTGATTAAATTCTACTTGTCATACCCATGTGGAGGGAGTTGTAAAGAAGAAAGTAATCCGCCATTTTGTGGTGGCGACATTCCCTAGTTTTTTTCAAAATTTTAGGCCCAGTAGTTTCGGAGATAAAGAGGGGAATGGTCAATTGTTCCTTCATTTTCTTAAATAGCTTTAAAACTATTTATTTTAAAATTATAAAAAAATATATATTTGTTACTCTTATTACAAGTCCTTTCATTTGATATGTCACATGGTACAGTTTGCAAATCTTTTTTTTTATTTCCTAATTTGCCCCTCAAAAATCACTCCCATGCTCCAAATTCCTGTATTTTCGTTACACGTCCGTCTTTGGGTCACCGACTTACATATGTGTACCAAATTTCAACTCAATCGGTCCAGTGGAACGGATAAACACGGGAGTGTTTTTACACGGAACCCTAAAAACATACAATTTTAGGTTAGAATTTTAATCAATTCTCTGGGTCAATGGTGTCTACCGTCGCCACAAACGTGTATACAGTGTTGAAGCACATAAATATGTTTTATTAGGGTGATCGATACTACAGTAGGTACCCAAGTGCCCGACTATATAAATGCGATATAAATGTTTATTTTATTACATTCATTCCATTTAAATTTACTCACTTAACATGTTAATTCATATACGCTATCTGTCTATAGATATAGTTAAATACGAAACCTAAATCAATAGGCCTATTTATTGCACACATCGCTACATTGCTAGCGGGTGTGCGTCAGAGCTGACTTTTAGAGTTGGGTAACTCAGACCTGAACCGGTTCAAAGAGCCGACTCCGACAGAAGATCCGTGAGAGCCGACTCACTTTTTTTTGAGCCGACGGACCAACGAATCCGCATAACTCAGTGAAACACTTAACACATAGAAGCACATTTTACACTTACGTATCAATTCTTGCCTTGATGCATCTGTCAGCTCAAATGACTCATGCATCACATGTTTGGCTATGTATATTCTATACAGGTCGTGATATGATTGACTGAACTAGGTAGCTCAGTGGCAGACTGCAGTAACATATTCAGAACTCGGCTCTTTTTGAACCGGTTCAGTGAGCCGGCTCACATACGGGATCCAGATGCAAAGATGCAGATCACTAAAAAGACCCGTTTATCCCATCTCTACTGACGTTAGTTTAAGTGGCGTAATTATATCGTTTGAGGCTCGTGGCAAATCCATAGGATGAGGCCCTCTCTCAATGTAACGAAGCTCAACCAACATTATATCTTTTTTTGACAAATGCGTTCAAATTTTGATATTTTTTTTTGTTTGACCCAAAATTTCCCAGCGTTCCAAAATTGGAACTCGCATGTTTGTCCCAGTGTTCCAAAATTGCAACAAGCGTTTAAAAAAATTGTAATTATGTTGATAGAAATGTTCACAAAGTTTGCATTATTTTAAACAGAAAAATCAGACTTAAAGTAGTTGTCGTGGTACAATATTGTCAAAAAGTTATAGATTATACGCGCCACAAAAGTATACTAGCTTGTAGCTAAGTGATCCATAATTTATACGCAAGACTGTACCCTTAGAAACGTAACCCATACAGTATACTTTTCTATAAATTGTTGAACTTTAAACCGTTATTTATAAATAATTAGACGGTCAAACATTTTTTCTTATTTTTTTTTTAAACTCGTAACAAATGCATTGAAAGACTGTCAGTTTTTGGAAAGTTTCTGACAGTTAGTTCTTTTTTTATAAATAAGAAACTGGTTCAGAACTACAGAGATCGTATACAAGGAATGTTATCCAATTTTTAATTGAATTTATCTCGGATTATATACGGTCGATCGACTTCAAATTTTCAGGGTAATTGTATTATCACGTCCTTAATAAGTATACAAAAATTAAGAATTTTCTGACGGTGTGCCTTAACCACGACAACTACCTTAATTAAACAAATTGTTGTTATGAAATACTATTTTTACAAAATATATATACAGAAATTAATTGAATACAAAACTAATAAATTTTACTAAATTCTCAATATTGTTCACGTCCATTATAATTAATAAGTTTTTTTAACGGGAAATTGGACAAATCAAATTTAATATAGTTAAACTAACGAAACGTCGTAATTTTTTAATTTAGTTTAACTATATTAAATTTGATTTGTCCAATTTCCCGTTAAAAAAACTTATTTTACTAAATGTTGTAATAATAAATGCTAGAATCATCCTGTGCCCGCGACCCTTTCGGGTCGGGGGCTCCCTCCGGCGTAGGCCCGTGGCATTGTGCCTGTCCTGCCACCCTATTGTTACGCCACTGAATTAGTTCATAAAAGAAGATATCAATTCATATTCTATCTTTTGTGATAAGGCGAGACTCTGTTCCATAAATAATAATAAGCCCTAAATTTGTAACTAAAAATTCGAAACAGTACGTACATCCTTCCGGTCACAAAATGCCACCAATTATATATTTTTGAGTTTTTTTTAAGACAATTTATCTCAAACGCTGGAGAGAGGGGGCACCATTATCAAGTTTCAAGGTTCGAAAAAAACGTAGATCCGGGGCTGATAGTCGCAGTAAATAAAAATTAAAAAGTGATCATATAATCAAACCGATAAAAACTGATCAAATTTTAAATAAAAGTGGCGACTCACAACAGTCATTATAACAAATGTAGATCGTAGTTATCGGACGTTCATATTCTACAAAACGTGATTAATATTGCCATCACGTCATACAAACAAATTAAACAGGGCTGTGAAAACAACGTCTGTTTGTTTGATTACAATGAAATTAAAAACACGTTTCTCTAATTAATGTATTTGCTTATACCTTCATACTAGCTACGCGATCCAACTTCGTGTGAAAATAGCTATTTTCACTCACTGCTCATCCCCCTTTTGTAGTAGATAAGCCTAACAGCGAAAGAATTTTTCAAATCGGTACTGTAGTTCTCGAGTTTTAATGTAACATAGATACAGACTTCTTTATTACACTGAATTAGTATAGAATAGAACAGAATAGAATAGACTAGAATAGATTTATTATCCGATAAAAAACAGTAAAATAGGATTCGTCAACAGAAGTATAATTAATCGAATAAAATTCATTAACTGAATGTAAAAAAGATTTAATTAGCAGAGTCTTCAGCTCTCTTTTAAATTTAGGAAAGGGCAGTAACTTCAGCTCAGGAGGAAGAATGTTGTGAGATTTTAAAACTGAATATTCTAAGCTATTGCAATACAGACTTAGGTTCGGTTTACAATAAATATGTAAATGTGTATATGTATACAGTATTTAAACACTGTAAACATACATACAGACTAGAGATGCGCCGAATATTCGTTTGGTATTCGGTATTCGGCGTATTCGGTGTCTTTTCCACTATTTGTATTCGGCCGAATTATTCGGTTTTGTTGCCGAATATATTCGGTTCAAGCATTTCTATTTTGTTGGTTCATGTAGCCAAGGTGTAGACCTAAAAGACAAAACTTCTTATGTAAGATTAAATATATTTATTAGAATAATAATAAGAGAAAATATATTTATTTCCTAACCTATAGTCAGTATAGTCAACATTTATTTTAAACCTTAAATCAACATTTAATTTCAAACTCAAAACAATATTTATTTTTAAACTTAAAATCAACCTGTTTACGCGGCAAAACAATGAAATGGTAAACCGAATAATTCGGCCGAATATTCGGTTGGGTAAAGGTTAAACCGAATAATATTCGGTATTCGGTTATTCGGTGAAACCACTATTCGGCGCATCTCTAATACAGATTAACAACTAAAGATAAATAAAAGCTTATAACAAGGATTAATTTATAAGTTTCAACCCCGAAAAATGTGACTTTAAACATAAAATTAATTAAAAAAAAATGGCGCCACTATGTGTCATAAAATTCTCTTAATGATATTAGATTGTAACACATTTTATTTTAAGAAAAATTATACGTTATCTTCCATACCACACAGCGTACTGTGCAACAGACAAAGACGACCGAAACAAGTTCGCGATTTATTAGATAAAATCGAGTTCATACAGTTTTTATCTGTATAAAAATAACCTGTTCGGACGCATTTTATTATACGAAATGTATGTTGAAATATCTCCTATTTCGCTTAAGGTAAGTTTCAAATTCATCTGAGTTTAATTGAGCGAACTATACGCAAACAAGACTGAATGATTTCCCCTTTAAAGTTACAGATTTTCCCTTCAACGGCAGTGCAGGAATTTCAACTTTCTGGCCGTGTGGTCGAAAGTACGTACTTTCGTATCAGTGTGCACGAGAAAACAGTTTCGGCCCGCTGTTACAGATGGCGTGCGAGTAATTCCAGCAGAGCAAAAATGTTAGACTTTCTGCTTTAAAATCAATGTAGGAAACAGTGTTGCCAGATTTTTTTTTGCCAAGTCGGGATTTTGGAGCTTTTTGAGTGAAAAAAAGCGGGATTCTTTCGTCGAAAGCGGGACATAGTAAAAAAACGTATATAATCAGAAGTTTTTAAATATTTATCTTTTTATTTGAGTTCAAATTACGTTTACATGACAATAGATAGCAAAAATAGCCATAGAAAATGTATTTTAATAAAAATATTATATTTTAAATCAGATTTACCCTATCGTTAAATAGTTGAGTCTTATTCGTCTTCTGAATAAAAAAAACAGAAATCAAAATCAAAAAAGTTTTATTCATTAGAAAAATATGGCGTTTCAAACAATAGTCTGAGGAGTGAGTGTTACAAATTGCAACTTACAATAAGAGAATAATTATTTACGCACGGTCGAGTTATCCCCGAAAAGCGGGACTGAGCCCGTCCCGCGCGGGACATTTAATTTTGGATTCAAAATCGGGACGTCCCGCCAAAATCGGGACGTCTGGCAACGCTGGTAGGAAAGTACGTTCTTTCGACCGGGTATAAAGAAAAAGAATTTTCACTTCATGAAATACTTTGCGCTTCGTAATTACACACCTGGTGCAATATGAATAAGAGTGTATTATTGATATAACCTACAGTTTCTCTGAATTCATTTACCGAATACCTGCAATCGGTGCGTGTGTGTTGTTACCCCATCCCCGCGCAATCAGGTCGACCAACAGCGTCCGCCGGCAAGTTCAGGGGAGAGGTGAGGTCGGGCACGTGCTATATACGGGATATGTTTATTATTCGTCGTCATGGCAACCACCGTATACATAGTCACCTACGGGCTCTGTACGACGCCCGGCGAACACGTCTGCAGCGGGGTACGGGTGGGGGGTACTCTCGCCGCGCCACGTCGTGTAGGTGCCTACTAATGTTCCCATCAGGGCTTGCAATGCCACATTCGCTGCAGTGTGTCATAACCTCAAAATAATCAAAGTGAAAAGTTTGTAAGCATCCATTAAGTGGGCTCGTTAAACACAATAGCTCTTTGGTTAATGCAATGGGGACAGAAATTTCAGTTACGTTTTCTCAATGCAGAAGCGCTGCAAGCGACATTAATTTATTGCCTTTTTTAGCAAAAGTAGTGTTCTGCTTAAAACAGATTTTTAATCCAAATCACAAAAATACAATCACAATACTCGAGTACTCAGTTAATATTAATATAGAAAGAAAATACAGATTGAATGAAATTAGTTAAAGAATTATTGACATTTGACGGCAAGACATTGAGGCGAACTAAAAACTTTGTTTTTTAATTTGTTTTAATATATTGATTATAATATTATATATTGATTATTAATTAAAATTAAAGGAATAGTTACTTCTTACCACAATAGATTTATTCAGTGGATGTACATTTCGAGAGCTAAGCTCCCATCTTCAGCAAAACACTAAACTAAACTAAAGTTTAGTTCTCAATATTGTTCACGTCCATTATAAGTTTTTTTTTATTTTTCAACGGGAAATTGGACAATCCAACTTTAATATAGTTAAACTAAATTAAAAAATTGCAATTGCCAATTCAAGGGTAGTTTTTAGGGGTTGAAAAATGTTTTTGGGCCCCATAATACCGAAAAAATTCTCCGAATCGTTTCAAAATTGAAATATTACCCTCTGGTAATAATTAAAAAGTGTCCCTAAACTTTTAATAAAATCGGCCCTACAGGACCGGATTTAAAAATTTTACGAAAACACTAGTTTGCAGATAGTGAATTATTTACTGAAAGGTGTATATAACTTGGTATAGAAGCTCGATTGATAATAATATTGCAATTAAGAAAAAAAATGTTATTTAAGGGGTGTATTAAGGAGTCAATTTTTTTATTTTGCCCAAAAACCAAGTTAAGTTCGCATAATAAAGCCACACTGCCTGTATTAGCAAATACACTATATTGTCGGCAGGGTTTTGGCACTGCGACCCGGGTTTTTTAATTTTTGTTTTTACTTCTTTTGTGATTTCTATTATTTGTTAAATTAATATTTCGTTTCATTTTATACTTAATACTCGAGTGTAGTTCATATTTCTTTTTATTACAAATAAAATGTTGATTTTTTGTTAATTCGTATATTTCTTTCTTTTGATCTACGGGGTCGTTCAAATAATATTAATTACAATAATAGAAAACAGTATCACGGGTAACATATATCTGGAATTGAACTTTAAAGATGAATTAATTACAATTATTATTAAACGCCACAACACATCGTGTCAGACTTCGTGATTAGGCCACGCCTTGTTTTCAAATCCCTCCAGAAGTCACATAGCTGACGTACGTAACATATAAAATTATAAAACACGTTACTTCCACCATATACATCCGTTCTTCCACCACCAGGGTAAAGGGAATGAAGACGAAACGCATGTCATCAAAAACGCTCTACGACAAGCTCCGAACACAGTGACCTACCTAGCGTGGTGGTCATTAGAGAAATGTACTAAATTATAATAACCAACTAATTAAATGCTTCATGTAGGGGTGTGCGAATTCGTGAAAAATCAGTAGGGAGAATCCCCTAGCGGCGGACAGCACCTAATACCGGACAAAGCATGTTAAAACATGAAATAACGCTCATAATAACATTCGTGTAATCGAAGACGTTAAACTCAACGGTCAGATCCCCCGCGGCACGGGAGGCGTCAGTTTCATTCGATACACTTTACAGGTTACACGTTAGTCATTTTGCGCAGGAATTTGTTGCGTCGAGTAATATTCAGAACGACATAGATTATATTTTTACTTTTGTTGATCTCTTGAGATTTTTATAATGTTTATGTGGCTCAGGCGTTTATAGTATAAATGTAAGATTATTTTATTGTCACTAAAATAAAACTGATGGCATCCACTCAAAACGAATTTTATTATAAGACACAAAACACGAATGATACATGATAATGGGAGTTTAGTGCTCTCACAGTCTCACCACTAGGTTACTCAATCGGTAAAACATTGATAACAATTAACGACAGTACTATTGATAGCTTCTCACATTAAGAGATTCCTGTAAGGCAGTGAAAGTGAAATGAAGCCAAAGTAAAACGCATTTACGTATAGAAATTTCTTGTGCACCGTAACGAGCCGTCAATCGACGTCGACAGACAGACAGACATGCAACGCGAAGAAAACACTTTGTACATTAAACAGTTATATGTAAATCAATTACTTGTCTATTAAAGCCGATTTACTTGTTGTGTTTACAAATTGCTTTTACTCCGCCGTCGCGCTGTGAATAATGCAACAGAAAAGAAATACGGATCGATTTTAAAATATAACAAACAACATTCAAAACTTCTTGACTTCCGGGCTTGTACGCCGTGGTCCATTGGTATTTCTACCTGACGTTTCGTCTACAACTGCGGCAGACATTATCAAAGGCGATGTGGTAGCGGGAGGATACTTCGCAAGTTACTACATCGCCTTTGAAAAAGTAAAAATAATTTTTAATTATTAAGATTTTGTTGAACAGTGATAGAAAATCCATAATTGTATTGAGTGAGTGGACTTTCTATCGCTGTTAAACAAAATCTTAGTAATATTTAACAATAGGGATGTTGACTATTTTTAGGAAAGTGTTTTTAATCCTGCATAAGTACGTAATATTGCCACAAATATTTATTATTTTTTAAATACAACTCAAGCCTTAAAAATCATGTATTTTAAATCCAGTTTCAAATTTCGGTCCAAAATGTCAATACTAGTCGCGTGACGTCACCTGTTCATACCAAAGGAGGCTCAAAAGTTTACACGGGAGCTACCATCCTATAGATGCGTAGTCTGTGCTCATAAACGTTAGTAAACTGGGGTGAAAAGTTGTTTCGTAGTCGTTGCTATAGGTATATGTAATTTGACGTTTCCTATAAACAAATAATAATAAATTACACACTAAATATTAACCAAACAATTAAGTTTTTTGACAGCGGCTGAACATATGACGTCATGCGCTCTGATTGGTGTCTGTTGTCACGTGACTTGAGAGTAATTTTATTAGGTTTTATTTATTAAATATTAATTAAATTCCTTAAATATAAGGAAAAATATTGTGTTTTTAAGTATTTCTATCATAGAAACTACTACTTTTCGTTAAAATTATGTTTTTATTTGAATACAGTCAACATCCCTATTATTATTTAGTTTTTAGTTTGGTTTGCTATTAAAGCGTGTTTTTTAAGCTATTATTTTTTATATTTTTTAAAGTATTATTTTTTTATCTTGATGATCCTGGTCAGGACATAAGGACAAAGTTATCAAATTATTGTATTGTCATCGGTGCTTAACACGTGTGCAATTTTTTTTATCAATCAGACGTCTTGAAGCGGGAGAAAATTACCTTGAATGATTTCGACACAGGTGAAGCTTGCAAACGCATGTTAAAAAGTGGAAGTTTACTGTTTAAGCAGGTGACGTATTATAGTAGGAGAGCTGTTAGACATTTTTAGGTAGGTATTTGAGGCACTGTGAAAATGTGTACAATCCCTCTTTAGTAATATCCGAATGCAAAAACACAGACCTGGCTGAAAGGTAGCGGGGCTTAACCGTATTGAAATTAGCAATTTTTTTGTCGCAATAAAAAGTTCTTGAGGCATTTCGAAATTTTAATACCTTGACATGAATATTTAAGGAGTTGAAAAATAAAAAAGCCAAATTTCTTAATCGGGTCTCAAACTTAACTAGGTGATGGCAAAATTATATTTGTGAAAAAATTTAAATAGATATTTGAAGCACGTTGAAATTAAAACAGAATAATATTGTTAATCTGTGTTTTTGTATTTGGATATTACTAGAGAGGTATTGTACAATTTTTCACAGTGCCTCAAATTCCTACCCAAAAATGTCTAACAGCTCTCAGGATATTATATTTAATCAACAACAAAACATTCATTAAATTGACAGCTTTGTGAAAGCTTGTATTATACGATAAAATTTGTTTTTATAGATACAAGTACTTAAAATAGCTGTTATTATTACTATTTTAAGCTTTTGTTTATACGTTTAGGTAGGCCATGGCCATTTGCAATGTCATAATAAAACGCACATGCGCACTACTAATTTTCCATAATATGTAGGTAAAACAAATACAGTACAAAGATGAAGATAATGGCGTTTGCGTGTTCAATAGTACACCTGCATTGCTTTTCGAAAAATAATATCATCGGGAGAGACACGTCTCGGTACTAAAAATATGGACCACCACACAATACATTAAAGAAGTGAAACTTCTTCATTACTATGCCTACACAATCACAGGCAGGGTCACCAAAACGCGTTGTGTAGTTAATAAACATTGCCTCAGTTGTTGACTGTGCTCTATTCTTTTTCTTTCTCATTCTAGTTTTTATATGTCGCTTTTCGTTTCATCGATTCACGAACTTTACTTCCCAATAGAAGTTTAACTAAATTTTTTGTAAAATAGCTTAGTATTTAATAAACTAGCGGCCTAGTCCGGCTTCGCCCGGGTGTAAATGTAATATATAGGATATAAAAGATGAGAATCATTATCATTAAAATCTCAACGTGTATTGAATTTGCGCGAATTCAATCGCTTTTATTTGTGAATGTTCAAAAATCAAAGAAAAATCTTATTTCCCAAAACGAAATTTAAAAAATTCTGTTGATCCGATCGCTACTAAACTTCAGAAGATCACCCGCTGGGCTAATCTAAAGATTGTCTGAAAATTTCATCAAAAATGGTCTACCTGTTTGGAGTCCATAGATTACATATACATCGTCTTTTATTTATATAGATTGTTAAAATGTAAAAAGTGGTTATTGTGACATAACGATAATAGTTGGACATATAGTATCGCGAAATTTTTTGTAGTTATTGATATCTTCTTTAATATTGTAGAACATATTTTTGTTCTATCATCAATAGTTTCCGCAGCGCATGCGACGAAAGATGTTTTATGGCATTTTTTTACACCTTCGGTTACGTTACTTAAGTTTTAGTAAGGATCCCTAATATTTTCTAGCAATAAATATAGCCTATTTTACTCAGGGTGAATGTAGCTTTCTAATGGTGAAAGAATTTTTTAAATCGGCACAGTAGTTTTTGAGTTTATTCATTACAAACATCACACAAAAATACAAATCTTTCCTCTTTATAATATTAGTGTAGATATGCAATTTTTGAATTGCTTAGTACTAATTTACTAGAAGAAAATTGAACTCTGAAAATGTTGACATTTTTCAATATTGAAACTTTCTCCTTCTGCACTATTTGATTCGAAGCAAAAAGCAAGTAAAGAAGATTTTACAGGTCTAGTTGTCTATATATAAATATATTTTATTATTTTTTGCTAATTGTAGGTACTATATTGGTTATATTGAAGTTATGTCATTTACTAATTGTGTCTGTTATTTAATCTGTATTATAATCTTTTATACCGAGCTGGGTAGATTAGTGGTGACAGCACTAGACTCGCATTCTGGAGGCACGGGTTCGAATCCCGGTGGGGGCAGATGTGGCTGGGACTTTTTCCTACTGCCTCTCGCCGAGAAACGGTAATTCCTGTACCGACCATCTTGATTGAGGTTTTCCATGGTTTCCCTCAATTAATTCCAGATAAATATCGAGATGGTTCCTTATTTGAGGCCATGGCCGATTACCTATCAAACTCCTAGTTCAAAAATTAGCTACCTTATCCTAATTTCCTATAATTCCTTCATTCGCCCATTGCTATTACATAAGTTGAAGTTGTAAAAAAATGTAGAAAATAACGGGTGTTAGTTATAGATGAAAAAATAGTAATGGTGCGAATGGCGTCTGTTATGGCATAAAGTCGAGAAACGGACGTTAAACGCATTATTATCATTACTATTATTATTATAATCTTTTATAATTTCTTTTAAATAAAGCAGAATACTTGTAAGTTTAATGGAAAAAAACCCGGGTCGCAGTGCCAAAACCCTGCCGACAATATAGTGTATTTGCTTGTATAGGTCCGTGTGATTTTATACTTTTATTATGTGAAATTAAGTTTGTTTTTGGGCAAAATAAAAAATTTAACCCCTTAATACACCCCTTAAAATAACATTTTTTTTCTCAATTGTAATATTATTATCAATCTAACGTCTACACCGAATTAAAGACACCCTTCAATAAATAACTCACTATCTGCAAATTAGTGTTTTCAAAAAATTTGTAAGTCCGGTCCTGTCGGGCCGATTTTATTAAAATTTTAGGGACACTTTTTAATTACTACTAAAGGGTTAAATGTCAATTTTGAAACGATTCTGAGAATTTTTTCGGTATTTTGGGGCCCAAAAACTTTTTTCAACCCCTAAAAACTACCCTTAAAATGCCCCGATTACGCCCATTTTAAATAGGCTTCTTGCGGTGATGGATTTCAACACGTGGGCCAAATTTCGTTAAAATCAATTAACTCTTTCGAAAGTTATTGCCCGCACACATATATATATATATACGTATATAAATATATATATATATATATATATATATATATATATATATATATATATATATACATATATATATAAACATTTTCAAAAATGGTGCCAAAGTGTTTAGGAGGTTATGAAACGTCGAGAAATTTTGGTCCGACCCCTAGGTCCCGCCATCCGACCGACGCCAATAGTGTATGTTGCCATATGGCAAATACACTAATAAGACGTGTTTTAATTAATTCCCTGCAATACATTATACCAATAATGCGCTTAAAGTCAGATCTGAGAACAGCGTGGTGCAGTGATCAGAGTCGTGGTACTGTCGTGGGTTCTCCTTGATACAAAACCATTTTCAAATTGCTGCATATGTTCACATAGTGGCCTGCATTATTCTAATTCTTCTAATTCCTGCCCACATTGCGATCTACTACGTCGGGGTATAAGAATGTAACAAACCGGTTAAGTGTTAGTCGCACTCGCGAAGAGAGAATTTCATACAAATCCGTTTTCCATGAGAACTTTAAGAATTACGATTTTCGATTAAATTTTCCTGTAAACTATAAACGAGGCTCTATATTTCCAATTTTTTTCAAAATTTTAGGCGCGGTAGTTTAGACGATAAGGGAAAGGAATACTCGCTTTCTTTAATATATTTTAAGTTATACATTTTAAAATTACTAAAAAAAATATGTATATCTCATAGCGCGTCCTTACACACATTATGCACTAGAAAAATACATTTTTTTAAATTTTTTAATTAGCCCCTTAAAATCGGAATTCGTTTATTTACGCTACACGTCCGTGATTAGATCATCTATCTCTATAAATGTACCAAATTTCAACTTTTTTCGTCTAGTAGATTCGGAGAAAATGATGGACACGAAATTGATTTATTTTTTTATCGGATGTACGGAACTAACTAAAAATGAGAAAATAATAATGGCTAGAAACGGACATTGATCGCTTCTTTAAAAAGTTCTCAACTCGAAGCAACAAAAACATTATGATGTGTACATTATAACATGTCTATGGAGATCAATATTTATTTATTATCAGATATCAATATATAGCATGCGCGATCAAATTACCTGATATTATTCAAAATATATATTTTTTTATCAAGTTTATTTTACTATCGACCATCTAGTACTTTTGACTTTATCAAAATGTAGATACATAGTACAGTGGTACCTCGACATACAAGTGCCCTAACATACGAGTTTTTGAGATATTTTTTAATTGATGTTATTTTCTAAATAAAAGTTATTAGTGTATTTGCCATATGGCAACATACACTATTGGCGTCGGTCGGATGGTGGGACCTAGGGGTCGGACCAAAATTTCTCGACGTTTCATAACCTCCTAAACACTTTGGCACCATTTTTAAAAATGTTTATATATATATGTATATATATATATATATATATATATATATATATATATATACATATATGTGCGGGCAATAACTTTCGAAAGAGTTAATTGATTTTAACGAAATTTTGCCCACGTGTTGAAATCCATCACCGCAAGAAGCCTATTTAAAATGGGCGTAATCGGGCCATTTTAAGGGTAGTTTTTAGGGGTTGAAAAACGTTTTTGGGCCCCAAAATACCGAAAAAATTCTCAGAATCGTTTCAAAATTGAGAATTAACCTTTTAGTAATAATGAAAAAGTGTCCCTAAAATTTTAATTAAATCGGCCCGACAGGACCAGACTTACAAATTTTATGAAAACACTTCTTTGTAGATAGTGAATTATTTACTGAAAGTTGTATATAATTTGGTATAGAAGTTCGATTGATAATAATATTGCAATTAAGAAAAAAAAGCGTTACTTTAAGGGGTGTATTAAGGAGTCAAACTTTTATTTTGCCCAAAAACCAACTTAAGTTCGCATAATAAAGCCACCCTGCCTATATAAGCAAATACACTATATTGTCGGCAGGGTTTTGGCACTGCGACCCGGGTTTTTATTATATTATATTATTTTTATACGAGAGCGCCCTGCACGTCTCGAATTTGACACTTGCTTAACTTATTTCCGCAACATTCTGAAAGGGAGGAAGAAACAAACCTCCTTAGACATGTTTTTTTAAATGGTCTGCAGGTTAAAGTGGGGAAAGCGTGGCAAAAAAGACAAAGACCAGTGAAGAGAAAAACAGTGACGAAATTTAAGCGAAACTAACATCTCCGCCAGCATCATCCGTAAGTTCAAGTCGGCTGATTTCCAAAGTAAATTCACTTTATAAAACCAGTTTATTTCTTTGCATTCTCTTTTATGGTGTTTTTGTACAATATTTGACATTTATAAATACATTTTTCCTATTCAAAAACTGCACGCAACAAAAAACTTTATAACCTCACATAAAAAGTTTAATTTCTTTAGTTTTTAATATTATTCCCAGGTTTAATGTTTTGTTATGTCAAACTAATTAATAATATTTACACAAACTTATGTACTTAGCAACACGCTATAAACTTCTGTCTTTGTCAGTTTCATGTAATTTAGGAGACAAACTAACTTCCCCTTTCGGGGACAATTCTACTTCCCACGATTTTTACTTTTTTCAAACAGATACCTCGCTAAAGAAGTTAAACTTCAAAATAGTGACATTTTGGTGGCTGGAACGGATTAATGGCATTTCAATTAATTTAAATGGGGATATTTGTTTTGAGATACGAGCAAGGTTACAGAACGAATAAAACTTGTATGTCGAGGTACCACTGTATTATAAAAATACGATTCAAACACGTAACCACCTTATTTTTGTAGGTCAGGAGTAAATAAAAAGTTTGGCTTGAGAATGCATAAACATTTTCAATAACTTTCTTGCTTCGGTGTAAAAAAATTACTTGGCTAAAAACGTCTTTCAACAATCGTGTAAAACTTAAATAAACTTAGGCAAATATGCCAGTTGATAGGTTTATTGCATTTCATATAAATCACGTTTCCATTGTAAAACTATTGTGTTCCAGATTTGTCATCATTATATATCAATGGCGTGTCATAAGATGGCGTTTTTTATAGTTAGATAAAAATCTGATAACTTATCCAAGGCCAGTCTCAAAAGTCTTTAAATATTTTAATACTTCGAAACGATCGACCAGTGTTGTAAGTTACAGGCAACTAAATATTTTTAAAAAATGGACAGAAGTTATACTTCTTTGGCGTGATCGCCATAATTGATAGTCACATTTTCGTTAAAGATGTAGATTGATAAAATAAAATACTATTGAATCCATTATTTAAAAAGTATTTTATTTTCAAAATTTTAGTTACACCTTTTGGCCGCCATATTGGATTTTAAATTACGTCAAACAGTTTCCTGTATTCTACCCTCTCATTTGATACCCATATCAAGGAGGTTGTAATGAAATAGATTATCCGCCATTTTGTGTTGGCCGCCATTTTGGATTTGGAATGAAATCACACTGCTGATTGGATTCTACTTGTCATATTCTTTCATTTGATACCGATGTAGAGGGGGTTGTAAAGAAGAAGATCATTCGCCATTTTGTTGTGGCGGCCATATTGGATCTACCATAATATTTAATGCACTATAATGTATTGTCTTCAGAACCAAAGGTGTGTGCAAAATTTCAGCTCAATCGGAAATCGGGAAGTTGGTCAAATTATACTTGCAAAATTTGATTACAGACAAACATCGGGACAGATGAAACTAAATAAAAGCTTGTAAAATCAGTAAAGTGCGAATACAAACGCAGGTACTTAACGCTCCGTCAAACAAATCAGTTGTAAATAAAAGAGAGTTCGTCAGAAAATTCCCGTTACATAGTATTAAGTACCTACACACAGACTAGAGTTGGGTAAGTCAGATCTGAACCGGTTCAAAGAGCCGACTCCGACAGAAGATCCGTGAGAGCCGACTCACTTTTTGTTGAGCCGACGGATCAACGGATCCGCATAACTCAGTGAAACACTAAACACACAGACGCACATTTTACACTTACGTATCAGTTCTTGCTTTGATGCATCTGTCAGCTCAAATGCATCATGCATCACATGTTTGGCTATGCATTCTTGATTCTATACAGGTCGTGATATGATTGGATGAACTAGGTAACTCAGTGGCAGACTGCAGTAACATATTCAGAACTCGGCTCTTTTTGAACCGGTTCAGTGTGCCGGCTCACATACGGGATCCAGATGCAAAGATGCAGATCACTAAAAAGACCCGTTTTTCCCATCTCTATAACACAGACACATGAATTGCCATGCGCCAATGTGTTTTGTGTCAATAGAGAACCAGCAAACAAACAGGTATCGTAAAGGATTGCGTTGAAAACAAACATTTGTTGTTCGGAAGTTAAAAAGTAATCAATATTTATACAATTTCAAGTTTTACCAACGAAATAAACAGATAGATAGTAGATTATACACGCTCGACAGTTGAGGCAATCATCCTCTACGTTTTGTAAGCTGTGGACGGGTAGAAAGTACCAAGTACTTAAAGTTTGGACTCGAGTTGAGAGTGTACCAAATTTCATCAAAATTAGTCAAGCGATTTTTGAGTAATGTTCATAAACACAGACAGACAAAATGTCCGGAAATATCTACATTTTACCGCAAAAATAAAAAACCCGGGTCGCAGTGCCACAACCCTGCCGACAATATAGTGTATTTGCTAATAGAGGCAGTGTGGCTTTATTTTGCGAGCTTAAGTTGGTTTTTGGGCAAAATAAAAAAATTTACTCCTTAATACACCCCTTAAAATAACATTTTTTTTCTTAATTGCAATATTATTATAAATCGAACCTCTATACCAAATTATATACAACTTTCAGTAAACAATTAACTATTTGTAAACTAGTGTTTTCATAAAATTTGTAATTCCGGTCCTATCGGGCCGATTTTATTTAAATTTTACGGACACTTTTTAATTACTACTAAAGGGTTAAATGTCAATTTTGAAACGATTCTGAGAATTTTTTCGGTATTTTGGGGCCCAAAAACATTTTTCAACCCCTAAAAACTACCCTTAAAATGCCCCAATTACGCCCATTTTAAATAGGCTTCTTGCGGTGATGGATTTCACCACGTGGACCAAATTTCGTTAAAATCAATTAACTCTTTCGAAAGTTATTGCGCGCACACATATATATATATATGTATATATATATATATATATATACATATATATATATATATACATATATATATATATATACATATATATATATATACATATATATATATATACATATATATATATATATATATATATACATATACATATATATATATATATATATATATATATACATATATATATAAACATTTTCAAAAAAATGGTGCCAAAGTGTTTAGGAGGTTATGAAACGTCGAGAAATTTTGGTCCGACCCCTAGGTCCCGCCATCCGACCAACGCCAATAGTGTATGTTGCCGTATGGCAAATACACTAATAATGAGCCTCACCCTCATAAGCTGACATAAAAAGTTTAACTTCTTTAGTTTTTAATATTATTCCCAAGTTTTTTTATGTGAAATTAATTAATAATATTTAGACATACTTAGCAGCACATTATAAACTTCTGTCCTTGTCAGTTTCACGTAATTTAGGAGACAAACTTACTTTATTTGCCAGTTCTACTTCCCCTCGATTCCTTACTTTTTTCACATATAATTATGTGTACTGTGTAATGTTTGTTACTCAATCACGCTTCAACGTCGCAGCAGATTTGAAGTAAATTTTGCATACTGATAATTTATGACCCAGATTAACAAATAGGCTACGTTTTATTCCAGATAACTCAGTCATTCCCGAGGAAGAAAACGAAATTTTAAATTCCGTTTATTGCTTTTCACGATTGTAGTGAAATTTTACATGCACAAGCAACGCAATTTTATATTCACTGCCGTTGGGAAGTACCCTATAGGTTTTGATTCCCTTGCGAGTGTCAAAATACGAAGCATAAACGGTCCTATATTTTGATTGTGTCGACTTAGAAGTTTGATTTTTTCACAGCTCCAAGGAATTGCAGACCTGAGTATTGGATATTAGTTTCAACTTAATACCTCCACGCGTTCCTGAGAAAGAGAGTCTTAACAGACAGACAAAAGAACAACGAAATGATCCTATAAAGGTTCCTTTTTAGTGTATTTGCCATATGGCAACATACACTATTGGCGTTGGTCGGATGGCGGGACCTAGGTGTCGGACCAAAATTTCTCGCCGTTTCATAACCTTCTAAACACTTTGGCACCATTTTTAAAAATGTTTATATATATATATGTATATATATATATATATATATATATATATATATGTGCGGGCAATAACTTTCGAAAGAGTTAATTGATTTTAACGAAAATTGGCGTACATTTTGGAATCTATCACCGCACGAAGCCTATTTAAAATGGGCCCAATCGGGTCATTTTAAGGGTGGTTTTTAGGGGTTGAAAAAAGTTTTTGGGTCCAAAAATACCAACAAAATTCTCAGAATCGTTTCAAAATTGAAATTTAACCCTTTAGTAGCAATTAAAATGTGCTCCTAAAATTATTAGCAAATCGGCCCGACAGGACCGGACTTACAAATTTTATGAAAAAACTAGTTTACGTATACGAACTTACTTACTGAAGGTCGTATTTAATTTGGTGCAGATGTTGGGTTGATAACAATATTTCAACTCATAAAATTATTATTGTAAGAGGTGTATTAAGGGGTTAAATTTTTTTTTTATTTTTTCCAAAAACAAACTTAA
This sequence comes from Venustoraphidia nigricollis, assembly GCA_034508555.1. Lineage (NCBI taxonomy): Eukaryota > Metazoa > Arthropoda > Insecta > Raphidioptera > Raphidiidae > Venustoraphidia > Venustoraphidia nigricollis. The sequence goes on from JAVRKA010000020.1 coordinate 690,781, forward strand.
GTTCATGTAGTAAAGCCACAATACCTGTATTAGCAAATACACTATATTGTCGGCAGGGTTTTGGCACTGCGACGTGGGTTTTTCCTTTACGGAATTCTAAAAATTATTTCAATGAGTTTGAATAACATCTCGAAATTTTATTAATCGAATAGTTCGAATATTTCCACTCGCAATGCCCCATCTCCAATTAATTATTAGTGAAACCGGGAGCACATAATAGAGTAGGCATCGCTTATACAACAAGTGAGATGAGAGATTTGGATTGTATGTTCATTGTACATGTTCACTAAGAACCGACTATAACTCAAAAATGTTTTTATGTTTATGTCTTGTAGGTTATTTTTTGACGTTTTCCTATAAACTTTGTGAGTGTTTGAAAATAAATAATATTCTATTCTATAATACTACATTTTTGACGCCACCAACAACTCTTTTAACTCTTGACCTACTCTTCACTACGGTGTACACAGAGTGAATATTAACTAATAATAATAATAATAATAATAATAATAATAATCATTTTGGCCTAGTACCAATTCATATTTTCAAATTTAATATTTTTATGAAGTGGTCAACTTAAGCGACTACGCATGAACGGAGGTGAGATGCATTTTTGAAAATTATACCATCGATCTAAAATTTTGACCAGGGAACAATAAGTATTTTGAACGCTGACTCAAAAACACGATTATTCTGTCGCCCAATTGACAGATTTTATTCTATTAGTGTATTTGTCACATAGCACATACACTATTGGCGACGGTCGGATGGCAGGAGCTAAAGGTATCAACGTTTCACATCATTCTAAGCAACTTGGTATCATTTTTGGAAATATTTAATGCGCGTGTGCGGGCAATAACATTCGAAGGATTTCATTGATTTCAACGAAATTTGGCTCACGCGTTAAAATCCATCACCGCACGAAGCCTCTTTAAAATGGGCCTAATCGGATCATTTCAAGGGATGTATTTAGGGGTTGAAAATTATTTTGGGGCCCAAAACCACCGAAAAAGTTCTTGGAATTGATTCAAAATTGAAATTTAACTCTTCAGTAGCAGTTAAAAGTAGCTCTCAATTTTGTTATAAAATTGGCCCGACTAAGCCAGACAAATTTTATGAAAACACTTGCTAGCGGATAGAGAATTATACTACTGAAGGCTAACTATAATTTTGTGCAGTTGATGAATTGATGAAACAGAGAATAAATATTGAAATTAAGAAAAAAGTATCATTTTAAGAGGTGTATTAAGGTGTTAAATTTTTTATTTTCCCGAAAAACAAACAAATTCATATAATATACTCGTATAATCACACTGCCTGTATTAGAAAATACACTATATTGTCGGCAGAGTTTTGGCACTGCGACCCGAGTTTTTTTTTTTTTTTTAATTCTAAAATCACTTACATGTTAATCAATTGAGAACTGATAATTCATCTAACATAAAAATTTCTGGTATTCCCGTTTACGTTAGGGATTATGAAAATAAAACCGATAATGGAAATAAACTTGTAAATGCAAATGTAATATTGATGATAATATAATTTTGAATCGCAACGACCAAAACGAAATATAAAACCTCCTGAGAGATTAGTTTATACATAATTCAAAATTTATAAGGGGAGAAATCCAGTGTACACCTCTGTAGACTATGATTAATTATATAAGTTAGAATAATCTTTTTCTTTATTATGTAAATACCCTTTGTAAAAATACTTTTACGTTTTTCAATATTCATTGAATAAAAAATCTTGGAACAGCAAAGAAAGCTTTTTAATTATTCTGCACCAAGACACTACAATTTATTTAACGTAAGATATATTGTGTCACGATTACAATGTTAGCGTTGAAAATTTAAGGTAGTTGTCGTGGTTAAGGCACATCGTCAGAAAATTCTTAATTTTTGTATACTTATTAAGGACATGATAATACAATTACCCTGAAAATTTGAAGTCGATCGACCGTATATAATCCGAGATAAATTCAATTAAAAATTGGATAATTAAAATTGATTGTATACGATCTCTGTAGTTCTGAACCAGTTTCTTATTTATAAAAAAAGAACTAACTGTCAGAAACTTTCCAAATACTGACAGCCTTTCAATGCGTTTATTATGAGTTTAAAAAAAATAAGAAAAAATGTTTGACAGTCTAATTATTTATAAATAACGGTTTAAAGTTCAACAATTTATAGAAAAGTATACATGCATATGAATACTGTATGGGTTACGTTTCCACGGGTACAGTCTTGCGTACAAATTATGGATCACTTAGCTACAAGCTAGTATACTTTTGTGGCGCGTATAATGTATAGCTTTTTGACAATATTGTACCACGACAACTACCTTAACGCAATCGTCATTCGGTCTGAACTCGCAAACGAAGTTCCGCGTCAAATTCTACCGTGGAAGACAGCACGGATTCATCCACATATAACCTATAGCAGTGTTTCTAGGCATGCACCAGCAGTAAAGTTTACTCTAACAATGTCATATGCAATTCTGTCTACTCTATAGATACGTATATAGGCTATAGACGTATAGAGGCACTGGGTACAACAATGTTTATGTTTGCTGGAGGTACAATTGCTTCTGACTGAATGCATAGGCAACTAACCGAACACAAATGCAATCGTATTACGCCTTCGTTCACTCCGCTCTATTTTAAACATAGAAGAATGTAATGTAAACACGGCTATAGAATATTATTCTTTATATGATTATTATATATTTTACGTTTCAACACATTAAAAAGTTTACAAGTTAAAGCATTATTCACATTTGTTGAAACTAGAAACGTCAACCTGTAATGTTCGGAAGTTAAAGTTCTGTTCACAATAGGTATGTTTGCTATATTAGAGTATATAACTTAGTGAAATTTACTCCGAAAAGTGTACGTTAGGTTTACCACATGTGCACACTTGTAACAAACGGGCTAGTAACAGATTTCACAACAAGAACAGAAAAACAAGTGTTTTTATATTTTATATTTTTATATTATTATTATATTGAAACTGGTTAATTTTAAGATGCAAAAAACGGATAATGAAAAATGCTCTTCGTTTAACAATTGTTTTCCTGTTGGGCCGATTTTATTAAAATTTTAGGGACACTTTTTAATTGCTACTAACGGGTTAAATGTCAATTCTGAAACGATTCTGAGAATTTTTTCGGTATTTTGGGGCCCAAAAACATTTTTCAACCCCTAAAAACTACCCTTAAAATGGCCCGATTACGCCCATTTTAAATAGGCTTCTGGCAGGGATGGATTTCAATACGTGGACCAAATTTAGTTAAAATCAATTAACTCTTTCTAAAGTTATTGCCCGTACACACACACACACACACACGTATATATATATATATATATATATATATATATATATATATATATATATATATATATATATATATATATCGGTCGGACCAAAATATATATATATATATATATTTTGGTCCGACCCCTAGGTCCCGCCATCCGACCGATGCCAATAGAGTATGTTGCCATATGGCAAATACACTAATTATAGAAAGAGAGGTTCCGTTACTATTTTATATATTGATTTACTCTTTTGTTGTGAATCACGTCATAATATGCGGCGTTGGTGATAATGCAGAGGTCCATTTTACCTCGTTCGCAAAGTTTAGGCGACAAGTTTAACCCTGCAGGACGCGCGTTATTGTCTCTACGGAAGGCCGCGCTGCTGCAGTAGTGTTCTCATCAGCGACAGCTGCTGTTGCTGTCGTCATATCGGGCCCACCGTCCGACCAGATGTTTTCGCCAATTCTCCGGCCGTATAAAACACGCCGACTCGCAAACTATTCAACGATGGTCTGATATAATATATAATTTGCAATAAATTGAGATATCATAGCAAATTTCTAGCGGTTTTTACCCGACTACCAAGAAGGGCTATGTTCTTTACGCGTATCTGTGACTTTTGTAACTTTATTTTTTTCTTGTTTTATTACAGTTCTCCCTTAGGTGTTCGCAATTGCCCCACTTTCCCCTAATACTCTTTAGTATAATACTCGCCAGGGTTCTAAAAGGTTCTGAAGTTAGTCACAAACAGCGTCGCAAATGCATATTTTACAGCCGTCCTGATTGTTTTGTGGGGAAGGAAGACTCTCACCGCCTCCCAGTTACCGGCACAGAACGTGCACTCGTCGGTGATTGGTTATCGCTGGTTGTCGTGTCACTTGTCGCTTTCCTACTATAAAGTACAGTCCAGTACGCAATTGTTAAGTTGTTTCTTTGACTGTTCATTGATCAAGATGCCTAATACAGTTTTGCATAGAAAAATAATTTTTTGGATGACTTTATGCAAGGAATTAGACCTTCATATTAAAGAAAAATTAAAAATAATAATATAGTGCGAGTTTGTAGTTTTTCAACCGACTGTACAGGCGCAAGCCTTCATTTGCATCTAGCTTCAGAACCCTTTAAAACCGTGGCGCGTATTATACCTCGTATCATTCAAACGGCTCAACGGATTTCTAAAATTAAGGTATCATTGAATTTGTCTCGGCAACACAAGTGTCCTAGGATAGGTGACGTCCAAAAAATCAAAATAGCGGATTTTAGGTGCCATAACGTGTTAAAAGTCCCAGATTATTTTCTAGTTTTTGGTACAGCGGATGAATTAAAATAAAACTGTTTAACTTAAAAGTTTTTTTACCTATTTTTGTTTAATTGCTTAAAATATGATAAATACCTTTTTTAACACCGTAACAGTATTAGGTAGTGTGGCATTTAGTTCGCTTACCTGAAAGAAAAAAAAACAGTAATTAAAAAACATGAAATATATTTAACACGCACAAAAATATTAGAACAAAGGAATAGATGACTTAAGGCGTTCAGGCGTTTGCGAGTAATCGGGGAACATACATAAAATAAAAAAAATGAAAAAAAAGAAAAGATTCCGACGAATTGAGAACCTCCTCCTTCCTTTTTGAAGTCGGTTAAAAATAAAACCGGTAGCTTAAAAGTCTTTTACCTATTTTATTTGTTTAATACATTTTCAGTGTCAGTTTTAAAAACTCAACGTGGCCGACATTTAAACTTTTGACAACAACTGTGTCTTTAATACGTCAAGCCATTGAAATCGCGAGGCTATTGTCCAGTAGTAGGTACAACGGTGTCGCCCCCATTTGGGACTGACGGCGAAGAAGCTCATTAATTTTATTTTCACACACACATACCTATACACATAGGATAATATCAACTGACCACCACCATATATTTCATCTCTCTATTCAATAATTCACTTGTCGAAAAATCAATGTTGACAATAATTTTAGATTGCGACGGTATATAATATATAGCGGCCCAGTCCGGCTTCGCCCGGGTGTAAATGTAATATATAGGATATAAAAGATGATGAGAATCATTATCATTAAATTCTCAACGTGTATTGAATTTGCGGGAATTCAATCGCTTTTATTTGTGAATGTTCAAAAATCGAAGAAAAATCTTATTTCCCAAAAAGAAATTTAAAAAATTCTGTTGATCCGATCGCTACCAAACTTCAGAAGATCACCCACTGAGCTAATCTAAAGATTGTCTGAAAATTTCATCAAAAATGGTCTACCCGTTTGGAGTCCATAGATTACATATACATCGTCTTTTATCTATATAGATTATTAAAATGTAAAAAGTGGTTATTGTGACATAATGATAATAATTGGACACATAGTATCCCGAAGTTTTTTGTAGTTATTGATATGTTCTTTAATATTGTAGAACATACTTTTGTTCTATCATCAATAGTTTCCGCAGCGCATGCGACGAAAGATGTTTTATGGCATTTTTTTTACACCTTGGGTTACGTTACTAAAGTTTTAGTAAGGATCCCTAATATTTTCTAGCAATAAATATAGCCAATTTTACTTCGGGTGAATGTAGCTTTCTAGTGGTGAAAGAATTTTTTAAATCGGCACAGTAATTTTTGAGTTTATTCATTACAAACATACACACACACAAAAATACAAATCTTTCCTCTTTATAATATTAGTGTAGATTAAATTTTTGGACATTTCGACGTGAATTTCTGGCATCTTAATTTTTTCTAACTGAATGTGCAAAAAAGATTTTAAATGAAAACAAACAAAAACTAACACCATAAAGTAGAAGTGAAACTTCTTTACAAAAACAATTGAATCATTTTGAGTTTTGAGACGAACTATGATTGGAGAGCTTGTTTATCCAAAACACATCACAGCACAATAATAATATAAAAGCAGTATAAGAAACAGTTTAACAGCCGTTGATAAATAATTCAAACGTACTTTACTATACGGGCAACGTAATAAGGCGTGTGCCCCCGCTGATGGCGAAACAAAAGAAAGGAATGAAAACAAAACACACTAAATTGTTTCGCGCTACAACACATATCTACAACCGAATGGCAAAACTGCTTACGGTAAATGATATTAACTATTCTGTTTTTCATTTTTAGAAAACACAGAGCTTATTCTAGTGAAGGAAAGGATCATTTTTAAAAGGTTTTATTTAGCTTAACTCCGTATATTTATTTATTTGATTGTTTACAGCTTTGTTTCAAATTTTGCGATAACTTTTTCCCCGTTAACCGATTGAGTTGAAATTTTACACACGTGTAGTTCCGAAGACAATACAATATTATGATAACCAGCTGACCGACCCGGCTTCGTCCGGGCGCAAATCGCACTTTTGAATTTTTTGTATTTTAATATTCCAACTACACAATAGGGATGTTGACTGTATTCAAATAAAAACATAATTTTAACGTTAAATGATAGTTTGACAGAAATACTAAACAACACAATGATTTTCCTTATTTTTAAGGAATTTAATTAATATTTAATAAATAAAACCTAATAAAATCACTCTCAAGTCACGTGACAACAGACACCAATCAGAGCGCATGACGTCATATGTTCAGCCGCTGTCAAAAACCTTCATTGTTTGGTTAATATTTAGTGTGTAATTTATTATTATTTGTTTATAATTACATGTAACTATAGCAACGACTATGAAACAACTTTTCATCACCTCAGTTTACTAACGTTTATGAGTACAGAATACGCATCTATAGGATGGTAGCTCCTGTGTAAACTTTTGAGCCTCCTTTGGTAGGAACAGGTGACGTCACGCGACTAGTATTGGCGTTTTGGACCGAAATTTGAAACTGGATTTAAAATACATGATTTTTAAGACTTGAGTTGTATTTAAATAAAAATAATAAATATTTGTGGCAATATTAGGTACTTATGCATGATTTAAAACACTTTCCTAAAAATAGTCAACATCCCTATTAGTAGTGAATGGTACTAATTTAGGCCTACATTCATTTTTCAAAAACCTACAATATTTTTTCGTTTTGAGGTCTGCTAAAACATATTTTTGGAAAATACGTACGCCTGCTTGTCTGTTACTCTGTCTATGTTTATATGTTTGCCTATGATTATGAAATTACAAGCAATAATAAAAGTAGTTTTGCTATAAAACTTGTTAATTTCCATTTATGTAAAAAAAATTAATTCATAAACCCAATTACAATTGAGGTCCTTACAATTGTCATCAGAAATGGAACGTTTCGCGCAGAGTTTCTCAAAATCTAGTTACATAAAATTTGTTTGGAAGGTCTAGAACAGTGTATCGAAAAGATCGACATGAGCAGTATTGTCCCGTGGTAGCAGATATATACTTGTAGACAAAAAACGGAGGATATAGGAAGTAGGAAGCTAAAACTGTGAGGGAGCAATAAAACTCGAAACGGCATAAAGAAACGAATCGATTGAGTTGATGTCATTTTAATGACTCGAACACTTCCCTCTTTTCTCTCCGTAGACTTTCAGCGTAATTTGAGTTATTAAAACTAGGTACTCAGGAACGCATTTATAAAGATACACAATAATTATTATTGTAGTTCATCCTGAAATAGTGCAGAGTAATAATAAATTACACTACAACCTCGATATAACAAAGCTGAAGGGAATTAGAAAATATTCATTATACCAAATAATTCGTTAGTTTGTTATATAGAGGTTAGGTTGGTTTAAGATTCGTTTTAACACGGTAAAGGCCCCAGTACACAGTGGTCTGTAGTGGGCCATGCTTTGCAATGTGCAACTGTAGGCCACTATCACTTGGTGTTCACACGATGACCCATGGCTCATTTCTGCCTGGCGAAGCATTTGCGATGGACGTGGAAGTAATTACGGCTGCGGCTATTTATTTATATACTATTTACAAGTATTTATAGTATTATAAACCTAAAAGTCTCTTCATTGCTCCAGGATACTGACATTTTGGGCGATTAAAAATTTAAATAGTATAGCACGCAACAAAAAAAGTAGCTGCCTGTCCAAACAATGGGCGACTGTGTGAACACCACAGGCCACGCCACGCCACGATTCCTTTGAAGTGTTCCAAAAAAAACCGACAACAAATGGATTGCGCACCACGATTCACAACTGTCCGCCACTACAGACCATTACCCTCTGTACACAATGGCGATGGTCTACAATGGCCCACTACAGACCACTGTGTACTGGGGCCTTAAGAAAACCCATCTTCTTCTGAAAACTTATCTTTAAACTTTAAAATTGTGGCCAATGGAACTCTTTAGCGATGTCTATTTTTTTCTTTGTAGGATTCTCGTGTACACACTTAATGATTTTTAATTTCTCTGCGACGGTTAAGGAACACCTTTCTCGTTTCTCAGCCGCTGCAGCTTTAAATTTACAAACAACAGTGACCAACAGTAGTGTTTACATTACTTTTTATCACAGAAAAATTATTGTTTAACGATAAATTTAACTTGTCTGAACCTGTCGAGACATGAAATGTTGTTATTGTAGAATTATGTGTGATTGATTGGTAGGATACGTTATGTAAATGTTATAAGTTGACAAAAACCGTCAAATAAGGGTAAATTATACTTTTTATTTATATTCTGCAATAATTAAATATTCGTTATAAAGAGGTTTTTAACAAAAAATATTCGTAATGTAGAGGTATATCTTGCATTAACTCGTAAGGATAGTTCTAAGGTATTTCGAAAAATTCATTAAATCGAGGAAATCGTTATATTGAAGTTCGTTATATTAAGGTTATACTGTATTTGAGTTTGAAGTTTTTGACTGTTTCCCATGCTATCATAGAGTAGGTACCCAGCCTTCTTTTAAATCATTCCTAAATTTAGGCAAAGACTTAATAACCAATAAACTTTAAAACTGTTCTGAAGCTTGTCTATTTATAATACAACTAGCCACTACCCGCGGCTCCGCACGCGATTAAGGTGAAACACGGCAACGATGACAATAGTGAACCCTTCGGCTCCACCGTTTTCTATATAGCAACCACGATACGGCTTCATCGCATTGCGATCTTACCTCGCGGGCTGCGCTCCCCTCGGCAGCAACAACAGTAGTGGAGCCTCCACCGTATAACCAACTACCTGTTTATATTGTTTTTATCTAATTTAGTATAATAGCTTATGTCTGCTATAATTGTTAAGAAACATTCATTGTTGTGGCACTATATTAGAAAAATTTATTATCTAACACGTCACCGTCTGGATTTAAACCAGAATCTTTCCACTTTCGCGGCGGAATGAGTTAATCAGTTACTCAACGGTGCACACAATTCAACATTTTAATCCTTCATAATATAGTGATATACAACACTCAAATTCACTACATGCGAGAGCCAATTATTTTTAGCTGTAGCTAGACATTAACTCTCACAGTAGCGAGGGCTCTAGAATGAATCAAAGATGAAATTTCCATTATTAACTGATTAACTCATTCCGTCGCGAAAGTGGGAAGATTCTGGTTTAAATCCAGACGGTGACGTGTTAGATAATAAATTTTTCTAATATAGTGCCACAACAATGAATGTTTCTTAACAATTATAGCAGACATAAGCTATTATACTAAATTAATTCAGCTGGTACGTAGCTACAAGCGTATGTAAAATATCTACTAATTGTTTTTATCGTTTCATTAGAAAACTTAAGTAAAGGTAAACAAATATTAGAAATTCTAACAACACGCACGACTCATTTTTTTACCTTTTGATTTATTCGCTGTAAAATTAAAATCTACCCGGACGAATCCAGGCCGTAAAGTTAGTAAAATATAAATGTCAGCAGATTTGTTTTCCGTTTTTGTTTAATTAAGGCAAACTGCTAAGCAACAGTTTTTTTTTAACTTTGCTGCAACAAGCTTATTAAACATTCTAATTATGTTTTAATGAGAAATTCTTAAGTAAATACAATTTACTTTAAAATGCTTAAATTAGTTCGCTACTTTTTTAATATTATTCAACCGCACGTTCCTGTGATTTGAATACAGCCATAATCAAAATTAAAAAAACACAGGTCGCAGTGCCTAGCTTTAACATTTTAAAACATTTTTTCTTCAATATCAATATTCGGCATACAAAAATATAAACACCAAATTATACACACCATTAATTAACTAATTCACTAACCGCAAATTAGTTTTTTCACAAATATGTAAATTCGAGTTTGTCAGGTCGATTTTTTAAAATTTAGAAGCACAAATTATACATTAGTCACAAAACTTAAAGGAAATAAAAAAATTCCAAATATTTCGGTGTTAACAGGCTGGAGGAAAATGATCGTAAAGGAAATAAAAAAAAGAAATTGTAGCTTAAAGTGTCTTGTTTTCGAATCTGGACTTTAATTTTTTTTAGCGTAAACGATTTTTGAGTTATCGTACAAAAACCAATGACAATTTTTTTTTCCAAACTATTAATCGTCTTTAACACAACTTTGGTAAGTTTTTATTGGTCATGCCACTATGAAGTTCTTTTAGAAAATTCAATTAGCTTTAATTTGACCTACTTGAAAGCTATGTACGATGATTTGGCGCTGACTTATCGTCGACCAAAACAAAAAAGTTTTTTTTGACTTTGGTAATAATTAATTTCTCGGCTAAATAGTAAATCGTTTTCAAAAACGGTTCCAACTTGTTCACAATGATGTGAAACGTCGAGATTTTAAAGTTCCGCCTATCCGACCAACGTCAATAATGTACGTGTCTACATACTATGCATAGGCAAAAATACACTAAAAAATAGATCATAAAATGTTCATAATATAAAAAGTTAAACACTAAAACACATAATCTCAAGTTAAAATATAAAAGTTATTATTAAAGTAATGGTTTTATATCATAGAACATTATACGGTCGCAGGTTTAAATTAAAACCAACTATAAGATATTTGTAAAAAAGAAAAGAAGAAAAGCTTTAAAAATTTCTTAAGGCCATAAATTTATTTTTTACTGCCGACTTCTCTTTTATTCACTAAATATAGTAAAATTAATGACACCGTGTAAAAAAAGTCAGCTGCATAATTTTTACAAACGAAAAACATATCCGGGATTCACAGCTTCTACGTGCATTTTGTACAGTTCGAACAACCAATGGTAACACAAATAAACAAAAGCTAAATAAAAATAAAATTAGACTTTAAAAAAACTAAAATAACACGCTTTTATGAACTAGAAAATGCAAAAATATTTGACAACAAAATTAGCTTTACTATAAAAAGCGTGGGGTGCTTTCTACTTACATGTTCATATAATAGCTCTACGTTTACAATTAGCTAGTAAATGAAAAATGTATTACCGATATTAAGCACTCCACGCTTTTTACAGTTTGTTGTCAAATTATTTCGCATTTTTTAGTTCATAAAAGCGTGTTGTTTTAGATTTTTTTAAACTCTAATTTTAATTATAAAACTAAAAAAAAATATTGCATTTGCCTCTGGGGTAGGCAGCGCAACATAAGGCACTGTACAGCTTGTTAGCTTGCTTGCCGGAATTTTTCAAGTTTTTTATCCTGAAAGTCCTAGTAAGGATAATGGGACAAACATTAAATTATTGTATTGTCATCGATCCTTGATAAGTGTGCAAAGTTTCAATTTAATCTGATATTTTGAAGTCAGCGAATTTCACGTTCAAATATTCCTTTACAAACAAACAAACATATAGGTAAAGCTAATAAAGCGTGTTAAAAATGATCAAAATTTGATATAGGTAACGCAAAGTCATAACGCAAGCAAGTCTGATATAGTTTGGCGTGTAATAATTTCCAAAGGTGTTCCCTTAGAATGCGTTTTCTCTTTGTACCTGCGAAAACAGAAGGCTCTGTATTTGCTGACAAAAGAAATGTTGTAATGCGCATGCGTCCGTCCTACGGTAATTGTGTGCTTGTGAGCTTTCGCACACTTAACTCACTGCACTAACTACTACCGGTTGATGTTCAACTATTGACTGTTTCCTACTTATTGTCTATATATATGTTTCGTTTAACAACCACCATCTTGTAATCATTCAAGATGGTACAGAATTTCGGTACAAATTGATGAATTGATTCGAAGCCATATGCTTTAAATCAATTTTATAAATGAACACTGGCGTCGTAGACCAGGGTCGATAATTTTTGATACCAAAAAAAATTATAGTAGGATGAAACCCATTGGAAAAGGTAGAGAATATAAAAAAAAATGAAAGGAAAAATAAATTACGGTCGATCTGAGGTCGGGAAGGGATAGGGGGTGAGTTTTTAAGGATAAAAACGGTTTATCTTGATTTCCGGTAAAACTACAAGTCCTATGAAAAAAAGTGAAATCGCAAAGTTGTAGGTAATAAAAATATCTACAACTTTTGTTTTTACACTTTTTTCACATAACCTCAAAATGTATGTGAAAAATTCAAATAACCAAGTTTTTTTTTTATTTTTATCTTTTGCAAAAAAAAAAATTTCACGAAATTTGCTGAAAACTTACCTAAGGCTGTAATTTTTTTTATTTTTTCTAAAAACAATCTTAAGTTCACATAATAAAGCCACACTGCCTCCATTAGCAAATACACTATAATGTCGGCAGGGTTTGGGCACTGCGACACGAGTTTTTTTTTAATCAAAACGAAAAATACGTTAGTTAAAAAATAGTTTGGCGGTCCCTGGCTTCTAATAGGGCAAAGCAAGGCTGAGACAAACTGTAACGTAGGTAATTGTGCGAAAGGAAACTTAGTGCTGGTGTCGAACGACGAGAAGCGTCTCTCCATTAAACGGCCCTCTCCTGCCATCTCCCACTGTCGGATCTCTTTAGACACAATTTATTGTTCGATAACTTAACGATCGTTTCTCCACACAAAGCACAATTCATTGCTTTGTATTAATAATTAAAAAAAAAGAATAGTTCGATAAAAATTCTGCATTTCATTAATCAATTAATCAATAGCTAGCAAACGAAATCGTAACTTTTGTATGTAGTTGGGAAAAGTGCATGTTTCTTGCAGTTATACTTCTTTTGTCGCGCTGAAAGTTAAATTTTAGCACACAAGCGCACAGATAACGAAAATTTGACAGTATGAAGCTAGTAGTGCTAACGAAAATTCGACAGTATGAAGTTGGTCATATCTTCTTACGCCCAAGCTTATTGTACTAGATAGATAGATTTTTTATTGTGAAACTAAGAAAAGTATACAATAATCGTCAACAAACAAAATATATAATATTAGGAAAAATCAGGTCTTGAAATAAATAAGGTAAAAAGAATCAGTTTGGTCTTTTCACCTGATTCTTTTTACCTAAAATATATAATCATATAAAATATTTACTCAAGAAAGTTTTTATAATTGTAGAGACATTTGTCAAGAAGCAGATATTTAATTGTTTTTTGTAGTTATGACAATTAATTTCTTTTATATTGTTTGGTAAAACATTATAGAATTTTAATGCCCAATATAATTAGGTTCAATGGTTAATTTACCAGTTTTATATTTTATATAGGCAATCTAAAATCTTTATTGCCTCGGGTACTATAGGAGTGTATTTCATTCACTGTCTGGAAGGTATTTAAATTGTTTTTAACATACAGTAAATTATTGAAGACATATTATATAAACGACGGTAGTGACATGATTTTTAGTTTTTAAAATATCGGTTTGCAATGTGCAAGTGTATGTGTTTGAAAAATAATTTGAACGGCTCGTTTCTGAAGCTTGAACACTCTTGTTGCCTCCGGGGAATTCCCCCACAGAATAATCTAGTAACCTTGTATGAAAAGTAGCCATTTTATAAGGGGTAGGACATAAAAGAAATTAATCAAACACGTGACAGTTATAAAATTCACCTGTGTTTCAAATAGGCGTCCTTGTCGCGTTTAGAAAAGCATTATCCTTTTATATTATGACATTATGACGTCATTGTAATATTGTGACGTCTCTTCTTCCATGTGTGCGGTCTGCAAAGGACGCCGGCTGTTGATGACACGTTATTAAAAGACGTTTTGTTACAAGCGGTCACCGCGATAGCCCCGCGGCCATAACGCCGGACCGACCGGACAATTTGTTCGCAGTGTAAAGTTAAAAGTCCTTGATCAAAGACAGCGCATTATTATGCATACTCAACTGTTTTATAAAATCAAGTGTGCCATACCAAAGGTAGCTTTTTAAAAATGAGAATAAAAAGAAAACGCTAGGTACGGATATACGTACATTATACATATTTATTTTTAAGTATCATAATACATTTTATTGTGAAAAATTTCAATGAAATTTTGCGACAAAGTTCTTCTTAGACATCACAAAATGTATTCGCACGGGCCCGCTAGACGCTTATTATTACATATTTATTTATGCCACAAGTTAGGGATGTCAGAAGTGCCAAAAAATATGGATATATATCGTATCGATATTTTTTTTCAAGTATCGATATCGGTACCGATATATTTTTTAAAAATATCGATATATCGGTACAATTTTAAAAAGAACATTGGCACTTGAAGAAATTTAGTATACATATTGGCTAGCTTAATAATATAATCTCAAATAGCAGTGAACGGACATTATTTCTAATAAATCAAGTAATAAATAATTATCTGAAATCAAAAACAACGATAAGAATTTTTTTGTTTATTAATCAAACGTGTGTAATACATTTAGGAGCAGATAATTTCAGAGATTAACGAACAATTAATACAGCCAGGGATGGCGAACCTATGGCATGCGTGCCAGAGGTGACATTCGACAGAAAATTGTTGGTACCTACAGCATGAATTGAGGTGTAAATCGAAATAATTAAAAATATTCCAGATGTAGAAATGAAATGAAATATTGCCAGAATAGCTATTTGGGCTGTTTATTAATCCGAAAATATCGAAAAATCCGGTGAAAAAGAGACGTGCTTTATATGTGCTTTATTCACTGTTGTTGTTTTTGGAACGCACTTAAAAGTATGATCCAAAAACATATGTAAAAACACATGTTTCTTTTTCAGTGGAGTTTCCGATAATTTCGGAATAATTAAACGGCCATAGTCAGTCGCGGTTGTACATACAAGTGTTGCAACTAGAAAAAAAAATCGGTTTTCGATACTGGGAATTTTATATCTATATAGCGAAATATTAAATACCGCCCAAAAATATCGATATATCAAATAAAAAATATCGATATTTTTTCAACATCCCTACCACAAGTCACTCAAAGTTCATATTTGTAACCGCATTCAATTCAAGTGAAATAATTTAGACAAAACAACATTAGACAAACAGAGAAATAAATATTAATCATTCAAAATAAACAGAACACTCAAGAATGGAACTAACGCGTGTACAAAACACCTGAACAACGCTATATACTAATGTATTGTTCAAGAATAAGACAGACAGCTGGTGGTGGGAAGGACGTTCTGGCCCATCCCCAACGCCTCGCCGAAGAGATGGCGTAGGTAGTACTACAGGTTTAACCTACTTGGATTGCTAATCTCACAAGTCATTACTCATCTAACGTGCGTACTTCTGATATATTCACTCTGACAAAGTTTCGCAAACATTCAATATCGAAACGCACTTTTCAAATCGATTATTTCTATCAAGTGTCAACAATTCAATATTGCAGTCCTTTTGGGCGCGGAACAATTTGTCAGGACACTACGGTATGTTGGCTCAATGTAGAATGTATCCAGGAATGTTGTTTCAGGCATGAGATATATATACATATGTCATAGGATAATCAAAATCATCAGATCTTCGCGAAAAACCTATAGGACGGTTGCAAAAAATCGGATAATTGGAATCCGTTTTTTTGCAATCGTCCTAGGATTTTCGCGAAGATCCGATTATTTTAATTATCCTAAGACCTCTATATAGCTATATTTTAATAATATTTTTTTGTAGACTTACGGTGCAAGTACGGGTATACACTATTTGTGACGAAGATGCAGACATTTGATGGTGGACTTACGGGCATATTTCTGATGGAGGTGTAGGTACACTATGATGGTGGAAGTACGGGTATATTTATGGCGGAGGTGGAGGTACACATATGATGGTGGACGCACGGGTATGATTATGACAATGAAATAATAATATTACAGATAGCGGCCTGGTCCGGCTTCGCTCGGGTAGGACTAATTATCTTATATCTGTAGCTATAAAAGATGAGCATCATTATCATGAAATTCTCAACGTGTACTGAATTTGCGCGAATTCAATCGCTTTTATTTGTGAATGTTCAAAAATCGAAGAAAAATCTTATTTCCCAAAAAGAAATTTAAAAAAAACTTGGAACGTGTCGCGGGATACGCGTTTGGAACGAAGTCCTTTTCGTATAAAACGTTTTTCGTAACGCGTTTTATATAATCTAAAAACACCCGGTATAATCTAAAAACACCCGGTATAATCTAAAAACATCCGGTATAACCTATAAACACCCGGTATAATCTAAAAACACTCAATATTTTCTGGCAATAAATCTAGCCTATGTTACTCAGGGTGAATGTAGCTTTCTAATGGTGAAAGAATTTTTTAAAACGGCATAGTAGTTTTTGAGTTTATTCATTACATACACACAAATCTTTCCTCTTTATAATATTAGTGTAGATGGAGGTTTCGTTACTATTTTATTTTATTAGGGTTCCGTACCTCAAAAGAAAAAAGTGGGATCACACGTGTCTGTCTGTCCGTCCATCTGTCACAGCCAATTTGCTTCGAAACTACTGGGCCGATTGAGTTGAAATTTGGTACACATAGTAAGTCGGTGATCCAAAGACGGAAGTGTAACGAAAATCAATGAATTTTGAACATGGGAGTCATTTTTGGGGGGCAAATTAGGAAATTAAAAAAATTTGCAAGCTGCACCGTGTAACATATCAAATGAAAGGGCTTGTAGTAAGGGTCTCAAATATTTTTTTTTATAATTTTAAAATAAATAGTTTTGAAGTTATTTAAGAAAATAGATGATAACTGACCATCCCCCCTTTTATTTGTGATACTACCAAGCCTAAAATTTCGAAAAAAAATAGGGAATGGCGGGGCTCACCTATAGTTTACAGGAAAACCTAAACGAAAATCTTAAGTCTTAAAGTATTCACAGAAAACGGAATAGTGCGGAACCCTCTTCCCTCAAGTTTTACTCTGACTTGACCGGTATTAGGTAGTATTGAACCAGATAATATTTTTATGACACGCCTTTGAACTCGATCCAAATCTCTACAAATTCAAAATAGAAAAAGAACGCGTGTGCTTTAGATCACACGATAGAAGTCGAACTCTCTCAGTCACTCACCGGTATAACTTTCACCCCTCTCTCGTTCACATATACTAAAAATCATGCAAACTTTTAAAGAAGTGTCATTTAAAGCAGAATGAACCGCCTTCTTACTTAATCTTTACTGCCATTAACTGCAGTTAACTAATTCATCTATACTAACACTGAAGTTGCAACCCTTGTTAAGCCTTTTATTTTTTTTACTGTCATTTTTTACCAAGTTACCTAATTCCTACGTAGATAACAGCATACCAGGGTTATATTCCTTTCTCCTGAATACTTCTGTCGCGCTTTTTCCACATTCGATCGGAATTATTTCTACCTACTGTCCTCAATGAAGTTTAAACAAATAACAAATTAATAAAACTGAAACCTATTTCGTTCGTACAGATTGACCTTGAGTTGGTTGTAAATTATAGACGCTCGGCAAGTGGAGTCATCATCAGCGTCTTTGAGGATGGAACGGTAATTATAAAGCGCTACGCAGTTTGTGCGAGTTTACGAAGCACTTCTCGCAAGCTCTCAAGTCCTGGCTGCAGGCAGACAAGCAGATGACGCCCCATTAGTGAGTGGGACGAGACGGAGATGGGGATCCTGCGAATGGAGAGGTAGGAGCGAAAGGCACGTTAGATTGATTGCTTTACAAATGTTATGTTGTTATATCGTATAATTCATTAAGGGAGCCATCGGTCGTCCTTTCTTATATGTTTAAATAAAGGGGCTGTTCTCATTTGGTTTCATACACTTCAGAAACATACCGAGATTATAAAAGCCGCAACTTTTTTGTTATTGACGGTCAATTATTTTTTAGATCTTCAACACCATCTATAAAAAACCCCGGTCGCAGTGCCAAAACCCTGCCGACAATATAGTGTATTTGCTGATACAGGCAGTGTGGCTTTATTATGCGAACTTAAGTTGGTTTTTGGGCAAAATAAAAAATTTTACTCCTTAATACAGCCCTTAAAATAACATTTTTTTTCTTAATTGCAATATTATTATCAATGGAACCTCTATACCAAATTATAAGCAACTTTCTGTAAATAATTCACTATCTGCAAACTAGTGTTTTCATAAAATTTGTAAGTCCGGTCCTGTCGGGCCAATTTTATTAAAATTTTAGGGACACTTTTTAATTACTACCGGAGGGTTAAATTTCAATTTTGAAACGATTCGGAGAATTTTTTCGGTATTTTGGGCCCCAAAAACTTTTTTCAACCCCTAAAAACTACCCTTAAAATGGCCCGATTGGGCCCATTTTAAAATTTTAAATAAGCTTCGTGCGGTGATGGATTCCAACATGTGTGCTAAATTTCGTTAAAATAAATTAACTTCTTCGAAAGTTATAGCCCGCACACATATATACCTATATATATATATATATATATATATATATATATATATATATATATATATATATATATATATACATATATATATAAACATTTTTAAAAATGGTGGCAAAGTGTTTAGGAGGTTATGAAACGGCGAGAAATTTTGGTCCGACCCCTAGGTCCCGCCATCCGACCGACGCCAATAGTGTATGTTGCCATATGGCAAATACACTAATAAAATCGGCAATTCCAAACTTTGTACAACAGAGCACTCTTTACAGATGGGATGGGTGATGAGTTTGTATATATAGACAATGGATTACAAAATCGACATACTCCGAGAGTTATTTTTTTAATGAATTTTACAGAAGTTAATTCAATTAATACAAATAAATAAAATCGTGACGTAGTCTGTAATTGTACAGTTTGGAAGATTCTTAGAGAGAATTTTCAGTTTTCAGTCAGTTTGTTCTGTCTGTCCGGGCTAATCTTTGAAACGGCTGAGCCGATTGTGATGGCACTTCACAGACAGGTAAAAGATTACGCCAGGAGTGATGTAAGCTACATTTTACCCCAAAAAATAAACATTATGGGGGTGAACAGAGCGATTGAAACCTTCATAAAGTATACGTTGTATCTGTATATAGCCGACCGCTAGTATTAATATAAAAAAACATATATATAAAAAAATAGGTCTATTTTAGTTCAGCAGATATGTGCGTTTAAAGATTGAGAAAATTTTCTTTGTTACGGAAGTTGTGAAAGTTGCTTTTGATAACGTCAAATTAGTTATTTCATAAAACAATAAACTAGCGACATCGGACAGAATTTCTTAAAAGCTATTAGTTTAATCGCGCTTGAATCGTTTTTTATAGACCTGTCCTGAATTAGTAACAACTTTTGACAGTTAAATAACCTCAATACTTGTATTTTTTTTCAAATTATTGACTCAACAGTAGAAACCCCTTTAATAGTTTACGGAGGCACTAAAAATGACAACAAACGCTAGTTCAGAATCAATATTAAGGTCCTCAGAATGCTTGAATAGTCACTGGCACAAGGTCAGACTGAACAAATGACTTCTAAGGCTATATCTTTTGTTATTACGGACCGTCTCATAATATTCCAGGGCAGGAAAGATATAACAAGGTTATTTGAAGTTAACACTCTGTACGTGAAAGACGTTCTTAATTGTAATTTATAGCTTCATAATACCTCGTTCGCTTCGTCCAACATCGTTTCGCTTCGTATAATAAGCTAACCAAACTCTACTGAGTACAGTGTGTTACAGTATGTTTGTAATCAAGCAACTGACGTCTGATGTTTACCTTTCGGATTATTTCGAGTTAAATTTCTGAACCGATTTTACTGAAATTTTCACTATAGCTCTTATTATACCTATATCACTTTGTGCAAACGAATGTTTAACCCATAGTATTTAAGCGAATGTTATTCAGTACCTATTGTTCAATGAATTGTGTAATGCTTTAAGTTATGTAAGCGTACATTAATATTGTAGATTGTAAGCGGATGCACGCTGTGTTGAGACAAGATGGAGTTCACATTGATTACAGCACGACATTGTTGGGATCAGTTCTTAAAACAACTGACAGATCACCTGACAGTTCGTGTGTCCCTAAATTGGGAACGTGCAATTAAAATATGTGAATCTGTCGCACGTCTCACAAAAGAGCGGTTTATCGCTCGCCATTAAAAATCTATGCCTCAACATATACTGATCTAGTTTTATATATTAGTACTAATTCCTCTAAATATTTATTAAAATAGATAAAAAAAATGTTTTAAAAAAATGATATAACCAGATCTATTCTGGAACACTGTGCACAAAACTGTTAAAGAAACATTAGACAAACGCTATTACCAAATTAAGTTTATTTGTAACACAATCTAATAAAGTCTTGTGTACATTACACGTCATTAATGTATTAACAAAACATTTTACAGAGATTTCAATGAAAAAAAGCACGAAGAGGAAAAGTTTTTAAATAAAAAAAATCGCACAACAGATGTAAAACAAAAACATACAATTTATTTTAACTAACAACAATCTTTACTTTAAAAACAAAATAATTAATAATCGTAATAAAATTTTTTATTTCAATAATGCAAACATACAGTTGCCAACTTCACAATACACCTATGAAATTAATCCAGCCAACTTGACAGCCAGTTCTAGGATGGATTCTCACATAATTTATAATTTTGGGATACGAAGTATGAATGCGTTTTTTTTGTTTGCTTAAAGTGTGTATGTGTGCTTAGTCGTATATTATGCATAGCAAACGAAAACTCGACAGTGTGAAGTCGGCCGCAGACAGCTAACGAAGCTAGCCATAAGATGCTCAAACTGAAATGATAGTTGAATGAAATCAATGCACTTTCTGTTATCTGGAAACTATATAATATAATAATAATAATAATAATAATGCGTTTAACGTCCGTTTCTCGACTTTATGTCATAACAGACGCCATTCGCACCATTACTATTTTTTCATCTACCACTTCCCGTTATTTTCTACATTTTTTACAACTTCAACTTATGTAATAGCAATGGGCGAATGAAGGAATTATAGGAAATTAGGATAAGGTAGGTAATTTTTGAACTAGGAGTTTGATAGGTAATCGGTCATGGCCTCAAATAAGGAACCATATCGATATTTATGTGGAATTGATTGAGGGAAACCATGGAAAACCTCAATCAAGATGGTCGGTACAGGAATTACCGTTTCTCGGCGAGAGCGAGTAGGAAAAAGTCCCAGCCACATCTGCCCCCGCCGGGATTCGAACTCGGTACCTCCCGAATGCGCGTCTAGTGCTGTCACCACTACTCTACCCAGCTCGGTGGAAACTATATAATATACTAGGCGACTATAACCTTTTATTACAATCAAAACTCGTTTTAAGAGTCGTCCAGTGGAATCGCATTTTTGATTACCTACTCAAAGGATTGATTACAAAAAAAAAATATATATAATTTTGAAAAAAGACATTTTCAAATATTAGGTAGAGGTTAATTTTTTGCAAATACAGTCAAAACCGTATACGACGACATCGTTTAGAACAACATACCGGTTATATTGACCAAAGTCATAGGTCCCGGTTGAATGCTATATGACCGCCTTATAAAAAACACTGCTTTTTACGACATTGCTTATTACGACATACCGCATTAAGCGACTACATTTAATGTAATATCTTCATATCTTCGGAGAATTATATCTGTTAGAAAGACCAGCTCTATTGTAAACACAATTCGTACGCACAGAAGTGTTCCAAACAGACTAAAAGTACAGATTTTATGAATACAAAAAAATGAAAATGATAATGTGAATATTATTTCAATTAATATCTATGGATTTATAATGTACCTACGGTTTCAATAACTACTTAAACATTTAAAGATTAAAATAGAATGGGGTGGTCTCTTGGCCCAAATGCACCACATCCTGAAAGGATTTTTGTGCTTCCCCTTTTACTGGATCTAGTCATCAAATAATCTGGATCTTCTTATAAGCTCCAGAACATTTGCTACTAGATTATCCTGTGGAACTATTCCATCCTCATCGATGTAACCAAAGATGGTTGTTCTCCTGTAAGTGATAACTACTTACATACTTAATAAAAAATAAAAACTTACTTTGTATCTCAAAAACTTCACCGGTTGTTACGACTATCGGTTTTTACGACCAAATATGAGTAGACCCTTCGATGTCGTTATAACAGATTTTGAGTGTATTACTCTTTTTGAAGATTTTATTTCAATAAATTATTTGCACGTACCTATATTAAAAATTAGTTTTTATGACGCCAAAGAAGTATAACTTCAAACACGCGTACATAAATACATGCATTCAGTTGTTTGTTTATTTATGACAAAACATCAATATAAAACTACATTCTGCGTATTTTGATCTCCCAAACAACAATCCATGAACACCCTGTATAGATACGGCAGGGTATCTTCGCATTATGCATGTTTGTATACATTATACAGTGTGTTTATTACCGCCGAATCTCCACGGACGTCGAGCTGCACTGAACAATGAACTCTGCCAATTATTCATCGTTTGGGTACAGTCTGTGGTAAAAGTGTCTTGTTTAACCTACTCCAAACACTGCAGAAGTACCTGTAATCTTATTATAGTTGAACTGTTTCGCTCGTGTTAATATCGATGTCAACAAAAATAATCTCGGATTTAGTTGCCACGATCTAGAAAACTATTTTACAAATACAACATATAATGTGACTCAGATTGTAAAATATGCTCTTGGTCGCAAAATTCATTTTATTACTGTTTTTAGTGTATTTGCCATATGGCAACATACACTATTGGCATCGGTCGGATGGCGGGACCTAGGGGTCGGACCAAAATTTCTCGACGTTTCATAACCTCCTAAACACTTTGGCACCATTTTTGAAAATGTTTATATATCTATATATATATATATATATATATATATATATATATATATATATATATATATATATATATATATATATATATATATATATATATATATATAGGTATATATGTGTACGGGCAATAACTTTCGAAGGAGTTAATTCATTTTAACGAAATTTGGCACACATGTTGGAATCCATCACCGCACGAAGCCTATTTAAAATGGGCCTAATCGGGAGATTTTAAGGGTAGTTTTTAGGGGTTGAAAAATGTTTTTGGGCCCTAAAATACCGAAAAAATTCTCCGAATCGTTTCAAAATTGAAATTTAACCCTCTGGCAGTAATTAAAATGTGTCCCTAAAATTTTAATAAAATCGACCTTACAGGACCGGATTAAAAAATTTTAAGAAAGACTAGTTTGCAGATAGTGAATTATTTACTGAAAGGTGTATATAACTTGGTATATAGGTTCGATTAATAATAATAATGCAATTTAAAAAAAAATGTTATTTTAAGGGGTGTATTAAGGAGTAAAATTTTTTATTTTGCCCAAAAACCAACTTAAGTTCGCATAATAAAGCCACAGTGCCTGTATAAGCAAATACACTATATTGACGGCAGGGTTTTGGCACTGCGACCCGGGTTTTTATTAGCTGTGAGTAATCATTCAGCTTCACAACATATGGCTTGCTGCTTAAAAATTACAAAAAAACACATATTTTTTCCCTAAAAATTGAATCAAAAAACGGGTTATTCGTCAACATTTCTTTACAGCACGTCACGAGATTTCGAATTACGGGAAGGTAAATTAACATTTTGAAGTTTTTTCTTCACATACTTATGTTAAAAATACTGTAAAATTTGACTTGCTCAAACTTTCTTTTCCAATTCAATTTTTTCTGTACAAAAAATAGTGTAAAACTTACGCTAATGTTCTCATTATGTGACTTATGGACTACTGTGTTGGGGGAACTCTAACAGAATAAATGATGCGTTAATCAGTCAAAAGCGGGTTATAAGAACTATGACCTCAAAAGATCGTAGACACAGTTGTAGAGAACTGTTTAAAAATTTAAATTTATTAACGGTAATATCCTTATATATTAGAAATCTTCTTTTGCACATTAAAAAAAACAAAGACATAATTCATTTTGGTGACGATCACCGTAATACTTACTTACCTATACCTAGGCATAGACTAAATTTATCAGCTAATAATAGCCAAATTGTAGCAATTAAATGTTATAATCATCTGCCTACTTACATTAAAGAAATAAAAAGCATAACTATATTTAAAAAAGAGATAACGTCACTACTTTTAAAAAAAACTATATACTCTCTGGAGGAATTTTTATCAACCAATTTTAATGATTTTTAATAATTTTAAGCTGAATGTTTGTATTTATATGTATTGACGAATCCACACAATTTTTTTATCATGGAAAATAAAGAATTATTATTATTATTAAATCGTTTATTTAGATCAAATAAACCGTAAAAACTTGGGTTAAGGAAGAATGGTGCATATTTCTAGTTTATTTTGAATCATTAAAATCAAATATTGAATACTATTTTTCATAGAAATTAGAAATTTCCAAAACGTAAGTGCATTTTACATGCACACACTGCTCATAAGATGTGGGTGAAAAACAGCGTTGCCAGACGTCCCGATTTTGGCGGGACGTCCCGATTTTTAAATCAAAATTAAATGTCCCGCGCGGGACAGGCTCAGTCCCGCTTTTCGGGGATATCTCGACCGTGCGTAAATAATTATTTTCTTATTGTAAGTTGCAATTTGTAACGCTCACTTCTCAGACTATTGTTTGAAACGCCATATTTTTCTAATGAATAAAACTTTTTTGATTTTGATTTCTGTTTTTTTTTATTTTTTGTTTTTTCAGAAGACGAATAAGACTCAACTATTTAACGATAGGGTAAATCTGATATAAAATATCATATTTTTATTAAAATACATTTTCTATGGCTATTTTTGCTATCTATTGTCACGTAAACGTAATTTGAACTCAAATAAAAAGATAAATATTTAAAAACTTCTGATTATATACGTTTTTTTCCTATCTCCCGCTTTCGACGAGAGAATCCCGCTTTTTTCACTCAAAAAGTTCCAAAATCCCGACTTGGCAAAAAAAAAATCTGGTAACACTGATGTAGACTGATAATTTTATACCTGGGCAAAATGCATTTTAAAAAATGTATTCATATAATAATATTAAGACGTGAAGTTTGACTTTGGATTTCATCCACATGCAGTGGACCAACCTCAGCTTATTTTAGATAACAGATGTTCTATATCGTATTGTATGTATGATATATTAAGTAGTGCCTAATAATGTCTGTTGTCTATATTATTATGACGTAGGAGAGGTAGCAGAACGTAGTTACAGAGATAATTTCAGAACATACTGTATTAATGGATATCCACCCGGGGGTTTCCCCTAGGTCGTATATTTTACGTCCATTAACACAGAGGCGTATAATCTGTAGCCATGTTTTATAACAACATAACATGTTCCTCTATACATGCTCCAAAACTCCAGTTCGTCAATTGCACTCCAAAGCCAAAATAATCACATTAAGAAAACAAGTTCATTTTTAAGGTAGTTGTCGTGGTTAAGGCACACCGTCAAAAAATTCTTAATTTTTGTATACTTATTAAGGACATGATAATACAAGTACCCTGAAAATTTGAAGTCGATCGACCGTATATAATCCGAGATATGATTCAATTAAAAATTGGATAATTAACATTGATTGTATATACGATCTCTGTAGTTCTGAACCAGTTTCTTATTTATAAAAAAAGAACTAACTATCAGAAACTTTCCAAAAACTGACAGTCTTTCAATGCATTTGTTATGAGTTTAAAAAAAAATAAGAAACATTTTTTGACCGTCTAATTATTTATAAATAACGTTTTAAAGTTCAACAATTTATAGAAAAGTATACATGCATATGAATACTGTATGGGTTACGTTTCCACGGGTACAGTCTTGCGTACAAATTATGGATTACTTAGCTACAAGCTAGTATATACTTTTGTGGCGCGTAGAATCTATAACTTTTTGACAATATTGGACCACGACAACTACCTTAAGGCCATCAACTAACACAGCATCTTGGTCTAGTACCAATTCGTTGTATTAACTTTATTCGTTAGATGTGCCTACTCCAATTATGACCCACTTTCCAATCGACTTGCAACTTTGCACACTGCAGATAGGTAGTTCCGACGGACTTGTTGTGAGAATCTCAAATATTTATTTTTTTATAATTTTAAAATAAATAGTTTTAAAGTTATCTAACAAAATAGATGAAAATTGACCATCCCCCTATCTCCGAAACTACTGACTCTAAAATTTTGAAAAAAAATAGGGGATACAGGGCTCTTCACCCATAGTTTACAGGAAAACCAAAACGAAAATCTTAAGTCTTAAAGTACTCACGGAAAACGAATAGTACGGAATCCTCTTCTCGCGAGTTCAACTCGCACTTGACCGCTTTTTAGAGTTTCGTACCTCAAAAAGAAAAAACGAAACCCTTATAGAATCACTCATGTGTCCGTCCGCACCACTGTCACAGCCAATTTGCTCCGAACTACTGGACCGATTGAGTTGAAATTTGGTACCTACACATATGTAAGTCGGTGACCCAAACACGGACGTGTAACGTAAATAAATAAATTTTTAACATGGAGTTAATTTTTGGGGAAAAATTTCGAAATTAAAAAAAAGTTTAGCAAACTGTACCGTGTAACATATCAAATGAAAGGACCTATAGTAGAGGACTAAAATATAATAATAATAATATATTTATTGCACATAAACGTACAAAGGGCACGGTTTTCATAATTTTAAATAAATAGTTTTAAAGTTATTTAAGAAAATCGATGAACAATTGACCATTCCCCTCTTATCTCCGAAAGTACTGAGCCTAAAATTTCGAAAAAAATAGGGAATGTCGGGTGTCACCCATAGTTCACAGGAAAATCTAAACAAAAACCTTACGTCTTAAAGTACTCACGGAAAACGGAATACTACGGAACCCTCTCCTCGCGAGTTCGACTCGCACTTGACCGGTTTTTTAATCACGGCCGACCTCGATGTTTTCCTACTCATACATATCGCGATTTCCAACATCCGGTGTCCAGAATATTTCGTTTCCTCATCCGGCGTTGTATTACGTTGTTAGTAGGTATTACCCACAGTAGACATATCGCGGCGGTAAGTAACTACCTTACGTATGCATATAGGTAACAAACTGAACGCAGGTGGCGGCGGGGGAACTGGTAGGAACCGGGGTAGTAGGAGGCTGTCCGTAAAATTAATTAATGAAACATTATTAGTGCGAAAATTAATACAGCCAACACTAAAGAAGAGCCAACGTAACATTATCATTATTATTATGCGTGTCTGTAAATTTCATATTCCAAGAAAATATGTCTCATTGTGGATAGTGTTGGGTAACTCAGATCTGAACCGGTTCAAAAAGCCGACTCCGACAGAAGATCCGTGAGAGCCGACTCACTTTTTTTTGAGCCGACGGATCAACGGATCCGCATAACTCAGTGAAACACTTAACACACAGAAGCACATTTTACACTTACGTGTCAGTTCTTGCTTTGATGCATCTGTCAGCTCAAATGACTCATGCATCACATGTCTGGCTATGCATTCTTGATTCTATACAGGCCGTGATATGATTGACTGAACTAGGTAACTCAGTGGCAGACTGCAGTAACATATTCAGAACTCGGCTCTTTTTGAACCGGTTCAGTGAGCCGGCTCACATACGGGATCCAGATGCAAAGATGCAGATCACTAAAAAGACCCGTTTTTCCCATCTCTAATTGTGGATACTGTGTCTGGGGTTGAAACAATCCCACCTCTCACAGTGACGTACACTTTTTTAAGCATTCTTTTCCATCGCGGAAATTTCTACAAAAATTAAATTACAACTTCAAGAGAGATATACAGTCGAATCTGGATAAGCAAGAGTTCAAGAGAGCGCGATCTCTTTTTCGCTTATGGAGGTTTCTCACTAACCCGAGTTTTTATAGAGGTCTATAAAAATACATAGTATAAATATGTAGTGATAAATTTTAAGGTTACCACTTAAGGTAGTTATCGTGGTTAAGGCACACCGTCAGAAAATTCTTAATTTTTGTATACTTATTAAGGACATGATAATACAATTACCCTGAAAATTTGAAGTCGATCGACCGTATATAATTCGAGATAAATTCAATTAAAAATTGGATAATTAACATTGATTGTATACGATCTCTGTAGGTCTGAACCAGTTTCTTATTTATAAAAAAAGAACTAACTGTCAGAAACTTTCCAAAAACTGACAGTCTTTCAATGCATTTGTTATGAGTTTAAAAAAAAATAAGAAAAAATTTTTGACCGTCTAATTATTTATAAATAACGGTTTAAAGTTCAACAAATTATAGAAAAGTATACATACATATGAATACTGTATGGGTTACGTTTCCACGGGTACAGTCTTGCGTACAAATTATGGATCACTTAGCTACAAGCTAGTATACTTTTGTGGCGCGTATAATCTATAACTTTTTGACAATATTGTACCACGACAACTACCTTAATGACAACACTTTAATTTTTCGTTTTAGCATTATGATTACGTGCCGAACCTTTCTTCACAATTGATACTTATCAACTATAGTAAATTCGACACGAATGTTAGTTCAGTTATTCAGCTATTTATGACTCATTCTTAAATTTCGTGGAACTATCAATACATTCGATTATCGCTTACAGAGGTACAGGCAAGTAGTAGTCTCGGTTATAGAGGTCCATGAGTGAAAAACGTCTTCCTCTTATGGAGGTTTCTGTTTCTCACTTATATAGAGGTTCTAGTGGGTTCCAAAGACGGTGCCTGGCAACTGCTCTCACTTAGAGAGTTTTCTCGCTTACCCAATTCTCACTCTCCCAGGTTTGACTGTATTGGGTTTGAGAATGCCGTTGGGTTTCCATGATTCATCTATTACAAGCCCCCAATTCTCAGGTTCTAATCCGAGAACCCGTAAAAGTATAGATTTAATTTTTAACTTTCCAGTATATTGGAAAGTTATTGTAATGGGTCCCGAAAATCGAAATAAGATTTTTTAACAAAATTTTGTTTCAAAATTAATACACTATTTTTGAAAAGATGTCTGTGAACGTGTGTATGAACGTACGTACGAACGTACGTACGAACGTGGTTAATTCTTTCGGAGACGAAATCTCGAAAATAAAAATGATATCGATTATGCAAGGGTGTTAGTAGGAAATATGCATGTATTTTTTTATATTTTTAATTCACTTTTTACATTGTTATAAAATAGTAAAAAATATAAATACTGTTGGAAATGCTCGAAAAATTTTTTTAAATAATATTTAAAACATCGCTTAAATTTGATCTGTTTGAACGCCGCCATTTTTCGCGGGCCTTGAGTGACGTCAAAATCCACGACCAGTTTTGTTGACTATAAGTTTGACAGATTGACAGATACTTTTGGTTCTTTTATTGAAATTTTCAGTTTTAAAAGCTATTCACGCCATGGATAAAGCTAAAAAACCATTTTATAGATAATTGATGCAAAATATGCTGTCATCATAAATGCACCTATTTTTGGTAAATTATCAGATTGTGCTTTGACAAAGCCACTTTCAGTCATCGTTCTAAATGATTTAATGCTACTAGAAATTTCATGCTAATGAAAAACACTACAGAAGCACAAATAAAACAATTTTTCATTCAGTAACCATATAAACAGCGACGCCTATAAATCCGATGTGGAATTTGACGTCACGACCAATGGTGATGCGTTTCGCAAATTCGAATTTCCGTCGCATATTTTGCATTTTTTAATTAATATTTTATGCAATTAAAAACAAACTAAATAAGGAAATAATGGTTCAGATATAATTTCAGGACAATATGGATTCAGGGAAAAAAATCAATTCAATTTAATCCAAATGCATATTCCCTATTAACGCATAGTAACGTCAATACGATCTGACAAATTTTATCAAAAGTAATCCAGCCTTGAAAAGTCTGAAGATCATTAATTTCTACTTCTATGTGGAATTGTCAGGTAACTTATTTTTAGGGTTCTTTCAAGACTATTTTTCTCAGGAACAAATAGAGGTATCAAGTTGAAATTGAATCCAAATACTAAAGTCTATAACCCCAAAGTCCTTTAAAAAACTCGAACTTCTATCCTTCCATCCTTTTTATTCTATGCGCGAATGTAGCCGAGGTTTTAATTTAATAAAATCAGATAGCTCAGCTACTGAATAAACAGCTCTGTCGGTTATTTATACTATATTATTAAGGTTACAAAACTTCCTACGACGAGGTCGGTCGAACTTTTCTTGTTAAATTTATACAAAGAAAATATTTCGCTGTGATTTCAAGGAAAATTTCGTCCCACAAACTTCCACTGCGCGCAGACTTCATAAAATATGACAAATAAAACGCCGCATAAACGATATCTCCCCGGTCTCGGCTATTCTTAGCTCTTAAGTTCAAACTACGTTCTTAAACAATGTAACTTTTCATCAGGCAATAAGTGGGCCTAGTACTAACTAAAATGTCGTCGTCAACTACAAAGTAATAATAATAATAATAATTTTATAATAATAATGCGTTTAACGTCCGTTTGTCGACTTTTATATCATAACAGACGCCATTCGCGCCATTACTATTTTCCATTTTACCACTTCCCGTTATTTTCTGCATTTCTAACACTTAAACTTAACTAGTAGCAATGGGCGAATGAAGGAATTATAGGAAATTAGAATAGAATAGGTAATTTTTGAACTAGGAGTTTGATAGGTAATCGGCCATGGCCTCAAATAAGGAACCATCTCGATATTTATCTGGAATTAATTGAGGGAAACCATGGAAAACCTCAATCAAGATGGCCGGTGCAGGAATTACCGTTTTTCGGCGTGAAACAGTAGGGACAAGTCCCAGCCACATTTGCCCCCGCCGGGATTCGAACCCGTACCTCCCTAATACGAGTCTAGGGCTGTCACAACTACTCTACCCAGCTCGGTTCAACTACAAAGTATGTTTTATATATTGCATTCAATAGTTTTTGGAGGACATTGCGGTTCAGCGGGTAGCGTGCTGGCTTCCTGACCAAACTGTCGTCGGTTCGAATCCTGCCTCTGCTTATGGATGATTGTTGTAATATTCGCTTTTTGTATTATTGACAACTTTTTTTTACAGAAGTGGTATTGTAAATAAAATTAAAAAATAGGTACTTACACATTTAAACCGCAAAAAAGAATGATTAATCGTAGAGATAAAATTAGCCTTACCTGAAACAAAAGAGACAAGCAATTAATATAAAACACGTAATCCATGTGTGGCAACATAATCCGACATAAGTTTACTCTAAAGGTCTGTTCACATAGACAAAAATAATTTAAACAGTTTTACATTAATATTTTAAGGTCATCAACTGCATTGCCGAAATTAGGGATGGAAAAAGCGCGCGCTAAATCGATTTTTGACTTTGGAATCGACTTCAAATTCTTTGACTCTTGAAGTCGATTAATCATCTCTGATAGTCGACTTTTGTGAATTAAGTCGACTTTTTAGAAATTTAGTAATTCGTGTATACAAACTT
The DNA here is from genome assembly GCA_034508555.1 of Venustoraphidia nigricollis. Lineage (NCBI taxonomy): Eukaryota > Metazoa > Arthropoda > Insecta > Raphidioptera > Raphidiidae > Venustoraphidia > Venustoraphidia nigricollis. Next base: position 722,775 of record JAVRKA010000020.1, read on the forward strand.
TGATATTTTCATATTTTATTAAATTATGAACGTTCAAACGTTAGATGCAAATGGAGGCTTGCGCAGGTATAGTCGGTTGAAAAACTACGAACTCGCGCTATATTATTATTTTTAATTTTTCTTTAATCTAAAGGTCTAATTCCTTGCACTAAGTCATCCATCCTGATCGTACTTTAGTGTGGGACTTTGGGGGTTCTCAGCAGACAAATTATCATCTGAATCACCGTATTAGGCATCTTGAACAATCAAAGAAACAATAATGGCGTACTGGACTGTACTTTATAGCGGGAAAGCAACAATTGACAAGACAACGAACGTTAACCAATCGCCGACGAGTACACGTACTGTGCCGGTAACTGGGAGGTGGTAGGAAATAGGAAACTTCCTTTCCCATAAAACAACCAAAATATGTATTTGCGACGCTGTTTGTGACTAACTTCAGAACCTTGTAGAACCGCGGCGAGTATTATACTAAGTAATGTATAAAAAAGTCGAAAAGTCATCGAGTGAGAATCGATTCGAGACAGGCTCAACTCGACCCTAAAAAGTCGATTATTTTTATTAAAAGATCGATGCTTGACTAAAGTTAGAGTCGACTTTCCTATCCCTAACCGAAATCAGATGTGTAAATTCAATATAGAAGAGGATCCAATATAGAGCCCTAATTTACCCCAAATTCCTTTAAGAGTAAACTAGAGCTGGTATTTTTAAAGAGCACGCTTTGATATCTATTACGTAAGTACAATGTGGCGCAAAAGTTGTCACCCGATGTTCTTTGCCTATAATTTATTTTATGAATGAAAAACTTTGGTTCTGCTTTTAGATTATATTTATGTGATGTCTTAAATTTGTTTTCATTAAGTCGAGAAAATGATATCGGTCAAGTGGCCGCTGCCAAAATTGATGACCAAACGGGACCGATTTATCACTCTTGCCAGAACTTTCGGCGATAGGTTCTTGACGGATATTCTCTTTGACGGCTTCAAGAGTTAGAGGCTTATTGACATAGACTCGTATTACTTCAAAGAACCTCACCAAAAGAAGTCTGGAACGGTTAAAAAAATAATTTTAAAATTAATATCGGCAATACCTTTTTCATATTTTATTAGCTAATTGTAAATTTGAGTAGACAGCACCCCACGCTTTTTACAGTAAAACCAATTTTGTTGTCAAATTATTTAGCATATTTTAGTTCATAAAACCGTGTTGTTTTAGTTTTTTTAAACTCTAATTTCATTATCGTCGAGCTGAAATCAATGATCAGTGTACCTAATCGAGAGCCCACAAAAAAAATGTGCCAGTTGCCCCAGATTTGTAGGTACGTCACTGCGCCATCAAATAAATCGATTGTCTGCATGATTTTATTGCAGAACACACTGCGGGGGAATGGAATATCGCATGACGGTAAATAAAAAAAGTCTTGAATAGCTAAAATGACAAACTAGCGATGAATATGAAAACTGTTCCACGACAGAAAGCATTTTTAAAATTATAATAAGCACGTGTCTTTGTTCTTTGCACGACATGACAGCATGTCGATTTTCAGTTACCGTTTAAATGTGTATTACGACGGCGAAACCAAGGTTGAGAAAAACATTTTTCTTTATATCCGGTCGAAAGTAGAGATGGGAAAAACGGGTCTTTTTAGTGATCTGCATCATTGCATCTGGATCCCGTATATTTTTATAATTAAAAAAAATAGTTTTCAAGTTATTTAAGCAAATATGTGAAAATTTGCCATTTACCCTCGTTTATCTCCTACTGGACCGATTGAGTTGAAATTTGGTACACATGTGTAAGTTAGTGACCCAAAGACGGGCGTGTAACGTAAATAAATAAATTTTAAACATGGGGGTAATTTTTGGGGAAAAATTAGGAAATAAAAAAAAAAAGTTTTGAAAACTGTTCCGTGTGACATATCAAGTGAAAGGGCTTGTTATAATTTTAAAATAAATAGTTTTAAAGTTATTTAAGAAAATAGCTAAACAATCGACCGCCCCCCCCCCCTATCACCGAAACTACTGAGCCTAAAATTTTGAACAAAAATAGGAAATGTCTGGTCTCACCCATAGTTTACAGGAAAATTGTAATGAAAATCTTAAGTCTTAAAGTACTCACGGAAAACGGAATATTACGGAACTCTCTTCTTGCGAGTTCGACTCGCACTTGATCTGTTTTTTTTTTATAATTTAGTAGTAGGTACCTAGCGACAAAAGAATAATTGACTAGATTATTGCTAAAAAAATTGGTACACATCACAAAGTTACAAAAAAAGTATGTTTCCTCATGCATATAGGATCCCTCAAAGAGAATAATTTATAGAATACGTAGAAATGAAGTAGGCATGTATTTAAACAGCGGTCGGTTTCGCTAGAAATATAACCCCAAGTATTGGAGTCTAATAACAAAGTGATAGCACGGTTACAACCCTGTTTCAGACGTTCGTGTATCGAGGCAGTTATCCTGTCCAGAAAGGCTATCATCGTCCTCCAAACACAGACTCAGCCCTCCGCCTCCTCCACCCACACAGTAGACAAACGAATATATCTGCATAAATATTTCATGTATGTGTATTGACAACTGTTATTCAATGTCCGAGTAGACATGGCAAACATACTTTTAAATAGAGAACTGCGACGACTTTTTAACACGCTTTTATTAGCTACACCTGTTTGTTGTTTGTAAAGGAACCTTTGAACAGGGGCGTAGCTACCGCCGTATATGCCGTATCAATTATACGGGGCCCCCTGGCCACAGGGGTCCCCAACGTGTGTAAGCAAAAATTAATAAAAACTTCCCAATTTTTTTTTTATTTCAGAAATGACAAAAGTCACTGAAAGCAATTTTTTTTCCCGCGTAAAGATTGCGTTCAAAAGTTGGCAACAGCCTACATCGGTTATCGCGGGCTGCGGGATTTCCCCGTTTAAGTCATTTACTTCAACGGGGGAAGAGCCCCCAAACAAATTTTTATACGGGGCCCCGCCAAGGCACGCTACGCTTCTGCCTTTGAACGTAAAATTCACCCACTTCAAAACGTCAGATTGCACACTTATCAAGGACCGATGACAATACAATAATTTAATAATAAGAATAAAAAAATTGAAAAATTACAGCAAGCAAGGTACCACACTGTACAATGACGTACGTTGCGTTGCCTACTCCATAGTCAAATGCAATATTGTTTTTTAAATTTATATAATTAAAATTAGAGTTTAAAAAAACTGAAACATTACGCTTTTAAGAACTAAAAAATGTAAAATAATTTGACAACAAAATTAGCTTTACTGTAAAAAGCGTGGGATATACTTGAATTTTCATAATAGCTCTACTTTAGTAGCTATATAGTAAATGAAAAATTTATTGCCGATATTAAGCACTTCACACTTTTTACAGTAAAGCTAATTTTGTTGTCAAATTATTTAGAATTTTTTAGTCCATAAAAGCGTGTTGTTTTAATTTTTTTAAACTCAAATTTTATTCTTAATGTAGTTTTAAATTGAATAATGTTTAGGTTTTTTATTTCGGCAGATAAATTATTGAAAATGTTAACAATAATAATAAGAATAATAATAGTGCGTTTAACGTCCGTTTCTCGACTTTATGTCATAACAGACGCCATTCGCACCATTACTATTTTCCATCTACCACACTTCCCGTTATTTTTCTACACTTTTAAAACTTCAACTTATGCAATAGCAATGGGCGAATGAAGGAATTATAGGAAATTAGAATAAGGTAGGTAATTTTTGAACTAGGAGTTTGATAGGTAATCGGCCATGGCCTCAAATAAGGAACCATCTCGATATTTATCTGGAATTAATTGAGGGAAACCATGGAAAACCTCAATCAAGATGGCCGATACAGGAATTACCGTTTCTCGGCGAGAGGCAGTAGGAAAAAGTCCCAGCCACATCTGCCCCCGCCGGGATTCGAACCCGGACCTCCCGAATGCGAGTCTAGTGCTGTTACCACTACTCTACTCAGCTCGGTAGAAAATGTTAATTCCAGACCAAACTTGGCCTTTTCTAAAGACGCTGAGGGCCTCAGCTGTTGAGCGTCTATAATATACAATCTCTCTCTTTACTCTAAAGAGACAGACACTGTTGAGGAATTACATGAATATTAGATCGAAGTTTCATGTGTTAAAATGTATCGGTGAATTAAGGCTGGCGGAACGCTCTGAACTTTGTTTGTGCTGAGACCCAGCGGTAAGGGGCGAGGTAGGCAAAAGACATACTGTGGATGTGACCTTCTTTAGCTCTGTCTCGCTCAAATCATCCGCACGTTTCAATTTTTGGCTGGTGCCAACTACGAGGCTAAAAAATCTTATTGCAAGGGTGCCGCTATCAATTGATTACTCTAATTTTTGGAAATATTTTGAAGATTTAAAAAACTTTTCCGAAAAAGGAAGAGTCACTTTAGGTTTGTGATGAAACAGTTTTGTGAAATAAGTACGTATAAGGTCATAGTGTGACATTGCAAACGTGTTTTTTTAGCATAATTAATGCCGACTTTTTTCTAGTAAATCGCACATAAATTACAAAAGTAGATCATTAGAGACCTAGATTTGTCCTTTATCTTCTTTATAGAGCAAGAATTTTTGCAGAATGTTGACGAATAAGTCTACAATCAGTTGACAGCCGAAGCTCTATTTTTGGCGTAAATTCAGAGCATTCCGACAGCGTTAATACATCGTTCGATAATGTTATTAATTTAGTTTCACTTCCGGAATGAGTACATCGAATTCTGTTCGTTTTTAGGGCAGAGGTTGAACGAACCTAGTTCGGAATTTTCCAGACTTTTATGAGAACACACGCAGACGTACTGTCAGTACTACTGTACTATACAGAAAGTACGTACTATATAGTACAGCGTTTGAAAACGGATACAGCGCTGCACGAACTCACGAATTATTGATAAGAAAATGGGCGGCGACGGTCTAACTTTTAAAAGTCTTAAAGTCGACTTCAGAACGCCATCGTGTCGCCAATATTCATGTAGAGTCGACCATTTGTGCCATATCGCTCAAACTATAATCATTACTAGATTATAACATTGTAGAGACCTCAGTCTGTTTGTTTGTGCTGCCATCTTTCCAAAATGACTGGACCGATTTTAATGAACCTTGGAAACTTTCTACTTTTTGTCTTCTTTATTTTTTTTCGGACATGTTTTTGCAGTTCAGTTTTTTGTTTTATAAGTAATTTGGTTTATTAGTGTATTTGCCATATGGCAACATACACTATTGGCGTCGGTCGGATGACGGGACCTAGGGGTCGGACCAAAATTTCTCGACGTTTTATAACCTCCTAAACACTTTGGCACCATTTTTAAAAATGTTATATATATAGGTATATATGTGTGCGGGCAATAACTTTCGAAGGAGTTAATTGATTTTAACGAAATTTGGCCCACATGTTGAAATCCGTCACCGCAAGAACCCTATTTAAAATGGGCCCAATCGGACCATTTTAAGGGTAGTTTTTAGGGGTTGAAAAAAGTTTTTGGGCCCCAAAATACTGAAAAATTTCTCCGAATGGTTTCAAAATTGAAATTTAACCCTCTGGTAGTAATTAAAAAGTGTCCCTAAAATTTCAATAAAAACGGTCCGACAGTACCGGATTTACAAATTTTATGAAAACCTTAGTTTGCAGATTGTGAAATATTTATGGAAAGGTGTATATCATTTGGTATAGAGGTTCGATTGATAATAATATTGCAATTAAGAAAAAAATGTTATTCTAAGGGGTGTATTAAGGAGTCAAATTTTTTATTTTGCCCAAAAACCAACTTAAGTTCGTATAATAAAGTCACACTGCCTGTATTAGCAAATACACTATAATGTCGGCAGGGTTTTGGCACTGCGACCCGGGTTTTTTAAGTTTTTAAGATTATATTCTTTTGTATATGCCCAATAGTTTGAGTGTTGACACATTCGGGGTAAAAGTATCAAAGAATGGTTCAATTAATAGTTTAATTTTGCAATTTGCCTTTCCAAATGACATTTAAACATATAAGTTTTATATATTTTCGTAATCGTCTTTTAATATTCTTCATTTTGATACCCCATTGGATTCATTTAGAGGAAAATATTTTTTCGAACTACACGTTATTGCACCTAAAATCCGCCATTTAGATTTTTTTTCACGTCACCTATCCTAGGAAAATTGGGTTACCGAAACAAATCCAACGATATCTTACTTTTAGAAATCACTCCAGCCGTTTGAATGATACGAGGTAATAAAGAATATGACATATAAAATACAATCAATGTACAGAAATGATTACATAATAATATCTATTATCTAACATTACAAAATGTCAACAATAAATAATCTATTTGTACCTAATGTAAATTCTAAGAGAAAAAAATGACGTGCGGCCTAGTATAAATACCGTTCTGAACCGAAGCTGAAAAAGCATGTACCTAATATGTTTGCATAGAAAAAGAATTATACGACATAATGTTATGTACATCGACATGTTTGTAGCAATATTCTTATAGCGAACAGCGTCGAACGACGACAGCGTTTCCCAATCTTTTTCATTTCCGGGAGCGGCAGACAACTCATAGGAAATTCAATATAATATTGTTTTTTTTTCTAAAATACGTTTGGTATTTTCAATATCTTCATTAAAGGTCGGATATCCTGTCTATGTTAATAAAACTATAGCTTTACTGTATATTCTTATTTTCAAAAAACATTCTAAAAATATTAATATGTACCATTTAACAGTGTTGGATCACTTTCACACAGTTTGTGCTGAGGCCCAGCGGTAAGAGGCGAGGTAGGCAAAAGACATATTGTGGGTATGACCTTCTTTAGCTCTGTCTCGCTCAAATCATCCGCACGTTTCAATTTTTGGCTGGTGCCACACTACGAGGCTAAAAGATGCTATTGCAATAATGCCGCTGTCAATTGATTACTCTAATTTTAGGAAATATTTGGAGATTTAAAAAACTTTTCTAAAAAGGAAGGTTTGTGATGGAACAATTTTGTTAAATAAGTACGAATAAGGTCGTAGTGTGACATTGAAAACGTGTGTTTTTGGCATAATTAATGCCAACTTTTTTTTAGTAAATCGTGCATAAATTACCAAAGTAGTCCGTTAGAGCCCTAGATTTGTCCTTTATCTTCCTTATAGAGAAAGAATTTTTGCAGAATGTTGACGAATAAGTCTACAATCAGTTGACAGCCGAAGCTCTTTTTTTGGCTTAAATTCAGAGCGTTCCGATAACCTTAAAAGTCACCAACGGCATCAAGCTAGCCGCTACAGCAAACTGTCTTCTGTTTTTATTATTATCAATTTACTTACTAGCTGTTGCTATATTACCCGCTGTGTCCGATTCTATGTACTGCCGAAGACTGCATGAACATTGGTTAAATAATTTTTGACTTTAACGCGTTCGAATAATATAATTGGAACGACACAAAAAAGAAACAAGACGCAAGTGCGACCTAGAAATGGAAAAAACGGCTCTTTTTAGTGATCTGCATCTTTGCATCTGGATCCCGTATGTGAGCTGGCTCACTGAACCGGTTCAAAAAGAGCCGAGTTCTGAATATGTTACTGCAGTCTGCCACTGAGTTACCTAGTTCAGTCGATCATATCACGACCTGTATAGAATCGAGAATGCATAGCCAAACATGTGATGCATGAGTCAATTGAGCTGACATGCATCAAAGCAACTGATACGTAAGTGTAAAATGTGCTTCTGTGTGTTAAGTGTTTCACTGAGTTATGCAGATCCGTTGATCCGTCGGCTCAAAAAAAAGTGAGTCGGCTCTCACGGATCTTCTGTCGGAGTCGGCTCTTTGAACCGGTTCAGATCTGAGTTACCCAACTCTAGTGCGTCCCTTGAGGTTTCACGACCAACTATGAACAACACTGAATATTAAATATGTAGGTAAACATATTTAACAAATTAAACTCAAGAAATATTTTTTGGAAAAAAACCTAACACACTTTTTTGCGTTTTTTTTTGTTTGAACAAAAAAAAAAACGTCTGTACCAATTTTGATAAAAATTCTTTTGGGTAATATTGACGATAATACACTTCGATTAGTACCCTAACAAAGTCAAGGTCATTTTTTATTCGCAAAATTTTGTGTAAAACCTACCTTTTTGCAGTATTTTTATTTAAGAAAAATAATATAAAAAACAGCTGGACCGATTTTGAAAAAAAAACATTCAGACCATATTCTCGCAATCGATATTATTTTTTATTCTAGAGACTATTGGTTTTAAAAAGAAATGGTAACTTACGTACACACACACACACATATATATATATATATATATATATATATATAGAGAGAGAGAGAGAGAGAGAGAGAGATTTAGAAAAATAGTGTGAAAACATTGTATAGTGACCTTGAAACATAAAAATATGTAAAAAAAATGTATTTTCGGATACAACACAATAATTTCCTAATGTACTGGGAAGTTAAATATTTAACTTTTTAATTTCCCATAAAGATCTATAAAATGCATCGCACAAATAAAAATAAATAAAAAAGCGCTTAAAAAGAGTCGATTGTTTCGAAACTTAAATCCAACTTTTGACGTATAAAGAATATGATTTATAAATATTACAGTTTCTACAAAGTATGCTCACCTATGTGCATATAGGTAGATACCTACTTAGAAAATGGCAGGTGGACAAAAAGTTTTCTTTCCAACAGGGTCGGACACAAACCATTTAAAGACGAAAAATTAGTAATCCATATTGAAGCCGTTACTTGACACGAAATTTAATATTTTCTCGTTTTGTATACCGAACAGTTAGACCAGTTTTAACGAAAGTTATCTAATCCCATCAAATTAAATTACTAAACATCCATGAGCAGAAGTGGGATTCGAACCCACGATTAGACCCATTTTAACGAAAGTTACCTAATCCCATCAAATTAAATTACTAAACATCCATGACCAGAAGTGGGATTCGAACCCACGATTAGACAAATTTTAACGAAAGTTATCTAATCCCATCAAATTAAATTACTAAACATCCATGACCAGAAGTGGGATTCGAACCCACGATTAGACCAATTTTAACGAAAGTTATCTAATCCCATCAAATTAAATTACTAACATCCATGAGCAGAAGTGGGATTCGAGCCCACGATTAGACCAGTTTTAAAGAAAGTTATCTAATCCCATCAAATTAAATTATTAAACATCCATGAGCAGAAGTGGGATTCGAACCCACGATTAGACCAATTTTAACGAAAGTTATCTAATCCCTTCAAATTAAATTACTAAACATCCATGAGCAGAAGTGGGATTCGAACCCACGATAGTATGATCCAAAAATCAGCAAGCTGTCTTCTCGGCGAAACTTAAGGTAACTATCACTTGGTACCAAAGTTTAAAGTTCCTACAGGCTACTTTTTACCCAGCTACGTTCAGACATTTAATCAAAGTAAAAATTTCCATAACTCATATTCCAGCCAAAGGAACCTGCAGAGAAAAAATCGACATTCACGCGAATGAATTCACGAATAAAAGCTCGTTTTATGCAATAAAACCTCGGAACAAACAAACTTTTCTAGAAGTGTTCAAAATACAGTGGATTTCGGAGAAGGGATCACTATACTTTCGTCGCTATATCCGGAAGTCGCTATATACAGAGGAAGAAAGAAAGAAAACTGTATTTATTGCCAGACAATACAGCCCCCAATACGCATATATTATCGCCTAATCTTTACTTAAAGTAGTTGTTGTGGTTAAGGCACACCATCAGAAAATTCTTAATTTTTGTATATTTATTAAGGACATGATAATACAATTACCCTGAAAATTTGAAGTAGATCGACCGTACATAATCCGAGATAAATTCAATTAAAAATTGGATAATTAACATTGATTGTATACGATCTCTGTAGGTCTGAACCAGTTTCTTATTTATAAAAAAAGAACTAACTGTCAGAAACTTTCCAAAAACTGACAGTCTTTCAATGCATTTGTTATGTCTAAAAAAAATAAGAAATTTTTTTTGACCGTCTAATTATTCATAAATAACGGTTTAAAGTTCAACAATTTATAGAAAAACTTGTTACAAACGGTTCATTAAAACTACTCGCTATACCCGAAATCGGCGTTACATCCGATGTCGCTATAGCCAAATTACTTTCCTCTCAAAGTATACTTTAAATTCAAGGGACTTAAGTGTTACGTCGCTGTAACAAAAAGTCGTTATAACCGAGGTCGTTATAAATGAAATCCACTGTATTTGATTTTTTTTGAAGAATGCGGACCTGTCGCAATATGATACTACTATAGATATACAATGCTTGCCCATCTATATAGACGAACCCACATATTATTATTCTTTACAACGTACAAACGATATGAAGCTTAACTTTTTTTGTGCATTTTAAAACTTTTGTGAGTAAATCATTTAAAAAACAGCGGAAAAATAAATTGAAAATGTGTCACGTTAGAAAATATCTTACAAAACACGCTATAATAAACGAGAACTATATTTTTCACAAATAATGAAAAAAAACCCTGGTCGCAGTGCCAAAACCCTGCCGACAATATAGTGTATTTGCTTGTATAGGGCCGTGAGGTTTTATACATTTATTATGTGAAATTAAGTTTGTTTTTGGGCAAAATAAAAAATTTAACCCCTTAATACACCCCTTAAAATAACATATTTTTTCTTAATTGTAATATTATTATCAATCTAACGTCTACACCGAATTAAATACACCCTTCAATAAATAAGTCACTATCTGCAAATTAGTGTTTTCATAAAACGTGTAAGTCCGGTCCTGTTGCGCCGATTTTATTAAAATTTTAGGGGCACTTTTTAATTGCTACTAGCGGGTTATATGTCAATTTTGAAACGATTCTGAGAATTTTTTCGGTATTTTGGGGCCCAAAAACATTTTTCAACCCCTAAAAACTACCCTTAAAATGGCCCGATTACGCCCATTTTAAATAGGCTTCTTGCGGTGATGGATTTTAACACGTGGGCCGAATTTCGTTGAAATCAATTAACTCTTTCGAAAGTTATTGCGCGTACACATATATATATATATATATATATATACGTATATATATATACCTATAAACGTATATATATATATATACATATGTATATAAACATTTTTAAAAATGGTGCCAATGTGTTTAGGAGGTTATGAAACGTCGAGAAATTTTGGTCCGATCCCTAGTTCCCGCCATCCGACCGACGCCAATAGTGTATGTTACCATAATATGGCAAATACACTAATAATCACCTACGGACACCAAAAGATTGAAAACATTAAAATAAATAAATAGTAATTTATTTATTTTATTTTTTTGGAGAATAAAATATCAATGTTTAACATAAAAATGATTTGTCGGAAAAAAGGACTTTTTAAGTAAACACTTATTTGTTATTTATAGCGACGTTTCGTCCCTTGCTTTAAATAACAAATAAGTGTTAAAAGTCCTTTTTCCCGACAAATCATTTTTATATTAATTACCAAGGACAAAAAAGAAACAAAAATCAATGTTTAACATTCAGATTTTACTTCTGTACTGTGTAGTGTAAACAACATATCACTGCTTGCAGAAAAACTAATATAATAACACAGTTTTTCAGTCAACGGTTGGTATAAGCTAGATATGATTATAAATATAGAGTAGATCTGTCGTATTTTAATTTTTCAACCTCACTCCGTGGCAGTCATAGACCAATCAGAAAACCATTTATTAATTTGAAGTTGAACGTTGTCAATTGTATTTATCCATTGGCTGACCAGCGTATGAGGAGAAAATTGCCTTAAAAGTAGGAACTAAAAACTTGAAAATATGTGATGAAAATCAGTTGAAAATACGATAATCCGTACTTTTTGCCCTAAAGTTAATTACTTGATTTACCAAGTATCGCAATCTATTGTATTGATCAAATAACAATCAAAGAAACAACTTAACAATAGCGTACTGGATTGTACTTTATTGCAGGAAAGCGACAATTGACACGACAACCAACGATAACCAATCACCGACGAGCGCAAGTTCTGTGCCGGTAACTGGGATGTGGTGGAAGTCTTTCTTTCCCACAAAACAACAGGGACGGCTCTAAAATATGCATTTGCGACGCTGTTTGTGACTAACTTCAGAACCTTTTAGAACCGTGGCATTATACCCATGTGCTAGGGAGAGATAACAATGAAACCGCCCCAAGATGGCTGACTGACAGGAAATAGTGATTTCAAGTCAAATATGTTTCCAGTAACATTTAATTCAGGTTACAATTTAAAAAAATCACAACTTTACACTACAATAACATTTACACAGTTTAAATTTGTGTAATTTATGTATTTTGAGTATTAAAATGATTGTCATATAAATTCATTCTTTTTGTAATTATTTTTTCCTTAGTTACAAAAAATTTTAAATGAATCCCACAATATGGCGGACAATTGCGGTTCTTTATAAAATCTAGTAACTTTAAAATAGTCTGCATTACCATCAGTAGGCAAAATCGACTCTATAGATACTGCGTTCTTCGCGCATGCGCGCTCTTCGCATGAGCTTGTAATCCATGTCACAAACACATACATAAATAAATAAGTGAAACTTCTACAAGCACTACCTATAAGCTTTATCTCTGACCTTAATAAAAGCTATAAACTAAGTATCTACGCTTGCATGTTCAGTCCTCGACATTAATAGCAAAGTTGAAAGTACTGGAAAAATACTTACAGCAAGTTTTACATCCGTCTACCTGAGATAGGAGATTATACACGGTCGACAACTAAGGTCATTAGCGTAAAATAAGTACATAAAAACAAATCCACAAACAGGACAAAAATTACTTATGTTGAATATTGTGGATTTTTAGTCATTTATTTTTAGACAAACTGCAGGTTATATAAGAGAGAGACTGAGGTTATAGACGCTCAACGCAGATTATAAAGATTATAGATGCTCGACAAGTAAGGTCATTAACGTCTTTTTTATTTAGATTCACTAACTGCCAGAACTGCCTGAGTTTAGTAGCAATTCATGTTTTCAAATGTTTTGTAGTAAAACTTCTTTTGGCACGGTAGGGTAAAATTCATTCTTGAGATTGAAAATGTAACGAACGTGTCATAATATACCTATACCGTATATTATAAAATTCAATTGTAGACACATATCTGCATGGTAAGGTGACTTCGTAACCTAAAGGTCATCGATTCGATTCCGGTGCTTGGTACCAATACTTTTTTACTTCTATACTGTGGAGTATAAAATACACAGTCTCTATTTCAAATTAAATTGGAAATTCAGTTGATGCTTTTACCAGTTCTTGGATTAAAACCTGCAGAACAAGACGGCAAATCTCGACACGAGATCAATAATTGTTCTCGTGACGTATTGCGAGACGTGATCGATATTAAATTGTCGAAGTCTCGTCGATACCGAGATGAGAATTTCTCGTCTCAATATATGTATGAGATGAAAATGGCAATTTTTAACGAGCCGGCAAAAACCACTTTGGTTTATGACATAGATATGTACCTGCACGTCGATAAAACAGCTAACATTAGTTCGAAAGAAAATAAAACAAAAGAGTGTCAACTTTTTGTATGTAACTGATAAAGTCGTGTTGAAAATTGTCTGATTTATTTCTGATCGACTTCTATTCGCTGTGCATTGCATAACTTATATTCAGTTTTCAAATTCAACATATTTGTAAGTTAACAATCTTTATAAACGTGTTTTACGTTATGTACGAAAATATATTTTGATTCTAAGAAACAGGTGCAGATTTTTTGGAACACGAATGGATCTTTATTTTACGAATAAATTCTGTAAAATATGTCAAAACAAATTATGAATTAATAACAGATAAATAAAGACACTTGAAGATTCTACAAAAAAATTTGTTGTATTAAATCGAAGTATACGTAGGTGCTTTCGGCTTCGATTTTAAGGCAGAAAGTCTAACATTTATGCACTGCTAGAATTGTGAAAGTACGTACTTTTGACAGGGTATAAAGAAAAATAGTATACACAAGGGCAGAAAGTTGAAATTCCTGCACTGCGCGACAGAGGATGCCCTCGACTACGCCTCAGATATCATGTGTCGCACATGGCAGGAATTTCAACTCTCTGCGCTTGCAGTGTAATACTCGTATACTATATCTCACGATTTCATAATGCATTAAAAAATTGCATCAGGTTTAACAGCGACCGGTGTTCAATTGAACGGATTTCAACTGTGAATCAATAGAGAGTGCTAAAACCGGCAGTGTCAGACAATCATTGTGTCAATAGCAGCTTTCCGGCTCAAGGAAACAGGCAAGTTGCATTCCGTGTTGGGTACATACGATAGAACATACTATACCTGGCTAGGATCTGTTTTCAACAAATCGGAAAATCCACTCGAATCAAAACCAAGTACTATTTGCACTTTTAACATATCCACACACGCGTCGTTATACACAGGCTGTCTCAGAAGCAACACTAGGGATTTTTAGTGTATTTGCCATATGGCAACATACACTATTGGCATCGGTCGGATGGCGGGACCTAGGGGTCGGACCACAATTTCTCGACGTTTCATAACCTCCTAAACACTTTGGCACCATTTTTAAAAATGTTTATATATATATATATATATATATATATATATATATATATATATATATATATATATATATATATATATGTGTGTGTACGGGCAATAACTTTCGAAAGAGTTAATTGATTTTAACGAAATTTGGCCCACGTATTGAAATTCATCCCTGCCAGAAGCCTATTTAAAATGGGCGTAATCGGGCCATTTTAAGGGTAGTTTTTAGGGGTTGAAAACTGTTTTTGGGCCCCAAAATACCGAAAAAATTCTCAGAATCGTTTCAAAATTGAAATTTAACCCGTTAGCAGCAATTAAAAAGTGTCTCTAAAATTTTAATAAAATCGGCCCAACAGGACCGGACTTAAACATTTTTTGAAAACACTAATTTGTAGATAGTGACTTATTTATTGAAGGGTGTATTTAATTCGGTGTAGACGTTAGATTGATAGTAATATTGCAATTAAGAAAAAATGTTATTTTAAGGGGTGTATTAAGGAGTCAAATTTTTAATTTTGCCCAAAAACCAACTTAAGTTCGCATAATAAAGCCACACTGCCTGTATAAGCAAATACACTATATTGTCGGCAGGGTTTTGGCACTGCGACCCGGGTTTTTATAATATACGGTGTGTTTCACTTTACATGAGGACACCTAAATAACTTTTTCATTTTTAAAGTAATCATTATAAAATTTTCAGCAATTATGCAGGTCATTAAGATGCATCTTTTTTCTAGGAACATTATTTTTCAAAAGTCAAAATCTAGCCAACTACGATTAAAATAAAAAGTAGGGTTTGAAGTAAACTCATTTGTGCGATCAAGATAAAGCAAAATTTTATTTACATTTCGTCAAGGTAAGTTTCGTCAAAAAATTCATTTTTTAAATTTCTCAAAATATGAATACAATCTGTAATTGATTTGCTATTTTAGTAGCAAGAGTGCCATGAAACAATAAAATAGCATATAAATTACAGGTGGCATTTATATTTTAAGAATTTTAAGAAATAATTTTTTTCTGACGAAACTTCATATTTAGGAGTTTTTTGTGATTCCGAACAACTTTTTTAAATAAAATTTTGGTCTATCTTGATCGCACATATATGACTTTACTTGTATAACCCTACTTTTTATTTTAATCGTAGTTGGCTAGATTTTGACTTTTGAAAAATAATGTTCCTACAAAAAAAGATGCATCTTAATGACCTGCATAACTGCTGAAAATTTTATAATGATTACTTTAAAAATGAAAAAGTTATATGGGTGTCCTCGCATGTAAAGTGAAACACACTGTATATCTATAATAAATTAGTATATTAGTGTGGTGTAAATATTTCCGCAAAATTTACAGTGAAAAGTGTACGTTAAATATATAATCCATGGTTACACTTTTGTACAACAAACGCGATAGTGTTAAAAGTGTCAATACGTTTTACACTGGAGCATGATGCCAAACATCACGATCATAGTGCACCGTAAGTCATAAAAATTTCGAAAAATACACACTGTAATACAGGCTTTTTCATTTTATTGAGTGCTAATGTAAAAACAACTTAAAACAAAAAATATTATGACCTGTCAGAACTGGGCACTTGTATTCTAAATATATTTAAAAAAGAACTAAATACAGCGATATTTCCACTTGTAAAATAGTTAAAGTGAGAATGTATATAATACTTATTCAGTTGATTGTAATTGTGTATTGGTTATCTTTAGAATTTAGATGATATTCGGGAGAAGTAGAATTATTTAATATATTAATTGCCTCACATCAGAAAACTAATCTCATAATTTTAGTCGCAAAATATACATTTAATTACTTTTTTTGTATTTTTTTGTATCCGTACAGTTAATATTAAAGCGACTTTTCTAATGACTTGCCTTCCAGTTTTTTTTTCTTAGCTCGTCGCAACGATTGACCACTGCCAGTTTTTTCCGCGTTAAATGATTTCCTTTTCCAAATAAAATATTAATATTTTACTTTGGTACCTATACAATGTTGCCAATTTTAGCCGACCAAACATAAATCCAGAATAAAGAAATAGACTGTGCCTTTGTTCAAAGTTTTCGTGACTCGTCAATATAAAAGTTTCATAGCAACGATTGTTAACTCATAAATAACAATCGTATCTACGATTTTCTGATACTGACAAGACACGAATAATGTAAACGTCCTACCCCGATATTTTAATAACGTTTTCCTATCGTTTTTATGCAATTTTTTATTCGCAATTTAAATGCTAAAATTAGGTATATAAATCGATACATTACATTTTTAGATTTGAATAACTTCACGGAAAATTTGCTGTGAAAGTTAGCGTGTTAACTTTTAAATCAAACTGTCATGGGTTCAAAAACATGTTGGCTTCCGGGCTTGTACGCCGAGCTCCATTGGTATTTCTACCTGACGTTTCGTCTACAACTGCGGCAGACATTATCGGAGTGTCCTTCTAGGCTGCTTTAACCTGTGAGCAGCCTAAGACACTTCGCTCATGAATTTTTTGTCAATCGTCTATAATCTACAATAAATAACACTTAATTCGTTAAACGTCTTGAACTCGCATATGAAGTTCCACTTCAAAAAGCATGCCATGTATAGATATATTTAACCGGGTAACCTATGCGAAGCCGACGGATTATTATAGTTAAAGATACAGTAGAACTCATGTATTTCCAACTTCTCCTTCCTCCTCATTTCGTGGTAATCATAGACCAATCAGAAAAACTTTAATTAATCTGAGATTAAACGTTTTCAAACTATATTTCCATGGCTGAGCAGCGTAGGAGGAGACATTATGTGCGAGAAGTAGGAACTATAAACTTGAAAATACGTGAGTTGAAAATAGATGATGTTGAAAATTGTTGTGTTCATATATTGTACATCCCTGGATTTATTATTTAAATTAATTTAGAATATTATTTAATTTAACTGATTATGTAAAAGCAGAATTGTATTTTATTAGTGTATTTGCCATATGGCAACATACACTATTGGCGTCGGTCGGATGGCGGGACCTAGGAGTCGGACCAAAATTTCTCGACGTTTCATAACCTCCTAAACACTTTGGCACCATTTTTAAAAATGTTTATATATATATATGTATATATAAATTTATATATATGCGTATATATATATGTGCGGGCAATAACATCCGAAAGAGTTTATTGATTTTAACGAAATTTGGCCCACGTATTGAAATCCATTACCGCAAGAAGCCTATTTAAAATGGACGTAATCGGGCCCTTTTAAGGAAAGTTTTAAGGGGTTGAAAAATGTATTTGGGCCCCAAAATACCGAAAAAATTCTCAGAATCGTTTCAAAATTGATATTTAACCCTTGAGTAGTAATTAAAAAGTGTCCCTAAAATTTCAATAAAATCGGCCCGACAGGACCGGACTTACAAATTTTTTGAAAACACTACTTTGCAGATAGTGAATTATTTACTGAAAATTGTATATAATTTGGTATAAAAGTTCGATTGATAATAATATTGCAATTAAGAAAAAAAATGTTATTTTAAGGGGTGTATGAAGGAGTCAAATTTTTTATTTTGCCCAAAAACCAACTTAAATTCGCATAATAAAGCCACACTGCCTGTAGAAGCAAATACACTATATTGTCGGCAGGGTTTTGGCACTGCGACCCGGGTTTTTATTTTATTTTAAAAATGATCACTTGAAATAAAACGCTTCACTTAAAAGTATCCAATTATTAAATTACAATAAATTACCATAGGACACAACAAAAATACATAAGTTCAACTGCAATAATAATATTATGGAATAATCTTTTATTGAGGAGAACCCACTATTTTTTTATCCATAACTCTTTTGTGACATTATTATGTGCAGGGAGCTCCAAGCTGTCGCGTACGTACCCACGCTCACTGTAGCTGGTCGGTAATGCAGACATCTGTCATTCAAATGAAATTGCATTGTTGTCTCCAAAACAATGGAGTAAACAATACACTTCCATCAACATTGTTACCTGTTTCAAATGTAAATATATACAGTGTACTCAAAAAAAAACAGGACCGGACAATGTAAGCCTTTTAAGAATAAATAGAATTAACGACTATATAATAATAATAATAATAAAAAACCCGGGTCGCAGTGCCACAACCCTGCCGACAATATAGTGTATTTGCTAATAGAGGCAGTTTGGCTTTATTTTGCGAGCTTAAGTTGGTTTTTGGGCAAAATAAAAAATTTTACTCCTTAATACACGCCTTAAAATAACATTTTTTTTCTTAATTGCAATATTATTATAAATCGAACCTCTATACCAAATTACATACAACTTTCAGTAAATAATTCACTATTTGTAAACTAGTGTTTTCTAAAATTTGTAAGTCCGGTCCTGTCCGGCCGATTTTATTTAAATTTTAGGGACACCTTTTAATTACTACTAAAGGGTTAAATGTCAATTTTGAAACGATTCTGAGAATTTTTTCGGTATTTTGGGGCCCAAAAAACATTTTTCAACCCCTAAAAACTACCCTTAAAATGCCCCAATTACGCCC
Organism: Venustoraphidia nigricollis; assembly: GCA_034508555.1. NCBI lineage: Eukaryota > Metazoa > Arthropoda > Insecta > Raphidioptera > Raphidiidae > Venustoraphidia > Venustoraphidia nigricollis. The sequence continues at coordinate 741,863 of JAVRKA010000020.1, forward strand.
ATTTTAAATAGGCTTCTTGCGGTGATGGATATCAACACGTGGACCAAATTTCGTTAAAATCAATTAACTCTTTCGAAAGTTATTGCGCGCACACATATATATATATATATATATATATATATATATATATATATATATATATATATATATATATATATATATATATATATATATATATATATTAACATATAATAACATATAAACATTTTCAAAAATGGTGCCAAAGTGTTTAGGAGGTTATGAAACGTCGAGAAATTTTGGTCCGACCCCTAGGTCCCGCCATCCGACCAACGCCAATAGTGTATGTTGCATTATGGCAAATACACTAATAAATTTATTCCTCGGAAAAAAAAGAAAACAGAATTACAAAATTAGTAAATAGAAAATAAGTTACATTGCGTGTAAAAAATAAATGGAATTTTCCAACCCAACTTGGCTATTGCCAGTTCCAGGGTTGGAATAGACTTATGTGAGCTAGACGTGCGCGAGAATGAGTTATTTAAGAAAAAAAATAAATAAAAGAGGGGAAAAAAACAAAACAAGAGTAATGAATAAAAAAAAAAAAAAAAATAATAATAACTACAAAGAAAATTTAGTTGTTGGTTAGTTGAGGATATTGTAAATGACCTCAGAGTCTGTGAATTGTCACATAACCACCTGAATATTTTTTTATTGAATGTTTTGATGTTTCGAATTTGTTTGAATTCAACAGACATTTGAAAATTTAATTGCAAACAATGTTTCAGCCCGGATTTAGGCTTCTTCAAGTTCTAAAAATAATTATATAATTTTAAAAAAACTGAAAAATATAGAAAAAATTTAAAAAGTGCGTGTACTTAACGTTTTAAGACAAATTTTTACTGAAATATTCTAAAAAGGAGAAAATAATTTTTAATAGTTTAGGGTCATAGTTATAAAATCGTGGGTTATGACTAACAAATGATCATAAAGTTTACAGCGCACGCTTTTATAATTATGACCCTAAGCCCTTAAAAATTATTTTGCCTTAAACAGTTTTTTTTAAATATTTTTATAAAAATATTGTTTTCCAATACGACAGTTTAATCAAGTAATATTAACATTTATTTTTAAATCACAGGATTTAGTAAAACAATACGAAGACTAGATATATCAATTAAAAGTAATACATCAATCAAAATTTATCTATTTAATGCCAGTTTAAGTACGCAATCAATCAATAATATTATTTTCAATAGTATAGGTTGGGATTTAAACGCATTATCTGAGTTTTATACACTTAGAAAAATTATCTTGGTAAATATGTTCATTATATTTTATTTTGAATATTCCAAAAAACAAATAATTCTCAAATTGGAAAGCATAGTCAGGAAATCTTATTTAACAATGGTCTTGAATTATGGCATACTTCGTCATATAAAAAGCATTTATTGGAATGATCCACCTATGGAGACGTCTGCTGACCGATTAATCGCAAATATTGTTAAATATTTATATTATACTAGCGGTACCTCTGCGAATAATTCGCACTAAAATTCGTTTCTAATTTCTCACACTCTTTATAACTTTCTTCTTTTTGTTGTATTACATTACAAAGCTCAGTGACGGTTCAAGAAAATATTTTTCTAAAACTGTCATATATAGAGGCGCAAGTATCGAAAACGTTGAGCTGAAGCGCCGCCATACAAAAAGTATTTATACGTGAATTTTGATTAAAAATTAAACAAAAAAAATTTACCGACCGTCAATCATCATGTTGACGTTTCAAAGTTAGAACCGTCAGATGGCAGCATTGCTGCATATACTGAATAAATGTTTAATTGTTATAATTAATTATTTTGCAAAAACAAAAGCAATAATAGATTTTTTAGTGGTTGATGTCGGTAGAGCAAACAATTATCTATAAAATGATATACAATTTATGTGGAGCAATTGTGTTGTTTTTTCGAAAAAGGGAGGCAAACATCTTAACCTTAGCGTATTAATATATATGATGATAATCACTGCTTAATATTATTAATGTATTATTTTTTGTAGATGTAACCCGAACTTATGGGTATTAATGACAAATGTCGAAACACCGTAAAATATTTAATTTAAAAAAAAGCATTGTAGAATTTCAAATCGATCTTGCTTGAAAAATAATTAATTGATTGACACAATATTTTTTTAAGCTGTGTATACATGTATTTAACTCCGTTTTTTGTACAATTTCCAATTCGAAACAATTTTTTTTTTCGCATTTTGATCAAAATTTAGCTCGAAAATCGACTTTTTTCTTTGTAGATTAAGCATTTGCTTTTGTATGAGAACAATCTAACGATATTAGACTGCTCCAGAATGTATGAAAACTGTAATTATATGATCAAAATCTGAGGTTATGATGAAATTTTAGTTTTTAACAGTGTTTTCTGCAACCCAGCATTAATATTAAAACCTATTAATTGTTTCAAAAAGAAAAAAAAATGACCGAATGTCAGTCCACCTCCTGTACAATTTCCACAAAAATGACGCTTCCTCAATAAAACAATTCTTTACATTACTTTTTGTTATGAATTTATATTCATAAATAATTTAAATCAAAGTAGATTTATTTCACTGGGTAATTAATTAAAATCAATAGTTACGGTAATTATTTATTTTTAAAATCTAATTACAGTTTTTAAATGCATCAATACATCAGAAATAATCGACCAATAGTTTAAAATACAGTGTTTAAGAATAGAAGCTCAAAAGAAATTAATTAAAAACAAAACGAACAAACATTAAAAAATAAATAAACTATCAAAAACTTCGTAAACAATTATATTTTATGTCATTATAGTGAGTGTTTTCAAAATATCAAATTTTCATAAAATGAATTTTGAATACGATATAAAATTGACTTAAAGTGTTACTGAAATTTTAAAGTGGTGAACTCAGCTATTTTTTACTTGTTTTACATTTTCTTTTATTTCTAAGAGAGATAAAAAGATTATAGACGCTCGACAGTTGAGGTCACTAGCGAAGAGAGAGAAGTTACATCAACAATTTTCCATGTACAAAAAAAATATTCAATATCTACGTAAGAAGTTAACTTTATTGTGATTCATAAAAAATATGAATGTCAAAATACCAAATTTTCGTGAAATGAATTTTGAGTACGACATAAAATTGATTTAAAGTGTTACTGAAATTAAAAAAGTGTGAACTCATCTATTTTTTACTTGTTTTACATGTTTTTTTTTATTTAAAAAAGATAGAAAGATTATAGCCGCTGGACAATTGAAATCACTAACGCAGAGGGAGGACTTAAATCAACAACTTTTCACGTGCAAAAAAAAATATCGAATATTTACGTAAGAAACTAACTTTATTGTGATTCATACAAAACATGAATTACTAGTTGCTTGGCCCGCCTTCGTCCGGGTAGAACTAGCTAGGAGCGACGTAGCGTAAGCTGAATATGGACTTTTTAGTCTGTAAGAAGCACTTAAATAAATAAATATATATGGCACATTCATCCGGATAGATTTTCTGTATTTTATTTGTGTTTAAAAATTAAAGTACAAACTTCAACAATTATAAAATACGCATAAGAATTATTATTTTTTATTATTTTTTGGGACATCCATTAAAAATCATAAAATTAAATGCATCAGCAATGCCATCGTATATTGCCGGAGGCCGTGTCCTGGGAGATAGCCTAATCCTAGACGAAAAAGTGGAGCGTACTCGAAAATGTTGGCCCTACATTACGACAACCGAGACATTTTCAACCGAAAATAAAACAATAAGTCTCGTCTTCGTCGAAGATCTCGAGAACGAGATGGGCGGTTATGCTAGCATCGCGTCTGGTGGACCCGGATTCAACTATCTGACCGTCGAACTTGAATCCAAGTTCTGTAAAGGATTCAAATTCAGAATCAAAGTTTACGGAAAAGAAATCAGAAGCGGACAAGAGTGCGTTGCAAAAATGACTAAAGTTGAAAATACGAGTTTTTGGGAATCTTTAAAAAAGAAGTTTCAGTCTGATAACTCTGAATAATTTCAAAGCTATACGTTTTAAATTTAAAAGAGCATAGCTTTTTAGAACTTTATTTTATAACAAATGTTTCGCAAAATTAAAGTTAAAAGATTTTTCTTTATACCCGGTCGAAAGTACGTACTTTTGGCCTCGATTTTAAGGCAAAGCATCTAACATTAATTATGCACTGCTAGAATTACTCGCACGCTATTTTTAACAGCGGGTCAAAACAGTTTTCTCGTGCACACTGATACGAAAGTGCGTACTTTCCGCATGATATGAAGAAAAATAGTATACACCATACGGCCAGAAAATTGAAATTTATCGAAGTTGGAATCGTAGGAAATTGGACAGTTTATGAAAAGAATTAACTTATTGATTAAGTTGAACGTTTCGTTGCTAATTGTTAATTTTGTTGATATTATTATCATCTTATGGTAAAATTTTTTTTTCTTTTAATTTTATAAATCATTTTTTTAAAAATAATTTATAAAATTGAAAGAGAAAAAAAAATTTTACTACAAGATGATAATAATATCAACAAAATTAACAATAGAAAATTATAAGAATAAGTTGCTGAGGAAGTTGCAATTAGCAACGAAACGTTCAACTTAATCAAAGTTAATTCTATTCATAAACTGTCCAATTCCCTACGATTCCAACTTCATTAAAATTATGTACACGAATTTACCATCATTGAAATTTAACTTTCTGCTCTTGCGGTGTAATATACTATTTGTCTGATGAAACCAGTGTATATTGTACGAAACAATTGCTGTAAAGTGTAAAATAAAACTCTAAAAAAATATTTTTATTAAACAGTTAATAGCAATATTTTTTTGAAATGTTAAAAAACAATTCGTGAGAAGTATTTACAATAAAATAATCTTATTCAAATGTTGTATTCATCTTTAAAGTTCAATTCTAAAATATGTAATAATAGAAATTAGTTTCACGGGTAATTGGAATAAAAAATCAATTTAAACACTTATTGATTGCAACGTTTCGTCTTTATTAAATCAAGACTTTTTCAAGCTCTGGAAAAAATTTTAATGCAAAATTGCCTTTTATATCATAGTTTTATTATAATTTAAACATGCTGAGGTTAGTCACATTATTGTTTCTTTTTAGTAAATTATTTAATCCATAAGGTTTTATATTTTTATTATATGATTGTTAATTTTTGTAAAAAAAAAAATGTTTTTCCAGAGCTTGAAAAAGTTTTGATTTAATAAAGACGAAACGTTGCAATCAATAAGTGTTTAAATTGATTTTTTATTCCAATTACCCGTGAAACTAATTTCTATTATCAAATGTTGTATATTCGCAATTAAAATCAAAGTGGGTGACATCTGGTGTTCTAATCGGAAACCATCCAATAAAGAAAGAATAAAATGACTGCTTCCGTAATAAGTACCATTCTCTGCTACTGTATTGTAAAAACATCAATAAAAGAAATATATTCTGTACAATGGTGTTGTTCAGTCCCTGGTTGCTATGAAAGTTTTATCTTTATCTCACTCATTTACTAGTGATACGACCGATTAGATCCCACATAGGCGTTACAACTGCTGACATTTACTTTCGTTTTGATTGCAAATAGATTGTAAACCGTAACGTAAGTTCTAATGTATATAAATATTTCTTTTTGTGTTGTCTTGGGTGACACAAGAAATAAAGAGTTCCTATGTTTACCATTGTTGAAATATAGTGCTACTCAAAAAGGTTTTAATTATTTAAGTTTCAAAATTTTTAACAAGTTACCTGACGCAGCCCCTGAAGCAGTTCAAGAAATCTGTTAAAATACTTCTAATTAGTCAATATTTTTACGATACATCTGAATTTTTTGACCGTAATTTTTAAATTGTACCTACTTAAATATGACGTCCGGGTTTCCCCGGATTTGTCCTAGTTTAGAGGGCATCCGGGGAGCGTCCGGGCGAGGCTTCATTTGTAGTCCGGTTTTAAAAATTTAAAGTCTTGGGCCGCCCGCGACACACGCACTGTGTGTTTTATTTTAAGAATAAAAAAAGTCTACCTGATTATTATTAAAATAATTTGTAACAAACTGTAATAAGATTCTGTTTTGTTAGGTACATTTAAAATGATGATAAAAGATGACTAAATTTAATTTTAAAGTCTGAAAATAAATGAAAAGGTGATTTATGACATTTTCAACTGTTTTTGATTACACTGACTATGTTTAAAAAAACCTGTTGACATGTCCGGGTTCTGGGCTCTAAAATCCGGGGTTTTCACGCGTCTTGTCCTGGTTGCCAAATTTTAGAGATGGCAACTCTACAAATGTACCATGTATTTTTTTGTGCAATAAATTTTTTATTAAGTATTAATATTGTAAATTAGACAACAGAAATCTTGTGCGTGCAGTGTTTTTTTAATAAATTAATAAAATATAAGGCTTACTAAAATATGTCTACATAAACTTGTTTATTTCTACACTTTTGGCGAAAAAACTTCTTTTCTATTTTAGCAAGAATCGATAACTTTTGTAAATATTAATAGTCAAGCATGTAGTGATGTCATTGTTTATTTGGCATTCTCATGGCTTCTCTAATACAATCCCCGGTTCTCAGGATTTGATCCTAGAACTGATAAAAGTATCACTTTGATTTTCAGTGTTATTATTAAAAAAAACCCAGGTCGCAGTGCCAAAACCCTGCCGACAATATAGTGTATTTGCTAATACATCAGGCCTTGTGGCTTTATTATGTGAACTTAAAGTGATTATTGGGCAAAATAAAAAAATTAACTCCTTAATACACCCCTTTAAATTACATTTTTTTTAACTACATCATTATTGTCGATCGAACGTCTGCACCAAAATTAAAAACACCTTTCAGGAAATAACTCACTATTATCTGCAAACTAGTGTTTTCAGAAAATTTGTAAATCCGGTCCTGTCGGGCCGATTTTATTGAAATTTTAGGAACACTTTTTAATTGGTATTAAAGGGTTAAATTTCAATTTTGAAACGATTCTGAGAATTTTTTAGGTATTTTTGGGCCCAAAAACTTTTTTCATCCCCTAAAAACCACCCTTAAAATGACCCGATTGGGCCCATTTTAAATAGGCTTCGTGCGGTGATGGATTCCAACATGTGTGCCAAATTTCGTTAAAATGAATTAACTCCTTCGAAAGTTATTGCCCGTACACATATATACCTATATATATATATATATATATATATATATATATATATATATATATATATATATATATATATATATATATATATATATATATATATATATATATATATATATATATATATATATATATATATATATATATACATATATATAAACATTTTTAAAAATGGTGCCAAAGTGTTTAGGAGGTTATGAAACGTCGAGAAATTTTGGTCCGACCTCTAGGTCCCGCCATCCGACCGATGCCAATAGTGTATGTTGCCATATGGCAAATACACTAAAAAATATATATACTCGCCCATGATTTTGTATATAAGGAACCATCTCGATATTTATCTGGGATCCTTGAGGGATACCGTGGAAAAACACAACAGGATGGTCAGTACAAGAATTACCATTTTCCGACATGATTTCGTCACATGTGTCCCCGTCGGGATTCGAACTTCATAATGCGAGTCCAGCAGTACTGTCACCACTACATTACGTCGCTCGATTTTCAGGTGCAATGTCTCAACTAGATTTACAAACGTCGCTTATACTTTTCTGTATGCGATTTGCATCTAAGATCAACGACAATGCATTTAGAACAACTGAACGCGAACAAACATTGAGATAAATGTACGCCATTTAAACGTGTGACGTCGGTAAACCATAGAGAATTCTCTCTCTCTCTCTTTCTGCAATGAGAGAACGGTCTTAGTTTATCTGTTATAGAGTGACTATAGTAAGAGTATGGCCCATGCATCCGAACGCCGTCATATTGAGCCGCGAATGGTGGACATTGCGTATGTAGCGCATGCGCGGTCACTCTATTCAGAAGCAGCCGGCAGCTGTATACTGCGTAGAGAAGTAGCCGACAGCTGTACACTGCGTGTAAAATATGGCTCAATGTGGCGCAGCCAATCCGTGTTCCGGCAACATCACGTGACCTGTTAGTTACACTCTATTATAGTAATAATAATGCGTTTAACGTCCGTTTCTCGACTTTATGTCATAACAGACGCCATTCGCACCGCATTACTATTTTCCATCTACCACACTTCCCGTTATATTTCTACATTTTTAAAACTCCAACTTATGTCATAGCAATTAGGATAAGGTAGGTAATTTTTGAACTAGGAGTTTGATAGGTAATCGACCATGGCGTCAAATAAGGAACCATCTCGATATTTATCTGGAATTAATTGAGAGAAACCATGGAAAACCTCAATCAAGATGGCCGGTACAGGAAATACCGTTTCTCGGCGAGAGGCAGTAGGAAAAAGTCCCAGCCACATCTGCCTCCGCCGGGATTCGAACCCGGATCTCCCGAATGCGAGTCTAGTGCTGTCACCACTACTCTACCCAGCTCGGTCACTCTGTTATAGTCACTCTAGTCTGTCAGTAAAACATTGCCTGGAGGGAGTCTGGGAGACCGGCAAAAGCGAGTACAGACTCCAATTGTAACGTAAGTACAAAGATATGCCATTGACATAACTAATTGACGGCGCAAAACGCCTGAGAGCCGTTCAGTAGGAAAATATGCAGGGACAACATTCTTTCCTAAACAGACTTGAATCAATAGCGTTTACACATATTCAAATTTAGACTCAGAGCTGTAGAAGAAAATACCCGTCACTCTACCTCCAAAAGATATGAGATTGTAGACGCTCGATAACTGAAATATAACGAAAAGTCAGACTCGAAGCAATTTTTATTAGTATATTTTACTACTGCCTAATATCCGTAAAGACTTAAATAATTACCAACAAATAAACTAGAATTGTCCCCATTCAAATATTTGTATTTAAAACGACTATCGCAAAATCCAGAATCAACATTTTTAAAAGGGACGATTTTATACAACAAACTTACGAAAGATTTCGAAAAAACGAAAAAGTTTATTAATTTCTAAAGCGTTCTACACAACTAATGAATTCTTGAGTTTTAATTGCATATACGTATATTAGACCAGGGTCGATAGCTTTGAAAATGGTAAAAAGTGAAAAAAAATTATAGTAGGATGAAACACATTGGAAAAGGTAGAGAATATAACAAAAATGAAAGGAAAATTAATTACGGTTGATCTGAGGTCGGGAAGGGAAGGGGGTGAGTTTTTAAGGGTAAAAAACGGTTTATCTCGATTTCCGGCAAAACTACAAGTCCTATGAAAGAAAGTTAAATGGCAAAGCTGTAGATAATAAAAATATCTATAACTTTTGTTTTTAACCTCAAAATTTATGTGAAAAATTCAAATAACCAAGTTTTTGGTTTTTTATTTTTATCTTTTGCAAAAAAAATTATTTTTTCACGAAATTTGGTGAAAACTTACCTTTTTATGTCCCAAACACACAGTAATTTTTTTGATTTAAAATATTCATTTCTCAATAAATAGGCATCTACGCATATAATCTTATAAATTATATGCGTAGATGCCTATTTATTGCTATTTTAAGATAACTTATTTGCATTTTCTGAGAACATTTACCGTAGTAATGTATATTTTTTTTCATACCATCAGAAAGTAGAGATTTCAAGGAACAAAAAGCCCACCGACTTTTTAAAAAAAGCAGATATTTTGACGTGAGAATTTTCGATTGAAAATTAGGGTGCAATAAGGCGAAAAAATGAATATTTTAAATCAAAAAAATTACTGTGTGCTTGGGACATAAAAAGGTAAGTAAAAATAAAGACAGAATTGTTCAATTGGGAAAAATATAGGAAAAAAAAAACAAACAAAATTGTATATGCTGCCATTTTACTATTCTAATCGCGTTCATGTTGTGTTATCACTATAGCAGTCACGTTACGCTATCTCGCTCACACATGAGCGGAAATTTGCAGCCCGTTTGCAAAATAAGGAATGCGCAATCTATTTTTTACGTCAGTGGTTATGTGTAGATACTATTATGCCACCCACTCCACATATGCAAGCACTTGTGTTCTCTCAAGTTTGAAAACTCGTTAGAGTAATTTGAAAATGGATTAAATTGTAAAAATACTTTCCGCAGTTTCCTTGACGTTTTTTTAAATCTTAAACCGAGATGTTATTCAGGAACACATTGAATGGAACAGAGTTGGGATAAACGTTCCTTTATGAGGAACGAATTCAAGGTAGACTGGAGTAGTTCTCTGTCGGAGTAGTTCTCTGGAATAGTAGGTTTTTTCGGGTCAAATCTTGCAACTGAATTTTAAATCACTTATCCTCAACCGATTGAGCTGAACTTTTGCATACACCTTTGGTTCTGAAGACAATAAAATATAGTATATTGAATCAATATGGCCGCCACCGCAAAATGGCGGATTACTTCTTTATAACCCCCTTCACATGGGTATCAAATGACAAGTAGAATCCAATCCACAATGTGATTTCAATATGAATTCAAAATGACGGATTAGCTATTTTTTTTAAAGCCCCTTGCTATGGGTATCAAATGATAGAGTATGACAAGTAGAATAAAGTAAACCGTATAACTTCACAGTTCACTGTATTCTACTTGTTATAACCCTCTGATTATTGAATTTTATGGCAGTTAGGTATAAGGTCTAACTAAAAATATTAAATAAAAAATACTAATGTTATCATCCATATTTTTTTAAAATATAAAATTATCAGGAAAGTGGACAATTATTAAAACGCAAACAATCAATTCAGCAACGTTTCGACTTTTTTATGAGATCGAAACGTTGCTGAATTGATTGTCTTCGTTTTTAATATAAATTGTCCACTTTCCTCATAATTTTATATTTTTTTTATTAAATAAAAAACTTTTATAAAGCTTTTATTGCCGCGTACTAAAAAGAATAATTTAAGTTCATAAATATAAAAGCGTGAGTTGGAAACTCTATAATAGTTACGGTCCACGCTTTTGTAATTATGAAATATGAACTTAAATTATTTAAAATTATATTTCTCCTTTTTAGTACACGGCAATAAAAGTTTGTCTTTATAAAAGTTTTTTATCTAATGTTTTATTTTTCTAGAACCAGCATTACTATATGTTTATTTAACTCCGATGGCCTATGGTTATTGAGTTATTTGTTAATTAACCAATTGAACAGTATTGCAAGTAATTTTATTTTGTTAAGGCTGTCGGAACGCTCTGAATTTAAGCCAAAAATAGAGCTTCAGCTATCAATTGATTGTAGACTTATTCGTCAACATTCTGCAAAAATTCTTTCTCTATAAGGAAGATAAAGAACAAATCTAGGTCTCTGATGGACTACTTATGTAATTTATGTACGATTTACTAAAAACAAGTTGGCATTAATTGTGCCAGAAAAACACGCGTTTTGAATGTCACACTACGACCTTATTCGTACTTATTTCACAAAATTGTTCCATCACAAACCTAAAGTGACTCTTCCTTTTTCGGAAAAGTTTTTTAAATTTTCAAAATATTTCCAAAATTTAGAGTAATCAATTGACAGCGGCACCCGTGCAATAGCATCTTTAGCCTCGTAGTGTGCACCGGCCAAAAATTGAAATGTGCAGATGATTTGAGCGAGACAGAGCTAAAGAAAGTCACACCCACAATATGTCTTTTGCCTACCTCGTCTCTTACCGCTGGGCATCAGCACAAACTGTGTGAAAGTGATCCAACACTGTTAATGAGTTATTTGTTGTCGAGAAAAAGAATGCATGGCCGGTGCGTTCAGTTAAACTTGTCGCTTTACGAATGGTAGTTATTTTACCTGCTTCATCGCGAAGAGCTTTTTTAGAATTAAAAAGTTCCGTGAACTGGTCTAAACCCCCCTCGACGCTTTTACAAAAAATATATTTTTCCGCGAAATGTATAATTACATTCTATTTACTGGGCCGCGACAAAAACATCAAAGAGACTTCCTCACCGTCAGCATAATTATTAATGTAATTAAAATAGAATGCCGGCTTGAACGATTTAAATAATTCAGCGTGGTGTTGTTTTATGCGCATTTAGTGGAACAGTCAATAAAGCCGTACGAGGTATACACAAGAGATGGGAAAAACGGGTCTTTTTAGTGATCTGCATCTTTGCATCTGGATCCCGTATGTGAGCCGGCTCACTGAACCGGTTCAAAAAGAGCCGAGTTCTGAATATGTTACTGCTGTCTGCCACTGAGTTACCTAGTTCAGTCAATTATATCACGACCTGTATAGAATCAAGAATGCATAGCCAAACATGTGATGCATGAGTCATTTGAGCTGACAGATGCATCAAAGGAAGAGCTGATACGTAAGTGTAAAATGTGCATCTGTGTGTTAAGTGTTTCACTGAGTTATGCGAATCCGTTGATCCGTTGGCTCAAAAAAAAGTGAGTCGGCTCTCAGGGCTCTTCTGTCGGAGTCGGCTCTTTGAACCGGTTCAGATCTGAGTTACTCAACTCTAGTATACACAAGAGTAGTGCTGTACAATATGGCGCGATGCGGCGTCAGTGGGTACATTACCGGTTAGTATACACCATCAGTCATGTGGCCAGCCGCCGGGTAGTGCACTGGTGCACCTCGGGCACTCGGCGTTCCAACGCCGACGTCGCAATGCACCGGTGAAACCATAGCATAAGGATGAGAGACGTTTTAACTTCTTCAGTGACGGATCTGTTTGAAAAATGTAAGAAATCGAGGGGAAGTAGAATAAACCAATAAAGGGGAAGTTAGTTTGTCCTCTAAATTACATGAAACTGACAAGGTCAGAATTTTATAGGGTGTTGCATTTTGATTCGCAAAATTGTAAGACAAGGATGAACGACTTGAATCTGACGTTTAAAATTACGAACAGTTGAAGTAGAAAATAATTTCTGTAATTTGACGTACAAACGGTAGGAACTCATAATACATATTTCATGTAAATTCAGGAAGGAAAATATTAAATATATTCTCTATTTTCAGATATCAGAACAATTTTCGGATTAAACATTTTTTAAATACAAGTATGTGCTGAAACGTCACATAAGGTGAGGTAATGATGTTGATATACTACAGACAATTCATATTAAAAATGTTTTTCTGTTGATTATAGTATGTAAATAAAACTATGGTACGAATGTGACGATCTGTCCATATGAGAATTTTCACATGACATAAACATCAATGTGCTCTTTTAAAATGTGTCATAATTTCGTCGTAATTATAATATTAGAAACTAAAGAAGTTAAACTTCTTATGTGAGCTTATGAGGGTGAGGCTCATCATATATTTTTTTTACACCAACTGCGTTTTGAATATGCAAACATAACCACTAAGATGAGATGGGGCAAATGTGACTCAAAAATGAAGTGTGATTTTCAATCGCTGAAACGCCAAGAATATTAGTTGGAGGAGTTTTACTTTTGGCAGTAGCTAGGAGCATACTTTGTATAACACAATTATATATGTTTCGATTAAGTTCTGTTGGATTAAAGATTTTTATTTTTAGGGTTCCGTACCTCAAAAGAAAAAAAGGAACTTTTATAGGATCACTTTCGTTGTCTGTCTATCTGTCTGACAAGGTTCTTTTTCTCAGGAACGCGCGGTGATAACAAGTTGAAATTAATATCAAATACTCAGGTCTGTCATCCCTTGGAGTTGTGAAAAAATCAAACTTCTAAGTCAACGCAATCAAAAAATACGGCCGTTTTTTGACATTCTCAAGGGAATCAAAATCTATAGAGTGTACTTCCCATTGACCTAGAGTCATAAAATTTGGCAAGAATCAATGTTCTATCGCACAAGTAAAGGGAAAAATATGAAAACCGTAAATTTGTAGTTACATCACAAAAAAATTTTTTATTCTATAAACGTCAAAATAGTGCATACTAGCGACATCGAACGAAATCTATTAAAAGCTATTAGTTCAGGCATTTCTGCGCCTTAGTGTGTATTACTATGGCCGCTATAACAACAGACAGACAGACAGAAATCGTATAACAATTATACATAATATGAATATGTGTTGCGTTGGTTCCATCCCTGCAGACAAAAAAGGTATCAGTTACAAACCCACGATGACGAAGGTAACCGAATTCAGAGTACCGTCACTGTATTAATCAAAATGACAAATAGTCAGCGAGAGCTTCCGAGACTCAAACCAAACGTCATTGAATATAGTGTCTATTATTCAAACCATTACCGATTGTATTCTGTAGCGGAAACTAACATAACCTCATTTACTCTAATCTACGATATTTTAACGTACACCGTATATAAATATACAGGGTGTTTGAAAAACGGCGACAAATTTTTCTAGGAACTGGAACACTGACTTTTTACGGGAGGTTTTGACCTTACCGTGAATAATTCATAGATTGTATACCCTAGTGTCGTAATAGGTTATATATTACGACGAGTTGTGGCATTATGTTTCAACGATGGCCAGCAAGTATTTACAGTCACACGAGTCGTAATACCATTACGCACGAAATATATAATATGTTATTATCCCATAAAATAGCTGCTTCACTGCATTTTCAAAATCTTTGACAGTTGACTTTTGAAGAAAAGTCACCTGAATGAGCGATTCTTTTCGTTATAGAGAGTTTTCACTGTATTTACATATCTCGAAATACCCACGCCATAAAATGTTCAAACAACCAGAAATACATTTCTTCAAAATCCATTAAAAATATAATAAAATTAAAGCAGAATAAACAACTCAGATACGACGATATAAACATTTTAAATTCAATTTATCTGAAAAACATGGGATTTAAGGAACCAATATCTTTCTGGATTTATATTATCTATAAAGCTATTCCCTTCCTATATAAAAGAAAACACTTGCTTGTTGTAAAAAACAAATTCAGTTACGTATTAAACGCATAAAACTTGCCGATTTTATTTATCAACTTATAGTATTTAAGCTCGTCTTCGACAGGGAATTTATATTTGTTGTTAAGCATCTATAATCTACAAAAGACCGTCAATACTCAAGAAGTTGATTCGAATTTCGAAAATGACGGAATTATGTTCATCGGCCTCGAACACCTCCCGAACTGACATTTTTTAAAAATTAAATGTTAAATAACAATAAAAAATTTATTTGTTGGGAAAAAAGGACACTTTATTTAAACACTTATTTGTTAATTTGCGACGTTTCGTCCCTTTATTGGAACTTTTTCAAGCTTATAACATTAAATGTTCTGTTTAAGTAGATATAAAAGTTAACATGTAGATATAAATTTTATTTAAACAATTGTTCATAAAAACTTTTATAATAAAACAGTTTTTTTTTTTAATTTTTATAAGCTTGAAAAAGTTCCAATAAAGGGACGAAACGTCGCAAATTAACAAATAAGTGTTTACTTAAAGTGTCCTTTTCTCCCAACAAATAAATTTTATATTAATTACTAAGGACAAAAAAGGAAAAAGTTAAATAACAATTTTCGGAAATCCAAATACTATAGAATTTTGTAGTCGATTTAAGGTTAGAAAAGACGAGAATAAATGTTGTCATCGTCGAAAATCGAATTTTAGCACGATTAAACAAGCTTATTTTTTAATTAATAGTATATTTAAATTTTAAATGAAACTTCTTCATGTGCGTTAAGTAGGAGTGATTCCGACTGGACATAAAAAAAACGTGGTGGTTAAAGGAGAAAGGAATACAACCGCGGTACTAGTATAGAGGAATAATTAGTTAAACTGCGAGCAGATGGCAGTAAAAAAGACATGAAAAAGCGTTTCTTCTTTTTTTAAAAAAAAAAACAGTGTGCAGCAATTTCTTCTGAATTTCTTCTGTTCCAATAAATTATTCTAGATGGCGCATTGCTGTTAGTGTACGCGAAAGAAAGAGCGAAAGTATACTAGTAAGTGAGTGAGAGAATTTCACTTTTGCCGCCCGATTAAAAGTACTTTTTTTAAGTCGGTTGAAAATGAAACACCCCTGTTTACCTCTAAAACTTCCCAATAACCATATATTCCTATGGAATTCATATTTTTTTTCTCACCGATAAATAAAATATGTTTTAAAATAGGTACATCAAAGCAAATCCTATATACAAGTTCTGAGCACAAAAAAAAAACTGTACTAAACAGTGTAAAAAATGAAA
Source organism: Venustoraphidia nigricollis (assembly GCA_034508555.1). Lineage (NCBI taxonomy): Eukaryota > Metazoa > Arthropoda > Insecta > Raphidioptera > Raphidiidae > Venustoraphidia > Venustoraphidia nigricollis. Next base: position 758,003 of record JAVRKA010000020.1, read on the forward strand.
TCTATATAGATATGAATTTCAAATGAAACGAATATAAAATAATATAATAAAAAAGATAGAAAAAACATTTATTACTTTAGTACTGAAAAATAAATAAAGCACCTTGCATTTATTTGCGTATACAAAAAAAAAATTACTGACCTTTGAACGAAAAAAGTTAGTGCTTATAAGGTAGTTTGATAAAAGGTTCGCAAAATAAGATTTAAAAACTTGCTTGTTCTACTTTAAGACCACCAGCAAGGGTTATTTGAACAGAATATTCAAATTGCACTTTTACCAGTTCTCGGATTAGAACCAGAAAGCTGGGGGCTTGTCATAGAAAAGCCATATAAACATCCACCATCGAACCGGGGCAGAAAATTGATAGTTTCGGTCCCTCTCTCCAGCGTTTGAGATTTGATATAAATGGTTTAAAAAAACTCAAAAATTGTATAATGAGTGGCATGTTTTGTGACCGAGGGGAGGGGGAGAATAAAAAATCCTTTAATATTTTTTTTAAATAATTTGTTATCAATTTTCAAACATTTTATATTATGATTTTGGCGTCCGGCAGGTGCCCCGGTTTGCCCCCTACTCAGATCCAGAGCTGTAAACATCGCTAAGCGTTCGTCTATTCTAAAACCCTTTTTAATAATATTAAATATAAACTAACGATTCCATAAACAATGAAGAGGTGAAAATTAAAATCTTTAAAAGCTATGTTCGGAAAAACGTACATTTATTCGTTTGAAACGTATGCAAAGGTCCTCTGGGTTATAGACAATGGTATTCGGGAGATTGGGGTGAGTAAAAACCATTTAAACCGCACGGAATTTGGGAGGAATACATTCAATAAGTGGCGGAAGAGGAGACGAAAGTGGAGGAATGGACGAAAACTGATCGTCTGCATCATCGCTGATACAAAACAACAATGTTTAGACGGAGAGCTCACCGTCAGATTCCTGTCGAATTCAAAATTTTGGTTACTGCCGTCATATTATATCATCGACTAAGTACATAAAATTGGCGTCGAGGTATTTGTCTCAACCGGACTTTCATTTATTATCACGGAATGTCTGAGTACAACCCGCTATAACCCCTTGACTGTCCTTATTTTTCAATTTTCGGTAGAATAAAAATAAAAATATAATAGGGATGTTGACTATTTTTGGGAAAGTGTTTTAAATCGTGCATAAGTACCTAATATTGCCACAAATATTTATTATTTTTATTTAAATACAACTCAAGCCTTAAAAATCATGTATTTTAAATCCAGTTTTAAATTTCGGTCCAAAACGCCAATATTAGTCGCGTGACGTCACCTGTTCATACCAAAGGAGGCTCAAAAGTTTACACGCGAGCTACCATCCTATAGATGCGTATTCTGTGCTCATAAACGTTAATAAACTGAGGTGATGAAAAGTTGTTTCGTAGTCGATGCTATAGTTACATGTAATTTGACGTTTCCTATAAACAAATAATAATAAATTACACACTAAATATTAACCAAACAATGAAGTTTTTTGACAGCGGCTGAACATATGACGTCATGCGCTCTGATTGGTGTCTGTTGTCACGTGACTTGAGAGTGATTTAATTAGGTTTTATTTATTAAATATTAATTAAATTCCGTAAACATAAGGAAAAATATAGTGTTTTTTAATATTTCTATCATAGAAACTACTACTTTTCGTTAAAATTATGTTTTTATTTGAGTACAGTCAACATCCCTATTATAGCTCCCCAAATGTCTCTTCCAATGCTAACTAATACAAACTTTGTGAATTCGATACGTAGAAAATCCGACAGTCGGCTTTGGGACTAGGTACCCCCCGCCTCCTCCTCTAATGTCTTTAGAACGAGATCACGTAGACCAATCAATTTTGGAGTGCTTTGTACTAATAGGAAACAAGCCGAGGTCTAGCGATGCATGGTCAGTTTACTCGTATCACAATTCTTCAGTTCTCAGATTCAAATGAAAACTGGTGAAAATATCAACTGTAGATTGATACATTTTTATTATCAACTAGCAGTAGCTCGTGGCTTCGCGCACAATTGAGATGAAACTATCTTTTATAACCTGCTCGGCAGCTACAACATTAGTGGAACCTTGAACTTATCATTATTTATTAGTATTTATATTGGATTATACTGAATGTATACTTTCCCTATTTGAATCGGATTGTGTTCACAATTTCACGGATTTTAATTTCTTGCGTGGAATCCCAATTCTTTTTCTAAAATAAAACCGAGCTGGGTAGAGTAGTGGTGACAGCACTAGACTCGCATTTGGGAGGTACTGGGTTCGAATCCCGGCGGGGGCAGATATGGCTGGGACTTTTTCCTACTGCCTCTCGCCGAGAAACGGTAATTCCTGTACCGGCCATCTTGATTGAGGTTTTCCATGGTTTCCCTCATTTAATTCCAGATAAATATCGAGATGGTTCCTTATTTGAGGCCATGCCTATCAAACTCCTAGTTCAAAAATTACCTACTTTATCCTAATTTCCTATAATTCCTTCTTTCGCCCATTGCTATTACATAAGTTGAAGTTGTAAAAAATGTAGAAAATAACGGGAAGTGGTAGATGAAAAAATAGTAATGGTGCGAATGGCGTCTGTTATGACATAAAGTCGAGAAATAGGCATTCAACGCATTATCGTTATTATTATTATTATTAATCACAGAAATAGGTGTAGTAATGAGCTTTTTTTATTTCATTTATTTCATCTTTGCAAATTAAAAAATTACAGGTCACAAGAAGGTGTTAGTTAACTACTACGCTCCGCGGAATTATGAAGATACATTTGCTACGTACGTTTAATATTAAATTTAAACTAGACGAATTACATCGAAAGATATATATTTATTTATAATTTCTTTTAAATATTTCGTGAGCCGGGGGTTGCCCACGGTTGCTACAGACTGAAAATTCACCAACGAAATGAGGATCTCAATCTGTCGGATTTAACTGGCTTGGCGCCCCTGAATTTTGTTGACCAAACAGTACGACCTAAAGAAACACCAAGCTCGCAAATATTAAAGTAATTGGTAGATAAGCAATAAATTGATTATACAAGCAAAGGGGAGCTATTCTAAGTTAAAAAGGCAGGTGAATTTAATGGAGTCTCTATACCCCATACAATAGGGGGTTAATATATGTAACAAAAGTTTACAATTATCTCCCCTTCTCTTCTACACATTGGACTCATGGCTAGGGATGTGCTGACCATTATTTTTAAGTAGAAATCAACTTAGGTTTTGTGATCTGACATTTCGGAGGGGTTTATTGGTGACGTAATAAATAGGAGCCATCGGTAGCTAAATGACGTCACACGATTTTCATGATTTTTTGAGCCCCCTCCCGTCTTTGTCACAGGTAGTCACATTTATGGGACCCCCCTTCCTGGTGTGACGTCACATATTTTGCAATTTTACACCTAGAACTGTGTAAATGAAAACAGCAGTTCCAAAATTATTATTTTTTTAATAACATCAGCATCAAATTAAACATATTTTTTTGAGTTTTTCGTTTACAGTTAAAGTTTCGTGTTTGAATACTTTAGATTTCGACATGTGCGCTATGATTGGTAGAGTAATATCATTTAAAGAAGATAGTCGCAAGGTGACTAATCTGTGTGATAAGAAGAGTGGGAAAAGCGATCAATAGCGGCGTGATTTGTAATTTCAGAGTCAATCACAGACGGTATGTACTCTCAATGGTGTGTGTCAGCTAGCGACGAACAAATAAATGACTACATTCATAGCCTAGCTAGATCCGCCCGACCTGTAACTCGTTTGTGTGCCGAAATTATCCTATAGTAGAGAGCTGTTAGACATTTTTGGGTAGATATTTGAGGCACTGTGAAAATTTATACAATACCTCTTTAGTAATATCCGAATACAAAAACACAAACCTGACTGAAGGGTAGCAGGGGTTAACCGACTCTCAAATTTTTAAAGTAGCTAATTTTTTTCACAATAAAAAGCTCTTGAGGCATTTTGAAATTTTAATACCTTGAAATTTAGTATTTAAGGAGTTGAAAAATAAAAAAACTAAATTTCTTAATCGGGTCTAAAACGTAGCCAGGTGTTTGCAAAATTATATTTTTGAAAAAATATATTTGAGGCACATTGAAATTTAAACAGAATAATATTGGTAACTAAAAATAGATATATTAAAAAAAACAGGTCGTTTTGGTGGGACATTCTACCTGCCAGGTGATTAAAAATTTGAGGGTCGGTTAAGCCCCACTACCCTTTAGCCAGGTCTGGTTTTGCATTCGGATATTACTAAAGAGGTATTGTACAAATTTTCACAGTGCCTCAAATACCTACCCAAAAATGTCTAACAGCTTTCGGGATATTACTAGAGATGGGAAAAACGGGTCTTTTTAGTGATCTGCATCTTTGCATCTGGATCCTGTATGTGAGCCGGCTCACTGAACCGGTTCAAAAAGAGTCGAGTTCTCAATATGTCACTGCAGTCTGCCACTGAGTTACCTAGTTCAGTCAGTCATATCACGACCTGTATAGAATCAAGAATGCATAGCCAAACATGTGATGCATGAGTCATCTGAGCTGACAGATGCATCAAAGCAAGAACTGATACGTAAGTGTAAAATGTGCTTCTGTATGTTAAGTGTTTCACTGAGTTATGCAGATCCGTTGATCCGTCGGCTCAAAAAAAAGTGAGTCGGCTCTCACGGATCTTCTGTCGGAGTCGGCTCTTTGAACCGGTTCAGATCTGAGTTACCCAACTCTACTAAAACGTAGCCAGGTGTTTGCAAAATTATATTTTTGAAAAAATATATTTGAGGCACATTGAAATTTAAACAGAATAATATTGGTAACTAAAAATAGATATATTAAAAAAAACAGGTCGTTTTGGTGGGACATTCTACCTGCCAGGTGATTAAAACTTTGAGGGTCGGTTAAGCCCAGCTACCCTTCAGCCAGGTCTGGTTTTCCATTCGGATGTTATATAAATTTCCACAGTGCCTCAAATACCTACCCAAAAATGTCTAACAGCTTTCGGGATACTACTATTTTTTCTAAACGATAGTAGTTTAATGACACAACAGTTGCAAAAAAAATGTTATACAATATTACTTTTTCATCCCTGCCGGTGGCAGAACTGTAGACAGGGATCGGAAGGGAAATGGGCAGAGAAGAGGGGGACGGAGACGCTCTCACTCTTTTTCTCTCTTTCTATACACAGACGAATATACATAAACGTTTCCTGTTAAATTCACTACACAATGGGAAACCCGGCCGCTCTACATAAATATTAAATCTATCGCTAATTATTTCCGCTATTTGTTTTCAATTCGTTAAGTAACGTCCTTTTTTTGTACAAATGTATCGACTTCATTGCCGACGTGTAAAAAAATACCTATACGCTTTTATTTACTGAATTAAACTCTTTTAAAAGAAATACCCATTTAATAGGTTTTTTTAAAATTTTAAATACTTTCCTTTATATGCGTGTAGATTGATTATATATTTCTCTTTTGAATCGTTTTTTATCGGTTCTTAACAAAACTAAATCATTAGCAGTGAACATTCAAAATTGAACGAATTGCGACAAATGGCGCTATTTTGTATGGTCAATTATAAATTAACAGTGCTGTTAAATTTATGTCTCACTTTAATTACGCAAAGTTATTTTTGTTAGAAAATTACAAAAATTAAATTCTTACACTGACCATACTTAATAAAATTTAAAATGTCATTTAAATTATTTAATAAATTGTCCGAAATATTTTGAACAAGCGAAAGAACCGAGTGATACACAACAGAGCTGGGCAGTAGTTAACTACAAAAGTAGTTAACTACTTTTTTTGGAAAAGTAGTTGTACTCTAACTACTTTTATCCACATAGTAATCGTACTTTATTATTTTGAATATCTATCAGGTAATCACAAAAAGTAGTTAAAAATGTAGTTAACTACTTAGTTCTAACTACTTTAGGTATTTTAACTACTTTTTTGTAATCTAACTACTTATTTTGAGTTTTAACTACTTTTAAAAATATTTTAATATATTATATTTAACCGACGTGTTAGAACAAGTTCTTATTCGTTATGCATTTTTCTGGATTCTGGAACACGATCAGACTTTTTTTTAAAATAATGAAATATCAGTTGCTTGAGTTTTAGTTTGAAATAGAACGTGGAACTGGTAGTCGCATCGTTGCTATTTGCAAAATTTAAAAAAAACACGACGTTGTGGTCATGATATCAGCCCTTTTCAAATGAATATAAATAAAAGATCCTACAAAAAATAATAATCATTGAAGAAAACAAAAGTAGCATTAAGTTAACTATTAACAGCCTAGACTGTCAAAAAGAAAGATTAAAATATTCAAAACTTAATGGCAATTGACAGTAATATACCTATATATTTTTTTAAATATCGTTTTTAGACATTCTAGGTTGTAAATTGGTTTTTGTAGAATTTTTTATTTACATTTATTTGGAAAAGACTGACATCTTGACCGAAACGTCGTATTGTTATTAAATATAAGTAAATTTTGTCTGTTAATTTGCTCAGTTTTTATTATTTAAAATAATTTTCATATGTTATATGTGCGGATTGTACGACATAAATAAAGAGATTTATATTATTATTATAGTAGTTAAAAAAGTAGTTAAAATTTTAATTACTAACTACTAGTAGTTAGTAGTTTAACAACTTAAGTAGTTTAACTACTTTTTTACTTAAGTAGTTAGTAGTTATACTCAACTACTTTTGTGAAGTAGTTTGCCCAGCTCTGATACACAATAATAATTATTACAGTCTATCCTGAAATAATTTAGAGTAATGAATCTTTTCGGTTAGAGCTTTTTGATAGAGAAAATACCTAGCCTTCCTTTATTTGATTCCCAAATTTACTTCAATACTTAGAGGTTGAAAAAGATTTTTTTATAGAAATTGAAGATTTTCGAAACGTGAGTCAGTGCATTTTACATGCACACATACATCGCATATAAGATACAGCTTGACTCTAATTTAATGATTAATTAATGCGACTGTGATTCTTGATGACTGTTGGAGAAAGTTTGGATAAAAATCCGTGGCCATGGATCATTTAAGAAGCAATACTGAGTTTAAAATTGCATTTATTTACTGACGGTGTGGTGCCATCTTCAGACTTTCTAAAAATTATTATTTGTATCATAAAGTTGGTAGTTTTTTTTTTTGTTAATATAAATAAGGTTACAATTAAGTAAAAACTTACCAAATGCTGTCAAATCATAACAGTATCTTGTCGAATCAAAATAACACCATGTTCACAATCTTTATTTTTATTCGACAAAATACTGATATGATTTAACAGCATTAAAAAAAACTACAGTCTTTATGATACAAATAATAATTTTTTAGAAACTCTGACAATTGTAAAGGTGGCGGTTCGCGCCGCGACAGAGACAGGAGACCGACACCGGAGACAGAGACTGGAGACCGAGACCGTTACTTGACCTTACGTTTTCTATGTGTGTCAGTTCGCGAGCAAGACCGAGACAGGAGACCGCGACGCGAGACAGAAGACCGCGAGACGGTCTCTACCCCGGACTAGTACTGTCTCGCGTCTCGCTCGAGACGTACGTGCAAAATTGTGAAAAATGACGTCGTTTTCTCATGAAGACACCGATAAATTGATTGAAATGATTAGACATCCTGCGCTATTTAATTCTCAACTTGACGCATACAGAGATGAAAATTTGAAGGATAATATTTGGAAAAGCATAATAATAATAATAATAATAATAATATAATAGCAAATCATCGACTTCTTCTTCTTCCAATAGTAACTTCATAACTGAATGGTTTTCCATTACGCTGTGGATTAATAATTTTCCAGAACACGACACGATTGACTCTAACGACTCAACAAAACTGAATGAACAGAGGTCTTTGGTCTCGGTACACAACAGACCACCGGAGACGGAGACATTTGTCTCGGTCTCCCGTCTCTGTCTTTGGTCTCGGTCTCCTGTCTCTGTCGCGGCGCGAACCGCCACCTTAAGAAATGTATCGAAACGTCAGTAAATAAATGCAATTTTAAACTCAGTATTGCTTCTCAATTGATCCTTTGCCACGGATTTTTATCCAAACTTTCTCTAAATACTTAATAGCCAATAAGCTTTAATACTAAATTATTGGTTAATCAAGTTTTATCAAAATCGGCCTCGCCGTTCTCGAATAATGTAGGTTAAGACAAACCGACAAAAATCCCGCGGAAAACAAAATAGTCGCAAACCATACAAGAGTTATTAGTATGCAAATAAACTTCGACGTTTCGTTTATAAAATAAAACACCGTCAAAAAAATCGAGTATAAAACTTAATTACATACCTATATTTTTTATCAATTTGTACAGAAAAAATATGTAGAAGATAAAACAATTTAGAAAGTACAGATTACTTACAAATCGCTCGCAACATCAGTAATTTGAATTGCCCGCGCCATAACAAGTGAAGCGCTTTATGAATATGCATGACAAATGAAAAACGCCAGCTTACCTGAAACAAAACCAAATACACATTAATTAATAATCGGCGTTGAAGAAAAGAAAACGAAAAATAAAAGTCGTCTTATTTACATAACCTGTTATTTTATAATCTATCTTATGAATATTTATGACTTTTTTTTAATGAAATACACTTTTCAATTGTATTAAATTTTCATTTCTGAACTCGATTTTCAAGTTATGTTAACATTCTTACTTATAAGTTTTAAAACGGAAGATTTTTGAGTAGGAATACTAGATTTTTTGAGGTTATTACTCTGTTACGGAAGATGCCCACGCAGCATGCAACGAACATGAGACACCATGAACTAAGGCAAAATTTTCTGTTATCTCTTAAAAAATTACAGTTTAAAAATTTTAAAATAACAGAAAAAACAAATGTCATCATCTGGTAGCAATCTGTTTATTTTAACAGTTGTCGGTAATATTAAGTGACGTAGTGGCGCTGAAGTCTCTGAATAGAATAGAATAAAATTTATTTCCACACTACTATATTCCGTAACTGGCCGCTAACGGTGCGAAGTATTCGCACAGGTCCGGTAGTTTTACAAAATAAAATACTGTTAACAAAATAATTAAACTGAAGAAATATGTATTAACGGTTGTGAAAATTTTAACTCATTGCAAATCCGATTTCAAACAATCACTGGACTAATCGGTCAAAGAAGACCACCGCGTCATTAACTAATTAATTTTCGAGTTCTCAAATAATAACATTTACTAAAAGTATGGTTGAACAATTTTAAATATTGACTAATTATAAAACAACACCATCAGACAGGGACATATAACAATAAACAATACTGGAAATATATTTTAGGCTAATAAAGTTCACATTTCCACACAAACATATTTACTAGCTATTATACAAATATACTGGGTAAAGCCACTAGTTCCCGTGACTACCCATGTGCAGTCAATCATTTTTACCCGACTGCGCGACAATAATGGCTGTATTCAAGTGTGTAGGCTTTCACGGCTGGCGTTGTTGTAAAAATTCTTGGTTTTCGGGCCTGCACGCCGACGTTTCGTTTAAAACTGCGGTAGACATTATTAAAGGCGATGTTGTAACGAACATAGTGTCTTTCCAGGTTGCTCACAAGCAAGTGTGTCGCCAATTACTGCTCCTTCTTCTTTTATGCAACTTGGGTTAGTGTTCTCTACTCGGTCGTAGTTCGTTCTTCTCTGATTGATCGTTGGGCTCATTACTTTAGTGATTTTATTGTGACGATAAATTTTGGACTTTTAAAATTATTTAAATAAGAAAATCTTCTTTTTAGATGATAATACAGGTCCAAAAATAAAAGTTATTCTTCTTGTTTTATATTAAATGTAGACAAACAATGTAACTAGATTAAAAATCTTAAATGTTCTATTAGTTTAGTGTAAAAATTTTACTTAGATTTAAATCATAAAAATACGTAAATAATTTTAATTGGATTTTACTTTTCAAAAGTTTTCCAAGTAAGTAATATAGTATTGAACGCATTTGCTTGTAATCTGACTATGTATTAAAACCATATCATTGATTATAGTTTTTTCTAATGATGGATCAAAATGTCCGAAAGCGCTCAAGAATATAAATTTCAAGGAGAATAACTTTTATTTTTGGACCTGTATTATCATTACTTTAGCATGCATCAGTGATTTATGTAATTCTGCATCGATTGGCGCAGAATGAAATTTTTGAACAACAGTTTCAGAGATATTAAATGTTTTCGGTTGAAATTTTGCGTGCGTTTTTGTATTTCTATGGCTTCCCTGGAATAGTAAACTCAATGTACCTTGGTATCTTCGAAGAGGATTTTGTGGCTTTCCAGTGTTAATGTGTGTTCGGCTATTGCAGATTTTTCAGTGTGTCCAAGCCTACAGCTTCTGTTATGTTCTGCTATACGAGACTTTATAGTACGTCAGGTAGAAATACCAATAGACCACGGCGTACAAGCCCAGAAACCAAGAAGTTTTACAATAATGGCTGTTTTTCGCGCTATCTATGTGTATTTATGAGATTCTTTATTAACTCCTAGCATCGAAACGGCTGGATGGATTTTAATAACTGATGTGTCGCCTTAATTCTAAGGGTGACAGGTATGAAGTGTCAAAAAATACAATATGACGTAATGTCGCACGTGTAGATTTTCCTGTTATTTTAAATACGGCGTTATGGGTATCAAAAGAAAAGTCTCCAGGAGACAATTTGAAATAACGTATATATGTTCATAGCAAACAAATTCAATAAAATTTGTAAATGAAAAAATACAAATAACACTAAAAAGACGTAAACAAAACGCGAATTAAAAAACTAGACTGCGTAAAAAACAAACTGAAAAGATGGAAACAATATCAAATACAATATCAAAACAGAAATATATTATGCCTTCGACTGCATATTATCATTTCCATCTTTTCAGCGCATAATTATCAATGACAATTTTTTATTCAAATCATCGTTTAATGACGTTTAAAATCAATCATCTTTTCAGTTCGCTTTTTACGCAGTCAGGCTTTTTGATTTTTTTCAAATACTTTTTTATTATATTTAGCTGACAGAACAATTTTATTATTGCACGAAGACAAATCAGAATATATTGATTTGCAAGTGAGTAATAAATATTATATTAAGCAACATATATGCATATTTTCTATTTCATTACACATACCATCGCTAGACGCTAATGGTCTCTGTTGTCGAGCATCTGTCATCTACAATTTGATCGATATCCTTAAGCTTCCTACATATTATAAATTAATGTCCTCCACCACGCTGAGTTGGTGGTTGTCCGGGCTAATCTCAGAAACTACTGTAGGGATTTTCATACGATTTTCACCAATAGAAAAAGGGATTATCCAGGAAGATTATATATATGAACATTTTGACGAAAATAAGCTACCGGTATGAAGATATTTGTGAATGAACTCGGAAATATCGTCCCTTTTGAGAGTTTCCATGGCGAGCGCTGCGTAAATAAAGTTACACGAAAATAATGTATGGTGGAATATTTCCTCTTAAGAAGTTCTAAAAAAAAAGTCCGGAATAGCATATTATGTCTTATCTTAAGGTTGACTCACAATAACCATTTTTATGATTTTCAAATTTAGTCTCAAAGAATGCTTTATTTGCGAAGGTATTAGTCCTTATTTAAATAAATATTTTAGCCATCTTAAGTATTTAATTTAGACCGAAATTGCCCTTTACACAATTTAATTTAGACGAATATCTTAGGAAATCTCACAGAATATAGAACTGCTTATCACCATGGAGGAAGGTTTGGTTGAGGATCAAGAAATAAGCTTTACCAATGTTACGCTGGTGGCCAACGTTTCGAAAAATTTATTTTCATCTTCAGGGCCTTAAGCTGGTCAAATTTACCACCATTTGACCAGCCCTGAAGATGAAAATATTTTTTTTAAATGTTGGTCACTAGCGTAACATTGGTAAAGCTTATTTCTTGATCCTCAACCAAACCTTTCACTGTGAAATTCTATTGGATCAGCACTACTATATACGAAGAACTACTTAAATATATATTTAATTGCATCCGGGCGAAGCGGACCGGGCCGCTAGTTAACGATAAAACACCAAAATATGAGATTCAAAATAAGACAAATAACCATTCTCGTCGAGATGAAATATTTTACAACTTTTGTCTTGGAACTTTCTTGATGAGGATGTCTTTCCCGTCTCGATAACGATGAGATTTCGACAAGAGTTCGCATTCTGACCGAGCCTCATGACTGCCTAATTCTAAGAAAACTATCTACTTAACTAATACATACACTTATGTATTTAGTAAAGCATTAAATACTCTATCTAATGATCATTATCACATTCCTAATATTAAACAATTTTTGTTTTGGTGTGCTCGACAAAGACAAAGTGCGTACTCTTGACCCGAATGACTCTACTCAACTAATAACATCACGCAGCTCTGTATTTCGTTTCATTTTGAACTTGGCATTCTGGCCGTTGTATTATTAACTGTCGTTGGTTCGAATCTCACCTCCGCTCATGAAGGTTTAATTTAATTTGATGTAATTAGACGATAATAACCGAGCTGAGTAGACTAGTGGTGACAGCACTAGACTCGCATTCGGGAGGTACGGGTTCGAATCCCGGCGGGGGCAAATGTGACTGGGACTTTTTCCTACTGCCTCTCGCCGAGAAACGGTAATTCCTGTACCGGCTATCTTGATTGAGGTTTTCCATGGTTTCCCTCAATTAATTCCAGATAAATATCGAGATGGTTCGTTATTTGAGGCCATGGCCGATTACCTATCAAACTCCTAGTTCAAAATTTACCTACCTTATCCTAATTTCCTATAATTCCTTCATTCGCCCATTGCTATTACATAAGTTGAAGTTTTAAAAAATGTAGAAAAATAACGGGAAGTGTGGTAGATGGAAAATAGTAATGGTGCGAATGGCGTCTGTTATGACATAAAGTCGAGAAGCGGACGTTAAACGCATTATTATTATCATTATTATTATTATTATTAGACGATAATAACCTTAGTTGTCGATCGACTATAATTTACAAAAAAAGTTGTGTACTGCACATGCGAGTGGTCGAGAATTGATGCATATACCCAATTAAATAATAATTGAAATGTTTGATGTGGGTTCATTTCATCGGAATGTACGAACTGAATATTTTGAACTATTATTATGATTAAATGTTTCTGACAACAATGCACAAAATTAAATTAAATTTCCATATACCTATACATAAAATATATTATTTCACATATGTATAATAAATTGTATTGTTTCTTCTGTATGCGCCATGTCAATCAATTATTCATTTTAATACGGATTTCATTTATAAATTTTCCAAACATATATTGTCAGCTAACAATCCGGCCTTAAAATACTCTCATTAAAATGTTTTATCTCAAAAACTTAAGCACCTAAGCAAAAATTAATGCCATATTTGAATTCAGGGCGTCAAAATCATATTAACTCTTTAATTCCCAGTGTCACTTGTAGGTGACAGAAGTTTAATATTTTTTTTTCTACCACACGGAGATTTTATTATTTAATTCCACTGTTGCAAAGCCAATAAGTAAAACTATTAATATTTTTTTTCTAACAACACTAGCCAAATGTCATCTGTCAAATATAATCAGATGTTTCGCGCGAAATTCGAGCAGTCTGTGTTTGTGTAATCTCTTGCGATAAAAAGTGAAATAAAAATGTCTAAACGGTAACTATTGTTATTAGTGTATTTGCCATATGGCAACATACACTATTGGCGTCGGTCGGATGGTGGGACCTAGGGGTCGGACCAAAATTTCTAGACGTTTCATAACCTCCTAAACACTTTGGCACCATTTTTAAAAATGTTTATATATATATGTGTATATATATATATATATATATATATATATATATATATATATATATATATATATATATATATATATATATATACACGTATATAAATATATATATATATATGTGTGTACGCGCAATAACTTTCGAAAGAGTTAATTGATTTCAACGAAATTTGGCCTACGTGTTGAAATCCATCACCGCAAGAATCCTATTTAAAATGGGCCTAATCGGGCTATTTTAAGGGTAGTTTTTAGGGGTTGAAAAATGTTTTTGGGCCCCAAAATACCGAAAAAATTCTCCGATTCGTTTCAAAATTGAAATATAACCCTCTGGTAGTAATTAAAAAGTGTCCCCAAAATTTTAGTAAAATCGGCCCGACAGGACCGGATTTACAAATTTTATGAAAACACTAGTTTGCAGATAGTGACTTATTTATTGAAGGGTGTATTTAATTCGGTGTAGACGTTAGATTGATAATAATATTACAATTAAGAAAAAAAATGTTATTTTAAGGGGTGTATTAAGGGGTTAAATTTTTTATTTTGCCCAAAAACAAACTTAATTTCACATAATAAAAGTATAAAACCACACGGCCCTATACAAGCAAATACACTATATTGTTGGCAGGGTTTTGGCACTGCGACCCGGGTTTTTTTTTTCTTATTGCATGTAATAAATAAATAAATAAGCTATTGCATAAATTTTTTTATTGGTAAAAATAACTTTGAACACGTTTTTTACGACGCTGGAAATATGCCGCGTCACCTATAGGTGACACTGGGCATTATAATAACCGTTTACGTCGCAACGGAAGCTCTCAAAAGGAATAATTTTTCCCGTTTTTGCAACATTTTTCATTGATGCTCCGTTCCTACTGGTTTATAGCCTTCCTCGATAAATGGACTATCCAACAAAAAAATAATTTTTCAATCAAACCAGTATTTCCTGAGATTACCGCGCTCAAACAACCAAACAAACAAACAAACTCTTCAGCTTTATGATATTAGAATAGATAAGTGTTTTGTTTCTTTCAGATAAACTATTTTTATTATAAAAAAACTGATATATCTAAAGATAAATAAATATCATTATAAATTCTAACGTTTTATTCTTACCGTAACAATAAGAAACAATCTGTGTCTGCTTCAAAGTCTTAATTTCACAACGTCCAGTATCACCCGCAGGTGACACCCCCATAAAAGAAAATTGGGGTAGTTTATTTTTTATTTATATTTTTTCTTGTCATAACCAAATGTGTATAAGGTATTTTATTTAAAAAGAAACCGTTAATCTTTTTTAACTTGGACATGGGAATTGAAGAGTTAAATCAGCTCCAAATACCCCGACACCAAGATAGCTATTGGCCTGTGTAATTTATTTTATTATTCGATGCAATGACTCTCTTCTAGTAAGTTTTGAGGGGCACCTCTTTGCTACGATGTTCCGGGAGAACTTTCTCAGTATGTGACTTTAAACATAGGTAAATTATTTCACGCTCCCAAAGAGAACAAGGGCGTATATAGGCCGGGGCCGTAATCGCGGTGCCGGGGGCCGCGTCTTTATGCCTCGACTACTTGCGATAATACGACAATACGGGAAATTAATTTTAACGTTTTCCTGTTCACACAAGCAAACGAAGACGAGCTAATTTTCCTAAAACTAATTTCCTTCGTTGTCGTCAGTTTCCACGCTTTGTTTTCCATTGTCACTGGCATGCAGCTTTATTGTTAGCAAGCTTCACCCGTTCGCCATTCAGTCCCACGTGTGGGTGTGTACCTACTATACTGGGACAGGATGTCCCAGAAGACGTCACCAAACGGCTGAACAAATTTTCATAAAATGCAAAAAGCGAAAAATAAACAGCGATTTGTGTGGTATATCAAGTAAAAGGCGTGACGAAAGAGTTTAAAAAAAATAAATAATATTATTGAAGTTAGTTCATGAAAAACAACCGGTTCCGTACTATTTCGTTTTCCGTGAGTACTTTAAGACTTAAGATTTTCGTTTAGGTTTTCCTGTAAACTACTTTTTATTTTTTCCAAAATTCTAGACTCAGTAATTTCGAATTTAAAGGTGGGAATGGTCAATTGTTCAACTATTTTCTTAAACAACTTTAAAACTGTTTGAAAACTATAAAAAAATATATTTGAGACCTTTACTACAAGTCCTTTCGTTTGATATGTCATACGGTGCAGTGTGCAAAATTTCTTTTTTTTAATTCCCTAATTTGCCCCCCAAAAACGACCCCCATGTTCAAAATGTATTTATTTACGTTACACGTCCGTCTTTGGGTCACCGACGTACAAATGTGTATCAAATTTCAACTCAATCGGTCCAGCAGTCCGAAGCAAATTGGCTGTGACAGTGGGACGGACAGACATACGAGTGATCCTATATACGGGTTTCGTTTTTTTCCTTTTGAGGTACTGAACCCTAAAACGGTCAAGAGCGAGTCGAACTCGCGAAGAGAGGGTTCCGTACCATTTCGTTTTCCGTGAGAACTTTAAGACAAGATTTTCGTTTCATTTTTTTTATAAGCCATGGGTGAGGTCTTATAGTCCGTTTTTTTTTTCAAAATTTTAGGCTCAGTAGCTTCGGTAATAAGAGGGGGGGGAGGGTAATACTCAAGTTTCGTATACTTTCTCTAATATCCTTTAAACCGCATTTGAAAATAATATAATAATAATAATAATGCGTTTAACGTCCGTTTCTCGACTTTATGTCATAACAGACGCCATTCGCACCATTACTATTTCCATCTACCACACTTCCCGTTATTTTTCTACATTTTTAAAACTTCAACTTATGTAATAGCAATGGGCGAATGAAGGAATTATAGAAAATTAGGATAAGGTACGTAATTTTTGAACTAGGAGTTTGATAGGTTTGATAAGCCATGGCCTCAAATAAGGAACCATCTCGATATTTATCAGGAATTAATTGAGGGAAACCATGGAAAACCTCAATCAAGATGGCCGGTACAGGAATTACCGTTTCTCGGCGAGAAGCAGTAGGAAAAAGTCCCAGCCACATCTGCCCTCGCTGGGATTCGAACCCGGACCTCCCGAATGCGAGTCTAGTGCTGTCACCACTACTCTACCCAGCTCGGTTTTGAAAATAATAAAAAAAATATTTGTATTTCTGATAACAAGCCCTTTCATTTGATACGTCACATAATGCACTTGAAATACTTTTTTATTTTCTAATTTGGTCCCCAAAATTAACCCTCAAAATCGGAATTCGTTTATTTACGCTATCCATCCGTTATTGGGTCATCTAACTCTATATATGTCTCAAATTTCGACTTTTACGTTCCATCGATTCGGAGAAAATAAGCTGTGACAAAGGGACAGACACGAAAGTTTTTTTGTAGGATGTACGGAACACTAAGAAATATCTAAAAAAATAAATACTTAATTTTTCATAAAATAGGGACAGAAAAAACAGGAAAAACTTTTTTTCGTACCTATGTTAAATTTTGGTTCAGTACAGTCATCTATTAGAAAGTCCAAAGTAATTTCAAATACTTTATTCAAAAAATTGGAGGAATATTTAAAATATAAATGGGTACTGTTGTTCCGGTGAATTATTGTGAAAAGTGAAAAAAAAATCGTCAGAGCAAAAAAAAATATTTCATGAACCATCGCGCAAAGCAATTTACACGACTTAATATAAAATTTGAAAATAAGTAGCTTTTTGCAGTTACACAAACGCAAATCGCAATTGTGTATGGTAGAGTACAAGCAAATATTTGCCCAAATTTAAAATTGACGAACATTTCTCATATGAATGAAAAAAAAACCGTAGCCTTGTCACAAATTTAAGTTTTTATAACCGCGAGGCAAAACACAATCGATACGAATTGCTATACAATGTGATTTCGAAACATTCGTTTGTTTTAAACTGAACTTTACCAGCGGCTTCACTCGCTTTACGGTCGATTTTGACAAAAAACGTGAAGTCTATACTCTTTACATTCGACCACAATGTAAGCCAAACGATTCAATTAAAATATATACATTTTTTGTAACTAAGGAACAAATTATAACAAGTATAATAGCTGTTGTTTACTATTATTGTCAAGAAACATCCATTATTACAATGCTATATTAGAAAAATTAAGTTTGAAAGGACTGTCACCGTCGGAACTCAAAAAGCTACTATACGGTTTATAAATGTAGTCTTACGAACTATATTTTTTTATTCAAAAATACGTAAATGACCAAAATTATACAAATTTAAATTGTGTAAATGTAGTGAAAGCCTACATCTTGGATAGACAGAAATGAAACATGGAGTGCCTCAAGGTACTATTTTGGGACCAATACTCTTCTTAATTTATATTAATGATTTACCTACTTGTGACAATAGAAAAAATATTATCTGTTTTGTTGATGATACCACAGCTGTTAATCATGGTATACGACTAGACATCATTGAGAGAAAAATAAATGAGACACTAAACAACTTAACTCAATGGTTCTCAGCCAATCAATTGAGTCTAAATGCTTCCAAAACTGAGATTATGTATTTTTCATTTAATAATACGAACACCGTCAACAAAATAGATAATATCTGATTCTTGGGTGTCTTTATGGATCCAAAATTGACATGGGTACACCATATTGATCACGTTGCTAATAGTATTAGCAAAAGCATTTACCTCTTGAGAAACTTACATGGCATTGTATCTACTGGTGTTTTAAAAACTGCTTTCTGTGCGTTAATACAATCGAGAATAACATATGCCATACTTGTCTGGGGTCATACTGTGAGCATAAATAGCCAACATACGATATTTAAACTCCAGCGTAGAGCGTTAAGAATTATTTTCGGTGTAAATTTCAAGGTTGACTGTAAGCCATATTTCATAAACTTCAAATTGCTAACTGTACCATGCCTCTATATATATGAGTGTCCCTTACATGTTAAGCAAAATCTCAACAATTACAATATCTATGAAAATAATTATTATACACGTCATAAAGGCAACCTCCACGTTAATTTTCACTGCATAAATAAAATAAAATCCGGAATATCCTACTATGGGCCCACATTCTTTAATAAATTACCTCTGACTGTAAAAAACTTACAGCTAACACAATTTAAAAAAATAATAAAACAATATGTAAAAATATTTCTTGGGAAAAATAGACAATAATTGAAGTGTATACTTTCTTAATACATTTTATTATAATACGAAAAAAGAAATAATAAATTAGTTTTTTATATAATTAAAAATAAATGACATTGCTCATGAAAATTAAATTAAAGTATCTTTCGAATATTAAATATAATTATTAAATTTGTATGTCAAATATATGCTGTGTTGTAATAAATTGACTCTAGTATGTAAATTAACATTTAGGCCTTGATAAAGACTAAAAATTAGTCGAAACGTTGGCAAATAAAATGTATTAAGAAAGTATACACTTCAATCATTGTCTATTTTTCCCAAGAAATATTTTTACATATCAAAAGTAACAGACAGATTATCCAATACATAATAAAACAATATTTAATAAAAAACTGTTTTTATAATATTGATGAATATTTGAGCACCACTTTTAATAATAGCGATTTATGATTGTATTTTGATGTATTTGATGTATAAGACGAGTGTAAACTGTATACAGTCCTAACACAATGAAAATAATATAATAATATCAAATTTCATAAAACTCCATTCAGCCGTTTGATAATCTGGGTCAGACGGACAGATAAAAATTCTGAAAATACGTTTACCCAAAACTTCCGTTAATTTTTTGGTTTATAGATCTATTTTATTAGTAGATACCGTTGAGAACCTTTCTACCATCTTATAATACGATCACGTTTCACAAACCTCCATATTGTAACAGTCACTTTTTTCGTAAATCTTCTATATAAACCGTCGCGAAAGCTCACTTGATAATCCAAGCTACGACGACATCTACCCTAAACCTCCGTCCTCCGAGGAGATTATCTGCATGATTGGTTTCGCGTCGTATATTTGAAATTATAATTTTTCATAAGCAAATTCTGCGATCGCATGACGAAGTGGCTTACAGCACATTTTTTTATCAAATATTCAAAAACAGACCGTGAAACTGACTACTTTGTTAAGGTAATTGTCGTAGTTAAGGCACACCGTCAGAAAATTCTTAATTTTTGTATACTTATTAAGGACATGATAATACAATTACCCTGAGAATTTGAAGTCGATCGACCGTATATAATCCGAGATAAATTCAATTAAAAATTGGATAATTAACATTGATTGTATACGATCTCTGTAGTTCTGAACCATTTTCTTATTTATAAAAAAAGAACTAACTGTCAGAAACTTTCCAAAAACTGACAGTCTTTCAATGCATTTGTTATGAGTTTAAAAAAAATAAGAAAAATTTTTTGACCGTCTAATTATTTATAAATAACGGTTTAAAGTTCAACAATTTATAGAAAAGTATACATGCATATGAATACTGTATGGGTTACGTTTCCACTCACTTTTTTTTGAACCGACGGATCAACGGATCCGCATAACTCTGTGAAACACTTAACAAACAGAAGCACATTTTACACTTACGTATCAGTTCTTGCTTTGATGCATCTGTCAGCTCAAATGACTCATGCATCACATGTTTGGCTATGCATTCTTGATTCTATACAGGTGGTGATATGATTGACTGAACTAGGTAACTTAGTGGCAGTCTGCAGTAACATATTCAGAACTCGGCTCTTTTTGAACCGGTTCAGTGAGCCGGCTCACATACGAGATCCAGATGCAAAGATGCAGATCACTAAAAAGACCCGTTTTTTCCATCTCTACTTTAGACCCTTTTTCTTTGCAGCGTTTCGTTACACTTTCAGACGCATGAATCGAATTTGTCCTACCAAAGTGTGCGAAAAGAAGCTTTACTTCAATAATCCTAAAAATTCTACATAAGCAACTTGTTTTTGTGGCATATAAAGATATATGTAATGATTTTTGCACATGTAGTAAACGACGCGACCACAAAGACTATAGGGGTCTGGCGAGGGGGCAGTAATACAGAGGGGAGGTGCATGCGACAATGCAGGTGCCACAAATACATAATGATTATACTTACATGACTGACTTGGCTGACTCATATCTCAGAAAAATTACGTAAAGATTTCATTGCATCTTTTCTAATTTCTCACTTTATCAAAAAGACGTGTCAAAATTTTTTCTACAAAACAATTTTATTGAAAAAATATTAAATATTAAAAGATACCTTGAATTTTAAAGCGAGATCTCCGTGATACATGGTAAATAAATGAACTGTTGTTTAAAATTGCGTTAAATAATAAATATACTAATATTTCGACAATTTTTCATCTTCAAGCTATTTCAGAAATAGCACTATACTGTTCGATAGTGCTATTATAATTTACTATTACTGTTAAGAAACATTCTTTGTTATCAACAATGGTATATCAGAAAAGTTAATTATTGGGACATGTCGTTGTAGAGTAAATGATAACTCAGACGCAACGAAAGTAAAAGATTTGGATCCCGACGGTGACAAAACCCGGGTCGCAGTGCCAAAACCCTGCCGACAATATAGTGTATTTGCTAATACAGGCAGTGTGGCTTTATTATGCAAATTTAAATTGGTTTTTAGGCAAAATAAAAAATTTGACTCCTTAATACACTCCTTAAAATAACATTTGTTTTCTTAATTGCAATATTATTATCAATCGAACCTCTCTACCAAATTATATACACCTTTCAGTAAATAATTCACTATCTGCAAACTAGTTTTTTCATAAAATTTGTAAAACCGGTCCTGTCGGGCCGATTTTATTAAAATTTTTGGGACACTTTTTAATTACTACCAGAGGGTTAAATTTCGTTTTTGAAACGATTCGGAGAATTTTTTCGGTATTTTGGGGCCCAAAAACATTTTTCAACTCCTAAAAACTACCCTTAAAACGGCCAGATTACGCCCATTTTAAATAGGCTTCTTGCGGTGGTGGATGTCAACACGTGGGCTAAATTTCGATAAAATCAATTAACTCTTTCGAAAGTTATTGTCCGTACACATTTTTAAAAATGGTGCCAAAGTGTTTAGGAGGTTATGAAACGTCGAGAAATTTGGGTCCGACCCCTAGGTCCCGCCATCCGACCGACGCCAATAGTGTATGTTGCCATATGGCAAATACACTAATAATTTTTTATAATATAACAATATAACAATGGATGTTTCTTGACACTTGACAATAATAGCAACGAACTCTACACCGAACTGTATAATTGATAATTCATAGTCGAGTGTTCATTTCATATTATAAAATTTTGAAGATGACATAAAAAGTATCGGGACGTTAATATTTTTTGCTTCATTTGTTTTCGCCCAGGGTTGTCAGATTGGGCGATTTCTCTATGCGTACGCTCTTTAATTAAAATTTAGGTGACAAATCGCAAATTAGTCTCTTTTCATTTCTTAACATTGGCAGCGATCTAAAACTACAAGATTAGATATATCTGTTGGTAATACTAATTTCTAAAAGTTTCTTTATTCCGTTCATCTCATTGATGTTGTTCAATTGTTTTCAAAAATTATTCACAATATTTTATTGAAATTTAAGAGAACAGTCTTTACATGCAATTTTTTTTCTATTTAATAAAATTAAATTGATTCTGGAATTACCTTATAAAATTGTATTAAAACATTTTAGTTCTAAAACACTTATTTTTTAAAAATAGATTTCAAATTAAGTACGCGGTAAATTCATAGAATATTTTCAAACTTCAGAATATTTTGCGACTTACAATCATAGATGGGGCGACTTGGTTAAAAACTTTCTGGCAATTTGTCTGTGCAAATGAGGTTTTCCTTCAAATTTCACAATGCAATTTTAAGGAATACAATTTTACTCTAAATTAATTTGAGAATCAATTTAACTATTCAAAAAAGATAAAAAAATCCCGCTGAATCGATTTCGACTACACGCAACCCCGTATTTCTTTTAGTTTAAGAGTTAAACTATTAAGGTAGTTGTCGTGGTACAATATTGTCAAAAAGTTAGAGATTATACGCACCACAAAAGTACCTATATACTAGCTTGTAGCTAAGTGATCCATAATTTGTACGCAAGACTGTACCCGTGGAAACGTAACCCATACAGTATACATATGCATGTATACTTTTCTTTAAATTGTTGAACTTTAAACCGTTATTTATAAATAATTAGACGGTCAAACATTTTTTCTTATTTTTTTTAAACTCATAACAAATGCATTGAAAGACTGTCAGTTTTTTAAAAGTTTCTGACAGTTAGTTCTTTTTTTATAAATAAGAAACTGGTTAATTATCCAATTTTTAATTGAATTTATCTCGGATTATATACGGTCGATCGACTTCAAATTTTCAGGGTAATTGTATTATCACGTCTTTAATAACTATACAAAAATTAAGAATTTTCTGACGGTGTGTCTTAACCACGACAACTACCTTAATTTAATTACGTTGACTATTCGAACAGAATTTGTATGAATAATTGTGAGATTGGCCACAAGTTGCATAACACTAATATATTCTCCTTAAAACAGACATCTAAGCGTGACGTCACATGACACAAGGGGTGCGTTTATTGCATGTGCATGAGAATAAAGAAATAAAATTGCATACATCATGCTATGCAAACACGGTAGGGGTTTGTATTGTTTTTCGCGACCCTCGATTTTAACGGTAAAGTTCACAGACATGACTTCAAACAGAAAACGTGCTTCAAACAAAAATTATTTAGCAATACGCCAACAGCTAGGGTTACTTGGGCCAAGTGTCGATTCATATCAGCGTTGCCAGATTTTTTTTTTTTGCCAAGTCGGGATTTTGGAACTTTTTGAGGGAAAAAAGCGGGATTCTTTCGTCAAAAGCGGGACATAGTAAAAAAACGTATATAATCAGAAGTTTTTAAATATTAATCTTTTTATTTGAGTTCAAATTAAGGTTACGTGACAATAGATAGCAAAAATAGCCATAGAAAATGTATTTTAATAAAAATATGATATTTTAAATCAGATTTACCCTATCGTTAAATAGTTGAGTCTTATATTCGTCTTCTGAATAAAAAAAATAAAAAAAAAAACAGAAATCAAAATCAAAAAAGTTTTATTCATTAGAAAAATATGGCGTTTTAAACAATAGTCTGAGGAGTGAGTGTTACAAATTGCAACTTACAATAAAAGAATAATTATTTACGCAAGGTCGAGTTATCCCCGAAAAGCGGGACTGAGCTTGTCCCGCGCGGGACATTTAATTTTGATTAAAAATCGGAACGTCCCGCCAAAATCGGGACGTCTGGCAATGCTGATTGATATTTTAAATTTATTGTTTTCGTTTTTAATATAGTTAATTGAAAATCAATTTGATACTTTTTATCAGTTCTCGCGGATCAAAATAAATTAATTGAGGACTTGAACTAGAAGAGTCATGGAAACGCTATAATTGATAAACATTTTGCGAAAATAAGTCACCGGTATGATGATATTTGTAAATGAAGTCGGAAAAAATTGTCCCTTCTGAGAGCGTCTGTGGCGTCCGCTACGTAAATTACACGAAAATAATGTATGACAGAATAGTTCCTCTTAAAAAGTTCTAAAAAAATCCGCGATAGCATATATCTATCTTTTAAGGGTTGACTCATAATAACTATTTTTATTATTTTCAAATTTCGTCTAAAAGAATGCTTTATTTGTGAACAGAGATGGGAAAAACGGGTCTTTTTAGTGATCTGCATCGTTGCATCTGGATCCCGTATGTGAGTCGGCTCACTGAACCGGTTCAAAACGAACCGAGTTTTGAATATGTTACTGCAGTCTGCCACTGAGTTACCTAGTTCAGTCAATCATATCACGACCTGTATAGAATCAAGAATGCATAGCCAAACATGTGATGCATGAGTCATTTGAGCTGACAGATGCATCAAAGCAAGAACTGATACGTAAGTATAAAATGTGCTTCTGATGTGTGTTAAATGTTTCACTGAGTTATGCGGATCCGTTGATCCGTCGGCTCAAAAAAAAGTGAGTCGGCTCTCACGGATCTTCTGTCGGAGTCGGCTCTTTGAACCGGTTTAGATCTGAGTTATCCAACTCTATTTGTGAAGATGTTTTTACCGACATAGTATTAATCCTTATTTAAATAAAGATGTTAGTCATCTTAAGTATTTAATTTAGACCAAAATTGCCCTTTACATCATTTAATTTAGATGAATGTCTTAAGAAATATCACAGATAATAAAACTACTTATCTATATATTTAATTGCATCCGAGCGAAGTGGGACCGGGCCGCTAATACCCGTATAAAAAAAACATATAAATTTTGAGAATTGAGAGCCTCTGTAGCTGTGAGCGCGGGTGCCAACCTTAGCGAGTTACGTCACCCGTCACACGTAGCGTGTTACACAAGCGTTGCCATGGCAACGTCTATGTAATGTATATTGGCGGGCGCGGTGAACGCATCAGTCGCAGGGCGGAAAATTGCAGAACAGGTAACAAAGCTGTGAAGTCATCAAATAAGAGACGTCCGTATTATGTCACTAGTCTGAATCCGCGGCTTCGCTCGCGTGAACATCAATTTTTTCCCGTTCGCATAAATGTCGGCCCTGACGGAATGTTTATAGCCAGTACGCTGTACATTAAGTTTTTTTTTTATTTAACAACAAAAAAAGGTTGTACTTCAAACCTATAAGGTTATTACCACTATTATAAATAATAATACAATTAATAGGGTAATTTTTACAATTAAGTGAGCATTATTATAAATAAGGTAACTAATTTATACATTTTTTCTACGATAATATAGTATTTTTGTAAATAAGGTAATTCATTATAACTGTTTTAGTATCTGTGATGTTTAGGTTAATAATTAGACTACTTTTTAGTGGCATATGGGACATACATTATTAGTGTCAGTCGGATGGCGGGACCTAAGGACCAGACCAAAATTTTTAGACGTTTCACATCATTCTAAGCAAGTTGGCATCATTTTTGAAAATGTTTATAATACGTGCGAACTATTAGTTTCGAAAGAGTCAACTGATTTTAACGAAATTTGGTTCACATGTTGGAATCTACGACCGCACGAACCTTATTTAAAATGTATCCAATTTGGACATTTTAAGTTTAGTTTTTAGGGGTTGAAAACAGTTTTTGAGTCTCAAAATATCGAAAAAACTCTTAGATCATTTAAAAATTGACATTTAACCATTTAGTAAAGATTAAAATGTGATGCTAAAATTTTAATAAAATTTATATGGAACCAATCCGTGAACATTTTAAGCAAAATGGCGTCGATATTTTTTAAATTGGTCAAACCCCTCACGAAGTTATGGTTGAAGATTAAAAAAAGGAACAAACCAAATTACCTACATGTCGAATTAACAACCTCTTTTTAAGTTAGTTAAAAATAAGGCTTATAGGTGTTAATGAAACGCTTTTACTTAATTAAGATGTGTTTCAGATAGCTTTAAAATTGACTTTATTTATAAAGAAATGTCTTCCCTTTTTTTAAATCTAAAAGAAAAACTACGCCACTGGTGACAAATACTCTTGGTCTGTATCAATCACAGTGAGGGAGGTTATCAAATTGCTAGTAACTAGATGCCAGCTTTTAAGTTCTCTTCCATACCTATCTACCTTTATTTCTCTAAAGCTAAAATTGAAAGCTTTGAAGAATATATTTAAAAAAACAACAACGAAGCTTTACACAGGAACAAAGCTTTTTTATAGCTAATATACCTACACATACCTAGCAATGTTTTAAAATTCCATTTATGAAGGTAATGGTATCAATTTTAGTAAATATTTCAACGATTATAAAACACACAAGTACTGTACCCTGCACCGTATCCATTTGGGGCTGAAGTCCTATGACTCCCAAATGTTGTTATACTTCTTTGACGTGATCGCGATAATTGGTATTCACATTTGCATTGAAGATGTACATTGATAAAATAAAATAGGAAAGTATTGAGGTTATTTAACTGTCAAAAGTTGTTATTCATTCAAGACATTTCTATGAAAAAGCGCAAAATAATATATTACACCACAAAAGCCGAAAGTTTAATTTCCTTCACTGCGCCACATGATGCCCGAGGCGAAGTCGAGGGCATCATATGTCGCGCAGTGCAAAACTTTCAGCTTTCTGCTCGTGTGGTGTCTACTATTTTTCTTCATACCACGCCGGAAGTATGCACTTTCAACAATATATACAAAAAACTACTTATTTCAAGTGAGCAATGTTGAGGTTATATCCATGCATCTAATAATGTACCTACATATATAATAGCGGATGGCTACCTACTGACGTACACATATAGACATCTATGGGCAAACATGTGATGACAAACGCCATCAGTGCGCATGACAAAACTGTTTAGACCCGCCTATACAGACGAAATGCGTGTAATTCCAGCTTGTGACAACAACAATGCATAAATGTTATACTTCCGGCTTTAAAATCGAATCAGAAAGTACGTACTTTCGGCATAGTATGAAGAAAAAGTATAAACTAATAGCTTTTATAAACGTCCGTCCGATGTCGTTAGTAAAACCTTCTTTGCTGTTTTATGAAATAACTATTTTGACGATATCAGAAACAACTTCCACAACATAAGTTCCGAAACATATTCGTTGCATGCTGCGTACGCAACTTCTCTAACAGAGAAAAGTTTACCCTCAGTGCGCCAAAAGAAGTATAACTTCAAAAAGAAAAAAATCATGAATAAGTCCCGTCATATATTTTATGTCGTATTGATTAATTTTGAATGTAATATAGTTTTGAGCAACAGTGTATTTCAAGTATTATGTACGCTGCGTTTTTACATACAAATTACGTATGCGCAATTTTACAACGTCATTAATTCCCTATTTTTCGTGCCACACGCTACTTTAAAAAAGTCTTATATGCATGTTATTATATAAATTACGGCCGTTTTTATAACCACAAACACGTCAAAGCAGTTCCCAAAATTACTATTTACAAAATTACTGTCGAATGAAAACATATTTTTGTCATATTATAACAATATTATTCTAATTTCTCAATGCAGTTACAAGGCACGTATCTCACAAAAATACAAGTCGTAATATCTGTTGTATTTAAAAACATTCGTCGATTTGCCCCAAAAACAAAAAGGCTCTTCATATTTACATATTAAATATCCTTTCCTTTGCTTTATTTATTTCAAATTCAATTAAAAACTAGCCCTGGCTAATTACTTGTCAGAGTAAAGTCCATATAAAAAAATATCCTCCCAAAATTTGGTTAATCCGCCCATCCGTTTGACCTGTATCATGTTCACAGACATACGCACACACTTTTTCCAAAAATATGTTTTTGGATACAAGGAACCTCGAAACGAAAAATATTGTAAAATTTTAAAAAGTGAATTTTAACCTAAATTAATACCATGGTACCATAGAATTAAAAATGGTAGAGCTGTTCCATAATTCACTAACTTATTACAATGTTCCTTGACTTTTTCAAATTTGTAATCATCCTGAACATATCTAATACTACAATGCAAACTGCATGCTGCAAATAATAAACATTGCGCAAAGTCAATTGATGTTTGGCCAACAATAGCTTCTATCTTTAAAACCACACGAAGCAAAACATATGCGCATCGCTTGCATTTGGGTGGTCCAGCATCCAGAATTACTTAATGGAGCGTTTTCTTGGCACACTTAAAAAAACAATAATAAGTACGATTGGCTAATGTTTTAAATTATAACATTAATTTCCCACTTCAGTATTTTTGAAGTTTTAACTTCTTTAGCGACGTATCTGTTTGAAAAAAGTAAGAAATCGAGGGGAAGTAGAATTGACCCCTAAATGGGGAAGTTAGTTTGTCGCCTAAATTACATGAAACTGACAAAGACAGAAGTTTATAATGTGTTGCTAAGTATATGTAAATATTATTAATTAGTTTCACATAAAAAAAAATTAAACTTGGGAATAATATTAAAAACTAAAGAAGTTAAACTTCTTATGTGAACTTATGAGGATGAGGCTCATTATGATTTTTTTTTAGTAACACTTTGAAAGTTCAATTTGCAATTTTACCAGCTCTCGGAGCCATGGAAACAGCATAGAAATGACGGCATCACTACACGCTCGGCTATTCGTAACCCCGTAGTCGAATAAAAACTTTAAATTTGGGTACCAATTACCGACAGTACACAAAAATTTTATCAAAACACGTCCAGCCAAACAAGCGGACAGACAAAATCTAACTGTGATGAAAAAAAACTCTATTTTTAAATTTATAAACTGATGACAGACTTTTAAACAACGAATTACATCCTGGATTCTCGACGTCATAAATTTTATTCGAGTTCTACTTTTTTCTAGAAACAGCTATAAACAAAAAAAAAACAACAAAAATTTAGAGCAGATGCCAATTTGTCATCTATTTTTAAACTCATTCATATTTTAAGATAATATTTACGGAGTCAACATTTTGACCGGTTCAAATCGTATGCACAGATAGTGTAGATTATAGACGCCCGATAAGTAAGGTCAATAACGTTTCAGGACGATTAATGTTTTTCAGCCTTAGTATAGTGTTATTATTACTGTTATTTAAAAATATACTGTTATAAGTAACTGTCAAAAGAGAATAGTCTGTTACTAGTTTTAAATATCTAACGGTGTTGTTTAGTAATATGGTTACAATAACCAGATACCTATCTAGAAACAGGTTTCCAAAATGGTTATTTAGTGACATGTCTAAAAACGGTTATTGAGTAGCAGATTCTAAGAACGGTTATTGAGTTCTTCAATAACCAGATATTTAGTAACAAGTATATTAAATAAGAAATTGCAGTAATATGTCTGTTATAACTTATAGGTTGTTATTCTTTAACAGCATGATTTTGGTGACACATCTATTTTAACACGTTATATTCCGATATATTAGCTACTAAATAACTGTTACTAATTTTTCGTCTAAGCATGTATTCAAACTATAACTACGAACGCGTTAGTTTATTCTGAACGCACACTTTCATTGATATAATGCGGAGTATAGACGATAGTTCATAATCCATTTATACAAGACATTTAAATATTTGGCACGGTATTTTAGTACTGCCAATGTGTTTACCTTAAAACAGTAGCGTATTCATGGAACCACAATTTTACAAAAATTATTAACGCGAAGCCAACGAGGTTATTCAATTCGACAGTTCGGCATTTCATTCTGTTTGTCTATCCGTCTGTTTGTCCTCGCGTGAACCAATTTATCGTCATTGAATTTTTTACAGACACAATGTTTTTATATTTAAATGAACGTTTACTGACTTAAAATAATATTTTTTTAAGGCTGAATTTTAATTACAGTAGGTCGAAAAGTTATCCATAACACAGCACATAGAAACACCAGGAGTTTCACTCTACTGTCGGAGCTTTAATGTTTGCCAGGAAATTTCTAAGAGAGAGATATTGTAGATTATAGACGCTCAACAGCTGACGTCATCGCGGCTATCAATTTCTAAGACCTTAAACACGGTTGTTAAGCACATGGCTGATATGGCAATTTTTATCAGAACTGGCAGCTATGCCTGCTAAGAAAATGGCGGTGGCTTGTGCAATAAGACATTTCGAGTGATTCAGTTCGGGAACACGTCCCTGTCGTACCTGATTATATAGTTTATGAAATTGAATGCACATAAACCTAATTTTATGTTCGTTAATCTGTCTTCAAAGAAACAGCGGCAGCTACAACTAATTTAATATATTATATATAAATTACGACAATAATTTACCTCGCTTTGTAAATGGCGGAGATTTGTTTACATTTTAAGGATTGAAACAAAATCTTCAGTTGGAAGAAAAAATGTTTTTATGATACGAAGAAAAAGGGTCTTGACAGAGAGACATGCGTTTGTTTTAGTAACCATGTAAGTGTTTTTACATGGTTACTAAAACAAACGCATGTCTGTCTGTCAAGAACGCGTGGAAGTATCAAGTTGAAATTCACATCGAATACTCAAGTCAGCAATCCCTTAGAGCTTTGAGAAAATCAAACTTCTAAGTCAACATAATCAAAAGATACGACCGTTTATGCCGCATATTTTAACACTTGCAAGGGAAGCAAAACCTATAGGGTACTTTCCGTTGACCTAGAATCGTGAAATTTGAAAACAAGCAATGTCTATATAAACATTAAAAGCACTGTGGTTGGAACAATAAAATAAAAAAAACCCGGGTCGCAGTGCCAAAACCCTGCCGACAATATAGTGTATTTGCTTATACAGGCAGTGTGACTTTATTTTGCGAGCTTAAGTTGGTTTTTGGGCAAAATAAAATTTTTTTTTCCTTAATACACCCCTTAAAATAACATTTTTTTTTTTAATTTCAATATTATTATCAATCGAACCTCTATACCAAATTATATACAACTTTCAGTAAATAATTCATTATCTGCAAAATAATGTTTTCATAAAATTTGTAAGTCCGGTCCTGTCGGGCCGATTTTATTAAAATTTTAGGGGCACTTTTTAATTACTACTAAAGGGTTAAATGTCAATTTTGAACCGATTCTGAGAATTTTTTCGGTATTTTGGGACCCAAAAACTTTTTTCAACCCCTAAAAACTACCCTTAAAATAGCCCGATTACGCCCATTTTAAATAGGCTTCTTGCGGTGATGGATTTCAACACATGGGCCAAATTTCGTTAAAATCATTTAACTCCTTCGAAAGTTATTGCTCGCACAGATATATATATATATATATATATATATATATATATATATATATATATATATATATATATATATATATATATATATAAATATATATATATATACATATACATATAAACATTTTTAAAAATGGTGCCAAAGTGTTTAGGAGGTTATGAAACGTCGAGAAATTTTGGTCCGACCAAAGAATAGTTACTTCTTACCACAACAGATTTATTCAGTGGATGTACATTTCGAGAGCTAAGCTCCCATCTTCAGCAAAACACTAAACTTTATTTTATTTTAGGCAATGTCTTATAGCACAAGTAAAGAGAAAAATGTGAAAACCGTAAATTTGTAGTTACATTACAAAAAATATTTTTTGCGATTATAAACTTATTCATAGTTGGTAAACCGTAACCCGAACGGAATATCTTACGGAATATCTTAAAAGCTATTAGCCTCAGTGTGTATATAACAACAAATAATAAAAATAAAATAAATTTAATAAATATTGCACGGTGTATCCTTCATATGCGAGTCCAAAATTACGACAACTTTTATTCATTTTAAGACCACAAAACAGTGGCCGACTGCAGCACTTTGTCAAATCTAGTAACTGTACACGTCATAAAATTCAACAAGCGAAAACAAAAACAAATCGATAGAAAGTAAAAGGTGAATAAAAAACGCGTCGGTAATAAATCTTTTAATTAAAAATGCTGTACATTTTACAAAGTTATATTAATAAAGTACCTATAAGCTAGAGCATTTAAAACAAACGAATCCGATGAAAAAGAAAAATCTTACGATACCTACATATTTAAAAATATTTTTCAATCAAACGTAAAATTCAATTATAAACTACAAGCCGCAAAACTTTTCATTCATACAAAAATAAAACAAAACAAAACATAAAGCTCTCATCTACCTGAGCACATCAAAGAGGGATGGGAAAACGATACATTAAAAAAGTCTCTCCCGGGTGCAAACTTAATATAATAAAAACTAAATGGTATTCGCTGGTAGCGCATTTCTTGAAAACTGCTGAATCGATTTGATTTTTTTTTAATGCTCGTAATAGTCTGAATAATGTTTTGAGGAAAGAAAAATTGAAAAATTTATATCATAATGGTATACTTTTCATAACGGTTTATGATTTTTCCTCGAAAGTTATGTAAAAAGATTTTAATCTATTCATATTTTCGAAAATATTTTTAAAATAGAAAAAATCAAATGTTCTTTTGTTTGTCAAAAAGCATGCTTTGATTAATTTTTACATGGAACACCCTATTATGTAACCATGCAAACGAATAGCAAAATTCATAATATTTATTACAAGTCGTTACTCGCGTCAAAACACGCGTTAACCGAAATTTTATTTTATTTATTATGTCAAATATCAATATTTTTTGGCTGAAAGTTTTATATTTATTTTACTATTTTTATTTATGGGCCCCTTGCATTGATATAATTAAGAAAGTTTTTTTTATTTACGCAATAAATGGGGTCGGTTCATATTTTTTTATCGCAATCTACCTTAAAAATAGATTATGAAACATTTTTTTGAGATTTTTTCAGAAGCTTTTCCTAAAATAAAGAATTCACAAAAACGAGCATTTTTAAATGGAATTTTGAACATTGAAATATGCCAATAAATAATGACGTAGACAATATTGAGTCTGTGATTGGCAGACTAATTCACTGATCTATCAAATTGAAAACAAATTACGATGAAGATAATTTATATACATCTCTTTTTATTGATAAAGAAGTGTGACTATTCTTCTACGTCATCGTATGACGGTCAAAGCTCAACATTTAAAATATTCGTACATACATTTCTTTAATACTTGTTTGCAATTAAAAAGAACGAAAAAGTTGGTTTACATTATTTGTTCATGTAGGAGGAACTGTTCAAAACTATTAAATTCTGATACGTAGGACACGCTATCGTTTGTTTCAAGTTAAACAAAAATGTTTGTTTCATTCAAACTCAATTTGGGAATATAGAATAGAATATCTTTATTCACAGAGCTAATGTTACAAGTAGATGTGATTGTCAATTAAAATTACAAATAAAAGAATTACATTAAAATCAGCGATAAGTAAAATTTTACAGTGCATATTTAATTACCAAGTGGTTGTTGATTGCCCGAAGTCTTTGTACGAATATAGTGGTTCGTTTGATAATTTTCGCCTTATTTCTTTTGAATAAAGGTTAATTGGCAAGTTTCTAACACTAATGGGAAGTTGATTATATAACTGAAGTGCTAAATAATTTGGACCATTTGTCAACTTGTTGCGATTAAAAAAAGGCACACGAATATTAGTACAGCTCCTGATGTTGTAAGAGTGCACCTCCTCGACTATCAGGAATTTTGAGAGATTATGTTTTGCGTAGAGTAAGTTTTCGTAAATAAATAGAGATGACAAAGTTAAAATATTATGTTGTTTAAACAAAGGTTTACAAGAATCTTTTGACTTACTATTAGTTATAATTCTCATTGCTCGTTTTTGAAGTCGGAACACTCTTACAGCATCAGGGGCATGTCCCCATAGCAAAATACCATATGTTATGTTAGAATGGAAAAGACCATAATAAATACTTTTTCTCATGTCGAAGGAAGCATATTCTGAAACTTTTCTCAATAAATACAGAATCTTGGATAATTTTAAACATAAGTGATCAATATGCGATTTCCATTTCAAGTCGCTGTATATTTATAAACGCGATTTTTTCGTTACAAATATTTTCGACTGAGATCATTTCATCCCTTGGCAAATATTCCGAACACGCAGAGTTCTAATGGAACTGTTTTCATCTCGTCGAAACAATTCATCCGTTTATTTTCACCAATGTTTACATAAAAACATACAAGCGTCCATATATCTAGCCGTTACAAATCTATAATATTATGTTACATCATATACAAAATGTTTATTCTCGTCGTAACAGTACACTATTCTTTAGCTGCTGCTTCACTCGCGTTAATTCTGACAGAAAGTTTTTATTAGTTCAACCGTTTACGAATAAAAAGTTAAGTTTTCGTTAATCGCATAAAGAAATACAGTCAAAATCTGTGATAACGACATCGAAGGGTCTACTCATATTTGGTCGTAAAAATCGAAAAAACCCGGGTCGCAGTGCCAAAACCCTGCCGACAATATAGTGTATTTGCTTGTATAGGGCCGTGTGGTTTTATACTTTTATTATGTGAAACTAAGTTTGTTTTTGGGCAAAATAAAAAATTTAACCCCTTAATACACCCCTTAAAATAACATTTTTTTTTCTTAATTGTAATATTATTATCAATCTAACGTCTATACCGAATTAAATACACCCTTCAATAAATAAGTCACTATCTGCAAACTAAAATTATCATAAAATTTGTAAATCCGGTCCTGTCGGGCCGATTTTATTAAAATTTTGGGGACACTTTTTAATTACTACCAGAGGGTTAAATTTCAATTTTGAAACGATTCCGAGAATTTTTTCGGTATTTTGGGGCCCAAAAACATTTTTCATCCCCTAAAAACTACCCTTAAAATGGCCCGATTGGGCCCATTTTAAATACGGTTCTTGCGGTGGTGGATTCCACCATGCGGACAAAATTTCGTTAAAATCAATTAACTCTTTCGAAAGTTATTGCCCGCATATATATATATATATATATATATACATATATATATAAACATTTTTAAAAATGGTGCCAAAGTGTTTAGGAGGTTATGAAACGTCGAGAAATTTTGGTCCGGCCCCTAGGTCCCGCCATCCGACCGACGCCAATAGTGTATGTTGCCATATGGCAAATACACTAATAATCATAACAACCGGTGATGTTTTCGAGGTACGAAGTAATTTTTATTAAGTATGTAGTATTATTGAATGTGTAGGTACCTACATATAAATCCATAAATATTAGTAGGAATAATATTCACATTATAATTATTGTCATTTTTCTGTATTCATAAAATCCATAATTTTAGTCTGTTTGGAACACTTCTGCGCGTATGAATTTTGTTTACAATACAGCTGGTCGTACTAACAGATATAATTCTTCGAAGATATGAAGATATTACATTAAATAAGCAATGTCGTAATAATCAATGTCGTAAAAAGCAGTGTTTTTTTATAAGGCGATCATATAGCATTCAATCGGGACCTATGATGTTGGTCAATATCGGTATGTTGTTCTAAACGATGTCGTCGTAAACGGTTTTAACTGTATTTCGAATTGTGTGAAACTGGCGCTTTCCGATTACTTAAAATTTGACTCTAAGGCACCAGTACCTTCGCAATTGCAGTAAATGACATAATAGGTGTGTTTGGTACCGTACTCCAGTTTCAAAAGTGTTATAACACTTTTTATACTATACGATGTTTGTAATACAAAAGAGGAAGATACACTGATCCGTTTGGTATATATCTTAGTGTTGTTTTCGGGCCCAAAAATACCGAAAAAAAATTTCAAAACTGACATTTAACTCTTTAGCAGCAATTAAAAAGTGCTCCTAAAATTTTAATTTACAAATTTTATTAAAACACTAGTTTGCAGATAGTGAGTTATTTACTGAAAGATGTATTTAATTTGGTGTAAATGTTCGATTCATGATCATATTGCAATTAAGAAAAAAAATGTTATTGTATTTTCATTTTGCCCAAAAACCAACTAAAGTCCACGTAATAAAGCCACACTGCCTATGTTAGCAAATACACTATATATTTTTTTTTTTTTTTTTACTTAAACGCGCAACAACGAGGCTATATGCGTTGATGGTGATGAGCATACTGAATGTTAAGATGCAGGGTTTGGCATTACGACCCGAGTGTTTTTTTAGCTCTCAAATAGGCGAGGTGTCACATAAGAAGTTTCGCTTCAAAAAAACTATTTTGTATGGTATAAAGTTTTGAATATAAGACGTATCAAAAAAAGAAAAAATGAAAATTTTGATTAAGAAGCCATAAAATATAGGTACAATAACTTCTTTTCCAATCGTAGGAAAGTAATGCGAACATAACAAAAGTACATCAAAAGGTTTGATTGAAATCGTAAAGAAACGAAAATAAAATCAAAACAAAAAGTATGTAGGTAACTATTTTTTTTCCTCTAAAAGCTGAAACTTTTGATCAATATATCATTGGGCTTGTGTCTCATCAATCAAAATCATTTCACTTTATCTTCTCGTCTATAATTGATACCCTGATATGAAGAAAACCTTCGTCTGTCATATTAGATCCATATATAGGTGTTTTTAAATAAAGCAGCATCTATGATAGATATTATTGTAAATATTGAATAAGTAGTTGAAGAAACTTGTTAACCATAGATAGAGACCAATGTTGGTATAAAAGCGTCAGAAAGATACAAAAATCTAGATCATTTTACAAAGTCTTTAACATAAAAACATAATATCTTTCGTCGCATGCGTTGCGGAAACTATTGATGATAGAACATAAGTATGTTCTACAATATTAAAGAACATATCAATAACTACAAAAAACTTCGCGATACTATATATCCAACTATAATCGTTATGTCACAATAACCACTTTTTACATTTTAATAATCTATATAGATACAAGACGATGTATATGTAATCTATGGACTCCAAACGGGTAGACTATTTTTGATGAAATTTTCAGACAATTTTTAGATTGGCCCAGCGGGTGATCTTCTGAAGTTTGATAGCGATCGGATCAGCAGAATTTTTTAAATTTCTTTTTGGGAAATAAGATTTTTCTTCGATTTTTGAACATTCACAAATAAAAGCGATTGAATTCGCGCAAACTCAGTACACGTTGAGAATTTAATGATAATGATTCTCATCTTTTATGTCCTATATATTACATTTACACCCGGGCGAAGCTGGGTTGGGCCGCTAGTAATGGATAAACGAAGGATATCGTCTGTACGTTTTATTATAGCCCAGCGTTTTCCATGGATACACACACACATAGTTAGTATTAAGAGTGTCCTGATTAGTCGATTTGCACGGTGCCGTTTTTCTCCAAGGATTATAGATTTTTGTGCATGAGAAACAAGTTCAAAAATTGAAGGCTGGATTCGAAAGTGGCTCTCCCAATGTAAAGATAATAAATTTTGAAACTCCCAACGTTAAAGGACTGTACCTCCGAAAGGTTGAATATTATTTTACTACGGCGATTTTTTTCCGAACGTATTATTTTAATCTGTAGATTCATCATAGTATCATTTATGTTACTTTATTTAAAAACAGCCTGTATATACAGCCGCAGTTTATTGATAGAACTTCATCCTTAAGTATGTGTATTAAGTAGATATCAAAATACTCTTGGAAAAGAAAAAAGTTCTTTGCGAAAGATATTATGTCTTTCATATTGGACCGTAGGGTAACTGCACCAGTTTTCCAATCACTTCACTCTAGCGGTTGACTTTACTTTTATGTTTATTCAAGAGCGAGAGAGATCACAGATTACACAGATTAACAGATGTATTAACTCTCTTGAAAAAAAAAATTATTGAACTTATCGCGAGCATCGAGAAAGATTATTATCAATAAAATACGAAAGCTTTAAAATAATATTTTTTTTTGTACCCGGTTGAAAGTACGTACTTTCGGCTTCGATTTTACGGCAGAAAGCCTAACATTTATGCTCTACTGGAATTACTCGCACACCATCTATAACAGCGGGCCAAAAGAAAGTAACAGCGGAATGAAAGAGTTTCCTCGTGCAGACTGATATGTGAGACTGCCACCAGCTGTTATTGCGTATATAATCTCAAAATTGCTCACTTGAAAGTTATTTATATAATGGTGAAAGTACGTACTTTCAACCGGGTACTGATATAAAGAAAAATAGTATACACCACACGGGCAGAAAGTTGAAAGCCCTGAACTGTGCGACTTGATGATCATGTCGCATAGTGCAGGAATTTCACCTTTCTGCTTTTGTGGTGTTGCTAATATACAAATTATTTTTCTTTACCAAAATTAACTAAACTAAAATAGCAAAAAAAATGAATTATCTATACCTTTAAAGCCAGTTTTTTCATCTTATAAGAGTATTATTGCTTACCTGAAAAGAAAAAAAATATGTTAAAATTGATAATCAACTAAGTTTAGGATTATTATTTCTAAGATTACCAAAAGTCAGCTTAGTACCAATTCATAGTTTCAATTTATAATTTTGGGAAAATAAAATAAAAATTAACACAGGTGCCAGGACGAGAGTGCATGAAATAAAATGCACAGAAAAAGATTAAGAAAAAAAAATTATTATTAGTCACTGTTTGAAAACAATTTATGTCAGTAAGTTAGAAATTTTACAACTGTGCGGCCATCTATTGACTAAAATCTTCAACAGTTACCTTATAAAACTTCTAGCTTGGCAACGTGTCGATACTTCTTTGCATAAACTGAACGTTACTCCCGTGAGAAAAAGTTACTTCCGTTAGAAAAAGATCTGAGTTAGCCCTCATATCGCGCCTAAAGAAGTTTTACTTCAAAAACTTCAGGCGTCTAGGTTGTTGCCCAAATTTGTTCGACACCTTATCAATGAATTCAGTATATTCCTCCACCCTTTTCAGTTGATTTCGAAATGTCCGAATTGGTTGCCGGGTTGTTATGACGAGTTTTTACAGAGAATATATCCGAATTGGTTCCCAGATTGTTCTAAAAGCAATTTAAAATTTCCTTCGCATTTTATAGAGACTTAAGGCTGTCTACATACATTTTAAAATGATTATTGTAAAATGTAATAACATATTAATAAATAAACGAGATTGACTCAATAAAACTGAAAATTCAGTGAAAATGCAATTTTAACTTCAATATTGCTGTTTTATTGATCCTGTGGCACGGATTTTATCCAAACTTGTCCAACATTAATAAATTAAAAACCAGGGTCGCAGTGCCAAAACCCTGCCGACAATATAGTGTATTTGCTTATACAGGCAGTGTGGCTTTATTATGCGAACTTTAGTTGGTTTCTGGGCAAAATAAAAAATTAGACTCCTTAATACACCCCTTAAATAACATTTTTTTTTCTTAATTGCAATATTATCATCAATCGAACCTCTATACTAAATTATATACACCTTTCAGTAAATAATTCATAATCTGCGAACTAGTTTTTTCATAAAATTTGTAAATCCGGTCCTGTAGGGCCGATTTTATCAAAATTTTAGGGATACTTTTTAATTACTACCAAAGGGTTAAATTTCCATTTTGATACGATTCGGAGAATTTTTCGGTATTTTGGGACCCAAAAACATTTTTCAACCCCTAAAAACTATCCTTAAAATAGCCCGATTAGGCCCATTTTAAATAGGCTTCTTGCGATGATGGATTTCAACACGTGGGCCAAATTTCGTTAAAATCAATTAACTCCTTCGAAAGTTATTGCCCGCACATATATATATATATATACATATATATATGTATAAGTAAGTAAGTAAGTAAGTAAGTAAGTAAGTAAGTAAGTAAGTATATATAGGTATATATATATATATATATATATATACACATATATATATAAACATTTTAAAAAATGGTGTCAATCTGTTTAGGAGGTTATGAAACGTCGAGAAATTTTGGTCCGACCTCTAGGTCCCGCCATCCGACCGACGCCAATAGTGTATGTTGCCATATGGCAAATACACTAATAAAATAGGCTTGTATTATTGTAGGTGTATTTTCTATAGTGGTAAAAATTTATAAAAGTATGTTGGATATATGTAAATTCAAATCTAGAAATTTCATTTTTTTTTTTAATTTTTTTGTTTCTTTTCTAATATGTGTTATTTTTGATACGGATCTTTTTCAGTTCTTCTTAATTTAACGTATGTTTCAATTTACATTTTTTTAAAAATATCCATCAATTGAAAGATATGCTGTATAAAATACTGGGAACCAATTCGGATGTATGTTGCATAAAATATCGGGAACCAATTCGGATGTCAATTTTCAGGTATGGGAACCAATTCGGATGCAGCCTATAAATTATATCTTAGTAGGCAATTATAATCTTGAGATTCAAATGCACCTCCCTGAGAGTAATCCTGCCGGCGCTAATAAAAATCAAATTTATACTTTCACTAGTTCTTATATTAGAACCGTAGCCTGTAATAGATGCGTTTCCCTTGAAAAACTATTGTCAAATTATCATTATAAGTCAACACCGGATAAACGCATCATCACCCAATAGAAGAGTTCATAAAAAATAAACACAAAATATATTTTTTACATATACTTACTCCATGTTGTTATAAATTACAGACGTGTCATCGTTTACTTTTAAAAACGACATACATAAGTTCCGTGTTTATTTATTCATGTCAATTTTATGAGAGCTGAAAAAAGTTTATGGAGAAAATATATACAAGCTAGGTTTCTCCTCGTTTATAGAGATGTCTCTAAAAATCGGTCACAAACGATGGGACACTTACAAATATTTATAAATAAGAGCTGTGTTGTTTATTGTCATTTCCAAACAGTGGCGTAATTGTATCGTTTGAGCCCTGTGGAAAATTCATCAGATGTATTAATGTAAAGAAGCTCAACCAATATCCTGACAAATGCGTTCAAATCTTGATACATTTTTTGTTTAAGGTAGTTGTCGTGGTACAATATTGTCAAAAAGTTATAGATTATACGCGCCACAAAAGTATACTAGCTTGTAGCCAGGTGATCCATAATTTGTACGCAAGACTATACCCCTGGAAACATAACCCATATAGTATTCATATGCATGTATACTTTTCTATAAATTGTTGAAATTTAAACCGTTATTTATAAATAATTAGACGGTCAAAAATGTTTTCTTATTTTTTTTTTTTGAACTCATAACAAATGCATTGAAAGACTGTCAGTTTTTGGAAAGTTTCTGACAGTTATTTCTTTTTTTATAAATAAGAAACTGGTTCAGAACTACAGAGATCGTATACAATCAATGTTCATTATCCAATTTTTAATTGAATTTATCTCAGATTATATACGGTCGATCGACTTCAAATTTTCAGGGTAATTGTATTATCATGTCCTTAATAAGTATACAAAAATTAAGAATTTTCTGACGGTGTGCATTAACCACGACAACTACCTTACATTGTGTATGTACTTTAATTGGTAACTTACATTAAAGTATTGTATACATAACTAATAAAATTTACTGAATGTTGTAATAAATGCTAGAATCATCCTGTGCTCACGACCCTTTCGCGCCGGTGACCCCTCCGACGGAGGTCCATGGCATTTTGCCCGTCCTGCCATCCTAATGTTACGCCACTGTTTCCAAATATGTTTCGGGCAATAAAAGCATCTTCTTCTTCGTCATATAGGCATGATGTGAGTATTTATCTTTGAAAGGATTGAACTTGTTTGACAAATTTTGAGGAAAAAAAGTACATATGTACGCAAGCTTGAAGGTATACTTTTTTGGCATGAAAAAACTAATTTGTAATATACATGCAAATAATTTATTGAAATAAAATCCTCAAAAAGTTTACAACCATTAATTTTAAGATATTAACTTATTTTTCGTCAATAGTGTAGAAATAACTGGCCTCCAAAATGGCATATCAAACATTAATGTTGATACAGTATTAAGGAAGATATTTCCACCCGACAAAAAAAACACCTTTGAGAAAATAATATAATCTATTAATCTCAGATAGGTATTTTCAAACTTTTCCAAAAATTTATTTTGATTTTTACTTTTATAATCAATTCATTGAGTAATCAAAAATACGATATTTAAAACAAATATTGGTTGTAATCAAAAGTTATATCTAGTCGTCTAGAATATTATATATTTTCCAGATGACAGAAAGTGCATTGATTTCGTCCATTTGTCATTTCAGTTTGAACCTCTGATAGCAAACCTCATACTGTTGACTTTACGTTAGCGCGGCCAACTTCATACTGTTGAATTTTCGTTAGCTGTACGTGCGCAACTTCCGTTGCCTGCTAAAATTTTACTCCCAATGCGGCGAAAAAGTATTCTTTTAAAATCAAAATTCTGTGGAATTCTCAACAAACTTGTGTTGTCACATCGACAGAACATTATTATATTTAAAGCCACATTAAACAGAGTACCTACCTATAATATACTTAGGCACTATAATATGTAGGAACTACTATACGAGCAGTCCTAAAACTGTTTATATCACCAGCTTTCTGTACACACATAAAATATAATAACTCAAACAACTTTACTGTCAGCTAGTTAATTTTGTTTGATAATGCGAAACATACAAAATGCTAGTTCGAGTTGTATACATTTTGTGAGCGGCTTCGCTTTCGTGACATTGAATTTCAACCGCAAATTTTCTCGCGAAGATACTGGTTTTGATGGCAAGTCTATTACCTAAACCGTAAGCTATACTTTAAAACAGGTAAATAATTAGACTACTTTTTAACACGCTTTTATTAGCGTCACCTGTATGTAATGGAATCTTTGAATGTGAAATTCACCCACTTGAAAACGTTCGATTAAACTGAAATTTTGCACACTTATCAAGAAGTGGTGACAATACAATAATTTAATAAGTTTATCCCATTATCCTGACCAGGATCATCAGGATAAAAAATAAGACTAAACAATAAATTTACTAAAAAGTAAAAGATGTTTTTTTTTATTGTAAAAAAGCGTGGGGTAAATATTTTTAAAGTTGGAATGGTCCTGTCGCCCAAATGGCTGGAATTTTTGTTAAATGGTAGCGAAAAGATATCAATTTTGAAAGCGTTGGTAATGTTTTTTTCCCGATTAATATAGTAACTAAATTCATTGTTCAGTGGGATCTCAATGAATGCTTAATACATACCACGTCACATCTATCTTAAATACAACATTTTTTTGCAGTGGCAATTGTTAAGCACTAGCTTTTTAATTATTAATTATAATTTTCTACATTAATAATAATCAAAAACTTACATTTAATTGCAATCGACTGTAGACTTTAACAACTTGTGCAGCGCTCTTTTAAGACGAAAAAAATCTACACTTTCTCCTTGTAATCGTAAAAAGTTTATCACAAATTGTTTTTTCAAAACTAAAATAATGAACAATTGAAAACTAAATCATAAATTTTGAAGAAAAAAAATACAAAATCACATAAAATCAACATTCTCGTATTTATGAAACGTTAGAATAATTAACATACTTAAATCCAATAAAGCGTAGGTATATATTTTTTGAAGTCCCTTAGGAAAACATAATGACTAAAAATTAAATCAAAATCACTGAGTAAGGTACGATACACTCTATTCAGAATTCACGTTGCAACTAAAAATTCTCAGCAGGTCACTTTAACATGAATTGTCCTGTAGATTACACAATTACGAAATCGATTATGCAATTTAAAAAATCGACAACGCTGTTTCATTTATTTCATTTTTATAATGTTGGAAAAAACCTTTATAAATATTTATATAGAGTGTCCTCTTTATATTTTTGTCTTTTAAAATAAAAATACGTAGTATCAGTTGAACTAGAAACTAACTGAATGAAATTTGTTAGAAAGTATTTTGCGAATACTTCGTATAATCATCAATATAAACTAAAAAAAATTAATAGATAATGCCTTTTATTGAGTATTCTAAATGGCAGAAAATAAAAAATTAATCTTCCAAAGAAATGATATAAAGTAGTAAAATTTTCAAAACTTAAATAATTTTTGAGCAAAGATGAAAATTTCTAAAATTTTGTATGATATTTGTAAAAGGTTCTATAAGGTTTCCAGAATGTTCCAGAAGGTTTCCGATCATATCTAGAGCTTATCAATTATAAGTATACCCAATACTTTTTACTTTATACTTTTATTATGGAAATGGTAGTACACTACGTTTCGCATTTCTTT
Organism: Venustoraphidia nigricollis; assembly: GCA_034508555.1. Lineage (NCBI taxonomy): Eukaryota > Metazoa > Arthropoda > Insecta > Raphidioptera > Raphidiidae > Venustoraphidia > Venustoraphidia nigricollis. Next base: position 802,398 of record JAVRKA010000020.1, read on the forward strand.
TGTTTTATTTTACGCACTAGTGGGAAATGGATCATTTTACTAAGAAAATTTTGGAAAAAAAATTTCTAAATATTAAAGTTTCGGAAATATTTTGAAAATAAAAAAAAAAAAAGTTTTTCTTTTGTTCTGTAATTTTATTGGTCTATCCAAAACATTTATTATATCAAATGTGATATTTTTGAAGTTGGAAAGGTCCTGTCGCCCGATTGGCTGGAATTTTTTACAATAAATCCACTGGGATTGTTTACAGGTTAGATCAAAGTGTGTATAAAGTTCTATCTTCAGAGAATGAAAACTACATAATACGTGTGACGAATTTTACTGAAAACCGGTTCAATAGTATGTTGATTTTGTATAAAAAAGTGGACGCATTTGACGAGATACTTGTTTGGTGTGATTAAAAACTAATTTTTGATATATAAGCAAACAATAAGGATGTTGACTATTTTTGGGAAAGTGTTTTAAATCGTGCATAAGTACCTAATATTGTCACAAATATTTATTATTTTTATTTAAATACAACTCAAGCCTTAAAAATCATGTATTTTAAATCCCGTTTCAAATTTCGGTCCAAAACGCCAATACTAGTCGCGTGACGTCACCTGTTCGTACCAAAGGAGGCTCAAAAGTTTACACGGGAGCTACCATTCTATAGATGCGTATTCTGTGCTCATAAACGTTAGTAAAAGTTGTTTCGTAGTCGTTGCTATAGTTACATGTAATTCCTATAAACAAATAATAATAAATTACACACTAAATATTAACCAAACAATGAAGTTTTTTGACAGCGGCTGAACATATGACGTCATGCGCTCTGATTGGTGTCTGTTGTCACGTGACTTGGGAGTGATTTTATTAGGTTTTATTTATTAAATATTAATTAAATTCCTTAAAAATAAGGAAAAATATAGTGTTTTTTAGTATTTCTATCATAGAAACTACTACTTTTCGTTAAAATTATGTTTTTATTTGAATACAGTCAACATCCCTATTGATAAAATCTCCCCAGCTCCTGTCATTCGACAAACGCCAATAGTGTATGTGCCACATACTAATAAACGTGTAAAATGTGTTGCAAAAATAGCAATTTTCCTCGACATGTATCAAACTAGGTAACTACACTAACTAGATGTCTGCCAACAAGCATCTCATTTGCTTCAGATTGTACTGTTGGTGGGATGATGCTGTAGAAACGTGCATCTAGTTGCTATGTCAGAAGTACCATCGCCGTTTGGCATTCCAACAATGAAATGGAACTAATTCTCTCTACTTTAATATATACCTAACTTTATGCACCCTCCACACTATCAATTTAACAGAAAATTATTTTACAGCTTGAGGCTGTCGGAACGCTTTGAACTTAAGCCGCACTACGAGGCAAAATGCTGTTGCAAGCGTGCCGCTGTCAGTTGATTACTCTAATTTTTGGAAATATTTTGAAGATTTAAAAAACTTTTCCGAAAAAGGAACAGTCATTTTAGGTTTGTGATAGAACAATTTTGTGAAATAAATACGAATAAGGTCGTAGTGTGACATTGAAAATGTGTGTTTTTTGACACAATTAATGCCAACTTTTTTCTAGTAAATCGTACATAAATTACAAAAGTAATCCATTAGAGACCTAGATTTGTCTTTTATGTCTCTTATAGAAAAAGAATTTTTGCAAAATGTTGACGAATAACAGCTATCAGCCAATGCCCTATTTTTTGTTTAAATTCGGAGCGGTCCGACAAATCGTACCGAATTAATTTCTTCTCAAATTATGCTATCCTGTCGGCCTAAAAAAGATACATTATGCTTAAGACTACACGATAAAAATAAAACTCTTTCACTCACTCACCGCGCCCTCTCCTGCTCACATACACCAAAAACAATGTACATAAATTTGCATAATTTAATATCTTAGGTATAAATAGTTCGCTATTTTATTCATATTGGTCTTTAGTCTTATGTTAATATGAATTATTGTTTATGTGTATCATATCTTAAATGTTAAATTTTAATTTAGAGAGGGCATGTTCAAACGGCTTAGGCTATACCTGGCCCTAAATAAAGCTTTATTATTATTATTATTATTATTTTTAAGTATGCATCATCCAAGATAATTTGTTAAAACAAAGAAAAGGCTTTTTTATTTATTTTTACTGCCATCTGTCAGCGAATAAAACTAGTTCAATTATACTAGCACCGCGGCTGTATTGAATTTCTACTGAACAAAAAGCAAAAAAGCATAACCAAGTAAAAAGTTAAAATAATAACCAAAACCCGTTGTGTGAATGTCTCCGCATTGAGTAGTGCTAAAGAAACATATATGTTGATGAAACTTTAAATTAACTCTATTGCTTACAATAATGCCTGGAATTCCATTTTACTTCCTACTTCACGACACCAGGACCTGATTTTCAACTGTTTGTGATAAACAAACGCCTATCACATAACAAATGAACGCATAAGTTTTTGGTTATTTTACCATTTACTCCACAAGTCAAAATTCACTTTTCAAAATTTTAAAATATTTGTCTCGTTTTAAGGTCCGCCGAATTCAAAAAAATATTTTTGGAAAAAGGATAACCGGATTAAGCCAAATTTTGGGAGGATGTTTTAAATTTTAAAGGTATTATTTGTTCACATTCACTGTGGATTATTCACACAATTTATACGACCTCTGTTGTCGAGTGTCTATAATAATACAATATTTATCATGCTATTTTTTCTGTTGATTTCCTGTCAATCTATGTTTCATTTTTTTAAAATTTCATTAAAATACGGTGCTGTCCTTAGCGCAACACACGAACTGCATTCCAACACAGGAAAGCTATGTGTGAGAGAGAACGATAGTCCTGAACCAGCAGCTTATTATACATAAACATCCCTCCTAATCTAACAGAGCAACGAGACGCTCATCCGATTTCATAACAACTTAAGTTACCTTACAATTAGGTTAGGTCCCTTTTCTAAAATCTATTGTTAATGATCTCAGCTGTCGAGCGTCTATGATCTATACAATCTCTCTGGCTCTATAATCTACATAATAGCCTTAAAGGATTTTCTCCTTAGAATAAGATATGCAACTTTGTATGTTAAAATATTAAAACAGAATGGCCCAAATGCACCGCATCCTAAAAGGATTTTTGTGCTTCCTCCTTTTACTGGATCTAGTCAGCAAAAAATCTGGATCGTCTTATGAGCTCCAGAAGATTGGCTACTAAATTGTCCTGTGGAACTATTTCATCTTCATCAATGTAGCCAAAGATGGATTTTGTCCTTAGAATAAGATATGCAACTTTGTATATTAAAACAGAATGGGGTGGTCTCTTGACCCAAATGCACCACATCCCAAAAGGATTTTTGTGCTTCCCCCTTTTAGTGGATCTAGTCAGCAAATAATCTGGATCGTCTTTTAAACTTCAGAAGATTGACTACTAGATTGTCCTGTGGATTCGTGGAACTATTCCATCCTCATTAATGTAGCCAAAGATGGTTATCCTCCTGTAGGTTAAAGCCTCCACATTCGAACACGATATGGATGGCTGGTTTCATCCTCCATTTCGTAAAATCGTCATAGTGTTGATTCCTGCTGTATCCCCATCACATGTAGATGTTTTCTCAGGAAAGCATGACCGGTTAAAAGCCCAATCACCTTTTTGAGTAAGTGTAATTAAGTCCTCAGTTAGCTTTGAGGAAGGGCCCACAATCATTTTCTTCCCATGTTTGTTACCTGAAACCAGGTCCAATTTGAATGATGTTGTTTGCTGGACATTTCTATAGGAGAAACTTTGTATGTTTGGCAGGTAATTATGACGATTGCATTGGCATCTCGATGTTTATCTGGAATCGTTGAGGGAAACCATGAAAAACCTCGACACGACGGTCGATAAATTTATCGTCTCTCAGCGAGAGAACGTAAGAAAAAGTTTCAGCCACATCTGCTCCCATCGGGTTCGAATCCAGTACGCTCGGAATATGAGGCCAGTACACTACCGTCACGCTACTGGTTCGATCACGTCTTTAATCAATAAGAATCCATGTTTGAAATAATAACGCAATATTTTTCAACAATTTTTTTTATTTCGCAACGTAATCTCATTTCAGGTCTACACATTTTTCCCAACATTCATGCCATTTGTTTAACCCGTTGAAAAAATATGATTCTTCAAACCCTGCAAAATACGTTTCTGTCTCGGCGATTACCTCTTCATTTGAGTCGAATTTTTTCCTTCGAGCTATGTCTTCAAGTTAAGGAAGAGGAAAAAGTCGCTGGGTGCCAGGTCGAACGAGTAAGGTGGGTGCGGAAGCAATTCCTAATGCAGTTCGTGCAATTTAGCCACGACAATCAAAGACGAATGTGTTGGTTAGTTGTAGTGATGAAAGAGCACTGTTTTCTTGGCCAAATGCGCCGTGTCTCCTTCAATTTCTCATTGAATCTGTCCAGCAACTCACTATAGTACTGCCCGGTGATTGTTTTTCCTTTCTGCAGAAAGTCGATGAGGATAATTCCTTTGGAATTCCAAAAAATCATGGCCATAACCTTTCCGGCCGATGGAATCTGTCGTCAAACACGGGTACTTATTGATCAACCAATGTAGATATTTTACAATTCCTTATAACCAAATTCAATCGTATTTCAAACACTGCTTAGAAAAAAATGAAGCGCGAAAACAAAACAGCAGCACAACTTGGTTTGTCGTGCATGGTCTCACGTCTGGTTGTAAGTACACAGCGTTACATAACCTCACCGTTCCCGTTCCCTAATTACCTCAGCTGCCACCTTGTCTCTTACACGCAGTCGGTATGTACGAAAAGCCAATAAGTCGACAGCGAAGCCGAGAAAACTCCAGCCGTGTAGAAGACGACGGGAAAACATTAACAGACTAAACGGCAAAAATTATTCAGATAAATGTGACACCACGCTGTAATTGAACACAGTTGAATTTGTCTTTCTATTTTATTAATAATAAGTTTTTATTTAAGGTAGTTGTCGTGGTACAATATTGTCAAAAAGTTATAGATTATAGCTAAATGATCCATAATTTGAACGCAAGACTGTACCCGTGGAAACGTAACCCATACCCATTCATATGCATGTATACTTTTCTATAAATTGTTGAACTTTAAACCGCTATTTATAAATAATTAGACGGTCAAAAAAAATTTCTTATTTTTTTTTCAACTCATAATAAATGCATTGAAAGACTGTCAGTTTTTGGAAAGTTTCTGACAGTTAGTTCTTTTTTTATAAATAAGAAACTGGTTCAGACCTACAGAGATCGTATACAATCAATGTTAATTATCCAATTTTTAATTGAATTTATCTCAGATTATATACGGTCGATCGACTTCAAATTTTCAGGGTAATTGTATTATGTCCTTAATAAGTATACAAAAATTAAGAATTTTCTGACGATGTGCCTTAACCACGACAACTACCTTAATATTAGTTTTTAACATACTTTTTTTCATTTCATATACGTCTATATAATATTTATATAATAGATAGATTTTATTTACCACAACGAAAGTCACTGTTTCCACACTAATATTATAAATGCGAAAGCCTGTATGTCTGTCTGTCTGTTACCTTTTCACGCCTAAACCGCTGAACAGATTTCGATTAAATTTGGCAAGGACATAGATTGCATCCTGCATAGGCTACCTTTTGTCTAAAAAACTTTAAGAGGGTGAAATAGGGAATGAAGATCTAATCTATCATCACGCGATATCTCCGAAACTATTAGACCTAAAGAATTGAAATTTGGCAGGCATGTTTCTTTTGTGGAGTTGAGATCCGCCAAGAACGGGTTTTGCGAAAATCGACACCTAAGGGACATTACGGGGGCGTTATAGATAAAAAATTACCAATTTTGAAATATTGGACTAGCAGATTTAAAATTTGGCAGGCATGTTACTTTAGTTGGGTAGATATCCGTTAAAAACGAGTTTTGCAGAAAACGACTATCAAGGGTGGGGGGGGTCGTTATAGAGATAAAATATTAAAAACCCGGGTCGCAGTGCCAAAACCCTGCCGACAATATAGTGTATTTGCTTGTATGGGGCCGTGTGGTTTTATACTTTTATTATGTGAAAGTAAGTTTGTTGTTGGGCAAAATAAAAAATTTAACCCCTTAATACACCCCTTAAAATAACATTTTTTTCTTAATTGTAATATTATTATCAATCTAACGTCTACATCGAATTAAATACACCCTTCAATAAATAAGTCACTATCTGCAAACTAGTGTTTTCATAAAATTTGTAAATCCGGTCATGTCGGGGCGATTTTATTAAAATTGTGGGGACACTTTTTAATCACTACCAAAGGGTTAAATTTCAATTTTGAAATGATTCGGAGAATTTTTTCGTATTTTGGGGCCCAAAAACAGTTTTCAACCCCTAAAAACTACCCTTAAAATAGCCCGATTAGGCCCATTTTAAATAGGCTTCTTGCGGTGATGGATTTCAACACGTGGCCCAAATTTCGTTGAAATCAATTACCTCTTTCGAAAGTTATCGCGCGTACACATATATATATATATATATATATATATATATATATATATATATATATATACATACATATATATATAAACATTTTTAAAAATGGTGCCAAAGTGTTTAGGAGGTTATGAAACGTCGAGAAATTTTGGTCCGACCCCTAGGTCCCGCCATCCGACCGACGCCAATAGTGTATGTTGCCATATGGCAAATACACTAATAAAAACAATTAGGGTAGCTATTTAGATACGAACAGCTATAGCAACTAGAAATAGTCAAGAGAGTGTTATTGAAAATCGTGCGATATTCACTTTTAAGGACGTCTTCCAATTAGAATACCACTCTGCGTATGTACCCTTTGTATTTAATTTATTAACGTAGAACAGTTCTTTGGTTGTATTTTAACGTTAATTATTCAGCAAAAGCTCCTTGAAAAAAAAAACTATACAGCTAATTAAAATTAAATTAAATTTCAAATAAAGCAAACTGGTAAAAAACAACCATATTTGTGCAAAATAAGTAGAGTTATTAATGACAGTGCAAAGAGAAAATCCAGCTGAAGTGCAAAGGATGCGCTAACAAAAGAAAGAATACATCGTGATCTATATGCGCGTATATACAGTATGTCACAAAAAATATAATTTACCAAAAACTTTAAGTAGTTGGCTTGGTACTACCAACGCTAAAAGTTTTGAGGCTGTGTCGCTATATTAACAAATTCGATTAATAAACCTTTACTTTACGTATCCTATCAATCAATCACACAAAATTCCACAATAACAACAATTCATGTCTCGACAGGTTCAGACACGTTAAATTTATCGTAAGACAATCATGGTTGTTTGATGTAAAGTAATGTAAACAATGCTGTTGGTCACTGTTGTTAGTTGCAGCGGCTGAGAAACGAAAAAGGTGTTCCTTAACCGTGGCAGAGAAACGAAAATTAATTAAGTATGTAGACGAGAAATCTACAAAGAAAAAATTAGACATCGCTAAAGATTTGGAAATTCCCACAAGTACATTGGTCACAATTTTAAAGTTTAAAGATAAGTTTTCAGAGGAAAATGGGTTTCCTTACCTTATTAAAACGAATCTTAGATCAACCTAACCTCTATATAACAAACTTCATTAAAACGAATTACTTGGTAGAAAGATTAAAGATTAAAATAGAATGAGGTGGTCTCTTGGCCCAAATGCACCACATCCTGAAAGGATTTTTGTGCTTCCCCTTTTACTGGATCTAGTCAGCAAATAATCTGGATTTTCTTAAGAGCTCCAGAAGATTGACTACCAGATTATCCTGTGGAACTATTCCATCCTCATCAAAGTCCTTTTGTAGGTTAAAGCCTCACATTCGAACACGATATGGGTGGCTGTTTCACCCTCCATTTCGCAAAGTGTTGCATCTTCCTTTTTATCAGAAGCTGGTTCTGAGAGGATTCTAATGTTGACCCGGTCTACCCCCAAATAAGGTTTGAGGTTCATCCTTTTTAAGGCCATCATCGACTCCTCATCAGCTTGTTGTAGTTTTAGATGTATTTTTTGTTATTAGTGTATTTGTCATATGGCAACATACACTATTGGCATCGGTCGAATCATTTCAAAATTGAAATTTAACCCTTTAATAGCAATTAAAAAGTGCTCCTAAATTTTAATAAAATCGGCCCGACAGGACCGGATTTACAAATTTTATGAAAACACTAGTTTGCAGATAGCGAATTATTTACTAAAGGGTGTATATAATTTGGTATGGAGGTTCGATTGATAATAATATTGCAATTATGAAAAAAAATGTTATTTTAAGGGGTGTATTAAGGAGTTAAATTTTTTATTTTACCCAAAAACCAACTTAAGTTTGCATAATAAAGCCACACTGCCTGTATTAGCAAATACACTATATTGTCGGCAGGGTTTTGGCACTGCGACCCGGGTTTTTGTATCTTAAAAACTCAACGTTTGGACTCTTTTCATAATACTTATCGTTTTTTTCGACATCTGTTTTATTTTTTCAACAGCCGGTATACAAATAATGCTGCAACACGCGAAAGCGGCATTAAGAGACGTTAAACTGTACCATAATATACTCTTTAATTGGCGAAATGTTGCCCGTTTCTCCTGTCGTAGTGCCTCTACCCCGTACCCGCGTACGTAGCTCTAACATCCCGACAAGCGACGATTGTTCCTCCTATGAATCCAGTTTATACTCTGCAGCTGCGCTATAGAAAAATCGTCACAAAAGAACGTCGATGTGACGTCTTTAAATTTAAAAAAAAGCAACTGAGATTTTAAAATTATATTGGTAGTATTAGACCAGGGTCGATAATTTTTGAGACCAAAAAAATTATAGTAGGATGAAACCCATTGGAAAAGGTAGAGAATATAACAAAAATGAAAGGAAAAATAAATTATGGTCGATCTAAGGCCGGGAAGGGGTAGGGGGTGAGTTTTTAAGGGTAAAAAAATGGTTTATCTTGATTTCCGGCAAAACTACAAGCCCTATGAAAAAAAGGTAAATCGCAAAGTTGTAGGTAATAAAAATATCTACAACTTTTGTTTTTACACTTTTTTCACATAACCTCAAAATTTATGGGAAAAATTCAAATAACCAAGTTTTTGGTTTTTCCACGAAATTTGGTGAAAACTTACCTTTTTATGTCCCAAACACACAGCAATTTTTTTGATTTGAAATATTCATTTTTTCACCTTATTTTGACTTAATATCGAAAAAGCACCCCAATTTTCAATCGAATATTCTCACGTCAAAATATCCGCTTTTTTAAAAAAATCGGTGGGCTTTTTGTTCCTTGAAATCTCTACTTTCTGATGGTATGAAAAAAAATATACATTACTGCGGTAAATGTTCTCAGAAAATGTAAATAAGTTATACTTTCCTATTTGAATCGGATTTTGTTCACAATTTCCTGGGTTTTAATTTTTTTGTGCGGAACCCTAATTCTTTTTCTAAAATAAAAGTAGCTCCTTATAACATCAGCTATCTGCCAATGAAAGTCCCATCAAAATCGGCCCAGCCGTTTCGGAGATTAGCCGGAACAAACAGACAGATAGACAGCCCGAACAGACAGAACAAACTGACTAAAAACTGAAAATTCGCTCTAGGAATCATTAAAACTGTACAATTACACACTACGCTACGATTTTAATTATTTGTATTAATTGAACTAACTTCTGTAAAATTCATTAAAAAAGCAACTCACGCAGTATGTGGACTTTGTAATCCATATATTATACAAAAACATAAATCATTAATTCTGTAAAGAGTGCTCTATTATACAAAGTTTGGAATTGTCGATTTTATTTACATGCATAGATTATTTTAAAATTATTTAACACTTGGGGGAACCTTGATTTTGGCTCCATTTCATTTTAGTCATGCCTAGCGGGGCTTGAAACAGTGAAAGAATTTTCTAAATCGGTTCAGTAATTCCTAAGATTATACGACGCAAAGAAACATTCAAACTATTCATCTTTAAAGTTCAATTCCAAAATAATAAAATTAAATTAAAAAAAAATAATAAATACTTAAATAAATAAAAAAATAAAAAAAAAAAAAAAGAAGATATTATTTTCTACAATTTTCAATTTTATTGATCTTTGTAATGCAAAATTGCCTTTTATATCATAGTTTTATTATAATTTAAACATGCTGAGAGCTTGAAAAAGTCTTGATTTAATAAAGACGAAACGTTGCAATCAATAAGTGTTTAAATTGATTTTTTATTCCAATTACCCGTGAAACTAATTTCTATTCAAACTATTTGTCTTTACCACGATCGATTAGCGCCGGCGCTCTATTTTTCACTTCACGATTTTTTTAGTACTTTTTCTACTCGGCTTACCAGTTTTCAAGTACTCACACATCCCTAGAAAATTTTGATAATGCAGAAACAATATGGGAACACCTCAAGAGAACTGTTAGTCTACTTTTTGTCTAGTTTTCTGTACATCTATGTTAAAATTCCGCATTCAAACTATAACTACACATTCTATAGTAGAGACATCTACCAACTGTGGAAGAGTTGAGAGTTTTGCTTTTTGTTCAAAGCTAACGACGTTAAATTTACATTCAATTATTAACAACGTTTGGTTTTATAATGATAAAATGTTTACATTTAGCGTTTAACAATGCGTTTTGTCAGTATTATGATATTATCTACAAAATACTGCCGTCCTAAACTAAAAGGCAGTATCTACAAATTATTATTTTTGAGAAAACACGCATATAAGGTGAGTGTTCAATATGCCCCCTTTTTCATCCGCATAGCTTCATCTTACTTACTAGGGATTGCAATTCAGCGGCATTTTGAATCCAGCCGGATTTATGCTGGATTAAAGCAAATCCAGCTGGATCCAGCATTAATCGATTTTGCAAATAAATCAAACAATTTTTTAATTATAGAAACTCTAATAACTATTTATCTACATTTACATCAAATAGTAATTTTTGGTATTAGTAAAGTACTCTAATAGTAAATAACAGTTACGAGTATCCGGAGTATAATTATAAATTATCACAATACAATCTTAAATCACTTAAATTCATATTCTAGATATCTGAAATAGTTATTCATTTAGATACCCTATTTTACAAACTATGTAGTGTCAGTTTCTCAGTCTCAATAATTTTAGAAATAAAAATGCGTTTGCAGCTTATAAAATGTTTAGTTAACTCTTATTAGAAACAAAACTTTAATATAAATTATACTATATAATTTAGGACTTAACTTGACTTTAAAAGAATAAAGCCAATCAATTAATTATCTAACAGTTTTTTTTACTTTTTTTAAAGTAAGGATCTCAAAAAATAAATGTTATTGATGGTATTATCTCCTAGTCTACTTCTTAAAGAACTGCAAATATACCCGCCTGCGGAAAGGGCTCTACACTGGTTGGTTTGAGAGTCATCAAATAATCATACATTAAAGTTAGGTTTTCACCTCTTACGTCCTCACTTTCATAAAGCGCCATTTCTTTCTTTAATATCTTATCATAATTCTTCTGAGACCCAGTTAATTACTTGTTTTTAGCCGATTGCGGATCCGCATCGCTGGATCCAGCGCCAGATGCTGGATCCAGCAAGGCTAAAAATGTGCTGGATCCAGCTGATTTGCAATCCCTATTACTCACGTTTTGGAAATCTCTATTAATAATACCTATTCCATCTTCGATGCTGCAAAATAAACTAGAAACATATACATGTTTTTAGTCAAGTTTTTCTATAGTTTATTTGATTTAAATAAACGATTTAAAATCAGAAAACCCGGGTCGCAGTGCCTAAACCCTGCCGACAATATAGTGTATTTGCTTGTATAGGGCCGTGAGGTTTTATACTTTTATTATGTGAAATTAAGTTTGTTTTTGGGCAAAATAAAAAATTTAACCCCTTAATACACCCCTTAAAATAACATTTTTTTTCTTAATTGTAATATTATTATCAATCTAACGTCTACACCGAATTAAATACACTCTTCAATAAATAAGTCACTATCTGCAAATTAGTGTTTTCAATAAATGTGTAAGTCCGGTCCTGTTAAGCCGATTTTATTAAAATTTTAGGGGCACTTTTTAATTGTTACTAACGGGTTAAATGTCAATTTTGAAACGATTCTGAGAATTGTTTCGGTATTTTGGGGCCCAAAAACATTTTTCAACCCCTAAAAACTACCCTTAAAATGGCCCGATAACGCCCATTTTAAATAGGCTTCTTGCGGTGGTGGATTTCAACACGTGGGCCAAATTTCGTTAAAATCAATTAACTCCTTCGAAAGTTATTGCCCGCACACACACACACATATATATATATATATATATATATATATATATATATATATATATATATATATATATATATATATACGTATATATATATATAAATATATATATACATATATATATAAACATTTTTAAAAATGGTGCCAGTGTTTAGGAGGTTATGAAACGTCGAGAAATTTTGGTCCGACCTCTAGGTCCCGCCATCCGACCGATGCCAATAGTGTATGTTGCCATATGGCAAATACACTAATAAACACAAGAAACTTAGCATGTTTTACACAAATTTTTGTACAGGAAAAACGAAATATGCAAAATTATCGAGCAAGCCGAATTTGTCAGAATTTTTAAAATAAGTTTGTAAAGAAAAAACTTCAAAATGTTAATTTGCTTTCCCATAATCTCATGAAGTGCTGTAAAGAAATATTGACGAATATCACGTTTTTTTATTTAATTTTTAAGTAGCAAGCCAAATTGTGAGAAGTTCAGAGAACGTGTTAGAGAATAACAGATATTCCCATAATAAACTTGTAAAATGATTACAAATGAGAAAAATACTACTTTTTTGGTTAGGACGGCAATATAGAACTGAACAAAAAAAACGTCACATGTGTTTAATCGGCTTATGATTGGCTTTTTAGTCATAATACGGTTTCCTTAATTACGTAAATTTTCATTTTCCATAAAATAACAATAGGTATCTATATTCTATAAACGTTGCTTATTAAGACCACCCCCTGTCGGGCTTATTTGGGTCCAGTACTGATTATTATGCCAATTTGTTTTGATATTTTTTTTAATAATACACTGATAATAATCCAATCGAAACACGTGAACAAGTTTTTTAATTGGAACCATGTAAACAGCATTTTTTTGAAGTGACACAAATGCGTTCACAAATGAGTGACGTACTTCCCGTGAGAGATAGGTATATGCGGAATACGGTCTTTCGGTTAGTTGGAAGCTTAGCTCAGTTAGTTAAAGCGTCATGCTAATAACGCGAAGATTATGGGTTCGATCCCCCATGGACCTGTAATATTTAATTGAACATAGTGACTTAATTTTTAATACTTTTATTAGTTTCATCTGTAAACTATGTATGTAAACAAATCTTGGAAGTCGAATTTAACCGACTTCTAATTGTATCGATTTGAAACTCTGCGAATGTATGTAATACCCATGACTTTATAATGATTTGGTTCCATCGAACTGATCTGATGATTGTCCGCTATTCTTGGGAATAAAATAAATACAAAAAAAAAAGAAACAAAAAAACTAAAACCATGGGAGACAGCAATGCAAAGAAAACGACGGTTAGAAAAGTAATTAAGACTAAAAATTATACTTATAGTTTAAAAAAACTAAAAAACACGCTTTATCACGGTCTAAAAATTATTAAATAATTAAATTAACTTTTATTACTTATATGTGGTTTCAGATCCAGTATATATTATAATTATATTTTTAGAGGTACTTTTTTAAAATTTTTTTGATATTTATATTTAATTTTTGACATTATTTAACATACTTATATGTAAAATTTTTTATTATATTTGTAGAGCCTGATGAAGTTTTTAAAATAAAAACGAAAATTTGCGATTGGATATTAATGCATCATTAATTGATTGATCCACAGTCCTCTAAAAAATATAATTAACTTTTATTTTTCATTCAATACGTAATAGATGATATGCTAGGTAGTTATTAGTAAAATTGTCACTTCTTTTATGTCCAATGACTAACTCAACAAGTGTGGAGCGCTTTTTGGTTACGTGTACTTTTAATTTAAACAAAGCGCCCCACACTTTTTTAATTAGTCATTGGACATAAATAATAATAACTACCTAGCATATCTATCATCCATCACGTATTGAATAAAAATAAAAGATAATTATTTTATAATTTTTAGTGCGTAATAACAGCTTGTTTCTTAGTTTGTCATTTTTATAACAGTCATAAACTTGTTATTTTGTAACAAAATAAAAAAATAATAGTAAGACGAAATTGGTTTTTATATACCTAATTTATATTCGTAAGAAGTTTCACTTTGGTCGTGTGTGCGTCAAATTTGTTCTTTGGGTACAACCAAGGGCGGCGAGTCAAGTACGGCCGAACCCCAGGCAGCGGATCACCTTAACTACAGCCTGACTGGCCATCCCTTTGAGTAGGCTCGGCATTTAAATGTTTATGCTTGATCAAGCTACAAATATCGTCTCAGATAGTTAACTCTTCTTTTATTAATAACACTATTTTATTTGAAAAGAAAATTGTAATTGATCTATTGTTAGTTTAAATTGCATTGCAAATGCTTCACTGAACAGAATATATAGCAATTCTGACAAGACATTGTTTCAGACTCATTTTGTTAGATTGTACACTGAGCAAGCGCGAAGGAGTGGTCTTAAATCTAAACTTCGAAAGTATCAATCCGTTTACAATTCTTCTAGTGTTGCCGTTTCGTCAAATGACTTTTCTCGTTCTCGTTCTCGTCTCGAGCTTCGCAGAGAGTTTTTCAAGTCTTGTTTCATTTGCAGTTTCTCACTGGCACCTTTTCGGGTTCTTTTCAGATAACAGTTCCAAATAGAGTTGGGTAACTCAGATCTGAACCGGTTCAAAGAGCCGACTCCGACAGAAGATCCGTGAGAGCCGACGGATCAACGGATCCGCATAACTCAGTGAAACACTTAACACACAGAAGCACATTTTACACTTACGTATCAGTTCTTGCTTTGATGCATCTGTCAGCTCAAATGACTCATGCATCACATGTTTGGCTATGCATTCCTGATTCTATACAGGTCGTGATATGATTGACTGAACTAGGTAACTCAGTGGCAGACTGCAGTAACATATTCAGAACTCGGCTCTTTTTGAACCGGTTCAATGAGCCGACTCACATACGGGATCCAGATGCAAAGATGCAGATCACTAAAAAGACCCGTTTTTTCCATCTCTAGTTCCAAAACAACATCTACTGTTGTGTCTCACAGTCCTGGAGAGACCGTTTTGTATCCATTCTTAATTAATACAGCTGTGTAATAAATCATTTTGGTTTGAAATTTTTTGTGATTCCAGCTATTAACATTGTTGAAGGCGAGACGCAAGTGATGGAGGGGAAAGTAGGCTTGTGGAGTCTTTTTCTAAACAGTTGGAATAACGTGGAGGGAAAGTTTGGTTGAGGAACAGTTGAAAAAAGAAGCTTTACCGATGTTTCGCTTGTAGCCTACGTTTCGAAAAATATATTTCCATCTTCAGGGCCTCAGGCTAGTCAATAGGTGGTAAATTGTACTAATCTTAGATGCATGATCATAATCTATGGGTTAATAATAATTTGTATATAAAATTATTAAAATATATTGTATATAAAATTATTATTAACCCATAGATTATGATCATGTATCTAAGATAGTACAATTTACCACCCTTTGACTACCCTGAAGATGGAAATATATTTTTCGAAACGTAGGCCACAAGCGAAACATCGGTAAAGCTTCTTTTTTCAACTGCTCCTCAACCAAACTTTCCCTCCACGTTAAAAATATATATTGGAACAAAAAATATTAGACTAAGTTGGAATAACAATAATTGAAAAACCAAACCATGGACATCGGTAACGTAAGCAATCGACTTAACCAATCACAGACGTGACCATGTTTATAGCTTTCTAGTACTCTAGTAACCTTGAGTTGAGATACATTCAGTCTTGGGCTATAACAATTTTAGGCAGGGCACAAAATATTTGAAGTAAATGGTGCAAATTATGAGTACGTCGGTTATTTTTAAGATATAGGGCATTGCCTTTGTATGCCCCCCAGCTACGACCCTGACAGCCAGTTAACAACGGTACGTATATCACAGAAAAGACCATGAAACACGCATAAGTCACATACCTTCTGCGGTCACCACATATCCACATAGTAGAAAGCATCACGATAGAGGTATAATAAAGACAGACAAAGACAGATGCGACAATGAAGAAGGAGAGGACAATATAATATTTAGTTGTGTATGACGTCTGCGGTGATCTAATAAAGACAAAGTTTTAGAGAAGGGAGAGCGCACGGCGCTCACACCATTTTGTTTTGGATAATGACACACCGGTAGCAATTACAATCAAGCACGAGACATTTGTTCCCGTTTAAAAAAACGGGTCGGTTCAGCTTTGTGTTCCGTAGGATTACGTCCTTTGAAAAAAATATGTTTTAAGACTGTATAGGTAATCGTTGAAAGGAAGTTTGGATGAGGAACAATCAGAAGAAAAAACATTTACCGATGTTTCGCTTGTGGCTAACGTTTCGAAATATTTTATTTCATCTTCAGGGCCTTTCAACAATTACATTATTGGAACAAAACAAATATAATAACTGTATAGGTAATAAACGGATTTAAAAAAACGTGAATGATAATTGAACAGAATTTCTCTGGCTTTCAAAGGACACCTCAGACATCGTTTTAGCAATATTGTCATTCCTGGAATCGTTACGAATATAAAAAAAACAATTAAAAAAGAGGGATGAGTGGTGATTGAAAATAATAATAATAATAATAATAATAATAATGCGTTTAACGTCCATTTTTCGACTTTATGTCATAACAGACGCCATTCGCACCATTACTATTTTTTCATCTACCACTTCCCGTTATTTTCTACATTTTTTACAACTTCAACTTATGTAATAGCAATCGGCGAATGAAGGAATTATAGGAAATTATTAGGATAAGGTAGGTAATTTTTGAACTAGGAGTTTGATAGGTAATCGGCCATGGCCTTAAATAAGGAACCATCTCGATATTTATCTGGAATTAATTGAGGGAAACCATGGAAAACCTCAATCAAGATGGCCGGTACAGGAATTACCGTTTCTCGGCGAGAGGCAGTAGGAAAAAGTCCCAGCCACATCTGCCCCCGCCGGGATTCGAACCCGGTACCTCCCGAATGCGAGTCTAGTGCTGTCACCACTACTCTACCCAGCTCGGTTGGTGATTGAAAATGTAAAGCACTAAATTGGTGTCTGTTGGGTAAACTATAAGAGATGATTAAAGTGATTATGAGAGATTTACTGCTCTTGATTGTTTCGTTGCCCAGCAAAAATCTACCCGGGCGAAGTTTGGAAAACTATTCATCAATGCAACTGCAGAGGCAATTCTGTCATAACAGTCTCAACTCACACCATTAGTACTTTCTCTTGACTGTTGTCCCGTTATTTTCTACATAATATTTTAAATTTCAACTTGGTTAATAGCAATATGCAGCGACTTGAGGAATTATAGGAAATCAGGATAACTTTATTAACACATGAGTTTGGCAGATGATAATCGATCATGATCTTGAGTAAGTAACCATCTCGATATTTATCTCGAAATCATAGAAAATAAGGAACCATCTTGATATATACCTGGAATTATTGCGGTAAGATGATGGGACCGTTTCTCAGCGAGATACAGTATATAAAACCACATCTGACCTTGCTGGACTTTGGAAGTCGGACGTTACAAGGCCATCAGAGAACTCGTAACTTCAGTGTGAATTCAGCCTTATAATATTCTCCCTTTGACTTTTCGAGGCGTTCATATAAACCGCGGACCTACGACTTTGACTGCGGTTTCTCAGTAGGCGCCTCCTCTATGAGTTAAGTGCGAGTTAAAGCAAAACACAGACACCAGCATAATCCGACACATTCTCCTAGCTATAGCTACTATCTTACTATAACTTTGTTTACTGACATTTCGTGTTACAGCCAACATTCGTTATGGCGGCTATTGGCGCTATAAAAGTGGATGCGATAATCATACTGATATCATAAAAAGGAAAATTAAGACTTTTGCCTGTTTATTTGTTTGTCGCGGATAATCTTAGGAATTACTGAAGCGATTTGACAAATTGTTTCACTGTTCTTCTATTACGAGTGACAAGCTATACCTATATTAATCATTTCGTTGCAGGGTACAGTAGACTTGATTAAAATCTATCAAAAATTATTATGCAAAAAAAATATCAATTTATTTAGCTTCACCTGTCCCGGTGTCTGTAATCGAATCTTGCAAGTTAAATTTGGCCCACTTCCCGGTTTCCGAATGAGCTGAAATTTTGCAAACACCTTTGGTTCTGAAGATAATATAGTACATTGAATATTATGGTAGATCCAATATGGCCGCCAACACAAGATGGCGTATTACCTTCTTCTTTACAACCCCCTCCACATGGGTATCAAATGAAAGGGTATGACAGTAAACTATGTGACGTTATTTAAAATCCAATATGGCGGCCAAAAGGGGTAACTAAAAATTTGAAAAAAAAATATTACATAAAAAACTTTTATAAAGACAAGCTTTTATTGCAGTGTATTAAAAAGGATAAAAATAATTTTTAATAATTTAAGTTCATATTTATAAAAGCGTGAGCCGTGACTATCATACAACTTATAACCCGCACTTTTATAATTATGAACTTAAATTATTCAAAATTATTTTTTTCCTTTTGAGTACCTACACTGCAACAATAGCTTGTCTTTTAAAAAGTTTTTTATCTAATATTTTTTTCTCATTTCTTCTTCTTGCCGAACACTGGAACGGACCATAAATCATTGATGTCCACTTGAGGGATCTTAATAGTGGCAAAAAAAGATAATTAATTAACGCAAGCGAAGCCGCTAGTAGGTACATTTTATAATATAATCCATTGAACGTCAGAAAAATGTGTAAAATGTTGCCAACGTAATTTTGACCGCTGCCCGAAACGAGGTTTTAAAATATTTCGCGACTCACCTTATGAAAAAAAAACAATTTATTTACAAAAAAAATTTTACTTTTTAATAGAAATCAAGTTATTTGCTTATTTCGTATACAAAAATTTACAATTTTTTTTTGCGACCCGGCAAAATTTTCCTACGACCCGGTGTCGGGTCGTGACCCACACTTTGAGAAACGTTGATATATTGGACGTCACAAAAAATGTGTAAAATGTTGCCAACGTAATTTTGCGAAAGCAAATAGACCATTGGGTAATAAATTGCTTCAATTTAAACACCCTGCATCGTCGCTGGATTACAACAACGCTATACAGTTTCTTGAAACAGATCTAATTATTTCTCGGTATCAAAAACCCTTCACATCTTGTGGTTTTCTTGTCGCTGCTAAGGCAGCAATATCACCAACCGCTAGCAGTCAGTCAAGTCAACCAGTCTAAACCAATAACAAAGTTTTGGTAAACCAATAAAACTTTTGATTGAAGTATCCCAGTTATATGATATAAGGCAAACGCACCAGTTTGTGGCCGCTCCAAACTCTTTCCTTTGTGAGAAAACCGAACTCACGGTCGTCAATAATAATAGCGCACTTAAAATGCGCATAGTTCCCATCGTTTACTGGTTCATATGTCTTACCGTGATGTTTAATACCGCTGTTCTGGTCGAATCAAATTACAGCAAAACAATAGGGATGTTGACTGTATTCAAATAAAAACATAATTTTAACGAAAAGTAGTAGTTTCTATGATAGAAATACTAAAAAACACTATATTTTTTCTTATTTTTAAGGACTTTAATTAATATTTAATAAATAAAACCTAATAAAATCACTCTCAAGTCACGTGACAACAGACACCAATCAGAGCGCATGACGTCATATGTTCAGCCGCTGTCAAAAAACTTCATTGTTTGGTTAATATTTAGCGTATGATTAATTATTATTTGTTTATAGGAAACGTCAAAGTACATGTAACTATAGCAACGACTACGAAACAACTTTTCATCACCCCAGTTTACTAACGTTTATGAGCACAGAATACGCATCTGTAGGATGGTAGCTCCCGTGTAAACTTTTGAGCCTCCTTTGGCATGTACAGGTGACGTCACGCGACTAGTATTGGCGTTTTGAACCGAAATTTGAAACGGGATTTAAAATACATGATTTTTAACGCTTGAGTTGTATTTAAGTAAAAATAATAAATATTTGTGGCAATATTAGGTACTTATGCACGATTTAAAACTCTTTCCCAAAAATAGTCAACATCCCTATTGTAAAAAGTTGAGATGTTTGAAATAAACATGTAAAACATTTTTTTTTTCAAAAAGGTTTCTAAAACCCTTTAACATTATTTTGCACCATTTGAAACTTAAAAAAAAAAATTGTTTCAGAAATTTTTTTTTAGAAAATTAAAAAAAAATACTTTAATTTATCGCTTTTATCATTATTACTAGTATTAATAATATTACTTTAGTGAAATTTGAAGTAGCGAACATTTTTTTGCTAAAAATTTAGTTTATGAAAAGATATTTCATAATAAAACTTACTCTTATTGACCACGGGGCGTTGAATTTTTTTTCTACTAAAGGAGGCGGTGGTCTAGAAAAGGTCAACAGTCTATGATTTAGCAGAATGGTTCCCAAAATACGTTATGAAAAAATCTACGCTAGGTCATTTATAAATACGAATGAGGTCGACCACAAGTGCAGATCGGGAATCGATGCTTTTACCCTACGTTAGTTTAGTTTTTATATGTGCACCTATGCCAGCCAGTTCATATATCAAGTGATATAGAAAGTTAACTAACGCAGATCGAATCATCGAAAGCCTTCTTATTACGTGATCCACTTTCTATCTTTTAAATTATATTAACGAAGTTCATAACAAAAATAATTATTTTCAACTCACTTTGCCTCGTTTTCGAAACATAAAAATTTGTTCTGACGCGAGATCAGAGATGGCATATTTTTTACGGATATATAAACTAATAGAACTAAATATCAAGTTGTTGAGCGTCTACAATCTACAATCAATCAATTAAATATCAAGTGAAATAATATGGAATGAATGTAAAAAAAATTGTAGTTGGGGCTGGGACCGAACCTGAGATCTTGATCACACTATAAGCATACATATTATCAATTACTCCACAGATCCTACTGTAACTGGCAATTTTTACGGTGTACCTGTTAGCTTTGGTATTATATACTGCACAATAATAAAATTATTAAAAATGTTTTTGAAACTCAGCTGTTAAAAATAAAATAAAATTGTTTATAAAAATTAAACTAGTTAATGCATTTCAGTAAATTTTTTTTTTTTTTTTTATAAATTTTTTGGCTTTTACACTATTCGTATATTCAGCCACTAACTAAAAACCATAAAATAAAATAAAATACAAAATTTACATGCACATATAAAAACGGGGACACAAGAAGGATGGACCATCAGGATATAGGAAACAGGACAACGGAAGTGCCTCGGACCCAACTCGGCGGGTAGAACTAACAAGAGGTCAGGAACACGGACGGCCGGGAACAGTAAATTTAAATAGGGTTCTGATCTGATAGTAAACAAAGTGAAAAATATATAATTCAAGATAAGGTTTTAGGTCAGTCAATAATGATAAAAAAATTTGTTTGTCTTTTTTTTTCGAAACTACATGAAACACGAAATTTTATTTTAGAATTATACTTGGACTGGAGGCGGGTGTTTTTTTATATAAGTAAAAAATAATCACGCGCACGAAGTAACAGGCAAGCCGTGATTTTACCTATCATAAATAAAACTATGCCGTATACCATCAAATATTTGATCTATCAAATAATTTTGCATCTGGGTTTAGTTTCATATAAGTACTTTTTTTTAAACTTACCAATTTCAGTGACATACCGACGTATCATTGAAATGAAAAAATAATGTTGTGGAAAACTCACCTGAAACAAAAAAAGAAAAATGTGAACAAAGTGAATAATATATCTTTTAAGGTGTTCTGTGACAAATCGCGATCTGTAGAGTTCGGACGTACGTACAGACCAACCGACAACTGCTGTTCGCGATTTTCAATTAGAGTTTTCGAAGCAATTGTAAACTCGAATCCATCTAGAAATGGTTTCGTTCTATAGAACAGAATCTCCTCTTTTCAGAAAACAATAATTTGAATGAATTTCGTGCAAAATTAACCTAAATATAATGAATGAAACCCAGCTCTGACGCGCAAAGCAATCACATTCGCTAGTCTAACCGCAGTTGTCGGTTATTACCGATATTAAGCACTCCACGCTTTTTACAGTAAAGCTAATTTTCTTGTCAAATTATTTTGCATTTTTTTGTTCATGTAAGCATGTTGTTTTAGTTTTTTAAACTCTAATTTAATTATAAGCCTAAAAAACAATATTGCATTTGACTATGGGGCAGGCAACGTACGTCACTGTATAGCGTGTTAGCTTGCTTGCTGTAAGTTTTTTATCCTGATCAGGATAATAGGACAAACTTATTAAATTATTGTATTGTCATCGGCGCATGATAAGTGTGCAAAGTTTCAGTTTAATCTGACGTTTTGAAGTGGGTGAATGTCACGCTCAAAGACTCCTTTACAAACAAACAAACATACAGATGAAGCTAATAAAAGCATATTAATAAATTAGAAGGCTGTTTTATTAAATTTAAAATGCATTGATTGATGCCTCATCGTTGACTGAAATTAAATGAGCCCCGAATATTTCTTTATTGTAGATGACAGATGTTTGACAACTAAAGTTATTAGCGATTAATCACATGAAACTAAACGTCATTACGGAATATCCAAGAGCGGAGGTGGGATTCGAAACGAGCGATGATAGTTTGATCCAAAGGCTAACAATGTAATTGTTACATTTGTCTCTGTCCCTCTATGTTGAAAATAATTTCCAGTTTGAAAAATTCAAGGTTATATAAGTACAGCACTGTATTAAATATTTCAGTACAGCTATGTAGTATATTAAAGTTTTTTACGAGTGAGATCAATTTTTTTATGTTCTTACAAAAAGTCTTTACGTAGTACAAGAGACATGTCATTCAAGTTTTAAAACATTTTTGTTACGACACAGAAAATAAGATGGACACAGCACAGCAAAATGTTGTAAAAAGTTAATATATATGATATAGAAATGCAGTCTACTGCCTGATCCAGTGTGCTCACGGCTTCTCGTAAATGTTGGCGAAAGTGGGGTTATAAATCCTGTCATATAAAACTGCATGTGTGTACACTACCGGTCGGAATTCCCGTGAGATATGCCAATTATTGATAAGCAGGTAATGCTTGTATGTTAGTTTGTGCCAGGTAATCTCAGATAGTTCTGAATCGATTTGAAATATTAACTGCCTGTTTCAAAGTCTACTATTTCCCATGTGACACAGACTGCGTCTGTATTTCTTCCGATCCGATTTTTGGCCGACATCGGAAGGAAAGCGAACACAAAAATTATAATGTAGGTGCTTATATTGATAACATATACATATCTATCATCTAGGTACATCCAAAATTTAATTACACCACTCGATAGCTAAAGGATCAAAGAATTCGTTACATTGAGTGAGAACTCATCCCTTGCGGTGGAGGGGGAAGTACCGCCATTTTGAGGTCGTTTCGCTGCGTCACATAATGTCCGTTTGGTATACATTTTGACTCGGAGAAGCTAGAACGTTCGATTGCGTTTCAATCGTCAGATCTATCGATTCCGTATATAAAACATTAATATGAATGTTACCCGACGTTTTTCGATAGGGCCTCACTACGGATGTCCTCGGAACACAATCGGATTGGATCAGAATAACGGATCCAATGCAGGTGTAGCCGCGGTATATTATTACACTACGAAGAGAGATTAACAAGTCGGGGGAATCCCGCACTGAGCTACTATGAGAGATGTATGAAAGATTGGTTGCTCTTGATTAAATCACTGTCAAGCTAAAATACACCCGAGCAAAGCCGGGTTGGAAAGTATTTTTTTCTTTTTAAAGGCAACGTTTGTCTGAACGTGATAAGCTATTCGACCGATTGTCATGCCGGTTTCTCGAATCGAGAACATATTTGGAAATGTTTTGAGGTTACATCTATAAAACATGTATAAACAGGGGGCTCAACAAGGAGTGAAACGACAGCATCGGATAAATACGGCTAGTTTCGCTATAAACTGCAGATCGTAGAATTTACTGTTGTTTTTCATGTCGGTTTTTTTAATGAAAGGAAAAAACACGGGCAGTAAATCTTTTTATATATATTACATAGGATGAAAATTTTATGAACAAACTGCAGATTTTTGTAAATTTAATAAAGCACCGTTTATGCACAATGTCCATTTTAAATCCGCTCATGTAAGTTATACAGCTAATATACCGCCGGTTGAAAAAAAAAACAACACAGTAGTTCGTAGACTACTTGTGAACTTAAAGCATGCATTTTCTTTCTATTCTTCTTCTTTGTCATACCTATCAATATCGCTTTTTTAGGGTTCCATACGTCTGAAAAAAACGGAATCTTGATAGGATCACTCGTGTGTCTGTCTGTCTGTCTGTCACAGCCAATTTTCTCCGCATCTACTGGACCAACAAAGTTGAAATTTGGTACACATATGAATATCTGTGATCCAAACACGGACGCATAATGTAAATAAATGAATTTTGAGCATGGGAGGCAAATTAGGAAATAAAAAAAAAGTTTTGCAAACTGTACCGTGTGACTATCAAATGAAAGGGCTTGTAGTAAGGGTCTCAAATGTATTTTTTTAGAATTTTTAAAATAGTTTTTATTTAAGAAAATAGATGAAAATTGACCATTCTCCTTCCCTTATCTTCGAAACTATTGAGCCTAAAATTTTGAAAAAAATACAGAAAATAGTTCTTTATTTAATGATTACAAGAAGTCTATGGTCTGCATCTGCAACGTACGGAGCCCCCTTCACGCGAAGTCAACTCGCAGTTGTCCTCTTTTTAGGGTTCCGTACCTCAAAAGGAAAAAACGGAACCCTTATAGGATCACTCCTGTGTCTGTCCGTCCCACTGTCAAAGCCAATTTGCGCCGAACTACCGCACCGATTGAGTTGAAATTTGGTACACATATGTAAGTCGGTGACCATAAGACGAACGTGTAACGTAAGTAAATGAATTTTGAACATGGGGGTCATTTTTGGGGAAAAAATTAGAAAATTAAAAAAAAAAGTTTGGCAAACTGTATTGTGTGACATATCAAATGAAAGAGCTTGTAGTAAGGGTCTCAAATATATTTTTTTTATAATTTTAAAATAAATCGTTTTGAAGTTATTTAAGAAATTCGTGAACAATTGACCATCCCCCCCCCCCTAACTCCGAAACTACTGTGCCTAAAATTTTGAGGAAAATAGGGAATGTTGGGTCTACCCTTACTTTAAAGGCAAACCTAAACGAAAATATTAAGTCTTAAAGTACTCACGGAAAACGGAATAGTACGGAACCCTCTTCTCGCGAGTTCGACTCGCACTTGTCCCCTTTTTTTGTGTGTAGATGTTTCATCGTTCCGATCAACCAGACATTTTTAATCAGGATCGATTTAAAATTCTACAAAAAGTTATATAAATACGCGAACAAAAACGCAAACAGGCTTCCGCTTTTTACTGAATTATATAAAAGCTTATTACGTAATAATATACTGAAAACAAAAGGTAGTGCTAGTTCAGTGCATTACCAAGATAATGACAGCGGAGCCACTTACACAGTACATGGAAGGTGCGGTAAACCGCCATTACGTGAATGCATTGCTGCGCCCATTTTGTCTTTGCATGTAATACGTCATTTACATAGGTGTAGCAAATCTGTTCCTTGTATGGGGGTGGAGATAGCATATATAGCAACGTACCGGTTATATGAAAGTTTTTACACAGTATTACACAAAATTGAGTTAGTAAATAATTGTCTGCGAAAACTATAGCCTTTCCTTTTAGCCTTGCCGCAGTCAGGTCAAAAAAAACAGGTATAACTTAGGTATGCAAGGGTTTTACCTTGGATTTTTTTTAAATTCAGGCTTCTTTTGGTGCACTGAAAGTAAACTTTTCTCTGTTACAGAAGTTGCGTTGGTAGCATGCAACGATTATGTTACGAAAGTTGTTTCTGATAACGTCAAAATAGATATTTCATGAAACAACAAAGTAGGTTATACTAGCGACATCGGACGGAACTTTTTTAAAGCTAGTGTTGTCAACAACTTTGGACAGTTAAATAACCTCAATAGTTGTATATTTTTTTTAAATTATGGATTCACTAGTAGAAAATCCTTTACTAGTTAAAAAGTTACTTTATGCAGGCACTAAAAATGTTACTTTTGAAAATGGAACAAAGGTAAAACAGTAGAACCTCGATAAGTTAAACCTCTGTAAGTTAAAAATTTTTTGAATTCCCGCTCCCTGAAAGCTTAAATCCTCCATTACTTAAATCACAAAACCTCGGTAACTTAAACAAATATTCTGAACATCGCCCTCGATGACTTAAAATACTATTTTGATGACCTCCATAAGTTAAAGTATTATCCTCTATTGCACTAAATAAATCCTCTATAAAATCCACAAACCTTGGTAAGTTAAAAATTTTACTCTGACAACCTAACACGATAGCTTAAATTTTTTAACGTTTCCCTTGGATTTTAACTTATCGAGGTTCTACTATATGTATCTATCGTAGGATGATTAAAAAATCGGATTTTCGCAAAAATACGATTTTTCCAATTATCCTACGACCACAAACATAACCCAACCTGTATTTAAAAATGTTTTTCCGTCTCCCTAGACATTTATTTATCACACCTACCGAAAGGATCTAAAAAAAGTTTCTCTCAAAAAAATACGCAAATTTTATAAAGAAACTTCAAAATTAAAGTATGCTTGAAGAGGGGGGATTCCAGACGTTGAATTCTTTTCGAATTCAAAATGGAGTATTGTTATTAGTCTACCGCAGGAAAGTAGAACTGTACCTGGCAACTAATAATGGCCCATATTGCACACACACACTCACACATGTATATGTGGGTTTTAACGACATGTTCTGTATATGTAATTACCCGCTTGTTTCTCTGTAGAGATAACGCACGTATTGTGTACGGTCCAGGTGAGGCCAACTACCTAGTGCATGTACTACCTACTCATTATTTGTAGCCAAAATGCAAATTAGCGTATGTCGAATCTCTAGTCATTTTTCCTATTCCAACTCCACAAGTGGGGAATTGGAAGTAGGCATGTCGGGAGTACTAAAAAGTCTCGATATATATCGTATCGATATTTTTTTCAAGTATCAATATCGCTACCGATATATTTTTTACAAAATATCGATATATCGGTACAATTTGAAAGAGAACATTGGCACTCGAAGAAATTTAGAAGACATACTGGCTAGCTTAATATAATCTCAAATAGCAGTTAACGGACATTATTTCTAATAAATCAAGTAATAAATAATAATTATCTGAAATCAAAAACTACGATAAGATTTTTATTTATTTATTAATCAAACGTCTAATACATTTAGAAGCAGATAATTTTAGAGATTAATCGAACAATTATTTAATAAAGTCAGAGATGGCGAATCTATGGCATGCGTGGCACTAGTGACAATTAACAGATAATATTGTTGGTACAGCATAAATTGAGGCGTAAATCGAAATAATTAAAAATATTCTAGATGTTGTAGAAATGAAATGAAATATTGTATGAATAGCTGTTTTTACTGTTTATTATTCCGAAAATATCAAAAAATCCGGTGAAAAAGAAACGTGTTTTACATGTGCTTTATTCACTGTTGTTTTTGGAACGCACTTAAAAGTATGTTCCAAAAACATGTAAAAACACATGTTTCTTTTTCAGTGGAGTTTTTGATATTTTCGAAATAATTAAACGGCCATAGTCAATCGCTGTAGTACATACAAGTGTTGCTACTGGAAAAAAATATCGTTTTTCGATACTGGGAATTTTATATCGAAATATTAAATATCGGCCAAAAATATCGATATATCAAATAAAAAATATCGATATTTTTTCGACATCCCTAATTGGAGGTACCTACTAATTTAGGTCAAAATTGACTTTTCAACTTTTTTAAGTAAAACAAAGTTAGAATAGAAAGACGAAGCATTTAGTTGTTTTTGTCTTTGAAGTAAAGCTTCTTTAGCCGCAATATGAGCGGTAACTCAGTTCTTTTCAGTTTCTCGCGGAAGTAACGTTCACTTTATACATATTGGTAAGTCCGAAATTTTGTAAGGTAACTGTTGAAGCTTTTAGTCAATAGATGGCCGCACAGATGTAAAATTTCTAGCTTACCAACATAAATTGTCCCAAGTGTCGCTTATTCATTTTGTCACTTAAGGCTGTCGGAACGCTTTGAATTTAAGCCAAAAATAGAGCTTCGACTGTCAACTGATTGTAGACTTATTCGTCAACATTCTGTAAAAATTCTTTCTCTATAAGGAAGATAAAAGACAAATCTAGGTCTCTAATGAACTACTTTTGCAATTTATGTACAATTTACTAGAAAAAAGTTGGCATTAATTATGCTAAAAAAACACACGTTTTCAATGTCACACTATGACCTTATTCGTACTTATTTCGCAAAACTGTTCCATCACAAACCTAAAGTGACTCTTTCTTTTACGGAAAAGTTTTTTAAATCTTCAAAATATTTCCAAAAATTAGAGTAATCAATTGACAGTGGCACCCTTGCAATTGCATCTTTTATCCTCGTACTTGGCACCAACCAAAAATTGAAACGTGCGGATGATTTAAGCGAGACAGAGCTAAAGAAGGCCACACCCACAATATGTCTTTTGCCTACCTCGCCCCTTACCGCTGGGTCTCAGCACAAACGAAATTCAGAGCGTTCCGACAGCCTTAACCTTAAATTTAATTTAGTAAATTATGATTTATTGTAGACACAGTCAGTGCTAGGGCAGAACATAATATGGTTTCACATGTAAAAATTAATCAAAGCATGCTTGTCAGCTACCTAAGTTATTTTTGACAGATCTTCAGAACAAAAGAACAGCTGATCTTTTTAAATTTTCAAAATATTTCCAAAACTATTAAGTTTACAAAAATATTTTTATAAAACTTTAAAAATGGCGTCTTCTCACACTCGTTACCCAATGTTTTAGTGTTTATTTTTTCATTGTCGAACAAAATTTAGGTATTATGAGCGTCCCGAATATAAAATAACATGCTTGAATTCTAATTGAAAAACAAATAGAAACCCGATAAACAAAAACAGCAGTTGTGAGGTTTGAGTTGTGAATATTAAATGAACGGAATTGGAGAATTGTTTCATAATTTACGAAATTAATTTTCCGGAGACTATTTGGTAGGGCTTGGTATCCAGATATGTTATTATAAATTAAAATAATGGTTTTTTTATAACTATTAGAAGAATTAAAATTTTAACACTATACTTTGACTCATTAGCTACGCCGGAGCCGTCTTTAACCTATTGGAGGCCCTGGGCACTTTCGGATAATGGGACCAGTATGGCTATTAAAGAGGACTATTTTTTCTTAAAAAAAGAGTGTAATTACTAAGCAAATCAATAATTGACAAATACATTATTAAAAAATATATCGACATATTTGTCGGATTTATTGGATGCTGATCTGGAACTAGGGGGCCCCATCGATCGCGGGGCCCTAGGTTCGTGTCCAGAGTGTCCAGTAGAAAAGAGGGCCCTGGCCTCAACGGATAATTATCGAATAGTTAATGAGTAACGAACATTTACAACGTAACGAGTGATTATTGGTATATAAGTATCGATTCAAAGCTATATGTTTTATGTAATCTTGTCTCCAAAAGTTTATTTTGTAAAATATATATCCCTAAAATATCCAATGCTGAACACACGATATGCGTATTGAATATATGAGTGTTAGGGTTGTAAAAAATGCTCTCGGAGAATTTTAAATTGTTGTCATAAAAGGTTTTTTACTGCTTTTATTAGTTGTGATGAAGCATTAAACATTACAAAATTTGACTTGTTGTTCACTACATGCGAGAGTCGATTTTTTTAGCTAGCTAAAAAAATCGACTCTCGCATGTACCTAGTAAATTTAATGTTACAATTGCTTTATTAGAATGAACTAACTGTTAATCCGAATCTATACATTAAATTTACTACATGCGAGAGTCGATTTTTTTAGCTAACTAAAAATATCGACTCTCGCATGTAGTGAATTTAATGGTACAATTGCTTTATTAGAATGAATTAACTGTTAAGCTAGCGCACCGTAGAGTAATTGATAACTCGTTCCGCCGCGAAAGTGGAAAGATTCGGGTTTGAGTCCCGACGGTGACAATGGATAAAAATTATAAATGTTTCTAATTTAAAATTGTAACAATGAATGTTTTCTAACAATTAAAATGTTTTGTTTATTATAGGTGCGGCTGGTAATCTAGCTTCCTTCAGGGATTAATAGCTGAAATACCATTCGGTAGGATGCAAGAAAAACTAAACTAAAATTTGGTAACATAAAAAAGTTATAATACAAAAACCTTTCAAACTATGTCAGAGAAGTCACGGTTTACATTACTTCACGTTGTGTCGTATATTAGCAGTATGTTACCCAGCCTTAGGGAAACGTATCCAGATTTCAGGTATTCCGCGCCCTCGACACTGGAATAACCAAGTTTCATCCCACGTCATGAACGTGCGAGTCAAGGGGAGGGAAGACAGGAGGCAGGGAAGAATAACATTTACGCATGTCAATATCATGTGCTTATAATTACCACAGAAACATAATGGTAACTCAATTACACGAGATATATGACACAATGTGTAAAGGAACACCGTTGCCTGCTCGTATAAAGTGACAGGAACAGGATATTAATGTGACTGTTTACCAGCTGTTCAATATGCCCCCTTTTTCACTCATATAACTCTATCTTATGGGGGGTTTACACGGGTCGATTTTAGCCGTGCAGCAAGTCACCAGTCGCTAGAGATGGGAAAAACAGGTCTGTTTAGTGATCTGCATCTTTGCATCTGGATCCCGTATGTGAGCTGGCTCACTGAACCGGTTCAAAAAGAGCCGAGTTCTGAATATGTTACTGCAGTCTGCCACTGAGTTACCTAGTTCAGTCAATCATATTACGACCTGTATAGAATCAAGAATGCATAGCCAAACATGTGATGCATGAGTCATTTGAGCTGACAGATGCATCAAAGCAAGAACTGATACGTAAGTGTAATAAATAAGCTTCTGTGTGTTAAGTGTTTCACTGAGTTATGCGGATCCGTTGATCCGTCGGCTCAAAAAAAAGTGAGTCAGCTCTCACGGATCTTCTGTCGGAGTCCGCTCTTTGAACCGGTTCAGATCTGAGTTACCCAACGCTACCAGTCGCAACGCTTGTAACAATCGGATCGCCACCCCATTTACACCGGTCGACAAAAATCGCATGCGACTTGTTCATTTCCGAAGAAAATGTTGAGCAGGTGTTTTACGTGCGAGCATCGAAATAGTTCGTAATTTAAGTATTCAAGAGTTACTTGAGAAACAAACAGAAGAAACAGAAGGAAACGTAAATTTTGGGTATGTGGATGGATTTCTCGACGTAGAGTACTGGGTGTTTCGGATACTTTGCTGGTGGAATTGAGTTCAGAAGATCCTAATTACCTTAAAAAACGATTAAGAATGACTACAGAACAATTCGATACTTTACTACAGAAGGTTACTCCGCTTATCCATTTACACGGTCGATTTTAGTCACCCGCCGCACGGCAATAAGTCGGATGGCACCCAACTTTGGGACTTGCGATTTTAGTCACTTACGGCCTAGTCAAACTGTCATTTAGACGGTCGATTTTCGACGCATAAAATTATTTTCTACTTTTTAGTGCAAAAGAAAACCATTGTTTTTGAGATATTTTTGAAATTTATTTTATTTTTAACTTAATTATTTTTTTATTTAAATAATTTACGTTTAGCTGTTGGTCCTGCTGAAGTTTCCACTACCGTTATTGCTGCCGTGTTTTAAGTATAAATTCGAGCGAACGAACGGAGTGAGTGAGTAGTAAAACATTATTAATTATACATTCGAGCAAACGAACGGAGTGAGTGAGTAATGAAACAATTAATTATAAATTGGAGCGAACGAACGGAGTGAGTGAGTGAGTAATGAAACAAATAATTATAAATTCGAGTGAATGAACGGAGTGAGTGAGTGAGGAGTAATGAAACAAATAATTATAAATTCGAGCGAACGAACGGAGTGAGTGAGTAATGAAACAACTAATTATAAATTCGAGTGAACGAACGGAGTGATATTTAACTTTCTGCTCTTGTGGTGTAATATACTATTACATTTTTAGTTCATTAAAGCGTGTTGTTTTAGTTTTTTTAAAGTAAGGTTCAGCTGTCACACCTAACCTCACTTGTCTAAAGACAAAGACCGATAAAACGTAAAACAGTTATTATTAGACAAAGCAACAATAAATAGCACAAATCTGGGGTCTTCCAGTGAATGTTTATTAATGTCCTTTATAAACGTTTGCAGCTATTAATAATTGTAACAATGGTTGAACACAATGCAACAATGCCATAACCCGAACACACGTTGCAGACACATTGTTGTATTGAAAGCTCTATTATGGTTTATATATGGACATATTTACCTGTTCGCTTATTCCAAGGTAGTGACTTATATACTTATACTTCACAGATATGCGGCACAGTTTATATGCGTGTAGAGGACATGCTTTACACTGTTTCTTTGTTTCGCCGCTCCATTTAGCGACCCGTACTATACTGATGAGTCACTCTCTATTGTTACAGAACCGTAGTATGCTTACAATCAGGTGCGTGTTATTACTCAAGCCGCGATAAATTTTCACATTATTTTTACGGTTTAGTACGCGTAAATATCTGTATTGTATTTGTTTCAAGTCTAATTGTTAGAGAAACAATTGAAATCTGATATCTACTGTAATATATAGTATATTACATCACAAGAGCCGAAAGTTGAATTTCCTGCACTGCGCCACATGAAATCCGAGGCGAAGTCGAGAGCACCATATGTCGCGCAGCGCACGACTTTTAGCTTTCTTGCTCGTGTGCTTTTTCTTCATACCCGGTCGGAACTACGCACTTTCACTAAAAAATAAAAATACTAATTACTTTCAACGGAGCAACGTTGAGGTTATACGTAATGACACATGGATCTAATAATGTCCGTGTAATAACAGCAGATGACTACCGACGGGCGAACATGTGATATGACAAACGTATCAGTGCGCATGACAAGACTGTTTAGGTCCGCCTATACAGACTACAAAAGTGCATAAATGTTATACTTTCGGCTTTAAAATTGAATCAGAAAGTACGTACTTTCGGCATGGTATGAAGAAAAACATTTTTTTCTTCATATCCGGTCGAAAGTAGGTACGTACTTTCGGCTTCGATTTTAAGGCAGAAAGTCTAACATTTATGCACTGCTGGAATTACTCGCATGCCGTCTGTAAGTTTTCTCGTGCACACTGATACGAAAGTATGTACTTTTGACTGGGTATGAAGAAAAATAGTTCACACCATACGGCCAGAAAGTTGAAATTTCCGCACTGCACGTAACATGATGTCCGAGATTGTTTCTCTCTTATTTTTGAGTTTTGATAAAAAAGTTACTTGGAATATTTGTTTGTCTATTTGATTTCTGCACGCTGTTAAAAAAGAAGAATCAACTTAAAAATCTTCCTGTACATATAACTTTTTAACTATAAAATAAAAAATAAATATAAATGTAGTTTTGTTATAAGAATTGTATGTGATCTTACTATGTACAATAGGGATGTTGACTGTATTCAAATAAAAACATAATTTTAACGAAAAGTAGTAAAAAACACTATAGTTTTCCTTACTTTTAAGGAATTTAATAAATAAAACCTAATAAAATCACTCTCAAGTCACGTGACAACAGACACCAATCAGAGCGCATGACGTCATATGTTCAGCCGCTGTCAAAAAACTTCATTGTTTGGTTAATATTTAGTGTGTAATTTATTATTATTTGTTTATAGAAAACGTCAAATTACATGTAACTATAGCAACGACTACGAAACAACTTTTCATCAACTCAGTTTACTAACGTTCATGAGCACAGAATACGCATCTATCGGATGGTAGCTCCCGTGTAAACTTTTGAGCCTCCTTTGGTATGAACAGGTGACGTCACGCGACTAGTATTGGCGTTTTGGACCGAAATTTGAAACGAGATTTAAAATACATGATTTTTAAGGCTTGAG
This sequence comes from Venustoraphidia nigricollis, assembly GCA_034508555.1. Taxonomy (NCBI): domain Eukaryota; kingdom Metazoa; phylum Arthropoda; class Insecta; order Raphidioptera; family Raphidiidae; genus Venustoraphidia; species Venustoraphidia nigricollis. The sequence continues at coordinate 836,691 of JAVRKA010000020.1, forward strand.
TTGTATTTAAATAAAAATAATAAATATTTGTAGCAATATTAGGTACTTATGCACGATTTAAAACACTTTCCCAAAAATAGTCAACATCCCTATTATGTAAAATCATTCAAAAACCCAATTGCCAAGATTTGTGAAGAATTCCCAACACAAAAATGTACGGGAAATTACTTCCTTGAATAAAAAACATTAATAGATTGCATTACAGATCATTAAACATGGACGACATTGCGTTCATCTCACCACTCAAGAACTTAATCCAGACTTATTCAATAAGCAGGTACATATAATATAAGGCTATATTTTATCGTTATGTTCAGATTTCGTTCCGTAGAACATTTCCGGTTTTGTTATCAGTTAAAACGACCTAGGTACGTACTTGTACCTGCCTTGCCGAGATTTTAAGTAGTTCTACGATACCACAGAAGAAGATCACAGAAGTGACACTACTGCTGGTTTGCAGAACGCATTGTCAGAAAATCTGGTTGGAAACATCGCAGTATTGCGTCGGGTTATCAATATTTTTCAAGGGTACCAACGATCAGGGTTATTTGCGGCTATCTTCATTTCATTTTTTTTTTTCATTTTTTACTAGCTTTTGTTTGGTTTTACCTGTCTGTAATCAAATCTGCAAGTTAAATTTGATCCACTTCCAGGTTTCCGAATGAGCTGAAATTTTGTACGCAACTTTGGTTCTGAAGACAACACAATATCGTACATTGAATATTACGGTAGATCTAATATGGCCGCCACCACAAAATGGCGGATTCTTCTTTTCAACCCCCACTACATGGGTATGAAATGAAAGGGTATAATACGCGCCACGGTTCTAAAAGGTTCTGAAGTTAGTCACAAACAGCGTCGCAAATACATATTTTAGAGCCGTCCTGGTTGTTTTGTGGGAAAGTAAGACTCCCACCACGTCCCAGTTGCCGACACAGAACGTGCGCTCGTCGGTGATTGGTTATCGCTGGTTGTCTTGTCAATTGTCGCTTTCCTGCTATAAAGTACAGTCCAGTACGCTATTGTTGAGTCGTTTCTTTAATTGTTAATTGATCAAGATGCCTAATATGCAGTTTTGCATAGACAAGCACGAAATATAATTTTTTGGATGACTTTATGCAAGGAGTTAAACCTTTAGATTTAGCGCAAGTTTGTAGTTTTTCAATCGACTGTACCTGCGCAAGCCTCCATTTGCATCTAACTTCCGAACCTTTTAGATTCATGACACGTACTATATGACAAGTAGAATCAGCAGTGTGACTTCATTCCAAATCCCAAATGGCGGCCGACACAAGATTTCTTTACAATGTAAACTTAAAGTTCGTGAGTACGACAAAAATAAATCATAACTGGTATCGATTTTCGAAAGGGCAGCAAGAATAAAATTAACAAATTAACAAAAGAAGGATGAGCAGTAAACGAAACCGTAAAGCAGGTTGGGGAGATCAACACGCCATTTCTGAACTAAGTAATTAAGTAATTTTCCTGTGTTCCAATGAATTAACCCACCAATTTAACCTTTCATTTATTCTTTGCTGCCATCTGTTAGCGAGTTATACTGATTCTACTATACTAGCACCGCGGTTTCATATTCGATCGGAATCAGTCCTATCGAGAGCTCCTAAAGAAGTTTCACTTGAAAAGTTAAAAAGAATGATAGTAAAAAGTCAGAGGCGACCTTGACCATGGTCAAATAAATATGTATAGAATATAGATACGATCAACAATGTTACTGACCCTTCTGTGAGTTGTGTTCTGTGACGATAGCGGAGCTACCGACGGCTGTTAGTTAAATGGTGCAGAATTTACTGCCAAGTTCACACAATATGTCTTCGCAATTGTTTCTCATTCCACTCTTCTAAGTACTCACAATGCCATCTTACGGCATACGATAGAAGTACATAGAGTGAAGGTACCCGGCTTAAAGTTGCACAATACCAGTATTCATTTCTGGATGTAATAAGACTTTGTAGTCTGTACATCGACATTGCAGCAGAAAAGCTGCTGAAATGAGGATTTTTTTTCTACGTAGTGTACCATGAATACGATGCCAACCCGCTAAAAAAAGTAAATTAAAAAATCAAGAAACCCGATTGCGTAAAAAGAAAATATAGAAACAAGAGCAAATGATAATATGCAGTCGGATGCCTCAGATATTTCTGTTTATTAGTGTATTTGTCATATGGCAACATACACTATTGGCATCGGTGGAACCTAGGGGTCGGACCAAAATTTCTCCTAAATACTTTGGCACCATTTTTAAAAATGTTTATATATGTGCGGGCTATAACTTTCGAAAGAGTTAATTGATTTTAACGAAATTTTGTCCACATGTTGAAAGCCATCACCGCAAATACCCTATTTAAAATGGGCTCAATCGGGCCATTTTAAGGGTAGTTTTTAGGGGTTGAAAAAAGTTTTTGGGCCAAAAAATACCGAAAAAATTTTCAGAAACGTTTCAAAATTAAAATTTAACGTTTTAGTAAAGATTAAAAGATGCTGTTAAAATTTTAATAAAATCGGCCCGACAGGACCGGATTTACAAATTTTATGAAAACACTAGTTTGCAGATAGTGAGTTATTTACTGAAATGTGTATTTGATTTGGTGTAGAGGTTCGATTGATAATAATTGCAATTAAGAAAAAAAATGTTCTTATAAGGGGTGTATTAAGGAGTTAAATTTTTTATTTTGCCCAAAAATCAACTCCAGTTCGCATAATAAAGCCAAACTGTCTGTATTAGCAAATACACTATATTGTCGGCAGGGTTTTGGTACTGCGACGCGGGTTTTTTAATCTTTACAGTTACTACGTGTATGCCTTCGACTGAATATAATCATTTGAACTTGTTTCCATATTTTCTGTTGTCTTTTTACGCAGTCGGGTTTTGTGATTTTTTAATTTACCTTTTTATTGACATCTTTTTAGTGTTAGATTTTATAGTTTTATAGTAGACTATAAATAAATTTAATGAAAAATTACATTTAAACATATGTAGTATATATTTTTGTAATCACCTTTTAATATTTTTCATTTTGATACCCTATAGGATTCGTTTGGAGAAAAATTTCGAGCCACACATTAAGTCACATAAAATCCGCCATTTTGACTTTTTTGACGTCATCTATCCTAAGACACTTGGGTTGCCGAGACAAATCTAACGATACCTTAATTTTAGACATCCGTCTTGCCGTTTGGATGATACGAGGTAATAAAGAATATTACATACATAGATACGCGCAAAAAACATAACCCTTTTTGGCAGTCGGGTAAAATAGTAAGAAGGTACCTATACTCCATTGCATTATTGTAGCATTCATGGTTTCGGCAAAACTAAGAACAACGGGTTCCTTTGAATTTTGGATAGGAAATCCTAAAGAGACGAAGTGGTGTTTTTATTCATTAATTAAAATGTTTAATTATGCTCAAACTTTTCTTCTTCATTATCAGTTTTTAAAATGCGGTGGGAAATATTCATGCTCTATTTGGTTTTCCGACGAATGCAAAATTATGATGAAAGGAAAACAGTAAAAAGAAACAATTACAAAAACTTTTCTACGGAGGGATTGAAATATGAAATTATTTGAACGTGATTTATTGGAAAAACGAAATTCACACTCGAATTCTCAATTAAATACAATGTTCAACAATTTGGTTAGTCAGGGGTTGGCTAAATGTTTGCATTCCGCGTATTTAAAATACATAAATCCATTTTAAATAATTGTATTGCCATCTGTCAAATGGGCATATGACACCTGGTGACAGAAAATTTAACTGAAATAAGTGTAAATTTACGGACTAAAAAATAGGTAAAAAAACGTTTAAGTTAAACGATTTTATTTTAAATCATCAGCTGTACCAAAAACTAGAAAATAATTTGGGAATTTTAACAGACTAAAATAAAATAGAGTTGGGTAACCCAGATCTGACCCGGTTCAAAGAGCCGACTCCGACAGAAGATCCGTGAGAGCCGACTCACTTTTTTTTGAGCCGACGGATCAACGGATCCGCATAACTCAGTGAAACACTTAACACACAGAAGCACATTTTACACTTACGTATCAGTTCTTGCTTTGATGCATCTGTCAGCTCAAATGACTCATGCATCACATGTCTGGCTATGCATTCTTGATTCTATACAGGTCGTGATATGATTGACTGAACTAGGTAACTCAGTGGCAGACTGCAGTAACATATTCAGAACTCGGCTCTTTTTGAACCGGTTCAGTGAGCCGGCTCACATACGGGATCCAGATGCAAAGATGCAGATTACTAAAAAAACCCGTTTTTCCCATCTCTACTGGGAAACATTTTTCTAGACAAGTCATTACTATTTGATTATACAGTCGTTATACAGATTTTTATGCGCCTCACGTTTTTATTTTAGCCTGTTAAAAGTCTCAGATCATTTTTTAATTTTTGGTACAGCTGATGATTTAAAATAAAACCGTTTACCTTAAAAGTTTTTTTACCTATTTTGTTTTTATGTTTTAGTGTATTTTATTAAAAACTCGATTTGCACCCGGAGGAATAATATGATAACTAGCTGACCGGCCAGTTAGTTATCTTAATATTGTATTGTCATCGGAACTTTACATGTGTGCAAAATTTCAAATCAATCGGTTAACGGGAAGTAGGTAAAAAGCTGTCGCAAGATTTGAAACAAAAATAGTTATAAGATATAGGGGTCGAGTTAAATAAAATCGTTTAATAAAATAACTAGATCGTGACGTTATTCATTACAAAACTAAAATAATAATAAAATAAAAAAACCCGGGTCGCCGTGCCAAAACCCTGCCGACAATATAGTGTATTTGCTTGTATAGGGCCGTGTGGTTTTATACTTTTATTATGTGAAATTAAGTTTGTTTTTGGGCAAAATAAAAAATTTAACCCCTTAATACACCCCTTAAAATAACATTTTTTTTCTTAATTGTAATATTATTATCAATCTAACGTCTACACCGAATTAAATACACTCTTCAATAAATAAGTCACTGTCTGCAAACTAGTGTTTTCATAAAATTTGTAAATCCGGTCCTGTCGGGCCGATTTTATTAAAATTGTGGAGACACTTTTTAATCACTACCGGAGGGTTAAATTTCAATTTTGAAACGATTCGGAGAATTTTTTCGGTATTTTGGGGCCCAAAAACAGTTTTCAACCCCTAAAAACTACCCTTAAAATAGCCCGATTAGGCCCATTTTAAATAGGCTTCTTGCGGTGATGGGTTTCAACACGTGGTCCAAATTTCGTTGAAATCAATTAACTCTTTCGAAAGTTATCGCGCGTACACATATATATATATATATATATATATATATACATATATATATAAACATTTTTAAAAATGGTGCCAATGTGTTTAGGAGGTTATGAAACGTCGAGAAATTTTGGTCCGACCCCTAGGTCCCGCCATCCGACCGACGCCAATAGTGTATGTTGCCATATGGCAAATACACTAACAAAAAGTTTTGTTAATTACGTTAATGGATATATATTTTCACAGGAAGACATACCTTTTATTTTCGGTGCTGATGTTCTTGATTGCAATATAATTTTTAGTGTAGAAGAGGTCAGGTAGAGATGATTATATTATAGTGTATTCAAAACTCGCGAAATTATTTAAAGTCCAAAATAATAAAAAAGAAACTCAATTTAAGGCGCACTGCAATTCACAAAAAATAAATTTCACAAGTTTTATTCAAACCGATCCCAATTCTGGTCGCCAATTCATGCACGATTGTACTTGAAAAATACTAACTTTTGAAAGTAAGTGATACGTATTTTCAATAAACGAATAAAGAACCTCAAACGATTCTATTCTCATGAATTCAAGGACGTTTTAACAAAAATCTTTCACATTGAAAAAAAAGGTATTATTACAAAATCATTACTTACGTACCTAGCCTAGGTTGTACACTAGTAAAAACTCAGACGAATTAAATAGACATATTACGATTATCAGTAATTCAATTTGCTGCCATCTAGCAGACTATTGTACATTTAAAACAAAACAAAAAAGGTTGCCTTCTGACAAGTTTACTGAAAATAGAAAATTATACAATTGTGTAAATGTTAGTATATTGTTAAGGCTGTCGGAACGCTCTGAATTTTGTTTGTGCTGAGACCCAGCGGTAAGGGGCGAGGTAGGCAAAAGACATATTGTGAGTGTGACGTTCTTTAGCTCTGTCTCGCTCAAATCATCCGCACGTTTCAATTTTTGGCTGGTGCCAACTACGAGGCCAAAAAAATTTATTGCAAGGGTGCCGCTGTCAATTGATTACTCTAATTTTTGGAAATATTTTGAAGATTTAAAAAACTTTTCCGAAAAAGGAAGAGTCACTTTAGGTTTGTGATGGAACAGTTTTGTGAAATAAGTACGAATAAGGCCGTAGTGTGACATTGAAAACGTGTGTTTTTTTAGCACAATTAATGCCAAATTTTTTCTAGTAAATCGTACATAAATAACAAAAGTAGTCCATTAGAGACCTAGATTTGTCCTTTATCTTCCTTATAGAGAAAGAATTTTTGCAAAATGTTGACGAATAAGTTTACAATCAGTTGACAGCCGAAGCTCTATTTTTGGCTTAAATTCAAAGCGTTCCGACAGCCTTAAGTTGTGATTTTTTGAAATGCAACCCAAAGTAAATGTTAGATGTAGAACTTAAAATCATTTTCTGTCAGTCAGTCATGCTGGGGTGGTTTCATTGTTCTCTCCCTCTTTCTCTCCCTCTTTCTCTCTCTCTCTCTTTAGCATATAGGTGCAATAGATTGCGGAATTTTGTGTCAATCAGACCTTAATCTGTACAATAATTTAGACGTTAAAGAATGGGTTTCAAGAAATTCAAGTCATCTGTTTGTACCGACATCATTTGAAAACATCTTTTTGATTAAACTTAGCACAGTAAAACCCCGTTTAACGCGGGAGATATATTTCAATAAATTCAAGCGCTATACGAAACAGCACTAAACGAGATCATCTTAATACCTAAATAATAGGCATAAGTGAAACAGAACTGAGAATAAGAAAATTTGTTAGTTTTTTCTTTGTTTAGTTTTATTTATTGTTAAATATATTTTTATGACAGTTATTATAAATTTATTAATTGCTAATATCGATTTTTGTTCATAAAACAGTTATGAAAATCAAATAAAAGTTCGAATGAGAAGTTATGTTTGACATATTTTGTATTCTGGGAAGAAGTCATCTAATGTAGTTTGCCTTTTTCTGTTTCATTCAGCAAGCTGTTGTCGATAGCCAGATATTGCATCAATGCCATCGTCTTGCCTTTAAACTTCTATCAACATTTAAATCATTTTGTATAAACTGCAGGGACGTAGCTACCGCCGTATCTGCCGTAAGCAAAAATTAATAAAAACTTCCCAATTTTTTTTTATTTCAGAAATGACAAAAGTCAAAAAAAGCAATATATTTTTTTCCCGCGTAAAGCGTGCGTTCAAAAGTTGGCAACACCCTAAATCGGTTATCGCGGGCTGCGGGATTTGCCCGTTTAAGTCATTTACTTCAACGGGGGAAGGGCCCCCAAACAAATTTTTATACGGGGCCCCGCTAAGGCACGCTACGCTTCTGATAAACTGATCCATAATTTACGTTATAATATCTATTTTTTTTTAGAAACTACGTAATACTGAAACAGCGTTATGCGAAGTCTTACTGTACATTATAAATCATAACAAAAATATAAACTGGTGCTAGGTTCATATGTAACTATGTCGGTTGGTAGCCTTAACGTAAACACGCCCTCTATTACACAAAACAAGTAATTACTTTATAAATCTGGCTTATTTTTACAACTAGACATTTAAATTTAGAATAGGCTACCCTCGGACACGTCTATCATCATTAGATATTTCCATGTTAAATATTTTTTTTTTCATTTAAAAAAAAATAAACATTAAAATAATTACTGTTCTTTTGTTTTAAATACGAGTTACGTGACGGCACCAGAAGTATGTCAGGTTATACTATGTCAGGTTACAAAGTTAATGCGAATATTTCATATGAATGACTTTGTAATTACTTCATGCAAACGTCACAAACGCTGAATGCACCTAAGTTTACAGTAAAGACTCGATTATCTGTAATATGCAAAGAGGTATAAAGTTTGTTTATTCACGCTGCTCTCATATTCTACTCAACAGACCTGATTTTTTTTCAATATTTCAAAGCCTACTTCTTGCTGTGAGACAGACTACGACAAAATGGGGATGAGCAGTCATTGAAAAATGCAACTAGATATCAAACTTTTCCTTAGAACACAAAAGCTAGGTGATAAACAATGAAATTCAGTCTTTTTGTTTTTTTTTTTACAATAACGCCGCGCAGCAACGTAACACCTGGCTTTAATATGGCCGCTCGCTCGCCACTGACTTCGTCATTCACGCGTCCCCGGTCCCTTCATTCCCCGCGGAGATCATAGTACTGCGATCTCTTACCCGATACGTACTCTTACCCCGAATGACTCTATAGATGTCATTCAGGAAGAAGAAGACTTTTGTATACTGTAATTTGTATTAAAATTTTTTTGTTTACTGTATTTAAGAGACAAATATAGGCAAAACCGTTTACGACGACATCTTTTAGAACAACATACCGGTTATATTGACCAAACTCATAGGTCCCAGCTGAATGCTATGTGACCGCCTTATAAAAAAACATTGGTTTTTACGACATTGCTTATTACGACATACCACATATTAAGCGACTACATTTAATGTAATGTCTTTAGATCTTCGGACAATTATATCTGCTAGAATGACAAGCTATATTGTAAACAAAATTCGTACGCACAGAAGTGTTCCAAACAGACTAAAATTACAGATTTTATGAATGACAATGTGAATATTATTCCTATTAATATCTATGAATTTATATGTACCTACACATTCAATAATACTACATACTTAATAATAATTTGCTTTGTACCTCTAAAACATCACCAGTTGTTACGACTATCGGTTTTTACGACCAAATATGAGTAGGTAGACCCTTCGATGTCGTTATAACAGACATTGACTGTATAATAATAATAATAATAATAATGCGTTTAACGTCCGTTTGTTGACTTTATGTCATAACAGACGCCATTCGCACCATTACTATTTTCCATTTTACTACTTCCCGTTATTTTTTAAACTTCAACTTTAACTAATAGCAATGGGCGAATGAAGGAATTATATGAAATTAGGATAAGATACGTAATTTTTGAACTGGGAGTTTGATAGGTAATCGGCCATGGCCTTGAATAAGGAACCATCTCGATATTTATCTGGAATTAATTGAGAGAAACCATGGAAAATTTCAATCAAGATGGCCGGTACAGGAATTATCCTTTCTCGGCGAGACGCAGTAGGATATATGTATATCTATTTCTATTTTCCTCTTTGCAATAATAGTAAAGATAAAACGCAAATTAGTGAAATTTCAACCGGATTTCACAAACTACGAATCTAGATCAGCCGTTTACAATTTTATATAGCTGTTAAGGCTGTCGGAACGCTCTGAATTTTAAGTTAAAAATAGAGCTTCGGCTGTCAACTGATTGTAGACTTATTCGTCAACATTCTGCAAAAATTCTTTCTCTATAAGGAAGAAAAAGGACAAATCTAGGTCTCTAATGGACTACTTTTGTAATTTATTTACGATTTACTAGAAAAAAGTTGGCATTAATTGTGCTAAAAAAACACACGTTTTCAATGTCACACTACGACCTTATTCGTACTTATTTCACAAAACTGTTCCATCACAAACCTAAAGTGACTCTTCCTTTTTCGGAAAAGTTGTTATAATCTTCAAAATATTTCCAAAAATTAGAGTAATCAATTGACAGCGGCATCCTTGCAATAACATTTTTTAGCCTCGTAGTTGGCACTAGCCAAAAACTAAAACGTGCGGATGATTTGAGCGAGACAGAGCTAAAGAAAGTCACACCCACAATATGTCTTTTGCCTACCTCGCCTCTTACCGCTGGATCTTAGCACAAACAAAATTCAGAGCGTTCCGACAGCCTTAAGTTGATTTTTCCGCATCTGTATCGGCCGTGAATAGAAGCAACCGCAGGTAATGAGGTAGCATATTTAGCGTATGTAAATATATAATATATTAAGTTAGTGTACGCTCATAATATTATCCACAACCCCGCACATAAAACGGGGTTATTTATAAAACATTCAAAAGACCACAGCGCGCGAGAGCTTCGAGACGCGCGCTTTGCCGGCGCTGTGTGCTTCGGTTAAGGTAAAACCTAACCTCAACACAACTTACACACATGACCACGTCTTTCTATCATCAATAATTAAAGCTGATATACACAGCATACGTATTTTTAGACTTAAACTAGCTGTACCCGCTGCGTCGCTCGCCCTCGATTCGTATATAATGCTTCCTGATAGCCCTAACATGATCAATCAATCATTGACTAATTTGTTTAGCTTTAACTTTGAAGTTTGAAGCTAACGTATAATCTATCTATATATTATATAAAAATCAATGTGTGTATGTATGTTCCCTATGGACTCCAAAACGGCTGAACCGATTTTGATGAAATGTTCAGGCAATTCGCTCAGCGAGTGATCCTGTGAAGTTCGGTAGCGATCGGATCAACAGATTTTTTTTATTTTATGGCAATTTTCATTTTTCTTCGACTTTTGAACATTCACAATTAAAAGCGATTGAATTCGCGCAAATTCAATACACGTTGAGAATTGTATGATAATGAGTCTCATCTTTTATGGCTATAGATAATTAGTGCGGAGCCGCTAGTACTTAATAATTTTTCAAAACGATGCAGTAGTTCCAGAGTTGTAAGCAAACAAACTTAGACAGCCAATTTGTTTTTCAAAAATACGATCCTTAATGAAAATAGTAGATTTTTATAGTGAAGAGTAGGGATCCGAGCAATGTTGATACAACCGACAAAAAGTCTGAAAAATCATTTTCCCACTTATAAAATATCGTAAATACCCTCAAAGAAACAGAGTCTACAGATATTGGTTCCTTTACTATTTTATAAGTGCTAATTAGTGTATTTGCCATAAGGCAACATACACTATCGGCGTTGGTCGGATTGCGGGACCTAGGGGTCGGACCAAAATTTCTCGACGTTTCATAACCTCCTAAACACTTTGGCACCATTTTTGAAAATGTTTATATATATATGTGTATATATATATATATATATATATATATATATTTATATACTTATATATATATATATATATATATATATATATATATATATATATATATATATATATATGTGTGTGCGGGCAATAACTTTCGAAAGAGTTAATTGATTTTAACGAAATTTGGTCCACGTGTTGAAATCCATCACCGCAAGAAGCCTATTTAAAAAGGGCATAATCGGGGCATTTTAAGGGTAGTTTTTAGGGGTTGAAAAATGTTTTTGGGCCCCAACATACCGAAAAAATTCTCAGAATCGTTTCAAAGTTGACATTTAACCCTTTAGTAGTATTTAAAAAGTGTCCCTAAAATTTTAATAAAATCGGCCCAACAGGACCGAACTTACAAATTTTTTGAAAACACTAATTTGATAGTGATTTATTTATTGAAGGGTGTATTTAATTCGGTGTAGACATTAGATTGATAATAATATTGCAGTTAAGAAAAAAAATGTTATTTTAAGGGGTGTATTAAGGAGTCAAATTTTTTATTTTGCCCAAAAACCAACTTAAGTGTGCATAATAAAGCTACACTGCCTATATTATCAAATACACTATATTGTCGGCAGGGTTTTGGCACTGCGACCCGGGTTTTTTGTCATAATGATGAGATAAAAGTTGAATTCATTGATAACGCGGTTTGCCTTAACAAAAATACCACAGCAGAAAGAGAAACAAGAAAAACGAAGAATTATATAATGTATAAAAAGAATTAACGAACTCTCACACAAAAATGCGGGAATGGTTCACAATATAATATATAAAGCTCAATGTAACGGCTAACTCATTGAAACTGACTGACTGATATCAAAACAATTGACCACATAAATAAAAGTTGGTCGAGCACGAAATTTAAGTATTTCTGTGACTCATTTCTTGTTAGTGTATTTGCCATATGGCAACATACACTATTGGCGTCGGTCGGATGGCGGGACCTAGGGGTCGGACCAAAATTTCTCGACGTTTCATAACCTCCTAAACACTTTGGCACCATTTTTAAAAATGTTTATATATATATGTATATATATATATATATATATATATATATATATATATGTGTGTACGCGCGATAACTTTCGAAAGAGTTAATTGATTTCAACGAAATTTGGGCCACGTGTTGGAATCCATCACCGCAAGAAGCCTATTTAAAATGGGCCTAATCGGGCTATTTTAAGGGTAGTTTTTAGGGGTTGAAAAATGTTTTTGGGCCCCAAAATACCGAAAAAATTCTCCGAATCGTTTCAAAATTGAAATTTAACCCTTTGGTAGTGATTAAAAAGTTTCCCCACAATTTTAATAAAATCGGCCCGACAGGACCGGATTTACAAATTTTATGAAAACACTAGTTTGCAGATAGTGACTTATTTATTGAAGGGTGTATTTAATTTGGTGTAGACGTTAGATTGATAATAATATTACAATTAAGAAAAAAATGTTATTTTAAGGGGTGTATTAAGGGGTTAAATTTTTTATTTTGCCCAAAAACAAACTTAATTTCACATAATAAAAGTATAAAACCACACGGCCCTATACAAGCAAATACACTATATTGTCGGCAGGGTTTTGGCACTGCGACCCGGGTTTTAATTTTAAAATTAATCAATGAAAAATTACAGACGGTCGTTTTATTGCGGAGGACTTCTATTTGTGTGATAAGAGCTTATGTTTTGTTTTTTTATAAAACCAACATAGATAGATTGTAGATTATAGACGCTAAACATCTGAGTCTATATAATAAATATAAAACAAAACAAAAATAAAACAATATATAAAATCAATGTGACTAACAAATTTACTTATATCCATTACCTTCTTAATACAATGTTTTCTAGTGGAATAGATTATAAACGTCTGACAATTAAGATCAATTAAAAAAATTAATTAATGAAAAAATTCTGTCCCCGTCGGGAATCGAACCCGCAATACTTCCGTCACATGTAGGCCGTCGGTCGATACTGAATAAATGATTCCATAAATCACATTTCATAATTCCGCGATCGTTTCCTCGTAAGCTATATTTGATTTTTATTAAAAGTATTAAAATATATATTGTACACAATAACATTTTCTAACAAATAAAAGAATACATCGGATATTATATTTATATAGTTCCGGTTGTAGAACTGTTTTGTTGCAGACACAAATCTCATCAAGGGTTGTCTATTTTTTTCTCTAAATTCGTTACAAATGTTCACAGCTTTTAGTTTTTACATGACTATGAAAACATGTTAATACAGATTGGAGTGTTCATTTGTTTGTGTCGCCATCAGTAACAAAAAAATACTAGACCTATTTTTAGAGAATTTTTATTCGAAACCGTAGCCAGAATCAAATTTAAGATAGGGCAAAATAAATTTCAAGTGGGTCGCAAAAAACAATCCGAAATTACAAAAACGCGAATATTATTGTACGCTGACTGTTTTCAAGGTTATTGACTAGGGATTGCAATGCTGGATCCAGCACTCCAGTAAGCCAGCTGGATCCAGCACAGTTTTGGTCTTGCTGGATCCAGCGGTGCGGATCCGCAATCAGCTAAAAGCAAGTAATTAACTGGGTCTGAGAAGGATTATGATAAGATATTGAAGAAGGAAATGTCACTTTATGAAAGTGAGGGAGTAAGATGTGAAAACCTAACTTTAATTTATTTAATCTATAATTATGTCTCTAAACCATGCAGCGTAGAGGTAGTGGGAGCCCTTTCCGCAGGCAGGTATATTTGCAGTTCTTTAGGAAGTAGGCTGGGAAATAAAACCATCAATAACATTTCTTTTTTGGGATCTTACTTTAAAAAAAGTAAACAAAAAAACTGTTACATAATTAATTCGCTTTATTTAAATGTATTAAATTATATAATTTATATTAAAGTTTTGTTTCTAATAAGAGTTAACTAAACATTTTATAAGCGGGAAACGAAATTTTATTTCTAAAATTATTGAGAGTGAGAAACTGAGACTACACAGTTTGTAAAATAGGTAAACGAACAGCTATTTCAGATATCTAAAATATCAATTTAGGTAATTTAAGACTGTATTGTGATAATTAATAATTATACTCCGAATACTCGTAACTATTACCTACTATTAGAGTACTTTACTAACGCCAAAAAAACGAGTATTTGATGTAAATGTAGATAAATAGTTATTAAAGTTTCTAGAGTTAAAAAATTGTTACATTTATTTGAAAAATCGATTAATGCTGGATCCGAGCTAGATTTGCTTTAAACCAGCATAAATCCAGGTGGATTGAAAATGCCGCTGGATTGCAATCCCTATACGGAACCCTTCGTGTACGAGTCCGATTCGCATTTGGCCACTTTTTTTTGGACGTCCCTTATTCAGTTCTGCTGGGGCATTGCAAAGCTGTCAAGGAACGTTTTTTTTTTATACACAGACGCGGGCATTTCTCTTTGCCTTGAAAATACCGTATCTACCCTACATGCACCACTCATATCGCACAGTGGTAATGTTTTTTTCATGGGCAAACTGAACGATTGCCAAACACGCACTGGATTACATCATATACCGTGGTAGGCACTCTTTCTCTCTCTCTCTCGCTCGCTCTAATCACAGTGCAATTTATATACACATTGAGAGAGATAAGGATATAGTTCAACTGAAAAATCCTCTGCATCGTCCTTGATTCTCTAAAGTTCCCAAAGAGTTGCGTAAAAATATTTTTACACGTAAAACTGCGTTTTTTCCGTGGCCATGAATCGTGACTAAACAGTCTCATTATGAGCCGTGTGTTAAAAAAACTAAAACAACACGCTTTTATGAACCAAAAAATGCTAAATAATTTGACAACAAAATTAGCTTTACTGTAAAAAGCGTGAGGTGCTATCTACTTAAATTTTCATAATAGCCCTACGTTTACAATTAGCTAGTAAATGATTTTTTTTTGCCGATATTAAGCACTCCATGCTTTTTACAGGAAAGCTAATTTTGTTGTCAAAATATTTTGCATTTTTGAGCTCATAAAACCGTGTTTTTTTAGTTTTTTCAAACTCGAATTTTAATTATAAGACTAAAAAACAATATTGCATTTGACTATGGAGTAGGCAAAGTAACGTCCGTCACTGTACAGCGTATTTAGCTTGCTTGCTGTAATTTTTCAAGTTTTTTTTTATTCTGAAGGTCCTAGTTAAGATAATGAGACAAACTTATTAAATTATTGTATTGTCATCGGTCCTTGATAAGTGTGCAAAGTTTCAGTTTAATGCGAGTTTCACGTTCAAACATTCCTTTACAAACAAACAAACATACAGGTGAAGCTAATAAAAGCCTGTTAAAAAACACTGTCGACAGGAGTTTCTTGTTTATTTCTTTTTACGCCACATTCGTTTACATGTTCAAAAAAATATTATGCGTGACAATTGTGAGAAGGTGTCTCCCAAGGTGACTCCTTTTTAAAAGTCTGATTTCAATGAAATATGGTATACTTATGTAGAAGGTTTCGTTCGCGTTAGCATAATAAAATAAAATGTCTGTTGACCGTTGAAAAATCTAAATAGAGTTCGATAGAATATATCACAATTAATATTTCGGTATTAGTATTATTTTTTTTTTAAATATGTTATCTCACACGATTCCTTTTCTTGTAGTTCTTAGAATTTCGTTGATGTTGATTTTTCTTTTACCTGGCTGCCGGAGCAAATTTTGAAAAACATTTGACAGACATAGTAGGTATGACGGTATGTATTATTTTATTCAATAATAAAAATATCATTAGATAAAAAAAATCTGTTTTTTGTGCATACATTTCCACGAATTTCGTTAATACCAGACGATTTTTTGCAGCGTACCAGTCGGTCAATAAAAGTTCAGGGTCGTTGAAACGCTCCGCTAAAATACGAACCACTCGCGACGCTAATGACCTGTTGTCGAACGTCTATAATCCACAATCTCTCGCACCGCTCGAAGCGACCATCTCTTATAAAACTTAACATAACCTAACATAACTCATACCATTAAAAAAACCCGACTAGTTTTCCGACCTCGATTCAATTCTACTTGACAAAAGAAACGATCGATCTACATGAATGCCATCTATGTATGTTCTTAGGGTACCTAAATAAAAGACAGGCCATCACAACTATAGACTAACACCGCGGTGGTAATTTTGTCCATTTTTCATTTCATTATTTATTGACGGCGGCGATCTCACCATCATTCGAAGCAAAACAAGTGTTTTTTTTTCGCCCACTCGCTCTTTTTAACCCCTAATAAACTCTGCCATACGTGTTATTGAATACTTGTTTTTAAGTCCTTGTTTGGTTTTGTCTACAAAGCCTTATTCCCCGAATTATTTGCTTTGAAGCAAAACGTATATTATTAACCAACAATTGTACATTCTGAAGCCACTAACTTTTTGCATTTTGACGGGGTGGTCATAGTTTGGAATAACATAAAAGGGCAAAACCCTAATCTAAAATATCAATGTGGCAATGGAAATTTTTTATCTCAATTAAAATTTTTGACGATCTGTCATAAATTTGAATTCTGGTTGCGCTGCATTCTATGTAGCAACAGACTAGGCGACGTAAATGAAACAGCTACATTGAAATACACGTAAATTATTTCCTTGATCCGTGAAGCACTATTTTTTAATGCTGGGTTTCTGCTACGGCTTTCAAAGTAAATTACAGAGGTTGCCTCGTTCCGTTGGGTAGTAGTGGCGGACATGTCAATTGATTACGTGGCAACAGCTGTTGTTTATAAACTTTAAAGGCAGCAGTTAACAAATGACAAAGCAATCAAAAGACAATATTGATATTATTTGCAATAAATTGAATTTTTAAGGTAAGAAATGTATATCCTTGTACACAATTAATATATAAGTTGGAGTAATATTTTTCGTTCTTTATTATGTAAATACATTTTATAAAAATACTTTCAAGTTTTAAATATTCATTAAATAAAAAGTCTTTGGAACAGCAGCAAGCAAATCTTTTAATTTTTCTGCACCAAGTTAAACATAAATGATATTTTTGATATTGTTATTGTTGATTGATAAAAATATGAACGTTCCGCCAGCTGACGTCGTTCCTGCACTTACACTGATTGGTCAGATACAACGAGAAAAAGTTGTTACTTGTTAGTAATTTATACGAATGCAAAAATTTCACAAGTGTCTAGCTGTACAAATTAATTTCAACATGTTTTAAATCATCATGGTATATCGTTATTAACGAATATAATGTGAAACGAGAATAACAGTTGTAAACAGCGTTGCCAGATGTCCCGATTTTGGCGGGACGTCCCGATTTTTAAATCAAAATTAAATGTCCCGCGCGGGACAGGCTCAGTTCCGCTTTTCGGGGATGACTCGACCGTGAGTAAATAATTATTCTCTTATTGTAAGTTGCAATTTGTAACACTCACTCCTCAGACTATTGTTTAAAACGCCATATTTTTCTAATGAATAAAACTTTTTTAATTTTGATTTCTATTTTTTTTATTCAAAAGACGAATAGGGTAAATATGATTTAAAATGTCATATTTTTATTAAAATACATTTTCTATGGCTATTTTTGCTATCTATTGTCACGTAAACGTAATTTGATCTCAAATATAAAGATAAATATTTGAAAACTTCTGATTACATACGTTTTTTTACTATGTCCCGCTTTCGACGAAAGAATCCCGCTTTTTTCACTCAAAAAGTTCCAAAATCCCGACTTGGCAAAAAAAAATCTGGCTACGCTGGTTGTAAACCAAGCACGTTCGGTGAATTAGTGATTAATTAGGAACGCCTATATTGAAAACAAAATATTACAGGTTCGATTCCGGACAACACCAGTATTGTTTTTACGTTTTTTACAAATTTTTGAGGTTTTCCATAATCCGACTAGAACTTGACCAATACTCAATTTTATAAAAAAAATCTTTTTCTGACTACGTGTTGTGCCTAAAGGTTTAAATTATTGCCCGTGCTAAATTTCATTAAAATCGATTCACGAAATCAACTGTTGAACGATCGAGTTGTTCGACTATCTACACTAATATTATAAAGAGGAAAGATTTGTATTTTTGTGTGTGTGTATGTTTGTAATGAATAAACTCAAAAACTACTGTGCCGATTTATAAAATTCTTTCACCATTAGAAAGCTACATTCACCATGAGTAACATAGGCTAGAAAATATTAGGGATCCTTACTAAAACTTTAGTAACGTAACCCAAGGTGTAAAAAAATGCCATAAAACATCTTTCGTCGCATGCGCTGCGAAAACTATTGATGATAGAACAAAAGTATGTTCTACAATATTAAAGAACATATCAATAACTACAAAAAACTTCGCGATACTATATGTCCAACTATTATCGTTATGTCACAATAACCACTTTTTACATTTTAATAATCTATATAGATAAAAGACGATGTATATGTAATCTATGGACTCCAAACGGGTAGACCATTTTTGATGAAATTTTCAGACAATCTTTAGATTAGCCCAGCGAGTGATCGTCTGAAGTTTGGTAGCGATCGGATCAACAGAATTTTTTAAATTTCTTTTTGGGAAATAAGGTTTTTCTTCGATTTTTGAACATTCACAAATAAAAGCGATTGAATTCCCGCAAATTCAATACATGTTGAGAATTTAATGATAACGATTCTCATCTTTTGTATCCTATATATTACATTTACACCCGGGCGAAGCCGGACTGGGTCGCTATATTAGATAAAAAAACTCCCAGCCTGTTATCAGCTATATTATTAATACTGTGTGGTGGTCTCGTTTCATTTGAAACATAAAAAATCGTATAAATGCGTTTGTCATATACTTACTTACACTACGAGAGAAAACGAAGGTTTATAACGCACGCAAACTCGCATGTTTGGGTCCGCTTTCAACTATAAAGGCCGGTTGGGGCTTGGGGTTTGGGGGGGATTCTTGTATAATGTGGCCTGTGGTACAGCTGCAACAAAAGGGTTTGTGTCGTTGTCGGATTACATTAGCCTGTCCGTGTCACGAATTGTGCTGCCATAGAAAAATATTACACGTCTAGACAACAAAAAAGAGACAAAAACACTGCATATTATAGACGCTCGAAAAACATGTTCGATGAAGATTAGGGTCAGTATTCGAATGGGACTTTTGTACAGTGGCATAGCTACTGGGGCCCTAAAGCTCCTGAACGGCGATGTTCTAAAACGTTATTTATATATCCTAATCGAATAAAGAACTTTTGACTTTTGACTCTTTGGCTTCTGCAGTCTAGCTCACAAGTTGAAAGCGTGTTAATTTTTGGTATTGCGAGTTAAAATATGTGTCATAGCTCATTGGATTCGTAATCACCTCTAAAAAATGTACAAAAGTTTGAAATCCGTACATAAACAATTGCAAAAGCTATTAACAATTAAAGAATCCCAAAAAAGGGAGTTTATTTTTTGCAAATAACTTGACAACTATTAATGCTAATGAAATTAAAAAAAAAGATTCCTAGAAAGGAGGAAATTTTCGAAAAACTTCATCTCTATTAAGTAACAATCCTTTTCAGTTAATATTGAAAATAGGGCTCCGTGTGGTCGGCGCTGTGCCGATAAAAGTTAACCAGTTTAGATAGGACTCCGATTTCATTTTTGCACCGGGACCCTTGGTTTCGTAGCTACGCCACTGCTTTTAAGGAACAAAATAAAATATTAGAAAAAAAACTTTTTAAAAACAAGCTTTTATTGCAGTGTACTAAAAATTAAAAACATAATTTTTAATAATTTTGGTTCATAATTATAAAAGCGCGGATTTGTAAGCTCTATGATAGTCACGACCCACGATTTTATAATTATGAACCTAAATTGTTAAAACCTATTTTTATCCTTTTTAGTACACTGCAATAAAAGCTTGTCTTTAAAAAGTTTTCTTTCTAATATTTTATTATCTTCTTTTTAGAGCATTTAAACAAAAGCTTGTTTTTAAAAAATATTTTTTACTATTAATTTATTCGTATTCTTCTCAAAAAACCCTTTCATTTGATACCCATATCATGAAAATGCATAAAAAATATATAGTCCGCCATCTTGGACGGTTCGCCATATTGGATTTAGAATAACGTCACTTATTTAACTTGCAAGATTCATTACAGACAGACAGACACCGGGACAGGCGAAACTAAATAAAAGCTTGTAAAAAGTGGTCTACGCTCGAGGCTTCTTACATAGCGTCGTTTATTTCATGGTACCGTTAAATATTTTTTTAAACATATGACGTTCATTATACTACTTTTTTATACCGAGTTTGCAAATCATTTGTAAAACATATAATAGTAAAATTTGATTGACTGTGGCAACTGACTTACAATGATAAAGAAAATAATGTATTATGTACGATTTTTTGTACACATGCAAATTTTTATGGAACCATTTTATTTCTAGAAATAATCATTAATTTTGTTTTATAATGTAAATATTATACATAAGTTACTTCACATTAACCAGTAGTTCCCAAATGTTTCAATACTGTCTTCTAGCCATGTCAAATGTTCCTGAAAAAAGTCGCTATGATTAGGAGACGTGCACCGCCAAATTTTGCTAGTAAAAAGGAAAGATTATAGACGCTCGACAACTCAGTATGCTAGAGCAATTCAAATTCAAGTTTTGAATTTGTATTAATTAATGCCGACATACGAGGTTTTAATTTTATCGACATGCGTCCAGAGAAACTTTATTTCATTTATTCACTAAGAAAAAAAATTATTTGAGGTTAAAAAAATTTTTTTTTGATCTCAATAAATTATACGATCTAATAGGCACAAACAAATATTTGTTTTAGTATTAAGTATATTTAGTTAACGCGAGGAAAGCCTGATAAGTAGCCTATCATTTGAGTTAAGGCTGTCGGAACGTTCTGAATTTAAAGCCAAAACTAGAGCTTCGGCTGTCAACTGATAGTAGACTTATTCGTCAACATTCTGCAAAAATTCTTTCTCTATAAGAAAGATAAAGGACAAATCTAGGTCTCTAATGGACTACTTTTGTAATTTATGTACGATTTACTAGAAAAAAGTTGGCATTAATTGTGCTAAAAAAACACACGTTTTCAATGTCACACTACGACCTTATTCGTACTTATTTCACAAAACTGTTCCATCACAAACTTCCTTTTTCAGAAGTTTTTTAAATCTTCAAAATATTTCCAAAAATTAGAGTAATCAATTGACAGCGGCACCCTTGCAATAGCATCTTTTATCCTCGTAGTTGGCACCAGCCAAAAATTGAAACGTGCGGATGATTTGAGCGAGACAGCTAAAGAAGGTCACATCTACAATATGTCTTTTGCCTACCTCGCCCCTTGCCGCTGGGTTTCAGCACAAACAAAATTCAGAGCGTTCCGACAGCCTTAAGGAGCCCAATATGCATATAGCAAATTTCATTTAAATCGAATCAGCATTTTAAAAGTTATGATGGAACAAGACAAACATATATACAACCTCTCTTTATAGTTTTATTATTAGTGTTGATACTTGTTGATTTTAGTATTGATTAGGAGAAAAGAAAGATTGTAGATTATTGACGCTCCCCAAACAATGAAACATCCCCCGTTGACCATCTGTAAAAATTTTGAAACATTGTGACGTTACCGCGCAAAATGCCTAAAAAAGATGAAATGTCAGTTAGAAAAGTGAGTACGCGAGTTGGAACTAATACTTCTTTGGGATGAAAATACATGCAAATAATTTAATTAAAT
Source organism: Venustoraphidia nigricollis (assembly GCA_034508555.1). Taxonomy (NCBI): domain Eukaryota; kingdom Metazoa; phylum Arthropoda; class Insecta; order Raphidioptera; family Raphidiidae; genus Venustoraphidia; species Venustoraphidia nigricollis. The sequence goes on from JAVRKA010000020.1 coordinate 858,578, forward strand.
AAAATCTTCAAAAAGTTAAACAATAATTCTTACAAAAAATTCGCCTCAAATATTTTGAAAACATTTCAGTCTGGGTCTCTTATATAACTAACTTCACTGTGTCGAATTTTCGGTAGCGCGGCTCACTTCATACTGTCAAATTTTTGTTAGTTGTGCGCGCGCAACTTCTGTTGCTTGCTAAATTTTTACTCTCAAGGCGCCAAAAGAAATATAACAGCAAAAATGAATACTTGACATTAGAGTTGGGTAACTCAGATCTGAACCGGTTCAAAGAGCCGACTCCGACAGAAGATCCGTGAGAGCCGACTCACTTTTTTTTGAGCCGACGGATCAACGGATCTGCATAACTCATTGAAACACTTAACACACAGAAGCACATTTTACACTTATGTATCAGTTCTTGCTTTGACGCATCTGTCAGCTCAAATGACTCATGCATCACATGCTTGGCTATGCATTCTTGATTCTATACAGGTCGTGATATGATTGACTGAACTAGGTAACTCAGTGGCAGACTGCAGTAACATATTCAGAGCTCGGCTCTTTTTGAACCGGTTCAGTGAGCCGGCTCACATACGGGATCCAGATGCAAAGATGCAGATCACTAAAAAGACCCGTTTTTCCCATCTCTACTTGACATGAAGTAGTATATGATTTAAGAACACATGATGAGAAAGGTTTGTTTTGAATCGTTGAAAATAATAATTTGTAGTTTCATAATATTTATTTTAATGTTGGTACTACTTAGCATTTAGTGTACTTGATGTACCTGAACTGAGTAGCAACCAGTATTGTACAAGCATCACCGGATATAACGTCGTGGTTGAAATCACAGCAGCGTGATTATTGCAACGGGTTGTGGATTTATATAATCAGCCACCCATTCAGTGCCTTGACCGGGCAATTATTTTTTTTATACAGACTGTCGCCCAATTCGATGGTACAATCCATGGAGACTAAACAAGGAGTACGAACTCCAGGTGTACAAATAGCTTCCTAAAATAAGAGATCACTGTCTAGTGGTCTGCATGTACCAGCTTTAAAATACAAAATTTGCGGGAAATAATTATTTCAAATGCGAGACAAGGGTTTAAAAAGCGGGATCCAACTAATTTTATTTAGAATACAAAAAAACGTGAAATTTTCTTTACAAATCAGGATGAGAAGTAAAATAAAACACCTTGTTAGATTAATAATAGTCAATATTTACTTAAAAAAACAGTTATAGTGTAATTTAGACTTTATTTTGAAAACTATAAATTACTTTTTAAATGAGTATTTTTCTTGACATTTGGCACTTTTAAGGATTTTTCATTTTTAAGTACAAAATTGTAAAAAACTTTGCATGGATAAGAAAAATTTACTTGTAGATCTGACTTTACAGAATCCACATCAAGACGATTTCGTGCGTCGATCCAGGCATTATTACAAAGTGAGAAGACTCTCTGCTGTTGCATTAGAACACGGAATAGCAATGTATTTAGCGTCCTCCGAAAAGCGGGATATTTAGCGTCCCGCACACACCCTGAGCGGAACGTCTCGTTAAGGGTATCAGAAACGGGACGTCCCGCATATAGCGGGACGGTTGGCAACCCTATCTGCATGCATCGAAACAATGGAAGGATATGTACCGAAACTACGGCGGATTCTTCGAAAATTAAATAAGCAATTTAGCATGCTTTAATTTAAGTAAACAAATAATGAAAAATTCCATAGCAAAATTCAAATGGAAATTGGAAATCAGTTGTAAATGAAATTCATATCAGTGCAAAAAAAGAAAAAACCCGGGTCGCAGTGCCAAAACCCTGCCGACAATATAGTGTATTTGCTTGTATAGGGCCGTGTGGTTTTATACTTTTATTATGTGAAATTAAGTTTGTTTTTGGGCAAAATAAAAAATTTAACCCCTTAATACACCCCTTAAAATAACATTTTTTTCTTAATTGTAATATTATTATCAATCTAACGTCTACATCGAATTAAATACACCCTTCAATAAATAAGTCACTATCTGCAAACTAGTGTTTTCATAAAATTTGTAAATCCGGTCCTGTCGGGCCGATTTTATTAAAATTGTGGGGACACTTTTTAATCACTACCAAAGGGTTAAATTTCAATTTTGAAACGATTTGGAGAATTTTTTCGGTATTTTGGGGCCCAAAAACAGTTTTTAACCCCTAAAAACTACCCTTAAAATAGCCCGATTAGGCCCATTTTAAATAGGCTTCTTGCGGTGATGGATTTCAACACATGGCCCAAATTTCGTTGAAATCAATTAACTCTTTCGAAAGTTATCGCGCGTACACATATATATATATATAAATATATATACATATATACATATATATATATATATATATATATATATATATATATATATATATATATATATATATATATATATATATACATATATATAAACATTTTTAAAAATGGTGCCAAAGTGTTTAGGAGGTTATGAAACGTCGAGAAATTTTGGTCCGACCCCTAGGTCCCGCCATCCGACCGACGCCAATAGTGTATGTTGCCATATGGCAAATACACTAATTAGCTACCTTTTTATTGCGTACGATTTAGTAGGCAGACTCTGTTAATATTTGTCCTATTTGAGTTCGTGCTCCTTGTATAGTCTTCAAGGTACAAATCACAAATAAGTTTTTGGCTAAATTTTTGTAAAAGATTTTTTCTGAGTATTTTGTATGAAAAATTGGAAAGATGTGTCCACGTTCGAACTTAACCCATTTTTTTCCGAGTTTTGTATAAATAGTATATAATTATATTTTGTATAAATAGTATTTCATAACAGCAATTTTTTTAATTAAGTGTGATTTTTCTGTTTAAAATAATGCAGGTTGGCAAACTTTATGAACATTTCTATCAACATAATTACAATTTTTTAGACGCTTGTTCCAATTTTGAAACACTGGGACAAACGTACCGAGTTCCAATTTTCGAACATTGGGAAAAAATGGATTAAAGTTAAGGCACTTTTTAAACGGCTGCAAAAATATCAAAACTGGCATATCGACGATGTATTTTCAAGTTCTTACTTCTCTCAAAATCGGATAGAATGTCACTACAAAAGCACCTGAAATTAAAATGATAAGGTTAATGTCAAAACCGGCTTTAACGCGAACGCAGCCGCGGGTTAAAGACTATCGATTTCACATTTATTTGACAAAAGCACTAGGTCGTTAAATGGGGTTAGTTAAAGCTGCATTTCAGCGCTATCGAAAAGTTAAGTCGATAAATGCACCTCATAATATTGGAAACGAACGTCAACCTATTCCGAGGTCAACTAACTTAACCGCAACTGGCTTAAATAAGGACCAAGTTTGTTCTGAACTACAAGTGTAACAGAGTGTACTAAACTACACCTTGCGAGTGTACTTTTCATCAGTGCAGTATTTCTCAAACTGTGTTACCCAAAAAACGGGGTCGTTCCTCTAATTAGTGTATTTGCCAGATGGCAACAAACACTATTGGCGTTGGTCGGATGGCGGGAGCTAGGTGTCGGACCAAAATTTCTCGCCGTTTCATAACCTCCTAAACACTTTGGCGTTTTTTAAAAAATGTATATATATTATATATATATATATATATATATATATATATATATATATATATATATATATATATATATATATATATATATATATATTTATTTATTTCGAAGGAGTTAATTCATTTTAACGAAATTTGCCATACATGTTGGAATCCATCACCGCACGAAGCCTATTTAAAATGAGCCCAATCGGGTCATTTTAAGGGTGGTTTTTAGGGGTTGAAAAAAGTTTTTGGGCCCAAAAATACCGAAAAAAATTTCAGAATCGTTTCAAAATTGAAATTTAACCCTTTAGTAGTAATTAAAAAGTGCTCCTAAAATTATAAGCAAATCGGCCGGACAGGACCGGACTTACAAATTTTATGAAAACACTAGTTTGCGTATACGAATTTACTTACGTATTTAATTTGGTGCAGATGTTGGATTGATAACAATATTTCAACTAATAAAATTATTATTGTAAGGGGTGTATTAAGGGGTTCGATTTTTTTTTATTTTGTCCAAACACAAACTTAAGTTCATGTAATAAAGCCACAATACTTGTATTAGCAAATACACTATATTGTCGGCAGGGTTTTGGCACTGCGACCCGGGTTTTTTAAAATTTACATTTGTTTATTAACCCATGGGCTCAAAGAGTAGATGACTAAAACGGAAATAGAAACCGTTTAAAAACAAATTTTTGAAGTTATACTTCTTTTGGCGCATTGAGGGTAAAATTTTCTCTGTTACGGAAGTTGCGCACGCAGCATGCAACGAAAATGAGACACCATGAAATTAGTTGTTAATTTAATATGAATGTACTACGTGTATCGGTAAGGCTGAAATCGCCGATAAAGCTGACTCTTCCATGCAGTATAGTTTTAGTTTGTATTCATAGATGATACGCGTCATTTCTCTGTTACTATGTGCTGATTGAATTGCTCACCTATTATCCAAAGTACTACTCGAAGTGAACAGGCTAACTTTTAACTATATTTATGATGTCCCTAGACATCCTATTTTATTGTATCAATAATCTTTAAGGAAAATGTGAATATCAATCAGCGTTGCCAGATTTTTTTTTTTTTTGCCAAGTCGGGATTTTGGAACTTTTTGAGTGAAAAAAGCGGGATTCTTTCTTTGAAAGTGGGACATAGTAAAAAAACGTATATAAATAATCAGAAGTTTTTAAATATTTATCTTTTTATTTGAGTTCAAATTACGTTTACGTGACAATAGGTAGCAAAAATAGCCATAGAAAATGTATATTAATAAAAATATGATATTTAAAATCAGATTTACCCTATCGTTAAATAGTTGAGCCTTATTCGTCTTCTGAATAAAAAAAATAAAAAAAAAAACAGAAATCAAAATCAAAAAACCCGGGTCGCAGTGCCAAAACCCTGCCGACAATATAGTGTATTTGCTTGTATAGGGCCGTGTGGTTTTAGACTTTTATTATGTGAAATTATGTTTGTTTTTGGGCAAAATAAAAAATTTAACCCCTTAATACACCCCTTAAGATAACATTTTTTTCTTAATTGTAATATTATTATCAATCTAACGTCTACACCGAATTAAAGACACCCTTCAATAAATAAGTCACTATCTGCAAATTAGTGTTTTCAAAAAATGTGTAAGTCCGGTCCTGTTGGGCCGATTTTACTAAAATTTTAGAGGCACTTTTTAATTGCTATTAAAGGGTTAAATTTCAATTTTAAAACGATTCTGAGATTTTTTTCGGTATTTTGGGGCCCAAAAACTTTTTTCAACCCCTAAAATTCACCCTTAAAATGATCCGATTGGGCCCATTTTAAATAGGCTTCGTGCGGTAATGGATTCCAACATGTGTGCCAAATTTCGTCAAAATTAATTAACTTCTTCGAAAGTTATAGCCCGCACACATATATATATACCTATATATATATATATATATATATATATATATATATATATATATAAATATATATATATATATATACATATATATATAAACATTTTTAAAAATGGTGCCAAAGTGTTTAGGAGGTTATGAAACGTCGAGAAATTTTGGTCCGACCCCTAGGTCCCGCCATCCGACCAACGCCAATAGTGTATGTTGCCATATGGCAAATACACTAAAAAGTTCAATATAAAAGTTATTCATTAGAAAAATATGGCGTTGCAAACAATAGTCTGAGGAATGAGTGTTACAAATTGCAACTTACAATAAGAGAATAATAATTATTTACGCACGGTCGAGTTATCCCCGAAAAGCGGGACTGAGTCTGTCCCGCGCGGGACATTTAATTTTGATTTAAAAATCGGGACGTCCCGCCAAAATCGGGACGTCTGGCAACGCTGATATCAATTTATGCGCCAAAGAAGTATAACTTCTGCCACGCGTACATAACGCACCATTTTTTATTAAAACGTGCCTACTAAAACGAATAAAATAACAAGCTAACAAATAAAATCATTTTTTATAATTGGTGACGACCTAAAAGCTATAATCGCGAGACATGTTCATAAAAAATCATACTTTAAACATCAATTATGATTTTATTTGTTTGATAGTTTGTGATTTTCTGCGTTTTAGAACATCTAATAAAAGCTTGTTTTTGAAAAGTTTTTTACTTCAATTTTTTCAGTTACGTTAAGTTACGATCGAAGCCGGGGATATACCTATAAACCTATAGACGCGCTTATAAAATACTGTAAGCACTAAACAAAATTTTGTGAACTGCTGGTCTACTGAGCCTGCAGCCAACTTGTGTGTGACATTATTGGCATCATCAGGTGGACAACCGATAAAGTTACCTCTATTACCTACATTGTTGGCGCATGTTTTGTACAAATAGACGACCATAAAAGTTTTTGCGATTTTTTTTTTATTTGTGAAGCAGTTTAACTGAAACTCCGTGAAACTTTATATTATATTTTGTTTAAATATCTCTTCGTTAGAGAATAATATCTCAAAACAAATAAGGTTTAGTATTTTGATAATAATGTGACAAATTGAGCGCAGTAATGCCATTTCTCGGTGTAAAAATGAAAAATCAAAATGCATTTGTATTTTGTAATCCTGTAAATAAAGCTCTTTAGTAGAATGAACTCGGTGATCTAGCGATCGCCCAAAAAATAATTTCCTACAAATTTGGGGATAAAAGATACAAACCAATCTTGTAATTCAATCTTAAGGGGTATACTCGAAGGGGCATTTCTTAAGGATCTTAAAACTACATTTTATTCAGAATTTTAAGTTATTAACTTTTGAAATTTTCCTAAAAAATTCACTCTGAAAACTGATTACTCCTCTATTTCCAAAACGAGTACAGTTAACATTTCGAAAAAACTAGTCGTGTGTAATAGCCGATTTAGTTTAGAAACCAATTATGTAAATAATTAGTGTATATTTTATGTAAGCTTTGTAACATTGGAATTTCTATTGAGAATAAAGTTCAGTTTATTAAAAGTACTCATCGTATATGGATATACATTACAATTGGCGACGAGGATGGGACGACCGAACTGTATCAACGCCATCCGGGAAAGTGTGTTCCAGTCACTGATCGCGAACGCAACTTTGTGGGTTGGTAAAGCCGCCCTCCAAACAGCGATACGTATTTTATCATCGCCCGGCGATGTAGTCAATAATAAAATACATATTTAATATGTAGGATACAAAATGATGAAACCAACAAACACGTATTTAATTATTAAATCAAGTATATTCAATTCAGCAATACAATCAATGTGAACTCCATTCTGTCAACACAGAATGCTACTGCATCCGGTTACAATGTTTACAATATCAATATACGCGGCTGACATAACATAAACCATTACACAATTCATAGAACAACACTGAATAACATTCGTTTAAATACTGTAGCGCGCCCCCAATTGTTACGCCACTGGAAATGACATAGGTTTCTCGAACAAATTGACACAAGTTTCTGGAATGATAGAGAACGGTATATACACGCCTATAAATACAGCGCGTGTGGGGCGCGTCAGTCACTCAGTAAGAGTACATTCAGTAGATGCGTCACATAAATACTAATGCGGTAGTACCTACGTAAATTTCGGTGCATGTTTAAAGTAGTGTATTGTGTACATAGTCTTTGTTGTTTTATTATATATAAGAATCCGTTTGTTTGTTTCATTGTTTAGTTTGTTTCATTATTAGAGAATTACGTTTAGTTTATTTCATTGTTGTAAGAGAAATACTTTTTAGTTTATCTGTTTTGTATTTATTTCGTTTTTTGAAAATTAATCAGTTTTAAATCACCAAAAAGAACAGTTTTGTTACAATACTATAGGTCAACCATTTGTTTACATTTATTGTAGGTACTTTCGTGGTACGTCCCCGACGTTTGACGGCAGCAGGTACATTAAAGTGTCGCGGCACGCCGATTGGGAAACCCTGATCTATACACTAAACAGTTAATTCCACCGTCTTATATAACCTACACGTAAGTACCTACATATAGTTTAGAACTTTAGACTAATGGCCGCCCATCGAGCGTAACCCGTTTACGGCCGAGCGCTTAACGAAAATGTGTTTTCTTTCTCAATAACGTTAATTGAACGCTAATTGTTATTAAATTTCCAATCCCTAATTTACATGTTTACGGGCCCAATTACAGTAAGTGCATCGTTCGGATTCAACTGTTTCTCAGGGATGGGTGAAAATTTTCTTGCGACTAAATTGTTTCAAACGTTTCCGAACGACGCCACAGATTTCGCAATAAATGTCGATTCCCACCTAAGTAGATAGATAGATAGATAGAGGGGAGCGTTTTTACAGACTTATTCTCACCTAATCAGTATTCAAACAGACATACCTACAGAGAGATAAAAAATTTGAGGCATTTTCCATGTAAAATTCAACCTAATATACAATTTTGAAAATCTATGAGTTTAAATATCAAATTTAATAAAAATTGATCCAGCTGTTTCCAAATGATGGTGTACTAACACTCTCAGAAACAGCCGGACCGATTTATATTAAACAGATAATAATTCTGGAAATGCGTTCTCCAAAAACAAACTTTTCGTAATAATATAATTTTGAATAATATCTACTGACATTTTTGAACAAATGAACGACAATCTAATATAATACATAAAATGTCTGTTCGTGACCTTTACGTTCCTATACCATTCGTCCGAGTGCAACATTAGTTTATAGATTTATTTATTGCTAATATCGATTTTTGTTCATAAAACATTTATAACAATTAAAAAAAAAGTTCGAGTAAGAAGTTATGTTTGTGATGAGAAAGGTTCCTCATTTGCCATATTTTGTTTTTTGTGAAGAACTCATCTAATGTCGCATGTCTTTTTCTCTTTCGTTCAGCAAACTGTTGTTAACAGCAAGATATTGCGTCAATGACACTTCGTCTTGCCTTTGAACTTCTATCAACAGTTGAATCATTTTGTATAAACTGATTCATAACTTATGTTAGCTAAACTTTTTTTAGAAACCGCGTTAAGCGAGGTCTTACTGTACTTACTTATACCCCTATTTAAATGTATCAAGTGAAGCTATTAAACTAAAGGAAATATTAGCTATTCTGGATTGACATTCTTATATTAAAGTACAAATATTTGATCGTTTTAAACAAACAAAAAAAGAGATTCAAAATAAATTATTTTCGCAGCGCATTCAAATCGAAAGCCCGAAATAGATACATGAACCACGACACATGTCAGATTTTGACGCGCTAAAGGAAACAGACATAAAGGAGATAGTAGCTGATACCCATTTCCCAGGATTTTATCACTCGCCTCTTTCTACCACAAACACACGGAACAGTGAGTTTTTAAAACTACAAAACTTTCAGGAAAATGCGGTTGAAATTATACGTTTTTGGTGCAATTAAAAACGAATTTTTAATATACTTACATGCAAAGAATTTATTGAAATACAATCTTCTTGCTTATGTAGGAAAAATGCTAGAAAACTTTTACGATATAGGTGTTGCAATTATACCTACCGCCTAAAGATGTACAGTTGCAATTACTCAATAATAATTAGATAAAATGGAAATTTTCATCTGATTCATTCGTAACTCTCGCTATTGAGAGGGTTCATGTCTAGCGTTACAGAGTAAAATCTGCTCTCGCATGATGTGAATTCAATGTTACAATTGCTTTATTATGAAGGGTTGACTGATGATAAATCGCACCGTAACTGAAAACTCATTCCGCCGCGAAAGTGGAAAGATTCGGGTTTGAGTCCCGACGGTGACAGTTGTTCAAAAATAATATTTTTCTAATATAGTATTGTAACAATGAATGTTTCTAACAATCATTGCAATCTTCAGAAACTTTAAGAATAAATTAAAATTAATCGCAAATATTTGAAAAAACTTTTACAATTTTATTTTGATTTTTACTTTTCAAATCAAAAATAGGATATTTTAAATTCCATTGGATGACACTTAAAACGAATATTGGTTGTAATCAAAGATTACAATCGTTTAGTATATTATATAGTTTCCAGATGGCAGCAAAAACCCTGATTTCGTTCATTACAGTCTGAGTCTGTTATGGCCAACTTCATACTGTCGAATTATCGTTAGCTGTGCGCGCGCAATCTCCGTTGCCTGCTAAAATTATACTGTCAACGCGCCAAAAAAATATAACTTCATAAAACAAAGCTTTAAAGGCTGAGCTTATAAATGTATGAAAGAGGAAAATATTTTAAAGTCTGTAATAGTTTAACCTCGTTATGGTTAAATCATTTTAATTTTATATAAAGTTCAATTAGATCTTTATAATTAATTATAACAAAATAAACAAAACGATAAAATTTGATTTAACCAGCAATTTGAACCTAACTTACTAAAAATAATTTGTGACGTTATCTGCTTCGAACAGTTTAGCCAATGGTGATGTTACGATTTCGCGTAAAAGATTAATCAAATTGAGAACGAGCTCGTCTGAGCTATTATTATTGACGACTTTAAATTCCGTTTCTGGATTAATTCGTGCGCTTTTAATCGGATAGGTTTTACAAATTCAACAAACAAGCTCCCGTCCAAGCAATCGGCCATCTCTTCTCAATCCACCAAATCGATTGTGTGTAAGCAAACTAGATGATGTAAAGCATAGATGGGCAAGCGGGCGCACATCATCCCTCCCCCCCAATTCTCAACATACCGGCACACAAGTCTTAGGAGTGTCCCACGATACGGCACACATTCAATATAACAGTGGCTCTCAATATGGCAAAAGTATCTATTGGATTTTCAATCTACACTAATATTATAAAGAGGAAAGCTTTGTATTTTTGTGTGTATGTTTGTAATGATTAAACTCAAAAACTACTGTGCCGATTTAAAAAATGCTTTCACCATTAGAAAGCTACATTCACCCTGAGTAACATAGGTTATATTTATTGCTAGAAAATATTAGGGATCGTTACTAAAACTTTAGTAACGTAACCCAAGGTGTAAAAAAAATGTCATAAAACATCTTTCGTCGCATGCGCTACGGAAACTATTGATGATAGAACAAAAGTATGTTCTACAATATTAAAGAACATATCAATAACTACAAAAAACTTCGCGATACTATATGTCCAACTATTATCGTTATGTCACAATAACCACTTTTTACATTTTAATAATCTATACAGGTAAAAGACGATGTATATATAATTTATGGACTCCAAACGGGTAGATCATTTTTGATGAATTTTTCAGACAATCTTTAGATTAGCCCAGCGGGTGATCTTCTGAAGTTTGGTAGCGATCGGATCAACAGAATTTTTTAAATTTCTTTTTGGGAAATAAGATTTTTCTTCGATTTTTGAACATTCACAAATAAAAGCGGTTGAATTCGCGCAAATTCAATACACGTTGAGAATTTAATGATAATGATTCTCATCTTTTGTATCCTATATATTACATTTACACCTGGGCGGAGCCGGACTGGGCCGCTAGTTTTATATAAAAAAGAGGTGCGTCGGTTCGTGGACACACGACGGAAACTAAGGTCCTTACGCATTTCATATTAATGTTTAAAATGTACACATATTTACACAAAAAATAACATAATTTTTATTATAATTTTTTAAATTTTATTTTTTTATTTATATATAAGATATAATAAAATGAGTGGATGAAACCTTTACACGCGTTTGAAGTAAGACTTCTTTGACGCTGCGACAGCTATTACAATGAAATTAGAAAAATAAAAAACTTTTAATAGTTTTATTTCAAAAATAAAAACGATTGAAAAAAATATTAAAAATTTTCTTCAGAAAGTTTAAAAAAGTTTAAGAAAAATCTAAAAAATATGCATATATATAAATATTTAAATAAATGAAATAATAAGACGTAAAAAAATTTTTTTTAGTGATGTCGGTCGGATCGAACCGGTGAAATTACTTACTAAGCGTACGCCTTATCCATTACTCCACGGAACTCAACTGGCAATTTTCATATTATCCGCACTTGTTCGGACGGTTGTACAAAAAAAGCACATCCGTCCGAAAACGACGCGTCATGTTACTTCCGTTAGAAAAAAGATCTGACTTACTCTTAGCAGAGATTCTTCGGTCGCGCCTAAACAAGTTTCACGAAAAACTTAATTTATGCTAATTTGGGATTTGAACCTGAAAAGTTTCGTCTATTTAATAATTTGTAAACAGACGCGACGTAGCGACTACAGCTACCAATTGGTACTTGTATCCCTTCAAATGTAGAAGAGACCGATCTGAATTCATTGAGTATATTAACATCGTACTATATGCGCTTTGTTTCTATGATCTTTTCCTTATCTAAGCTATGATTTGAACACAAATACGTATGTGTACCTTGTGGATTCGTGACCCTCGCTCGCTCTTTTTTTCGCAGTTCACTGTCCGTCTCGATGCCTGCATTAAGGCTGAAATTTGTTTGTGCTGGACCCAGCGATAAGGGGCGAGGTAGGCAAAAGACATATTGTGTGTGTGACCTTCTTTAGCTCTGTCTCGCTCAAATCATCCGCACGTTTCAATTTTTGGCTGGTGCCAACTACGAGGATAAAAAATGCTATTGCAAGGGTGCCGCTGTCAATTGATTACTCTAATTTTTGGAAATATTTTGAAGATTTAAAAAACTTTTCCGAAAAAGGAAGAGTCACTTTAGGTGTGTGATGGAACAGTTTTGTGAAATAACTACGAATAAGGTCATAGTGTGCCATTGAAAACGTGTGTTTTTTTAGCACAATTAATGCCAACTTTTTTCTAGTAAATCGTACATAAATTACAAAAGTAGTCCATTAGAGACCTAGATTTGTCCTTTATCTTCCTTATAGAGAAAGATCTTTTGCAGAATGTTGACGAGTAAGTCTACAATCAGTTGACAGCCGAAGCTCTATTTTTGGCTTAAATTCAAAGCGTTTCGACAGCCTTAAGAAGCAGCTTCAAAAATATGGATAGATGGTGGGTCCAAAAACGCCAGGGTTAAAATAATGTTGAAACTTGAAAGAAATACTAATAAAATTCTAGGAGCAGTCGCGTCGAGTTTGAATACCGCTGCTTTATATAATATAAGGTAGATAGATAGATAAGTATATATGCATGCATAATAAAGACCCCCCGCCCGCGGGATAAATCAGGATATGGCTGACAGGATAAATTCCTGCTGAACCTGACCGAACGGCCGGTCATATAGTCAGTCTGCAGCTTCAGTTTGCCGAGAGAGAGAGAGAGCGAGAGAGAAAGTGTGTGAGTGAGAGAGTGGGTCGAAATGAATGTCACGCCAGATTCAATATTGTGAAATGGAATTGAAATGTTCTCTCCTGTATAATAATATGACGTCGTGTCCACTTGCGAATCCATTCTCTATCTCTCTTTAAAATACACGGGTGCGTTTTATATGTGCACTCGGTGACTTCGCTCGCGGTAATGTCGATTTTGCTACACTCGCGTACCCGGAGAATGGCCAGGTAGAGTTGAGTAACTCAGATCTGAACCGGTTCAAAGAGCCGACTCCGATAGAAGATCCGTGAGAGCCGACTCACTTTTTTTTGAGCCGACGGATCAACGAATCCGCATAACGCAGTGAAACACTTAACACACAGAAGCACATTTTACACTTACGTATCAGTTCTTGCTTTGATGCATCTGTCAGCTCAAACGACTCATGCATCACATGTTTGGCTATGCATTCTTGATTCTATACAGGTCGTGATATGATTGACTGAACTAGGTAACTCAGTGGCAGACTGCTAACATATTCACAACTCGGCTCTTTTTGAACCGGTTCAGTGAGCCGGCTCACATACGGGATCCAGATGCAAAGATGCAGATCACTAAAAAGACCCGTTCCTCCCATCTCTATGGCCAGGTAACTTTATTACTAGACACGAATGATCTAACCCAACTTTTGACATAAGCATGTAATGTCTTACTCGAACGTTTCACAAACAACGACCGTTATGTTTCAAATGTACTTTCGGTATACCACTATCTCACGAACCGCTCTATCAATCCCAGCAAACCAGGTGTCAGGTGATCGTGTCACTCGGCCCATTTCTACCAATAGTACTGAGAATTTTGACAACTGACTTCAGTCGTCTTTAGGCTTCAATTTAACTAATAGCAATGGGCGAATGAAGAAATGATAGGAAATTAGGATAGGATAGGTAGCTTTTGAACTGGGAGTTTGATAGGTAGGCGGCCATGGCCTTGAATAAGGAACCATCTCGATATTTATCTGGAATTAATTGAGGGAAACCATGGAAACCTCAATCAAGATACAGTCCCAGCCACATCTGCCCCCGCCGGGATTCGAACCCGTACCTTCCGAATACGAGTCTAGTGCTGTCACCACTACTCTACCCAACTCGGTAAATTTCTAAATTACTCCACTAAAACTTAAATATTCAAGCGGTCCGCATCTCCGATACCTGATACGCGATTCTTATATGACTACCAAGAGCATAGATTCCCAGTAAGGGGCTGGAGCCTTCCATGGGGGCGGTAGCGGATCCAGAGTCAAATGGGGTCCACGGGTACGAACGTCATCCGGAATATAAATAAAAATATTTTCGAAATTCGGAACCAATTTAAAGATCTTTTGTAAAAACAAAAACTTGCAGTCAAGGAATTATCAACTATTCGTCGTTTTAGAAATCGCACTGTTTACCGAGCTATCGAGCGTCTATAATCTAAAATATATCTAGTCCACTTTGTGGGTTCCGATCTACCACACAGTATATATATGGAACTCGTTTTCCTACCCACTGATCCAACCATAAACGATGGTATAGTCGAAACAAAACGCGTTCATTTCATCAGCTCACGAACTTACACTCACTGTAGAAGTTTCACTTCAACAATCCACCTAAATGGAAAATCTCCTAAAATGACTGGCCCCCTCAGATCACGCTGTCAGGAAATTTCGAACTGTAATCGCATAATTCATTTAATTACTGTTTTCATTAGCTATGATTAAGCATTGAGCTTCATAAAATGTGGTTTGCGGCTAAGAATTTCCAAAAAAACGATCTATTCGCCACCATTTCTTTATAGCACGTCACGAGATTTCAAAAGACAGGAAGGCAAATTTACATTCTCAAAATTTTTTTTACAAAAGTGTTAAAAATACTCACAAATTTGGCTTGCTCAATTATTTTTTCAGATTTATTTTTTTCTGAACAAAAACGGTGTAAAAAGTATGCGACTTTTCTCGCTTTTGTCTGATTTAAAATCGTTTATTTAGATGTGCTGTAAAAAATTGGCTAAAAGTCGTATGGGAAGAATTATATATAATTATTTTGAAGCATTAACATCAAAGTTTGAATAAGATTTTTCACAGAAATTAGAGATGTCCGAAACGTAAATGCATTTTACATGCACATACACATCCAACTGCTTGTAAAATAAAGCTACGCAAATGAAAAATGGGGCATATTGAACAGCTGATAAACAGTCTCCGCAAAATAAAAACGGCAAAAAAACGTAGCAGTGCATGTTTTGTGACAAGATGCGTTCAGTACAACGGGGCAGTTCTCGTTACGAAACTAGACAGCAGATGGGGTTGAGAATCAAGAAGAGACGAATTCAGGATCGAAGAGGTGGAGAGGGAGGGAAGGTAGTTCAATCAAATTATATACGATCATATATTCGTATAGCTGAAAACGGGAACTATGCATTCGCTCGAACGATCAACCCTTATTAGGTGATTTGATCAATCTTTAAAATGTAGACGACGGGACTAAAATTGCACAAATAGACTCTCTATGTTATTTACAGTATAGCTCGACGAGGAATTTGTGTCTCTATCAAATAGAGTTGGGTAACTCAGATCTGAACCGGTTCAAAGAGCCGACTCCGACAGAAGATCCGTGAGAGCCGACTCACTTTTTTTTGAGCCGACGGATCAACGGATCCGCATAACACTTAACACACAGAAGCACATTTTACACTTACGTATCAGTTCTCGCTTTGATGCATCTGTCAGCTCAAATGACTCATGCATCACATGTTTGGCTATGCATTCTTGATTCTATACAGGTCGTGATATGATTGACTGAACTAGGTATCTCAGTGGCAGACTGCAGTAACATATTCAGAACTCGGCTTTTTTTGAACCGGTTCAGTGAGCCGGCTCACATACGGGATCCAGATGCAAAGATGCAGATTACTAAAAAGACCCGTTTTTCCCATCTCTACTATCAAACAGGCATAAATAAGGGTTGATCAATAATATTTATAACTGAAGTCCTATATTCAATTTTTTAAAATTAATTTTAATATTTTTTGGGCAATTTTAATATTTTCTGTGCAATTTTGTAATTGACGCCTTCAACATTCTCACACGAAAAAAGAAAATCTATTATTATTTATTACCATGGACGATATCAACTATTTATTTAAACTATTTTTACCTTCAGAGAGATTCATTTTCAAATTGATTCCAATCAGATTGCTTACCTGAAACAAAGAAAACACTATTTAGTACAAAACACAGATAGAGCAAGCGCATCTTTAAGTTACATAATTGTAAAAAACAGCAAGAGTTACTTAAAAAAACGGTTACAAGACATGATCATTTCGTAAGTTCATAAATTTAACAATGAACCGGAATGTCGTGGAAGCGAAGGATTTGTTCCACAGTATGATTGCTCTATTCCAAGCCCTCAATTCCTAGGCCCCGATCTGAGAACTGGTCAAAGTATTCCCAGTTTGGACAGCTCGGGAAAGGGATTTCCAAACTCATTTTTTTTACAACTGAAAATTTAATCGACAATGATTAATTATTTATCAACATTACATACAAACGTAAATATAAAGATAAAACAAACATTAAAAATGTGTATTTATGGAATATAAATATGTATCTACACATGCTACAAAAAAGTTGTGTAAAACAAATAAAAAAACATAAAATTTAAATTAAAAAACGACGTTATAGGTCATTTAAAATTTTACATATCTAGTTTGTAATGTATAATTTTATGACGAGTTGTGACATTGTATTAATATCCAACGATTAGCGAGTCTTAACAGTAGACGAGTCATAAAAGCATTACAATTAGGGTTGCCAACCGTCCCGCTATACGCGGGATGCGTTTCTGATATCCTTAACGAGACGTCCCGCTCAGGGTGTGTGCGGGACGCTAAATATCCCGCTTTTCAGAGGACGCTCAATACATTGCATCTATTCCGTGTTCTAATGCAGCAGCAGAGAGAGTCTTCTCACTTTGTAATAATGCCTGGACCGACGCGCGAAATATCTTTATGTGGGTTCTGTTTAAGTAAATTTTTCTTATCCATACAAAGATTTTTACATTTTGTACTTAAAAACAAAAAAATCCTTAAAAGTGCCAAATGTCAAGAAAAATACTCATAAAAAGTAATTTATAGTTTTCATAATAAAGTCTAAATTACACTCTAACTGTTTTTTTTTTAGTAAATATTGACTATTATTAATCTAACAAAGTGTTTTATTTTACTTCTCATGCTGATTTGTAAAGTAAATTTCACGTTTTTTTGTATTCTAAATAAAATTAGTTGTATCCCGTTTTTTAAACCCTTGTCCCGCATTTTAAATCATTATTTCCCGCAAAGTTTTAAAGTTGGCATGCCTAATTACAATCGAAATACACACTACATTTTTTGCACGTACTTCCTATAAAATAGCTGATTCTTCTGCAAAAATGTCCTTTCATAAGGTAATCCGCATTAAAATCGTCCCATCTAAACACATAGCACTCATCTTTCTTTGGGTCGGATGTTAAAAACCCCAGCAGTTTTTAGAAAATCGGTGACAAAGCCAAAAGTATACTGCACAAATACAAAAAAAATGTATAATAAACATTAACAAAATGTGGAATTGTTGTAAAAAAACAGAAAAAAAAACACAATAAACCCGGGTCGCAGTGCCAAAACCCTGCCGACAATATAGTGTATTTGCTTGTATAGGGCCGTGTGGTTTTATACTTTTATTATGTGAAATTAAGTTCGTTTTTGGGCAAAATAAAAAATTTAACCCCTTAATACACCCCTTAAAATAACATTTTTTTCTTAATTGTAATATTATTATCAATCTGACGTCTACACCAAATTAAATACACCCTTCAATAAATAAGTCACTATCTGCAAACTAGTGTTTTCATAAAATTTGTAAATCCGGTCCTGTCGGGCCGATTTTATTAAAATTGTGGGGAAACTTTTTAATCACTACCAAAGGGTTAAATTTCAATTTTGAAACGATTCGGAGAATTTTTTCGGTATTTTGGGGCCCAAAAACAGTTTTCAACCCCTAAAAACTACCCTTAAAATAGCCCGATTACGCCCATTTTAAATAGGCTTCTTGCGGCGATGGATTTCAACATGTGGCCCAAATTTCGTTGAAATCAATTAACTCTTTCGAAAGTTATCGCGCGTACACATATATATAAACATTTTTAAAAATGGTGCCAAAGTGTTTAGGAGGTTATGAAACGTCGAGAAATTTTGGTCCGACCCCTAGGTCCCGCCATCCGACCGACGCCAATAGTGTATGTTGCCATATGGCAAATACACTAAAAAAAAAAAACAACTTAATGGCGCCGACCGAACAGGCGACTTTCAAGTTTCAGCGTATGAAGCAGATCGTGGTAAAAATGACGTAATTTTCTATTGTGACTGTATAACACTAACATAATATATAGGTACATTTTTTTAATATTTCCAATGTTTTGCCAGTATTTTTTGCGCGGCGTATTTAATAAATAAAGATATGCCGACGTGTGTGAGTGGAGAGAGAAAACAAAAACGAATCGAGGCTAAGCCAATTCACATTTCCAACGCAACAATCACAAAAGCGGAAGCACATTTTAATTAATCTATAGAATTCAAGCCATTCAATGAATTGATATAGGCATTTCCGTCTCCCAACAGTTGGCTGCTTTAACAATTTTAGGAGCTATACAAACGAATGTACAGTTGGGACGGTTTAACCGCAATAAAACTGCACCGCGAAAAGAACTTTAGTTGTCACGTGCTTATAATTTACAAATTCTCTACTTAGTAAACACTCCCAAACTTAAAATATAGAGTATTGTAACAAAACCGTTCTTTGTGGTGGTTTAAAACTGATTTATTTTTAACAAACGAAATAAATACAAAACAGTAAACTAAAAAGTACTTCTCTAATAACAATGACAAAAAGAAACTAACAATGAAAAATAAGCGGATTCTAGTAAATAATAATTCTTTAATACACTATTCTTAACACACACACATACACATACACAAATTTATGTACTCTGGTTATTTATGTCTTCTGTACCGCCTACCAATTGCCTGACAATTGCGATAACTGACTGAATTCACTGCACTGTAGCAACTGACCTTGACTCACTCACTGTTCTTGACTGAATGAATGTCGCGCCCCACATGCGCTGTATTTATAGGCGTGTACATCTTGTTCTCGATAATTCCAGAAACTTCTGTCAGTTTGTTCGAAAAGCCTGTGTCATTTCCAGTGGAGTAGTAATTGCGGGCGCGCTACAGTATTTTTCATCTGGGTTGAATAGAGTCAAAATCCTTCTATAGCAAACGTTGAGCTAAAGATCGATCGTTATAAGCGAAGACTGTTAAAACGGGGTTCGTTATAACGAGTTTTCACTGTATATATTTTTTCGTATTTGACAATACAATCGAAAATAATAATAATAATTTATCTTAAAGTATAGAGGAAAGTGTCTCGATAAACAATAAAAATGTACATTTTTCTGATTAAATGGAAATTAAATCGGTATACACTGTCTATAAAGTCATTTTTAAGAGGCACCTAAATATTTTATTGCAAATTTTTATATCTTTAGATAGAAGAACACATAAAAAATCGTACTTATCTTGATTTTCTGTTGTTATTTCTAATGTAGATTATAGGGTACCTAACTTACAATCAGAGATTCCCAAACATTTTCATTTCTTGCAAATCTTCTTGATTTCCGGGCTTGTACGCCCTGGTCCATTGGTAGAAATACCAATGGACCACGGCGTACAAGCCCGGAAATCAAGAAGATTTGCAACAACGCCAGCCGTGAAAGCCTACACAATTGGATTTTCATTTCTATATATACTACTTGGTTGAGAACAATATTGTAACAAAACTGTTCTTTGTGGTGGTTTAAAACTGATTTATTTTCAACAAACGAAATAAATACAAAACAGATAAACTAAAAAGTATAAGTATCTCTTACAACAATGAAATAAACTAAACAAGAAAACAAGCAAACTGATTCTTATTAATAATAACGCAACAATAACTATTTACACAATACACCAATTTACACCGCACCGAAATTTATGTAATAATGCTATTTATGTTTGCTGCAACTGACTCACTCACTCACTGCACTGTATATATAGGCGTGTACATTCCGTTCTCGATCATTCCAGAAACTTCTGTTCAAGTTCGAGAAGCCTCTGATTTGTTATGTAACCCATTTTCTGCACAAGTAAAATAAGTAGTAAGTTGAAATTGGCAGACATTTTAATTTATGCAGGCGCCATATTGATGCGGAACTTTCAGACAATGGCCTCCGTTCACAATCCATATACTAGAGATCGACGGTAATACGACCGATTTACCAGTGTTTCCAAAATACAAACAACAAATATATAAATTACACGTTGGTATTAATAACCGTACCTACTCGTTAATGAAATAACAAGGATGTTGCTGTTAATTTGCGAAAAAAAAAGTTCTAGACATTTATCAATGTTTTAAAACATAGGAAATTACTTGAGCTGTGAATTCTGCTTCCGTTATATTTATACGAGCTGCGATTTTAAAATAAATTGATATGAAATGCCATCTATCAGAATAACAGCACAAACATTCACATCTAAACAGTAACAAACTTACGAGAGCACAAATTTTTAACAGACTTCAAAAAAAAGGAGAAGAGGTTCTCAATTTTTTTGTATGTTTGCGCATCGATATTTTCGTCAATTGTAAACCGATTTGAAAAATTCCAACGCCATTTTGTTCAGAATGCTACCGAATCGGTCCCATATAGTTTTTATTAAAATCAATTCATCTGTTTTTAAATGATATCAAAAAAGTATATTTTTTATATATGCATGATTGCTACCTCATATCGCCAGCTTTTGTGAACCGATTTTGATGATGATTCGTTTCTTATTTAATAGGACATACCTTCAGGATGATCCCACATATATTTTACTTAAATCGGTTCAGAAGTTTTTTTATTATAATTTATAAATAAAGCAACTACGTAATATTTAATAAAAACGTCCGAAATCAAATCCACAAAAAAGTAAAAATAAAAAAAAAAATATTAACCTCCTTCAAAAAAGTCGCTACAAAGATGAACATAATGAAATTTTGAGGTTGGGGTCAATTCCGTTACTAAAACTTTTAATTACATTATTTATTTGTTAATATTAATCATGTTCTATACCAAGTTCCGAGTGAAAAATCAGTGTAAATTATATTAAATTAAATATATATATTATAATTATGACGAAAAAAATAAAATACCCAATTCACGGGTAAGGTCTAGTCGAAAATGTATTTGAAATGTTCATAAAGCAAATAGAAATAACAATATAATAATTCTCTATAATTAAACAGGTACTTCATTTACATATGAATACATTTGCGCGATAAGTCATAAAAAATGTCGCGTGATATTTTTTGACCTGAAAACACGAAGAAAAACTTAATACGCCTGCGTGCGTGAGATAATTAAAATGGAAACTTTACTCGATTATTAAATTCAAGTCGACGGCAATTGAAAGCACTATGTTTACATCGATAAGTAAATAAATGCCAACATTTCACTAATAAAGGTTGATTCACGCCTGACGAGGTAATGCAGCGGATGCGGTGATGCGTAAAATTTAACTGTTATAGAAATTTCCATCTAGGCGTTTGTGCAAACATTTTCGCTTATTAAACAGTAACACAAACGACCTGGTTGCAAATCGCAATTTTTACTCACTGCTCGTCCCCGTTAATAATTTTGTTTAGGGGTGCGGTAGTCTTGTATGAAATTGATCAAAAGTTATTAAACATAAAAAGATATTAATTCCGAATCGACAACATATATCCGTAAAATTCGAATACTCACGTTGTTGCAATAATAACTACAATTTTTTCATATACAGTCGAACCTGGATAAGCAAGAGTTCAAGGGACCGCAATCTCTTTTTCGCGTATGGAGGTTTTTCACTAACTCGAGTTTCTAGCTTACAGAGGTGCAAGAATGGCCTTTCCCACTTATAGAGGTCTATAAAAATACAGCAAATATCTGGTGGCAAACATGTATGTATTATTAGACACTGACAATTCGACATAGATAATAATTCGACATAGATGCTTATCAACTGTAAAATTCGACAAATAAGTCAGTACCTACACATGAACATTTGGCAATTCGAATAGAATACGAAAAACAAAACCATGGTGATACAACAACAATGTTAATTAGTCCAGCTATTCATGACTCCTTCTTAAATTTCGTGGAACTATTAATACGTTCGATTATCGCTTATAGAGGTACGACAAGTAGTAGTCTCAGTTATAGAGGTTTATGAATGAAAAACGTTTTTCTCTTATAGAGGTTTCTGTTTCTCACTTATAGAGGTTTTAGAGGGTCAAAAAAGGCGGTACCTGGCAATTACTCTCACTTAGATTGTTTTCTCGCTTACCCAGTTCTCAGTCACTCAGGTTTGACTGTACATTTGCAACGATAGTCTATGAAACAGTTTACTATCGAACTAGCGGTACCCGTGCGAATAATTCGCACTAAAATTCGTTCATAATTTCTCACAGTCTTTATAACTTTCTTCTTTTTGTTGTATTACATTACGAAGCTCAGTGACAGTTCAAGAAAATATTTTTCTAAAACTGTCATATAGAGGCGCAAGTATTGAAAACGTTGAGCTGAAGCGCCGCCTTACGAAAAGTATTTATACGTGAATTTTGATTAAAAAATAAACAAAAAAAAATGTACGGACCGTCAAACATGTTGACGTTCTTTCAAAGTTAGAACCGTCAGATGGCAGCATTGCTGCATACTGAGGAAATGTATATCTGTATATACAATTGTTATAATTAATTATTTTGCAAAAACAAAAGCAATAATAGATTTTTTAATTGTTGATGCACATAGAGCAAGTCATTGTCTACAAAATGATATAAAATTTATGTGGAGCAATTGTGAGGTTTTTTTCGAAAAAGGGAGGCAAACATCTTAACCTTACCGTATTAATATATATGATGCTGTTTCAACCCCTTACGTCTTTGATAAAATGGCTCATAGATGATGCTTCGGTACAGTAGATTTGATTGAAATTTATCAAAAATTACTATTCTTTCTGATATAAACTTTCATTCTTTGTTTTAACAAGCCAATACTAACCCATACTAACTGCAATTTTAAGATTGTATTCACACAAAATTTGACTCGAGTGAAGCCGGGTTCGCAACTAGTAATATGGATGGCCCCAGTTCGACGGAGTGACGATATATATGGAAAAGTTTCTTAGAAATAAAATAATTAACAGTTATTATAAAGAAACAATTCTGAACGCTCCTTTTTAACATGCTTGATTGCTTTTATTCCGCTTCAACGAGCGGTTAGACACAACTCGATTCATATCTGAATTATGTGCAGTTGCTTTTCTACGCGAAATTTCGATAAAACCTGATTTATATCTACACAAGCATGATAAAAAGGAGTGTTGGCGATATAAAGCCTAGTTGCACCCATTACGCACAAACTGAAGAGTTTAGTGCCTAATTGTAGAAAAATAAAAAAAAGTTTTTTAATTTTTTTTTTAATTCTGTTACCGCTCTGAGTGTGGTTGAACTTTTAAAGTGTTTATATCAAGGTAAGAAATTCTGATTAATAATAATGAACAAAGAAAACCAAATGCATATATTTAAAATCTTAGTCGGGAAAATTTCTGGCGTTTCAAATTATCTAAACATTGAATCAACCAATTAATTTTATAATAATGTACTTTTGTGTTTTAAAATTACGTAATAAACTATTTTTTGACCAACCGCCTATAAAACAGCTGCAGCTTTTTCTGCCTGTTTAGTGATAGTTAAATGAGCCATCTGTTTAGGGAGGATTTATCCCTAAGTGCCGCCCGAGGCACCGTGACAAATGCCGCCCCATTACCTAAAGCGATATACAATTTTCAAATAAATAAAATGAGTCAGTTATAGTCGAAAATTTTTTTATTATAAACGAGATTATTACACACTTTTTCGCATTAAAAATCATAAATTGACTACCAAACCGATTGCTCGATAAGTTGCGAGATATACATTTTTTCTGAGGCAAACGCGTCTGACTTTTTGATTTGCGAACTGGACAATTTGTGCATTTTGCAACGCGCAATTTAAACTAAAATAATGATCATTTCAAGCAAATTGTGATCGAGCCAAAGACTTTGTGAATAACAAGATACTTATTCTCTTTACTAAAAATGTGTGTAAAATTCTAGTCACTAAATTTTTTTTCACAATTTTGTAAATAAAACTGCAATGTTTATAACTTGACACACATTCTTAATAAAGAGAAAAAGTATTTTATTTATGAATATTTTCAACACGACCACACTTTTTGAAAAATTTTCTAAAACGTCAAATTTTCTTCCTCATGTTCCAAATTTTGTCGCCCCTGGAAATTTGCCGCCCTGGGCACTAACCCTTAGTGTAAATCCAGAGCTGGTCCTATTACTATTTTATACATTGGTATTAATTTAAATGCAAGTATTCGAACACGTAGGTCAATACATCAGTATAGAAGAATTTCTATGCAGTTTAAGATAGATTTCCAAACCACGAAAAGAAAAAAAAAAATTTTTAATCATCGGGAACTGCTAATCCAGGGCTTGACGAAGAATCGGGCCGAAAATGGCAAATGTGTAACCATTAAGTCTTGGGAATAATCGAATGATTTTGATAATTGGAAGTTTACTAATCAAATGATTTTTATAATCGAATGATTCATTCGAAATTATTCCATCCGTTATAATGTGTAATAAAAATAGGTGTGCCGGTACTATGCGTGAATGAATGAATGTTTCAACTCTCGAATACATTTTGCTCTAGGTTTCGATTGTCAGTCTTCAGAGTCACTTACATACAATGCTTTATATTACAAACGCAGATCAAACACATAAGTAATCGTATTCAGTACTGTGCAATACATATAAGCATATCGAGTGGTTAAGATGGTTAGGTGAAAACACAATTCATTCTATCTGTCTATGAATTCGATATGATTATTACAACGAATGACTTTTCGAATATGAGACTTAACAGTGTTGGATCACTTTCACACAGTTTGTGCTGGGATCCAGCGGTAAGACGCGAGGTAGGCAAAAGACATATTGTGGGTGTGACCTTCTTTAGCTCTGTCTCGCTCAAATCATCCGCATGTTTCAATTTTTCGCTGGTGCCAACTACGAGGCTCAAAGATGCTATTGCAAGGGTGCCGCTGTCAATTGATTACTCTAATTTTTGGAAATATTTTAAAGATTTAAAAAACTTTTACTAAAAAGGAAGAGTCACTTTAGGTTTGTGATGGAACAGTTTTGTGAAGTAAGTACGAATAGGGTTGTAGTGTGACATTGAAAACGTGTGTTTTTTTGGCACAACTAATGCCAACTTTTTTCTAGTAAATCGTACATAAATTACAAAAGTAGTCCATTAGAGACCTAGATTTGTCCTTTATCTTCCTTATAGAGAAAGATTTTTTGCAGAATGTTGACGAATAAGTCTACAATCAGTTGACAGCCGAAGCTCTATTTTTGGCTTAAATTCAGAGCGTTCCGACAGCCTTAAGAGAGTTGCCTGCGTGTAGTGTTTCACACTCACAGAACAGTGACAGACAAAAGACTAAGCAATCATAATATATTATGTGAAATGCAATCTGAGAGAGACAATTACATGCAGTGTTTTAAAGAGTAAAGAAAGATTGTAGTATAATAATTTATTACTAGAGATTGTATTATAAATCGTAGCTCGTAAAATAATAATTAAAAAATTTTTTTTGTAGAATTTTCAAGTATTTTTATTTATTTGTTATTATTAATCATGTTCTACCAAGTGCCGAGTTAAATACCCTTTTAATAATTTAGAGCTATATAGAAACGATTTTTCAAAAATACTCATCAAACCCTGATAAAACATCGAACTGCTTCTACGCTTGTTTTATTTTTCTAATAAATAGACTCAACAAAGTATAAACTTCAATTAAAGAAAAGTATGTAGGAAGTACTCATAAAAAGTAACAGAAATCAAAGAAACTTCAAAGCGTTAATAAAGCTACTTATTTTGCTTTAATATCGAGTGGGTAGCAGTTTGTTGTAATTAACGAATTTGCACAATGAAACATCGAGTATACGTATATATGTCAACATGGATCTGAAAAAACTTCTTGAAAAAAATTGCTAAAAATTCCTAAACTGTGCTCATATGATGTCAAATCCTAATACTTTTGTGACAAATTCAAATTTACAAGTATTAAGTGTATTTACCACGCTTTTGTTAGCTTCACCTGTATGTTTGTTTGTTTGTAAAGGAACCTGAACGTGATATTCACCCACTTCAAAACGTCAGATTAAACTGAAACTTTGCACAGTTATCAAGAACCGATGATAATACAATAATTTAATAAGTTTGTCCCATTATTCTGACCAGAACATTCAGAATAAAAAAAATTGGAATCATTTTTTCTTTATAAATTCGAAATGTTAGTACGCTGATTCTTGGAAACAGTGCAGTTTTTCCTAACGAATTTAAAATGGTGGTGCCTTTATTAATCTTAAAGTGGTGGGGGATTGGGTCATGTCTGTGCCAAACGTAAAACATATAGTTAAAAAAGGTTATTACTGTATTTTCCATATGGCACATACACTATTGGTGTCAGTCGAATGGCGAGACCTAGGGGTCCGACCGAAATTTCTCGATATTTCATAGCCTCCTAAACAGTTTGGCTGTTGAAACCATTTTTGAATCATCGATATATCGTAAATCGTCGGTCATAAACATCAAATTACAAATCAAAACACAAAATTCATGATGTGTATTAATTATCATAATGTACAATATACTGAGTTTTCGACAGCATTGGGAAGTCTTTATTTGTTTCACGTTTTATAAATCCATTTTAATATTCTTAAACAAATTATAACTTTCACAATGATGTAAAGAACACCGAAACGTTATTAAATGCAAGTTTAATACATCAGTATTGCTATTTATTGATCCCTAGATTTTCTCCTAATTTTTTATATAATCCACCATATTTCTATACTGTTTCACTTTTGAAAACATCAATGTTTTTTGTGAGCGCTGTTGCATTCCTATTTTTCACAAAACTAACAGTTCGGAGGTACTGCGTTTTAGGTTAGGACGGCAGCGATAGGTGTACCTACAATATACGCGGACGACAGCTGATATTAAAAGCAGAAATCAGAATAGTGAAGTAGTAGTAGCTCTACAACAGCGTTATCAAGTGCCACTTGGATATCACTACTCACAAAGGCCTTTGTCACTTCGCTCTGCAGCTCTCTCACTGCGCTATAAAGCTCTCACAAAATACGATTCACCGATTCCGCATAGCATATTACAGAGATCATAGAGAGATAATAAGTCTCGGTGATTTTCTATGTTCTTTATCGCTCGTTGTGTTAAGTCAAGATGAATTATATTAAAAACTCACTAACCAATCAAATTGACATTGGTGTAAGCGAACAGAAAAGTGCGGAATAAACTCGTGCCATGAGGGTTCTGTACCGTTACAACAATTTGGCAATGAGGTTGACAATTATTGACAAGGTCAACAAGTTTTCTACTTAAAATTATTACATTCCGATTTTTACATTACTCTCTTTTAATGCTAAAATTCAAGTTTCACAGCGAGAGAGATTCAGACTCGGGCCAATAGCGTTCACGGAGTTTCAGACTCCCACCAATAGCGTACACGGAGATTCAGACTCGAACCAATAGCGTTCCAGGGATTCAAATTCGGATCAATAACGTACACAGAGATTCAGATTCAAATCGATAGCCTTCACGAGGTCGTTTATAGTGTCAGACTCGGGCCAATAGCGTTCACGGAGATTCAGACTCCGACCAATAGGGTACACGGAGATTCAGACTCGAACCAATAGCATTGCGGGGATTCAAATTAGAATCAATAACGTGCACAGAGATTCAGATTCGAATCGATAGCGTTCCCAGAAATTCGGACTACGACCGAAAGCGTTTATAGAGAGTCAGATTCTGACCAATATCGTTTACAGAAAGATTGGTAGCCACCATCGACTTACACTGATAGATATGCCTTTTAGTCCAGTGAAAAAGTCGGGATTACAACTTTTTTTGCCAGAGTTCCTAACTAATCACCCTCCTCCGTTTTAGAGGTTGCTGAAAACGATGGTGGTGGGTAAAAAAGTTTTTTCCCTCAAGCAATCCCTTCGAATTGGCCAAAAACCACCCCCACATTGCCTTTTCGTGCACAAATTGATTTCCAAAACGTTTATTGGCCTGGATAACAGTCTTTTAGATGCCGGGGATCAAGCGGAGTGACCCAAACCAACTCTACTCCTTGATTTCCACCCTCTGTAAAAACAGGGGAGCCTGTTGGTTTCAAAAAGCCCTAGGCACCGAATAACCTAGATCTGCCTTTGGTGAGGAGGATAGAGTAAAAGAGATAGATTGACCACATTCATTCTTAAAGGACCCTTTTTATACCGCTAAGTAAAAGTCTTTGGCAGCCACTTTATTAGTGTATTTGCCATATGGCAACATACACTATTGGCGTCGGTCGGATGGCGGGACCTAGGGGTCGGACCTAAATTTCTCGACGTTTCATAACCTCCTAAACACTTTGGCACCATTTTTAAAAATGTTTATATATATATGTATATATATATATATATATATATATATATATATATATATATATATATATATATATATATATATATATATATATATATATATATATATATATATATATATATATATATATACGTATATATATACGTATATATATATGTGTGCGTGCAATAACTTTCGAAAGAGTTAATTGATTTCAACTAAATTTGGCCCACGTGTTGAAATCCATCGCCGCAAGAAGCCTATTTAAAATGGGCCTAATCGGGCCATTTTAAGGGTAGTTTTTAGGGGTTGAAAAATGTTTTTGGGCCCTAAAATACCGAAAAAATTCTCCGAATCGTTTCAAAATTGAAATTTAACCCTCTGGCAGTAATTAAAATGTGTCCCTAAAATTTTAATAAAATCGACCTAACAGGACCGGATTTAAAAATTTTATGAAAACACTAGTTTGCAGATAGTGAATTATTTACTGAAAGGTGTATATAACTTGGTATAGAAGCTCGATTGATAATAATATTGCAATTAAGAAAAAAAATGCTATTTTAAGGGGTGTATTAAGGAGTCAAATTTTTTATTTTGCCCAAAAAGCAAGTTAAGTTCGCATAATAAAGCTACACTGCCTGTATTAGCAAATACACTATTTTGTCGGCAGGGTTTTGGCACTGCGACCCGGGTTTTTTTTTATCTTGCTCACACTGCAATGGCGGCCATTTTCAACGTACTGTCCGTTCTCTATACGTCAATGGATATTATTAATAATAGGTGTATGCATGTTGTAATGTTATATTCATAATATTGTGATACAAAATCGATACGCTCCTTGTGCTGTCGCCTGTTGGCTGTCGGCTGTATTAATAGGGTGTAGACGGTGCGCAGCGGTATTATGGCGGTATTTAATAATTAAACAGCTGTAATAACGTAACATAATACCGAATGTAACCGCGCTTATCCAATATTTAGTGAATGTATACAAATACGGGCTAGAGAAATGGATCGTATGAGGATACAGCTAACTAAACTTATCATCGATGTACAATACATAGAGTGGTTCATTTTCGTTGTATTTGCATCAATCAATAGGGCCGTCCCATATTTTTTTCTGTTGGACTCTACATTACAAATAGGTTACGAAACTTTTTTTTTATTAGACTCAACAGGCCAGCACTCAGAAAGGTGATTGGGCTTTTAATCGGTTATGCTTTCTTGAAAAAACACCTATATGTGATGGGGATACAGCAGGAATCAACACTATGTAGATGGAGGATGAAATAGCCACCCATATCATGTTCGAATGTGAGGCTCTAGCCTACAGGAGGACAACCATCTTTGGCTACATTGATGAGGATGGAATAGTTCCACAGGGTAATCTACTAGCCAATCTTCTGGAGCTCATAAGAAGATCCAGATTATTTGCTGACTAGATCCAGTAAAAAGGGAAGCACAAAAATCCTTTCAGGATGTGGTGCATTTATGCCAAGAGACCACCCCATTTTATTTCAATCTTTTAAAGTTTTTTTAAGAATTTTGTCTATAATTAACAAAAATTCCAAAAGTGTGTATTTTAATCATCACAAATGACGTGGATAATATTAGGCCTACGATTGGTTGATTCGATCTGTGTCACGCCCACTGATCTTTCTAATCTATAATACTCTAAAAACCAGTGTTTCCCGGTACTCTGAAGTCATGTGTAAAAATACAGATTACAGGTATATACCTACGATGAGGGCTGCTCATAACCTTAAAAAAAAACCCGGGTCACAGTGCCAAAACCCTGCCGACAATATAGTGTATTTGATAATACAGGCAGTGTGGCTCTATAATGCGAACTTATGTTGGTTTTTGGGCAAAATAAAAAATTTGACTCCTTAATACACCCCTTAAAATAACATTTTTTTTCTTAATTGCAATATTATTATCAATCGAATCTCTATACTAAATTATATACACCTTTCAGTAAAGAATTCATAATCTGCAAACTAGTTTTTTCATAAAATTTGTAAATCCGGTCCTGTCGGGCCGATTTTATTAAAATTTTAGGGACACTTTTTAATTACTACCAGAGGGTTAAATTTCAATTTTGAAACGATTCGGAGAATTTTTTCGGTATTTTGGGGCCCAAAAACATTTTTCAACCCCTAAAAACTACCCTTAAAATAGCCCGATTGGGCCCATTTTAAATAGGCTTCGTGCGGTGATGGATTCCAGCATGTGTGCCAAATTTCGTTAAAATAAATTAACTGCTTCGAAAGTTATAGCCCGCACACATATATACCTATATATATATATATATATATATATATATATATATATATATATATATATATATATATATATATATATATATATATATATATATATACATATATATATAAACATTTTTAAAAATGGTGGCAAAGTGTTTAGGAGGTTATGAAACGTCGAGAAATTTTGGTCCGACCCCTAGGTCCCGCCATCCGACCGACGCCAATAGTGTATGTTGCCATATGGCAAATACACTAATAAGGAACAGCTGACCAAGGAAGAGAGTAGAATAATATAGTTTAACAGTATGTTTAATACAATAGTAGATATTACGTTGACAGTAGCCACGATTGCAGGGGATAATCAGTACAGTAACTAGTGTTAATTAACATACCTGATTTTACATGTATGCAACTATATAACTATATATTATATAACATTACAGAGAGACGCATTAACTAGGGATGAGCAAAAAACGCTGGAACTAAATATTCAAATAACTCAAGTCAGGGCAGATACTATTTTTAATTTTTAAAGTGGGAGTAACGTTGTGAGTCGATGAAACGAAAAAGCGACATGAAGGGTATAGGTATAGAAAAAGAAAAGGAAGACATCACAATCAAAATTTCACGCACACTACTTTTAAACTTCTGCCATCTACTGGTTTCGGTAAGCGAAGCAGTGAAGAATTTTCACTTCTATCGTGTGGTTTTGAGCACATATTTTTTTATAAAGAACTAAAAAATGAAAAATGGTCTTTAATTGTTAAGATTTTGTGTAACAGCGATAGAAAAGAAAATTTTAATAATTAAAAATTATTTTTTACTTTTTATCTCGGTTTTCTATTAAAGCGTGTTTTTCTAGTTTTTAAACTATTATTAATTTATTTTTTAATTTTTTAGGCTTATTTTTTATCCTGATGATCCCAGCCATAACATTTGGACAAAGTTATCAAATTATTTTACTTTTATCTAATCAATTGGACGTCTTGAAATCAGTGAAAATTTTTCTCCTGAAAATCCTGGCCAGGGCAATGGGACAAACTTATTAAATTATTGTATTGTCATCGGTCCTTGATACGTGTGCAAAGTTTCAGTTTAATCTGGCGTTTTGAAGTGGGTTTATTTCACGTTCAAAGATTCCGTTACAAACATAGGTAATAAGCTAATAAAAGCGTGTTAAAAAACTTATTTTAGTTAGGAAAAATATAAACATCGATTTTTACGAACTAATTATATATTGTGAGTGTAACAACTGCTTTAGATTTCGTATCGTTCTGTCCGATAGTGTCCACTAAATTTATTAAAGATAATATCAGCACCTGCTAATTGTCGACTGTTATCTCTCATCTTATTTGTTAGTATTAATTAACTGTAAAAGACCCTCTGCAAGTATCGAGAATTCGAGAAACCGTCCGGCAAGCAATTATTACACCGATACTAATAAATAAAATTTTGAAGTCGAGGCCAATTTCATTACTAAAACTCTTAATTACATAATTACTTCTTTTAAATTGGCACCGACCTCAAAATTTCATTATTTTCATCTTTTTAGTGACTTTTTTGAAAGAGGTTAATATTTAAGTTTTTTTATTTTTTACTTTTTAGTGGATTTGATTTCTCACATTTTTAAAAACTACTGAACCGATTTAAGTGAAATGTATGTGGGATCACCCTGAAAGTGAGTCCTATTAAATAAAAAAAAATATTATCAAAATATCGAATTGACGAAAATATCGGTGAACAAACATAGAAAAATATGTTTTTTTGATGTCAATTAAAAACAGATGAACCGATTTTAATAAAAACTATATGGTAGCAAACCGGTAGCATTCTGAACCAAATGGCGTTGAAAATTTTCTAATCGGTTCATAATTGGCAGAGTAATCGCGTAAGAAACATACACCAAAAAAAAAACATACAACCGGATTGAGAACCTCTTCTCTTTTTCTTTTTTTTGAAGTCGGTTAAAAAGCAAAAAAGTAATTTAACAGAATGTTACATTTATAAATACCAGTATTTTATCGACAAGTTAGTATTCTATAGAGTATAGGTTATAGGATATCAACAATAATTAAAATGGGTCAAATTACATAACAGATATACAAAGAAATAATTATAGGCAATATTTGCACACTTTATAATGTGTGTCGCTGAGTGCTTCGAGTTGGGACAACAAAGCTTTAGCCCTGGATCTAGTCTATAGTAGTAGGGTATAATATAAGCTAACTTGAATGTGGTTTGTAATTAAAATATTTGCAATTATCCACTCCAGTTCAGTAACGTAGAATGTTCAGAGCAGAATAAAACGCTGCATGATTTTATCTACTTGCATTTAAAAGTTTAGCATAGAATTTCAGGTTATTTCTGCTACTTAAAATGTCAACAATTAACGTTTTAACTTTCCTAAATACGAAATATACAGGATATTCATTTGAAAACTTCTGTTAAATACGCAAGACCAACACCCGGATTAATACGCACTACAAAGACGAAGACCAGAATTAATATGCAAGATCAAGACCAAGATTAATACGCAAGACCAAGGTCAGGATTAAATACACAATACCAAGACAAAAGGAGCAAGACTACCACGTCCTTGGTCTTACTTTGCTCATCTCTAAATTAATAAGGAATCTTCTTTTTTTCCCAGAATTTCTTTCTCCCTGTATATCAGCGTTGCCAGACGTCTCGATTTTGGCGGGACGTCCCGATTTTTATATCAAAATTAAATGTCCCGCGCGGGACAGGCTCAGTCCTGCTTTTCGAGGATAACTCGCCCGTGCGTAAATAATTATTCTCTTATTGTAAGTTGCAATTTGTAACACTCACTCCTCAGACCATTGTTTGAAACGCCATATTTTTCTAATGAATAAAACTTGTTTGATTTTGATTTCTGTTTTTTTTTATTTTTTTTTATTCAGAAGGCGAATAAAACTCAACTATTTAACGATAGGGTAAATCTGATTAAAATATATTTTTATTAAAATACATTTTCTATGGCTATTGTCACGTAAACATAATTTGAACTCAAATAAAAAGATAAATATTTAAAAACTTCTGATTATATACGTTTTTTTACTATGTCCCACTTTCAACGAAAGAATCCCGCTTTTTTCACTCAAAAAGTTCCAAAATCCCGACTTGGCAAAAAAAAATCTGGCAGCGCTGCTGTATATCTACGAGGTTGATTAATAATTACCCGTGACGACAGATAGCGCTGACGAGTGAAATTGACTTCACCGTCGTGTACTGCGGACTTTTAAACGACCTCGTGCTGAGTTGTAGATAAATTCATAGGTTAAGTTATTTTTGACAGCCAGTTATATCATCCGTGTTTTGTATTGTTCGACAAAATGGAATAATTCGTTTTTTATACGAGTATCTCACCGTGGTCATAAATTTTAAAGGGTCCCCACAGACAGAATCGAACTTCAGTTTTATTTCTTCGCATGTTTTTTTAAAAAACGACATTGCTCTTTTTCCATTTTGTTGAAAAATGCAACACACGAATGATACAACTGACTGTCAAAAATAACCTAACCTATGAATTTATCTACAACTCAGCACGAGGTCGTTTAACAGTCTGCAGTACACGATGGTAAAATCAATTTCACTCATCAACGCCATCTGTCGTCAAACACGGGTACTTAATGATCTATGTCACTCTTATAGACATTTTTAAGGGGAATATATTTCCTATGTCGGGGGTTTCTAGGGCTTCTTCTTCAAGAACTTCCTCTATTATATTGAGTATATTTTCCTCTCCATACCTTTAGCGAAATAACTACGTCACGCCACTGTCATATGATGTGGCCCCTGTACGTAATTATCAACTTAACGCAATGCATTCCGTCCGCAACGTCTGTTGCGGCCCCACAATGCCGTGCGGTCATCGCGCGTTCACCATTTTAATATGCATTCTGAGCTCATAATAAAATTGATTATGTATATTGTGTTGTTTCTCGTTTACACATTTCCATAGTAACTCAAACTTAATCATACTCGTCTACTAACAACACGACTTAATTTTCTTAACTCGATTGACTTAAGCATTAAATAGCCGAAATTGTAGGGATTCCGCTATTTATATGAGATTTCCGTGGACCATTATTTGTTACAACCCAGTTTGTGGATCCTTGTTGAGTTGGGTAACTCAGATCTGAAACGGTTCAAAGAGCCGACTGCGACAGAAGATCCGTGAGAGCCGACTCACTTTTTTTGAGCCGACGGATCAACGGATCCGCATAACTCAGTGAAACACTTAACACACAGAAGCACATTTTACACTTACGTATCAGTTCTTGCTTTGATGCATCTGTCAGCTCAAATGACTCATGCATCACATGTTTGGCTATGCATTCTTGATTCTATACAGGTCGTGATATGATTGACTGAACTAAGTAACTCAGTGGCAGACTGCAGTAATATATTCAGAACTTGGCTCTTTTTGAACCGGTTCAGTGAGCCGGCTCACATACGGGATCCAGATGCAAAGATGCAGATCACTAAAAAGGCCCGTGTTTCCCATCTCTAGAACCTTGTCCCACAACTGGTGAAAAAGTCACGTACATATGTTCGGTCTTAAAAATAACCGAGCTTGTAGGGTTGCCACTGATTATTTATGAATTCTTCATGACTCATTTGTTGCAAAACATGTTATTATCTAAAAATAGGTTGAAAGAACGCTTTAAGAAGGAATGGTAGTATATCTCCCATATAAAAAGTGAGTCTCTTATTAGGATAGTACACGGAAAGCCCGCGGTGTAGCGCTGCGAGTTCAGCAGCAATGCTTGATGTGTTAAATAAAAAGAGTAAAAAGAATAAATCCAATTTTCAAAGTATATTACGCAACGCCAACGCATAGGCAAACCCGTTACACATCTCTTTTAACACAGCAAGCATTTCTGGTGTGCTCGCAGCGCTACTCCGCGGGCTCTCCGTGTACTCGTCCAATAAGAACTTCACCCCTTCCATGTTTAAAAGAATATAAGATGCACTACCATTCTTTCTTATACCGTGGTTGAAAGTATCGGCTGGATTGACATGTTTTGATTAAAATTTCAATGGATGTTTTCAAAAATTTGATAATAGACCATCAATTAAGTTATCTCTACAGTACAAAACTAACGACAGTGTGGTTCAATAGTTAGCGTCCTGGCTTCATGACCGGACTGTCGTGGGTTCTGCCTTTGCTCTTGGATGTTTTGTGATGTCGTTAAGTTTTGAGTGATTATGTTATTTAATGAATTAAGACGCTAATGCCCTAGTTATATAGCATCTATAATACATAAAAACATAATAGCAATAAGATTGAAGAAGTACCTATCCCAAGTCAATGTAATAGCCGATCAACAGCATGGATTTCAAGCGGGTCGCTGTACCAACTTAGCTCTATTTAAAGCTATCAATTTGATACTTGAAGCATGGAACAAGAACAAGCTATGCATTACTGCTTTATACGATCTATCCAAAGCATTTGACTGTGTTCACTACGATTTATTGCTATCAAAAATGTATAGCTATGGAATTCGAGGCATCACTCTGGACCTTTTTAAATCATACCTTCAAGACAGGAAACAAACAGTCCAATTGACAACAGTAGAAGGGAATATTGTAAAACGTATTTCCTCTGACTGTAAAAAGATAATAAGAGGTGTTCCGCAAGGATCAATTATTGGCCCAATCTTATTTATTATTTACATTAACAATCTTCCCGAAGTAGTCAAGGAAAATGTTGTGCTATTCGCAGACGATACTGCTGTGCTTTATGAAAACAACAATGAAACAGACATAACTTTGCAAATAGATAACTCCATCGTTTTTTTGAACAACTGGTTTGATGATAACAACCTAAGACTAAACATTACCAAGACCCAATTTATTAAGTTCGGTAATTACGGATACACTCAAAATAATTTACTCCTTCCGAATGTGGGAAATATATCTCTACAGGATAATGTAAAATTTTTAGGCATAAATCTAGACAAACACCTTTCTTGGAAATTTCACATAGACTGCCTAATTAGTAAAATTTCAAAATACGTCTACTTATTAAGAACAATGATAAAAAATGTTCCCCTTCTCGTTGTACGATCAGCATATATGAGCTTTATTCAGTCAAACATTCAGTATGGTATTATCTTCTGGGGACATGTTTCTTATGTCAAACACTTATTAATAATGCAGAAGAAAGCAATCAGAGCTATTTGTCAGGTTGGACCGAGAGAGGCATGTAGAACACTTTTTAGAAATCTCCAAATACTTACTGTCATAGACTTATACATTTTATCATGTGCCACTTTTGTAAAAAAATATCCTCATTTATTTGTAAATAATGTACACAAGCATCCATATACCACACGCAATAAAGATAAGTTTATAACAATGCAGTCTAAGCTCACAGTAACTAATAACAGTCCACTTAACTCTATTATAAGAATTTACAACAAATTGCCGACATCGATAACCAGCAAAGACTGCTCACTTTTAGCCTTTAAGAACAATATTAAAGACCTTTTAATCCACTATAACTACTACAGCATAGAAGAATTTCTTAACACTGATTTTTAATTTTTAATATGTATGTATTTTATAATTGTATTTTATAATGACTCATTCCACACTGTAATGCAGTATTTTCTTCATGGAATAAAGATTATTATTATTATTATTATTATTAATATACAATAAATAAAAATAACAAGACAGTACAAAAAAGAATAAAATTTGTCAAATATTTTTAATAAAATATGTAGAATAACGATCCCATTATAAAATTATTGTAAAAACCAATACTTCATTAAAATGGTGCATCATTAGCACTTGCCCGCTTTTTAATAATAATAATTCGATTTCATAAATAATAATTAGCCAGTACCCGATATAATATTTTATCAAACTGTTAGCCGTTGGGGTTTAATGATATATTCATATAGCAAAATATATATATATATAGAACAGAAAATATATAACCGAACTGTTGCATAACAGCATACCAAAACACTCATATTAAGGTTTTGTCTTGAAGTTATACACAAGTTTGTGTAGAAGTTCCCAGGTGACGTGAAGTTAGTTGCTGTATCATCTTACATAGTTCACATTAGAATAATCCCTGGTCCAAACTAAACTGAACTTGATTCTAACAAATGCGGCGCACATTACAATAGCTTAGAGTTCAATTTGAATTTTGACTGTTCACTGTGTTGGCAAGCATGCATACCAACTGAAAGAGATTGTAGATTAACAACGCTCTACTAGCAGATGTCATTAGCGTCTACTAAATCAACTATGAATTCTCTATAATTCTCCATAAGAAAACCATTGTAAAATTTTAATTCGATTAAATAATTGATCGATTTAAATGATATTTTTTCTAAACTATGTGTATACGTATATTTAAGGTAGTTGTCGTGGTACAATATTGTCAAAAAGTTATAGATTATACTCGCCACAAAAGTATACTAGCTTGTAGCTAAGTGATCCATAATTTGTACGCAAGACTGCACCCGTGGAAACGTAACCCATACAGTATTCATATGCATGTATACTTTTCTATAAATTGTTGAACTTTAAACCGTTATTTATAAATAATTAGACGGTCAAAAATGTTTTCTTATTTTTTTTAAACTCATAACAAATGCATTGAAAGACTGTCAGTTTTTGGTAAGTTTCTGACAGTTAGTTCTTTTTTTATAAATAAGAAATTGGTTCAGAACTACAGAGATCGTATATAATCAATGTTAATTATCCAATTTTTAATTGAATTTATCTCGGATTATATACGGTCGATCGACTTCAAATTTTCAGGGTAATTGTATTATCATGTCCTTAATAAGTATACAAAAATTAAGAATTTTCTGACGGTGTGCCTTAACCACGACAACTACCTTAAGGTAGTTTTTTGCACAATTTTTACTTTGAAACGACATTTTTCTACGCATTTTAATCAAAATTTGACTTGAAAAACGAACTTTTTCTGTGTAGATCAAGCATTTGTTTTTGTATGAATACAATCTAATGTTGTACATGACAGGGAGTTTGAATACGACATTAGACTGCTCTTGCATGCACGAAAACTGTAAATATATTATCACAATCTGAGGTCATTGTCAAATCAAATGATTTGACAATCCTTTATGCAACCCAGCAAAAGTGATCGCCATTGTGGACATGCCACTGTTCTGAACTAAATAGCATTTATAAGGAGACGCATAAATAATTCCGTTTAACGTGAACTTAAACATTGCATTAATTAGGTCTTAAGTACGAAAACTAGGGCCGTGTCCCCGTTGTCCTGCTATCATAATATTGAAATTCGTTCCCGCGTTTAACCCAACTGGCCTTAAAGGAGTTTCCCATGTATTCAAAGTAAGTCGGCTGTCCCCTAGCGAATACGGTTTTCGGAATGTTTGCTGCGAAGATGTTTTATATAGTCAACTTTGGAAAACTGTTTCTTTCTGTTTTGTCTCCAAGGACGTTCCGAAGCTGTCATTTCTAATTTTCTTATTTATTAATTTATTTTCTTTGCGTATAAAAGACAACTGTTTCCCGAGAATACTTCACATAAATACTGTTTTTTTTTATAATAAAGTAGAGGCCCAGTCCGGCTTCGCCCGGGTGTCAATGTATTACAGTGTAAACTCTATATAATTATAATAATAATAATAATAATAATAATAATAATAATAATAATAATAATAATGCGTTTAACGTCCGTTTGTTGACTTTTATGTCATAACAAACGCCATTCGCACCATTACTATTTTCCATTTTACCACTTCCCGTTAATTTCTACATTTTCTAAAACTTCAACTTAACCAATAGCAATGGGCGAATGAAGGAATTATAGGAAATTAGGATAGGATAGGTAATTTTTGAACTGGGAGTTTGACAGGTAATCGGCCATGACCTTGAATAAGGAACCATCTCGATATTTATCTAGAATTAATTGAGGGAAACCATGGAAAACCTCAATCAAGATGGCCGGTACAGGAATTACCGTTTCTCGGCGAGAGGAGTAGAAAAAAGTCCCAGCCACATCTGCCCCCGCCGGGATTCGAAGCCGGTACCTTCCGAATGCGAGTCTAGTGCTGTCACCACTACTCTACCCGTTAACTCTATATAGCGACGCTGAAGGGACTGTACATTTTCTGGCATTATAGAGAGTTGTCGTTATATGGAGAGAAAGAAAAATCAATATTGTTTTGCTATTATAGTGTTATTAATAACGCATAAAATTTGCAAACAAACATTACTATTAACACAAATAACAACGCTTATTGCGTAAAAAGCTGCAGTTCTTATCAATTTCGGCAACTTAGAAGGTACCTACAAACAGTAGGTGTTTTATAAGTTGCCGAAATTACTTGCTTTATAATGACATATTGTCGTTATTTAGAGTGGGTGTGATGCTACATAGAGTGTATAATTATATGGACAACAAGGCAAACCAACCAAAGTTGAGTAACTTCGACGTTTTAGGAAGTTTGACGTTAAGCAGAGTGACGTTACATGGAGTTACACTATATATAGGATATAATAAAAATACCATTATCATAAAAACCTGAACGTGTATTGAATTTCCGTGAATTCAATCGCTTTTAATTATGAATGTTCAAAAATCTAAGAAAAATCAAAATTGCCAAAAAACAAAACTATATTAAATTTTGCATAGTTTATTAAATTTATTAGTTTTGCACATAGTGAATAGAAATTGTTTAGAAAATGAAAATTGCCAATTTGTAGTAATTACTGCAATTAGAGTTTTAATGTATTGGGCGATTTATTAGCATTAAGGTAAGCATATTTTTAACATGTCAGTTGCGATTTTAAGTTACTTATGATTAAAATGTATTGGCCGCTAATAAGTGATAATCAGTGGCGTAATATCGGATAGGGTCCTCCCTGAATGTAAAGAAGCTTAACCAACGTTATATCTTTTTCTTACAACTGGAGTTCAAATCTTGATACATTTTTTGTTTAATTTGTATATATGTACTTTAGTAGATAAATTAAAATAACTCAGTACAAAACTAATACATTTTACTAAATGTTGTAATAATAAATACTAGGATCAACCTGTACTCACGACCCTCTTGGGTCCCCCCCCCCCTCCCAGCGGGGGCCCATGGCATTTTGTCCGTCCTGCCACCCTGTTGTTACATCACTGGTGATAATTGTGCTATCTTGAAAAATCTTTGTTAGTTAGTTTGGTTAGCATATTTTTCACATGTCATATATATTGTTACAAAAATGATATTTAATATTTTTGAAGCGAGAATCGCTAAAGTCTTGAATGGCAAATTCATGGCTCATTAGATTATAAAAAAGTGGTAACTAGGAACACCTTTGAAAAACAATTATTATTATTATTTTTTCTCATATAAATAGTTTCACATAATTTTTGCTTCGGATATAAATTCATTAATTTTAAATATTCTATTTATTCTAGTTAATTATTTGCTTGTCTTTTTTTTCTCCGTTTATATTTTGTTATTGTTAATAGTTTAATTTTTTATTTAAGTGTTTGTAAATAATTTTATTATATTAAATTTTTGTCTTGTGTTTAAACTTTTTCTTTTAAAACTCTAATCAATTCTTCTGGGATAAAAATACTATGGGCCAAATTTTGTTTATAACATCTGATTAGAGCAAACATTTTTCATAATGGTTGGTTAAAATATATACCTACACTGTATTTCGTATTGATTTCCAGATTTCTGATGAAGACTGCATACGTAGCCGAAACGTTAGACCAACTATTAAAAATCTAATAAGAATGATTGTTTTGAATAAGCCTTTTATCCTTTATTCAGACATATTTATATTGAAATTTACTATATGAGCATTAATCCGGCCCTATTTTCTATTGTATACATATTAATATTTATTAATGAAAAACAAATGATAATCAGCCAGTGTACGTGGATTACGACCGCAATTAATAATCTTGTACAAGCATAAAAAAAATTGTGTCGGTTGTTGACTTCAACTGTTTAACAGCTGTACTCTATTTGTTTGAGCGTGTTTATGAATAAATAAAACAAAATATGTACCTGCATTGTTGATAATATACTGGTCGATAGTTAAATTCATAAATTAACAGATCTCTAATTAATGGATAACCTAGTCCCTGCACACCGCTTGAAACCTTTTAGACGCGGTGGGATGTGGCCAAAATGCAGTATCAGGGGCTCTTTGGGTAACAATTTTGGCGAGAAATGTATTATCTATACACATATTAATAAAATCGACAATTCTAAACTTTGTACAATACAGCACTCTTTACAGAAGTAATGATTGATGTGTTTGTATATATAGCCAATGGATTACAAAGTCCACATACCGTGAGAATTGTTTTTTTATGAATTTTACAGAAGTTATTTCAATTAATACAAATAAATAAAATCGTGTTTTCAAGATTCTTAGAGCGAATTTTCAGTTTTCGGTCAGTTTGTTCTATCTGTCCGGGCTGTTTCTCTGTCTTTTAGTTCCGAAACGACTGGACCGATTTTGACGGCAGATAGCTGATGTTATAAAGAGCAACTTAGGTTACTTTTATTTAAGAAAGAGAATTAGGGTTCCGCTCAAAATTAAAACTCATAAAATTGTGAAGAAAATCCGATTCAAATAGAGAAGGATACATTCAATATCTATACATATAATACAATCTATACATCAGTATATAATACTCGCCGCGGTTCCAAAAGGTTCTGAAGTTAGTCACAAACAGCGTCGCAAATGCATATTTTGGTTGTTTTCCTACCACCTCCCAGTTACCGGCATAGTACGTGTACTCGTCGGGATTGGTTAACGTTCGTTGTCTTGTCAATTGTCGGTTTCCCGGTATAAAGTATAGTCCAGTATGCCACTATTGTTTCTTTGATTGTT
Organism: Venustoraphidia nigricollis; assembly: GCA_034508555.1. Lineage (NCBI taxonomy): Eukaryota > Metazoa > Arthropoda > Insecta > Raphidioptera > Raphidiidae > Venustoraphidia > Venustoraphidia nigricollis. Next base: position 901,636 of record JAVRKA010000020.1, read on the forward strand.
CAAGATGCCTAATACAGTGATTCAGATGATAATTTGTCTGCTGAGAACCCTCAAAGTCCCACACCAAGTACAAGCAGGATGGATGACTTTAGTGCAAGGAATTAGACCTTTAAATTAAAGAAAAATTTAAAAATTTAAAATAATAATATAGCGCGAGTTCGTAGTTTTTCAACCGTCTGTACCTGCGGGCTGCGCAAGCCTCCATTTGCGTCTAACTTCCGAGCCTTTCAGATCCATAGCACTTACTATACCAGGAGTGATCTAGGCTATGTTTTATCCCAAAAATAACCCTTATGGTGGTGAACAGATGAAACCTTCATAAATGATACGCTGTATGATGTATCTCTGAAATTAATTAAATTAAAAAAAGTTCGACGGTCTTTTGAACACACTACCCGAACGGAGTGGAGGTGGATTTTGTACAAAAGAATTTAACCGGGTACAAATCCCCAGGTATATAAGGTGTTTTGAAGAGGTTTCAAATAATGGCCGTCATTCGCTATCCATTGATTTAGAGATCAGTGTAATGTATGCAGTAGTGGCTCATGCGTTCGAAATTAAAAAATACGACTACACTCATTTATTACTAACTCTTTTAATGCCAGCGTTCGTAAGGAGGGGTATCCATATTGCAGAAGTGTCCAAAATGAGGAATTTCACATGTATCGAACTGGAACTGTCCATAATTTCGTTGGCTCGCGAATTTTTATTTTGTAATAGCAGATTGTACATATAGATGAGTAATTAAGTTTATTATATAGTGGTAACATTACGTCAAAAACGAGGACAACGAGTTTGAACAGTCACACGAATCGTAATATCATTACGCAGGAAATATATATATGCGCTTTTTCATTTCACGTGCCTTCCATAAAATGGTTAGTTTTCAGTTATAATTCAGTTTATCTTTAACATTTCAACAATTCGATTGTGAAACTAACCTCACTTCAATTAGGAGAAAAGAATAAGACTTAAAAACAAATAATAGTTTTAAAAAACTAAAAAACACGCGTTAATAGCAAACTGAACTAAAAAGCAAAAACATTCTTTTTTATTGTAAAAAAGCGTGGGGTGCTTATTACTATTTTTATTTTAACTTTACTTTTAAAAATAGCTATCAACTTTTACCAGCTGACATATTAGGCTTTTTTACAATAAAAAAAAATTTTTACTTTTCAGTTCGGTTTGCTATTAAAGCGTGATTTTTTTTGTTTCTTTAAATTATTATTTTTACAAATATAAGAATATGTTAATTCTGCAATACTTCTAATTGTTATAAACATTCATTGTTACAAGGCTAAATTAGAAAAAAATATTTTTTGTCCACTGTCACCGTCGGGACTTAAACTCGAATCTTTCCACTTTCGCGGCGGAATGCGTTAATCAATTACTCTACGGTGCGATATCTTAACAGTTAATTCATCATAATAAAGCAATTGTAACATTAAATTCACTACATGCGAGAGCTGATTATTTCGCTAGGTATCGCTATACAAGAATCATCACAGAAACGAGAGTATGAAAAAAAAAATGGAAATTTCCTTGATTCATTCATACTCTCACTACTGTGATGATTCTTGTCTAGCGATACCTAGCGAAAAAATTAGCTCTCGCATATAGTGAATTTAATGTTACAATTGCTTTATTATGATGAATTAACTGTTACGATATCGCACCGTAGAGTAATTGATTAACTCATTCCGCCTAGAGATGGGAAAAACGGGTCTTTTTAGTGACCTGCATATTTGCATCTGGATCCCGTATGTGAGCCGGCTCACTGAACCGGTTCAAACAGAGCCGAGCTCTGAATATGTTACTGCAGTCTACCACTGAGTTACCTAGTCAATCATATCACGACCTGTATAGAATCAAGAATGCATAGCCAAACATGTGATGCCTGAGTCATTTGAGCTGACAGATGCATCAAAGCAAGAACCGATACTTACGTAAATATAAAATGTGCTTCTGTGTGTTAAGTGTTTCACTGAGTTAGGCGGATCTGTTGATCCGTCGGCTCAAAAAAAAGTGAGTCGGCTCTCACGGATCTTCTGTCGGAGTCGGCTCTTTAAACCGGTCAGATCTGAGTTACCCAACTCTAATTCCGCCGCGAAAGTGGATAAAGATTCGGGTTTAAGTCCCGACGGTGACAGTGGACAAAAAATATTTTTTTTTAATTTAGCATTGTAACAATGAATGTTTATAACTATTTTTACAAAGTTCTACGTCAAAAAATAATAAAGTAGGTACTTTACATTAGTTTTCCTATACAGTATTTGTTTTGTTTCATTGTTGAAATACAAGCTGCGCATACGCATTAATAAATAAGTAAGAAAATAAAACATTAGCGCTCGCAGATGTGTGTGTCCAAACAAAATAAACAAAACACGCACTAAAAAATTTATTATCACGAAACTTGAACATTTCCCACATACAAACCTAAAAGGTATATTGCAGTAATATGTTTTGAAATGGTTGGATTCCGTGATTAATGCCATCAATTTTAAAATGTTGGTCAAAGGTCTGTTTAAACATTAACTGGACAAACACGAAATGGCACGGTGAACAGACTTCAGAAATCTTGCTCCTACATAAAATAGTAAAGGTGATATCAGACGGTTCATTTTTTGTTAATTTCTGTCTTTCATTCAGCATCTTTCTTTCGAAATGAAACGCCTGAACACAAAATGAAACAATAAAGATAAATTACGAGGTTGACTCTAATTAAAAGAAGTTAATTAGAGTGGTTGTGATCCTTGATGATTGTTGGATAAGTTTGAATAAAAACCGTGGCACAGGATCAATAAAACACAATACTGAAGTTAAAATTGCATTTTCACTAACGTTTCGGTGTGCTTTACACCATCTTAAGAGTTCGAATGATGTCAATTCGTACCATGGTGTGAAGCACACCGAAACGTTAGTGAAAATGCAATTTTAACTTCAGTATTGTGTTTTATTGATCCTGTGCCACTGATTTGATCCAAACTTATCCAATAATGATAAATGAATTCATTAATGAACCGACCCAACAACGCTAGATATCGGCATTCGGCATGATTCATTCGTACTCTGAATGAACGAAAAATGAAACGTCCGAACACAAGAAAGAACATTCATTCGGGTTCGCTCATTTTGTGTCGTGTCTTGTAGCGGGCGGACTTGGGACTACGACACCATATAGTGAATATATTCTGTCTGTGTATGAGACAAAATGGTGTTCAAGTGGAACGACCAAAACATGCTGCTGTTTTTGGAGAATTTCAAAAATTATCAATGTCTTTGGAACCACAAACTTGACGAATACAAAGATAAAACAATACGGACAAATTCTTTAAAATCTCTAATTAATGAATCATGCCGATGCCGATATCTAGCGTTGTTGGATCGGTTCATTAATGAATTCATTTTTCATTATTGTTTCATTTTGTCTTTAATATTTTTTGTTCCAATATATATTTTTAACGTGGAGGGAAAGTTTGATTGAGGAACAGTTGAAAAAAAGAAGCTTTACCGATGTTTCGCTTGTGGCCTACGTTTCGAAAAATATATTTCCATCTTCAGGGCCTATGAAAATGTACAAGATTATACAATTGTTTTATTTTACAATAATTACGTATACAATTTTAATAAAATTTAAAAATAAACAAACTGGGTACATACCTCAGGCTAGTCAAAGGGTGGTAAATTGTACTAATCTTAGATACTTATCTATATTATGGGTTAATAATAATTTGCATATAAAAAAACACAATACTTTTCATTTTTATTTTTATTATTATTATTATAAAAATAGTTTTGCAAACTTCAAAAACCCGGGTCGCAGTGCCAAAACCCTGCCGACAATATAGTGTATTTGCACCCCTTAAAATAACATTTTTTTCTTAATTGTAATATTATTATCAATCTAACGTCTACATCGAATTAAATACACCCTTCAATAAATAAGTCACTATCTGCAAACTAGTGTTTTCATAAAATTTGTAAATCCGGTCCTGTCGGGCCGATTTTATTAAAATTGTGGGGACACTTTTTAATCACTACCAAAGGGTTAAATTTCAATTTTGAAACGATTCCGAAAATTTTTTCGGTATTTTGGGGCCCAAAAACATTTTTCAACCCCTAAAAACTACCCTTAAAATAGCCCGATTAGGCCCATTTTAAATAGGCTTCTTGCGGTGATGGATTCCAATACGTGGCCCAAATTTCGTTGAAATCAATTAACTCTTTCGAAAGTTATCGCGCGTACACACACACATATATATATATATATATATATATATATATATATATATATATATATATATATATATATATATATATATATATATATATATATATACATATATATATAAACATTTTTAAAAATGGTGCCAAAGTGTTTAGGAGGTTATGAAACGTCGAGAAATTTTGGTCCGACCCCTAGGTCCCGCCATCCGACCGACGCCAATAGTGTATGTTTCCATATGGCAAATACACTAATAAAAATGGTATATTTGTTAAAAAGTCACAGGCACAACTGATTTGTATAGATTGCTTTGACAGACTGCAATTTTTTTATAAACATGTTTCAGATTGTTATAATCTGTTAATTATACTGCCATATATGTTATTCAAATTCTCTATATCAGTTCGTTTATTTACACTGGTAGCATTTTTTTATGTAGCACATCTCAAGGAAGAGTCTTTGCTGTAAATTAGTTTCTTTGTGTAATATTTCTGGACCATTGAAGTTGAAACTATGGTCATTTGTGATGGAATGATGAACTAATGCCGAATGAGTATTAACATCCAAATATTCACCTGTGTTCAGACGTTTCATTTCGAATGAAAGATGCTGAATGAAATGAACCATCTGATATCACCTTTAAAGAAACGAGATGACCATTCACTGAAGACCTCAGATGTTGAGCGTCTATAATCTACAATCTATCGAGATGGTCATTAACGAAACGGTATCGATACTGTGACGTCACTATCCTTTTTTTTCATTATCGACACGATCGAGACGATAAAAATGTCTTGTCCTTCGAAGATTGAAGTCTATTTCTACACCTATACTTAAAAAAATAGTATACATTACGCACTGTTGCGTACCAAGTATAACACGTGAAGAAGACGAGGAGACAGGACGTTTCCCGTTCGGGGACTGGACGAGATTGATGGCGGTTGCGGTGGCGCGTTGACGTTTGACGAATGTCTGCGGTCTGTCGGTCATTGCTCACTCACCAATCGTTCACACGGCAGCAGCAGAAAACACCATTGCATCACGCATCCCGCCTGATCTCTCTCTCTCTCTGTGTGTGAACGTCGAACGGTCCCGTCACACTGAACGCCGGGGAACGGCTAGATCAGGGACTTCCCAATAGTTCAGCTGGTTTGGATTTTACAAGCTTTTATTTAGTTTCACTTGTCCCGGTGTCTGTCTGTCTGTAATCGAATCTTCCAAGTTAAATTTGATCTTCGTATATGGTGGTGTTGACCGAGCTAGGTAGAGTAGTGGTACAGCACTAGGCTCGCATTCGGGAGGTCCGGGTTCGATTCCCGGCAGGGGCAGATGTGGCTGGGACTTTTTCCTACTGCCTCTCGCCGAGAAACGGTAATTCCTGTACCGGCCATCTTGATTGAGGTTTTCCATGGTTTCCCTCAATTAATTCCAGATAAATATCGAGATGGTTCCTTATTTGAGGCCATGGCCGATTACCTATCAAACTCCTAGTTCAAAAAAATTACCTACTTTATCCTAATTTCCTATAATTCCTTCATTCGCGCATTGCTGTTACATAAGTTGAAGTCTTAAAAATGTAGAAAAATAACGGGAAGTGTGGTAGATGGAAAATAGTAATGGTGCGAATGGCGTCTGTTATGACATAAAGTCGAGAAACGGACGTTAAACGCATTATTATTATTATTATATGGTGGTGTTGATCCAATAGAATGTCACAGTAAAGGAAATTTGGTTGAAGATCAATAAATAAATAAGCTTTACCAAAGTTTTGCTGATGGCCAACGTTTAAAAAATTTGTTTTCATCTACAATAATTTTTCGAAACGTTGGCCATCAGCAAAACTTTGGTAAAGCTTATTTATTTATTACTCCTCAACCAAACTTCCTTTACTGTTAAATTTGATCCACTTCCCGGCTTCCGATTGAGCTGAAATTTTGCACACACCTTTGGTTCTGAAGACAATACATTGAATATTATGGTAGATCTAATATGACCGTCACCACAAAATGGCGGATTACTTTCTTCTTTACAACTTCCTCTACATGGGTATCAAATTAAAGGGTATGACAAGTAGAATCCAATCAGCAGTGTGACTTCATTCCAAATCCAAATTGGCGGGTGGCACAAAATGGCGGATCATCTATTTCTTTACAATCCCCTCGATATGGGTATCAAATGAGAGGATATGACAAGTAGAATACAGTAAAATGTGTGACGTTATTTAAATTTATTTTTACGATATCTAGCAGACGATACTTAAAGTGGTATATTATTCCTGACAGTGAATAAGTATCTACTACTCGCAAGGTTGAAATCGTCGATAAAGCTGACTTCGATGCAGTATAGTTTTACTTTGTATTCATAGATGACACGTCACATTTCTACAATGAAGTATAACTTCTTCCTCACGTACATGAGTACACGCACCACTTTTTTAATTTCTAATTTTAAGACAATTATTTTATGGACACTACAAAACAGCGCATGTGATTTTTCGCCAAATTCATCGGAGATGTGGAAGCTCTGGATCGTTACTTGATTCCAGTTAATTTTGCATCTAGAATGAAAGTCTGCGAGTTGATAAAATTATATAGTTCGGCCAGAGTTGACACTCAAAAAATTGTCTTACTATGAAATGTCACTTTTCACTTCTAACATTTTAGTGTCACATCGGTTGAGAATCTCTGGTTTAGATAATCTGTTGACAAATTGAAAAGGTCTACGCTTCCACCACTTCGTGGGATGCGAACGGCAATCGAGGTATTTAAATAATTATTGTTCGGTACACAAACCAGTCGTAAAACCAATATAATTTCTCTGTATATACTTTGTACTTGAAATTTGGTGTTTCGCTGATGATAATAATCAATACTAGCATATATAAATTAGTAACGGGACCATCTGTTATCGCATTATTCGAGCATTCATGTGTCAATTTGTTCCATCCAGGAATTGCATATCCTCATCTGATATAGATAGGTCTGATGTCGGGATAAAAATTTATAAATAAAGTACGAATTCATCCATAGTGGTATTCAGTATTCAGGTCCATATAAATTATAAAGTAAATAATCAGTTTGAGGAGACCAAAAAATAATTCAATGTTGCGACGTTTCATCGGCCATTCCGACTTCATCAGGTACTCTATAGAACACATATAGATTACCTGATGAAGTCGGGATGACCGATGAAACGTCGTAACATTATGAAAGTTTAATCAGCATTGAATTATTTTTTGATCTGATCAAACTGATTATTTACTTTAAGAATGGAAAACTGTTTGGGGTACTAATAAAGGAGGATGAATGGAGAAGAATGAATGAAGAATTCTTGAGTTCTAATTTTTACTCAGAAGAAAACTTCTGAACAATAATTTAGAATAAAATTGTGGCTAATTGCACTATTAAGCCCAGAAGCCAAAAACACGGATATAAAAAAGAGCATTCATGTACAACGCCTATAGATAGATAGATAGATAGATATAGTCTTTTCTACCATCAGATATAGTCATCACGTGGACAGCACATGTTCTGTTGCTATCTGGCTAGAATCTGATTGGTTGTTCTGTTATGTTGTGTTTCAAGCGACCAATTAGATGCTGATCACTCAGTTTTATTGTTATATCGAATCATGGTATGGAGTATAGATGGGAAAATGCGTGTCCAGAATATTTGTCTGTCTGTCCGTCGTGAAGCCGTAAGAAAAACTAGACTATTAATATTTAAAATAGATATAGAATTCGTCCGTATTTTCGTTTTCTATACATACAGTAGATGCTCGGTTATATAAACACACCTTTATAATATAATATGTACCAATCAGTGGAAATTTAGCAAGTTATACATATTTGGCGTTTTTGCATATTTTGTGGGATACCTAAATGGACGTGTCTCCAAAATTTTTACTGTCTTTTTGTACTAGCATCACTCAAGAATGACTGGACAAATTTTGAAGAAACTTAATATAGTAGAAGCTTAATATAGTATATATAAGGTATTGTTAATTCAGTAACTGCTCCGGTTAAAATAATTGACTCCTGTCAAAATAGATGTCGAAGGTGCACGAAAATTGACTGAAGTAACATTGCAGTTAGTGGCAATTGGAAGTCAGGAATACATTCACTTTTAGTTACTGGTTACACCGTTACACTAATACTTGAGTCGTTTGCTAAACGTCATGTTAAGGTAAAATAAGGTATAGGATATGTCAGCTGTATGGCAACGAAGCGTCGAGTTATAAGGCTAAGATTTATAATATTAACAAACATTCTTCAAAAAAACGTATCTAGATTCAATAATTTCAGAATATGAATAAAATTAACTGTTATGTTTCTTTTATTTACGATCAAACATAAAAATTGGGAATTAGGAACAATCTATTCTTTCAGAAAGAAATAAAACAAATGAACGGTCAAAATTAAATTGCATAAGAACACGCATGTAGGCCGTTAGTTTGAAATCAGGGCTGGCTCTGTTTTTTTAAACCAGCCCGACAAAATATCTTTTTTGCTTGACATCCTATAAAATAGCTGCGTTTCATGCCTGTGTAGTGGTAGTAAAATAAAACTTTTTCGCACTAGTGCGTAAAATAAAACAAAAGTAAAGCGATTTGACCAGTCCAATAAGTATATCTGTCATTTAAATCCATTGAGCGACAGATAAGTAAAGTAGGCGCGAACGTGAACTGTCACAAATATTACAGCTATACTTATTATGATGTGAAAATCAGCAATTTTATAGGAGGTACGTGCAAAAAATGTAGTATGTATCTCGACTGTAATACCAATATGGGCCAACGTGAACTGTCAAAAATATTACAAATATACTTATTATGATATGAAAATCAGCCATTTTATAAGAAGTTCTTTAGTACTTTAAAAATATGTAGTATGTTTCTTGATTATAACAAAGTTATGACTCGTGTGACTGTTAAAACTCGCTAATCGCTTGTTATAATAATAATAATAAAACGATGTATGTTATCGAGTTTTCAGCCCCTGCTGAAACGAACATAGCCGCAAAGGAGACTGAGAAGCGGACAAAATATCAAGATCTTCTTTTTGAGCTCAGAAATCAATACCCAGAGTATACTGTTAAATTAATTGTCCTTATAATTGGTGTTCTTGGAGGGGCAAAACCGTCACTGTTGGCAAATATGAAAACTATTCCGGCATGTCAGCGTATTGCTGAGTCACTTATTTGCCGTATGCAAAAGGCCGTGGTTATTGGGTCGCTCCGTGTACTCCGTGCGCATGACCCAAACTCACTGTAATGCCCATTTCATGGTTTGAGACGCAGTTATAGTTACAACTTGCTCCACAAGTATCCCTAGTGTGACGGTGACGAACCCGAAGTTGGGATGCTTGTGGATGCAAAATTTTTTAAGGAAAATTTCCTTCACAATAATAATAATCTTTATTTGATCGGTCTCGACTCCTCATAAAATAATGCATTGAAAAAATAGCTATTTTGATGTGTATACATCTTTAATTTTTTTGCGGCTACTAATAGCTAGGCTTCTCAAGCCCGAACATCTTTACTGGAAAATCAAATTTCATTCCTTGGAAAAAAAGTATTATACTTCCAAATCTAACACCTATAATGAAATTTTATTTTCATTATACCCGGTCGAAAGTACGTACTTTGAAAGTTTAACATTTATGCTCTGCTGAAATTACTCGCACGCCATCTATAACAGCGATCCGAAAGAAAGTAACAGCGGGACGTGCGACTGCCGCCAGCTAGTAGTAGCTAACAGCTGTTATTGCTTATAACCTCAAATTTGCTCACTTGAAAGTAATTAGTCTTTTTATATAATGGGGAAAGTACGTACTTTCGACCGGATATAAAGAAAAATAGTATACACCACACGGGCAGAAAATTGAAAGCCCAGAACTGCGCGACAGGATGCTCGAGGCGAACGCAGTGCAGGAATTTCAACTTTCTCCCCTTGTGCTGTAATATACTATTAATTTTCTTTACTAAAATTAACTAAACTAAATAACCAAAAAATGGATTATCTACCTTTAAAGCCAGTTTTTTCATCTTATAGGAGTATTATTGCTTACCTGAAAAGAAAAAAAATATATTAAAATTGATATTCAGTTAAGTTTAAGGTTATTATTTCTTAAGACCGCCAGAAGTTAGGGTTATCTAGGCCTAGTGGTAGTAGTAGTACCAATTAGAACGGCAAGTAGAACGCTCTGAATTTTGTTTGTGCTGAGACCCAGCGGTAAGGGGCGAGGTAGGCAAAAGACATATAGTGGGTGTGACCTTCTTTAGCTCTGTCTCGCTCAAATCATCCGCACGTTTCAATTTTTGGCTGGTGTCAACTACGAGGCTAAAAAATGTTGTTGCAAGGGTGCCCCTGTCAATTGATTACTCTAAGTTTGGGAAATATTTTGAAGATTTAAAAAACTTTTCCGAAAAAGGAAGAGCCACTTTAGGTTTGTGATGGAACAGTTTTGTGAAATAAGTACGAATAAGGTCGTAGTATGACATTGAAAACATGTGTTTTTTTGGCACAATTAATGCTAACTTTTTTCTAGTAAATCGTACATAAATAACAAAAGTAGTCCGTTAGAGACCTGGATTTGTCCTTTATCTTCCTTATAGAGAAAGAATTTTTGCAGAACGTTGACGAATAAGTCTACAATCAGTTGACAGCCGAAGCTCTATTTTGGGTTTAAATTCAGAGCGTTCCGACAGCCTTAATTTATAATTTTGGTGTAATAAAATGAAAATCAACACGGGCATCATATCGCGCAGTGCAAGAATTGCATTCATTCATTCATTTTTTTTTATCCTAAATCATATACAGAGTACGGAGGACACGTCGTAATACATATAGGTGCAAATAAAAATAAAACAGGTAAAATATTAAAGCTAAAATTACAATTTTAATACTTGCAAATAAGTCTTAAATGTTTAAATTATATTTGCAAGTATTAAAATTGTAATTTAATTTTCATCTTTCTGCCCCTGTGGTGTAATATACTATTTCAGTCAAATGTTCTGAAAATTAAAATTAAATTTTAGTAAGGGTGTTATCCCTCTACACCCACACCTAGCTACGACCCTGGAACGTCCCTGTTTGAAACAAACAACGATAAATAAACATGGAATTAACTCGGCTATTAAATCTCGTTTTTCTCACTGTTAATCCCGCAATAAATCTAAATATCGTTACTTATAGCGCAGAGAAAACTAGATGGAAAGAGAGAAAATGCACGGAATAAGAAGAAGAAGATGCATGCAGATATAAACGAAACAACAAGACTATACGTAGTAATAGTAATAATAATTACCGGCGACTAATTTCGTACTCGAGTTAATTTACTAGTGCAGCAGCGCCTCCCTCTTTCTCTATAAAGAGAGGCAGGCGTTTGTGTTTTGTTTATCCGGTGCCAAACATTGATCTATCCAACTTGATCGACGCATGACAAGACAGCTCTTGCTCGAGTGTTCACAGTAACTTTGAGACGAGCGTCGATAAAATGTAATCTATACCAGGGTACCAGTATGCCACGTGGTTGAGCTATTTTCGATAATTTCAGAAGCTACTAAACCGATTTGAAAAATAGTTCCACTGCACTTTAAAATCTTACTTCTTCTCAACCGTCACATATTATACACTATTACGTTAAAGGAATGAGTAGTGAGCAAAAATTTAAAGCAACTCAAGGACTCTTACTGACATGAGCTAAATTGCTGTACGCTTAAATTATGAGAGTTGATCAATACGTATCCGTGTTTAACGACAGATGGCGTTGACGAGTGAAACTGACTTTGCCATCGTGTACTGCAGACTTTTAAACGACCTCGTGCTGAGTTGTAGATAAATTCATAGGGTTAGGTTATTTTTGACAGCCAGTTGAATCATTCGTGTTATGTATTTTTCGACAAAATGGAAAAAGAGCAATATCGACTCGTAATTCGTTTTTTATACGAGTATCTCACCGTGGTCATAGATGGTGACAGCATCCAACCTCAGTTTTATTTCTTTGCATATTTTTTAAAAAACGAATTACGGATCGATATTGCTCTTTTTCCATTTTGTTGAAAAATACAAAACACGAATGATACAACTGGCTGTCAAAAATAGCCTAATCTATGAATTTAACTACAACTCAGCACGAGGTCGCGTAAAAGTTTGCAGAACACGATGGTAAAGTCAATTTCACTCGCCAACGCCATCTGTCGTCAAACACGGGTACTTATTGATCAACCCTCGTGTAGAAATATAGCAAAGGGATATATATTTCGTCGCTAAAGCAAAATCTAGCTGGACGGATTCAGACCTAAAAGCTAATGCTTGACAGACAAAAATTGTTGGCACATGTTTTCTTGTCCGTCATACCAAAAACTCCGTAAGAAAACAAGATTACAAATGTCTCATTACTGTTTGATCGACAGAATTTTGTACGCAACATATTTGCATACCGAACAAAAACAATATAGTCTGTACATAGCGCATTATAGCAACTTAAAATGGATCGATGAGTAGGTTTAATTACGTAGTCATTAGACTCTCAAACACCATCGGCAACAAGCAAATGGCAGGAGTGAGTGAGGTACAACATTGCCGTATCCATACCGAACGTATTTCTTGCCATTTGCCTGGCACAACACCATTTCAGTGCGATTAATATTACAGGGAAGTTCTCTCATAAGACGTAGGAAAGAGATTTCTTTTTCAAAACTATTTTTACGAAACTGTACATATATATGCACTATATATTCTCTATGAAGGACATGCCTCAAGAGATTCCCCTCAAATGTATCTATGTGAATATCTTTGCAATAATCGAATAGTTTTGACAATCAAGAGGTCGCTATTCGAATTATATATAATCGATAATAATTCCTTCAAACTGAAACTTGGAAAACCAGGACTTCACCATGAGAATTTTAGGATGTTGCTTTCTGTGGTTAGTGGAGTCACTAAATCAAAACTCAGCCCTACATAATTTTTTTAAGGTTATTTTATTTATAGAATGTCTGTGCTAAAACAACAATACGCAAAAATCACGTTTCTACAATTTTCGATACGTTTAAGTCTTTTTAAAGTCGACATTGTCGGCGTCGTTTGTTTTTATTAGTCGGTCATTCACAAATGGGATTACGTCTCAATTTGTGAATCGACATCAATGAAGTCTACTGGTTGTACACAATGTACACATTCTAGTTTCCCCAGTGCTCTCTACTGGGGCACCAACTGACGTATATACCTATATTATATGGGTACAGTAACATAGATATTATATAATATAGTACTTATCTGTCTAGCAGCGCAAGTCTGCTGTCACGGTGTTGTGACAAATAAATGTACATTCATTGTATACAGGGTGTAGCAGAAACGGTACACATTTTTAGGGATTTGTTCGCTGGTCTCTCTTGAGCAAAATTTGCTATTCTTTGAGACATATGTCACGTAAAGGAGGCACTAACACGCTAAGAATGTATTTTGGTAGCTTTCTTGCCAGACTTAGATACGGCATCATTTTCTGGGGAGCTGCAAACAATGACGTAATTTTTAAATTCCAAAAATATGCCGTAAGGATATTAGCGGGCTTAAGGGCTCGAGATTCCTGTAGAGGGGTATTTAGGAGACTTGGTCTTAAAGCCAATTCAGACTAACCGTTCTCGGTTACGATTCACCAGTCCGGTTGGGAGCTCGACCAATCAGGGCGTAGTCGTTCCCGATTGCGGTTCGGTTCGAGCGTTTAGGTTCAGCTCTAATTTCAACCGGACCGTTCGCAACCGTAGCCAATGAGAACGCTTGCTGGAGTCACGTGACTAGCCAGCTGTTTTTGTTGACGTTTAACTACACATCAAACGTCAAATCATATTTCGAAATTCCGCATGCGCACCGAGAATAATCGTAGAACCGAATCGGGATAGTGTGAGCAGCCTAGATTAATCGAAAACCGAACCGGACCGGTGAATCGTAACCGAGAACGGCTAGTCTGAATTGGCTTTTATGACACTTCCCTGTGTGTACATCTACGAATGCCTTATGTTTGTTAGGAAAAATCCTTTGCTTTTTGATAATTATAAATTAAACCATGATCTTAACACTAGGGGGGCAAATGACTTCCGTTTGCCAGCTCATTCCTTAACTTCCTTTGAGGGAGGTGCACTTTATAACAATTTACAAGCAAAAATAAAAAAACATTAGACCCTTTCTCGCTTCAAGGAAGTAATAAGGAACGAACTGGATTTTATAAACTAAATGAATTTTATATGTAAATCTGTAAATGACATGTTACAAACATACAGTCAATTGTAATTAAATATATTATTATTATAATTATTATTATCTCCTCAGATAAGAGGTGCTTACGTTGAAAGCAGAAGGTTGCTGGTTTGATATCGGACAACGCCAGTATCTTGTTTTGGCCTTTTTACAACATTTTTGCGTTTTCGATAGTACGACTCGCACATGTTTTTACACATGTTTTTAGGTCACCAACAACCAGGGTAATTTGGGCCGGGCATCAATTCAAATTTTCAATATACTATTTTTCTAATTATAAATTGAAAATCCAATTCACACTTTTACCAATTCTCGGATTAGAATCTTGAAACTGGGGGCTTGTAATAGAATAGCCGTGGAAATGTTATGTAATCGACTTCGCTTCACACTCGGCTATTCATAAATACACGTACTATAATCCTTCACACAATAAAATAATTTTTAAAGCGAAAAAAAAATAACTTGGGGATTTTTTTATAAATTTGTATTTTGAGGTTTTACTATGCCAGCGAAACTTTCTGTTGCACCGCGTTTATACGGACACATCAACAAGACATAGACTCAATTAAATGCGCTGGCAAACCATTGTTCACAATTATTTCTAGTTACACGTGAACTGTAACAATTTTATTATTTTAATTTTAATGGACAAGTTTATTTTACTAAAAAAAACAGGATATAAACTATAAAACTTGTTAACTTTTTAAATTTAAATTTTATTTTCCATTTATTTAATAGTTAATACACAATTTTTTGAATGATTTTTTTTTACATAAATGGAGAGATCACATACAAGTTTTATAGCGAAACTACTTTTATTATTTTGTTTAATTTCATAATGAAAAAGTTATATTTGTCTTAATAATAATGTTTAAGCTAAGATCCGATATCGCGCCAAAAACCTCTGTGACGTCAAAATGTTTTTATGGTCCTGGTTGCCATGGTTACTTTGATAGTATGTATTATAAAGCCATTCACAAATGCACAACTTTTGTCATTTTGACGTCACAAACATTCCTGGTACGTTTTGTTATCACGTAATATCTTTTGAAGTTTTATAGATTTTAATTAATTTGTTATTAATTACCTATGGCTTAATTTTTTTTTCTTTTCGTTCTTCAATATTATTTACGATATATTATTTAAAAAATAAAAAAATTTAGTAGTTTTTTTAAATTCAAATACTTCAAATACTCAATTGCTGCTAAGCGTGTGAAGAAATTTAATATCGTGCAGTCTTATCTAATCCTGTATTAATTGACTTGTAAATCGACAAATATACGTCGTTTATTAATATTATTATTATACGATAGATACCTACTACAAAACTTATACATTATACCTTACATACTTAGTTAACAAAATTGCATCTCCAACTTCAAAAAATATTAAGCTATAGTCGGTACTCGCGGCTCCACACACGAATAAGATAAACATTTTTTATAGTTCGCTTGGCAGCAACAGCAGTAGTGGAGCCCTCGGCTCCATGTTTTAGAATCTTGCCTTGCGAGACTGCGCCCCGCTCAATAATTACAAGTTTTTTCGTTTTTTGGTCTCCATGAAGAGCAGTGGCAGATTTACCATTAGGCCTGTGAGGCCCAGGCCTAGGGCGGCATGATTTTAGGGGCGGCAAAATTTTAGAGACGACAAAATTTCAAAAGTAAACAATGCTAGGACAGTTGAAATTTAAAAATTAATTTAATTAATTTATCATCCGTTGTCCAAATTTACGGTTCCCTGGCTTTATTAGATGTTTAATTTCAATAATCAGCTACCCATAGAGCAAAAAGGGCGCCATATTGAACGGGGCCTAGGGCGGCATCGAACCTAAATCAATCACTGATGAAGAGCGTTTTTATTTTAACGCGATAATATATATGTTCATCCTTAAGGTTTATTTTAAAAATTGGTGATAAAATTTCTGAACTCGGATGAGTAGTTTCAGAGATTACCTCCAACATTCAGACTTACAAACTTTACCTCTTTATAATATTAGTAGGTATATGTAAGTAACTAATATAACAAAGTCACTGTTTTGTGCGAAACAATAGGGATGTTCACTGTATTCAAATAAAAACATAATTTTAACGAAAAGTAGTAGTTTCTATGATAGAAATACTAAAAAACACTATATTTTTCCTTATCTTTAAGGAATTTAATTAATATTTAATAAATAAAACCTAATAAAATCACTCTCAAGTCACGTGACAACAGACACCAATCAGAGCGCATGACGTCATATGTTCAGCCGCTGTCAAAAAACTTCATTGTTTGGTTAAGATTTAATGTGTAATTTATTATTATTTGTTTATAGGAAACGTCAAATTACATGTAATTATAGCAACGACTACGAAACAACTTTTCATCACCTCAGTTTACTAACGTTTATGAGCACAGAATACGCATCTATAGGATGATAGCTCCCGTGTAAACTTTTGAGCCTCCTTTGGTATGAACAGGTGACGTCACGCGACTAGTATTGGCGTTTTGGACCGAAATTTGAAACGGGATTTAAAATACATGATTTTTAATGCTTGAGTTGTATTTAAATAAAAATAATAAATATTTGTAGCAATATTAGGGACTTATGCACGATTTAAAACACTTTCCCAAAAATAGTCAACATCCCTATTGTTATAAAATAAACTCTAAACGTATTGTATGTGTAAATAAAATAAAACAATGCGTTTTATTCAATTTAAAATATATTATAGGTATAACATTAATTTGAAATCAAATAACGGCCGATTAAATTATAAATTTTATTGTACTACTTCGAAATAAACCAATCGCTAATCTCAAACTGATTAACCTGTCGTCAATTGTATAGATTTCATGTATCGAAAGACTACAATAAAAATGCAACAAACAAAAAATCCATTTAAAAAAATCTCTCCCCTTGAGAAATACGAAATGTGTGTATTTTATACTTATGAATGATTCAAAACAAATTACCAGCCATTGTAACAACTGTGGTAATCGAGGTAGTCCAAAAGTAGGGAGCAAATATTATGACGTACTAGGTGCAGTCGAGCATGGAAAAATGCCCTTCCCATTCTACGTAAGGCTTGTTCAAACTCAATAGCTATTTTTACTTTAGGATAGCTTGGTGTATTATGGTTAGCTTGCTGACCTTTGGATCAAACCTATCGCGGATACAAATGCCACCTTTGCGCGCGGTTTTTTGCGATGTCATTTAATTTTCATGTAATTCACAAGAAACACTATCTTGACAACAATGAATGTCTAAAATAGAGTATTTAGGGGCCATTCATTAATTACGTAAGAGTCTCGAGGGAGAGGGGGGAGTTCTCAAAATTTCTACATACCCTTATCTCGGGGCAGGGGGGTAAAATCCATTCTTACCTAAGATTTTATTAGTCGAAATCACGGTATAAGAAAGAATGGTAGTGTATCTTATATTCCTTTATACATGGAAGGGGTGAATCTCTTATTGGTCGAGTACACGGAGAACCCGCGGAGTAGCGCTGCGAGCACACCAGCAATGCTTGCTGTGTTAAAAGAGATGCGTAACGGTTTTGCCTATGCGTTGAGGTTGCGTAATATACTTTGAAAATTGAACTTAATCTTTTTACTCTTCTTATTTAACACAGCAAGCATTACTGCTGAGCTCGCAGCGCTACTCCACGGACTCTTCGTATACTAGCCCAATAAGAGACTCGCTTTTTTATGTGGAAGGTATACTGCCTTTATTTCTTATACCGTGGTCGAAATGTGCCATTCCTAACATAGAGAGATGAATATTTGAGAGCTATCAGCGTTGGGGGAAACAACTCTGAGATCTATTTTTTCTTTTTTAATGTACAATTTTATTTATACATATTTAGAAAACTTTTATTGTACATTAAATTTTCAAAACCAGATAAAATCTTACGTAAGAAGGGGGAGGGGGAGTCAGAGAAATCTCATGTGCTCTTACATGGGGGGGGGTGGCAAAAATGGTCAAAATCGTCCTTACATAATTAAAGAATGGCCCCGTATCACTTTTCGAAATAACACGAAAAGGTCCACTATATGATGGTTTTAAACTTGAAAATACGTTAACGTTTTTTCACGAACACAAAATCTGTATTAATTAATGGATTTGCAAAATTAGGAACATCAGTAAAGATGTTAACTAATCAAAAAAAATTAAGCACCCATACCCGTTCGGTGTAAGAAAAACTGTGTTCGCAAATGGAAAACCATTCTCACAAAATAAAAAACACATTAATAATAATAATAATAATGCGTTTAACGTCCGTTTCTCGACTTTATGTCATAACGCACCATTACTATTTTCCATCTACCACACTTCCCGTTATTTTTCTACGTTTTTAAAACTTCAGCTTATGTAATAGCAATGGGCGAATGAAGGAATTATAGGAAATTAGGATAACGTACGTAATTTTTGAACTAGGAGTGATAGGTAATCGGCCATGGCCTCAAATAAGGAACCATCTCCATATTTATCTGGAATTAATTGACCATGGAAAACCTCAATCAAGATGGCCGGTACAGGAATTACCGTTTCTCGGTGAGAGGCAGTAGGAAAAAGTCCCAGCCACATCTGCCCTCGCCGGGATTCGAACCGGGACCTCCCGAATGCTAGTCTAGTGCTGTCACCACTACTCTACCCAGCTCGGTAAGAAAAACTGTGTTCGCAAATAGAAAACCATTCTCACAAAATAAAAAACAAATTACATTTGAACAAGAAATCGATTTAAATTTTATGTGAGTGGTTTTAAAATAACGGAATTGTAAAATACAGAAATAAAATTTTATATTACTGTGGTATTATCAGTAACGTGAGCGAAACATAATTTTGAAATACAAATGTTTCTTCACTTTTCTTCTATACCTGGGATTCCCAATCGGTGTGTCCCGCAGCAATTTACTGATTTCGTAGAAAGATTTTAGACCCTTGATAATTAAGATTATTAGCGAAATTTCACATAAAAACGAAATCTCCTCTCTGTAATTTTGTTTTCTTGCATGTTTTATTATTTTGTCTCGTTGATCTAAGAGTTCGTTTCATTAAGTTTATTCTTACTAGATCCACCATATTTTTGGCCTTGCTGGATCCAGGATCTGGCCCTGGCGGCTGATCCAGCGGTGCGGATCCGCAATCAGCTAAAAATCGGGTATATTTGCAGTTCTTTCAGAAGTAGGCTGGAAAATAACACCATCAATAACATTTGTTTTCTGAAATCTTACTTTCAGAAAAGTGAAAAAAACTGTTTTATAATTGATTGACTTCATTCTTTAAAAGACAAGTCAAATCTTAAATTATATGATTTATATTAAAATTTTATTTCTAAAACTAAAGATTTTATAAGCGGGCTACGCAATTTTATTTCGTAAATTATTGAGACTGAGAAACAGACTACATAGTAGAATAGGCAAATTCCAGATATCTAGAATATCAATTTAGGTGATTTATGATTGTTAACTACAAACGAATATTTTATGTAAATGTAGATAAATAGTTATTAAAATTTCTAGAGTTAAAAAAAATGTTTCATTTATTTGAAAAATCGATTAATGCTGGATCCGCGCTGGATTTGCTTTGTTACAACATAAATCCAGTTAGATTGAAAATGCCGCTGGATTGTAATCCCTACACCTAACTCACCGTTTGCCGGAAGACGTTCAAACAGTTCGGCCGTGCAATTCAGCATAAGTGTGTCCCAAAATGAAAATGTTTGGGAGTTCCTGCGCAATACAATAAAGTTACCAAGGAATATACGGTGCAGGAGTAGGACGCGTTATATTTTGTCATGTGACATGTCTACTCATGAACTCTCTCAATGTAGCAATACGCCCAATCCAATAATAGGGGAAGGTAGGTTAAATAGCAGACGCGTTGACAACGTTACAGTAGATCAAGTACGTCCGCGTCGTTTCTCGAAAGTTCGTGAAAAAACATCCACAAGACTAGTCTAAACTTTAGTTTAGTATCGGTTTCGAGTTAAACTCGATAACCTCTCATTTTTCCATAATGTCACAACATATGTCGCAGGATAATTACAAAATTCGGATTTTCTCGAAAATTCTAGAATGTTTGCAAAAAGCCGGATTCCAATTTGTCCAATCGTCCTAGGATTTTCGCAAATGTGCGATTATTTCAATTTTCCTACGACATATCTTATAAAGAGGAAAGATTTGTATTTTTGTGTGTGTGTATGTTTGTAATGAATAAACTCAAAAACTACTGCGCCGATTTAAAAAATTCTTTCACCATTAGAAAGCTACATTCACCTTGAGTAACATAGGTTATATTTATTGCTAGAAAATATTAGGGATCCTTACTAAAACTTTAGTAACGTAACCCAAGATGTAAAAAAATGCCATAAAACATCTTTCGTCGCATGCGCTGCGGAAACTATTGATGATAGAACTAAAGTATGTTCTACAATATTAAAGAACATATCAATAACTACAAAAAACTTCGCGATACTATATGTCCAACTATTATCGTTATGTCACAATAACCACTTTTTACACTTTAATAATCTATATAGATAAAAGACGATATATATGTAATCTATGGACTCCAAACGGGTAGACCATTTTTGATGAAATTTTCAGACAATCTTTAGATTAGCCCAGCGGGTGATCTTCTGAAGTTTGGTAGCGATCGGATCAACAGAATTTTTTAAATTTCTTTTTGGGAAATAAGATTTTTCTTCGATTTTTGAACATTCACAAATAAAAGCGATTGAATTCGCGCAAATTCAATACACGTTGAGAATTTAATGATAATGATTCTCATCTTTTATATCCTATATATTACATTTACACCCGGGCGAAGCCGGACTGGGCCGCTAGTATATAATATATTGCATTAATCTAGATATACCTGCATAAACTACTATTAATTCAATGATTATTTTTTTATAATAAATTATAATTTTTAGGGTTCCGTACCTCAAGAGGGAAAAAGGAACCCTTAAAGGATCACTTCGTTGTCCGTCTGTTTGTCAAGACCCTTTTTCTCAGGAACGCGTGGAGATATCAATTGTTGAGATTAATACCAAATACTTAAAGGTTCAATTTCTCGTTGATTTTCATTATAATAATATTTCAGTCACTTACAAATCTGGTTCAAATGTAATACTTAAGTAATAAAATATCTTTCATTCCCAATTTTGGTATCAACTGCTACTAACCACAATTTCACCCATAAAGACACTAATATTTTAATTATACGTTTTATTAGGGACTGATTTTGAGGGGAAACTGAAAACATACTCGGAAAAAGCGGGAAAAATTTTCGTAAAATCCCGTAATGGACAAACTATTTACAAGTTTGTACAGAACCCTCGGTGTGCGAGTCCGACTCGCACTTTTATTTCAATTATACTTTGAGTTATTTAACTTTGTATTAACACCAGTAAATTATCTTATTTAAACATCTGTTAGACCCCAATCCCACGATAAGTTATGAATTCTATATCATGATCGACATTAACGCAAGCGAATTCGCGGATAATGGCTAGTCTGTTGATGTTTATCCATGCACAACTGCATTATCAACATGTCTAGGGCCCAGATAAATGCGTGGGATAGTCAATAGGTGTCCCCTGTCATGGAACATCGGAACAGATAATTGGTCTAAAAACGGAAACGCCGTACAAAAACATGGGAGTGTATTCATACTCCAGAATCAAACCATAGACAGTTATTGTAAGGATACATTATACAAAAGGTAACTGTATTAACAACTATCAAAATACCCTCCGTTAAATTGAACGAGGGGGATGCTTAACTAGAAAAGGAGGAATTCTCTCTTAATGAGATATCTGTCACAAAGCAATCGGCATTAAGCATTTAATTAAACACCCTGCTATCAGAATTATATCACTTTATATATTGATAATGAATTTAAATGACGTCACTTAAATTTGCCAAAATTACACGTAACCAAACATATACTTCGAAAGGGATTACCCTCTGATCCATACTAATTAATATACCGAGCTGGGTAGAGTCGTGGTGACAGCACTAGACTCGCATTCGGGAGGTCCGGGTTCGAATCCCGGCGGGGGCAGATGTTCCTGTACCGGCCATCTTGATTGAGGTTTTCCATGGTTTCCCTCAATTAATTCCAGATAAATATCGAGATGGTTCCTTATTTGAGGCCATGGCCGATTGCCTATCAAACTCCTAGTTCAAAAATTGACTACCTTATTCTAATTTCCTATAATTCCCTCATTCACCTATTGCTATTACATAAGTTGAAGTTTTAAAAATGTAGAAAAATAACGGGGAGTGTGGTAAATGGAAAATAGTAATGGTGCGAATGGCGTCTGTTATGACATAAAGTCGAGAAACGGACGTTAAACGCATTATTATTATTATTATTATTATTATTATTATTATTATTATTATTATTATTATTATACTAATTAATATGCGAAAGTCTGTCTGCCTGTTACATTTTCACGCCTAAAGTGCCTAACAGATTTCGATAAAACTTAGCAAGCAGATAGACTGCATCCTGACGAAACACAGATTACTTTTTGTCTCAAAAAAACCTTCAAGGGGGTAAAATAGGGGAAGAAATTCTAATCTCAAACAATGAAAAAATACGTTTGACAAAGTTTAACGTTCTCTGATTGGTGCAGTAGTGTAGCTATCGGAGAGCTAGGCGGGGCAGTGCACCGGGGACTCCTCAGCCTCCTGCGCGACGTTCGAAAACGTTATTTAAATATCCAAATCGAATAAAGAATGTTTGACTTTTGTTTCTTTAGCCCCTGTAATCTGGTTCACAAGGTGAAAAACCTGCAAATTTTTGCTACTGCGAGTTAAAATACGTCATAACTCATTGGATTCGCAATCACTTCTAGAAAAATGTGCAAAAATTTCAAATCCGTACATAAACAGTTGCAAAAGTTATTAACAATTAAAGAATCCCAAAAAAAAGGGGTCTATTTTTTCGCAAATATCTCGAAAACTATTAATGTTAATGAAATTAAAAAAAAAGATTCCTAAAGAGTAGAAAATTTTCCGAAATGTGTTTTGGTATTTTGTCGTTGCTTTTTTTCTAATGTTTAGTGTCCAACTAAAAGTTCTTCAAGTCCTACAAAGGATTCGTTGATTGATGCAATGGGCGAATGGGTTAAATTAGCTCATATTCAGACGAAACCATAAACTTCTTAGACAATAGCACATCGACAGAGACGACTATAAGGTATTATCAAAGAGAAGAAGCGAGAACGAATCAGTGATGACAGCGCGGCGG
The DNA here is from genome assembly GCA_034508555.1 of Venustoraphidia nigricollis. NCBI lineage: Eukaryota > Metazoa > Arthropoda > Insecta > Raphidioptera > Raphidiidae > Venustoraphidia > Venustoraphidia nigricollis. The sequence continues at coordinate 925,365 of JAVRKA010000020.1, forward strand.
GTGTATTTTCACAAGATATTATATTCAACTTAAAAGCATCATAATTCATCAACGTGTTTGTATAGAAAAGGAGGAATGACGAAGAAAGAGGAGGGATGAAAAGGAGGATGAATGAAACGAACGTCTTAGTAACAACACGCATACCTAAATAGTAGTAGAGGAAGAATCTTTAAACAGCTTTGTTAGTAAAAGAAAAGTCGTGTGAAATTCATCGTTCTAAATTAGCTTAAGCCCCGAAGAAAAATGGTGTTAGCGCCAAGTAATGCTACCGGCGCGGCGTGTGAACGTCCTGCATGCTTCGTGTATAAACGCGTTCACAAAAAGTACAAACTAAGTAAACGCTGTATCATTATTAGAACCATTCCAACCAACTGACGTATTTATAGAGATCTTCAATTTAGAGTTCCTCTATAAGACTAAAGGCGATATCAGACGGTTCACTGGGATGAATAATCACTTGAGTGAATGTTCATTTTTTTTCATTCCGCGTTCACACAGCACAGACAGAATGACATAGAAATAAAAATTCATCCAGTCTTTTCCTCGAAGATGTCATCGAATGAAATTGTGCGCCTTGGAATTCGTTTGATTTGTGACCATTTGATCGAAGAATTGACAAAAAAGAAGCAAACTCTAAGTTTAAATCATTAATTAGAAATATCAGGTGGTTCATTCCGAATGAATGTTCATTTGACTGACTGTTCATTTTTGTTTCATTCCGCGTTCACACGGCACAGACAGAATGATATAAAAATGAACGTTAATCCAGTCTTTTCCTCGAAGATGTCGTCGAAAGAAGTTCTGCGTCTTGGAATTCGTTTGATTTGTAATCATTTGATCGAAAAATTGTCAAAAAGTTTAAAGCACTAATTAGAGATTTTATAGAATTTGTCCGTATTATTCTGCCTGTATTCGTCGAGTTTGTGATTCTAAAGACACTGATAATTTTTGAAATTTTCCAAAAACAGCAGCGTGTTTTGATCGTTCCACTTGAATACTATTTTGTTTTATACACAGACAGAATACATTTACTATGCTGTGTCGTAGTCCCAAGTCCGTCCTCTACAAGACGCGAGACCAAATGGCCGAACCCGATTGAATGTTCTCTCTTATGTTTAGACGTTTCATTTTGAGTGAAAGATGCTGAATGGAAGACAGTAATGAACAAAAAGTGAACCGGCTGATATCGCTTTAACACTAACACCATAGTTATTTTTACGTAATATTCATTTTCATGTCCCAATACGTTTATTTTGGTGGCATAATACTTCTTCCAATTCTACTGCCAGCATAGGTATAACCAGATTGAATTTTTGCAATTTCCTACATCCGTCACTCATTTTCAAAAATGTACTGACTCATTCAAAGTAAAATAAAATGTGTACTTCACTCGGATTTAACAACTGCTGGGCCGAGTCCGACAGCCAAGCGTCACTAAAGGCTATTTCTAACTCAAAAATGACATCGAAGCTCGTATGGAAATGCATAAAAGAACTAAAAGTTTTGGCAGAACACAATAGAGTAACTTTATTGTGGGTGCCGGGACACTCGGGAATCAAAGACAATGAAGAAGCTGATGAGTTGGCGAGAAAAGGATCGTAAACTCCATATATTGGCCCAGTACAAGGTCAAATAAGGGAATGGATTATAAATCAGCATAAAACACACTGGGATCAAATTTCCAGGCAGCAACATAGAAAAGCTTTTATCAGAGGGCCATCCAGAAAAAGGACTGAAGAACTACTACAACTTAGTAGAACAATCTTCGACTAGCGGTTGGTCTCCTAACAGGACATTGCGCCCTGAAAGGACATCTTCAAAAAATCGGACTGTTTAATGGGGACTCAAGGTGCAGACAGTGCAATAAGGAGACGGAAACAGCGTACCATACTCTGTGCAAATGCGAGGCTCTGGATCCCAGAACACAGATAATTTATGGACAATCAGAAATGGGTCTAGAAGACTGTATCAACTATCCAGTCCATAGACTGTGCAAGTGAGTACAAGGAACGAGGATACTGGACCGGGTGATATAAAGAAATTGGAAGATAGCACAATAAACCCTAGAGACTAGAGGCGACAGACCGGTTTCCATGTGAAAAAAAAAACTCGGCCGAGTACTCGTTAGACTTTAGGCTTTAGGCTGTTCCCACTCTGTACAAGACAGCGAATAGAATTATAACTTACTTTACAGGAATGTTAGTTTATACACGAACAATGGGCGACGGGCGTTAAGACACGCATTATACGGAGGATTCGCGGCGGCGGCCGATGGGTCTCGAGAAGACAATCTCTGCGATAAATCTTGTATAGGACATGATACCCATTACAAGCTGAGCTACTAGTGGTGGAGGGCGGGTGGAGAGAAAGTTCTTCTTCTTCTGCTTCATCTCCTAACACTCGCTCGATTGACTGAGAGAAAATGTAGTCGCCAGATTTCCCTCAGCTTGTACACTGAATTGTTAACGTATAAGCGATAAATATTTGGCTAAAGACCGCGACCCAACTCACCCAACCCTACATTCTTATCTGTTCGTCTGTTTTTCTTTTAATACGCACCGACATAAATGCTTGGCAAATTGTTGGAGGATTTCATCCCATTAAGGTTTACAAAAAGTTTGAATCAAAGGTTACATTTGAAATCGTGACATGAAATTATTTTAGAGAAGCCACACTGATATTTTTTTCAACAGCATAACGAAAAAGTAATGCGCGCCAGAAGTTATACTTCTCTGGCGTGATCGCGATATAATTGATATTCACATTTTCGTTAAAGATGTACCATTGATAAAATAAAATAGGATGTCTATAGGCAAATGATAAATATAGTTGGAAAAACTTTTTTAAACACAGGTTGGGTTATGTTTGTGGTCTTATACATGCATTTAAATATATTATCATTTTTATTAAAAAAGTCATTGACAATCAAGTTTCAGAATTGGTAAAGTATATTTGATTATCAGGATTAAGGTGATTTCGAAAAGGCTCATAATATATCTATTAATCCTTATTGGCCAAGTACCTACTATAATTAGTCAAAGAACTCAAGCACACGTCAAGATGTGCTGAAACCGACCCCGATAATCGTGTCATCATTTGCATATATTTCTTTACTTATTGTTTGCAATTAAGAGTAAGGATACAAGAACGAAAAAATTGGTTTACATTATTTTTACCCGATTGTCAAGAACGTTTATGTTCTTGGCGCGTATCTAAGAATGTATAACATTCTTTATTACCTCGTATCATCCAAACGGCTTGACGGATTTCTAACATTAAGGTATCGTTGGATTTGTCTCGGCAATCCAAGATAGATGATGTCAAAAAAATCAAAATGCCAGATTTTATATGTCATAATGGTGGCTCAAATTTTTTTTTCTCCAAATGAATCCAACATGGTGACTACAATGATATATACAACTTTTATGTATAAATGTCATTTTTCATGTATTTACTTAGATTTATTTATAACAGGCACTAGCACATACAAATTGTTTTCCGGAGATGTTAATCAACCAAAACTAAAAAATCTAACACTAAAAAGCCGTCAATAAAAAAGTAAATTAAAAAAATCAAAAAACCCGAGTAAGTAAAAAGAGAACAGAGAAGACAGAAACAAGATCAAATGATAATATGCAGTCGGATACATACACATAGTAGCTGCAAAAATAAAATGAACAAAAATATTTGATGCATCCGACTGCATAAAATCATTTGATCTTATTTCTATCTTTTCTGTTCTCTTTGTACGCAGTCTTTTGATTTTTTTAATTTACTTTTTTATTTGATGTATGAGGAATAATATACACTCTTCAAAATTATAAAATTTTGATACGTGAGACGACTCTACTATAAAAAAATCCTGGATGACACTAATGCACTTTAATCAATAATAAATTTTACGAAAAAAGAAACGCATCACAAAGGCTAGCGCTGTTTATTAGCGAAAATATGCAACTGTAAAATACTTTATCATATAAAACAGGTTTAATAAGGTGCAAGTCTATTAATAGAAGAAGCGTATCACATAATATGTAAGGTATAAAGATATACACCCCACTGTAATATCTATCAACCTCCAACAAATATTTAATAAAAATACTGTCAGGCACTCCGCCCGTTCTGTATTATTACCTACACACAAGTCTACAACTTTTACCGAAACACTATTTCATTTTTATACGACGTTCCTTTCAACCCTGCAGAGACATCAAAGGAAGTACAATTTATATCACTCCCTTCTCTAGTCGAAAAATATCTCTTCTGCAGCAACAGAACAACCGACGAGAGCTGCACAGCTCATACGAGATGTTCAATTTGACTTGTCCTCATTTAGTCATTCGCTCGAAATATATAGTCTACCAAATATAATTAGTGTATTTGCCATATGGCAACATACACTATTGGCGTCGGTCGGATGGCGGGACCTAGGGCTCGGACCAAAATTTCTCGACGTTTCATAACCTCCTAAACACTTTGCCACCATTTTTAAAAATGTTTATATATTATATATATATATATATATAGGTATGCGACCCGGGTTTTTTAATAGAATGCGGCACGAAAACACATGAACAGTTTGTAATATGCGTTAAGTAATCACATGGTGACATTCCATTAACCCAGACATATATTTGAATGGTAACCTGAGGCGTTTCTTATGCAATATCCAGCTGTGTCAATGTATGATTCAATGATGTACCTTTAAGCGAAGTGCTAGTGGTGTTACGGCGTATGAGTAATTGACCAAACTGATAATTGACGAGAATAATTATAGAGATATTTGTGATTTTATGTAAAAATGAATCGCAAATATTAATAAATATATATATCAATATTAATAAAATATTTTTACAAGAGTTTTCACTCGTTAATCACACAACACTAGTGATGAGCAAAATTCAATCCAAGACTATCTTTACACTGGCAAGACCAAGACCGAACAATCAAGACCACACTAAAATCAAGATCGAGTATGCAAGACCAAGACGCAAGATAAAGCTAAAAATTATAATTTCTGATGAATATTGTGAGTTATTTATAATGTATACCTGTAGTAGTCTTTATAATGATAGTGTTTAAAAAAATTATTAAACAAACGTAAGTACCAGATCAGATGACCAAGGTCAAGACCAAGACCGAGACTATATAAGCAAGACCAAAACCACGACCGCGACTAGAAGTATTTGAGCAAGACCAAGACCGATACCAAGACTGTCCTTGTTTTGGTCTTGTTCTTGCTTTGCTCATCACTACACAACACATCAACCACGCAAGAACATCTTCACGGCCTATAGTTCCACAGGATTCTAGCAATTCCACTCCCTTTCGCAAGACGTTACTTGGCTTGGCACCATTACACTTTTATAATTATCAAACATGATGTACTTAAAAAAATACAAAAGTTTTTAACGAACATCCAGTATACACACAGATCACATGGAGAATAGAGCTATGAGCTGAGTAGAGGCACCCAACGACAATACAGCATGCATGCAAGCATTACAGGCATTGTTCGCGACAAAATACTTTCACATGAAAAAGAAACCAAATTAAAATTTCAGAACGGCATTGAAAATCACGCCGACATCAAATATTCACACACTTGCTTTGTTATACGATCTGAAATTAGCTAGTACCTGTTAAGTGGAATCTATTTTCTGATCCTCTAGGGTGACATACTTAAATAATAATAATTTATTTATTCGAATCCCAGGAGCTGCATTTGACAAATAGTAAATTTGCCTTTATATTAATATGTACTTAAAAGTACTAGCCATTGCCAGCGGACAGAAACCTTAACTTAGCCTGAAGCAATTACTCGATTACAAATCGATCGAATTGAAAAATCCAAATACGGTTGTAACGAAAAACCATTCCAAATTAGGTATCATTTGACCCCCCGTCCTATTATAAAACATGGGGGGGGGATGCTACCCCCTGCACAGGGCTAGAGTTGCAGGAATGATTTTTACATAAAAATTGGTCCCCTTTGATATAAAAATTGACGCGTTTTGTCAAAACGTTTATTGTGCCGAGTTTTATGGGGGTACAAGTTTTCGTTGGGAACTATCGAAAGAGTTAAATGATTTTAATGAAATTTGGTCCACATGTGGGAATCCATCACCGCACGAAGCGTATTTAAAATACGTGCAATGGAACCATTCTAAAAGAGGTTTTTAGGAGTTAAAAACATTTTTGAGCCAAAAAATGCCGAAACATGGTTCGAATCAGTTTCAAAATTTAAATCTGACCCTCTAGTAAAGAATCAAATGTTCTCTCAAAATTTTAATAAAATCGGGTCGACTGGACCGTAATTACACATTTTATGGAAAAATTAAGTTGCAAATACGAATTTACTTAGTGAAGGGTGTATTTAATATGGAGTAGATGTTGAATTGATAATAATTTTTCTATTCACAAAAAAATATTGTTTTAAAGGATGTAAAAAGGGTTTAATGTTTTTTATTTTATCGAAAAACAAACTTTTAATTTTAATTTCACATAATAAAAATAACATGCCTGTATTAGAAAATTAATGAGAGTTTGGTATATTTGTTATCTTTAAAGACATTACACATTTCCATTTATTTACATAGTTTTTCGGTAGTTTTTAAACATTTAATGCGTAAACGTTCTTCGCCAACTGTATCCTACAAACTACTATACGACTTTCTGACCCTTAAATGTCAGTATATTATGACTGCGTGTGTCCTGTTCCTAATAAGTAAAGAGCTTTCCCAGACATCAACCTGTGGAGGGAACCAAAAGCATGCGCACAAACAAAGCTAACTTGGCATTAGCCCTAGGGATGTGGGACACACAGTACTAGGACCATACCAATAAACAAAAATTCATCTTTCTGATAATGTAACCCAGTCATTCTTTGCTAAGAAGGTCTGCTTCAAAGTTCAAGAAACGCTGGTCTAATAGGTTATGAAAATATTACGTGGAAAAATATGTTAGATAAGCAACTGTAAAGTACTTTTGTAAGAGCTAAAATAAGCACTTACTTAAAATAAATGCAAACTTCAAAATTAAATTATAAATAATTCGCAATTAAATGTTTTCTCAGATGTAATCATCAGATTAATTTTTTTAGAATGTTATTTTTAACAAGCTTCAATTTTCCTCGCAGCTAAGGAAAAATAATTTAGAAAATATTGCATTATAGAGAGAGCGTTATTGTAACAATGCTTGTGCGCTGATGACCTCAGCTAGTGAGCGTATATAATTAATAAAAATGCTATATCGATACTGCTAATCTACACTAATATTATAAAGAGGAAAGATTTGTATTTTTGTGTGTGTGTATGTTTGTAATGAATAAACTCACAAACTACTGTGCCGATTTAAAAAATTCTTCCCCATTAGAAAGCTACATTCACCCTGAGTAACATAGGCCCTATTTATTGCCAGAAAATATTAGGGATCCTTACTAAAACTTTAGTAACGTAACCCAAGGTGTAAAAAAATGCCACAAAACATATTCCGTCGCATGCGCTGCGGAAACTATTGATGATAGAACAAAAGTATGTTCTACAATATTAAAGAACATATCAATAACTACAAAAAACTCCCCGATACTATATGTCCAACTATTATCGTTATGTCACAATAACCACTTTTTACATTTTAATAATCTATATAGATAAAAGACGATGTATATGTAATCTATGGACTCCAAACGGGCAGACCATTTTTGATGAAATTTTCAGACAATCTTTAGATTAGCTCAGTGGGTGATTTTCTGAAGTTTGGTAGCGATCGGATCAACAGAATTTTTTAAATTTCTTTTTGGGAAATACGATTTTTCTTCGATTTTTGAACATTCACAAATAAAAGCGATTGAATTCGCACAAATTCAATACACGTTGAGAATTTAATGATAATGATTCTCATCTTTTATATCCTATATATTACATTTATACCCGGGCGAAGCCAGACTGGGCCGCTAGTTTGGTATAAATAGAGAAATGCATTCTACCTTAATATTCAATGCACTATATTGTATTGTCTTTAGAACCAAAGGAGAAACAGGGAAATGGGTCAAATTATACTTGCAAAATTTAATTACAGACAGACAGACTAGAGATGGGAAAAACGGGTCTTTTAAGTGATCTGCATCTTTGCATCTGGATCCCGTATGTGAGCCGGCTCACTGAACCGGTTCAAAAAGAGCCGAGTTCTGAATATATTAGTGCAGTCTGCCACTGAGTTACCTAGTTCAGTCATCATATCACGACCTGTATAGAATCAAGAATGCATAGCCAAACATGTGATGCATGAGTCATTTGAGCTGACAGATGCATCAAAGCAAGAACTGATACGTAAGTATAAAATGTGCTTTTGTGTGTTAAGTGTTTCACTGAGTTATGCGGATCCGTTGATCCGTCGGCTCAAAAAAAAGTGAGTCGGCTCTCACGGATCTTCTGTCGGGGTCGGCTCTTTGAACCGGTTCAGATCTGAGTTATCCAACTCTAAGACAGACACCGGGAAGGTGAAACTAAATAAAAGCTAAGGTGAGCGAAAATGTCTTTTTTATGTAAAATGTGTCTAGTTAGTCTTTACTCTAATTATCTATAGATACTATCAAAAAGGATATTAAGGCCGATAAGGAGATCTTTTCATCCCTACAATATGACTATACGCAACGACACACCCCAGGTATACCTATTTCGTTGACGGCTGCACAAACATATATAAAACTAAAAATAATTTATGTGGGCATCGCCTCGTCCACCGTGGAAATAAAACAGCTCCGAGCATTTTATATCCATCTGTCTCTTTTTATCATTGCGTGCGTACTTTAGCCGAGTCCTACAGGATGTTTTAGTTAAACTGGACACCTGTCCATATAATTAACGAATTCTTGATAGATAGATTAATTAGGAGACAGAAAAAGTTCCTTCAAGTTCAAGTTCTTACAAGAATCCATTGCACCTCCCTGCGAGGAGAGGACTATATAGACTTACATTCGGATGGTACTGGGTTCGAGTACCGACGGAAGCGGACGTGGCTAAGACTTTTTCCTTACTGTCTATCGTCGAGAACGCGGTACCTGCCATCTTGTTGAAGTTTTCCATCATTTACATACAGTACAACCTCGATATAACAAAGGTGAAGGGAATTAAAAAATATTCGTTATACCAAGCAATTCGTTATAATGAAGTTTGTTATATAAAGGTTAGGTTGGTCTAAGATTTGTTTTAACAAAATTGTGCCAATGTACTTGCGAGAAATTCGAACTCTTTAGCGATGTCTAATTTTCACTTTGTAGGATTCTCGTCTACATACTTAATGATTTTTCATTTCTCTGCGACGGTTAAGGAATACCTTTTTCGTTTCTGAGTCGCTGCAACTTTAAATTTACTAACAACAGTGACCGACAGCAGTGTTTACATTACTTGACATCAAACAACAATGATTGTCTTACGATAAATTTAACGTGTCTGAATCTGTCGAGACATGAACTGTTGTTGTTATTGTGGAATTGTGTGTGATTAATTGGTAGGATACGTTATGTAAAGGTTGTAAGTTGACAAAAATTGTTAAATAGAGGTAAATTATACTTTCTATTTATATTCCGCAATGATTAACAATTCGTTATAAAGAGGTTTTTGACAAAAAGTATTCGTAATGTAAACATATATTTTGCATTAGCTCTTACGGGCAGTTCTAGGGGATTTTGAAAAAATTGTTAAATTGAGGAAATCGTTATATTGAGGTTCGTTATATTAAGGTTACACTGTATTTACTATCCCGTAATTTGATGTTGTTGCGTACAATTTGTTCTATGGTCGCACAGTATATATTTTAAAACATTCAAAATAGAAAGTTTTTTTTTTTACTTTTTAACGGGAAATTCGACAATTCAAATATAGTTAAACTAAATTAACTATATTTGAATTGTCCAATGTCCCGTTAAAAAAAGAAAAAAACTTACTAATTATAATGGACGTGAACAATATTGAGAATTCAAAATAGACTTCACCATCTATTTTATCACAGCGAATTCACTACAAAAAATGGTAACAACCTGAATCAGTGTTTGCCAAATTTAGGGTTAAATTCCGGTAGCTTACTATACTGCCGATCTAACTGAAACACCTGTATATTCATTGAACAGTGGACGGTACTGTAATTCCCCGTTGGACCGTACGTCACGCCGGTTGACGTCTACACACAATACACACACTGGACTGCGAACTTACCTCCTGCTCTATCTTCTTTATGATTACACGTCCTCTCTCACTCGCACACATTCTTACTGACATGACGTACCGGAAATGTAAAAAGCTCCAACTATTTGTTGCTTATTTTTGTCGAAAAGTTTCGTTCCGTTTTTCTCGATTATCAATCACTTAGACCTATGCACAATGGACAATTGCATCAGCGTGAAAATTAATATCTAATTTAAATAGTTATATGAACGAGCGCAATTAGAAAATATTAATTATAATATTTTCTAATAAGCAAGACCGAGCCGCTAGTGTAATATATTATACTAGCGGCTCGGTCCTGCTTCGCTCGTGTAGCACTAATTGTCTAATTATCTATAGCCATAAAAAATGATAATCATTATCATAAAATTCTCAACGTAAAAATCGAAGAAAAGTATTAATTAAAAAAATTTGAAAATATGCATGTCTTTTTTCCGGCATCCACAATTCCCCTATTTTCCGACTACCGGTCGGTCCCGTTGAGGTCGCATAATCGGAATTCTATCGTAAATGATTCAATATGGCGTCGAGAAAGTTTCTATAAAAATCTATAATTTCAAATTATATTGTTGTTTAAAAAACTACATGGGGCATAAATACAATCAAATAAACTGCAATTAAAATTTGAAAAAAATTATTAAACAAAATCACTAATTTATTCAATCAAAAGTATAATGCTGGAGGCGAAAATTTGTACTGTTTAATTTTTTAATTAAATACTTAGGTACGAGGTGCTGGTCTAATGTACACTACGTCGTTAGATAACCTTCACAAACGAACTACCTTCACGAACAGGTTTTTTTGCTTTATGCTGGGCTGGCCATGCTAATCCATGCTTGATAAGTGTGCGCGATCTTTAAATGTGATACCAGAACTCGACAATCTAAAATGAATCGAGGAATCCAAAAATGCAATCATGTTATACTAAGTGTTTCATTGAAAATAAGAAAATTGTATTACATCCAATCTGAATAGAACACTCTATATAACGAAAAATATTCTTACGTGATAGTGCAAGTATGACGTAACCATGAATAACATTTACCTGTCTCAACCCTGTACCGATATATATTTTGTTTTATTAATACAAAAATTACATTTACGATTTCGGATTAAAACGAAAACAGATATAGACAAAGGAAAATTCAATAATAATATACAAAATATTTACGTTTTGCCCTCAAGCGACAATTAACATTTTACCATTCATGAGCACCAAGGATATCCTGCTTGACGAATGTTTGTGACATCCAATCAACGAATAGAGAATCCACGCATCTACTAAACTGTGCAGGGTGTCCCGAAAATAATGGGGAGAGTAATATTTTTTTACGAAAGTCTGATCAAAAAATACTTTCAAGTTTTTGTTTCCAAACCGTTACCATCTTCATTTTATTTAAATTTAAAATGTAATGTACTATTTATGCCACTGGTCTAACCACTGTCGTACCCAAGAAGACTTAAGAATCATGAGAAGAAACTCGAATTGAGGTGGTAAGACGAAAAACTCGGTTTTATGTTGATTCTTTAATGAAAATCATACAAAAAATACGTTCTTCACAATAACACTGTATTGATTCCACTAGAAATTGGTAAAATTGTTTCCATTTACTGGGAGATATGAAGTTGTTTTTTTTTTAAATTTTTGACTAGCTCTTTAAGTCGGTGTTTCGTTCTTCAGGTTGATATTATTTCGGTGAAGCCCTAGCCGAGGTCTAGCGCCCCAGGGATCCGCGGAGCACACTTTGAGTATGGCTGCGGCTTAACCGATAAAATATTAAAAAGTAAAAACGTCTCCCAAAAAACTTCCGTATTACACACTAGGCGGCACTGATGTCGCCTACTTCAAATGTTATTGCATGCACTGACGTGCCACGTATAACGAACATCAGTATACAGTAGGGCCTCGATTATCCAAACACTCAAAATTTTCACCCTGTTCGGATTAATGAGGCGTTCGGATTATAGTATGTATATATTTTAAAAGGTGAAATTAGAGAGCTTTTTATAATTGAAAGTGAAAGCAAATTTTAATCATTAAGTATTATTTTCATCACTAAGTTTTAGTTGGCGTATTCCATGTCTTTTTATGAATTTGTCTAACCACCCTCTACTAGCTACAAACTCTTCGGAAAAAAATGTCTTTTTCCATATTGTCACCTAATAAGCGGATAACTGTTCTTCGCTGCTCTAAAAACCACATAAATAAGGCATTTTCAAGATGGGGGCTCGTTCGGCTTATAGAGGCGTTCGGATTATCTGAGGTTCGGATAATCGAAGCCCTACTATATATATATTAGAGTCAGTTATGTTCGTAAAATAAAATTATATCTTTGTCCGTAAAGACGAAATGGATCATAATTTTAGTAACAGAGGTCAGTATGTTACCTTTTGTGTCCACCAAAACGAAACTTAGATTAATTCAGAAAAATAATGATATACAAAATATTAATTTCTATAATCACTTGTCGTACAGACTAAAAAATATGCCAACAAAAAAATTGAGAAGTGAACTATTTTGTTAATTAAATGTCCTTATTCAACCACTTTGATAGCTTTATTTAATGTACTTTTTGTATTTTGTATGACTTATTCTACGCCAATTATTGCCATGTATTGAATAAATATTTAATCTATCTACCTGTCTATCAGATTACAAAACAAGTTAACTTCCTGCTTGTTTCCTTGGTCAAACCATTGCGATGCCAAAACCATGCGATACCAGAACCGACCGAATCAATCTACTAGAGATGGGAAAAACGGGTCTTTTTAGTGATTTGCATCTTTGCATCTGGATCCCGTATGTGAGCCGGCTCACTGAACCGGTTCAAAAAGAATCGAGTTCTGAATATGTTACTGCAGTCTGTCACTGAGTTACCTAGTTCAGTCAATCATATCACGACCTGTATAGAATCAAGAATGCATAGCCAAACATGTGATGCATGAGTCATTTGAGCTGACAGAAGCATCAAAGCAAGAACTGATACGTAAGTGTAAAATGTGCTACTGTGTGTTAAGTGTTTCACTGAGTTATGCGGATCCGTTGATCCGTCGGCTCAAAAAAAAGTGAGTCGGCTCTCACGGATCTTCTGTCGGAGTCGGCTCTTTGCACCGGTTCAGATCTGAATTACCCAACACTACAATCTACTAACTTACATGTGTACAATGTTCAATTCGGTTTCAATATCGGTGAGGCGATATAATATAAATTGACATAATATTAATTAAACTTTGCGGATTTGTGTTTATGGTCCGTATTTATATACCAACTGTAAAATAATGAAATCTCCCGTCGCCCTCGTCATATAAAACAACGATTAGCGATTTACCTATAGATTTCATGTTTACCAATTATTACGATGTAGATTTTATGGTACTAACCTATTTACGAAACAAGAAAGGTATGCTGTTTAGTACAAATTATTACAATTTTATATTAAAAAGATGTTACAATCACTGAATACATTTTACGTAAAAAAGTACAAATTACTTCACTTCCACCTTTTATTGTTGTTCATCCTGAAATAGTGTAGACTGTAGAGTGATAAGCAATCTTTGTACTCGACATAACTGTGGAGCCGAAGGCTCCACTACTGTTCTCACTGTCGTGTTTCATCTCAACAGTATTTCCAACAGTTTGAAAACTTTCACCCTTAAGCAATTTCAAAACTCACTAAATTCAAACCAAAACTCCCCAAATCCGGACCAACTAATTATTAATTTCAACATAATAAATTAAAACAGTTATAATTTAGTTGGATAAATTTGGATAAAATTCGTTGCGCAGATAAAATAAGTTTGATTAAAATTGTCACTAAATAAAATTGATGGTAACCACTCAAAAAAGACTCTTAAAAAAATTCTTTTTGAGTGGTTACCATCAATTTTATTTAGTGACAATTTTAATCATTCGCATAAACTTATTTCAACTAAAATATTATTTACTACAATTAACCATCTTACTAATTTTCTGTATATTATTAAGCCAATCACCATGTTTACAATCTCATTTCGACTAAATACTGATATAAATTGACAGCATTTGAACTCTGAAGATGGTGCAAAGCGTACCGAAACGTGAAAATGCAATTTTAACTTCAGTATTGCTGTTTTATGGATCCTGCGCCACGGATTTTATCCAAACTTATCCAACATTCATCAAGGATCACAACACACTAATTAATTTCTTTTAATTAGAGTCAACCTCGTTATAATTTAGTATTGGTTCAATTAAAACTAATACAATATTTTAGAGTTAAAAGAAGGTTACTCAATGCTACTTGGGGAAACTGTCGCAAACTTCAAACCAAAATGATTTATTACCCTACATAATTTCAGAATGGACTATAATAGTAACGTCTAGTGTTCAATGTCATAACAGTGTATCAGAGCTATTTATGACAAGGGAAAAGCGGCCGTCTATAAACCCGGATCAATAAACTCTCGAGGATTAATAAACTTGAGGATTAAACATTCAATAAATGTTTAAGTTCAGAACCAATTAAACGCCAACAACTAAGTTTATATCTCCTGTAAGCGAAATGATGCACGTCTTTCGGTAATCCCCCGAATCACCGTCGCTCGATACAATATGTTTCTCGCTGTGCTCACCACTCAGCGATATGGCGCTGCTATAGACACTACGACGAAACATTTAAGGTAATTGCTAATTTGTCAAGAAAATCTTAAAAAATAAATTGTGAAGATATTAAAAAAAATTACGACAATAGATTCAGAGACGGACGGATGGACCCGAAATGATTTCGTAAGTTTTCCGTTTTGCACGGAACACTAAAAATGATAACGTCATATTGTCCTACCTTACGATACACTATCTTTTCTTTTTTCAAAATATCGCCAAAAACATACCTGAAACAAAAGAAAAAACATATTAACAATGAATTAATGCAACGTTCTTTCATTTAAATTTATTTTAAGGCCTCCAACATTTATATTGTTAATTTATTAATTTGCAACAATAAATTGAAAATATTCAATCAACACTTTTACAAGTTTTGAGGTTAAAACCTAGATACTAGGGGCTTGCAATGGAGGAATCATGACAACGCCACATACACAACTGCATCACTAGACGCGCTGGGTTATTTTCTTCAGTCAAAATCTACTTCAGTAAAAATCAAAATAAAGGCGGATGTAGGTTCGTTTTCATGACATTTATGAGAAAATAGCTACCTATATGCTGTTTTTTTTTGCTTTATGACTAAAAGTTATATTTGGGAAATCAAGTTAACAAACGTTCTGTCACAATTAATGAATTATATTTAGTCAAAGTTGCGATCTTTAAATTATTTTATGACCACGATAACTGGCTATATTGACATAGAAGTTTTATTACTTCACAGCTCCAAGGAATTGCAGATCTGAGTATTTGATACCAGCGGCCCAGTCCGGCTACGCCCGGGTGTAAATGTAATATATAGAATATAAAAGGTGAGAATCATTATCATTAAATTCTCAACGTGTATTGAATTTGCGCGAATTCAATCGCTTTTATTTGTGACTGTTTCAAAATCGAAGAAAAATCTTATTTCCCAAAAAGAAATTTAAAAAATTCTGTTGATCCGATCGCTACCAAACTTCAGAAGATCACCCGCTGGGCTAATCTAAAGATTGTCTGAAAATTTCGTCAAAAATGGTCTACCCGTTTGGAGTCCGCATAGATTACATATACATCGTCTTCTATCTATATAGATTATTAAAATGTAAAAAGTGGTTATTGTGACATAACGATAATAGTTGGACATATAGTATCGCGAAGTTTTTTGTAGTTATTGATATGTTCTTTAATATTGTAGAACATACTTTTGTTCTATCATCAATAG
Organism: Venustoraphidia nigricollis; assembly: GCA_034508555.1. NCBI lineage: Eukaryota > Metazoa > Arthropoda > Insecta > Raphidioptera > Raphidiidae > Venustoraphidia > Venustoraphidia nigricollis. The sequence goes on from JAVRKA010000020.1 coordinate 941,431, forward strand.
TTTCCGCAGCGCATGTGACGAAAGATGTTTTATGGCATTTTTTTACACTTTGGGTTACGTTACTAAAGTTTTAGTAAGGATCCCTAATATTTTCTAGCAACAAATATAGCCTATGTTACTCAGGGTGAATGTAGCTTTCTAATGGTGAAAGAATTTTTTAAATCGGCATAGTAGTTTTTGAGTTTATTCATTACAAACATACAAAAATACAAATCTTTCCTCTTTATAATATTAGTGTAGATTAATTTCAACTAGATGCCTCCACGCGTTCCTGAGGAAAAGGATCTTGGCAGACAGATAGACGAACAACGAAGTGATCCTATAAGTGTTTCAAGTCTGTAGCAATCTTAAATCAGATTCAATTCAGCAGTGGCGCTAAAAATGCATCAGTTTCAGCAAAACAGTTTATGTTCTTCAAGGAAACAGGATCTGTCGACGAAACTGTAAATTTCTAACGTAATCGAAACGGACAAACGTGATCGAATAAAAAATGCAAGACACAGAATTGTGATTTTAAAATTCAAGTCCGGGTGATGCAAGCTGCGCTTCAGCTGCATTTGTCAAAGCTTTTTGTGTTTTATCATACTTGAGCGTTTTTCTACATAAATATGAATGAAGACAACAATTTGATTATCTGTTTAAAAACAGTCCATAAAATGTTACTATTACCTACAATTCGTTTGGTGTTTTTTACACTACTTGCGTTTGTTACCGAGCGGGTTAGAGTAGTGGTGAGAGCAGTAGACTTGCATTCGAGAGATACCGGGTTTGAATCCCGGCGGGGGCAGATGTGGCTAGGACTTATTCCTACTGACTCTCACCGTGAAACGGTAATTCCTGTACCGGCCGTCTTGATGAGGTTTTCCATGCTTTCCTCAATTAATTCCAGATAAATATAGAGATAGGTAATTACCTATCAAACTTCTAGTTCAAAAACTGCGTACCTTATCCTAATTTTCTATAATTCCTTCACTCGGCCATTGCTATTAATTAATCTTCAAATCTTCAGATATATAAATAATAGAAATCAGGAATCAGGATATAATTTGACGATCGTTTAAACATAGTTGAGGTTAGTCATACAGTGTTTATTTCTATTAATTTATTAAATCCTTAATGTTTAATCTTTTTAGTGTATTTGCCATATGGCAACATACACTATTGGCATCGGTCGGATGGCGGGACCTAGGGGTCGGACCAAAATTTCTCGACGTTTCATAACCTCCTAAACACTTTGGCACCATTTTTAAAAATGATATATATATATATATATATATATATATATATATATATATATATATATATATGTGTGTGTGTGTGTGTGTGTGTGTACGGGCAATAACTTTCGAAAGAGTCAATTGATTTTAACGAAATTTGGGCCACGTATTGAAATCCATCTCCGCCAGAAGCCTATTTAAAATGGGCGTAATCGGGCCATTTTAAGGGTAGTTTTTAGGGGTTGAAAATTGTTTTTGGGCCCCAAAATACCGAAAAAATTCTCAGAATCGTTTCAAAATTGACATTTAACCCTTTAGTAGTAATTAAAAAGTGTCCCTAAAATTTTAATAAAATCGGCCCGACAGGATCGGACTTACAAATTTTTTGTAAACACTAATTTGCAGATAGTGATTTATTTATTGAAGGGTGTCTTTAATTTGGTGTAGGCGTTAGATTGATAATAATATTACAATTAAGAAAAAAAATGTTATTTTAAGGGGTGTATTAAGGGGTTAAATTTTTTATTTTGCCCAAAAACAAACTTAATTTCACATAATAAAACTATAAAACCACACGGCCGTATACAAGCAAATACACTATTTTGTCGGCAGGGTTTTGGCACTGCGACCCGGGTTTTTTATGAATGTTGTTAATTGTTTATAAATATTTTTCAGAGCTTGATAAAGTCTTAATAATAAAAACGAAACGCTGCCAATCAATGAGTGTTCAAATTGATTTGACCACATTATTCCAATGAGCCGTGATCCTGATTTATTAATTAAATTCAAGTTTTAAAAACGTAGTAAATAACGGAAAGTGGTAGATGAAAAATAGTAATGGCGTCTGTTATGATAAAGTCGAGAAACGGACGTTAAACGCATTATTATTACTTATGCGTATCTTGATATACAAATACACTGATGGGTTTGTAATTTCAGTGTCGGAATAAAGGAGTAAACAACACTAGGAGTCCCGACTATTGAACAGGAGTACGTAGAGTAAAGTAGATGACGTAACAGCTGCCTGAATTTGATAATACATTGTTAAACGAAATACATGTTTCATTATCCGTTTGTTACAATTTTTTGTCTTAAAATAAATCCATTTCAATATAAACACAATATAAAAATATAAAAAATAAAAACAACTAGTCTTTCTACTCTAATTCTAACCGGAATCTAAACCTTGTTCTGAAATCTGTCACTAGCCCCTATATATGTATGTATGTATGTATGCATGTTATCTATGAATTACAAAACGGCTCGACCGATTTTCAGATTAGCCCAGCGGGTATCCTGTGAAGTTTGGTAGCGATCGAATCAACAGAATTTTTTGTTTTTTGCCAATTTTGATTTTTCTTCGATTTTTAAACATTCACAATTAAAACATTGAATTCGCGCAAATTCAATGCACGTTGAGAATTTTATGATAATGATTCTCATCTTTTAGGGCTATAGATAATTAGATTATTAGTGCTATCCGTGTGAAGCCGGACCGAACCGCTAGTTTGCTATAAACCTAACGCACAATTTTCAGAGTACATTTCACTGATGTGAGTTATCCACTACCTATATACACTATACTAAACAAACTATTATTTTTATCGTTTTTTAAGTTATTTTTCAAAACTATGAACACGTTCCAAAAAATCCCCTACAAAATGTATTTTTGTACAACAGCAAGCAAAATGTATCGGAATAACTGTCTCACAGAAACGTTGCGCTCGGATAATCTCAAGTCTCAAAGCGGCATAACTGAACTTCAAATTTCCTTTTTACTTGTCATAAACAAGTTGATGATAAACGTCAGCTGTATTATCATTCAAAGTGGTGAATATGTCTCCAAGGGAGATACAAAACATAGATAATATCGCATTTTCCTCATCTAAATAAATATAAATGTTACGATATTTCCATATACAAAACATAAAAGCGTCAAAAGCGACTGATTTCAAAAAAAGGATATTTTGATACCATATATAGGGCTTCAAATGTGTTCAGTATAATTTTCAAAAATAAATACTATTTTTCATAGTAGTTTCACCGAGTGAACGCGTTCCGCTTAATTAAAATTTTACGAGTCATTCTTACTTGGTTAAGGCTGTCGGAACGCTTTGAATTTAAGCCAAAAATAGAGCTTCGGCTGTCAACTGATTGTAGACTTATTCGTCAACATTCTGGAAAAATTCTTTCTCTATAAGGAAGATAAAAAACAAATCTAGGTCTCTAATGGACTACTTTTGCAATTTATGTACGATTTACTAGAAAAAAGTTGGCATTAATTGCGCCAAAAAAACACACGTTTTCAATGTCACATTACGACCTTATTCGTACTTATTTCACAAAACTGTTCCATCACAAACCTAAAGTGACTCTTCCTTTATCGGAAAAGTTTTTTAAATCTTCAAAATATTTCCAAAAATTAGAGTAATCAATTGACAGCGGCACCCTTGCAATACCATCTTTTAGCCTCGTAGTTGGCACCAGCCAAAAATTGAAACGTGCGGATGATTTGAGCGAGACAGAACTAAAGAAGGTCACACCCACAATATGTCTTTTGCCTACCTCGTTTCGTTTGTGCTGAGACCCAGCCTCAGCACAAACGAAATTCAGAGCGTTCCGACAGCCTTAAGAATTAAGACACAGTTTAACCCTTTCCCGGTTAAGAGTCACGAGACGTATCGGTGTGAGCATGGAAATGGAGAAACCAATTGAATCGTGTTTTATTAAAATATGTGTGAGATTTGAAAGTAGTAGTGTGTACGCAAATCCCCAATCCGCTTACTTTTAATTTATCATGAATACGACAGTATAACTTAACTCGTTAAAAATGCAGTTTATTCAAATAGTTCATCAATTCATTTAAAATGTTCTATTATTTTTTACAACTTATTTAAATAAAAAAAAATACAACCAAATTGAGAACCTCTCCTCCCTTTTTTTGAAGTTAGTTAAAAATGTTTAAAGTACAAATCTTTCATTGAGATACTTTATTACAGATGTTCGCCTCGGACATTATGTGTCGCGCAGTGCAGGAATTTCAACACTTTGCCCTTACGGTGTAATAGACTACAGTGTAAACTCTATATAGCGACTCTGGAGAGACTGCATTTTCTGGCGTTATAGAGAGTTGTCGTTATATGAAGAGAAAGAAAAATCAATATTGTTTTACTGCTATAGTTTTATTAAATAATAACGCATAAAATTTGCAAACATTCGGTACGTATGATACCGATAGTCGAGGTAAATACGGGCTAGACAATAAAGCAGCTGCAGTTTTTGTCAATTTCGACAACTTAGAAAGTACCTACAAACAGTAGGTGCTTTATAAGTTCCCGAAATTACTTGCTTTATAATGACATATAGTCGTTATTTAGAGTGAGTGTGATGCTACATAGAGTGTATCATTATATGAACAAGGCAAACCCACCAAAGTCGAGTAATTTCGACGTTTTAGGGAGTTTGACATTAAATCGAGTGACGTTACACGGAGTTCACACTGTACTTCGTAGAATTAGATGACATCTGTCAAATTTTGTTGATGAACTAATAAGATCACTCGCTTTAGGAGGTGCAAATGTGTCGTATGGATTTTCCAATTCGAAACCCTGTATAGAAGTCGATGTAGAATGATGTTCACGTGACCTGGATCAACTTGCATGGTGGGATGCATTGTGTTCGTTTTGTCCCGACGGGACGTTCGCAATATATAGCTCTAAAGTATGTATGGAACATGTGCATAGAGAATCATGTAACACGTAGATTGTGTAGGTATAGCAGGTTTCCATAGTATCGACAACAGAGCATACATGCATATAATATTATATCCATCAATATTGGAATGAGTTGTCACAGTGGCGTAGATAGGGGGGGGATCAGGGGGATCAATCCCCCCTCCCTTGAGTCTGAGAATTATAAGATGATAAAATCGAATTTTTTCTAGTCATGTGTTTTAATGTAAGCATAAAATTTTTGAAGCGCCAATATTTATTTCGTCTCAATGTGCAATACTGCAAGTGTTGGTAAAACTCTCAAAATTGAAAAAAAAACACACATTTTTTCGTGATGACTGATGATGTGGAAGAAGTATTTGATCCGTAAAGGCGACACAAGCCTAACAATTCGTTGAAAGCGCTGGATGATTGTCCAGAAGAGAATTTCCCGAATATCAGTATGTTGCTAAGAATATTAGCTACATTGCCAGTATCTACGTCTACTGCGGAACGAACATTCTCAAGTTTGAAACGGATAAAAACAATTCAAAGGAACACGATAAAAGAAGTGAGTTCATCATGTTCCATCTAAATGTTTGGAAACTATCGAATATGCATCAATAATAACTCGAATTATTGTCTGATTTATCTATTATAGGACCGCTTGAATGGTTTGGCTGCTCTGGCAATGCATCGTGACATTGGAATCACAGCAGACGAAGTCATTAATGAATTAGCAAAAAAATCTCGAAAACTTGAATTTCTTCTTCGATAATAAGAGAATTTTTCTAATAATGCAACTTATCAATATGAAAAATGTGACCAATTTCTGTACATGACTATGCAACGAGGATTATTATCGCAGTGTAAAATATAACTTACAAAAAAACAGGATATTATTCTGAGTCATATCCCCCCCATGACAAAAAGCTATCTACGCCACTGAGTTGTCATTGTAAACACTGCAAGCCGGGCAAACTTTTAGCACTCTAGAACAGCAGTTCTCAACCGGTGGGTCGCGACCCACTAGTGGGTCATGGAAGCGTTACAGGTGGGTCGCCACTCGATCCTAAAACTATCAGAAACCATGAAACAAACCATCAGAAAAGATAAAAAAAATCGAAACAAATCGAATTGCGTTTTGATTGTTTTCTTGGTTCTTGATTTTTGAGATCTGATACCACTACATCCCTCCCAATTTTTTTTCTGTACCATGCACTGATGAACCGTGGAGGTATTCCGATAAGGAAAGGTGGGTCGCCAGCTGAAAAAGGTTGAGAACGACTGCTCTAGAATAATGAATATGAAATTTTTGTATCAACAGTATACACGTCGGGTACGTTGAATCGTTTTACAATGGTCGGGTTGTAGGGATGCTGTAGTGAATATGCGCGTTAATGAGTCGTCGATTACAAACCTTTACCTACTTCCCAGCTTCCACTCGGAGGATTGATCATTCGGATTTATTGTACAAACTGAAATAAAATATTAGATAAAAAACTTTTATAAAGACATGCTTTTATTGCAGTGTGCGAAAAAGGATAAGAATAATTTTTAATAATAATAATTATTATTATAAAAGCGTGGGCCGTGATTATCATACAACTTAGAACCCACGCTTTTATAATTATGAACTTAAATTATTAAAAATTATTTTGTCCGTTTTAGTACACAGCAATAAAAGATTGTCTTTACAAAAGTTTTTTATCCAATATTTTATTTTCAAATTTTTCGAGCACCTCTCCCCTAATCTCACGTGCGATTTCTCAAAATACGTAATTTTAGTGTAAATAATAATAATAATAATAATAATAATAATTTTATTACTCCAGTAAGACATGGTACACGTATCGGAGAAGTCAATTTAAGTATATAATCAGTTTGTTTTTCATAAAAAATAAACAGTAATTTTAGTCAAATTTTTACCCGAGATATTTTTTTAAATCATAATTAGTTTCATTAAGTAATATTTCTTTTAATTTGTATTTTAGGTTGGCCTTTTTTTTTATACGTTCAGGTATTCTGTCATGTATTCGAATCATAGCGTTGCGGACACCTTTTTGGACTGTAGTAAGCAAAGATGCTACCGTTTTAAAGTTGTTTTTGTTTCCGGTCGAGTAGTTATGTAAAAAATTATTCTCGATAAACAGAGGTGGGTTATTTTGTACGAAGAGTGCGTATTGTAAAATGAAAATGTCGTAGAATGTAAGAATTTTTAATATAATACGTTAGTTTTAGCCATATGTTAGTGGAGAAACATGTTTTACTTAATTTAACTCAGTTTTCCCGCAATTTTACACTGTTTCTTGCGGGAAAAAAATTACGTGTTATTTGGCGTGATCATCCTCTCTCTCCCCCCGTGAGATTAATTGATACGGCTTGACCCCCTCCCCCCTAGATGCCTCACGTAATTAATGGACACCCTCTTACTCGAAATTCGAATCAACTTCCTCACAACAGATGTCAAAAAAATGTCGAAACTGACAGAAATAAACCTGTAATTTTAATCTCATATAAAATTATGATTTTCTTAGCCACGTAAGAATGAATGGGTTATAACTTCAATGCATGCATCAAGAAATGCGAAATTTGATTTAGTGGGACGGTCCCATAAATGTTTCCATTTTTATGGATTACGATACTGAAATATAACACAGAATGTCATTTAAACAATTTATTACGAGAAAAACTCAACAGATATTCTAGAAACAAACTGTTATAAAAGTTTATCGCCTTCACAAAATCAACTACGACCGCGACGCCAAAATGCATCGACTGCATATAAATCTGTGTATCTAAACAATGCAGAAAAGTAACACATTCCAATCGCTCAACAAATAATCCAAATCAAAAAACGAATCGAATAACAACACAACAATCAACATTGAACCAATTGTACCAAACCAATTACTTGAGAACGGCAGGGTCGATTTTAGTGATTACTTATTACACTGCGAATTTATACCCAAACATAAAATTTCCAGCCGGCTACCAGCTTTCCGGCCCGGAGCTCTCAGAGCAGATTTTGTTTTGGCAACGAAATAATCAAAAGCAACTGTCTGTATTTCTTATACCTAGTTTAGTCAGCGTGCATCAATCTATCGCTTGCGGTATCCACGGCGTGCTTTACATTTTCGCTCATTACTCATCCTCCTAAAAATATACTGCCTGTGTTAGTCGGAAACAAGTACGCTAACAAAAAGTGAAAGAATTCTTCAAATCGGTTCAGTGATTCCTGAGATTATGCGCTACAAACACAAAAACTTTTCCTCTTTATAATATTAGCATCGACTAGTGATAGGTATTGCCCTTTTTTAACACGCTTTTAATAATTTCACCTGTATGTTTGTTTGTTTGTAATGGAATCTTTGAACGTGAAATTCACCTACTTCAAAGCGTCAGATTAAACAGAAACTTTACACACTTATCAAGGACAATACAAAAATTTAATAAGTTTGTACCATTATCCTGACTAGGACCTTCAGAATAAAAAAAAACTTGAAATATTACAGCAAGCAAGCTAACACGCTGTACAGTGACGTACGTTGAGTTGCCTACTTCATAGTCAAATGCAATATTGTTTTTTAGTCTTATAATTAAAATTAGAGTTTAAAAAAACTAAAACAACACACCTTTATGAACTAAAAAATGCAAAATAATTACATAACAAAATTAGCTTTACTGTAAAAAGCATGGAGTGCTTAATATCAATATTTACTAGCTAATTGTAAACGTAGAGCTGTTATGAAAATTTAAGTAGATAGCACCCCACGATTTTTACAATAAAGCTAATTTTGTTGTCAAATTATTTTGCATTGTTTAGTTCATAAAAGCGTGTTATTTTAGTTTTTTTAAACTCTTATTTTATTTTAACAAGACATTGTAAAACAATAAAAGTGCATGTCTAAGAACGCGCTGTAAGTGTAAGGAAGAGGTGGCCATTGCAAGTCCGACGAAAGAAAAGTAAAAAGTATTCGTCCGGCGTTATGTACGTTTAATGCTCTGCTGATATCATGAATCTTGTCCGAAGACGACACAAAGGTGGCACTAGCACAGATATTCACTACAGTTTGAACATAAATACGAATCTATAAATTTTTAATATTATAAAAAAGAAAGGTTTGTCGATTTGCAGCCATGTTCTTAGCAGGCACGCTGTTAGTTCTGACTGAAACAATCCTATCAGACGTGTAGTAAAATTACAGTTGGGTAACTCATGTCTGAACCAGTTCAAAGAGCCGACTCCGACAGATGACCCGTAAGAGCCGACTCACTTTTTTTTTGAGCCGACGGATCAACGGATCCGCATAACTCAGTGAAACACTTAATACACAGAAGCACATTTTACACTTACGTATCAGTTCTTGCTTTGATGCATCTGTCAGCTCAAATGACTCATGCATCACATGCATTCTTGATTCTATACAGGTCGTGATATGATTGACTGAACTAGGTAACTCAGTGGCAGACTGCAGTAACATATTCAGAACTCGGCTCTTTTTGAACCGGTTCAGTGAGCCGACTCACATACAGGATCCAGATGCAAAGATGCAGATCACTAAAAAGACCTGTTTTTCCCATCTCTAAGTAAAATTGTGGACCTAACACAAGGTCTTAGAAACGCTCAGCAACGAAAAGTTAATGCAGATCGGTTTCAGTAAAAACGGCACCTATAACCTTTATCCCTGCCGAGATTCCTACCTAATACCTTCCCAACAACTGTTTCGATAATATAGTAAAAATATATTCAAAATCTGAAAGAGTAGATATAGTAAGATTTTAATTTGAAATAATTTTTCTCTCACCAATGGCCATAAAGTCTATAAATAACATGTGTAGTATATTTAGGTTTGAAAAATGCAATGCGATGCTGACTTGCTTCAATATAATCAATGAATCATTAATGAAATCGTAAAGAAATTCTTGAATGAAATTATGCATGTAGGTAAAACAAAAGACGCTTTATTTGAATAAGGAATCAAGTCCAACGGGATATAAAGAGCAGAAGGAAATGGAATCTTGGCGCTGTTCTACTCTTCTGTTACGGACAGAAACAAAAGCCGGTTGTTCGACCACCAAACAGTGTATCGGTTACAATACATATTTCCGTGAGCGCAAAACGATTTCTAAACCGCATCCGATTCAGATCTGGCTTCAACAGACGCTCTCACATCTATCGAGCGAACGTTTTAGATTACAGCGAGATTTAGATATTTGAATACAAAATGTTCCTGTTTTACGCGAATCTTTGACATTTTGTTTGTTTATTCCGTCGTCAACTAATTATTTACGACTGGACTGATTTTGTCGACACGAATATTTTTGAAATGAAACTTCTTTAGCTACGATAGGAGTAATTTCTTTCAACATTGTAACGTCAACGACATCATCAGGAGTGAGGGATGCGACTTGAAATGGATTGGCTGGCGGGTAGCATAGGTAGGAATGCGTTGAGCCCTAATTAGAAATTTTCGGTTCCGTGCATTTTTGCAAAAATGACTGTTCTGCTAGCTCACGCTTGAGCCAGCAGAACATGAGCTAAAAAGTTGTTTAAACAACGGAAAAAGCAATTCCGATAGCACAGTAATTAACGGCTCATTAAAGGCTTCCTAAATACAATAATCGCTGATTAAATGCTCAGTTCCTTTTCTTTTGGAATTACGAAACGTCGCGACGCGGGATGAGAGTCAGCAGAGCATGTTCTACTGGCTCAAACATGAGCTAGCAGAACAGTCATTTTTGCAAAAATGCGCGGAGCCGAAAATTTCTAATTAGGGCATTTAATTAGCCTTTAAAGGCTACACGACTGGAACACCGATTTTCATAGGTTGAATGGTTTTCCCGCCATGCTCTGCTGACTCTCATCCCGCATCGCGACGTTTCGTAATTCCAAAAGAAAAGGAACTGAGCATTTAATCAGCGATTATTGTATTTAGGATGCCTTTAATGAGCTGTTAATTACTGTGCTATCGGAATTGAAACAACTTTTTAGCTCATGTTCTGCTGGCTTAAGTTTAAGCTAGCAGCAAAAATGCGCGGAACCGAAAATTTCTAATTAGGGCATTTCATTAGACTTTAATTGTGCATGTATTTAATTTCGGTTCTGCCGACTTTGCTCTTCCTGCTTAAGGGACGTATTAATATCCATTCTTCCAGTGACAAACAACTCATATTTTCACGAGTAAAGTAAACTATTACCAGGTTATTAAAAAGGGGGGAGCCAAAATAGAGATTTGCACTCAGGCTAAACTGCTGGACCGAATTGGTCTAGTTGCTGTACAAAACGCTTTGTTTTACAAACAGTACAAAGTAGTTACAGAGAGAGGGAGAGAGAGAAGACTATAGTACAAAGGTTGGAAGGTAATAAAGCTGTAAATAAAGGTGTAGCAGCGAACGGGAACCGAACACCGCTGAAGCGAAGAAGCTCGCTGTGTTGCGATGGCAAACAGTATTCAACAGACAGAACCGGATTCACATTAACACTAAACCTACCGATACTTCATGTATTCCTATTCCTACCAAAGCGGGTCAAATGACCCGTCTTTAAAATGTTACATATATTACTATGTCTAGCGATAAATGTATCAATTAGGCCAATTTGGTACATGAATAAAACAATTTTTTTCAAATAACGATTCAAAATAGTTTATATATTAAATTTAAGGACTCACATTCGTCCGTAGTGTCAAATGAATCAGTATATTGTTCTATGTTATCCACTTCACTTTCAGATAGTTTCTCTTCACTAAATTCCGAACACTCTTCATCTATGTTATTTATAATTTCTAATAATTTCAAATATGTTTCGACATTTTGGGGATAAGAATTATTAGTAAAATGATGAAATAAGAATTCTTGATTCGCACTATAACTTGAAATTTTTACTGTAATACTCACTTGGAGTAGAGTGAAATTGGCTATTCATCCGTCAGCCAACAACAAATATAGCACAATGCAGCAAAATATATCACGCAATAACAAAAATGTCCAATACAGCGGTTTCGTTTCACAAGAAATACAAATCAAGATATAAAATCTTTGCACGGGTCAAATGACCCCTTGCGGTAGTTAGGGCAGATTACATATATTTCTCGGTAAAAAAATTAACAAGAGAGGAGTAAATCTTGAAAAATACATTCGATGTATTTTTTAATAAAAGTCGTAAAGGCAAATGGCGATGTGATAATGTTATTTTCAAGAAATTCTGACAAAAAGTTTAAAATGGGTCATTTGACCTGTCATGGTAGGTTTAGTGTTAAAACTCTAAAATATAAAATTATTTGAAGTGGAGCTTCTTTATCCGCGATGCAAGTATTTTTTTCAACCGTGGCCAATGTAGGGGAAATAAACTTCTAGCAAGGAACCAGGTTAGATTGGCTAGCGGGTAATGTACAGTACGGATGAATTGACAGGGAAACATCCTTTCTGTTTAGTGTTTACTTGGTTACGAAATGTTCATCCATGAAGCTTCACGTCAAACGTGTAAGATTTACTTACATATTACATATTTTTTTCTAATTAGATGCTAATTACCACAGTTATTGAGCGTTTAATCTGCAATTTGTGTCTCATAATTAAAAAAAATATATTGAGAATATTTATACCAAAAAAAAAAATGATTTTAATGACGACACGCACACGTCTGCATTTTTTTTCTAAAGAAACTACGCGTGTTCAAAGATTTTCTTATCATTTTTTAAACACTTTAAACCACCGTGACTCCAAAAAAAAAAGAATTTTCCAAGTCGGTTCAGGCGTCTTCGAGTAATCGGGGAACATACATAAAAAATAAAAGATTCCGACGAACTGAGAACCTCCTTCTTTTTTTGAAAAAAATGAAAAGAGATATATACTCACAGGAATCAGTGTGTCTTATTCAGCGAGTAGAATAAATTTGAAAAAATTTTGGGAGGTTAAAAATTTTTCCAACGCGAGAAAATCATTAAAAAATGTCAGCTGCTTGTTAATACAAACCAGCCAAAAAATGATACAAAATTCGTCAGACAAAAATCATATTCATATAATATTTTTCTGTAATCATCCATAAATGCGGTCCTGGTATTAAGATAGGTAGACACCTCACTAATATTGTAAGATAAGATTGTTCAAGCGTTTACAACTAGGACTGTGGACATTTTATCAAAGTTTGAAATAAAAGTTTTAACATTAATTTGACGAATTTGACTGTAAAAACAACGATCGTTTTTACTGCAGTGGTATCATAAATTATTTAAAAACTTGATATATTCATTACTATTTATTACTAACTGATCCAACAGACGTTGTCGTGTTCAAATTTCAATAAATTTGTTTGTGTTCGTTTTGAGAATTTATGAGAAGCTACAGAAATAAAATATCTATGCTTGTGTACACGAAGCGACAATAGTAGTGGAGCCTTCGGCTCCCCCGTATTGCTATCTTACCTCGCGGGGTTTCGCCTCCCTCGGTAGCAACAACAGTAGTAGAACCTCACAATTTCATTATATTCTTTTTTTTAGTGACTTTTTTGAAGGAGGTTCATATTTTTTTAAGGTTTTTTTTATTTTTTACTTCTTAGTGTATTTGATTTAGCATATTTTTAAAAACTACTAAACCGATTTACGTAAAATTTATGTGAGATCAACCAAAAAGTGTGCTTTATTAAATAAGAAAAGAATAATCAAAATCGCTTTAGAAATGTTGGAGACATGAGGTAGCATACATTTTTGATGTCATTTAAAAACGGATGAACCGATTTGAATAAAAACTATACGGTACCCATCCGGTAGCATTCCGAACAAAACGGCGTTGAAATTTTTCAAATCGGTTTACAATTGACGAAAATATCGGTGAACAAACATGAAAAACCAACGAATATAGAACCTCCGTCGGTTAAAAATTCTAGAAAATCAGGATTAGTTCTTTTACATTATTTAAGCCCAGCGACTTCAGAGTATGGCCGACAAAAATATCGTTTTTGAGAGCCGCAGAAAGAGTCTCTGTCGTTATCAAGTATATAAAATGAATAACGGAGGACAAAACATTAAATTGATTACTGACTGCAAAGAATAAATCATTCGGTAAAATAAAGGTTTATATATTTACTGTCCCCGTTTAATAAATTCAGAGGTCGGGATTTATATCCCACTAAACGGAACATAAAGTAGGAAGGCTAAGTATGCGTGGCGGGGTTTTTTTTTATATGGTTGACCCATCGAATTCATCAAACATAATATCTATAAAAAGACAGCAGAAAAACGAAACGTAAAATGAAGACATTTTGACACAATGAATGCAGAGCGAAAATTTATGAACTCCATCTAGATTACAAACTGTATTAAAAAAAATTCCAGCTAATTGAAACCTAACTAATTTCTTTTTGACAGGTCTTTAGAAAAAGAACAGCTGAATATTTCCGAAACCAAACAGTTTAAAACAAAAATTTTTAACAAAACTTTCTTAGAAAAAAAACTAAAAAAAAAATATTAAGATGAAAATAATGAAATTTTGAGGTCGGAGCTAATTTCATTACAAAAACTTTTAATTTTATTAAATAGGCTCCGACCTCAAAATTTCATTATTTTCATCTTTTTAGTGATTTTTTTGAAAGAGGTTAATATTTTTTTTTAAGTTTTTTTATTTTTTACTTTTTAGTGGTGGATTTGATTTTGCACATTTTTGAAGATTTCCCTCGATTTCTCCAGGGTTCCATCATCAGATCCAGACCTGATGACCATGGGACCACCTGGGATGTATACCCTTTCAAACAAAAAAATAATTTTCCAAATCGGTTCAGGCATCTTCGAGTAATCGGGGAACATACATAAAAAATAGGAAAAAAAAGATTCCGACGAATTGAGAACCTCCTCCTTTTTTTTAAGTCGGTTAACAATAAATAAAAATAGAACAATAAACCGTTATAAAAAATATACCATTAGAAGAGGAAACGTTACAGCCCAAATCTCTTCTGCGCTTGCTTCCATTTTTCTCAAAAACAATAGGGCTCTTCATATTTACGTGTCAAACATCTTACCAAAACTTGGTTTTGATTCGCTGAGCCGTTTGACATGTATCGTGCTCAGAGACAAACAGTCTAATAAACAAACAGACGAGCAGGCGTTCTCCTAAAATATGTTTTTTTGATTCAAGGGAAGACAAGACGAAAAAGTATTGAAAAATTTTGAAAAGTGAATTTTAGCCTAAATAAGCACGAGTTGGAATAATAAAAAAATAAATCAAAAAATAGATGGCAGTGTCAACCAAATGCAAAGTTACTGGTTATATATCTATCACGAACTTAACAACGCTATAGAATTTTCACTTCAAAAAAACCGTGCCTGATTAAATCTCACGCGTTTGAAATGTTACAAATGTTTGGCCATGAAGACCAAACATTTGTAACCAAGTAAACACAAAGGGGCGTGTCAATCGAGTTTCCCTCTCAACGTATTTTTACCTATACTATCCGTCATCCAATCGGTTTGGGCTTCCCGCAAGCAGCTCATTTCCCCCACTCTTGCCAGTGTCATTTTTCGTTACACTGTTGAACAAAATTATGTCATTGCGGTGTAATGAACTCGTTCGTTGATCTAACACAAAAAAAAAACGATTTAATCAAGGCGTCTAATCACAACGAGATTGAAATTTATATTAAACTTGTTTGTTTCTTATGCGTAGCTAATAGAAACTCAAAACAAAACAGTGTTGTGGTCGACAACAGAGTATTAATGTTGTCTCAAAAAGATCCAACAGCGGCTAGAGAAGTTTCACTTTAAAACGAGGGCCTCTGTATTAAAGCCGTTTGGTGTTTTGATCCAATTCTGTACCGTAAATGCGCCCACACGTAGATAAGCTTGTATACGTGTCGTGTATACGGTCGGATATCGAACACGCGATTATAAGAGCAAAGGAATGAAAACGAAAGCTTGCGTGGATGTTAGAAGCGCGCGTCGTCATGACAACGGTGGGAGAACAACGACGCATCTATCTGTCAGTGTGTTCACCTGCACATACCTGCAGGTCTTCGCGTATTAACTTGTCCCCTCCCCTTTTTTTATTCTCCATTAATATACTGAAAAGTAAGAAACTTTGTAAAAAAATATATTAACCTCCTTCAAAAAAGTGACTAAAAGATGAAAATAATAAAATTTTGAAGTCGGCGCCAATTTTATAAAAGTAAATAGGTAATTAAAAGTTTTAGTAATGAAATTGGCTCAGACCTCAAAATTTCATTATTTTCAACTTTTTAGTAATTTTTTTGAAGGAGGTTAATTTTTTTAAAAGTTTTTTTATTTTTCACTTTTTAGTGGATTTAATTTCGCACATTTTTATTAATATTTCGTAGTTGCTTTGTTTATAAATTATAATAAAAAAACTTCTGAGCCGATTTAAGTAAAATTTATCACCCTGAAGGTATGTCCTATTAAATAAGAAATGAATCATCATAAAAATCGGTTCACAAATGCTGGCGATATGAGGTAACATTCATATAAAAAATATATTTTTTGATGTCATTTAAAAATGGTTGAACCGATTTTAATAAAAACTATAAGGTACCAATCCGGTAGCATACTGAACAAAACGGCGTTGAAATTTTTCAATTCGGTTCATAATTGGCGGAATAATCGCATAACAAACATACAAACGAATATATAACCTCCTTTTTTTGATGTCGGTTAAAAAATATCTGTACCCAAGTGTATTTAATCAAAACTGAATTACTTTCAATTTCATTTATGAAAAATTTAATTAGATTTGAATTCAGAAAAATCTATGTTCCAAAAGAATATATTTTGACTGATCTTTATTAATATTCTAAAATAATATCATTAAGTTGTGATTTCTGACAATTATCTCCATTTGACTGATTTATTTAGAAAAAAAGTCCAGCGCTAATCAGCTCTATTATTTATTTCACGTGTCAAATGCCAAAAATAAAATTGAAGCAAGAAAAAGAAACAAAATAATATAAAATGGCGCGTAGCCAAGAAAAATACAAATGCAATATATAAATTGCACCTATACTGCAAATCTTTTTCTATTAACCCTTAACCTGTTCTGCTGAAAGACAGAATATTAACTAGAGATGGGAAAAATGGGTCTTTTTAGTGATCTGCATTTTTGCATCTGGATCCCGTATGTGAGCCGGCTCACTGAACCGGTTCAAAAAGAGCCGAGTTCTGAATATGTTACTGCAGTCTGCCACTGAGTTACCTAGTTCAGTTAATCATATCACGATCTATATAGAATCAAGAATGCATAGCCAAACATGTGATGCATGAGTCATTTGAGCTGACAGATGCATCAAAGCAAGAACTGATACGTAAGTGTAAAACGTGCGTCTGTGTGTTAAGTGTTTCACTGAGTTATGCGGATCCGTTGATCTGTCGGCTCAAAAAAAAGTGAGTCGGCTCTCACGGATCTTCTGTCCGAGTCGGCTCAGATCTGAATTACCCAACTCTAATATTAACTTTCAGATTTTATAAGAATTATAATATTAAGCTTATTTCGTATGGCATTCATGGGTTCATATATTACTGCTCGAATCAAATTACGTCACAAGGCATGCCAAGAGTTTAACTGTTTGAAAAGATCTTTAGATCGAACTGCAGCGATTTCGAATATCTTCTCCGCTTAATGATGTTTTGAAATGTCGTTTAATTTAATTAATGTCATTAGACGATAATGATCTTAGTTTTAGAGTGTCTATAATCGATATATGCACACTATTTCTCAAAGGTGTTTTTTGTCGGTATGAAATATCTCCCTAATGTTTGATACGCCATTTTGGAGATTATTTTTCTCTCTAATGACGAAAACTAAGTTAGTATCTTAAAATTAATGTTTTCATTAAAAATTTACAGTTTAAAAATTTTAACAATTTCATCACAGAAAATAACATTCAGAAAAAAAAACAAATACCATCTGGTGGCAATCTGTTTATTTTAACATTTTTCGGTAACATGACGTGTAGTGACGCTGAGTCTTTGAATAGAATAGAATAAAATAAAACAATTGTCGCCATCTGGTGGCAATTTGTTTATTTTAACAGCTGTCGGTAATATATGCCGCGTACTCGCGCTGAAGTCTCAAAATAAAATAAATGTCGCTCTCTGGTGGCAATCTGTTTGTTTTGATAGTTGTCGGTAATATTAAGTGGCGTAGTTGCGCTGAACTCTCTGAATACAATAGAATAAAATAAAATTTATTTCGACCCTATTATATTACGTAGCTGACCATTAACAATGCGAAGTATTCGCACGGATCCGCTAGTCTACAATCAATAAGCAAATAAAAAAAAAATGGATGTCATTTTATGAAACCAGAATTATATCACAATGACAAGAGAATATCGGTAGAAGAGAGTTAACGCCGGTCTAGCATATTAGAATCGAGCACAAAGAGCGAGGGAGAAATGAAAAAGAGAGACGCAGGAAAACTCGACAAGAGATTCAACTGAAAATATCCTTTGTCATGTACAGCAGGATAGCCTCGGGTTATTTTACCTGATGTGCGCGCATGCTACTACGAAAGAATTAACTATTCGATAAAATACAGCAACTCTCTAACGTCACAACCACTTACCAAATAATTAGATACTCGCAAATACACAGGATGACTCTTCACCCAAAGTCTGCAAGTTTCTAGATTCTAATACTGCCTAAAGTATCAATTGGATTTTCATTTTATTATTAAAAAAACATGTGGCATACACGATGGAATTCTACTGTATGTTTTTAGGGTTCCGTACCCAATTTGTTCCGAACTACTGGACCGATTGAGTTGAAGTTTGGTACACATATGTAAGTCGGTGACCATAAGACGGACGTGTAAAGTAAATAAATTAATATTGAACATGGGCGTCATTTTTGGGGAAAAATTAGAAAATTAAAAAAAAAAGTTTGGCAAACTGTACCGTGTTACATGTCAAATGAAAGAGCTTGTAGTAAGGATCTTAAATATATTTTTTTATAATTTTAAAATAAATAGTTTTCATAAGTTATTTAAGAAAATAGGTGAAAATTTACCGTTTACCCCCCTTTATCTCCTACTGGACCGATTGAGTTGAAATTTGGTACACATATATTATGTAAGTCGGTGACCCAAAGACGGACGTGTAACGTAAATAAATAAATTTTGAACATGGTGGTAATTTTTGGGGAAAAATTAGAAAAAAAGCTTTGCAAACTGTACCGTATGACATATCAAATAAAAGGGCTTGTAGTAAGGGTCTCAAATATATATTTTTTTATAATTTTAAAATAAATAGTTTTAAAGTTATTTAAGAAAACAGAGGAACAATTGACCGTTCCCCTCCGCCATTATTTCCGAAACTACTGACCCTAAAATTTTGAAAAAAATAGGCAATTTCGGATCTCGCCCATAGTTTACAGGAAAACCTAAACGAAAGTACTCACGGAAAATAGAATAGTACGGAACCCTCTTTTCGCGAGTTTGACTCGCACTTGGCCGGTTTTTTTAATTTGTAATTATAATAGTTATTGGAATATTGTCAAACACTACATTAAAATTAA
Source organism: Venustoraphidia nigricollis (assembly GCA_034508555.1). Lineage (NCBI taxonomy): Eukaryota > Metazoa > Arthropoda > Insecta > Raphidioptera > Raphidiidae > Venustoraphidia > Venustoraphidia nigricollis. The sequence goes on from JAVRKA010000020.1 coordinate 960,874, forward strand.
TAATAAAGTCGGTTCAGCAGTTTTTGAGATAATTTGGAATAGACTGACAAACGAAAATTCTAATAATGTCTTCGTCAGTCTATATCACAATTTCGTTAAGAATTTAAAGAAAAGTTCCAAACAAAGTTTCTTAATATTTTCTATATTTGTACCGGTAACGTTTGCCAAAGCGACATTAATAGTTTTGTGAACATATCGTAATTTATCACCATACGCATAAATATACCGCCGTCTTTACAAAGAACGTTGCATCTATACGTTTTGCCAAAATCGAATTAAAGACATTAGTATATATAAAAAGCACACAAATCTTTCATTTTTAGGATTCTCTACCTCAGAATGAAAACAACGGAACCCTTGTTAGCTTTATTTTGTTATCTGTCCGTCAAGTTGAAATTAAAATCGAAAACTAAAATCTATAATCCTATGTAGTCTTACAAAAAGGCCAACTTCTAACTCACTGCACTTGAAAGACACGGTCTTTCAAAAATTATGTTTATCTATTTTGATACTGATTTATTCATCAAAACCTAAAATCTTCATATCTTCATTTATAATGTGTAATTTGTTATAAAAAATGTGGACATATACAATTGGATATACCTTTTAAAAAAAAAAATATATAATGTGTAATAATACTAATTTATTATACAACATCCTTCAGATTTACTCATCATAATTTACAAAACTTAATAATATTGACTCTACCAACAGTAATAGAATATTAAACAAAATGAAATTACTTGCAATTACTGTTCAAATTAATTTTTTATTTATAAGACGTTTCGACCAACCATTTTGGTCCTTTTCAACTTTTTTAAAATTGAAAAGGACCAAAATGGTTGGTCGAAACGTCTTATAAATAAAAAATTAATTTAAACAGGAATTGCAAGTAATTTCATTTTGCTTAATTTACAAAACTTGTATATTTTATTAAATTAAAAAAAAAAATTTAGTCATATGTAAGTAAAATAAACATTTATTTTAGTCACATATGACTAACTTAATTTTTTTTTCTTTCTGTCAGCTATTTTAATTTTAATTAGTATAATTTTAATTAATATTATATTATATTATATAAATCAAGACGCCTGATGAAGCCCTAATAAATAGTTCGAAACTGAACTGATTGTCTGCGTTTTTAATAATTGTTCACTTTCCTGATAATTTTATATTTCAAAAAATTATGGATGATAACATTAATATAATTTATAATTTTCTAGGTTGGATATGAACTCCCTGATAACAAGATAAGGCATTCTTCGCAAGAGGGGCAGCAGGATCGGCATTTGACGCAGTTGGCGCCCACCTTGCGGTTAGAAAATATTCATGCAGCGCGACGATGGCGGTTTTTGTGAATAACATCGGACATAAGAGACTGCGGACATTCTCTGTCTCATGACTAGCTGATTTTATTCCCGGCTCCCAGTTCGATTATAAAGCTCGAAAAAACGATCGCATTTTAAACCTAGATGGCTATGCCTGCGTTACGAGTGTTATATGGCCAAGGGAAAAAACAGACAAGTGGGAGTAGAACTTGCGCTCTGAAGGTTTCGTACCGTTATAGCAATTAAAAAAAAAAGTTTGTTATATATTATATTGGTACATAGAATTAGAAATTAAGGATTTTTTCCTTTACTTGTGCTATGGGATATTTCCTTCGTGCCAAATTTCAAGATGGTAGGACCCTGCGGTTTTTATGAGTGGGTAACAGAGTCATTATCAATAAACGGGATATTTGAAAGGCCATACCTTTTTATTGCATTTAGTTGGAAACTTGAATTTTCTACAGGGCAATGGAGTTGTAGTCATACGTATTTGATATTAATTTCATATCGATATCTCTAGCCGTTCCTACGAAAACTGTTCTTGACGAAACCCTAAAAAGTATGTTTGTCACGTAATAATTCCACATATAATTTGAATTTATTTTAGGACTCTTTCATTCAATTGTCCCCTGGATCTTCATTCGTGCCAAATTCAAGATTCTAAGTCCTAGATCAACGAGAAGTACCCATAGATTTTGATGAGTTATCAGAGAGTCATCATTAATAAACGCGTTTTTTAAAGGCCATATTTTTTATTAGATTAAGTTATAAGCTTGAATTTTTTACAGGGCAGTGAGGTTGCAGTCATTAGTATTTGATATTAATTTCATCTTGATATCTCTAGACGTTCCTAAGAAAACTGTTCTTGACGGAATCCTAAAAAGTATGTCACGTAATAATTCCACATATAACTTGAATTTATTTTCGGATTTTTTCATTTAATCGTCCTCTGGAATCTTCATTCGTGCCAAATTTCTAGATTCTAAGACCTAGGTCAACGAGAAGTACCTATAAGTTTTGATGACTTAGAGTCATTATCAATAATCACGTTTTTTGAAAGGCCCTATCTTTTTATTGCATTGAGTTAGAAGAAGGGCAATGGGGTTGTAGTCATTAGTATCTGATAGTAATTTCAACTTGATACATCTAACCATTCCTGAGAAAACGGACCTTGATGGACGAGCAGACGGATAACAAAGTGATCTTATAAGGGTTCCATTTTTTTGCATTCTTAAATACGCAACCCTAAGCATATATTATATCACTCTTAAAATTTTTGTGGCGAGGATAAGTTTGTGAGGCGATGAAACGAAAAAGCGACATGATAGAGATAGATAGATCGGGAAAGAATTAGAGCAAATGACGTACTATTTATGAACTACACAACGTATTTCCGTTTTATAAGAATTCTCTTTTACCTATATCAAAAGAAATGAGGTGTTTATTTAAGAAAAAGTAAGCGCAAAGAACTAATTAATCCATCAGCGTGTTGCAAATGTCTTTTTCTGACGTCATGAAATATATTTGGTTTTTTATTACTCCACCATTTGCTTATTAGTATATATTATATAATAAAGCCACTTAAAAAATACGCATATCTAACCCTGTAAAAATTTATAATAAGTAACGTCTGAAAATATAGCGATTTCTTCAAAAAATAAACACCGGCCGTTTTTAGTGTATTTGCCATATGGCAACATACACTATTGGCATCGGTCGGATGGCGGGACCTAGGGGTCGGACCAAAATTTCTCGACGTTTCATAACCTCCTAAACACTTTGGCACCATTTTTAAAAATGTTTATATATATATGTATATATATATATATATATATATATATATATATATATATATATATATATATATATATATATGTGTACGCGCAATAACTTTCGAAAGAGTTAATTGATTTCAACGAAATTTGGACCACGTGTTGAAATCCATCACCGCAAGAAGCCTATTTAAAATGGGCCTAATCGGGCTATTTTAAGGGTAGTTTTTAGGGGTTGAAAAATGTTTTTGGGCCCCGAAATACCGAAAAAATTCTCCGAATCGTTTCAAAATTGAAATCTAACCCTTTGGTAGTAATTAAAAAGTGTCCCCAAAATTTTAATAAAATCGGCCCGACAGGACCGGATTTACAAATTTTATGAAAACACTAGTTTGCAGATAGTGACTTATTTATTGAAGGGTGTATTTAATTCAATGTAGACGTTAGATTGATAATAATATTACAATTAAGAAAAAAAATGTTATTTTAAGGGGTGTATTAAGGGGTTAAATTTTTTATTTTGCCCAAAAGCAAACTTAATTTCACATAATAAAAGTATAAAACGACACGGCCCTATACAAGCAAATACACTATATTGTCGGCAGGGTTTTGGCACTGCGACCCGGGTTTTTTATTTTATGGCAAAGTCAACAACTAAAAAGAGATAAAGTATATTGGGAGAATATAATAGTCACAAGTCTACTACTTACAACCTAAACATGCCATATTGTTCGTATTATTCCTTTCCATGTACTAAGTGCTCAAAAAAAAAAAAAACTAATATAATATGTACAGTCACGGACAATATAGAACTGACACTCGAGTTTTTGCAATACAAAATTGACGACTTTAGCATCAACGATTTCTGTATCAAAACCAGTTGATTTCGTTAAATGGACGCTCCCTAACAAACACAAAACAGGACACGTTTACTAATCCGACAACAAATTTTTTCGCGCATATCGGATTAGGGGAAATGTCGGATTACTCGATGTAAGCACGGACTAAAACTTTAACTATAAAAAAAATAGTTCTCTTAACTTTTTCTTTGTTCCTAAAGTCAATAACGACTTTATATAATACATATTTATAATACATAATAATTTATTGAAGGTTTCAACAATAAAACAATTTTTAATTTCGAGCTTTTATAACACAAACAACTTGACGTCTTCTCCTTCCAATGTTTATTGTCAGACTACATGAGTGAACGACTTCACGGAACGTCTAGAGCAATATTTGTCAAGTAACGACGTGTGTCGTATTACAGAGCGCAATATCGTAAAAATGTCGGATTATAGAGCGATTTTTCAAGACCTCTACATACTTAAAAACAGCGGATTACTGGACGTGTCGGTTTAACGAGCAGCGGATAGGGATGGGGATTGTTTTCCTGCCAATCGATTCTGATTATTTCGAAAAATCGATTGTGAGGAAAACCGATTATTTTATTACCCTAAAATCGGATAATCGGTCCAAAAAAGAATATTTTTCCTGATTTCATAGAAGAAAAAAAGTTTTATTGTTCGTTTAAAACTGTGGGAATGAACAGGCATCTGACGTAAGACCAACTGGCGAAACAGACATCCTCAAGTCTGTGTGTAAGCCGGCCCCATAAAACCCCAAAAAATGTACCATTTCTTTATTCAAATGGGGATTCCCACCAAGAAGTGAAATTTTTTTTATTGCAGGTGGGATTTTTTCTTCGTCAACGCATTTTTGCCGAATTTCCGATATCACAATATGATAATCAATGATAAATTGTGGTTTATAAAAGGAGCGGACGATTCGAATGAATTAATAATTAGTTGTTCAGCTTTAAATATAACTGTAAAAATGTCAAAACAAATAGATATTATAATATATCTATATAGATAAAAAGAAAATTTCTTTCATAATCGATTATCCGATTTAATCGATTTTTTCATCGCAGCATAATCGGTTATTTTATAATCGAGTTTTGTGATAATCGATTGTGAAAAAACCGATTATTTTTTTCCCACAATCCCCATCCCTAGCAGCGGATTATCAAACGTGTCCTGTAGTGTCAAAAGTGTTTCTTACACTGGGACATAATACCAAACACGCCTATAATCGCACATTTTGATTTGAACGTGTATATTTTTGAACACATGGTACAAGTACTGTACGGGATTGTTCGAGTGATATACGCGTACAGTAGGTACCAACTGTTCAGCTTGAACGCAGCCCTTTCATTCGTTTTTCTCATTTTCCATGTCGTGTGTTTATGTAACTTCATCGAGTATTCTGAAAACGTTAAATTATTTAACAAACACTTTGCGCCACTGGATTAAAATATTCATGAAATGTTCGTCGCTATGTAGTCAGATAGTGTACATCTCTACAGTGCCCTCTCACGCACACGAGCGAACAGTCACGGACATACACGAACACACATCAAGGTGGCGTCGCTTCCAGATGTCAGGGAAAACGCACTCCCGTGCCCCCGACAATATCGTTCATTCCATACACACACACACACACACACACAAAAATCATAGTGAAAATAATCTTACCAGCCATTACCTGCGGCTTTGACAGTCTAAAATGTCGGTTTTAACAGAAAGATCTTACCAAGTAATATTTGTACAGTTTTGAGAAATACCGTAAATTTATTTTAAGATGAAACGTACAAATTTCCGTTTACATGGTTACACAATAACATTTCTGAATGTAATTACGCGTTTGTTTTAAAATAGAAGATAGAAATGCGTACAAGTAATAATATTATGATTTTTTTAACTAATCAAAGTAAATTTTCGAAAATTCCCCCATTCACTGCCAATTAGCAATGTCCTAAACGGTCATAAAAATTCTTCAAAACGTTACTTGACTGAAGAGGTGTTATATCTCTTGATGCATTTCGTATTTTAATCTTCAATTGGTCTAAATTTAACAGACCAATTGAAGACTAAAATACGAAATGTATCAAGAGATATAACACTTCTTCAGTTTAGTAACGTTTTGAAGAATTTTCATGACCGTTTAGGGCGTTGCTTGGCAGTGAATGGAGGAATTTTAGAAAATTTACTTTGATTAGTTAAAAAAAATCATAATATCATGTGTATTTATTATTACTTGTACGCATTCCTATGTTCCATTTTAAAATAAACGCGAATTACATTGCTGTCAGAAATGTTATTGTGTAACCATGTAAACGGAAATTTGTATGTTTTATCTTAAAATAAATTCACAGTATAGTACCGGAAAATAATAAAATTAGAGTTTAAAAAAACTAAAATAACACGCTTTTGTGAACAAAAAAATGCAAAATAATTTGACAACAAAATTAGCTTTACTGAAAAAAGCGTGGGGTGCTATTTACTTACATTTTCCTAATTGCTCTACGTTTACAATTAGCTATAAATGAAAAAAATATTACCAATATTAAGCACTCCACGCTTTTTACAGTAAAGCTAATTTTGTTGTCAAATTATTTTGTATTTTTCAGTGCATATGTTGTTTTAGTTTTTTAAACTCTAATTATTTTAATTATAAGACTAAAAAGTAAAAACCAATTTGCATTTGACGATGAGGCAGGCAACTAAGCGTAAGTCACTGTACAGCGTGTTAGCTTGCTTGCTGTAATTTTTCAAGTTTTTTTTATCCTGAAGGTCCTGGTCAGGATAGTGAGACAAACTTATTAAATTATCGTATTGTCATCGGTCCTTGATAAGTGTGCAACGTTTCAGTTTAATCCAAAGTTTTGAAGTGGGTGAATTTCACGTTCAAAGATTCCATTACAAACAAACCAGCAAACAAACAAACATACAGTTGAAGCTAATAAAAGCAAGTTAAAAAAGATACAAAATCATGTTTTTGCAAGTGCAAATCCAGGATATATCCAATCACAAAATTTTCTCGAAACGAATCATTTTTTGATCTTTAGTGATTGGTTTTTCCGAACTTTGGCAATCTCTAAGGATGAGAACATTTGCTACCTTTGAGTTGACTATAGTAGGATAAAAAACGTCAACTATAAAATATTCATTAATTTGCTACTGCCACTGCTAATTTTGTATCACTTTCATTTAGAAAACGGCTGCTAGATGTCAGGAATAATTGGTAGCGTTTATACAGTAAGTAGATACTATACTTGCAGTTTAGGTAGCTTACCCATATATCTAATACTCCTATATTGCTATCGCCCGTAAGTGGAAGCGTCACGGAGTAAGTGAGGCAGCAAAAGACTACTTCTATTTCTTTTTAGACTATATTCGACCCGCTGAGCGCAAGCGTCACGAGTATGGTGAGGCAATTGGCAAGTGTAGGGAGAAAGTCGCCTTCCTCGAAGCTTAAAGTCTAGTTCTAGGATATGCGCGTAGGACTCGAAGTAGCTACGAGGGAGAGATGTCTGCACCGTAATGATTTCATCCGTCTTCAGACCCCTACTAGCAATATAGGAATATTAGATATATGAGCTTACCAGTTCCTACTAGGTTGGTACAATACAATTTGCATATGATTATATTTAAGGTAGGGTAGCTTAGGGTACATTTGTGACACCTCCCGCTATATAAATACTTTTGTGATGGTAATATAGCGGCACAGGTCAGAGTGAAGCGCAAATTTGTGATACATTTGTGAATTCCTGTCACTGTAAAAGGAAAATGTCGTTAAAAACAGTACACTGGGACTCTACTAGGGCCAGGCTAGGACGCGTACAACACTATATCTCATATACATTGTGACAGGTTTATGGTCGTATACCTCCGCATTACATATTCATTACCGAACTTTGACGAATACCGAGGGCATGACACTTTTATACGACTTTTCAAGAAAAACGCGCCAAATATTTTATACGTTTTTTAACTGACAGCTTATATTATTTATTAGTTATAAAAATTTCAAAAAAAAATGTGAAAAGTTCAAATGATATAATATTGTATAAAAAATTTACACTAATTTTTGGCACTTCTTTCTTTTACTTTGTACCTGGTAGTAGTATTAGAATCTGTGAGAATTTTTTCGAGATATTAATAGATTTTCCAGTTTAAAGACCCTAGAAATCGTCTAATTGATATCTCTATGTGTGTATGTGATACCTAATTTTAATAAATAAATAAAAGCACTTGAAAATTCTACAAAAATTATTATTAAATTATTTCTCGACGATCGTTTCGGACAATAAGTCTATCCTCAGGAATATAAAACATATATCGCATCCAAAATTCTTACAATAATTCAATAATTGGACTTAATAAGACAAAAGCAATCATGTCATTGTTAATATTGCGATGTTTATGTATTTTTCAGAGCCTGATAAAGCCTCAATAAAGAGTCGAAACGTCGCAATATTAACAATAACATGATTGTTTTTGTCTTATTAAGTCCAATTACCTGTGATTTATTATTGAATTATAAAACATATACATATTCGTGAGGATGGGCTTATTGTCCGCAACGATCGTCGAGAAATAATTTAATAATAATTTTTGTGGACTTTTTAAGAGTTTTTATTTATTTGTTATTATTAATCATGTTCTACCAAGTGCCGAGTGAAAAATCATTGCAAATTATGATATACCTAAAATATTTATTTAGTGTTATTTTTTACTAAGTAGATACATTAAAGCAGTACTACGAAATATTTAGGACTTTAACAAGAAGGAGGTTAGCTCTAGGTGTATATTTTGTCCTTATCACTGCGCTTAAACAAACACAAAAATTCAAGAAACACGTTTTCCCGCCAAAAATCAAAAATCCTCGAGACATGTAAACGAAATCACCGACAGAAATCTCGTTACTATTTTTAAAATTAGTATTGAGTATGATTATTAAATAAATATTGTAGATTATATAGACGCTCGACAAGAAACGTAATAAGCGTTTATATTTATTGATTGATAACATGGTTGTACTTTAAACGTTTAGAATATTTCGTTTGTGCAGTAAATTTAACGGCCGACGTATTTTAAATACGAAACCCAACCTACCTGACGTATTAAAAGATAGTAGACTTGACAGTTACGTACCTGAAACAAAAGAAATCAAATATTAACGGCAGTTCCGAATTTCTTAAATTGATGTAGACAACTGTCAGAAGACGGAAAGAGAACATTGAACAACAGTTGCCTCTCTTTTCATATTACATTATTTTAAATTACAACATTGCACAGTGAATAGCTCTAGAACAAAAAAAAAAAAAAAAAAAAACAGTATCGGATTTAGGCTTCATCTTAGATCACAACCAGCAGTGGTCCAAAAGAAATCTGACTTTTTTGGGGTTTTTAAAAAAATTACAAGTGTTGTGCAAACATATATAAAACTTGAAGTATTTTTTCTAAACAATCGTAAAAGTAAACAATTTATCTTTCACCAAAAGCTGGTACATACAGACCCAAATATTCCGAAAATGCATTTTCCAATATCAAAACATTGTGAAAAACCAGTAAAAACTCTTATTGCAACTTCATACCTGCCCCAGCACTGGCCTTGCCAAATTTGGATGGATTAATTACAAAGGATTTATTCATATTTTGTTGTAAAATTGTGTATAGTTGAAATAAATGCCTTATTTATTTACTTATTGATAAAAAAAAATTATAATAAGCCTCACCCTCATAATCTCACATAAGAAGTTTAACTTCTGTAGTTTTTAATATTATTCCCAAGTTTAATTTTTTTTTATGTGAAACTAATTAATAATATTTACACATACTTATCAACACACTATAAGTAGTGTTGGGCATAATCGATACATTTCAATAATCGAATGAATCGAAATAATCGGTTTTTATAATCGAATGATCATTCGAATTATCGATTATGAATGATTTGAATTATCGATTATGAATGCGGCCCGCAAAACCTGTGAATTCGGCCCGCGATATCGATAAGATATATTATATTTTTATTAAAAAATAAATAAGTAAATAGTAAAATAAATAATACATATTACAAATAAGATACAATAAAATATTTTAATATTTTTAAAAAATTCTTACAGAACTTTAACCATACGCGTTTGTATGAATAAAATATTGTTTACTTTATATTTAAAAAATTATTGTAGTATGTCTAGTCTAGTTATTACGCATTGGTTTTGATTTTATTACGTTCTTTTTTTTTTGGCCCGCCAAAAAAATCGGGAATATCAAATTGGCCCGCCTACGAAAAACTTTGGGAGCCCCTGGTTTAAACAAACGAAAGCACCCCCACCTCCAGTGCAACAGACTTCCCAATGTGTGCAGAATTATAAGCTTCTATCCTTATCGGTTTTATGTAATTTAGGAGACAAACTAACTTCCCCTTTATTTGCCAGTTCTACTTCCCCTCGATTTCTTACTTTTTTCAAATAGATACGTCGCTAAAGAAGTTAAACTTCAAAAATTAAACAAATAATATTAATTCCCAAAACGATTAAAATCTCTCATTATGAAATCTCTGTTGCGTAAAGTGAACCTATATTACGTTGGCATAACTGCAAAAGCACGTTATACATATAATTATACGAAAATAGTGTGCATCAACCTAGGAAACAATAATATCATTTGTCGCAAGAAGTTTGTTTAGTTTTAACATGTAAGCTCAGTTTACACTCCTAAAACTTTAGAATATAAACAACGATTTTTAAAAGTTTCAAATTTAGTAATCAAAGAAGGCAGTCGGTTAATATTTAATAACATGCAAACTACGTATTGCAAATTCACTAAAAAGCTAACAAAATCTTGAAAGAAAATTGTACTTTCCTCAAAAAAGTCACTAAAATAATAAAATTTTGAGGTCAGCGCATATTTAATAAAAGTAGATATGTTAAAAGTATTACATTGACGGACATCAAAATTTTATTATTTTCCTCTGATTTTAAGTTATTGTATCGAAAATGCGCGATTAAGGCTGTCGGAACGCTCTGAATTTAAAGTCAAAAATAGAGTTTCGGCTGTCAACTGATTGTAGACTTATTCGTCAATATTCTGCAAAAATTCTTTCTCTATAAGGAAGATAAAGAACAAATCTAGGTCTCTAATGGACTACTTTTCTAATTTATGTACGATTTACTAGAAAAAGTTGGCATTAATTGTGCTAAAAAACACACGTTTTCAATGTCACACTACGACCTTATTCGTACTTATTTCACAAAACTGTTCCATCACAAACCTAAAGTGACTCTTCCTTTTTCGGAAAAGTTTTTTAAATCTTCAAAATATTTTCAAAAATTAGAGTAATCAATTGACAGCGGCACCCTTGCAATAGCATCTTTTATCCTTGTAGTTGGCACCAGCCAAAAATTGAAACGTGCGGATGATTTGAGCGAGACAGAGCTAAAGAAAGTCACACCCACAATATGTCTTTTGCCTACCTCGCCCCTTACCGCTGGGTCTCAGCACAAACAAAATTCAGAGCGTTCCGACAGCCTTAAGGACACCACATTGCGATCCGCGATGTGATAATTACACCGCTGCTCGAAATTACTTGTATAAAATATTGCATACATTAATATTTTGATTTTATTACAGCTGTTAGGATATATTTATTTTAATAGAATTTTTTTGGAAACTAGCTTACAAATTTTATTTTATTTAAACTACTAATCTAGCATTTTGAATTAATTGTCGTATATTGTAACATTATTGTTAATAATACCTGTATATTTTCAAAGGTAAATACAGTGGAATCCGTTTATAATGACATCGAAGGGAATTGACAAACACGTCATACTAAGCGGACGTCATACAAAGCATTTTTGTGAAAAAAAAACTTTCTTTTTTTAGGTAGCATAGGGCCGCTGACGGGTATTCCTTTGTTTCGCGTGATTTTAAACTACTGAATTAACGCGTGATCAACATTTTCTTGCGCGATTTTCGAAGCCTCTTCGGTTTCAAAACATTTGAATTGAACGATCGCTTAATCCGGTTCTTGTTTTTGAAAATCATTGAGATTGTCGAATGACCCACGCCCAATTCCTCTGCGAGAGATGAGCTTGATTCTCCATTTTCTAATCCGCATATTATTCACCTTTCTCCTCAATCGTAAATGCTTTACGACGTTGAGATGACATTTTTTACATAGGATATCACTAAAAACAATGCGTGACGTTCAACTATCAATTACTCACTGAGATTCAAAACAAAAACAAGCCACGTGCCGAACGTCGTCGGGAATCAACGAACATTGCCGAAGGTGTAAAGAATCATGTCGGTCACTATAGACGGACAAAATTTATTAAAAATGGGTCATAATAAGCGACATGTCACTGTAAGCGAAGTCATTATATCCGACTTTGTTACCAAACCTCGTTGTGTAATTACGTCATAATAGGCGGTTGGTCAATATAGGCGGAGTCATAATAAACGGATTCTACTGTATAAGAGAAGATGGAATATTAAATTTTTCTACAAACTGCAGAACGTCTATTTAATTGTTATATATTCAATTGTTACACTGCTAAATCAGAAAAATTTTATTTTTATCCACCAACACCGTCTGGACTCAAACCAGAATCTTTCCACTTTCGCGGTGGAATTGCATACAATTGTATAAATAAATACAGTCGAACCTGAGTGAGTGAGAACTGGATAAGCGAGAAAACTCTCTAAGTGAGAGTAATTGCCAAATACCGTCTTTGTAACTGTCTAAAAGAGAGAAAAGTGAGAAACAGAAACCTCTATAAGCGAAAACGTTTTTCACTCATGGACTTCTATAACTGAGACTACTACTTGCCTGTACCTCTATAAACGATGTCGAACGTATTAACAGTTCCACGAAATTTAAGAATGAGTCATAAGTACTTGAACTAACATGGTTTTTGTATCATTGGTTTTGTTTTTCGTATTCTAATCGAATGTCCAAATATTAGTGTAAAATTTTCTGTTTTAAAGTTATTAGTAAGTTATTAAAGTTGTTTAAAGTTAAAATTGATCACTACATATTTGCTGTATTTTTATAGACCTCTATAAGTGAGATAGGGCACTCCTGTACCACTATAAACGAAACTCGGATTAGTGAAAAACCTCCACAAGCGAGATCGCGGTCCCTTGAACTCTTGGTTATCCAAGTTCAACTGTAAATATTTCATCGGCCAACGCTAATACTAGCTGCATCTACGACTTAAATAAAACTTGTAAGTTAAATAAATTAAAACGTGTTTTATTTAAAGTGCAAATACAGCTAGTTAGATGATTTAAGAAGCTGCAGTTAAAAATTAAAACTGACACAAAGATAGAAGCGACGCCACAGTAAAAAAAACCCGGGTCGCAGTGCCAGAACCCTGCCGACAATATAGTGTATTTGATAATACAGGCAGGGTGGTTTTATTATGCGAACTTATGTTGGTTTTTGGACAAAATAAAAAATTTGACTCCTTAATACACCCCTTAAAATAACATTTATTTTCTTAATTGCAATATTATTATCAATCGAACTTCTACACCAAATTATATACAACTTTCAGTAAATAATTCACTATCTGCAAAGTAGTGTTTTCATAAAATTTGTAAGTCCGGTCCTGTCGGGCAGATTTTATTTAAATTTTAGGAACACTTTTTAATTACTACCATAGGATTAAATTTCAATTTTGAAATGATTCGGAAAATTTTTTCGGTATTTTGAGGCCCAAAAACATTTTCCAACCCCTAAAAACTACCCTTAAAATGGTCCGATTAAGCCCATTTTAAATAGGCTTCTTGCGGTGGTGGATTTCAACACGTGGGCCAAATTTAGTTGAAATCAATTAACTCTTTCGAAAGTTATTGCCCGCACATATATATATATATATATACGTATATAAATATATATATATATATATATATATATACATATATATATAAACATTTTCAAAAATGGTGCCAAAGTGTTTAGGAGGTTATGAAACGTCGAGAAATTTTGGTCCGACCCCTAGGTCCCGCCATCCGACCAACGCCAATAGTGTATGTTGCCTTATGGCAAATACACTAAAAACCCGGGTCGCAGTGCCAAAACCCTGCCGACAATATAGTGTATTTGCTAATACAGGTATTGTGGCTTTATTAAATGAAATTAAGTTTGTTGTTGGACAAAATAAAAAAAAATTGAACCCCTTAATACACCCCTTACAATAATAATTTTATTAGTTGAAATATTGTTATCAATCCAACATCTGCACCAAATTAAATACGACCTTCAGTAAGTAAATTCGTATACGCAAACTAGTGTTTTCATAAAATTTGTAAGTCCGGTCCTGTCGGGCCGATTTGCTTATAATTTTAGGAGCACTTTTTAATTGCTACTAAAGGGTTAAATGTCAATTTTGAAACGATTCTGAGAATTTTTTCGGTATTTTGGGACCCAAAAACATTTTTCAACCCCTAAAAACTACCCTTAAAATGCCCCGATTACGCCCATTTTAAATAGGCTTCTTGCGGTGATGGATTTCAACACGTGGACCAAATTTTGTTAAAATCAATTAACTCTTTCGAAAGTTATTGCCCGCACACATATATATATATATATACGTATATAAATATATAAATATATAATTATATATATATATATATATATTGGTGCCAAAGAAATTTTGGTCCGACCCCTAGGTCCCCCCATCCGACCAACGCCAATAGTGTATGTTGCCATATGGCAAATACACTAAAAATTCCGGCAGAAGTTAGTGTAAACGCTGCTTAACTAGCGCGCTTATTAGGGACACACGCAACGATGTACATTAGGCACATAGCAAAAGCCATCCCCCGCTTTAAGCTTCATAAATTACATTAGAATCAGTTGTCTGTCTCTTATCTCGTTATGTTACTCACAGAATTTACAATCGACATGCAGAATGGACTGCTCGTTTCCTATTAGAGCAATACGCTGAAAATGTAAGAGCGAGATAGAATGAACGCTGCAGTTGCGAATGTTAATATCAGTGGATGCTATTGGTCCACGCCTAAAGAGCTACTACTGATGCATGTCTGAGAGCTATGTGAAAGCTTTTTGGTCAAAATCTGTATCTCTGTTAATGTTATTGATGACGGTTTAAATCTCGGTAAACGCGAAACACCAAAAATATTAGATAAACAACTTTTAGAAAGACTAGCTTTTATTGCAGTGTACTAAAAAGGATAAAAATAATTTTTAATAATTTCACTTCATAATTATAAAAGTGTGGGCCGTGACCAGCATTGAGCTTACAATCCACGCTTTAATAATTGTGAATTTAAATTATTAAAAATTATTTTTATCCTTTTTAAGTACACTGCATTAAAAGCTTGTCCTGATAAACGTATTTTTATTTTCAAATTTTTAGTTACGCCTTTTGGCCGCCATGTTGGATTTTAAATAACGCCACACAGTTCACTATACTCTACTTGTCATACCCTCTCATTTGATACCCGCATCAAGGAGGTTGTAAAAAAATAGATGATCCGCCATTTTGTGTCGGTCGCCATTTTGAATTTGGAATGAAGTCACTCCACTGATTGGATTCTACCCTTTCATTTGATACTCATGTGGAGGGGGCTGTAAAGAAGAAGATTATCCGCCAATTTGTGGTAGCGGCCATTTTAGATGTAGCATAATCTAGCATCAATTAATATTTTCAGTGTAATATCGCATCAAGGAGGTTGTAAAAAAATAGATGATCCGCCATTTTGTGTCGGTCGCCATTTTGAATTTGGAATGAAGTCACTCCACTGATTGGATTCTAACCTTTCATTTGATACTCATGTGGAGGGGGCTGTAAAGAAGAAGGTAATCCGCCAATTTCTGGTAGCGGCCATATTAGATGTAGCATAATCTAGCATCAATTAATATTTTCAGTGTAATATTTGCGTAAAAAAACTGAAAATTCAATAACTTAGTTTTTTTTAGTTCTCGGTTTAGAACTTGCGAATTGGAAACTTGTAACAGAGGAAGCATTAACTACGGAATCGCTACACGCTTGGCTTATTATAACAGGATAAATAACGAAACAATAAATCAATTTCATTATTTGCGCAAAATCTAAAAATAAATCATAGAAAGCATGTCATTCATAAAACTGAAGCACATAAAATAGAGAAGTCCATAATCGTAATAAAAAAATGCACATCTCTATTAATTATTATTGTACGATTAACTTAACAAACAAGCCAACAATTTTTGCACATAATTAAAATTAGATCTGGCTTAATTTATTATTAAATAGGAATGAAACAAAGAAAAACTTTTTAAGCGTATAAAAAGCATAAAAATTAGTTCCAGTCTCGTTGCAATACGTTCCGTACAACAGAGCCTAACAAAATGTTGTGGCATTTTTCAACATTTTAATTAAGTATTGTATTTGAGAATTGTCGAGCGTGTAACGATGGCCTAAGTTCTTATTTATTCCGTGGCTACCCTGCCACAAGCTTCCAGTTCCTAGGTTCTAAATCCGACAACAGGCAAAAGTATAAATGAGTTTTTAAAACACATTTTTTTACTAAATCTTTAGAATGAATTCCATCTAGCTTAAATAAAGCCATTGGCAGTGGCGTAACTATACTTTTTGAGACCCGTGGAAAATTCATCAGATGGGGCAACCAACGTTATAGTTTTTTTTTTTTTTTATAAATCATGAAATAAAGTATGCACAAATGCTATTATAATTAATTGATTTTCTAGTACCTTTAATTTAAAGAGCGTATTTGACTGAAATCACAATTTTAGTTTTAATACAAAATTTTACTTATTGATATTCCTTATTCCGGACCTTCAGTCCAGCAAAAAGTGTTAGTGACATCATCAAAATTTAAATGTCGGTCCACATCTATGTTCGATGGATAGAATAGCTAAGTTGCGTAACATTTCTTGTCGCACAGAATTTCTTTAATAAGTTTTTATCAAATTAATTTTGAAAATGTTCGCTCGGCACTAGCTGCAGTCACAGAAATGGTTACAAACGGAAATGCAGTGCACGCTTTCGGAAAGCTTGAAGAAATAAAATTATTCTTAATGATTAATAACTCAACAAGTTCTCCTGCAAAAGAAGACTTTTCTATTTCGTGTCTTAAAAATGAATCGAAAACTGAGACTTCATTTCTTCCAGCTACAGCGTTGCGTTTACAAGTGGCGAGGGTCTTATTAATACGTATCGGATGCGTTCTGAAACTGGGTGATATATTTTTCTTACAAATGCGTTCAAATATTGACACTTGATTCAATATTCAATTTACATACTTTAAAAAAGGACAAAATTGAAATTATTTGGTATCAAGTCCAAATAGCCCTAGTTGTCTGTGTCCGCAAAAAAATCTTTTGCATTCAATATGGCGACTGAATGAGCCACCGATTTTAAACTTTCGCATAGTACATATATGTACAAAGGAACACAACTGCAATGCACATATTTCTCAATGAGTCTCTAATTACAATTTTAATTAACACGAATGACCGAGGCAAAAAGGGATAGAAGGACGCACAAGAAAGAGACGGGAGATACAGAAAGAGCATAGTAGAAGCCAGAAGGTGTGTTACAGTGAATTTATTTTATTATACTAAACATAACCTCACATTAAACCTACCACTAGACGGACCCCGTCGAAATTCGACTGAGTGAGAATATTTGCAAAAGTATCTAAGAAATAAAAAAAAATATTGTAATCTATAATCTGTACTAATATATAAAATTCTTTGTATGTGTATATGTTTGTTTGAACGGATTTAACCTAAAAACTATTTAACGAATTTTTTAAACGTTTCTATGACTCCAGAAATGCTATAAACTGTTTTATTTCACTATTTTATCACAGAGTAAATTAATTTATTATTTTTTTTTGTCATATACTTCTATACAAATATCTATCTATATACAAGCGTAACGTGTAGCCAAGGCAGATCAGTATTCTCGCTTCTCCCGCGACTGTGTTAAATGTAACCAATACACGTAAACCGCCAAAAAGATTAAAATAGAATAGAGTGGTCTCTTGGCACAAATGCACCACATCCTGAAAGGATTTTTGTGCTTGCCCTTTTCACTGAATCTAGCCAGCAAATAATCTGGATGTTCTTATGAGCTCCAGAAAATTGGCTACTAGATTGTTCTGTGGCACTATTAAATCCTCATCAAAGTAGTCAAAGATGGTTGTCCCCGTGTAGGTTAGAGCCTCACATTCGAACACGATTTGGGTGGCTGTTTCATCTTCCATTTCGCAAAATCTACATAGTGTTGATTCCTGTTGTGTCCCCATCACATGTACTTATTTTCTAAGGAAAGCATGACTGGTTAAAACCTCAAACAACTTTCTGAGTGTCGTAAACCTTCAGTCAAACAGCCAAGGGCAAGTCATTCGACTTCTAACTTCATACGACGTGCAGAGTACAAGTGCTCTTAGCCGGATACTTTTTTGACTTTCACGAATACCAACTTATTTGGGATTGTCTCATTAAGCAGGGGGCTGTTATTCCAGGGTAATGCCGGATAAATACTGCTATATTCAACAAAGAAGCCGCGACAGCATAATGTGTCCACGTTTGATCTACAAATGCGGGTGAAATCGGACCGGACTGTAACTATAGATGGATTGTTAACATCTTTTTTCTGTCTGTTAATAAAATGCGCTCAACATTATTTTATTTTTTGCATGAAAGTTAAATATTGTATATAATGGCCATCGGAATAGCGTTTCAAACTGACCTGTTACTGCATTCACTTTCCTATGTTAGAGAAACTGAAAACGACTGAGCTAATTAGTGTAATAAAGTTAATTATTAGATTTATGAGTCTACCAGCAGCAGCTATATTCTGAACGCGTGTCGCTAAACATTCATTTATTTTCTCAACTCCCGTAGCTAAACATTTTAAAATCTGTAATATTAATATAAAGATACTATTATTTTCCGATTCGGCTTCATTCAGGTAGATTTTGACTGGACAGGGCAACAAGTCTCTCATATTATATTACTACTAGCGGACCCGTTAGTAGTCAGTTGCGTAATATAATAGGGTGGAAATACATTTTATTCTGTTCTGTTCAGAGACTTTGCGTTATTATGTACTTACATGCCCGGGAATGCAAAAAAAAGTAAACATCATTAGGAAATTTCTATGAGTTTTTTTAGTGTATTTGCCATATGGCAACATACACTATTGCGTTGGTCGGATGGCGGGACCTAGGGGTCGGACCAAAATTTCTCGACGTTTCATAACCTCCTAAACACATTGGCACCATTTTTAAAAATGTTTATATATATATGTATATATATATATATATATATATATATAAATATATATATATATATTTATATACGTATATATATATATATATATATATATATATATATATATATATATATATATATATATATATATATATATATATGTGTGTACGCGCAATAACTTTCGAAAGAGTTAATTGATTTCAACGAAATTTGGGCCACGTGTTGAAATCCATCGCCGCAAGAAGCCTATTTAAAATGGGCGTAATCGGGCCATTTTAAGGGTAGTTTTTAGGGGTTGAAAAATATTTTTGGGCCCCAAAATACCGAAAAAATTCTCCGAATCGTTTCAAAATTGACATTTAACCCGTTAGTAGCAATTAAACAGTGCCCCTAAAATTTTATTAAAATCGGCTCAACAGGACCGGACTTAAAATTTTTTTGAAAACACTAATTTGCAGATAGTGACTTATTTATTGAAGGGTGTATTTAATTCGGTGTAGGCGTTAGATTGATAATAATATTACAATTAAGAAAAAAAATGTTATTTTAAGGGGTGTATTAAGGGGTTAAATTTTTTATTTTGCCCAAAAACAAACTGAATTTCACATAATAAAAGTATAAAACCTCACGGCCCTATACAAGCAAATACACTATATTGTCGGCAGGGTTTTGGCACTGCGACCCGGGTTTTTTTGTTTTCTGATAGACATGTCGCGGGAAAACATTGTCAAAAAATTTGATTTGACAATGATCTTAGATTGTGAAAATATAATTATAGTTTTCATACATGCAAGAGCAGTCTAATGTCGTATTCAAACTCCCTATCATGTACAACATCAGATTGTATTCACACGAACACAAATGCTTGATATACACAGAAAAATATCGTTTTTCAGGGCAATTTTTGATTAAAATGCGTAGAAAAATGCCGTTTAGAAGTAAAAATTAAGCAAAAAACTATGTTAAATACACGTATACACAGTTTAATCGGTTCAGTCGGTCAATTATTTTTCGAACAGAATCGAATTAAAATTCTTCAATGCTTTTCTTATGGAGATGTGTGTTCATAATCTAAGGTCATTGTCAAATCAAATTACTTGACAATCCTTTCTGCAACTCAACATAAGTGTTTGACTGCTAGATGCTTAAGATGTAATGCTTAAAGTGATTGCTTAACAGCAGTTCAGTATGTCCCCTTTTTAGCTCTATCTTACATTTGGATGCGTGTGTGCATGTCAAATGCACTTACTCACGTTTCAGGTATCTCTAGTTTCTATGAAAAATCTTATTCAATTTTTGATGTTAAAGCTTCTAAATAAAGTATAAATATCTACCAATCTTCCCATATGAATTTTAGCCAGGTTTTTACAGTTTATTTGATCTAAATAAATGATTTAATAATTTATAAATTTTTTAGAGGAATTAGGATCAATGAAATTAAAAGACAAATTATTATTTCACAACGTTTCGTATTAAATTAATACTGCTCTTGCATGTATGAAAACTATAATTATATTTTCACAATCTAAGATCATAGTCAAATCAAATTTTTTGACGAATGTTTTCCCGCGACATGTCTCAGAAAACAAAAAAAAAATCATAGAAATTTCCTAATGATGTTTACTTTTTTTTTGCATTCCCGGGCATGCGAGTACATAATAACGCAAGGTGTATATTGTATAATGTAATATCGGCGATGTGACGTCACGATTCAACCCTACATCCAAGAAAGCACACCGCCCCCCCGTCCGTCGTCGACGGAGCTTGAGCCGCTATCGGAAGTTCAGCGAGCCGTAAAACTGCCATCGCCCGTTCTTCCTGGCACGACGACGTCGTTCGCCAGTAAAATTAATTACTTTGATGAGTTCGATTTGCGAACATTACATCAAATAAATTTATAGTCACCTATCGGGGAAAACGGCTTTTTAACGTTGCATATTGTTTAAGGATTTGTAAACTAAACAATCGCAAAGTCGATTCTATTCATTTTGTAATAAGAATCACCGTTTAAAAATATTTATTTATTTACTAGAAGTTTGCCCGCGATTTCGTCCGTGTGGTGTTAAATACATATGTTGTACCAGGTTAAAATATTTTATATAAAATCCATCCCCACTCCGTTCGGGTAGTGTATTCAAAAAGCTGTCGAACAAGTATTTATTTTTTAATTTAAGTAATTTTAGAGATACAGCGTATCCTTTATGAAGGTTTCCATCACCCTGTTCACCCCTATAAAGGTTATTTTTGGATAAAATGTAGCCTAGATCACTCCGTGGATAATTCTTTATCTGTCTGTGAAGTGCTATCACAATCGACTCAGCCGTTTCAACGATTAGCCCGGCCTTCTGTAAAGAGTGCTGTATTGTACAAAGTTTGGAATTGTCAATACTGGATATATACTTCCCTATTTGAATCGGATTTTGTTCACAATTTCATGGGTTTTATTTTTTTATGCGCGGAATCCTTATTCTTTTTCTAAAATAAAAGTGGCCTAAGTTACTCCTTTACTCCTTATAACATCAGCTATCTGCCACAGAAAGTCCCGTCAAAATTGGTCCAGCCGTTTCGGAGATTAGTCGAAACAGACAGAACAAACTAAAGGACAACTGAAATTCGCTCTAGGAATCTTTAAAACTGTACAATTACAGACTACGTTACGATTTTATTTATTTGTATTAATTGAACTAACTTCTGTAAAAATCGTTAAAAAAGCAACTCCCTCAGTATGTGAACTTTGTAATCCACTGATTATATATCGAAAGACATCATTCATTACATCTTTAAAGAATGCTGTATTGTTCAAAGTTTGGAATTATCGATTTAATTTATATGTATAGATTTAGTAGTTTCCCGCTCCGGCCGTTGGTCACATAAAATAGAATGTTGCTGGTTCGATCCCAGACAAAGCCAGTATATTATTTCTGTCTTTTTTACAACTTTTTAAAGTTTTTCATAGTCTGGTACCCTTATGCTGAGTTGACAATGACCTTAGATTGTGATAATATAATTACAGTTTTCATACAAGCAAGAGCAGTCTAATGTATTCAAACTCCCTGTCATGTACAACATTAGAATGTATTCACACAAAAACAAATGCTTGATTTACACAGAAAAAAATCGTTTTTCAAATCAAATTTTGATTAAAATGCGTAGAAAAATGTCATTTAGAAGTAAAAATTATACAAAAAAACTGTTAAAATATAATTTCAATAGATCAATTATTTTTCAAACAGAATCATTTTAAAAGTCTACAATGCTTTTTTATGGAGGAAAATGTGTGTTCACAATCTAAGGTCATTGTCAAATCAAATTATTTGACAATTCTTTCTGCAACCCAGCATTAGTGCACGAGTTCGACTCGTCTTTGACCAATTTTCTGAGTATTTGCCGTAGTTCTGCCTGAAACCGGAGGCCGGGGGCCTAATACGGTCCTGTCGGGACATCATGTAATTCTGTACACATAATACACACGCGTTCATATTAAACTTTAATGAGTTATATAATAAGTAACGTATTAAGGAACCTAGTTACGTCACGGAGGATGTCTATTACGGACGCGGAGAGATGTACCGCCTAAGTAATCTGCAACGAGGGCGGGGGCGAAAAAGATCTGTGGGCCTACACTCACGGTGTGATCTAATGTTACAATGAACTAATTATTTACACGCCAGTGTAGAACTGCTACTGATATAGCTGTTCCTGTTATTTGAAAATAACGTGTTAAAAATAACAGTCGCTTACTACATAACCGGTTAGTCATAAATGCAATCACAGAACTCAAGAATATTTGTATAAATAAAATATTAGATAAAAAACTTTTATAAACACAAGCTTCTGTTGTAGTGTACTAAAAAGGATGAAAATAATTTTTAATAGGTTAAGTTCACAATTATAAAAGCGTGGTTACAACCCACGCTTTTATAATTATGAACTTAAATTATTACAAATTGTTTTTTATCCTGCAATAAAAGCTTGTCTTTATAAAAGTTTTTTTTTTCAATAATTTATTTTCAAATTTTTAAATACGCCTTTTGGTCGCCATATTGGATTTTAAAAAGCGTCACACAGTTTACTGTATTCTACTTGTCATACCCTCTCATTTGATGCCCATATCAAGGGGGTTATAAATAATTAGATGATCCGCCATTTTGTGTTGGTCGCCATTTTGGATTTGGAATGAAGTCACACTGCTAATTGCATTCTACTTGTCATACCTTTCCATTTGATATCCATGTGAAGCGGGTTAGTATCAATTATCACGTTTAAAACAATATTTAATTAATGACATTTTATAATCATCTCGCTCCCCATCCTAAAATATGTTTTACGGCATATCTTATCTAAAAAAATTGAAGTGATGAAAAACCAAACGATTATGTCTTGGGCGGCAACGTCAGCTAGTACATACACAACACATACAAAAAAGATAATTACACATGCTACGAGAGTACTAACTGAAATCATTCATTTTTTTTTTGTACAGTCAAGCATTCGACTAAATATAGGTATCTAACATGTTTTGAACAACCCATTTTGTAACAAACCTTTTTGAAACCGGTTACTTTCTGGTAACAGTTACTAAATAGCAGTCAGGTACTGTTATTTCGACAAGGTCGGTTAATTATCAGGTGGTCGTGTTTATTTTCACTAATGAGTCACAATTTTGTTGCCAACTTCACGTCATTTAGTCGATTCTTTGTCGTAATTTGTTAAACCAAATTGTTTACAACAGCATTTTTTCTAGTACCTATGTATTTATGAATGGCCTTCGTATACCTACAAAACTATTACAGTGATTTGCCAAACAAATTAAATATGCGTTTTTACACATTTTGTAATTATTTTCAAACGAGCGATATGGTTTTATAAGACCGACTAGATTTCCGGCCGGCAGCCCGGAATCGCCCGAGTAGACTTGGATAGCATGTATCATATAATCACTTTAGTGTATCTTTTATTGTAGTTTAGCCAACATACACCAATTCAGTTTAGAGATAAAAAATGACTACATTTTTTCAGCTTTTTTTGATAGGATTTTATTTTTAAACATGCTAGTTTATTTAATAAAAATGATACATTTATTGAATAATCTAGAATTGTTATCTATGAACTTCAAAATGGCTGGATCAATTTTGATGACATTTTCAGGCAATCTTCAGATTAGCCCAGGGGGTGATCCTGTGAAGTTTGATAGCGATCGGATCGACATAATTATGTTTGTTTTGTTTTTTGGCAATTTTGATCTTTTTCGATTTTTGAATTAAAAGCGATTGAATTCGCGCAAATTCAATAGACGTTGAGAATTTTATGATAATGATTCTCATCTTAGACAATTACTGCTATCCGTGCGAAATCCGCCCGGGCCTAGGGTTGCCAGGCCCTAAAATACAAAAGCCGGACTCGGCGTTCTGTTAGGCCGGACATTTTGCCCTAAAAGCCGGATATATCTTTTTTAAAAGCCGGACATATCTTTTTAAAACCGGACATACGTTTTAAAAGCCGGACATCACATTTATAATAAAAAACTCTGTTAGGTTCGTATTAAATTTGCTTATTAATTATTATTTAATAGTAAATCACAGTTTTGTTACAAAATAAACAACATTCAACAAACATGATGTTTGGATGAAGAACTTTTTCGTAGCAAGGATCGAAAACAAAAGCAATGCTATGGCAGAAATTGCTTTTTATTATGCTTAACTATTGACTCTTACTCTGATAAAATCAGAGTGAGAGTCAGTAGTTAATATTATAAAAAGAATTAGTGATATTGTAACATTTACATCTTATTTATAATCACGTATTATTTTCTATTTATAACAGTTAACAAAAATACTATTTTTTATCGCATTTGACCTCCAAAGATGACAAAAATACTTGTCGAAGCGTCAGTATAACAAAATGCAATTTCTATCATAGTATTGCTTTTGTTTTTGATTCTATGCTACGAAGAAGTTCTTCATTGAAACATCATAATCAATCGAGGATCACAGTCTTCTCTTCTTTGAGATAAGCTTTCTTCATTCAACAAACAGTCCTATTTGTATTTAATACCTATGATATTGATGACTATTAGTAGATAAAATTTAAATAAAAATAACAAACAAACAAATAAATATAGCTCTCTTCTAACAAAATACAAAAAATACCTATCATCATTTGTAATTAATACCTGTGATATTGATGACGATTAGTTGATAAAATTAAAAAAAAAATAACAAACAAACAAACAAACAAATATAGTTCTCTTCTCACAAAATACTAAAAGTTTTCGTTAACCAAATCAAAAATATATATCCATTCTTTTGGCTAAAAACAAAAAGATCTTCATTAAAAAATAACAGTTTCAAATTCGAAAACGCCAGCGTATGACCTCGGTACACAGACAAAAAGCCTAACAAAAGCCGGACAGGCCGGACACGACCGTAAAAAGCCGGACACCTGGCAACCCTACCCGGACCGCTAATTAATTATAAAACAACTGCCGTCATTAAAATAACTGTTTATCTTTGATTTTAATAATAATCTAACTGTCACAGCTAAGGCGGAATTCTCTAGTTCTAATTATTGCTACCAAATATTATGGTCATAAGAAACGTTTACCAATAGTATAATGTCTGAGCTTGCGGCGTTTCAGTTTGGACAGAGTATATTTTCAGAGCGTTGCAACATGACGATATGTTGTTACTGCTACGTCTTCTTACGCACTAGATGTCATCTGTCTTGTTGTCTTGTTATGTTGTCCCGTCTCTCTCCGTTGCAATATACATATTAATGGCTGTTTCAAGTCGACGTGACATTTTAATTCATTAGACGGATCCGTCGTACACGACCCGCGTACCAATGCCAAAAATTTTCTTGTTTTACACATTGAGTGACTTTTCTGTTTTCCACGGCATCTGCCCTGTTGACTCGGCTTCACGATCGCACTCTACTATTGCAGTTCCACAGATCGACGCTGTTATAGTAGAAAAGCTATTGGACACTTTTGGGTAGGTATTTGAGGCACTGTGAAAATTTGTACAATACCTCTTTAGTAATATCCAAATATAAAAACACAGACCTGGCTGAACGGTAGCGAGGCTTAACCGACCCTCAAATTTTTAAATTAACAAAAAAAATTTCACAATAAAAAGCCCGTTAGGCATTTTGAAATTTTAATACCCTGAAAGGAGTTGAAAAATACAAAGCTAGATTTCTTAATCGGGTTTAAAACCTAGCCAGATGTTATACCACATATTTTAGAGAGAATTCCAAATAGATTCTAAATTGAGCGGACTGAAAATACGCAAAACGAAGGGTTAAACTTTTTTTTTCACTTCTGCGTATTTTAACATGCTTTGTTATAATTCACGCGATATTTTTACTAGTTGATAATGATAGTAGTCATGACAACGGCGCCGCGAAGGGTGACGCCCCAAGTTACTATTTAATTCCCCAGCACGCACTTTCATAATTTATTTCATAAAGCTCAAAAACAGTTATAAGTACCTATGTATAGCTATGTATGGAAGCAGTAGCGCACCTACAAATTACGATAGGGGTTAATGATGTGAGCAAGGATTATGAGAAAGAATCAATTTTACCAAAAAAAAAAATTATACAACAATGCTACAACTGATATTTTTATATGTTATACTGGATTCAAATTTGGTACGTTCATAACTTTGCGACAAAAATTTTTTGGGAAAAAGAAAAAAATGTTTGTATATCTTATACTTTATTTTCGGAACTAAAGTGGGTCACTTGAAATTACCAAATGGATCACTCGGTGACCCACGGGTCATAGGTTGCCGACCCCTGGTTTAGACCATTTCGGCAGGAACCCTAAAAAAACGACTACGGCTTACGCAAAAGTACAAAACAATTTTTCAGTATAAAAAGTAGTCGGGTAAGGGTTCAGAATAAAAACTCAGTCATGCCTTTTACTCGACTACTGTTTTATTTCACACTTTTTATTTTTGTTAGTAAAAGTACCTGCCTATTAATTTTCGAAGTTAACCTAGAATCTACGATAATTTGTTAGAAAATTGTAATATTTTTAAAATATAAATTAGTAATACTAGACGCACATAATCCTAGCTACAGTCCACAAAAAACACGAGCATTTTTTACAACACGCTTCTCTAACCATGTTTATTATAAGTAGGCACTAGGCAGCGTGGCCAGGCGTCCCGATTTGGGCGGTACGTTCCGATTTTTAAATCAAAATTAAATGTCCCGCGCGGGACAGGCTCAGTCCCGCGCGGGACAGGTTCAGTCCCGCTTTTCGGGGATAACTCGACCGTGCGAAAATAATTATTCTCTTATTGTAAGTTGCAATTTGTAACACTCACTCCTCAGACTATTGTTTGAAACGCCATATTTTTCTAATGAATAAAACTTTTTTGATTTTGATTTCTGTTTTTTTTATTTTTTATTTTTTATTCAGAAGACGAATAAGACCCAACTATTTAGCGATAGGGCAAATCTGATTTAAAATATCATATTTTTATTAAAATACATTTTCTATGGCTATTTTTGCTATCTATTGTCACGTAAACGTAATTTGAAGTCAAATAAAAAGATAAATATTTAAAAACTTCTGATTATGTACGTTTTTTTACTATTTCCCGCTTTCGACGAAAGAATCCCGCTTTTTTCATTCAAAAAGTTCCAAAATCCCGACTTGGCAAAAAAAATCTGGCAACGTTAGTACTAGGTCACATTCATTTCGAACTGCTGCTTAATTATTTTTGACATATCGCGATAATTTATACAATTTCCCGTGAAAGACAGCCTTCTGTTTGTTCAAAGCTATTGAAACACTATATTACACATCATATCATACCTACAAAAAAAATAAAGAAGGATACTTCCCCTCACTAGAGCAAGCTCTGTGCCAAGGAAAAGGATATAGAATTTGTGTGTCTGTATTATGTGTCTAACGTGTAAATGTGTATATGTTTCGGACGTGTAATATATATATTATGTGATTGTGATAAGCTTTAATGTTACAATGTAAACTAAATTAATTGAAGTGACCAAATATCTTATTTCTGTCGGCATTATGCAACCATTTAGTACTCGTACGCTTTCCTAGGGTTGGGTAACTCAGATCTGAACCGGTTCAAAGAGCCGGCTCCGACAGAAGATCCGTGAGAGCCGACTCACTTTTTTTTGAGCCGACGGATCAACGGATCCGCATAACTCAGTGAAACACTAACACACAGAAGCACATTTTACACTTACGTATCAGTTCTTGCTTTGATGCATCTGTCAGCTCAAATGACTCATGCATCACATGTTGACTGTACTAGGTAACTCAGTGGCAGACTGCAGTAACATATTCAGAACTTGACTCTTTTTGCACCGGTTCAGTGAGCCGGCTCACATACGGGATCCAGATGCAAAGATGCAGATCACTAAAAAGACCCGTTTTTCCCATCTCTACGCTTTCCCTCTCTCAGCGTTTCATGTTTCAATTCCATGTCGAGGTCATTCATTCTCGTTGCTATACCCTCCCTAAAGAAGTTTCACTTCAAAAAGAATTCATAAAACATATTTAAAACTTTTATTGAGTGACATCTCGTTCCGCCCCTATATTTATAACAAGGCTTTGCTATAAAAAAGAAATTATTCTCACTGCGTTTCTTTTTAAAGGGGACTCCCTGCATAAGTATGTATTCTTTAAAAACGCAGTCACTTTTCAGACAAAACACCGCGTTTCAAAGCTGCTTCCCCTATTAGAGATGATGCGTATTGTTTATGTAATAGTACTTGCAATACATGCAGCTACATCAAAAGCACTTGCAGAAATCCGCCGGAATTGAATGCACTTCCAGGTTGGAGCAAAATTTACTGTAGGTAATAGACGCTCGACAACTAAAGTCATTGGCGTTAAATAACATCAAATTAAATTAACGGAGTGACTAACCTCCCGGTTCCGATATTCATGCCAATCGCGGCTGAAATATAAAATTGAGTTGACTGATCCCTCAGTTTGTAAAATATGCTCTCGGGAAATTTCAAACTGTGGTCGCAAAATGTATTTCATTACTGTTTTTATTACCTATTAGCGGCCCAGTCCGGCTTCGCCCGGGTGTAAATGTAATATATAGGATATAAAAGATGAGAATCATTATCATTAAATTCTCAACGTGTATTGAATTTGCGCGAATTCAATCGCTTTTATTTGTGAATGTTCAAAAATCGAAGAAAAATCTTATTTTCCAAAAGAAATTAAAAAAAAAACTTGGAACGTGTCGCGGGACACGCGTTTGGAACGAAGTCTCTTTCGTATAAGACGTTTTTCGTAACGCGTTTTATATAATCTAAAAACACCCGGTATAATCTAAAAACATCCGGTATAATCTAAAAATACCCGGTATAATCTAAAAACATGCGGTATAATCTCAAAACACCCGGTATAATCTAAAAACACCAGGTATAATCAAAACACCCGGTATAATCTAAAAACACCCGGTATAATCTAAAAACACCCGGTATAACCTAAAAACACCCGGTATAATCTAAAAACACCCAATATTTTCTACCAATAAATATAGTCTATGTTACTCAGGGTGAATGTAGCTTTCAATGGTGAAAGAATTTTTTAAATCGGCACAGTAATTTTTGAGTTTATTCGTTACATACATACAAATCTTTCCTCTTTATAATATTAGGGTGGATGAATAAGTATTAAGCATCACAAAACTTGGTTTGCTGCTTAACAATTTCAAAAAACATATATTTTTGTCCTGAAAATTGAATAAAATAGCGAGATATTTGTCAATATTTCTTTAGAGCATGTAACGAGATTTCGAAATAAGGGAAGGTAAATTAACATTTTAAAGTTTTTTCTTAACAGTATAATAGCTATCTGTTGCTATAACAGTTAAGAAATATCCATTGTTGCAATGCTACATTAGATTTTTTTTTCCACCACCTGCAGTCTCCGTCGGGACTCAAACCCGAATCTTTCCACTTTCGCGGTGGAATGAGTTATCAATTACTCTTCGGTGCTATATCTCAACAGTCAATCCTTCATTATAAAGCAAATTGCAACACTAAATTCACTTCATGTAAGAGCCAATTATCTTAAAAATTTGGTTTGCTCAATAGTTTTTTTTTATTTAATTTTTTGTGTACAAAAAATTGTGTAGAACTTATAAGTACTAATTTTCTCGTTTTTATCTGATTTTAAGCCGTTTATTTAGAACAACTAAACTGTAAAACTCATATGGAAGAAATTTTAAGCGTTAACATCAAAGATTGAATAAAATTTTTCACCAAAATTAGAGATTTCCGAAACGTAAGTGCACTATCCATGAATTCACTAGAGATGGGAAAAACGGGTCTTTTTAGTGATCTGCATCTTTGCAACTGGATCCCGTATGTGAGCCGGTTCACTGAGCCGGTTCAAAAAGAGCCGAGTTCTGAATATGTTACTGCAGTCTGCCACTGAGTTACCTAGTTCAGTCAATCATATCACGACCTGTATAGAATCAAGAATGCATAGCCAAGCATGTGATGCATGAGTCATTTGAGCTGACAGATGCATCAAAGCAAGAACTGATACGTAAGTGTAAAATATGCTTCTGTGTGTTAAGGTGTTTCACTGAGTTATGCGGATCCGTTGATCCGTCGGCTCAAAAAAAAGTGAGTTGGCTCTCACGGATCTTCTGTCGGATTCGGCTCTTTGAACCGGTTCAGATCTGAGTTACCCAACTCTACAGTGAATTACGTTACCGACAGCCGGGATTAAAATTCTGTACTAACGATTATCTGTAAATGACCATTGTTTTAACTACTGTCAATCGGTCGAAATAAAGTTGATATTAGAATCAGTAAGTGCTCTGACGTTCATCAATTTTCTTTTTAATTTTTTTCAATTTAACTTTTATTCGTTGTAGAAAATGTTTCTATATTATGTATGAAGACATCAATAATAATGAATAGACAGCTCTAGCATGAGTATTATTTAACTTGCACCACTTACACGATGCGGTAGAAACGCGATACTGACGTCCTTTTGAAAAATACACAACAGCCAGCTATTTCCTTTTATGTTTTTTGTAGTTTATAGTATGGTTAGAGAGGCTTTTTCACACACCGCTTCGTTAAAAATTGTATTCTGCAAACGAAAGACGTCTTCAAAAACGTTGTAGATGAAAAGAAAACCAACATCGCATCAGAAACGCCCCCTTTATATTAATATAACAAAATATTGAAAAAAAAAACTTTTATAAAGACAAGCTTTTACAGTCAAAGCCCTCTAAGTGCACGCTCTCTAAATGCACACGCTCTCTTACTGCACACGAACTCGCCCTCTAAGTGCACGTTCCCCAGCCCCCACTTCGAATAATCTGCGACCAATCACGTGCGACCGTAAGCGCGCTATTTTCAAACTTTCCATTTCCATCATATTCATAGAGTTTTAGAGATATTGTTTATACGTTTATAGCATCTGATTGAATAAAGATAGCTATAGGAGTTAGAAGAGTGGGGATGAAAAAGATCGTAGGGGAAGTGTGCACTTAAAGGATGGGCTCGGTTCCGAGCTGTGCACTTAGAGGGCTTTGACTGTATTGCAATGTACCAAAAAGGATAAAAATAATTTGTAATAATTTAAATTCATAATTATAAAAGCTTGGTTTATAAGTTCTATGATAGTTACGGTCCACGCGTTTATAATTAGTACACTGCAATATAACATTGTCTTTTTTTCTATTTTAATTTCCAATTTTTAGTAACGCCTTTTGACCGCCATATTGGATTTTAAATAACGCCACACAGTTTACTGTATTCTACTTCTCATACCCTCTCATGTGATATCCATATCAAGAGAGTTGTAAAGAAATACATGTTCCGTCATTTTGTGGCAGTCGCCATTATGGTTTTGGAATGATAGCCATGTGGAGAGGAATGTAAAGAAGAAGGCAATCCTCCATTTTCTGGTGACGGCCATTTTGGATCTACCATTATATTCAATGCACTATATTATATAGTCTTCAACCGAGCTGGGTAGAGTAGTGGTGACAGCACTAGACTCGCATTCGGGAGGTCCGGGTTCGAATCCCGGCGGGGGCAGATGTGGCTGGGACTTTTTCCTACTGCCTCTCACCGAGAAACGGTAATTCCTGTACCAGCCATCTTGATTGACGTTTTCCATGGTTTCCCTCAATTAATTCCAGATAAATATCGAGATGGTTCCTTATTTAAGGCCATGGCCGATTACCTATCAAACTCCTAGTTCAAAAATTACCTACCTTATCCTAAAATCCTATAATTCATTCATTCGCCCATTGCTATTAGCTAAGTTGATGTTTTAAAACTAGAAAAATATCGGGACGTGTGGTAGATGGAAAATAGTAATTGTGCGAATGGCGTCTGTTATGACATAAAGTCGAGAAACGGACGTTAAACGCATTATTATTATTATATTATATAGTCTTCATAACCAAAGGTGTGTGAAAAACTTCTATAATATGGCAAAGTCCTGTATGATAAATGTATCCAAACCAAGTTTTTAGAAAATTCCTCACTGTTTTTTTTTCATTCCCACAAATAAAGGTCTAGTTTACTGATAAACAAGAATTAAAAAACGCGAATTTCTCAAAGATGATGTTCCAACGATTCTGATAATATTGTAAACTCGAAATATCATTGATTCTTTGTCTCGAAATAATTCAGAAAGACGAGGTTATTGGATGTAGAGTTGGACTTCGTTCCGTTGGATAGTAGTGGAAGGATTGACATCATCCAGTGGATTGACATTACGTGGTTGATAAAAATATTGAACAATCTTCCAGCTAACGTCATTAACGAGGCGTATCTAATGACCTTGTCAGAAAGGGTAATTTACTAAAGAAAGTCGATCACATTTGCGTTGAAATGAAAATAATTTATTGTCTAAAGAAATTCAGAAAATCAGCTTATTTCAGTGAATGGCTTCAATTTAAAGTGCATCATTTTCAAAGAGATTTCATCGACGTCGAAACAACTTAGCCACGCCAATCTCGTAAATCACTTTGAACGCAAAAAGAGAAAATTTAAGTGTGGCACATTTTTGTGTCAAAGGAGTGAAATATCGGATTACAACTACTAGGTGAGTGTTTTGCATGACGCTAGTATAACCACACTTCTGTTACGTCATCATAATATACCATACTCTGTATACAAACTGTTTCAAAAACATATAATATACCTACATTCTTTCTAGATTCCGCCGAGAATAAAAAGAACATTTCGAGAACATATTCCTTGCGAAAACAATCGAAAAACTTGTCATACTTGTCTTTCAAGTGAAAGATTTGTTTCTTCTAGAATCTAGAAGAAACAAATCTTTCACTTGAAAGACAAGTATGACAAGTTTTTCGATTGTTTTCACAAGGAATATGCTCTCGAAATGTTCTAATTATCGAGAGTCTATAATCTAGAATCTAGATTATAGACTCTCAATAATTAAGAGTCTGAGTAGATCAAGTGTAACTGCCAAATTTATGAACTGTGGAAATTTTAAAGAAAACTTAGTGTAAGCATTTTACGTTAGTACATTTCACTGTAATATTTTTTTAAAAGAAGTGCATATATTGTCGTTCTACATATTTCTTGTTCTATATATATAATGAAAGAAAGTTCATGGTCCAGTGAAACGAAAAAGTGACATGACAGAGCTAGATAAACTGATAAAGAAAATTATCAACAACTGGCGCACTACTTATGAGGTACACAACGCAGTTGGTTGATACCATAGCGTCTATTATCTACAAGCATCGTCAAGATCAGAGTATTGACACAACTGAGACAAAAATGCAAATTACTTGTCGATTCGAAAGTCCACGATGAATATGATGTGTGCGTTATTTTTGGTACAGCTTGTATATTAATAGAGACAGGTGACATACAGACAAGTGTCACAAGCCAGTGTATATAGGGGACATAATAAAACAACAATCAGCATGATACTGTTTATAATACATGAAGTCAAACCGACAGAGGGCAGCAGTAATCAACCAAAATATTAATTTTAAACTTTTGCCATTTTTTATCCAGCTCTTTCATCGCGTGACTTTGAAATACCAAAACAAAATAATTATAATAATAATAATAATAATATCGCGTTTAACATCCGTTTCTTGACTTTATGTCATAACAGACGCCATTCGCACCATTACTATTTTTTCATCTACCACTTCCCGTTATTTTATACATTTTTTACAACTTCCACTTATGTAATAGCAATGGGCAAATGAAGGAATTATAGGAAATTAGGATAAGAAAGGTAATTTTTGAACTAGGAGTTTGATAGGTAATCGGCCATGGCCTTGAATAGGGAACCATCTCGATATTTATCTGGAATTAATTGAGGGAAACCATGGAAAACCTCAATCAAAATGGCCGGTACAGGAATTACCGTTTCTCGGCGAAAGGCAGTAGGAAAAAGTCCCAGCCACATCTGCTCCCGCCGGGATACGAACCCGGTACCTCCCGAATGCGAGTCTAGTGCTGTCACCACTACTCTACCCAGCTCGGTAATACCAAAACAAAATAATCACATCAAGAGATTGTAAATTATAGACGCTCAACCAATGAGATCATCAGCGGCTACCAAAACAAAATCTTAACTTTGTAATAATTGTACCGAAATTTTTGCCGTGGAATTCATAGGCATCTAATGTCTTACTCGCACGTTTCACGACAATTCACCGTTATGTTTCAAATGTACTTTCGGTATAATACATCTCACGAACCGTTCAACCAATCCCAGCAAACCAGGTATCATGTGATCGAGTCACTCTGCCCCTTTTGCCAATAGTACTGAGAATTTTGGCGATTGACTTCAATCGTCTCTATAGGTCTTGTCTGCGTGAGAGTGTCTTTGCGCCGAAAATTTTTAAATTGCTCTACTAAAACTTAAATGTTTCGGGAACTACAAGTCCGATCGCGAAAATACAAAGTTCGTTGTGATCCTCAGAACTAAATACTTCCAATAACACCAATTTCGAGTACCAGAAGCACTCACAGAAAATAATAACAACATTTGAACCTAAAAATTGATATGCCTTGACCTTAAAATCGCGACAAAACTCTAACCAAAAATTTCAAAGCGAAAACTGGCAAATCCTATACAAAGGGTCAACATACCTATCGTTTGAGACTTAAATCAATGAAATCGGGCGAGAACTCAGAAAATGGCAATCATTTGAAGATTGATAAAACCCCGTCAGCCCATGATTCCATATCTACCGGTAATCCCACGACTATCAGGGCATTTTCTTTTTAACTTTCAGTTGAGATGTAGGTGCAACGTATGTTTAGCCCGAATCAGCCATTTTCAGAATATGTCTGTCTTCCAGGTTAACTCAAAGACTACTAAACCGATTTGATCGGATATAGTATTTGTTACACATCGCAAGAAAATAGGACAAGCTAGTAGCTCGGATTGAACAGTGTATAGAAAAAACATGCTGGAAGTAATGGTGGGCGTAAGAAGAAAGGAATGTAACTGCGGTACTAGTATAGAGGAATCAGTTTTGCTGCTAATAGATGGCAGTAAAAAATTAATAAAACAGCTAGAGATGGGAAAAACGGGTCTTTTTAGTGATCTGCATCTTTGCATCTGGATCCCGTATGTGAGCCGGCTCACTGAACCGGTTCAAAAAGAGCCGAGTTCTGAATATGTTACTGCAGTCTGCCACTGAGTTACCTAGTTCAGTCAATCATATCACGACCTGTATAGAATCAAGAATGCATAGCCAAACATGTGATGCATGATTCATTTGAGCTGACAGATACATCAAAGCAAGAACTGATACGTAAGTGTAAAATGTGCTTCTGTGTGTTAAGTGTTTCACTGAGTTATGCGGATCCGTTGATCCGTCGGCTCAAAAAAAAGTGAGTCGGCTCTCACGGATCTTCTGTCGGAATCGGCTCTTTGAACCGGTTCAGATCTGAGTTACCCAACACTAAAAACAGCATCTTCTCTGTTTCAATAATTTGTCCTAGATGTCGCTCACTTAAAAGTTTGATTTGCTCTACTGTAAGTGAACGAGAGAAGATGAAATAGTATTATCAGTGAATGAAAGAGTTTAACTTTTACCGCGTGGTCTCTACTCATAAACATATCTTTTGGAAGTGAAACCTATATTGTGAAGGTAAGATCGTGAAACGATATGATATAGATATATTAAGAAAAAAATTACACTATTTTTAACTACCGAGTTCTTTCGGTATTGCCATCTATAGTTGGGTAGACGAAGTAGTCAAAAATTTTAACTTCTGTCGTGTGGGCAGACACTCTATTATTTTTTTATAAGAATGCAATCTTAATTTTATTTCAGAAAGCTTTTTACTTACAAATTTTATTATTGAATGAGAATCGATAAAAGTTTATAACCCAATTATTTTTACTCATTTTTTATAATCGCAAAAGGAAACAATAAAAATACAATTGCCTATAAAGAACAGAAAATTACGACAATAATTGTATAGAATACCTATATTTTATTTGTGATTTGTGTCTCTTTTATAGCCAGAAATTTGTGTAATTGTGTTTTAGTAAATACAGGAGTACAATTACTTGTTTTATGACTAATAAACATCGAAAGTTATTTTATTTTAAATTATTTCATACAAAAATGAAAAACATTAAAATTCTCTACCTAAAAACTTTCATAAAAAACGAGTGGGTTCGGCTCTGTTGTATGTTTTCCGTTTAAAATTTTAATATTTGGTAATCTACACTAATATTATAAAGAGGAAAGATTTGTATTTTTGTGTGTATGTTTGTAATGAATAAACTCAAACACGACTGTGCCGATTTAAAAAATTCTTTCACCATTAGAAAGCTACATTCACCCTGAGTAACATAGGCTATATTTATTGCTAGAAAATATTAGGGATCCTTACTAAAACTTTAGTAACGTAACCCAAGGTGTAAAAAAATGCCATAAAACATCTTTCGTCGCATGCGCTGCGGAAACTATTGATGAAAGAACAAAATTTAAAGTATGTTCTACAATATTAAAGAACATATCAATAACTACAAAAAACTTCGCGATACTATATGTCCAACTATTATCGTTATGTCACAATAACCACTTTTTACATTTTAATAATCTATATAGATAAAAGACGATGTATATGTAATCTATGGACTCCAAACGGGTAGACCATTTTTGACGAAATTTTCAGACAATCTTTAGATTAGCCCAGCGGGTGATCTTCTGAAGTTTGGTAGCGATCGGATCAACAGAATTTTTTAAATTTCTTTTTGGGAAATAAGATTTTTCTTCGATTTTTAAACATTCACAAATAAAAGCGATTGAATTCGCGCAAATTCAATACACGTTGAGAATTTAATGATAATGATTCTCATCTTTTATATCCTATATATTACATTTACACCCGGGCGAAGCCGGACTGGGCCGCTAGTATTATATAAAAGATGAGAATCATTATCATAAAATTCCCAATGTGTATTGAATTTGCGCGAATTCAATAGCTTTTGATTGTGAATGTTCAAAAATCGAGGAAAAATCAAAATTGCCAAAAACCAAAAAAAAATCTGTTGATCCGATCACTACCAAACTTCACAGGATCACCCGCTAGGCCAATATATAAATATTGCCTGCAAATTTCATCAAATCGGTCCAGCGGTTTTGGAGTCCATAGATAACATACATATATATCGCCTTTTATTAACCGACTTCAAAAAAAAGAGGAAGGTTCTCAATTCGTCGGAATCTTTTTTTTTTATTTTTTATGTATGTTCCCCGATTACTCGAAGACGCCTGAACCGATTTGGAAAATTCTTTATTTGTTTGAAAGGGTATACATCCCAGGTGGTCCCATGCTCATCAGGTCAGGATCTGATGATGGAACCCTGAAGAAATCGAGGGAAATCTTCAAAAATGTGCGAAATCAAATTCATCACTAAAAAGTAAAAAATAAAAAAACTTCAAAAAAAAAATATTAACCTCCTTCAAAATAATCACTAAAAAGATGAAAATAATGAAATTTTGAGGTCGGCGCCTATTTAATAAAAGTAGATATGTAATGAAAAGTTTTTGTAATGAAATTAGCTCCGACCTCAAAATTTCATTATTTTCATCTTTTTAGTGATTTTTTTGAAGGAAGTTAATATTTTTTTTTTAAGTTTTTTGTACATAGATTAACCAAGCCGTTATCAGTAATGCAAGTATAATATACCCAGATATTATATTGTTGGCTGTTGCTTTGTTTAACATACATATTTTTAGTTATTACTATTATTAATAACGTTCCGTTATATTAACGTTGTTTCATTTGCATATTGCAGTTAAATACAATCCATTGTTGTTTTATCTGCAATCTCTACGCATAAAACTTGGCAACGTTCACAAAATATGAAATCAAATATTATTAGGATTTATCCGTGCTTTTGCTCGCATCAATGTCGATTTTAGCCGACTAAAAAGTGGTTCAAAGAGCCGACTTCGACAGAAGATCCGTGAGAGCCGACTCACTTTTTTTTGAGCCGACGGATCAACGGATCCGCATAACTCAGTGAAACACACACAAGCACATTTTACACTTACGTATCAGTTCTCGCTTTGATGCATCTGTCAGCTCAAATGACTCATGCATCACATGTTTGGCTATGCATTCTTGATTCTATACAGGTCGTGATATGATTAATTGAACTAGGTAACTCAGTAACATATTCAGAACTCGGCTCTTTTTGAATCGGTTCAGTGAGCAGGCTCACATACGGGATCCAGATGCAAAGATGCAGATCACTAAAAAGATCCATTTTTCCCATCTCTACTGATATGCAAAAATTTTTGAAACACTTTTAGATATACCTATAAAGTATTTGTTTAAATCCCTATACAGATTTTGAATAACAAATAAATTAAAAATATGAATTTCCACTACGTCCAGATAACTGCGGTTGTCGGTGGTGTTAAAAAATATAACACCATTAATTTTCAGACCCGTTATTTATCGAGATGGGATACCCGCGT
The DNA here is from genome assembly GCA_034508555.1 of Venustoraphidia nigricollis. Taxonomy (NCBI): domain Eukaryota; kingdom Metazoa; phylum Arthropoda; class Insecta; order Raphidioptera; family Raphidiidae; genus Venustoraphidia; species Venustoraphidia nigricollis. The sequence continues at coordinate 1,000,078 of JAVRKA010000020.1, forward strand.
TTCAGATTTTGATGAAACTTGGTATAGGATTAATTGGTACTTAAAATAAAAGTTGTAATTATAAAAACTGAAAGTTGACAAGTTTTTCACTATTATATAATAATAATACAAATAATAATAATAATAATATATTTTTTTATTAAAAAAAAAAATAATAATAATAATAATGCGTTTAACGTTCGTTTCTCGACTTTATGTCATAACAGACGCCATTCGCACCATTACTATTTTCCATTTACCACCTCCCGTTATTAAAACTTCAACTTATGTAATAGCAATGAACGAATGAAGGAATTATAGGACGTTAGGATAGGGTAGGTAATTTTTGAACTAGGAGTTTGATAGGTAATCGGCCATGGCCTCAAACAAGGAACCATCTCGATATTTATCTGGAATTAATTGAGGGAAACCATGGAAAACCTCAATCAAGATGGCCGGTACAGGAATTACCGTTTCTCGGCGAGAGGCAGTAGGAAAAAGTCCCAGTCACATCTGCCCCCGCCGGGATTCAAACCCGGTACCTCCCGAATGCGAGTCTAGTGCTGTCACCACTACTCTACCCAGCTCGGTTTTTAACTATTATTAGATCCATTCTTCGCTCGTTGGGTAATTTTTGAACCCATATAATTCGGTCTTTGAACTCGACTACTACGGGGAATCAATTCTGGGTCATTTTCATGTCGAAACAATGGAGGATAATATACACAATTATGCACGCTGATAAAAGTGAAATTGCACAGAACAATTGGACGAACGAGTATATCTAGGTCGTAAAATCCACTGCACTATTGATAAAGAACAACGTTTGTTTGTGTTATGAAGTATCCGTGTTCACGCATATTAAAAACCTGCATGTTGCCCTTTTTACGCAGAATGCCTTATCTACATTGAAACAAATTTTATTAAAAAAAGAGGCGCGGCGGTTCGTGGACACACGACGGAAGCTACGCACTTTATGCATTTTATATTAAGGTTTAAAATTTACGTACATACCAATTACCAAAAAACAACATAATTATTAAATTTTAATTTTTATTTATTAAAATAAGAAATATTAAAAAAACTTAAAATAAAGATGAAAAATATCAACCTCCATCAAAAAAGTCACTAAAAAGATGAAAATAATGAAACTTTGAGGTCAGAGTTAATTTCATTACAAAAACTTTTAATTACATATCTACTTTTATTAAATAGATGACGCCGACCTTAACATTTCATTATTTTCATCTTTTTAGTGATTTTTTTGAAGGAGGTTACAATTTTTTTTTTTAAGTTTTTCCTTTTGAGGTACGAAACCCTAAAAGACGAAGTCATTTCATTACTTTCTTTTATTAAATAAATAACAATTATCAATTTATAAATTTGTTATATTAAACTTAAATAATGAATGTTTATAGCTATTAGAAGAATTAAGCGAACAGAAAAATTCAAACACTACTTTGACTCATTAATTGCGCTCAAACTTCCTTTAGACACTGATGACCTCAGATGTTGAGCATCTATTATCTACAATCTCTCTTTCTCTCTCTTCCTCGAACCTCCTTAAATCCAGCTTCACAGCGTTGGCTTCATATATAAAATCAAGTTTCTGTCAACGCCGCGGGTAACAGCGAGTGAGAAATGAGAAAGCACATATATGGCATTAAGTAGGCTTTGATCGGTAAATCCAATTGACTGTCGTTATTAGTATTTTTATACTGTATCCAAGGACACTTTCCTTTTCGATTTGAAACGAGAAAAACGCGTTGCTTTGGTTTGTAACTTTCTCAAGTCTGCCACGCACAAACGCGGAACACATTCGAAAAATTTCTTCGTGCATCTCCATCGCACATGTACTCGACCGTGCAACAACGCTTTAGTCGTGAGCACGTAGTTTTTGACCACCGACCACACAAAAAAGAAGTGATAAGTTAATGCAGACTGTAGATCTATGGAATCATAGCTCTCCAATGGATGAACCGATTTTAAAACGGTTTTCTTTATACGAAAGGACATTTTCGCGGAAAGGCGGTAGGTTACATAAAAAAAGACTGATAAGACAATAAAAAACTTATACGAGGTTAGTTGTAGATAAATTATTCATAGGTTAGGTTATTTTTGACAGCTAGTTGTATCATTCGTGTTTTATATTTTTTGACAAAATGGAAAATGAGCAATATCGATTCTAATTCGTTTTTTATACGAGTATCTCACCGTGGCCACAGATGGTGAAGGGTTCCCATAGACAGCATCCAGCTTAGTTTTATTTCTTCGCATGCTTTTTAAAAAACGAATTCGATTTTGTCGAAAACTACAAAACACGAATGATACAACTGGCTGTCAAAACTAGCCTAACCTATGAATTTATCTATAACTCAGCACGAGGTCATTTAAAAGTCTGCAGTACACGATGGTAAAGTCAATTTCACTCGTCAAAGTCATCTGTCGTCAAACACGGGTACCTATTGATCAACTCTTGCATATAAGATTTGTGATGTGATATGTTTAATAATACAAAAAGATTTGATTTAAAAAGTAAACAAAACATTTTAAAAGCCTTCGACAAAAGCAAAGCTAGTTATAAACACGAGTCTGAAATGAAACTCCATGGATAAACATTTTGCAATCAAGTAAACACCAAACAGAAAGGGGTGTGTCGAAATAATTTCCCTCTCAACGCATTCGTACCTACACTATACCCGCCGGCCAATCAGTTTCAGTTCCATGCTAGTAGATCATTCCCCCCACTCCTGACGGTATGTTTTTTTTGTTACACTGTGGAAGGAAATTATTATTATTAAGTTTAATCCGTTTTTTCCCGAAGTTTTGTATAAATAGTATATATATTTTTTGTGTAAATAGTATTTCATAACAGCAATTTTTTTAATTAAATGTGATTTTTCTGTTTAAAATAATCCAGATTGGCAAACTTTATGAACATTTCTAACAACATAATTACGTTTTTTAAACACTTGTTCCCATTTTGGAACATTGGGACAAACGTACAGAGTTCCAATTTTGAAGCATTGGGAAAAATGGGTTAAAGAGGTTTGACTTAAAAACAAAATTGAAAATTGTCTTTGACCATAAGTTAGTTCTATACTAGATAACTAATGAAGTTTGATATATGATCTGTATATAAGTACCTATAGTCTATGATATTACATAACTAAGCCGTTGTTGAAATAAGGCCTTATAAGGCCTTATATTATTACGCACTTTTACTTCTAATTGCAATTTATTTCGAATTATGAAAATGAAAACTGACTCGCAGCTGTTATTAGTGTATATGGCACATGCACTATTGGTGTCGGTCGGATGGCGGGACTTAGGGGTCGCACCAAAATTTCTCGACGTTTCACATCACTCTAGTCTGGGAATAATCAAATAGTTTTGATAATCGAAAAGTTGCTATTCGAATAATTTTTATAATCGAATGATTCATTCGAAATGATTCCTTCAGTTTTATTATAATAATAGGTGTGTTGGTACTATGCACGAATGAATGAATGTTTCAACTCTCGAATAAATTTTGGTCTCCGTTTCGATTATCAGTTTTGAGAGAATCACCCAGATACAGTGCTTCATAGATAAAAAACGTGTCATTGTTTTCAGTACTGTGCATTGTGCAATGCATATAAGCATCTCGAGTGGTTAGGATTCGAGTGAAAACATAATTCATTCTATCCAATTGTGTAGGCTTTCACGGCTGGCGTTGCTGCAAAACTTCTTGGTTTCCAGGCTTGTACGCCGTGGTCCATTGGTATTTCTACCTGACGTTTCGTCTACAATTGCGCTAGACATTATCAAAGGTGAGTGGTAGCGGGCGAAGTGCCTTCTCGGCTGCTCACAAGCAAGTGTTTGATTATGTCTACCGCAGTTGTAGACGAAACGTCAGGTAGAAATACCAATGGACCACGGCGTACAATTCATTCTGTCTATAACTCTATACATTCGATATGATTATTGTAACGAATTAATTTAGCTCTAAGGTTTTCGATTATGAAACTTGGGAAAGTCACCTCCAGATAAAAGACTAAGTAATCAATAATCATATACGTATTATTACATAGGTACTGTTAAATGCAATCTGAGAGAGACAACTGCATGCAGTGGTTTGAAGAGTAAAGAAAGAGCGTAATATAATAATTTATTACTGGAGCTTATAAGTCGTAACTCGTAGGTATAAAAATTATTCGAATGATTTTGAATAACCTCTCGAAATATTTTAATAACTGAATAGTTCGACAGTTTTGACGCGAAATATCTCATCTTTAATGTACCTGTGCTAGCAGGAAATGGCTAAATGAATGTATTTAAGGTATATTTAAATGAGTGAGGTTAGGTCTTAAGGGATTGTAAACGAACCTTGGCAGAGTGTAACGTTGGATTCTGGGTATAGATATATCCGTAACCCACGGGATATCTAAACTGATGACGTCATTGCAAACGAGGATCCAGCGTGCAGAGAACGATACATTTTCTTGAGTGACGTAACGCAAACAAGAGATAATTTTCAATGAAAGCAGTGATCCATTAGTCAAACTTTATACAGACGTACCTACAGATATATAAAATAACGTACGGACATGTTTGAACATTGCTACTAGATAACCCAGTAACAAATTTAATACCGGAAAGAAGTTAGCGCGGAAATTTTTTTTTTTTTTAATTATTGAAATATCAAAAAATTGCTCCTTAAATGCTCTATCAGAATCAGTAATTGCTCCATTTCTAAAATTATTAGTTTATTTATAATTAATTTTTTAAAAAATCTAATTATTGACAACTAGATTTTACTATAGAATGAGAAATATTCAATTTTAATACAATTTTTTTTGCTAAAAAAATTGCTCTCAATTTGCTCTATCAATTGCACAAAAAAATTATTTAACTTTGACAATTTTTATAGTAATTAACAGAAAAATAATGTTTATATGGTAAACCTACTGCGCTGTGACGTCATCAATTGTCGCTGCAACTTATAAGGGCCATATTTACATGTATCAGCATTACAGTCATATTCATAGTCACCTTAATGTTTATGTTTTCTACTTTAATTAATATTATTTATGGTATTATTATAAGTAAGGTTATTAATTATCAAGCAATCATGTGGCTTTGATAATACGAATAATAACAAATAATTATGATTCTATAATTTTTTTTTTATTAAGTCTTCAGGTTAAGATTGCAGGTTTGAAACATAATAATTTTTGTATAATGTCGAATATATAACCTCTGTTGTTATCCAAATATGCTGTTTTTAACTGAATGTTAATTTAAGTTGCAGCGACAATTGATGACGTCATAGCGCAGTAGGTTTACCATACAAACATTATTTTTTTGTTAATTACTATAAAAATTGTCAAAGTTAAATAATTTTTTTGTGCAATTGATAGAGCAAATTGAGAGCAATTTTTTTAGCAAAAAAAAATTCTATAAAAAGCGAATATTTCTCATTCTATAGTAAAATCAAGTTTTCAGTAATTAGATTTTTTTAAAAATTAATTATAAATAAACTAATAATTTTAGAAATGGAGCAATTACTGATTCTGATAGAGCATTTAAGGAGCAATTTTTTGATATTTCAATAATTAAAAAATAATTACTTTCCGCGCTAACTTCTTTCCGGTGAATTTAATTCTGGGTAAATAGATAGATATTTTTTATTGCCAAAGCAATAGAATCAGATTCCTTCGACCGAATGATCTTCCATCTGTCTTTATTACAAGAATACATACATACAAATTACAGATATCAATAGTAATGGTACATAAATTAACTATGGAAGTGCCTAGACGTCTTCACAAAAAATGTTCGTATTGACGACATATTCTGACCCACCGTCCAGGGGCAACCATTACTTGATTTTCGAGTCGAGTTTACAAATACTCGATTTGAGAGTATATAGCGCCGCGAATATTTAATAAAATATGCTTGCTTTGAATCGAGTCGCATATTTAATGAATATCTGATATTCTAGTCGAGTAAAATGTTAAATAAATATATTAACTATTTAACTTCCGAGTAGAGTCTATATAGTATATTACACCACAAGGGCAGAAAGTTGAAATTCCTGCACTGCACAATACGATGCCCGAGGCGAAGCCGAGGGCATCATATCGCGAAGTCAGGGCTTTCAATCTTCTGCCCATGTGATGTATACTATTTTTCTTTACACTCGGTCGAAAGTGTGTTTACTATCAAAAATTTTAATTATTCGTCCTTTTTTTTCTTTAAATAGTTAGTGTATTTGCCATATGGCAACATACACTATTGGCGTCGGTCGGATGGCGGGATCTAGGGGTCGGGCCTAAAATTTCGCGACGTTTCATAGCCTTCTAAACACTTTGGCACCATTTTTGGAAAAATTATATATATATATATATATGTGTGTGTGTGTGTGTGTGTTGTTTTGGGCCCCAAAAACACCGAAGATATTCTCGGAATTGATTCAAAATTGAAATTTAACCTTGTAGTATCAATCAAAAAGTGCTCCTAAAATTTTAACAAAATCAGCCCGACAGGACCGGACTTATACATTTTATGAAAACGTTTGTGGTTAGAAAATTATACTTACTGAAGACTAGGTATATAATTTTGTGCAGATGATGAATTGATAAGACAGGGACGAAATATTGAAATTAAGAAAAAAATATTATTTTAAGGGGTGTATTAAGGGTTCCAATTTTTTATTTTCTCCAAAAAACAAATAAATTCCTATGATAAAGTCACAATACCTGTATTAGCAAATATACACTATATTGTCGGCAGGGTTTTGGCACTGCGACCCGGGTTTTTTTTTACTTAATATCACTATTTAACTTTTATTCACCATTATATAAAAAGACTTTCAAGTGAGCAATTTTGAGGTTATAAACAATAACAGCTGTTAGCTACAACTGGTTGGCGGCATTCTCGCATATCAGTGTGCACGAAAAAACTATTTCGTCCCGCTGTTATAGATGGCGTGCGAGTAATTCCAGAGAGTATAAATGTTACGCTTTCTGGCTTAAAATCGAAGCCGAAAGTACGTACTTCCGACCGGGTATAAACAAATGAAAATTTTGCATGCCTATACTATCTCTTTTCTGTATCGAATATTTAGTTTTTTATAGCTATATTCATTTCAATTTTCAAAATATATTATGACTAGAAATTTATTCGAGGCTTATGACCTCATCTGTCGAGCGTCTATAATATACCTCTCTCTCTGTGTGTTTCTTTCTTTTTCAAATTTATCAATAAAACAAGAGCAATATAGCACAACGCGTTTTGTACATTGTAATATTCCAGTTGTTAAAACGTCAATTTAAATTCTCGTAGACTTGAATGCGGTCAGTTATGTAACTTTCGGACATATAACCAGACACGTAACTTGACGGTTATGACGTTAAACAGATTTCGTTTGTTTCAACGTTAGAAATATGTTCATTGTTTCTATGTAAATGTATTAATCCCGTATAAGTTGTCTGGTAATCGTTCATTTTTAACCCACTGCAAAAAAGGGCTAGGTATTAATTCGACATGTACATTTTATATATACATATAATACATCTACATTAATATTATAAAGAGGAAAGATTTGTATTTTTGTGTGTGTGTATGTTTGTAATGAATAAACTCAAAAACTACTGTGCCGATTTAAAAAATTCTTTCACCATTAGAAAGCTACATTCACCCTGAGTAACATAGACTATATTTATTGCTAGAAAATATTAGGGATCCTTACTAAAACTTTAGTAACGTAACCCAAGGTGTAAAAAAATGCCATAAAACATCTTTCGTCGCATGCGCTGCGGAAACTATTGATGATAGAACAAAAGTATGTTCTACAATATTAAAGAACATATCAATAACTACAAAAAACTTTGCGATACTATATGTCCAACTATTATCGTTATGTCACAATAACCACTTTTTACATTTTAATAATCTATATAGATAAAAGACGATGTATATGTAATCTATGGACTCCAAACGAGTAGACTATTTTTGATGAAATTTTCAAACAATCTTTAGATTAGCCCAGCGGGTGATCTTCTGAAGTTTGGTAGCGATCGGATCAACAGAATTTTTTAAATTTCTTTTTGGGAAATAACATTTTTCTTCGATTTTTGAACATTCACAAATAAAAGCGATTGAATTCGCGCAAATTCAATACACGTTGAGAATTTAATGATAATGATTCTCATCTTTTATATCCTATATATTACATTTACACCCGGGCGAAGCCGGACTGGGCCGCTAGTTATTTTATAAAATGCTTCGTATGTGTTTGTATGTTTGAACGGTTTAACTTAAAAATTATTTGACGAAATTTGATGAAACTTCTTTTGAACTGTTTATTAGGATTCTCAAATATACTATAAGATATGTCACTGTTTAAATTAATTAGAATTAGAATGATTTTAAAGTTGTGTATATAATAAGTATTTATATTTTAACTAATTTTAGTTTTAATCACCGTATAAACGATTAGGAGTTATACGGCAAGAAACTGAAAAAATGAAACTACTTGACCGATTAAATTTCAAAATCTAATCGGATCTAAGACTAGAATGCTGTAAACTCGATTCCAGTCGATTGAATCAATCTAAAGGTTACGTACGACAAAAATTTGCATACACACGACACACACATGGACATCCACTCAAAAATAGTAAGAATAGTTTCCTATAGGAAATCAAAACGGCGAGACCTAATGAAAACTCGACTTTCGAAAATCGGACCAAAACCAATAACCACATTTTTTAAATTTTTCAATAGCGGGATGTAAATCGGTTGCGCAGAAACTGCTGGCAGACTGTCGAAAGAATACGGCTTGTGTTTTAAATATAGTATATACTATATAGATACTGATATCAGATGTTCTTCTCGAAAATACGTAAAGGTAAAATTTTACCAAATAACAAATTCAGTATTCAATTAAATAACTTGTTTCAAAGTCAATCATTGCATATATTTAATAAAGCGCAGTCAGTAGGGATGTCGGAAGTGCCAAAAAGTATCGATATATATCGTATCGATATTTTTTTCAAGTATCGATATCGGTACAGATATATTTTTTTAAAAATATTGATATATCGGTCCAATTTGAAAAAGAACATTGGCAGTCGAAGAAATTTAGTATACATATCGGTTAGCTTAATATAATCTCAAATAGCAATTAACGGGCATTATTTCTAATAAATCAACTAATAAATATTTATCTGAAATCAAAAACAATGATAAGAATTTTTTTTTGTTTATTAATAAAATGTCTAATACATTTAGGAGCAGATAATTTTAGAGATTAGTCGAACAATTAACAAAGCCAGGTATGGTGAACCTATGGGATGCGTCCCAGAGGTGACATTCGACAGAAAATTGTTGGTACAGCATGAATTGAGGTGTAAATCGAAATAATTAAATTTTTTTTTTATTTTTTAACGGGAAATTGGACTATTCAAATTTAATATAGTTAAACTAAATTAAAAAATTGCGACGTTTCGTTAAATGATTTCAACTTCTTCGGGCAGAGCTGAAATGATTACAAATACAAATTAGTTAATGAAATAATTACAATTTTTCTTTTTTTAAATAGAATTGAAATAATACCTTTAACTAGTTAACCATAACATTAATAAAATTTAGATATTTAATAATACATATATTTACTTTAATAAATATTAAATAGTAAATATTTAGACAAACTGAAATTATGTAATTTTTATTTTTTTCTAAAACAAATTTCAAACAAATACTAAATATTAATAATATTGACTCTACCAACAGTAATAGAATATTAAATAAAACGAAACCACTTGCGATTACTGTTCAAATGTTTTGAACAGTAATCGCAAGTGGTTTCGTTTTATTTAAATACTAAATATGTTTTATTTTTGCTATATTAAATTTGAATAGTCCAATTTCCCGTTAAAAAATAAAAAAAACTTATTAATTATAATGGACGTGAACAATATTGAGAATAATTAAAAATATTCTGGATGTTGTAAAAATGAAATGAAATATTGCATGAATATACATTTTGACTGTTTATTATTCTGAAAATATCTAAAAAAAAGTGTTTGATATGTGCTTTATTCACTGTTGTTGTTTTTAGAACGCACTTAAAGTGTTCCAAAAACATATGTAAAAACACATGTTTCTTTTTCAGTGAAGTTTTCGATTTGTCGGAATAATTAAACGGCCATAGTCAGTCGCGGTAGTACCTACAAAAATATATGTTTAGATACTCGGAATTTTATATCGATATATCGAAATATTAAATATCGTCCAAAAATATCGATATATCAAATACAAAATATCAATATTTTTTCGACATCCCTAGCAGTCAGTAGACTCGCGGGAAAGAGAGGACATCGAAAAAAGGCGGGGGAGCTTATAACGTTTCGCATGGTGCAACGTAACGGGATGTTGAATGACATGTGGCGTAGACCGGAAGTTCGGGTTCACCTCAACAGTCGGTAACCGGACGATCTGCATGATCGACCATGTGTGCCTTGTTTTGTACCTATACATGTCTGCATACACCTGTCCTACGATGTATTAAATAGGTATATGGCTTTTTACATTTGCAACCTTTGTGACAAAATTCAAGTTAATATGATGAATAGACTATGCATTGATCATTTTTTAGCTCCCAGCGCAAAACAGGGATCTGTCTGCCTATGGCATCGGAGCTCCAAAACGGACAAAGCAATGTTAATCTCAAAGATAATATGTGAACTAGCTGCCCTGCCCGATTCGGCCCGATTGCGACTAGAATTGAATCCCTGAATCTGGGCACCCGCCAAGACAAACCGAAGGAAGCGAGGCACTACCTATCTTTACTGGAAGCATTTCGTCGTATTTTCGAACCGTCATAGCTTCGGTCTGGATAATGTTAGAAAGCTGAAATTTTCAGGATAAGATGTTCTTAGCAAACTTATCATACACATCCAGTATCAATTATCTAGCTTTTATAGTTTCAGATTTATTGATATTTGAAATATGTCGATTTCGTGACTCACTGACTGATGTTTATCAAAATTCCTAGGGTACTTCCTGAAGTCCTAGAAGGGTGAAATTTGGTATGTAGGTTAGGATTTGCATATAAAAAACGGAAAAAATAAGAAATCGGAAACTTTCCCCCTATAACTCCTCGTATAGGGGGTGCATATCTGTTCATAAAGGAAAATGTGCAAAAATTGTCCACAAATAGCTGGAAAAAAAATCTAGGGCGCCTGCCAAAAAGAAATGAAATCCCACCAAAAACATTTCATAGTTGATTGCCAAGACTCACAAGTTCATAATGCTTTCACTGTTAAAAAGTTATGAGATCTCTAGTAGAGCCAAGCCGCTATCTGAGCAAAGTATGACCTGGCCGTTTAATGTTCGAGGAACTATTACGTCACAGAACATTTAAGTCTATAAGGAATAGTTTGTGCGATAATCACGAAACGGCCAAGTCATACTTTTTGACCAAGATGTAGAGTACAAATCGGAGCTCAAATAGCGGCTTGGCTCTACTAGAGATCTCAAAACATTTTAACAGTGAAGGCATTATGAACTTGTGAGTCTTGGCAACCAATTTTACATGATTTTTTTTTGGTGGGATAATCTATTTGAACCAATATTTCTTCGTCTCAAACAATGTTTGTTCTAAACAATTCTTGTTCGATCCACATACATAAATATATGACCCAATAGGCATAAACAAACATTTGTTTGCTGAAACAATTTCTTGCAGTATTGTTTCTCTAGAAAAAAGCTTAAATGCACTTTAGGTTTTTTTTAAGACCGCATAAAAATAGCAAAAGGCGGATAGCGTTTCAGCCGCTGTCGAATTAGTTAGTCTATAGGTCATAGGTCAAGCTCCAATCTATTGTTCTATATGATTGGCCATTGTCGACGTTCATAGGGGTAGGTGCGGTCCGGCGTGGCCATTGTGAATCTCGTATGACATCAAACACTGTAATATAATCACTATTTAACTAAATCTAATCTATCTCAATGCCAATATGAAACGCTCTGTTCCAGTCGACGTAGTGCATATAACCGATTTCAAATCAGTTCGGTTCGGTTGTACGAAAACTAGATTAAATGTTAAACAGATAGATCCACCCTAAACATTTCATGTCAATTTGGTTGCCAAGACTCATTCGTTCATAATGCTTTTAGTAGAGCCAAGCCGCTATCTCAGCACCGACTTGTACTCTACATCTTGGTCAAAAAGTAGGCTTGGCCGTTTAATGTTCGTGGAACTATTACGTTACATAGATTTAAGTACATAAGGAAGAGTTTGTGCAACAATCACGAAACGGCCAAGTCATACTTTCTGATCAAGATGTAGAGTGCAAATCAAAGCTCAGATAGCAGCTTGGCTCTACTAGAGCTCTCATAACTTTTTAACACTTCACATATAATATTTTTGGTGGAATTTCATTTCTTTTTGGCAAGCGCCCTAGACTATTGTATTTTCTTGGGGTTTATTTTTTTAACTTTATAGCTATTGGTGGACCACTTTTTCAGATATTCCTTTATGTGCAGATAATGCACCCCCTATACCAGAGGTTGGAGGGGAAAAGTTTCAGATTTCTTAGTTTTTCCGTTGTTTATATGCAAATCCTAGCCTACATACCAAATTTCAGCCTTCTAGGACTTCAGGAAGTACCCTAGAAGTTTTGATGAACATCGGTCAGTGAGTCACGAAATCGCCGTATTTCAGATGTCAATAAATCTGAAACCATAAAAGCTAGATAATAGGTACTGGGTTTGTTTGATAAGTTTGCTGAAGGCATCTTATTCTGAAAATTTCAGCTTTCTGGCATAATCCAGACCGAAGCTATGACAGTTCAAAAATATGGCGCAACGCTTCCAGAAAAGGTAGGTAGGGCATCGCTTTTTTTGACTCGTCTTGGCGGATGCACAAACGTGCCCCCAGATACTGTTTGACCGAAGAAAGAGCGTCGGCTAGAAGGATGTGCATATAATTCCGTCTTTCGGCAAAGTGGCATGAAAACAAACTAACGATTAAGTTATGCAAAACGCTCTTGTTACATTGTGACATTCCAGAGTACCCTAGACATATTTGAATAGCCTGAGGTGGTTTTTTATGCAATATCCAGCTGTATCAATGGAGACTATTATAATGGTACAATTCTATTCTATTGATTTTTGCAAAGTTTTATAAAAGAAATTTATGTGTAACCAGATTTACTACTGTAGTGTGTAGCATAAAATATTAGTCTCTTTTTTTAAATTTAGCACGATGATTTTTATGTTTCGATTATAGTTTTATTAAAAACACACGCAAACTTAGAAACTGTACAATTAACTAAGAACATTATCTAGACGCAGATGACCGCAGCTGCTGAGCATATATAATAATCTACAATCTCTTTCCCTTTCTCTCTCGAACATGATCGAGGCGATGTATGGCTATCTATGACATCCAAAAACAGTTATTTATGCCGACGCGGCACGGGTTTCCTTCATTACGTTAATAAATTTCACAGCGTCCATTAATAAAATTAAGTTGTTTGGGCAGAGTCAACCCGCACATTAGACTATATACAGTGTGTTCAGCTATAACTTCTCGAAGAGTTATACCGATTTGAAATTATTTTCGAAGCCATTTTGTGCAGAATGTTTACGAATCGGTTCCATATAGTTTTTCTTAAAATCGACTCAGTCAATTTTAACTGACTTCAAAAAAGGAAATTTTTTATACGTTACCATATATTTAAATACGAGCAATTCTTGTATCTAAATTTATTTATTTCGCATGTCTCGGAAACGACCCTAACGATTTCGATGAAATTTTGTATTTAGATAAGGTTTTGCTTCTTAAGTTTACCTATATTTACATTTCTTGTAAAAACTCAATTTTACACAAAAAAAAACGTTTTTTATAACTTTTTAATACAGCGCAATCTCGTATATTTTTGTGGTACTTGTATTGTTGCCGACGGATGATAATCAACTGTTACCTCAAAATTTTGTGAGATATAGCACTTTCCATTGGTCCGAGCAAAACTCAGTCTCCCAGGTACTATTTATTGAATGATATTAGATAAATATTGTAGATTATAGACGCTCGACAACAGACGTAATAAGCGTTTATATTTATTGATTGATAACATCGTTGTACTTTAAACGTTTAGAATATTTCGTTTGTGCAGTAAATTTAACGGCCGGTGTATTTTAAATACGAAACCCAACCTACCTGACGTATTAAAAGATAGTAGACTTGACAGTTACGTACCTGAAACAAAAGAAATCAAATATTAACAGCAGTTCCGAATTTCTTAAATTGATGTAGACAACTGTCAGAAGACGGAAAGAGAACACTGAACAACAGCTGCCTCTCTTTTCATGTTACATTATTTTAAATTACAACTTTGCACAGTGAAAACTCTAGAACAATAAAACAGTGCAAATCGCGTTTTTCTCGAACACACGGTATTTGTATATGGACTCGTGCTATATATATAACACGAGTCCAACTCGTACAAGTAACGTTTGATCCACATTGTTATTATAGTACCATGCGTAACAGACACACATACACACAGTCACACGAACAAGGAAGTTCCACAAGGTGCAGTTATAGGTCCCGAGTAATCTTCATATACAAACACATTACAGCTCCGTGTAAAATTAAATGAAACGCGCCAGAAAATTGAAAAATTGCAGATTTATCGATGTTGACTTGAATCTTATAAATTACAATTTAATAATACACACGTTGAGCAATCAATCTTGATGTTTTGCAAGTTGAAAGTTATGTAAACTTGACAAAATAAAGTTTCATAATCATATACTCGCCTAGTTCATATATTAACACGCTTTTATTAGCTTCACCTATCGAATTTTTAACGTGACATTCACCCACTTCAAAACGTCAGATTAATCTGAAGGTTTGCATACTTATAAAGAACCGATGACTATACAATAATTTAATAAGTTCGTCCCATTATCTTGACCAGGATCAGCAGGATAAAAAAAACTTGAAAAATTACAGCAAGCAAGCTAACACGCTGTACAGTAACTTACGCTTAGTTGCCTGCCTCATCGTCAAATGCAAATTGGTTTTTACTTTTTAGTCTTATAATTAAAATTAGAGTTTAAAAAACTAAAACAACATATGCACTGAAAAATGCAAAATAATTTGACAACAAAATTAGCTTTACTAAAAAATAAATAATAGTTTTAAAAAAACTAAAAAACAACATACTTTAATAAATCCGGTCTAGACCATATTTTAAGAGTGTAGACCGAACTCTCGGTGGATTTTCCGAGATCAAATGTTTTGTCATGCTATCCAAATGGAATTAATGATACGATTATGCCTGCGATCGTTACATGCGGGGGCAGCGACGACGAATTTCACTGTGAAATTTTTACAAAAACAGACTTTTTATCCGGTAATCGGACTGAGGAAGAAAATAGATGTTTCGAAACGTCGGGATAATATTAAACATTGGAGAACATTTATTTATAGTCCTGTCTAACTATCCCAATCATACGTATTCGGATTCTAAAAATCATCAAATATGGCCTGATATCATACAAAATGCGTAAAAAAATGAAGAAATTTTCAAATCTGGTTTTGATTAAGCAAACGAACCTTCTGGGATTTATCAAAACCTGGTTCCTATTAATTTGCACGGGAGTGTATCCACACAGGCATTCCACAGGACTCGATATCATGTCCCAAGTTACACACACATTTACGCACACTTGCGTGCGTGCGTGCGTGTGTGAATGTAGAAACGTTTTATGTCCGTGTGCGGTATATATACGTGTAGAAAAGAAGACGAAATCCATTTAAGCCTGAGGGAGGAGAGATATTCCCTGCGACTCTTCCTTGTTCGTAGGACGCTGCACGATTATGGGAAAACAATTCTCAAAATAGTTCGCTTAAACCTCAAACAAACTAAACCCAGCCTATTTCACAACAAATATTCTTACAAATTCTACTTTAGCTAATCTGACGACATTGCTTTTATTACAGTAATTGGATATTTATTCTGGTTCCTTCAGTTAATTGAAAACTTCTTCAACATCAATCCTATAAACGGTCGAACTGTAGATTTAGCCATTTTCAAATAGTTGAAGTCCCAAGCGTCTATAGCCGCTTTCATAAAACGGTACTGATTTTTAATAGTAGATACGTAATGTTGTAATGAGTTATATTACCATGAGCTGTGACATTATAGTTAAAACGAGTCAGCGAGTTTTAACAGTCACACGAACCGTAGTTATCCGTCAGTCAAAATGTCACTACATCACGTTTTACAATACGGCTGCCCACGCTTAGCCGTACTGTAAAGTGGCGAAAATACCAAATATTAACAGGTTATAATTTTAGCAGACTATGTAATCAATGTATGTAGTTGAGTGTATAGTACGTGCCATGGATCTAAAAGATGCAAATCGAGGCTTGCGCAGGTACAGTCGGTTTAAATACTACAAACTTGCGCTATATTATAATTTTTAATTTTTCTTTAATCTAAAGATCTAATTCCTTGCATAAAGTCATCCAAAAAATTATTTTTCGTGTCTATGCAAAACTGCATTAGACATCTTAATCAATTAACAATCAAAGAAACAATAGCGTACTGGACTGTACTTTATAGCAGGAAAGCGACAATTGACAAGACAACCAGCGATAACCAACGAGCGTACGTTCTATGCCGGTAACTGGGAGGTGGTGGGAGTCTTCGTTTCCCACAAAACAACCAGGACAGCTCTAAAATATACATTTGCGACGCTGCTTGTGACTAACTTCAGAACCTTTTAGAACCGTGGCGCGTATTATAGATAATCACTTCTAGAGATCAATTTAGTGGATTGATTTTGACAAATGAAGTGTCAATGTCAAGTGGTCATAAGCTATAGAAAATTCAATATAGCGCCCACTGCCTGCCATATTGTCTCGGACGACATAAAATTACAATGATGCGGTGTTTTGTGCTATGCTTTTTTCATCAAAATTCGTTTTTGTAAAATCCTCCATCTTCCGGGAATAGGATCCCGGAGTGGCTGTTGCAAGGAGTGTTGTTATAGCGGTGCGGAGTGGGTGACAGTGCTATGGCACAGTATAAGCGCCTCGAAAAGACCAATCTGTCTGTTAAGTCAACGAACAACTTTATCGACCAAGCGAGCGATGTCACAACCGTCTCTCTCACTCTCTCTTTCTATTTCCCTATATACTTTAACTCCCGCATTAATCTCTCGTCTCTCTTTCTCTCTAAAACACGTACACCTACCTTATCTCCTCTCATTTCCGCGCGAGTCGATAACATACCGATAACTCTTATCGCCCCGTTAACAATGCCACCAACTGTTCGAAAATATATACTATATATAGGCAATAAGATTTAATAGTTATTTAGTAACTGTTACCGGCAAATTACCGCTTCCAAAGACTTCAATACTTAATTCTTTTTCAACGGGAAAGTTTTACTAACATTTTAATAAAATTCTGCTGTATAAAAAAAGTAGAAGTAACATTTCTTGACCGCTCTGTCTACTCTTTCTCAATCTATCCCTATCCACTTCAGAAATAGGTTATTTTCGATATAGAAAAGCACCTGTTACTAAATAACCGGTTATTAAATACCTATAACTAAATTACTAATATTGCTGACGAGACAAGAAATCTTAATATAAAATTGACATTTTTTCTTGGGTCGTTTTTTCAGACAAGATCGCGATTAAATTGTTGAGATTTCGTCGCAATCAAGACGTGAAAAACACACGATTATTAAATGACCAGTTATTAAATATATGGTACTAAATAACTGTTATTTAAGACCTGCTACTCAATTGATTTGCTCATTCGGTTTTGTTTTTTTTCTGGGCTATTTTTTATTAAATATTATTTATCTTTTTTCCTCTAATTTCCTTGTTCTAAACAAATCTTAACACGGATACCATAAAAGACGTTTTTCCACCAACACCCAGGGTTATTTAGGCCCAGTACCAATTCATGTTTTTTTTCGTTAAAAAATTAAAAAGTCAATATCAGCTGTCAGAATAGATTATGGGAAGAGAGTTAGGGGTTTGTGAAAATGAAATTTGCAACAAAATAGCGTCTACACGCGATTTGTAAACGAAGGACGTGTCCTCGGGGTGAATCCGTCTTTATAACGACATCGTTACACATATACCCTCTTGCACAGCTCCTTCAGCCGGTAAGAGAGTTATCTGCCAGAGCACTAGTCGAGCATGAAATTTTCTACGACTTCTATTATGATATATTAAAGGATTCGCTTAATATTTTATATCTATATATATATTGAACGATGTAATTTCTTATGGTGCGGAAAATAAAAAAAATCAATTGCGCAAGTTCTTCATTCTTAAATACCTTGTTCCTAGATAATATAAAATGTGACTCGAGAAATATTCTAGAAGTTTGATTACCATACCCCAGTTTCATTCTGGAGTATTTTGCAAATGTCATTATTAATCTATTCTAAAAAAGCAATCCGCATAATTTGTAATCTTAATTTTCGTGCCAATTGTAGACAAACATTTATAGAAAAACGTATTTTAACTGTGCCGTCTGTATATGTTTATTTTACTTCATGTTTTATTAAACGACGTATTCATAATTATGATACGTTTCCGGCTATCTATGGACATGACACAAGGAATAATTCAAATGTGATTTTGCCGAAGTCTACACTGACGTTATTTAACAAGAGCGCCGAATATCACGCCTTGAAATTGTTTAATAAATTGCTACATAGTTTCAGAAATCTAAAAATTTCGAAATTTAAAAAACATTTGAAAACTGCTCTTCTTAAACAATGTCTGTATATGGTGGATGATTTTGTTGTAAATGATTTGTAAACATATCTTTCTTTCTTTTTTGACGAATCCTATACATATTTGTATGTCTTTGGATCAATAAATTCTAATTCTAATTCTATAATACCATCAAAAAGTTAAGTCAATGAATATCCTTTTTCTTCTTATTTCAAGGAAATGGAGACGCTATAATCTAAAAACCCCGGTTCGCAATATCAAAACCCTGCCGACAATGTAATGTATTTGATAATATAGGCAGTGTGGCTTTATTATGTGAATTTTTGTTTGCTTTCGGACAAAATAAAAACTTTTAACACTTAACACACACCTTAAAACAATATTTTTTTCAGTTGAAATATTGTTATCGCTGCAGCATCTGTACCAAATTAAATACAGCCTTCAGTGAATAAATTCGTAAACGCAAGCTAGTGTTTTCATAAAATTTGTAAATCCGGTCCTGTCCGGCCGATTTTATTAAAATTTTAGGAGCAAATTTTAATTGATGCTATAAGGTCAAATTTCAATTTTGAAACAATTCTGATTTTTTTTTATATTTTTGAACCCAAAGCATTTTTCAACCTTCAAAATGGCTCGATTGGACCCATTTTAAATATGCTTCCAGCATGTTTACCAAATGTAGTTTAAATCAATTAATTCTGTTGAGAGTACATTTTCAAAAATAGTGTCAAGTTGTTTAGATTGATGTGAAACGTCAAGAAATTTTGGTCCGCTCCTAGGTACCGCCATCCGACCGACGCCAATAGTGTATGTTAATCCGGATTTTATCCAAACTATCCAAGTTTAATAATTTTACTAATCAAAGAATAAATTGTTTTCACGTGTATTTCATCTTCATGCACGAGTTACAAAGCAAAAAAACAATACACCAAAAGTTATAGTTGATTCTGATTTCTTACAGTAAAGATGCACTATTTTTTTTAGGGAAATAATTTTTTTTCCCACTTGAGTCAACTAAATATAAATTTTATTCACGACACTATACAAAAAAGCATTATGTTCAAATTTATACGTAGTCCACGAAAAAATAGTTGTTTTTTTATCAGACTGTTATAGTTGAATATAAACATGTTGAAGCAATGTTGAAAAATGTTAACAAATAAATATTTTACTAAACAAGTCGAAAAACACGGGTCGCAGTGCTAAAACCCTGTCGACAAATAGTGTATTTGCTAATACAGGCAGCGTGACTTTATTATATGAATTTGTTTGTTTTTTGAGAAAATAAACAAAAAATTACTTGTTATAAGCATTCTTTGTTATAATGCTAAACTAGAAAAATTTATTTTTTACCCACCAACACCGTCGTGACTCAAACCCAAATCTTTCCACTTTTAGTCCCAATGGTGTTGGTCGATAAAAAATATTTTTTTCTAATTTAGCATTGTAACAATGAATCTTTATAACAATTACATAGCCGTTCTGCAGCTTTGTCGAAATAAAATATGTTTTATAAAAAATTAATGTTATAATATATGTATCTAAGTGAATTGTAACTTGTAACGCAATAATAGGCACAGAAACCTATTCGCATTCTTTAAAAAAAAAACTAAACTCCTTAAAATAATATTTTTTCTTAATTTCAATATTTCTCTTCTGTTTTATGAATTCATCATCTGCATAAAATTATATACCTACAGTACCTAAGTATATGATTCTCTAGCCGCCATGGCCAATGTTTTCATAAAATTAGTCCGGTCCTGTCGACCCGATTTTATTAAAATTTTAATTAATACCACAATGTTAAATTTCAATTTTAAATCAATTCCGAGAATATTCTCGGTGTATTTGGGGTCCAAAACAATTTTCAACACCTAAATACATCCCACAAAATCGTCCGATTAGGCACGGATCCCTAATTATCGGTCAACGACGCTTCCGTAATAATACCCATCATGACATCTTCACCAAACTATTTTCGACATGGCTGACTTGGTCATTCATACAAAAATAACTACAGATAAGTGATTCAAACGCTCCAGTGCAAGACATCGCCAAGGTTACTAAAATACTAGAAGATTGGACATGGTCACGTCTGTGATTGGTTAAATCGATTGCTTACGTCACCGATGTCCATGGCTTGGTTTTTCAAATTTTGTTATCCTAATTGTTTGGAAAAAGACTCCGCATGTCTACTTCTCCCGCCCTCTCACGCTTCTGGCCTAGTCACACCTTCAACAATGCTAACGCCCAACCTTAGTTTCTAGTAATAGGGTTAGGTAAATCAGATCTGAACCGGTTCAAAGAGGCGACTCCGACAGAAGATCCGTGAGAGCCGACTCACTTTTTTTGAGACGACGGATCAGCGGATCCGCATAACTCAGTGAAACACTTAACACACAGAAGCACATTTTACACTTACGTATCAGTTCTTGCTTTGATGCATCTGTCAGCTCAAATGACTCATGCATCACATGTTTGGCTATGCATTCTTGATTCTATACAGGTCGTGATATGATAGACTGAACTAGGTAACTCAGTGGCAGACTGCAGTAAGATATTCAGAACTCGGCTCTTTTTGAACCGGTTCAGTGAGCCGGCTCTCACATACGGAATCCAGATGCAAAGATGCAGATCACTAAAAAGACCCGTTTTTTCCATCTCTATCTAGTAACCATACGACATCGCAGCTTCAACTTGAGCATAGTGTATTCTGTCTGCCGACAAGTCGTTGATAGACGATCTAGTCGGCCACACATGTTCAATTGTCTGTGGCGAAACATTGTCGAGACTTTGCTATACGTAAATCAGATCACATTTCGTCACATTTCCACACACATCTTTTCAAATCGAAGGCATTTGTTTTTTTAATTCGAAGCCGTTGCCAAATTTCTTTCAAAACAATGTGTTCAACAAGACAGATTACGAGTGTTTTGTTTTCGGGGACATTCGGATTATCTGACAAATATTTTTTAAATGACTGATGTAAAAGATACGATGTGTCTTTTGTTCTCATTTGACCGTCATCTGTTTATTTTCTGTTTGGTCGAACAAATAAAACTCGTTGTTAAAGACTCATTAATGACCCAGTATTGTCAAAGTACTGTAAGACCTCGCTTAACGCTGTTTCAGTATTGTGCGGTTGTGATTCAAATGTTGATTGAAGTTCAAAGGCAAGACGAAGTGTCATTGACACAATCAGGGCTATTCTACTAATGATAATCACGGTGATTACCAAGTGCTTAGCAACATAAACACTCTGGGCAACAACTTTTATTTGTTTCTTATTCTGCTAAGCAAAGTGATTGCCACAAGTGGTTAAAATGATCATGTGACGTGTTTATAAGAATGGATAAATTGTAACTTGTAAATGGGTGTTGTTAAGCTGACACTTTGAGTGTTTGTGAATTAAAATGGACGGCGAAATATTTCACTTATTTTTTTTGGAGTTAATTGAGAATGAAAACAGGTTAATAATAGAATTATATTATACCGTACACGCGTTATACATTTTTTTATTATTCTTTTACGTATTTTATTAATCCAAAATTCGAATTGGAATTCAGTATAAGGGCTAATTTTTTCCATTTTTTATCCACAATTGTGGATTCGGTTTTCCACTCAACATATTTTTATTAGCGTCAATAAAATCAATCATCAATTTGTATTGACTAGATGATACTTTTTTTTGTCGTCTTTTTGTAATTTTATTATCCATAATAATAATTATTATTATTAATAATTAATTATTTTCAGCACTTGACAACTAACACAAAATTCAAAAGTATATAACCGTGGTAACCGCACAAAAATAGACTTGTAATTAAATTCAGACAACTCTTTATAGGTACGTTTTTTTGAAAACGAGTGACAAAAAAGATTTGTAAACACTCGCATAATCACTTGTTATTAATGCTTTACCTGAATAGCATATTAAGGGGGGAGCCTGCTTTAGAGGCATCAAAAAATCGATTATTTTTTTTTTGCATAAATGTCTTCCCAAACTATCCAAGAATATATCCCTAAAATTTCAGAAACAAATTTAAATTATTTTCGGAGTTACAGAAGAAATAGTGAGCAAGCGTCGAGCAGGTCGAGCGGCCGGATCGCTCGGAGTGCCTGCGCTCAGTCCCTAAATCTATTGTATGTATTGTACCCATTGTAACTATTGTACGTATCCAAAGGGACTAATAGTCTTTCGAGACTGAAGGGCAACTCTATGGACCAGGAATCGCTGATTAGCACATTATTGCGGTAAGTACGATTTTTTATAAACGAAAACTTCGACGCGCGATTTCTCGGTTTTTCATTTTTTCGATTTTTCCTAATTGGCGGGAAAGATAGGAAAAAAATTTAACGTCCTATCGAAACGAGACAAAATTGATTGTATTCAGGATTAAATTCTCTTCTAGTTGAACCTAAAAACCTTAAAAAAAGTTATAATTAACCCACTTTTTAAACAATCTAAAGTGAAATTTTTTTTCCAAAAAAATAATTTTTTTTTTAAGTTGCGAAAAATTGTTGAATTTCTCACTTTTTTTTAGATTTTTTAGGTTTAACTAGAATCTATACCATTGAAAATATAAATTTGTTTTGGTTTTTTTGTTTCAGATGGAAATTGTGACCTGCATCTTTCCTCGGCGAAATGCTTGTACCCGGCATATTATGACATATATTTTAATGAAAAAATTTGAGAAAAATGTTGAAATATTTAACAATAAAACCTGAAAGTTTCGTTTCAATTAAATATTTATGTCCTTCCCTAAAAATTCCTCAAAAAAATAGATTTTTAGAAGCCTCTAAAGCAGGCTCCCCCCTTAAACATTAGTGATTACAGACAGTGTTTATAAATTTTGTAATCACTGTGGTTACGTAAGAACAGTGATTCGAACAAAAATAGTAGAATACGGCTAAAAATATCTTGCTATCGACAACAGCTTGCTGAACGAAACAGAAAAAGGCAAACGTCATTAAATGATTTCTTCACAAAAACAAAATATATCAAATAAGAAACCTTTCTTATCACAAACATAACTTCTTACTCGAACTTTTATTCGATTTTCAAAAATGTTTTATGAACAAAAATCGATATTAACAATTAATTAAGTTCTGTTTCACTTATACTTATTATTTTCGTATTAAGATGATCTCGTTGAGCGCTGTTTCGTATAGCGCAGGAACTTATGGGAACTAATCTCCCGCGTTAAGCGAGGTCTTACTGTAGTTTTATTTTAACTAGCTGACTCCGTTGAAATTTGAAGGATTTGAAGATATTTGATGAAGTATCTTTTCTTAGCTAAAAATTTAATGGTTATTCTGAACACATGCTTAGTTTCCCAACTAAAAAAAATATTAATATAAAAAATATCTGAGATGCAAAACAAGATATACAGAAGCGTCAAATTCAATAGTTGTATGTTCAAACCTCGAATGCTCGGTTAAGATTTTTCCGAGCATTTCCGATGAAACCCGATTCGTACACAAAAAGGAGAGTTCTAAATTGTTTCTTTACAAAAAAATAACATTAAGGTAGTTGTCGTGGTACAATATTGTCAAAAAGTTATAGATTATACGCGCCACAAAAGTATACTAGCTTGTAGCTAAGTGATCCATAATTTGTACGCAAGACTGTACCTGTGGAAACGTAACCGATACAGTATTCATATGCATGTATACTTTTCTATAAATTGTTGAACTTTAAACCGTTATTTACAAATAATTAGACGGTCAAAAATTTTTTAAACTCATAACAAATGCATTGAAAGACTGTCAGTTTTGGGAAAGTTTCTGACAGTTAGTTCTTTTTTTATAAATAAGAAACTGGTTCAGAACTACAGAGATCGTATACAATCAATGTTAATTATCCAATTTTTAATTGAATTTATCTCGGATTATATACGGTCGATCGACTTCAAATTTTCGGGGTAATTGTATTATCATGTCCTTAATAAGTATACATACAATTTTCTGACGGTATGCCTTAACCACGACAACTACCTTAACACCTATAATAATTAAATAAAAAAAAATGATTACATACTTGTCTACAAAAAGTTTTAATTTAAAGAAAAAAAATATGTAAAGTAGCTGCTAGAATGTCATAAGAATGTTGACTTATGTTTCAAATATTATATAGATCATAGATATTCGCCAAGAGGCTTTTCAAATGTGAAAGAATGCTTCAAATCGATTCAGTGGTTTTCGAGTTTTTGGGTAACAATAATTAATGTATTTTATAAATAATTAAACCACTCAACCCTCGAGGGGTGTTTTGAAATCAAAACAGTTCAGTTAAAATAGGACCTCACTCGCATTGAATTTGCACAATGTGACGGAACAAAAGAGGTGAATTTGTGTAACTTTTAAAAATAACCCCAATTTAATATAAAAAGAAAAAATCAATAGTAAAATAAAACATGCGTTAGAGGGGATGGCGACGTCATGAATAGGTCAGGCCAGGCGACGGCACGTCTGAAAATACAAAAGGAGTTGCGAATAAAAAGATTTGACGGAAATGAGAAATGAATATTCAACGACGGACGGACGGGCGGACAGACAGAAGAGGAATAAAAGATTGATGTATCATGCGCCGAGGTGTTGGAGTTAGCGTCACATCAAACTCCGGTTGAATTTCTGTGTCAGTGGCACTCAACATTTTCGATTAATCCGGTTGAAACAAACAAAACTGTTATAAAAGTGTTAATTTCCTTTATAGGCGAGTTCGAGTCCATTAGTAGTGTTGGTTTACTTTCACACAGTTTGTGCTGAGACCCAGTGGTAAGAGGCGAGGTAGGTAAAAGACATATTGTGGGTGTGACCTTCTTTAGTTCTGTCTCGCTCAAATCATCCGCACGTTTCAATTTTTGGCTGGTGCCAAGTACGAGGCTAAAAGATGGTATTGCAAGGGTGCCGCTGTCAATTGATTACTCTAATTTTTGGAAATATTTTGAAGATTTAAAAAACTTTTCCGATAAAGGAAGAGTCACTTTAGGTTTGTGATGGAACAGTTTTGTGAAATAAGTACGAATAAGGTCGTAATGTGACATTGAAAACGTGTGTTTTTTTGGCGCAATTAATGCCAACTTTTTTCTAGTAAATCGTACATAAATTACAAAAGTAGTTCATTAGAGACCTAGATTTGTGTTTTATCTTCCTTATAGAGAAAGAATTTTTGCAGAATGTTGACGAATAAGTCTACAATCAGTTGACAGCTGAAGCTCTATTTTTGGCTTAAATTCAGAGCGTTCCGACAGCCTTAAAGTTTTGTTCAAACCCAAGAAAACATTGTTGGAAGCACACGTTTCTAACAATTTTGTCGCCAAAATTCAATTTAAACCCAAAAAATGTCTGCAACATGTGTTGAAAACATTTTAACAACGTTTGATCTAGACGTGACTTCAAAAATGTTTACAGCAGATGTTTTTAACACGCTTTTTTTAGCTTCACCTATATATTTGTTTGTTTGTATTGGAATCTTTGAACGTGAAATTAATTAACTTCAAAACGTCATAAACGTTAGTGTAGACGAGATTTCTCAAAAACTTTGTTGGTGCAATCATAAACAATGTTTTTTCAACATTATTTCGTGTAGATCGTCTCGTCAACATTGTGTAAAAAGATTTTTAAATTATCAACAATGTTTTCAACACTGTAATTTTTACAGACAACTAGGTTTAACCATAAATGCTTCTTTTGTACTCTTTTGATACAAAATTAAAAAAAAAAATCTTACGCCAATTTTTAAGTACCACTGTCATTTATAATGTAGCGGGAAACTCTTTTAAAGCTGGCCGTGACAGAACGCGAAGCCGTAACATAACTGCAGAGAAAATTAAACCACGTCGAAATGGATAGTCAAAATATTGAATATAAAGTATTAACAACTATAAAAGCTATTAGGTGTTAAAACTTAAAACAGACCTGAAATTTTCGCCGTATTTGCCGTTAGTCTATTACGAAAATAATTAGGCACCATCGTTTCTCAATCTTTTTAGAATCGCGACCCTCTAAAAAACCAATAAATAAAGTAAAGAGCTTAATTTTTTATTTCAAGGTTTATTAAGAGAACTTTTCGTACATGAATCTTATGTTTTGACACACTACGATCCCCCCTGTCAGAATCTCAAATACGGTTCAACATTCTTGATGAAATTTATATAGATTATAAAGAAGTATTGTTTATTTACAAGAATCATCGCCATTAGAGATGAGAAAAACGGGTCTTTTTAGTGATCTGCATGTTTGCATCTGGATCCCATATGTGAGCCGTCTCACTGAACCGGTTCAAAAAGAGCCGAGTTCTGAATATGTTACTGCAGTCTGCCACTGAGTTACCTAGTTCAGTCAATCATATCACGACCTGTATAGAATCAAGAATGCATAGCCAAAGATGTGATGCATGAGTCATTTGAGCTGACAGATGCATCAAAGCAAGTAAGTGTAAAATGTGCTTCTGTGTGTTAAGTGGTTCACTGAGTTATGCGGATCCGTTGATCCGTCGGCTCAAAAAAAAGTGAGTCGGCTCTCACGGATCTTCTGTCGGAGTCGGCTCTTTGAACCGGTTCAGATCTGAGTTACCCAACTCTAATCGCCATCCTTGAAATTTTTTTTTGCATACCTGGCAAATCTCTCATTTGGAGAGATGCTTGTGCAAATAATTGATACTTCTCTATAATCTGTATAAATTTCATTAAGTACCATTGAACCGTATCGAGATACTGTCAACAAAAAAATTATTTAAAAAATCCAGTTAGTAAAGGCCGCTGCACACGAAGCTGGTTTTGCCGCTGGATTCGCTGCTAAAATTTGCGCTGGCTTTGAGGATAAAAATGACGTCATCAACGACATCACAAGCTTGATTTCAAAATTAGAATCAAAGCCATTTTTCGTGCTTTGAGCTGGCTTTGAGCAAGAACAAGACTGATTTTGCCGCTGAATTCGTTCCAAGCGTTTCAATCAGAAAAAAGTATCTCGTCACGTGGACGACACGGCCAAACGTCATAAACAAACATGGAGTCATAGAGTGATCTGTTCAGAGACAATATTTTGTTAACGTTCGAACTGTCACAGCGCGCGCACCAAAACCAGCTTCAAAACACGCATCGTGTGAAGTAAGCACATTTAAACAATCACAAAATCCAGCGCCACAGCACGCTTGCAAACTATAGCAGCGAATCCAGCGGCAAAACCAGCTTCGTGTCCAGCAGCCTAAAGCCACCGATTTGATTATCAGCTTCACCTGTATGTTTGTGACGGAATCTTTCAACGTGAAATTCACCCACTGCAAAACGACAGATTAAACTGAAACTTTGCACAATTATCAAGAACCGATGACAATACAATAATTTAATAAGTTTGTTCCATTATCCGAACTGGGATCATTAGGATAAAAAAAAAGACTAAAAAATAAATAGTAGTTTAAAAAACTAAAAAAAAACATGCTTTAATAGCAAATCGAACAAAAAAGTAAAACATAATTTTTTATTGAAAAAAAGCGCGGGGTGCTTTTACTACTTTTTATACTATATCTGCATTTACAAATAGCCACCAATAAAATATTTATACTCGTTGATATCAAGCACCTCACGCCTTTTTACAATATTTTTTTTACATTTTAGTTCAGTTTACTATTATAGCGTGTTTTTTGTTTAGTTTTTTTAAACTATTATTTAATTGGAAATTGTTGCGTCCATATTTTTTTTCAAACATATACAATTAAGTTAGCAGGAAAGTGGACAAATTGATGTAAATCAATAAACCAATTATTCATTTAGCGACGTTTCGGTCATTTATTTGATCTTCATCAGACATCTATAAAGTACAGCACATGTTAAAATTAAGTACACCGTGTATTAAGGTAAATATGCTGTGTTTGTAAACTTTTGTATATTTGGTTGTATACTTAATTTTAACATGTGATGTACTTTATAGATGCCTGATGAAGATCAAATAAATGACCAAAACGTCGCTAAATTAATAATTGGTTTATTGATTTACATCAATTTGTCCACTTTCCTGCTAACTTAATTGTATCTATTATTTAATTTTTCATCACATCTGTTAAAAATAAAAATTAAATTTTAAGTGTTGTCCAGTAGACTTTTATACGGTCGGAGCTTGGACTATTACCTACGTTTAATCGTACAAGCTGATGTAACATAGCGAAATATGTCATGTCTAATGAATTGTTATATGCGAATGGAAGAATATTAAAATAGTACGCTTATAACCAGATGCACACCAAAAAAAAAAAACAACGAACAAGTGAGCGCTAATTCAATTACCTTGAAATAATTAATTAGTTTACCTTGGCCATGCAGTTCGATGCAACTCCGGTAGTGTGTGTTTTCTATTAGGTAACGAGATACGAACACCAGGAAGGTGGTAAACAGAACGTCAGGTTCCGTAACATCCGTTGGGTGATACGTCAAAATTCCCGAAGACAAAACACCCGAAGACATAATACCCGCTGCCAAAAAATAATAATAATGCGTTTAACGTCCGTTTCTCGACTTTATATCATAACAGACGCCATTCGCACCATTACTATTTTCCATTTACCACTTTTACTACTTCCCGTTATTTTCTACATTTTTAAAACTTCAACTTAACTAATAGCAATAGGAAATTAGGATAGGGCAGGTAATTTTTAAACTAGGAGTTTGATAGGGTAATCAGTCATGGCCTGGAATAAGGAACCATCTCAATATTTATCTGGAATTAATTGAGGGAAACCATAGAAAACCTCAACAAGATGGCCGGTACAGGAATAACCGTTTCTCGACGAGAGGCAATAGGAAAAAGTCCCAGCCACATCTGCTTCCGCTGAAATTCGTACCCGGTACCTCCTGAATGCGAATCTAGTCATCTCACCACTACTCTACCCCGCTCGGTACCCGCTGCCAAAATATCCGAAAGACAATACAACCGCGACAAATTACCCTACGACATAATATTCACACAATATTTACCACACAAACACCATGAAAAATAATAACTATTTTTTTAATTGTTAATTATTTGTCAACATTTTGCAAAAATTCTTTCTCTGTAAGGAAGATAAAAGATAAATGGTCTCTAATGGACTACTTTTGTAATTTATGTACGATTTGCTAAAAAAAAGTTGGCATTAATTGTGCCAAAAAAACACACGTTTTCAGTGTCACAATACGACCTTATTCGTACTTATTTCACAAAACGGTTCCATCACAAACCTAAAGTGACTCTTTCCTTTTTCGGAAAAGTTTTTTAATTTTCAAAATATTTCCAACAATTAGAGTAATCGACTGACAGCGGCACCCTTGCAACAGTATTTTTAGCCTCGTAGTTAAATTCTGAGCGTTCCGACAGCCTTAAGACATGTTATCGTCATTATATTTTATATTTTCTGTTGTAACCTATATTAATACGCGTGAAGTGGTTAGCAAAATATTACTGGTTAAAATTATTTCAATAGTTATTTTATAATTTATAATGCCATTAAAATTTGTTCAATTCTAAAAAGGGAACAATTTATTAGTCCATGAACTTATTTTGGTACATAAATCATTGTATTATTTAAATATTTTTGTATAATTTGGTTCTATAATAAAGTCCTATCGAATTTAACTGAATAAGCAAGACTAAGACCACGACTAGAAGTATTTGAGCAAGACCAAGACCTAGCTCGAACAAGCAAGACCAATACCAAGACTGTTTCAGTCTTGGTCTTGATCTTGCTTTGCTCATCACTAACCGATACAAACACACAAAAATTCTGGAAACATATTTTGAATTAGCCTGGAACAAACATTCTAACAAACAGACTATGATTTATAACAGTTATGATTTTATTTTGTGTTGATGAAAATATAAATTACTCGTTCAGGAAAAAAACGGGAAAACACGAACTAGACCCGGCGTTTTTACCTATTCAAATTTAGTAGGTTAACGATGCACATAAAGTGTATATAAAACGTATTTGAACAAAAATAATGCATAACAAATTTAAAATAATTTGCAACCGTGACTTGCATAAAATACAATGCGCCTACAAATTCTAAAGAATATAGCAAACAAAAAAACTCACTTATCGCAAAATTACAATTCTATGCATGCAACGTGTAATGGAGATTTTATAAAATAGTAGTTTGTATATCTATAAGTGACGCAATGTGTTATATTACAACGAGTTGTGACATTACGTTAAAAACGAACGCTATCGAGTTTATCAAGTCATACCATTACGCACGAGATATAGGTATATGGTATTTTTTGGACGTAGTTCGTATAATACAGACTGATTTTTAAGTTAATTCTTTTTTTAACAGCGTGTAGAAATCAAATAGACGAATAAATATTTTAAGTAACGTTTTTATCAAAACTCAAAAATAAAAGAGAAAAAAGCTTTCAAAGTTCGGGCCGGCCTCAAAATTTAATAAAATTTAATTATACTTTGAAAGCCTGTTTGTATTTTATTTTTGAGTGTTGATCAATAAGTTACTTGAAATATTTGTTCGTCTATTTGATTTCTACATGCTGTTAAAAAAAGGATCAACTTAAAAATCGTTCTGTATAGTTGGTTTTCAATTCATTTTCAAATAATTGACAAGTCATTTTTGAGCAAAGCTCACTTCTAATAGCAGGTTATTAACTATTTACTAAGGATCTGGCATAGCGCGACTAGTTGTGTTGAAGATATTGGTATAATTTGTCATTTTACAGTTTAAATGCCTGATTACATGCATGTAAAGCAGCTATTTTATAGGGGGTCATCGTGTTTCTGATTTAAAATGACGAGCGAACGAAAATTCTGACGTATGATTTTTTGACGACAGATATAAATTCAAAACTGTGTGTTTGTACATAATTTCTTTTTACAAAGAAACTTGTATTAAAAGACCGTGACACATACCTCTGACAGTTGATGGCTCAGAGAAGCTGAAAGGAGAGCAAAGCAGTTCTTTGTGAAAAATAAATGTAACGTGCTCACAGGCCACAGCCACAACGTCATGGAGAAAAAACAATTCCATTTTGCATTCTCGTAAAAAAGAAATGTCTCTTCGAATGTCCATGTAATCTACAGTTACTCCGCGATCATCAAAGAGCTAAACTAAATATTGTAAAAGTTATAGCTCGTCGAACTCTTGATGATGATGTAATACCGCTATCGGCTGGAATCAGATTACGTCACAACAAATGCTATGTTTGAAATAAGCACGTAAAATTAATATCGCATGAAATTATGATGTCCTCTGCATACGAGTTATCCTTATCATTTATATTAAACTCAGAAAGTATCTTAGAGTGGCTTCATTAAGTGTCCTTTTTGGAGTAGAACCACGTTTGACGTTTCCTTCAGCGACACGTCTAGTATACAATCAAATAAGAATAAAAAGGCCTTATTGCTATGGCAATCTGATTAAAATCAATCGTAGGATGCATCTTCCTTCTACCCTTGATAATTGTTGAACAGGTTATTCCCTGTAGTTCCACACTAAGTACATCTAAAAAAACAAATACCAGTGCTTCAAAATCCACCATCCAACCTTAATCTTGCCCCATGCGACTAGTTCATCTTCATCAACGTGAAGTAGCAGATTAAAACGGCATCACTTTCATTCAAAAGTTCGTCAATATTGAAAAAGCTCCTATCATCATAAGTTCCGTAAGCATCACTTATTTCCGTTTCTGAAGTCAAATCTATTGAACCAAATTTCTAGAGACTTTTATTCTCTTTAAATTTAATTGTATCTATTTTTACTCCAGACGCCACACGATTTGATATTTTAGGAAAATATATTTTTGGCCATCTTCTTTTCAATATGACGTACGACGCCAGCTAGGAAAGCTAGAACTCTTTTATGCTTATTCAAGTGTATAGGCTTTCACAGCTGGCGTTGTTGTAAGACTGTTTGGCTTCCGGGCTTGTATGCCGTGGTCTATTTGTATTTCTACCTGACGTTTCGTCTACAAATGCGGTAGACATTATGAAAGGCGATGTGGTAGCGGGCGAAGTGTCCTTCTAGGCTGCTCACACTTCGCCCGCTACCACATCGCCTTCAATAATGTCTACCGCATTTGTAGACGACACCTCAGGTAGAAATCTAGAAGGACACTTCGCCCGCTACCACATCGCCTTTAATAATGTCTACCGCATTTGTAGATGAAACCTCAGGTATAAATCTAGAAGGACACTTCGCCCGCTACCACATCGTCTTTGATAATGTCTACCGCAGTTAAGTAGACGAAATACCAATAAACCACGGCGTACAAGCCCGGAATCCAAGAAGTTTTTTGTGGTTGTTCAGAACACTTATGCTTGTTTCGAAATTAGCTCGGTTTGAGGTCTTAATTTCCTTGGCTATCCTTTGGAGCAGCGTCCCTCGATTTCGGAGTGGACCCGCGTTTCTTCCGACAGGTGTAACCACGTTGCGTACACAATCTGTGCATCAATGATATCACTTCCAACACAGCGAATGCTCTCAACTGTAACAATAGCTCCGTAAGAAAACACCGCAGTCCGCTGCGCAGTCCGTGAACCCCGGACGCCCCGCCATCACCCGAACTACTCATACAAACAACGAAGAGAGAAGATACCGTGTTTTCGACATTTTTGAGGTAAATGACCAAAACAACGATTTTATCAACCGCAGAGCGTTACCGGTAAAACGGATAGTCATTTGACAGTGGCGGATTCTCATATTTCCTGCTATACACTTCCATTGTCAAGTTCGGTAGAATAGTTTCACTTAAAATAATTTTGAATCTATAAGTCTCAGTTGCAGAAAGAATTGTCAAAAAAATCGATTTGACAATGACCTTAGATTGTGACCAGTGTAATCATTATAATCATGTCCCACCTCACATAAGAAATATGCCACCTCACAAATTTAAAATACAGCTCAAAGACTATTTAATTACTCACTTAATGAATTTTTTATGTAGAATTTTATGATGTACATGTGACATATTTCATAACTGATGGCTATTTATGAAATAAATATATTATTATTATAGTTTTATACTGACAGGAGCAGTCTAATGTCGTTGTGAAACTCCCTTTCAAGTTGTACATTAGATTGTACTCATAGAAAAACAAATGGCTGATCTACATAGATAAATAACTCTTTTGAAGCCAATTTTAGATCAAAATGCGTAGAAAAATATTGTTTCGAAGTGTATTGTGCAAAAAAAATGTTAGATATATGTGTACACAGTTTAAAAAAAATATAGCTTCAATTGATCAATTATTTTTCGAGCAAGGATCGATTTAAAATTCTACTATGCTTTTTTATGGCGAAATATTTGTAGTTCAGCCTAAGGTCGTTGTCAAATCAGATTTTTTGACAACACTTTGTGCAGCCTAGCATGAATCTCTTGGAGAGACGTGGAATATTTGATGAGAAGATAATGAATACCAAAAAGTACCCACTAAGCATCAAAACACGAGTATTTATTATTATTATGTTTCGTTAACCGTATTGTCATCATCACGAAATTATTAAAACAAAAGTTTCTGATCAGTAAAGGAAAAAATATAACCACAAGATATATGGCGTTTCTCTATTACATGTCTTCAGAGAGATTTCGTTTGTATTAATGCCAGTTTTTTACGACTACTGTTAATTCCTCTTTAGTTAAAACGCCATAATAAAGTAGTCTATCACATTTCTTGACGTATAACAAACGCTATCTCTAATGAAATTTCGATCAAAATCAGTTGAATTGTCTTCAAGTTACCCCAAAACAAACAGGGAGATACTTAATTTATTCTAGGTATCTTAACCCTCTACATGTAAGGTTTACACAAAGTTAGATAATGTAAATTGGATCAGCAGTTTTCGAATTATAAGCGTATTAAGGAACACAGTCATTGCGTTTTATATTTACAGATAATTAGACATTATATCGCATCCAAAATTATTACTATAATTCAATAATAAATCTCAGGTATTCGGATTAATAATACAAAACAATCGTGTTATTAGTGTATTTGCCATATGGCAACATACACTATTGGCGTCGGTCGGATGGCGGGACCTAGGGGTCGGACCAAAATTTCTCGACGTTTCATAACCTTCTAAGCACTTTGGCACCATTTTTGGAAAAATTATATATATATATATATATATATATGTATATATATATGTATATATATATATATATATATATATATATATATATATATATATACGTGCGGGCTATAACTTTTGAAAGAGTTAATTGATTTTAACGAAATTTGGCACACATGTTGGAATCCATCACCGCACGAAGTCTATTAAAAATGGGCCCAATCGGATCATTTTAGGGTGGTTTTTAGGGGTTGAAAAAAGTTTTTGGGCCCAAAAATACAGAAAAAATTCTCAGAATCGTTTCAAAATTGAAATTTACTCTTTTAGTAGCAACTAAAATGTGCTCCCGAAATTTGAAAAAAATCGGCCCGCCAGGGCCGGATTTACAAATTTTATGAAAACACTAGTTTGCAGATAGTGAGTTATTTACTGAAAGGTGTATTTAATTTGGTGTAGATGTTCGATGATAGTAATCTTGCAATTAAGAAAAAAACTGTTAATTTAAGGGGTGTATTAAGGGGTAAATTTTTTTATTTTTACCAAAAAACTTAAGTTCATGTAATAAAACCAGACTGCCTGTATTAGCAAATACACTATATTGTCGGCAGGGTTTGGGCACTGCGACCCGGGTTTTTTTGTTAATCTTGCTACGTTTCGACTACTTTATTTAGTCTTCGTCAAGCCCTTAAAAATGCATATACATATATATACAAATTCAATTATACTATAATCAGTAAAAAATATATAAAAAATTTTGTAAATTATTACCATAACTAATAAATGAAATAATCAATCAAATGATTTAGAGCCTGACGAAGACTAAATAAAGTAGTCGAAACGTAGCAAGATTAACAATAACACGATTGTTTTGTATTATTAATCCAAATACCTGAGATTTATTATTGAATTTACAGATAATTTTGGTGGAGGAATGACCACTAGACCGGATTCATATTTGAACGACGCCGCCACTGCTTTTATACGTAAAATACAGGTATATAGAACTGAACGCATAACTCACCTAAGTGCGTGACTAAAGGGACGCTCTAAAAATAAATAATTGTACTTGTGACGTCATTGCGGCTAATGCCGCTAATAACGTTGAAATGATGACATTTAGTCTAATTAATTTATTATTTCAGACACACTATTTCCGTAATGAAACCAAAATAATTCGTTTTAAAGCATTTTATAAAGTTGAAAAGATTTCTCTAATAACAAAATAAAAAAAACCCGGGTCGCAGTGCCAAAACCCTGCCGACAATATAGTGTATTTGCTTGTATAGGACCATGTGGTTTTAGACTTTTATTATGTGAAATTAAGTTTGTTTTTGGGCAAAATAAAAAATTTAACCCCTTAATACACCCCTTAAGATAACATTTTTTTCTTAATTGTAATATTATTATCAATCTAACGTCTACACCGAATTAAAGACACCCTTCAATAAATAAGTCACTATCTGCAAATTAGTGTTTTCAAAAAATGTGTAAGTCCGGTCCTGTTGGGCCGATTTTACTAAAATTTTAGAGGCACTTTTTAATTGCTATTAAAGGGTTAAATTTCAATTTTGAAACGATTCTGAGATATTTTTCGGTATTTTGGGGTCCAAAAACTTTTTTCAACCCCTAAAAGCCACCCTTAAATTGATCCGATTAGGCCCATTTTAAATAGGCTTCGTGCGGCCATGGATCCCAACATGTGTGCCAAATTTCGTTAAAATGAATTAACTCCTTCGAAAGTTATAGCCCGCACACATATATATATACCTATATATATAAATATATATATATATATATATATATATATATATATATATATATATACATATATATACAAACATTTTTAAAAATGGTGCCAAAGTGTTTAGGAGGTTATGAAACGTCGAGAAATTTTGGTCCGACCCCTAGGTCCCGCCATCCGACCGACGCCAATAGTGTATGTTGCCATATGGCAAATACACTAAAAACTAAAACAACACGCTTTTATGAACTAAAGAATGCAAAATAATTTGACAACAAAATTAGTTTTACTACAAAAAGCGTGGAGTGCTTAATATCGCTAATACATTTTTCATATACTAGGTAGCTAATAGGGATGTTGACTGTATTCAAATAGCTCCCGTGTAAGCTTTTGAGCCTCCTTTGGTATGAACAGGTGACGTCACACGACTAGTATTGGCGTTTTGGACCGAAATTTGAAACGGGATTTAAAATACATGACTTTTAAGGCTTGAGTTGTATTTAAATAAAAATAATAAATATTTGTGGCAATATTAGGTACTTATGCACGATTTAAAACACTTTCCCAAAAATATGCAACATCCCTATTTTAAACGTAGAGCTATCATGAAAATTTAAATAGATAGCACTCTACGCCTTTTACAGTAAAACTAATTTTGTTGTCAAATTATTTTGCATTCCGTATGGGCGTATGGTATAGTAATTACTAATAATGAAAACATTATTTTTGTGATGTAACTACAAATTTACGGTTTTCGGATTTTTTTCCTTTACTTGTATTATAAAACATTGTTTCTTGCCAATTTTTATGATTTTAGGTCAACGGGAAGTACCCTGTAGGTTTTGATTCCCTTGCGACTGTCAAAATATGCGGCATAAACGACCATATCTTTTGATTGCGTTGACTTGGAAGTTTGATTTTTTTTCACAGCTCCAAACGATTGCAGACCTGAGTATTTGATGTTAATTTCGAGATGCCGCGGCCGTGTATTTGGAGGTTTAGCGGAAAGACATGACGATTTTTTTCATCTTACGACAAGACGAGGTTCGAATTATCGAAATTCCACTTTAAGTGGTCTTTCATGGAGGCACGCGTAAATCAGTAGATGAGTCAGTAAGTCCTGACGGACATTCAGTTTTATAAAAAAAAATACTACCAGATAACGCGGTAGACTCCATAAGCCGCATTAAAAAGCACTGCAGTAAAGAAGAAATGTAGGAGAAAATGACGATGATGAACAAAGCGAGGACATCGGTTTAAATGCGAAAGAGCGAGACGGTAGCAGGGGCGGCAGGTGGGCGGGCAGGGTGAGTACTCGTTCGCTTTGATGATATCTGAGTGATTTCGCTCATTTACTATGTCGCCGACTTGCTTAAGCTCTTCCTGTACTCCTATTCACATTCACGTATTTAGTATTATGTTTATGAATTGAAACTTAATGCCTTGACTTTACATAATTGCTATGAAAATACACACCGTTATAAATTACAGTTTTCTTGTAGCCGAGGTCAGTGGCGCGGAAACTTTTTGAACTGCAGCGTCCGAGATATTATTGAAGTTTAAGGCTGTCGGAACGCTCTGAATTTAAGCCAAAAATAGAGCTTCGGCTGTCAACTGATTGTAAACTTATTCGTCAACATTCCGCCAAACATTCTTTCTCTATAAGGAAAATAAAGGACAAATCTAGGTCTCTAATGGACTACTTTTGTTATGTATGTACGATTTACTAGAAAAAAGTTGGCATTAATTGTGCCAAAAAAACACACGTTTTCAATGTCATACTACGACCTTATTCGTATTTATTTCACAAAACTGTTCCATCACAAACCTAAAGTGACTTTTCCTTGTTCGGAAAAGTTTTTTAAATCTTCAAAATATTTCCCAAACTTAGAGTAATCAATTGACAGCGGCACCCTTGCAATAGCATTTTTTAGCCTCGTAGTTGGCACCAGCCAAAAACTAAAACGTGCGGATGTTTTGAGCGAGACAGAGCTAAAGAAGATCACACCCACAATATATCTTTTGCCTACCTCGCCCCTTAACCCTGGGTCTCAGCACAAACATAATTCAGAGCGTTCCGACAGCCTTAAAAATGTTTGGATCACTTTCACACAGTTTGTGCTGAGACCCAGCGGTAAGAGGCGAGGTAGGCAAAAGACATATTGTGGGTGTGACCTTCTTTAGCTCTGTCTCGCTCAAATTATCCACACGTTTCAATGTTTGGCTGGTGCCAACTACGAAGCTAAAAAATGTTATTGCAAGGGTGCCGCTGTCAATTGATTACTCTAATTTTTGGAAATATTTTGAAGATTTAAAACACTTTTCCGAAAAAGGAAGTGTCACTTTAGGTTTGTGATGAAACAGTTTTGTGAAATAAGTACGAATAAGGTCGTAGCATGACATTGAAAACGTGTGTTTTTTTGGTACAATTAATGCCAACTTTTTTCTAGTAAACTGTACATAAATAACAAAAGTAGTCCATTAGAGCCCTAGATTGGTCCTTAATCTTCCTTATAGAGAAAGAATGTTTGCAGAATGTTGACGAATAAGTTTACAATCAGTTGACAGCCGAAGCTCTATTTTTGGCTTAAATTCAGAGCGTTCCGACAGCCTTAACTTTTTTAGTGACATTTGTAAGAAACCGAGGGGAAGTAGAATGAAATAAATAAAGGAGAAATTAGTTTGTCTCCTAAATTACATGAAACTGACAAGGACAGAAGTTTATAGTGTGTTGTATTTTCATACGTAAAATAGTAAGACAAGGGTGAACGGCTTGAATTTGACGTTTAAAATTACGAACAATTGAAATACAATATAATTTCTGTAATAAAGTGAAACATTGATAAAGAAAAACAGTTGAAACATTCTATTTTTTTAATTCTTGGAAAAAGAATTTATGTCTATTTATGATAAACGTAGTTCATTTACAAGCAAAAAAAAACTAATCTATGTAAAATATTTCATCAGCAGAAATGAATGCATAGATTAAATTTGCTTTTGACTACATTCGCTGTCAAAGAAATATCTTGTTTTTTAAATTTAACTTTAATTATAAAATTCTACAGATACCTATAATACATTTTTAAGATCAGCAACAGCTAGGGTTATTTAGAACTGGTACTAACTCATCTTTTTAATTTATTGTTTTTTTAATAATAAATTGAAAATTCAATTGATACTTTTACCAGTTTACCAGGATTCGAACCAAGGAGTTGGAGGCTTGTCATACAGTAGTCATAGAAACGTCAAATATTCCCCAATCTAAATGAAGAAGGCATGAAAGGTTTTGGAGCAAAGATATTGTACAGCCATTTAAAAAAATAATAGCTTGAAGAAAAAAAAAATATTTTTATAAAACCGAAGCCGGAGGTAAAATTTTAGTAAAAACAAAGTTGTATAAATTATAAGATAAATTCAAAATCATTCCTTTAAAAATGGAGACCACTTTATGGACCTGGCACTTTTCGTTTCCTATCGAACAGTTACGCTTTTGTATGAATTATAAGGGACTACTTTTGGACATCCCTATATAATAAATCCGCTTAACATATTGATAAGGTTTCTCAAAGTTTTTAACGTGTTATTTTTTCAAATTTAAATACACAATTTATTAAACACATGTTGTATTGAAATGAAAACCTTTAAATACATTAAAAATATAAACAAAGTTGACCGCAAAACAAAGTTTATTTAGTGTCTATCTAAAAATAAAAACCCGGGTCGCAGTGCCAAAACCCTGCCGACAATATAGTGTATTTGCTTATACAGGCAGTGTGGCTTTATTTTGCGAGCTTAAGTCGGTTTTTGGACAAAATAAAAAAATTTACTCCTTAATACATCCCTTAAAATAACATTTTTTTTTTAATTGCAATACTATTATAAATCGAACCTCTATACCAAATTATATACAACTTTCAGTAAATAATTCACTATTTGTAAACTAGTGTTTTCATAAAATTTGTAAGTCCGGTCCTGTCGGGCCGATTTTATTTAAATTTTAGGGACACCTTTTAATTACTACTAAAGGGTTAAATGTCAATTTTGAAACAATTCTGAGAATTTTTTCGGTATTTTGGGGCCCAAAAACATTTTTCAACCCCTAAAAACTACCCTTAAAATGGCCCGATTACGCCCATTTTAAATAGGCTTCTTGCGGTGATGAATTTCAACACGTGGGCCAAATTTCGTTAAAATCAATTAACTCTTTCGAAAGTTATTGCCCGCACATATATATATATATATATATATATATATATATATATACGTATATAAATATATATATATATATATATATAAACATTTTCAATATATATATATATATATATATATATATATTTTGATGTTCTCTTGCGTAGACGGACTCCCACTTGTTGCAACACTGTCTTAAAAAAAGAGAAAAGAAAAGAAAGACAACAATTGAATCTGTGTTCTCGGCGTCGCAGGAGGTTATCAGTTCTTAATTTGCTGGGCCCGTTTAGTTTCTTTGATAGAAATTTGATATCCGCCTATGGGCGTCCGATCAACACAGACCCTGAGGAAAGCAAGAAAGAAAACAATACAGTGTTTATTCCGAAATTATAATTAACAGTTTTATTAGACGTGCAGCGAGGTACAAAATCCAGTAGCGATTGTTCCGTATCAATAATACTTTTACGAAGAAGTAAATTGATCTCAAGGTACTGATTTAAATAAAATCGCTTAAATAACTAAAATTATAATAAGGTGAGCTATAGTACTATTCAATAAGTAACGGACAACCCAAACGCAACACACAATTACTTCAGTAAATTCAATTAAATATAAGATAAGCTATTTTACTCATTAGTTACAGAAACTTAGATATTACAGACAGACAACAGGACAAATAAATAACATAATACAGACTGAATAATAACTAACGGAGCCGATGCTTAAAACTACAGACAGAACGAAACCCGATTCGCAAAATACCGACTTAAAACTACAGAACAGAAACGGATACTTAAATTCTACAGACCGAACGGAACACCATTCGCAAAATACCGACTTAAAAACTACGGAACAGGACAGAACACAATTCGCAAAATACCGACTTAAAACTACAGAACAGAAACGGATACGTCTATACTTCCCAGATACCGGAACAGAGAGCGTTTGTTATTTTATAATTGTTTATTATTTTCACGAAACCGTCACCTAGCAAACATATTCATTCACAACAATGTCAGGCTTTATTGTTCGTTGCTAAGTGAGGCATGATATCGTAGTAGCCACGGATATCAGAAAATGCAATACAGAAACACAGCTGCCTATAACTGTTCAGATATAATTAAATTATTAACTATTTATTTAATTAACTATTAAGGTTATACTATATATTCTTGTGACATATGGGCATAATGTCACAATTTCCCACCAACAGGGGGACGGCGGGGAAAGTTCGCAAACATACTGCTCAAGATGGCAACACTGAACTGTCAAAAGTGACAACAATTAACCTCTGATCAACAAACAAAATTTTCACGGTGCGGATGAAACAAGGTTAAATCTAAATAACTAGCTTAAAATTACGAAGTCGGAATAAGTTTTAAACTTTCTTTAAGTGCTCTACGTGAGCTCGGAACAATCTATCAGTGACAGGGTCATTTAATTCTACACTAACTGGAGACAAAAATCGAACGATAGTACGGGGTCCGCTATACCTCGGGAGGAATTTTAAATGAAAGTTTGGCCTCATCTTTTGGTAATGCAATCTTTGAACAACGGAATCACCAACTTGAAACTTTGATTCAGGAGTACGATTGACATTATAATAACTCGCTTGACGATCATGCGATTGCTTCAACATGTCACGGACAACATCTGGAGTTAACGAATCTCGTTTTTCCCACACTGCAGGTAAATTCCACTTGAGATCCAGCGGGAATTTTATTTCTGGACCGAGAAAGACTCGACAAGGTAAATCATTAATACTTGTATGGTACGTTGCATTATTACACAATGTTATGTTGTTTAAAAGCAAATCCCAATTTGAATGATCGTTAAACTTTTGATGTAGCAGAATAGCCAGAGCTGCACGCACATTGCGTATAACGCGCTCAACGGCGTTTGATGCGGGGTGATACGGCGAAGAATTAATTGGACGGGAGCCCCACGAAATACAAAAGTCTCTGAATTTCTTGGATTTAAAAGGCGTCGCATTGTCCGATACAATAGAATCAGGAGGACCGTACATTGTAAAAACTTGATGTAAACATTTGACGATCGATGCAGAACTGGAATCCGGAATAGCGTATGTAATTAGCCATTTGCTAAAACCATCTAATATCAGTAACACATACTTGTTGCCGGCGCTGCTTGTTACAAGCGGTCCCATTAAATCAATGTATAAGCGGTTCCAAACCGCCGTAGGAGGACTAGACGACATAATTACTTTGTCGGGGTTTTGGTCGCTTTTATGACGCAAACATAACTGGCAGGCCTTAATGTGTTGTCGGACTTCTATAAACATCTTTGGCCACCAAAATCGCCTGGCAATAGAGCGATATGTCTTGTTAATTCCGGGATGAGCACCCATTTCAGAGTTATGAAACTGCTCGAGGATGCTTGGCTTGGCTGCACTAGGTACAACAATACGGGCTTTATTATGGCGCCCCACTAGACGCACTAGAAAATTGTCTCGAACGGCAAAATGTCTTACGTTCACACCTTGTAAAATTTGTCTTTTTATTGAATTTAATTCAACATTTTTATTTTGCATGTCTCTGAGTTCACTGAACTCAGTACTGACGTCAACAATTGAACACATAAGATCCGTCCATTTGTTTTAGATTCTTGGGCACAGGTAATCGGTGATGGCTTGGACCTTTTCACTATCCACAGCGAGACCAGACGACGAAATGCTGTGACCCAGAAACTTCAGTTCGGATTTCGCGAACTTCACCTTACTCGGGTTGACAGTCAGATTTGCGTCTCGAAGACGCCGCAACACCTCACGCATTTGGCTCATATGAGAGTCCAAATTGTCACTGTAGATGAGCAGGTCATCGAAAAACACAATTACATTTTTATATCATAAAATAGTTCACTCTTTAGTCGATTCAGAGCACTGGGCGATTCGGACAGTTCAATCTGATTAAACGCACTATTCAGATCCAGAGTTGTGAATACTTTAGCCCTTTTCAAACGTTGAAAGACGTGCTCAATCGCCAGAGCTGGAAACGCGTCCATATGGACCTTTTGATTTATCCTGTTTTCCGTCAAAGCCTCCGGAAATTCTGAACACAATCTATCAAATTTTTCAGTTGCGGAGTCCACGGCCATAATCGGAACCAATAATTCGACTGGGACGGAAGCAGGCAAGGAAATATACGGAATCGACGAATCCCGGTCAAATTCAAACGATACTGAATTTTCGGCACAGTTTAATATTGCCCTCATATTTTTCAAGGACTTACTACCAATAATTACTGAGTATGAAATATTTGGCAACACAAAAAAGATAAGTTTCCAAGTTTTATTCTTAATCTTTACAACTAATGTCGCCGAGTTTTCAGAACGGGTCGTTTGACCATTAGCTACGCGAGCATATTGTTCGCATTTCTTATAAGTACCTAACTTAAGAAAACTAAATAATTGGCCAGGTTAGCGCTAATGTAATTTAGCGTGGAACCCGTGTCCAATAGAGCAGAAGCCTTAACGTTACCTAAACTAATACTAATTATAGGGATAGACTTATCGACTAAATTCTTTGAACCGGCGGTTGCAGCGAAATAGTTCGAAATAGCTGCAATCGGAATTTTATTGAATAATTTTGGAGACGGGGCCGAAACGGGGGAAATTGTCGAACTATCACTATCAGTTGAACAATTACTACAAAAAATTTTGGGGTGATTATAGGCACTAACTACGGCATTGCATTTTCCGGTGATACCCGAGACTCACCAGAAACACCGGGCACTGGAGCACTGGGAGGCTGCGGCTCCCAGACGACTATAGGAGTATCCGTTGACTGCGGAGCGGGCGGAACGGTTCGGGATTTCGGCTTCAAGACGGCGGACAGGTACCGGACAGGTTGGAACAAGGCTCAGGCTTTCCAAACT
This sequence comes from Venustoraphidia nigricollis, assembly GCA_034508555.1. Taxonomy (NCBI): domain Eukaryota; kingdom Metazoa; phylum Arthropoda; class Insecta; order Raphidioptera; family Raphidiidae; genus Venustoraphidia; species Venustoraphidia nigricollis. Next base: position 1,044,702 of record JAVRKA010000020.1, read on the forward strand.
ACGCTCTGCTACCAATTTGATGTTCTCTTGCGTAGACGGACTCCCACTTGTTGCAACACTGTCTTAAAAAAAGAGAAAAGAAAAGAAAGACAACAATTGAATCTGTGTTCTCGGCGTCGCAGGAGGTTATCAGTTCTTAATTTGCTGGGCCCGTTTAGTTTCTTTGATAGAAATTTGATATCCGCCTATGGGCGTCCGATCAACACAGACCCTGAGGAAAGCAAGAAAGAAAACAATACAGTGTTTATTCCGAAATTATAATTAACAGTTTTATTAGACGTGCAGCGAGGTACAAAATCCAGTAGCGATTGTTCCGTATCAATAATACTTTTACGAAGAAGTAAATTGATCTCAAGGTACTGATTTAAATAAAATCGCTTAAATAACTAAAATTATAATAAGGTGAGCTATAGTACTATTCAATAAGTAACGGACAACCCAAACGCAACACACAATTACTTCAGTAAATTCAATTAAATATAAGATAAGCTATTTTACTCATTAGTTACAGAAACTTAGATATTACAGACAGACAACAGGACAAATAAATAACATAATACAGACTGAATAATAACTAACGGAGCCGATGCTTAAAACTACAGACAGAACGAAACCCGATTCGCAAAATACCGACTTAAAACTACAGAACAGAAACGGATACTTAAATTCTACAGACCGAACGGAACACCATTCGCAAAATACCGACTTAAAAACTACGGAACAGGACAGAACACAATTCGCAAAATACCGACTTAAAACTACAGAACAGAAACGGATACGTCTATACTTCCCAGATACCGGAACAGAGAGCGTTTGTTATTTTATAATTGTTTATTATTTTCACGAAACCGTCACCTAGCAAACATATTCATTCACAACAATGTCAGGCTTTATTGTTCGTTGCTAAGTGAGGCATGATATCGTAGTAGCCACGGATATCAGAAAATGCAATACAGAAACACAGCTGCCTATAACTGTTCAGATATAATTAAATTATTAACTATTTATTTAATTAACTATTAAGGTTATACTATATATTCTTGTGACATATGGGCATAATGTCACAATATATATATATATATATATATATATATAAACATTTTCAAAAATGGTGCCAAAGTGTTTAGGAGGTTATGAAACGTCGAGAAATTTTGGTCCGACCCCTAGGTCCCGCCATTCGACCGACGCCAAAAGTGTATGTTGCCATATGGCAAATACACTAAAAACCTACAAGTTTTTTAATAAAGCTATAGATAGATAGATGATTGTACCGTATGAAGAGCGCAATGCGCCACATATAGAAATAAAGTACCTTTACTTGTATACACGACAGCGACAGCAGTAGTAGAACCATCGGCTCCACCGTATTTCTGTATCACCTCGCGGGGCCACGCCCCACTCGGTAGCAGCAACAGTAGTGGAGCGCGTGGCTTTGTAGTCTTACCTCGCGGGGCAACGCCCAACAATCAGCTGTCAAACGACATTTGCGCAAGTAGTAACAAAAATCCCATAGACAAAAGCACTTTCAGTTTTTACCCGAATATTTTCCACTTTTCCGAGCTTTTTTTTTATTTTTCTTTCCCTAAAAACCTGATTCGAACTATTACACTTAAAAAAATTTAACCAAATCGGTCCAGTCATTTTCAAGTGATCCGCTTACCAAATACCAACGAACAGAATTCCATTTTAACACGCTTTTATTATCTTTACCTGTATGTTTGTTTGTTTGTTTGTAAAGGAATCTTTGAACGTGAAATTCACCCACTTCAAAACGTCAGATTAAACTGAAACTTTGCACACTTATCAAGAACCGATGACAATACAATAATTTAATAAGTTTGTCTCATTATCCTGACCAGGACCTTCAGGATGAAAAAAATTTAAAAAATTACAAGCAAGCTAACACGCTCTACAGTGATGTACGTTGAATTGCCTACCCGATAATAAAATCCGATATTGTTTTTTAGTTTTAGAATTAAAATTAGAGTTTAAAAAAACTAAAACAACACGATTTTATGGATCAAAATATGCACAATAATTTGACAACCAAATTAACTACTCTGCTATCTACTTAAATTTTCATAATAGCACCACGTTTAAAATTAGCTAGTAAATGAAAAATTTATTACCGATATCAAGCACTCCACGCTTTTTACAGTAAACTTAATTTTGTTGTCAAATTATTTTGCAGTTTTTAGTTCATAAAAACGTGTTGTTTTAGTTTTTTTAAACTCTAATTTTATTTTTCTAGACTTTCACTATGTGTATTTCTTTTTGATTATTGTTCAGTATTTTATAAATTTCACGATCGAATGATTCACTCATTTCGTATTCCATAATATAATAGTGATAGAGCAGATGTCGACGACATTTTACCTGAAGGTATTGACGCTGGATGAGACGACAAGTGAGCGCGTCATTGCGCTCCGTGAGAACTAACAAGATAGGCGCATAATCTCATCGTGCAAACATCTTCCGCCAGTTGATTCCCGATGATTGATCGAACATATCCAATAACTCACCTGTCCTTCGAACACACACACATATACAAAACGTGATCATGCAAAAATGAACTAAATTCAATTGAAAGAGCGTCAACTTTGCGATTATATTTAATTTAAAAATATATTAAAAAGCTCCAAATAATGTGAACGATCATCGAAAAGTTTCTGTGAACACAAAAAAAAGACGAACAAGTACCGGTAGAACCCGTACTATGAAGACAAGGTTACTAGAAACTAAGGTTGGGCATTAGCATTATTGAAGGTATGACAGGGTGAAACCCGAGAGAGGGCGGACGAAGTAGGCTTGTGACGTCACATAGAGTTTTTTTCCAAACAGTTGGGATAACTAACTGAAAAACCAAACCATGAGCATCGGTGACGTAGGCGATCGTTTCAACCAATCAGAGATGTGACCATGTTTATAGCCTCTTACGCCCAACGTTCTAGTATTCTAGTAACGTTGAGTTCCGTATCGTTTTTAATGTTATCAGAATTTCACAATTGTCAAGGTTAATAAACAATATAAAATTAAGTTTGTCTCGCAATAATTCCACACAGAATTAGATATTAATGCTTTTCGATTATATTCCTTTACTTTGTGACTATGAGACCTTCCTTCATGCCATATAACAAAATTCAAGGTCAACGGGAAGAACCCTGCAGGTTTTGATGAGGTCAGTATCAAAATACATGATTTTTGAAAGGTCGCATCTTTTCATTGCGCTGAGTTCGAAGCTTAAGGGGGTCGTCTTATGTGAGGGGTCAAAAAAACCCAAAAATTTTTTTTTGCTTAAATTGCCTTTTTAGGATCTCCAGATTATGTTTGTGAAATAGTTTTTCGAAATTCGAAGTCGTTGGAAAGTTACAGAGGTTGGTGTAGAGTCAAGTGCTTCAATCTGTTACGCATACTTGATTTTTCAAACGCGTTTTTCTCGAAACTTTATTTTTTAAAATGGTTGCCACGATATCTCAAAAACTAATGGTCCGATTGCGTTGAAATTTTTATGGTATCTTCAGTACATCTATAGTTCTAGCCCGAACCAAAATCATTGTGATAACTGTAATAGTTTTTTTATTCTTCAAGCTGGAATAGTAAAAAAACGATGAAAATCGTAAATTTTTTTTCAAATCTTCACCAAACATGAATTTTTCAATATTTCGACTTAATTTTGGTTCCGGCTGTAGTCACAGGCCTACCAATTAAAACGCAATTTGACTTGTTGATTTTAGATAAGCAGAACAGTATGTATCGTGGCAACCGTAAGCCTACTTTTTTTTTTACATGGGCGTCATCCCGGAGATCTACAGTCGGTTCAACTGTACATTTCAACGTGAAAAAATTTGGAAAGGTTGGTGAAATGTCAATAAATACATGATGAAAATATTAAGGTAGTATACATTCATTGTTCGCCACAAAAAATTCCCAAAAAAGCGTGAAAAAAACAGTTGTCACATAAGACTACCCCCTTAATTTTATCAAAGGATTATGGGGCTAAAAATCTTAGTACTTACTTGGTATTAATTTCAAAGAAATTTTCATTCTGGGGTACGCAATCCTAAAAAGAGAATATGTGCTCACAAGCCCACGGTTGGAGTAGTTCATAAATAGTGCGTCAGTTGTTGATTGTGCTCTATCTGTTTCTATTTACCTCTAATATGTCGTTTTTTCGTTTCATCGCATTACGAACATACCCTTGCTATAGAAATTGCATTAAAAAAAATTCAAGCCCATATTGGCTAAGATTGTATGAAAAATTTTATGTACAATAAAATTTCCTATGCTTTATGATATTTTTCCGTCAAAGAGCAAAATAAATAAGCAATGGAAATAGTACAGAATCTGCAAAAATGGCTGTCCTGGAGAGGTGTCCCCTCAAAGGATGTGTCTACTAAACGAGATTTTACTATACAGGTACAGATGAGACGACGAACTTGAGTTGTTCTCTCTAATAACAACGGCTTAACTTCTCCGAGAATAAAGTCTACCATTTATAAAAGTAGACAGTGTCAAAGATTCGCATAATCGATAAGATACGGTAGAACAAAATATCACACGAGATTACAGCGTGTAACAGAATTTCAAAACGTGATTCAACCGAAGACTATGTCTTCGCTTTACAATAAAATTACTCTAATATACCCGTCTTTCAAAAAAAAAAAAAAATAATAATAATAATAATATAAAGGCCAATTTCTTTAAGAACCACACTTTGGAACCCGAAAGTTTTTTGTCCGGCACAAATGGTTTAAAACAGTCCACTTATAAAATAATTATTAAGATTTTGTCTCTATAGGAACCTTAACTCAAAACAATACCTGTCATGTGATATCAAAAATAGTTTTCTAAAACATTTTATGACATCAGATTCGATAAGTGCCAAAAATAAACTAAACTGTTTAAATTTTACCTTAATTTCACCCTTTTGTGAATAATTATAGTTGCTTACCTGAAACAAAAAAAAAATAATTAATAATATTGACTAACAACAGTAATAGAATATTAACAAAATAAAATTACTTGCAATACTGTTCATATTTTTATTTATATAAAAGACGTTTCCACCAACAGTTTTGGTCCTTTACAATTTTCATTGAAAATTGAAAAGGACCAAAACTGTTGGTTTTTGTTAATAAAAAATAATTAATATTTAAAAAAAAATCTTATCTATAGCTATTGAAAGATCATTTAAACGGGGTTCACAAGCTTAACAAATTAAAAATCAGTCAATTTATAGAATTTAGATAAATAATATTTTTCAAATAGTTGTTAGTGTATTTGCCATATGGCAACATACACTATTGGCATCGGTCGGATGGCGGGACCTAGGGGTCGGACCAAATTTTCTCGACGTTTCATAACCTCCTAAACACTTTGGCACCATTTTTAAAAATGTTTATATATATATATGTATATATGTATATGTATGTATATATAGATATATATATATATATATATATATATATATATATATATATATATATATATATATGTGCGGGCAATAACTTTCGAAAGAGTTAATTGATTTTAACTAAATTTGGCCCGCATGTTGGAATCCACCACCGCACGAACCCTATTTAAAATGGGCCCAATCGGGCCATTTTAAGGGTAGTTTTTAGGGGTTGAAAAATGTTTTTAGGCCCCAAAATACCGAAAAAATTCTCCGAATCGTTTCAAAATTGAAATTTAACCCTCTGGTAATAATTAAAAAGTGTCCCTAAACTTTTAATAAAATCGGCCCGACAGGACCGGACTTACAAATTTTATGAAAACACTAGTTTGCAGATAGTAAATTATTTACTGAAAGTTGTATATAATTTGCTGTAAAGGTTCGATTGATAATAATATTGCAATTAAGAAAAAAATGTTATTTTAAGGGGTGTATTAAGGAGTCAAATTTTTTATTTTGCCCAAAAACCAACTTAAGTTCGCATAATAAAGTCACACTGCCTGTATAAGCAAATACACTATATTGTCGGCAGGGTTTTGGCACTGCGACCCGGGTTTTTTTCTGTTGGTAATAATATTACAACTTCATAATGAAACATAAAACCGGCGCACAATTAAAACAAAACGAGAAACTAGTGTAGGTATATAGAAATGTAAGAGAATATGGAAACTTTATATTTTATAGTCTACTTATTTTTCGGGTTGCAAATTGCAAGAATCCAACATTGCAGATAAAACAAAACGACTGTCTCAGCACTCAGCAGTTTTAAACTGTTTATCGTTTGCACCATAAATAGAAATAAAAACGAACCGCTGCTCGGTCCAGTTGAATCTATTTATAGTAAGTTACCAAAATAGTAGTAATAATGAGTCATCATTACAATACAGTTTTGTTTTGGGAATAATCTATGATTTTGATACAGTCAAAGCCCTCTAAGTGCACAGCTCGGAACCGAGCCCATCCTTTAAGTGCACACTTCCCCTACGATCTTTTTCATCCCCACTCTTCTAACTCCTATAGCTATCTTTATTCAATCAGATGCTATAAACAATATCTCTAAAACTCTATGAATATGATGGAAATGGAAAGTTTGAAAATAGCGCGCTTACGGTCGCACGTGATTGGTCGCAGATTATTCGAAGTGGGGGCTGGGGAACGTGCACTTAGAGGGCGAGTTCGTGTGCAGTAAGAGAGCGTGTGCATTTAGAGAGCGTGCACTTAGAGGGCTTTGACTGTAATCGCAATGTTGCTATTTGAATGATATTCATTCGAAATGATTCAGTTAATGTTTCATAATAGGTGTGTTGGTGTGGTTGAATGAATGTTTCAACTCTCGAATAAATTTTCCTCTCGGTTTCGATTGTCAGTTTTGAGAGAGTCACCTATATACAGTGCTTCATAGTATAGACGCAGATAAAAGATGTATGTAATCGTATTCAATACTGTGCATATAGTATATTAGCATCTCAAATGGTTACGATGTAAGTGAAAACACAATTCATTCTATCTGTCTATGCTTTCAATATGATTATTATAGCGAATGAATTTTTTATTATGAGGCTTGAGAGATTTACCTTCATGCAGTGCATCATAGAACACTGGCAGGTAAAAGATGATGTAATCATTATATTAAGGTAGTTGTGGTACAATATTGTCAAAAAGTTATAGATTATACACGCCACAAAAGTATACTAGCTTGTAGCTAAGTGATCCATAATTTGTACGCAAGACTGTACCCGTGGAAACGTAACCCATGCAGTATTCATATGCATGTATGCTTTTCTATAAATTGTTGAACTTTAAACCGTTATTTATAAATAATTAGACGGTCAAAAACGTTTTCTTATTTTTTTTTAAACTCATAACAAATGCATTGAAACACTGTCAGTTTTTGAAAAGTTTCTGACAGTTCTTTTTTTATAAATAAGAAACTGGTTCAAAACTACAGAGATCGTATACAATCAATGTTAATTATCCAATTTTTAATTGAATTTATCTCGGATTATATACTGTCGATCGACTTCAAATTTTCAGGGTAATTGTATTATCATGTCCTTAATAAGTATACAAAAATTAAGAACTACCTTAAATACTGTGAAATGCAATCTGAGAGAGACGACTGCATGCGGTGTTTTAAAGAGTAAAGAAAGAGCGTACTATAATAAATTATTACTGGAGATTGTATTATAAATCGTAACTCGTATAGGTATAAAAATTATTCGACTGAGTTTTAATAACCTCTCGAGACACCTTCAAGACATTTTAATAACCGAATAGTTCGACAATTTTCACTCGAAATATCCTTTCTTTAATACGGTTCACTTATTGGAGTTTTAAAATAATTAAACAATAAGTAAACCCGTCCCATGCGTAAAACTGTAGCTATAAAACTGAAGCTATAAGTGTTATTTTATATCGGCTTTTTAATTGAAATCGACTACAGCCGGACGAAGTCGGGTCGGTTAGCTTGATGATACAAACAAACAGATCCACAATAATTATCAGTAATAATAATAATGAAAATCGTGTTTTCAGTTTTTTTCAAATTTCTTAATTAGCGCAAATTAAGGTTGTCAGAACGCTCTGAATGTAAGCCACACTACAAGGCTAAACAATATTATTGCAAGGGTGCCGCTATCAATCGATTACGCTAAGCTTTGGAAATATTTTGAAAACTTAAAAAACTTTTCCAGAAAAGGAAGAATCGCTTTAAGTTTGTGATGGAACAATTTTGTGAAATAAGTACGAATAAGGTCGTAGTGTGACATTGAAAACGTGTGTTTTCTTCCACAATTAATGCCAACTTTTTTCTAGTAAATCGTACATAAATTACAAAAGTAGGCCATTAGAGACCTAGATTTGTCCATCTTCCTTATAGAGAAAAATTTTTTGCAAAATGTTGACGAATAAGTCTACAATCAGTTATCAGCCGAAGCCCTATTTTTGGCTTAGTTCCGACAGCCTTGGAAACATTTTTGAACGGCTGTAGCTCTGACATAAAAAAGATACTGAAATCACCATGTGTTTTTTATAAATGCAGCTTTGAAAAAGACATAATATTTTTTTTTTTTTGGAAAATTTTAGCTACAAAGTATCGACTTAACTACAATATCTAAGTTTCTATCCTTGTTTTAAATACACAATAAAAATATTATTTCCGTGTCTTCTGCGGGATCGTAAAGTTTTATAGTCAAGGCGGGCGTACAGTTCTACTTGTGCAGTATTTTAAAGCATTTTGCTGAGTTTTAAAACCCATATATTATTCTAAACGTTCTATAAATCACACATAAATCACTCCACTAAATCTAATTTTATATTAAGAACACATACTTATAAAAATTTACATCTTTTTTATCTGCGGGTAATGAATTCTTAAGTCTTAACTGCATGCATTTAGTGGCATTTTATGCAGGGATTTATTTTAAGAATATTCAAATAAATGAAACAAAACTCGGGTCGAGTGCCAAAACCCTGCCGACAATAGAGCCCGGTCAAAATAGACAAAAATGTAGTGGGAAACGTACACTAAAATGTCTATTTTGACCGGACTAATATAGTAATTTGCTAATACAATCATTACCATTTTATAATGTAATCTTAAATTTGTTTTTTGAGGAAATAAAATATTTAACTCATTAACACACCCTTTCAAATATGTTTTTTATTTGCAAAATTATTGCCAATCTAACCAAATTAAATATACCCTTCAGTATAAAACAAGGACCTATCAGCAAACTAACATTTTCATAATATTCTGAACCTGTCGGGTCGATTTCATTAAAGTAGTTGTCGTGGTACAATATTGTCAAAAACTTATAGATTATACGCGCCACAAAAGTGTACAAGCTTGTAGCTGAGTGATCCATAATTCGTACGCAAGACTGTACCCGTGGAAACGTAACCCATACATATGCATGTATACTTTTCTATAAATTGTTGAACTTTAAACCGTTATTTATAAATATTTAGACGGTCAAACATTTTTTCTTATTTTTTTTAACTCATAACAAATGCATTGAAAGACTGTCAGTTTTTGGAAAGTTTCTGACAGTTAGTTCTTTTTTTATAAATAAGAAACTGGTTCAGAACTACAGAGATCGTATACAATCAATGTTAATTATCCAATTTTTAATTGAATTTATCTCGGATTATATACGGTCGATCGACTTCAAATTTTCAGGGTATTATCATTGTATTATCATATCCTTAACTAAGAATTTTCTGACGGTGTGCCTTAACCACGACAACTACCTTAAAATTTAAGCAGAACATCTTTAATGTAATGAAACAATAAAAATGATTTAAAGCAAAAATAATTACATTATGTTCTATGCTCCTTTTCATCTCTTTCAAAAGTTTCTTCTTCCTCCTCTTTAATAATAAAATAATGACTGATTGCTAAAGCATGCGCTAATCTTACGTGAAAATATATTTTATCGACTTTAAAAATAGTTCAAAAATCGCACCCACATTCAAATTTGATTTATAACAAACCGATTGTACGTATAAAACTATTTTGAATTCGCGAGGTTCTAAACAAGAAAATAGGTGATGTTTACATTAGAGCTTAGGATATTGTAAACATTGACTTTGTACATTATTATTATACATTATATACAAAGTGATCAAAAAATATAGAAACTGAGATACCACACAGGACTTGACATTTATGATGCTATTCCGTACGGCCAATGTTAGAATCTACAGCACTCTAAAATTTGTCTTACTTTACCTTATGTAATGTCAAATTTGTAAGAAAATGACAAAAAATTAACAACACTGTTAAAAATCATAAGTTAAAAAATTGCAATAACTTTCGAAGGAGTTAATGAATTTTAACGAAATTAGACCCACAAATTGGAAACCATCACCGCATGAAGCCTGTTTAAAATGGAATCAATCGGGTCATTTTAAGGGTAGTTTTAGGGGTTGAAAAATGTTTTTGGACCCCAAAATATCAAAAAAATTATCAGAATCGTTTCAAAATTGAAATTTAACCCTTTAGTAGCAATTAAAAAGTAGCCCTAAAAATTTTAATAAAATCTGCCTTTCAGGACCAGACTTGCAAATTTTATGAAAACACTAGGTTACAGACATGAGACAGTGAGCTATTTACTGAAGGGTGTATTTAATTCAGTGTAAATGTTCGATTGATAGTAATATTACAATTAAAAAAAAGTATTTATGGGGTGTATTAAGGGGTTGAATTTTCTATTTTGCCCAAAAACAAACTTAAGTTCACATAATAAAACCACACTGCCTGTATTACACAATATTGTCGGCAGGGTTTGGCGTTGCGACCCGAGTTTTTACATGTTTTATATTACTTATTAAATAATAATGTAGTGATAATGGTTTGGCAAATGTTGTTGTTAATGGTTTTTATAAGAATAATAATAATAAATAATAAAATATATATTTGTTTAGTCCAGATGGGATACAAAAAAGTCAAAAACAATATTTTTACAAAATTTCCCTATACTGTAGGGTGTCACAATAAATTAGGTAGTTTATTAATGCTTCTTTAATTTTCTTTATATTTTTTTACATTTAATTTTTTTTGTAATGATCATAACTTTAAGGCTGTCGGAACGCTCTGAATTTAAGCCAAAAATAGAGCTTCGGCTGTCAACTGATTGTAGACTTATTCGTCAACATTCTGCAAAAATTCTTTCTCTATAAGGAAGATAAAGGACAAATCTAGGTCTCTAACGGACTACTTTTGCAATTTATGTATGATTTACTAGAAAAAAGTTGGCATTAATTGTGCTAAAAAAACACACGTTTTCAATGTCACACTATGACCTTATTCGTACTTATTTTACAAAACTGTTCCATCACAGACCTAAAGTGACTCTTCTTTTTTCGGAAAAGTTTTTTAAATCTTCAAAATATTTTCAAAAATTAGAGTAATCAATTGACAGCGGCACCCTTGCAATTGCATCTTTTATCCTTGTAGTTGGCAGTAGCCAAAAATTGAAACGTGCGGATGATTTGAGCGAGACAGAACTAAAGAAGGCCACACCCACAATATGTCTTTTGCCTATCTCGCCCCTTACCGCTGTGTCATAGCACAAACAAAATTCAGAGCGTTCCAATAGCCTTAATAATTTCAATTTCTGCCGCACGAACAAATAACTTAAAAATTTCTGTCACCGTCTTTCTAACTATTTAGAGACACCTCGTATAAGTTCAGTAAAACAGATTCAGATCACACAAATCCACAAATACTTTTATGTGGAAAATATAGCCGAGGCTATCTTCATTATTGTCAGTTTCTTCACCCAAACGTCTCTCTTTTGTTTTAAATTTTAAAACGAAAACCCCGCCGATATTTGAAATGCTTTGTCGCAGCTGTTGGTTATCTAGTGTGTTATAAATTTTTAAATTATGTACGCCATTCGACTATTTGGTTTGCGTATGCGTGATCTCAAAAAGTTTCCAGTTTTTCAATATTTAACAAAAATCGTAGGTACCTACAGGCAGCACGGACTTCGGGGGAGGGGAGCGTCTTAACTGGAGGTGCAGCGAATTAATTTTTAACCGACTTCAAAAAAAAGGAGGAGGTTCTCAATTCGTCGGAATCTTTTTTTTATGTATGTTCCCCGATTACTCGAAGACGCCTGAACCGATTTGGAAAATTATTTTTTTGTTTGAAAGGGTAGGTATACATCCCAGGTGGTCCCATGGTCATCAGGTCAGGATCTGATGATGGAACCCTGGAGAAATCGAGGGAAATCTTCAAAAATGTGCGAAATCAAATCCACCACTAAAAAGTAAAAAATAAAAAAAACTTAAAAAAAAAATATTAACCTTCTTCAAAAAATCACTAAAAAGATGAAAATAATGAAATTTTGAGGTCGGCGCCTATTTAATAAAAGTAGATATGTAATTAAAAGTTTTTGTAATGAAATTAGCTCCGACAATACAAATTATGTACGTCTGTATGGAAATCAATCAAATTTCACCTTTACTTGGAACCAATGTCACGAATCCGTTAGTAGTCAGATAAAAGGCACCTCCTACGAGTTGTGCTTCTGGTTCTTTACTTATTCTTATTTTTGAGCTTATTTCAAATCAGAATAAATTGATTTAGCTATCATTTTGCTCAGAATTAACTGGTTTATTAATATTTATTATATACTCAGCGCAAAAAAATGTCATGCGAACTTTTAGTAAATCACAATTTTTTTAAGACCTACTTTAGGGAACAAAACCATATACCAAACAGTGTACATAAATAAAATAGAAAATTTATTTTGATTCTAATTTAGTCACCTAATTTCAAATCAGAATAAATTGATTTACCTATCACTTTGCTCAGAATTAACTGGTCTATTAATATAGGTTATATGTCTAGTGCAAAAAATTCATGCGAATTTTTATTAAATCACAATTTTTTTAAGCCCTACTTTAGAGAACAAAAATATATACCAAACAGTGTACATAAACAAAATAGAAAATTCATTTTATTCTAATTTAGTCACCTAATATTATACTCATAAAATGACCTCAGAAATAACAATCACCGGGCCCATATTATATATAGAGGTACTGACTGACACAAGGTGTGGATTCAGCCAAGCAGAATTCCTGTCTTTTTTTAAATATAATTACTGTATATCTAACTGGCCTGCTTCTGTACATTATTATTAGTGTATTTGCCATATGGCAACATACACTATTGGCGTCGTCGGATGGCGGGACCTAGGGGTCGGACCACAATTTTTTCGACGTTTCATAACCTCCTAATCACTTTGACACCATTTTTAAAAATGTTTATATATATATATATATATATATATATATATATGTGTGTGTATATATATATATATATATATATATATATATATATATATATATATATATATATATATATATATATATGTGTGTGTGTGTGTGTACGGGCAATAACTTTCGAAAGAGTTAATTTCTAGTAAATCGTACATAAATTACAAAAGTAGTCCATTAGAGACCTAGATTTGTCCTTTATTTTCCTTATAGAGAAAGAGTTTTTGCAGAATGTTGACAAATAAGACTGCAATCAGTTGACAGACGAAGCTCTATTTTTGGCTTAAATCAAAGCGTTCCGACAGCCTTAACTAATTTTTTTTTTATAGATCCTCAAAACATAATTGAAACTAAGAATTGGTGCTCTAAGTTCAAATAACACTGTTGGTCATCTTGAAAATATACTAAAGGTGCTGGACACCAGTCAATAAAACCGACATTAATGCAAACGAAGCCACGAGGAGAGGCAAATAATAATGCATTATAATAATGCAACGGACGTCCGGTTACAAATACTGATTCGGTCTTATTTCGTTACGAAATCACTGACGCCAATTATTATTAATTCTTATTATACGTCGGCTCCGCCATGTCTAGCATTCAAAGAATCAATTCGGAAAGACACAAATCTTAATAACATTGATTACTATAGTTACAGTATGTTGTAAAAGACCTTGGAACTGTGCACTTAGCAATTACTACTGAGTAGACTGAATAAGAAACAGATACTAAGTATTAACTGTCCGACTGCAATACTAAAATGAGTAATGTACAACCATTGACAGAGAAAACTGACTGTGCAGCATGCCAAAACCATAGACAGAGGAATCTAGAGACAGAGCATGTACTAAGGTTTTAAACGAATGGAGTAAAGCCGATTAAGGGAGGCGATGAGGTGAGTGGTGTCCGTTTATTATTGGTCGGCGCACTGCGCATGTCTAGTTGGTAGTATGGTGTAAAAGAAAATTTCTTTTGTATGCAGCACAATGCGCCGACCAATCAAAAATCGACACCATTCTTACTCTGTACCCGTCCCTCAATGAATTCCCCCTGCAGCTGTATAACTCCTTCCCTATAATTACTAGATCCATGGCCACAACAAACTCAGCAGAATGAGATACGAGTGGTAATTACCTATTCACGTCCTTTTCTAATTAAACTCGGACCAATAGCGTACACACAAATTTATATTCTGACCAATAGCGCTTACATAGATTTGCAGTTTGGAACGCATTACGTTTATAAAAATTGAGAGTCACTTAATTTTATTTCTTTCTAGCAATTTATAGGGGCTATACGCCCTGTGCATTACTGAAATAGAGAATGTCCAGTCCATTTTATATGTCAAAATATGCAGCAATACAACGAACAATAGATACTAAATATGGACATGCACCTATAAGCGTTAGTAGAGTGCTAAACTAATCGGTGTCTGAATTTAATCAAATAAAACCGCAAGGTCACTCAGATTGTAAAAAAATGCACTTGGCAAATTTCAAGCTGTAATCACAAAATGCATATTATTACTATTTTTATTAGCTGTGATTAACCTTTAAAATTTGACTTGTTGCTTAAAAATTTCAAAAAAACTTTTTTTTTTGTCCTAAAATTTGTATCAAAAAACGTTATATTTGTCAATATTCCCTTACAGCACATCACGTGATTTGAAAACACGGGAAATCTAATTAACATTTTACAATTTTTTTCTCTTCAAATGTTCAAAATATTGAGAAATTCAGCTTGATCAACAATTCTTTTGGAATCTATTTTTCTCTTCATACAATGCCGAAAATACGTACCTACTGCTTCGATTTTAACGCAGAAAGTCTAACATTTATGTACTGCTGAAATTACTCGCATGCCGTCTGTAACGAAAGTGCGTACTTTCGGTATCGGACATCATGTTACGCGGAGTGCAGGAATTTCAACTTTCTGCCCTTACGGTGTAAATATACTATTGTGAGCATGGCCTTGTATAAGAAGTATCTCAATATTTTTATGAATTATTCACGGGAAACCCTAGAAAACCTCAACAAGGTGACAGGCACGGAAATTACCGTTTCTTGGCGAGAGGTAGTGAAAAAAATCCCAACTACGTCTGTCCCCGCCGGGATTCGAATTTTTCGAGTGTATTTTTATTCTTAACTAGCGGCCTAGTCCGGCTTCGCCCGGGTGTAAATGTAATATATAGGATATAAAAGATGAGAATCATTATCATTAAATTCTCAGCGTGTATTGAATTTGCGCGAATTCAATAGCTTTTATTTGTGAATGTTCAAAAGTCAAAGAAAAATCTTATTTCCCAAAAAGAAATTTAAAAAATTCTGTTGATCCGATCACTACCAAACTTCAGAAGATCACCCGCTGGGCTAATCTAAAGATTG
Organism: Venustoraphidia nigricollis; assembly: GCA_034508555.1. Taxonomy (NCBI): domain Eukaryota; kingdom Metazoa; phylum Arthropoda; class Insecta; order Raphidioptera; family Raphidiidae; genus Venustoraphidia; species Venustoraphidia nigricollis. The sequence goes on from JAVRKA010000020.1 coordinate 1,060,329, forward strand.
TCTGAAAATTTCATCAAAAATGGTCTACCCGTTTGGAGTCCATAGATTACATATACATCGTCTTTTATCTATATAGATTATTAAAATGAAAAAAGTGATTATTGTGACATAACGATAATAGTTGGACATATAGTATCGCGAAGTTTTTTGTAGTTATTGATATGTTCTTTAATATTGTAGAAAATACTTTTGTTCTACCATCAATAGTTTCCGCAGCGCATGCGACGAAAGATGTTTTATGGCATTTTTTTTACACCTTGAGTTACGTTACTAAAGTTTTAGTAAGGATCCCTAATATTTTCTAGCAATATATATAGCGTATGTTACTCAGGATGAATGTAGCTTTATAATAGTGAAAGAATTTTTTAAATCGGCACAGTAGTTTTTGAGTTTATTCATTACAAACATACACACAAAAATACAAATCTTTCCTCTTTATAATATTAGTATAGATTAGGACTTGGATTAGTTTTAAGACGGGCAAAATAATTATATACCCACCACAAACTTGAAATTCGTGACTGACAATTTACAGGGACATGAGCAAATTCACAACAATATGCACCACGCATCAAAACAAACCAGCTAGTTCCATTCTCACATCACCATTAATGGAAGGTACCTATACATTTTAACAACGTTATATAAGTCAATCTGAAATATAAACAATGGTAAACGCCCGCGACTCGTTCTATGCATCACAAACAGAACTAGATAAATAATAAACACAAATTTACGTAAACAGCTGCAACCAGATAGACATTATTATGTTGCGCGATATCAAAGGATGAAACATTTATATACCTTGTCATTACATTATATGAAAGTTCTACAGGAAGTATAACTGCAAGCAGGAAATCGGTGTATATTATTTCTCAAAGGCGTTTTTCTGTCGGTATGAAATATCTCCGTTAATAATGTATCAAACTTAATTTTCGATACGCCATTTTGGAGACTATTTTTCTATCTAATGATGAAAACTAAGTTAATGTCTTAAGACTGTCGGAACGCTCTGAATTTAAACCACACTACGAGACTAAAAAATGCTATTGCAAGGGTGCCGCTGTCAGTTGATTACTCTAAATTTTGGAAATATTTTGAAGATTTCAAAAAACTTTTCCGAAAAAGGAAGAATCACTTTAGGTTTGTGATGGAACAATTTTGTGAAATAAGTACGAATAAGGTCGTAGTGTAACATTGAAAACGTGTGTTTTTTGGCACGATTAATGCCAACTTGTTTCTAGTAAATCGTACATAAATTACAAAAGTAGTCCATTAGAGACCTAGATTTGTCCTTTATCTTCCTTATAGAGAAAGAAAGTTTACAAAATGTTGACGAATAAGTCTACAATCAGCTATCAGCCGAAGTCCTATTTTTGGTTTAAATTCAGAGCATTCCGACAGCCTTAAAATTAATGTTTTCACTAAAAAATTATAGTTTAAAAATTTTAACAAATTTGTTATAGAAAATAACATACACTACGTGATGGATGATATGCTAGGTAGTTATTAGTAAACTTGTCACTTCTATTATCCAACAACTAATTCAAAAAGTGCGGAGCGTTTTGTCTAAATTAAAAGTATACATAACCAAAAAGCGCTCCATGGGTTTTGAAATAGTTATTGGCATAATTAAAATAAAGAAATATGTACTGTTTAAAATAAATCAAATTTTGATACGTGGGATGACCCTATTGCACATTTAAGAGAGAGAGAGATTGTAGATTATAGACGCCCAACAGTTGAGAGGTCATCAGCGTCTATTTGCACATTTAAAACATAATATTTTCGTATATTGCGGTATTTTGCAACAAAAACAATAACTCATTCTTTAGTCAAATTAGTATTTTCAAATTCTTTACTCAAACAAATATAGGTTTCCAGTACAAAACAATGGAATGCAATGCTCATGATCACAGCACACTATTGCGTATTTTTGACATAATGGTTTCACTGTATTCCATAAACAAAAGCTAATTAACGATATTTTACAGTTAAAGATCACGCGAAGAATAATATGTCGTATTGTTCTGATGTCATACTTTATAGTGTTGTGGTATATTATTTTGTGTACTGCTTGCTACATGCCATTTGGTATTTACCCGCCTGTTTTTAGGGCTTTGTACCTCAAAAGGAAAAAACGGAACCCTTATCTGCCTGTCCGTCCGTCTGTCACAGACAATTTACTCCGAAACTACCAGACCAATTGAGTTGAAATTTGGTACACATATGCAAGTCGATGACTTAAAGACGAACGTGTAACGTAAATAAATGAGTTTTGATCATGGGGGTCGTTTTTGGGGGGCAAATTAGGAAATTAAAAAAAAAGGTTTACAAACTGTACTGTGCGACATCTCAAATGAAAGGGCTTGTAGTAAGGGTCTCAAATATATTTTTTTATAATTTGAAAATAAATAGTTTTAAAGTTATGTATTTAAGAAAATAGATGAGAAATGACCATCTCCGAAACTACTGAGCCTAAAATTTTGAAAACAATAAGGAATGTCGGGTCTCACCCATAGTTCTCAGGAAAAGCTGCTAGACTGCAGTTTTTATGTTCAGGATAGTGCCCTTAAGGTAGTTGTCGTGGTTAAGGCACACCGTCAGAAAATTCTTAATTTTTGTATACTTATTGAGAACATGATAATACAATTACCCTGAAAATTTGAAGTCGATCGACCGTATATAATCCGAGATAAATTTAATTAAAAATTGGATAATTAACAATGATTGTATACGATCTCTGTAGTTCTGAACCAGTTTCTTATTTATATAAAAAGAACTAACTGTCAGAAACTTTCCAAAAACTGACAGTCTTTCAATGTATTTGTTATGAGTTTAAAAAAAAATAAGAAAAAATTTTTGACCGTCTAATTATTTATAAATAACGGTTTAAAGTTCAACAATTTATAGAAAAGTATACATGCATATGAATACTGTATGGGTTACGTTTCCACGGCTACAGTCTTGCGCACAAATTATGTATCACTTAGCTACAAGCTAGTATACTTTTGTGGCGCGTATAATCTATAACTTTTTGACAATATTGTACCACGACAACTACCTTAATGAACTAAAAAAAAAGTCAGGATTAAAGAAATATTTTTCTACATTTTTAAAACTTCAACTTATGTAATAGCAATGGGCGAATGAAGGAATTATTGGAAATTAGGATAAGGTACGTAATTTTTGAACTAGGAGTTTGATAGGTAATCGGCCATGGCCTTGAATAGGGAACCATCTCGATATTTATCTGGAATTAATTAAGGGAAATTATGGAAAACCTCAGTCAAGATGGCCGGTACAGGAATTATCGTTTCTGGGCGAGAGGCAGTAGGAAAAAGTCCCAGCCACATCTGCCCCCGCCGGGATTCGAACCCAGACCTTCCGAATGCGAGTCTAGTGCTGTCACCACTACTCTACCCAGCTCTTTTAAACAGTGAAAGAATTTTTCAAGTAGGTTTATGCGATGCAAATTCAAAAGACAGCAAAAGTCGAGTAGTCCGGAACGTCATTAAAGCCGCCACGTTATAAGTACAGTAAAATCTCATTTAACGCTGTTTCAGTATTACGCTGTATCTAAAAAAAAAGTCTAGCCACTATAACGTAAATTATGGATCAGTTTATACAAAATGATTCAAATGTTGATAGAAGTTCAAAGGCACGACGAAGTGTCATTGATGCAATATCTTGCTATCAACAACAGCTTGCTAAACGAAACAGAAAAAGGCATACAACATTAAAGCCAATTCAGACTAGCCGTTCTCGGTTACGATTCACCGGTCCGGTTCGGTTTTCGATTAATCTAGGCTGCTCACACTATCTCGATTCGGTTCTACGATTATTCTCGGTGCGCATGCGCAATTTCGAAATATGATTTGACGTTTGATGTGTAGTTAAACGTCAGCAAAAACAAGTGGAGCTGTGCTAGTCACGTGACTCCAGCAAGCATTCTCATTGACTACGGTTGCGAACGGTCCGGTTGAAATTAGAGCTGAACCTAAACGCTCGAACCGAGTCGCAATCGGGAACGACTACGCCCTGATTGGTCGAGCTCCCAACCGATCCGGTGAATCGTAACCGAGAACGGCTAGTCTGAATTGGCTTTTAGATGACTTCTTCACAAGAAACAAAATATGTCAAATGAGGAACCTTTCTCATCACAAACATAACTTTTCACTCGAACTTTCGTTTGATTTTCATAAATGTTTTATGAACAAAAATAGGTATTAGCAATAAATAAATCCATAATTAATGTGATAAAAAAGTATTTAACAGCAATCAAACAGCAAAAAAAAATAACAAATTTTTTTAATCTCGGTTCTGTTTTACTTATGCCTATTATCTACGTATTAAGATGACCTCTTTTAGCGTTGTTTCGTATAACACAGGAGCTTATGGGAGCGTATCTCTCGCGTTAAGCAAGGTCTTACTGTACTTGTAATATTTATAAACCGAATAAAGAAGTACCGATCAGGAAGTTCAAAGAAAGCTCGTTGGCAGTAATTAGGCTCGACAAATACGATCCCTGGCTCGCCAATAGCGAACTGATATTGCTGACTAATAACCATTCAGAATTCAAATTCTCAATTTTCTCCACGCATAGAAACCGCACGTCAAAAGTTTTTCTTTCTTAAGTATCTTTAACTTGCGAACATCTAAATTCCTTATAATATCCGTTACAAAGACACGTTAAACAACAAAACTGTTAGGGTGAATGGTGATATAAAGACCTACATATTTGTATGTAGAACATAAAATTAATATCTTTTACCAATCGAGTGGCGTTTCCTTTTTACTTTTGTTTTTATACGCCGATAAAATTGGAATTTGTCTACAAAAAACCTCGAAAGAAAAACGGGACACAAATTTACAGAAAATTACCGCCTTGAAATTTCTTTAGAATAAAAATAAAAAAACTCATCCAGTCGACTACTGACAGTGTTGCCAGATTTTTTTTGCCAAGTCGGGGTTTTGGAACTTTTTGAGTGAAAAAAGCGGGATTCTTTCGTCGAAAGCGGGACATAGTAAAAAAACGTATATAATCAGAAGTTTTTAAATATTTATCTTTTTTTTGAGTTCAAATTACGTTTGCGTGACAATAGATAGCAAAAATAGCCATAGAAAATATATTTTAATAAAAATATGATATTTTAAATCAGATTTACCCTATCGTTAAATAGTTGAGTCTTATTCGTCTTCTGAATAAAAAAAATAAAAAAAACAGAAATCAAAATCAAAAAAGTTTTATTCGTTAGAAAAATATGGCGTTTCAAACAATAGTCTGAGGAGTGAGTGTTACAAATTGCAACTTACAATAAGAGAATAATTATTTACGCACGGTCGAGTTATCCCCGAAAAGCGGGACTGAGCCTGTCCCGCGCGGGAAATTTAATTTTGATTTAAAAATCGGGACGTCTGGCAACGGTGACTACTGACCAAAGTCCAAAAACAACACGCCAACCAATGTTAAAAAAAAACTTTTTAATAGCGATGAAAGTAATTTGGTTTAGTGGTGTAGCGAAAAAATCAAAAAATGGCACCGTCAAAAGTCCTAAAAAAAGAACTTAAGAGTTTACCCAACCAAAAAAACTTAAAACAATAATCTGACTTACAACCAAACATTAATTGACATGAACTGTAGTAAAATAGCGTTTGCTTTAAGACACGATATAAACGTAAGGTATTATAATTTATAATGGATTTACTACAAAGTTGGTAGAAAGCAAAATTAACATACAACCACCGTTCTCTACATACTGGAGAGTTATATTTATTTATTATTTTACTCTATAGGATGTTGAAAAAGTCCCTGTACCCCGAAATAGCTCTCTTGGTGCGGTTTTACCCAAAAAATGTTTGGGACAAAAGTTGTTTGGTATCAAGTAAACGAGCGTCTTCGAAAAGAATTAGCCTTCCCACCTTCATCCCCTCACGGGGGGTGAGGGTAACCTCAAATTTTCAAATGGAAATCTCTATTTTTTATTGGCCGATTGTGTTCTCTGATAACAAAACAGACATCTTTTGTTGGAAACTTTTTTTGTCCGATCTCATCCTTCGCAGCTCTTTCGTTTCAGATATTAAAATTTAAAAATGGCAGAAATGAGATTTCGGCGTCGATAATTTTTTTTCGTCATCTTTAAATCGATAGAGGTTCGGGAAAAAAGTTGCCTGATTTCGAGGCAAAGATCACCTGCACCCAAAATCACCCATTCCGTCTTCACCCCCTTACGGGGGATGAAGGTGATTTGAAATTAGCGAATAGGAACTCCTAATTGTAATTGTTCTAACGAAGTCCCCGATTGAAAGTGAACATTTTTGGTCCGAAACTGTTACAAAAATGTTTACTCTCTAAACTTTAAACAAACAAAATACGTAAGGCTGTTTGCAATTACAGTCAAAACTGTTTATAACGACATCGTTTAGAACAATAAACCGGTTATATTGTCTAAAATCATAGGTCCCTGTTGAATGCTATATGACCATCTTATAAAAAACATTGCTTTTCACGACATTGCTTATTAAGACAAACCACATTAAGCGACTACATTCAATGTAATATATTAATAATAATAATGATAATAATAATGCGTTTAACGTCCGTTTCTCGACTTTATGTCATAACAGACGCCATTCGCACCATTACTATTTTCCATCTACCACACTTTCCGTTATATTATACATTTTTTAAAACTTCAACTTATATAATAGCAATGGGCGAATGAAGGAATTATAAAATTAGGATAAGGTAGGTAATTTTTCAACTAGGAGTTTGATAGGTAATCGGCCATGGGCTCAAATAAGGAACCATCTCGATATTTATCTGGAATTAATTGAGGGAAACCATGGAAAACCTCAATCAAATGGCCGGTACAGGAATTACCGTTTCTTGGCGAGAGGCAGTAGGAAAAAGTCCCAGCCACATCTGCCCTTGCCGGGAATCGAACCCGTACCTCCCGAATGCGAGTCTAGTGCTGTACCACAACTCTACCCAGCTCGGTACGTATTCAATGTAACATCTTCATATCTTCGGAGAATTATATCTGTTAGAACGACCAGCTGTATTGTAAACAAAATTCGTACGCACAGAAGTGTTCCAAACAGCCTAAAATTTCAGATTTTATGAATACAGAAAAATGATAATAATAATGTGAATATTATTCCTATTAATGTCTATGAATTTATATGTACCTACTCATTCAATAATACTACATACTTAATAAAAAATTACTTTGTACCTCGAAAACATCACCGGTTGTTACGACTATCGGTTTTTACGACCAAATATGAGTTGACCCCTCAATGTCGTTATAACAGATTTTGACTGTATAGTGATTTCTTTGTCACTCGGCGTCCCTTTTTAGTGTATTTGCCATAAGGCAACATACACTATTGGCGTTGGTCGGATGGCGGGACCTAGGGTTCGGACCAAAATTTCTCGACGTTTCATAACCTCCTAAACACTTTGGCACCATTTTTGAAAATGTTTATATATATATATGTATATATATATATATATTTATATACGTATATATATATATATATATTTATATACGTATATATATATATATATATATATATATATATGTGTGCGGGCAATAACTTTCGAAAGAGTTAATTGATTTTAATGAAATTTGGTCCACGTGTTGAAATCCATCACCGCAAGAAGCCTATTTAAAATGGGCGTAATTGGGGCATTTTAAGGGTAGTTTTTAGGGGTTGAAAAATGTTTTTGGGCCCCAAAATACCGAAAAAATTCTCAGAATCGTTTCAAAATTGACATTTAACTCTTTAGTGGTAATTAAAAGGTGTCCCTGAAATTTAAATAAAATCGGCCCGACAGGACCGGACTTACAAATTTTATGAAAACACTAGTTTACAAATAGTGAATTATTTACTGAAAGTTCTATATAATTTGGTATAGAGGTTCGATTTATAATAATATTGCAATTAAGAAAAAAAATGTTATTTTAAGGGGTGTATTAACGAGTAAAGTTTTTTATTTTGCCCAAAAACCAACTTAAGCTCGCAAAATAAAGCCACACTGCCTGTATAAGCAAATACACTATATTGTCGGCAGGGTTTTGGCACTGCGACCCGGGTTTTTTCTTCGGGTATGTTTGGCATGGATAATCCTCATCAAGCCCTAGAAACGGCGCTGCTCGCTATCCATTAATTTTGAGATCAGTGAATGCACAACAATGAAGTGAGAGCTCAGTTCAAGTCATAGCAGATACACGTATGTGTATTGTATAATGGCGAAGTTATATTGTGTTATAAAGTCGGTATGGGTTTCTGAAATTCTTCACACATGCTTGCACAATTTTACAATGAACTGAATCTCTCAACGAGAATAATATTTCGACGAGATAACAGTCAGTTAGTTTTATCTCGTCGCAAAAATAATATTATACCAAACTTATAAGAGGCCGGTCATTTAATACTAGTCTTGGGCGAATTATTAATTTAGCGATGTTTCGGTCATTAATTTGAGCTTCATCAGGCATCAATGCCTGATGAAGCTCAAATAAATGACCGAAACATCGCTAAATTAATAATTGGTTTATTGATTTACATCAATTTGTCAACTTTCCTGTTAACTTATTTATCCTTTTTAGCACACTGAGCTTGTCTTTATAAAAGTTTTTTATCTAACTTTTTTTTATTAAAAACCTCACATCGAAATAATTTATTACTCTAAACCAGGGGTCGGCAACCTTTTTTGGCCGCGGGTCAAAATCAACCAAAATGCGAGTATTAAAGAGACGTTTGGGTCAGAGATATTTTCGTATTAAGGCTGTCGGAACGCTCTGAATTTTGTTTGTGTTGGGACCCAGCGGTAAGGAGCGAGGTAGGCAAAAGACATATTGTGGGTGTGACTTTCTTTAGCTCTGTCTTGCTCAAATCATCCGCACGTTTCAATTTTTGGCTGGTGCCAACTACGAGGCAAAAAAATGTTATTGCAAGGGTGCCGCTGTCAATTGATTACTCATATTTTTGGAAATATTTTGAAGATTTAAAAAACTTTTCCGAAAAAGGAAGAGACACTTTAGGTTTGTGATGGAACAGTTTTGTGAAATAAGTACGAATAAGGTCGTAGTGTGACATTGAAAACGTGTGTTTTTTTAGCACAATTAATGTCAACTTTTTTCTAGTAAATAGTACATAAATTACAAAAGTAGTCCATTAGAGACCTAGATTTGTCCTTTATCTTCCTTATAGAGAAAGAATTTTTGCAGAATGTTGACGAATAAGTCTACAATCAGTTGACAGCCGAAGCTCTATTTTTGGACTTAAATTCAGAGCGTTCCGACAGCCTTAAAACAAATATTAAAACAAATGTCGCTGCATTCCGCATACTATCGGCCGATTCCATATCCAGTCAGGCGGGGGTGGGGTTATAACTGATATTTTTATATGTTATACTGGATTCAAATTTGGTACGTTCATAACTTTGCGACAAAAATTTTTTGGGAAAAAGAAAAAAATGTTTGTTTATCTTATACTTTATTTTCGGAACTAAAGTGGGTCACTTGAAATTACCGAATGGGTCACTCGGTGACCCACGGGTCATAGGTTGCCGACCCCTGCTCTAAACCCTACACTATTGTCTTCATAACTCAATTTCGATAAAAGTAACTGTTATTTCGTCACAAAATACAAGACATAATCTATCGACTGTAATATTATGTTGCGTGTATTCAAAATAGGAAGACGAGCATCAAAAGGTAACCTGTTTATTTCTATGTACTATGTAGCCTACACGCTTGTAAGTAAGTAGAACAATAAAATGTCAGTTAATATTAGGTTATCTATAGCTCAAAACAAAGCTTTCAGCTCATTCTCTGCAGCCTCTCCATTTCAATTTCACCAACTATTGAAAGTGAAACGTATTTAGTTATCAACCCACAACTTATAATAAACTCTGTGGTACGAATTTGAAAGTAGATTGAAGATATAACAACTGCGAGTAGTTGAGTCACGCCTTGACTTGAGGGTTCCGTGCTGTTATAAGAATTTAATGTAGTTCACAAGAATCGCGTAGAATGGCGCCACTTTCGCTTACTTATGACACTTTCAACGATGAACGTATTTTACAAAAACTGATTATGGAGCTAAAGACCGTATTTTTTTATTGCAGTGAGTTAGATATTTTAAATGTTTTTCAGGACTATAGTGTGTTATACATCTTAGTATTTGATATTAATTTCAAGTCCCTCTAGCCGTCCCTTTGAAGAAGGGTTTTGATGGAGATACAACAAAGTAATCCTATAAAAGTTCCGTTTTTTTTTTGATTTTGAGGTACGGAAAGTTTCGGGTTTAAGTCCCGACGGCGACAGTGTTTAAAAAATTTTTTTTTTCTAATATTGCATTGTAACAATGAGTATTTCGTAACGATGGTATCAAAACTGTAGCTACTATGATTACTTAGTCTTACGAACTATACCGTTGCTAAAATTTACTAATATTAAATTTAAATTTTTACACAACCGTCGACATAAGTCCTTTAAAATGAATTAAAATTAGAGTTTAAAAAAACTAAAACAACACGCTTTTATGAACTAAAAAGGAAAAATAATTTGACAACTAAATTATTTTGCATTTTTTAGTCTCTGATGTTTACACACAAAATCGGGAGTATTTTCACATTCAGTACATCTTTGTGTTGCCTTTTCGCAAAAGTGTTCGTTCGAATATGAAAAACACATCAAAATCGGTGCATCGTCACACATGTAATAGGAACATTCTCGAGTATTTTGGTACCTTATGTTTTGCATTAAGGTAGTTGTCGTGGTTAAGGCACACCGTCAGAAAATTCTTAATTTTTGTATAATTATTAAGGACATGATAATACAATTACCCTGAAAATTTGAAGTCGATCGACCGTATATAATCTGAGATAAATTCAATTGAAAATTGGATAATTAATATTGGTTGTATACGATCTCTGTAGTTCTGAACCAGTTTCTTATTTCTAAAAAAAGAACTAACTGTCAGAAACTTTCCAAAAACTGACAGTATTTCAATGCAATTGTTATGAGTTTAAAAAAAAATAAGAAGAAATTTTTGACCGTCTAATTATTTATAAATAACGGTTTAAAGTTCAACAATTTATAGAAAAGTATACATGCATATGAATGGGTTACGTTTCCACGGGTACAGTCTTGCGTACAAATTATGGATCACTTAGCTACAAGCTAGTATACTTTTGTGGCGCGTATAATCTATAACTTTTAGACAATATTGTACCACGACAACCACCTTAACTCACATGGCTACCTCGTAAAACAGGGGATCCTAACACGTCAAAAATGAGTTATAATACAGTTTTCAAAATGAGACAAACAAAATTATATATTTAGTAATTTACGCATTTATACACTTTACTAATATAATGAATATTTAAATATTTCAGCTACTCTTTTGTTTACACGTTGTGCAGGCAAACACATTGTACATATATCTAAAACTCGGTCCGCATCTGTTATTAATTTCGTGAATTATTAACCAGCAAATAGTATTCAAAATTTATGCACTACATATTTTCTAAAATTCATAAACTACTGGTCTTTATATCGGTGGTTTCGCGTTAATGTCAGTTTTCTTTGGAATGGCCATGTGTGTAGCAACGTCAGATTAGAGATGGGAAAAACGGGTCTTTTTAGTGATCTGCATCTTTGCATCTGGATCCCGTATGTGAACCGGTTCAAAAAGAGCCGAGTTCTGAATATGTTACTGTAGTCTGCCACTGAGTTACCTACTTCAGTCAATCATATCACGACCTAGAGATGGGAAAAACGGGTCTTTTTAGTGATCTGCATCTTTGCATCTGGATCCCGTATGTGAGCCGGCTCACTGAACCGGTTCAAAAAGAGCCGAGTTCTGAATCTGTTACTGCAGTCTGCCACTGAGTTACCTAGTTCAGTCAATCATATCACGACCTGTATAGAATCAAGAATGCATAGCCAAACATGTGATGCATGAGTCATTTGAACTGACAGATGAATCAAAGCAAGAACTGATACGTAAGTGTAAAATGTGCTTCTGTGTGTTAAGTTTCTCACTGAGTTATGCGGATCCGTTGATCCGTCGGCTCAAAAAAAAGTGAGTCGGCTTTCACGGATCTTCTGTCGGAGTCGGCTCTTTGAACCGGTTCAGATCTGAGTTACCCAACTCTACATCAGATAGATTGTAGGTATAGCCGTTTAACAACTGAGGTCATCATCAGCAACGCCGTTGTTTCTACCCTATTTCCACCCTATTATATTACGTAACTGACCACTAACGGTGCGAAGTATTCGCACGGGTCCGCTAGTTGTTCACTAATCTGCATCTATGTCTATGGACATTTATAAAAAAAAAAAAAAACCCGGATCGCAGTGCCAAAACCCTGCCGACAATATAGTGTATTTGCTTATACAGGCAGTCTGGCTTTATTATGCGAACTTAAGTTGCTTTTTAGGCAAAATAAAAAATTTGACTCCTTAATACACCCCTTAAAATAACATTTTTTTTCTTAATTGCAATATTATTATCAATCGAACCTCTATACCAAATTATATGCAACTTTCAGTAAATAATTCACTATCTGCAAACTAGTGTTTTCATCAAATTTGTAAGTCCGGTCCTGTCAGGCCGATTTTATTAAAATTTTAAGGACACTTTTTAATTACTACCGGAGGGTTAAATTTCAATTTTGAAACGATTCGGAGAATTTTTTCGGTATTTTGGGTCCCAAAAACATTTTTCAACCCCTAAAAACTACCCTTAAAATGGCCCGATTGAGCCCATTTTAAATAGGCTTCGTGCGGTGATGGATTCCAACATGTGTGCCAAATTTCGTTAAAATAAATTAACTTCGTCGAAAGTTATAGCCCGCACACATATATACCTATATATATATATATATATATATATATATATATATATATATATATATATATATATATATATATACATATATATAAACATTTTTAAAAATGGTGCCAAAGTGTTTAGGAGGTTATGAAACGTCGAGAAATTTTGGTCCGACCCCTAGGTCCCGCCATCCGACCGACGCCAATAGTGTATGTTGCCATATGGCAAATACACTAATAATGTATTGTGAAACTATTACAATATTAGTACCTATGTATTATTATTTAATTGTTGGACACAATAAATTACATCTATTTACCGGATACAAATTACTTACGAGTCATTTGAAACTTTCCCCATCACGAGGCACACTAGTAGCCTTTACCGGCGGCCGGACTCGAACCCGCATCTCTCAATTTCGCGATTGTTGGATTTTCAGTTACACTACAATGATCGATATTTGTTGAATAATTATAAGTATTCAATCCACAACATCCCCTGTTAATATTTGGCTCTCACATGCAGTGAATTCGTTATTTAATCCGGCGTGAATGAATCATGGTTTTTAGCACCCATTAGTGTATAAAAACGTACACTTGTCACAATTGACGGTATCCTACCTCCTGCGCCTCGGTAGCTACCATCTTGGAAATAATGCATCGATTGTTTAATGCGAATCAGTGTTGCGCATGACGTCGCTGGTGACAGGAGAGTTCAAAATGCACTTGGGCATAGTTCGCGTAATAAATATTTTTAACGGAATTTTTATATTTTCTCTTATTATTATCTAATAAATAAGACGATTATTAGTGTATTTGCCATATGGCAACATACACTATTGGCGTCGGTCGGATGGCGGGACCTAGGGGTCGGAGCAAAATTTCTCGACGTTTCATAACCTCCTAAACACTTTGGCACCATTTTTAAAAATGTTTATATATATATGTATATATATATATATATATATATTTATATACGTATATATATATATATATATATATATATATATATATATATATATATATATATATGTGTACGCGCGATAACTTTCGAAAGAGTTAATTGATTTCAACGAAATTCGGGCCACATGTTGAAATCCATCACCGCAAGAAGTCTATTTAAAATGGGCCTAATCGGGCTATTTTAAGGGTAGTTTTTAGGGGTTGAAAACTGTTTTTGGGCCCCAAAATACCGAAAAAATTCTCCGAATCGTTTCAAAATTGAAATTTAACCCTTTGGTAGTGATTAAAAAGTTTCCCCATAATTTTAATAAAATCGGCCCGACAGGACCGGATTTACAAATTTTATGAAAACACTAGTTTGCAGATAGTGACTTATTTATTGAAGGGTGTATTTAATTCGGTGTAGACGTTAGATTGATAATAATATTACAATTAAGAAAAAAATGTTATTTTAAGGGGTGTATTAAGGGGTTAAATTTTTTATTTTGCCCAAAAACAAACTTAATTTCACATAATAAAAGTATAAAACCACACGGCCCTATACAAGCAAATACACTATATTGTCGGCAGGGTTTTGGCACTGCGACCCGGGTTTTATTCTTATTTTGTTCGTGATGAAAGACGAAATGATAATACGCCAGTTGGAAGAATGTTCTTCGGACGAAAGCTGTCCATCGGGGCTGGATGTTGGCGAAGAGGAGTGCATTGATCAGTTAAATTTAAAGTTTCTTCATATCAAAAATGTTTTTTATTATTACGTATATTATAACTATATCCTATTAGATAATTCCTCTAGAAATTAAGAAAAAAACTATTTCAAACGAAATATATTGAAATCGATAACACGGTAAAATTCATCCTGGTTCATTGACAATGTGATTGAAATGAGGTTCATTTACGCCGGGTTTATATCTGGCTCTCACATGCAGTGAATTCGCTATTTAATAATGCTATACAATAAGAGTCTAATGGTTCAACAGATACCGACCACTGCAGTGTAACTGGAAATAACCAACGCAAAATTGAGATATCCCCGACAGTGATTTGTCGTAATTAAGCTTTTCCTAATACTTCATAATTTTCTAATATTTGGTACAACAATTCCTTATTAAAGTGGACTAGCGGTACCTGTGCGAATAATTCGCACTAAAATTCGTTTCTAATTTCTCACACTCTTTATAACTTTCTTGTTTTTGTTGTATTAAATTACAAAGCTCAGTGACGGTTCAAGAAAATATTTTTCTAAAACTGTCATATAGAGGCGCAAGTATCGAAAACGTTGAGCTGAAGCGCCGCCATATACGAAAAGTATTTATACGGGAATTTTGATTAAAAAACAAACAAAAAAAATTTACCGACCGTCATTCATGTTGACGTTGTTTCAAAGTTAGAACCATCAGATGGCAGCATTGCTGCATATACTGAATAAATGTATAATTGTTATAATTAATTATTTTGCAAAAACAAAAGCAATAATAGATTTTTCAGTTGTTGATGTCGGTAGAGCAAGCAATTACCTATAAAATGATATAAAATTTCTGTGGAGCAATTGTGTGGTTTTTTCGAAAAAGGGAGGCAAACATCTTAACCTTAGCGTATTAATATATATGATTATACAATTGTGTAACAAACGGTTCTTTCTAGTCTATACTATCGGTGTAAATTATTTCTCAAACATGTTTTTATCGGTAGGAAATATCTCCCTTAATACTGCATTAAAATTAATATTTAACACGCCATTTTGGAGATTATTTTACCCTCTAATGATGATAGATAAGTTAATATCTTAAAATTAATGTTTTCATTAAAAAATTACAGTCTATTACACCCTATAGCTTGGGACGGCCCTGTTAAAGAGTGTTGAGCAGTAACCAAAAAACTGGCATTAACCCGCTGGTAAAGGTTAGTCACATGACATAACACGGATAATAATTAACGTTTCGCAAAACAAACACTGTAACATTGTTGCCAACTAAACCACATTTCCCGTATATAATTGTGCAACAATCCGCGGAGTTCAAATATTACAGTCTGCGCAACTGACAGAATATTTTCATTAAATATTGCATGTATCGATAAAATAATTGCAAATTAATTATTACTATGATCATGAAGCTTATTGCATGTCACTACTTGTATGATCACTGACAACAATACAATCCAATAATTTCTACAATATGTTTTCATTAAATATTAACCACCGACATAATAACAGTCATTTATTAATGATGTTTGCAAGCGTAACGATGATTTCAGCTTATTTCGCAGTAACAGCAATTTGTTATTATGGATTAACTACATCCATATTTTACCGAACCACCAAAAAAACATGTTATGTTTGTATGCAACGACTTGCGTAATGCATTGTTTTTATTGAATTTTAAAATGTGTAGAGTGGTACCTCGACATACGAGTGCCCTAAATTACGAGTTTTTGACATGCGAGCTCGTCGAGGAGCACTCTCAAGAACTGACGACAGAGGAGTTACAAGAGTTACAATTGCAGCAGCATACGGAAGTTCTGCAAGAAATTGGTTTCGAGGAGGAACCAGAGGTGGAGGAGGTTATCTCTGCAAGTGAGATAAAGGAGATCTTGGGAATGTGGGAGAGAGTTTCACAGTTCGTGGAAAAGAAACACCCTGAAAAAGTTGCAACTGGTCGTGCATCTGAGCTATTTAATGACACTTGCCTCTCATTTTCGCAACATTCTGAAAGGGAGGAAGAAACAAACCTCCTTGGACAAGTTTTTTAAGCGGCCTGCAGGTGAAAACGAGGAAAGCGCGGCGAAAAAGACAAAGACCAGTGTAGAGAAAAACAGTGACGAAAATTAAGCGACAGTAACACCTCCGCCAGCCGCGTTGTCAGATTTTTTTTTTGCCAAGTCGGGGTTTTGGAACTTTTTGAGTGAAAAAAGCGGGATTCTTTCGTCGAAAGCGGGACATAGTAAAAAAACGTATATAATCAGAAGTTTTTAAATATTTATCTTTTTATTTGAGTTCAAATTACATTTACGTGACAATAGATAGCAAAAATAGCCATAGAAAATGTATTTTAATAAAAATATGATATTTTAAATCAGATTTACCCTATCGTTAAATAGTTGAGTCTTACTCGTCTTCTGAATAAAAAAAATAAAAAAAAAACAGAAATCAAAATCAAAAAAGTTTTGTTCATTAGAAAAACATGGCGTTTCAAACAATAATCTGAGGAGTGAGTGTTACAAATTGCAACTTACAATAAGAGAATAATTATGTATTAGTTATCCCCGAAAAGCGGGACTGAGCCTGTCTCGCGCGGGACATTAAATTTTGATTTAAAAATCGGGACGTCTGGCAACGCTGTCCGCCAGCATCTTCCTCTAAACTCACGTAATTTATAAATACATTTTTCTGATTCAAAAACACGAAACAAAAACAACTGGGGTGACATTTTGGGGGCTGGAACGGATTAATGGTATTTCAATTAATGTAAATGGGGAAATTTGCTTTTAGATACGAGCAAGGTTACGGAACGAATAAAACTCGAATGTCAAGGTACCACCGTATTAATTTACATGAAACTACCTGATATTCGTAACTTCGCCTGCGTTTTGTTAACAACGCAGATGAAGTCGTAGGTATCAGCTAGTCTAAAGAAAAAGTAGCCTAAGTTACTCCTTATAACATCAGCAATCTTCCGGGGAAAGTTCCGTCAAAATCGGTCCAGCCATTTCTGAGACTAGCCGGACAGATAGACAAAAAAATTCTAAATTGTTTTTTTTTCATATGCATTAAGTAATAAAAAGATGTTATTTTGACATTATAGACTGACACTTGAATTTTATTTATTTGTATAGAAACGGCCAACAAATAATTTTAGATTTTGCACCTAATCATTAATTACTAATTGATTTTCGCTAATTGCGCTATAATTATAAATAGAACAGTAGCAATTAATAAAGAAAACCATAATCGCCGAGGGACAAATCACGGCAATTAGTACGAATGAATTAACCGGATGCAACCAATTGGCAATAATTTTCTTTGTCCAGGGAGAAATGACTTTATTGATTTCACTCGAACATAATTTCAAAGACCACAGTTACGGGTGAAATAATTCAAAAATCAAATACTTATAAGTAAAAAACATTTTAAAAACATTATTTTATTAAAACGACTGAAACGAAAAAATAACAAACTGTTAAATAATATAATTTTCTCATTGTTGACCTGACCTAAAAGCTTCTTACGAGAAGTTTAAATTATGAATTTTATATGAACTTATCTCACGATAAGTCAACAATGATAAAAAAAATTTTTGTCTTTTTTCGAAACGGCATGCATGAGTTAGAAACACGAAATTTGATGGGTTTTATATAAAATAACTTATACCGGGTGTCTCAGAAATCGCGCACCCAATTGTTGGGATCGAAAGAGAAAAATATTCTGAGCCCAAAAATCCATGTTTGGAAATTTTTGATAACGTAGTTAATTAGTAATTAATTAATGAAAGTGACCAGTATTTTTCTCTTTCGATCCCAACAATTGGGTGCGCGATTTCTGAGACACCCGGTATAAAAGAATATAATGTGGACGAAGACGTGGGCAAGTCGTTATTTTAGCTATAAAATAAATAAAACGATGACCACATATATAAAAATATTTGAGTTATCAAATAATTTTACGCCTGTGTTTACTTTCATATATTTTTTATTTATTTATTTTTTTTATTATTTTAAAAACTTACCAATTTCAGTGACATACCGACGTAACATTAAAATGAAATCATGTTGTGGAAAACTCACCTGAAACAAAAAGAAAAAAATTGTAAACAAACTGAATAATATATAATTGAAAGTGTTCCGTGATAAATTGCGACCTGTAGAGCTCGGACGTACGTACAGACCAAACGACAACTGTCGTTCGCGATTTTCAATTACAATTTTCTATGCAATTATAAACTCGAATCGATCTAGAAATGGTTAAGTTCTATAGAACAGCATCTCCCATTTTCAAGAAACCACAATTTGAATGGATTTCGTGTGAAATTAATCTATAGATATAACTTCTTATATGAGCTTTAATGCGCAAAACGATAGTAATATTTTAAAACAACAATATTTTTATAAACTATACTAGCTCCCTGTTTTCATTTACTGGTCGTCCTCTTTTTTTGTAACGTAATAATATACAGCCTGTTTCATTTAGGAAGAAGTAGAAAACTGTGAAATATTTTTTCAAATCGATTCAGTACTTCTTGTGATTACCGACAAACTTTTTCTGTTATTATTGAAATAAATGTGAACCCCGTAATTCGCTTTGCCAGGGACACATAAATTTTATTATTATTTACGATGAAAAAACGTGAAAACAAAAAACAATATCACATTTTCAAAATGTTATAAAAACACGTGTAAAATAACGAATAATGAATTTATGATAGCTGATTAATAATTACTGATTAAAGATACTAATAAAATATATTATTATAAGCTACCGATAACTTAGCTAGAGATTAACAATTAAAACGTTACGGTCCAGGCATGGACAACCTTTTGCAGCATGCGGGCCACGTTAATTTGTAAGCCAGTTCACGATCCAATTGGACCTACTTCCTTTATATTTTTTTGTATTACAAATAACCACCCTTTAAATTTTCGGCATTTGCTATAAAAAATCTAGTCGTATAACTTCTAACTTGTTGATGAAATAATAATAATAATATAATAATAATAATAATAATAATGCGTTTAACGTCCGTTTCTCGACTTTATGTCATAACAGACGCCATTCGCACCATTACTATTTTTCATCTACCACACTTCCCGTTATTTTTCTACATTGATGAAATAGGTACCTACATAAACATGTAATGTTCACAGCGATCAGGCCTGCAAGCTGTGGGTTGTCTATACCGATATCACACCACAAATTTGCATAATTAAACAATTTAGTATCTAAATTGGGGCAGTTAATTTTTTTATCATCCGTAATTAATTAATTTTCTGCAAACTTCCAGTTTGAGATAAAATACGCCAGGCTCATACAAAAACGTTCTAATCGTTCGAGTTATGTTGAGGTCGCACTGTATACACAAACAATATATGTAAAATGATTTTCTAAACATTGTATCTCTTTTCATTTAATATGTCTGCATTTTACCAACAAATTATTATTAATCCATTTCTAGACGAGACTTATAGCGTATTTATCAAGAAAGAATATATATCTTAAACATTAACCATAGTTGAGAAGGGAAGGTTAATCGTAGAGATGGGAAAAACGGGTCTTTTTAGTGATCTGCATCTTTGCATCTGGATCCCGTATATGAGCCGACTTACTGAACCGGTTCAAAAAGAGCCGAGTTCTGAATATGTTAGTGCAGTCTGCCACTGAGTTACCTAGTTCAGTCAATCATATCACGACCTGTATAGAATCAAGAATGCATAGCCAAACTTGTGATGCATGAGTCATTTGAGCTGACAGATGCATCAAAGCAAGAACTGATACGTAAGTGTAAAATGTGCTTCTGTGTGCTAAGTGTTTCACTGAGTTATGCGGATTCGTTTATCCGTCGGCTCAAAAAAAAGTGAGTTGGCTCTCACGGATCTTCTGTCGGAGTCGGCTCTTTGAACCGGTTCAGATCTGAGTTACCCAACTCTAGTTAATCGTGAAGTGGAAAAAGGGGAAAAAATCAGAAGTGGTCAAGGGGTTGGTATACCAGCGAACACTTTGTCGACTAGTTATGAGCAAAGCAAGACCAAGACCAAGACTGGGATAGTCTTGATCTTGGTCTTGCTTATTCGAACTTGGTCTTCGTCTTGGTCAAACACTTCTACTCTTGGTCTTGGTCTTGCTTATTAGGCCTGTTCCTTACATCTTTTGAAAAATTTTCCTCAACACTATCGTCGTCAAGGTTTTTTAAAGATATTAATTAAAAAAATATATACAATTAATGTCTAATTAATAAAACTTTATTTCTCTACAATAAAAACAATATCAAGAAAAAAAATCATTATCGATTAAAGTTATGAGAAATATTATCATGTTTGTTATTTTCAACGGAAGTTATAATTTTTAGCTTAGTCTTGCACATTTGGACTTGGTCTTGCTAGTATAAGTATGGTGGTCTTGGTCTCGCAGAATCGCAAGACCAAAACCAAGACCCATTTTGCTCATCACTGTTGTCAACTTACTTTAAAAAAAAGGGAACGCGCCCGTGGTCCCGACTTCTCGTAAGTTTTTTAAACAGGTTCATGATATGAGAATTCCTATCAGTAGTGCCACTATCAGAAGTAAAGTTTATCAAAAGTCTTAAGAAAAATCAATTCAAGGCCACAATTGTAAAGAAAAGACATCAATTTCAAAAATTCCATAATTCAAAGTTTCGTTAACAGTGTTGGACCACTTTCACACAGTTTGTGCTGAGACCCAGCGGTAAGAGACGAGGTAGGCAAAAGACATATTGTGGGTGTGACCTTCTTTAGGTCTGTCTCGCTCAAATCATCCGCACGTTTCAATTTTTGGCTGGTGTCAACTACGAGGCTTAACAATGTTATTGCAAGGGTGCCGCTGTCAATTGATTACTCTAATTTTTGGAAATATTTTGAAGATTTAAAAAACATTTCCGAAAAAGGAACAGTCACTTTAGGTTTGTGATGGAACAGTTTTGTGAAATAAGTACAAATATGGTCGTAGTGTGACATTGAAAACGTGTGTTTTTTTGGCACAATTTATGCCGACTTTTTTCTAGTAAATCGTACATAAATTACAAAAGTAGTCCATTAGAGATATAGATTTGTCCTTTATCTTCCTTATAGAGAAAAAATTTTTGCAGAATGTTGACGAATAAGTCTACAATCAGTTGACAGCCGAAGCTCTATTTTTGGCTTAAATTCAGAGCGTTCCGACAGCCTTAATTCAAAGTTTTGAGCGGATCCCTTCGACTTTGAATTAACGAAGTTCCACTGTATAATATAACAGTATCCTGTAAACGAGGTTCTATAACAATGATGGTCGGTGCAGAAGTTTAGTTTAGCTGGCGCGGTCAGTACATGCGCCGAATGCGCATCAAAATCTGCTGATGTTGTTTGTACACAACCAGACACAAAATACTACTGTGAAACACTGTATTTATGTACATAATAAATTCTATGTACAAATATTTTATATTACATAACATTATGTACAAACACTGGCATAAATTAATATGCTACAGAGCCTATATGCATACGTAAATTTCAAAATATAGAGATTGTGTATCTAGTGCTGTAAAAACGTATATTCGCACAAATTTTAACATTATTTGAAAACGAGCAACAGTTACACGGGTCTCCGAAATAGCGCCGTTATTAATTTTCCTGCTGTTGTATATAATTTGAAGTAATATTTATAAATCTCACACAGTAATCCGTAATATTGACTTTATTTCTTTTTTGTCCTTGGTAATTAATATAAAAATGATTTTTCGGGAAAAAGGACTTTTTTTAAGTAAACACTTAATTTTTTATTTACAGCGACGTTTCGTTCCTTGTTTGGAACTTTATCAAGCTTTAATAACTATTAAATGTTTTGAATAAGTAGATATAAAAGTTAATATACACATGTAAATATAAATTTGAGTTTAACAATTATTAATAAAAAGTTTATAATAATTCCGTTTTTAAAAAAAAATGTTTTTACAGTTGATGTTCAAATCATTGTTATAGTAATTCGTAATATTTACATGTATCTAAAAATTACATAACGTTCAGCCTGGAATACATAGTGTATTTTATGAGAAAATACAAATTAAGGTCATCAATAATAACGGAGCACTTATAACGGTTGTTAGACGTAACGTAATCTGACAAATAAACCAACATCTATTTCAATCAATGCTTTTTTTTACCGTAATGACGTCATAATACCGCTATTGACTGGACTGCTTGAATCAGATGTCAAAGGTTACTGTGTGAAATAAACGTGCTATTTTAATCTGACATAAAATTGTAGTTTTCTTATGTCTAAAATTTATTATCGGGCACGTTAAACTGCAAGTAAAAATAAATGGTACAGTCGTTTTCGAAAAATTCCGAAAACGTGTTCTTGGGATTTTGGCGACCTTTATGCTTTATAAAACACGACGCAAAAACTTAATACTGTGAGACTAAAAGGGTGTCATTCGGCATTCAACGTGTTAAATATTATACAGATACCTAGTGGTTTAGTAAAATATAATACATGATACTATATTATGAACAATAAGTATTTAAAAACTTGTATTACTTCATTTTTGTAAACTCGTATAAATATATTATAATTCAGCTCAATGAGGAAGTGACGCAACCTAATTATCTGAATATAGCAACGAATACTATATTTGTCCATCTGGTAAAAAAAAAACTAAATGTACATCGTCACATAGGTATATTTACTTGGTGGGGTCAAAAAGTTATAAGACCTATGAAGTATCAGTCTTAAAAAAGTAGGCATTTGTAGTTACGTCCGTCCGTTTAAGATTATACTTCTTTGGCACTAAATTTAATGTAAATATAAATCTTTAATTACATATTTATTAAAACAAAAAAACTCGGGTCGCAGTGCCCAAACCCTGCCGACAATATAGTGTATTTGCTAATATAGGTAGTGTGGCTTTATTACATGAACCTAAGTTTGTTTGTGGACAAAATAAGAAAATAACCCCTTAATACACCCCTTAAAATAATATTTTTTGTCTTAGTTAAAATATTGTTATCAATTCAACATCTGAACCAAATAAAATGCACTCTTCGGTAAATAAACCATTATACGCACACTAGCGTTTTCATAAAATTTGTAAGTCCGGTCCTGTCAGGCCGATTTTATTAAAATTTTAACAGCATATCTTAATCTTTACTAGAAGGTTAAATTTCAATTTTGAAACGATTCTGAGAATTTTTTCGGTATTTTTAGGCCCAAAAACTTTTTTCAACCCCTAAAAACTACCCTTCAAATGGCCCAATCGGGCCCATTTTAAATACGGTTCATGAGGTGATGGATTCCAACACGTGGACAAAATTTCGTTAAAATCAATTAATACACCCTTCAATAAATAAGTCACTATCTGCAAACTAGTGTTTTCATTAAATTTGTAAATCCGGTCCTGTCGGGCCGATTTTATTAAAATTTTGGGGACACTTTTTAATTACTACCAGAGGGTTAAATTTCAATTTTGAAACGATTCTGAGAATTTTTTCGGTATTTTGGGGCCCAAAAACGTTTTTCAACCCCTAAAAACTACCCTTAAAATAGCTCGATTAGGCCCATTTTAAATAGGCTTCTTGCGGTGATGGATTCCAAAACGTGGGCCAAATTTCGTTAAAATCAATTAACTCTTTCGAAAGTTATTGCCCGCACATATATATATATATATACATATAATATATAAACACTTTTAAAAATAGTGCCAAAGTGTTTTGGAGGTTATGAAACGTCGAGAAATTTTAGTCCGACCTCTAGGTGCCGCCATCCAACAGACGCCAATAGTGTATGTTGCCATATGGCAAATACACTAAAAATAACTGAAATCCATCTTATTATACATATAAAAATATAAATCTTTAACTGTAACACAATTTATTAACACGAAAGTAAAAAGTATAATATGTATAGCGTATCGATAACGCGGGCCGAATTCACAGGCTTTGCGGGCCGCACTTTGGGAACCTCTGGTATAGATAATATAAATATTTAGGAAAATGTATGTTTTTCTTTTTCGTTATTTCACTTAACAAGTTCTCTTCGGATCAATTTTACGGAATACAGTCAAAGCCCTCTAAGTGCACGCTCTCTAAATGCACACGCTCTCTTACTGCACACGAACTTGCCCTCTAAGTGCACGTTCCCCAGCCCCCACTTCGAATAATCTGCGACCAATCACGTGCGACCGTAAGCGCGCTATTTTCAAACTTTCCATTTCCATCATATTCATAGAGTTTTAGAGATATTGTTTATAGCATCTGATTGAATAAAGATAGCTATAGGAGTTAGAAGAGTGGGGATGAAAAAGATCGTAGGGGAAGTGTGCACTTAAAGGATGGGCTCGGTTCCGAGCTGTGCACTTAGAGGGCTTTGCCTGTATCTCACAATTTCTGTTTCCTACGTGGAGCATATACATATTTTAGGAACAGTCTGTATAGAAACAAAGTCGGTGCGTCAACCCGAAATAAAATTTAATGTCCGATTTGCGAGCGCAGAAGAATCATTAAACAACACAGTTACTATAGAAATAAGGAGAGAGCACACTTCGAAAGACAACATAATCTCCCGACAATATCGTTATATTAGGAGAGTTGCAACATAAAGGCAAAAGTCTGGAAAGCACCGCCGCTAAACAGAGAAGATAAAATACGTAAAATTAAAACGGGACAAGCTGCACGATATAAGCACTCCTAAAGTATGTATATAACTCTAGTCGAAGAAAACCAGTAAAACTTTATTGCTGGTGACAACTGGTATACAGTAAACAGTTGCCAATTGGCATATATACAGGTTGTTTCTTATATATTTAGCAGAAAAAGTGTCACTTTTGGTAGGAAACAATTTGATGGTTGCTTCTTCACACTAGAGATGTCAGAAGTGCCAAAGAGTATCGATATATATCGTATCGATATCGGTACCGATATATTTTTTTAAAAATATCGATGTAAGTATCGATATATCGGCACAATTTGAAAGAGAACATTGGCAGTAGAAGAAATTTACTATACATATTGGCTAGCTTAATATAATCTTAAATAGCAATTAACGGACATTATTTCTAAATAAATCAAGTAATAAATAATTATCTAAAATCAAAAGCAACGATAAGATTTTTTTTGTTTATTAATCAAACGTCTAATACATTTGGGAGCAGATAATTTTAGAAATTAATCGAACAATTAATAAAGCCAGGGATGGCGAACCTATGGCATGCGTGTCAGAGGTGACATTCGACAGAAAATTGTTGGTACAGCATAAATTGAGGTGTAAATCAAAATAATTAAAAATATTCTAGATGTAGAAATGAAATGAAATATTGCATGAATATAGTTATTTTGACTGTTTATTATTCCTAAAATATCGAAAAATCCGGTGAAAAAAAACGTGTTTTAACAAGTGCTTTATTCACTGTTGTTGTTTTTAAAACGCACTTAAAAGTATGTTCAAAAAACATATGTAAAAACACATGTTTCTTTTTCAGTGGAGTTTTCGATATTTTCAGAAAAATTAAACGACTATAGTCAGTCGCGGTAGTACGCATACAAGTATTGCTACTGGAAAAAATATCGGTGTTCGGTACTCGAAACTTTATATCGAAATATTAAATATCGCCCAAAAATATCGATATATCAAATAAAAAATATCGATATTTTTTCGACATCCCTACTTCACACTCTTTTCGAATCAAATTGGGACACACTTGTATATAGATAAAAAATTTCAGTTTGAAAAATGTGGCTAAAGTTTGACTTGTGATTCAATCCTAAAACTTGATGTGTTAAATACGTCACAATAAATTGATACTATTGTGTTTATAATACATTAAAGAAGGTTATAAAAACAAAGTTAAGAATTTCTGAGTCAAATAAAAAATGTTGGATTTTTTTTAGATCCATAAAGTTATATATATGATAGGCTTTAATATTTAAGCTAATTGAAGTTTTTTTGAACTTTTCTCTTCACCGTATAAACAAGTAGATTAAAAGAATAAAAATTAAAAATAATATTTTTTCACGTGTTTGTCGCAACACGTGAAAAAATGTTATTTTTAATTTTTATTCTTTGAATAACTTTCAAACTACCTTACCCATTGACCTTAAAATCAGATCTACTTCTCAACAAACCCTTTCGAATCGCGGAAGCCCGATGTCAACTGGTTCCCTCGTTCTAACCCTTTTCACCCGAGTGAAAATGTGGTTACGTGGTTTCCTTAGTGTCCAAAACATTGTTTTGGACACTTGTTTCCATGTATATTTGGGTCCACTCTCAGATAGGCTCACGATCGATCGCCGTTGGTTCCGTTCACAAAAATAGTTTCGGGTACGGTGTAGAATTTTTCAAAATCAAAACTCACGATTATATAATCTCGGGTGTAAAGGGCTAAAGATATCGTGAGACAAAAATTTCTTTATGCACCCCCCCCCCCCCCACACACACAGACACACGTTTATCCAAAAATAGTCAGGATAACTTCCTTCTAAAAGGTACACGTATTCCGTAAATTTTTGGAACCGCCTGTGTACGGCTTGTTCATTTACCCTGATTGGACAGAACTAACATTTTGAATTAGCAGTTAGTTGTATGAACGTTATAGGCATTCGGGATGACAATATTACTCCTATAGCGGAGCGATTCTCACAAAATGCGATGACATTTTATATAGCCGGTATTATAAAACTCTATACGAAAGGACTCTACTTTGCCGATATCAAGCAGAATGTACGACACCCATCGGCAGCGGCGCTATCGTCTCAACGTTATCGAGGGGATTTTAAAATACATAAACAATTTTATTTTTACGAAAAAATAACGAGAGTTCACCGTTTCCACAATTGCATCCAATCTTTGTGGTCAAAAATTGCAAGATTTGCGTAAATATTTTGAAATTACTTACTATCAGAAGGGTGTAAATTAGTACCTGTACTATAGTCAGCACCTAAGACAGCAGTCGGTATCCTAAAATATAGCTTTCTATTGGTGAAAGTATTTTTAAAATCGGTTCAGTAGTTATTGAGTTTATCCGTAGCAAACAAACAATAAAATCTATCTCTTTATAATATTAGTACTTATAGATTAAAACATCTCAGACGTTATTCGAAATTACTTGATTTAGTTTTATATCTATGAGTTACGACTTAAGAATTCGTGTTACATTACATGATAGATTACATTAAGCCGGGTCCAGACGTGTGTAACGTGTAATGTAAGATTACGTGTAATTACACGTAATCTTACATTACACGTTACACACGTCTGGACCCGGCTTTATTCGAATGCACGTTCGAATGCATAGACAGATCGAATGAAATGTGTCTTCACTCGCGATAGAACAAATTCATTCGAGAGTTGAAACATTCATTCATCCACGCATAGTATCAACACACGTCCTCCTATTCTTATCATACATAATGCGAAAGACTCTTTTCAAATAAATCACATTTGAGCAGCAACCTTTCGATTATTAAAATCATTCGATTAGTCCCAAATCTATAGTCGGAACCGATGGCGTTGTGGGGCTTTATAAGGTGTAAGGATTAAAGATTTAAATAGGTAGGGCTCGGGTGGTCCTAGATGTAAAAAAAACTACGATTTTTTAAAAGTTGAAATTTGGCATAAACTAAATTTATGGAAAAAAGCATTTTGACAAAAGTGACCTATAGTCAGTAGACGATGGAAGTTTGAACTAAAATTCAAATTTTGCTGGAGAGAATGTAGATTATAGACGCTTGGCAACTGAGGTAATTAGCGTGTGACACTATTTTACAAATGGAATATCTTTAAACAATACGAAAAATGAACGATACAAAAAAAAAGTTCTCCGTCAATGGCTCTCGTCAAAACGTAACGAAAGCTCGCCCAATACACACAAAGTAAATTGCGTCGTCGTATCTTTATGCCCCTTCAATGGCTCTATAATATAATTAATGACGTACATAGTAAATCTCGTCCCCCCCATCCCTTCTTTCTCGCCACCCCCAGCAGACACTACTCAAGTAATTCTGGTAATTGTTACAACTCACGTTGTTATAAGCTGAGAGAAGGTCAATTAAAGAATACATCAAGAAAATTGTAGAATAAAAACCCGTTTAATTTCTAGTAGTCTTACAAGATGTGGAAACATCCATGATTCGAACACAATGACTACTTCACATAACCTCAAAACTAGCAGTGGAGATTTGCTTGCATATTTGTGTTCGTCCCGGGAAATTTCAAAAATTAATGAACCTATTTTAAAATTTGTCTAACTGTTTAAAAGCCTTTTTTGTCCGAGAAACGTAAGCTACATGCATTATTACGTTATGACAAAAGTGGGATAAGTAGTGAATGAAAATATAAAAGAAGTTCGAGAAGCTTACACGCAAGTCTAACATTGACATATTGCAAGACACACACTAAAGTAATGTAAGAGAGATTTGTTGCTCTTGATTATTTTGTTGCCAAACCAAAATTTGCAGAACGACGCTTCGCCGGTATCAACCATGAAAATACTAATAATTTAACATTTATCGTTTCAAGTAGACAATTTATTGAAGCCAAAATACATAAAACCATTATTATTAATTTTCCCAAATTGGATTTCTAAATTACAAACTAACTAATGTTGTATAGTGAAGACTCCACAGTATTACAGTCTTGCCTTGCGGGGTTGCGTCCCGCTCGGTAGCGACAACAGTAGTAGAACCGAAGGCTCCACCGCATTACAATCTAGCCTCGCGGGATTATGCCCCGCTCGGCAATGACAACCTGCACCCGTATTTCAACCGTATACTCAAATTTATTATTTATTTATTATTTATTTATTATTTATTTATTATTTATTTATTATTTATTTATTATTTATTTATTATTTATTTATTATTTATTTATTATTTATTTATTATTTATTTATTATTTATTTATTATTTATTTATTATTTATTTATTATTTATTTATTATTTATTTATTATTTAATTATTATTTATTTATTATTTATTATTTATTTGGGATATTTCTTTTAATCAAAATAAAATATAGTCTACATTACTCAGGGATAGTGTAGCCTTTTATTAGCGAAAGAATTTTTAGAAACGAATCGGCAGTTCCAGAGATTATACCCTACAAACAAACAAATATACAAATTTTACCTCTTTCTATAACAGTATAGAAAAATATAGTACAAAAGAAAAATGAAATACTAAGCGCTTAAACTCGTGTATAAAATCAATAGACCAACCCTGTATAGATAAAGCATAGAATTACACTTGTTTGGTTTCTTTATGTACAAAATATAATGTCCATTCATCCCCTAATAAATCAAACAACCCCGTTAATACATATATGTATACATATACATAAATGAAAATAAGTCTGCGGTCCACCGCAAAATCTCATCTGTCGGCCCTCGTCGCGACACACGCATTTCTGTCTTCCGCATGCTGCGGTACGTATACTACCCACAGTCCATGCGCAATTCTCATAGTAGGAGAGCTGTTAGACATTTTTGGGTAGGTATTTGAGGCACTTTGAAAATTTGTACAACACCTCTTTAATAATATCTGAATATTGCAATGATTGTTAGAAACATTCATTGTTACAATGCTGTATTAGAAAAAAAATATTTTTGAACAACTGTCACCGTCGGGACGCAAACCCGAATCTTTCCACTTTCGCGGCGGAATGAGTTTTCAATTACTCTGCGGTGCGATATCTCATCAGTCATTCCTTCATAATAAAGCAATTGTAACACTGAATTCACATCACGCGAGAGCAGATTTTACTCCGTAACGCTAGACATGAATCAGTAGGGAGAGTTACGAATGAATCAGATGAAAATTTCCATTTTATCTAATTGTTATTGATCCGTCCTAAGTTACAGTAATTGCAACTGTACATCTTTAGGCGGTATGTATAATAATAATAATAATAATAATAATAATAATAATAATAATAATAATAATAATAATAATAATAATAATAATAATAATAATAATAATGCGTTTAACGTCCGTTTGTCGACTTTTGTGTCATAACAGACGCCAATCGCACCATTACTATTTTCCATTTTACCACTTCCCGTTATTTTCTACATTTCTAAAACTTCAACTTAATTAATAGCAATGGGCGAATGAAGGAATTATAGGAAATTCGGATAGGATAGGTAATTTTTGAACTGGGAGTTTGATAGGTAACCGGCCATGGCCTTGAATAAGGAACCATCTCGATATTTATCTGGAATTAATTGAGGGAAGCCATGGAAAACCTCAATCAAGATGGCCGGTTAAGGAATTACCGTTTCTCGGCGAGAGGCAGTAGGAAAAACTCCAAACCACATCTGCCCCCGCCGGGATTCGAACCCGAACCTCCCGAATGCGAGTCTAGTGCTGTCACCACTACTCTACCCAGCTCGGTAGGCGGTAGGTATAATTGCAACACCTATATATATCGTATGGTAATAAAAAAGAATTTAAAAATAAATGTTACAAAATAAAACAAAAAAAACTAACACATTTTTTTATTCTCGGTCTGTTTCACTCATGTCTATAAGATGACTTCGTTTAGCGGTGTCTCGTATAAGCGGGGTCTTACTGTACTTTTAGCTTTACTGAATGAACTATACGCAAACTTATTCATATTTTTTTCACATACTCGCTTGCAGAGAGAGAGAGGTTCATATAGAAATGAACGTATCTATAGAATTCTTCATTACATATACGCAGGGTTCATGCGCATGCAATAACACGGGATCGTATATTTAATTATTTAGAAAGCATTAAACTTTTCAAATTTACCTACCGCTATTAAATAAAATCCCGGTTACATGCTACGCGAGCAGTGCTGCTTTACTGAATGGATGACAAACTGATTTGGTTAATGTTGAAATTCTCCAATCTCATTCATACTTTATTTTAAACGTCGCTTTTGTCAGTCTTTGAGGTTATTAATGGCCAAGATTGTTTTTTTATTTCGTTATTTAATATAACAACTGTTATAAATAACAGTATGCTATTAAATAACCGGTTTTATATAACAATTACTGAAATTATACTTCTTTTGGCGCGTTGAGTGTCAAATTTTAACAGACGCACAGCATACAAATAATTGACAGTATGAAGTTCGCCATACGAGATCCAGTTTGAAATGACAGATGGACGAAATCAATGCACTTTCTGTCATCTGGAAACTATATTTTAATCTACTAGACCACTGTAACATTATGATTACAACCAATAGTCGTTTTAATACAGCAGAAAAAAGTAAAATTTTTGAGTTTTTTAAAATATGAGGTTATTTTTTTGTAGGTATCATTTTTTGAACTATTTGAAAAATTTATTTCAAGAAATTATTTGCATGTGTATTAAACATTGGTTTTTAATCTCACCAAAGAAGTATACATGCACGTAGTTTTTTCAGATACAAGTCATAAATAAACTATTTATTCCTATTTTTTCATTTAAATATACATCTTTTCAATTTCTTTATTTTTTACTAGCGGCCCAGTCCGGCTTCACCCGGGTGGAAATGTAATATATAGGATATAAAAGATGAGAATCATTGTCATTAAATTCTCAACATGTATTGAATTTGCGCGAATTCAATCACTTTTATTTGTGAAAAAAGAAATTTAAAAAAAAAACTTGGAACGTGTCGCGGGACACCCGTTTGGAACGAAGTCCCTTTCGTATAAGACGTTTTTCGTAACGCGTTTTATATAATCTAATAACACCCGGTATAATCTAAAAACACCCGGTATAATCTAAAAACACCCGATATAATCTAAAAACACCCGGTATAATCTAAAAACACCCGGTATAATCTAAAAACACCCGGTATAATCTAAAAACACCCGGTATCACCGTATATCAGTTTTTCGTGACATTTTTGTCTTACGGTATAGCTTATGTTACTCAGGGTGAATGTAGCTTTCTAATGGTGAAAGAATTTTTTAAATCGGCACAGTAGTTTTTGAGTAGCCTATGTTTCTCAGGGTGAATGTAGCTTTCTAATGGTGAAAGAATTTTTTAAATCGGCACAGTAGTTTTTGAGTTTATTCATTACATACACACAAAAATACAAATCTTTCCTCTTTATAATATTAGTGTAGATAACAAATTTCAAATCCAAATGATACCAGTTTTCGGCTTAAAATCTGGGTTAATGTCTTCGTTCTATTATTTTGACAATGAAAGGTTAGGTTAAAAATGTAGGTTTAATTATTTATCGTAATTCGTAATTGTTCTTCAATGTCAATAATAAGATCGTTTTTAAACTAAGGTAAGATGAACTCCCAATCCAAATACTTCCTATACTGCCAGAAGTGGGATTTCCACCTTAGTCTTCCATTAGCAAAGCACACTAATCTTTCGACATGACATTAATTATTTAGATATTACCTCGCGTTTATTAAAAAAAGAGCTAATTAGTGTACATCGTCTAATGTATATACACTTACAATGTATTATGTGTTACCCTAAGTATTAAGATACACTATGTCTATCGATTTTTCAATGGAAAAGTCGTCAAGAAAAACTTTTCTTTCTCAAAACTTTCGTTTCACATACGTATATATAATAGCTTTCTTGCGTTCTGTAAACTAGATCTGTTCAATAATTTTTTAAGACCGCCAATAGCCAGAATTATTTAGGCCCGGCACCAATTTTTAATTTTTGAAGTTATACATCTTTTCGCACATTAAGGGGAAAATTTTCTCTATTATGGAAGTTGCGTAGGCAGCATACAATGAATAGGTTGCTAAAATTGTTTCTGATATATATATATATATATATATATATATATATATATATATATATAAATGTTATTTTATAAAACAACGAAGGCGGTTATACTAGCGACATCGGACGGAACTTCTTAAAAGCTACAATGGTATTAACAACTTTTGACAGTTAAATAACCTCAATACTTGTATTTTTAGTGTATTTGCCATATGGCAACATACACTATTGGCATCGGTCGGATGGCGGGACCTAGGGGTCGGACCAAAATTTCTCGACGTTTCATAACCTCCTTAACACTTTGGCACCATTTTTAAAAATGTTTTGGGCCCCAAAATACCGAAAAGTTTTTCCGAAACGTTTCAAAATTGAAATTTAACCCTCTGGTAGTAATTAAAAAAAATCCTTAAAATTTTAATAAAATCGGCCCTACAGGACCGGATTTAAAATTTTTAAGAAAGACTAGTTTGCAGATTGTGAATTATTTACTGAAAAGTGTATATAACTTGGTATAGAGGTTTGATTGATAATAATACTGCAGTTAAGAAAAAAAATGTTATTTTAAGGGATGTATTAAGGAGTCAAATTTTTATTTTTGCCCAAAAACCAACTTAAGTTCGCGTAATAAAGCCACACTGTCTGTATAAGCAAATACACTATATTGTCGGCAGGGGTTTGGCACTGCGACTCGGGTTTTTTTAAATTATAAGACCACAAACATAACCAAATCGGTGTTTAAAATGTTTTTCCAACTATATTTTGCATCTCCCCAGACATCCTATTTTATTTTATCAATGTATATCTTTAACGAAAATATGATTATCAATTACCGTGATCACGCCAAAAAAGTATAACTGCTGCCACGCGTACTTAAGCAGGTAATTTTATATGCTCTTTTATTGAGTTTGTGACGTTTTCGTATACGCTCTGTGTATTTTTGAAATAAATAAATATAAAAAAAAAAAAAAAAATTCAAAATACAATTAATGACACTTTTATCGGTTCTCAAATCAAAAACTGGGAATTGGGGGCTTGTACTAGGGGAGCCATGGAAACGTGATATTCGCTCGCTCTTCTCAAGCTTTTAAATCTACTAATGATGCATTGTATATCCCATGGAAAAAGCTCTCGATTCCACATCAAAAAATAAATCCATATGAAAAATAGCTTTTATCATACTCGAAATTCTAAATACCTGAAAATATTATATTTTACGAACGCATGGGCAACTGTTGGGACTGCCTTCGTATACACTTTATTTTTCGTGCTGGCAGATCGGAAAAGTCAATCAATGGAGAAAACTAGGTAATAATTAATCATCAGTTCAGCAAACGTTCGAATAGCGAAAGATATCTAATTTATTTTCTTTGGGTGGAAGTTAATACATTCTTCGTAAACTCGAACAATTCCTACAACACGCTCAGGCCAAATCCAGAACTATCCCCAGCCGAACTAAATTAAATCATCAATGAGGTCGCCTCACATTTTTTTAATGTTGAATCTACGTTGCAAACAGAGTACTAAACAATTTTTTGAGAATTTTTTCAGAAGCTTAAAAAACTCTCAAACATAATATATTTCAATGTAATTTTAAATACGAATATTTGTCGCTACAAAAAATATGTAACATTCGGCCAGTCTGTGATTGATTTAGAATATCTGTGCAAACCAAAAGGATTATAATTTATGTTTAAAGTTCAGTTCCAGAATATGTTATAATAGAAATCAGTTTCACGGGTAATTGGAATAAAAATAAATCAATTTAAACACTCATTGATTGCAACGTTTCGTCTTTATTCAATCAAGACTTTTTCATGCTCTCAATATGTTTAAATTATAATAAAACTATGATAAAGAAGTGTGACTATTCTACGTCACATATGGCGGTTTAGGTATACGCAGTGTTTTTGTTTGCAATTAAAAAGCAGAGTATAAGAACGAAAAAGTTGGTGTACATTAATTTTGTTTATGTATAAAGAATAATATGAACTATTCAAAATTATCAAATTTGGACACGTGAGACAATTCCATTATGGAGAAATACTAAACATATTTATATATCGGGTTTCCCACAGAATTTCATACATAACAAATACATACAAATTATTATGTTATTTGGTTTTTAATCTTTATTTTTATCACCTTCAAAGTGTCCACAGGGTCGCGAAAGGATAAAAACCCAGTTATTTATAAATTATTCGAAAACAGTTGTAGATCTGAAATGATGCTTCTATCTAATTTAATTTCGTATAACGTTTGTTAGTTATGAACTTTATTTCATTGCTACGATCCATTCTTTTATAATTGAGTTTGTCATTTTTTATGCATATTTTTTTTAACTTTTAGTCATAGTTCTAAAAATTACAACACTACTGGCGAAAAGAATCTTTGTAATATCTTTAAAAATAACAGTTGTACTACTTCAAAGTTCAAGGACAATTCTCCACACTATGCAGTTTTCAGCACGTGTGACGTCACGCGACACACGTGTTACATTTATGATAATGAAATAATATAGCAAGTCATGAAGGCAACAGAAAACAAACAGTTGAATGAATGTAAAAATCAAAATTAGAGTTTAAAACACCTAAAACAACACGCTTTTATGAACTAAAAATTGCTAGTAATGAAAAATGTATTACCGATATTAAGCCTACGTGCTTTTTACAGTAAAGCTAATTTTGTTGTCAAATTATTTTGCATCTTTTAGTTCATAAAAGCGCGTTGTTTTAGTTTTTTTAAAATCGTATTTTAATTACAACACTAAAAACCAATATTCTATTTGACTATGGGGTAGGCAACGCAACGTATGTCACTGTACAGCGTGTTAACATGCTTGTTGTGATTTTTCAAGTTTTTTTATCCTGAAAGTCCTGGTCAGGATAATGAGAGAAACTTATTAAATTATTGTATTGTCATTGGTCCTTGATGAGTGTGCAAAATTTCAGTTTAATCTGAAGTTTTGAAGTGGGTGAATTTCACGTTCAAAGATTCCTTTACAAACAAACAAACAAGCATACAAGTGAAATTAATGTTAAATAATTTAATGTCAAATAGGAATTAAGTCAAATATGAATTAGTAGTAGGCTTAAAAAAACATTACTGAGAATGAAACTGTTTGAGACACACTGTAGGTGCAATAGTTGTTAAGTGTAATGTCAAAAGATGTTTGTCGGGGAAGCACAGTGGTCTGACGTGATGTGGTATGTGGTATACGGTGTGGTATTGAGAATGAGCGAAGGAACATAAAGACATAAAGCTTAGAGTGTAATAATGACAGCTGGCTAAGTCATTAACGTCTACGCTATCATTAATTATAACCAAGTAGCCGTATCGAGAGGTCCGTATTATCAAAGAGAGTAAGCAAAGTCAGTAAGAGGCGCCGCTTCCATGTTTAAGGCTGTCGGAACGCTCTGAATTTAAGCCAAAAATAGAGCTTTGGCTCTCAACTGATTGTAGACTTATTCGTCAACATTCTGCAAAAATTCTTTCTCTATAAGGAAGATAAAGGACAAATCTAGGTCTCTAATGGACTACTTTTGCAATTTATGTACGATTTACTAGAAAAAAGTTGGCATTAATTGTGCCAAAAAAACACACGTTGTCAGTATCACACTATGACTTTATTCGTACTTATTTCACAAAACTATTCCAACACAAACATAAAGTGCCTCTTCTTTTTACGGAAAAGTTTTTTAAATCTTCAAAATATTTCCAAAAATTAGAGTAATCAATCGACAGCGGCACCCTTGCAATAAAATTTTTTAGGCTCGTAGTTGGCACCAGCCAAAAATTGAAACGTGCGGATGATTTGAGCGAGACAGAGCTAAAGAAGGCCACACCCACAATATGTCTTTTGCCTACCTCGCCCCTAACCGCTGGATCTCAGCACAAACGAAATTCAGAGCGTTCCGACAGCCTTAATAGTATACAATTTCAATGACCTTAAAACGTTCAGTTGTTTAAATCGACACAAATTACACGTTGTTTAAATTTCTTTTAAGGCCTACAACCACCAGGCTTATCTGAGCCTAATACCAAATACCTAGTACGACAAATATATAAATAAACACTTCTTAGAATTAACCGCTAAATCTAATCTTTTTAAAAAATAAAAAATTTTATTCCATCAATGAATTGTTCGCACTATAATAATTGACTGTTTTTTTATATTTCTGACGTTTTTGTAAATATTTATTTACAAAATAAATTTGAATTATTATTTTTTAATAATCGGAAATTCAATTAATACTTTTTTCTTTTACCTCAGTTCTGGGATTAGAATGTGCCTTTGGGAACTGGAAGCTTGCAATTTCACAGGCTATTCTGTAAAGTCCCCGATCGTGTTTGTGGGTATGTTCACGATTAATTTGAAAACCGCTGAATCGATTTCAATTTGAGTTTACTGTTTTGAGACTGTTGAAGGCTTTTATATTTCATGAGAAGTCATCCAAGATACACACAACGCCAAAAATACCCAATATAAAAAATATAATAAAAAGGACTCGAATATTGCATTGATCCATTTTATCTATGGTAGTAAAAAAATTCCAGCCTATTGAGCAACAGAACCATTAAAACTTCAAAAATATTGATATTCTGTTAAACGTGCGGTGACGCGGGTAACGACTAGTAATAAATATTATGAAATTTGCTAAGCATTTCCATGGTTACATAATATGGTTTTACATGCAAAAATTAACTAAACTAAATCATTTTTGAGAACAAACTAATAGCATTTTTTTTCAAAATATTTCCGAAACTATGAAGCTTAGAAAAAAAGTTTTTTTTTAAACTTTCTTGGAAAAATAAATACCTAGAATTATAAACCGTTATAAAAAGTATACCATTATTATACAAAAAAACAGCATGTATATCTCTTCTGCGCATGCGTCGATTTTCCCCAAAAACAATAGGGCTCTTCATATTTACATATTAAATATCCTCCCAAAATTTGGTTTCAATCCGCTCATCCGTTTGAGCTGTATCGTATTTACAGACAAATAGACGCACAGACTTTTTCCAAAAAACGTTTTTTGGATTCAGGGAAGTATTGTAAAATTGTGAGAAGCGAATTTTGACCTATATTAATAATAATAATAATAATTTATTGATTAAGAATCAAAAGGCCTAAGTTCAGCTATAAGCTGTTTTACAACTTGACCTACAAAAATAAAATTACATAAAAAAAAGTAGCATAGTTGCCACGAAAAAATATACTAGGATAAAATACAATATTAAAAAGAGCATAACTATTACATATACAATAAACATGAAACAATTTCATTATATTGGTGAAATTGGCAAAATTATTGTTGTGTTAAAGCGATTTTAAGATGTTAAATTATATTGGAGACAACCCACTCCTCCATTTTTTTCCTGAATGGATTATTTTTAAGAGTCTTATATTCGGGAGGTATTTTATTATAAAAATAAGCAGCCAGATATGTAAAGCTTCCTTTGAATTTACTCGTTCTATGTTTTGGGACTGCCAGAAGATGTTTGGATCCAAGAACGTCGGAGTATGCATGGTTGTCTCGCCAAGTCAATTTCTCATATAAATATTCAGGTTGACCTAAATTGATCACTTTATGTACAAGGCATAAAAAGTTTATAACCATGCAATGATAAGTACTAATCATGTTGCAGAGATTTCTGAATTGTGTTATATGATCAAATTTCCTAATACCATATGAAAATCGAACACAGGAATTTTGTAGAATCCTTAACCTATTTAAATCAGCAATTTTTAGTTGTGGCACAAACCATTTCCCACAAGTGTGTTGGAATGGTAAAACATATGTCCGTATATTGTCCAATAAAAATATAGGTCAGATTGTGTACCAGTTTGAATATGACCGACAATATACGACTGGATTAAATTAGCGTCTACGTTTGTTGAAAAACAGCTTCCTTGTAAAGGGTGTCGCATCTTCTAGAAATACCAGTCTTTGCTATTACTTTCAGTACGTTTGAAACGTGTATGTGTGTTCGCGTACACGCTTCAGCAGCTGAAACTTCTGAAAGGACGCAGCACACGCACGGAAGGAATGCCGTGCGCGCGATAACAGTACCCAGGGGTGCTAAAATTAGCAAAGCAGGCACAAAAATAATTTTAACGCGGTCACGTGACAAAATCAAAATACCCTGTTAAGATTTAATCAAGGTTCATTTCTAAGCATTTCGAAAGAAATATCATATTAATTATATAATTTAACTTCTCGCGAAAGCTTTTTGGTCAGTTTTATTTTTTTACACCAAATTGAAAATATAATTGATGCATATATTTACCAGTTCTTGTCTCGCTTTAGAGAACCTGGTCCCAGGGGGCTTGTAATAGAGGAATCGTGAAAACGCCATATTATAAACAGACATCTCCACAAACTCGTCTATAGTCTGAAATCATGATTCGATTAAATGCACAGGTTTGGTCATCCCTGTATTGTTTGCAACTGAACAAACAAATAGCTGACAGTAAAATGGGTGTTGCTTGGACTTTCAGGCATTTCGAAACGTTGTTCTGTCAAATGAACTAAATAAATTAATTAGTCGCGTTGTAATGAAGTATTTATATATCAATCGTTAAAATTTCCACACTGACTTTAATTTCATTATTATATTTTAATGCGACAAACTTTACGAGCCATGTTTTTGAAATTTACGTTCAGATTCTCAGTTTTTAGTCTTTCAGAAGACTTGAGAATAGTCGAGCGTGTAGCGATGCCATTATTTGTATGGCGTTTTATAAAAGACTCTCCCAGTTCTTATGGTATTAATCCGAGAATTGGTAAAAATATCAATTTTAATTTCAACTGAATATTAAAAAGAAAGTGAAACTTCTTTAGAGTTACAATAAGACCTCGCTTAACGCTGCTCCACTTAGCGTTGTTTCAGTAATACACGATTAAAAAACCCAGTTTAGCCACTATAACGTAAATTATGGATCAAATTTATACAAAACGATTCAAATGTTGATCGCAGTTCAAAGGCAATATCTTGCTATCGACAACAGCTTGTTGAACGAAACAGAAAAAGGCAAACGCTATTTGGTGACATTTCACAAAAAACAAAACATGTCAAATGAGGAACCTTCTCATCACAAATATAACTTCTAATTTGATTTTCATAAATGTTTTATGAGCAAAAATCGATATTACCAATTAAGAGAGAGATTGCTCAACATCAGAAGCCATCAACGTCTTTATTAGCAATTAATAAATCTATAATTAATATGTTTAATGTGAGACACAAAAAAGAATGCATATCTCGATTTGTGAAAGATTATTTTCAGAATGTCTGACTTTTTAAGCCACCATTACACGAGAACTGTAACCCGATTTTTATCCAACTTTCTACACAAGCAACTAATACCCAAACTTAGAGCACGGATACATTTTAGCAGTCTACGTTTTGTTTAAAACACGAGATCAGCTGAAACCGACAGTGAAGCGAGCAAAGTTGCGGGAAATAAGGTACTTATCACCATCATTATTATTATTACGACAAAGGGGAAGGGCGGGGTAACACCGATGCATATACACCAGCTGATAGAGTTTACCCTGCAATAGACAGCAGTGTACCTACCTAAACAAATGAACAACAGTAACACCTGTTCACATAACAACTGCCGTCTGCTGCTAGGTGTGTACAGAGTACACAGGTAAGAGGCCCGCGACCATGCTGGAAGCTTATCGAGTGAATTGCACCGACAGAGGTGCTGATTGCACTATCAAAATTAAAACTTTTTAACAAAAAAATTAAACCGCCGAACAAACTGAAAAGCAAAAAATAATAAACCTTTTTTAATTAAACTTAACAACTAAGCTCTTAAACTAATGTAAGTATACTTAAGTATATATTTTTATAATTATTTTGAGTTTTCAATTGACCTTAATAAATATAAGTTCTTAAACTAATGTAAGTATACCTAAGCAATTTTGAATCGGCGCCAAACAAGCAAATTAATTAATTGCGTAAAGCGTGATTAATTAATTTGCTTGTTTGGCGCCGACTCAAAATTACTTATGTTTAAGAACTTCTTTATTAAGGTTAATTGAAAACTCAAAATAATTACAAAAATATATACTTAGGTATACTTCCATTAGTTTAAGAGCTTAGTTATTAAGGTTTATTATTTTTTGCTTTTCAGTTTTTTCGGCGGTTTAATTTTTTTGATAAAAAATTTTTATTTTATAATTTTTTGTGGCTATAATCTAGTAATACACAACTCAGCATTAAAATCTGTGAGTGAACAATCAATCATCCCCTGTTTTCCTACCCTCCAAATTTATATGGGGCCAACTTCGGGGTATACCCTTACCAATAAAAAAAGAATTATCAAAATCGGACTACTCCGTAAAAAGTTATGCGTGGTCATACATAAAAAAAATATACGCGTCGACTTGAGAACCTCGTCCGATTTTTTATTTTTCGTCGGTTAAAAAGCAAAACAATCGAAAACACGACCTAAGTGAGGCTATTGTCAAATACAGTGTAACCTCTTAATATAACGAACCTCAGTATAATGATTTCCTCGATTTTTCGAAATCCCCTAGAACTGTCCATAAGAGTTAAATGTTAATGCAAAATATATCTTTACATTACGAATACTTTTTGTCAAAAACCTCTTTATAACGAATTGTTAATCATTGCAGAATATAAATAGAATGTATAATTTACCTCTATTTAACAATTTTTGCTAATTTATAAACTTTACATAACGTATCTTACCGATCAATCACACACAATTCGACAATAACAACAACAATTCATGTCTTGACAGGTTCAGACGCGTTAAATTTGTCGTAAGACAATCATTGCTGTTTGATGTACAGTAATGTAAACACTGCTGTTGGTCACTGTTGTTAGTTTTAAAGTTGCAGCGGCTGAGAAAGGAAAAAGCTGTTTTTTAACCGTCGCAGAGAAACGAAAAATCATTAAGTATGTAGACGAGAATCCTACAAAGAAAAAATTAGACATCGCTAAAGAGTTCGAAATTCCCGCAAGTACACTGGCCAAAATTTTAAAGTTTGAAGATAAGTTTTCAGAAGAAAATGGGTTTTCTTACCTTGTTAAAACGAATCTTAGACCAACCTAACCTCTATATAACAAACTTCATTATAACGAATTACTTGGTATACCGAATAAGTATTTTCTAATTTCCTTCAGCTTTGTTATATCCAGGTTGTACTTTAATATGTCAAATTTACTTATTTTCTATATTTCTCAAAATTTATTTTAGGGCATTTTGCTTATGAATCGTTGCAAAATACAAAGAAATGCTACTGAACTTACATTTCACTTAATTTTGTTTGGTCTCTGGTACGACTTTTAGCCTTAAATCTAGATTTTAGGTTTTCAATTGAATTGAAATGAGTCTTTAAAGGGTGTTGTGGAGGTATTTCGAAAATTATCCTATCAAAAAATTTCACATTCTGACATTTTATGACTATTTAATATGAATTTAAAAATTTAAAAGTTTCAAAATAAAGAGTTTAGTCATTAAGGAACATAATTAGTGAGGAAAAATATCAAAGTCTCGCAGGTTTTATTTAAAAAATAA
The DNA here is from genome assembly GCA_034508555.1 of Venustoraphidia nigricollis. Taxonomy (NCBI): domain Eukaryota; kingdom Metazoa; phylum Arthropoda; class Insecta; order Raphidioptera; family Raphidiidae; genus Venustoraphidia; species Venustoraphidia nigricollis. Next base: position 1,103,118 of record JAVRKA010000020.1, read on the forward strand.
TAGGTAGTGTAATTATGATGAATTTGTCACTAATTTCCAAATTGAGACACTTACCTATTCTAAAACGTGGCAAAAACATAATTTCCGCCCACTTTTGTCAACTAAGCAATGAAATTGATAGATTTATTTTTGACCGAGCTTCAGAACAAAAGAACATCTGTTTTTTTTATTTTCAAAATATTTCCGAAACTATAAAACAGAAAAAAACTTTCTAAGAAACTTTCTTGGACAAATAAATAGAATAATAAACCGTTATAAAAAAAAATTCTATATATATATATATATATATATATATATATATATATATATATATATATATATAATAAAAAATAATAAAAAACAATAGGACTATTTGTGTTTGCATGTTTAACATTCTTCCAAAATTTGGTTTCAATCCGCTCATCCGTTTGACCTGTATCGTGTTCACAAACAGAGGCACAAACTTTTTCCAAAAGCATGTTTTTTGGATTCAGGGGACCTCAAAACGAAAAAATATTGTAAAATTTTGAAATATGAATTTCAGCCTAAATAATTAGTACCATTCCCAATTAGTAGGTTGAAATGGTAAAAAAAACTAACGAATGAACTAAATACGTAGTAATCAGATTCGTTTAATTTTTTTTCTATTAATTTGACCTCAGATGTTAATAGAAGAGGCGCTAGTATCGAATGACCTAATCAGCACCTCTACTTCGAGCATCGCTGTACTATACGCACGCTGCAGAGCGGTCTTGATCGGAAGGCACGCGTTAGGCGCTCCGAGCCTTATGTAAACACATGTATGCATGCAGCCGGCGGTCCCACCGTACCTCTGCCCCAAATGCACAGTGGGCCATAACAATTCGAAAACGTGAAGTGATGTTCAAGTCAAATATTAGAACCAGCACAAGCGTTGCCAGATTTTTTTTCGGGCAAAACGGGATTTTGAAACCATTTGAGTAAACAAAGCGGGATTCTTTCGTCGAAAGCGGGACGTATATTAAAAACATATATAATCAGTAATTTTTAAAAAATACTGTAACGCGCCCCCAATTGTTACGCCACTGGAAATGACAGAGGCTTCTCGAACTTGAACAGAAGTTTCTGGAATGATCGAGAACGGAATGTACGCGCCTATAAATACAGCGCGTGTACATTCAGTGGAGACATAAATCATAGTTACATAAATAGTAGTGCGGTAGTACATAAATTTCGGTGCGTGTTTAAAGTAGTGTATTGTGTACATAGTAATTGTTGTCTTATTATTTATCAGAATCCGTTTATTTTTCATTGTTAGTTTCTTTTTGTCATTGTTATTAGAAAAGTACTTTTTAGTTTGTTTTGTATTTATTTCGTTTGTTGAAAATAAATCAGTTTTAAATCACCACAAAGAACAGTTTTGTTACAATACTTATGCTTTTATTTGAGTTTCAAATCAAGTCTACATGACACGAGATAGCGAAAATAGCCATAGAAAATGTATTTTAATGAAAATAACAATAACGGTATGGTTTACCCTGTAGTTAGGCAGTTGAGTCTTCAGCGGAATATTAATCATAAAAGCGGGATTGTGCCTGTCCCGCACGGGACATTTAATTTTGGGCTAAGAATCAGGACGTCCTGCCAAAATCGGGACGTTTGGCAACGCTGACCAGTACACACATACCACATTTTGTTAGATTTTAGCACCCGCATTGTAATTTGACGATAATTCAGCAGCTCGAAATTTTTCGATTTAGTGATCGTTGAGTTTGTGTTCTATTCCAACTACCACCCGAAGCAGGTGCGTTGGTTTGCCCCACCCCTAGATCCTGGGTGGCCACGCAGTTCCGATGTAAATCCGATTCATACACAGGCGTGTTAAAAAGAAACATTCACAAGAATGATGAAAAACTGTCTAAAATAGACTTTGACAAACTTGTCAATGTATGTGGCCCACCGTGCGGCTGCTGATTTAATCATGTAGACGTGATGTAGATAAAAGAATTGCCGCGAGATAACTACCAATCGAAAGCACACATTCATATCAACATAATTAAACATATATTCCAGTGCACGTTTGTTAATTATTAAGCTTTAACTTGCGTGAAAATTTTTCCTGCAGATTCGCTCCGGTTAAATTCTTTTATATAAAACCCACCTCCACCCCGTTCGGGTAGTGTGTTCAAAAGATCGTCTAACATGTCTGTGTTTTTTAACTTAAGTAGTTTCAGAGATCCTTTATGAAGGTTCCCAACACTCTGTTCACCACCATAAGGATTATTTTTGAGATAAAATGTAGCCTAGATCAATATATGTTGCCAGACGTCCCGATTTTGGCGGGAAGTCCCGATTTTTAAATTAAAATTAAATGTCCCGCGCGAGACAGGCTCAGTCCCGCTTTTCGGGGATAACTCGACTTTGCGTAAATAATTATTCTTTTATTGTAAGTTGCAATTTGTAACACTCACTCCTCAGACTATTGTTTGAAACGCCATATTTTTCTAACGAATAAAACTTTTTTTATTTTGATTTCTGTTTTTTTTATTTTTTTTATTCAGAAGACGAATAAGACTCAACTATTTAACGATAGGGTAAATCTGATTTAAAATATCATATTTTTATTCAAATACATTTTCTAAGGCTATTTTTACTATCTATTGTCACGTAAACGTAATTTGAACTCAAATAAAAAGATAAAAATTTAAAAACTTCTGATTATATACGTTTTTTTACTATGTCCCGCTTTCGACGAAAGAATCCCACTTTTTTCACTCAAAAAGTTCCAAAATCCCGACACATCAATCATTACTTCTGTAAAGAGTGCTGTATTATATGTACAAAGTTTGGAATTGTCGATGTATGCAATAAGATATAGTAGATATAGAATATTGATTGAAATCAATATAATATTCTTTTAATAAATTGAAACTGCAGTTCATACTTATGCCAGTTTTCGGATTAGAACCAGGGAACTAGGGGCTTGTAATATAGGGCCCATGGAAGTACTATATAAACAACGGTTGACGACATGTTTAGATGTAACAGTTAGCGTGCTAGTTCTTAAACTGTCGTAAGCTCGAAACCCATTCCCATTTTTAGTCATGGTTGTCGTTTAATTTCATTTGATGTAAAAAAGACGGTAACGACCGTAATTATGGAACATACTATACATAAACTTCAATAAATAAATGTTAGCAACAGTTTCGCTAGACTCTTGGCTATTCCCAAACTCTACATTGATGACAAGGAAGTGTTGAGGGCAAGGGTAATTTACTTTCCAAGAATCACATTGTCGTGTTTTAAAAGTTCTATAAACATGAAAGAAAAGAGGTATTTTAATTTTTTATACAGAAACATCTGTTTCTAAATTATATACCTAGTGAAATGTAATGAATGTATCCGTTTCAGGGGTTGTTGCACCCCTTAAAGATTAATAATATAGATAAGCGATACCTGTATCTTTAATGACAGATGGTGGTCGCATAAAAAATTTTGGAACATCCAAGTTGGCTGGCTACTGCGTTCATCATACTAATATTATAAAAAGGAAAGATTTGTATTTTTGTATGTTTGTAATGAATAAACTCAAAAAACACTGTGCCGATTTAAAAAATTCTTTCACCATTAGAAAGCTACATTCACCCTGAGTAACATAGGCTATATTTATTGCTAGAAAATATTAGGGATCCTTACTAAAACTTTAGTAACGTAACCCAAGGTGTAAAAAATGCCATAAAATATCTTTCGTCGCATGCGCTGCGGAAACTATTGATGATAGAACAAAAGTATGTTCTACAATATTAAAGAACATATCAATAACTACAAAAAACTTCGCGATATTCTCATCTTTTATATGCTATATATTACATTTACACCCGGGCGAAGCCGGACTGGACCGCTAGTATAAAATATAATATAATTCCGATCAGCGTTGTCAGACGCTCGGATTTTGGCATTACGTCCCGATTTTTAGCCCAAAATTAAATGTCCCGCGCGGAACAGACTCAGTCCCGGTTTCCAGGGATTACTCAACTGGCTAACAACAGGGTTTATATTAGGATAGTAAAGTAACGTTTTTTCATTAAAATACATTTTCTATGGCTATTTTGGCTATCTATTGTCATGCAAACTTAATTTGAAACTCAAATAAAAGCATAAGTATTTAAAAACTACTGATTGTATACGTTTCTTTAATATGAACTTGTGAAAATAGTTTTACCAACCTAAATAACAGAAATTTCACAGACGCTGATAACCTCAGTTGTTCAGCGTCTATAAAATCTACAACTACATATTAATAATATCGCAACTGCATAAGTAATAATTTTCGACTTAGCTATGTCATTGAAAGATACGTCAATTCATGTGTTTCTTTTTCTTTCAACATTTTAACCACTGTAATTTATACAAATTGAGCCGTAATTTATGTACGTAACAGGGCTGTCCAGATCTCTACTTCCAAGTCTATAGTCAGATTTATCAAAAAGATTTATAATTAAGCTGTCACTGTCGAAATTTTTAGAATCGCGCTGGACGAGTTTCCAACATTATGAAAAAAGCGGTTTTTATCAAAAATCGAAATCACTCAAAACTGTCTCAAAACGACCATGCTTATAAAAGACACGGTGAAACAAATGAGCATTCACGCATTTCTGGACCTCTTTTAGTTTAGAAGTTACGGATCTTTAATGTGTCGAAACACTTTAAAAAAATTGACTTTTTTTTCTTTTTTGTCCTTGGTAATGAATATAAAAATGATTTGTCGGGAAAAAGGACTTTTTCAGTAAACACTTATTTGTTATTTATAGCGACGTTTCGTCCCTTGCTTGGGACTTTTTCAAGAAAGGGACGAAACGTCGCTATAAATATAATAAATAAGTGTTTACTGAAAAAGTCCTTTTTCCCGACAAATCATTTAAAAAGAGATATAGACATTTGTTTGCACTCGATAGAACCACCATATTTTTTCTATAAACATTTTTAAAAAGAAAAAATGGTGCGTGTACTTACTCGTATGTACGCGCGGCAGAAGTTATACTTCTTTGGCGTGATCGCGATACCTGATATGCACATTTTCGTTAAAATAAAATAGGATGTCTAGAGAGATAATAAATATAGTTAAAAGTCAGTCTTTTCACTATTACAACTAACTTCATTGGTGTCAAGTCTGATTAATTTTCTTCTGAAAAAATATGTTTTAGGGACAATTAAAATTTATACATATTTTTTTTTTCTTAACTACAGACATTCGAAATATGAACTTGGCGGAATTTCATGACTTCAAATCTTTTTTGCAAACTAAAATATTGAATAGAACATTTAATGATCATTTGAATGGGAACTTGGCGTCCTTTTTTACAGACATCCGCAGATGTCAGTTTTGTGCGGATTGTAATTTTTCAGAATTTTATTCACTTACGTTTTGTTTAACTTGGAACATTAAAATCTTTTTGTTTTATGTAAATAAATTCAACATAATTTATTGGCGTTTTTATTCATTATCACTGGGTGAAAAATTGATTTAAAGTTTTGACCCAATGGACAAGATTATGAGTTAAACAAAACCGTGCAAAAATATTTGAAATGTTTAAAATTCTGCGTGCCAGCCCTAGAATAATACAATTGCAATGTTAACGTGTTTTTTGTTACTGTATTTTCGAGTGCGTAAAAAGTTCTGCAGCACGCGAATATGACTTTTACACTGTCATATTATTGTGAATACAGCATAACAAATGGAACATTCGACCTTTATGTTTAAAACACCATGACCACCATAATGGTCGCTGCTATACCGAGTTTTAATTCAGTCTGATTCAATACTCTGCAAAAATAGTAATAATATTGACTGTGTATTAAAATAACATTCTTTTTTTACAAGCTTTTATTTAGTTTCACCTGTCCTGATGTCTGTCTGTGGTTTTGCAATCGAAACTTACAAGTCAAATTTAACCAATTTTCCGTTGTTCGATTGAGCTGAAATTTTTCTACAATTGCAAATTTGTTCATGACTAATGTTTTTTTACACGATTTTATTTAGTTTCACCTGTCCCGATGTCTGTGTGTGGCAGCGTTGCCAGATTTTTTTTTGCCGTCGGGATTTTGAAACTTTTTGAGTGAAAAAAGCAGGATTCTTTCGTCGAAAGCGGGACATAGTAAAAAAACGTATATAATCAGAAGTTTTTAAATATTTATCTTTTTATTTGAGTTCAAATTACGTTTACATGACAATAGATAGCAAAAATAGCCATAGAAAATGTATTAAGATACAAAAAAACTGTAAAAACGGATAATGAAAAATGTATTTGGTTAAACAATTGTCTGATTCAGACAGTCACATTCTCTACTCTACGTACTCCTGCTCCAGAGTTGGGGACAGTTAGTGTTTACTCCTTTAGTTCGACACTGAGGTATTAAACAGATCTTTACTCATTTCTATAACAAATGAAATAGTGTAAAAAGTGTTAACACTTTTTAAACTGGAGTACGATACTACGATACCAACACAATATCTAACGTTAAACTGAAAATAGATCAATATAATCTGTTTCCTATTATTTACTCTCCATTAAAATAAGCGGTCTTCGTTTTGTATTTGTTTCAGCGGATAATTATATTTTAAAATAAGCGAAGCTTATGAATCCGGCGTTATACTGCGGTATGAATTTCGGAATTACATCGGATTTTGACGCTGCACCAACGAACCAACCTTCCACCGTCATATTAGGGATGCGATATTAATCAATACATAAATAATAGGTAACAGATTCTACAGAAATTACTATTAAATTATTTCTCGACGATCGTTTCGGACAATAAGTCCATCCTCAGGAATATAAAACATACACTCAACGATAGTCGAAAAATAATTAAAAATTTTGTAGAATGTTTTCTTTTTGTCTGTTATTATTAATCATGTTCTACCAAGTGCCGAGTAAAAAATAAGTGCAAATTACAATACATAAATGTAAAATTATAACTGAAATCTCTTAATTTTTGGTTTTCTAGTACGTTTTTCGTATATTTAACACGCTTTTATTAGCTTCACCTGTATGTTTGTTTGTTTGTAATGGAATCTTTAAACGTGAAACGCTAGATTAAACTGAAATTTTGCAGTTATGAAGGGCCGATGACAATACAATAATTTAATAAGTTTGTCCTATTATCCTAACCGGGACCTTCACGATAAAAAAACTTGAAAAATTACCGCATGCTATCTAACACGATAAACAGTGACGCACGTTGCGTTGCCTACCCCATAGTCAAATGCAATATTGTTTTTTAGTCTTATAATTAGGGTTTAGAAAAACTAAAACAACACGCTTTTATGAACTAAAAAATGGAAAATAATTTGACAACAAAATTAGCTTTACTATAAAAAGCGAGGAGTGCTTCATATCGATAATAAATTATTCTTTTACTAGCTAATTCTAAACGTAGAACTATTATGAAAATTGTAAATAGAACTCCATATACGCTTTTACAGTGCTAATTTTGTTGTCAAATTATTTTGCATTTTTTAGTTCATAAAAGCTGTTGTTATATTTTTTACTATCGGCCAAGTCCGGCTTCGCCCGGGTGTAAATGTAATATATAGGATATAAAAGATGAGAATCATTATCATTAAATTCTCAACGTGTATTGAATTTGCGCGAATTCAATCGCTTTTATTTGTGAATGTTCAAAAATCGAAGAAATATCTTATTTCCCAAAAAGAAATTTAAAAAATTCTGTTGATCCGATCGCTACCAAACTTCAGAAGATCACCCGCTGGGCTAATCTAAAGATTGTCTGAAAATGTCATCAAAAATGGTCTACCCGTTTGGAGTCCATAGATTACATATACATCGTCTTTTATCTATATAGATTATTAAAAAGTAAAAAGTGGTGTGACATAACGATAATAGTTGGACATATAGTATCGCGAAGTTTTTTGTAGTTACTGATATGTTCTTTAATATTGTAGAACATACTTTTGTTCTATCATCAATAGTTTCCGCAGCGCATGCGACGAAAGATGTTTTATAGCATTTTTTTTACACCTTGGGTTACGTTACTAAAGTTTTAGTAAGGATCCCTAATATTTTCTAGGAATAAATATAGCCTGTGTTACTCAGGGTGAATGTAGCTTTCTAATGGTGAAAGAATTTTTTAAATCAGTACAGTAGTTTTTGAGTTTATTCATTACATACACACAAAAATACAAATCTTTCCTCTTTATAATATTAGTGTGGATAAACTCTAATTTTAATTCAGAGACATTCTGACTCCTTTTTAAAGTTGAATCAATTTTTTTAAAAATATTTTTCTTCGGCTGTAAGACTGAGTTACTGTTTTAATTGTGTACAATCCTGCGTAAATAACAACTTGAGATTTCGCAAAAGGGGTTGCTTTTTCATCCCTAACTGGTACTGAATACTATACTATAACCTATAGCCATTACACAAGTACAATGTTATATCCGTGTTTGTATTCCATGAATATGCATTATTCAAGAGCAAACAATATTCGCAGTTCTCTCTCTTTCTCTCTACTCTCTCTAGCTGACTCGACATCTTTCTTTTTAATTTCTGCACAGAATACAGAAAAAAAAACTACTTATGTACATTACAACGCTCTATAAATGCAACTATATGACTATAAAACAGAGCGATCGCAAAATATGTTTTGAATATAAAATTTATTTAATAATATTGACTCTACCAACAGTAATATAATATTAAATAAAACGAAACAATTGTTCATAAAAATTTTTTTCAAAAAAACGGTTTTAACTAAAATTTATATCTACATTTAACTTTTATATCTACTTGGACAAAACATTTAATGTTATAAGCTTGAAAAAGTCCCAATAAAGGGACGAAACGTCGCATTATATAACAAATAAGTGTTCACTTAAAGAAGTCCTTTTTCCCAACAAATGAATTTTATATTAATTACCAAGGACAAAAAAGAAAAAAGCCACTATGTTTTGAATTTTCAATTTTGTTAAATCTGATTTCGTGTGCTGCCAAAACATTTTGTAGATTACAGAAAAAGATTTACGATTCTGTGAAACAAAGGAATTTATCAAATGTCCGCAGCTTATTGGGCTTATCGCTTTATAGTAGCTATCTCTTATAACTTGGTTAGCTTACATCAATTTAGCTCAGAGATCGCTTGCTGGATTTCCAACTAGTGTTGGGTAACTCAGATCTGAACCGGTTCAAAGAGCCGACTCCGACAGAAGATCCGTGAGAGCCGACTCACTTTTTCTGAGCCGACGGATCAACGGATCCGCATAACTCAGTGAAACACTTAACACACAGAAGCACATTTTACACTTACGTATCAGTTCTTGCTTTGATGCATCTGTCAGCTCAAATGACTCATGCATTCTTGATTCTATACAGGTCGTGATATGATTGACTGAGCTAGGTAACTCAGTGGCCGACTGCAGTAACATATTCAGAACTCGGCTCTTTTTGAACCGGTTCAGTGAGCCGGCTCACATACGGGATCCAGATGCAAAGATGCAGATCACTAAAAAGACCCGTTTTTCCCATCTTTATGGTATAGTTCGTAAAACTTTAGCTAGATCTAATTGGATATTTAGTGTTACGAACTATACCGTATGGACATTTTATGTTATCCTGATAGATTTGTGGAATTAGTTTAGGAACAGCCGTATGAAGGGTGTACTTTAAAGCCTGACACAAATGTCGACGACACTGCACTGAAATATCTCACAATAAATAGTGTAGATGTATTTTGTTATTTAAAATAAGATCTTGTATCAATTTGTGGTTGCATTATTTTCAATCGAATAGCAGTTTCTATAATAAAACACTTTTTGTCGATGTTTCTCTAGCATTCAAATAACGTGATACAATTTTTATCAACTGTAAATGTTTTTTATTCCCACATTTCTCTTCTAGGTGAATTCATTACCATTTCAGTTCTGTGATTATTTTTACTTTCGAGCAAACATAAAAGTAAAGAAAGTATTGTAAAAAATTCGCGTTCGAGATTTAAGGTAGTTGTCGTGGTACAATATTGTCAAAAAGCTATAGATTATACGCGCCACAAAAGTATACTAGCTTGTAGCTAAGTGATCCATAATTTGTACGCAAGACTGTACCCGTGGAAACGTAACCCATACAATATTCAGATGCATGTATACTTTTCTATAATTTGTTGAACTTTAAACCGTTATTTATAAATAATTAGACGGTCAAAAAAAATTTCTTATTTTTTTTTAAACTCATAACAAATGCATTGAAAGACTCAGTTTTTGGAAAGTTTCTGACAGTTAGTTCTTTTTTTATAAATAAGAAACTGGTTCAGAACTACAGAGATCGTATACAACCAATGTTAATTATCCAAATTTTAATTGAATTTATCTCGGATTATATACGGTCGATCGACTTCAAATTTTCAGGATAATTGTATTATCATGTCCTTAATAAGTATACAAAAATTAAGAATTTTCTGACGGTGTGCCTTAACCACGACAACTACCTTAAGGTCAGCGCACACATGCTTTTTGTACCGAAAACGCCCGATTTGGAATACAGTCAAAGCCCTCTAAGTGCACAGCTCGGAACCGAGCCCATCCTTTAAGTGCACACTTCCCCTACGATCTTTTTCATCCCCACTCTTCTAACTCCTATAGCTATCTTTATTCAATCAGATGCTATAAACAATATCTCTAAAACTCTATGAATATGATGGAAATGGAAAGTTTGAAAATAGCGCGCTTACGGTCGCACGTGATTGGTCGCAGATTATTCGAAGTGGGGGCTGGGGAACGTGCACTTAGAGGGCGAGTTCGTGTGCAGTAAGAGAGCGTGTGCATTTAGAGAGCGTGCACTTAGAGGGCTTTGACTACCGGAAAGAAGTTAGCGCGGAAATTATTTTTTTCTTAATTATTGAAATATCAAAAAATTGCTCCTTAAATGCTCTATCAGAATCAGTAATTGCTCCATTTCTAAAATTATTAGTTTATTTATAATTAATTTTTTAAAAAATCTAATTACTGAAAACTTGATTTTACTATAGAATGAGAAATATTCACTTTTTACACAATGTTTTTTGCTAAAAAAATTGCTCTCAATTTGCTCTATCAATTGCACAAAAAAATTATTTAACTTTGACAATTTTTATAGTAATTAACAGAAAATAATGTTTGTATGGTAAACCTACTGCGCTGTGACGTCATCAATTGTCGTCATATTTACATGTATCAGCACTACAGTCATATTCATAGTCACCTTAATGTTTATGTTTTCTACTTTAATTAATATTATTTATGGTATTATTATAAGTAAGACTATCAAGTGAATTTTGGGGTATAGAATCATAATTATTTGTTATTATTCCTATTATCAAAGCCACATGATTGCTTGATAATTAATAACCGTACTTATAATAATACCATAAATAATATTAATTAAAGTAGAAAACATAAACATTAAGGTGACTATGAATAAGACTGTAGTGCTGATACATGTAAATATGGCCCTTATAAGTTGCAGCGACAATTGATGACGTCACAGCGCAGTAGGTTTACCATACAAACATTATTTTTCTGTTAATTACTATAAAAATTGTCAAAGTTAAATAATTTTTTTGTGCAATTGATAGAGCAAATTGAGAGCAATTTTTTTAGCAAAAAAAATTGTAAAAAAAGTGAATATTTCTCATTCTATAGTAAAATCAAGTTTTCAGTAATTAGATTTTTAAAAAAATTAATTATAAATAAACTAATAATTTTAGAAATGGAGCAATTACTGATTCTGATAGAGCATTTAAGGAGCAATTTTTTGATATTTCAATAATTAAGAAAAAAATAATTTCCGCGCTAACTTCTTTCCGGTGCTTTGACTGTATACTAAATCGCGATTTTCCGATTGTACAGTTACTTGAAATTTCTAGTTTCATATCAGTTGTCGGCTCGATAACACCCCCCTCCCCCCTAAATGCCTCACGTAATTAATGAACACCTCCTTTAGGGATAAACAGAAATTCATGATCGATGTAAATGAATGAGTCAGTGAATCTGGTGGAACCACATACCCATCACATAATAAATGAAAGACAATTCCATGAAAACATTTATATTCCGTAAAGAAAAGTGACCCAAGTGTCTTAAAAATAACATGAAAGGTCAATGTCATTTAAAAATTACCGGACATGTCAACAATGACATTTATATTGTATTAAAAGTGATAAAAACTAAAGTAGACTAGAATAAGCCAAACGTGCTTTTAAGAAGATTATATATATAGGTCGAGTTTTAGTGTTGCGGCTCATTTTTCTCATCTCGAATACCGAGACAAGATCGAGATTATAGAGTTAGTTGTCGCGAGAGTAGTGTTGGGTAACTCAGATCTGAACCGATTCAAAGAGCCGACTCCGACAGAAAATCCGTGAGAGCCGACTCACTTTTTTTTGAGCCGACGGATCAACGGATCCGCATAACTCAGTGAAACACTTAACACATAGAAAGCACATTTTACACTTACGTATCAGTTCTTGCTTTGATGCATCTGTCAGCTCAAATGACTCATGCATCACATGTTTGGCTATGCATTCTTGATTCTATACAGGTCGTGATATAATTGACTTAACTAAGTAACTCAGTGGCAGACTGCAGTAACATATTCAGAACGCGGCTCTTTTTGAACCGGTTCAGTGAGCCGGCTCACATACGGGATCCAGATGCAAACATGCAGATCACTAAAAAGACCCGTTTTTTCCATCTCTAGGTTCATCACAAGTTTTTTTTTTTTTTTGGCAAATTTGATTTTTCTTAGATTTTTGAACATTAACAATTACAAGCCATTGAATTCGCGCAAATTCAATACACGTTGAAAATTTTATGATAATGATTGTCATCTTTTATGGCTATAGATAATTAGATAATTAGTGCAATCCGTGCGAATCCCGACCGGGCCGTTAGTAATACATATTTATATATTTTATATATTTTTATATATTTTTTTTGTAAAATTTAAAAAATATTCATTTGTTTAGTTATTAGTACCTACTATGATACGGAAAAATGAGAACATCAACGTCATCTCTCGGTGTAAAAAAAAAGTAAAATATATTTGTATTCCTGTAAATAAGACTTTTTAGTCGATCGTCTGTCCCACGATCGCCCTAATGTAGCGGGGTGTAGTTAAAAAAAAACGCTTGTCATAAACAAATTTGTAATTGTAGGAACAAACCTACAATGTAGCACGGTGTGGTTTAAGACTCTCTAGTGAAACCAATTCTAAACGAGTTCATCTGAACACGTAATGTTCTTCTATTCTTAGGAACAAAACATTTATTATTTCCATAAAATATGTAACTTAGTAACTGTATTTGGATGTGTGTCAAAGTTTACATAAGAAGAATTAACACAGATGAGTTGATCCATGCATTTCATGTACCTACAACTCATGTACAACGTTTCATCAACAAAAATAGTCCACAACAAACGTACTTTAACGTACGTGACACGAATACATATTATGGAAAGTAAAAATAATAACGCCGCTAACATTCCCACCATTGTTTTCAAAATATTCAGACCAGAGTACACATCGTGATTAGAGGCATCAAATCAGTTTAAAATGCGCACTTTGTGTAGAAATGGACCTGTCAAACTACAATTCATCTTGCAATATAGTGTAATGAACCATTTTGCTTTGAAGTTTTTTGACAGATTTCAGTGGTACCTAGTCTACTTTTAGATCATTCCCAAATTCAGATAAATATTTTATATCATTGTCCTACTACCGTATTGGTAGTAATTGCGTTCGCATTATAATAAATTACTGATAGTTAGTTATATGGCTCGTGAGTAACGGTATTACGCCTTGTGTGACAGTTAAATATCGCTGGCCCTCGTTTTAAAAACACTATCACCTCTCGCCGTAATATAACCAATTATACGACACTAGATATACAATCTACTATTATACGTACCAAAAAAAAAACTTTAAAAAAATAACATTCTTGAAAAAAGTCACTAAAAAGACGAAAATAATGAAATTTTTAGGTCGGTTCCAATTTAATAAAAGTAGATGGCTATGTAATTAAAAGTTTTAGTAATGACATTGGCACCGACCTCAAAATCTTTTTAGTGACTTTTTTGAAGGAGGTTTATTTTTTTTATTTTTTACTTTTTAATGGATTTGATTTCCTATATTTTTAAAAACTACTAAACTGATTTAAGTAAAATTTATGTGGGATCCCCTGAAGATGTTCCCTATTAAATAAGAGAAGAATTTTAAAAATCGGTTTACAAATGTTGGAGATATGAGGTAGCATACATTAACAAATATGTTTTTTTTGATGTCAATTAAAAACGGATGAACCAATTTTAATAAAAACTATACGGTACCAATCCCGTAGCACTCAGAACAAAATGACATTGAAATTTTTCAAATCGGTTTACAATTAACGAAAATGTCGATGAACAAAAAAAAAAAAAATACAGACGTTTATAGAACATCCTTTCGGTTAAAAAATCGTAAGCTCTAGAAGACCCACGAGAAACAAAAGATTAATAAGCAGTTATGGAATGCACGAGATTTTGTATTTTGGTCACATTAAATTACAGATTAAACCTGTTTTTTATTTTATTGCAAACTTCACTACAAACGAGAAATATATTGATGAAGAAAAACAAAACATCAACGTCTCATAACTTTAGTCTATTGTTTGAAACAAAACACACTCTCAAATTACTTCGAGTTACGATATATAATTACAATTAGGTGTATAATATTTATACACTTTTGAATACAAGCGTCTATACTTTTACTATTCTTGTCCACGTGATTCAGTAGTACTTAACTCTATTTCTGGTTCGAACGCCGACATAAAACAAAAATTGCATTATCATTACTATAAACAAATTACGTGGTATTCATTTCAAATCAATTGTTTTTTTTTCAACTGTTTGCACAATTGTTTTCGCAATAAAATTGATTCCTATCTATGCAAGTACCTGCATGCCAATTACTCATATTTAGAAATGTATCAAATATTGTTTTTTTTTTGCAATATCCTCATCATAAAATATCAATCAGATTTCCGTCTGCGTAGCTTTGGATCCTGCGGGTTGTTTTTAGAATTCCGTACCTCATTTGGAGAAACCGTCACACATTAGAGCACTTAATATCCGCCATTTTGATTTTTTTTGACGTCACCTATCCTAGGACACTTGGGTTGCCAAGACAAATCCAGCAATTTAGAAATCCGTTCAGCCGTTTGGATGATACGAAGTAATAAAGAATATTACATAAAAACCTTCTTGGCAGTCGGATAAAAAATTTAAAAAAAGAAAATTACACAATTTTAGAATGCACTTAAAAATTATTATTAATTTCATTGGCAAAAATAACATCCCAGGGATGTCCAATGTTCTATTATTTACAGGTATAAAGAGCGTTTAAAATAAACTAAGAGTTCAACGTTGTCTAGTAGTCGACAATGAAACACCTGTCTGTGACACACAAATCACTAATCATAAGCACCTAGGTAAAAAGGTGTTGTGAAAAAAACGTGCGCACGATGCGTTTACAATTTTTTTATAAACTTCGCACGGGCGCAAAACGCTATTCTCGCTCACCGCTCATCCCCCTTTTGTCGCAACGAGCCTATGTTGTTTCTCGATAATCTTTTAAACATGAAAAAAATTTTCAGATCAGCTCAATGCTTTGAGGTAATGTGCGAAATCAAATCCTCTAAAAAGTAAAAATAAAAAAACTCACTAATAAGACGCATTCTAAACAAAATGGCGTTGAAATTTTTCAAATCGGTTCATAATTGGCGGAGTAGCTGAGTAGAGTAGTGGTGACAGCACTAGACTCTCATTCGGGAGGTACCGAGTTCGAATCCCGGCGGGGGCAGATGTGGCTGGGACTTTTTCCTACTGCCTCTCGCCGAGAAACGGTAATTCCTGTACCGGCCATCTTGATTGAGGTTTTCCATGGTTTCCCTCAATTAATTCCAGATAAATATCGAGATGGTTCCTTATTTGAGGCCATGGCCGGTTACCTATCAAACTCCTAGTTCAAAAAATTACCTATCTTATCCTAATTTCCTATAATTCCTTCATTCGCTCATTGCTATTACATAAGTTCAAGTTGTAAAAAATGTAGAAAATAACGGGAAGTGGTAGATGAAAAAATAGTAATGGTGCGAACGTCTGTTATGACATAAAGTCGAGAAACGGACGTTAAACGCATTATTAATTATTATTATTTTATTATTTATTTATAATTGGCAGAGTAATCGCGTAACAAACATACAAAAAAAAACATACAACCGAACTGAGAACCTCTCCTCCTTTTTTGAAGTCGGTTAAAAAATAGCATGCTTGTGCGTTAGTCCCAATATATACGACCATTTGTCAGTTTTGAGTACGTCGGATAATAATCGGAACTTTGCTGTGAATTTCAAGTGCAATGGAATGATTCAAGCAAATTGTTAGTTTCATCACATTATGTGTTTGATATGTCAAGACATATAATTTAGTATTATGACACCTGGCTAGCGTTCTGTGTTTTTTCGAACAATCTAGCTGCTGCCTTGGATTTACGGTGAGTGTATCGCGGCTGCAGGTAATTCTATACACCACCGCGAGGCCGGCGGTCGCCGCAACAAAACACAGTAATAATAATCTGTGCCAGGGATTAACCCATTTTTTTTAATCTCGGAATCAATTTGCATTTGACATTATGTAAACTATTTTTAAAAAAATAATTACGTTTTTAGTGTATTTGCCATATGGCAACATACACTATTGGCATCGGTCGGATGGCGGGACCTAGGGGTCGGACCAAAATTTCTCGACGTTTCATAACCTCCTAAACACTTTGGCACCATTTTTAAAAATGTTTATATATATATATATATATATATATATATATGTGTACGCGCGATAACCTTCGAAAGAGTTAATTGATTTCAACGAAATTTGGGCCACGTGTTGAAATCCACCACCGCAAGAAGCCTATTTAAAATGGGCCTAATCGGGCTATTTTAAGGGTAGTTTTTAGGGGTTGAAAACTGTTTTTGGGCCCCAAAATACCGAAAAAATTCTCCGAATCGTTTCAAAATTGAAATTTAACCCTTTGGTAGTGATTAAAAAGTGTCCCCACAATTTTAATAAAATCGGCCCGACAGGACCGGATTTACAAATTTTATGTAAACACTAGTTTGCAGATAGTGACTTATTTATTGAAGGGTGTATTTAATTCGGTGTAGACGTTAGATTGATAATAATATTACAATTAAGGAAAAAATGTTATTTTAAGGGGTGTATTAAGGGGTTAAATTTTTTATTTTGCCCAAAAACAAGCAAATACACTATATTGTCGGCAGGGTTTTGGCACTGCGACCCGGGTTTTTTTTAATCTCGGAATCAATTTGCATTTGACATTATGTAAACTATTTTTAAGAAAATAATTACGTTTTTATTTATAAGTAAATTATCCAAATAATACTTTTTTCCGTGTGTATTGTCACCACAACAATATAGCCCAAGAGCTGTTAGACATTTTTGGGTAGGTATTTGAGGCACTGTGAAAATTTGTACAGTACCTCTTTAGTAATAGCCGAATACAAAAACGCAGACCTGGCTGAAGGGGAAGCAGGGCTTAACTGACCCTCAAAATTTTTATCAGCTACCAGGTAGAATGTCCCACCGATACGACCTGTTTTTTTAATATATCTATTTTTAGTTACCAAATTATTCTGTTTAAATTTTAACGTGCCTCAAATATATTTTTTAAATTTTTCAAAAATATAATTTTGCAAACATCTGGCTGTTTTAGACCCGATTAAGGAATATGTTTTTTTTTATTTTTCAACTCTTTAAATACTAAATTTCAAGGTATTAAAATTTCAAAATACCTCAAGGACTTTTTATTGCATAAAAAAATTCGCTAATTTAAAAATTTGAGGATCAGTTAAGCCTGGCTACCCTTCAGCCAGGTCTGCGTTTTTGTATTCGGATATTACTAAAGAGGTATTGTACAAATTTTCACAGTGTCTCAAATACCTACCCAACTCCTACGATAAGTTTTGGTTTCCTACATTTAGACCAGTCCTCGATTTCAATTAAAATGCGCCAATTATTGGTTAAATGGGCTCATTCCAGCCTTAACTCGAAGGATTAATTTTTGTAATTCCGAGCAAAAAGTATTGGGAAATCCAATAAAACTATAGGATACTTTTTTGTTGTATATAAAATTGCAATGAAAGTAAAAAATTAACTCCTTTGCTACTTTGTTTTGGAGCTAAAAGTTTCGGATACCGATTTTGGCGGGACGTCCCGATTTTTAAATCAAAATTAAATGTCTCGCGCGGGACAGGCTCAGTCCCGCTTTTCGGAGATAACTCAACCGTGCGTAAATAATTATTCTCTTATTGTATGTTGCAATTTGTAACACTCACTCCTATTGTTTGAAACGCCATATTTTTCTAATGAATAAAACTTTTTTGACTTTGATTTCTGTTTTTTTTTTATTTTTTTTATTCAGAAGACGAATAAGACTCAACTATTTAACGATAAGGTAAATTTGATTTAAAATATCATATTTTTATTAAAATACATGTTCTATGGTTATTTTTGCTATCTATTGTCACGTAAACGTAATATGAACTCAAATAAAAAGATAAATATTTAAAAACTTCTGATTATATACGTTTTTTTACTATGTCCCGCTTTCGACGAAAGAATCCCGCTTTTTTCACTCAAAAAGTTCCAAAATCCCGACTTGGTAAAAAAAAATCTGGCAACAGTGGACCATAGCATAGTTTTTCCATACAGATTGAGAATCAGGTGAGTCTTCCTTTATTTACGCTTTTTGCATGGCAACTCAATGAGATACCCTTTTTGATCAAACCAAGCATATAAATCTAGTATTGCCTTAAAAACGTCCTTCGGTCCGGTGATAAAAGTGATGTGTAAAATGACAACAAACAGTCAAATCACCCTGTGAAAAACGCAGAACAACATAACAAAGCCTGAGAACACTTGAGACTAAAAGGTCACTGTTTTATATCCCCAAATCCCCAACAACTTGGATCATACAAGATTCTGTTCCATATAGAAAACAGCTTGCACAATTTTACGAAGAGAAAAAAAAAGTATACAAAAGAGATTTGAGAAGCAATGAGCTGGTGCTATAAAAGCGATTCGGTTGAGATTTTATATTACGATAACGTAAAATGTACCCCTGTAAAGTTGCACCGACGACAATATACAAGCTCCGGAGCTTTAGAGCAAGAAACGAAACCCGCGGTTTCGCAAGTTCTGATCATTTTAATTTTAACAAAGAAGGCGTTTCCTTTTACACAATTTATTTTATTGCCAAACATATCACAGTATAATACCACAGCTACCTAATAGCAGGAGGGCTGTTAGACATTTTTGGATAGGTATTTGAGGCGCTGTGAAAATTTGTACAATACCTCTTTAGTAATATTCGAATACAACAGACCTAGCTGAAGGGTAGCGGGGTTTAACCGACCCTTAAATTTTTAAAATATCAATTTTTTTCGCAATAAAAACCCCTTGAGGCATTTTGAAATTTTAGTACCTTTAAATTTAGTATTTAAGGAGTTGAAAAATAACGTCAGATTTCTTAATCGGGTCTAAAACTTAGCCCAGTGTTTGCAAAATGATATTTTTGAAAAATTTTAAAAATATATTTAAGGCACGTTGAAATTTAAACAGAATAATTTTGGTAACTAAAAATAGATATATTCAAAAAAACAGTCGTTTCAGTGGGACATACTACCTGCCTTTAGGGTTGGTTAAGCTCCGCTACCCTTCAGCCAGGTCTGTGTTTTTGTATTCGGATATTACTGAAGAGGTACTGTACAAATTTTCAGTGCCTCAAATACCTACCCAAAAATGTCTAACAGCCCTCGCATATAAGTGACAGGCATGTATTAAACTGTGCATTTTTAACACAGAACTGTATTTATTAAACTTTATTCTAGTCTCTAGACAGTGTTCTATCGATAAGTTTTTTTTTTTTTTTTTTGCACTACACTATAAAAAAGCTGCTTTACATGCATGTAAAGTGACTCACCACGCACTAGTGCGGTAAAGTAAAACAAAATTGGTCACGCTATACCGATTCCATAGTAAATCACTGTGTCAGTTTTTTTTTTTTTTTATAACCTACTATCTACTATTAGAAGTAACGTTCGGTAAAAGTGAAAAAAATTGAAAATCGAAGCGACAACCAGTTATTTTTCACGAGATACGTTTGGTTTAGTTTCAGATCTTTGTCTGGCGAAGCCTCTGTGTTGTGCGAAACAAGTGTTACACAAGTTTTTGAGTGCAAATAAACCCAAACCAAAAAAAACTAACAAACGCTTATTTTTAAGGGGGTATTCTTATATGACCACTTCGAAAAATCGATTTTTTTTCATATTTCAATAGTAAAACCTATCGAAAATATGCTGTGAAAAATAGAGACCGAAATTCCTAGTTTTAAATAAATTACAACTCATATAGTGGCCGACGCGCCGTAACTTTAAACGCATTTTTCTGGAAACATTATTTTCTAAAACTGTCATGGTCCTAAAAAAAAAGTATTCAACCGATTGCTTTGAAATTTATATATGTTCTTCTACTCATTAATGGTTATCGTCCGTACTAAAATTGCTTATTTTCGAAAATATTTTCTTATTTTTTTAAACGATTTTTAACAAAAAAATTAACAAAAAACACCAACTTTTTTTCTACAGTCCGCCATTTTTTTTTTAATGAAATTGATTAATTTTAGTACGGACGATAGCGACATCCCTACTGAACAATGATCCATTCGATTTTTTTATTTCAGACAACATGAACAGCCGCTATTACCATGACCAGTGACCTGCTTTCTTTTAGTGTCTAATTTAATTAAAAAAATATATATATAAAAAATGAAAAATAAGAGAAAAAAATTTTTTTATACAGTTTAAGATACAAACAAAAACATATAAAAAAATTAAAATGATTGAATGTTATTGTCGTAAAAAAAAAATTCCCTAAAAAGAGGTAAAATTTATGCGTTCACATAAGAATACCCCCTTAAATACAATATAGATTCAAATAATTGATACGATTTAGATAGTAGCTCATTAACCTTGCTTTGCTGAGTAATAAAAACTGTATTGACACAATTTTATTACTTTTAAACTACCGTTGTTAAAAAATTCTAGTATTTCGCCGTTTTTACAAAAATTGTGTATGTTTATAAAAATTTTCACATGTCGACATTTTTTTATTACTTATATTTTTAGCTTTATATTCAGTGTTCTTATATTTTAACGTAAAACAATTAGACTGCAACGCTCAATAACAACACACGCCCAAATATGAAATAATAACCGATGACAACGAATTAATGGCGGCTTTATTCGCGTTAATGTCTGTTTTTGGCTATTGTTCAGGCCTCTTTAATAGGAGCGTCTATTATATTCTCTAGTGTACGTAGTAAAAATTCAAACAAAATTGACTCCGTAGTTTTTGAGTTAACCAAGAACAGACAATCAGGTAAACGGACAAAAATTTTGAAATAATGACTAATTTGAAAACGGTTTAGAATTTCGGTCTGTCTGTTGATATTTGTCATTCGAGAACTTTTTTTTTATAAAATTCGACATACTATCCATCTGGAAAGTGAAGTATTTTTTATTCAGTTACGACAGGGTTAAAATAATGTTTAAACATTTGCCCCTCACGATAATTATCATTATTTTATTTTTATTATTTTTTTTTTTCACTTTAAAAAGCAAAAATGTGTTCGATCATATGTCTGAAATCTTGTAAAAAAATTTTAAACTTTTAGCTGTACGACATGTTACTTATTTAAAATAATTTTAAAACATCGCAAGTATTAAGTAACAAAAATCTTGATGTTCAAATACCTGCGATTTTTCTTAATTTATAATTTTATAAACACGAAACATGTCTGATTTAAAAGTTTCTACAGTTACTCGTGTCACAAAGTTGCGAGGAAAGTGAAATAAAGTAAACGGACGAGGTAAATTCCTCGGAATTCTGTGTACATTTTTATTCGGAATTCCTTAGAAAGCCTCGAAAATTCTTCCGACATTTCGGAAAGTCTTGGGAACTGAAATTACAAGTCTCAGGTATAATTTCTAAATCCTACAAGAAAACTAACCCGTCGCTGATATAAAAGAATATAATATTTTATACATTTTAAATTAATTAAAACACAGCCTCTTAATTTATTTACACTTAAAAGCTTTATTTTACAATTTGGTTCGCGGTGGCTTCGTAATTCTAAAAACTGGGGAACTATAAAACTATATGAAACAATCACTATGGGCCATATATATAGTAGTTTAGTTCAAAATCTCTGCCTGAAGATATCATTGTGTTGTGCAAAGCGGTGATTAAAAAATAAGTGTTTTCGTCAAACAAAAATATCTAAGCTAAGTTTAAAAATCTTTGTTTTGTGCGACAGAATTAACATAAAGTTCTTAATAATGTAAAATATAAGCTCGGTATTTTATTTCATTTAAAATGTATCAATTCGTAATTATAATTAAAATAATTTTATCGATAAATGACTGACCTCTTCCTCTCCAGTAGCCGTGTTAACAGAATCCATGCTTTGACTAAGCGCAACGGCAAGCGGTGCTTCCATGCTCATATTAGTGTCCTGGTGATTGTTCGCCGTCGAAATAAGCGCCGATTGCGTCCCAACAACGATACTTCCTGCAGACGTGGTGTTGATGATGGCCGCAGTAACTGCCGCTGACGAAGCTGTCGTTCCTAACACCGGGTGCTCGATGGGCTCGCGACGCGCCCTTTTAAGACAGGGTTCTACCGGAGTGGTAATGTTGTTCGGAGGCGGCGACAGATTGCAACTGCCTCCAAATGGAAGCCGGCCTCTCTTCGACGTTCTGAAGCCGGTCTCCCAACAGTTCACAACACAAATTGGCAAAATATTTATTTAATTTTAATTCTTTTTTTTAATCACGCGCGCGCACTAAAAACGCTTCAGTTTTTTTATACAGCAGTTTAATTATTCAAAAAAGCTTTACGACAAAAACGCGTCAGTAAATACGTCACTAAAATATTAAAATCACACCAATCAATGCAAATTTCAGTTTTTAAAGATCTGTAACGAATGCACTGAAGACACAAGTGGACACTAATTTCAAATCAAATTGCTAATAACAAAACACCATCTCATGTCAAAATTCACCTACGCAGGGTCGTAAACACGAAAACAAAAAAAAAACTCGAGATACTACATAAAAAAATCAAAACGCATCGCGCGTGTTTATTAAAACGCCGTGAAAAATAGGTACGAGATATATTATAATAGATATATTATTTCATAAATGTATGTTAGATTTGTATATGAACGTTTTTGATTTACTACGTTGCCAACGGTAGCGCAGTCGGCGTAAGACTGAAATCGCGGCGCTGCTGGCAGTCGATCGTTGCTCGTATGTTTTGTATTTCAGCGCAACGTGGTTCGTTCTCCGTCAGAGAACACTAGGATTCCTAACAACAAAACACTGACGTCGCGTTGTTAGATGCGCAATAGCTTTTCTCTGATAGCGGCAATAGGTAAGCGTATTAAGGTATACGCCTCTTGTTAATATATATAAATATAATATAGGTATGTAATAATAACCTATATGTTGGCCAGGCAGGTCAAATATTTTATTCACGACAACGAAAAAAATACTGAAATTCAATCGATTTGTTTCGGAAAAAGCACCGGATATATTGAATTACAACTCATATATAAATTGACTTATCGAATGTTGTGTTTCTGTGGTGTAACGGCTAAAGCACCCGACGCGAAGCTATAATGCGGTTCTGAAATAAAAGACAGTGTGTCATCATTATTGTACGGTTCGAAGCAATATAACAGTGTAAGGCACGCACGTCCCATGCATAATAACTGTGCCGCTTATATTACTTTGTGAAGTATTTGTGTATGAGTCACTCTATACTATTTACGAACCGGATTCGGGTAATGATGAGATGTCAAGTTTGTTACGTCATATCACAAAGTTCTGAACTGAGTTCCCCAAAGCGCCAGTCAATACAGGACCCTTCGGACACAATTACGTGCTTTTTGGTCAAATCCTCCAGCTCTACGGACTGTTCGAACTTGGTTCTAGCAATTCTAGGATTCTAGAATTAATAGAAACCTAGAATTGCTAGAACTAAGTTCTAACAGTACGTCAAGTCCGAAAATTTGACCAACAAACACGCAGTTTGGAAGTTGAAATGCACCTAGGGTTGCCAGACGTCTGGATAAAGCAGGACATAGTTAGGCTTTTTGATTGCGTGTCCGGCCAAAATTAAACGGTGTCCGGCTTTTCAGGTTTTTTACATTTCGCAAACGAGCGAGGCCGATCGCAGGCGAGTCGACTTATTTGACAAAAGCCTTTATTAGTGTATTTGCCATATGGCAACATACACTATTGGCGTCGGTCGGATGGCGGGACCTAGGGGTCGGACCAAAATTTCTCGACGTTTCATAACCTCCTAAACACTTTGCCACCATTTTTAAAAATGTTTATATATATATATATATATATATATATATATATATATATATATATATATATATATATATATATATATATATAGGTATATATATATAGGTATATATGTGTGCGGGCTATAACTTTCGAAGAAGTTAATTTATTTTAACGAAATTTGGCACACATGTTGGAATCCATCACCGCACGAAGCCTATTTAAAATGGGCCCAATCGGGTCATTTTAAGGGTAGTTTTTAGGGGTTGAAAAATGTTTTTGGGGCCCAAAATACCGAAAACATTCTCCGAATCGTTTCAAAATTGAAATTTAACCCTCCGGTAGTAATTAAAAAGTGTCCTTAAAATTTTAAAAAAATAGGCCCGACAGGACCGGACTTACAAATTTTATGAAAACACTAGTTTGCAGATAGTGAATTATTTACTGAAAGTTACATATAATTTGGTACAGAGGTTCGATTGATAATAATATTGCAATTAAGAAAAAAAATGTTATTTTAAGGGCTGTATTAAGGAGTAAAATTTTTTTTTTCTCAAAAACCAACTTAAGTTCGCATAATAAAGCCACACTGCCTGTATCAGCAAATACACTATATTGTCGGCAGGGTTTTGGCACTGCGACCCGGGTTTTTTTAATTTAAGAATAATTTAAAAATGTTTATCTAGAATTTAATTTTGACTGATGGCTTTATTTGACTGATAGAAAATAAATTATTTGGACTGATTTGGCGTTTTATTTATTTTTTATTAGAATTTAACAAGATTTATGGTAATAATCAAAAAAGCTTGATTCTTCAAAAATTTTTTTTGTCGTACCTATTAATACTGAGAAAAAAATCCTCAATAATATAGGGTGTCCGGCTTTTTTACCCAAATTTCCGGGTTCTAAATGCGCCTATTACCTAACAGAGAAAAATTGAATTTCTACTGATGTGATAGCTAACGTATCCGAAGCGAGACTGGACAATTCGGGTTTAAATCCTGGCAGTGATACGTCATTTTTTTTTCTATGAATAGTTCGTTTACAAATAAATAAATATAAACAAACATTTGCAGAAGATGAATAAAACAAATAATAACTTTGCGGGAAATTGCATTTCGGAAAATCTGAATAAAAATAATCAACAAATTTAAATTCTTTGACGATAACATTTAAATAAAATCACGATTGTTCGAATATGTCAGGTATTAAAAAAGATTCATTGCAAAAGGATAAAGAGCTACTTTTTAATAATGTAAAATATACGTGTTTTTATTGAAAGAGGAAGGTAATTAATTAATTAAAAGGTCTGAACATTCATTCAAAACGAATGAAACGGAAATCCACTATAATTTACATTTTGTAATATTCAATTATCTCTTATACAGACGACCACGAATAAAAACAAATATATCATTTCGGCGAGACGCAAATGTTTCATTAATTAGTTATTAAGTAGACAATATTATTATCTACTAGCCTTAACCAGCGATTTCGCTCGCATAATCTCGTTTTTAACCGATATCAAAAAAGGGGGTTATCAATAATCAGGTATACGTTTTTTGTTCAGTTATAACTTTTAGATGGATTAACCAATTTCAAAATTTTCGACACCATTTGTAAACCTATTTTGATGATTCTTTTTGTATTTAATAGGGTATATCTGCAGCGTGGCCTCACATACATTTTAATTAAAGCGGTTCAGCGGTTTAGTAATAAAATATTAAGGAGAAAGTCGCTAATAACGTACCTCCTGCAAAGCCCCTAAAAAGTAAAAAATAAAAAAAAAAGTTTAAAAATTGAACCTTCTTGAAAAAAGGTCACTAAAAAGTAAAAAATAAAAAAAAAAGTTTAAAAATTGAACCTTCTTGAAAAAAGGTCACTAAAAAGTCGAAAATAAACTTTTGAGGTTGGCGCCAATTTAATGAAATATTTACGAACATAAAAAGTAGTAATTAAATCGGCGTCACAACTGTAATATTTTATGCTTTTTAGTAGTCTTTTTTGAGGAAGCTTCAGTTTTTAAGGTTTTATTCTCTTTTTAGAGACTTTTTTAACGCGGTTCAATTTTTGTTTATAAAATGTTTTATTACCTATAGTACCTACTATAATTTTAAAAGAATAAAATTACTTACATTTGAACCGTTAACACTTTTAAAGCATTTTAAAATACTGTAGCAAAATATTGCACCTACTAAGTGACACATATTTAGGTATTAAATCATTCGCATTTGCAACTTAACTGAAATTTTTAATAAACCAAAAATCAAATACAATATTTCATTTATCCTATTATGCAACATTCATACCGACCATTGATCCTTGTGCAATTTAGTATTTAACCCATTCGTACACCACCGCTTAACGTATTTAAATTATGTAACCGATTCAAGATTAGTTGATTATCAAAATGTAGCTGTTGATACAAAAAACAAAACTGGCCAAGTGCGAGTACCGTACCGTCGTACAATATTTATTAACTTTATTTTATTTTTATTATTTATTGTTATAGCAGCCATAGTAATACACACTCTGTGATACAGGCCTGTGACAGATAGACAACGGAGCCTGAGTAATAAAATAAAATAAAAATAATATACAGTAGAATCCGTTTATTATGACTCCGCCTATATTGACCAACCGCCTATTATGACGTAATTACAGAACGAAGTTTGGTTTTCATATAAAATTGTTTGTAACAAAATCGGATATAATGACTTCGCTTACAGTGACATGTCGCTTATTATGACCCATTTTTAATAAATTTTGTCCGTTTATAGTGACCTACATGATTCTTTACACCTTCGGCAATGTTCGTTGATTCCCGACGACGTTCGGCACGTGGCTTGTTTTTGTTCTGAATCTCAGTGAGTACTGATAGTTGAACGTCACGCATTGTTTTTAGTGATATCCTATGTAAAAAAAATGTCATCTCAACGTCGTAAAGCATTTACGACTGAGGAGAAATGTGCAATAATATGTAGATTAGAAAAAGGAGAATCAAACTCATCTCTCGCAAAAGAATTGGGCGTGGGTCTCAATGATTTTCAAAAACAAGAACCAGATTAAGCGATCGTTCAATTCAAATGTTTTGAAACCGGAGAGGCTTCGAAAATCGCGACAAGAAAATGTTGATAAAGCGTTAATTCAGTGATTTAAAATCACGAGAAACAAAGGAATACTCGTCATGCTACCTAAAAAAAGAAGGTTGCTTTTTTTCACAAAAATGCTTTGTATGACGTCCGCTTAGTATGACGTGTTTGTCAATTCCCTTCGATGTCATTATAAACGGATTCCACTGTACTTTGTATAATAATTGCTGTTAGGAACATTGTTCAATGTATTTCATTCAGGACATGTCTATGAAAAATGACTAAGGTGCAGAAATGTCTGAACTAATAGCTTTTAAGAAATTTCGTCTGATGTCGCTAGTATGCACTATTTTGACGTTTATAGAAAAATACAATACTTTATATTGTTTGTTGTTATAACGGCCATATTAATATACACTCTGTGCAACCTATTACGGCTCAAAAGATACAGCCCTGTGACAGACGGCCAGACAGACAGCGGAGCTTTAGTAATAGGGTTTTCATTGGCACCTTTTGGGTACAGAACCCTAATAACAAATTATTGAAGAAAATCTATAAATTTGTAAATTGACCAATTAATGTTTCAGAGAAAAATTTAAAGCCGCTTGATGGCAAGAAAAATGGTTTATATATTGACCACGGTTTGTTTAATGTGGAAATACTGTACAATAATTCCCTTTAATTACAAGAAACCCTGTTGACTGAATAGCATTCTGACCACTTATGTCTTATCAAAATGAAAATGTTAGTCTCAATTTTGGTGGTCAAGAATCGACAAAGATGTTGAAGCTATGTGTAAAGAGTAAATACGCGGAAATGGCCAGAAAAACAACGAGGATTTTCTGGGTCCTTTTGAAAGGCTAGTGTTTTTAATAGGGATCGTTCATACTTATACAAATTTATATTTAACCGATTCATATACCATAATAAATATTAGCCGGCCACTGTTTCGTAATCACTGAATCAGTAATGGCTCAATGATTATTTTCTGAAGGCTATTTCATTAATTCACAAAGCAGGCTTGTTATAATAAAAATTCTTTCCTCCGGAATATGTATTCGAATTTTATTTGTCATAAGCTGACCTTCTCTATAATAAAATTAAAGCAATGAGACATTTATTCATGATTTTTGCAATGAATAACAAATTAATGTCAACAAAATTTTCAATAAAAGAATATACATATTTTTTGCACTATCCCCTATAAAATAGCTGCTTTACATGCGTGTATACAGGCATGTAACGTGACTCATTACACACTAGTGCTGTATAATAAAACAAAATTGATCGCACTAAACCAATTCCATAGTAAATCACTGATTGTCAGTTTTTTTACCCTACTATTAGAAGTAACGTTTTTTGAAAATTTTGAAAATGAAGTGAAAACCAACTATTTTACACGAGGTAAGTTTCGTTTAGTTTCCGATCTTTGTCTGAAGAAGCCACTGTGTTGTGCGAAACAAGTGTCACACAAGTTTTTGAATGTAAATAAACCCTACTATTAGAAGTAACTTTTTTTCAAAAGTGAACTGTCAAAAATTTTGAAAATGAATTGAAAACCAGCCATTTAGTAGGAGGTACGTGCAAAAAATACCATACATCCGTTGCGTGCGTATTACGACACTAGGTATGCATTTTTAACACGCATTTATTAGCTTACCCTGTATGTTTGTTTGTTTGTAACGGAATCTTTGAACGTAAAATTCACTTACTTCAAAACGTCGGATTAAATTGAAACATTGCACACTTATCAAGGACCGATGAAAATACAATAATTTAATAAGTTTGTCCCAATATCCTAATCAGGACATTCAGGTAAAAAAAAACCCACAGTCAAATGCAAATTCTTTTTAGTCTTATAATTAAAAAATGTCAAACAATTTGATAACAAAATTAGCTTTACTGGAAAAAGCGTGAAGTGCTTAATATCGGCAATAAAATTTTCACTTACTGGCTATTTGTAAACGTAGAGCTATTATGAAAATTTAAGTAGAAAGCACACCACGATTTTTACAGTAAAGTTAATTTTGTTGTCAAATTATTTTGCATTTTTTAGTTCATAAAAGCGTATTGTTTATTTTTTTTTTAACTAATTTTTTTCAACATATAAGCGTCTTATTCAGACGTTGAAATAATTTATATTTATGACTAGAAATACGCGTAACGCATCGAACGACCAATGCAACTAAAAAGCAAATCGTGCAAAAAAATACGAAACAATAAAACGTTATTATTGTTGCAAAATAACTGTAACAATTAAGCACGAAAGTTTTTTGACTGATTAAAAGCAATAAATCTTTGCATTAATCGAGATATACAAACCAATACACGAATATATAACCAGTTCCTACAAACGACGAGAAAATACAGAACTAGGACTAATAGAGCTTATTTAACACGTGGGGAATTTAGATAATAGATATTTTTATATAATTAGAACACGAATTAATTAATTATTTAACTTTTAATCGAATAATGAACGTTATTTTTCAATTTTTTCGGCGCACAAAAAGGCCACAAAATACAAAACAATAAATAATTTGTCCAATAACACACGAAATATTTTAAGTCACGACTTCAAACCGTTTTAATTCATGGACCACCGCGACCTTTTGAACTTTACTACACATAGAAAAATAAAAAGGTGGTCATTTTCTGTACGCAAAAAACGTTTCAAATAAATCACATAAATAAATGAGAAAATGTGGCTGTCGTTTGTCTTTGAGCGTGTTTTGTTTTGGTTTTTTTTTAAAGACAGTTGATGGTGCAGTGAGAGGGTCGCGTTTCTGTATCTGTGGGCGTTCGCTTATCGTTTGCTTTCACGAACGGTCGGACCACAACTGAAGTTCGCAACGACGATGATATCGTATAACGGAAGATAAAGAAGCTCCCTCCGTGTTTGCAACTAGCGACATCTCTGTTTAGTTCTTATCCTGCTCTATATATAGGTACACATTTAAACATATGAGGCTTATCATTTATATATAAGTTATGGTCAAGAATCTGAACTTTTTTCGAGCAAAATACCAACTCCAACGTTACCGAAAGTGTGAGTCGCGACCCGACACCGGGTCGTAGAAAAATTTTGCCGGGTCGCGAGAAAAATTTTTTTTGTATGAAATACGCAAACAAATAACTGGATTTCTATTAAAAAATAATATTTGTTTTCTAAATAAATGTTTTTTTTTCATAAGATGAGTCGCGAAAAATTTTAAAAGTCGAAGGCGACTATGTAGAAAAATAGTTTAAGAGTCAAAGAATAAATAAAGATATATTTTTTAGCCTAAAACTTTTTTTTTATTGTGTTTCTAACATAGGGAAACTTATTTTTAGAATACCCGTCCTATATTAATTAAATAATGATTGCAGATTATAGACGCTCAACAACGTAGGCCATGAACGTCTTAATTACATCAAATTATATTAAACGACCTCACAAAACACTCATGAGAGGAGGTGGGTTTCGAACCCGCGACAGGTTGATCCAAAAGAATCTACAGTTTTGCTTTGTTTTTGTTTATACAGTTCTGGCCTATTTTTTATTTCACAATTTCGTTCGTCACTTAGCCCTTTTGCATTTAGACTCGAAGATCCTTCTTTCAAAAATTACAAAATTAAAAACATAATTTTTAATTTTAATTAAAAGAAGCTGTAATACAAATCAAAACCATAGTAGATTGCTAATTTCTATATATTTTTAAATTATTGTTTTTAAATGAATGACAAGATGATCTCACTACAAATATATCAACAAAGATTCTAAATTATAAACTTGCCTGAAGAAGTAGGAAACTAACCTACGAAACGTAACAAATTTAGAAAACTTAGGATTTTCATTTATTTGTGTCCAATTACCCACGATCCATAAACATATAATTTTTAAAGTATATTTTATAGCAAATTATTTAAAAAGTGTGTAACACGAATATTTTTATATAATAAAGTAATAATTTACAACTCAAAAAAACAGAATTTTTTTGAGTTCCCAGCAGAGTGCGGATCGTGAGGCTCTAATGGAACTAAATTCAACCCTCTATTATGATATCGCAATTATATAGACCCTAAAACTTTCCAAATATTTACTCTACCTCTTCGTGAAAACATAACACGAAAATTGGTTGAACGGTTGAACAATAATAATGTAGTTAAGAAAAAAATGTAATTTTAAGGGGTGTATTAAGGAGTCAATTTTTTTATTTTGCCCAGCAATCGCCTTAAGTTCACATAATAAAGCCACAAGGTCTGTATTAGCAAATACACTATATTGTCGGCAGGAATTTGGCACTGCGACCCGGGTTTTTTTTTATTTTAATTTCTGTTTTTTTTTTTATTCAGAAGACGATTAAGACTCAACTATTTACCGATAGGGTAAATCTGATTTTAAATATCATATTTTTATTAAAATACATTTTCTATGGCTATTTTTGCTATCTATTGTCACGTAAACGTAATTTGAACTCAAATAAAAAGATAAATATTTAAAAACTTCTGATTATAATATACGTTTTTTTACTATGTCCCGCTTTCGACGAAAGAATCCCGCTTTTTTCACTCAAAAAGTTCCAAAATCCCGACTTGGCAAAAAAAAAAATCTGGCAACGCTGGTTCCGTACCACCGTACAATATTTATTAACTTTATTTTATTTTTATTGTTTGTTGGGATAGTAGACATAGTAATACACACTAAGATGCAGAAATGCCTGAACTAATAGCTTTTAAGAGATTCCGTCCGATGTCGCTAGTATGCACTATTTTAACGTCTATAGAACGTTTATAGAAAAAAAAACATTTTTTTAGTGATGTAAACACAAATTTACGGTTTACAGATTTTTCCCTTTTCTTGTGCTATAAGACATTGGTTCTTGCCAAATTTCATGATTCTAGGTCAACGGGAATTACCCTATAGGTTTTGATTCTCTTGCGAGTGTCAAAATATACGGCATAAACGGCCGTAATCTTTTGATTGCGTTGACTTAGAAGTTTGATTTTTTCACAGCTCCAAGGAATTAAATTTCAACTTGTTACCTCCACGCGTTCCTGAAAAAAAAAGTCTTGACAGACAGACAGACAACACGACGTGATCCTATAAGGGTTTCTTTTTTCCTTTTGAGGTACGGAACCCTAAAAACGTAGAAAATAACTTAGGAAGCTAGTAATGGTGCGTGTGGCATCTGTGTGTCGAGAAACGGGCGTTAAAGCGCGATATTGCTACTAACTGAAAATTTCGAGCGTTAGAATGAACGGTATATTTCATTTAGATTTTAGACTCCCGCAAAAAAGAGAACCGAATAATCCACCCGCTTACTGTTTGATTCTCACTGATAATACTGTACGCAGAGAAGAAGTACAAACTACACAATAGAGAGAGACAGGCATACTATTAATACAGTGTAACCTTCATATAACGAACCTCAATATAACGATTTCCTCGATTTAACAAATTTTTCGAAATCCGTAAGAGTTAATGCAAAATATACCACTACATTACGAATACTTTCTGTCAAAAACCTCTTTATAACGAATTGTCACATAGATATTACTAAAACATAACAAAGGTTCTAAACTATAAAATTGCTTGAAGAAGTAGGAAAACTGCCTACGAAACGTCGCAAAATTTATAAAACTTAGGATTTTTATTTATTTATGTCCAAGTACCCGCTAACAATAACATATATAAATAATTACCTCTATTTAAGGATTTTTAACCTTTACATAACGAATCCTACCAATCAATCACACACAATTCCACAATAACAACAATTCATGTCTCGACAGGTGCAGACACGTTAAATTTATCCTAAGATAATCATTGTTGTTTGATGTAAAGTAATGTATTACACTGCTGTTGGTCACTGTTAGTAAATTTAAAGTTGCAGCGGCTGAGAAACGAAAAAGGTGTTCCTTAATCGTCGCAGAGAAACGAAAAATCATTAAGTATGTAGACGAGAATCTTACAAAGAAAAAATTAGACATCGCTAAAGAGTTCGAAATTCCCGGAAGCACATTGGCCACAATTTTAAAGTTAAGGCTGTCGGAACGCTCTGAATTTAAGCCAAAAATAGAGCTTCGGCTGTCAACTGATTGTAGACTTATTCGTCAACATTCTGCAAAAATTCTTTCTCTATAAGGAAGATAAAGGACAAATCTAGGTCTCTAATAGACTACTTTTGTAATTTATGTACGATTTACTAGAAAAAAGTTGGCATTAATTGTGCCAAAAAAAAGTGACTCTTCCTTTTTCGGAAAAAAATTTTATTCTTCAAAATATTTCCAAACATTAGAGTAATCAATTGACAGCGGCACCCTTGCAATAACATTTTTTTGCCTCGTAGTGGGCACCAGCCAAAAATTGAAACGTGCGGATGATTAAAGCGAGACAGAGTTAAAGAAGGTCACACCCACAATATGTCTTTTGCCTACCTCGCCTCTTACGGCTGGGTCTCAACACAAACTGTGTGAAAGTGATCCAACACTATTAAAAGATAAGTTTTCAGAAGAAAATGGGTTTTCTTAGCCTATTAAAACGAATCTTAGACCAACCTAACCTCTACATATACCAAACTTCATTATAACGAATGACTTGGTATAACGAATATTTTCGAATTCCCTTCAGCTTTGTTATATCTAGGTTTTACTGTATTTGTGACCGTATGTGTATACCTAGTCGTTTTATTTCTTTCTTCGTCTTCACCCCGTATCCGGTCTGTTGGGTTAAGTTCCGGCACAGTTGCTATCTGACCGGACGCGTTACGACCTAACTGACCGTTCGTTATATTGTAACTCCGTCTCCGGTCAACACACGCACTACGTGTATAGCTCTGTCTCTGTTATACGACAGGTGTACTTTTGTGCGCAATGGGGTCTGCGACGATATACACCTTGTGTTGTTTCATAATACAGGTGTGGTAAATAAAAGAAGGCGATATGGAAGGGGCCGGTTGTTTTGAATACAGGGGCGAGGAAACTGACCTTGTAAGGGAAAAAACATCTACACTATAAAAGCAAAGTTTCGACTCACTGTCTGTCATAAAACTGATTGATTGTGGTGAAAAAAACCCGCTGATTTAGAAGGTTGTTTCAATCGTAAAGAGAAAGCTCTTTTTGAAGTTATACTTCTTAACAGTGTTGGATCACTTTCACGCAGTTTGTGCTGAAACCCAGCGGTAAGAGGCGAGGTAGGCAAAAAACATATTGTGGGTGTGAGCTTCGTTAGCTGTCTCGCTCTAATCATCCGCACGTTTCAATTTTTGGCTGGCGCCAACTACGAGGCTAAAAAATATTATTGCAAGGGTGCCGCTGTCAATTAATTACTCTAATTTTTGGAAATATTTTGAATATTTAAAAAACTTTTCCGAAAAAGGAAAAGTCACTTTAGGTTTC
Source organism: Venustoraphidia nigricollis (assembly GCA_034508555.1). Classification (NCBI taxonomy): domain Eukaryota; kingdom Metazoa; phylum Arthropoda; class Insecta; order Raphidioptera; family Raphidiidae; genus Venustoraphidia; species Venustoraphidia nigricollis. Next base: position 1,138,073 of record JAVRKA010000020.1, read on the forward strand.
TGATGGAACAGTTTTGTGAAATAAGTACGAATAAGGTCGTAATGTGATATTGGAAACGTGTGTTTTTTAGCACAATTAATGCCAACTTTTTTCTAGTAAATCGTACATAAATTACAACAGTAGTTCACTAGAGACCTAGATTTGTCCTTTATCTTCCTTATAGAGAAATAATTTTTGCAGAATGTTGACGAATAAGTCTACAATCAGTTGACAGCCGAAACTCTATTTTTGGCTTAAATTCAGAGCGTTCCGACAGCCTTAAATGACGCAGTGAGGGGAAAAATTTAGCGAACTGAGCATGAGACGCCATGAAATGTTAATTTAATATGAATATACCACGTGTATCGTCGATAAAGCTGACTCATCAGTGCAGCATAGTTTTACTCTGTATTCATAGATGGCACGTCTCATTTCTTTGTTACAAACGAATTTTAGTGCGAATTAGTCGCACAGGTACCGGTAGTATTTTTTAAACGAATTAGTCAATTTAGAAATAAAAAAAATACGAAGCAATAAATAACTGCGGACCGTCGCGTTGAACAAAAAGTATTAACTGATTTACCCGCTCCAACAATTATCCTCCGAATTGTTTCTAATATAATTAGCAGATATTATCTACATTTCCGATAAAAATAATTTTATTTTATTACCTATACACAAAAAATAATAACACGGAATTACTAAATTAAATTAAAATACAAATGTAGACAGTATTTATTATAATTAGATATTATAATGGTCTTCAGCTGTTATGCGTCCATAATCTATTCTTGCTTTCATTACAATGACCAAAATCAAAATTATGACACTACCTGATTTTTAAATTTGCAATACACCACAGACATAAAATAATAAATGTAAATTTTTTTTTGGTAATTCAATTTTGAAATAAAACGTAACTAAACAGTAACTAAACAATAATATTTTTAGTCAATTTTGAGTTTTGTAACTTTTTCACATTACATCTAAGTATTATTAAATTGCAGTCTCATGAAAACCAGGTTACATTGATTAAAAAATTTGATTTCTAGTTATTTTCTAGAATTTCGAACACACTTTTGAATTCGAAATTTTAGAATCCGTCCAACTTTTTGACCGAAATAAAAAAGAGATCACAATTTTTTTTACACGTCACTATCTCATCGACTAAATGACTAACTCAAAATTTTACAATTCAGATTGAAATTAAATAAATAATTGTCATCAAGATATAAATAAAAATATTTAAAACCAAAACGTGGTTAAAAATTTTGAAATCGTTTTAAATAAAAAAAAAATGAAGTCACATTCAAAAACAGATGTAGCATGTCATAATTTTGATAGGTTATATATTTATTTTACTAACCCACCCTATGAGGAAATGCCGGGTTCATTACCCGGCTACCATCGGTTGAATGTTTTCAATAAAAGTTAATAAAATAACGATACGTATTATAAAACTATGTGTATACACTTTCTGTAAAGATTTAATCAAAGGCAGGAAAATTCTGGACAACTGAATACGACCGAAAAATATCACGATTAACCGGTTATCATTTTTTTTAGTAACTATGGCGACGGTTATATAGTTTAGCACGTGTTGATTATAATATAATTGTGTACGCGACAGTGTTTTGTTACGTAAGAGGCTTGATAATTTAGTGCCAGTGTCGCGCGGCGTGACTAGCCTCCAACTGTATTTTGCGATCGCCGAACCAGGTGCACTGGCGTGCGCGTGTCTCTCCGACACTCGCGCTCGACACCGAACACTTCTCGGTCCGAATACAACAAAATAAATAAATAAATAAATTAGAGTTTAAATAAACTATAACAACACGCTTTTATGAACTAAATAATGCAAAATAATTTAACAATAAAATTAGCTTTACTGTAAAAAGCGTGGAGTGCTTAAGGCTGTCGGAACGCTCTGAATTTAAGCCAAAATAGAGCTTCGACTGTCAACTGATTGTAGACTTATTCGTCAACATTCTGCAAAAATTCTTTCTCTATAAGGAAGATAAAGGACAAATCTAAGTCTGTAATGAGTAATGGACTACTTTTGTAATTTATGTACGATTTACTAGAAAAAAGTTGGCATTAATTGCGCCAAAAAAATACACGTTTTCAATGTCATACTACGACCTTATTCGTACTTATTTCACAAAATTGTTCCGTCGCAAACCTAAAGTGACTCTTCCTTTTTTGGAAAAGTTTTTTAAATCTTCAAAATATTTCCAAAAATTAGTGTAATCAATTGACAGCGGCACCCTTGCAATAGCATTTTTTAGCCTTGTAGTGTGGCACCAGCCAAAAATTGAAACGTGTGGATGATTTGAGCGAGACAGAGCTAAAGAAGGTCACACCCACAACATGTCTTTTGGCTAGCTCGCCCCTTACCTCTGGACCTCAGCACAAACTGTGTGAAAGTGATCCAACACAGTTAATATCGGTAATAATTTCTTCATTTACTAGCTAATTGTAGACGTAAAGCTATTACGAAAATTTAAGTAGGTAGCACCCCACGGTTTTTACAGTACAGCTAATTTTGTTGTCAAATAATTTTGTATTTTTTAGTTCATAAATAAGCGTGTTGTTTTAATTTTTTTAAACTCTAGTTTTAACCTTTGCCAGAAAAGGATCATTAGATTGATATTTAGTTTAAAACCTAGAGAGTCTTGCAGACCGACATTTATAAATCAACGTATTCTATCATTTCCGAGCATTTATATTCTTGAGGCAGCTTTGTGTGCTCATAAAAACATACTGATGTTTGAAAAAAATTCTGATATTCACCATCATAATACCAGATCTAAGGACAGTATACATACAGATAAGCATAGGCTTAGCCTATTCAAAAAAAGTCCCAAACATGTGTGTGGTGTTATCTACAATAAATTACCAATTTTAATTAAAGATGCTAAAAACCTAGCAAATTTTAAAAATAAATTAAAATCTTTTTTATTAGACCAATGCTTCTATAGCGTTGAAGAGTTTTTATCTATAAAATTTTAATGTGTTTCTTTACTATTCACTAGGCTGAAGACTGAGATATATTTCGTAGCTCAATTAGTGTACTTTGTAATATGATGTGTTTAAATTGTAATTTTTTTATACGTATTATGTTTATTTGTGACTCGTCATATTGATACCATTGTATCGAAATCATGACTAAATAAATTACTTACTTACTTACTTACTTACCTTTAAAGCTGTCGGAACGCTCTGAATTTTGTTTTTGCTGAGACCCAGCGGTAAGGGACGAGGTAGGCAAAAGACATATTGTGGATGTGACCTTCTTTAGCTCTGTCTCACTCAAATCATCCGCACGTTTCAATTTTTGACTGGTGCCATCTACGTGGATAAAAGATGGTATTGCAAGGGTGCCGCTGTCAATTGATTACTCTAATTTTTGGAAATATTTTGAAGATTTAAAAAGCTTTTCCGAAAAAGGAAGAGTCACTTTAGGTTTGTGATGGAACAGTTTTGTGAAATAAGTACGAATAAGGTCGTAGTGTAACATTGAAAACGTGTGTTTTTTTAGCACAATTAATGCCAACTTTTTTCTAGTAAATCGTACATAAATTACAAAAGTAGTCCATTAGAGACCTAGATTTGTCCTTTATCTTCCTTATAGAGAAAACATTTTTGCAGAATGCTGACGAATAAGTCTATAATCAGTTGACAGCCGAAGCTCTATTTTTGGCTTAAATTCAGTGCGTTCCAACAGTCTTAACTACTGACATAGGGGCCTCTCAGACACACGCGTACCTTCGAGTTTAGTTGCGCCGAGGCTGTCAACGGCTATACATGTATTTGTGCGCGCGATTTCGGTAAGTAAATTCATTTTGAAATTTCTCGTGGGCCTAATTCGCAATAATTGATGTCTGTAATTTTTTGTTCCCATTATAGTATTATAATTAATGATGTGCCATTTGCTCAGGCCCTGATTAACCCTTAGGCTAATTAGGCTGCAACCTAGGGCGCGAGGGCTGCGGGGGGGGGCGCTAAAATCGTGTACTACTCTACTCACTTACTACTTTTTAGGCCGTCCGTAAAAGCCAATTCAGACTAGCCGTTCTCGGTTACGATTCACCGGTCCGGTTGGGAGCTCGACCAATCAGGGCATAGTCGTTCCCGATTGCGGTTCGGTTCGAGCGTTTAGGTTCAGCTCTAATTTCAACCGGACTGTTCGCAACCGTAGCCAATGAGAACGCTTGCTGGAGTCACGTGACTAGCCAGCTGTTGTAAACACAACTCCACTTGTTTTTGTTGACGTTTAACTACACATCAAACGTCAAATCATATTTCGAAATTGCGCATGTGCACCGAGAATAATCGTAGAACCGAATCGGGATAGTGTGAGCAGCCTAGATTAATCAAAAACCGAACCGGACCGGTGAATCGTAACCGAGAACGGCTAGTCTGAATTGGCTTTAACACACCTGGCGGGGGTGCGTCCTCATAATTAGCCTAGGGCGGTAGGAACTCTTAATCAGTCGCTGCATTTGCTAGAAATACTATTTAAAATTAAGATTGTAAGTTTGTTGATTTTTTAAAATAATTTTAAATACTTTGTGATTTTTGATCTCATGTGATTTGTGCCAAAAAATGCTAAGTGTTTTCGAAACTTTGAAATAATAGTTAATTATAAACAAATAAATACATAATACAAAAATAATTTTATTTTATTTAAATATATCCACTAAAGCCAATTATTAAACAGTAAGCCGTAAAAACCTAAAGATTTTTATTAAATATAAGCACATAATATATATACGGGCTTCTTAGGTTCCACGTTGGTGTTTACGTGAAACTGAATCCACCTCAGTAGTTAAAGGTTAATTATAAGACTAAAAAACATTATTGCACTTGACTATGAAGTAGGCAATGCAACGTACGTCACTGTACAGCATATTAGCTTGCTTGCTGTAATTTTTTATCCTAAAAGTTCTGGTCAGGAAAATGGGACAAACTTATTAAATTTTTGTATTGGCATCGATCCTTGATAAGTGTGCAAAGTTTCAGTTTGATTTGACGTTTTAAAGTAGAGTTGGGTAACTCAGATCTGAACCGGTTCAAAGAGCCGACTCCGACAAAAGATCCGTGAGAGCCGACTCACTTTTTTTTGAGCCGACGGATCAACGGATCCGCATAACTCAGTGAAACACTTAACACACAGAAGCACATTTTACACTTACGTATCAGTTCTTGCTTTGATGCATCTGTCAGCTCAAATGACTCATGCATCACATGTTTGGCTATGCATTCTTGATTCTATACAGGTCGTGATATGATTGACTGAACTAGGTAACTCAGTGGCAGATTGCAGTAACATATTCAGAACTCGGCTCTTTTTGAACCGGTTCAGTGAGCCGGCTCACTGAACCGGTTCAAAAAGAGCAGATCACTAAAAAGACCCGTTTTCCCATCACTATTTTGAAGTGGGTAACTTTCACGTTAAAAGATTCCTTTACAAACAAACAAACATACAGGTGAAGCTAATAAAAGCGTGTTAAAAAAAATGGTCATTCAATTTGGGGAGCATAGAATTCCGATCGTAACTCGAACGATACTCTAACTGCAGAGGGGAAGTTTCTATCTAGCTCTCTCTCATGCTGTGGAGGCAAAGCACAACACACCCTGCGAGAGTTGCACAGACGCCAGGTCGTCGGTGTGCGCCAGGATCGACGTTGCGGCGCCCGGACGCCGCTCATTTCAAAAACCTAACACATTTGAAGCGCGTCACTCAAAATCGCACAAAAATAAATAGTTCTGATAGTCCTGTCAACAATAGACTTCGGTCTCTCGTTTACATTTAGTTTATTTTCTAAGACCACCTACTTCCAAGATATTTAGGGTCATATTTTCAATTTATAAATACTTTATAAAATACATTCACCATAGTTCATGGATTAAAACACGAAAACTTATTGCTCCGAAAAAGTTTGCCCCATCCCCCCAATAGATAATCCTTGAATTTACGACCAAATCATGAGAAGGAAAGTTGCAGTGCTCGAATCGCCCTCTATGCTGGTGCCACGCTTTTGTCGTAAATTTATCGGGAGCCGAGAAAATAGGAAAACAGTTCTGGCACATCTTCGCCTTGTGGGGGACTTGAATAATATAGAAAAATGTACATTTGTTACATTTAACGGAAGGCTGAAACAGCATGCAAAAAATCAGTGAAGTAGGTGAAAATGATCCAGCCGTCCTTGAACGATACCGGTAGAAACAGACGGACAAACATTTTGAAAATACGTTCTTCCGTCTAAGTTTTATCTACACTAATATTATAAAGAGGAAAGATTTGTAATGAATAAACTCAAAAACTACTGTGTCGATTTAAAAAATTCTTTCACCATTAGAAAGCTACATTCACCCTGGGTAACATAGGCTATATTTATTGCTAGAAATATTAGGGATCCTTACTAAAACTTTAGTAACGTAACCCAAGGTGTAAAAAAAATGCCATAAAACATCTTTCGTCGCATGCGCTGCGGAAACTATTGATAATAGAGCAAAAATATGTTCTACAATATTAAAGAACATATCAATAACTACAAAAAACTTCACGATACCATATGTCCAACTATTATCGTTATGTCACAATAACCACTTTTTACATTTTAATAATCTATATAGATAAAAGCGATTGAATTCGCGCAAATTCAATACACATTGAGAATTTAATGATAATGATTCTCATCTTTTATATCCTATATATTACATTTACACCCGGATGAAGCCGGACTGGGCCGCTAGTATATAAAATATCTGAACCCGTAAGAAAACGAAACTGTATGAGTCACAAAAGATGTTTTTATTTTCTAATTTCCTTAGTAATGAATCGATTATGTTATAGTAGCAAATAAAGGAAATTAGCTTAGATTCCACATAATTTTAATGAACGGAAGGCACAAAGAATAAACTATTTGGCTAATTAAGACAGCACTGTTAAATCTTTAATATCTTTATAAATTCTTTTTTTTAAATCAGGCAGATTATTGCAGTCTTCCATTAATAGTTCTAACTTAAAACAGATAATACATTGATCCAAAAAAGTACGTTGTATCAATTAACAACAAAGTTTCCTTCCTTCAGTCATATAAATAGTTGATAAACATTTCTATAAACGATGTTTAGGCCCCTATGACATCTGTTGTCAACAATCTATAACCTGCAATAACTACCTTTCTTCATTGACTGAATGCTTTTTTTCTACTTCAATTTTCATAAGTAGCTCTACGTTTACAATAATAGCTAGTAAATGAAAAATTTATTACCGATATGAATCACTTCGCACGCTTTTACAGTAAACCTAATTTTGTTGTCAAATTATTTTGCATGTTTTAGTTCATAAAAGCGCGTTGTTTTAGTTTTTTTAAACTCTAATTTTAATTATAAGACTAAAAATCAATATTATTTGCCTATGAGGTAGGCAACTCAACGTACGTCAGCTTGTACGTTAGCTTGCTTGCTGTAATTGTTCAAGCTTTTTTATTCTGAGAGTCCAGTTCAATATAATGGACAAACTTATTAAATCATTGTCATCGGTCCTTGATAAGTGTGCAAAGTTTCAGTTTAATCTGACGTTTTGAAGTGGGTGAATTTCACGTTCAAAGATTTCGTTACAAACAAACAAACATACAGGTGAAGCTAATAAAAGCGTGTTAAAAGACGCTTTAAGAGTTACGATATTTTGTAGCTGGACTTGAGAGTCCAGTTCAATATAATGGGACAAACTTATTAAATCATTGTCATCGGTCCTTGATAAGTGTGCAAAGTTTCAGTTTAATCTGACGTTTTGAAGTGGGTGAATTTCATGTTCAAAGATTTCGTTACAAACAAACAAACATACGGGTGAAGCTAATAAAAGCGTGTTAAAAACCGCTTTGAGTTACGATATTTTGTAGCTGGACTTGAGAGTCCAGTTCAATATAATGGGACAAACTTATTAAATCATTGTCATCGGTCCTTGATAAGTGTGCAAAGTTTCAGTTTAATCTGACGTTTTGAAGTGGGTGAATTTCACGTTCAAAGATTTCGTTACAAACAAACAAACATACAGGTGAAGCTAATAAAAGCGTGTTAAAAGCCGCTTTGAGTTACGATATTTTGTAGCTAGACTTGAGAGTCCAGTTCAATATAATGGGACAAACTTATTACATCATTGTCATCGGTCCTTGATAAGTGTGCAAAGTTTCAGTTTAATCTGACGTTTTGAAGTGGGTGAATTTCACGTTCAAAGATTTCGTTACAAACAAACAAACATACAGGTGAAGCTAATAAAAGCGTGTTAAAAGCCGCTTTGAGTTACGATATTTTGTAGCTAGACTTGAGAGTCCAGTTCAATATAATAGGACAAACTTATTAAATCATTGTCATCGGTCCTTGATAAGTGTGCAAAGTTTCAGTTTAATCTGACGTTTTGAAGTGGGTGAATTTCACGTTCAAAGATTTCGTTACAAACAAACAAACATGGGTGAAGCTAATAAAAGCGTGTTAAAAACCGCTTTGAGTTACGATATTTTGTAGCTGGACCTGAGGGTCCAGTTCAATATAATGGGACAAACTTATTAAATCATTGTCATCGGTCCTTGATAAGTGTGCAAAGTTTCAGTTTAATCTGACGTTTTGAAGTCGGTGAATTTCACGTTCAAAGATTTCGTTACAAACAAACAAACATACGGGTGAAGCTAATAAAAGCGTGTTAAAAACCGCTTTGAGTTACGATATTTTGTAGCTGGACTTGAGAGTCCAGTTCAATATAATGGGACAAACTTATTAAATCATTGTCATCGGTCCTTGATAAGTGTGCAAAGTTTCAGTTTAATCTGACGTTTTGAACTGGGTGAATTTCACGTTCAAAGATTTCGTTACAAACAAACAAACATACAGGTGAAGCTAATAAAAGCGTGTTAAAAACCGCTTTGAGTTACGATATTTTGTAGCTGGACTTGAGAGTCCAGTTCAATACAATGGGACAAACTTATTAAATCATTGTCATCGGTCCTTGATAAGTGTGCAAAGTTTCACTTTAATCTGACGTTTTGAAGTGGGTGAATTTCATGTTCAAAGATTTCGTTACAAACAAACAAACATACGGGTGAAGCTAATAAAAGCGTGTTAAAAACCGCTTTGAGTTACGATATTTTGTAGCTGGACTTGAGAGTCCAGTTCAATATAATGGGACAAACTTATTAAATCATTGTCATCGGTCCTTGATAAGTGTGCAAAGTTTCAGTTTAATCTGACGTTTTGAAGTGGGTGAATTTCACGTTCAAAGATTTCGTTACAAACAAACAAACATACAGGTGAAGCTAATAAAAGCGTGTTAAAAACCGCTTTGAGTTACGATATTTTGTAGCTGGACCTGAGGGTCCAGTTCAATATAATGGGACAAACTTATAAAATCATTGTCATCGGTCCTTGATAAGTGTGCAAAGTTTCAGTTTAATCTGACGTTTTGAAGTGGGTGAATTTCACGTTCAAAGATTTCGTTACAAACAAACAAACATACAGGTGAAGCTAATAAAAGCGTGTTAAAAGCCGCTTTGAGTTACGATATTTTGTAGCTGGACTTGATATATGAATTAAGTACAATGACGTCACATAACATGCAGATGTTTAGAATCCATGGCATGCAGGTATACCAGCATGACAAGACTGGAACATTTTGTATGTGTAGTGAGTTACCTAACTAACTGAAATACATGTGTATTGTGTACGTATGCCAGGGGAAACACAAGCAACGCGATTCCGATGACGTCACCCCGAACGTAACTAAGCGTGCGCTATGGCTTCGGCATTGCTCGATCACGTACGTACGTTTCCGCCTTGCAGTTTGTTATGGGCTTCCGGTTCGAATCAATTGCAACGAGTCTTTCATTCATAATACTGAGTCATTTTTATTTATGTTTTAAGGTAGTACCCTCGCCAAACCCGTTTTCTTAGGATTTGTTTGAAATTTAGCCAGAATATTGTTTATGTAATTCTGCATCGATTGGCGCAGAATGAAATTTTTGAACAACACAGTTTCAGAGATATTAAATTCCAAAGTTCGAGTTTTTGAGGCTCTTATACATTACGGTATACGGGGTATCAAAAAATTTACCGACAAATATTTTTATATCTCAGAAACTTTTCTTAGGATCTTTTTAAAAAACTAAGGTAACGTTAACTAACAACTAAACAATTTTTTAAAAATAGTCTCATTAACAGTTACAACACAGTTTCAGAGATATTTAATAAATAATAATGGAAAATTTACCAGATCTCAGCAGAGGAAAGGTTATACGATAAACGATCTGGCAACAACGCATATTTATCTAACCCGTGAAACAACTGTGAGGTGCGCATGCATACATACACTGTAACAATGGGTGTAAAATTACATTGAAAGTTAAAGTAAAATTCCCTCAATTTTCTAGATAATTGTTTATTATTATTTATTTTTGCAATATAAATATAAAAACTTGGACTTTCGCTGTGAAATTAAACAAATTTGGTGTTTATATATGGACCAGCGATTATCCATGTAATCAGCCTTCTCAGTTTTTACAGTGTACTATAAAATATATCAACGCTCCGACAGTGTTGCCAGATTTCTCGCTCGGGATTGGCTAAAATTAGTACAGTAACTGCAAAAATTATTGGGCTTGTTAATAACGACTCTCAACTATATGTACTGTACACTTCAGCGTAAACTTTTTACTATGAGGGTACTACCTTAAGGTTGTCATCCAAACGATCACTGATTTAAAATGACGTAGAAATGAGTTGTCGAGCGTCTATAATCGATCTATCTATAACATTTATGAAATTTTAAGACCCATACAGTGGTGGACAAGGTAGAGTAGTATCGTTTAAAAAAGATAGTAGCATCGTTTCTGCGCGCAAACGAGTTTTAAAATTTATTTTTTTCGTGTTTAGTACAATTCAATTCTGTCGGCCGCCATTTTGGATTTGGAATGAAGTCACACTGCTCATTATATTCTACTTGTCATATCCTTTCATTGATATCCACGTAGAGGGGGTTGTAAAGAAGAAAGTAATCCGCCATGCACGATCACCCGAAAGTTCCGAAACCGCCCGAATTTATCCGATCGTCACAACAATGTGACAACATGCGCAATGACACGTGAGCCGGATATTCGGCCAGTTTGCCGAATATCCGGTATCTGGTCAAACGATTATCCGTTTCATCTCTAGTTGTAAGTTCTATGATAGTCACGGCCCACGCTTTTATAATTATAACCTTAAATTATTAAAAATTATTTTTATCCTTTTAAGTACACTGCAATAAGAGCTAGTTTATATAAAAGTGCTTTATTTCTTATTTTATTATTTTTTGTTCTTTGGAATGATCCTTGGCCTTAAAGGCCCCAGTACACAGTGGTCTGTGATGGGCCATGCTCTGCAATGTGCAACTGTAGGCCACCATCACTTGGCGAAACACTTGCGGTGGACGTGGAAGTAATTACGGCCGCGGCTATTTATTTATATACTGTTTACAAATATAATTGTATTATAAACCTAAAAGTCTCTTCATTGCTCCAGGATACTGACATTTTGGGCGATTAAAAATTTAAATAGTATAGCACGCAACAAAAAAAGTAGATACCTGTCCAAATAATGGGCAACTGTGTGAACACCACAGGCCACGCCACGCCACGATTCCTTTGAAGTGTGTCAAAAAAACCGACAACATCTGCATTGCGCGCCACAATTAACAGTTGTCCGCCACCATAGACCATTACCCCCTTTACACAATGGCGATGGTCTAAACTGGCCCATCACAGACCACTGTGTACTGGGGCCTTAAGAATGATAACAAGTGCACGATGTAAACAATTCAATAGCCCATCCATGGATTCGTTTTTAGATTGGTTTGTGAATCCCACGAGAAATTGTGAAAACACGAGTTTGGAATTTATACCTTACGTTAGGTTTTGCCATTTTACAAGGCACTGAAGCAATGAACGTGAAAATATAAGGTACCATAATGCTGTAGCGCTACCTCGAACCCTATTTAGTACAGTAGTCTCTCTTTCTCTGTAAGTCGAGCTATGGCTTATCTATTACGAAACCCCAGTTCCTAGGCTCTAGCGGAGAGTTGCTAAAGTGGATTTTATTATTAATATCCAAAAATTATAAAATGAAAATATGAATTGATGCTCATTTAGTCAGCCCTTCCACTCCTACAGAGCCGGATTAAACCCTGTGGAGAACTTTGAGCACTGAAAATCTCAGGGTCCTTCACAAATTATCTCTTAATTGTACAAACTAACAATTTTAACATATCAAAACTATGAAATGCCAAATAATTCTTGTTGCAAACTGTATTTATACAATAAGTTAAGCACCCCGGGGCAAAAACATGATAATAGTGGCGCCCCCTCCATTCAGCGTTTGAGATAAATTGTTTAAAAGAACTCAAAAATATAATAATAATAATAATAATAATGCGTTTAACGTCCGTTTCTCGACTTTATGTCATAACAGACGCCATTCGCACCATTACTGTTTTCCATTTACCACCTCCCGTTATTTTCTACATTTTTTAAAACTTCAACTTATATAATAGCAATGGGCGAATGAAGGAATTATAGGAAATTAGGATAAGGTAGGTAATTTTTGAACTAGGAGTTTGATAGGTAATTGGCCATGGCCTCAAATAAGGAACCATCTCGATATTTATCTGGAATTAATTGAGGGAAACCATGGAAAACCTCAATCAAGATGGCCGGTACAGGAATTACCGTTTCTCGGCGAGAGGCAGTAGGAAAAAGTCCCAGCCACATCTGCCCCTGCCGGGAATCGAACCCATACCTCCCGAATGTGAGTCTAGTGCTGTACCACTACTCTACCCAGCTCGGTGAACTCAAAAATATATAGAGTGGCATTTTTTGTGACCGGGAGGGGAGAATAAGAACCCTTTAAGAAATTTGCACTCTTTATTACCTATTATATTATGATTTTGGCGCCCCCTGAAACTGACGCCCGAGACAGGTGCCCCGGTTTGCCCCGCCCCTTGGGGCTGAATATAAGGAAGACGCTCAAAATTCTCAGATTCCGTACTGTCACTCCTTTGTGACTGAATTTTTAGATTAATATTATAAGAAACATAATAACTTAACAGGCCCGGCAGGTCATGTCCGGCTCGAGTGGGTAGTTGATTAATTATTAGAGGGAACCGGGGGAGGGGGGGTTGAACAATAAAAAATAAATTGTTTTTGTTGTGATCTTTATTCAAATTTATAATAATGACATAAAAAACATGTCATTTTGCCAAAAGAAACTCATTTGCTCATTTCGCGAAATAAATTCATTTACCAGTTTCTCCAGATCGAGCTCATCGGTCATATCCGAATAAATATGTAAGAGAGCTACGTTGTTGAGACGATTTTGCAACATTCTTGATCTTAAATACGTTTTCAGTCGACAAAGGACAGAAAAACTTCGCTCATTTGAACAGGATGACCCTGGAATCGTGATTAGTAGACGAACAAAGCGCACGAACTCTGGAACGAGCCCTCTACCCCATTCGTATTTTTGAAAATTGTAAATGGACATAGTTAATGATATATGATGTTTTCCTACTCGGGATTTCTCTAGTGGGTCTTTTCCTACTCGGGATTTCTCGAGTGGGTCAAGCTACCCACTCAACCCACTATACCTGCTTAATCATTTAATATGTATATTAAATTATTAGGTATATTAATATATTTCTTACAATTTTAATCCCATCGGCTATACCTAGGGACTCCAAACGTTGATATGAATATGTAGATTCAAAACTTTTATCGTCATTGTCAATTCTTTCTCAACAGCTCCATGACTTGGGGGAAGTCTACTGTACTATCTATAAAATTACTATCCGGTCCGACTATCCGTTTACAAGATGAATACCTTGTGCGCGAAGTCGAAATGATAGCACATTTCGTTTGATGTATTTGATAACATTTGAACATTCTGTTGTAATGAATCTACAGAAAATGTTTTACACATCGTAGAATAACGCTCACATTTTTGAGAAAACCAATAAGAGAATCAGCCAAACCTGCAAATAATTTTGTGTTTATAGCACATAAAAGTATTGTTGAAACTATTTGTTACATTTACTCTCTCTCTCTCTAATGTTCGTCACTTCAACTGGTGATTAAAATCAATTTTTTTTCTTGCAACTTTTGTGAATGACTAAACATATAGAATTATGTGTTTGTAGCTAGGGAGCTAGTGACGATTTTACTCATAGTATTTCCTCAAATTTGATTTTTTGTGAGTCCTGGACATAAAAACTGCAGTCTGGCAGCTGAGACCGGGGATAATACGTGGGTGGACGCGGTCAAAAATGTCAAACTGGAGGTGTCACTGAATATATTTCTTCATGTTTGAAATTTTCTGAGCGATAAGTTCAGGTGTCCTTGAGCACAAAAACTCAAATCTGGCGACCCGTGCTTAGAGAAAGCTATGTCTGGCAGGTCGACGAAAGTGTTATGAAACGAAAAATGTGTAGTGATAAATGTAAAAATTGTCTACCAAAACCATGGTAACGTTTTTAAGGGTGCTACATCAAAAAAGTGAATTGTGTAACATAAAAATTATGGATTTCGACATATTCAGCCATTTGCCAGACAGGGGTTGTCCCGATAGTGGAGTGCCGTAAGGTTTATACCTCGGATTCCAGGGCCAGTTAATGAATCTTCATAAAAACTGTTGGACTGCATTGTTAAAAGCTCAAATAAAAAAGTAAAAAAAAAAATTGTCGCTCTCGATTGCGGGGTGGATGCCACCCCTTCTCGAGGGTGAAAAATGTTTCGTTGAAAATAAACACGGAAATGGATAGCTTGACTAATTCTAAGCAACTTTTGTTCTATAAAGTTTTTTCTGAAAGTCCATACTTTTCGACTTATTCGTGAGTGTAAGTGTCAATTTTTTAACCAATAAACCCACGTTTTCAGATGGTTTTTCCTGAATAAAAAATTAAACCTGTCAAACTTCTAGAGCATGTTACAAGTACATAAATAAAGTGAATTGTGAAGTGGTAACGATTATTTTTAATTTGGGTGGTAATGAGGGGGTTACTTTCACATTTTTTGACGCCGAAAAAAATAGGCACCAACATTATTTTCATCAAAACTCAGTTAATTTTGATGCTAGGGACTTTTATAAAAAATAAAAATAAAGGTTCTTTCAAGCATTTCAAAAAATGTTCCGTGAGTTTCCCCCAAAAAATTCATTGTATTTTGGTAACTTCACGTTGAAACTTTCAATTTTGGCTTTTGACGAATAAGAACCAACCTTCAACAAGGTAGTACTCCGTTTGTATTGAGTCTACAGACACTATAAACTCACCATTATTTTTGTTTTTTTATAAGCTACATTTTTACTAAGAATGATTTTTTCGATAAAATACTTACTTTTTCAGTTATTCGGGAAAAATCATCTGAAAACGTGGCTTTATTGGTTGAAAAATTGACACACTCACGAATAAATCGAAAAGTATGGACTTTCAGAAACAACTTTATAGAACAAAAGTTGCTTAGAATTAGTCAACCTATCCATTTCCGTGCTTATTTTCAACGAAACATTTTTCACCCCCGAGAAGGGGTGGCATCCACCTCGCAATCGAGAGCGACACATTTTTTTTTTTTAACTTGTTTATTTGAGTTTTTAACAATGCAATCCAACAGTTTTCATGAAGATTCATTGACTGGCCCTGGATTCTGAGGCTTTACAATTCATACGTCTAACGGCACTCCACTATACGAGTACGAAATACCAGACTTGAGTTTTTGTGCTCAAGGGTATCTGAAATTATTGATCAGAAAATTTCAAACATGAGGAAATATATGAAGTGACACCTCCAGTTTGAAATCTTTGACCGCGTCCACCCACGCACTATCCTCGGTCTCGGCTGCCAGACTGCGCTTTTTATGTTCAGGATAGTGCCCTTAATGAGCTCACAAAAACTCAGGTTTAAGGAAATACTGTTAGTAAAATCGTCACTAGCTCCCTACTTATTACTATACACGTCTTGAGAATGGAAAAATCCAGGTGTATATCGAAGTTGGCGTTGTTAATGGAAGCGAATTTTTCTTTAGAAATGCGTATTTCATTTTGCATGCACACTGAGAAATCGACACGTCGCGAAAACCGGATAACTTATAAATAACCCAACCCTTGAATATTATCAGAATGAGGCTACAATAGTCGGATACTCAGTCTACAGTTCAGACATTTTACTATTACTTAGTTACTAACAAGCGTAATGGAGCGGAAACTCATACAATAATGTGAAGAATAGAATACCCGTTCTTAGGTTTCCCGTGCATAGAAACTGTGTCACTTATATAATAATAAACTACATACAAACCTAGTCGGCAACGCACCATACACAGTTATTATTAATAATGAAAAAACCCTGGTCGCAGTGCCAAAACCCTGCCGACAATATAGTGTATTTGCTTATACAGGCAGTGTGGCTTTATTATGCAAACTTAAGTTGGTTTTTGGGCAAAATAAAAAATTTGACTCTTTAATACACCCCTTAAAATAACATTTTTTTTCTTAACTGCAATATTATTATCAATCTAACGTCTACACCAAATTAAATACACCCTTGAATAAATAAGTCACTTTCTACAAATTAGTGTTTTCAAAATATTTGTAAGTCCGGTCCTGTTGGGACGATTTTATTAAAATTTTAGGGACACTTTTAAATTGCTACTAGCGGGTTAAATGTCAATTTTGAAACGATTCTGAGAATTTTTTCGGTATTTTGGGGCCCAAAAACATTTTTCCACCCCTAAAAACTACCCTTAAAATGGCCCGATTACGCCCATTTTAAATAGGCTTCTGGCGGTGATGGATTTCAATACGTGGACCAAATTTCGTTAAAATCAATTAAGTCCTTCGAAAGTTATTGCCCGTACACATATATACAGGGTGTCTCACCGAACGTTGGCTAACATGGGTAACTTTGTTATTAGTGGAGATAGAAAGTCGGTTAAATGGGCAAAGTAGTGCAGAAAATTGGGCTCATTAACATCCCGTCGAAAAAACAATTGAATTTTGAGACCCTATGAATTTATTCAGAAAATAGAGAAAATTGCCATTTATGAAAACTGGCCATAACTTTTTTATTTATGAAGATATTTGAAAATGTCATTAATCATTCTTTGATAACTTTTTAAGGTCTTTTCAGTGGCGTAGGTTTAATTTTTTTATTTCCACTACATAATGAGATATTGACATGAACTTTGGTTTTTCTTATGGACGGCATTTTTGGTTTTCAGATATTCAAATTCTACTTATTTTTCTGAATAATTTGACATAGCATATCCTATATCTGAACCAATCAGAAGCTACAAAACTGACCAAAACAGCTTTTTGGCGTTATCAAAGTATGCTGTGTAAAACAAAATTTGTTGAAACAAATACATATCGACAGGTTAACAATCTGTCGAGCGATCGCTACAGTTTTGCTAATTCATATTGTTTGATTTACTCTCTAAGATGGCTCAAGCATTCTCAAATTTGGAGAAACAGGCTATTTTTGCGCATACATTCAGCGTAACAAAAATACCACGTGGGCTCAAGCAGAACACTTAAACCTTTATCCAGAAAGGCGACAGCCTTATTCAATAACTTTTAAGAACTTTTCTCCATTAATTTCAGCGTTGGCTAAAACTAATTCTTCTTCACAGTGTTGAATGTTGCCTTTTTTCTTTGAAAATGAACCGTATATCTTTAAATTTCTATTTAAGTTCCTAAAAGTTATTGAATAAGGCTGTCACCTTTCTGGATAAAGGTTCAAGTATTATGCTTGAGCCCACGTGGTATTTTTGTTACGCTGAATGTATGCGCAAAAATAGCCTGTTTCTCCAAATTTGAGAATGCTTGAGCCATCTTAGAGAGTAAATCAAACAAAATGAATTAGCAAAACTGTAGCGATCGCTCGACAGATTGCTAACCTGTCGATATGTATATGTTTCAACAAATTTCGTTTTACACGACACACTTTGATAACGCCAAAAAGCTATTTTTGTCAGTTTTGTAGCTTCTGATTGGTTTAGATATAGGATATGCTATGTCAAATTATTCAGAAAAATAAGTAGAATTTGAATATCTGAAAATCAAAAATGCCGTCCATAAGAAAAACCAAAGTTCATGTCAATATCTCATTATGTAGTGGAAATAAAAAAATTAAACCTACG
The DNA here is from genome assembly GCA_034508555.1 of Venustoraphidia nigricollis. Taxonomy (NCBI): domain Eukaryota; kingdom Metazoa; phylum Arthropoda; class Insecta; order Raphidioptera; family Raphidiidae; genus Venustoraphidia; species Venustoraphidia nigricollis. Next base: position 1,156,273 of record JAVRKA010000020.1, read on the forward strand.
CCACTGAAAAGACCTTAAAAAGTTATCAAAGAATGATTAATGACATTTTCAAATATCTTCATAAATAAAAAAGTTATGGCCAGTTTTCATAAATGGCAATTTTCACTATTTTCTGAATAAATTCATAGGGTGTCAAAATTCAATTGTTTTTTCGACGGGATGTTAATGAGCCCAATTTTCTGCACTACTTTGCCCATTTAACCGTTTTTCTATCTCCACTAATAACACCCTGTATATACATATATATAAACATTTTCAAAAATGGTGCCAAAGTGTTTAGGAGGTTATGAAACGTCGAGAAATTTTGGTCCGACCCCTAGGTCCCGCCATCCGACCGACGCCAATAGTGTATGTTGCCATATGGCAAATACACTAATAAAGTTTTTGGGTATCCTAATAGATAACAACCTTTATGGAACTAGCATATCGAATATCTACGAAAGAAGATAATACCTTACGTTTATCTTATCAAACAGTTGACAATGATATGTTCGGAAGAGATAGCCTTAATAGTCTATTATGGTTACGTTTTTTCAGCTTTGAAATATGGTATCATCTTTTGGGAAAGTAGCTCTCAACTTTATGTATTATTTAGGCTACAGAAAAGATTTCTACACCACATTGTCAACATTGGACGAAGAGATTTTTGTAAAGAACATTTCAAAAAACTAAATATGCTAACACTACCTTCAATCTACATTTTAGAAGCAGCTTGTTTTGTGAAAGACAATCCCACTTATTTTGAAAGAACGTCACATAATCATGACACTAGAGGAAAGACTGAGCTCTACCAGCAGCGAAACAAATTTTCTGTGACTAGGAAGAATATGGCATCATCTCTAACAAGAATTTATAATGCTGTTCCACCTAAAATAAAAAAACTTACGGGTAAACAGTTCAAAACCAACCTGAAGAACTATCTCAACGAGAAAACATTTTATTGTACAGCCGATTTCATATAATTTTATTCTCAATTTTATGGTCATTGTAGTGACATTTTAATGTATTACGACGTTTTTTACGCCTGCTGGCAACAAAAAAATAAATACAATTATTATTATTATTATATTATGAAACTACAAAACTATATATATTAGTCACTGACTACAATTAGGAGGCTTTCCATATTTTTTCATTTAGATAACTTTTCTAGCTACCTTGATACTAAACAACAATTTCATTTAAGAATTTTTCTCTGTACCTCATTCCTTATGCGAAAATTTATAGAATAAAGTTTAAAATGGGACACCAGATATCGGAGTATATTATTTCTCAAATGTGTTTTCTCGTCGCTAGTAAATATCTCCCTTAATATTGTGTCAAAATTAATGTTTGATACGCCATTTTGGAGATTATTTTTCTCTCCAATGACAAAAACTAAGTTAATATCTTAAAATTAACGTTTTCATTAAAAAATGAGAGTTTTAACAGTTTCATTACAGGAAATAACATTCAGAAAAAAACAAATGTCGCCATCGGCGTTAATCTGTTTATTTTAACAGTGGTCGGTAATATTAAGTGACGTAGTGGCGCTGAAGTCTCTGAATAGAATAGAATAAAATTTATTTCCACCCTATTATATTACGTAACTAACCACTAACGGGTCGAAGTATACGTACGGGTCCGCTAATATATTAAAAAAGTCTAAAATAACTTTGTACCGGTAGTCTAGTGGGTATCTAGCAGTGTTGCCAGATTTTTTTTTGCCAAGTCGGGATTTTGGAACTTTTTGAGTGAAAAAAGCGGGATTCTTTTGTCGAAAGCGGGACATAGTAAAAAAACGTATATAATCAGAAGTTTTTAAATATTTATCTTTTTACTTGAGTTCAAATTACGTTTACGTGACAATAGATAGCAAAAATAGCCATAGAAAATGTATTTTAATAAAAATATGATATTTTAAATCAGATTTGCCCTATCGCTAAATAGTTGAGTCTTATACGTCTTCTGAATAAAAAAAATAAAAAAAACAGAAATCAAAATCAAAAAAGTTTTATTCAGTAGAAAAATATGGCGTTTCAAACAATAGTCTGAGGAGTGAGCGTTACAAATTGCAACTTACAATAAGAGAATAATTATTTACGCACGGTCGAGTTATCCCCGAAAAGCGGGACTCAGCCTGTCCCGCGCGGGACATTTAATTTTAATTTAAAAATCGGGACGTCCCGCCAAAATCGGGACGTCTGGCAACGCTGGCTAATACATATATTTTAAAAGTCTAAAATAACTTTGTACCGGTAGTTTAGTGGATATCTAGTTACTAGTTAGCGAAAAAATGCGTGGCTTGGACCCTAAATAAAAAAGTATGTACGGGTAGGTACCACGCGCCCACTGGTACAAGCCAGATTATTTTACACTTTTGAAGAACCATTATGTTCAGAATTTTTCTTAACTGTTTAATTTTATTTAATTTTATTACTTTTCTTTTAATATAAACATATTACGTTATTTTGTTTTTTATGCTGTATCGTTTTTTTTGTATCCTGTAACCTTTCCGCAAAATGTCCCGTAGAATAAAAAAACCGCATCAAAATTGGTTCACCCATTGAAGACCTATGATGATACAAGCGAACAAATAAGATACAACACACATAACACCTCTCTTTTTTATGAGTAGGGAAGTTAAAAATACAAAAGTATAATGTAAAACAAAAAAAAACTTGCAAATTTATGGAATCAAAAAAAAACCGGGTCGCAGTGCCAAAACCCTGCCGACAATATAGTGTATTTGCTAATACCGGCAGTATTGCGGCTTTATTATGCGAACTCAAGTTGGTTTTAGGGCAAAATAAAAATTTGACTCCTTAATACACCCCTTAAAATAACATTTTTTTTCTTAATTGCAATATTATTATCAATCGAACCTCTATACCAAGTTATATACACCTTTCAGTAAATAATTCACTATCTGTAAACTAATGTTTTCAGAAAATTTATAAATCCGGTCCTGTCAGGCCGATTTTATTAAAATTTTAGGGACACTTTTTAATTACTACCAGAGGGTTAAATGTCAATTTTGAAACGATTCTGAGAATTTTTTGGGTATTTTGGGGCCTAAAAACCTTTTTCAACCCCTAAAAACTACCCTTAAAATGCCCCGATTACGCCCATTTTAAATAGGCTTCTTGCGGTGACGGATTTCAACACGTGGACCAAATTTCGTTAAAATCAATTAACTCTTTCGAAAGTTATTGCCCGCACACACACACACATATATATATATATATATATATATATATATATATATATATATATATATATATATATATGTATACATATATATATAAATATTTTTAAAAATGGTGCCAAAGTGTTTAGGAGGTTATGAAACATCGAGAAATTTTAGTCCGACCCCTAGGTCCCGCCATCCGACCGATGCCAATAGTGTATGTTGCCATATGGCAAATACACTAATAAGAATATATACTTTGAGCATTCGACAGACCATTATAACAATCATCTCAATAAAGTGTACATAAAAAACAGCCTACCTTTTCAAGCAGGATTTGGCCCTCCGGGCTCCGCGCAAAGACAGCTCACCACTCGCCGGGGTTGATAAAGCAGACACCGTCTATCCTGCAACGAATAATATAATTTCTTTAAAACATATTCTAGCAAAATAAGTTCAACAAAATATGCCAATAATGAATAGTAAAACAAAACTTCTTGGCTTCCGGGCTTGTAGGCTCTGGATTCAATGATATTTCTACCCGACGCGTTTCGTCTACAACTGCGGTAGACATTATCAAAGGCGATGTGGTAGCGAGCGAAGTGTCCTTCTAGACTGCTTACAGGTAAGTGTGTGAAAACGTGAAACGTCGGGTAGAAATACTAATGGACCACGGCCTACAAGTCCGGAAGCCTAGAAGCTTTGCAACAACAAAGGTCGTGAAATAGTGTGAATAGTAAAATTTAAAGCGTATCTTGGCAAAGAATGTTTTTATCATTATCAACTTTTTTTAAATATTGGTGAATTAATATAGATTTTCTAAATATTTTCGATGTATTTTGACTTGTATTTGACCGTTTTACGGTGTAAGTAATACAAATAAATTTTATTATTATTAATAAATAAATGACTGAAATAGTAGTTTTTGTATCTAGTAACTAACATTATGATAACCCGAGAGCTGTTAGACATTTTTGGGTAGGTATTTGAGGCATTGTGAAAATTTGTACAATATATCTTTAGTAATATCCGAATACAAAAACACAGACCTGGCTGAAGACACTTGAATAGTAAAACAATTTGAAATGTAATCAAATAAATAAATGACTGAAATAGTAGTTTATGTATTGTGGCGCTTAATTAAGGCCCGCAAGAGCGCGGTAGACCATTCAGCAGTTGCGAGGGATCGGGGTAAAAATATTAAAGATGCCAATGCTAGCTTAGGAAGAAAAATTATGCACAGTAATTAGAGGTCTTCAAGATCCGTGGATCTACCTGTTGTAACTTGGGTGCCAAGGACAGGCGCAAGGATAGCAGGAATAGGGATGTTGACTATTTTTGGAAAGTGTTTTAAATCATGCATAAGTACCTAATATAGCCACAAATACTTATTATTTTTATTTCAACACGACTCAAGCCTTAAAAATCATGTATTTTAAATTCCGTTTCAAAATTTCGCACTAGAGATGAAGATAGGGTACGCAAGCATGCAATCATTTGCTTAATCCGCATATAAATTGAAATTAACTGAATATTTAATGGTGAATTAAAAATTTAAAAAAATAGTATCAATTAACAATGATAGTGAAAAATAGTTTTCACGAATGCAATTAATAATAATAACCTATAGAACAATAGCGCTTAAGAAACCGGCAAGATTGCAATCCTGTCTCGGAAACAAAAAAACAATACAGTAAACAAATTAAAAGGTATCTGCGCATTAGCCACGGGGGAATTTGTAAAAAAAATATAAAATGTAAGAAACAGAAGGAGTTCAATTAATCAACTATTGCAAGAATAAGTAGTATAAAAACCCGGGTCGCAGTGCCAAAACCCTGCCGACTATTAAAATGGCCCGATTGGGCCCATTTTAAATAGGCTTCGTGCGGTAATGGATTCCAACATGTGTGCCAAATTTCGTTAAAATAAATTAACTTCTTCGAAAGTTATAGCCCGCACACATATATACCTATATATATATATATATATCTATATATAAATATATATATATATATATATATATATATATATATATATATATATATATATATATATATATATATATATATATATATATATATATATATATATATACATATATATATATATAAACATTTTTAAAAATGGTGCCAAAGTGTTTAGGAGGTTATGAAACGTCGAGAAATTTTGGTCCGACCCCTAGGTCCCGCCATCCGACCGACGCCAATAGTGTATGTTGCCATATGGCAAATACACTAATAATGCAGATCATAAGATTACAGGCGAAACAGAATACAAATAATTCTTGTGTACAACAGAAATTAAAATTTTCCAAGAGGAAAATGTTATACCAAGACCTACCACTAGTAAAAATTTGCAAACAACCAGTAGTTGACAATCGGTTTTTAATATGAGGAGTAGATGTCTTCGTATATGGTGGTGTTGATCTAATAGAATGTCACGTAAAGGAAGAGTTGGTTGAGGATTAATAAATAAAAAGCTTTACCAAAGTTTCGCTATGGCCAACGTTTCGAAAAATTTGTTTTCATCTTCAGGGCCTTAAGCTGGTTAAATGGTGGTAAATTGTTCTAATATTATACATGATCATTTTTACAAGTAAATACAATTTTAAACATCACATTTAAACACATTAAAATTAATATTAATTCAATTGTAAAAATAAACTGTCATAATTTAAAAAAAATTATTTCTTTAAGAATATTGTTTTATGTACAAATAATTAGTGTATTTGCCATATGGCGTCGGTCGGATGGCGGGACCTAGGGGTCGGACCAAAATTTCTCGACGTTTCATAACCTCCTAAACACTTTGGCACCATTTTTAAAAATGTTTATATATATATATATATATATATATATATATATATATATATATATATATATATATATATATATATATAGGTATATATATATGTGTGCGGGCAATAACTTTCGAAAGACTTAATTGATTTTAACGAAATTTGGTCCACGTGTTGAAATCCGTCACCGCAAGAAGCCTATTTAAAATGGGCGTAATCGGGGCATTTTAGGGGTTGTAGTAATTAAAAAGTGTCCCTAAAATTTTAATAAAATCGGCCCGACGGGACCGGACTTACACATTTTATGAAAACACTACTTTGCAGATAGTGAATTATTTACTGAAAGTTGTATATAATTTGGTATAGAAGTTCGATTGATAATAATATTGCAATTCAGAAAAAAAATGTTATTTTAAGGGCTGTATTAAGGAGTCAAATTTTTTATTTTCCCAAAAACCAACTTAAGTTCGCATAATAAAGCCACTCTGCCTGTATAAGCAAATACACTATATTGTCGGCAGGGTTTTGGCACTGCGACCCGGGTTTTTTTTTATATTGGAAAGATGAAAATAAATTTTTCGAAACATTGGCTATAGCGAAACTTTGGTAAAGCTTTTTATTTATTGATCCTCAACCAAATCTTCCTTTACGTGAGGAGTAGATATTGCACAGGAAAATTAGATATTAAAACAGTGTAAAGATAATGCAAAAAATATGAATTATACCAGTATAATTTATAAAAATTATTATGCAATTGATGAATTTAAAAGTTGTAATAAGACACGATCGTGAACATAAATCTTGTTAGGTTATTACAGCGGTTATTAATTTGTAGAAACTTGTAAGAACTGAGAACAAATATACTGTATGCGATTTCAGTCATAAAAAAAAGAAATAACCGAGCTATCATTAACACACAATTTGGAAATATAAATAATTATTTCAGCTAAGACGAGTCATAACTTACACATCAGAATAATATAACTATTAGTACACAATACCTGGTGAGTCTTTGGTACTCGCAACAGGGTCCTTAGTTCCTGCTTTACACAGCTATCCTGAAATCAGATGGCCGACAGCACAAGATCTAACATAAGATCTAGTAGATTTCCAATCACTGTGATGAATCCGAACATTACACTGAACAATAATATATGTCACCACGAATTACACAATATCATCTAACAAAAACTTTGACTCGCGGGAACATAACGTCAACATTACTTGACGAAATTTCAAAAAGTATCAAGAAAAACACAGCAACCATAACACAACAAAAAGATAACAGAAAAATTGGACAGAAATTTCGTAATCCAATAATCTTGATGTATTTCTGAATCGCATAGATAGATAGATGGAAAACTTTATTGCGACAGATAAGTCTATATAATAGTGTACTTCTTCCATTTATGGTCACAACGCGAATCTTGTGTCTACAGAAATTCCAAAATCAAAAACAAAAACGTCTCTCTCGCACAGTCACTAGTCGAGCGCGACCTCTACTCGTCCCTGCAGCGTTACTTTCTGCTCTGTCTCACTCTTGTTCACATAACTTACAGTGTAGCTGTTTCAGTCAAATTACGAACGTGTTGGTACAGAGGTTTGTGTACAATGTTAATTATTTTAGTTTTGAGTTCTAAAGTCATAGGCTCGATTATAATTTTTATTTAAGAGGCACTAATATTTAACAAAGTTACAGTATCTAATGCCGGCGCCAGACATAGCAACAATATTTGAACACTTATTTGAACACTTGTTTTAACTAGGGATGGGGATTATAAATCGATTATTCGAAATAATCACAAAAAGAATATTTTTCCCGATTTTATAGAAGAAAAAAAGTTTTAAATAATAAAATAAAAAAAAACCCGGGTCGCAGTGCCAAAACCCTGCCGACAATATAGTGTATTTGCTATACAGACAGTATGGCTTTATTATGCGAACTTAAGTTGGTTTTTGGGCAAAATAAAAAAATTTACTCCTTAATACACCCCTTAAAATAACATTTTTTTTTCTTAATTGCAATATTATTATCAATCGAACCTATATACCAAATTATATACACCTTTCAGTAAAAAATTCCCTATCTGCAAAATAGTGTTTTCATAAAATTTGTAAATCCGGTCCTGTCGGACCGATTTTAATAATATTCTAGGGACACATTTTAATTACTACCAGAGGGTCAAATTTCAATTTTGAAACGATTCGGAGAATTCTTTCGGTGTTTTTGGGCCCAAAAACAATTTTCAACCCCTAAAAACTACTCTTAAAATGACCCGATTAGGCCCATTTTAAATAGGCTTCTTGCGGTGATGGATTTCAATGCGTGGGCTAAATTTAATTGAAATCAATTAACTCTTTCGAAAGTTATTGCCCGCACACATATATATATACGTATATATATATATATATATATATATATATATATATATATATATATAAATATATATATACATATATATATATAAACATTTTTAAAAATGGTGCCAAAGTGTTTAGGAGGTTATGAAACGTCGAGAAATTTTGGTCTGACCCCTAGGTCCAGCCATCCGACCGACGCCAATAGTGTATGTTGCCATATGGCAAATACACTAATAAAATAAAACTTTTTTTCTTCTATAAAATCAGGAAAAATATTCTTTTTTGGACCGATTATCCGATTTTAGGGTAATAAAATAATCGGTTTTCCCCACAATCGGTTTTTCGAAATAATCGGAATCGATTGGCAGGAAAATAATCGATTATTTAATAAAATTATAGTAATGAAATTTTGTATAGATTCAAATTAGTTACTACGTAACTGTTGTGATTAATATAAACTTTTTATTTGTTTATTTAGTTTAAAACAAATTATCACTGTATGAATTGTAATATCTTAAAATTTTGATTTGTTATGATAATTTAAAATAGTAAACAAGATAATTGAATTAAATCTAGTTATTAAGACAATTAATTAAGGTATGTTTAATATTTATTTATTTGTTTTATTATTGGTTGTTAAATTGTCGTGTTATTTTATTTTAGATCACCTGATGAAGTATTAATTTAATACGAAACGTTGTGAAATAATAATTTGTCTTTTATTTCTTTGATCCTAATTCCTCTAAAATATTTATAATTTATTAACATCAAAAGGATCTGATATATACATTTTTTAATAATAATAATAATAAATTATTTATTTGGGTACAGATATGCAGCCACAGCTGATTTCTACTCTGCCCCATCAAAATAAAAATACAGACATATATATAATATTATGTACAAATTTTTGACTAATGAGCCTTTAAACAAACAATACAAGTTTTAAAAAAAATGTTAACAAAAAACAACAAATATTGCCAACAATTTAACAAATAAAATAAAATATAAACAATGTGTAGATTAAAACAGGTTTCAATACATTTCGATTAAAGAGTCTTTGATGGCTTTTAAGAATAATTTGTGACTTTTTACCTGTCTAATACTAGGATCGATATGGTTCCACAATTTTGGTCCAACAACAGAAAGACTTGTTTCGAATAATCGATTTATAATCCCCATCCCTAGTTAAAAGAAATGTTCAAATAAGTGTTGAAATAAGTGTTCAAATATTGTTGCATGTCTGGCGCCCGGGTAATGCTTAATATTATGACGAATGCGACAATGTGTTAAAAACGAACTTCAAATGGATCATCTTTCAGCATAAATACTGGTATAGCAATTACATAATGACAGACATTTCGTGAAAATATGGTTGTAATTTATTTACATAAGTAGATAATTAGTTTCAACATCTAAAAATAAATAAGTATGTCACTTATTAATAAAAGATCAAACTAAAACTTTAATTGTTGACATTCGTATAAGACATTAGTAGAAGTTTAATACATTATGCAAATATGTACTACTTGGTTATTTACAGGGTAACGTTTAGAGTGAAGTTATGTACTTTTTCTTTATACCCGATCGAAAGTATGTACTTTCGGCTTCGATTTTAAGGCAGAAAGCCTGATATTTATGCACTGCTGGAATTACTCGTACGTCATCTGTAACAGCGGGCCGAAACAGTTTTCTCGTGCACACTGATACGAAAGTAAACGTATTTTCGACCGGGTCTAAAGAAAAATAGTATACACCACACTGCCAGATAGCTGAAAGTTCTGCCCTTGCGGTGTAATATACTATTTCTTTACCTGCATAGGCTCTCTATCTTATGAACAATTGAATGTGTATGCGCATGTAAAATGCACTTACTCACGTTTCGGATATCTCTAATTTCTATGAAAAATCTTATTTAATCTTTGATGATAATACTTCAAAATAAACTAAAAATATGTCATCATTTTTTCCACATAATTTTTATCCAAGTTTTTACAGTTTATTGGTAGTTGTCGTAGTTAAGGTACACCGTCAGAAAATTCTTAATTTTTGTATACTTATTAAGGACATGATAATACAATTACCCTGAAAATTTGAAGTCGATCGACCGTATATAATCCGAGATAAATTCAATTAAAAAGTGGATAATTAACATTGATTGTATATTATGATCTCTGTAGTTCTGAACCAGTTTCTTATTTATAAAAAAAGAACTAACTGTCAGAAACTTTCCAAAAACTGATAGTCTTTCAATGCATTTGTTATGAGTTTAAAAAAAAATAAGAAAAAATTTTTTACCGTCTAATGATTTATAAATAACGGTTTAAAATTCAACAATTTATAGAAAAGTATACATGCATATGAATACCGTATGGGTTACGTTTCCACGGGTACAGTCTTGCGTACAAATTACGGACCACTTAGCTGCAAGCTAGTATACTTTTGTGGCGCGTATAATCTATAACTTTTTGACAAAATTGTACCACGACAACTACCTTAATCTAAATAAACGACTAAAATCAGATAAAACCAGAAAATTAGCATAAGTTTTACACAAATTTTTTATACAGAAAAAAATTAAGTTTTGAAAAAATACTGGTTAAATCAAATTTGTCAGTAATTTTAACATGAGTCCATAAAGAAAAAACTTCAAAATGTTAATTTGCCTCCCCGTAATTCGAAATTTCGTGACGCACTGTAAAGAAATATTGACGAATATTACGCTTTTTTATTCAATTTTAAGGACAAAAATATGTTTTTTGAAATTTAACTAAAAAAAACAATAATAAAATGAATTTTGCGATCACAGTTCAAATTTTCTCAAGAACATATTTTACCATCTGAGGAATGAATAACCTTAAAAAATAGTGAACAAATATAATAAAAGCCTTTCCCGATCCAAAAAAATTTTATTTACTTAAGCAGCCATAAGGAGCTGACAACAACATGTACACGACGTTTCGATGTTAATTTACATCATTCTCAAGTGTAAAACTTGTTAGGCTCTAGAAAAAATAGTTCAAAGTCAAATGGAATTTTGGATGAAATCAAATTCAAACAAAACGACCTTCGGAGATAAGAAGGGGAGCATGCCTACTTTTTTACTAACTAATGCTGGGTTGCAGAAAGGATTATCAAATAATTTGATTTGACAATGACCTTAGATTGTGAACACACATTTTTCTTCATAAGAAAAGCATTGTAAAATTTTAATTCGATTCTCTTCGAAAAATAATTCATAAATGATATTTTTTTCTAAACTGTGTATACGTTTATAGTTTTTTTTTGCATTATTTTTACTTGGAAATGACACTTTCCTACGCATTTTAATCAAAATTTGTCTTGAAAAAAAACTTTTTCTGTGTAGATCAAGCATTTATTTTTGTGTGAATACATTCTAATGTTGTACATGACAGGGTGTTTGAATACGACATTAGACTGCTCTTGCATGTTTGAAAATTGCAATTTATTATCACAGTCTAAGGTCATTGTCAAATCAAATTATTTGACAATCTTTTCTGCAACCCAGCATAAATCTACAAAAAATAATAGCAGAAAGATACTATTTTGTTATTTGCGAAAACAACAAAGCGTCGAAAATCTGAACCTTTTAAAAGTTATAGCCCAGGGAAAATCATTGTTTTTTTCGCCCCTTGATGAACCTGCGAATATGGCATTCCGTAGGGGCTAAAACACTGTGTATATTCCAAAGTTGTGATCTAAAATACCTGAACTTTTAATATGATTAAAATCAAAGAATGTCGAAAAGAAGTATTCTATTTGAACATCCCTCGTCAGGTTGTATTTATCAAATACCAAGAAAACGCAATAAAATATTCACTATTATCGACGTACTACATTATGCATAATAGCAGGCGACGTCTATACGTTGGTGGAACTGCTTTGTAGTCAGTTTTGTTAAAAAACTTCTACAAGGAATTAGGAAACCGGGTTTCCGTTATTACAAATTATGTAATTAAACAAACTTCAAACATATACAAAAAGATCTCACTTAGCGCGGGCGATACGTTCCAATAAGTTCAAGCGCTAAATTCTATTAATCTAGATTCATCTTAATATGTAAATAATGGGGATAAGTGAAATAGAAAGATAATACAAAAATTTATCCTTGTTTTATTTAGTAATATTTATTATTAAGTACTTAATTATGACCTTAATTATGCACCCATTTATTGCTAATATTTATTTTTAGATTCCTGCCAGTGAAAATTTTCAAAAACGAGAAGTCGGTCCGATTTTTAAATATTTTCATCAAATCTTGATATGTTGGGGTCCTAAGACACTATTCTGGCTATTTTTGAATGGACCTCGGTATGTGTGTGTTTCTGCGTGGACAATTTTGTGTCGTACGATATGTTTAGGACGAATGAACCGATTGAGATCGGGTTTACGATATTCAAAAAGGTTTATAGAGACTTAGATCTGAGTAGATTTTGAAGTCAATCGGTCAAGTAGTTATTCACAGAAAAATATCATTTTTTTCACTTTTTTGACGTATAACTCTTCATTTACTTGTTTAGTGATCAGAAAAAATTAACAATTTTTTTTCTTATATTCTTATGACTCAGGTTCTTCCTCTTTTGACATAGATATCGCTGCAATGACACTTTGTCTTGCTTTTGAACTTCTATCAAAATTTAAATAATTTTACAAAAACTGATCCATAATTTCCGTTATAGTGGCTAAACTTTCTTTTATAAGCCACGTAATATTGAAACAGTGTGAAGCGGGACCTCACTGTATATTATAGATTTTATAAGATAATATACAAAGTGTTGAAGGGTCAAGGCATTTAGAACGAACCGGTTGTAAGTTTTTTGACTGTCAAGGTTTCAAACAGTTCTTTGGCTGGCAGTTCAGAATTACATTAAATTATTGTAGATTATAGACAGGAACTGATCTAAACAAATAGGCCCGAACGTAGGGCTCAAATTTAAGAGGCGGCTTCAAAATAATGCATAAATATATTATTTCTCTAAGGTATTTTTGTCGGTAAAAAATATCTCCCTTAATACTGTATCAAAATTAATGTTTGATACGCTATTTTGGAAATTATTTTTCATTAAAAAATTACAGTTTAAAAAGTTTAAAAATTTCATTACTGAAAATAACATTTAGAAAAAACAAATGTAGTCATCTGGTGGCAATCTGTTTATCTTAACAGTTGTCGATAATATTAAGTGACGTAATGGCTCACTGAATAGAATAGAATAAAATTGATTTCCACCCATTATATTACGTAACTGACCACTAACGGTGCAAAGTATTCGCACGGGTTCGCTATTGATAATAATTAAATGATTAGAGTCCCGAATTACAGTTTTTCCGCTAATTTCGACCACTCTTAGTACTTAATGAATTTTGAAAGAGCAGTCAAGACATATTTCAAAAGTCGACGTCCGTACAAAGAAACAATTAGAATACGTAGAGACATTCTTTGCTCGAACAGAATTAAATGAGTCGATAAAAAATAAATGTGAACTTCCAGAATAGCGTGCGGAAACAGCATTATAATTCTAAAAAAGCGCACGCGGCACGCGAGCAACAATGACTGGTAAAGTACAGAGAAACGAAGGCCGATATAAACTTATTATTACTAAACGTAATGTTGGTGTACTTACCTCCAGTGCCGTATTAGTGCTTTTTAGGGACCTATTAAGTGATGGTGTTAATAAAAATTCAGGAATTCGTTCCGCATTTAGCATCATAGAAAATATCTGAAATTTGGAAAACCGCAAAAAAACAAAACTAAAGACAGAGAACCCGTGATAATTTTGTATAGGTGTGATAATTTACTAGTCCGTTACTAGCTCACCACTTATACAGTGCCGGATTAACCACGTAGCAAGAGTAGCAAATGCTACGGGCCCCGCGCTCCAACGCGTCTGACCGTAATAAAAAAATATTAATTTAGATTGGAGCGTAAAATATCTTGCATGCCTTAAACGCGAAGCGCTTAGGCTATGCCCCATTCCCACTTGAAAATCTAAAACTCGATTTCGTCACGTTAAATCGTAAAAATAAGTAGGTATTTTACGAACTTTTTAACGTTAATGTTCTAATGTTTAATTATAATCGATATATTTAGACTAGCATCTATACCACATTTCTACCCTTCAAGCGGCCAGATTTTTATTTTTTATATAGGTATACATTTATTTTGCGAGTTTACATAGCCGAGATTGTACTTTTTTAATCGATTTTAATATAATATCGATTATAAGTATTTCGAGAAAACAGGCGAACTATATTTAAATTTTATTAGCTAAGTCACGATCCAATCTACTGTGGCTGGTTGATTTATTATAAAATATAGATTCATTTTATGAGTGAATATAGCTGACCTTTTTTTGAATCGATTATCATATCGATCATGTTTGGAGATTATTGAAAGCTAGTGACGGTAGATTAAGAGCAAGGTGTTTCAGAGTCTCAAGTAAAAAGGAGGGTAATTTAAAAATGAACTATTCAAATTATAAACAAAAAGTTTTTCAATTAAAAATTACATATTTTGTGTTCGTCGACATTTAATTTCCTTGAATATCTTTACTATGAAATAAGTGCTTAACTTTTATTAAATAATTCTTTAGAATCGTGTTTCCCAAACTTAGAAATTGCCTTGCGCATTTACTTGTCTCATGATCACTAACTGCAGTGGCGCACGTTCTTTTTCAACATTAAAACGTATTAAAAATGAATTAAGGAACACGATGGGCCAAGAACGTCTTAATCATCTCACTTTGTTGAATATAGAGCATGATTTGCTTAAAGAAGTCGATATTGAAAGTGTTATCTCTAAATTTGCCCATATTAAATCCAGAAAAGTTTATTTGTAACAGTTTTGTTTTATTTAATACCCTAAACTTGAGAGCCTAAAGCAAACCAAGGGCCCCTTGACAGAATTTGCTACAGGCCCCGCGCTGGCTTAATCCGGCACTGCACTTATATAATCATTAGGCATAGTGTGTTATGGACTTATGACATATATATGCTAGTACGCTGCACTCTATAATTAAAATTAAAACTATTTGGATGGAAAAGTATAAGCCTAAACAACAGAAGTTATTGAGGCTCGATACTCTAATGATTACGGAATGCTTCTCATGGTACAAAGTCATCATTATTATTAGTGTGTGTTCCCAGAAAATTTAGAATTCCAGAAAAAAATTTAGACGAGACATTTCAAAGTAGTAATTTTAAATTTAAAAATGTACGTTTTTAGGGTTCCGTTCCTCAAAAGGGAAAAAGGAATCCTTATAGGATCACTTTGTTGTCCGTCTGTCTGTTTGTCAAGACCCTTTTTCTCAGGAACGCATGGAGGTATCAAGTTGAAATTAATACCAAATACTCAGGTCTGCAATCCCTTGGAGCTGTAAAAAAATCAAACTTCTAAGTCAACGTAATCAAAAGATACGGCCGTTTATGCCGCATATTTGACATTCGCAAGGGAAATAAAACCTATAGGGTACTTCCCGTTGACTTAGAATCATGAAATTTGGCTAGAAGCAATGTCTTATAGCACAAGTAAAGGGAAAAATCTAAAAACCATAAAGTAGTCACCTACATCACAAAAAAAATTTTTTTTACAACAAGCGTCAAACTAGTGCATACTAGCGACATCGGACGGAATCTGTTAAAAGCTATTAGTTCAGGCATTTCTGCGCCTTAATGTGTATTATTAAATTAGGTTAATAAATATTGTAAGGTGGCCGGAGCCCTTCGTGTGCGAGTCCGACTCGATCTTGACCACTTTTTTGTAAACAAAATGCAACACAGAAATAAAAGAAAGTCTCATGTGTGCATATAAAACATTAATGCGGAATAAAAGATAGAGAGAACAAAACACAGTCGCATATTGTCCGTGCACTGTTGGCCATGCGTTACCGGAAACACGCATGCAGATCCTTTGGACCGTGCACGGCCATTTTTATTTACCACAAAGTGTGTAAGTTTACTGCATAAATATCACAATAGAGATCTATAACATCAACAACATTGTAATATGACACATTTTATTACAAAGTATAGTTCAATTATTTTACATTGTAATATTATTTCAAACTACTTTTCGAATATTGAAATACATGGTTGATCAATAAGTACCCGTGTTTGACGACAGATTCCATCAGCCGGAAAGGCTATGGTAACGATTTTTAGGATTCCAAAGGAATCCTCCTCATCGACTTTCTGCAGAAAGGAAAAACAATCACAGTGAAGTAGTACAGTGAGTTGTTGAACAGATTCAATGAGAAATTGACCCGGCTCCACATAGCGGAGAAAAAAGTGTTCTTTCATCACGACAACGCACCAGCACATTCGTCTTTGATTGTCGCAGCCAAATGGCACGAACTGCATTACGAATTGCTTCTGCACCCACCTTGCTCGCCCGAGCTGGCACCCAGCGACTTTTTCCTCTTCCCTAACTTGAAGACATGGCTCGGAGAAAAAAAAAATCGGCTTAAAAATGAAAAGGTAATCGCCGAGAAAAAAGCGTATTTTGTATGTAGACTTGAAAGGAGACTATTTTGTGAAATAAAAAAAAATTGTTGAAAAATATTGCGTGCCTTACTTATTGATCAACCGGAAAACAGAAAGTTCAAAGTTTATTTGTCGACATTAAAAAGTCATGGCGCATGGAACGCTCCGACCAAGTTCTCGCAAAGCACTGTTTTTACACGAACTATTTCGAGCCGTTTTCGACCCCTCTCTATCTCCGAGGCTAGTTACGTTATAAAAAAGAATGTTTTCCAGGGGATATTATAAAGAAGCAGTATTCCAAATTTTTATTCCAAATTTTATACGTTTAGGTTGATTAGTTTGCAAGATACGAGTGTTCAAAAGTCACGATTTTGAGAATTCGTTGATAGATCATCATAATTCACAAGCATATTTTAACAGCTAGCCGACGCTGTGAGCATCGACCCGAATCCATCAACCGGTCGTCCGAAGACTACTCGCGTCTAGTCCGCTGCTGGGATATAGGTACTAGTGATGTAACGAATATTTCGCATATTTCGTGACATTCGTATTTGTAAAATTCATGCGAATATTTTGCGAATACATCAGAAAAAAATATTTTTTTTTAAATATGAAAATAATAATATATAAGACAAAAAATTAAATTTCATAGCATTTTTATTCCAAAGTATTTTTCTTTCTCCTTTTCAAAAAAATAACTTTAGTTTCGCTAAGGTTAGCTGACGAGCATACGTTTTGATTAATTTTATCCTTTGAATTATTTGCTTTAATTAAAAATAAGGAGCTGAACTTTCTGTAAAAATGTGAAACCATATTATGTAACCATGGAAACGAATAGCAAATATCATGTTTAGAATAAATACATATTTTAACAAAATAAAATTACTTGCAATACTGTTGAATTGGTTTTCAACCAACAATTTTGGTCCTTTTCAATTCTCAAATACAAAATTAAATTACAATTGTTTAAATATTAAATACTATTTGTTACTAGTTGTCATCCGCGGCACCGTGCATGTTAACAGAAACTTTATTTTTATTATTATTATATCAAATGTGAATATTTTTAAAGTTTGAATGGTATGTCGCCCAATTGGCTAGAATTTCTTTTAACATATAGTGAATAAAAACAATGCTGTTTTAGTCCTTCGTCTTGTGTTTCATAAAAATTAAAAGTTATGGGCTATAATAATCAATTTTTCAATCTCAAATCAGAGGAAACGTAACACCGTTTGGATTAGGTATAACTGCTAGCGACATCGAACGAATGTATTATGAACTTTTTGATTTAAAGCTGTTTACTAAATTTTTATACTGACTGTGGCATCAGACGGATTGTATTAAAACTTGTAGTTTGTAAGGTTTTAGATAGAAATCATAGATGTCAATAAGTAGGCAATCCAATGCCCGTTTCTGAAGTGTGTAAACCTATTTTTTGAAAATCATTAATTTCTTACCGAGTTTGCATTTTTTGTTCAACTTCAAAAACCATCTCTTAAAATAGATAGCTTATTTCATGGTTGCAGACAATCATTGCTGTTTAGGCGCATTCTTAGGAATCTTGTGTTACCACGAAAGTATCGATATCGAAAGGAACGTGTCGATACTATTATCGATAGCAGCATTATGCTAACCCTTTTTTAAAAGAAGTATTTCACACTTTATTTTTTTTATTTTGTCATATCTCACGGAACTATCGAAGCGCAAAAGAAATCATTGATGATTTTTTTACATATTAATATTTATTTATACAGTATGTTTCACTTTACATGAGGACACCTAAATAACTTTTTCATTTTAAAAGCAATTATTATAAAAGTTTCAGCAGTTATGTAGGCCGTTAAGATGCATCTTTTTTGTAGCAACAAAATTTTTCAAAAGTCAAAATCTAGCCAACTACGATTAAAATAAAAAGTGGGTTTTCAAGTAAACTCATATGTGCGATCAAGAGAGCAAAATTTTATTTAAAAAAAGCTGTTCAGAATCACAAAAAACTCTTGAATATGAAGTTTCGTTAAAAAAATAATTTCTTAAATTTCTCAAAATATGAATGCCACCTGTAATTTATATGCTATTTTATTGTTTCATGGCACTCTTGTTAGTAAAATAGCAAATAAATTACATTAAATTACAATTGCACTCATATTTTGAGAAATTTAAAAGGTGCCTTTACGCAAGCAATTTTTTGAGCAATAATTGCCCGGCATCAGAATGGAGCAATTAATGGATCAATCTGGAGCAAATTCAATAAAATGCGGCAATTGTTTCGGCAATATTGCTTCTAATTGCTCCATATATACCTTATTGCCCAAAGTGGCCGACATGAATTGCCGAATATCCACACGGTTTAAGAGTTTTTGTGATTCTGAACAACTTTTTTAATAAAATTTTGCTCTATCTTGTTCGCACATGTGAGTTTACTAATTGAAAACCTACTTTTTATTTTAATCGTAGTTGGCTAGATTTTCACATTAGAAAATTTTTGTTCCTACAAAAAAGACGCATCCTACAAAAAAGATGCATATAATGATTGCTTTTAAAATAACAAAGTTACTTAGGTGTCCTCATGTAAAATGAAACAGACTGTATAATACAAATATAATAATAACTGTTAAAATAAAAAAAATGGAACTAATTATTCAAAACTATTCTTTGGTGTCATACTCCACTAGAAAAAAATAATTATTCTAATCGTTAAAGTATTATAAGGTAAATATCCACACAAGATACGATCAATAAAATTTAAAGTATTTTATTATCAAAAGAAATTAAATGACGACGTGTTTCGGCCAAAAGCCATCTTCTTCACCTGAAGATGGCTTTTGGCCGAAACATGTCATTTAATTTCTTTTGATAATAAAATACTTTAAATTTTATTGATCGTATCTTGTGTGGATATTTATCTTATACTTGAAATAACACAAGAAGTGGAGTCATACCCAATACGTTAAAGTATTGATTACTTATATATACTTATATTTAGGGAGCTTGTGATGATTTTACGTGTAGTATTTCCTCAAACCTGAGTTTTTGTGAGTTCATTAAAGGCTATATCCTGAACATAAAGACCAGTCTGGCAGCTGAGGCTCGGGACAATGCCTAGATAGACGCGGTCAAAGAGCTGTCGCTAAATATATTTCTTCATTAGTAATATTGACTCTACCAACAGTAATAAATTAACAAAATGAAATTACTTGCTATACTGTTCAATGTATTTTTTTTTATTGATATAAATTTACAACGAACGTTTCAACCAAACTGTGTTATATTTCTTCATGTTTGAAATTTTCTGAGCGATAAGTTCACGTGCCCTTGAGTACAAAAATTCAAAATCTGGCGGCCCTTGCTTGAGGAAAAGTATGTCTGGCAGGCCGACGAAAGTGTTATGAAACGAAAAATGTGTAATGATAAATATCAAAACTGTCTACCAAAACCATGCTAACGTTTTTAAGGTTGTTATATTAAAAAAGTGAATAGTTTAAAATAAGAATTATGGATTTCGACATATTCAACCTTCTGCCAGACGAGGGTTGTCCTAGGTACGAAATGCCAGACTTGAGTTTTTGTCAAGGGCACCTGAGGTTATTGCTCAAAAAATTTCAAACATGAGGAAATATCCTATAAAGACATCTTTGACCGCGTTCACCCTACGCATTGTCTCCGGTCTCAGCTGCCAGACTGCAGTTTTTATGTTCATGATAATGCCCTTAGTTAACTCACATAAACTCAGGTTTGAAGAAATACTATGAGCAAAATCGCCACTAGCTCCCCAACTATTAAAACTTGTTTCTGATCTCTACCGTTTTTGTACTGTAAAAACTCAGTAATTTGAGCGAAACCATTAGCGAGACACATTCTTCCTGGATAATTTTGGTCCCATTTACATACATGGTAACAATTAAAGACAAAGTACACTTTACAGTACTTTTATTTCGACTTAATTAAACTACAAAGTTACAGAATAAATATTTAATTTAGTGTTCCACCTGCCATCTCTGACAATGCTTTCATTTCTGCATCATTCGCAATCTTCTTCTCTGCAGCAAGTTTTGCATCGCGAATAACTTTTCGTTTTGCTTCTTCTTCTCGAATTCCTACTTCTCTTCTAGATAACCGACTCTGATTTGATACTCCATAAAGAATTCCCGCAATTAGAAAACTCCATCGACCGAACTGAAAAATATTAGTTGCACATGAATTATGTAATATTATAAAACACATGAAAATTGGTTGTCACTTGTATTAAATTGCCACAGAAGTAAATATTGAGAAATAATCGAAATTTACCCTAATCAGTGGTGAAACTTTTACTGGAGCTGGTAATTCTGACATTTTCTTTAATTTTCCAACACACAAATATTGGTTAAATTTTCTGGAAGTCAGATGAAGAGCAGGACAGGAATGGCAGCTAGAATAAATGATCTTAGAACTAGTCCGAACTGGTAGTCAACACCTTTGATCACTTATCGCGTTTAGTTTGTAATGTCAGTAGAAGTGTATTATATCACCTGCAAATAGTACGAATAAAGCAATAAATAAATTTGTTAACCTTATATTAACCTATTTTTAAACAAAGACATGTATAAAGTTTTCTTGTAAGTTTGAAGGATTCTGTGTGGATGTTGACATAACGCCATTGTGGTTGGTCTGTTTTTTCACCTTATTTTTTGGATTAAATAGAATGCTATAAACAAATTTATATTTTATATGTAGGTAGCCGGTAGGTAGGCATTTTATAGAGATATGGAATAATGATTTATCTTTGACGATTTAACTATGGACTAGCGAAGCTAACTTCATACGTGTTCGCAAGACCTCTAGCGACACGATCATCCAGTGGCGGCCAAACTAAGTACTAAAACTTTTAAACATAAATAATAAAATACGTTGATGTAAGCAGCGACTGGTCATTATAGTCTGTTTTTTTAATGTAAGATATAATATGTCAAATTTTTTATCATCTGGATATAACGAAATTGTGTTCATAATTTGCACAATGTTTAACAGTCTAAGGTTAAATGTAAGGAATAGTATCTACCGAAGAAAATCTATATAAATAATCTAAAGTACGAACAGGTACGATCTGTCCACTCTTAATTCTCAGACTTCAGTTCACATTCAGTTATCAACATGGCGTTATTAATGACAGTAGTGTCTATCGCGTGTTCTTTATTTTTAACCCCATTTTTAATGTTTATATTGTGTATAATATTTTTAGCATCAATAGGTAAAAGTTTAGGTGTAAGAAGACTGTACGTGAAATTACTTTTAATGATATTTGAGGTGAGTGTCATTATTTTATTTATGTTAACATAAGTAGTTGCGTCTTAAATTTTTATATAAGTTGATGTATTTTTTACGTAATTTACATCATGCAGGTTGATCTTTAATCATTAACGCGTAAATTTTGACAGCTACCTTGTAAAATCTATACTTTTAAACTATAACACATTTTCTTTAAATACTGTTAATTTAGTGTAGGCGTCAGTTGTCAATTTTATTTGTACTTCTGCAGGTTTTCACTTATTTTGTTGCTACATTTTGACTTTTTTAGATTGAAAAATGTAAATAAAGATGTCTAATTGTGAAATTATTTATGAAAATTACGAAATATTATTTTGGTACGTTTTGTAGTATTGTAGGTTATGTGCAATGGCAATTAAAAATTGAACGAAATATTATTTTACCTATAAGTAAGGAATTTTACATTGTGGTTTGATTCAGGGTATTAAACACTTTATTATTATTTTGATTCGTGTATGTTGTAAGTTGCCCCCGACTACGATATAAATTATCACTTAATTACCTGCCGGATTTGTAGTCTTAAAATTGAAACAAAAAGTTATTTGCTATATTTCGTCATTAATTCTAATAGACCTAATCTGTTTGGTTTTTATTGTTTTCATGGATAGATATTGTAAACGGTCGAAAACTAGGGCTGTTAGTGCCTGATGTTATGATAAATGTAGGATGGTCAACATAATAATATAACAAACTGCCAATTATGAACGCTCGATAATTATTGATGTTTATGCAGCAGGGTTGAGTTCAATGCCCTTTATTGAAAGAACACCCTGCCTTGTGTCCGCTTTACAGAAAGTTTTTTTCTTCTTCTTTTTATCCACAATCTTGTCATTTTGTTGCTCGTAGTTTTTTCTTTTTATTCTACAGTATATTTGTATTTGGCATAAAAAATAACTGCCAGTAATGTAGCCTTGATCTTTAGAATTCTAGAATTTTATAGTTTTGACCGATATTTGAAGTTCCCAGGAAATAATAATAATAATAATAACCTTTATTCCATAAAGAACTTAGAAAGTATGAAACATGTCAATTCGAATGACTGTGCTCAAAATATTCCTGTACAGAGCAAAAAGAATATTGTGTTGAGGAATTAAAAAGTTTAGCATTTTAATACCTAGAGAATTTTAGAAAACAATTAATTTTCCACTATTAAAACTCATTGTTCTACCTTCTATCAAATTTGAACAACTAAAGTGACTCGTTTTAATGTTATATGCAGATTATTTTGTGTTAATTTTGTTTTTGACATCCAAGAATGCATTAAAAAATAATTAAGACAATAAATTATTATCGATTTACTACGATTACTAAGCAAACTGTGTTTATGATTGTCTTTTTACATGCCGTGTATCTCACATTGTAAATATATTTTTTGAAGAATTTTTTAGGTACCTATGTATAAAAAAGTTAATAATTTTTTTCTATTGAATTTATATTTTCATGTACAATGAACATAAATAAGTATCAGACTAGCTTATATTAGACTTATTTATTCAAATAAAACATCGTCATTAAGGCTGTCGGAACGCTCTAAATTTAAGCCAAAAATAGAACTTCGGCTGTCAACTGATTGTAGACTTATTCGTCAACATCCTGCAAAAATTCTTTGTCTATAAGGAAGATAAAGGATAAATCTAGGTCTCTAATGGACTACTTTTGTAATTTATGTACGATTTACTAGAAAAAATTTGGCATTAATTGTGCTAAAAAAACACACGTTTTCAATGTCACACTATGACCTTATTCGTACTTATTTCACAAAACTGTTCCATCACAAACCTAAAGTGACTCTTCCTTTTTCGGAAAAGTTTTTTAAATCTTCAAAATATTTCCAAAAATTAGAGTAATCAATTGAGAGCGGCATCCTTGCAATAAAATTTTTTAGCCTCGTAGCTGGCACCAGCCAAAAATTGAAACGTGCGGATGATTTGAGCGAGACAGAGCTAAAGAAGGTCACACCCAAAATATGTCTTTTGCTTACCTCGCCCCTTACCGCTGGATCTCAGCACAAACAAAATTCAGAGCGTTCCGACAGCTTTAATATTCGAATTATCACTCCCAGTGGGAAGAATAAAGAATCTTATTACTGTAAAGGTACCTCCTTGAAATTGAAAAAAAAAACATGGCTTATTTTCGACGTATGGCTTATATTTTAAGAAACTTCAAAAACCGTGCATGGCTTATTTTCTAGAGATGGCTTAAAATGTGAGATACACGGTATTAAAAACTGATAAGTTAAAGGATCAATAATTTATTGTGTGTAGTTAAATTTAATTGCTGTTTTGTTATAGATAATTCCAACTTGGCCCGACAGATTAGTTAATGTAAGGTAAAACGAAGTTTTGTGATTGAATTTTGTTGAAGCTTAATAATTAACAAAACGATCTAAGCTAGCTATAAACCTGTCGTTAGGGTAGAATTGTTAAGTAGGCAAATCAAAACCTGCTTATTTTTGTAGAATTAAAAAAGTGGATTTAACTTCTGCTGTTTGCTGTAGGAGATTTGAAGAATAACGGAGAGTGTGGAAGAAAAACAGTATTAAAATATATTTATGAAAAAAAAAACGTTGAGTTAAGGCTGTCGGAACGCTCTGAATTTAACCCAAAAATAGAGCTTCGGCTGTCAACTGATTGTAGATTTATTCGTCAACATTCTGCAAAAATTCTTTCTCTATAAGGAAGATAAAGGACAAATCTAGGTCTCTAATGGACTACTTTTGCAATTTATGTACGATTTACTAGAAAAAAGTTGGCATTAATTGTGCTAAAAAAACACCCGTTTTCAATGTCACACTACAACGATATTTGTACTTATTTCACAAAACTGTTCCATCACAAACCTAAAGTGACTCTTCCTTTTTCGGAAAAGTTTTTTAAATCTTCAAAATATTTCCAAAAATTAGAGTAATCAATTCACAGCGACACCCTTGCAATAAGATTTTTTAACCTCGTAGTTGGCACCAGCCAAAAATTGAAAAGTGCGGATGATTTGAGCGAGACAGAGCTAAAGAAGGCCACACCCACAATATGTCTTTTGCGTACCTCGCCCCTTACCGCTGGGTCTCAGCACAAACAAAATTCAGAGCGTTCCAACAGCCTTAAGGTTAGGCATTAGCATTGTTGGAGGTATGACTAGGCGAAACGCGTGAGAGGGCGGGGCAAGTAGACTTATGACGTCGCATGGAGTCTTTTACAAACAGTTCGGATAACAATAATTGAAAAACCAAGCCATGGGCATCGGTGACGTAAGCAATCGACTCAACCAATGACAGACGTGACCATGTTTATAGCCTCTTACACCCAACCTTCTAGTATTCTAGTAACCTTGACCTACGGGTACGTAAGATAACCTCAAAAAAATTGATAGCTGACCTACAGTCCTATGATGCGATAGGGTTTGTAGAACTGTGCAAACTGTTCGCCGCGAATGTCGCTTTCGCGTCACATTTTCATAACATTTCACCAAGCCACTATAGCAGAAATAGGGGGCAGTAGATATAATATTCAGTCTAAACTCTTAATAATCTTTTTAATGAGGAAATAAAGATAATTGCGGCTATTCTTCAAACTCCTCCTTGTGTTCTACTGCAAACACAAAACTCAAATTCGTTATGAAAATTCTAAATGAACACGATAATATTTCGGTATATTTGACAATCTCAAGTTTGAAAGTTAAAAAATGATAATATTGCTTATTAATTATCTTTTCATGTGATACAAATTGGAATAATGCAGAACCTCAGTTATATTTATCGTTTATTAAATAAAAATTAATTTGCATGCATGTTCTCGTCATGACTAACAAACACCGTTTTATTTGTACACAGTTAACACTAATAACAACTTATTAGCTATATTACTGTGACGCAATTATTCCCCAAAGGGAGAAAGACGTGCTTGAACACTTGTTGAATCATTGTGTGTAATCGTTTTGCATTTTAACACTTAACAAACTTAATTCTAATATATAAAATTCTCGTGTCACGGTGTTTGTTCCCAAACTCCTCCGAAACGGCTGAACCAATTTTGATACAATTTTTTGTGCTTATCGGGTAGGTCTGAGAATCAGCCAGCATCTATTTTTCATACCCCTAAATGTTAAGGGTGGTCCACCCCAAAAATTTTTTTTTATTTTTTGGATAAAATTATTTGTTTTTATTCTTTCATGATTCAACATTGAAAAATACATTTAATTCAAAATTTTCACCCTTATACGATCAACCCCTGATTTTTAATCGCGATTTTTATATTATTCTGTTCCATCCACAGATCCACAAGATGGCAATCGAATATAATAATTGTAGTATACTATAATTTTCATGTATAGTTCTATCAACCAATCAGTTATCCGCGCCAGGTGTCTCCCGTTGTCACTTTTCAACCAGCAAACATTATGGAGTAGGGGTGAGAACGAAGCCGGCTTCCTTTCGTCCATTTTTTGTGGTTTTATTTGTGTCTCGATCGACTGTTATACGTATTATTTTAATTTTTCAGTGCAACTCTCAAATTAATTTTATTCTCATAGTGAATTTATCATTATTTCTCAGTGCTATTATTATTTATTTACATTTTATAAATAATTAATAAAGACAGTTTTCACTTCTAATTGATTAAGAAATCAGATATAAATCAACACGTGTTGTGAGCTCCCGAAAACAACTTTACCGGTATATATCATACAAATAATTATAAATTCGAGCGAACGAACGAAGTGAGTGAGTAAGTAATGAAACAAATAATTATAAATTCGAGCGAACGAACGCAGTGAGTAATGAAACAACTAATTATAAATTCGAGCGAACGAACGGAGTGAGTGAGTGAGTAATGAAACAAATAATTATAAATTCGAGCGAACGAACAGAGTGAGTAAGCGATTATTGAAACAAATAATTATAAACTCGGGCGAACGAACGAAGTGAGTGAGTAATGAAAGAATCCTAACTATTAAAATCCTAATAAAAAATTGAACTTAATAAGGCGGAACAAAGTTCGCCGGGTCAGCTAGTAGAATCATATTTTTATGCGAATTGAACTGAATAAGATTAATAAAGATTACAAAAAAATCTTTAAAGATTTTTTTATACAGTAGCACAATTACAAATATGTAGTAGCCGAGAGTATAGTTACTTGGCAATCGTTTTTAGGGTTCCGCACTTCAAAAGGAAAAAAGGAACCCTCATAGGATCATTTCGTTGGCCGTCTGTGTGTCTGTCAAGACCCTTTTTCTCAGGAACGCGTGGAGGTATCAAGTTGAAATTAGTATCGAATACTCAGGTCCGCAATCCCTTGGAGCTGTGAAAAAATCAAATTTCTAAGTCAACGCAATCAAAAGATACGACCGTGAATTCCGCATATTGTGACACGCGCAAAGGAATCAAAACCGATAGGGTGCTACCCTACTCCCGTTGACCTAGAATAATGAAATTTGGAAAGAAGCAAAGTCTTATAGTACAAGTAGTGGGAAAAATTCGAAAACAGTAAATTTGTAGTTACATCACAAAAAGATATTTTTTTTGCGATTATAAACTTATTTGCAATTGGTAAACTGACCGCCACCTATGTCAATGTTTTCCAACAGCAAAGTTAAGTTTGTCCATCAATCCAATTTATCTTTTCGATAGAGCAATGTTCGGTGCTTTCATAGTTTTTTTTTATTGAGACGCTCATCGAAACATATAGGTTAAGTCCCGTTGACCTAGAATGTTGTAATTTGGCACGAGTAAAGGAATAAACCCGAAAATGATAAATTTTAATTTTATGTGGAATTATTACGTGCTATAACGGTAAGGAATCCTAAAGGTGCGAGCTCTACTCGCACTTTTCTGTCTTTTTTATGTTTATCAACTGTATGGTAATGCAGAACAGGCGTGCCTTCTAAGAATATGGCTGATCGCTTGCGCAGCATAGTGTGCGCAAATTATGTCTGTCTATCAGTTTCGAGTTAACTCAAAAACTACCGAACCGAATTTGATCGGATTTTCACTATTTTGTTTTTTATACGCTAGGGAATACTAAAGAGGGCTCAACAGTAGCTAAAAAACCGACATTAATTCGACAAACGAAGCAAGTTAAAGCTAGTTAAGAGAATAAAACAGATAAAATAAAGTTTGATTCTAAAAATCGATTCATGTGCACAACAGTTTTCTTGTTTTCTTCGATGTGCGCTTGTTTACGCGAACGCGACGTCTTTGTAAACGTCACATCTACAATTAGATTTGATTTTCACGAAAATATAGATTCTAGAATATAGGTTATGTTTTGTGTGGGTGTAACGGATGACAAGAAATAAACAAATTAAAACTCGTCACAATTTTCACGTAAACATACTTTGACAATATATTAATTTCATGAATTATTGATCAAACGTGCAGTGTGCAAACTTTAAATAATAATTTGTATTTTACTTTACTATCGGGAGAGCTTGTAGTAATAACTGAGGACATTAGCAATATGTAAAAAAACACTTAAAAATATTGCCCTCCTTCAAAAAAATCACTAAAAAGATGAATCTTTGAGGCCGGTGCCAATTTATTAAAAGTAAATGCCTATGTAATTAAAAATTTTAGTAATGAAATTGACACCGACGTCAAATTTTCATTATTTTCATCTTTTTAGTGACTTTTTTGATGGAGGGTAGTATTTTTTTAAAGATTTTTTTAATTTTTTACTTTTTAGTGAATTTGATTTCACACATTTTTTAATACTGTACCGATTTAAGTAAAATTTACGTGGAATCACCCTGAAGGCATGCTCTATTAAATAAGAAATGAATCTTCGAAATCGGTTTACAAATGTTGGAGATATGAGGTAACATGCATAAGAAATAGGTTTTTATGATATCATTTAAAAACGAATGAACCGATTTTAATCAAACCTGTGTGGTACCAATCCGTTAGCATTCTGAACAAAATGACGTTACAATTTGTCAAATCGGTGTAGAATTGACGAAAATATCGGTGATCAAACAAAAAAACATGCAGAGTGCAGACGAATATAGAACCTCCTTCTTTTCTTGAAGTCTGTGATCAAATGTCTGGCTGTAATTTTGTTTTCTGACGAATGTTCAGAACTTGTGTCTGCACTAGCATCGCTCGAAAACAGCTGGACCGATTTTAATTAAACTCGGTGCACAGTTAATTAGTGCCAAAATTTATTTTTATATAATCGGGTTACCACACGGCCAAATCCGACTGAGCAATAAAACAAAAACCACGAACACACGACGCACTACCCCGTGCTCGAACGTGAAGGCCAGACATTAATTGGTGCGGGAAGTACATAATGATAAATAAAATAAAGTTTTTGTGAACACGTTCGATTTCGCCAGTAACGGCAAGTATTCAATAAACGTTTAAAATACATTATATTGTAAATGACCAGAAATCTAGGGAACAATGCATGTTGGTATGACTGATGTGCTAGAGTAGGAGAGAGTGGTAGTGTATGAAAGAGACGTAACGTGTGATCGTGCAATTGAAAATAAAAAGAAACTGATTTGTTTTGTTAATAATTACAATATGAAATGTATTTAAGTTTATTAATAAATAAACAATATGCAAATAAGGCCATCTCTACAGCTTCAGAAGTGAGATTGTGAAACTCAAAAGTGACATGTTCAACAAAATAGGTTAGAAAAAGCGGCAAAAAGCAGTGTTCAATGCATAACGTGGTTGAGTTTATACCCATAGACTTATACGTGTAGATGCGTGTGTGTTGGTAGTAACGCAAGTTAGGTGGCTGACAACAGCAAAGCTAGAACATACCGTGTTGTAATAGCGGTGAAGGACCTGAAGTAAACAACGGTGATTGTAACCATACATACCGGGTGTTAATAGAGGTCGCGGAACATTTTTAAAACACAAGCGATTTAACGACGAACTGTTTTATTGCGAGTGCGTGTAGTGGTCGAGCGATATTACGACGTACTGTTTTATCACGTTGACTACGGGAATAACTACCGTGACGCGACGTACTGTGTCATCGTAGTAATTTGTCAAAATGGAGTATAGACGAGACGGATCACCCTCGGGCGTAAACACACCAGAACCATCTAATGATGGAGCACAAGGACAAGTTTCAGCAGAGGTGCGACTCCTTATCACTCAAATGAGTGGAATGATGGAAATGCTTTTACGCAAAGAAAGCGAGCTAGACAGGTTAAGAAGTATAACGAATGAAGCAGCTACCCAGCAGGCAACTTCGTTACCGAAAATACCAGTTGCAGAAGTTGGAGCGCAAATACCACCGATTGGACTGCCTACCGACACCATTGACGTTGAGATGTGGGTCGACAGGGTAGAAGGGGTCCAGAGAATGTACAATGTGTCAGACGAAGTGATTAAATTACTAGCTACGAATAAATTTAGCGGTAACATAAAGAAGTGGTACGAGACGAACACATCCGTTTGCTCAAAACCATGGTCTGAAATCAAAGGTGAGATCATTGATTTATTCTCACAGTATGATAACGTATTTGAATGCATAGAAAAACTGAGATCCAGGACTTGGAAGCGCAATGAACTATTTGAAGATTACTTCCATGAGAAAGTTCGCCTAGGAAACCGAGCAAGGTTGAGCGAACCAGAAATAGTATCTCACATAATCCGAGGAATTGACAATTTTACAGTCCGAACGCAGATGGTTTGTGCAAAATTTACGCGTTTGAGAGACTTGCTTAGCGCCATGAAGCTGATTGTGAGCGAAATGAAGCCATCGCGTCAGGATGATAATAAAAACCAACAGAGCGAAAAACAGACCAAAACCCCAGTTGCTCAAACAACGAATCAATCGACGACCGGAAGATCAACGATTACTTGCTATAAATGTCACCAACTAGGTCATATTGCTCGAAACTGTACGACCCCTAAGGTTGACAAAACAAGTGCGTCGCCGGCTGCGACCACGACGTCCGAAATCAGATGTACAACGGCTGAAAGCAAGTATCACAAACTGATACAAGTTGCCGATAAGGTAATGATAGCTCTAGTTGATACTGGTGCTGCAGTAAATTTAATTAAAGCAAGACATGTGAAAGATTTGAGCCTTGCGGTGAGTAGTCGACCTAATACTCTTACCGGATTGAATGGTTCACGAATTTTTAGTAATCAAATGACGTCCTTCACAATGAAACTTGATGCGACAGAATACGACATTCAAGTTGTGATAGTTCCAGACGACGCTATCTCAACCGATGTCATATTGGGAAGAAATTTCTTAGACGACGTTTGCGTAGAAATTTCTAAAAACGCCATTAACTTTAAGAAGTTTGAGAAAGCACAGAACGAAATATCAGAAATACTTTCGATAGAAGTTGACCATCGAGAAACAGAGATAGATGTAAATCAAACAATTCCGATGTCAATACAACAGAATTTCAAACAAATGGTCGAGGAGCTGATTTCCTCCAAGACGCAAAATTTACCTAATTCCGATGAAGTCCAAATGCGGATTGACTTGAAAACTACGAAGCCAATTTATTCGACTCCAAGACGTGTGTCGTTCTATGAACGCGAAGTCATAAATAAGCTAGTCGAAGATTTATTAGCAAGAAACATTATTAGACCAAGCAATTCAGAGTACGCTTCACCAGTCGTACTGGTCAAAAAGAAAAATGGAGAAATGCGTATGTGCGTTGATTACAGGCGCCTAAATCAGGAGACTGTCAGAGACAACTTTCCCCTGCCGCGCATAGATGATTTAATTGCGAACCTAAGTGGATGTCGCTATTTCACGGCATTAGACTTAAAGAGTGGATTTCACCATGTCCCTGTCCACCCGGATAGCGTGAAATATACCGCTTTTGTTGTACCTAATGGCTGCTACGAGTACCTCAAGATGCCTTTTGGTTTAACGAATGCCCCAGCCGTATTCCAAAGATATGTCAACAACATTTTCAAGGATTTAGTCCGAGAAGGTCGCATGCAGTTATACATGGATGACATACTAATAGGTACGAAAACTTTAGAAGAAAACGTTACGATAGCTACCGAAGTGCTATCGCGAATGAAGCTTTACGGTTTACAATTGAGAATTGATAAATGCTGTTTTGCGAAGAGCGAGATAGAGTACTTCGGATATCAGTTGAAATATAAAAACGACAGCAGAATAAGTGAACTAATACAAGAAGAAATAGATGTCGAAGATTTCGAGAAGGCAAGGAAATCGTCAAGAGAAGAAGCAGAAGAAAACATTGGGAAAAATCAGAGAAGAAGTGAGAGGCTATACAGCAGATCTCGTATGAAAGCTACCAAGTATCACGAAGGTGACTACGTGATGATTCAGAGGGTTACTCCGCCAACCGACCGTAATCCTAAGATGGCTACGAAGTACGTGGGACCCTATCTTGTGAAGAAGGTCCTCGACAAAGATCGATACGTCATCGAAGATATACCAGGGCATCAGGTGACGCAAAAGCCCTATAGTGGTGTGCTGCCACCGGAGCGTATTAAACCATGGGTAACTGTAGGTGAAGAAGACGATGAATCGAATGACGATGAAACGGTGACCGAAGCCGATCTAGGCGATGCATCGGACGAGAGCGAAGCTGTCATCGAGGCCGATGAGTTGTCAGGAAGGGCCGACTGTAAATGACCAGAAATCTAGGGAACAATGCATGTTGGTATGACTGATGTGCTAGAGTAGGAGAGAGTGGTAGTGTATGAAAGAGACGTAACGTGTGATCGTGCAATTGAAAATAAAAAGAAACTGATTTGTTTTGTTAATAATTACAATATGAAATGTATTTAAGTTTATTAATAAATAAACAATATGCAAATAAGGCCATCTCTACAATATATTATGAATAATCGGGAAAGCTATTGTATTATAAAATTCGCTTCGTAATTCTAAAAGCCATTGTTGGCGACCATTTTGTACGACATAAAACAAATTCCGTGCGTTTACCGTAATACGTATTTAATTTTTTTTTTTTAACAACGTTCTAATAGATCATGCAGCGTCACATGCGCAATACACTTAAAGTAATCATCATTGAACGCCACTGAAGGTCGTTTATATTGAATGCAAATTATGTAGACAAAAAAAGGAGGAGGTTCTATATATTCGTCTGTAAGTTTTTGAGGTTTAACTTCTTTAGCGACGCATATATCTGTATGAAAAAAGTAAGAAATCGAGGGGAAGTAGAACTACCAAATAAAGGGGAAGTTAGTTTGTCTCCTAAATTACATAAAACTGATAGGACAGACGTTTATAGTGTGCTGCATTTTGTTTTTCTGTAGATTATAGTATGTAAATAAAACTATGGTATGAATGTAACGATCTGTCCATGTGAGAATTTTCACATGACATAAACATCAAAGTGCCCTCTTAAAATGTGTAATAATTTCGCCGTAAAATTTTTTTATGTGAGCTTATGAGGGTGAGACTCATTATAATTTTCGTCAATTATAAAGCGATTTGAAAAATTACAACGCCATTTTGTTCAGAATGCTATCGCATATAGTTTTTATTAAAATAAGTTCATCCGTTTTTAACACTTTGACTGCCACGGAATTCTTCACGATTTCGGTCTAAAGAGCCAATTTGATTTAACCATGTTATATTATTTAAAACTTTAATAATATTACAAAGTAATAATCAAAGAGCTTGAAAATGTTTTTTTAATGTTTAATTGTATTTTCTGTTCATTTAAGCCAAACCTGATTTTTTATTTTCTTTCCTAAGGTTATCTGTTCATATTTATACTGTACTGCTACGAGTTTCCTCGTAGCTGTACAAATATGGCAAGTAATGAAGGGTCAAGATAACTCGTAGTAGATGTCCTGGGCAAGTAAACAATCTGTGAGTTATTCTGCAGTTGGCAGTCAACGTGTTAAATGAAATCAAAAAAACATATTTTTTATATGTATGCTACGTCATATCGCCGTCATTTGTGAATCGATTGTTATAATGATTCTTTTCTTATTTAATAGGACATAATATATATTCAGGGTGATTCCACATAAATTTTACGATCCAGGAGTATTTTTATTATAATTTATAAGTAAAACAACTACGAAAATTATAAAAATGTGAGGAATTAAATTCACTAAAAAGGAAAAAAAACTTTTAAAAAAATTAACCTCCTTCAAAAAAGTCACTAAGAAGCAGAAAATAATGAAGTTTTGATGTCGGTGCCAATTTAATAAAAGTAAGTAGATATGTAAAACGTTTTAGTAATGAAATTGGCAGCGCCCTCAAAATTTCATTATTTTCTTCTTTTTAAGGAGATTAAAATTTAAAAAAAAGTAAAAACTAGCCTTAATCCAGAGTTTTGTCTGTCTTAGCAGATGTTTATAAATGTCCTTAAAAGTAATACTAAGCGTTAAATTATCTCTGACACCCAGCAGCCGTTGGCTGACATACAGTATTGTCGTTACAGCGTGCAGGAGTGGGAACTCGTAATTGTTGAAAACAGTAAGGCGCAGTAGAGGAAACGTTGACTAATAACGAGCTACGATTTAAAGGAGAGATACGGTATTGAAATTCCTGTTACTACCAAATGCAAGCTTGGGTTTTGTACAAAATAATAGATTATCATAAATATCGAATATAAATTCTATAGACGTTCAAACACAGTTGAATAGAGAATCGATACTCTTTTTTAATTGTGTAAACAATCGATCGCTCGTTCACGTTAATGCGCAGTGCGGCGGGTGAAAATTATTGTTTTGAAATTATTACTTAATTGCATATTGTTATTGTTAGTTTATTTATAGATGGTTCTCTTTGTCTATCAATTTACTAAGCTTAATGTGCGTTACAAAAAATGTAAAGAAGTCATCTAATGTCGTTTGCCTTCTTCTGTTTCGTTTAGCAAGCTGTTTGATAGCAAGATATTGCATTAATGACACTTCGTCTTGCCTTTGAACTTCTATCAACATTTAAATCATTTTTTATTAACTGATCCATAATTTATGCTATAGTGGCTAAACCTTTTTTAGAAATCGCGTAATACTGAAACAGCATTACGCGGAACAGCGTTAAACGAGGTTAAAATAACATAACTTATAACACACTTTCAATTTTACCACTGATATATGAATATAGTTATACATTTTCTTTTTAATAGTTTTGCGCATATCTTTGACGTAAAGCTAAAAGTGGGTATGTTCGAATTTGTTATCAAGTATTCATGAATGAAGAGCAAAAGGCAACACCGTCGTTCGTATGTATCACAAAATCGTCGCAATTACATTAATGCAGTTCTCCATATTTTTAGAGTTCCGTACCTCAAAAGGAAAAAAGGAACCCTTATAGGATCACTTCGTTGTCCGTCTGTCTGTCTGTCATGACCCTTTTTCTCAGGAACGCGTGGAGGTATCAAGTCGAAATTAATATCAAATACTCAGGTCTGCAATCCTCTGGAGCTGTGAAAAAAATCAAACGTCTAAGTCAACGCACTGCCTACAGAAGTAGCCGACAGCTGTAGACTGCGTATAAAAGGTTCAATATGGCGCAGTCAATCCGTGTTCCGACCAGGTTACGTGACATGTTGGCCACACTTTTTTTTGTCATTGGAGCCGGTCTATTGCCGAAAGCACTGCAGCCTCTAGGGCTTATTGTGTTATTTCCCAATTTCTTTATATCACTCGGCCCATATCCTCGTTCCTTGTACTAACTTGCACAGTCCGTGGACCGGATGGTTGATATAGTCTTCTGGACCCATTGCTGATTGTCCATAAATTATCTGTCTTCTGCGATCCAGAGCCTCGCATTCGCACAGAATATGGTATGCTGTTTCCTTTTCCTTATTGCACTGTCTGCGTCTTAAGTCCCCATTAAATTAAATTTTTGGAGATGTCCTTTCAGGGCACAATGTCCTGTTATGAGACCCACCACTAGTCGAAGATTGTTCCTACTAAGTTGTAGTAGTAGTTCTTCAGTCCTTTTTCTTGATGGTCCTTTGATAAAGGTTTTTCCATGTTGCTGCCCGGAAATTTGATTCCAGTATGTTTTATGCTGATTTATGACCTATTCCCTTGTTTGACCCCGTACTGTGCTTTTAGACACTCCCAGGGCAGGTTCTGGGCTAATAATCCTTTTCTCGCCAACTCATCAGCTTCTTCATTGCCTTTGATTCCTGAGTGTCCCGGCATCCACACTAAAGTTACTCTGTTGAGTGCTGCCAAAACCTTTAGTTCTTTTATGCATTCCCATACCAGCTTCGATGTTACTTTTGACCTAGAAATAGCCTTTAGTGACGCTTGGCTGCCTGATGCAATATGGATCCGTTTATTTTTATATTTCCTCCTATTCCACACTTTTACTATAGCCACTCTAATCGAAAGTTATTGTGCGTGCAAAACGGCAAATTGATCTATGTGAAAGTGGGCAAAAATTGGAATACAACTAAAATATCGGGTTTAGCTACGAGCTATACTTTACGCCTGTAACCATTCTGAATGATTCGGTGTCATTAAACGTACCACAAAAATCGTACATGAGCGGTTTTTTACTTTGGCCACGGACGTGTTCGAGTGAAAGTAACATTGAATTGCGGGAATTTCGTTAGAAATGGACATTGCGAATGGAGTTTGGACTTTGGTGTTTGCATCTTGTTTACATCTAGTGTGTAATGTAGCCGGTTTGAATTAATAATTTGTTTACGGCCGGTAAATTACATTAGTGGAATGTAATTGCAAGTCAAATATTAAGTACAAAAATTATTCGGATATTTGACCTTCGCTTTGTGAGCTAAATTATTATCTATTCATAGTAATGTATGTACACTAATATGTACTTATAGTAAAGATTCGGGTATTTGACCATCGCTTTGTAAATTATAAACTATTCGTAATATTATATCTACATTGTTATTATAAAAAAGAAAAGTTTGTTTCGCGCGAGTAATCTCGGAAGCTACTGAACCGATCGCGATGTGGAAAGTCCTTTCACTGTTTAAAAGCCCACTTCTTCTCAAGTAACTAGACCAACGTTTCCCAAAGTGTGGGTCGCGATCCGACACCGGGTTGTAGAAAAATTTTGCCGGGTGCGAATTTTTTTTTGTAAATTTTTGTGTATGAAATAAGCAAACAAATAACTTGATTTCAATTTAAAAAAAAATTAAGATATAGGTTTTAATTTCTACAAGCTGCAGAAGGGCTATTTAATTGTTAAACATTCATTGTTACAATGCTAAATCAGAAAAAAATATTTATTTTTTTTTATCCACCAACATTCGGGTTTGAATCCCGACGGTGGTGGTGGATAAAAATAGATTTCTCTGATTTAGCATTCTAACAATAAATGTTTAACAAAAAAAAGTTTGTTTTGTAAATAAATGTTTTTTTCTCATAAGTTGAGTCGCGAAAAATTTTAAAACCTCGTTCCGGGCCGTGGTCAAAAACGTTTGGGAATCGCTGAACTAGACTATATTATATTGGGGGGGGCGTCCATTAATTATGTGAGGTGTTCAGGGGGGGAGCGAATGAGCCGAATCTCCCCCAATCTCACGTAGGCGAGAGGGGGGGTCTCGGCAAATATCACGTAGTTTTTTTTTCTGTCAAAAACTGAGAAACTGAGAAAATTGGGTTGAATTAAAGTTAAATATGTTTCTTGACTAAAATACGGCAAAAACCGACACAATAATATTTGTCAGTAGCTCTTCGATTTTAGTAGTTCACATTTAAGTATTTTATTGTTTTCATTTTATTTATTTTAATTTTAACACTCTGAGTCTAGATTATCGTCGAAGCAATTTACCCCATGAATACAAATTTTGAAAAATTTCACGTGAGATAAGAGTGGAAGGGGGTCAGACCAAATCTCGCGACAATTTTGGGCAAAATATATGGACATTTTGAGAATCATATTGGCCATATTGGATCCGCCATCGTGTAGTTCGCAATTCTGAGTTCAAAAAAAACCTTCTCATACCAATTTTGGACAAAATATATAAACATTTTGAGAATCATGGCCGTCATATTGAATCCGCCATCTTGAATTTCGCAAGTTCAGATTCGTAATCGACGACCCTAAAAAACTCTCAGTCATCAATTTCAAGACGATTGAAATGAGTACCTATTTGCCTTTTTGGACTTTTGTCCGGGGTTTTTTCAATTTGGCTCCACAGTGGGATGTCAAAAAAAGCGAAAAAAGAAACGTTACGTAATACTATACCTACTTGAACTTTTTTTGTTTGAATAAAAATAGAAAAGATCTGATATCGGTCTTGAAAAATATTGATCAGTTTTTCTAGCACTTATTTTTAGTAATAATTGTGACTTTCTATTGATAAGGTGTTAGACCTGTATATAGTGCGTTGTTGTTGTTTACTATTTGTATACTGGGTGTCCCAAGAAGTAGATCCATACGACAATAGCATTTGTTTTATTAGAATATTAGCTGTGGCCATCCATCGATGACGGAGCAAAGCTAGATTTAATATTAAAGAAAAATTCCAGCCAATTGGGCGACAGAACTATTCCAACTTCAAAAAAATTCACATTTGATATATTGTAATAAATAAAATAAAATATCTTTTAAAGCGTGCAATACCGCGGGTAACGACTAGTAATAAATATTACGCAATTTGCTAAATATTTTCATAGTTACCTAATATGGTTTTACATGTAAAAATTAACCAAGACGTTGTCAGCTATCTATAGGTGAATCATATTTGAGAGATCTTGAGAACAAAAGAACATGAGTTTTTTTTTCAAAATATTTTCGAAACTATTTTTTTTATTAGCGTAATTAGCCACAACTTTATTCTAAATTATTGATCTGCATAAATTTTCTTCTGAGTAAAAATTAGAATTGAAGCATTCTTCCTTCATCCTTCTCCATTCATACCTCAGACATTCTTACACTCGTTCCTTATTCCGAAACTATAAAGCTTAGAAAAACAATATTTAGAGTTGCAAATTGCTTTATTAAGAAGAATTAAATATTGAATTGTGTGCACCGTAGAGTGATTGATAACTCATTCCGCCGCGAAAGTGGAAAGATATGGGTTTAAGTCCCGACGGTGACGTGTTTGAAAAATAAATTTTTCTAATATAGCATTGCAACAATGGATTTCTCTTAACAATCATAGCAGACGATAGCTATTATAATGTTTATTTTACAAAACTTTCTTGAAAAAATAAAGAAAACAATAAACCAATATGAAAATACAAAAAACATCATCATCATATCATATATATTAATACGTTAAGGTTAAGATGTTTGCCTCCCTTTTTCGAAAAAACCACACAATTGCTCCACATAAATTTTATATCATTTTATAGACAATTGTTTGCTTTACCGACATCAACAACTAAAAAATGTATTATTGCTTTCGTTTTTGTAAATTTAATTAAAATTATATAAATACTTTTTATATAGTGGCGCTTTAGCTCAACGTTTTTGATACTTGCGCCTCTATGTGACAATTTCAGTAAACTATACTTTTTCGATCTGTCATCTGAGCTCCATAATGTAATACAACAAAAAGAAGAAAGTTATAAAGAGTGCGAGAAATTAGAAACGAATTTTAGTGCGAATTATTCGCACGGGTACCGCTAGTTACAGCATATTATGTCAAAAATACGTCTTGTATAACATTATATTACAATTGTTATATTTCATATTATACTATATGACAAGTGCATTGTTGATATTTACTACGTCATAATAATATGAAGACATTAAAGTTCATCGCTTACGAGTGACTAATTTAGGACATTCCCATTTCATGGTATTTCTTTTTTATATAAATTATATTAACGACGATTCCAAAGGTTGTGTTAGATATACATTTCATGTACCTATCTCTTTTTGGAATGAACTATATTCTACGAGCGTAATTTTCCAATTGATAAGAGGCGCATATTTCAGTTAGTATTTAATTTTTTCTTTTTTTTTAATTGAAGAAATACAGCTAAATATAATTTTTAAACTGGCAAAAACAAACATGAATTCCTCGAGTTATTAGTAAACAAACAAACACATTTTGTTTCAAGAAGTGATAGATCTACTTGCCATCATACTAATATTATAAAGAGGAAAGATTTGTATGTTTGTAATGTATAAACTCAAAAACTACTGTGCCAATTTAAGAAATTCTTTCACCATTAGAAAGCTACAATCACCCTGAGTAACATAGGCTATATTTATTGATAGAAAATATTAGGGATCCTTACTAAAACTTTAGTAACGTAACCCAATGTGTAAAAAAATGCCATAAAACATCTTTCGTCGCATGCGCTGCGGAAACTATTGATGACAGAACAAAAGTATGTTCTACAATATTAAAGAACATATCAATAACTACAAAAAACTTCGCGATACTATATGTCCAACTATTATCGTTATGTCACAATAACCACTTTTTACATTTTGATAATCTATATAGATAAAAGCCGATGTGAATGTAATCTATGGACTCCAAACGGGTAGACCATTTTTGATGAAATTTTCAGACAATCTTTAGATTAGCCCAGCGGGTAATCTTCTGAAATTTAGTAGCGATCGGATCAACAGAATTTTTTAAATTTCTTTTTGGGAAATAAGATTTTTCTTCGATTTTTGAACATTCACAAATAAATTCGCGCAAATTCAATACACGTTGAGTATGTAATGATAATGATTCTCATCTTTTATATCCTATATATTACATTTACACCCGGGCGAAGCCGGACTGGCCCGCTAGTCAATTATAAAATCGGTCAAACGCTGTCGACGTCTATTAATAATCTCAAACAGACGAACATCTATTTTTGTATAATATTAACTTTTCGTCAATTCTGCGAACTGAACAAGCATTTTTTGTTAAATTCGCGCCGATGAAGCTAGTCCTTTTTCTAAAATAAAAGTAGCCTGAGTTACTCCTTATAACATCAGCTATCTGGCAGTGAAAGTCCCGTCAAAATCGGTCCAGCCGTTTCGGAGATTAGCCGGAACAGACATACAGACCAAAATTTTAAAAATTTGTTTTTTGATATAAGTACCGTATATACGTTCATATGCATTTAGTAAAAATCTGTTATTTTGACATTACAGACACTTCAATTTTATTTCTTTGTATAGATTATCGTAAAAAAATTAAAAGTGACAGTCGATAGAATCGACGCGGTGCGAAGAAGCATATTATTTTGCTTTGTGTTGTTTTTATGTTTGAAGGTTCTTGACAAATCAAAGGTCAATTAATTCGCGGAATTGATAAATAATATATTTAATAGTCGATTAAGTTATAATATACACAAAGATTGTATAACTATGTTGGGCTTCATTATTGGCCGTACAACTCACTTGGGCTCATAATGCTCCGCCTAACTCCAGAGTAGGGATTCAAGGTCAAGCAGGAAAGGGTTGAATGGCTGTAATATTTAAATTAATAATAATAACAATACTAAAAACGACGATTTGCGAGCCTACAGTAAATGTAAAAAACGATAGGTAATTAGAACATTTTAGGCATTGATCCAGATATGTGTATTCAAATTCGTTGAAATGGCCAAAATTAATATAGGCGCCGATGACATCTGTTGTCGAGCGTCTATAATCTGCAATATCTACAAAGATAAACCTATAGTTTGTTTCTATATGTTAATATTATAAAGTGGGAAAAGCTAATGTACACAGTTCAAACTTCTTCAAAATCATGCTCCGGTCATTTGAGAATCATGCAGGTCGCTTGAAAGTTGAAACAAATGAACACGACTAATTGCTTGACTTGACTCACTTGTTATTAGTGACCGATAAGCGGATAGCTGATAACTCGGATGATAATAAATTGATCTTCAATTATTAAACATTAATCTTACACCGTGACACGTGGAGAGCACGTACAAAATTATTTACTTAAATCTTGTTTTATTGTGCATTTCACATTTGTGTGAGAATATTCTTGTTTTATTTAAAATTCAAAATGTGTCGCTCATTGACATGCCAAGTTATATTGCCTGAAATTCAGACACGTCTAGTTCGTACGTCGCTCATTGGTTGATATTTTACAGTGGTGATGTAACACCACTATTGACTGAACTGCTCGAATCAGATGACATCACAACAGCTGATATTTCAAATTTTTAACATGTAATGTGATTTTCTTCTGCGTAATTCTAATCATGAATGCTAAATTGTATTTGAGAGTAAGAATGGCTGGATTATATAAAAAATATGAACTTTGCGGGGCGGTTCCATTAAAATGAGTGCAAATTTAGTATAATTAACGAAATTCGAATCAATCTAGCGTTATTTATTATACCCATGTTTTGTAGTTTTGTATAAATAAAATTGTGCGAATTAAAAGAATCTAAATTATTAAAAGCGCACATACTTATTACTTGCACTTGGACTTCTATAAAGGGTCAACCTTTCATTAAACTACTTTCTACAGTCGACTGCACTTGTTAAACAACTAGTATGTATACACAATACAGGCGTATTTTTTACACAGATGACAGTTCTATCTACTGTGACATTATTGTTAATTGTCACAAGAATATATTTACATGTCCTTAAAATATTAGTTAAATCATCTGAATTATAATTAAAAGTTGTAGGCAGCTGGGATAGCTACATTGCATTTTCCTGATATATGTGGCTACCTCGATTAAGTGCCTTACATAGCAACGGACAAGAGTTACTGACATTGTTGAATAAGGAAATAAGAGTGCTAGGTGACGGATGGTGTTGTGAATAAAAAAAAAGAAAAGGGAAGAACTCGGGTCTGGTCCGGGGAAAGCTGAAATATTGACGCGTCCGCCCCAGAGTAGAACGTTAAACTACCAATATGGTACATTACTGACCACAGTACGCTAATTTAACTAAATCAAATCTAGAACAATACAGTAACACAGCATAGTCACTGATTTATCAATATATAGTAACATAGTCATTCAGTTATCAATATAGTAGTAGCTTGACATACGAGTTTTTTGAGATACAAGTGCGCCTCAGGCCTAGTCAGTGTTGCTGATTCTGAAAGAACCACTTTAACATCGTGATATGCCTCAGAATTCTTGATCCGGCCTGACTGGGTATTACAACGGGGACCTTGGCCTCTGTGGCATGAGGCTGTAACCGAAAGGACCTTCGAAGGATTCGAACCTGAAGTGAAGGAAGAGATTGTGCCTCCGGGAAAATCTATGGATCTGGAGGAGGATGAGAAAGACGTGAACGAGCTCGTTGAAGAGCACTTTTAGGAACTGATGACCGGGGAGTTACAAGAGTTTTACAATCGCAGCAAGAAATTGGTTTCGAGGGGGAGCCAGAGGTGGAGTGAGATAAAGGAGGTCTTAGGAATGTGGGAGAGAGTTTCACAGTTCGTGAAAAAGAAATACCCCGAAAAAGTTGCATGTGGTCATGCATCGGAACTATTAATGATACTGGATGGCGTTTTGGGGGTTGAATCGGATTAATGGCATTTCAATTAATTTAAATGGAGAGATTTGCTGTGAGATACGAACAAGGCTACGGAACGAATTAAACTCGTATATTGAAGTACCACTCTGTATATAAAGCATAGTCATTCAGTTATCAATACATAGTAGCAGAGCATAGTCATTCAGGTATCAATGAATAGAACTTAGCAGAGCATAGTTATTCATTTATCAATATATAGTAGCGTAGCATAAGTCATTCATTTATGAATATATCCCTTAAATGCATGATTTTTTATTTATATTTAAAAAAAATATGTGATATCTCAGGGTATGGGGATTACTGGAAAAATAATTAAGAAAATATTTGAGAAGTTTTAGTCCGTTTAATTCTCTATTTTGTAACTGTAGGATGCAGCCTACACTATATGCACTCGTTTTTTTTTAAAGCAAAGACGCATGACATTCAGCCATTAGACTCTAGGCTGCATCCTACAATCTGAATTTAAGGTATATAGTAGAGAGCATAGTCAGTCGACTGTCGCCACTGATGTTTGTAAGCGAATTTCCAACACGTTATCGGCACAGCTTACATGCTAAGAATATGGTCACTTGCGCAACTTGATATGCGCGAATTATGCTTACAGTCCGACTGATTAGACTGTATTATGCAAAACAGTAGACAGTATTCAAAGAAGAACTAAAAATGATTTTACAGAGAAAAAGATCAATTTTCAAGCTAAATTTTCATCATAAAGCTAAGAAAAGCGGCGTTTTGAAGGCAAATTTGTGCAGAAAAAGTATGTAAAATGTACATAATCAAATGTCATTTCGATTGAAAAAATAAGCGAGGTCACAATTTAAGGTCATTATCGTTATAATCAGATTTTCTGAGAATCCATTCTGCAATCCAGTCTGTTTTTTTGTGGATGACCCGCTTGTATACCTCACAATTATGCAAAACGAAGAAAATCGACGTC
This sequence comes from Venustoraphidia nigricollis, assembly GCA_034508555.1. Taxonomy (NCBI): domain Eukaryota; kingdom Metazoa; phylum Arthropoda; class Insecta; order Raphidioptera; family Raphidiidae; genus Venustoraphidia; species Venustoraphidia nigricollis. The sequence goes on from JAVRKA010000020.1 coordinate 1,200,690, forward strand.
CATTATCGGGTTATCATGCAGTTTTTTTGTTTGTGAATTGTGATTGTAGTTAAAATGACTTGTTGATGATGTTCTTTTTATGTGAGTTAACTATTCTACATCACGCCACTCAATTTAACTGTTAACTTTGTTATTGAATTCAGTAATAATAATGCTTTCTAGAACGTTAATTTCCAAGAGCTACGTGCAGAAAATGATTCAGTTAGAACACACAGCATGTAGAAAAAACCCGGTTCGCAGTGCCAAAACCCTGCCGACAATATAGTGTATTTGCTTGTATAGGGCCGTGTGGTTTTATACTTTTATTATGTGAAATTAAGTTTGTTTTTGGGCAAAATAAAAAATTTAACCCCTTAATACACCCCTTAAAATAACATTTTTTTCTTAATTGTAATATTATCAATCTAACGTCTACACCGAATTAAATACACCCTTCAATAAATAAGTCACTATCTGCAAACTAGTGTTTTCATAAAATTTGTAAATCCGGTCCTGTCGGGCCGATTTTATTAAAATTGTGGGGACACTTTTTAATCACTACCAGAGGATTAAATTTCAATTTTGAAACGATTCGGAGAATTTTTTCGGTATTTTGGGGCCCAAAAACAGTTTTCAACCCCTAAAAACTACCCTTAAAATAGCCCGATTAGGCCCATTTTAAATAGGCTTCTTGCGGTGATGGGTTTCAACACGTGGCCCAAATTTCGTTGAAATCAATTAACTCTTTCGAAAGTTATCGCGCGTACACATATATATATATATATACATATATATATAAACATTTTTAAAAATGGTGCCAAAGTGCTTAGGAGGTTATGAAACGTCGAGAAATTTTGGTCCGACCCCTAGGTCCCGCCATCCGACCGACGCCAATAGTGTATGTTGCCTTATGGCAAATACACTAATAACAGCACCCTTACTGACTGTCGGCATTTTGATGTTTGTCAAGAGTGAACATCTTTTAGATAGTCCCATTTTTAGGGTAACGTGCCCAAAGGGTAAAACGGGACCCTATTACTAAGACTCCGCTGTCCGTCTGTCTGTTACCAGACTGTATCTCATGAACCGTGATAGTTAGACAGTTGAAATTTTCACAGATGATGTACTTCTGTTGCCGCTATAACAACAAATACTAAAACAGAATAAAATAAATATTTAAGTGGGGCTCCCATACAACAGACATGATTTTTTTGCCGTTTTTATAGATAATGGTATGGAATCCTTCGTGCGCGAGTCCAATTCGCACTTGGCCGGTTTTTTTGTTAAATTCAAGTGAGCGTGTAGCGATGCTGTTGTTTCTTTATAGCGTTTCTATAACCCATCTATGAGATTTGTGCAACTTAGAGTGACTATAGTTTGAGTGTGGCCAATGCATCCTATCGCCGCCATATTGAATCGCGAGTGATGGACACTCATAGACATAAGATTTTAGAGACAGAGCATGTACTAGGGTTTTAAACGAGGGGGCTAAAGCCGATTAAGGAACGCGAGATGAGTGGTGTCCGCTTGTCATTGGCCGGCGCATTGCGCATGTTTAGTAGCATGAAATTTATGTTGGCAGCATGGTGTAAAAAGAAAATTTCTTTTGTATGCAGCACAATACGTCGGCCAATCAAAAATCGACACCATTCTTACTTTGTACCAATGCTTAGTACCCGTCCCGCAATGGATTCCTCCCCGCAGCTGTATAATTACTAGAACTATGTGGACACTGTGTAGGTAGCGCCTGCGCGATCACTATACAGAATCAGCCGACAGCTGTACACTGTGTATACAAAAAATAGTGTGTCAGTTATTGGGTTTCCTCTAGCTCTTTCTTTTTCTTTCTGTCTATCTCTGTCAGAATAATGTCCCTTTTTCGCTTTATCACAAACTTATCTCACTATAGAAGTTTCAGTTTAGAAATACTTAGTGTTAACGAATCCCCTGTATAAATGATATTATGCAATCAATTGTTGTGTCCAATATTTTAAGTAGAGTTGCTAATATCAGTTTAAAAAACCGGTTGTCCTTCAAAAAAATACTTAATAATATGAATTCATTGTCAGCATCAAATGCCGTCCACGATTCGAAACAATATAATTTCGTTACTGGTGCTTATCTAACTAGTTTTCCGGTCCGGATTTGTCCGGATAGATTTTGGTTTGGTAACGAAATAATCAGGAACAACAAATCTTTTGTGTATCACGTTATTTGAAAGTTTAGCCAGGCTGCCAGAGCACGCCAATTTAGTACAGAAATTGATGCCCGACATTTTTTTGATAAAACATTATAGCCTATCGCTCTGGATTGTTCAAATTGGTTCAGTAGGTCCCGAAATTGGTCGTAACAAACAAGCATACAACTTTTTCTCTTTATAATATTATCTACAATAGATTAGCCAGATATGATGTATTAATTTGTCTTGAGTTAGTTGACGCCAGTGTTGCCAGACGTCCCGATTTTGGCGGGACGTCCCGATTTTTAAATCAAAATTAAATGTCCCGCGCGGGACAGACTCAGTCCCGCTTTTCGGAGATAACTCGACCCTGCGTAAATAATTATTCTCTTATTGTAAGTTGCAATTTGTAACACTCACTCCTCAGACTATTGTTTGAAACGCCATATTTTTTTTAATGAATAAAACTTTTCTGATTTTGATTTCTGTTTTTTTTTATTTTTTTTTATTCAGAAGACGAATAAGACTCAACTATTTAACGATAGGGTAAATCTGATTTAAAATATCATATTTTTTTTAAAATACATTTTCTATCTATTGTCACGTAAACGTAATTTGAACTCAAATAAAAAGATAAATATTTAAAAACTTCTAATTATATACGTTTTTTTACTATGTCCCGCTTTCGACGAAAGAATCCCGCTTTTTTCATTCAAAAAGTTCCAAAATCCCGACTTGGCAAAAAAAAAATCTGGCAACGCTGGTTGACGCTGATGACATCAGATGTTGAGCGTCTATAATCTACAATTCATTGAGTGAGTTGACAAGTTTTTATCAAACAGTCAAAAACGTGTCTTGACGGATATTTAAGCACTTTAATGCCTCTTTGATTTATTAAAACAAAGACCAGCCAGGATTTAATAAAATACGGATTACCAATGATGTAATCTTTAAGATGTTAATCACTTAAATGATAATTATATTATTGATTACAAACTTTTGTTATAATAAAAACTGATTATCTATTATGGTAATGTAAAAGACGTACAGTAAGACCCCGCTTAACGCGGGAGATACGAATAAGTTCGTGCGCTATACGAAACATGAAAATAATTAAGTTCAAGAAACTTCTCAGTAATGTAATTATTGTTTTTTGTGTGTTTTCAATTTTTTTTTTATTAAAAATGCATTGTATGAGATTTTTAAATTGCGGTGTAAAATTTATTATGAAGAGCTAATTGATAATAATTGCTGTTTGTTTGTTATGTTAGAATTACACAATTATATACATGATTTTATAATTTTCTTTTGAATTGTTTTCAACACGATAAAAGAATGATATTTTGACAATATGTGCAGTGGGATCGCGCTTATCCTGCCCCCGTTCAAGCCTAATTTTCTTGAAGGAAACACGGTATACTCTAATAATTTGAATTCTTTGTTTGTTAACTTTAATCCCGTTTCCTAATACTTCCCAATTCCATATATGGATCAAGGTAACACGTATCTTTGACGGATTATACTAGTGCGGTAGTCTATAATCCGACAATCGTGTGCAACATACCCTTTTTAATTAGCGCGACCCTGCTGTAGTTTTTATATTCGGTATTGTCAATTCTCTCCTTTTTTAGATCGGTTAATAACCGTAAAATTAGTGACAAAGTCTTTCGGTATTTCTTTTTTGAAAAATTAAAATGACTGGATCAATTGGAACCCAAACGCAAAGGGTTACAGTACGCCCACACCAAATCGAAAAAAAACTCAAATTTCGAAAATCGGGGTGAAACCAATAAATTCCCAATTTTTGAAAATTTTCAATTTTCTTAGCGGGAAGCTAAAAACTTAGAATTCATTGAGATTTTATTTATTTGTGTTTATACTTTATATGTTGATAAACATTACTTGCTTTGTTGTTTTGTTCATTTTTACAACACGACATTTTATGGCTCTTTTATGATTTTAACTACTCAGTTTATCTGCAATTATTGTTGCGTAAGGTTTGAAGTCATATAAGGTGTGTCTTGTGAGTCGATATTAAGAGATTAGTTTTTATTTTTTGCTCTGAACGTGTATTTATCAAAACGTTTAAAAACAGTTTTGTTTTTGATGTTTTGACGCCTGTGCGACACCGAAACCACAAGTGCGAATTTTGCACATGTGTCTGACTCGCACTTGACCGGTTTTTTAACCCGGCGTGAATGAACCAGGGTTTTTAGCACCCACTAGTGTATAAAAACGCACACACTTGTCACAATTGACGGTGTCCTACCTCCTGCGCCTCGGTATACTGCTATCTTGGAAATAATGGGTCGATTGTTTAAAGTGAATCAGTGTTGCGCGTGACGTCGCTGGTGATAGAAGAGTTCAAAGTGCACTTGGGCATATTTTACCCGGGTTCATAGTTCGCGTGATAGACATTTTTAACGACATTTTTATATTTTCTCTATTTTTTTTTGGATTGTACGTAATAAATAAGACTTGATTATTCTTATTTTTTTCGTGATGGAAGACGAAATGGTAATACGTCATTTGGAAGAATGTTCTTTGGACGAAAGCTGTCCATCAAGGTTGGATGTTGACGAAGAGTAGTGCATCAGTCAAATTTAAAGTTTCCTCATAAATAAATAGTTATAATATTGAAAATGTTTTTATTATTGCGTATATTATAACAATATCCTATTAGGTAATTTATTAAAAACTATTTCAAACGAAATATATTGAAATCGATAACCGGGTAAAATTCATCCTGGTTCATTGACGCGGGGTTAAGGGGTTCGCCGTTGTCTTGGAAATCTAACGGGGGTACGGGGAGCTATAAGTTTGAGAAAGTCTGGCCTAGACGAATAGTTTGTTATTATTTCGCACTCGACACTATCAAAGTCCAAAATCGGCGATGTTCATAATCCAAATAGTTGTCTGAGAATTTTTGTAATCCTTGATACCAAGGAAGTACAAAGATCACCCAGTGAATAAAATCTGTTAATTTGTAATCAGTTTTTCGTACAGAGAATTCCAAAACATGATCTTTGCTCGTCAGTACTTATAACAATGTTTTAATAGCAGATAATTGCTTATCTATATGACATTGAACTTAAAGTATGCCAGCTGGTAGTAAGTCAAAGTAACATCTTCAATGACCAGAACTGGCGACAGAAATACTGAGGCACGCTAGTCTAATTCCCATATGGGTCCTCCTGATGGTCACTAGTTTTAGGTCTGGTGTTGTTAACGTATTGTTGTAGCAAGTAATCCTACCAAAAACATATGGAATTAATAATAGGTAATTTAAAAAAACTAAAAAGTCCACTTTACTAAGAAATAATTTTTTTATTGTAAAAAAGCGTGGGTTGCTGGATATCAGCGTTGCCAGATTTTTTTTTGCCAAGTCGGGATTTTGGAACTTTTTGAGTGAAAAAAGCGGGATTCTTTCGTCGAAAGCGGCACGTAGTAAAAAAACGTATATAATCAGAAGTTTTTAAATATTTATCTTTTTATTTGAGTTCAAATTACGTTTACGTGACAATAGATAGCAAAAATAGCCATAGAAAATGTATTTTAATAAAAATATGATATTTTAAATCAGATTTAATTTATCGTTAAATAGTTGAGTCTTATTCGTCTTTTGAATAAAAAAAAAAAAAAAAAACAGAAATCAAAATCAAAAAAGTTTTATTCATTAGAAAAATATGGCGTTTCAAACAATATTCTGAGGAGTGAGTGTTACAAACTGCAACTTACAATAAGAGAATAATTATTTACGCACGGTCGAGTTATCCCCGAAAAGCGGGACTGAGCCTGTCCTGCGCGAGACATTTAATTTTGATTTAAAAATCGGGACGTGCCGCCAAAATCAGGACGTCGGGCAACGCTGCTTGATATTAACTAGTATAAATATTTCATTAGTAGCTATTTGTAAAAGTAGAGTTAGTAAAAAAATTAAGCACCCCACGCTTTTTACAATAAAAAAAGGTTTACTTTTTAGTTCGGTTCGGTATTAAAGCGTGTTTTTTTAAATTTTTTTAAACTATTATTTATATTTTAGTCTTATTTTTTTTTATCCTGATGGTCCTGGTCAGGATAATGTGACAAACATTAAATTATTGAATTGCCATCGGTCCTTGATAAGTGTGCAAAGTTTCAGTTTAATCTGACGTTTTGAAGTGAGTGAATTTCACGTTCAAAGATTCCGTTACAGGTGACGCTAATAAAAGCGTGTTAAAAAATGGTCAGCTTCTCGTCAGGACTGTGTATGTTATCAAGAAAAAAAAATTAACTGAAATGTACATAAAAATTATGTTGTCAAACTCCTTGCACGTGTTTTGATTAGCACAGAAAAATATTGAATGCATTGATAAATTTACAGACCAAACTTGGCACGATTTCAAGTGTCTCAATATTGCTCGGTTCTTAAATAAAAATTTGCCAAGTTTGCTCTGTAAATTTATCAATTCATTCAATATTTTTCTATACTAATCAAAACATTGATAATAACGTGCAAGTATGGAACGTGGCATAATTTCTATATTTCAGTTAATTCTTTTTAGATAACAAACACATTTTTGAACTAAACTTTCTTGGAAAAATAAATATAATGTTATTAAAAAATATACCATAATTATTAATTATACAAAAAACAACATTATAGCATATATCTCTTCTGCGCATGCGTCAATTTTCCCTAAAAGCAACAGGGCTCTTCATATTTACATACTAAAAATCCTTCCAAAATTTGGTTTCAATTCATTAATCCGTTTGACCTGTATCGTGTTCACGCAGACCAACAGATAAACAGGTTTTTTCCAAAAATATGTTTTTGCATTTATATTTCAGTGGACCTCAAAACGAAAAAATATTGTAAAATTTTGAAAAGTGAATTTTAACCTAAATTAGTACCATCTCCCCTATTCGGTTGGAATGGTAAAATAAAATCTGACAGGAGGATCAGTACGATCTCGCAGCTCATCTTTCAATGAACTTTCTTTTTTTGACATTATTATTGACCGGACGCGACGTAACGTTGTCAACACCAATGTCTAAAATTAACCGACCTCCGTCCACGGTTTATTTCTATTTGTCGCTCGTTTAAATCAATGTATGCACTTTGTTGGTACAACTTGAATGAATTTTGTTGTTCAAAGTCGTATTTTCAACCATCGTCACACAAAAATGAGACTACACTACACACTGCAGAAGTGAAACTTCTCGACGCATCGACTGTGGTACGTGTAAGCTACTTGTACCGATCTTTGCAACGATGCCCTTCCAGCGTTCCACTCTAGCTCAACGACGATGAGGAGAGAAGACGCAGAGTTTCGGCCGCATGAATCCAATTTATTCAACCGTGCGTTAAGAAGTTTCACTATGAAAAGCGGTGTAATGTGTGGAAGTGTAACCGATGACGGAACTGCGCATAGTTCCATTTTTTCCCAGTAGATTTCGTGATAACTGCTATATTTATATTTTCCCGGCATCGTTTGGATCATGTTAACTTCTTAAGGTTTCTGTAAAAGCCATTAACAGTGTTGGATCACTTTCACACAGTTTGTGCTGAGACCCAGCGGTAAGAGGCGAGGTAGGCAAAAGACATATTGTGGGTGTGACCTTCTTTAGCTCTGTCTCGCTCAAATCATCCGCACGTTTCAATTTTTGGCTGGTGCCAACTACGAGGCTAAAAAATGTTATTGCAAGGGTGGCGCTGTCAATTGATTACTCTAATTTTTGGAAATATTTTGAAGATTTAAAAAAGTTTTCCGAAAAAGGAAGATTCACTTTATGTTTGTGATGGAACAGTTTTGTGAAATAAGTACGAATAAGGTCGTAGTGTAACATTGAAAACGTGTGTTTTTTTGGCACAATTAATGCCAACTTTTTTCTAGTAAATCGTACATAAATTACAAAAGTAGTCCAGTAGAGACCTAGATTTATCCTTTATCTTCCTTATAGAGAAAGAATTTTTGCAGAATTTTGACGAATAAGTCTACAATCAGTTGACAGCCGAAGCTCTATTTTTGCGTAAATTCAGAGCGTTCCGACAGCCTTCATACGAGTTAAGCTGCGGGTAAAGGCTAGTTGACTATAAAAATTTCTCTACTCTAGTGTTTCACCTTTATAAATGACATCATGTTCTGACTGTACGTGTTATGTAGTTTGTCTCTTACGTCATCTTAAAGTTTTTTTCTGATTTTTTTATTGTCTCTATACTTACTACTTTAATCATACCTTTCGCTATAGTTGGTTTGTACTTGCCTAAATATTATTCAGTGGCGTATCGTCCTACAGGTCTAACATGTACATTTTTTGTTTTCAATATCATTGAGCCCTCAAAAAAGATAAAGTGAGTCCCTGCGGTATTCCAAAAAATTGCATTTATTGAGCACAATCAATCGTCTATATCTCTTTTTGTTTAGAGGCGCGCTCAAAGATTTTCTTACATAATGTGTCGGAAACTTTAAACGGCCGTAACTCCTAAACCAAAAGAAATACAAAAAAGCGCATGCGCTAATTGTAATCTTTTTGTAGAAGTGTACTAAAAAAGTTCTGGCAGGTTTTGATTTTCGTCAAAAATTGCATTTTTTTAAAAGGTATCTGGAAAAAATAGCAAAAATCAAATTTTTTTATATATTTTTCGTATCAAAATTTAAACTGTTCTTAACTGTATTTTTTTAATGAAAACATTAATTTTAAGATATTAACTTATTTTTCGTCGTTAGAGAGAAAAACAATCTCCAAAATGGCGTATCGAACATTAATTTTGATACAGTATTAAGGGAGATATTTCATACCGACAAAAAACACCTTTGAGAAATAATATATACTGATTGGGAAGATGTAGACTTCTAAATAGTGATTTTTTTTTCAAATCGGTTCGGTAGTTTTTTAGATTAGCGTGAAGAAACAAACCAATACACTACCTTTTTATATGGGTCCGCAAGATTACATAGTTACACCAATCAGACAGCTATACGTTACAAATTTAAAAAATGTGGTTGTGATTTGGATTGAAAACCAGCTTTAACGTAGTTGTCGTGGTTAAGGCACATCGTCAGAAAATTCTTAATTTTTGTATACTTATTAAGGACATGATAATACAATTACCCTGAAAATTTGAAGTCGATCGACCGTATATAATCCGAGATAAATTCAATTAAAAATTGAATAATTAATATTGATTGTATACGATCTCTGTAGTTCTGAACCAGTTCCTTATTTATAAAAAAAGAACTAACTGTCAGAAACTTTCCAAAAACTGACAGTCTTTCAATGCATTTGTTATGAGTTTAAAAAAAAGAAAAAATTTTTGACCGTCTATTTATAAATAACTGTTTAAAGTTCAACAATTTATAGAAAAGTATACATGCATATGAATACTGTATGGGTTACGTTTCCACGGGTACAGTCTTGCGTACAAATTATGTATCACTTAGCTACAAGCTAGTATACTTTTGTGGCGCGTATAATCTATAACTTTTTGACAATATTTTACCACGACAACTACCTTAAGCTGAACTCCACGCCATATGATAAAATTTTTATTTTCCGTATCAATAAAGACATTATTATTATTTAATGAATTTCCGTTTTAAGTAAATCAATCAAAATGACACCTGTGTCATGAAAACGACAGGTGCCCATTAGACGTTTTGGTGCGTCAGTGAGTGCGTTCGCATAAAAACACAGTTGCACTGTTTGCGCGTGTTTTTTGTTTACAATAAATGTGCGCCGATTATAATAAGAGAAGGAAGAAGGTCGAGGTCGTTTTGTTCAGACACATATTTTGTATTTCGCTTGTGTGCTGCTGTCATCTGGTGTCACATGCGCGAATGTAAAATAAACACTTGCACATCGCACTATATTGCAGTGTGCAGGCCTGTTCAATTTTGTACCCACGACCCATAAAAAGAGGTGTTATTAGAGATGGGAAAAACGGGTATTTTTAGTGATCTGCATCTTTGCATCTGGATCCCGTATGTGAGCCGGCTCACTGAACCGGTTCAAAAAGAGCCGAGTTCTGAATATGTTACTGCAGTCTGCCACTGAGTTACCTAGTTCAATCATATCACGACCTGTATAGAATCGAGAATGCATATCCAAACATGTGATGCATGAGTCATTTGAGCTGACAGATGCATTAAAGCAAGAACTGATACGTAAGTGTAAAATGTGCTTCTGTGTGTTAAGTGTTTCACTGAGTTATGCGGATCCGTTGATCCGTCGGCTCAGAAAAAGTGAGTCGGCTCTCACGGATCTTCTGTCGGAGTCGGCTCTTTGAACCGGTTCAGATCTGAGTTATCCAACTGTAGGTGTTATGCGTTTGGGTCGTGTGTTTGTAGCTCACAGTTTTTCAGTTGATGAACCGACTGTAACGAATATTAATTGTATGGATTATTATTAACAATAATAACTATATAAGTATTGTGCCAATTGTATATTTTTTGATTTTATAATAATAATAATGCGTTTAACGTCCGTTTGTCGACTTTTATGTCATAACAGACGCTCTTCGCACCATTACTATTTTCCATTTTACCACTTCCCATTATTTTCTACATTTCTAAAACTTCAACTTAAGTAACAGCAATTATATGAAATTAGGATAGGATAGGTAATTTTTGAACTGGGAGTTTGATAGGTAATCGGCCATGGCCTTGAATAAGGAACCATCTCGATAGTTGTCTGGAATTAATTGAGGGAAACCATGGAAAACCTCAATCAAGATGACCGGTACAGAAATTATCGTTTTTCGGCGAGAGTCAGTAGGAAAAAGTCCCAGCCACATCTGCCCCCGCCGGGATTCGAACCCGTACCTCCCGAAAGCGAGTCTACCCAGCTCGGTTATATTTATTGATTTTTAGGAATTAAACCTGTGGTTTTATAATGGCTTAGTCTAAATCAACCTGGTCTAATTTCATAACCTTATAACAATCCAAAAAGAGCCATAAAAAATGGTCTTAACACGACTTTAATGCGTTTTTCTTTATTCGACCGAATATTTTTGCGAGGATTATTTAAACTGGATTTTTAATTTGTTAAAAAAAAACAAATTGAAAATATAACTTACTATTGTATCCAAATAATCTTGACTATTGGTGACAGTAAAAAGGGTTAAAAAAAGGTATAGGTAAGAGTACCCCTGTTATTACAGTTTGGCCAAGCCTGTAACATCGCTCACAAGAATTATAGCGTGATAATATATCAATTAAACCAAGAATGATCAAATAACGAGCGAAACTTCCTTTTTGAATTCCAGTTAGAATATTTAAAAAATAAAATCTCAGCGGTTTAATGGCAACATGATAAGGCGATAAATTTTACCACACAAAAAATATTGCGGTTTAAGTTTAGCCTGCGATGATTTTTATTCAACCTTTTTTACGGTGAAACCTCTCTATTTTGATCACCCACACAGTTTCACCAAAATGTGAGCAGAGTACCCTAGAGAAAAATACCGGATACCACGCTCATTGTGAAAACGAGTATGAATGCATATATTATTTTAGGAAGAAGAGGACTGGTTTTCTACTCATAACTATGCTAAAAAAATTGTGCGTGTAATTACGTACGCGCGGCAGAAGTTATACTTCTTTGACGTGATCGCGATAATTGATATTCACATTTTCGTTAAAGGTTTACATTGATAAAATAAAATAGGATATCTAGGGAGATGATAAATGTAGTTAAACGTTAGCATGCAATTAAAACATTTGCTTCTAAGCGTACAGTGTTTTGGAAAACGCTGCGATGTAACTATATTAACTCTTTCCCACCAACAGATATTTAGTTATCGCCATATTATTGGACAAGGATTGATGATACGTAAAATAGATCCTCTGTTCTTGTCCAGGAATATGGCGAACTTACTATCTGTTGGTGGGAAAGAGTATAGAGCTGAACCCGCCTGATTTTTAGGGTTCCGTACCTCAAAATGAAAAAAACGGAACCCTTATAGGATCGCTCGCGTGTCTGTGTGTCCGTCCGTCTGTAACAGCTCCGAAATTACTTGACCGATTGAGTTGAAATTTGGTACACATATGTAAGTCGGTGACCCAAAGACGGTCGTGTAACGTAAATAAATGAATTTTGAACATGGGGGCCATTTTTGGAAGGCAAATTAGGAAAAGTATATCGTGTGATATATCAAATGAAAGGGTTTGTAGTAAGGGTTTCAAATATTTTTTTTTGTAATTTTAAAGTAAATAGTTTTAAAGTTATTTAAGAAAAGAAATTTGACCATCCCCCCTTATCTCCGAAACTACTGAACCTAAAATTTTGAAAAAAATAGGCAATGTCGAGTCTCACCTATAGTTTACAGGAAAATCTTACGTCTTAAAGTACTCACGGAAAACGGAATAGTACGGAACCTTCTTCTCACGAGTTCAACTCGCACTTGACCGGTTATTTTGTGTACCCTCAGTGCCTACGAAAGTTCCTTCGCATGACTCATTGTTTTTTTTTTTTGTTTCAGTACGGCCGCGCAAATATAGAAACGGCCCAGAATCGCACCAGACAGTTGGAACATAACGATACCGAGGATGGGGAGGAGGAGAGCACCGGATTGGAAGACGGCGTCGCGACGCAGTCGTCTGCGCCGGCCGAGGTCACCAACCTGCCGAACGGCGGCGGTACCATAGGCGCCGTCCAGCCAACCAAGAAAGTTAAAAACGGAATAGTGCCGACAACGAACGGCAACTGTTTGATCAGCAGGGATAATTTGATCCTTGTCCCGGATCCGAGTCCTCAACACAAACAGAGTGAATCGACGACCGCCGCGACGCCGAACGGCGACATAAAGAAAGAAGGAGCCGACGATAATATCGACGTAAAGAATGACGATAAGACAAATGCAAAAGTAAGCGCGCAATAGTTTTTTGTTTTGTTTTTGAAGTTTAACTTCTTTAGCGACGTATCTGATTGAACAAAGTAAAAAATCGAGGGGAAGTAGAATTGGCCCCGAAAGGGGAAGTTAGTTTGTCTCCTATAAATTACATGAAACTGACAAGTATAGAAGTTCATAGTATGTATAAATATTATTAATTAGTCTGACATAAAAAAAATTAAATTTGAGAATAATATTAAAAACTAAAGAAGTTAAACTTCTTATGACAGCTTATAGAGTGAGGCTCATTATATTTTTTTCTTCATAAACAGGGAACTTATTTTTTCGAATCCGTCGCATTTTTAGCGCACTATTAACAAACAGAGCTCAGAAGGTACGAGGGTTGATCAATAAGTACCCGTGTTTGACAACAAATGACGTTGGCGAGTGAAATTGACTTTACCATCGTATACTGCAGACTTTTAAACGACCTCGTGCTGAGTTGTAAATAAATTCATAGGTTAGGTTATTTTTGACAGCCAGTTGTATTATTCGTGTTTTGAATTTTTCGACAAAATGGAAAAAGAGCAGTAATCTATCTGTAATTCGTTTTTAATATGCTTTTATTAGTTTCACCTGTATGTAGTGTTGTATCTTTGTATGTAACGGATTCTTTGAACGTGAAATTCACCTACTTCAAAACGTCAGATTAAAATGAAACTTTGCATACTTATCAAGGACCGACGACAATACAATAATTTAATAAGTCTGTCCCAATATTCTAACCTATTATCCTGAACTATTTTAATTTATTTAATTATATTGAAATTAATAAGTAGTTGGTCCGGATTTGGGGAGTTTTGGTTTGAATTTAGTGGGTTTTGAAATTGCTTTAAGGGGAAAGTTTTCAAACAGTTGGCGACACTGCTGTCCGAGCTACCAAAGAATCCGGACTATCAAATTTCGAATATCGAGTCTGTACTGTATTTCCAAAAATTCTTTAATTACTCACTAATTACTGTATTTAGTAGAGTTTATAATTAGAACGTGCAGGTTAAAATTAAGTACCTGCAGACAGTTTGTCAGCACTTTGTGACTAGTCATTGTTTTTAATAACGCGTTAAATTATAATGTTTCAATTATTCAACAGTGTAGGTGAATCAAAAATTAAATTATCATAATTAGTCGATAATAATTTAATGGATAAGATTAAAAATGTCCAAAAGGAAAATCTACTTTTCAAGTGATCAATAAAAAAATATTTGTATCTAATAAAAACTACGATAAAGATTTTTGCACGAATATATAAAATTGTAATGGGATCTCTGTCTGTAATTTTGTTTCTTACGGGTTTTTTTTAAATTTTTTGAAATCTAGATTGAATAACGCGTTTCTTATAGGATTGCTTGTCCCAAAGAACTAAGAATACTTGACTATTGCATCTTTCGAGAACGACTGAACCGATTTTGGTGAAACACTTCCCTATTAACCGGTACCTTTTATCCGATTAAGAACAGATGAAGATACTTTTTCTGTTAAAACTGGCATAAACACGAGCCTATGGTATATCAAATTCTTTATTTCATTGCTAAATAATAACCGTAATAACTTTAAACGCTTAAGTCTTGGTTTCAACAACGGTACCGTAATTTTGCAGTCGTGATATGACGGTGAATGACGTAACAAAAAACGTGCAAGTAAAAATAAATGGATGCCGCTTTTTACGTTTCAGCGGTGTCGCCATTACCGAGAAAACCACATGTATTTACTTTTATTCACATGTTTTTTGTTACGTTATTCTCTGTCATATTACGGTAGTTGCTGTCTTAGGAAACCATGACTTAGATTTTTTTTAACCCTTTCAGGACCATAAGATTGTAGGAGCGAAAGTAACCATTTTTTTACAATTTAGGATGATCCAATTTCCAGTGATCATAATCAAAGAATGACGGTTCAGATGCAGTGTTGCCATATATAAAAAATGAAAAGATACGTTTAGGAAATAATAAATGTAAAATGACAACCACTAGTTTCTTAGTTATTCACTTCTTTTAAATTTTTCGTTTGGGACAACTGTGTCCCCGTAGTCATTAAAGAGTTAAAGACGTCGTCGATTAGATCATTAGATGTTAACGTATGCACTATCAAGGGTGCTCTGAGTTAAATAGCAGGGCACTCTTGCGTAATTCTGTGAAAACATAACGAAGTCGCGGGTAAAGGCTAGTGTTTCATTATAGAATTGGAAAACAAATAATTTGAAATGATCTTCATAGATAAATCAGTCGGAAAACAAAACAACTTCGTTCATTTGTACTTACATTGTTCACTTGAAATTTGCACTTTTTATAAAAGTTCAAAATCCTTTCATTGTTTCTTTGAGATATCTTATGTTATAAATTATTCAGAATTTATTGGTATCATAAAAGTAGCAACTAAATAAATTTAAGAAATTACGAAAAACAACTTGTTTTCCATAAATATGCGACGTCATCGTAATTCGTAGTTGTAATAGTTATTTTTGTTGTATAGGGTCAGAGTCAAACTGTATCAAAACACCCTGTCTTATTTTGATATTTATTTAAAATGTATTTAATGAATTCGACTTTTATTTGCTAATTACTGTGATTCATCTGTCTATCGAAACGGCATATTTCAAAGTAGTTTTCCGACCAGGAGTTGCTCGGGTAGTTTTTCGTTTGGCAGCGAAACAATCAAGTCCCATCACTTTACTGTATTCCCAAAAGCTTAGTCGGTATTGATATACCAATTTAACTCACAGATTTCGTGACGTGTATTTTTGCGCATTGCGCATCCCTCTTTTGTAGTAGCGCGTAGATTAAAGATTAAAATAGAATGGGGTGGTCTCTTGACCCAAATGCACCACATCCTGAAAGGATTTTTGTGCTTTCCCTTTTACTGGATCTAGTCAGCATATAATCCGGATCTTCGTATGAGCTCCAAAAGATCGGCTACTAGATTGTACTATGGAACTATTCTCATTTGTGTAGCCAAAGATGGTTGTTCTCCTGTCCTCGACACGCTCCCTTGTGTTTTTAGAAAGATTAAAATAGAATGGAATAGTCTCTTGGCCCAAATGCATCACATCCTGAAAAGATATTTGTGCTTCCCCTTTTTAGTGGATCTAGTCAGCAAATAATCTGGATCTTCTTATGAGCTCCAGAAGATTGGCTATTAGATTGTTCTGTCGAACTATTCCATCCTCATCAATGTAGCGAAAAATGGTTGTCCTCCTGTAAGTTTTGTAGTGGCGTAGTAGTGGAAAGAAGTAGGCTTTTAAGCAATGACAGAATTTTATTAATTGGCTACTTCCTGAGCGTGAATAAACGAATTTTATAAAATAGAATTGCAACTCGATCCGATTTCACCCGGATGACGGGTTTATGGATTACCTGTTAAAGATAGACATAATGTGCTGTCAGGGACGTTGTGTTTTGTAAAATTTATGGATATTCATTGATTTATTCGATGAATGATACTTATATTTGTTTCTTTTTGTAAAAGGGAACGCAACTGGATTTGCAACTGTCAAATTTCCTCGACTATTTGAAAGCCGGCGTCGAGGCGATAATCGAAGATCAAGTGACGTCGAGATTCGAAGCCGAAGAACTGAAGAACTGGAACCTGTTGACGCGTACAAACAGACACTACGAGTTCATTTCGTGGAGGCTGACCGTCATTTGGGTGTCGGGCTTTTTTGTCAGATATTTTTTCCTTTTTCCACTTCGGGTCTTTATCTGTTTTGTTGGGGTGAGTTACACTTTTATGATTACGTAATTTTTTGTTGTTGTTGATTATCAAGAAATGCGATTCGAAAGTTTATTCAATGCCTTGATGCAATTAATATACTCGTATACTAGTAAACCCCGTGCATATGTAACTTTTCAGTAACTGTAGCCACAGCATATAGAAGCATCAGCAGATTCACATTTCTGTTTGTCAACAACGTTGAGTACAATTGTGTAGGCTTTCACGGCTGGCGTTGTTGCAAAACTTCTTGGTTTCTAGGCTTGTACGCCGTGGTGCATTGGTATTTCTACCTTAAAATACCAATGGACCACGGCGTACAAGCCCGGAAGCCAAGAAGTTTTGCAACGTCGAGTAGTTATTTGACGCGCGCTAAACCCGCTCCTAATTTTATTACGCGACCGACATGACAGTTGGAGCCAGAACTGACGGTCGTATGCGCGGCATGTATGCGCAAATTAGTTTTTGCACTTTGAGTGATTCAGCTGATATTTCTTTAAGCTATGAAAATGGCTATAGAACGTCAGTATTTTTACGAATTATACTATTTGTGCTACTATTTAACAGATTAATTTTAAAATATCGAAAAGAGGATACTTTTCGAGGAAAACAGAACGTACAAAAGAAGGACTGCCCTCCCTAAAGGAGGTCGATTGGTTACCTTACTTATAGTCGCGTTCAAATGCCACAGACTAGGGGCCATCCATAAATTACGTAACGTAGATTAAGAGGACAGGGCGCTAATTCAATTTGTTTTTGTTGTCTGGGCGATGAAACTTGGCAGAAAAAAATAATTTCAGCATTGAAAAAAAAAAAAATTTGTTGCCAAAATTAACTATTTATTTTGTACAATAAATAATCCATATTTTCATATGGTTGAGAAAAATGTTAACTAACTCCGTATCAGAGCAAGGGGAGGGGTGTGAAAGTTTGTTACAAGTTATTACTTAGAGGGAGAGAGAGAGAAGAAAAAAAAACTTCGAAAATGCGTTACGTATTTTTTATAGATGACCACCCCCTCTATGTATATATATTTTTTTAACAGGACTACCGCTGCTAATTGCCGGTTTAAGCATGCTTTAATCTATGAAAAATTATAACTGTCCTAACTAACTTCTGATTTCGTGTTAATTGGTGGTAGAAAGTCAGTTGTATAAAATTTATATTTTATAAACCCAATCAGTCTCCTAACATATTTTATATAAGAAAATTTTTATTAAAACAAATAATTCAAAGGATAATATTTTATGGAACAGATAAATTAGTTAATTATTTTGTTTAACACGACGTTTCGTAATAATTTATTACTTCTTCAGGTGCTCTATAATATATATATAGAGCACCTGAAGAAGTAATAAATTATTACGAAACGTCGTGTTAAACAAAATAATTATTAACTAATTTATCTGCTCCATAAAATATCCTTTGAATTATTTGTTTTAATTAAAGATAAGGAGCTGAACTTTCTGTAAAAATTTTTATTATTATTAAATCTCCCTTCTTCGACTTAGAACTTAGTATAATATCTAATATTATGATATAAAGAACTCTCTTCACTTGTTTCCAAGTTTTTTCGGGAAACAATTTCTAGTAATCTTGGGGTTGCATCACTTTTACAGAACCATCTTAGTAATTGTAATATAATTGTTTTCTTTTAATTATATAAGAACCGTATGGACTGTGCGGTTTCAAAGTTCTAAATAGGTAAGCTAAATTTTCACAGGTCAGCTGGATGATTGTTTCGACTCTAGCGATAAGCTTCGTTCCGAATGGATCCGTGAAGCGTTGGCTGAACGATCGAGCGTTTTTAATAAGTTTTCGAATAATGGCGCGTTCGCTTTCGACAATTCTAACCTTCCACAACCAGGAATATAAACCGAAACGTGCCGGAGTTTGTGTTGCAAATCACACGACACCAATAGATGTCATTATTCTATCACAAGAGACTAGTTTCTCTTTGGTGAGTTGGTCGATCAGGAAAACAAACGAAGGCATTGTCGACGACAATTTTTGGGCTAACATCAAACATCTTGTGCAGTTGCGCAGGAATTTTCTGCGGAAAAAGCGATTGCGTTATTTCGTTTTCGAAATGATTTGATTTCTTTTTCTTTGCATATGCTCCAGCATTTGGTTAGTTCTGTTTAGCAGGGGAAAAATACGTGACTGTTAACCGCTGTGGAAATGTTACTGCAAAAAATTCACAGTTGGCGATAATACAATGTTTGGGTCACTTTGGGTAGCTCGCTATTTTAAATCTGCACATTACGATTTTTTAAAATAACAATTTTTTTCTGGAAATTTTCTCAAATATATTTTTAATTTAAGTTTAATAAGCACCTCCTGCATCATTTCGAGGTTTATATGTGCCTTTAATATGAAATACTTTCGCCATATTTCAATCCATATAGTGCTTCCTATACACAGTTTAATACACTGCTCCGGATCTACGATTTTTTTGAACCAGGGCAGAAACTTGATAGTGGTGCCCCCTCTCTCTAGCGTTTGAGATAAATTGTTTAAAAAAAAACTCAAAAAAATATAATGGGTGGCTTTTTTGTGACTGGGAGGGGAGAATAAGAACCCTTTAATAATTTTTTTTTTGATATATAATTTGTTATCAATTTTCAAACATATTATATTACGATTTTGGCGCCTCTTAAAACCGTCCCGGGGCAAGTGCTCTGATTATTGCCCCTTCCCCCCAAGATCCGGAGCTGTCACTTAGGCAACTATGGACTAAAACAAATGCTGTAGTGTATTAGAAAATTCTCAATTGTTAACATTCGCTTAAAGCTACTTTTTCTATCTTTTCGAAACGCTTACATGCTATCCTTTTCTATCATAACATCACGATCTTGTGTGACTGTGTTTCAGAACGAAAGAAAACGAAAAAAACAACGTCGAAAGAAACGTGGCGACATTATTTGTTGTGAAATTGTTTTAGGTTCTCCGTGCCATTAAATAAGTACAAAACAGTAATTATTGGTCATTGTATTAATATGTTTGCTTCTAGGTATCTCCCGCTCTTGAGTGTTTTACAATTATGAGTATGTATGTTTAAATTGCTTACGGATATCTTTTATCGGTGGATATCAGTTTGGGTTCTGCATTGGGAAAGGGCGCATGTATTTAATTCCACTTGACTTTTTTTCCAGAGCCGCCATCGAAACCTACGACGAATCGTTCGTCAAAATTAGTAAAGCTAAACAGATTTAAACAGTTGAAGACTATCGAGACCAGCGTTGCCAGATTTTTTTTTGCCAAGTTGGGATTTTGGAACGTTTTGAGTGAAAAAAGCGGGATTCTTTCGTCGAAAGCGGGACATAGTAAAAAAACGTATAAAATCAGAAGTTTTTAAATATTTATCTTTTTATTTGAGTTCAAATTACGTTTACGTGACAGTAGATAGCAAAAATAGCCATAGAAAATGTATTTAATAAAAATATGATATTTTAAATCAGATTTACCCTATCGTTAAATAGTTGAGTCTTATTCGTCTTCTGAATAAAAAAAAAAAAAAAAAACAAATCAAAATCAAAAGAGTTTTATTTATTAGAAAAATATGGCGTTTCAAACAATAGTCTGAGGAGTGAGTGTTGCAAATTGCAACTTACAATAAGAGAATAATTATTTACGCACGGCCGAATTATCCCCGAAAAGCGGGACTGAGCCTGTCCCGCGCGAGACATTTAATTTAGATTTAAAAATCGGGACGTCTGGCAACGCTGATCGAGACCAAAATACGATGACCTGTGTAGATTTCAAATCAATAAAAATCCAGTTGTCTCAGTTCTTTATTTATTAGTCTTTATCAGCGGCTTCGGTCGCGTTAATGCCAAAGTGCGATGATATTTAGTCTACAGTAAGACCTCGCTTAACGCTGTTTCGGTATTACGCGGTTTCTAAAAAAAAAAGTTTGTCGCTATAACGTAAATTATGGATTAGTTTATACAAATGATTCAAATGTTGATAGAAGTTGAAAGGGAAGACAAAGTGTCATTGATGCAATATCTTGCTATCGACATCTTGCTGAACGAAATAGAAAAAGGCAAAAGACATTAGATGACTTTTTTACAAAAACAAAATATGTCAAATGAGCCTTCCTCATCACAAACATAACTTTTTACTCGAACTTTTATTTGATTTTCATAAATCGATCAATAATTGATCAATAAATAAATCTATAATTAATGTGATTTAACAATAAATGTTACAAAATTAAACAAAAAAAGAAAAACTAACAAATTTTCTTATTCTCGATTCTGTTTTACTTATACCTATTATCTACGTATTAAGATGACCTCGTGTAGCGCTGTTTCGTATAGCGCAGGAACTTATTGGAACGTATCTCCCACGTTAAGCGGGGTCCTACTGTATTCTCTGATATGTGATGAACACTATGATGGATCAATTTTGAAAATGCAAGAAAGTCACAGCGCAATATATAAACATAAACTTTCTATCCCAAAAAAAGGCACATTTGATCAAACGGGGCCAAACGCATTTCTCTGGGTTGTACTTTACCTAAAAAGAGCTAGTCAAATTCGGCGACACTTCTTCTTTTGTTTATGCTTTACAAAAGTTGAAAAAAATAAAAAAACAGCTGTAAAATAAATGTGAGAACAATTATTATTCGTATTTGAAATCCCGTTTGTTTAGTACGCGCCATGGATCTGAAAGGCTCGAAAGTTAAATGCAAATGGAGAGTTGCGCAGATACAGTCGGTTGAAAAACTACAAACTCGCGCTATATTATTATTTTTAATTTTTCTTTAATCTAAAGATCTAATTCCTTGCATAAAGCCATCCAAAAAATTATGTTTCGTGCTTGTCTATGCAAAACTGTATTAGGCATCTTGATCAATTAACAATCAAAGAAACAACTTAACTATAGCGTACTGGACTTTATAGCAGGAAAGCGACAACTGACAAGACAACCAGCGATAGCCAATCACTGACGAGCGCACGTTCTGTGCCGGTAACTGGGAGGTAGTGGGAGTTTTCCTTTTCCACAAAACAAGCAGGACGGCTCTAAAATATGCGTTTGCGACGCTGTTTATGACTAACTTCAGAACCTTTTAGAACCGTGGCGCGTATTATAATTTATATAAATTGATGGATAGACATTGTCATCTTATATTTTGTTAAATCTGTTAAGCTTTGCTGAACTCTTATTTCTTTTTACGATAGTGTATTCTTTTTTATAAGATTACGACACACACGTTTACTTAATATATGGCGGATTTTCCTCAGTGCAAAAGACAGAAGCGGCGAAATCATCCCTGTTCCGTCTTCAGAGTGTTATTCAGTTACGAGAGCGGCTTTATTTTACTTTTTCAGGTGATGTGGTTAACGATATGCACAGCGATAGTCGGTTACGTTCCCCCCGGTGAATTTAAAACACGATTTAATTACTACGTATCAATAATGTGCTTCGGAGTCTTGTCGACTGCAGTGTCGTCCGTTATCACGTACCACAACAAAGAAAATATACCTAAGAGTGGCATTTGTGTGGCCAACCACACGTCTCCCATTGATGTACTCGTCCTAATGTGTGATAATTGTTATTCGCTGGTACGTTGTTTATTGCATTGAATATCTCTAATTAATGGAATTGCGAATGGCGGCCGTTGCGCAACCTGTGCCGCGCCATTTTGATGGGTGACATTTTTGGCCTCATTTTTCAAAACCGTAATATCAATAGTCCGGCATTCTTTACTAACTGCGGTCCCTACTTCAGATTTTTACCGCATGAAGGCTGATGGCGCTGTTCGACTATATTGTTGAGATTTCTAAACTATGCTTAACGGAATACAAATTTTGCATCGTATATTTTGGATATAGTCGGAGAAGTGTTTGATTCAGGTATAAATTTTATACAATAGTATATATAGGTAAAATGTATAGGTAAATGCGTGTTTGCTTGTCCTACCTGGGTACGCCAGGTACTGCGCATACAGGAAAGGTTTTAAAAAAATATGTGCCGAAAAAGTGTTTGATTCAAAAGCCAACAAGTACTATTCGAAAGTTAAGTTGATTTTAAATAAATAAATATATGAGGCAGAGGTTAACATTAAACTAAAATACCCCAAAGTTGAATTTTCAAAAGTTAAAAAATAAGTGATTGATTCACGCTGAATTTTTTATAGCAACTTCATTAGATATATTTAAAAATATTTGCAAAAAGCCAGACACTTTTTCCGAGGTTTAAGACTATTTTTGGGAAAGTGTTTTAAATCGTGCATAAGTACCCAAAAATAATCTTAAACCCCGGAAAAAGTGTCTGGCTTTTTGCAAATATTTTTAAATATATGTAATGAAGTTGTTATAAAAATTTCAGTGTGAATCAATCACTTATTTTTTCATTTTTAAAAATTCATCTTTGGGGTATTTTGGTTTAATGTTAACTCCCCAAAAGTGTCTGCCTCATTTATTTATTTATTTATTTAAAATCAACTTTCGAATAGTACTTTGGCACATATTTTTTTTAAACCTTTCCTGTATGCGCAGTACCTGGCGTACCCAGGTAAGACAAGCAAACACTCATTTACCTACACATCTTGCCTATATATACTACTAGCGGCCCAGTCCGGCTTCGCCCGGGTGTAAATGTAATATACAGGATATAAAAGATGAGAATCATTATCATTAAATTCTCAACGTGTATTGAATTTGCGCGAATTCAATCGCTTTTATTTGTGAATGTTCAAAAATCGAAGAAAAATCTTATTTCCCAAAAAGAAATTTAAAAAATTCTGTTGATCCGATCGCTACCAAACTTCAAAAGATCACCCGCTGGGCTAATCTAAAGATTGTCTGAAAATTTCATCAAAAATGGTCTACCCGTTTGGAGTCCATAGATTACATATACATCGTCTTTTATCTATATCGCGAAGTTTTTTGTAGTTATTGATATGTTCTTTAATATTGTAGAACATACTTGTGTGCTATCATCAATAGTTTCCGCAGCGCATGCAACGAAAGATGTTTTATGGCATTTTTTTACACCTTGGGTTACGTTACCAAAGTTTTAGTAAGGATCCCTAATATTTTCTAGCAATAAATATAGCCTATGTTACTCAGGGTGAATGTAGCTTTCTAATGGTGAAAGAATTTTTTAAATCGGCACAGTAGTTTTTGAGTTTATTCATTACAAACATACACAAATACAAATCTTTCCTCTTTATAATATTAGTGTAGATTGTATAAAATTTCTACCTGAATCAAACACTTCACGAAACGGGTGTCATCAGCTCTTGACCTAAGCGTTATAATAAACGTAACTATAACGTAATGCGTGTTATTTGCATTCATAACTCTTTTCCGTTAAAATTGTCACCCATAGATCCCTCTTCCGCAGTACGGGACCACGTCCCGCAACTTCGAAGAGGCTTCAGGCGTTGTACAGGAACTAGCCGTCAATCCACTACCAATTAATTACAGATCAGTGTGTTATTGCTGATCAACGTTTGTGTGTGTGCGTGTGTGTTTTTTCTTTTTTTTTTTGATTTCCGGTTTTTTGACATTGGTGTGTAGTGTATGTATGATGGAACTTCTTTCAGACGTTTTAAAATTGAACGATTTCTTAAAGACGCGATACAAGGCTAATAAATCGATAAATCGTATCCATAAACATTTTTACTTTCTTCAAAGATAGTAGTTTCCATTCTGTAGAAGTTTGCGGAGCACTCAGCCAGAAATTAAATCAGTAAGGGCCTCCCACCAGTGGCGGATTTACCAGCAGGCTGAGTAGGCTGAAGCCTAGGGCGGCAGACTTTAGGGGGCGGCCCAAAAATGTTTGTCTTACAGAAATAAAAAAAAAACATTATATACATACAGAAAACGAGTTACGAAAATTTAACGACCATTTCAATAGGTATTTTAGAAAAAAATAGGCTTTCCGAAAATATGTACGTTAAGTCATGTCTTGTCATTCTTGCTGTCAATATAACACATTTCTCTTTAAAAATGACATTTTGGTAACATTTTAACACAGTCGGCAAAGCAACTTGATATTATATCAAAAACATTTAATGACATAAGATGTTCGTCTTTATAATTACTAAAAAGTCAATTCAGATCAGTTTGGCTTGGAATAATGGGACAAACGACTACATGGACAATTCATCTACGGCAAAACTCTCTTTTTAGTGTATTTGCCATATGGCAACATACACTA
Organism: Venustoraphidia nigricollis; assembly: GCA_034508555.1. Taxonomy (NCBI): domain Eukaryota; kingdom Metazoa; phylum Arthropoda; class Insecta; order Raphidioptera; family Raphidiidae; genus Venustoraphidia; species Venustoraphidia nigricollis. The sequence goes on from JAVRKA010000020.1 coordinate 1,225,604, forward strand.
TTGGCGTCGGTCGGATGGCGGGACCTAGGGGTCGGACCAAAATTTCTCGACGTTTCATAACCTCCTAAACACTTTGGCACCATTTTTAAAAATGTTTATATATATATGTATATATATATATATATATATATATATTTATATACGTATATATATATATATATATTTATATACGTATATATATATATATATATATATATATTTATATGTGCGGGCAATAACTTTCGAAGGAGTTAATTCATTTTAACGAAATTTGGCATACATGTTGGAATCCATCACCGCACGAAGCCTATTTAAAATGGGCCCAATCGGGTCATTTTAAGGGTAGTTTTTAGGGGTTGAAAAAAGTTTTTGGGCCCAAAAATACCGAAAAAATTCTCAGAATCGTTTCAAAATTGAAATTTAACCCTTTAGTAACAATTAAAAAGTGCTCCTAAAATTATAAGCAAATCGGCCCGACAGGACCGGACTTACAAATTTTATGAAAACACTAGTTTGCGTATACGAATTTACTTACTGAAGGTCGTATTTAATTTGGTGCAGATGTTGGATTGATAACAATATTTCAACTAATAAAATTATTACTGTAAGGGGTGTATTAAGGGGTTCAATTTTTTTTTATTTTGTCCAAAAACAAACTTAATTTCATTTAATAAAGCCTCAATACCTGTATTAGCAAATACACTATATTGTCAGCAGGGTTTTGGCACTGCGACCCGGGTTTTTTTCTTTGCCAACTGTGTTAAAATGTTATCAAAATGTCATTTTTAAAGAGAAATGTGTTATATTGACAGCAAGGATGACAAGACATGAGATTGCGAACTAGGGTATTGAATTTCAGAGGTCAGTAGGGGCGGCAAAAATTTAATAGCCTACTGGCGGCAAATTTGTAAATTCGCCACTGCCCCCCACACTATATTCCTTACCAGTTGTAATCAAATTCAAAAGTATTTAACTAGTAAAATAGTTTTTTAAAAGACATTTTGTATTATGATAGTCATCAGCACGGATATATTCATATTTAAAATTACCATTTAATGGCAACTTTCTTATATGTGCTGCCGCGAACCACTTTGAAGGGTCTCATGAACCACCTGTGGTCCGCGTATCACTGGCTGAGAACCACTGTACTAGAACCGTAAAATTTAGCAGAAAGTTGAAAATATTTCCCAATTGATATTTTTTTATTTATTAGTGTTGGCTGGATTGTGCAAAGTGTTGTCCGAAAATCGAGATTGTAGATTCTAAACTCTCAACAACCGTTCATTAATTTGTACATTTGGCAACAATATACAAAGATTGTTGTAAAATAAAAGAATAGTTACTTCTTACCACGACAGTTGTATTAGTGGATGTACATTTCAAGAGCAAAGCTGCCATCTTCAGCAATACACTAAACTGAGTGTACACTAAAATGAGTTTAGTGTATTGCTGAAGATGGGAGCTTTGCTCCTGAAATGTACATCCACTAATAAAATTGTTGTGGTAAGAAGTAACAATTCTTTTATTTTATTTTTGGCCCAACTACAGTGTTCTTAATGTGTTTTATAAAGATTGTTGTATATAGTTTTAATTTTTTTTTGTAACATTCATAGACTGTGATCTACTTTTTTTGTCCTCTAAAATAGTCAAAAAATGATATTTGATTTATTTATTAAATCCTATATATGCAACAAAAATAAAATATTCAAGGATACTTCCCCTCACTAGAGCCTAAATTCTGTATTGTGTTATCTAAATGATTAAAAAAAGAAAGCAAAATAGCGGAAGGGGGGGGTTGAATTAGTGGACTATCTAAGCATAACGTTTTTACCTAGTAACCGAGCGCGCAACGTCCAAAAAAAAAAGCTTCGCTTCAAAAAACGAAACATGAGATATCCATTGTCTGTAATGACAAAGTTTGCGAAATGATAAACGTTTTAAAGAGGTTTCATCGAAGTAGTTTGTGAAATTGTGTTTTCATTTGTCATAAACGTTTACTTTGTATTGTGTTCAGTAACATTTGAATTTGTTTTTTTTTATCATTTTATCATATTGCTAATATTCTGTTTCCGCTTAACATTACATTGTGGAGCTTTTTCACATTGCTTTGAATTTTCGTGCAATATTTTTAGAAGTATCTACTTTTTTTAAATATTAATTGCAGCTTGTATTTGTACAAATAATTGTTTAATGCCAATTTTCAAATGAATTTATGACATCTAATAGATACGTAGATATATTGTAAATTAGAGACGCTTGACAACAGAGATCATAAGCGTCTATTATAATTATATCTAAAGATCATCACTGCAGTACGATTTTGTTAGAAATCGGATGAGTCCAGTACGAGTTTTGCTTTCAAACGATAAACATGTCAGACAAAAATATATTTTTACACCGTTTTTAACGCACTAACAATTTAGATTATTTTTAGGGTTCCGTAATTCATTATAGGATCACTTCGTTGTCCGTCCGTCTGTCAAGACTTTTTTTCGCGTGGAGTAATTAAGTTGAAATTAATAATAAAAAATAAATACTCAGATTCCTTGCAGCTTGACAAAATCTAACTTCTAAGTCAACGCAATCAAAAGATAAGGTCGTTTATATGCCGCATTTTTTGACACTCGCAAGGGAATCAAAACCTATAGGGTACTTCCCGTTGACCTAGAATCATGAAATTTGGCAGGAAGCAATATCTTATAGCACAAGTAAAGGGAAAAATCCGAAATTGTATATTTGTAGTTACATCGCAAAAAATACTTTTTTTCTATAAACGTCAAAATAGTGCATACTAGCGACATCGGACGGAATATCTTAAAAACTGTCAGTTCAGGCATTTATGCGCCTTAGTGCGTATACAGATTGTATCAACTCAAAGCTGTCCATAGGGCACTCTGTGTGTAAGACAGAGCACCATACACAAACGATAAGCAAGAGTGAGATAAATGATCGCTAATAGGTAGTAGTTACTGTGGTTACTGTAAAATAAATTTAAATAAACGTCTTTGTTTTCTAAGTAAAAATAGCGATTTTATCAGTTAATGACAGTCTGTAGTCACTACCGAAATTATTGATAAAATGACTATTTATACTGTTCACGAAAAAATCCAAATAATTAAATGGTTTTATGGTGGTAATTCAACCGCCGACGTAATAAATTAATTGATAAAAGGGCTATATTTACTTAGAAAACAAAGACGTTTATTTAAATTTATTTTACAGTAACCACAGTAACTACTACCTATTAGCGATCATTTATCTCACTCTTGCTTATCGTTTGTGTATGGTGCTCTGTCTTACACACAGTGTGCCCTATGGACAGCTTTGAGTTGATACAATCTGTATAACAACAAATAATAAAAATAAAATACGGTGGTGTGGAACCCTTCATATGCGAGTCAGACTCGCACTTGGCCAGTTTTCTAAACGTCCGTCAATAAACAGCTAAGGGATCTTCTTTGTCAAGCTTTGACAGATTTTTTGGTCAACACAATAACAATATGTTGGTTCAAAAAGTACATTGAGAAAGAACACTTTAACATCTTTATTTAAATTAGATATAGGTATCTAATGTCAAAATTAAGTAAAAAACGTTTTTATTATTATTTAGTTGAAATTTGTACAATTACAAGCTCTGAAAATCGAGCAGGTGATTCAATATCTTTATCTCGTCACAATTTCTAAAACAAAAATTCAAGTGTTTTCATTCTTATATTTTCAAATAAAAATATTTGTTGTATCCATTATTTTTTTAAATCGTTTTTCATGTCGCGTCGATGTAAAAATGAGAAATTGTAACGCCATTTGAAGAGAGTGGATCATCTGAAAATTAATCTGTCAGTGTCGTGAATTTATTTGTTTTCTTCACGTGTGTAGATTGGGCAAAGGCACGGAGGATTTCTGGGAATTTTACAGCGAGCTTTAGCCAGAGCGTCTCCTCATATTTGGTTTGAGAGGTCGGAGGTCAAAGATAGGTCTGCTGTAGCAGCAAGGTGAGTGATTAAGTGATAACTGTAGCGCTTTGTTTTTATTTAACACACTATTATCGTTTGGGGGCCCCATCCATCAGTTACGTCACACTTTAAAAGGGGTGGGGATCGACGAAGTGTGACATTGTATGACCGGGGCGGGGGGTCATAAGCCTCGTGACGTCACATATGTCAACATCTAAAGAATTAAAACACAAAACTTTAACTGTAAACGGAAGACTCTCTAGAATCTAGATTATATAAAATTGTGAGAGATTTTTAAGTGTTTACCTTGATAAAGACGATCCTCAGCAGGGTCAAGCCCCTCCCAAACCAAAATCCTGGATCAGCCACTGATTTCAATGGTTAATTGTCTATTCTTTTAAATAGATTAAAACAGCACGTTTCAAATCCGAAAAACCCTCCGATTCTAATCTTTCCCGAGGGAACATGCATCAACAACACGTCGGTGATGCAGTTCAAAAAAGGCAGCTTTGAAGTAGGCGGCGTAATCTACCCGGTGGCGATTAAATACGATCCCCGGTTCGGAGATGCGTTCTGGAACAGCAGCAAGTACTCTATGCTCCAGTATCTGTACATGATGATGACGAGTTGGGCAATCGTTTGCGACGTATGGTACCTGCCTCCAATGTACCAGCAGGAGGGCGAGAGCGCTATAGATTTTGCTAACCGTGTCAAAAGTGTAATTGCCAAACAGGGCGGTCTTGTTGATCTTCAGTGGTAAGTTTTCTTCAGTACTGTAATTATTTTTTGCACTACCCCCTATGAACAAAATCGGCCTTGATCTTGCGATTCCGCAAGACCAAGACTATACTTATACTAGCAAGACTAAAACCAAGGCCGAATATGCAAGACCAAGATCAAATGAGCAAGACTAAGCTAAAAATTATAACTTCCATTCATAATAAGAAACATGAATATAGTTTTATGAATTAGAAGTTAATTGTATATATTTTTTTTAATTTCTACCTTTAAAAACCCTGATGATGATAGTGTTTAGGACAATAGACATAAGTAACAGGCTAAATAAGCAAGATCAATACGCAATACCAAGACCGAAACTGAATAAGCAAGACCAATACCAAGACTGGAACTATTTGACCAAGATCAATGCCAAGACTATTCCAGTCTTGGTCTTGTTTTGCTCATCACTAATCGCTACAAAAATAATACAAATTATGTAAGTTACGATTTTATTTATTTGTATTACAGGGATGGCCAATTAAAACGAATGAAACCAAAAAAAGAATGGAAAGAACGACAACAAGAAGAATTTAGCAAAAGATTAAAACTCGAATGAGGTACACTGTGTGATTTTTGTTAATAATAATGAAATTATCGTGTGATTGATTTAAATTATTTTTGTATTACACTTATATAATATAGTGTAGTAGTGTATACATATATATCGAGGGAAACAGTCTGAATGTATAGATTTATTCGACAAAAGACAATTATTAATACTGTTTTTTGTTTTTGTAATATATTCATATTATCGGTTATCCAAATTATATTGCTTTCTCGTAAATTTAACAGCTCCGAAGGAACATTTGTGCTTTTAGCGCATTTTTTGTTGTGCTGTTTCGTTTAGATTTTTTTTTTTAGCACAAGTCAAATCTATTTCTAAAGTAGATTGTGTTAGAAGTCGTATCGGAATTTCAAAAATATAGCATCTGAATATAAAGTTCAGTGTTATTTGGTTGTTTTTGAATTTTCGATTAATTTTCTAATAACAATGAAGCAAATATGACAACTTGATGTTTTATATAACCATTTTGTATTTACATTTACAAACCATAACTGGATCATTAATCGTTATCCAATACTGTTTAGAAACTTTAGAAGATAGAGACTCATAAAATATTTAATATTTTTTGGTTGTTTATGTGATCGATCTTTTTTCAGGCTGTTGTCTCCACAAATTTGGTGACTAGTGTTGTGTTTTTGTCAACGATTTCGTGAAGTAATCTCTAACTTTTTCGCTTCCCAACTCCACAAGTGGCAAAAATTTGGATCAAAATTCACTTTTCAAAATTTTATAATATTTTTTCATTTAAAGATTTCCCGGGTATAAATAACATATTTTTTGAAAAAATCTGTTTCGGCTGTGGATGACCGGATAGAAACCAAATTTTGGGAGGATGTTTGACATACAAATATGAAGTGTCTTTTTGTTTTTGGGGACAATCGGCACATGCGCAGAAGAGATATGCCGCGTCACCGCACGTGCTAACAGAAATTGTATTTTATTATAATATGTCAACATTTTTGAGGTTGGAATTGTTCTGTCGTTTAATTGGTGGGTTTTTGTTTAGTAGATTTTTCTCCACACAAACAGTTCAGCACCAATCAGAAATATTGTTTCTGATTATGTTTTTGTTTGATCGGCCCTCTTGCTTTATTTTTTTGTTTCATTGCACAACAGGCATTAGATTACTTCATGAGTGCTTTGAGTAAAAACCTCCACATGTTCGGTCTGTAGTAAGTTTTTTCGAGACATTTTTTTTTTGCATGCTTCTGATATTCCAGTTTTCATATCAACGTTATCATACATCACTAAATATGTTTTCCTAGAGAGCTCGATAAATATTTTTTATATAACAAGGGTGTAATGAATTTCATAATTATAAGAACTGAAATAAACTTTTATATTTGCACAAAGTTTACAAAATTATTTGGCTTCATTTACAAAATTCGTATTGAAATTTGCAAATGTCTTTTTTTTTTTATTTATTGTTAAGTTTACCATAGAATTACTTTATAAGTAATATATTATCTCGGACTAAGTATTAGACAGATGGATCCATCTTATTTAAATGAATTAATGATTGTAAATTACAAACGCTCGACAATTCTTATTTGAAATGAATCCTTTAAAAAAGAAGGCAGTCTGTATGTGCTTAGTCCATAATAATTAGGTTTAAATTTGAGTGGTGACACTAACTGCAGGGCGGTTGTACTGTATTAGGGGGCAATGTGGACATTGCCTTCAGTCAAAAGAAGAAACAAAACACGCCAATATGCAAGTCGATTTTGCTAATTTTCTTCATGAATTTTGGTAGCGAATTTATTTTAAAGTTTTTTGTTGTCTGAAATAAATTTTTTCAAGCGTTTTTGCGATATTACATATTCATGTACAAAAATATGGTAAATCTTAGATTTGCAAAATTATACGATTGACTGAAAAGTAACAAATGAAGACTATGTACATATTATGCGCATGCTTGGGAGGTATTTTGTACTGACCATAGATCTAGTAATTATAGGGATAGAGTATACAGCTGCAGGAAGGAATCCATTGAGGGACGGGTACAAAGTAAGAATGGTGTCGATTTTTGGTTGGCCGGCGCATACAAAAGAAATTTTCTTTTTACACCGTACTACTAGCATAGATTTCATGCCACTAGACATGCGCAGTGCGTCGGCCATTGACAAGCGGACACCACTCACCTCGTCGCGTCCCTTAATCGGCTTTACCCCCCTCGTCTAAAACCCTAGTACATGCTGTGTCTCTATATTTTTATGTCTATGGTAGTGACTGACCGAAACTAGATTAGCGGCCAAAACCGAATTTCGGGTTCTGTTCCAGTTTCGGCCGAAAGTGAATTTTGTTGAAATAAGTTTAAAAATCATTTTAGATCCCGAAATTTGATGTTTTTATTGTTAAATGTAAACGTTCATTAAATTAGTGTCAAAATAAAATACAAAGTGAAATAAATAGTTACTAGTATCGGTCGCAACTGATTGATGTGAATGAAAATAAATAAAAGTCACTAGTATTAACTCATACTCACTCAACTTCTTCGTTAACTGGAACAAACTGACCTGAATGTCATCCGAACGTGATCCAACACATGACGAACTCGTTTTTTAGCCGAAACTGGTCGAAACTACAACTGTGGTCAGTCACTAGTATTTTGTTTAAATATAAAAACTAATTTTAAGAGTGATTTTTCTATATCTAAAATTTGGAGAGGTAGAAATATGACTATTAGTTTTAAAAAAATCTACTCTTAAAATTAGTTAATAAAATGATATTAAAAACACTCATTAAAAAGCCTTTTTTTTTGTTTTTTATAAATTGTGATTAAACTTCTTTCCTGTTTTTTTTTAAATAAAATACGTTGTTTTACGTATTAATTTGTAGGTTAAATACTAGTCGTTTTGATAATTTGTATAGGATTTAAATTCAAACCGGTTTAATCTTTATAAAAGAACATTTCAATAATATAATAATAATAATAATGCGTTTAACGTCCGTTTCTCGACTTTATGTCATAACAGACGCCATTCGCACCATTACCATTTTCACTTACCACCTCCCGTTATTTTCTACATTTTTTAAAACTTCAACTTATATAATAGCAATGGGCGAATGAAGGAATTACATTTCAATAATATATATATGTGCCTAAATTTGTAAAATGTTCTTTATTTTTAAAATAATTTTAATTATATACATTTTTTACGGTTTCATTTGCACAAATTTCTTTGTAGGTGATTGTAGCTTTCATTGTTGAGCTTACACTGAAATGTTTTTTAAATATTTTCATAGTCGTCGATTTTATTTTATAATTTTGTATTTAAAATTTGCATTTGTATATAATTATAAAATGTGTGTATATGCCTATCTAATTGTACTATAAATATGCAGTTTATACGTGTACAGTATTAGAATAATTCAACTGAATGCTGAATAAAAATATTTAAATTATCAGTTTTTTTCATTTTTGGCTTCCTATTTTCTGTTATGGTTAGTTTACACCTTGTTAAGTAGCAAGTGCAGGTGTTAAGGCTGTCGGAACGCTTTGAATTTAAGCCAAAAATAGAGCTTCGGTTGTCAACTGATTGTAGACTTATTCGTCAACATTCTGCAAAAATTCTTTCTCTATAAGGAAGATAAAGGACAAATCTAGGTCTCTAATGGACTACTTTTGTAATTTATGTATGACTTACTAGAAAAAATTTGGCATTAATTGTGCTAAAAAAACACGTTTTCAATGTCACACTATGACCTTATTCGTACTTATTTCACAAAACTGTTCCATCACAACCGTAAAGTGACTTCCTTTTTCGGAAAAGTTTTTAAATCTTCAAAATATTTCCAAAAATTAGAGTAATCAATTGACAGCGGCACCTTTGCAAAAAATTTTTTTAGCCTCGTAGTTAGCATCAGCCAAAATTGAAACGTGCGGATGATTTGAGCGAGACAGAGCTAAAGAAGGTCACACCCACAATATGTCTTTTGCCTACCTCGCCCCTTACCGCTGGGTCTCAGCACAAAACAAAATTCAGAGCGTTCCGACAGCCTTAATTGATTAGTAAAATCTTCGTATAAGCGGTCACGCTGCTAAGTAATAAGTGTACCTAAGTGCGATGTAAAGTGATTACAAGCACGGTCTATTTTTCCTGTTATGTTGCTTCCTCGGACACCCGAGTAACTGTGTTATTACTTTGAACGTTTTGTTTACACTTAACACTGAATAGCATAAAAAAAAATGTTAACTAATCACTTGTCACATACACTTGTTACTTAACAAAGTGTAAATTAGCCATTAGACCTGCTGCTAATTTTCTTCAATTTGCCGCACCATGTAGATGTCTCCTATTTCTTCCATTTATTATTTTTTTTCAAGAAAAACTAGGTGAGTTTTAAGTAAAAATAATAAAAATTCAGAATAAAAAGGGAGGTAATAATAATTCAATACTAAAGGACCACAAAGTTTGGTTGAAACGTAGTATTTTATATCAATAAAAACCAATTGAACTGTATTGCAAGTAATTTTATTTTGTTAATAATAAATCAAATTTATCATTACTAAGGGGACGAGATTATGATCCCCACTGATTGTGCAATCTGCGTGCAATGCGCTACTGCTTACAGCGGCCCTGATCGAATACTTTTCAAATTCGGTATACTGATAAAAAACAACATTCTAAATTCAATTAATACACTCAGGTTTGTGTTTACTATCGTTTCGGAGATAGAGCCAGTCAAAAAAATTTGAAAAACGGTTGATCCTGCAGGCCATCCGTGGAACTTCCCGCTGTTACCAATCTATTGAGATGTGGCTTACCCCTACGGTGTTTGTTAAACGCTATTTTGAAAAATTCCAGCCAACTGGGCGACAGGATCATTCCAACTTCATAAATATTGACATTTGAAATATTATAATAAAATAAAATTTCTGTTAACGGTTTACGGTTATGGTATTTGTTTCCTACATAATATTATGATTTAACGTAAAAATTAATCAAAGCATGCTTGTCAGCTACCTAACTAATTTCTTTTTGATCTTCGGAACAAAAGAACATCTATTTTTTTTTTTTTTTTTTGTTTTCAAAATATTTCCGAAACTATGAAACTATAAACCGTTATAAAATTCTGAAAAAGATTTGGAAAGATAAATTGAAAAAACACATATTTGGAAATTTTTTGTCAGCGATATCTCTTGAACGAACCAACTGATCGAGATGCTGTTTACGGCAATCGAAGCAATTTTTCAAGCACAAAAAATAATCTATTACAAAATAAACAATCTAACGAAAATTTGAGAAGATATTTTGAAAAACCATTTTTTTCAAAATTTTTCTTCAACGATATCTCTTGAATGAATGAAGTGATCGAGATGCCGTTTGCGGCAATCGATGCAGTTTTTCAAGCACAAAAAAATAACTTATTACCAAAAAATCAATCAAACAAAAATTTGAGAAGTTATTTTCAAAAAACTTTTTTTTTCAGAATTTTTCTCTCGAACGGATTAACCGATTTTGATGCGGTTTGCGGCGATTGACGTTATTTTATGAGGAATAGAGCTGATTAGATTTTGGAATTAATTGGTACGGTAGTTTCGAAAATATTTCAAAATATTTAAAAAAAAACTGCTTTCCAAAAAGCTTTATTTTTGAGATTTCTCAAAATCTACCTGGCCGAATTCCAATTCCAGTTTTCAGGAAATCTAAGTTCACCAAGTTCCTTTCAGATGCCGCAATCCGCGTTTCGATCGGTCCACCCGTTCAAAAGTTATGAGAGGGTTACATACACACACAGACATACGGACATCATTTTTAAAATCGTCAGAAAAGCTTCCTAGTATCTCAAAACGTCGAGATCTGACAAAAACTCAAATTTCGAAAATCGAGGTGAAACCAATATCCCAATTTTTTTAATTTTCAATTTTCTTAGCGGGAAGTTAAAAATTGTGGAAATCGAAAACACTTAAATGATCATAGATCCCAAACTTGAGTTCATTCTTGGATTTTCCATTAGTCCAAAGCGATCTCACTCATTCAGATACAAAAAACGAGTTTTTGATTTTTATCGAAAATCAACTTTTTTCTCATTAGTTGTCAAATATGGAAAATCTCTCATATCCTTTTAAAATTCAATACAATAACAGAAAATTATACACTGGATTCAACAAGCCAATTCACTTACTGTTTCGAAGATGGACCCTTTCTGGAAATTACGTTTGGGCGACCTCAAAAATATAAGTATACAGATTTTCGTTAATTTATTCATAAAATTAGAACTGTTATTAATTTTTAAGTATTTAAGGGGTAGTTTCCACCTTTAAAAATTAAAAGCAGGTGATGCGACAATATAGATTTTGATGCGCATATTTTAAAAGAAAATTGCTTCACTTTAACCCAGGCCGAGAGTTTTACTGTTTTTATTGCTTTACTGTACTATTAGTCTTTCCTAGACATGACGCTGATGACCTTAGATGTCGAGCGTCTATGATTTACAATCAATCAATCTTTCCTAGACATGTCCGAAAAGAAATACACTGCAGAATTGTTAAGTTTTGTAGGACATAATGACGATTGTAGTGTTTATTGAAGTCATTGTTGTCTTGTGTAATTGTTATGTCCTGAATGTTGTCCCCATATGAACTCGACTTAGAGATTATTATCTACGATTCTGATATGAAATCTCAGTAAACAAGACACTGAAATTGCTATAATAATAAAATCTTTGTTAGGGTTCAATTTTCCCAAAACAGTACACTTTGTGATTGACGAGGAATAATATGAAATTATACAAAACAACTAGCAAAAAAACATATCTCTATTACTATCAAATACACTAAAAATTACAATATTCGATTATTATTCCGCTCTGTGTTCTTCAAGAGACTTTTCTTTATTCATTCTTTGCTGTTTGAAGAGCTCTATTAATTTTTCAGTTGCAGTTGAACCATACGTTATAGCAGAACCAACTTCCTTATTTGGATATTCTATAAGATTTAATGACGGATCTTTATGAGTGAACGGTGTCCAAGGTCCTTGAATAGATGGATATTCTGTATGCCATAGTTTTCTTAGTCGAGTGTCTGTCGAATCTCCATTTTCAGTTTTCAGTAAATTTATCCATTTGTTTATTTCTTCACGGGTATAATTACGACAATTTATAACATGTTTTTGTCCATTAACTAAAACATTAAATTTTAGAAATGTGTTTTAAGGTTTATATTAAAGCTTTGAAATATCTCTTAGAATGGGACCTGGTTTTAGATAACAAACATGTGAAGAAAATGATTGTAGGCCCTTCCTCAAAGCTAACTGAGGACTTAAACTCAACAGGCCGACACTCAGAAAGGTGATTGGGCTTTTAACCGGTAATGCTTTCCTGAGAAAACATCTACATGTGATGGAGATATAGCAGGAATCAACACTATGTAGTTTGCGAAATGGAGGATGAAACAGCCACCCATACTGTGTTCGACTGTGAGGTTCTAACCTACAGGAGGACAACCATTGTTGGCTACATTGATGAGGATGGAATAGTTCCACAGGACAATCTAGTAGCCAATCTTCTGGATCTCATAAGAAGATCCAGATTATTTGCTGACTTGATCCAGTAAAAGGGGGAAACACAACAATCTTTTCAGGATGATGTGCATTTGGGCCAAGAGACCACCCCACTCTATTCTAATCTTTTTTAAGCTTCGGAATTTATACTTTTATACACAATTTAACTGTTACATTGCATTTTCGTCTTTGATATTATGGGGCCCTTTATTCGTGTAATATTCTATACCGAAATTTTGCGGAAGAACCTTGAAAATCACCTTCATCGATAGCATTTTAAAGAATCTTTATCCTAAGTATCTATCGATAACTTATTTCAAAGCAAGTTGTTGAGCTCTTATCGGTTAAAGAATAAATATCTGATGTAACGTTATGCGAAAATAATATAACTTACGAAATTCTGCTGACAAGTTAGCCGTTCGATGTCTTCGTGGTTTCACATAGACTACGATCCCGGGATTTTCTTTCGCAAAATCAACTAGATCGTATTCCAAAAATTCTCTATAAGATTGAAATAATTGAATAATCAAAATAGCAACTTAGGTACAAGTGTACAACTGTGAAATTTACAAACCTCATTCCTCGACTGTTTCCACTAGATTTACAAAATTTTAAAGTAACTCTTTGCAGCTGACAGACATAGCGTCCTAGTCCGTTTTGTAACGGCGCTCGAACGAATTTTGACGTCAAAAAAATATTAGAATTCGACATCGCAACTTAAAAATTGCGATTAAGTTATAAATATAAATAGGTTATGTTTGTTACTCGATGATATCAACCTTCGCAAAGTCAAATCGTATGCTACAATAAATTAATGGCATGGGCTAACAGATGGCTACATGTACTCATTTTGTGAAGTAATTTGTTCTGGGTACTGATAAATTAAAATATGTTTTTGAAATGTTTACGTATATTTACACTTCCTTCTTAAATATCGAATTAATTATGGATTATTGCATAAACCGTCCAAAAAAGAAATAATTTAGAAATAATAGCTGGCAGACTCAGGCTGGGCCTCTGAATATCTGTGACCATAGGAATTAGGAAGTAAATACCAGGAATTCCCAATTGGCCGCCTAATGACCATTGCACCCTTAGGATTGCTTGGTTCATTTTTCCCTATGGTTTTCTATTAGCTCTAAAATGACCGTGGCGCCTACTTAAAATCATAAACGTTTGTGTTTAGCCTTGGTACATTATTATTTAAATCACGACTTCGGGTCAAGGATGTATGGCTGTACGCAAGAATTTTGCTCAAAAGGCAGTCTAGAGTTACAAGAGTAAACACAGACATCCGGTAAACCATATTCTAAACATTCGAAGTGTAATTCAGGAAAATTCAATCACCAAAGTCCAATAATTGGAAATAAAATAGAATAGCATGAAGAAAACTTCATGAATTTTCAAACTTTATTCCAATACTCCAGGTCTGGGGGTAGGGAAGTTGTCCCCTATGCATAGTTTAGTATTTTTCAACCATTGCCTCAGAAATGTCCCGGAAATCTTGGTTTTCGACCTGACAAGCCGTCTTAGTACATCCTACATTATTTAAATCACATGCAGTTTCTTGAAAATACGCCTACTTATACAGACGTTTCTCCTAAATGGTTCGGTCTGACACAACGCGTTGCGTTGGCAGCTCAATAAAAGGTAAACAACATATTGTGGTTGTCTCCTACACTGTAGTGACGTCACAACTCGAATCTGCCATATATGGCGGTGAGATCATTCTGTTGTGAGTAGGTCGCATATAGACTGTCGTTCGATAATAATGCTCCCAAATGAGTAAAAATGTACCTCTTCTATGACTCATCCACAATATCTACTATCTCGTAGATACATGTCATAGGTAAATATAGCAAGCACGCGATTGGTGATATTGATCTGGAACTGTGAAATATGGAAGTTTGCGAAACAAAATGCTAGATTTCAAAAATTCAGGCTAAAAGTGTGATAGCTGGGAACCTGGTTTTTTTTTTTGGTAATTTTTTAAACGACTCAATTGTCCATTACTATAAAACAGTTAAAGAACTCATTTTTCTTTTAAACGCAGGTGCCCAACAAACTGCAATGCTCGGAAGTCATAAGTCTATCCAGTTGTATAACTACACAGTTTTTTCAATACTTCATTATCTACTAATCATACTAAATAGTAAAAAGATATAAGATTAAGATTTCAATTATTCTTGCATAAACTACAACACGTGTAAACAGAAGGAAGTACCTGTACCCAGAGATGCTTGTGCCTTATGGTGAAAAGGGCACTTTCCCGGAGCAACAGACGAGAGGGCGCCACAACCAGAGAGAAAATGGAACTGAAAGGAGGGCAAATCATTTTTGTTCAGGGCGCAAATGTTACAAATAGATCTCTGCCCACGGTTTACACCTTTTGATCAAAATAAAGTGTTTTTTTTTTCAACCAGACTAATAAAGGGTTTAACTTAAAACTGTACAGCAACCAACAGTTTTATTGCGAAAATCAGCTGATGATACTTTTTAATGATGGGTGAAATACGACCAAGATTTTACCATCATTTGGATTTTGTATCCTATCGTTAAAGATGCTTTATACAGAAAGTGTGTTGCATTTATTTGCGAGTACACAGATGTTTTTACCTATCAAATATAAAATATTTCAGTCCCAAATTTCATGCCATAAATAAAATTGAAGTAAATTACTTTGATTTTCTTCTACGAGGGTTCAGGGTTCTTTCTAAATTTCCTATAAAGATATTTACATGAATTAGGAACTGAAAAATGTACTAAATATGATTATCTAAATTTTAAAGTATTTCCAGCTTATGCACTGGACTGCAGTCGTCCCTTCTGCAGTTAATCTTCACTGTTGGTTATCTATATTTAGAAATCTACTTTTGGAATGAAACGCGCATTCTATCTGAAATTACCAGACAATTAAAATATTTTAAAAAATGACTCCTAGTTCTGACTGTAGGTATGTGTATTTAATTTCTATAAATTATTTTTCAATGATTACATTTCAATTAAAAACTATTCCACAAAACGGGAACATAAATATAAAATTTTCAAAAAGAAAATTTGTTCAATAATTAAAAAAAAGCATATTTTTATATTTTGATAAACTTTTCGCAGTGGCAGATTAGCTAACTCTACCGCTCCACGTTAATTACCGCTCTCTACATCTTTAAAAAAAGATTTTCAAACAATATTCTTGTTTAGTATTTTCGAAATTTGCTACCCTAGACATAAACGTGACTATCGTATTGAGAATACTAATAGAATTTTGCTTAAAAAATATTTTTCTATTACTATTTTCTTAATGCGGCCAATCTATATTTAGAAATACACTCAATGGTTCGTGCACATTGGCCATTGCAGACATCTGCCTATTTAACTGGCCATTGTGAAGGTTTGGGAATTGAGAATAAGATTTACAAGTAGGTAACGGTATGAAATGTTGAATCTAGTTGTTCAAATAGAAAATAAGAAACATTCTTTATAATATACTAAATTGATAATCTAGAAATATCTATATAACCTATCTTCTATAGATCTATCAGTATGATAATAATCTAACGATAATTGCATCCTCACAATTTTATTTTACAAATTAACTTTATAAACAAGGAATAGCTCCATAAGTTAATAATTTATACATACTTAAAATAAAAAAAGTGGTCCGCTTTGAACGGAACACTAAAAAACCCAAATTCCAAAACTGATTAACTGGCTAATTGGAGATTTCACGCTGATGACCTTTATACTAATCTACAATCTGTCTGTTAGCTATTTGCAAAACTGATTTTTACAGCATTCTTCGTACTATATTATTATTATTGGTGATGCAAAAATATGTGAGAAATTAACACATTATCTAGATGAATAGATTCTATAAAAATGCATTTTTTGTCCCACTTCTAGAACCATAAATAATTGCGGCTTAATTATTGAGATTTTGAAAGTCTTGAGCTTCAATTTTCCTGCAACTAATTAGTTTCAATATGTTTTTTAAGTCATATAATGAAATTAACTACATAATATTTTGTGACCTAAGTTTATTATTTTTAAAAAGACAAAAAACGTATCCTACTTAATATTTATTAGCATAAAAATAAAATGAAATAAAATAACGTCTTTCATTTAGTGCAATTGAGTATATGAAGTTTTCTTCCGCATTAAAAGTTAAAAATTTGTAAAAATATTTTTTCCAATCTAGTTTTTATTTACACGTTGATGAACTCGTTCGCTACGTTCAGTCGCGTATGTATACCGTTTAACCGTCAGTATGACGGTTTTCAACCAATCAGAAACGTAGTTACAAGGCGTTAGCCGTGACGTCACAAATACTATAAATATAGGTAAACAGCGGCAAAACGGAATATTCGTCGTTTGGAAAGCTTCGTTGCGTGCTCTCCGCTCGAACATATTTTTTGCGAATTTCTGTGAATATTTTTCTATAAAAAAACAAAATGGTAAGTTACTTTGTTGATTTTAATTGTATTTCGATTTATCTTTTATGCCGTGTTAATACTATATACATATTCGTGGTATTTTTGCTATTTTTTGTAACATCCGGTGAATCATGAATTACGTGGCATTACATGGGAGGACGCCATGTTGAGGCGTTTTACCGGCTAACATCGAGCATTATTCTTGATTTATATATTAATGGGCTATTAAAAGTTGTTTTTACAATTGAAAGAATTGCAATCGGTTAAAATAACAATTGAATCAATAATCGACACGGAGATATACAATGGATACCTTCTTTTTTGTTCGAGTCAATTGTTTTACATATTTTAGTAATGCAAGCGAATGAATAAAATAGCAGTTTACCGTTAATATAAGTCGATCAGCTAACGACTCGTTCACAAAATCTTTCGACTTCGACCTTCATTATTTTTTTTTTGTCGATTTTACTTTGTTAGAAGACTTTTTAACAATTGTTTTATTTATTAAAAAAGTCTGCTTAGGCAAAATAAAGAAAATATTTTTTTTTTCTGAAACGTCCATTCAACTATACTCTTTAAGCTTCCGTCTATGACTATGCTGACGATATCCTTGTTTAACTCAAAACAAAAGATATTCAACAACCCACTCGGCCTTAATTTCGATTGTCGCAAGTCGCGACTAGGAATAAGATGCGGCTCTTGCCAGTTTGATTTAATGCGATCCGGTGAACTAAAGGGCAAAAACAACCGAGTTTAAATTTTGGTGGAAGATTGCAATTTTCTTTCCTTTTTTTCTAGCGTGAATGTATTTCTATCCACGTTGGTCAAGCTGGAGTCCAGATTGGTAATGCCTGCTGGGAATTATACTGTCTGGAACATGGCATCCAGCCTGATGGTCAAATGCCATCAGACAAAACTGTCGGAGGAGGAGATGACAGTTTCAACACTTTCTTCAGCGAAACTGGTGCCGGCAAACACGTTCCCAGAGCTGTGTTTGTTGACTTAGAGCCAACTGTAGTCGGTAAGTGTCCTTTGTTAAAAAAAGAAAAATGTCTGAATGTTGTTTTTTACAGTCGACAATAAAAATCTTTTTAATTTCAGATGAGGTTCGTACTGGCACCTACCGTCAATTGTTCCACCCTGAACAATTGATCACAGGAAAAGAAGATGCCGCCAACAACTACGCCCGTGGACATTACACAATTGGAAAAGAAATTGTCGACTTAGTTTTGGACCGAATCCGTAAATTGGCTGACCAATGCACAGGTCTTCAAGGTTTCCTGATTTTCCATTCCTTTGGCGGTGGTACTGGATCAGGATTCACCTCATTGCTCATGGAACGTTTATCTGTCGACTATGGAAAGAAATCAAAATTGGAATTCGCAATCTACCCAGCCCCACAAGTATCCACAGCTGTCGTTGAACCATATAATTCGATCTTGACCACGCATACCACTTTGGAACATTCAGACTGCGCTTTTATGGTTGATAACGAAGCTATCTACGACATCTGCCGCCGTAATTTGGATATCGAACGCCCGACATACACCAACTTGAACAGGCTCATCGGTCAAATTGTCTCATCTATCACGGCTTCTCTCAGATTCGACGGCGCTCTCAACGTAGACTTGACTGAATTCCAAACTAACTTGGTACCATACCCACGTATTCATTTCCCGTTGGTTACCTACGCTCCAGTCATTTCCGCTGAAAAAGCCTACCATGAACAATTGTCCGTCGCTGAAATCACAAATGCCTGTTTCGAACCAGCCAATCAAATGGTGAAATGCGATCCACGACATGGAAAATACATGGCCTGTTGTATGTTGTACCGTGGTGATGTTGTACCAAAGGACGTCAACGCTGCCATTGCCACCATCAAAACCAAACGTACCATCCAATTCGTCGACTGGTGTCCAACTGGTTTCAAAGTTGGTATCAACTACCAGCCACCAACTGTTGTCCCGGGCGGTGATTTGGCTAAGGTACAACGTGCCGTATGCATGTTGTCCAACACAACTGCTATTGCCGAAGCTTGGGCCCGTCTCGATCATAAATTCGACTTGATGTACGCCAAACGTGCCTTCGTCCATTGGTATGTGGGTGAAGGTATGGAAGAAGGTGAATTCTCAGAAGCCCGTGAGGATTTGGCTGCCCTCGAGAAGGACTACGAAGAAGTTGGCATGGACTCTGGCGAAGGCGAGGGAGAAGGTGGTGAAGAATATTAAGCTTTTTGTGCGTTTTCAAAAATCAAATTTTTTGATACATCTGTAATTTTTCTTTTATTGAATTTTTTTTTATGAAAGAATATTATTAATTCATTCCATTTTATGATTTTTGAAAATAAATGAAATTGTGTTGCGCATTAAATTGGCATTTTTATTTTTTTAAATTTTTGGTACTGGTATATAACATTCAAGTGGAAAGTATTCATTAACAGACAAGTTTTTTTTGTTCGTATCTATGTATCAGAATAATCGCAAGGCTTTAATAATACTTAGCGCTTGAAATGTTCAATTAAAAATTAAAATCCGATTAATAGCATTAATTAATGCGTACTGCTGGTATTGATAAAATTGATTGGATTCTTACAAAGTATGAAAAAACAACTAGTATTCACATCAATTAATGTTATTGTCAGTACCTCATCCTGAATATCACTTCCTCGCAGTGTAATTCGTAAATGGGAATTAAGGGGTTGAGGCGACTATTACGGCGTTTCACAAACTTTTTTGACCGCAACCTGGAACGAGGCTTTAAAATTTTTGAAGACGCCTTATGAAAAAAGAACATTTACAAGGCAAATTTTATTTTTAAATAGAAATCAAGTTATTTGCTTATTTCATACAGAAAAATTTATAATTTTTTTCGCGAACTGGCAAAATTTTTATGCAATCCGGTGTCGGGTCGCGATCCACACTTTGGGAAACGTTGGAATAATAGATTGTTTCAATCAACGTAAAAAAGTTGTTTCAGTCAATACTGAAGTTAATTCCAACCTAAATTTCGCGTCGATGGAACAATGGTTCTGTTTTAAAAAACAATGAATTTAGCCAAAAATAACGTTTTGACATGCAATTATTTTAAGATAGATTCATTTGAAAGAAATCGAAATTTAAAATTTCTTAGTTGAAACAGTACGATCAAAGAAACTGAAATTATGACTAGTTTCGTTTTCAGAGAACGTGATTAGTTTTAGGATTCAATAAAAAACATTTTAGAGGTAAGAATATCATTTTATTAATATAAAAATTTGATTGGAAACCAAACTAATAACTTTTTATAAAATTTCAAGTTCATATAGTTATACAAAATAGAAATTATTTTAATTGCTTATCCTATAAATCTTTAAAACCAATTCTTTAACCATACACAAACTTCATAATAATCGACTAAATCGATTGCAACCATTCAGTTTAATTTAAATAAATGTTAGAACGCAATAACAAGTGGAATAATATAGGAAGCTGTAAGATTATTATAAAATAGGAAATCGTCTGATGACGGTAGCACTGATGGATTTCAAATCATCTTTATTTTTCAATATACGGTATTATTCGTTAATCCACTGGAGATTCAAAGATGCTTATGATCTGTGTTGTCGAGCGTCTATAATTAACAATATCTATCTAATTGCTCATTATTTGAGACTCACTAAAAATTATCAAAATTTGCGTTAAAGCACAACAAAATATCAATATAGTAAGAATTTACTATGCGTATTCGATATGATTTTTGATTTTTATATGTTAAAAATAAAAAACTTGAGCATTATATCTACCAAAGTAACAAAAATAAAAAGTCAACTTAACTTTATCCCATTATTGCTAACTGTCAGCAAAAAACTCTGATCTACTTTATCTAACCCTGTTTGTGCAGAAACAAATGGTAGTTTCAAATAAAAAAACATTGGTTTGCAAATGTTTCCTTCGCAAGTCATTAAACTAAACCCGACATTCAATTCGTTATTCATCCCTGCCGCGTCGGACTCAACGTTGATCTTGCATTCTAACGGAACATTCGGTTTGATCTCGGTCGATTTATGTACAACTGACCACTTTTGATTAGGTACTTCAATTTTCCAATAATGGGGTGCACCGTTTGTCAACTTTAAATTACCATCGAAGTTCAAAACGAATTTCAAAGTCACGACTGCACCGTTTGAATTTATTTCGTTGACTGCGCTAACTACATCTAGTCGAGAATTGCTATTATTCTGAGGCAACGTAAACGGTATGCGACCTATGAAGGCATCATTTGTTTTGGTCAAATCGAACATTTTAATAGAATGGTTATTGGTATCTGCTACGTAGAGAATGTTGCCGTCGGAACTGACAGTCAAGCCACCGGGTTCATTAAACTGAACGCTGTAATCTTTTATCGGCTTATCGCCGACACCGTTGCCATACAAACTGTATACGGTGTTGGTCGACGTGTCCACTTGTTTTATTTTGTGATTATAAGAATCGGCTACATATAAATTTCCGTTGGAAGACCAAGCTACTCCCAGTGGATGCTGTAGTTTACCGTTGTAAAGACTTCCTTGCACGTCTCCGTAAGCAAACAGATTCTAAAAAATATTAATTATTAATGAATTAAGCATATCTATATACCGTAAACCGGGGCTACTTTGTGACACCAGGTCTTAAGCAACAAAATCTGGATCCGGGTACAATACCATCAACCAAACATAGTTTTGGGAAGTTACTATTTGTAGAAGGGTCTGTGGGGCCATTTATGAAGAGAATGCAGTATCTAAATACGACTGCAAGTCTATGTGTACTGGGCGTCATTTTTGATTAAAAAATAGGTGTTTTCAGTTTGTCTGTATACTAGTGTGAGATTAAAACCAAAATTTTTTTTAAAAATCAACTAAGTACAAGTTGTCTTATTGTTATTAACGACCATTTTGAACTACAGAGTTTAATTTTAGAATTTTTAATTTCGATGTAATTATTAGTTTAATTAAAAATCAAAGATTTCAAGGGTTATTTTGTGACATTAAAAAACCTGTCAAAAGTAACCCTGGCAATGTTAAGCAGATAAAATTCTATCAGTAATTATTTTATTGGGATTTTAACTGAAATTTTAGACTAATAATGCAAATTTTTCAGATCTAAAATGCCACAGACATATAAAAAGAAGCTTGGTAATAGGAATTACAAAAATTACACTAATGAAAAAAAGCTCTCAAAGACATAAGACAAAATGGCATCTCCCTACGTGTTGCTTCAGAAAAATAGGACATACATATTTTTTGTTGGCGTTATTAAGAGGGTTACTTTATGTCAGCAATTTACTCAACAGTATTTCATAGTAAAAAATGGCTGTCACAAAGTAACCCCAACTTACAGGGTTACTTTGTGACACTTTATTTAATTAATATCTCTTTTTCTATACATAATATTGCAGTCTACCACTGTGCATTCAAAAGAGTAAGGTTCAAGCTTCATATTCATGTAAAATTTATTGTATTCAGTGTAATAACAAATAACATAAATAATTGTCACAAAGTAGCCCCGGTTTACCGATATCGAAAGTTGCTGAATGGGGCCATCTCGCATTTTATTTAAACCAACATCAGATAACACAGACGTCACACCCAATCTAACTTTAATTGTCGTTTAACTTTAATTTTGTGCGAAAATATAATTTAAAGTCGTCAAAAATAAAACGCGTTACATGTGACGTAATCTGATGAAAAAACCGGTCAAATGCGAGTCGAAAACGGGAATTCAAGCCATCAAACTGGTAAAGTAGATGTCGATGAGACTCGAGCTAGTACTTCGACTACAAAAAGAAAATGGTGTGCGATTTGCGTACTTAAGATTTTGGTTAATATTTTTGTGTTTTTGTCAAAAATAGATAGTATTTTTAGCTCTTATTACGTTTAATAAACCTTGATTAATACCGTCGTTGTTATTTTAATGTTCTCTTTTTATTTATTCAATGAAAACAATGACTTCCCGATATCTAATCAGTCAGATGCATTGCGCCCGAACGCAAGGCTGGATTTAGGGGAGGGCAACCGGGGCTACAGCCCCGGGGCCTCCAAAAAAAAGGGGCCCCCACAATAGAGACAATTTCAGATAATTCTTGGTTCCGATTATATTTATATGTTTGTTAAATAATAAAAGAATCTATACTTGGTTTCACAATAAATTATTTATTGGAAAACTCGACTGAAAAAAATTGTCGATTTTATTTGGAAAATAATTTGGGGCCAGGGAGCCTCCACTCCTTGGTTGCCCCGAGGCCTCCAGACCTCTAAATCCGGCATTGCCCTAACGCGTTTGATTTACTATTGCGCCCGAGAGAAGGTTAAAAAAAATATATAACTGAGATATTATTACCCGCGGATTTTTGTCTCCTCCGACAACACCGGTAACTTTTCCATCGGTCAGTGCCAATCTTCTTATCGCCGAACTTTCACTATCAGCAATAAAAACTTCCTTCTGATCTTTAGCGAGCGCTAATCCAGATGGCTGTGCAAAGGCCGCTGCGTGTGGATATACATTATTACGATTTTCCTCCCTCCCCGAACCGGCGATTGCAACGCACGTCCCCGCTGAAAACTTTTTAAATTTCCACCAAACTATATCGTCAAGAAACAGAGCCCATATTTGATGCGTTCCGGCCATAGAAATTAATAAAACGTTTTTCAAATTCACCACATCGTCAGGGGCGTGAAACGTCAAATCAAGATCGAGGGTCGAGTAAACACAAACGTCCCACGGCGACGAAATAGCCTGTTCGGGACCCTGTTTTCCACCTAACCGATCGAGTCCTTGAACTCCGGTACCGGCGACTGTGGTTACGGTTTTGGTGTCGAGATCGATTTTCCTAACGGCGTGGTTTTCGGTATCGGCAACGAATAATATCATTTCGTTCAAAAAAACTAAACCCTGAGGTGCGTTAAATCGAGCTTCTTGGAAATCACCGTCTCTAAACCCTGGTTCATCACCGCCAATTACGTAATAGACAGTGCCTCTCGGAGACGATAACAAAATTCTATGATTTCCAGTGTCCGATATTGCCAACATATCTTCGTCGTTTATTTTAAAACTAGCAATTTTACCCGGAAACAATAGAGGCCCTTTTTCTTTTGGCAATAGATGATTCGCAGGTAATATTGGTAGTTTATGATTACTGATTTCTCCTTTTGCTTTATAATGATTCAAAATATTCCTTATATATACCATTAATTCATCTTTATGACCCTCGCCCATAAGCATAAAAAGTGGATTTGCATGAGGTCCCAAAATTATCAGGGTCGGCCAACACGACACATTAAATTTGTTCCACATTTCCGATTTGCCATCGTTGACGACCGGATGTGAAATATTATAACGCTGGACAGCTGATAAGACATTATTGGAATCTTTTTCATTTTGAAACTTAGCACTATGCACACCAATCTACAAAAATATTGACTATGAAATTTCGAACAACAATTATTCAACTTTTTATTTTCTATAAAAAGGACGAAGAAGTTTTGTATTTCAAAACAGTACAAAATATATTTAATCAGTGCAATGTCGCAGTATTTTTGTCTAACTGGTTATTTCATGAGGTGTCTAAATATTTCAAACTAGCGGTCCTGTCCGACTTCCCACGGATCGCACTAATAATCTAATCTACACTACTATTATAAAGAGGAAAAATTTGTATTTTTGTGTGTATGTTTGTAATGAATAAACTCAAAAACTACTGTGCTGATTTAAAAAATTCTTTCATCATTAGAAAGCTACATTCACCCTGAGTAACATAGGCTATATTTATTGCTAGAAAATATTAGGGATCCTTACTAAAACTTTAGTAACGTAACACAAGGTGTAAAAAAAATGCCATAAAACATCTTTCGTCGCATGCGCAGCGGAAACTATTGATGATAGAACAAAAGTATGTTCTACAATATTAAAGAACATATCAATAACTACAAAAAACTTCGCGATACTATATGTCCAACTATTATCATTATATCACAATAACCACTTTTTACATTTTAATAATCTATATAGATAAAAGACGATTTATATGTAATCTATGGACTCCAAACGGGTAGACCATTTTTGATGAAATTTTCAGACAATCTTTAGATTGATCTGAAGTTTGGTAGCGATCGGATCAACAGAATTTTTTAAATTTCTTTTTGGGAAATAAGATTTTTCTCCGATTTTTGAACATTCACAAATAAAAGCGATTGAATTCGCGCAAATTCAATACACGTTGAGAATTTAATGATAATGATTCTCATCTTTTACATCCTATATATTACATTTACACCCGGGCGAAGCCGGACTGGGCCGCTAGTTATCTATAGACATAAAAGATGAGACTCATTATCATAAAATTCTCAACGCGTATTGAATTTGCGCGAATTCAATCGTTTTTAATTGTGAATGTTCAAAAATCGAAGAAAAATCAAAATTGCCAAAAAACAAAAAAAAATTCATTTGATCCGAACTATCAAACTTCACAGGATCACCCGCTGGGTTAATCTAAAGACTGCCTGAAACTTTCATCAAAATCGGTCCAGCCGTTTTGGAGTCCATAGATAACATACATACATACATCGTTTTTTATATATATAGATGATCATTGCATGAAATGCCTACGTAATTTAAGGTAATTCAAATTTTCATTATGTAGGTATGTCGTTGCTATCCCATAGTCATTTCATGAAGTATTTACCCAATCTAGACATTTTTTATTTCAACAAATTTATAAAATGCAATTTATTTTCTAATCTTCAATGGGTTAGATTTTTGTTTTCTTTAAAATCATGATTTAATTTTAGATGTAACTTTTCGAAACGTATTGTATATACCTAATTATTTTTGCAAATTGATGAAAATTATTTATTCAATGTTAACAAATTTTAATAAAATACTTTATACTACGATATCTGTTAATTAGCAGTTATATTTACTAGAGCATAAAAAAGATATTTTTTGTATTATAAAAACATTTTTAAGAATTATAAACCGTGAAAACGAGTAATGAACTGGGAGATTAATTTGCATTTATTTAAAGTTTAAACTAAAAAATAAAAAGTTCAATTCGATACAAAACTTTCTTGGAAAATATCAACAAGGAAAACTGTTCTATTTAAGTATTTCACATAGTTTATAAGTTTTTTTAAACAATAGGAAAACTATTTGAAACTGAAAACTCAGCTAGTGTAAAAAGTCCCTAAAAATGTATTTATTCTAACGATTCAACAACTGCAAATAAGTGTTCAAAGTAGAAAAAAAATTAATAAATGTAAATAAAATAATTATTCACCACTACAAGCCCATCTTCTATCGAAAAATTTTCCTCGATAGCTTTTAAATCTGGGAGAACGTGCATACAATTTATGCAACAATAGGTAAAAAAATCCAAGACGACAACTTTGCCTTTTAAATGTTGCTTGAATGACAGAGGTTCCGACACATTGAACCATTCAGCTCCTAACAATAAATAAATTAATTAAATTAACTTCGAATAAAAACATTTTTAAAAACAACTCACCAGGTTGAAAATCATCCGTACAACAAATTTTCGAAGATACAAGATGATCATGTATCTTTTGGTCAACATCATTGTTCTGACTAGCAAAAGATTGTGATATATCGTTGCTAGCAGTAATTAAATAATCCGTATCATCCGAATTCATTTTTGCTATTCAAATAAAATTTGAAATATTTTCAAGTGTGTGTCAGGTGTCTACTATAAAAATAAACAATCTGTCAAATTGTACTTGGCAGCCATGCTTTATTAGTCATTTTAGTTGGGATATTTTTTTGACGAATGTTGTTACTACTAACAATGCATACAAATATAAAATCCCCAAATTTACCAACAAAACTAAAGAAAGTGGTGATTGAACTTTAAATATAAACAACTTTTATTTCTGTAATCGTTTAGGAAATCCAATTTTTCATGTAACCAAAAATCCCAGGTCCCTCCAGTATCAAAGGCTATAATTTCAGTCAGCGCCGGCCTTGGGACAGAGCGAGACGAGCGGACGCTCTAGGCGCCAAAAAACCAAATTAAAGGCGAAAAACAATTTCCACTGCAAAATAAAATTTTGTTGGAGCCTTTTAAAAGGCGCGGGGGAAGTGTTACCAGATTCGATTTTTAAAAGTCCATAGGATGACGCTGAAAAATCCGTAGACTTCCATAGATTGCCTCTAGATAAATCATTAGGTCTCAGTATTGATGTTTGCAATAAAAGTTGATTTTTGAAAATTTAGAACTTATTACAATTTACGTGAAGTGAGAGTCGACCAAAGGGCGCTGAAAGACAATCTGCTCTACCCTGATCAAGGGTTAGGGCCGGCGCTAGTTACTAATTACGGATTACAAATTACTGTAGAATTCAGCGTGCTAGTAATACAACACTTAAAATTCGTACTTTAAATGTAATCTGCAGACTGCAGGAGTTTGGAAATATAACGGTTGAAAACAGTAAGACGTTCAGGAGCGGAGATACTGGGGTAACGGAAAGGAACTGCGTACATAATTAAAAAAATACATATATACTGTAATACTTTATATATTATGTCCCCCTTTATATGAATGCTTGTACAAATAAAGATACAAAATATAAACATTTTAACACTAAAAATTGTCAAACTCTATAATAGCAGAGTCCAGAAATTATTTTACGTTAAGTGTTATAATTTTTTTTAACTACAAATGTACTTCATTAAAAAAATAACAACTATTATTTATGTTGAAATTTATCTAAAAAAAAATCAATAATTTATTTCTATAGTATACCTATTTATGATAATATGGTTTCTGGCTGCGTAACAATTTTTCTAACAATATTTAATAATGGAAAAATTATTTTCGGTATGAGGTCCTAAATTAGTTGAAATAAAATCTGATTATTTAAAAATGTAGTTTTCTTTCACAATTAAAAAAAATGTTATTGCACTCAATTTTGGGTAAATATTTCTTTAAGAAATATTTTTTGACTACAACCAAGAGTTTTCAAGTAATTTTAAGTCACTAATATTTAAGTATAGACTAGAAATGAATTTTCGTACAGTCGCCATTTTTTATAAGAACAAGGGAAAAAATATTTTTTCTTCATAACATGCCGAAAATACGTACTTTCTGATTCGATTTTAAAGAAGAAAGTATAACATTTATGCATTGTTGTAATCACAGCTGGAATTACTCGCAAATCGTCTGTATAGGCGGGCGTAAAGTTTCGTCATGCGCAATGATACGTGAGACTGCCGTTTGTCAGGTCACGTGTTCGCCAGTAGGCAGTAGAAGGTAGCCAACTGCTGTTATTACGTGGACATTATTAGATCCATGTGTCATTACGTATAACCTCAACATTGCTGACTTGAAAGTAATTACTCTTTTTATATATTGGTGAAAGTGCGTACTTGCGACTGGATATAAAGAAAAATAGTATACACAACACGAGCAGAAAGCTGAAAGTCCTGCACTGCGCGACACAGTGCAGGAATTTCAACTTTCTGCTCTTGTGGTGTAATATACTATTTATAATCTTAATTCACTGTTTGGTGATCTTTAACGAAACTGTACCAAGGAACAAGTTGTGAATTTTTTGTGACAAATTTGTTTAAGTCACCGGTTACAGGAGTTGAGAAAAAACCAAAAACATCCTTAACAACCTGCTTCACACTGAAATAAAAAAAGTACGAGATCAATATTCTTTCAACCTGCGAAATAAAAATGATAAAAAAAATTGTTACAGTAACATTCCTTAGATATAAAATGTCAATTCTTTATGTTTCAATAACTGATTTGAAATTAACACCTAAGAATAAAAATAAATACTTTCATTTTGTGGTTTAACTCATTTTTTTTTTAGAAATATATGTGTCTTGCATCTGCCGGCGTTTGTTCAACAGGACAATACGGGCATTTCAACCTAAAAGAAATAACAAGCTGTTAGTCACGACATTTTGAAGTTTAACTTCTTTAGCGACGTATCTGTTTGAAAAAAGTAAAGATCGCGGAGAAATAGAATAGGGATGTTGACTGTATTAAAATAAAAATGTAATTTTAACGTTAAGTGGTAGTTTCTATGATAGAAATACTAAAAAACACTATATTTTTCCTTATTTTTAAGGAATTTAATTAATATTTAAAAATTAAAACCTAATAAAATCACTCTCAAGTCACGTGACAATGAACACCAATTAGAGCGCATGACGTCACAGAGACATGTAACTATAGCAACAGCTACGAAACTATAGAATGGTAGCTCCCGTGTAAACTTTTGAGCCTCCTTTGGTATGACCGGATGACGTCACGGCAGTCACGGGACAAGTATTGGCGTTTTGGACCGAAATTTGAAACGGAATTTAAAATACATGATTTTTAAGGCTTGGGTCGTATTTACATAAAAATAATAAATATTTGTAACTATATTAGGGACTAATGCACAATTTAAAGCACTTTCAAAAAATAGTTAACATCCCTATTGTCCCCGAAAAGGGAAGTTATTTTGTCTCCTAAATTACATGAAACTGACAAAGGCAGAAGTTTATAGCGTGTTGCTAAGTACATGTGCATGTGTAAATATTATTAATTAGTTTGACAAAAAATCGAGAAATTAAACTTGGGAATAATATTAAAAACTAAAGAAGTTTAACTTTTTATGTGAGCTTATGAGGGTGAGGCTCATTATAATTTTTATTTTCTAATTTAACTTTTGGCGCGTTATGAAAAAAAGCCGGTCAAGTGACAGTTGAACTCGCGAGAAGAAGGGTTCCGTACTATTCCGTTTACCATGAGTACTTTAAGACTTAAGATTCTCGTTTAGGTTTTCTTGTAAACTATGGGCGAGTCCCGACAATCCCTATTTTCTCCAAAATTTTAAGCTCAGTAGTTTCGGAGATAAAGGAGGGGAATCATCAATATTCATCTATTTTCTTAAATAACTTTAAAATTATTTATTTTAAAATTATAAAAAAATATATTTGAGATCCTTACTACAAGCCCTTTCATTTGATATGTCACACGGTAAAAACTTTCTTTT
This sequence comes from Venustoraphidia nigricollis, assembly GCA_034508555.1. NCBI lineage: Eukaryota > Metazoa > Arthropoda > Insecta > Raphidioptera > Raphidiidae > Venustoraphidia > Venustoraphidia nigricollis. The sequence goes on from JAVRKA010000020.1 coordinate 1,255,834, forward strand.
TTAATTTCCTAATTTGCCCCCCTAAAATGACCCCCATGTCCAAAATTTATTTATTTACGTTACACGTACTTCTTTGTATCACCGACTTACATATGTGTACCAAATTTCAACTCAATCGGTCTGCTAGTTGCGGAGCAAACAGACGGACGGACAGATACACGAGTGATTCTATAAGGGTTCCGTTTTTTTCTGTTGAGGTACGGAACCCTAAAAAATATATACTAAATAAATACATACTTATTTCCTTGGCATAACTTATTCAAAGCGTCACGTGATATAACATGTCCACAAACAAGTTTCATAGGCGGATTGTTTTCAGTTGATTGCTGCCGTAAAATTGGACATGCGAAAACTGAATGATATCGGTGATTTTCGCCCAAATCTATTTCAATCTAAAAAAATCATAAGAATGTTGCTTACAGCATTTAGAATACAAAAAAAAATGTTTAAGGTAGTTGTTGTGGTTAAGGCACACCGTCAGAAAATTTAAGGACATGATAATACAATTAGAAAAGTATACATCCACGGGTACAGTCTTGCGAACAAATTATGGATCACTTAGCTACAAGCTAGTATACTTTTGTGGCGCGTATAATCTAGAATTTTTTGACAATATTGTACCACGGCAACTACCTTAACCCCTATGTTTAACTTGAAACAGACTGACAAAGGTCATGCTTACCGGCAATTCTTCTTTTGAATTCCATAGTCCAAGCTGTCGTTGTTCCATAACTCTTTTTAAATTAATAAGCGCTGGTAGAGCAACACAACCTGCATTGACACATATTGAAAGTGGGCTATCGACACTTAGACCGAGCAGAGTACAAGCATCGCGCGTAAATGCATCGTACGCATCAGCCCAAAGCGACGGATCCAAAAGGTATCCGTAAGGCGACGACTCAATGCCTTTCGGTATATATAGAAACATGCCCATTAAACATTGAATTTCTAAAAAAAAAAAAAACAGTTGACAGTAGACTACATACTTTAAAACTGCCAGCATTGATTTGTAGTGTTAGATAGTGACGCGCGCCAAAACCAATCTCATCTCACTTCACTTTTTTTATAAAAGAAAAATATCTTTTTATTATTATTATTTGCTCCAATAATGTAATCGTTGAAAGAAGTTTGGATGACAAACAATCAAACGATTTTGATTGTTCCTCATCCAAACTTTCTTTAATAGATTTAATACCTTTTTCATGTTTGAGAACAAATTGGTTGAAATATTTTCTAGCATAATGAATAGCGTCTTCCTGTTTAGAAGGACCTTGTTGTATGAGATCGATAAATCGCAATCGATGAAGCTTAAATTCTAGCGATGAATGCTGTGCCTCTAAGCTTTCGCGGTGTGTCGCTGCCCACTCTAAAGCTGGATCCAGATCATGATTTTTCAAACTTTCTAAAATTCTATTTAATTCTATAAACGGTTCCATTATACTACTTTCTGACTTAATACCGGCTTCCTGAAAAATAAGAAAAATATTTCAACACCAAAATAAATAGATGGAGTAGAAAGCAAAGATTCTGTGAAAATAGGATTATCGAGTTTCTAGACCAAGGGTGGGCGTTTCGTTTTTTTTCGCGGGCCGTAATTGTTAATAATTGACACAATAGTTGTTATGAGTGGGGACATTTGAAGTGAAAGATGCTTTAATATATGTCAGTTTTAACAATAGTACAAACATATCGCTGTATGTGTTTAATATTCAATTTACTAGATGAATTACATCTAAAAATATTTATAATTTCTGCTAAAGATCTCGCAGGCCGGGGATTGCCCACCGTTGATCTAAACTCCTAGACGGTAGGCAAAAACACTGGAAATCTTTGGGTAATTGTAATGAACAAAACAAGCCGACAGCCCAGTAAGTTTTTGTGAAATTAGAATTTAAGAAAAATCGAATTAAAAATTACACTGCAATACCCCGATATATCAAAATATTTGAGTAACACCTGCAATACAGGTGGAGTTTGAGTTATCAAAAATTTTACTTAACTCATTCGCTATGTTCATCATACATACAACCCTGGATCTACGATTTTTTCGAACCGGGGCAGAAACATGATAGTGGCATCCCCTCACTCCAGCGTTTAAAATAAATTGTTTAAAAAAATACAAAAATATATAATATAATAAGAACCCTTTAATAATTTTTTTTAATCATCTGTTACTAATTTTCAAATATATTATATTATGACTTTGGCGCCCCCTAGAACTTTCGCCCGGGGTAGGTGCTCTGGTTTGCCCCCCCCCCCCCCCAGATCCGGGGCTGCGTGCTCTTCATGAAAGCTCGACAGGTATATGTGTCGAGCAGTCTGAAATTTGATTCGATAACTACAGGTTAGGTTTGGTTTCATATTATAATCAGCTATCACATTTTGCTAGTCTATAAGTGGACTATCCAAAGACTTTTTTATGTGGGTATCGATATGGAAGTTCGATTATAAATTGAAATGGATTTTAGCTACAAACACAAATTTAAACTAGACTAACAACTTTTTTCACGTCTTGAAAATCCATTGTTCGTAGTCGTAACTTGTAACGAGCAATGGATTTTCAAGATGTGAAAAAATGTACTCATTAGATTGATGGTTCAGTAGAACAATATTATACGATCGACCTAATGAGTGCATTTCTATTTAAACATTTTTCAAACAATAAAACTGTTAGTTTTTCAAGATAATCATATAAAGTTAGGTAGATATACTAACAGATGCGAATTCCTCAGCAATCTCTTGTAAGCCTTGCCGATAAAAATGTTTGCATATTACTTGATGAAGCAGCTGTTGTTTTTCGGGTCCTTCGAAAACACCTTCTCTACTCGTTTGAGAAAAATCAGCAACAAAATTTCTGTCAATTGCTTTGCCAACTTTGGATACCGTACTATGTAAATCTCTATGTTCAGTTGCTAATACTTGAGCAGTTTCTTTTATTTTATTCATAGCATCTCTGAGTAAAGATGCTTGACCAGGAGTGAGTTGGTGATCTGGTGGTGCTATAAAACAAAGAGCCAGAAAGGTTATTGACCGCGTGATGTATGAATTTATGTTGGCTTCGAAAGTTCTGTGACCCAAAAATTAAGCCAATGAAAACACGTCACGATCTAAATTTAAATTAAATTCAATATTTTCAAAATAGACGTCTTTGTTATAATTTTAAAGGCGCATAATTATTTATGTATCTGGTGATAGACTTACCGTTTTCCAATTCATTTTTTAAATTGATAATATGATCTGTCAAATCTTCGAGCATATGATCCGTGTGCTCATTTATGCCACTAAATTTGTATAAAACTTTATCAATTTCTTTGTCAACAGCAGCGCAAGCATCCATGTTTTGCTTTTTTTTTGTACAAATCAAAATATTTTTAACGTCAGACGACTTGCAATGCAGCCAACCAAGAGTTAAAATTATATAAAATGCAGCCAACTCAAAGAAACTCTCTCGCGTGTCGAATAATGGCGGGTACTTTACACTTTCTGATTTGATTTACAAATTTACAGTTATTTGAATTCATTATGAAAGTATGATAAAAAATTTTTTTTTGTTAATTAAATATAAAGATAATGCGAAATCTTTCAGAATATATTATGAATGTGATATATTTTTATAGGTATTGACAAATAAGTTAACCGAAAGAGACAAAGTTTGAAGTTAAAATATTGAAAAATATATGTAGTTCTATAATACAATTTTTACGACAAAAATATGTTTTTTTAATTTTTCCACCTATACTAGTACTGACTGCTAGTGATGTAACAGAAAGCTGTTAAAATTTTCAACCATGTAGCTATCATTTAAAAAAAAATCAAATATTTTATAATAGACTCCCACGTTACAAATCCCGGGTTATCAGTATCAAATAACAGTGTTGACAAATAGTTATTTATTGACAATTTCCAGGAAATATGAAATATGTCTAAGAATACATATTAAATAAATCTTGTTAATAAATAAATTGTTATAACGGCATAATAATGATGCCAGAGCTGTTATTTTATACATAGGTTATAGGCATGAATTACTATTTAATAGTATAGTATATAATATATAATAGTATATAACAGTATAGCGTATTATCATTTAGTATACTATTACTATAATATTCTTTAATTCATAATCAGAGGACTTAGCCAAGAAAAGACGATTGAATACACCATAGCAAAATACCTCGTCTATAATATTATAATTCATTTTTAGGGTTCCGTACCTCAAAAGGAAAAAACAGAACCCTTATAGAATCACTCGTGTGTCTGTTCGTCCGTCTGTCACAGCCAATTTGCTCCGAAACTACTGGACCGATTGAACTGAAAATTGATACACATATGTAAGTCGGTGACCCAATTAAGACGGACGTGTAACGTATATAAATGAATTTTGAACATGGGGGTCATTTTTGGGGAAAAAATTAAGAAATTAGAAATTGAAAACTGTACCGTGTGACATATCAAATGAAAGGGTTTGTAGTAAGGGTCTCAAATATATTTTTGTATGATTTTAAAATAAACAGTTTTAAAGCTATTTAAGAAAATAGATAAACAATGGACCATTTCACCCCCCTCTTATCTCCGAAACTACTGGGTCTAAAATTTTGAAAAAAAAATAGAGAATGTCGGGGATCATTTTTGGGGGGGGCAAACTAGGAAATAATTTGTTTTTTTGAAAATTGTACCGTGTGACATATCAAATGAAAGGGCTTGTAGTAAGGGTCTCAAATATATTGCTTTTATAATTTTGAAATAAATACTCTAGAATATGGGATATAGACATTAAACAACTTAATAATAAATTTCGAAACTTTGAAAGTAAAAAACGTTCAAGAAAATATAACCTTTTTATTTATCTTTTTGTATATTTTATTTATGGGTTTGTGATCAATGACGAGCTCATATGGTATCAGATAACTTGCCTGTTAGGCCCAGATTATCTGATAACCTTGGAAGATATAGATAGACAAATGATAATTAAAAAGATATTCTGTAATAACATCATGTTAATCATAGCGCACAAAGTGTGTCGGCCAAATGCTCGCAAAGCCCTGTACATTTACGCATGATTTACACGAACCATTTTTAGTCCTTTTCGACCACCTCTATCTCCGAGACTAATTACATTACAGAACTGAGCAGTATACGCCAAATTTTATACGTCTAGGTGAAATAAGGTGAAATTAAGCTACGAATGTCTAAAAATCACGATTTTTAGCATTTACTGACTGATAAGATCATCAATCATCATAATTCACAAGTGTCTAGCCGGTGCTGGAAGCATAGATCCGAATGCATCAACCGATCGTTCGAAGACTACTCGCGTCTAGTCGGTGCTGTGATAAAATAATGCATGGTATATGACAGCTATGATATAATGAAGTATTGTATATAACTATTACAGTATTATTTAAGTAGAATAAGTAAGAATAACAAAAAGTATTAAAATCCCTTCAAAAACGTATGTTCCATACAAAGGACAGCAGGGTTTCCCGATTTGGCCGAACAAAAGAAATGAGATCTAAGAAGGTGCCAAGTTTTCACTTGGCAATTTTTTATGTTTTATATTATAAATAAATGACTCATGTAAGTATATATAAACTTGCCAAGTGAAAATTTGACACTTAGATCTCACTTCTTTTTTTCGGCAAAATCAGTACACTCACTTGTCCTTTGTATCTAACTTGGTTCTTTTTTTCACATTTATGTTTTTGGTGAGATTATGGTATACAAAAAAGAATATGACCAAGCATATTGACTTCATTTAGCAAATATAGCTAATTAGATAATTAATTAATATAGTAGTATATTAATTTAGTAGGTATTAATGACACAACATTATAATTTTGTCTTCAAAGTTCAATTCCAGATATATGTTATAATAGAAAACAAGATCACGGGTAATTGGAATAATGAAAATAAATTAAATTGATTTATTTTCATTATTCCAATTACCCGTGATCTTGTTTTCTATTATAATTTTGCTTTAGGTAAAACAACGATTATTTTGCACTTTTTTGTATATATTGATTTCATGCTATATTTCGTAAAATCTAGTCTAAAATGCCAAAATCAAGTTTTTTGCTGAATCTAGTGCGAATAGATTGCAAAAGAAAAAATTGTATACAAGTTCTACTGTATCTCCTCACTAACTAACTAACCTTGAAACTTGTAATAAATGAAGCTGTATTTCGCATAATTAGTAATATTATTAGCATGATTTTCAAACAATTTTGTCAACAAAATGTAACGATGCATAGGTACATAAAAAATTTTACGTCTGACCATTACAGTTTCTAACTTACTAGCAGTATTAAATTTCAAAAAGTTTCCATTCTGATAATATAGATAGCGGTGTAGGGCAAAGTGGGGCAGTGCCCCATGGCTCTACAGGAGACTTGGCCAACCCAAAGCTTCTTCCTCGAGAAATAATAATTCAGTTGTTTTCTAGCTTGAAAAAAACTATATTTAAATTTTATATTTCGATAAGGATAATATTAGTTAGGGGTCCAGTCTATTTTTTGTTTCGTAATTAAAGTCCTCACTAATAATAATAGGGAATTTAAAATGCGCGTGATGTAATCTGGCGAATAAACGTAACTCTAGTAGATCGCACTTCGTTCATTGGTTAATGTTTTACCATGATGACGCCGCAATACCACTACTGGCTGGACTACTACAATCAAATTACGTCACTACAAATATTACAATTTAAAAGTTACGGTTTGAAATAAACGCATAATTTAATGTTCTCGCATAAAATTCTAATTTTCTTCTGCCTAATCCTTATCTCGCATGTTAAACTACATTTTAGTTAAATAAGAACGGCCGGCTTACATTAGAAACGTGAATTCAAATTGACAGGCTCCGTGTAAACGAATATTTGACGCATAGTATAAACGAATGTTATTCAGTATCGTTCAATGAATTGTGTAATGGTTTATGTTATGTAAGCTGTGTACGTTGATATTGTAAAGATTGTAAGTGGATGCAGTAGTATTCTGTGTTGAGGCAGGATGGAGTTCACATTGATTGTATTGCTGAATTGAATATACTTTATTAGTGTATTTGCCATATGGCAACATACACTATTGGCGTCGGTCGGATGGCGGGACCTAGGGGTCGGACCAAAATTTCTCGACGTTTCATAACCTCCTAAACACTTTGGCACCATTTTTAAAAATGTTTATATATATATGTGTGCGGGCAATAACTTTCGAAAGAGTTAATTGATTTTAACGAAATTTGGCCCACGTGTTGAAATTGATCACCGCAAGAAGCCTATTTAAAATGGGCGTAATCGGGCCATTCTAAGGGTAGTTTTTAGGGGTTGAAAAATGTTTTTGGGCCCCAAAATACCGAAAAAATTCTCAGAATCGTTTCAAAATTGACATTTAACCCTCCAGTAGTAATTAAAAAGTATCCATAAAATTTTAATAAAATCGGCCCGACAGGACCGGACTTACAAATTTTATGAAAACACTACTTTGCAGATAGTGAATTATTTACTGAAAGTTGTATATAATTTGGTATAGAAGTTCGATTGATAATAATATTGCAATTAAGAAAATAAATGTTATTTTAAGGGGTGTATTAAGGAGTCAACCAACATAAGTTCGCATAATAGAGCCACACTGCTTGTATAAGCAAATACACTATATTGTCGGCAGGGTTTTGGCACTGCGACCCGGGTTTTTTAATTATTGAATACGTATTTATTTATTGGTTTTTCATCATTTGATTTCCTACATTAGATTTTCGGTAGTTATTTTTCATATCGTGTAGGATAGAAAATGATGAAACCAATAAAAAAAAAACCCGGGTCGCAGTGCCAAAACCCTGCCGACAATATAGTGTATTTGCTAATATAGGCAGTGTGGCTTTGTTATGCGAACTTAAGTTGGTTTTTTGGGCAAAATAAAAATTTGGCTACTTAATACACCCCTTAAAAGAACATTTTTTTCTCAGTTGCAATATTATTATCAATCGAACCTCTATACCAAATTATATACAACTTTCAGAAAATAATTCACTATCTGTAAACTAGTATTTTCATAAAATTTGTAAGTCCGGTCCTGTCGGCCCGATTTTATTAAAATTTTAGGAACACTTTTTAATTACTACTAAAGGGTTAAATATCAATTTTGAAACGATTCTGAGAATTTTTTCGGTATGTTGGGGCCCAAAAACATTTTTCAACCCCTAAAAACTACCCTTAAAATGGCCCGATTACGCCCATTTTAAATAGGCTTCTTGCGGTGATGGATTTCAACACGTGGGCCAAATTTCGTTAAAATCAATTAACTCTTTCGAAAGTTATTGCCCGCACACATATATATATATACGTATATATATATATATACGTATATATATACGTATATATATACCTACGTATATATATATATATATATATAAATATATATATACATATATATATATATAAACATTTTTAAAAATGGTGCCAAAGTGTTTAGGAGCTTATGAAACGTCGAGAAAATTTGGTCCGACCCCTAGGTCCCGCCATCCGACCGACGCCAATAGTGTATGTTGCCATATGGCAAATACACTAACAAGTATTCAATTATTAAATAAAGTATATTCAATTCAGCAGTACAATTAATGTGAACTCGATCCTGTCTCAACACACACACTTACAATCTTTACAATATCAACGTACGGCAGCTTACATAACATAAACCATTACACAATTCATAGGACAATACTGAATAACATTCGTTTAAATGATATAGGTCAAACATTCGTATACAATCGTTTTTTTAGGATTTTTAAGGTTTTTTTCTCTAAAAATTGAACATCCGGATTTGCAGATGGTACAGTTTAGGAAACACCGATTTTATGTGATAAATGTATGCATGTTTTCACCTATACATTATTGACTCATATCGGCATTTTAAATTATCGTTCATCAGGATTGAAGTATATTTAAACAGTTGAATATTTTGGTAGACATCATATCAAACATGGCAGCTGAAACGGTAAAATTGAACAACGGCTATTCTATTCCTCAACTCGGTTTGGGAACATGGCAGGTAGGAAAAACAATTTTTAATTGTATAAAAATAACAATTATCAAAATATATTAGTAAATATGCATACGTTATAGATCGTGATACTACATTCATAAGCAGTGTCATAGCTATCGTTTGCTATAATTGTTACGAAACATCCATTGTTACAATGCTATATTAGAAATTTATGTTATTTTCAAACAACTGTCACCGTCAGGACTCAAACCCGAATCTTGCCACTTTCGCGGCGGAATGAGTTATCAGTTACTCTACAGTGTACCATAATATGGTACACTGTAGAGTAACTATTAAGATTAAGATTAACTATTGAGATATTATCTCAATAGTTAATCTTTCATAATAAAGCAAAGTGTAACTCTAAATTCATATCATGCGAGAGGTACTTTTAGTTTCGGTAATACTAGACAATGAACCTTCACAATAATGAAAGTTATGAATGAATCAAGATGAAATTGTTTCCATTTATTAATCCGTCTTAAGTCACAGAATATTTCTATTTCGTTAGGTCATTTTAACAGAAAATCGTTAATTTTTTATGTTGGTAAATTAACAACACCTTTAATATCATTCCGCGTGAAAGTGGAAAGATTCGGGTTTGGGTCCTGACGGTGATAGTTGTTTGAAAATAAAAACAAATCGAATAAAGCATTGTAAAAATGGGTGTATCGTAACAATTATAGCAAACGATAGTTATTATACTGATTATCTAATATATTGTTAACGAACACTTTATAACAATCATCCTTCACTAATAATAATAAAACACTAAAAGCAGGAACTGTATTTTTTTTCAAGAATTCTTAATATGTAAATAATTTAAACCGTGTTAAATAGTAAATTTAAAATGTATAACCGTAATTTTTGATTTGATAATGACCTTAGATTGTGAACACACATATTATTTCTTCATAAGAAAAGCATTGTAGAATTTTAATTCGATTATGTTCGAAAAATAATTGATCGATTGAAATTATATTTTTTCTAAACTGTGTACACGTGTATTTAAGAGAGTTTTTTGCATAATTTTTACTTCGAAACGACATTTTTCTACGCATTTTGACTTGAAATTCGAACTTTTTCCGTGTAGATGAAGCATTTATTTTTGTGTGAATACAATCTAATGTTGTACATGACAGGGAGTTTGAATACGACGTTATAGACTGGCTCTTGGATGTATGAAAACTGTAATTATATTATCACAATCGAAGGCCACTGTCAAATCCAATTTTTTGACAACGTTTTGTGCAACCCAGCATGAGTCTTAAACGATTTTTGTAACTTTTTAATATCTGTTTACTGTAGTCGGCGCCTGGCGAAGCCATGAAGATTATTGGAGATGCTATCGACGTCGGCTATCGCCATTTTGATTGTGCCTGGTTTTACGGAAACGAGAAAGAGATTGGCGACGCTCTTCGCAGCAAAATAAATGAAGGGGCCGTTCAAAGAGAAGATCTGTTCGTTACTAGTAAATTGTGGAACACGTTCCATGACCCTGAAAAAGTAGTGCCGGCCCTTAAGACGTAAGTGTGGCGTTTTTGAATTTCAAAAAAAAAAGGATGCTTGATTCGAATTTTTCGTGTATTTCTATTTCTAAATTCCTTAAAAAATAATTCACAACGAATCTTTTTCGTTTATTATTCTAAAATACAGGAAATTCTTGTATAGATTAATATGCATTTTTTTCTCGAAAACACGGGCTCTAACGATATTCATGAAATGTTCGGCAAAGCTACTATAAAGTGAAAAAAAAAATATAATGAGCCTCATCCTCATAAGCTCACATAAGAAATTTAACTTTAGTTTTTGATATTATTCCCAAGTTTAATTTTTTTATGTGAAAATAATTAATAATATTTACACATATAGGTACTTAGCAACACACTATAAACTTCTGTCCTTGTCAGTTTCATGTAATTTAGGAAACAAACTAACTTCCCCTTTAGGGGTCAATTCTACTTCCCCTCGATTTCTTACTTTTTTCAAATAGATACGTCGCTAAAAAAGTTAAATTTCAAAATATAAACTTTTGATAAAAAAAAATGAACTTCTTTCAGAAAAACCACTTTAAACAGAAATAATTAACAAAATTAACAAAATTTAACTATTTTTGTCTTTTTAATGTTTTTTTTAAGGATGTTCAATTTTTTTATCAAAAGTTTTTATTAGTAACATTTATTTTTGTCGTCTTCAGGTCGTTAAAAAATTTTGGTATGGAATATTTGGATCTATGGCTGATCCACTGGCCGATCGGAACCACGTCCGACCGACCTGGTGTGTTCGTTGACGACGGCGAAGGCAAATCGCCGGAATCTTATTACAGTGACGCCGATTATGTCGACACTTGGCGAGAAATGGAACGTTGCGTCGAATTGGGTCTCGCGAAGAGCATCGGTTTATCCAATTTCAACTCGCAACAGATCGAGCGAGTGTTAGCCATTGCGAAGATAAAACCCGCTGTCAACCAGGTACCTACTTTTACCATTCCAACCCACTAGTAGGGAATGGTAGGTACTAATTTAGGTCAAAATTCACTTTTCACAATTTTACAATATTTTTACGTTTTGAGATCCTCTGAACCCAAAAAACATATTTCTGGAAAATATCTGTTTGTCTGTGAACACGATACAGGTCAAACGGATTAGCGGATTGATACCAAATTTTGAGACGATGTTTATTATATAAATATGAAGAGCCCTATTATTTTTGGGGCAAATCGACGCATGCGCAGAAGAGAAATATGCAATAATGTTGTTTTTTTGTATAATGATGGTACCTATACTTTTTATGACGGTTTATTATTCTGTATTCTGTCAAAAATAAATTAGTTAGGTATAGCTGTCAGCTGACAAGCATATGCTTTGGCTAATTTTTACATGCAGAATCGTATTATGTAACCACGAAAGTGAATTATTTTGTTGCGCTGAAGTCTCTGAATAGAATAGAATAACATTTGTTTCCACTCTATTATATTACGTAACTGACCACTAGCGGTGCGAAGTATTCGCACGGGTCCGCTATATAGTTGTATAAAATTCTCTATAAGAATATTTATGCAAGATTGTCTGTAATCCAAATTAAAGATCAGTCTAAAAAATATTTTCTGTAAAATTTAAACTCTATGAGTATGACGAGAAAAGTGAAGTATTTTTTTAAAATTATTTTTCAGATTGAAGGTCATCCAAACTTAAACCAGAGAAAACTGACTGCATTTTGTAAGGAAAGAGACATTGCAGTCATCGCTTATAGCCCGCTTGGGTCACCGACCAGACCATGGGCTAAACCAACTGATCCGGTCCTTCGACTCGACGACCCAAAACTTATGAAGATTGCTAAAAAACACAAAAAAACAACGGCTCAAGTTATCCTTAGATATTTAATAGACATCGGCATGATACCTATTCCGAAATCCGCGAATAAGAAACGATTACAGGAGAACATCAGTGTTTTTGACTTCAAGCTGACACCTGACGACATCTCAGTCATCGACACGTTCGACTGTAATGGCAGAATATGCGCAGCTACTGAGTTTAAAAAGCATATTCATTACCCATTCCATTTGGAATTCTGAATCTCCTCTTTCTTAGGTCATAGTTCAGGAAAGGAATGAAGTAGAAAATTATTAGTTTTTTCGTTTGTAAATTGTACAAAAGCATTAGAATAAATTTCAGTACTCTGCACGTCGTCCTATTTTAAGGCTTAGAATTTATATCATAACTAGCGGCCCGTTCCCGCTTCGCACGGATAGCACTAATTATCTATAGCCATAAAAGATAAGAAGCATTATCATAAAATTTTCAACGTGTATTGAATTTGCGCGAATTCATTCGCTTTTAATTGTGAATGTTCAAAAATCAAAGAAAAATCAAAATTGCCAAAAAACAAAAACAAATTCTGTTGTTCCGATCGCTACCAAACTTCACAGGATCACTCGCTGTGTTAACCTGAAGATTGCCTGACAATTTCATCAAAAGCGGTCTGGTTGTTTTGGAGTCCATAGATAACATACATACACCGCCTTTTATATATATAGATATATTTAATTTATGAAAGAAGTAGGGTAAACGTAAAAGACTAGTTTTTTTTAGTTTGCACAAACACATTAGAATAGATTTGAATAAGGGTAATTATAGATCGACTCAGTACGTCATATTTTTAATCTATTTCCTTTAAAATAGGGATGAAATAGAAAAGAGAAATTGTTTTGGGTGCACAAAATTATTCGACTAACGGAGCGACTATGAACGTCATCCTAAGTTAAGGTTGTCTTTCGATTTTTGTCACCGAGACGGACGACAATGACACGCGATTTCAATCGCGTGTCGTCTCTAGTTGCGATTACCAAAAGGATACAATAAAACTTGTCAACGGTACGATCTGTCGCCGTAGAGGCAGACATGCTACGCCCTTTTTGCTCTTTAGTCTAAGGTATTAACACCCGTGTGTAATGATATGTAATTATTAATTTAAAGCAATGCTTACATAGTCTTTAATATTTTTTGTTCCAATATATATTTTTAACGTGGAGGGAAAGTTTGGTTGAGGAACAGTTGAAAAAAGAAGCTTTACCGATGTTTCGCTTGTGGCCTACGTTTCGAAAAATATATTTCCATCTTCAGGGTCTCAGGCTAGTCAAAGGGTGGTAAATTGTACTAATCTTAGATACATGCTTACACTTTATATAAGTTTTTTTATTTTTAATTTAGCTATACAAGATACTGTATATTATCGTTACAAAATATATAAATTGTGAAGCAGATAAATTGAAAATGACTGTATATTTTTCCCTCAATAAACACATTGTTTTCTAACTCTGTCATCTTAGACTGCGCTGCCAAAAAGTGGTAGTGTTGTACAAACTAATCGAAAATCTGAGGACGTTTAAAAATCAAAAAGAAATCACCTATCAAAATTTTAAATTTTCCATCTGCTGTACCTATCATAAATAATTGGCATCAATTTTTTAGGGAATCGTACCTCAGAAGGAAAAAAAACGCTGGAATACTTTGATGCGCGTCTGTCTGTCCGTCAAGACCATTTTTCTCAGGAACGGCTAGAGGTATCAAGTTAAAATTAATATAAAATACTGAGGTCTACAACCCCATAAAACGCAAGTCTCTTATTCAATGCTATAAAAAAGATAAAGGCTTTCAAAAAACACGTATTTTGATACCGACTCTTTAATCAATTTTCGAAAAATTATTATAGTCTACAACCATGTGGTAGTGGGCGAAGTATTCTTCTAGCCTGCTCACACTTACCTGTGAGCAGCCTAGAAGGACACTTCGTCCGATACCATATCGCCTTTGATAATGTCTACCGCAGTTGTAGACTATAATAATTTTCTGATTCATAAACCAATTTTATTTTATTAGATAAAAAGCAATTGTTGTCAGAAATGTAAACAGTGATAATATTTTTGATTTAACGATAAAAGAAAAAAACCCGGGTCGCAGTGCCAAAACCCTGCCGACAATATAGTGTATTTGCTTGTATAGGGCCGTGTGGTTTTATACTTTTATTATGTGAAATTAAGTTTGTTTTTGGGCAAAATAAAATATTTAACCCCTTAATACACCCCTTAAAATAGCATTTTTTTCTTAATTGTAATATTATTATCAATCTAACGTCTACACCGAATTAAATACACACTTCAATAAATAAGTCACTATCTGCAAACTAGTGTTTTCATAAAATTTGTAAATCCGGTCCTGTCGGGCCGATTTTATTAAAATTGTGGGGACACTTTTTAATCACTACCAAAGGGTTAAATTTCAATTTTGAAACGATTCGGAGAATTTATTCGGTATTTTGGGGCCCAAAAACAGTTTTCAACCCCTAAAAACTACCCTTAAAATAGCCCGATTAGGCCCATTTTAAATAGGCTTCTTGCGGTGATGGATTTCAACACGTGGCCCAAATTTCGTTGAAATCAATTAACTCTTTCGAAAGTTATCGCGCGTACATATATATATATATATATATATAAACATTTTGAAAAATGGTGCCAAAGTGTTTAGGAGGTTATGAAACGTCGAGAAATTTTGGTCCCGCCATCCGACCGACGCCAATAGTGTATGTTGCCATATGGCAAATACACTAATTAATTATTAGAGCTTAGAAGCATTTACTGTATCTGTACTATGAAGTCATTTTCAATTTGACGACTGTATCGCTAAGTGCTAAGTACATAAATAGATAATAAACTCATCATGGGTTTTGATTTTCACTTTACCGTAACAAATACTGCAGGCAAATCAGGCATATAATTTTTTACGTAGAAAAAGACACGTTTATTCTAATGAGCACAAATAAAGTCTGTATCCCTTTTCATTTTATTTAAAAAATACGCGCATTCAAGAATATATATATTTAGATAAGTTATCAAATTAATTGCATTACTATAAAAAAACTCGTAATCTATCGCGGACTTCTATCGACATGAATAGCCACTCAAAGCTAGAGTCGCTGTGAGTCGAGTAAATGGAAAACAT
The DNA here is from genome assembly GCA_034508555.1 of Venustoraphidia nigricollis. Classification (NCBI taxonomy): domain Eukaryota; kingdom Metazoa; phylum Arthropoda; class Insecta; order Raphidioptera; family Raphidiidae; genus Venustoraphidia; species Venustoraphidia nigricollis. Next base: position 1,271,366 of record JAVRKA010000020.1, read on the forward strand.
CAGGTGTAGTCCAGACTTAAGTCCGGCTCTGGTGCTCTATCAAAATTACGATGAATTTTGATAAAGATTAGTGCCTTGTCATCTGTTTGTTTGCTTTGAGTATATAGTTATCAAATTTTTAAAAAACTTTATCAAATAAAAAACAGTCGTCATATTGTATACCTGTTTTATTGTCAATATCGGTACGTTTACAATAAAATATATCTCAGAAAATTTTCAGTTTTATTGATTATAAACAGAAGAAATGACAACCCCAAAAATTAAACTTAATAATGGGCAGGAAATGCCCGTTATTGGATTAGGAACGTATCAGGTAAGAAAAGTCTATTATAAATAATTATATTTGATTTTATTTACAGCTGGTAGGATATATATAATAGAAATTTTTTTTTGGAAAACAGCTAAACACATTTTATTCAAACACTAAATTAGTCTTTTGAATTAAATGTCGTATATATTAACAAATATTGTTAATAAGTACCAGTATATTATACCAAGGTACATTTTACGAGAAGAAGAAATATTTAATTTTATCTACAAATGCAGAACGTCAGTTTGATTGTTAAATAATCAATTGTTACAATGCTAAATCAGAAAAATTTATTTTTTATCCACCATACACCGTCTGGACTCAAACCAGAATCTTTCCACATTCGCGGCAGAATGAGTTATCAATTACTCTACGGTGCGATATCTAAACTTTAAATTCTTCATAATATAGCAAATTGTAACGTTAAATACACTTTATATGAGAGCAATATTTTTTATCTAGTAAACAGCTAGATTTGCATCGACTCTAATGCGAGAGTTATGAATGTATATGTAAATTTCATAATTAACCGAAGTCCAAATACTTGGTTGTTATAATAATTATATTTGATTTTATTTACTCGCATTAGAGTCGATGCAAATCTAGCTGTTTACTAGATAAAAAATTGCTCTCATATAAAGTGTATTTTACGTTACAATTTGCTATATTATGAAGAATTTAAAGTTTAGATATCGCACCGTAGAGTAATTGATAACTCATTCTGCCGCGATTGTGGAAAGATTCTGGTTTGAGTCCAGACGGTGTATGGTGGATAAAAAATAAATTTTTCTGATTTAGCATTGTAACAATTGATTATTTAACAATCAAACTGACGTTCTGCATTTGTAGATAAAATTAAATATTTCTTCTTCTCGTAAAATGTACCTTGGTATAATATACTGGTACTTATTAACAATATTTGTTAATATATACGACATTTAATTCAAAAGACTAATTTAGTGTTTGAATAAAATGTGTTTAGCTGAGTTTTCCAAAAAAAAATTTCTATTATATTATAAATAATACGAACATTTTTGTATAAGGGTCCTAATTCTAACCCACGACTCACAAAAGAGTGGTCGTACCTGTGGGATAGTTCTTCAATTGGTACAAAAAAAGGGTAGGCGTCGGAGGACGCCCGACTAAAGCGAAGCTTCCACGCATTTTTAGTGATGACGGTGGCGTTTTTTCTCGGTTTACTCCCCAGTAAGCGAGCGCGCAATGTGCTAAAATCTTCGCTTCAAAAAGTTTTTCGATATCTTGCAAAGTCATCGAAAAACCCGCAGGAAAATGAAATTGTAGAGTACAGGCAGATGTTTTGTTACTATATTTTATATATGTGATATAATTTTTAGTCACCACCAGGCGCTGTTACCGAAGCCGTAAAAAATGCAATTGACGCTGGATACAGACATTTTGATTGTGCGTATATTTATGGAAACGAAAAAGAAGTCGGCGAAGCTATCCGTCAAAAAATTCAAGAAGGAGTCGTGAAAAGAGAGGATTTATTTATAACTAGCAAGGTAACGTTATCTCTTTTTAAAAACTTGATAAATAATGACATTCTGAGTACTTATGATTTAATAAATTAACTTTTTTCACAGCTATGGAACACATTTCATCCCAAAAAACTGGTTGTTTCAGCTTGTAAGAAGTCATTAGAAAATCTGGGTTTGGAATACTTGGATCTATATTTAATTCATTGGCCGTTTGCCTGGAAGGTATTTTCCATTTTTTTTAACAAAATATAACGGACAACTAAGGTTATCAACGTCGGTCTTGTACTAAATAATATCAATTACCTTTTTTTTTAATATCATGAATCGCTAAGGTTATCTGGAAACTATTCACATAAGTGTTTGCATATAACTGGCATTTTTATCAAAAAACATAGTGATATGACAATAGTAGATAACATTAACTATATTGATTTTAGGAAGGAGAAAATCCCGGCCCAAAAGATGAAAATGGTAAATTTGAAACAAGTGATGCAGACTACATCGAAACGTGGAAAGGAATGGAAAACTGTGTAACCCTAGAGTTAACCAAAAGCATCGGCGTGTCGAACTTTAATAGCGAGCAAATCGAAAGAGTTCTATCAATTGCCAAAATAAAACCGGTTACAAACCAAGTTGAATGCAATCCAAATCTTAACCAGTCGAAATTAATCGAATTTTGCAAAGCTAGAGATATCACAATAACAGCTTACTGTCCTTTGGGTCAACCGTCCCCTGAGAAAGAAAACGATCCATCTATACCACCTCCACCTATCAAAAACGAAAAAATTGTAGAAATTGCAAAGAAGAATTCAAAAACTCCAGCGCAGATAGTTCTTCGATATTTGGTACGATATTAAAAAATAAGAGAGTGAAAAGAAACTCTCTTACTCACTTACATTACACACGAGATATATATGGTATTTTTTGCACGTAGCTTCTTTAAATAGCTGTTTTTCACTTCATCTTTAAAATTTTTGACAGTTCACTTTTGAACAGACGTAGCTTGTAACAGTAGGTTGTAAAAAAATTGTCTGAGAAACAGTGATTTATTATGGGATAGGTATAGAACGACCAGTTTTGTTTTCCTTTACCGCACTCGGGCGTAATGAGTCACTTTACATGCCTGTGATGCAGCTATTTTATAGATGGAAGCGCAAAAACAAATATTAAATGTTTTGATTTTTTGTATTTTAGATCCAATTAGGTGTAATGCCTATTCCAAAGTCTGTAACAAAATCGAGAATTATCGAAAATTTCGATGTATTTGGATTCGAATTGTCCGATGAAGACATGGCAGAAATCAATACCATAAATAATGGCTACAGAATAGCCGCTTTTAAAGACGCCAAAAACGACAAATATTATCCGTTTAACATCGATTATTAATTTTATTTAAAAATGTTTTGTTGTTATATTTTGTATAATATATGAATATTTTCTTAATAAAAATTCGTGTATTATATTGATTATTGAATTTTCCTACGAGGAATGAATTTTAAAAGTGTTAAAAATCTCGAAAATTACGTAATACAAAAATTTTGAATTCTTCAAGAAAATTCCTTTCAAATGATATCTCGCATAACCAATTAATAAGCTCCGTACGCAAAAAAGGGTTTATCGCCTTTCTTGATGATGTGATGTGCATAGGCGGGCATTAACTCGTTAATCCGTTAATCGTTAATTAACGAAGTTAACAAAGTGCTTAACGATTTAACTGTTCAGTTAACTTTAAAAAATGTTAACGGACACATTAACTTCCGTTAACTTGCCATAAGTCCGTTCAATCGTTAATTAAGTACCTACAATTCACAAGGACACTTCAATATATTGTTGTTTATGAACGGGAATATGCACCTTATGTCAGACTAGCTGTATTTTGAGTTGAACATTTATTATTAAAAACTCTAATGATACACCCTTCTTTTACTAATATTTCATAACCTGCCTAAACTTCCATAGCCCGTATTAACATTAAATATAAAATAGAATTTCTATCGCGAGTTAACGATTTACGATTCGTTAATCGTTAACCTGCAAGATTAACGGCTTAACGATTAACGAAGTTAACTTTTTTAGTAACGGATTAACGGTTAACGAAGTTAAGTATTTGATTAACAGTGCCCAGCTATGGTGATGTGGAGGTCTGAACAAACGGGACGTAACGTTTGAAATACCTAAATCAGTTTAATTTTTACTTTTTTAAAAACTATGTAGATTTTTTTTTCGCGACATGAAAAAGAACTCCTTTGTTGGAAATCTCCAAAAAATAAAATAATTTTGTATTAACAAAAAATAAATGAGATTATTTGAACATAATTTTTGTAATGTTAAATACTATTGATCATAAAAATCGTGCTTCGTTGGAGGGGGAACGGACAGGTTTTGTGACGTATTATAAGAAAAAAAAAATCCACCCTACCATAATTGGCTATGCCCAGTTGGGTGGATTACCTGAAATTAATTTTATTATTATTACTATTATTTTATAATAATTGGATATGCACGAGCCGCAGTGGCGGATTTACCAGCAGGCTGAGTAGGTTGAAGCCTATGGCGGCAGATTTTAGGGGGCGGCAAATTTGGCCCAAAAATTGTTGTCTTACAGAAATAAAAAAACAACATTATTATATACATAGAGAAAACGAGTTTCGAGTATTTAACAAAAATTTCAATATTTTAATACTGTACAGTACACTGAACACTAACGTCTGTATATGAAAAATTACTAAACGCTCTGTAAAATATACTTTTGTGATAATGCGTTTTTAAAATATTCCAATAGCGTTTCAGTACTGCAATTTAAATTCAGTAATTTTTTCTTCTCCATGTACCTAAATATTACTAGGTTGCATTCACACAATTCAATCATCGTGTAATATGTTTCAATACCTAATTTTTTTTTTGTACAACGTATTTGCGTAGTCGTTTTTGTAATTAAGATGATTGCGAACTAGGGTATCGAATTTCAGAGGTCAGTAGGGGCGGCAAAAATTTAATAGCCTACTGGCGGTAAATTTGTAAATCCGCCAATGGCACGAGGTGAAATTTCTTTAATCCAGCACTGTTTAATGTAAAGATTGACATTGATGTAAACCGATTATGAGAGTGTTGTTTACACATGCTAATTAAATATGTTTAATATTTCCTATGATGCGATAACTTTATATAGAATGCATTAGATTCACAAACAATCATTTAAGCGAATGCAGACCTAAACGTTGTTACTCTAAACATTCATATTGTAATATTGAACAAAATGGTTGCTCCAAAAGTTAAACTCAACAACGGCCGTCTAATGCCAGTATTTGGACTGGGAACGTATCAGGTAACTTATTTTTCATTCAAGATAAATAATATTAGTAATGTGAACTGATTCTAGGCCCACAGAAGCTTGCCAGTTAGTGATACTTACTAAAAAAAATGTTTTTAAATTATTCAGTCACATTCAGGCGACGTAACTGAGGCTGTTAAGATCGCCATTGACGCCGGCTACAGACATTTTGACTGCGCTTATTTTTATCAAAACGAAAAAAAAGTCGGTGATGGAATTCGTGCCAAGATTGCGGATGGTACCGTCAAAAGAGAAGACCTATTTGTGACAAGCAAGGTAAGACCAACATAATATCTGAAATTACGAGTATACGGTATTTCCGCCAGTTTGTAATAAAATTTTAAATTTTGTTAACAGTTGTGGAACAACTTTCATCCAAAGAAACTGGTCGTACCAACGTGCAAGAAAACCTTACAAAATCTTGGTTTAGATTATTTAGATTTGTATTTAATTCATTGGCCATTTGCTTGCAAGGTAAGAGAATTTCAAAAGTTTAGAAGGAGAATTTAAATATTATTTTTGGTGCTATCAAACACGGAACACGCAGGATTAATAAATCAAAAAAACAATTATCATCTTAAATACGTCGAGTTTTTAGATGATCCTGGATCCCATTTCCGGTATTACAAAAATATCTTTCACTATATTGTTTTGTTTTATGCAAGGTCAATCGGGTTATCTGAGATAGCTAAACAGTAGCTTTCCTAGATTTAAAAATTGCATTATGTATATCATGTATGCTCATTTTTATTTAATTATTTTTAGGAAGGAGATGACTTAAGACCATTAGATAAAGACGGCAAATATATAACCAGTGATGTTGATTATCTGGAAACTTGGGAAGGCATGGAAGAATGTGTGACTTTAGGGTTGACCAAAAGCATTGGAATATCAAATTTTAACAGCGAACAGATTGATAGGTTGCTATCGGTAGCCAAAATCAAACCAGTCACCAATCAAGTTGAATGTAATCCCAACATTAACCAGAAGAAGTTAATTGCATTTTGCAAAGCTAGAGATATCACAATAACGGCCTATTGCCCTTTGGGTCAACCTGCATCTACCAAGAGCTCATCTGCTCCCCCTCCGCCAATCAAAAACCAGAAAATCATCGAAATTGCAAAGAAGTACTCAAAATCGCCAGCGCAAGTTGTTCTTCGATATTTAGTAAGATATTTGTTTTATACCACCGACAGCTATAGCTGATTTCAGCCTAGCACCAATTTATTTTCGATTCATTACTTTTTAATAATAAATTGAAAATCCAATTGCTACTTTTACCAGTTCTCACATCAGATTTAAACTTGGGAGCTGGGGGCTCGACTATTATCAAACCCTCGTAAGATACTGAATTTTAATTTGTTTAAATGTTTAATGATTACTGTTTAAAATTTTAGGTTCAAATAGGTGTTATCCCAATTCCAAAATCAGTGACAAAATCAAGAATTATTGAGAATTTCGACATATTTAATTTTGAACTAACCAAAGATGATGAAGCGGAAATAGATAAAATTAACAGTGGATACAGAATATGTCCATTCACCGAAGTCAAAGGGCATAAATATTACCCTTTTGATATTGAGTTTTAACTGACGTCCAAAAACAAATGATTTTGTTTTAATCTAAATAATAAATAAAATATCTATAGTCATGGGTTATCGATTTATATGATACTGACTTTAATAAAGTAATATTTTTTACGCAAATATTGTTTGTTTTTTTTAAACCGATAATTTTTGTCAAGAAAGATTATGGCAGGTAAACGTGTTATGCAAAAAACAAGCATATACAATTATACATATCTTGAGTCTTTTTATTAGTTCTAATAGTTTATTACGTAACATTACTATTTACGAATAATTAATCATTAATATATTTTGTTTACTTTTTAAATAAGCAAATTAGTATATAAACCAATTACTATATATATAAATTCAATCTTCACTTAGTGATAAGTGATATAAAAATAAAATACTCTAACACGCTATAATACACTGGAGACTGGAGTTGTTTTGTTTAAAAAAATATATATAACTGGCTATAAGTTTCAATTATAGCTGTTAAAATGGTTGCGCCAAAAATTACACTTAACAATGGTTTAGAAATGCCAATCATTGGATTAGGAACATGGGCTGTAAGTACATAAGTAGTTTCTTTAAAATTCAAAACTAGTATTTGTGTCTAAATTCAACACAAATTTATAAAATAGTATCGGAACATCTATCTGTGATTTCATTTTCTAGCGAGTTTTCGGATATTCTAAACGAGAGAACACGATTATGAAATTTTTGTTTGTTTACATTACTCGAAAACGGCAGGATCGATTTTGATGAAGCGCTATCCAAACTTAATAGAATACCTACTTTATTTTCAACTACATATGTTTCCATTAAAATTTATATTAACGCAAGTGAAATCTCGCGCTAAACCTAGTTTTACGTTTTTATGTCTTTGTACCGATATCAGTTGAAAAACGAAGACTCGATTTTAATGAAATTTGATACACTATCAAGTATCCAGGACACCGAGGGTAATTTTATCCTGCTATACTCGGGTGAAGGATACGATTCCCGCTAAAACCGGTATTTAGGATACAAACGGGCAAAGTAATTAGTAAATCAATGATTTATTGCCTGTATAGTCAAAACCAACTGAAGTAACAGAAGCTGTGAAAAACGCAATAGATTTGGGATATAGACACTTTGATTGTGCCCATGTTTACGGTAACGAAGCTGAGGTTGGAAGAGGAATACGGGAGAAGATTGCCGATGGAACGATCAAACGGGAAGATGTCTTTGTCACAAGCAAGGTGAAACTATTTCCTCATTTAGATTTATGTGGTCTAGAGATGGAGTATTTCTCCTTCTTTCAAAAAGTACCCGAACCAGATACGGTTCCGTAAAAATTGTCAGATAAGTTTCTCTTTTTTTTTCAGAAATCCAACAACTTTTTTTAGTTCTTAATCAAAAGGTTCTCCTTCTTTTCAAAATCCAGAAACCTAATTCAGATAGAGATCCTGCCGCCATCCCTAAATTATACAAAAAAAACGTTGTAGCTTGCGTTACCAAGGTTTTCCTTATATTTCTTCGCCGTTGAATCACTTCCCCTTTAACATTACCAAACAGATATATTGCTAAAGAAGTTTCATTTCAAAAACAAAACGTCATTTTCGTAATTATTTTTAGTTGTGGTGTACTTTTCATTCTAAAGAATCTGTAGTTCCTGCTTGTAGAAGATCAATTGAGAAATTCGGATTGGATTATTTAGATCTGTATTTAATACATGCACCGTATGGTTTTGAGGTAAAAAACCTACTTTTACTAACACATCGATTGATATGAAAATTATCACGTTAAATAGTAGATAAACCAGTGGTAATGATATATATGTTTCTAAATATTTGTTATTATAAATAAGATCTTATTTAAAACTAATCCGAGAATGATGAAATGTGGACACTTTATAATTATCAAATTCAAACATTATTATGCAATGCCACGGAATGTACTGATAAATAATTAGATTGTTCATATTTTAATAAATTGCTTTATTTTAATCAGAGTCGCACTGCAGGTAGATTTTCACAAATCAAAAGTTTCATTGGTTCATTAATGAAACTGAAAATAAAGTTTACGGTGTACACTCTAAAACTGAATAAAAGTAGAATCAGACTTCAAGTTAACTGTAAAAAAATAACTGTGTAGTTTATAAATCGAAAAAGCGATTGAAGTGTTCACTAGTTTCTCGATATTTTCTCAATGTTTCTCGTCTCGAAGGCAACACTTTATTTTTGCTTTTAGGAAGATGAGAAATTTTTTTTTCCCGAAGCACCAAATGGCAAAATAATGTACAGCGATGTGGATTACATTGAAACATGGAAAGGGATGGAAGATTGCGTGGAACTGGGAATAGCAAAAAGTATCGGTTTATCAAATTTCAACAGCGAGCAAATAACACGTGTGTTGTCAATTGCAAAAATAAAACCTGTTAATAATCAAGTTGAATGCAATCCAAATCTAAACCAGAAACAACTAATTAAATTCTGTAAGGAGAGAGAAATTGTTGTTACTGCATATTGTCCTTTAGGACGACCTGGATTTGTTGATACAGCACCTGGAACTCCCACTCAAAGTTTGAACGATGAAAAAATAAAAGATATTTCCTTGAATTATGGAAAAACGCCAGCACAAGTTATTCTTCGATATTTGGTAATAATGGTTACATGATCTACTAATTAGAAACTAGGGTCTACCCTAAAGACCATATCTAATCACACTGAACATTTTAAATTTCGTAAAATTGTGCCAAAAATTTGAATCCATATCAGTAGATATCTTCGAAAAATTAAAAAGCTCAAAATATTTTTTTTTTTATTTCTTATTGATTGATGCATTCATTGATGATGATGTTGAGTCCTTTATCATCATCTTCAATACCTGGAAAATAGTACCGCTCCGGTCTACAAAAAGCACATTTTCATTAATAACCCTTAAGATATAGTTGTAAGTATGCCGAACTCGGACTTGTAAAATTATTTATTTGTATTTTAGATTCAAATCGAAGCGTATCCACTACCGAAGTCTGTCAATAAAGCAAGATTGAAAGAAAACATTAACATTTTCGATTTCGAACTCTCCAAAAAAGAAATGGATTATATTGATACTTTGGATAAAAATTATCGTATTTGTCCGTTCTATGAAGTTAAAGATCATCCTTTTTATCCATTTAATGTCGACTATTGATCTCAGAAAAACCATCAACATATAATAATATATGTTTACGAGAAAGAATATATGATTTAAATAATTTGAATCAAACGCTCTGAGTATAGATATAGCTAAGCAAGTTATGACGATATATTGATTTTAAGTATAATTAGACTTAATATTTGTTTAAGAATAATAAGTAGACAATAAAGAAACAGCCATCGTTCGTTCATTTTTTTTCAGAATTTAATCATCATTATCATAATTAATGCCTCCTCAAAACTTAAACCTTATATCACCGCATTTCTCATATTCGTATTTATATTCCATTTCCATTTTGGTTAATGCTTGAATGTTTTTATTATAAATCTTCACTTTCCAAATTTAAGAACTGGTGAAAGTATCAATTAAAATTTTAATGAGAAATTGCTCTTAAATATTTCGCTACCAAATAAAAATCTATGAGAAACCTGGTCAGAAAATTAACACCATGATAAAATTATCACCAGCTAGCAGTAGGTTATATATATTTACAATCTACGCCACTGTGTTTTGTTCGAACTATATTGTTTCTAAACAGAGAATACACAATATGTAGGTTGAAGGTCGAGCAACGATAAATCCAAAATACAAATTTCTGTTTTATTTTCTTTTGATAAAAACATAGCCGAGAAAATTTTATAATAATATCAATTCTGTTTTGTCTTAAAGTCAGTAAAATGATACCAAAAGTGAGGCTAAACAATGGGCAATTAATGCCGGTTATTGGCTTGGGAACATGGCTGGTAAATATATATTTCCACAAATAATATAGTTTGTAGATAGACTACATTTTAAACGTTCGACAACTAAATAACTAATATCATAAATTACTGTATTTAATTTTTAAGTGGCTGTAGTGACCGTTCGTCCGACTTTCTTCGGGCATTTTCGGTTTATTCAAATATCAAGGTTATCGACGTTTGCGCTATTCAAAATAGTACAAAAATAGCAAAATTAATCCGATTACTTTCACTGACTTTTTGCCATTTTGTTTTCTTTTTAGTTTAGTACTTAGTATATTACTAAATACCTTCCCGAATCAAAATTATGAACCCAGTAAAATTTCGCTGTAGTAAATCGCCAATAATTAATGATTCCAATAAAAAGATTGTTCCATTTTTTTTGCCAAAATCGGGTACTGGCAATTTGTAGCTAAGTTATGGAATTATGCTGATGATAATACCGATATACCTGAATTTTAGATATGACATTGAGTAGTAATTTGTTATTAAATAATAGTGAAGTTTTATTCATTAATGTTTTCAAGTCAAAACCAAATGAAGTCACACAGGCAGTTAAAGATGCTATCGATGTTGGGTATCGCCATATTGATTGCGCCTATTTCTATGAAAACGAAAAAGATATTGGAGCAGGAGTCAAGCAGAAAATTCGTGATGGAGTGGTAAAAAGAGAAGACTTGTTTATTACTAGCAAGGTGAGACAGAGACAAACCAACTAATAAATAATAAGTATTTTCAATAATAATCTAATTATTCAATTGAAAATTTCAATAATTCCAAAATAGAACCGGCGAAATGGATTGCCACATAAATAACAGTATCCCAAAAATCTCAAGTAACGATGTATTGAGCGATTTTTTATTATTGGAAAGAAAAATAAATAAAACATTACAACACGATCCTAGGACGACATTTCCTGTTTCTAATTTCGTTTGGTTTGAATTAGTAAATATTTTAGTTTTCAGTGCATTGATATTGAATACTCACGCTACCCGAACGGGCTTTAATTAACAGGAAAAAGCCCATGTTTGTGACGTCTCCTAATAGATTTTTTTTTTCTAAATTTTAGTTATGGAGCACATTTCATAGAAAGGATCTAGTCATTCCTGCGTGTAAAAAATCGGTAGAGAATTTAGATTTGGAGTATTTAGATCTATTTCTTATCCATTCTCCAGCAGCGTTTAAGGTAAGCTTAATCTTAATTATCGTAATTTCAGCGTAGATGGATTAAAGATATCCTATTTTTATAAAAATGAATCCACTCATTTTCGAGTATTTCCTTTTCAAACAAGCAAACATTAATTTGGAAAAGTTTTCTCCCTTCTAGGTAAGAATACGAAATTACGGACAGAGGTCCCATTACTATTGCATACATTACTTAAATAGTAAGAGTTCTTTCACCATTCAGAATTGCTGATACCTTGTTTTAGGAAGGCGGCAGTTTAATGCCAGAAGACAAAGACGGAAAAATACAATTTAGCGATGTAGACTATGTAGAAGTATGGAAGCAATTAGAAGAATGTGTTAAATTAGGTTTGACTAAAAGCATTGGCGTTTCAAACTTCAACAGCCAACAAATTGAACGTTTGTGTTCGAATGCCAACATTAAGCCAGTAAATAACCAAGTCGAATGCAATCCAAATATCAATCAAAAGAAACTGATTAAATTTTGCAAAGAAAGAGGTGTTGTCATAACGGCATTTTCACCATTAGGGGCGCCAGGATTTGAGGAAACACTACCGGGTACACCTAGTATTGAGCATCCAAGAGTTATTGAAATTGGGAAGAAATACGGGAAAACTGCTGCACAAGTTGTTCTTCGATATTTGGTGAGTGATTCGAAAATATCAAAATCCTGACACAGATCCAGTAAGTTAGCTCACAAAATAAATAATAATAATAATTTTGTTTCAGATCCAAAATGAAGCATATCCATTACCCAAAACAGTGAAGAAAACGAGACTTGTTGAGAACATTAGTGTGTTTGATTTTGAGCTAACCAAAGAGGATATGGATTTCATTGATACATTAAACACGGGCTACAGAGTGTATCCTTATCCTGAATCAATAGAACATAAGTACTATCCTTTTAATATTGAATATTAATCCTTATAACCCAATTCATCATTTCATGTTATATTTTTTTTACAAATATTATATTTTTTTAATTAAATAATAAATTAGCAATATGAATAATTACAACAACAAATATGTAGACATTTACTTTAGTTTTTAATGTTGTCTTTAAAAAAAGATGATGTGTGCTTAAGGCTCACGTATTCGCGCCCTCTCTTGTTCATATATAATATAATTATACTAGTACCGCGGCTTTATTTCTTTCTCCTTGCTCCCACTATTACTTCCGTCACGCTTTTTCCACATTGGAATTACTTCTACCTACCGTGCTTAAAGAAGTTTCACTTCAAAAACTTATTACTGAAAATTGTTATACGCAGATTTTAATGCAAACGAAATTTCATTTTAAATCACGTTCAAATCTCTAGATTCTACGCTCATGGAATAACGCCTATATTGCATTGTAGCACTTCTGAAGTGAAAGTGCAATATTTTTACGACAGATGATATAGAAACAAAACAATTTGTTTTTTAATAAGTGTATTAGACAAGTAATTTGCAATATTGAATGTTTTAAAGTCAGTTTGAAGTGTCGCCTGATTATAATTAGTGTTGTTGAGTTTAAACTATATCATATTGACAATTTTTAAAAGATTGTTACCTAAATGGAGATACCAACCGTCAGATTTAACAATGGGTTTAAAATGCCAGCTATTGGTCTAGGGACTTCACAGGTAAGTTTTGTTACATGAAATCATAATCAATATTAAAATAATATAAAAGAGTCAGCCCTGGATCTATGATTTTTCCCGAACCGGAACAGAAACTTGATAGTGGTGCTCCCTTTCCACATATAATGGGTGGTATTGTTTGTAACCGGGAAAGGAGAATAATTTCGATAATTTTTTTAAAAGATTCCATTTCCTCAATTCAAGAGATTCATTATCTATATATAAATGATTGTAAATGATGACGCATCAAATATAATTCAATTTTTTTGTTTAGTCCGCCCGCGATGAGTTGGAGCAAGCCATTAAGGACGCTATTGATGCCGGCTATAGACATTTCGATACGGCTTATATGTATGATAACGAAACGTATGTAGGAAATGCTTTAAGAGAAAAAATGGCCGATCGAACTGTAACAAGAGATGAGATTTTTGTTACAACCAAAGTAAGAATTCACCATTATATTTATAAATATATTTTATAAGTTATAACATCGGTGATCATAACGTCCAGTTATCAACGGGACAGCACCTTTTTTAAGCCAATGCTGTCCCCGAGACAAAAATGTCCCGTGATGCAAAAATTAAATAATTACTGTGGCCATTTCAGTTATGGAACACATTTCATTCCAAGGAACTCGTCGTGCCGGCTTGTAAAGAATCATTAAAAAATTTAGGATTGGATTATGTAGATCTATATTTAATTCACTGGCCAATAGGATATAAGGTAATTTTTTTTTATTGTATTGGTCTATTCACAGAGCCCGAAAAACGCTTTTGAGGAACTTGGGTTAATGTGATTTGGTGGCCCCTTTTCCAAAGAGAAGTAAATGTTTTATAAGTCAGCGTTATCTTACGCCCAGGGGTGCCAGGTATCCGCTTTTCACTCGGATAGCCCGGTATTTCAGTGTCTTGTCCGGGTGAAAAATGAAAACACACCCTTTTTTTTTCTTGCTTACACCTTACATACATAACAAAACTGTTAGGGCTTTGAAGTTCTTAACAGGCCATTCCATGGAGCTCTAGTCTTGTCTGGAAGGCACCAGTTACTATTTATTCGTATTTTCATTAGGAAAACGCTGGAATATTCCCAAAAGAAAACGGAGAAATCGTATTGAATGATGTCGATTATTTAGACACTTGGAAGGAAATGGAAAACTGCGTGAAACTTGGATTAACGCGTAGTATCGGTGTATCAAACTTCAATAGCCAACAATTAGATCGTTTAATTTCTAAAGCTACTATTAAACCCGTTAATAACCAAGTTGAATGTAACCCAAATATAAACCAATCGAAACTAATAAAATTTTGTAAGGATAGAGACGTAATTATAACTGCTTATTGTCCTTTGGGAAGACCTGGCAAAGCTTCCAGACCTGAATATCCCCATTCAAGTATTGATGAACCGAAAATTATCAAATTAGGGAAAAAATACAGAAAAACTGCAGCCCAAATTATTTTAAGATATTTGGTAAGTGATAATTTAATTTTAACGAAACTAGCTTTTGTTCGCGGCTGTGTTCACGTGAACGTCGATTTTGTGACGCAGGATTAGCTCGAATTAAAATTTAAAGTTATTATTATTATTATTACTATCAGTTTTCTGGCAAAAGAAGAGTTCGACGAGCCTAGCTTTTTGTAAATATACTACTCATAAGTTTTGGTATGTCGTAGGTAGGGGTTCTCTGATGATGCTATAAATGATGGCGGGTCTATAAATTATATTATAAGGGCTAGAATAATTATTGTATTAAACAGAAACTAATTATTTATTTCAGTTTCAAAACGAAGCTTACCCACTTCCAAAATCGGTAACGAAATCACGAATAATCGATAACATTAATATTTTCGATTTTGAATTAAATGAAGAAGACCTGACAATTATTGATTCACTAAACACAAATCGACGAATTTTGCCAGTTTTAAATATGAAACATCATAAATATTATCCATTTAATATAGAATTTTAATGTTGTGTTACCTACTTGATAAGAAATATTTAAAATTAATAATTTGTAAAAAATATATATATGTATTACCTATGTATAACAGTCTTCTCCTAAAAACGATTCCTATTTTAAATTTAGATGATTCCTTAATCTTTAAATAGACGCCGATGACCTCAGTTGTCGAGCATATATCATTTACAATAATAATATCTACTACAATTTTTCAACTTGAACAAAATGTTACATTTTCAAAGAGGAAATTATTAATTGAATATATCTATTCCAACTACCAACAGCCACACAATACACAATTTTACAACAAAATACATTTTTTTTTTTGGAACTGACCTACCCAACTTGGCAACTAATTTACCAATATCGTCTTAAAAGCAATTTTTTATATTCAAATATTAAAATTATTTTTTATTAATGAAAGTATGTATTTTAAATATTTGCGTTATAAAATTTACAATGTCATAAATTTATAATTTATATTTAATATTTCATGTTATTTTTTTATTTAGATAAATGTAAAATTTTTAAACAAATAACTGTTTCGCACAATTTTAAACGGTTATTAATTATTTCTAATTTTTTCGCCTTTCGAAAAAATGTCTTCAATGTTCCAAAACTGAGCTTAAACAATGGCAACTTTATACCAACTACGGGTTTGGGTACATATAAAGTAAGCTAAATTATTTACGCTTTATTTTAATCGTAGATTTATTGAAAAAACGCAAGTTATTTAGTTATAAATGCTTTTGGAATAATGCAAAAGTAATAACAACTAACAGGCATTTTTAATCAATAATAGAGCCCGGTTCATTGTTTGCGTTTTTAAAATAGAATAAAAAGAGATAAACTTATCGTCAAATGCAAATGAAAGAAAGAAAGAATATAGTTGATGTAACATATAAATACTGACCTTTAAAATTTTCCAAGCTTATCAACTAATTAAAAAACATTGACTAACATAGGCGTACAGCGTTTTTTTTTTAAATTTTGAATTGAAAAAAAATCTAAACGTACAATTCGAACAACGCTTTCAATTTTCTTCAGGCATATGCAGGGCAAGCAGCGCAAGCTATAAAAGATGCAGGACACTGGTACTTTAATTGCGCACATTATGTTTACGGAAATAAAAATGAAGTTGGGACTGCAAATAATACGAGGTTGACTCTAATTAAACGATTAATTAGAGTGGTTGTGATCCTTGATTAATGTTGGAGAAATTTGGATAAAATCCATGGCATAGGAATCAAACAGTAATACTGAATTTAAAATTCACTAAAGTTTCGGTACGCTTTGCGCCATCTTCAGAGTTTCAAATGCTGTCAAATCATATTAGTATTTTGTCGAATAAAAATTGTGAATATGGTATGTTGGCTTCACTAATGTACAGAATTATTGATAAGATGGTTAATTGTAAATTAAAGATATTGGATAAATATATTGGTTAAGATTAGTTTATGCCATTAATTAAAATTATCACTATTAAAAATGATATTAACCACTCTAGATTTTTCAAGTCTTAAAAAAAATCTAGAGTGGTTACCATAATTTTTATCTTCGGGGCTCCTCACTCTTTGATGGTTTAAACTATTGATACCTACAAATATCTCCTGCACTCTTAATCTTAAATCCGTTCCCCTCAACTAAAAGCAGTTTTAGCTTTTCCGACGCTATTTTGGGTAAACGTCAAATGAAGGACCAAGAATCGCACTACAGATCCTGTACAGGCGAATTTTTTAGAAAAAGTTTTGGCTACGTGTCAATGATCACGTAATTTACACATATTTTTTAAGTTGTAAGTTTTTTCAGGAATTTGTTTTTCAATTTTTCGCCTGTAGGTTCTGTAATATGATTCTCGATTTTTCATTTGGCGCGCACCCAAACCCTTTAGCTTTAAAAAATAGCTTTTAGGGGGGGGAAAGGATTTAATGTTTAATAATAATAATAATGAGCTTACAGACATTCAGTCTAATAACCCACAAAGTTTAAAATTTCCATTAAAATATTTTTTAAAGATCTCCACAGATCATGATATCGCCGACTTTTTTTGTACAATATTATACTCAACAAACATACATACACTACAATGACTTTTTTAATTAAAAGCATCAATATAATTGACTTTATTTCCACTACCCCTTCTTCGAACTTTCATCTATAATCTACAGTAAATAAACGGATTTTAAATAATAATGAAAATAACTTAGAATCGTTCGTAGGGAAGAAATCAAATATTCCCGCCATTATTAGCCGGAAGTACAAGGTGTTTTATGTTGGCCGCGGCGAATCATGACGGGCCTCGCTGTGCTATTCGCTGGATTCGGTGTAAGATTTAGTAGTTGCTTACATACGCCGGCGGAAAGTAACGCGTTCAAAATTATAACACATATCCTGTCAAAAAGGTCATTGAAAACCATGCCTGTTGCACCAACAATCAAACTAAACAATGGAAAATCGTTTCCTGTTATAGGGCTTGGAACTTACTTGGTAAGAATATTTTTTAAACTATATATTCTTATTGCTGCTGTAGGTGTTATACTTCTTAATAATACCGCTCTACTACCTTTTATGAAAACATTGAACGTGTGGCACAAATAATTAGAATTTATATGTAAATCTAAATTTATCGTTTTTTTACTGAATTAATTTACACCTAACGGTTTCAATATATTTTATAAGTAACATTTTATCAAATCACAAATAGTTGTTATCATTTGTTTAAAACAAATGAAAACTGAAATATTTGAATGCTGATAATAACAATATCATTGTAATGAGTAGATTGGTACTTTTTGACGCACTTACATAATATTAATTTTATAAATATGTAAAAAATATTTAATTTTTATAGTCAATTAATGCGCTCAACGTATAAAATTAGAAATTACATAAGAAGGACAGAACATACAAAATACGGGGTTAGTAATGTTGTTCTCTCTGTTTTTCAAATAGCAAAAAAGAAATATTTAGTTCAATTTTGAATATGTATCAGACGTTAAAATATTTTATTTTTCTAAATTAAACATAAAAAAAATATCTTTTCGCATTTTTTTTGGAGTAAGTTTTGATATTAAAATATGAGGTTTCAAAAAAAGATAGGTAGGTTCTGTTACGTTGGTACCTATTTTGATTGTTGAACCGAGGTCATTTAAGTTTTATAAAAAGCATTTTTTTATATCTTCTTGTGATACTGCTTGATAAATTTATATGCTTAATTGCTTCCCCGTTTTATATTGTAAAAGCAAATAATTATTAAAATATCTTCATTTTATGGTAAATCTGAGCAAATTAATAAATACATTTTTCGAATATTACTTTAAGAGCAAAAAGTTTTACAGAAACTACATAATTCTGAAAAAAAAATTAAGTGAAGTTGTCAGATTTTGATCCTCCATTTTTCATCTGATTTACAATCGATACTTTTTGTATTTGCAGTCCGATCCAGGTGCCGTTACCGAAGCCGTTAAGATTGCCATCGATACCGGTTACAGACATTTCGACTGTGCATACTTTTATGAAAATGAAAAAGAAGTCGGAGAAGGAATTCGTGCCAAAATCGATGATGGGACAGTGACCAGAGAAGAGTTATTTGTGACTAGCAAGGTAGCGTTATCTCTTTTTAAAAAACGCTGATAACCTCAGATGTTGAGCGTCTATAATCTACAATCTCCCTCTCTTTTTAAAAACTTGATAAATAAAGACATTCTGAGCACTTATGACTTAATAAATCAATACCAACATCTTAAAAGAAACGGGATCGAGTTTGGGATATTTTGTATAATGCCCTGAGATAAAACATGTTTCCAGAATTTTTATCCGTCTGTATTTTTGTACCAGCATCA
Source organism: Venustoraphidia nigricollis (assembly GCA_034508555.1). Classification (NCBI taxonomy): domain Eukaryota; kingdom Metazoa; phylum Arthropoda; class Insecta; order Raphidioptera; family Raphidiidae; genus Venustoraphidia; species Venustoraphidia nigricollis. Next base: position 1,290,600 of record JAVRKA010000020.1, read on the forward strand.
CTAAAGAATGATTGGATAAAACTAGTACTCTATCAATTGGTACATAAACTTTTAGCTAATTATATTGGGTACAGGCTAGCCAGGGGCGTAATTATAACCATTTGAGGCATGTGGCAAATGGAGCCCTCCTTCAATGTAAAGAAGCTCAACCACCGGCAACGTTTATCTTTTTCTGACAGATGCGTTCAAATCTTGATATATTTTTTTGTTTAATTTGTGTATATACTTTAGTACATAGTAATTGAATACAAAACTAATAAATTTTACTAAATGTTGAAATAATAAATGCTAGGATCATCCTGTGCTTACGACCCTTTCGGGCCGGAGGCCCGTGACATTTTTCCCGTCCTGCTACCCTATTGTTACGCCACTGAGGCTAGCAGAAATATATTTTAAATAAGAAAATGATAATCCGTATTATTTTTTCACAGTTATGGAATACTTTCCATTCCAAAGAACTCGTGGTACCTACATGCAAAAAAACTTTAAAAAATTTGGGATTGGATTATTTGGATTTGTATCTAGTCCACTGGCCGTTTGGTATGAGGGTAAGAATTTCATGCTAATTAAGGTATTTGTCGTGGTACAATATTGTCAAAAAGTTATAGATTATACGCGCCACAAAAGTATACTAGCTTGTAACTAAGTGATCCATAATTTGTACGCAAGACTGTACCCGTGGAAACGTAACCCATACAGTATTCATATGCATGTATAGTTTTCTATAAATTGTTGAACTTTAAACCGTTATTTATAAATCATTAGACGGTAAAAAATTTTTTCTTATTTTTTTTTAAACTCATAACAAATGCATTGAAAGACTGTCAGTTTTTGGAACGTTTCTGACAGTTAGTTCTTTTTTATAAATAAGAAACTGGTTCAGAACTCAGAGATCGTAAACAGTCAATGTTAATTATCAAATTTTTAATTGAATTTATCTCGGATTATATACGGTCGATTGACTTCAAATTTTCAGGGTAATTGTATTATCATGTCCTTAATAAGTATACAAAAATTAAGAATTTTCTGACCGTGTGCCTTAACCACGACAACTACCTTAATGTTTCATATTTATGACCAGACAAAACCATTTTTTTTGCAATTTTCTATTTTGATTCATATTAATTTTAGGAAGGAGGCGATCTCTCTCCTAGAGACAAAGACGGCAATCTGGAAGGAACAGATGTCGATTATATCGAAACTTGGAAAGGTATGGAAGAGTGCGTTACTCTAGATTTGACCAAAAGTATCGGTATATCGAACTTCAACAGCGAACAAATCGAAAGATTATTATCGGTCGCTAAAGTGAAACCTGTAACTAACCAAGTTGAGTGTAACCCAAACATCAATCAAAAGAAGTTAATTGAATTTTGCAAAGCTAGAGATATTACTGTAACCGCTTATTGTCCTTTGGGTCAACCGATTTCTGATAAAAAAAAGAGTTCATCGGCACCCCCTCCGCCGATTAAAAATGAAAAAATTATTGAAATTGCAAAAAAACACTCGAAAACTGCAGCACAAGTTGTTCTTCGGTATTTGGTAAGTTCTAGTTTTTTCCAGCGATGCAATGTGATTTTAATATTAATTCTATTCTTTTGTTAATTGCAGGTACAAATCGGTACTGTACCAATACCAAAATCAGTGACAAAATCAAGAATTATTGAAAATTTTAACATTTTCGATTTTGAGTTGAGTAAAGATGATTTAGCAGAAATCGATAAAATAAATAGTGGGTTCAGAATATGTCCATTCAACGATCTCAAAGGACATAAATATTATCCATTTGATATCGATTTTTAACCAAAAACGAAATTACACAAATTCAAAGACTCAGGTAGATTTATTTCGTTCCGTTTCTAAATTATTTTTGAAATAATCACCTTCTAGTACAATGACTTGAATACAGGGACGCGCTAAAAATGTCAATAACAGAAATACAAGAATATTTTTGAGTAATGTTAATATCATTTACGACCATAATTTATAATCTGAATTAATGAAATAAAATAACGGGAAATATGGACAATTGAATGTGCAATAATTTTATTTTCTTGCCAACGTTTCGTCAACTTTGTTGTCAGGGCTCAGTAATTTTGAGTAATGTGAATTACAATATAAAAGACGGAATAACGGTCGATAAATACAAATCTGTTAATTGGTAAAACAAACTTTACGTTACAGTATTGTTTTTTGACACAAATATATTTTTATACTTGTTATTTAATGAAATTTAGTGACGGAGCGGCCAATTGTTTTCAAATTCTACTATCAACGAAACAATTTTATGTGTTCACTAATGTTATACAACTACAGTGTCTAATAATATTTAATCAATGAATGACTAATTATGTTATAATAAAGTTTTATTGGTAGTTCAACAGAATTTTTGTTTATTTATTCCTGAACGAAAACGATACTTTATGTATGTAAAAGATTCATGCGAAAACAACAGTATTAGAGATGGGAAAAACGGATCTTTTTAGTGATCTGCATCTTTGTATCTGGATCCCGTATGTGAGCCGGCTCACTGAACCGGTTCAAAAAGAGTCGAGTTCTGAATATGTTACTGCAGTCTGCCACTGAGTTACCTAGTTCAGTCAATCATATCACGACCTGTATAGAATCAAGAATGCATAGCCAAACATGTGAGCTGATAGATGCATCAAAGCAAAAACTGATACGTAAGTGTGAAATGTGCTTCGGTGTGTTAAGTGTTTCACTGAGTTATGCGGATCCGTTGATCCGTCGGCTCAAAAAAAAGTGAGTCGGCTGTCACGGATCTTCTGTCGGAGCCGGCTCACTGAACCGGTTCAAAAAGAGCCGAGTTCTGAATATGTTACTGCAGTCTGCCACTGAGTTACCTAGTTCAGTCAATCATATCACGACCTGTATAGAATCAAGAATGCATAGCCAAACATGTGAGCTGATAGATGCATCAAAGCAAGAACTGATACGTAAGTGTGAAATGTGCTTCGGTGTGTTAAGTGTTTCACTGAGTTATGCGGATCCGTTGATCCGTCGGCTCAAAAAAAAGTGAGTCAGCTGTCACGGATCTTCTGTCGGAGCCGGCTCACTGAACCGGTTCAAAAAGAGTCGAGTTCTGAATATGTTACTGCAGTCTGCCACTGAGTTACCTAGTTCAGTCAATCATATCACGACCTGTATAGAATCAAGAATGCATAGCCAAACATGTGAGCTGACAGATGCATCAAAGCAAGAACTGATACGTAAGTGTGAAATGTGCTTCGGTGTGTTAAGTGTTTCACTGAGTTATGCGGATCCGTTGATCCGTCGGCTCAAAAAAAAGTGAGTCGGCTGTCACGGATCTTCTGTCGGAGTCGGCTTTTTGAACCGGTTCAGATCTGAGTTACCCAACTCTAAACAGTATCTCTTTTAAATTACAATATTGACGATCAAAGATTTTAGAAATTTTTAACATACATTCTAAAGCAAACTAGATGCAGGCATTTTGTTAGTGTATTTGCCATATGGCAACATACACTATTGGCGTCGGTCGGATGGCGGGACCTAGGGGTCGGACCAAAATTTCTCGACGTTTTATAACCTCCTAAACACTTTGGTAACATTTTTATAAATGTTTATATATATATGTATATATATATATATATATATATAAGCGTATATATATATATATATATATATATATATATATATATATATATATATATATATATATATATATATATGTGTGCGGGCAATAACTTTCGAAAGAGTTAATTGATTTTAGCGAAATTTGGCCCACGTGTTGAAATCCATCACCGCAAGAAGCCTATTTAAAATGGGCATAATCGGGCCATTTTAAGTGTAGTTTTTAGGGGTTGAAAAATGTTTTTGGGCCCCAAAATACCGAAAAAATTCTCAGAATCCTTTCAAAATTGACATTTAACCCTCCAGTAGTAATTAAAAAGTGTCCCTAAAATTTTAATAAAATTGGCCCGACAGGACCGGACTTACAAATTTTATAAAAACACTACTTTGCAGATAGTGAATTATTTACTGAAAGTTGTATATAATTTGGTATAGAAGTTCGATTGATAATAATATTGCAATTAAGAAAAAAAATGTTATTTTAAGGGGTGTATTAAGGAGTCAAATTTTTTATTTTGCCCAAAAACCAACCTAAGTTCGCATAATAAAGCCCCATTGCCTGTATAAGCAAATACACTATATTGTCGGCAGGGTTTTGGCACTGCGACCCGGGGTTTTTTGCTTGTTATCGGCGTGATTCTTTTACAAGCGCGAGTAATATAAGACGTGAAGTCTGACCAAAACTTCGGGTACCTTCGACTAACAATTAAAACTTGGTAAAACGTTCAACTTCGGCCAAAATCAGGCGGAAGGTTTTCCAAAGCCAAAATTTGCTGAATAATTGAGTATGCTGGCGCTGATGAGGGAGCGCGAATAAATGACAAAGTGGTGTCAACTTCAACGCTGTTGCGTTCAGGTTACAATAATCATTTTCCCTTGCTTTTTACTAAAACTAAAGTTTCATGAATTTACAGAATGAGTTCTCAATAGTATATTATGGGTTGAAAGTTGAAATTCCTGCACTGCGCGTAACATGATGTCCGAGGCGAAGCCAAGTTTAGTGATCTAAGCTTAAAATGTGCGGACTTTAAACGTCCAATTTTTACATCGATGGAAACACGACATTATAAGTTTATACATTTTTAGACTTATAGAGTTTTGAGTGTCAAAATATCAAATAGAATCACACTCGTAAACTTACCTTACAAAAAAACACATATAACTTATAAACGCGCCGTAGAAAAACATTGCATAAAAAATATATATAATTTTTTCAAGTTTTAGCTAAACTTATAGATTAACATGCATGCCCTGCGCCCCCGAGGAACGGAGCCAGTGCTGGTTAACCCTGAGCACGGACCGCCTTCCCCCGGGAGAGAAAATAACCAACACCACAAATACGATTTCGGGATCAACGGGGTGGGTCAGGGAGGTCGTAAAGCGATCTAGACTACATTTTTTTCGTTAGATAATCTAAAAAAACCGAGAGAAGATTTCAACGATAAACGAATTTCGATTATTTTCCTTTAAACAATTAATTTATGAATAATTATTAACTAAAGTTTTAAAAATTGCAAAATATTTATTTTTTAAGTAAATATCATATGAAACTAATAAATGAATAAACTGATGTTTTTAAAGAAGTAATACAAAAATAGTTTCATTTAATTAAAAGAAAAAAAAATACTTTAAAACATGAATTTGAAATTTAAATATTAACTTTATTTCACGGAGGGCTTTCTAAGAAGGGACCACGTTGAGCAGATCATACGTATTTTCAGTACTTTTTTTCTAAAAGCATTTTGACGCTTCAAACTACAGACTTTTTTAAATGACACAAAATTAAGATTTTTGTTATTATGAAGTCTAGAAAATACCATTTGGCCAACAATGATATTTTAAGTGCTTTTATTAGCACGTTTTTCTAATTTAATGTAAATGATGAATTTCGATTGATTTTCCTAATTTTAACTATAAAAAGGTTGATTTTTGGAAAAAAATTTGGTTGATTAAATTTGGAAAAACATTTTGTTAAAAAAAAAAAAAAAACAACAACAACTGACAACAGAAAAAGACTGAAAATCAACGTCAAAAAATAAAAAAAAAGAGAATCACCAGAGCGAAATGAGAGTTTTAGACTATTTGTCTGTGAAAAGCCTAAATCCACAAAATCCTACACGCGGAGAGAAAAAACAATCACCGCCCTTCACAGCGTCCGCTAGTCCTCGCTCTGATCCCAACAGGCGTACATTTATTTTTGTGACTGGACTTACAGCTGCTGCGACAGGACGTTAAGTCCGCTGTAAGAACGAAATTGCCGGACAACCTTTTTCGTACCGGTACGAAGCGAGCGGTCCTGAGACTAGAGCCCTAGGTGCGGTCCAACGCGGATGTCCTAGTAATGGGGGTCATGGACCGCGGAATGCGGAGCTAGCTAGAGAATAACAATAGTGCACGACGTACCTGCAGGTGCCTTGCAACAATGCCATGCGAAGACAGACGGCAAGCCGTACACTTGAATCCGATGACAAATAATATACATGTGTAATGTGTTGTCCCTAAAACTCGCGAAACGCAGTATTCCACCGGGAAAATTCGACCACCTTAACGCTCCTAGCGCGATGGAGGCTAAACCTTAACCCAAAAAAAGCACAGCGACCTTTACTTATGGAAAACACAACCGATTTTTACTACGAAAAACACAGCCCTTCGATTTTCACAATAGAAAACACGACAAGTGCAATTTTCACTACGGAAAACACAGTTAACTCGATTTTCCCGATGAAAGGTACAGCTATTGGCTTTCGTTTGGAAGCTAAGGTAGTTTCAACCGAGCCAAGACCTAATATTTTAAGGGCGGACACCATCGCAGGTGATCACTAATCGCGAAGTCCTGTCCGACCTACACGCGTAAGGACACAGTTGGCCGAACGGCGCCCTATGGCTGCCCTAACAGCTAACGTTCCCAAAAGGAACCTCTGTGGAAAGAAACCCTAAACACAGCAGTGCAAACAATAAAAAGATCCTCCCTAAATAGTTCATCGAAGTCTAAAGTTACAATTAAACTGCTGCAATAATTCTAAAACTAACGATTAACGAAAAATCATGAATGATGTTGTGATAAGGCCACTTGCACCAATAGCGATCAACCAGTTTATGAGAATTTAATCGTGCATATTTGAAAAGTTTGTTTTTTTTTACATTTGAGAATTAAACTTAATCTGAGATATTTAAAATAATACACACAATTTTGAAAAAGACACGGATCTTATATGTAATTTGACGTTTGCAAACGTGTACAGAGTCAACGCAAATAAATTATTATTATTATTATTATTATTTGAAATTAGGTAAGCGATTAATTGTGTCTTCTCTGAACTGCAGCTAATGGTGAAAGCGGCCAATGTATGATGAAAGTCGCTCACTTTGTACCGCATTTCAATTTTGTTCAACTTCCGTTTGTTGAAATTTAACTTAAAAAAGTTTTAAAGCTTTTCAAAATAATTAGACTTAAATGCGATACAAAACAGGACACATAAGACAATCAAATAAATAAAAAAATGCATCTCACAACGTTCGAAATTGGGTGAATTTTTACAACCACCAAATAAGAAACGTTGTGTTTTACATCTGCAGCAAAATTTTAAAAAGGGCGACCCTAAAAGGCATAAAAAATTGGAAGATTTTACTTTTACATCTATAATAAAAAAATTAAAACGCGATCGCGAAAGTTTGTACCCGATTAAAATATGAAAAATATGTTAAAAGTGATAACTAGAACCTGAAGTTTTATTTATTATTTTTTGAACTTCGAACCATTATTTAATTATTATTGACGCGTATTGCATTGAAACAGTTTTATTGAAAATATAAAACTTCTATCTGTGATCACTTCGTCTGTCACGTGAACTTCTAATAATTCTAGATACCCAAAACCCCTAACCGAGCCAGCTTTCAGGATATATTACAATGAAAATGGAGGACTGTTGTTGGCTCGAGCTCATTGTGACAGGATAAATAATAATTTCTCACTCACCAATATTCCGAAACAAAGTTTCGTCAGCATCTGAAACATACATCGGTTTCCACGACGGCTCCACGTTGTTCCCTGGGACTGAAGAAATGCAGCATACGGGGTTTCTGAGGGCCAGTGGAAATCCGATTTCAGTCTCGGTTGCTAGATCCATGCTGTGTCTGCCGACAATCAAAGCAGGCCGCTTTTCTATTAAAGTTGTAATTATCTGAAATTGCAAATATCTCCAATTTACCCAAAAATATATATTCCCTTCGCCTAAAACAAATCTATTTGAGAACAAAAAAACTAAGAGTATTCTTCATGAAATGCTTAAAATATCAAAATAAAGGTCTCCACAAAAATCCAGCTTGTTCAGAATTTTTTCGAAGTCAAAGTCTAATTTTCCTGGCCTACTTGCCCAAAACGTCAATAAAATTGTGAGCAGATAGTTGAAAATAAAATACAATGCTTATTTTTAAGATTCCTGTAAAAATGAATCTATTACGAAATTTTATATCCATGTATTGTTTATGCAGTTTGTAAATATTTTGTGCAACATAATTATTTCTAAGAAATACAGATTTAACACAGCTGAGAATATTAATTTCAAGTGTGTAGTTTTTTTAAACTAAATAATCTTTGTATACAAAAATTAAAGATTTATATGATTTTTTGATTGATTTTTTTTAGTGTATTTGCCATATGGCAACATACACTATTGGCGTCGGTCGGATGGCGGGACCTAGAGGTCGGACCAAAATTTCTCGACGTTTCATAACCTCCTAAACACTTTGGCACCATTTTTAAAAATGTTTATATATTTATGTATATATATATATATATATATATATATATATATATATATATATATATATATATATATATATGTGTGCGGGCAATAAATTTCGAAAGAGTTAATTGATTTTAACGAAATTTGGCCCACGTGTTGAAATCCATCACCGCAAGAAGCCTATTTAAAATGGGCCTAATCGGGCCATTTTAAGGGTAGTTTTTAGGGGTTGAAAAACGTTTCTGAGCCCCAAAATACCGAAAAAATTCTCAGAATCGTTTCAAAATTGACATTTAACCCTCCAGTAGTAATTAAAAAGTGTCCCTAAAATTTTAATAAAATCGGCCCGACAGGACCGAACTTACAAATTTTATGGAAACACTACTTTGCAGATAGTGAATTGTTTACTGAAAGTGGTATTTAATTGGGTATAAAAGTTCGATTGATAATAATATTGCAATTAAGAAAAAAATGTTATTTTAAGGGGTGTATTAAGGAGTCAAATTTTTTATTTTGCCCAAACACCAACTTAAGTTCGCATAATAAAGCCACCCTGCCTGTATAAGCAAATACACTATATTGTCGGCAGGGTTTCGGCACTGCGACCCGGGTTTTTTTTACAATTTAATTCCTCAAGTTAATAATTACAAATATTTTTTCGACGTAATGTTTATACTGAACTCTCTAGCTTCTAAACTAAATTTCGAAAATCCAACAAAAAATAATTTTTAAGTAGATGTAAAAGCATACGTGTTGTAAGCTTTTACACCTTAAAAATTATTTTTTGGTGGATTTTCAGATGAATCCGCCTCGCTTTATAAAATCCCACTTTCCCTGAACCTTGTTGCTGAAACAAATCAGGACGGGCACCGCTACGTCGAAAGTACGTTACAAGATTCTGATTTCGTCGAGTCAATTATTAAAAACGCCAAAGAAAATCTATTAATTTTTATTTACGTCTATATAGAGAAAATATTTTCGGTACATTAACTATATTTCAAACTGTTAGAAAATTTTTAATACTGATTTATAATTTTAGAAAATTAAATTTCAGCACTGAAATTTAATCTAATGCAACAAATACATGACCTCAGTTATAACACCACAATGTAGAATCAACGCCGCTAGAGAACAGCTGAACCGACGCGTACAGACTTTGTGCAAAATCAGTCTTGTACAGATCTGATCACGGCAAATTTATGCATTATGCAATCAGATTTTATTAAAGAATTTAACTAAAATTTGATATCTTACAATGTAGGTAATACAAAATTAAAATTATACACTTATTAACAACATAAAAAAAAAAATCACTAACTGGGTAAAAGACCCATTCCGATAAACATTTTTAGTAACATTTACCGTAAAAAAAGTTGAACGACATTAAATTTTCAATAAAAATATTAGTTAAACTATAAAATTTGAATCGTATGTACAATCGTCTATTTATAATGTTCCAACTTTATACTAAGCTTAAGCAATTTCATAGATACAGCATATGTAAAGGTTTGAAGGTTTCCACCCCCTTAAAGGCTACTTTTGGGATAAATTGTAGATTAGATCGTTACTGGCATAACCCTTTACCGGTCTGTAAAGTGTCATCACAATCGGTTCAGTCGTTTCGAAAATTTGCCCGGACAGACAGACAAGCGTCACTTCAATTTTATTTATACATATATGTATTTATACAGTAAATTTCATTTAATAAGGCCATACTTGAGATTTGAAACTTAAATTCTGTGATTATTTAAGAATTCCTAAGCCAATAGAATATTTGTATTTTTTTTAGGTTATTTCCGTATCAGAAGTTGACACCAACGTATCCAAGTTAAAAAATAGGACTCTATTCGCGCATTAAAATCTATACATGATTGACAATTGTTTAAAAACAATTTAGTTAATACTGGTTATAAGACAACTAGATGAACAAATTTTTCACATTAAGTACCTTATAATAGATGTCTTGCTTGTAAACACTTCTCAGATCATTTTTTACACTTTCCGGAGTCTGCTAGATACGATAATGACCGTCTTATAATTCCGTTCCGGTCCCTCTTTTAGTAAGTAGTAAACTAACACAGAAAAATATAACCAGCTGTTGACGATGGAAATTGGGTTTAAAAAGTTCCAAGTCTCTAGTAAATAGATTAAGACTTGAAACAAAAATTGGTACGCGTTAAAAAATAATAACACAATTCATATGTATCGATTAAAAATTCAAAATGTATCGATAACTATAATTTATTAAAATAACTAGACACAAGATTCGATAATTTACTACATAAAATGGATATTATTTTACACGAAAGAAATCGCAATTTAAAAGCTGGTATGAAAAATATATACAAGGCTAAAATTATATTTAAGATCGTTTTATTTTAAAACTATTGAGTAAATATAAAAATTCAAAAGTATTGACTTACGTTGTACTTTGTTTACATTATTAGACGCCATGATGGACATCAGAGATGATCGTAGCTGTTCGGCTGGCCTCGATTGTAACGGTCATTTTCCTAATGTATTTTCTTGATATTTATTTAAGTCGAAAAACTGTACTTTGGTATTATTTATTTACACAAAAACATATCAACGTTTTTATAAAACCACTGTACGTATTGCAGTTCACTTTTTACACTGATTTTTGCAAAAATTCCCAATGTTCAGGAGCACAGGACTAGAGATGCGATCGTTCGTCTGCAACGTCTTCTTGTCTACTAAATAGTTGCAGGGGGGTGTAATGGTACATTGTCTCTAGCCCGGCAGTTTTTTGTTTTTTGCAAATAAAACGATTTTCCTTCATTGAAAATGTATAAAAATTTCAGAAAATATGTTTTTTGAATTATAAATGAATACGAAATAAAAATATTATTTAATTTCTGCATTTTTAAATTTTTCTTATTTTGACGTTTCAAAAATTAAAATAAAAAAAATATGTCAATTTTGCAAATATTTTGCATTCATTTAAGCTAGTCTGGTTCCAATTAAAAATATAATTATAAAATAAAAAATATATTGCTTGCTTAAAAAACATTCCCCTTAATGTAATATTCTCAAAAATATGAATGGGGGTTATAAAACTTCATTTTTATATTGTCTCTAAAAAGGAACGAAACTAACGTTCATACGTTTATTTCTTAATTTCTTCACGTTTACAATCACTGAAATGCTTCTAAATACTCTACATTACTCAAAACAATAATTTTTCAGATTACCCAAATGTCACCATAGGCATCAACAATTAAGTATTCTATATTTTAGCGCCTAAAACATTATAGGCAAAATTATAAGTTCATAAATCACAATCCAATACATGAGAATCTCAAGTTCATCATAAAATGTCAACTGTTCAACAATTAATTGTAAAACCTTTTGACAGTTCTTTGGTTGTGTATCCTTCACCGCCGTTAACAAGTTCAAGCTACTTTTTATTGTACCATTATATGATTATACTTTTGTAATATTTTTCAGTTACTAATCTTTACCTGCGATCTCTGCAACACTACAGTGAAAGTCGGAACAAAAGCGGTTCAGTTGTTTTTTAATTAGCCCGGAACAAACAAACAGACAGACAAAAATTTCGAAAATATCTAATTTGATGTAGGCATCCTATATAAATTGCTCACCTAAGTCGTAATGCCATTAAAAATCTCAAATTATAGACAAATTATAGTTACAAAAAGTCTATGACAAGATATTATAATATACTCTTCTTAAAAGAAATAGGATATTAACTTAAACGACTTTTTTACATGATTTTTGACTTTGTAAAAATTGATCTCTTACTTAAATGATTTGAGAAATTTATATTATGTCTATCTTTATAGTGGCTAATAAACCTAGACGAAACCCGACCGATTTTCAAAATATTAATCGAATGACTTGATTTATATGTGTCTATCAACATATAAATCAAATCTTTCGATTCAAATTTTTGATATAAAAAAGTGGAATTAAATACCAAAAATACCATAACCTAAATACTCGAGTAGAAGCTCCTAAAAATTAGTGGAAAGTGCCATCACTGCATTTGAGCCAGTTAAGCAAATAGAGGAATTTAACAGCATATAAAATTGTTTTATAAATATTTATTTAATTAAATTTAATCTACCCACTTCTACAAGTTACATCTTACAACTTTATAGACATAAAATTACGAAAGAAAAATGATAAATTCACTGTCGTTATGTTAATACCATATACTAAGTACATTATTGACCCACAACGTCAACGGAACAAAAGTTGACTGGTCACAAGTGAGACGCGTCCATTGTTATCAATTATTTATGAAAGACTTTTAAAGAAAGACCACTAAAAATTAAAACAGTTTTGAGGTCTACGCCAATTTAATTACTATCATGTTTTATGTACCTTTATGTACATCTATTAAATTGACGCCGACCTCAAAACTTTGCTATTTTTTACGCTCTTTGTGACGTTTTTTGCAGAAAGTTCAATTTTTTTCATTTTTTCTATTTTTGCTTTTTAGTGAATTTAAAATACGTAGTTTGCCCGTTATTAATTATCTTCTTCCTTAATATTTTTTTACTAAGCTGCTGAACCGATTTAAGTAAAGCTTATATGTAAGACCGCCCTGTAAAGTGTTCCCTAGTAAACAGAAAAAGAATCATCAAAATCGGTTCACAATTCACAAATAACGGTGCAGATATGAGGTAACATACATACTTATATAAAAAAACTCTTTTTTTCAAGTCAGTTTAAAACGACTAAACCAATTGAAAAAAATTATATGGTACCAGTCCGAAGACATTCTGAACAAAATGGTGTGGACACTTTTCGAGGTGTCGAAGTTTTTTAACGTTACATGACGACTCTATTGTAAATACCCTTTTTGGTAGTACATTAAAAATTAAAGAGTCAATGAACAATTTAAAGAAGGCTGTATTTTATAACAACAAGCTGATATAAAACGATAATAGCGGCTATTTTAAAAATCAATACAACTAGTCAATTAAAAATAGATGAAATAATCATTTTTCTGCCTTGAATTCATACCAACATTATAAATGCAAATGTCTGACTGTCTCTTACTTTTTTACGCCTAAACCGTTGAACAGATTTTGATAAAATTTGACAAGGAGATAGATAGCATCCTGAGGGGACATAGGCTACCGTTTGACTCAAAAAAAAAAATATCATGAGCCTCATCCTCATAAGCTCACATAAGAAATTTAACTTCTTTAGTTTTTAATATTATTCCCAAGTTAAATTTTTTGTTGTCAAACTAATTAATAATATTTATATGCACATGTACTTAGTAACTTCTGTCTTTGTCAGTTTCATGTAATTTAGGAGAAAAACTAACTTCCCCTTTCGGGGACAATTCTACTTCCCCTCGATTTTTATTTTTTTCAAACAGATACGTCGCTAAAGAAGCTAAACTACAAAAAAAAACTTGAAGGGGGAAATAGGAGATGAAAGTCCAGTTATCAATACATATAAGATAGGAGAAAAGTGACTCACTGACTTGGTTATCGCGATGTCTTCGGAGCTATTAAACCTATATACACTTGCAATTTTGGCAGGCATGTTTCTTTTGTTGCGTAGAGATTCGCTAAGAACGGGTTTTGTTGAAACGAAATCTCTCTTGGTAGAGAAGTTGGCGGGGACGTTATAGATAAAAAATTTCGTTTTTGCCGTTTCTGACAAAAAAAATATTCTTATTAGGTAAATCAATGTCACGCCGAGCGAGGAACAACCCCGCGAGACAAGACTAATACGTTGAAGCCGACGGTTCTACTACTGTTGGCGCTGCTGAACGGGGCGCAGTCTCGCACGCAAGACGTTAATACGTTGAGGCCGACTGCTCTACTATATTTGTCAATACTAATACGGTGGAACCAAAGGTTCTACTTATTGACTGTAATGCGCTGGAACCGATGGCTTTACTACTGTTGTCGCTGCCGAGCCGAGAGCAGTCCCGTTACGATGCAGAGCTGCGGGTATTGTCTAGAATTATATAAAACTAGCTGCCCGACCCGGACTAGCCCGGATTTAAATGAATTATTTAAACGGTTGTGCCGCCCTCTCAAGGGTACCGCCCCGGAAAGTGCTCTTTTCAACATGAGGCGAATCCATCTTCGCAGATAATGTTTCACTTTCTTTACGAGTATATATTTTTGCAAAGTAATTCCGTTTCTAGCATTGTAAGGAAATGATAAGAATATCAGTTCCTGACTTGACGAACGTGTCTAACGCGTTCATAAAACGAAAAATCGTAAAGCAGAAATACAATTATTTGTTTATTAAATTGTTATTATAAATCATGTACCTATTTTAATTTGTTTATGTGATAATGTCTATGAAATGTATACTTTCAGCGTAACTGATAATGATAAATGAAACAAGAGAGCGTTTTATTCACATTAGAATCATTGCATTATCATAAAAAATGAGAGGTTAATAAAATGATAAATATTTTTGACATTAGACATAATCAATGGGTCATTAAAAAATCTAGATCATAACCAGAATATACAAGACTCTATAAATATAAAATTATTATTAAATTGTTATCTGTTCGAAAATTCAAAATTAAAAAAATAGATTATTACCGGATAATACAAGACAGAAGACTTATTTATTCGGTGTTTCGAAAATTTCCTTTGTTTTAAAGTATTTGTTGATTGTTTTTTTAATATTATAGACGATTTCGCAATATTTAAGTGAAACTTGGTAATCATCTTCTACTTTAGGTGAATTGTTCAATTTATTATTTTTATATTTAAAATTCGATCGATATTAATGAAAGAAAAATAGGCGGCATTCGTAACAAAGCAACAGTATGACTATAGCTAAAATCGCCCGTCGATAAATTAGCTGTATATTGTTAAAATTCCAGAGTGTATCATTTTGATTTTCTACTACGTAATACGATTTTAATTTTAAAACTATAATATTAACATTATAGAAGCCTGAACAATTTAATATAAAAAAAATATTTCTTTAACATCAATTATTATCAACAGTACTGGGGTTTTATACGGTTTCAATAATTACACGAACAATTGTTAACAAATGTTTTGTTTGTTGTTTTATTATTGGAAATAAAATTTGAAATTATTACTTTGCAAAAAAAACAAAAACAAACTGTAAGTATGTAAGAACTTTATTAGTACATTTTTTGTTACATTTATAACTTACAAATTTTATTGTTGCAATCAAAAGTTAAAAGTTGAAACAAAATTCTTTGTATAATAACACAAACAAACTGGAAAATCATTGACAGTTGAAGCACGATTGTTGATTTTTTATTACCCGACTGCCCCAGAAGGACGGTAATGTTTTTAAAAGTGATTTTAAATGTGTTTAGTGTGCCGACATTATTACAGCATAATCTAATATAGACATGGAGTGTAATCTATAATAATGTAACAAACGTAAAATAAAGTTGAAATAAACCGCTGCTGCAAGGAAAATTCCACGATTATAAAATTGACGTATATACGATCCCTCTTTTTATGAAGTCAGTACAGTTGCTCTATTTCTGTCAGACGTCCACGTCAGTTCGTGCCGGTATTTTGTCAAGTAAGCTGTGTGCTTGTTCTTTATTGTATAGAAATGGCTGTCGTACCAAAAGTCAAACTTAACTCAGGTTTTGAAATACCAATATTTGGTTTGGGTACTTGGAAAGTAAGTAAAATCAATATATTAACTGATGTTATAATCTTTTTTAATATTTATTGAATAATAAAACCTGTTTTCAAAAACATTATGATCGTATAAATTTCAATTTCAAATTCCCTGAGCGGATGCGCGTGCCACGATTTGAAGGCACTTCAAATTTTAAATTTAAAACATTAAAATTTAATAGTAAGAAATACAAATTCAATTAAATTAAAATCTACTGCCATTTTGATTTTAACTAATTTTTAAAAAAATATGATTGTTAAGGCTGTCAGAACGCTCTGAATTCAAGCCACTATATTGTGGCAAGGGTGTCGCTGTCAGTTGATTACTCTAAATTTTGGAAATATTTTGAAGATTTAAAAAACTTTTCCGAAAAAGGAAAAGTCACTTTAGGACTGTGATGGAACAATTTTGTGAAATAAGTACGAATAAGGTCGTAGTGTGACATTGAAAACGTATGTTTTTTAGCGCAATTAATGTCAACTTTTTTGTAGTAAATCGTACATAAATTACAAAAGTTGTCCATTAGAGACCTAGATTTGTCCTTTATCTTCCTTATAGAGAAAGAATTTTTGCAAAATGTTGACGAATAAGCCAACAATCAGCCGAAGCCCTATTTTTGGCTTAAATTCAGTGTTCCGACAGCCTTAATGTTTTTTTCAATAGGAAAAATGCCTTTCGATTTCAACAATCGATTTAATTTTTAGTCTCAACCAGGACAAGTGACACAAGCTGTAAAAGATGCAGTCGATATCGGCTATCGGCACATTGATTGCGCACACGTTTATCAAAACGAAAAAGAAGTTGGTACAGCACTTTTAGAAAAGTTCAAGGCTGGGATTGTAAAGAGAGAAGATGTATTTGTTACAAGTAAACTGTGGAATACATTCCATCGACCATGTAACGTTGAAAAAGGAATACGCCAGACACTCGAACATTTGCAACTGGAATACGTCGATTTATATCTTATTCATTGGCCACTTGGTTACAAGGTAAAGATTACATAGTTCATTTTTAACGCAAAACGAGACGCGAATTAGGTATACCCATATAAAAGGCGATGTATTATAGGGTTGCCATCCGTCCGGATTTGTCCTAGTTTAGAGGGCATCCGGGGAGCGTCCGGGCGGGGATTCATTTGTAGTCCGGGTTTAAAATTTTAAGAATAAAAAAATTCTAACTGATTATTAAAACAATTTGTAACAAACTGTAATAAGATTCTGTTTTGTTAGGCACATTTAAAATGATGATAAAAGATGACAACTGAATTTTAAGGTCTGAAAATAAATAATAATAATACATAAATTTATTCCTCGGAAAAAAAAAAAAAAAAAAGAAAACAGAATTACAAAATTAGATAGAAAAAAAAATTACATTGAGTGTAAAAAAATAAATGGAATTTTTAAAAAGATGATTTATGACATTTTCAACTGTTTTTTATTACACTGACTATGTTTAAAAAAACCTGTTGACATGTCCAGGTTCTGGGCTCTAAAATCCGGGGTTTTCACGCGTCTTGTCCTGGTTGCCAAATTTTAGAGATGGCAACCCTAGATATATATATGTATGTTATCTGTGGACTCCAAAACGGCTGGACCAGTTTTGATGACATTTTCAGGCGATATTTAGATTAGCCCAGCTGGTGATCCTGTGAAGTTTGGTAGCGATCGGATCAACAGATTTTTTTTTGTCTCTTGACAATTTTGATTTTTCTTCGATTTTTGAAAATTCACAATTAAAAGCGATTGAATTAGCCCAAATTCAATACACGTTAAGAATATTATGATAATGATTATCATCTTTTATGATTATAGATAATTTGATAATTAGCGCTAGTAAGTAATATTTAGTATTGAAGTTTCAGTCATCTGGAATAAATTTTAGTGAAAATTTATTTCACATAGGCTAACATGATTGATAAACTTATTGAATTAAAAATTAATATCATTTTTAATTTAATCAATATTTTTTCTAACTCAAAATGAAACATTAAATATTTACTTTTTTATTTATATCTTATGCGGTAATCTTGAGATTTTTATTTATTATTTGACGTAATAAAATGTTTGTCGCTTTTTAGTGTATTTGCCATATGGCAACATACACTATTGGCGTCGGTCGGATGGCGGGACCTAGGGGTCGGACCAAAATTTCTCGACGTTTCATAACCTCCTAAACACATTGGCACCATTTTTGAAAATGTTTATATATATATGTATATATATATATATATATATATATATATATATATACATATATATATATATATATATATATATATATATATATATATATATATATATATATATATATGTGTACGGGCAATAACTTTCGAAAGAGTTAATTGATTTTAACGAAATTTGGACCACGTGTTGAAATCCATCACCGCAAGAAGCCTATTTAAAATGGGCGTAATCGGGCCATTTTAAGGGTAGTTTTTAGGGGTTTTTGGGCCCCAAAATTCCGAAAAAATTCTCAGAATCGTTTTAAAATTGATATTTAACCTGTCAGTAGCAATTAAAAAGTGCCCCTAAAATTTTAATAAAATGGCCTCAACAGGACCGGACTTACAAATTTTTTGAAAACACTAATTTGCAGATAGTGATTTATTTATTGAAGGGTGTCTTTAATTCGGTGTAGACGTTAGATTGATAATAATATTACAATTAAGAAAAAAAATGTTATTTTAAGGGGTGTATTAAGGGGTTAAATTTTTTATTTTGCCCAAAAACAAACTTAATTTCACATAATAAAACTATAAAACCACACGGCCCTATACAAGCAAATACACTATATTGTCGGCAGGGTTTTGGCACTGCGACCCGGGTTTTTAATAATTGATATTTGCATTGAAATGACCTCCTTTTAAATGCGATAAGAGAAAAATGTGAAGGTTAAACACGTGATTTTTTAAAATATAAACGTCACTTGACTTTTTTATATCCGTTGATAACTTGATGGGCTGTCAGTTTTGTTGAAACAGAGAACTCTTTCTTAATTTATAAACCCAGTTGGATCTTTAAATATGATTACTAGTTGACAGTGTACTAAGTTTCATTAAAATCGGTCCAAAGTTTTTCGAATGCTGCTAGTACAGACAGACGTTATTTCGTCCAGATGTCAAAATGGGTATTCGAAAAAACCACAAGAAAATGAAATTACAGACAGGCTCCGATACTATTTTATTTATATGTATTGATTTGTTTTTTGAATAAGATGTCAAGAGTCTATAATCTACAATCTTTTTCTCGACAGTGAAAATTTTAACCTTTATTTTTCCCCTTGCAACCTTCTTTTAATTTACCACGAATGCATATTGTAAAAAAAACCCGGGTCGCAGTGCCAAAACCCTGCCGACAATATAGTGTATTTGCTTGTATAGGGCCGTGTGGTTTTAGACTTTTATTATGTGAAATTAAGTTTGTTTTTGGGCAAAATAAAAAATTTAACCCCTTAATACACCCCTTAAGATAACATTTTTTTCTTAATTGTAATATTATTATCAATCTAACGTCTACACCGAATTAAAGACACCCTTCAATAAATAAGTCACTATCTGCAAATTAGTGTTTTCAAAAAATGTGTAAGTCCGGTCCTGTTGGGCCGATTTTACTAAAATTTTAGAGGCACTTTTTAATTGCTATTAAAGGGTTAAATTTCAATTTTAAAACGATTCTGAGATTTTTTTCGGTATTTTGGGGCCCAAAAACTTTTTTCAACCCCTAAAATTCACCCTTAAAATGATCCGATTGGGCCCATTTTAAATAGGCTTCGTGCGGTAATGGATTCCAACATGTGTGCCAAATTTCGTCAAAATTAATTAACTTCTTCGAAAGTTATAGCCCGCACACATATATATATACCTATATATATATATATATATATATATATATATACATATATATAAACATTTTTAAAAATGGTGCCAAAGTGTTTAGGAGGTTATGAAACGTCGAGAAATTTTGGTCCGACCCCTAGGTCCCGCCATCCGACCAACGCCAATAGTGTATGTTGCCATATGGCAAATACACTAAAAACAGTTTTGTTTTCGGAAACGCGGAACTAATTGCACAATTTTGTTCAGGATGACGATCCTAACGTGTTGTTCCCTCAAGACGAAAATGCCAAAGTGTTGTACAGTGATGTAGACTATGTTGATACATGGAAAGCTATGGAAAAGTTGGTAGAAAAGGGTCTCGTCAAGTCAATTGGAGTGTCTAATTTCAATAGTAAACAAGTCGAAAGAGTCCTTGAAGCTGCTACGATTCAGCCAGCTATAAATCAGGTAACAAAATTTACAAATTTGCGAACATTTTATTGTGTAACTAGAAAAAAACACTGTTCGTTGACTGGGTCCTTCTAAATCAAGATTACCAGAAACTAAGGTTGGGCGTTAGCATTGTTGAAGGAGAGTCAAGGCGAAACGCGAGAGGGCGGGGGAAGTAGGCTTGTGACGTCACAGGAGGCTTCTTCCAAACACTTGAGAAATGTCTCACGTGAAAAAGCCATGGTCATCCGATATCCAGTGACATAACGATCGACTTAACCAATCACAGATGTGACCATGTTTATAGCCTCTTACGCCCAACCTTCTAAACCCCTACTTCGCGACATTTGGATTAAGAATTTGCGGATTTTGGATTGTCCTATTCATCTTGGAATTTGGTTAGAATTTCCAGACACAAACAAATTTGCTTGATTTTTGGTTGCAACATTTGCATTTCAGTTATATAACCATTCTTGTTAATAAGTTTTTTTTTTGTTATATTGACAAAATCATAAAATTTCAGGTTTTATATATTCGGTGTAGAGTAGTGGTTAATGCACTAGATTCACATTCAGGCGGTACCGGGTTCAAATCCCGGCAGAGGCAGATGTAGCTGTGACTTTTTCCTACAGCATCTCGCCAAGAAACGGTAATTCCTGTACCGAATATCTAGTTTAGGTTTTCCATGGTTTCCACAATTAATTCCAGATAAATATCGAGATGGTTCCTTATTCGAGGCCATGGCCGTTGACCTATCAAACTCCTAGTTCAAAAATTTCCTATCTTATCTTAGTTTCCTATAATTTCTCCATTCGTCCAATGCTATTAATTAAGTTGAAGAAACGTAGAAAATAACGGGAAGTGGTAGATAAAAAAATAGTAATGGTACGAATGGCGTCTGTTATGATATAAAGTCGAGTTTAACGCATTGTTATTATTATATTCGGTTGTTTATTACAGATTGAGTGCCATCCATATTTGAACCAAAAGAAATTGATTGATTTTTGCCGCGAGAAGAACATAGTAATTACTGCATACAGTCCTTTGGGTTCCCCGGACAGACCATGGGCTAAACCGGGTGATCCACAGCTGCTTGAAGACCCAAAATTGAAACAGATTGCTGAAAAGTACAAGAAAACGCCAGCTCAGATCTTATTGCGCTGGAATGTACAAAGAGGCAACATTACCATTCCAAAGTCTGTAACGAAGTCTCGTATAGAAGAAAATTTCCATATCTTTGATTTCGAATTGACAGCCGATGACATAGCTACCATCGATTCATTTGATTGCAATGGCCGACTTGTTCCAATGTCAGGGTAAGTGAAATTCTTATACTGTTACTAATTGTTGCGTTTGTGAATATTGATTTGCGCTCACTTTAAACTCAAGAACCATACCTGACCTTGAGTTTATTCTGGTGAAGAGTGGGGATGAGGGCTGGATGGGAGCGTCCATAAACCATGTAGCTCGATCAAGAGAGAATGGGGATCAGTTCGAGAGCTATGCTGAGCTATGTGAAGGGGAGTTGGAGTCAAGCTACGTATTTTGTTACGTGTATTTTATTTGGCACAATGAAAATAATTTGCAGAATAAGTCGAATATTTATTTTCAAACATTGGTTATTTTTATAACTTAAAAACGCTATATTCTTACAATGCCGTATGTTTGTGTGGCTTGAAACCAAATTTTTTTAATAGTTAGCTAATAGAAAACAAAATGTTTTCTGCACTTGATAATAAAAAAAAAACTATGTTCCATCCGGGGGGTGGGGGGTCATAGGAAAGGTTACGTTGGGTTACATGAAAGGAGGGAGGGATTCCAGAGAGACTGAAATAGGGCCACGTGGTTTATGAACGCTCCCATGTGGATCTGGCTGTTTTGCTGAAATTAGTATTAAATAGAATACTAAATTTGCTCAAAATCGGTCCAGCATCATTTGATGTGCTGCTGTTATAAATGATGAACAAACCTTTATTTAAATTTTCTTTTGCAGCTGCACTGACCACCCTTATTATCCATTCAAAGAACCGTTTTAAGCGACACTTAAAATCCACAATTTAAATTCAGTACAGGGATCTTCAGAGTAAGTGTTTTTAGTTATTTCAGTTAATTTTCTTTTTGTAATTCTTTAAATTTGCAGAAGATATAATAGAATATATCAATAAATTTTCTGTTTGTGAAAATGTAACTTGTATTGATAACGCTAATGACACAGTTTTTTTTAATAAAATTTTCAACAATCCACGGACATTGTTTTTTTTTTAATGGATTATTGAAAAATGTGTGCTATCAAATTCCTCTTCCTTACTACTGTTAACCTAACTTTTATAGTAAGCTTTTGCTCGCGGATTTGCTGGCCTTGGTGTCGGTTTTGATGAGAATCTTATCTTACATGATTGTAGTGTACAACGTCTATGATCTAGTCTCTCCCTGAATTATTTGAAAAGTTGTAGAACTTAATCAGACCCAATATTTTGTTGGTTTATGATAGTCTTCTAGAAATAAAATTCCACATTCATTTTATACATTTGTTTATTTATTTTTGACAGACATATCAGGTTTTGATATTAAACTGACTAGAAAATTACATCCATTTCCAATAGTTATAAAGTTTATCCAAATTCGTAAATTATTAAATATATCGATAGTATGATTATCAACAAAGTTATAATGAAAACAGTTACAAGAAAAAATACATAGGTACTGACTGTCTTAAAATTCGCTGCGCAATTATTAAAAAAATTAATTGAAAAGGTTGTCGACCACTAATGGATAGCAGATAGTGAAACTTCTTAGAAACGGCAGTACGTGAGAGAAGGAATTAGCTGACAATTTAAGTGAGAATTTTTAATTATCAGTATAATCAAAATAATATGGTTTCATATAATAGTCATCTTTTACTATCCAAGGTGGTTAAAAGTCGCCCTAAAAGTTCAATTTCTTACTTCATCCCGACTCCCCTATTGTATTTTGATTTTATGAAAAAACGTAATATTTTTTTTATATCTATTTGAACGAAATACAATCAATAAAAATATTAAATCCAATAAAAATAACATATTATGTCATTAACAATGTGTGTTCTCTAACTTGACCAGTTCAAAAAATCTTGAAATCAAATACTTCTCAGTGTGATTTAAAGACCTGCCTTATCGAGCGTCTATACTCTAGCTAATTATATTTTGGAATAGCATAAGTATGGTAAAAAAGTGCCAAGTCAGTGAATTTTAATTATATTGGATAGATTTGACAAGTCTAGGAGTAAATATTGCCACACGGTGCTTAGATACTTGTAAATGACCTCAGTTGTTGAGTGTCTATAATCTACAATCTCTCTCTAAACGAATAGGCATCATAATTGCTTCCGCCTTCCGCCATAGTGTTTTTATTGGAGGCTCCAGCTATCAGATACTAATCGTTAACAAAATGACCTAATGCTATATTTTTTGACATTAAAATGGTCATCACTATGTGGCCATTGAGTCTGCTGATAAAACCAGAATAAAATAATTAACTAATAATCCAAAGTTAGAAAACACAGATTTTCACAAAGTTCATTATAGTTTTTACCGTCTCTAAAAACAGAGCGATCCATTCACAATAAAAAACCACAACTTATTTTTTTTTTTTTACTTTCTCTCATTTTGTAGCCATTGTTTGCAAAATGGCTAACAAGGTGTCAAATGTTGACACAAGATATTTTATGCCACTATTGCGGCAATAAAAAAGCGAACATTTATATAAATATGTGATACCTGTTAAAATATAAAATTTATAACACTTTTATTTTTCAATTATATGTAACGGCAGTGTATGAAATTCTTTACTCGTGACGGGAGAAATATTTTTCTGCTGTGAAGGAATTTCGACAGACTTTGATCTTGTGCAAATATTATTTTTAAGAAATTCTACATGTTCCCAACTTTTTTTTTCTTTATCATTATGACTTTCTGAATTAACAAATTTGGCATGTTCTAAAAAATCATTTTGGGAACTTGATGACACATCAGAATCATTTTTATTATCAGAATCTGTAAACGTATCGTCACTACTGCTGTTAAGTAATTTGGAACGTTCCAGAACGCTATTATTTTCAATTGAATTCTGTGACCCATGAGAATTATTATACATTTCTAATTCAGGAGACGGCGAGTTTTCAATAATGTCATACAATTCATGAGATGATTGCAAACATGGCGTGACTTTTTGTACTTCTTGAGGTTTATTATTGATTTGGTCGTTGTCTGTTCTTAAACTATCACTATTTAAAATCTCCTTACTAATAAGGTGATCTTGTTTTGTTTGTCTAGTTACTAACTGTAATTGGTAGTAACGTTTTTCTTCTGTCAACATAGCCAGATCTTTTTCTTGTTCGGCAATTACTTGTCGTAAATCTGCTATTAAATTCAGGTCTTCAGGACGCGACTCTCTTTTCTCATAGCGTGTCTTCATTTCTTCAAATCTAAGAATGAAGAAATATTAACATTTGTCAAATTTATAGTCAATATCGAATAAAACTGGAGTAAGTTTGAAATCATCAAATTTTCGTTATTGAGTATGACAATGACTTGGAGATCATTTGCTTAGAGTTGCAGAGCAGAGGTACTGCAGACAGCTATTTTTTTCGCATTTGGTGGTTTCGTCAGATAACAAAAATATGCCCTCATTTCAATTATTTCGTTACTATTAAAAATCCTAACGAAACAGAAATATTCTGTGACTTAGTACCGTATTAAAAATGGAAAATTCATCTTTGATTCATTCAAGAGCCCTCGCTACTGTGAGAGTTAATGCCTAGCTACAGCTAAAAAATAATTGGCTCTCGCATGTAGTGAATTTGAGTGTTCGCTATATTATGAAGGATTAAAATGTTGATTTGTGCGCACCATAGAGTAATTGACTAACTCATTCCGCCGCGAAAGTGGAAAGATTCGGGTTTAAATCCCGACGGTGACGTGTTGGAATAATACATTTTTCTAATATAGTGTTACAACAATGAATGTTTCTTAACAATTATAGCAGACATAAGCTATTATACTAAATAATTCAGCTGGTACGTAAGCTACAAGCGTATGTTAAATCTACTAATATTAAAAATATAGCATAAAATCCAAGTAGTGCGTTCAGTCAGTCGACCGTAAATTGGGCAATTCATCAATTGTAAATAAAATCACGCAAAAAAGGCAAATGAAAAATCCACTTACAGTTTTGTAAGGCATTGACACTTCTTCTGCAGATGACTGATGTAGGCTCCGGCATTTTGCTTAACTTCTCGCAGCTCTTTGACGTGTTTTTCTTTTAATTCACTCAAACGACGCGCTTGCTCGGCCAGCAATACTTCCTTCGCTTCTCTGTTGTTGGGACACGGGGACAAAGTTTACATTACAATTATGGACAAATATTCGAGGATTGGAAAGGATCTTATATCTATACATATATCTTACTTCTTACAATTTCAACATTTGATTTCACAGCCCAAATTTTAATAGTACAACGAGCAATAATTTAAGTTACCAATTTAATCATTTATAAATTAATCTAAAGAAATTTCTAAACTTAGTTTAGAATTTAGATAATGAAGTTGGTAGTATCTAACAAAATAATAGTGTGATATGTATGTATATATTTTGGTTGATTAAAGCAAATCACACAAAAATTAAACAACAATAAAACGTTAAAAACTAGGTAAAGGCATCGATTTTTGACCACATACCTGTGATCGATCATTTTTATAAAGTTTTGTCGAATTTGCAATTAAGATAAGACAGATATTTGGTATGTTGCGAAGAGAAATTAAAGAAAATATTGATTTAAAAGTGAAGTACATTGCTTAGTGCAGCGGCTCCCAGCCAGTGGGTCGCAGAAGGATTACAGGTGGGTCGCGACTCGATCCTAAAACTACTAGAGACCATCGAATAAACAGAAAAGATATAAAAAATCGAATTGTGTTTTGATTGTTTTCTTGGTTCTTGATTTTTGGCATCTGGGGCAAACAACAGAATCAATAGATCCCTCCCAGATGACACACAGTCACACAGGTGGTTCCGATAAGGAAAGGTGGATAGCCAGCTGAAAAAGGCTGGGAACCACTGGCTTAGTGTATAACTTACTTGCAAATTAATACTTTCTAAGTTCTCTTTAAAATAAATTGATAGTTTATTGGTAAAATATAAAATACTATTATTTATATCTCTCTAATAAATAATCTATTCTGTCGAGAATACATATATAAAAATGATCTACAACAGGTATGTCGTTAGAAACCGGTACCTTCAGTTTACAGGTATAGATTATTTGAAAATTAAATTAAAAATGCTAACAGCATGCATTCACACTTTAGTTTTTAACATGTAACGTTTATGTTTTCAAAAGTAACAGTAAAACATTCTTTTTTAGACTAAAAACAATTGCTGTGCAATCATATCAAAACATTAAGGAATAGTAATGTGTATATCTAGGGTGGAATGAATTATATTACACGAGTTGACTATGTGACGTTATGTTGAAACAAGCGCTAGTCACACTAATGATATTTCGCCCGAGATATATACTAGAGATGTTGCAAATGTCTGTATCCGCAACAGCGGAGCATTCACATCATTTTTGACATCCGCATCCACAACAGTCGTTGAGGAACTTTTGCGGATGCGGATGTCAGGCAGATCATTAGACGCGTGCTAGTAGTTCTTTGACCACTGGACCAATAGGAATTAATATATTATCAACCTTTGCGAAATCGTCTTAATACTAAAAGGGCCTCAATGTTATTATTCTTCAAATATACTTTACCAATTCTGAAATTAGAACATTAAGACGTAGTGAAAATAATGATTTTTTTTAATAAAAATAATAAATTATAAGTTATTTAACTTAGTCCCACGAAAATTTAATATTTGCCAATCATAAGTCACATTTATTGCTAAAAATATTATTTTTATTATATTCACATCTGCAGATGTGAACATCAAACCCGCAGGCTAGTAAAATCCGCGTCAGTAACACTCCAGATATATATATTTTTTGCAGGTACCTTCCAAAAAATAGCTGCTTTTACTTCATTTTCAGTGCATTTTAAAATTTTTTACAGTGAATTGTTCCAACAGTTCCATCTTTACCCAATGGTCACGAATCCAGGACCCCGGAATGAGAGTGACTTATTCATTTATTTTAATTAAATTTTCCTGTAGATTTTAAACTTTCAAAAACGACCCCAAATGTAGTGTGCCCAGGAGGGAGCCATTACATGGTTTAAGACGGCCATACATTCTACCTTAGATATACTTATTATATTGGTGTATCTGTCACAAAGAAATGGTGAAAACGGAGATTTGATCAAATCCCTATGGTAGATGATCTTCCTTGAATTGATCATTTACCTTAGGGATTTGATCAAATCTTCATTTTTATCATCTCCATGCGATATATATGAACAATCTCGCTTATGCCAACAGACTCTAGTTTTTCGTGTCAAATTTACACGAGTCTACTGTACATGGAAATGTTTTACTGTATTATTATTATCGATTATCCTATTCAATTTTTAATATAATTGATTGGGGAAAATACGAATTGTATAAATACGCGCGTACAAAGTTAGAAAAGCGTTGGAACTGTTTATAATAGTTCACAAAACAAAAATACATGAAGTACTTACAAAATACAAAAAATACGTTTAAATATAAAAAAATAGAAAAATTAATACATATAAATGTAAAAAGTAAAATTTTAAGGATTTACTAGAAGGAAAATGGCAACTGAAAGAAGAATAGCGACAATAGTGAGAGGAACTGAATCGAGGAAAACCCATGAAAGGAGCGGTAACAAAACTACTGAGAGAATAGTCAGCATTGATGGCCGATTAGGTTTAGTACTGCAGAACAAAAAACAAATTGTTCTTTTTAGAATGCTAGAATATTTTACTTCTATAAACTAAATAAGTATATTGTTTTAGCTTTTAGGAACTAAAGTTACGTTTAATTTAAATCAGAATTATTTATCGGTGCAAAGTTATGACAGATATAAGGAAATCTAAAAGTTCAAAAGTAATTCAAATTTCATGCAGATATTTAAGGGACAAAACAGGCATAGAATTAGTTACAAAATGCCATTTTTAGGATTCCGTACATCTGATGAAAAAACGGGACCCTTACAGAATCACTCTCGTATCTGTTCGTCTGTCAAGTTGAAATTTGGGATATATTATATAGAGTTAGATGACCCAATCATGGACGTATAGCGTAAAAAAACGAATTCAGATTTTGGGGGTTAATTTTGGGTGACAAATTAGAAATATGAAAAAAAAATCAAGTGGTTCACGTGACGGATTCGTTATGAGAAATACATCTACCTGTATTTGTTTTTATAATTTTAAAATACATAGTTCAAAAGATATTAAAGAAAATATACGAAAATAGAGCATACCCTCTTGTCACCTAAACTACTACGCTCCAAATTTTGGAAAAAATAAGGAATATAGGGCATCACTCATAGATTACAGTAAAACTTAAAAGAAAATCCTAAGTGCTCGCGGAAAACGAAATGGTATGGAACCCTCTTCACGCGAGTTCAGTTGCCGTTTGTTGAAGTTTCCAAGTTTATCGCGTTCAGACAGAGATAGTAAAATTTAAATAAAAATCACTGTTATTTTTTATGCTGCGAGGAACAAGTCCAGAGTCTTTTTCAAAAAATTAACAAAAATTGAGATATAAGCTCAAGAAATTCAAAATACGCAGAGTACTAGGTACTATATTCTGTATCATAAAAGTGAAAATCAACAGTGCTATTAGATTTTGCAAACTGAAGTTAAACTGTAATTAAAATTTAACAACTTATTGAAAGCAGCATTTTGTTGATCCACGTGCAGCACAGAAATTTAATAGCGACAAATATTTTGAATGTTTTGCAATTATAAATCGTCATAAATCCGTCGTAGTCCAGAAAAATTAGACTTTGACTACGCAAAAATTCTGATCAAACTAAATTTTTATGGAGACCTTTATTTTGATGTTCTAATCATATCCTTAAAAATACCCTTAATTTGCACCGTGGTTTTTTAATTAAGGGTGCTTTTCAGGATATGCTTAGGACATAATAATAAAGGTCTTCACAAAAATCCAGCTTGGTCGGGATTTTTTCGAAATTTTGCCCTTTTTTTCGTGGACTGTAGTAACAATTAACAGAATCCATGCATTCAAATTAGTAAAGCAAACGTGTGTTGGTATTTGGTGTCACTAATATTTTTGAAATTTAATGAATATTTTCAGCTAATCAATTAAATTAAAAAAGTTTTCTAAGAATTTTTTTGTCAATTTTAAGAAACGTTTCTTGCAATCAAAGGCGTCAACTTTAGAAAGTTGTAGATTCTCTTTAAAACAATATCAATAACTTTTTGCAAATAGTAATAACTATAATTTAACGTAAAATTTGCCCGCAAATTCGTTCGCTTTTGACGGAAACCTTGCTTATACTTTAAAGCTAGGCATCAATAAACAAATAACAGTATTAGACTAATTATTATCCATTTTACAATATTTCATCGAAATAAACCGAGTGAAGTCAGATATAGTCTGTAAAATTTCTTGGTTTCCGGGTTTGTACGCTGTGGTCCATTGGTATTCTACCTGACGTTTCGTCTACAACTGCAGCAGACATTATCAAAAGCGATGTGATAGCGGGCGCAGTTGTAGACGAAACGTCAGGTAGAAATACCAATGGACCACACATACATGCCCAGAAACCAAGACGTTTTACAACAACACCGGCCGTGAAAACCTACAAATTTGAATAAAGTAGTCTATCTTTCGAGTTGACGCGAACTTAATTTCATTGAAGTCGGATTTTGGGTTTAAATGACGGAACAGACAGACCTTTGATTATAGAGGTAGACAGATTCACAGTTTCCTTTTATCAATGAGAAACATTCACGAAGTCCACGCCAGTGCTTGCATTTTAGGTTAAGTGGTAATAAAATACTCATTCCTGAAGTTGAACTACGAAAGTTAAAATAATAATCTTACCTGATTTTAGTATCAGTATCCTCAGTCATCTTTTTAAGCTCCTGTCCGTGTTTAGCGATTTCTTGATTCAGCACTTGCATTCCTCCCTGCAGCGTGTCCACGTTGCTCTGAAGGCCATCTGCGAGAAGATCTTTATCGTTCAATTGACTTCTCAACAATTCGATTGTCTTATTAAGATCGATTTCTTTGGCGAAATACGATTTTTGCTGCTGTGCAATTTCTTCTTTCAATTTATCACAGTTGCTACGATATTTCTGCTCCATACTTTGTAAAGCTTCTTCCTTGTCCTGGACCAGTTGTTCCCATTGATGTTCTGCAAAAATATTTAATTAAAACATATTTCATTTCTTTGAACCCAAGACTTATCAACATCAGAGGCTCTTTAATTGGCCTTAATAATCAGGAAACTCCTGCTCACAATTAATGCAAAACTCAGTTTTTTTTCGTTATAATTTTAATATTAAAGGACTTATTGGAAGCACGTTTTGTTGTTTGACTTTGAAATCACCAGATGTGCTCGTGACTTGTGAACGAGTATGATGAAAATCTGAAGATACATTTGCTACATGTAATACTCTGCAAGGTAACCACTGGAGTTATGGAGAAGAATTTGCTTCTACTCCCACACAAAGTTGTAGAGATATTGCAAGTAATAAATCTGTCTCTAAATCTTCGCCATACTCGTTCGTGACCATCTGATGATTTCAAGCTTACCCTTGTTTCATCAGAAAACAAATTTTGCTTCCAGTTCCATTATTTGTTCAACGTATAACAGAAAAACCGAGTGGTGCGTCAATTTTGACCAAGAATCTAGTTGACAAATTACGCAAAGTTAAATATGGTAGAATGTTTACCTAATTGGCTTCGATGATGCATATCTAGCGCTTGTAACTTATCTTGTGCATCTCGATTCAATTGTTCTTTGACTAATTCTAGCGTAGCTCTAGTAGACGTCATTTGCATTTGCCAATTTGTTTCAACTTCTTTTACTCTTCTGTCACAATCCTCAGTTAATCGTTCTAAAAAGTAGTGCGATCACAATAAAATATGTGATTTTCAAAGAATGAGTATTAGTGGATTTATACCTATTTCTCGCTCGTGATTTTCGGTCATTTTTTCAATACGATCATTGTACGACATATCCATTTTGTCTAAGGCTCTTCTCAATTCCAAATTGTCTCTATCGGCATTCGTTTGTATTTTTTCCAATTTACTTTGATAATATACATCTTTTTCCTTCAAAGATTTTTTCAAAGTTGCAATCTAAAAATACGCTCGTCAGATTATTTTCATATAAGAAACAGGATCATACGAACACAAGCATTTGTTTGATTTTCATAATACACTGCTAGACTATTTTGTCAGACATTTTTTTGTTCGTAACAAATGAAAACAATAAAGCAAAGAAGATGAAGGGCTGGAAGAGTGTTACTAAATTTCAGGGCTTGAGAATAGTCGAGTGTGGGTACCGTTTCCATGGACAATGGCTCTCCTATTACAAGCCGCAGAATCCCGATTCTAATGCGAGAACTGGTGAAAGTATCATTTTAAAGTTGCCTTAAAAAAGCATCAATAGTTTTACATACCTCTTTTGTGCAGTCTTGTAATCTTTTGTCCCAGTTCTGTTTCATAGATTGGTGTTCTTGTTCTTTCTGTTTTCTAACGGAGTCAATAGCCAATTTTTTTTCTTCATTGTGCTGTTGATCTAACTCACTCTTCAGTCTTAAGCATTCTCGTCTCATTCTGTCTTCCCATTGTACAGCAGTCTCGCCTCTTTGTTTTTCCAATTGAATGAGCATTTTTCTATCTTTTTCTTCCAGTTCTCTTTTATGAGCTTCCTTCAGTGCGTTTAAATTACTTTTTTCGTTTTCGATCTGTTGTTGCAATCGACCAATTTCTTCTTTAAGATTTTCTTCAGTTAATTGTAATTGCTGCATTTGCTCGGTCATGACACGCAACGATCTTTGTTGATCGTGCGTCAAGCCTCGTAATTGGTTGACTTCAGCTTCGTATGATTTTAAATGAATCACCTGAATTAAAGAACAGTCAAATATTAATTAGACCACTATCAGATTATAGAAAATGCTTTCGCTAAATTTCAAATTATGGTCGCAAAAGGTATTTTACTACTGTTTTTATTAGCTATGATTGTTAAGCTTCATAAAATGTGAATTGCTGCTTAATTACAGCACGACATGAGATTTCGAATTTCGGGAAGTTTAATTAACCTTTTAAAGTGTTCTTGTATGTTAAAAATACTGAGAAATTAAATAATTATATCTTTGAGTTCTAATACATACAACCTACTATAATAATATATTATAATTTTTATTTTAACATTTGAAATTAACTGCTTGGCTTAGTTTTACAAGTTTCTCACCTCTTTCAGTTGATCTTCCGCATGCTTGACCTTGGTTTCTATACCTTTCTGTGCCTCTTTGATCCGTTCTTCAGCTTGTTTATCCTTTTCTTCCAACCGCCTTTTACAATTCTGTTCAATTTCACGCAATTTCCATTCAAAGTCATCCAACAATTGTTGTTCCCGACCCGTATTTACGGTCCTCAATCGTTCAAAATCCTTCTTCCAGCGTTCGTCGATACGGCGTCGTTCTTCCATGGCATCTTCCAGAGCTTCCTGTACGATTTTACGTTCCTCTTCGCGCTCTTTTTCAAGCGTATTCTTTTGTTCCTCGAGTCGATTGCGTTCTGTTTTTATATTTTCGATTTGTGACGAGAATTGCTGGACATGTTCTGTCAACTCTTTAACGGTAGCCTCAAGTTTTGTGGCGCGCTCTTCGTTACTTTTTTCAAGGGCTGAAACTTCCTCTGAAAATAGCGATTTTGTTAAACATGCAAATGCATCAATTTTACTGCATCAACAAAGATATTATGTTTCAATAAGATCATTTTTCTTTTTTTTTCAAGGCTGTGAAGTATAATTTGATATTATACTGACGACGAATAATTATTAAAGTCATTCAATATCATAATATTATGTCCAATCAATACAAATAAATAAAATTGTTACTTTGTAACTGTCTATCATTTGCGAAATTTCGACTTAGATGTACAGTTTATCGGATAACTAGACCGAAATAACCATTTTCAGAATTTTTGTGTTTTTTTTTTTTGGGTTATTTAAAAAACTACCGAGCCGGTTTTGATCGGGCTTTCATTATTGCATTTACATTAAGGAATAGGGTATTATATCTATTATCGCGCTTGTATTAAATGGAACCGAGCAATATATCCAAATTTGAAACTTACCAGTCTTCTTGAGAAGTTCGTCTTGGAGTTCGGCATTTTTTTGACGGAAAGTGGACAAATCAGCATTCAAATTATTTAATTTCAAACGAACAAATTCTGATTCTTTTGTAGCGGCAGCAAGTTCTGCTTGAAGACCTAGAAAATTAAAGATTCTTATATTATTACCGAACCAGGTCCAGATAACTCTGGCAGTTGGCGACTTTATTTACATTTTGCTTTATTTTAAGTTTGTAAGAATCAAATAACTGGTAACAATTCTATCGAGAGCTTGGGTACGTTGCACATTTTAGATTAACTTGCTTTCAGAATTTTTCTCTGTCTTTTTGTACCAGCACAACTTGAGAACGACGGAACATGTTTTGATGAAATTTTGTACACTGTCAATTTTTTTTACAATAACTCAATGGCTTCAGGGTGGACCCCCATGTACCAAGCATAAAACTATTTTTAAGGAATGACGCAGACCGGAATTAAGGATATCAATACCTTTTCTCGCTGCGACCATCGCAGAATTAGGATCCCAGACAAACTCAGAACTCAGACCTTGGCTAACATACATTAGTGAAGATGTCTTAATATTGCGTTCGGTTCAGAAAGTATATTTATAGCTTTGTGTATTTCAAAAGTAACATTTAAAAGGTGGATTTAGGGGTAGTGAGAGACCGGTTTTTAGGATATCGGATATTGTAGGATATCTTTGAATGTAAAAAAGCATCTACAAATGTGTTGGCATCAGGCGTTGATCTAGGTTTCTCGGGGTCTAGGACTTATTAAAGTTCAGTGGGGCCCCATTCTTTGTTAAATTAAGAGTTTTTAAATTAGGGTTTAAAATTTATTTTTACCTACTTCAAAATCAGAGTTGAAACTTGATGACCTGACCAAACAAATGATACCATAAATTAACCCAAAAATTGTCAAAATTCACCCAAAAAATCGTCAAAAGTCACCCAAAAAATTGTAAATTTCACGCATTATTATGAAATTCATTGATATTAACTATTTTTTAACTATACGATAAGTGCTCATTGTTAATGAAAAAGTATTAAAATTCTATAATAAAAATTCAATTTTTGGGGGCCCTTGACACTTGTAGGTCCAGGGCTTAAGCCCGATTAGTCGCTCAATAGATCCACCCCTGGCTGGCACAACTACATAATATGTAGTTGCGTAAGCCAGGATCATATTGGAGAACATGTAGAACTGACATACATTTTTTTATTGCCTTTCGATTACTGGTATTTAATGCGCCGATTTTATTTAAATATACTGGAAAGCTGCCATGGTCTCGTATAATATTTGTAAGATATTTTTTATCTAGCGACGATTCGCTAATAAGAAAAAAATCCTGAAGGATAATTTAACATTGAGACATTTAGATAGATAGATAGATGTATATTTACAACATTTGGTACAGAATGTACAATAGTTGCAAGTCAAGACAAGATTAAAAAATACAGATTAAAATACGTGAATTAAATACTCTTCCACAGAATAGAAACAATTATCTGTCAGCAATTTTTAACATATTTTTAAAATTTTTGTAAATTAAACTCTTTAACTGAGGAAGGTAGGTTATTGTATAATTTTAAGGCACAATAGTCAGGTGCGGTGCGTGATCTCGCCAATCGGTGGTTCGGAAGACGAAACTTATCTCTATCTCTGGTATAGTAACGATGACAGTCAGCGTGACTTTATATGTCTACTATACTTTAAAAATTAATTATCGGATGATACTGCCTGGGTTTTTTCAGACTTTTCCCAGAAAAAACAAAATAAACTATTAAAATGTAATGTCAACTGTGTACTGAAATACAAAATAATTTTATTGTGGTAGGTTATAGGAACGCCGTGTATAATAATATGAAATACGATGTACATCTATTTTATAAGTGTGACAATAAAAATCTTATCTTATAATTATCTGATGGATAAAGATTTCTGTCGACACCGATATTAATGTGAGCGAAGCCGCGGGTAAAGGCTAGTCTAATATTACACAAAATCCAGTCTCCAGTTATTTCTAACTCTAAATCATTCCGTATATAATATAGACTGTGTTATTTAACCCAATGGCAGGATGTTAAGTAGCAAGTGCGCAAATCTGACGTCAATACCCACCAACGAGAGTATATTTGAACCACATTTCTCAAATCTACACAAATATATATCCACACATACACATAATTTATAGATGTGATATCATTACTCATTGAAGTTGTGAATCGTAAAAAATGATTACCAACACATTATGAAAGAAAACATATCACTCTTCGGGTCTGAATATCAGCATTTGACGGTGAAAATTAAAAAGCCTTGATAAAATCATTTCTTTGACTTTGTAGTCTAGCCATTACAAATCAAAACAATTCATTTAAAGTTGAGGTCACACATCGTCATTGGTTTTACAAATTAACGTCAGTTCTATTTTAATAATGCATTTTTGAAAACATTAAATTCGCATATCTTCAAATTGAGTGAGCTGATGGCGACAAAAGAAAAATCTGAATGTAAATTCAAGTTAAATTAGTTGCTTAAATCTAACTTCACAAGGTACAATCTATAAATTCATTTGTGTTATAAGAAGCGTTTTGACCAATTGTTTGTACTTTTTAAAGGATATACAATCAGGTAATTTATTTAAAAAGTTGAAAGATAAATAATTAACAGTTTTTTGTTTACTAACACTGTAATTGGACAATGTTTAACCCTTTATGTCTTGTATCAAGCGAATGAGCGTCAGAATAGAAGTAGTTTTTCCAACACGTGTGATGGCAAAAATTGCAAATTGATTACATAAATTTTTAACATGATTGTCTCATTTTAAACAGGTGTAAAGCATAGATCCTAAGAATTTAACACTGCCTCTAATTTTTTCTGGAAACTTCATCCGAATTGGGTCAGTAGTTTTTGCGTGATGCGTGCACAAACAACATGCAAAGTTTGCAGTTTTATTATATGCATAGATCAGTCCTAAATGTTCGTTCTGTGTTATCGTCAAAACATTACGTCTAACTTTAAAATACACATTTACTTGTTGAGAGGATAATTAGTCCTGACAGTGTTAATTCTTGATCTGGAACTGTTAGAGCTTTGGAGCAATAACAATCCGGGAAGTTCTGTAAAGCCAAAAAACACATTGGAACTGCACTACCAAATTAACCTTCTGTTTGTTTGTTTACTACTCATTTTTCCGATTATTTTTTCTATTCGACGACCGATTTTTAGAGTACTCAAACAGATGGATTTTGAAACCTCAATTTTCACCCAAAATGGAAGTATAGTGACTTACGTTCCATTCCGGCAGCCTTGGTGACGACGTCCCTCTGTAATTCGTCCATCTGATAGACCAGTTTGTTCTTGTCGGTTTCGCGTTCGGCCAGCTTCCGCGTCAAATCGGCCAACTGCGTCTGGAAGCGCGTCTCCTGGTTCACTAAGTTCTTCCTGCAGGCAGAATATTACATACGTCATTCAACTAACCAGTTCGTACGCAACGCCATGTCTGACTGATGCACTATTAATATTTAGTGTAAATTAGATTGCATAGTATACATACTTATTAACAAATTAAGTACACAAAATGTATATAGGATGTGTGGAGTCACGTTTAATGCCCCCATTTACAGTGAAATCCTTTTTTTTTTGTCGAACATTCTAAATCGTTGTGATCAT
The DNA here is from genome assembly GCA_034508555.1 of Venustoraphidia nigricollis. Lineage (NCBI taxonomy): Eukaryota > Metazoa > Arthropoda > Insecta > Raphidioptera > Raphidiidae > Venustoraphidia > Venustoraphidia nigricollis. Next base: position 1,327,820 of record JAVRKA010000020.1, read on the forward strand.
TACTGGATTACTCGGATATTAAAAGCAATATACATATATCTACACTAATATTATAAAGAGGAAAGATTTGTATTTTTGTGTGTGTGTATGTTTGTAATGAATAAACTCAAAAAAGACTGTGCCGATTTAAAAAATTCTTTCACCATTAGAAAGCTACAGTCACCCTGAGTAGCATAGGCTATATTTATTGCTAGAAAATATTAGGGATCCTTACTAAAACTTTAGTAACGTAACCAAAGGTGTAAAAAAAATTCCATAAAACATCTTTCGTCGCATGCGCTGTGGAAACTATTGACGATAGAACAAAAGTGTGTTCTACAATATTAAAGAACATATCAATAACTACAAAAAACTTCGCGATACTATATGTTCAACTATTATCGTTATGTCACAATAACAACTTTTTACATTTTAATAATCTATATAGATAAAAGACGATGTATATGTAATCTATGGACTCCAAATGGGTAGACCATTTTTGATGAAATTTTCAGACAATCTTTAGACTAGCCCAGAGAGTGATCTTCTAAAGTTTGGTAGCGATCGGATCAACAGAATTTTTTAAATTTCTTTTTGGGAAATAAGATTTTTAGCGATTGAATTCGCGCAAATTCAATACACGTTGAGAATTTAATCATAATGATTCTCATCTTTTATATTCTATATATTACATTTACACCCGGGCGAAGCCGGACCGGGCCGCTATCTATTATATTAGTCTACTGAGACTGGACTTTTTTCGATCTCATTTTTGCATGGACATTGATAATACTACATTATAGAGGGCAGGCACGGATTTACCCTAAGTGCCACCCTGAAGCACCGTGAAAAATGTCGTCCCATTACCTAAAGCGGTATACAATTTTCAAATAAATGAAATAATGCATTTATAGTTGAAACTCTTTTTACTATAAACGGGATAATTGCACAAGAAACATTCTTTTTCATATTAAAAATCATAAATTGACAAACAAACCGATTGCTTGTAAGTTGCGAGATATTTATACATCTTTTCAGAGGCAAACGCGTCTGACTTTTTGATTTGCAAACTGGACAATGTGCGCATTTTGCAGAACGCAATGCAAACTAAAATAATAATCATATCAAACAAAGTGTGATCGGACCAAAAACTTTAAAAAAGTTGCGAATAAAAAAATATTTATTTTCTTTACTAAAAATGTGTGTCTACACTAAATTTTTTTCACAATTTAGTAAATAAAACTGCAATGTTTATAATTTTACACACATTCTTAATAAAGATGAAGAGCATTTTATTTATGAATGTTTTCAACACGATCACACTTTTCGAAAAACGTGAAATATTTTTTTCTCATGTTCCGAATTTTGTCGCCCCTGGAAAGCCGCCCTGGGCACTAGTGCCCCTAGTGTAAATTCAGCGCTGATTGTGTTCGCTAGGCTTGTTTAAATTTGATAAAATATGACAATTCAGTATAATATGTTTTATAATGTAAGCGCTAAGCGGATATGAGTATTTAAATTTTTATAAAGTAATTTATTCGCTCACCGACAAACTTAAAAAGCTGAAAGCTCATCTAATTTTGAAAAAGAAAATTGTATATCAACATACATTTCAATATTTAAGGAATTAGAAAGATTCCACTTGACGAAAATACTATTAATGATAGTATGACGTCATGATGATAAGGATAACTTTAAAAATGTTGAAAGAATTATTTCCACACAACTCTAAAATTCAAGTGTTTGTACGTGGGGCCGCAAACGAAAGTGATTGACGTCTGATCCCACGGCAATGTGTAATATTATTAGTTATAGTAACTATAATAAGTAATAATATAGTAAGTCATGAATTGACGATATATTTAGATATGCCAAACTTCCTAATTGACATATCTAATTTTCGTATCTATTCAACTGTTAATTCTCTGTTGCCTTCATGTATATTATTAGATATTATAGATATGACACAGCACGGAGAAATGTCAAATTCAAATTTTGGTCTAGCATAACTTCGTTGTTTTTAAAGATATTGTAAAAATTCTTTCGCCATTAATTTTGTAATTTTTAGGACTATGGTTAAGAGTTAAAAAATAATGAAGAACTTACTAATTGAAGATATAAACAGTCTTTGTTTTCACTTGTTATTAACAAAATATTAGTGGTTATTAGGTTTCCGGCTGTACATTCTAAAGATCCACACCCACTGGCTCGGATCGGATCGGTTCGACACAGTCGGCAATTTTGGGATACATGGAGTTAAATGAGTTCCCACGCACTAGTCTCGGATCGACTCATCAACATCTAGTGTGCATATACACTGCCGTGCCGTGTCGATCCGATCCGATTCGGTGGGTGCAAACCTTTATAGGATCACTCTTGTGTCTGTCTGTCATAGCTTGTTTTCTCCGAATCTATTGGATGAAAGAAGTTGAAATTTGATACATACTCATATGAGTTAGATGACCCAATCACGGACGTATAGCGTAAATAAACGAATTCCGATTTTCATTTCAGATGAAAGGGCTCGTTATAAGCAATGCAACTATATTTTTTTTATAATTTTAAAATGCATAGTTCAAAAGATATTTAAAAAAATATACCAAAACGAGCATTCCCTCCCCTTATTTTCTAAAGTACTTAAGGCTGTCGGAACGCTCTGAATTTAGTTTGTGCTGAGACCCAGCGGTAAGGGGCGAGGTAGGCAAAAGACATATTGTGGGTGTGACTTTCTTTAGCTCTGTCTCGCTCAAATCATCCGCACGTTTCAATTTTTGGCTGGTGCAAACTATGAGGCTAAAAAATGTTATTGCAAGGGTGCCGATATCAATTAATTACTTTAATTTTTGGAAATATTTTGAAGATTTAAAAAACTTTTCCGAAAAAGGAAGAGTGACTTTAGGTTTGTGATGGAACAGTTTGGTGAAATAAGTACGAATAAGGCCGTAGTGTGACATTGAAAACGTGTGTTTTTTTAGCACAATTAATGCCAACTTTTTTCTAGTAAATCGTACATAAATTACAAAAGTAGTCCATTAGAGACCTAGATTTATCCTTTATTTTCCTTAAAGAGAAAGAATTTTTGCAGAATGTTGACGAATAACTCTGCAATCAGTTGACAGCCGAAGCTCTATTTTTGGACTTAAATTCAGAGCGTTCCGACAGCCTTAACCTAAAATTTTGAAAAAAAAACAGGGAAATTAGGGCATCACTCACAGTTTACAGTAAAATCTGCACGAAAATCCCATGTCTTTAATTTCTCACGGAAAGCAAAATGATACGGAACTCTTTCCACGAGAGGTCGGCTCGCACTTGACCGTTTTTTTTTATTATTAGATGAGCTTTTATCTGTCAAAGTTTGTCGGTGAGCTAACAAATCATCCTGTACATCCAGTAATAAGCAGCATTCCGTTGTTTGGTGTATAAAAATAAAGCTGTGAAAACAAAACGCAAGCGGCTAAATAAAAATAAATGAAAAAAAAAGAAATAACAAAACACGGATGACATACGTTTCGTTTTTTTCATTCGGTGTCGACCCTGACGTCTGAACCTTGTTTTTCTCTTTTTCGTTATTCTGGAGTTGTTTTTGATCGTCATTTTGTTTATCACTGTAATTTAAGAGCTGCTGTTGCAATTTATTTTTGGACGTTCCGGTTTCTAACTGCACAGTGTTCTTAATTTCGAGCGCACTGCACAACTCTTTAGAATTACGTCGTGGAACACTACTAACAATTGGTATTTTATCACTTTTTAAAATGGACGTCGGTAATGGAATTGCAATAGAACAAATTAAAGGTTTAGCTATGATTTTCTCAACAGGTGCATTGTTACCACAAATTGTTATCTCTTTGGCAAAAGTAACACTTGGTTTGGGAGATAATTCCTTTATTTCTTTCGGAACCTGATTGCTCGATGATTCTTCACTACTGGATTCTTTAGAGCTTGATTCATCTACACTAGATTCTTCAGAATCTTCGCTGATTTGTTTCTTGCTCATTGCTTCGGAATTTCCTTTGATTACGCTTGGCACTGCCTGAGCTTTTTCGGAAGCAGTGTTTTGTTTTTCAACAGTAAAAATCAACAGCTCTTCTGATTTGTTTAAACTTGTATTTGTTTTCCGAGAGCTTTTGTCATTACATGTAATAACATTTGGCAAAATCCTTTCTGTAGGTTGAGTTATTTCTGTGGCAGTAATTTGTCTCTTAGTGTTTATCGATTGCGGTTGTTTTTTATTTTTAGTGACGTCATTATCATATAAACAATTAGCTTGCGCGTTTGAGGATAACGAATTAATGACAGTTTTGTTTATATTTGGTGAATTATCTGAAGTATTTTTGCTCAAAATTGTTGGACAAGGGGACGATAATTGTCCATTTGGCTGCTCGTTCTGGCAAAGTTCGTCATTATTTAACTTTTGTTGATCTGAAGATGAAGTATCGTTGTGACATAAATTTTGTTGATGATTGTTGATGCTGTCCTTGTTCTCAATTTCTAATGGCAAAGCCTCCAGACTTTTGTCGCTTGAAATAGATTTCGATCTTCTATCTGCTCGTGGTGGTTTTACTGGCCTTATTTCTACACTGTCAGAAACTATTTTTTCATCTAAAGGCTTTTTAGAATTAACTAACTGTTTTTTATTTGGTGTGCTTGAATGATTATCATCTGCTGTTGCTATTTCACAAAACTTATCTTCATTTTTCACTTTATCAGGAACTGAAACGGCCGCCTCAGTAGATTGTCTACAAGTGTCCATGGGTGATTTTAAACTATTTGTCGTTACACTTTGTTCTTTAAATGCACGTGTGTTATTTTTGGCACTATGCTCGTTAATTTTTAAGTTATTTTCAATATCTTTACAATGACTCAATGCTACATTTTTATTCGAATCATCTTTTTTATCTGAACACGAACTATTCGAGGCCGTGCAGTTTGGAGCGTCTGCAGATTTATCATTTTTTGTGGTTTGTTCAATTGTTTTGCCGCCATTATTTTGTTTCTGTTGCATTTGTTTACCACTCGTGTTTTGAGCCTGCGTTGCACTACTGTTTTTATTTGTTTTATTACTTTGTTGATTTTTGCCGCGACTTTTATTTTTCGATTTCCACGCCATCGGAGCCATTATGTCTTTGAAAGCACCTGTCACTTTATGTTGTTCGCGTTTCGACGTTTCGATCGTTACGCCCTCATCGTTATCAAACTTGTTAATTGCGTTATCGTTGTTCGATTCGGGTTTTACTTCAATATAATCTGGAGTAACAAAATCGTTAACACATTCTAAATTTTCCCGAAATGGCCGCCGTCCAACGACGTCGACGTCGCACGTTCCCCGCGTCTCGTAGATCACGTTACAGTGCGTCTTAGTGGCCACTTCTACGTCACCGATCGTATCCAAGGCCTTTGCAACTTGCGCGCCTCCTGCGGTGCCGTCGACGCAACTGTTAGAGACGGCGTTGTCGGCGTCCTGTTGTCTTTCATATCGCGGTGCAGGTTCGAGTTTATTTCGGTCTTTCGCGTAACTTTGTGACAGTGTGGGTGCAGATTGTCCATTATTTACCGCTGCTTCCAAATGTTCCTTCTTCTTGAATGACGTATGTACTGTGTTAAGTTGTTCATTTGTCATCAACGACGTATCTTCTTCATCAAGCTGTTGTGCGTTTGCCAATATTTTACTGTCTTTAATTTTTTCTTCTTTTGTTTCACTTTTTCCTCTTTTGTTTGATTCTTCTGTTTTATCAACATTGTTTAATGGTGGCAAGTCTTTGATTTGTGGCACTGTAGTCGATTTATTTATGGACGTGTTTTTAGATTTCGCACGTCGAAAAAAATTAAACATTTTCACTTTGGTTTAATGTAAATACTTTTTAAAGTAAACAATTTTAATTTAATATCTCAGAATTTTATTTCTGCAGTAAAACTTACCAATTTGCAAGCCGCGAAACTATTCACATTAACACGCGCATAAAAATTCTAAGAAAAATAATATTTTTAATTGCGAAGTATTTATTTTAAGAAATGCACTTTAAAATAAATATTATAAAATAAATATTTTGAAAGAAATTTTATTAGCATATTCCAATTTTACTAAAGTAATTAAAATTAAATTATTTTTTGTGGCGAATATTGAGTTGTCATATTATTCTTTTTGTAATTTAATAGTTTGTTAGTTTCACTACAGATTCTTGGACATTTCACAAAACAATGAATCAGGTAAAAAAAATTAACAGCTCACATCATCCACTGGAGAAACATGAGTCACAATAATAACAGTAATTGTCGATGATGTATTCGCGTCATGTTTTCAGGTGCATGAAATTATACCGCCGCGATTTTATTTTGCTTGCAATAACAAATGAATAGATGCATTCGACTTTCTATACACAAAAAACAAATGCGCGAAACAATTGAACCGTTTCTATGACACAAAACTAATTGTTAATTAACAACGCTACAACATCATAAAAACATGTATCGACTTTATTTCCCATTAAACGATCGTCAGTAATTCTAAAAGTTCGATTATTAATTAAAAAAACGCTGTTGTTTGCTGTTGTGTTACTTTATTGCAAAATGTTGAATTAAATTTTGAAAAACAGCAACGAACAAATGAGCACCGTCGCCGGTACCGAGCGTTGCCGCAATACTTCGTGTCACCATGCCGTTCTGGTAGATTCAATCGCGATTGCCTTGCAACGCAGCTACTCGCTCGCACTCATTTGTTTTTCATACGCTCTCGTTCAAATGTTTTTATTGCAGACATTGGACGGTGTAATACATAATAAATGATGATGATGCACTGAACTTTCACAGAGTGAAATGAGGATGCCGTTTTGTCACGATTTTTAGTCGCGCCTCCTCCGTGAAAATTTTCGCGGTCAAAGAACTAGCCACTATGTTATTGAAATAGCGTTATTTTTACCGCGCGTTTTATTTTTAACTTTTTAGAAACTTTTCAAGTCGGACGTAGTTTTTTTTACACGATTAAAAAAACCGTACAGTAGAATTTCGCCAATCCGGTTGTCGGTATTGTCAGTAATCCGACGTTATTCTTCAGCGTTCTAAATTCGACGTTTATGCTACTCCGGCATATAAAAAGACGCCCTGATTCCAGGGAGCACGATCAAACTTCTGTTTTCTATCTTTTCTCGCTTAGAAGTTGTATCCATTTAAGGCTACTCAAATTTCTCGAAAAAATCTTCGAGTGCCATAACTCGTAAACCAAAAGAGATGCAGAAATTTGCTTGTGCTCATTGGAATCAGCGTATTTTTTTCTCAAAACATTCTCATACTCACATTACTTGTAAAAAGAGACTGGCGAGTTTAGAAGTGGTATCTGTTTCTTATAAAAATTCTTTCGTTATATATAAATTAGTAAACTACCAGCCATCATTCAAGAACTTCAGTGGTGGATTTACCAGTAGACTGAGTAGGTTTGAGCCTAGAGCGGCTTTGGGGACCGATTTTTTTTGTTTTAGCGGTCTTACAGAAATCAAAAAGATTTTTGAGATTACGTTTACCGTATTAGTCGTACATTATTGAGTGTTGATTAGCTCAAAAATATATCCAGAAACTCTTTTTTGTGAAATTTCAACCAAATTGTTGGATTGTAAAAATAATCTAAGAATAATTGACAATTGTAGAGGAAAGGACGGCAAAAATTTTACAGGCTATACTTGGGAAATGTGTAAATCCGCCACTGAAGAACGGTTTGACTGATTTTGAATATCGGTCAATATCCGAACTTAAAGTACTTATAGAAATGTTTTGTTTTAATATTATATAAGATTTCTGTACATTCAGCATTAAAGCAAGCGGGCAGAATTGGCGTTCATGCAAACGAAGGCACATGCAAAATCTGCTCGTAATAATATATAACTAGCGGTACCTGTGCGAATAATTCGCACTTAAATTCGTTTCTAATTTCTCACACTCTTTATAACTTTCTTCTTTTTGTTGTATTACATTACGAAGCTCAGTGACGGTTCAAGAAATTTTTTTCTAAAACTGTCATTTAGAGGCGCAAGTATCGAAAACATTGAGCTGAAGCGCCGCCATACGAAAAGTATTTATACGTGAATTTTGATTAAGAATTAAACAAAAAAAATTTACCGACCGTTAATCATGTTGACGTTGTTTCAAAGTTAGAACCGTCAGATGGCAGCATTGCTGCATATACTGAATAAATGTATAATTGTTATAATTAATTATTTTGTAAAAACAAAAGCAATAATAGATTTTTTTAGTTGTTGATGTCGGTAGAGCAAGCAATTATCTATAAAATGATATAAAATTTATGTAGAGCAATTGTGTGTTTTTTTCGAAAAAGGGAGGCAAACATCTTAACCTTAGCGTATTAATATATATGATTCAAATTTTAACTACTGAAACAGTCTGTTAACAACGCGTTGTCTTTCTATAGTTATATTAGTTGTCTATTAGTTCTTTTCCAATGTTGTGTCAGAAAAAAAAATAAAAGTGAAAAAGAGCTCATTAACATCTAACGATATATATTTTGGAAACGGCAACTATACGATGTTATTTCTTCTCATAAAATAATACGACTTTAACTTGATAATATTTTTATTTCGTTTGAGATGCGGTAATACATGATTTGAAAAATTTAAAGTTTAAAAAAACTAAAAAACACGCATATATCAAGGCACTAAAAAGTAGAAAATAAATTTCTTTTTCTTTTGTAACGTTCAGAAGCGTAAGGCACTCGATGAAATATGAATTAAATGAAATATGGTTACAGTGAGTGTCCCACGCTTCTATAATTTATAAGAAAAATAATATGAGTTACTTCTTAGTGCATATGATACATGTAAGCGAGTTTTAAAGATTTTTTTGAAACAATAGATTTTATTTTCACATTACATCAGGGGCGTAGCTACCACCGTATATGTCGTATCAATTATACGGGGCCCCCGGGCCACAGGAGCCCCCAACGTGCGTAAGCAAAAATTCATAAAAACTTCCCAATTTTTTTTTATTTCAGAAATGACAAAAGTCAAAAAAGCAATTTTTTTCCCGCGTAAAGATTGCGTTCAAAAGTTGGCAACACCCTACATCGGTTATCGCGGGCAGCGGGATTTCCCCGTTTAAGTCATTTACCTCAACGGGGGAAGGGCCCCCAAACAAATTTTTATACGGGGCCCCGCCAAGGCACGCTACGCTTCTGCATTACATATTACATTATTTTAGATTTTAAACAGTTGGAGATTCGTTTTCCCACCGTCAGCTCCGTCACTTCCATCACTTGACTTTTTATTTCCGTTTTTTCACTTGTTATATAATAGTTGATTGTATATCCAGTCTCGTAATGGTTTATATTACGGCGAGGTGTGACACTATGATAAAACAAGTTTTAGCGATTTTTAATAGTCACACGAGCTGTAATAACATTATATGATATTTTTCGCCTAATGTGAAAACTGTAAAAGTATTTTTTTAACCCTCGGATTTCGACCAAAAAGAGATTTTTATATTTTGGATCATATGCTTTCTTAAATCAACTTTCAAAGTCGTACCAGACATTAACATTAAAGTACTTTTACTTTGAAACCACTTATTTTTGGTCACCAACAGCCAGGTTTAAGTGGGCCTAGCACCTATTCATATTTTTGATTTCATATTTTTTATGATTTTGCAACATATTATACAAAATAATTCAGGTAAAAAGAATCAGGTGAAAAGACCAATCCGTACGGATTGGTCTGTTCACTTCATTCTTTTACCTGATTTATTTCAAGACCTGATTTTTCCTAATACAAAATAATGTAATCTGTATTACGTTGAAATAATTTCTTGGAGGAACATAACACATAAGCGGGCCCCTCTTTTCCACTGGGCATTTTGGGCAAGTGCCCAGGACCTCACGATCGATGGGGCCCCCTAATTCCTGCCAGATCAACATCCTATAACAGATATTGCTGACAAATTATCGATGTATTTTTTAATAATATTTGTTAATTATTGATTTGCTTATAGTAATTACGCTCTTTTTTTAAAGAAAAAATAGTCCTCTGTAACAGTTATAGGGCCCCCATTATCCTAAAATGCCCAGGGCCTCCAATAGGTTAAAGACGGCCCTGCACAGAGGCTATGAAAACGCCATAAAAACAACGGCATCGCTACACGCTCGACTATCTTAAAGTTTAAACGCTCCCTGTATAACGTTTGAAACTAATATTGTAGACGTTACAGTTTTAAAACACAGATCCGGGAAGTAGTCGTATTTATTTCGTTTTTTAATCGTGTAACGCGCAGATGTATCGTTTGTGTGTTTATAAATACGTCATTGTTCATTGAAAATAACTATTATTTACATGTAGTCTTCCATTAAATATATTCACTTGATCAAACATAAACTTCAGAATATATGTAAAACCATGGAACATTGAGCAAAAATAAAACAAGCATTAAGTTACTAGTCTAAGAACTCGTGGTCAAAAATTGCAAGATTTTTGTAGAGGCTGATATTTTGAGATTATATATAGTAAGGCACCCATACTCAAAGTGTGCTCCGTGGAGCCATGGGGCTCCGCTAGACCTCCGCGAAGGCCTCCAGCGAAACAATATTTTATCAATATCTAGTGGAATCAATACGGTATTATGTAAAGAACGTAATTTTGTATGATTTTCATTAAAGAATGAAATAAAACCAGGCTTATTTTTGGGCTCCGTAAAATATTTTGTTTCAAAGGGTTTCGTTGCCAAAAAACTATGAGATCCGCTGCAGTAAAATATTTGACAGTGACTTAACTTAAACCTTCTTCCCAATATAAGCGGCACAGTTTTTATGCATGCAGGATGGATCTGCTTTGCATTGTTCCATTGCTTCGTCGCTTCATTAACCGTACTATAATGATGATTCATTGAATCATATCTCACTCTCAGCTATTTCCGAACCGCACTGTAGCTAGTATTTTAAAGTTCTATCCCGACGGCAAATTGGTTGTATCAAAATGAGGTCTGACTGTTTTTTAGTGTATTTGCCATATGGCAACATACACTATTGGCGTCGGTCGGATGGCGGGACCTAGGGGTCGGACCAAAATTTCTCGACGTTTCATAACCTCCTAAACACTTTGGCACCATTTTTAAAAATGTTTATATATATATGTATATGTATATATATATATATATATATATATATATATATATATATATATATATATATATATATATATATATTTATATATTTATATATATATATATATATATATATATATATATATATATATATATATATATATATATATATATATATATATAGGTATATATGTGTACGGGCAATAACTTTCGAAGAAGTTAATTTATTTTAACGAAATTTGGCACACATGTTGGAATCCATCACCGCACGAAGCCTATTTAAAATGGGCCCAATCGGGTCATTTTAAGGGTGGTTTTTAGGGGATGAAAAAAGTTTTTGGGCCCAAAAATACCTAAAAAATTCTCAGAATCGTTTCAAAATTGAAATTTATCCCTTTAATAGCAATTAAAAAGTGTTCCTAAAATTTCAATAAAATCGGCCCGACAGGACCGGATTTAAAAATTTTCTGAAAACACTAGTTTGCAGATAGTGAGTTATTTCCTGAAAGGTGTTTTTAATTTTGGTGTAGACGTTTGATCGACAATAATGATGTAGTTAAAAAAAATGTAATTTAAAGGGGTGTATTAAGGAGTTATTTTTTTTATTTTTCCCAATAAATACCTTAAGTTCACATAATAAAGCCACAAGGCCTGATGTATTAGCAAATACACTATATTGTCGGCAGGGTTTTGGCACTGCGACCCGGGTTTTTTAGTGTATTTGCCATAAGGCAACATACACTATTGGCGTCGGTCGGATGGCGGGACCTAGGGGTCGGACCAAAATTTCTCAACGTTTCATAACCTCCTAAACACTTTGCCACCATTTTTAAAAATGTTTATATATATATGTATATATATATATATATATATATACATATATATATATGTGTGTAAGGGCAATAACTTTCGAAAGAGTTAATTGATTTTAACGAAATTTGGCCCACGTGTTGAAATCCGTCACCACAAGAAGCCTATTTAAAATGGGCGTAATCGGGGCATTTTAAGGGTAGTTTTTAGGGGTTGAAAAAAGTTTTTGGGCCCCAAAATACCAAAAAAATTCTCAGAATCGTTTCAAAATTGACATTTAACCCTTTAGTAGTAATTAAAAAGTGCCCCTAAAATTTTAATAAAATCGGCTTAACAGGATCGGGCTTACAAATTTTTTTTTAAACACTAATTTGTAGATAGTGACTTATTTATTGAAGGGTGTATTTAATTCGGTGTAGACGTTAGATTGATAATAATATTGCAGTTAAGAAAAAAAATGTTATTTTAAGGAGTGTATTAAGGAGACAAATTTTTAATTTTGCCCAAAAACCAACTTAAGTTTGCGTAATAAAGCCACACTGCCTGTATAAGCAAATACACTATATTGTCGGCAGGGTTTTGGCTCTGCGACCCGGGTTTTTTTTCTTCATTAATTGTATTAAAAAAATTAACCCTTGTCCATATTTCAACTTCTACAAATCAGTAGTTTTTTGTTACATTTCTTAAAGCATCTCGACGCCAGATATCACGAACGTTGATTTCTTGTCTACTGTAGGCACCCTAAATATATATACACGTCGACTCCGTGGGTGCTCGTTGTCCTCAGCAATCACAAAAAATAAATCGTGGTTGCAGAGACACATGTCAAGTGAAGAACTATCATCATAGTCTTGTAGCACCTAAACTAATTATAATGGAGTCTGAAAACTTGATATTAACGGATTTGCTAAAAGTCGGCGCATCCATACTAACTAATCTCAAAATATTTGTCTTTACAAAAGTTTTGCAATTTTTGGTACTCCTGCATCTGCGTCTTGCGACTAGCATAACAGGTAGTATAAGTAGAAAAAAGTTCAAATTTATAGGAGCTGTCATTCTTGGGCAATGCCATAAGCTATAATTTATGATACGTCAAAATAATTTAGCAACTGTTCGAAATCCATGCGATGAAGCCGCAGGTACAGCTAGTAAATTTAGAAATGTGTTCAGTTTTAAATGACCTCCTGTTAATTTATCTGAAACATTAACCATCGATCATATTTCTTAAGATCTTTCTAATCCATTGGGAAAATGCCAATAAACGATCGCAATTAAACAGTGTATTTTCATCTTCATTCATTTGTGACGAAATGTTATAAATAAAACGTACAATTAAACAAACATATGTTGGTCGAAGCAGCGACTGTAATTCAGAAAAAATGTTTTATCTGCTAATTAATCTCGCTAATAAATTAAAATAGTTTCCTAATAGTTATTTGACGTCATCAGTATTTTAAAGTTCTTGTTATATTGGTACTAGACAATTGTGTTGTGAAAGAACAGTGCTGTTTTAGAAAAATAATTAATCTATTATAGGAAAAGTGAGAAAGCAGTGGTCAAAATCAATCAATAATTATATCTGTTCGTCACACAAAAACTCCGGCATTATGAAACTTCCACAAAGTATTGTGTTTCACTACAATGAGTTTACCCACGTATTTTCAAGCCTTTTGTCCTTAATTCAAAGTGTCTCCTCGTACGCTCGTTAGATAACGTTTAATTTCAAATTAATAAAGGTTTCTTATTGATTTATGACTGTCACAAAGTGAGGATGAAAGAGAAGTTGAAAATACATGAGTCGATTAGTCTCGGCAGATTGAAATTACTTGAGTTCTACTGTATAAAACTAATCTATATTCGTGGCTTCCCTTGCGTTAATGTCGGGAACTCTATGATCTATATCAAGCGTATTTGCGTGAAAAGGACTATACTTCAAATGATAGCAATTGATAATGTATTAAGGTTTAATCATAGTTGGTCCAATCATATTCAAGTGAGGCCAGTGCAGACAAATATTTTTGAAACACTTAATTCCGCCGAGATACTATACTTTTAAATTTGAGTGTCAAGTAACTAAGAAGTAGAGATGGGAAAATGGGTCTTTTTAGTGATCTGCAGCGGTTCAAAAAGAGCCGAGTTCTGAATATGTTACTGCAGTCTGCCATTGAGTTACTTAGTTCAGTCAATCATATCACGACCTGTATAGAATCAAGAATGCATAGCCAAACATGTGATGCATGAGTCATTTGAGCTGACAGATGCATCAAAGCAAGAACTGATACGTAAGTGTAAAATGTGCTTCTGTGTGTTAAGTGTTTCACTGAGTTATGCGGATCCGTTGATCCGTCGGCTCTCACGGATCTTCTGTCGGAGTCGGCTCTTTGAACCGGTTCAGATCTGAGTTATCCAACTCTACTAGGAAGGCATCGTACAAAATACATGACAAGAAAACGAAGTTACAAACAGAAGTGCCATATACTTTATCTATTAGCTATAGTCCATCCTTAAATAATGAAGAGTAATAAATCATTTTGGTTCCAAGTTTTCGAAATGTTGTCAAAAATTTGGAAGTACACTGGACATTATATTTGAATGGAGTACAATGCTTTCAATAATTTCAACAATCTCCGTAAATGAAGTCGCGCAGTTACCCTTTCTGCCACCATGAACGTGATCTGTCAGTTAGTCCAATATGCGTATATTATGACACTTGTTCAATGTACACGCGTTTGGCACCTTGAAACCATTATTAAACTTATAATGCTAATTTTACGTTGTACAATACGTAAATATAGTATAAACAGATCAATAAAAGTCAGTTTGAAACTCTTAAATATAGCTTTTAACGTGCTAACACCCACTCTTTATATTTTGGCACCACATGTACATTTAAATATGAAACGGTTTTGATCCAAATTTCTTTGGACAGATGTCATCGATTTGTAAAATTATTAAAAGTGATGTAACAAGACGTTGCTGACTTTCTTTTGTTTTGTAGGTACATAATATAGAACCAAAAACAGCTATTATTATAACACACTGGGCGCTTTCCAATTTTAGTGACACATCACATTTGTGTCGTCAAAAGCGCTTTCCATTTTTATGCCTCAGCGACACAAGTCGACTCACTGAAACCTTCACTGAAAGTTGAAACTTTGCTGGGAAGAATAAAGCTGTATTGATGTAAAAAATGCGGGGGGGGGGGTTAAATGTTGTTATTCAAGAGCTCGTAGGTAAATTATCGTGTCTTATAAAAAGGCTGAGTATGGTAGCCAAAAAAGATGCAAAGTGCGAGTGGTTCAACAATTTGATAATTTATTACTCTGTTAAGGTTGATTTCAAGATTCAAGGTCAACATGAACTACGCTATGGGTTTTGATGAATGGTCAAGGAGTCAGTACCAAAATACGTGATTATTGCAAAGTCGTGTCTTTTTATTGCATTGAGGTAGAAGCTTAAAATTTTTAGAGAACTATGGGGTCGTGGACTTCAGTATTTGATATTAATTTCAAGTTGATATCTATTACCCGTTCCTGAGAAAAACGGTCTTGACGGAGTTCTAAAAGTTCTAAGTTTGCCACAAGATGATTCCATATAGAATCAGATATTAACGATTTTCGGATTTTTCCCTTTACTTTTGTTATGAGACTTTCTTTCAAGATTCTGGGTCAACGTAAAGTATCTATAGGTTTTGATAACGAAAGAAATGTGTTTTTAATATTTTTATGAAATATAAAAAAAAACGTTCCTAATGCATCTGAGTTTCAAAAAGAACTCTGTAGGTTCATTCGCTTCGGTTCCAAACTGCAAAGCATTTAACTACAGGTAATTAAATAAAGCTAAATTTGCACAAGTTAATGTTCGGCGAACCCTGCTTATTTTGGCACTTGTCCCAGAGCGCGCACGCTATTATTATATAGCCGTGCGTTGCATGGCATTTTAATGTTCTCTGCTCGGTACCAAAAATGATAAAGCCTTTAAGCACTGCACTGCGCAACATTTAGGACTATTTAATTATTTTCAATCTACTGATTCATCGGGATTTTACACTGCATTCTTCGATGAAAAAAAAAACGACTAAAGTTCATTGAATTAAAGAAGCTCTTCAGTTCAGGGGCGCCTCCAAAGGGAGGCAAAGATGAAAGATGAAAGTTGGTGGACTATTTATTGATAACTTTTTTATTGGAAATATTAGTTAAGATGTGAGGCAAATTTCATAAAAGTCGGTTCAATCTGTGATGGCGGTACAGATAGACAAAAATTATAGAAACGGTTTCTCTTCCGTTTAGTTATTATACAACACTGATCCGATTTCGTCCGGGTGAAAATCACTATTTTCGCTCACTGTTCGTCTTCCTTTTGCCCTAGCGTAAATAATATACGAGACATATAACCCATCCGGTTTTAAACAGTGAAATCATTTTATAAATCAGTTTTAGCGGTTTATTGAGAGCGAGGGAGAGAGAGACATTGTAGATTATAGATCTATCGACAATTGAGGTCATTAGCGTCTAATTCTTCTTTTACACATTAGTATAGAATATAGATACAGATATCTTAAAATTCTGCAAAGAAATAAAATTACAGATAGATGAAAATTTTATTTGTATTATTTTATTGATAATCTCTTATCACATTAATTTGTTACATAATTTTCAAAAATTTATGTTGCGTTAAATATGACAGCAATGAAAGGCATCCATTCGTCGGAGCAGCCGCGTCAGTCCTCTGATAGCCGTGATCGTCTAGTGGTTAGGACCCTACGTTGTGGCCGTAGTAACCCAGGTTCGAATCCTGGTCACGGCAAAGTGAAAACTTTGTCACGGCAGAGGAGTTATTTTTTTCAATTGTATTAAATTATTTATTTATTTATTTTAAAGAAATTGTTACTTAAAATACATATTTTGTTTTTACTATTTATTCATGGGTTGCAGTGGCTTATTTTGGAATATGATTTAAATTAATGTTCGCTAATAATTAATACGTATTTAACTTAAACAAAAAATATGTTTTATTTTTATTAAAGTGAGAATATAAAAAAAAACGTGGGTGGCTATTTCCGTTATTCAAGTAAACATATTAATGCTGAATTACACTAAGAATTTAAGTGATATATCTATATCATTTTAATTTAATTTTTTTTTTATATATTTGATATCTTATAATAATTTACGTTATCAATATTAATAAAATATAATAAAACTGTAAAAGGGGGGTTTCCTTGTAATTTACTTTTTCCAAGAAATTTCAATTTTTTTAGTATTTTGAATTCAACCGAGTAATAAGTGATATCGTTTATAGATTTTTTCTGTCGGTTCCGCCATAACTCTTAAACCCTTGATCCGATTGCAATGAAATTTGGTTCATGTATACTAGGGCTTATCAACTCAAAAGATAGACAACTTTATTAATTCGGCTTCGCTTGCGTTGACATAATGCAAATAAAACAAAATTTCTGTAACGCGTGTGATGCCACGAGTAACGGGTAGTTGTTAATAAAATCAGATTAAATTCTGAATTTTCTATTTTTGGGAGGACCTTAACCCAGTGTGTTGGGGTTTGCGCAGTCTTCAATAAATATGTAACATTAGAGAAATAGATTATTAAACCTCCTGCTGTCTCGCAACACGCAAAACACAGCTGTTAGACAGTACTGGTCGACCAGGGATACATTTTTCTATGATTTTATTTGCATTATAAAATTATAAGTTTTTTATGTAAATATTATTTGTCTAGATAAAATTTATACCAAACTATTTGAAAAGAAAATCGATACCTTTCAATATACCGTAAGACCTCGTTTAACGCTGCTCCACTTAATGCTGTTTCAGGAATACAAGGTTTCTAAAAAAAAGTTTAGCCACTGTAACGTAAATTATGGATCAATTTATACAAAATGATTCAAATGTTGATAGAAGTTCAAAGGCAAGACGAAGTGTCATTGATGTAATATCTTGCTATCGACAACAGCTTGCTGAACGAAACAGAAAAAGGCAAACGACTTCTTCACAAAAAATAAAATATGTCAAATGAGGAACCTTTCTCATCACAAACATAACTTCTTTCTCAAACTTTTATTTGATTTTCACAAATGTTTTATGAACAAAAATTGATATTTACAGTTAATAAATCTATAACTAATGTGATAAAAAAGTATTTAACAATAAATGTTAAAAAATTAAACAAACAAAAAACTAACAAATTTTCTTATTTTGGGTTCTGTTTCACTTATGTCTATTATAATATTACCTATGAAGATGACCTCGTTTAGCGCTGTTTCGTATAGCGCAGGAACTTAGTGGAACGTATCTCCCGCGTTAAGCGGGGTCTTACTGTAGATACAGAAAACTATGAAGAACTGTGTGACCATTTATTTTATTTAGAAAATAACAGTATAATAGCTATTGTTTGCTATAATTGTTAAGAAACATCCCTTGTTACAATGCAATATTAGAAAAAAATATTTTCAAACAATTGTCACCGTCGGGACTCAAACTCGAATCTTTCCACTTTTGCGAGCTTCCAGTAGTTCCTGTAAAAATTAAATGAGTCTCTTTTTTATCGACAATAAATAGCAGAGATCATCCCAATGTGTTCATTTTTTTAACTAACGCATCTGCATTGTGTATTGTTTTAATACTCGAAATGATAAGAATGCTTCAGTGGACGGCATTTTCGTAAACCACAACGATTCGACTAATAATTCTGCGAAGAGTTCAAAAAACACGTAAATGCGGGATAATAATCCATGAGCTTAATAATTAATCCATTGTTCAAGAAATTTATTATACAGCTACAGGTTTTTGTTTTGTTTACTTCTCAGAGTACTGATTTAAAAACATACTATTTTTAAATCCTCCTAAAATTTTTCATTGTCCGATTTTTGCACAACACAGATGCTACAATAAAAAACTTTTGCGTGTAACCTTTACGCGCGATTGAAGTAAAACTTTTTTGACGTAGTGACATTTTTTACGATTGCACTAAAATGAAAATAAATAAGTCATGTTATACAGTGCCGGACTAAGCCAGCGCGGGGCCTGTAGCAAATTCTGTCAAGGGGCCCTTGGTTTGCTTTAGGTTCTCAAGTTTAGGGTATTAAATAAAGCAAAACTGTTACAAATAAACTTTTCCGGATTTAATATGGGCAAATTTAGAGATACCACTTTCAATATCGACTTCTTTAAGCAAATCATGCTCTATATTCAACAAAGTGAGATGATTAAGACGTTCTTGGCCCATCGTGTTCCTTAATTCATTTTTAATACGTTTTAATGTTAAAAAAGAACGTTCGCCACTGCAGTTAGTGATCATGAGACAAGTAAATGCGCAAGGCAATTTTTAAGTTTGGGAAACACGATTCTAAAGAATTATTTAATAAAAGTTTATAAAATTGCTGTACCAGAAGCTTCTGCTTCTTGCTGTCAATAACAGTAGCCACATCTGTTTTCCTTTTGACTTGAGACTCTGAAACACCTTGCTCTTAATCTACCGTCACTAGCTTTCAATAATCTCGAAACATGATCGATATGATAATCGATTCAAAAAAAGGTCAGCTATATTCACTCATAAAATGAATCTATATTTTATAATAAATCAACCAACCACAGTAGATTGGATCGTGACTGAGTTAATAAAATTTAAATAGTTCGCCTGTTTTCTCGAAATACTTATAATCGATATTATATTAAAATCGATTAAAAAAGTACAATTTCGGCTACGTAAACTCGCAAAATAATTAATGTATACCTATATAAAAAATAAAAATCTGGCCGCTTGAAGGGTAGAAATGTCGTATAGATGCTAGTCTAAATATATCGATTATAATTAAACATTAGAACATTAACGTTAAAAAGTTCGTAAAATACCTACTTATTTTTACGATTTAACGTGACGAAATCGAGTTTTAGATTTTCAAGTGGAAGTCAGGCATAGCCTAAGCGCTTCGCGTTTAAGGCATGCAAGATATTTTACGCTCCTATCTAAATTAATATTTTTTTATTACGGTCAGACAGGCGTTGGAGCGCGGGGCCCGTAGCATTTGCTACTCTTGCTACGTGGCTAATCCGGCACTGATGTTATATGAATTTTATATAACATTATTTTTATTGTCTTTATAAATGTTTTTATCTATCTCGGTGGGAAAATTTAGCTTAAAATAAGTTAATTATTTAAATCGTTTTTGAGATATTATTCAAAAATTCAGAACTTTATAATATAGAAAACCTAAAGCTTCACGGATACTTGATTGAGCATGGCTCACACTTTGAAAAGTTCTAACTTTGATATCAATATTCAATTCCCGTTGCTAGTAGCGAATTATCGGTATATGAATATTATTTCTCAAAGGTGTTTTTTGTCCCTTAATACTGTATCAAAATTAATGTTTGATACGCCATTTTCGAGATTATTTTTCTCTCCAATGACGAAAAATAAGTTAATGTCTTAAAATTAATGTTTTCATTAAAAAAAACTGTTACAAAATTTTAACAATTTCATTACATACAAAATATTATTCAGAAACAACAAATGTTGCCATCTGGCGGCAATCTGTTTATTTTAACAGTTATCGGTAATATTAAGTGACCTCTTGGCGCTGAAGTCTCTGAATAGAATAGAATAAAAACAAATTCCACCCTATTATATTACGTAACTGACCACCAAAGGTGCAAAGTATTCGCATGGATCACCTAGTTATTTGTTAATAGTCATTAGTTTTAACTGTTATAGCTTTCACTAAAAAAAAATAACAGTTGCGTCAATTAATAATACTCTACACATAGGTATTTGTTTTCTGTGTAGGACTATAAGATGTTTTGATTTTACGAGACATTAAACTGAACAAGGAACCAGTCCAAGGTTTTATAGCAGCATCCCAATTCTTCATATTGATCGACACACTGACACATTAACTAATTTTATGTCATTAACAACGCAACTTTCGTAATAAAATAATTGACATTTTATTTTAAATTCACGTCTTTCACTTGAAATATATTTTTTTAATTGGCTACTTGAATCTAATAAATTGTTTTTTAACCTATAATTATCCGATATTTAGCGAAACTCTTTCAATTACCCACCAGGATATTTTCAACCCCTCTCTTGTTCGCATAAAGATCTCGCGGGCCGTAATTGGCCCGAGAGCCGGCGGTTGCCCACCGTTGGTATAGAATATGCTCTGTACTTTATGCATGATCTATAGTTGGGTAACTCAGATCTGAACCGGTTCAAAGAGCCGACTCCGACAGAAGATCCGTGAGAGCCGACTCACTTTTTTTGAGTCGACGGATCAACGGATCCGCATAACTCAGTGAAACACTTAACACACAGAAGCACATTTTACACTTACGTATCAGTTCTTGCTTTGATGCATCTGTCAGCTCAAATGACTCATGCATCACATGTTTGGCTATGCATTCTTGATTCTATACAGGTCGTGATATGATTGACTGAACTAGGTAACTCAGTGGCAGACTGCAGTAACATATTCAGAACTCGGCTCTTTTTGAACCGGTTCAGTGAGCCGGCTCACATACGGGATCCAGATGCAAAGATGCAGATCACTAAAAAGACCCGTTTTTCCCATCTTTACATGAATCGATATAGAGCTGATTGGTCGCTTTTTAACTCAATATAGCAGAACAACAGAGCATGTGCTGTTCACGTAATATCTTGATCTGTTGATGCACTCGTTTTCTGTAATTTTGCACCACGCTGCGTACTTGAGATGGGAAAAACTGGTCTTTTTAGTGATCTGCATCTTTGCATCTGGATCCCGTATATGTGAGCCGGCTCACTGAACCGGTTCAAACAGAGCCGAGCTCTGAAATCTGAATATGTTACTGCAGTCTGCCACTGAGTTACCTAGTTCAGTCAATCATATTACGACCTGTATAGAATCAAGAATGCATAGCCAAACATGTGATGCATGAGTCATTTGAGCTGACAGATGCATCAAAGCAAGAACTGATACGTAAGTGTAAAATGTGCTTCTGTGTGTTAAGTGTTTCACTGAGTTATGCGGATCCGTTGATCCGTCGACTCAAAAAAAAGTGAGTCGGCTCTCACGGATCTTCTGTCGGAGTCGGCTCTTTGAACCGGTTCAGTTCTGAGTTACCCAACTCTACTGCGTACAGCCAAATTGACAGAACGGATTTTGAGAAACTTTTTACAGTCAGCGGTAGTGAATACACAGTTGTTAGCGGTGATTAGATAACAGAAGACAAAAATAGAAGCATAAGTCACAATGCATGTTCGAGGCCACCTGTTTTCACACATAATAATATTTAAAAAACACGATCTGTAGATGATTGTCACCTGGCGGTTATTTTAGTTGTCACAGCACATCACGCTTAATTCTACATCAACATACTAGCTCGGTTTTAGAAGATTGTTGCTTTCAGAGGTAGTTCAATATTGTTAACTGCATCGTCCCAACAAACAGCTGTGAGCTCAACGATTTAGTTCTTAATCCAAAGTGATCTAGATTCGCTGGCATTTTTGACAGGAATTCTATCGTAATCCAAGCGTAGTTGTGTACCAACTGCTAGTATACCGATGCTGGGTTGCAGAAAGGATTGTCAAATATTTGATTTGACAACGACCTTAGATTGTGAACACACATATATCTCCATAGGAAAAGCATGGTAGAATTTTAATAATTGATCGATTGAAATGATATTTTTTTTAAACTGTGTATACGCCTATTTAACATACTTTTTTGCATAATTTTTGCTTCGAAACGACATTTTAATCAAAATTTGACTTGAAAAATGAACTTTTTCTGTGTAGATTAAGCATTTGTTTTTGTGCGAATACAGTCTAATGTTATACATGACAGAGAGTTTGAATACAACATTAGACTGCTCTTGCATGTATGAAAACTATAATTAAATTATAACAATCTAAGGTCATTGTCAAATCCAATTTTTTGACAATGTTTTGTGGAACCCAGCACGAGTTTCATCTACTTTGATCTGGCCGTTAGTACAGACAGAAATTTTTGGAGATGTGATGGATCGTCTATTTCTGCACAAAATCTCTTGATATGGGTATCAAATGAGAGGGTATGACAAGTAGAATACAGTAAACTGTGTGGCTGTATTTAAAATCCAATATGGCGGCCAAAAGGCATAACTAAAATTTTGAAAATAAAATATTAGAGACAAAAACGTTTATTAAGACAAGTTTTTATTGCAGTGTTCTAAAAAGGATAAAAATATTTTTTGAAGTCGATAATTATAAAAGCGTGGGTTGTAAGCTTTATGATAGTCACGGCCCACGCTTTTATAATTATGACATAATTAATTATTAAAAAATATTTTTATCCTTTTTAGTACACTGTAATAAGAGCTTGTCTTTATGAAAGTTTTTTTTCCCTAATATTTTATTACATGCTGCGCGGGTTGGAGACCCCGACCACCCCTGATTGCGTGGGAGTGCGCGAGCTTGACGTGTGTGCTAATATTTAGAGTTCATTTACCTACGTTTAGACTGCATTCTAGTGCATTAGACATACCATACGTGCAAAGCATGTTATGTTTAAAGAAAATTCATATTTCGCATTAAAATTAAACTTGGCAAAACATCATTTTATTGCTTCGTCTTTCTTATAACATGGCTAAATTATATTATATTACTAGCGGTGTGCCCGCGACTTTGTTCGCTTGGCATAGTATATATATTGTACCCGATTAAATTATTTTATATAAAATCCACCCCCATCCCAATCGGGTAGTGTGTTCAAAAAACCGTTGCACATGTATTTCTTTTTTAACTTAACAGTGTTGGATCATTTTCACACAGTTTGTGCTGAGACTCAGTGGTAAGAAGCGAGGTAGGCAAAAGACATATTGTGGATGTGACCTTCTTTAGCTCCGTCTCGCTCAAATCATCCGCACGTTTCAATTTTTGGCTGGTGCCAACTACGGGGCTAAAAGATGCTGTTGCAAGGGTGCCGTTGTCAATTGATTACTCTAATTTTAGGAGATATTTTGAAGATTTAAAAAACTTTTCCAAAAAAGGAAGAGTTACTTTAGGTTTGTGATGGAACAATTTTGTTAAATAAATACAAATAAGGTCGTAGTGACATTGAAAACGTGTGTTTTTTGGCACAATTAATGCCAACTTTTTTATAGTAAATCGTACATAAATTACAAAAGTAGTCCATTAGAGACCTAGATTTGTCCTCTATCTTCCTTATAGAGAAGGAATTTTTGCAGAATGTTGACGAATAAGCCTACAATCAGTTGACAGCCGAAGCTCTATTTTTGACTTGAATTCAGAGCGTTCCGACAGCCTTAAGTAATTTCAGAGATATAGCGTATCCTTTATAAGGGTTTCCATTGCCCTGTTCACTCCCGTAAGGGTTATTTTTGGGATAATATGTAGCCTAGATTATATTATAATTATTTTTCTAAAATAAAATACCCATAAAAACGAAAATCAAGTGTCATTTCGTATCTATGTATTATGCTAACGTTACTGCAAAAATTAATTAGATATTAATAAACGTAAGCCTAATTGTTAATTCGACCAATGTAAGCGAAGCAATTGAAAGATTCATTAATGAATTCCCGCTATAGGCACCTAAAAGCAGTTTTGAACTGCCAAATCTAAATCTACCTGAACGAAGTCGTTGGATAGATATTGAAAATTGCAGATGCTCGACGACACAGAGTTGGTGTAAACTGCTTCATGAAGAGTGCCTGGCCCCTGCTCGACTTTTTATGTGACGCGACTTTTACCAGTTCTAAAATTAGGTCCTGGGAAATGAAAAAGTGATGCCTTATGATGAGAAGTCACTAGGCATGTGGGTGTACAATCAGCTGTTCACATGTTAAAGATTTATTTTTGGAAATATGCGGAATTAAATCTATATTCATGAGGAACAATAAACTACATGCTTACATGAAGGTATTTTTAGAAATGATTGAAGACCTTAAACATATGTGTCTAGATACTAATTACTTTGAGCAGATACTACAGAAAGCAAAGAAAAGTTTTTTAAAATTTTGCGTACGAACATAATATAGAAATATAAAATTTATTTGTTGGAAAAAAGGACTTCTTTAAGTGAACACTTATTTGTTATATATTGCGACGTTTCGTCCCTTTATTGGGAGTTTTTCAAGCTTGAAAAAGTCCCAATAAAGGGACGAAACGTCGCAATATATAACAAATAAGTGTTCACTTAAAGAAGTCCTTTTTCCCAACAAATAAATTTTATATTAATTACCAAGGACAAAAAAGAAAAAAGTCAATAATATAGAAATAATTATTGTAAATAAAAAAAAATTGGCCAAGTGCGTGTCGGACTCGCACACGAAGAGTTCCGTACTGTCGTACAATATTCATTAACTTTATTTTATTTTTATTATTTGTTGTTATTGCGGCACAGAAATGCCTGAATCCATAGCTTTTAAGAGATTCCGTCCGATGTCGCTAGTATGCACTATTTGATGTATGTAGAAAAATTTTTGTTGTGACTTAACTACAAATTTACGATTTTCGGATAATTCTTTTCACTTGTGCTATAAGACATTGCTTCTTGCCAAATTTCATGATTCTAGTTCAACGGAAAGTACCCTATAGGTTTTGATTCCCCTACGAGTGTTAAAATATGCGGCATAAACAGCCGTATAGTTTGAGTTCGTTGACTTAGAAGTTTGATTTTTTCACAGCTCGAAGGGATTGCAGACCTGAGTATTTGATATTAATTTCAACCTGATACCTCTACGCGTTCCTGAGTAAAGGGTCTTGACTGATATAGACAGACGAACAAGGAAGTTATCCTATTAGGGTTCCTTTTTCCTTTTGAGGTACGGAACCCTAAAATTCCATACAATACAGTATAACCTTGATTATTTGCCAGTCGATTATTCGTCACCTTCTATTAACCGTCATTGAAAACACAATCTTGCAAGTTAGAAATGGCGACAATTTGTTAAAGAAATAGACCCTTGTTAAAAGTTGTGTTAAAATATATAAAAAATGAAACATTATTTAAAGACTCTATTCGTCTGGATAATCGAGATGCTCCTGTATTATATTAAAAGTATAGAACAGTTAAAATCAAAGTTTTTTGTAAATAAAAAATAAATTTCCATAGTATTTTATATTTTATAAATTATTATTAGCTATCTTAATTTGCATTTCAATTGTTTCGAAATTAAAGTGTGTACCGAATAAAAAACAAAAGCTTGTTTTGCGTCGTTTTTATACGCAAGCACTGTTTAATAGGTGTTCTAGAAATAGATTGCGCAGAACTAGACTTTTTATAGACAACGTATTTTCAAAACAAAGCGCTGTTTGTGCGTGGGAAAAGAAAAAGAATCTCAGAACGACGATCTTAAAATACAACGCCAATAAACGACGTATCGTACAACGACCTTGGTTGGATACATTTACAAAATAATTACTAGAATATACGCGTTCTTTTCTAATTTACTACAAAAAAAAATCATCCACCTTCTAAAATATAAAAATAGTAACGGAACCTTAGTCAGTAATTAAGTTTTCTTGCCCCTTTTTCAGTATTTTGCATGACAACTAAATGGGAAAACACGTTATCAGATTTTTTGTCTGTGTGTACCATCATCATAGCGGCTGGACCGATTTTGACCAAAATCTCATTACAGTATCTACTGGTAGTTTACTTAAACATTATTAGTGTATTTGCCATATGGCAACATACACTATTGGCGTCGGTCGGATGGCGGGACCTAGGGGTCGGACCAAAATTTCTCGACGTTTCATAACCTCCTAAACACTTTGGCACCATTTTCAAAAATGTTTATATATATATATGTATATATATATATATATTTATATATGTATATATATATATATATATATATATATATATATATATATATATATATATATATATATATATAACTTTCGAAGGAGTTAATGGATTTTAACGAAATTTGGTCCACGTGTTGAAATCCATCACCGCAAGAAGCCTATTTAAAATGGGCCTAATCGGGATATTTTAAGGGTAGTTTTTAGGGGTTGAAAAACGTTTTTGGGCCCCAAAATACCGAAAAAATTCTCAGAATCGTTTCAAAATTGATATTTAACCCTCCAGTAGTAATTAAAAAGTGTTCCTAAAATTTTGATAAAATCGGCCCCACAGGACCGGATTTACAAATTTTATGAAAAAACTAGTTTGCAGATAATGAATTATTTACTGAAAGGTGTATATAATTTAGTATAGAGGTTCGATTGATAATAATATTGCAATTAAGAAAAAAAAATGTTATTTAAGGGGTGTATTAAGGAGTCTAATTTTTTATTTTGCCCAGAAAGCAACTAAAGTTCGCATAATAAAGCCACACTGCCTGTATAAGCAAATACACTATATTGTCGGCAGGATTTTGGCACTGCGACCCGGGTTTTTTTTTTTATAAATGGAAAAAGTATGACTAATGTTTAATTTTAACTAAAATATTTTATTACAAACATCCATTTTACCTATTTATATATATTGTGAAACCAATCACCATGTTTTTAATCTTTCGACGAAATACTGATATGAATTGACAGCATTCGGTAAGTTTGTACATATTATTGTAACCCGTTTATATTTATAACACTAACATCATTTATATACAAATATTTTTAGAACTCTGAAGATGGTGCAAAGCGCACCGAAACGTCAGTGAAAATGCAAATTTAAACTTCAGTATTGTGTTTTTATATTGATCCTGTGCCACAGATTTTATCCATACTTATCCAACAATCATCAAGGATCACAACCACTCTAATTCACTTCTTCATAGATCAATGACTTCTTTTAATTAGAGTCAACCTCACTAATGTTTAGGTTTAAAACAATGAAAAATTTCAAAAAAATTCAAATGGCCAAACCGGGCAAAAGTAAAGATATCGAGTTTGAAGAAACATCTAAAATAGATCTTACCAGTTTTCCAAACGAGCAAGGGTAAAGGACGTTTTAAATGTATGATGTTTGATTTTATAAAATTACGAATTGAATGCGAGCAAAAAAATTGGATAAATTAAATGGGACCTACTTGTTTTTTTTGCGTACGTGTCTAACTTTTTTAGTTACCCTACTTATATTATGGGAAAAGTATTTTTATAACTAAAATGACAGACTATTTTTAACAAGCTTTTGTTATGTTTGTAAAGGAATCTTTGAACATGAAATTAGCCCACTTCAAAACGCCAGATTAAACTGAAACTTTGCACACTTATCAAAGACCGATGACAATACAATAATTTAATAAGTTTGTCCCATTATCCTAACCAGGACCTTCAGGATAAAAAGCTTGAAAAATTACAGCAAGCAAGCTAACACGCTGTACAGTGACGTACGGTGCGTAGCCTACCCCATAGTCAAATGCAATATTGTTGTTTAGTTTTATAATTAAAATTAGAGTTTAAACAAACTAAACACGCTTTTATGAACTAAAAAATGCAACATAATTTGACAACAAAATTATCTTTACTGTAAAATGGGAGTGCTTAATATCGGTAATAAATTTTTCATTTAGAACTATTATGAGAATTGAAGTAGATAGCACCCCACGCTTTTTACAGTAAAGCTAATTTTGTGTCAAATTATTTATAGTTCATAAAACTGTGTTGTTTCTGTTTTTTTTAAACTCTAATTTTCTTGTGCTAACATTGAATCCAAAACTCTCACTGATCCACTAAGAAAATATAATCAAATCTGTAGAGTATATATATTTTTTTACTAATTGCATTGATCAACTAAGGTAATATTCAGCCAAAGTTGACTGGTAAGTTGGTTGCAATTTAGTTGAATGCAAACAAAAATAAGTCATAAAGTAAATAATCAATTTGATCAGACGCAAACAACTCAATGTTGCTTAAATTTTCATATTATTACAGCGTGTAATAATATGAAAGTTTAATCAACATTGAGTTGTTTGGGTCTGATCAAACTGATTATTTACTTTATGATTTATATGGACCTGAATAATACTACTATGGATGAAAAAAATTAAGTCCTCATTTATTTAGCAACACAAGATCGGGTTATAGTAATAAAAAAAAAACAAAATGTAATGCACAAAATAAAATCACTCACCAATAAGTAAAAAAGTTCATGAGCGTTGAACAATCGGGTGCTCGATGTCCGTTAGCTTCCAAATCATTGGCGATCTGTCCAGCGATATTTCCAGTCGCTTGCGAATTATCGCTATCGTCACTGTCGTCATCGTCCTCGTCACTATCTCCATCCTCTTCTTCTTCTCCAGCATCAGATTCCGTCGTTTCTTTTTCGACGATATTATCGTCACTAGCGCCCATTTTACCACCGCCGACCAGTTTGGTTATGAGGCCGTACGTTGCGTTGCTTGTTCGTAAACTCATTGCACTTTTGTTGCGATGCGATATTGTTAAAACAAAACAACAACAAATGTCAAGTGTTTGTTCTATTTGTGAGTACAAGTTTTAAAGATCGTCTCTGTGGCGTCGCGTAACGGAACTGACTGATCAGCGCCGCGACGTCGAGATACTATGGCAAATAAAACAATCGACATCATACGTACAAAATTGTCATACGGCTCAAATATATATATTTTAAATACTTGCGTATATGAAAAATCAACAGCGCATGTCAACAGGTTATTCCATATACTATAGTGATTGGACAAAATACTAGTAGCAGCTATTTAGGAAGTGCTACCTGAAAATAACCGGTTCCAAAAGAAACTGATATCAAAATTATGCTGTAAAAAATAACACAGAAAAAGGCCTGTCATTGAATGGTTAGTTAATGCAGAACTGTTATAATAATAAAATAAAATAATAAATAATAATGTAAGACCTGTTACTAAATAATAAGGGATGATAGATAGATACGAGCAAAAAATTCATTTATTCATGGTTATATTATTTCTTCAAATATATTATATTCAATATAATATTAGACGCTGATGACCTTAGATGTTGAGCGTCTATAATCTAAAACAACTGAATTTTTTAATTCGCCATATTATTAAAAAAGCGGAGGACTTCATTCAGATCAACTGACTTCTAACTATATGGTATATTTTTAGGTAGGGCATTGCCCCATATTGACCCCCCTAGCTACGCCCGTGCGGGAGCCCTAACAGGAATCAAATATCTTAACACGAGCGAAGGCTGATGTAAAGTTGTCTATGCTAGATGCCTTATTAGCGTGCTGACTTGTTGATCAGAATATTGTGGCTCCGAATACTGTCTCCTCTCATGAATGTTTTGTGATATCGTTTAGTTTTAAGTGATTATGTTATTTGATGTTATTAAGACGCTAATAACTTAAGTTGTCGACCGTCTATGATCTACAATAAATAAAAAAAACCCGGGTCGCAGTGCCAAAACCCTGCCGACAATATAGTGTATTTGCTTGTATAGGGCCGTGTGGTTTTATACTTTTATTATGTGAAATTAAGTTTGTTTTTGGGCAAAATAAAAAATTTAACCCCATAATACACCCCTTAAAATAACATTTTTTTCTTAATTGTAATATTATTATCAATCTAACGTCTACACCAAATTAAATACACCCTTCAATAAATAAGTCACTATCTGCAAACTAGTGTTTTCATAAAATTTGTAAATCCGGTCCTGTCGGGCCGATTTTATTAAAATTGTGAGGAAACTTTTTAATCACTACCAAAAGGTTAAATTTCAATTTTGAAACGATTCGGAGAATTTTTTCGGTATTTTGGGGCCCTAAAACAGTTTTCAACCCCTAAAAACTACCCTTAAAATAGCCCGATTAGGCCCATTTTAAATAGGCTTCTTGCGGTGATGGATTTCAACATGTGGCCCAAATTTCGTTGAAATCAATTAACTCTTTCGAAAGTTATCGCGCGTACACATATATATATATATATATATATATATATATATATATATATATATATATATATATATATATATATATATATATATATATATATATAAATATAAATATATATATATACATATATATAAACATTTTTAAAAATGGTGCCAAAGTGTTTAGGAGGTTATGAAACGTCGAGAAATTTTGGTCCGACCCCTAGGTCCCGCCATCCGACCGACGCCAATAGTGTATGTTGCCATATGGCAAATACACTAATAAGTCTATGCTTTGAGCTGAAGAGATCTATATACGTGAACTAAATTTCATTAAAATCGGATTAAGAGTTATGACGGAACAGGTCATAAAACTTTCTATAGATATGTTCTATGAGACAGGTACACAATCTTGTCCAGTTTTATTCTTGTGATATTGATGATGCTACGTCCTTCGTGTTCCCATTTAATTAATTCGAATTAAAAAAAAACGGTTCGTGTTAAAGAAGTGTCAAACTACAAACAGTTGATAATTATAGTTACTTATGAAACAATTTACAACGTAAATGATTTAAGATTGGCAATTTGACAAATCGCACTAAAACAAATGCATATCAACGTTGCAAGTTCATCAAAAATAGTATCAGTAAATAATATGTATAGATTTAATTGGTTTTATAACATCGGTCATTTAAATGAGGCCGCTCCGCTAGAATCTAGATTAAAATTCACGTTTCTCAGTCATTTTTATTCGGTTAAGAAATACCTGTTTAACATATGTGATCAGGGGCGATTCCAGGGGAGGAAAGGGACTAGAGGACCATGGTCCCTTCAAAAAGCACAAGACTGTGAATACACATAATATCTTAAAGAGTTTGCCAATAAATGAAATAAATTCCATCTATCTATCAATTATTATAGTGTACTGGTGCTCCGTTTGAGAATTAAGTATAGGTACCTGTTTGTTAAAGTGACCAAAAGGGAGGACAGTCCTTCTTTTGTAGGTTCATCCGTTTTTAAATGACATAAAAAAACATTTTTTTAATGTATATGCTACCTCATCTCCAACATTTGTAAAGCGATTTTGATGATTATTTTCTTATTTAAAAGGGCACACTTTCAGAGTGATCCCACATAAATTTTGCTTAGTTTTTAAAAATGTGCGTAATCAAATCCACTAAAAAGTAAAAAATTAAAAAAATATTAACCTCCTTCAAAAATGTCACTAAAAAGATGAAAAGAATGAAATTTTGAGGTCGGTGCTAATTTCATTACTAAAACTTTTAATTATATATAGGCTTCTACTTTTACTAAATTGGAACCGACCTCAAAATTTCATTATTTTCATCTTTTTAGTTAGCTATGTTGTTCCACATGTTGTAAACCCGACCAAGTAGCCAGTAAATTTTAAAAATTAATTTTTAAAAGTTTTTTTTGTTTTTTGTCATAATTTTATAAATAGATATGTAAATATTGAAACTTTTCATTGGCTTCACTTGACCCATAAAAAAAGACCTAAAATATTAATTAACTTCAATTTGTTAACGTCTCGTCTTGGGACTTGTTCTAAGAGACCATGTGTACGCAGCCGAAATAGCTCAGTTGGGAGAGCGTTAGACTGAAGATCTAAAGGTCCCTGGTTCGATCCCTGGTTTCGGCATTTCTTTTTTATTTTTATTAAGCAAATAATTTTTTTATATATTTGGCAGCTGAAAAATAATATTCTAAAGAGTGTATTCATATTTTTATGCGCTTTAAGTAATTTTAAAATATCTTTATAAATAATATATCTTTATAATAATATATGTACTCGTGGATATCATGAACAGTAGTTCAGTTATAAAACGTTGACATCAGAGGCGGGAAATTATTTAAATACCCTACTCACAGTACTCACAATTAATTTTGGACAAGTTATTGACATTTAAGCCCGTCTCTGGGTTTAACGTTTTTGTGTATTTGCCATAATATGGCTCATAGACTATTGGAGTCAATCGAATGGCGGGACCTAAGGGTCGGACCAAAATTTCTCGATGTTTTACACCATTCTGAACAACCTGACACCATTTTTAAAAATTAATTTATCACCACGCGAAGCCTCTTTAAAATGGGCCTGGTCGGATCATTTTAAGGGTGGGTTTTAGGGGTTAAAAATGCTTTCAGGCCAAAAAATATGGGAAAATGTCAGAATCGTTTCAAAATTGTAATTTAACCCACTAGTAAAAATAAAAATGTGCTGCTAATTTTTTTTTAAATCGGCCAAACAGGTACGGACTTTAATTTTTTATGGAAACACATGTTTATAGATAGGAATTTACATACTTAAAGTTGTATCTAATTTGGTGCGATGCTGGATTGTTAATAATATTTAAATTAAGAAAAATATTATTTTAAGGACTGTATTAAGACTATTAAGGGGCTATTTTTTTATTTTGCCCAGAAACGAACTTAATATTAAAGTCACACTATCCTGTATTAGCAAATACATTATATTGTCGGCGGGGTTTGGCACTGCGACTCGAGTTTTAGTAAATGAAAAATTTATAAAAAAATGAGACTGTCAGGGCCCACCCGTCCCTGCTCAATAACATTTGCAGGTCGGAGCGCAATTTCACTAGGGCCGTAGCTAAAACCAAAATTTCGGTAGGACATTAAAAATTTGAGGTAGGGGGCAATTTTTAAAAATTACGAAAGGGGGGATATTATTGTATGTTGGGTATTTTTAAAGCACTAAAAATAAATAGAAGTTTCCTTAAAAAAGTTACACGCTAATTTCATTTCTGGATATAATGGATATTCTGTGATATTGTTAAGATACTATATGCATACTTGCATGATACAAAAACAAAATATGGTACATATTTCAAGATTAGTCATTGGGTATCAAGATTTTACACGTTTTCTCCATAAGCCTGGATCACACTTATGTCCAACTTGTCCAACCCTGCTTCAATGAAATAGCAGCATACGCCGGCTGCAGACTGGCCCAATGTTCCTTGGCGAATATTTGCTTCCGGAACACTGTCCAAGAATATTCCCACCCAATTATTTTGCGGTAGGTATTAACACTATACGTATTAATATCCCTCAATAATCATTTCATAAATTCCTCTAGCTAGAAAATTTTCATTCTAGATTAAAATGTTAATTACAATAATAGAAAACAGTATCACGGGTAATTGGAATAAAAATAAATCAATTTAAACAGTCATTGATTGCAACGTTTCGTCTTTTATTTAATTCAGACTTTTTCAAGCTCTCAATATGCTTAAATGATATAATAAGCAATTTCGCATTACAAAAAACAATTAATTAATTACAATTAATATTCGACGGAACAAATAATGTTTGAAGTTATAGTACATATTTAAATACTAAATACATATGTGTTTTTAAAATATGTTCATTGAAATAAAATACTTTTTGTATTATTATTCATATTATTTCACGCATATTATTAAAAACATTACCAATGAGTGGTCAGACGGATTGGAAGATCGTCAAGCAAGGCGGCTTCTTTGACTTGGGAGTTGGGTTGAAGTTTAAAAGGTATTGATCGTTCTTTTCGACCAGCTTTCCAATTTGACGATCATTTCCAATGGTGGAGTGGCCACAGTACTCATTCTTGACCAACCGTGGAATGCATTAGGTCAGGCCGGACACGAGTGTGGCCTCGGCTTATATATGAAATTTTTTTCCACGCATTCTAATTTCTAAACAAACGAACGGAGCTTTTTCACTTATAAAAATTCGACCATTTTATTTTTGGAATAATATATTATAACAAAAACAACTAATAATTTATAACAGTTTGCAATAAGTTACCTATACATAAATTGAATATAGAATCGAAAACTGCTTTTCTCAAATTTTTATTTGATTCTACAAAATTAGACTTGCACTTTTCTATTTTATTTTTATATAAATTTTTGCAAATTAAACAACGAATAAACGGTCCTTCATAGAAATTTAACAGAATTTTACCTGAAAAGACAAAAAATAACGAAGTTTTCTTATTCAAATATCCTGTAAAAACAAAACAGATAAATAATGTTTGGCGTCTCTGCATTTTTGAATAACGATAATTTTTATTATTAGAAAAGTATTCGATCGTATTACATGTAATAAGTGATAGTTGCTATTATTAACCAAATTCTATAAACACTTTTTTTGAAAATTTGATGCTGCGCCTACAGTTCATTATACTACTTTTGATAGGTGAGTTATTATTTTTTTTTTATTTACAGAACTCATTTTTTTTTGTTCAAAAAATGTCGCATCGTTAATTTTTACAATTTATAGGAAAAAACGTTTTAAAGATAAAATTGTCCAATTAGTATATATGTCGTGGTCAGATCTTAGAATTGATCATTTCATGATGTGGCCGACCAATTCATGAAATAAATTATAAATTTAAATTATTATTTCATGAATTGGTCGGCCACATCATGAAATGATCAACTCTAAGATCTGACCACGGCATATGTATATGTAAATTACGATAGGTGGAACAGCGTATTGAAGTATTTTCCATGCGACGCGTAAAAAATGAAAATTTTGAATCCGATCAAATCATCAAGTCTCTGGCACTCTAGCATAGTTTCAGTATTTATTTGTTAACATCACAAACCCGCACAGGTCCAAACTTCACTGGATGTTAGCTTTTTCCCACACTCTGAAACACAGTGTATAATCATAAGCGTCCCGTTAATTTTTTATTAAATATTTTTAAAACAAATTTAAATATTCTCACACGACGATTTTAACCGTGAATCGCAGATAGTGTAACGACACGACTCTTCGAAGCGTTAACTTTGGTCGCATCGCGCCGCTGCTTTTGTGAGAATTGTTATATTTAAAAACAGGTAACAGCAGCAATTTTTAATTGGTTTTTAAAAATACGAGATAGTAGAAATTGTTTGTGATCCGCGAATTTCCAAAGTTTACAGGCCTACACAAATTATAACAATTTGTATGATACATTATATTAAAATGCATATTTTTATGTTATTTTTTACGAGATTAGTAATTTTTAAAATCCCTTGATTTATAATCGATGTTTGTTAATGATCTCTTAGACTGTCATTTTCTTCTTGTCTACTTGTTGGATTTTTGAACGGTAGATTTTTGAAATTTTAAATCAACTTTTTAAATCGACTGAATATTTTGACTATAATCTTTACAACTAGAAATCGTTTTAGTAGCGGCAAATCTTTTGTAGCTTTGTTGATGTTAAAAATAATTTCAATATTGCTTTTACTGCCCCGAATGTCTAGTAACCCCCATATTTTTTAATAGTGATCGAAAGTCTCGTTTTTGATAACTGGATTTAGTTATCTGGTAAAGAGTGCCAATTTATAATGTTTATCACTATGTATAATAATAATGGTCTGTTGTTGATATTGTCATGGCAACGATTGCATTAAAACAAGGCAATTCGAAAACAATTTCTCTTTGTCATTATTGACTATATTTATTATTTTTTCGACTTTAGTACACAAAACTGAGCAATAACAATGTTGTTTTATTTAAACCACATTAAATTTATAAGTTGCCTTGGTTATATTTAATAATATGTTGAATCACATAAAACAAATGCAAATTCTCAAGCATAATATTGTAATTTCAAGTGCTTTACTCAGACATAAGCCAATAAAAAAAATTAAACGCTATTCTTTTTCAAAACGAAATATAACTCTTGGAATTCGAACAGTACATTTTCTTTTTAAATTCAGGCAATTTGGTCCTATTGAAAATGGGTGAGTTTGATTAATTTTCTAAAAAAATTATTTCTAGCAGGTAGTTTTTACACAGTACATTGTTAAACGAAAAAACAATAAAATTGTAATGTCAAAATTTTTTATATAAAATAATATTTTTTTATAATTTTAATTCGAAATTTCGATTATTTACGTATATTTCATGAGTCATATGTCTCAAGTGATGTAAAATAATATAAAAATTCATATATTTAGAAATAAGTTGTAATAAATAAGCTGACACATTTGACTTACATTAGATTTTAATTAGTTGCTATGGTAACAATAATAAAACACTCAACAATTTTATTCTTTTATTGTTATTCTTTGTCGTAAAAATAATGTTGTATTGTTAGACGTAAAGAACTTGTTTGCTTCCTTTTAAAATCTTTAAGTAAAAAACATGGATTTGGTAGATTTACTCACTCTAAATGGTAAGCTTAT
Organism: Venustoraphidia nigricollis; assembly: GCA_034508555.1. NCBI lineage: Eukaryota > Metazoa > Arthropoda > Insecta > Raphidioptera > Raphidiidae > Venustoraphidia > Venustoraphidia nigricollis. Next base: position 1,364,722 of record JAVRKA010000020.1, read on the forward strand.
TTTTAAGTCAATTTGAAAGGCTAACATTTTTATATAGGAGCCACATAATTCAGTTTAGCAAGTTTTTGACAACATTTTCAATTTAGAATCATTAGATTGAGTAATAGTAACTTTTAGTTTAAGTCTATATGTTTCTGTACTTTTTCCAATTTTTTTTTATGAATTATAAATAAAATAAGGCTGTCAAAACAGAAAAACATTTCTTTCAAATGATTTTTGTGTTAACAAATGTAATCGTATCTACGAATATAAAACAAAAGTGGAATTTTTTTTCTAACAAATTATTTGGATAACAAAATCGATCAGTTTTCCAATGTTTATTCAACAATGTAAAACCCTCATAGAAACACAACAATTAAATATTCATTTTTGTGTAGGTATTACTAATAATTATTATTAAGATTTATTATTTTTAAAGTAGAGATTGCATATTTATTAAAGTCAAAACGGTAGGAACAATTATTTCCATAAAAAACTGAATGTAAGTACTTATTGACTCAAAATTTGAACAGAAATACATTCTTATCTTAATTATTAACATTGTTTTATCTAAGTCAATTTAAGAAGTGACTATTAGATTTTAGTCATTCTATTTGATTTTTTGAAATATTTATTATGATAAGTTCATTGATTCGGCATACTATGGAGTATTTATGTCTTAATTTCTTAAATTAAACACATTTTTTGAGTTTTTTAATAAACTTTATGATTGAAATTGGTTTTAATATATCGTTACAAAAATTATTCATATTTTTTATCAATTTAGTAGTTGTACCGAAAAAAGTACATTTTTCAATTTTATCAAGCAATAGATGGAAAATTATAATCAACGATTCAAATAATTTTAAACAATGAATCTTTTTTGTTCTTGAGTACCTACATATTATGTACATAATCTGTGACGGATTAATGCTGGGTTGCAGAAAGGACTGTCAAAAAATTGTATTTGACAATGACCTTAGATTGTGATTATATATATTTACAGTGTTTATATGTGCAGGAGCAGTCTAATGTCGCTGTGAAACTCTGTGTTTAGTTACAACATTATTTGTATTCACATAACAACAAATGCTTGATCTACATTGAAAAAGATCGCTTCTCAAGCTAAATTTTGTCAAAATGCGTAGGAAAATAGGTTCGAAATGTAAATTGTACAAACAGTTTAAGAAGAATATTGTTTCAATCGAACAATTATTTTTCGAGCAGAAGCGATTTACAATTCTACAATGCTTTTCATCTAAGGTCATTCTGCAACTGAGACCCCAAATTCGCTTGTTATTGTGCCTGTGATCCGCCACTGTACATTGCAAAATGGTTTGGCTTGCAAAAATAGTAATATCTGTCACATATGTGATATTGATTGCAGATTTGATGGAACAGCACGGACCTTTGAGTTTTCTAGGTCAAACAATGTACGCCTTCATGCGTCGTTCGGTCCCTCATCCGCAGCTACTGTGTCCGTGGGTATCGTGCGCTCCCCCCACTGGCTCTGGATCGACAAAGAGTTACAATGGCAATGCTAGCGTACTACCAGTCCAGACGGAACCTTTGAAGTTAACAACTAATGCCGCTTCAAAGCCGCAAGCAGTAAACGCAAAAATAGAAAACAAGCAATATTGCAGCAACGGTGTTGGTGACAAAATTGTAATCACAGCAAGAAACAACGAAGTCATGAGTGCCTCTAGCGAAGAAAAGAAGACAGCAAGGAAAAGAAAGGTATACGATTTTGCTAGTTTCCAATGCCATTTCGAAAAATGCGATTTTTACATTAGAAACATTGAGAGATTACAGCCAATCCAAAAAGCTGGCTGTTGATGAAATTATGCCTGTTTTCAGTGTACTAGCATTTAGGGTTGCCACACGTCCGGATAAACCAGAACATAGTTAGGCTTTTTGATTGCGTGTCCGGCTAAAATTAAACGGTGTCCGGCTTTTTCTAGAATTTAATTTTGACTGGTGGCTTTATTTGACTGATAGAAAATAAATTATTTCGACTGATTTATTTATTTTTCATTAGAATTTAACGAGATTTATGGTAATAATCAAAAAAACTTGATTCTACATAAAAAATTTTTGTCGTACCTGTTAATACTGAGAAAAAAATCCTCAATAATGTAGGGTGTCCGGCTTTTTTACCCAAATGTCCGGCCAAACTGGCTGGTCTATTCGGCTTTTAGGTTTGGCGTCCTGGCCACCCTACTCGCATTAAATACTGTGTCGCCGCTTTTGGATTAGAAACCATGGGTCTTTCAAGATGTAATTTAATCAAAGTTTCTCAAAAATGTCAAAAAATATTAGAAATTGCCACGGGTTCTAATTTCTAAACAAAGGGAAATACAGAAATTAGAAGATTACGTGTTAAAATCAGCGTGCATTTTTTTCTATAAGTAGGGTTGCTATCCGTCGGTTTTCCCCGGATTTGTCATAGTTTAGAGGGCATCCGGGGAGCGTCCGGGCGGGGCTTCATTTGTAGTCCGGGTTTAAAAATTTAAAGCCTTGGGCCGCCCGCGACACACGCACTGTGTGTTTTATTTTAAGAATAAAAAAAAACTGATTATTAAAACAATTTGTAACAAACTATAATAAGATTCCGTTTTGTTAGGTACATTTAAAATGACGATAAAAGATGACTAAAGTTAATTTTAAGGTCTAAAAATAAATAAAAAGGTGATTCATAACATTTTCAACTGTTTTTTATTACACTGACTGTTTAAAAAAACCTGTTCTGGGTTCTAAAATCCGGAGTTTTCACGCGTCTTGTCCTGGGTGCCAAATTTTAGAGATGGCAACCTTATCTATAAGTATGTTGAGTGTGTAAAAGATAAAAAAATTGATGTTTTTTGCGTTTTTATTTTGTACCTCGTTGAAAAGGTGCGATTTTGGACAAAAAACGAAATTATTTAGATTTTTAAAGATGATAATACTCGTAGAAAAATACGCGCCGATTACAACATTCGCTTTTCTATATTATCTCGTTCGGTTTAGATGTTGTGAGTTTGAATATTTACAAAAAATTCGAACCGGGGGTTGTCCCACATGTACGTTGCTGACCTCAGCTGTTGAGCGTCTATTATCTATAATCAAGCCCCTCTTGGCACTCTGAGCAAGTGCCCAGAGCCCCGCGATCGATGGGGCCTCCTAGTTCCTGCTGACAAATATATCGATATATTTTTTAATAATGAATGTATTTGTTAATTGTTGATTTGTTTAGTAATTACGCTATTTTTTTAAGTTATAATATTCAAGCTTGTTGAAGAATTTTGATTATGTACTTCGTTTGCCTGTCTTAATAAAACAGTTTTCTGTAATAGTCATAGGGGCTCCATTATTCTCAAGTGCCCAAGGCCTACAATAAGTTAAAGACGGCCCTGTCTATAATCTATTTAAATTAAAATTCAATCAATTTTTTCAGCCGACTCAATCAGCAGAAACTTTAAACGAGTCCAACCAATCAACGCCTCCAGAAAATGTATCAGAGGGAGGACCTTCGTCACAGTATCAAAATTTCATGCGACTCGTTGCACTATTTCCCGACCTGCACCCGGCTACAATTCATGGCGCGCTGGGTTTGTGTCATAACGATTTCATCAGAACAATTGATAGTTTGCTGTACGCGCTACAGTACCGTTCATACTTGGACGCCAAGCGCAAAGGATTCCCTCAAGTGCCGACTCCAAGATATTACGGCCCCCAGCACTCGACGTACGTCAACGCGAATTATAACGGCGGAGTGCCAACAAATCCACTAAATACTAGCCCATATCCGTATCCAAGCAGAAATCCACATTTGACGTATGGAGCTAATATTACCATACCAAATACGGCAACAACGCCTCAATCGCAGCAACCGCTACTACACAATCAACAGCAGCAGTATTATAATTTGAGCGGTGTCAACCGGACGCCCTATATCAATAATATACCGTCAGCAGATGTCGCTCCAAATTTGATAAATAGTAACGTGTACAGTGGAATGTCATCTGCGATTCAGTTTCCGACGTTAGCCGAAACAAGTCCTGCTGGAGATGTTAAGAATAGTACGCTCGCTAGTCCCGTGTCCCAGGACAGTAAACAAGATGGAGGTTCTGTGACGCAAACGCCAGATGGAAATAGTGATGGTGATTATGATTATGATTTTTTTTTTGATCCCTTGATATTCATTTGTTTTTATATCATTTTTAATTTCAATTTTATTTTTGTTTTAAATAACACATTTTGTCTCCAAAAAATGGTAAAACATAATTTATTATCGCAATGAACATTATCAAAACTTAATGCTAAATTATTTTCTAAGAGCCTGAGGAAGTTTTAAAAGTAAAACGAAACGTTGCAATAGGAATTTGTTTAATAGCGTTTGATTGATCTACTATCCTCTTAACTTATTATAAATATTATTATTATTAATGTTATCATCCATGATAATAAAAATATAAAACAATCAGGAATGTGGACAGTAGATTGTTAAAAACGCAGATAATCAATTCCGCGACGTTTCGACCATTTTATTTGGTCTTCATCAGGCGCCATACATAACAATAAAAATTACACCATGAAGGATGGTGTATGATAAGTTCGTATTGGTACGCATTATAAATCAAGGTATATTTATATTGTTTTAATTTTATAAACTTATTGTATTGGCCTTTTTTGGTGTAATTTTTATTGTTATTAATGTTCTAGACGCCTGATGCAGACCAAATAAAATGGTCGAAACGTCGCGGAATTGATTGTCTACGTTTTTAACAATCTACTGTCCACATTCCTGATAATTTTATATTTTTATTATTATTATTATTTTTTTAAGTCACCAATTACGAATGTTGTCTGGATCTACTGCCACTTTGTAGTCTTTTGTGTTATAGTTTTTGATAATAAATTGCAAATTCATTTCATAATTTCACATTGGAAACGGAGAAAGGACGTTTGTAATGCAAATAAATATGATAATAACTTTTTTCTGTAAACATTTTTAACGTAATTTTGACATACTGTTTATAGAACACTTAGATCAAACTAGCCATTTTTGGAATTTTTGTCTGTCTGTCAGTATGTTGTGAGTAACTCAAAAACCGTTTTTGATTGGATTGTCATTAAAGCGTTTGTTATTTACCTGGATATATATCATCGTGCTTATACTAAGGGGCTGAGCGCTAGTAAAAAAACTGTCTTTGTATTCGACGAGTTTGTGGTTCCAAAGTCATTGATAATTTTTTAAATTCTCCAAAAACAGCAGCGTGTTTTAGTCGTTCCACTTGAATACTATTTTGTCTCATACACAGACAGAATATATTCACTATGCGGTGTCGTAGCCCCAACTTCATTCGCTACAAGACGCGAGACAAAATGGCCAAACCCGAGTGAATGTTCTCTCCAAGTTCAGACGTTTCATTTTTCGTTCATTCGGAGTGCGAATGAATGGGCATCCGAATGCTGATATCTAGCGTTGTTGGATTGGTTCATTAATGAATTCATTCATCACTATTGTTTCATTTTGTGTTCAGGCGTCTCAGATGCTGAATGAAAGACAGAAATGAACAAAAAATGAACCGTCTGATCACCTTAACACGTTGACTGCCAACTACGAGATATCTCGTAGGTTGTTTACTTGCCCAGGACACCTACTATGAGTTATCTCGTCCCTTCATTACTTGCCATATTTATACAGCTACGGTAGCATAACACTGTAATTACGAATAGATGACCTCAGGAAAGAGAATAAAAAAATCAGGTTTGGCTTAAATGAACAGAAAAAACACTTTAACATTTAAAAAAAACATTTCTTAAGCCGTTTGAGTAATTATTAAAGTTTTTAATAATATAACATGATTAAATCAAATTGGCTCTTTAGACCGGAATCGTGAAAAATTCCGTGACAGTCAGCGTGTTAAAGAATAAAGAAAGATTCCATCGTCTCCAAAATACCGTGGTTTACGTTGAACTTTTATATTTTCAGTGTTTCTAACGCCAAAGAAAGTAGCTCGCCGTAAAAAACGCATAACGGCATTGAAATTCAACGAGAACCAGTGCTGTGGAACAGCAGCTTCATCGATAGAGACATATCAGGTTTCAGACAGCGATTCTGAATCGGTCAACTTATCGATCACGTCCGAATCACTGCCGGCATTCACATCGTCCTTCACTCCTTGGACAACGAGTTTCACGACGTCTGTCTGTCCGACGACGGCCATCATTAGCCCGATGGTTAGCCCGGGGTCATATATTAACTCGTTCACGACGGCTGCGATGACGCCGCCGGAACAAAACGTTAATAGGAGCGATGCTGAAGCGAGAGAACCTGAGAAGAAAAAAGTAGGTATTGCAATCAAAAGACTTAAGTCTGATGTTTTTGTTTCGGTTCTGTAATTAATATTGCCCGATTCTCGCTTGTTTTTACTTGAATTTAATATGCGATGTGATATCGAGAGAATTAACAGACAAAATTAAACACGCGAAAATTAGTTTTCCTGGATATTTTATAGCTAAACTGTAAGTAAATGGTTTGCTTAGGATTTTAAAAAATGCCTTTTATGCCCTGATTATTAATTCAATTAATTAATTCGTAACTTTCTTCTTTGAAAATAATAAAACACCTTTTAAGAGCAAGTGCTTGCCGCGAGTTTTGTACATTCAACCATAATATTTGCGTTTGAATTTCAAGAACTATAGCTCTTCAAAACATCGGTATAGTTTTCTTCAAAACTATATGTTAAACGTCTATAACCACTAGCTTTTTCAAAATTTTAGCTATTCAAGTTTTGGAAATACAGTGGAATGTTTTCGAGGTGCGTTTTCAAGAAAATCTCGAAAACTGTTAATATAAAATTCAGGAAAAAACAGTTTTGTAATCAGAAAAGCTCTTTTAAATGATATCCCTATGACCGATCACAAAGATAATTTTTTTTTACCCTCAACTCCCAAATCTTTTTTTAGGATCTGACTATTGAAATATATGCGAGCTATCGAGCTTTGTAACTTTGCTTTGATTCTGTTTAGTTCATAGAAATTCGACTGGTAGACCAATAAATTGTTTTTTTTTACAGTTTTCACTCTAAAATATACAGAAGAGATAATATTTACAAATGTTTAATTTTAGTTGCAAATTCTCGATACCCCAAATCGTTATACACATTGTATAAACTCGTTTGTTTCGTTTTGAAGTACTAAATAAAACGACCATTTCTTTTTTAACATTTCGAAAGTAAAGTAAATTAAACAAAAACTGCAATTACAAAAACTTTTTTTGTTGTTTTTTTTTTATGCCAAATTAATTAACCAATTATATTTTTTTCATTAAAGAGAAATGGATGCCCTTTGGGAGACCAGTGTTGTAACCAAATATTCAACAGTGTGTGAAAGAAGATGTTATCTGTGAGTTGACTTTTTTGAAGAAATTTTTTTGTTAACTTTTTGTCGGTTTTGTACTAAAAAAAGTGATTTTTTTATGCGTCTGAAGAAATTTAGTTCATTTAAACTGAGGCGTGCCCGTTGTTTTTATTGAAAGTTAAGTAGGTAATTTAAAACAGAAGAAAATAAGTTGAGTTTTTCTTTGTACTGTAAAATAGCAAGATTTTTTGCTACTAGAAAATGATAGCGTTTTTGATGCTTCATTTCGAAATGTTAAAAATGAAATTTATTTAGTTTGTTTTTTTTTCTAAAATGTAAATTTGTTATGTTTGTATGAAACATAGTTAAAAATTTAATTTGTTTTTCTATCTGATACTAAAACAAAAGAAAATGCAATTGTTTTTTGAAAGATTCAAAAAAATAAGAGAATAAATGCCAAATGTAAATAATAATATTTAAGGCTGTGTAATTATGTATTGGAATAGTTCCTTATTATCTGTGATTTTAAAATAATGAAATGTACTATTTTTATAGAAGAAATGTTTATTTTTGAGAAGTTTCTTAAATTAAAAATTATGTACCTATTTATTTTACTTTTGTATAAAATAAAATCGATAAGATCGACTTACTCGTTTTTTTATTTGTTCATTTGTTTTTAAGGTTCCAAAAGGAAAGAAAACGGCATCCCTAATCTCCGAGTTTTTGAGTAATTAATTTATATCTGTCATTCTAATATCTTTGATGCCAAGCTAAAAATTTAGGAAGATTAAAGTATGACACGAAAAAAGAAAATCTTTATTCGTTATTCAGCCATGGGTGATATCAGTTAAAAGAACTTTTTTTAGGGATCTTAAAGCTATTTTTTGTCAATTTTATGTTTTGCAGTTTTCGAAATTCTCTGCGAATGCATCTTGAAAACTCAATTCCCCCTTTGTTCCCAAAACTACATACACATAATTATTGTTTTCGAAATTCAAAAGAAAAAATAATGATAGTTTATAATTTAAATGTTAGAATTTTCGGCGCGCTACTCGTAACATGACACTTGTTTGGTTTTATTTTATGTTGAAATATGAAATTTAAAGGTTATCACTAACCAACGCAGAATTAACATTTACACTCAAACGATATCCCGCCATCTAATTTATTCCGCGTTGGGTTGTGTGACCAGCGCCGACCCTAACCCTTGATCAGGGTAGAGCGAGATTGTCTTTCAGCGCCTTTTGATCGACGCTTTCACTTCACGTAAATTGTACTTCAGTTTTATGTCGAATAAAAAATAAGTCCCAAATCAAAAATCAACTTTTATTGCAAACATCAATACTTGTTGAATTTAAATTAACTAGTTTTAATTATTATACTTCTACTTCTTTAGCATTAAGAAAATTCCTACCGCTATATAATTAAATTAGTATTTGGTGTTAATTTCAGTCAGTCACTGAAATTGTTTTTCGCATTTGGCTTTTTGGCGTCCCTTGCCACCTGGCGTTCAGAGCGACCGCTCCGCTCGCTCTACCCCAGGGCTGGCGCTGTGTGTGACCCTTAAATGTTATATCATAGTATAAAAATGATTTGTCGGGAAAAAGGACTTTTTATATTAATTACAACGGGCAAAAAAGAAAAAAAAAGTCGTTATATCATAGTATTTATTAATTACTCAGTGATTCTATATATGTATTATATATATTTTTCTGAAATTAAACATTTCTGTCTTAGGTATGAGAAAAGGATGACAAGAAACCACATGTAAGAGATAATTCTTGTGATACTTTTTTATTGAAAATATTTTTATACTTAGTAGGTACCTAAAATAAATTATAAGTTGTCGAATCTAATTATAAAATTGGTGTTCAATATTTTTGTGGTTATACTAGTAAGTCATCGACATCAAACTCCGGCAGAAACTTTATAGTTTTCCTAAATTCATTCACTTCACAACAATATGAATATCCAAGCGTTACATTGTTTGGTTTCCATTTAATCCACTTAATTTGAGAACATATATTTTCGCAAATGACGTCACGTTCGTCATCGAAAACATACGGATTGTTTACTCCGACAAAAGCGATTCCAAGTTTCTTTTCAGGTTCGTACAAAACTTTCCAGAAAAGTTGAGGCACCGGTATTAATTTATTATTATTTTCATCAATGTGTAAATATAATTCGACTAGATTATTATTTTCGTCTGGCAAGACGGATACTCCGTAAGTTCCTGTGTAAATAATTAAATCCAATTTCTGTGCCGACGCAAATTGTCTGGTACTTCTTTCGAGCCGATTCCAATTTCCAGCGTTGAAAACTTGCCATTGAGGTGCGGTATTTACGTAATAAAATGTGGATTGTTGCTGTGACCCATACAAGAAATCAGCTTTTGCAACTAGATGACCTCTTGCTATAAAAAATGCACCATCCCGAATATATTTTTCAGCTAGTTTTCTAGAACCCAAGATTAATTCAAAAGTTTCAATTTGGTTTTCTTTTTTATATAATTCAGTTACGTTTAAATCGAAAAAGTCTTCTTTAAAATTACTTCTTGGATACCCGGGTTGGTGTCCATCAGTAACTGATGCTAACTTGAAGACGGTATAATATGTAGAATGAATTGTTTCATCGTGGCAAAGTAAAATAGTTCTTATAAAAGTTTTATCGACTTCAAACCCAATTTCGATTTCAGTATTCCCGTTGTAGCATTCAAAACCTGTTTTTCTGGTAGAACTTTTTATACGATTTTGACACGTTATTTTATGAAAAAATACTTGTTGATCGTTGATTGAAAATATGTCTTCACTTATACATTTCGCGATTGTGTAGTTTTCTTGATCATTGCCTTTAAAACTGAGGTAATTATCGTCACCAGGGCAAGCCAAGCAAATGTACTGTCCTTTTTGAAAAATTAATTCTCCACTTTCGGTATCAGGTAAATAAAGCTGTTCTGGTTTTTCGAATGGTTTTATCAATAACGGCTGTGGCTCCCTCAAATCATGTTGAAGTGATATGTGACATTCTTCAGAAGAAATTCCGTCTAAATTCATGAAAAAAAATACATTTGGATAATAGAAATTGTTAATACGCGAGCAAGTAAATTCTAATATCTTAGCTATTAGGTAAGAGAATAAAAATAAGATATCGAATAATATTATAATTTAATACTTATCACTTTTTATACCAAGGTAAGTTACGTTGGTATAAAAAGTGACAATTAGTGTTAAATTATATCAGATATGTACCTATATTATTTTTATTCTTGTACATAGATTTTATTGGTATGTACTTAATCAGGCAAGCCTTCTCACAGTAGCGTATTTGAAAATGTATACATTTTAGTATGTGTACTGAAAATTAATTTTTGAATATCTTTATGTAAAAATTGTTTAAAAATAAATATACGAGACAGTTATAATAAACTCTCTACTGCCAAGCTATAAATATTAGGGATATATTTTGATTATTCATTTTTAGGGTTGCGTAGACGCTAGACCGTATCTCAAAATGAAAAAAAGAAAAGAAAACGCAACCGTAATAGGATTACTTTGTTGTCCGTTTGTCCATCAAAATCCCTTGGAACGGTTATATGTATCAAGTTAAAACTAATATCAAATACTCTAAAGCCCTGCAAGAAATTAAAGTTTCTAAGCTCTAACTCATTGCAATTAAAAGATACGGCCTTTAAAAAAATCGCTTATTTTAATACAAAACCTAAAGACACGCCCCTTTGATTTAGAATCTCGAAAATTAGCACGCGGGAAGGTTTCATGGCACAGGTAAAGGGAAAAACTTAGTTTTTATTGTTTGTCAATTATTGTCAACCTCAATATAACGGTACGGAACCCTCGTGACGCGAGCTCATCTCTTTGTTCATCTTTTTGTTTTGAAAATAACTATTTGTCATACGATATGATTAGATTAAAAAAAATCAATGTTTATTATAACTCAGTACGATTAAAAGATTTATTTCAGTGTAAAGTAATCTGTTTAATGTTTAATAGTAAATAATAACTATACTGACCAGCATTGTAAGATGAATCCATTTTGAATAAGCAGGAGCAGCGAAATTGCGCCAAAACGCAAAACAAAATAACTATGTTATTTGACATAATGAAGAACGTTGCGATCTCAAAAAGAGATCAATGACAATACTGACTAAGTAACTGTGGTCAGGTCAGATACTTATACGGGTTTTTCTTGAGTTGCATAGAAATAGTTTTATTTTTTTGTTTTGTTTTTATTATTACCTGTAAATATTGATATAGAATCTACAGAGCTATCATAAATTACAGGTTTTTAGTATTGCGAAGTGAAATTCAGTCCCGTATCTAGGAGGGAGGGAACCGGAGTACCTGCCCCGGGCGGCAGTTTTAGGGGGCGTCAAAATCATAATATAATAGGTAATAAAAAGTGTAAAATTAAAGGATTCTTATTCTCCCTGCTCGGTAATAAAAAATGCCACCCATTTTATATTTTTGAGTTTTTTGAAGTTTAACTTCTTTAGTGACGTATCTGTACGAAAAAAGTACGAAATCGAGGGGAAGTAGAACTGGCAAATAAAGGGGAAGTTAGTTTGTCTTCTAAATTACATGAAACTGACAAGGGCAGAAGTTTATAGTGTGTTGCTTAGTATGTGTAAATATTATTAATTAGTTTCACATAAAAAAAATTAAACTTGGGAAAAATATTAAAAACTAAAGAAGTTAAACTTCTTAAGTGAGCTTATGAGGGTGAGGCTCATTACATATATATTTTTTAAATAGTTTATCTCAAACGCTTGGGAGAGGAGGTGCCACTATCGAGTTTCTGCCCCGATTCGAAAAAATCGTAGATCCGGGGCTGGTGAGATTAAAATCTTTCAACAGTCCGTCAGAGAATCCTACTCTACCGATTAACATTTTTTTCTACATGCATTGCATCAATCATGTGAGTTTGATAAAGCTCTGAAAAAATTGTTTTTTGCCATTTTTTAATTAAACAGTGTCCTTTGCGGGACGCTGTCGAATAAAAAAACGTGATTAAAAAAATCGTAATCAGATTTTTTCGAGACTTACCCTTGTAGATAAAGATTAAAGTCTTGGTGATTACGTCATATTGTTATCATATAGGTATTTTATTGATTGCTCTGTACATCCCATAATCTGTGTGACTGAATTAAGAAGTAGATGAAAATAACTGTGCTTTATTTTATTACTACAAGAATTTTTTTTTCATAACATTTTTTCTATTGCAGCCCTTTATATAGAAAATACACACTTTTTTTAATTATAACAATTAAAAGTTTGTGTAAGTACATTATCAGTAGCGTAACTATAAACTCTATCTGTATTTTTAAATGACGAACGTTCAATCTCAGATTTCAATATATTTTTTAACAAGACTAGATAAGAGAATATGTAATGTTTAAAACAGTTGGTAGGTATTACTTTTACCTCTATTTATTTAGAAAAAAAAATATTACAGATTGACCTTGACATGGTCGTGAAAAAAATAACCATTTGAAATAAAATATGTATGGAAAGTTAATCCGTATAAATACGAGGTGCTGTTAAAATTGTAATGTTATTCATAGTTTTATTCTACACCTACATCTACGTTATAAAACAACAATCGCTGACAGACATCACACAGCCTAAACCGGTGGTTCTAGAAGCTTGAAATTTTGCACTGTACTTTCTTATATAACGTTGGAGAGCACTATTTATTTGAAATTCCATCCCTAAGGGGTGAAAAGGGGATGAAGGTAATAATACGGTGGAGCCAAAGGCTCCATTACCGTTTTCGCTTACGTGTTTCATCTCAATCGCGGATGGAGCCGCGAGTTACGGCTAGTATTCGGATAAAAATGTGACACAATTTTCGTTTGTTAATGAAAACATTTGAAATTTGGCACAAACATTTTGAAAACAAAAGATGTAAATAGGGCTGCCAAAAGTTGAACAATTTCAATCAATATAATAAAATTTAATTATTACACCATAGTACTATCTCTGAGTACACTGTATGGAACATATATATAAAATTGCAAAGGTATTTTAAAATTGAATGTACCTCATATTCGACCTGACGCTATATTCAAATTTGTGAATTTGATTTACGCTGAATTAAATGGATAATGTTAATTTTTAAAATACTCATTCTAATGAAACGCTGTTTTTTTTGTTTTTCTTTCACGCTTAGAACGGATTTAAATAAAATTTTGAATATGCATAATATATATTCTGGATTAGATCCTAATTCGCCCCGGTGTAATCGATTTGATTTAAAAAATCTGTATATATATAGATTATTAATTATTATATAAACAAATACCTATAAAAATTAAAAATATTTATATATTCATGTATTTAATCCAATTTGCATTCTGAAGAAGCCGGGTCGGGCAGATATTGTCTAATAATAAATAAAAAAAGTCGAGACATTTTTGTCCGAACCCTAGGTCCCGCCATCCGACCGACGCCAATAGTATATGGCCATATGGCAGAGCTGGGCAGTAGTTAACTACAAAAGTAGTTAACTACGTAGTTAACTACTTTTTTTGGAAAAGTAGTTGTACTCTAACTACTTTTCTCCACATAGTAATCGTACTCTATTATTTTGAATATCTATCAAGTAATCACAAAAAGTAGTTAAAAATGTAGTGAACTACTCAGTTCTAACTACTTTAGGTAGTTTAACTACTTTTTTGTAATCTAACTACTTATTTTGAATTTTAACTACTTTTAAAAATATTTTAATATACCTTATTAGGTATATTTAACCGACGTATTAGAACAAGTTTTTATTTGTTATGCATTTTTCTGGATTCTGGAACACAATCAGACTTTTTTTTAAATAATGAAATATCAGTTTCTTGAGTTTAATTTGAAATAGAACGTGGAACTGGTAGTCGCATCGTTGCTATTTGCAAAATTTAATAAAAACACGTTTCGGCCATGATATTAGCCCTTTTCTAATGAATATAAATAAAAGATCCTACAAAAAATAATAATCATTTAAGAAAACAAAAATAACATTAAGGCGCTATATAAATGAAATTTTTCGTTTTTCATAAATAACTTGAACAAATGATTGAATATTTGTCTGAAATTTTGCACATATACGCTTCATGATACGACAAGTTGCGCTACAAAGCCAGATTTTTGAAATTAAAAAAAAAAGTAAAAAATATCATTATTTACTTTTTTTTTTACTTTTTTGAGCTTGTAGCGCACATTCTAAAACAAAAATAGACGACTTCTTTCATTAACATTGTGGCGTGAATTGAAAAGGTGGTTTTTTATTTATGAAAAACGAATTAAAAATAATTTCATATTATTACAATCGTCCGGTGCTGCCTCAAATGGCAATTTGAGTTAATAACGTAGCTAGATGGCGAACATTTAAATTAGGGAGATTAGAATTTTAGAAGGAGATAACGTAATGTAACCTCCTAGTTTGACCTTATTTTGCTGTTTTTTAGCAAATATGTGTTTTCAGAATTTATTTTCATTCATTGTGATTTGTAGTTATAGTAACTAATAATAATACGAGTGAATAATATATAGTATGTTATGAAGACAGCAGAATAATAGAATTCCAATTCTGTAGTGTAATAGTGTTTTTGCCGTTTATGCAACATAAGTGAATTCAAAATGAAAATAAGCAAGAGAACATATTATGGTCGTAAAAAGAGCGCAAAGCAGAGAGTCAAGTTGTAAGTAGAATATGTGATTCATTTTTCTTTCTAATAACAATTTATATATCATTCAAGTTGTTTTGTCAGTATATTCAATAAAATTAGACAAAATCCATGTTATAAAAAGTCCGGGTCGTGTATTAGGACTCAACAAGTCCGATCATTATATATATAATTATTTTTTTTCAATAATGGAAATAAGTAAGTACTAAATTCATTTTTTCATTTTATTAAATAGATAATAATTTTTTTTATAAAGAAAATATTTTTAACGTAAATAAAGTATTTTTGTGGCGTAATCATGGAAACGACCTTTTAAGCCTCCTGTAAAATCCGCTTTTTGCGTTTCTTTTATAAAAAATTGACCTTATTTTGATAAAATTTCTTTCAGACTATATTTACGTCGTTACGCTTCGATTCGAACCCTAACGAAGTCATCATTTTTTTCGAGAAACAAAAACAACTTGTAACAATAATTTTTATTTATTTTAGCGTAAGACAAAGTAGATCAATGTTTTCGCCTGGTACTTCCTCTGAAATTTTGCCTAATGTCGATATGGGTAATGAGAGTCAAAGGTTATCTGATACACTAGTCCCTGAAGATTTGACAAATAGAAACGAGCTTGTTGAATACATAGATGATCCAAATAGCTTAGACATGCTTGATATATCTTCCACTTCAGAAAAAAATGATCTTACAAACAGTTCATATACCGATAGGGACCCATTTAGAACTGACATGGAGGATTCATATTATGAATTGGGAGACCAATTACCTACTGGAAGAAGGGTGATCAATATCCACTATTTTTTTAAACAAATCTTTGAAATGAAATTACATCAGCCGTTTTCTTGTGGTCTACAGGACATGTATGTAATATCTGAAAAGAGAAGTGGATTAAAAAGTATATTTACATTGCAATGTAAAATGTGTAATTTAAAAGATACACTTAGTACCGACGACGATGATCCATCTGCCAACATAACAGTGAATGATGCAGCCGTTCTTGGTTGTATAACTACGGGTATAGGCCATACCCAGTTAGTTGAACAACATGCTGCACTTAATCAGCCAAGTTTATCAGTCTATCATTATACAGCTAGTCACAATAAAATGGCTAATGTTATTCGTAATACTGCATGGCAGTCGATGGAAGAAGCGGGCAAAGAAGAAGCTCGATTGACTAAAGAAGTTGGGGACATTACAGACGACGGCATTCCGATGATTACAGTTATAGCTGATGGGGCATGGTGTAAACGATCGTACAAAACAAATTATAACGCGCTATCGGGAGTGGGGTGCATAATAGGTCAAAGAACCGGGAAAATGCTGTTTTTGGGGTCAAAAATAAATATTGCACCAATTGTACAAGAGCTGATTCTCTTGGGTTGATAGCCGATCAACATATTTGCTACAAGAATTGGAATGGAACCTCAACAGCTATGGAAGCCAGTATTATAGTCGAAGGATTCCGTTCTTCTATATTACATCATGGTCTTGTTTATAAAAAATTAGTCGGTGACGGGGATAGCAGTGTCATGAAAAATTTGAAACTGGCAAAACCGTACGGTAATAATTTAGTTGAAAAAATAGAATGCCATAACCACCTGTTACGAAATTATTGCAACAAATTAAAAGAACTAACTAAAAAGAGGAACAGTTCCAAAAATCTAGCAGTTCCACCTATTTTGCGTAAATGTTTGGAATCAAATATTATTCGATTGCGGATTGCGGTGTCTAAGGCAATTGCGTTTCGAAAAAAATGTTCTGCAAGTTTGGAAACCAAAATTAACAGTCTTAAAAACGACTTGATCAATTCACCAAGTCATGTATTTGGAGAGCATTTGAAATGTAATAGCTTAGGTTATTTCTGTTCTAAGACTGTACCTGATGATGACAACAAGGTTGAAGGTTCGTAATATGTACTTAGTTTACATACACTTATGCTAATTTCTAAACCGAAATAACTGGGTGTTTTATACTTTATTTTATACTTTTTTGATTGCAGATTTAAAATTTTGTGGGTTATATGAAGATATAATGTGCTGCGTATACCGCTTAGTTCAGCACGCATCAAGTTTGTTGATGGACATGGACAACAATGCCGCTGAATTGTACAATTCAATTTTGTGTAAATTCGTTGGTGGAAAGCGAATAAATTTTTCACTAAAAGGAGCATATCAAACAAGATGCGAAGCAGCAGCGTTGTCATATAATTGTTCTTCAGACCTGTATTCTAAGATAAATAAATCTGTAACACAAAGAAGTCCAGGAATGTACACCAAATTTTTCATCGCGTCAAAAACCAAACAGAAAAATTACAACGCTAGGCTACGATTGAATTTTAATGCAGTAAGCAGAAAACCTCATGTGAAAAACCTGGGAAACAATGCAGATCAGGATTATGGATCTACAGAAGACATGCCTGAAAATGTGTGTTTGCAAAAGCAAGAGGAGTTTCTCAAGTCACTAGAAATTGACGAAACGCAGAGATCGGAACTTGAAATAATAACAAGAGGACAAAATTCCAACCCTTTATGGAAACAAGAAAGAGCTATTCGGATTACAGCTTCAGTGTTTGGCAAAATTTGTAAGCTCCAGAAGAAAACATCGTGTGTAAAAACGGTGGAATTATTGCTTTATAAAGACTTTTTTGGAAATGCTGCTACGCGATATGGCAACGAACATGAACCAATAGCTCTCTCAAAATTTTTGCATATTTCAGGCTTAGAAGTTCAAGGTTGCGGTCTCTTCATACACAGAGATTACCCATTTTTAGGAGCTAGTCCAGATGGCCTAGTTGGCGAATATGGCATTCTTGAAATAAAATGTCCGTGGTCTGCTTCAAAGTTAACCATTCAAGAGGCAATTGAGCAAAAAAAAATAAAGTTTTTAAATCTAAATGCTGACGGGGACATTAATTTAAAACCGGAAGATCTTTACATGTATCAAGTGCAGGGACAAATGGAAGTTTGCAATAAAGAGTATTGTTACTTTGTTGTCTGGACCCCCCTTGATACCAAAATACTGAAGGTATAATATCTTAGATATTACAATATAATTTAGATACCCTTCCTAATTCTAACTGTGTTTGAAAATTATGTATATATTATTGTTTTTGTTTTTTTTTTCCAGATCAATCGCGATAATTCCTTTTGGGAAGAAAAAATGAAGGACAAGCTAATACATTTTTACAAATTATGTATACTCCCAGAAATTATAGACCCTAGACTGCCTCGAAATTTGCCAATAAGAAATCCAGATAGACCTGCCTAATTTTAATTCTTTGCTATTTACATTTCTGAACGTTCGAGATCATTAGCGGAATATTTTCATATGCATGGAACACGAATTTACGAGCAGTAAAAATTGTGAATAAAAAGCCTATATCACTCGGGGATAGTATAGCTTTCTATTAGTGAGATAATTTTTAGAATCAGTTCAGTAGTTCTAGAAATAATAATTTATGATTTATCCCCCCCGTGAGAATCAAAATAAAATATAGCCGATATCACTCAGGGATAGTCTAGCTTTCAATTATTGAAAGAATTTTTAGAATCGATTTAGAGGTTCCAGAGATAAGAATTTATGCTTTATTACCACCACTCCCCCGCGAGAAATTCTCCCCCTGCGAAGCGAAGTTGCCTCTCGTTTTATAATATTAGTATAGATTTTCAATAGTGAGAAGTTAAAAATTAAATACTTACCTAAAAACCGTACAGTAAATTAATATAAGATAAATAAAATATATATAATTATAAAATAATACTTTGTAAACTGTACGATGATGTCAATTTATAAGATTTATAAAATATAGAAAACTGATAATTAATGATTTATTTTTCTTTTATAAAATACAAAATATTTATTATTATTATTAAACAGTCTGATACTAAATTGTTTTCCTGAATTCTAACATCTAGCATTATTCTTTACAAAAATCAAAAACCATCCCGTCTAAAACCATAAAATATGGCCAATAAACAATAATTATGTTATTTTCAATAGAAAATATATTTTACATATGTGCATATAAAGCAACTATTTTTATGAACACGATGTCATGTGAATATAATTTTAATATTATAACTCTTCAGCTCTAGCTAGTAAGTAGGTGTAGAAATTTGAACCATGGAACATTTTATAAGCTCTATGGTGTCAACGATGTAAACAGCGCCAATGCAGGCCAGTGTTGCATTTGCTTAACTATGAATATTGTCATCTCTATTCCTATTGGCGGACCGAATTCTCACTGATTTTACCGTCCCTGCACCCCTTTACCTCAGCGAAAACTCAAAAGATTGTAACATAGCGCCTTAAGTTAAAAAACAATTAATAGCCTAGACTGTCAAAAAGAATGATTAAAATATACAAAACTTGATGGAAATTGACAGTAATATACCTATATATTTTTTTAAATATCGTTTTTGGACATTCTAGGTTGTAAATTGTTTTTTGTAGAATTTTTGAATTATGTTCATTTGAAAAAGATTGACATCTTGGCCGAAACGTCGTATTGTTATTAAATATAAGTAAATTTTGTCTGTTAATTTGCTCAGTTTTTATTATTTAAAATAATTTTCATATATTATATGTGCAGTTTGTACGACATAAATAGAGAGATTTATATTATTATTATTATTATTATAGTAGTTAAAAAAGTAGTTAAAATTTTAACTACTAACTACTAGTAGTTAGTAGTTTAACTACTTTTTTACTTAAGTAGTTAGTAGTTATACTCAACTACTTTTGTCAAGTAGTTTGCCCAGCTCTGCTATATGGTAAATACACTAATAAATTCACATTATTCTGTAATTAAACAAATACCTACATAAATTAGCGTATTAAACTGACGTAGAATAGATATTGAAGAAGATATTACCGAGCCCTATTAACACAAATCGGTGGGCGGTGGTATTAGAAAATTGGAACGTTACTGTTAAGAACAGGAGTGGAATAATCCTTCAAACGAACTAGTTAATTGTTGTTTTGGTGGGAGTCAAAACTAATCTCTCTATTATTACGACATGCGGTTGCGTTCTGCGCATTTCTCGGTTCTTGATATCACCGTGCTCACCGCGCAGTTCAGCGCGCAGTTGTGTTAGAAGCGTTGATCGGTGCGGTCATATTTGACTGTACCTCACGTTTCGAGTTAACTTTTTTTGGAACAAAGATATTGTTAAACGGACCAAATTTTGATTCCTCGGTGTGAAAATAAATTATGTGAACATAATGATAAAAATACTACACAGTTGTAATCAATTGTTTTGTTTCCGCCGTGATATAATATTTTATTTACATTTTTCTTTGATTGTCAATTTTGTGTGCTAATTTTTGAATGTCAATATTATGAAATAAAGTGATTGACATCATGGCTCAGGATAATATGATAAACGAAAGCCGGTAAGAATTATTTACATTTACTTATATTATATTAATATTAGTATTATATTTGCATAATCTGTTGACATTTCATTATAGACAAAAATGTCCTTGACTGAAGTAGCTATTAATTTTGATTTATGAATTAATTTTTATTGTAGGTTTTTATACCTTGCTCAGTTTTCGTAGGTTATGCCTTGGTGTTAAAATTGAAATCAGCTATTTAATATTTATCATAAAGCTATTAAAGTTATATTTGAGTTTTATTTATTCTTTGTCATTGACAAGTAACAAAATAAAATGTATAGCCTTTGAACATCATGGCAAGAAATTTTCCATGACTTTCAATGTTTTCCATTGGACTGGACTACAATCGAACTGTCAAATGTAAATTTTATCATACTACCTATATTTTTATGAATTTTCCTGACAATTTAGGACTCAGATTTGAGTGCAGACATACATATCTAAATAGCGTTTGTTTTACATTTAAAGACTATTTCTAAAATATTTTTTATGTAAATTTAAATTTCCTAAAATGTTCTTTGCAAAACTTCATCGTAGTTGTAAATTCAGATTTTGTTTATCATTGATAAAATAATCACAGAAAAGTTTTTGTTGATTCTGTCATTGTCATAATTTCATAACCCTAGGTCAACAACAGGTAAACAATTGCCTATTATTGCAACATGCAGGTGTACAGATTTGCTGTCCTCCTGCAGTTTGTTTCTTTACTCAAGGCATATCAATTTAATGTTAGTAAATACTAATTTATAAAACAATTACGGAACTCAGTGTTGGATTTACACTAGGGGCTAGTGCCCAGGTCAGCAAATTTCCAGGGACGGTAAAATTTGGACCATGAGAAAAAAATATTTCACGGTATAGAAAATTTTTCGAAAAGTGTGATCGTGTTGAAAACATTCATAAATAAAATGCTTTTTCTCTTTATTAAGGATAGCGGTCCAGTCCGGCTTCGCCCGGGCGTAAATGTAATATATAGGATATAAAAGATGAGAATCATTATCATTAAATTCTCAACGTGTATTGAATTTGCGCGAATTCAATCGCTTTTATTTGTGAATGTTCAAAAATCGAAAAAAAAAACTTATTTCCCAAAAAGAAATTTAAAAAATTCTGTTGATCCGATCGCTACCAAACTTCAGAAGATCACCCGCTGGGCTAATCTAAAGACTTAAAATTTCATCAAAAATGGTCTACCCGTTTGGAGACCATAGATTACATATACATCGTCTTTTATTTATATAGATTATAAAAATGTAAAAAGTGGTTATTGTGACATAACGATAATAGTTGGACATATAGTATCGCGAAGTTTTTTGTAGTTTTTGATATGTTCTGTAATATTGTAGAACATACTTTTGTTCTATCATCAATAGTTTCCGCAGCGCATGCGACGAAAGATGTTTTATGGCATTTTTTTTACACCTTGGGTTACGTTACTAAAGTTTTAGTAAGGATCCCTAATATTTCCTAGCAATACATATAGCCTATGTTACCCAGGGTGAATGTAGCTTTCTAATGGTGAAAGATTTTTTTAAATCAACTCAGTAGTTTTTGAGTTTATTCATTACAAACATACACACACACAAAAATACAAATCTTTCCTCTTTATAATATTAGTGTAGATGT
The DNA here is from genome assembly GCA_034508555.1 of Venustoraphidia nigricollis. Taxonomy (NCBI): domain Eukaryota; kingdom Metazoa; phylum Arthropoda; class Insecta; order Raphidioptera; family Raphidiidae; genus Venustoraphidia; species Venustoraphidia nigricollis. The sequence goes on from JAVRKA010000020.1 coordinate 1,386,765, forward strand.
GTTAAATTATAAACATTGCAGTTTTATTTACAAAATTGTGAAAAAAATTTAGTATCTGGAATTTTACACACATTTTTAGTAAAGAGAATAAGTATTTCGTTATTCGCAATTTTTGTAAGTTTTTGGCCCGATCACAATTTGTTTGATATGATCATTATTTTAGTTTAAATTGAGAGCTGCAAAATACACACATTTTCCAATTTGCCAGACGCGTTTGCCTCTAAAAGATGTATAATAACTCGCAACTTATGAGCAATGGGTTTGTTTGTCAATTTATGATTTTTAATACGAAAAAGAATGTTTTTGTGTAATTATTCCGTTTATAATAAAAAGATTTTCAGCTATAAATAAATCATTTCATTTATTTACAAATTGTATACCGCTTTAGGTAATGGGGCGGCATTTTTCACGGTGCCTCAGGACGCCACTTAGGGTAAATCCGGCCCTGACGGAACTTATGGCTGTAATTTCGTTTTCTTGCGGGTTTCCAAAATTTTTATTAATGCCTGTCTGTGTATTGATACTCGAAGACGGCTGGACTGATTTTGATATAACTTGGTACAATAAACCGGAACAATGTTAAATTAATATGATTCAGAAACGTGACATTATTGGAAAAAATATAATACAATACAATATGTCAAAACGATAAAAATTAATTACCTACATCCATAATAGTATTGTTTTTCAGTGAGTAATGTTGGTATAGAATATAGATTCTATCTAATCAGTATATTATTATGTATAAATATAGAGAAACGTTCTTTGTTCGATAAAATTTCAAAAGTCATACACAAGTTTTTGAATCAATTTTCCATTCCCTTACCAGCGAACTGATTTACGAACTTGCAGCTCTATTATTATACTCGATCGTTCCTGCAGATAGATTGTAGATTATAGACGCTCGACAGCTGAGATCATCAGCGTATTACGGTGCTATTCTGTACCAAGAATTACAAATTATAGAGCAGTTGGAAATTGATGTAACGTTAAATTTAATATTCTTTAAGTCAAATTGAAACAAAATATATAAAGAACTGTGATTTTTGCATTTTTAGTAGACCCATGCGAATACTTCGCACCGTTAGTGATCAGCTACGTAATATAATAGAGTGGAAATACATTTTATTCTATTCTATTCAAAGACTTCGGTGCCATTACGTCACTTAATAATACCGACAACTGTTAAAATAAACAGATTGCCACCAGATGACGACATTTGTTTTATTTTATTCTATTCTGTTCAGACTTCAGTGCCACTACACGTCATATTACCGACAACTGTTAAACAGTGTGCCATCAGATGGCGACATTCTGATTGTTATTTTCTGTAGTGAAATTGTTAAAATTTTTGAACTTTAATTTTTTAATGAAAACATCAATTTTAAGATATTAACTTATTTTTGGTCATTAGAGAGAAAAATAATCTCCAAAATGGCGTATCAAACATTAATTTTGATACAGTATTAAGGGAAATATTTCATACCAATAAAAAAACACCTTTGAGAAATAATATATATACCGATAAATTATTGACCCACAAAAAAGAGATTTTATGTGAGTATTTCAGGCACCAGGGGATTACGTTAGTAGAAGGTACGAACGGAATTCACAAAACCGCTTTTTTTTTCTTTTTAAAGGACTGTACCATGCGAGATATACAGTTGTGACAATATTTAATATCGATTAAAAAGACCCTGTATGCAAATAATTTCTTTAATATATAATAGAATTTAAAAGAACTTGTTTTCCAAGGTTATACCCGTTGTCGTTCAAATAAAATATATTGAAATTTTATCCAGTTATCATATATTATTATATTACATTATTTTTCCAGTGGCGTAACTAAAAAGATTTTATTAAAGGGTTCGGTGTTTCCTGACTTAAGGCCCCAACTCGCGAGCTAATCAGAGCAGCCGTTTTTCAAATTGCATCTTAAGGCTGTCTGAACGCTCTGAATTTAAGCCGAAAATAGGGCTTCCGCTAATAGCTGATTGTAGACTTATTCGTCAACATTTTGCAAAAGTTCTTTCTCTATAAGGAAGATAAAGGACAAATTTAGGTCTCTAATGGACTACTTTTGTAATTTATGTACGATTTACTAGAAAAAAGTTGGCATTAATTGTGCCAAAAAACACACGTTTTTAATGTCACACTACGACCTTATTCGTACTTATTTCACAAAATTGTTCCATCACAAACCTAAAGTGACTCTTCTTTATTCGGAAAAGTTTTTTAAATCTTCAAAATATTTCCAAGATTTAGAGTTATCAACTGACAGCGGCACCCGTGCAACAGCATTTTTTAGCCTCGTAGTGTGGCTTAAATTCAGAGCGTTCCGACAGCCTTAACAATAACATCCAGGGAAAATTGGTTTCGATGGTGAAGTGGTATAAGAAACCACATGTCTACCCAAATTAGGCAGAATAACGGTTCAGTCGATTGATTGATTTTTGAAGAAGGTCGATTTAAAATTCTACACGGCTTCTCTTTCAAATTACAATGCAATGTCACAATGTAATCCATATAGTGATGAGCAAAGCAAGTCCAAGACTGGGACAGCCTTGGTATTGTTTTTTATTTTGCTTATTCGGTTTTAAATACTCTTAGTCTTGGTCTTGCGTATTAAGTCTTGGTCTTGCTCATCACACACACAGAAACATACGGACATCATCGTGGAAATGGTCAGAATAGTTTCCTAGGATCGCAAAACGTCAAGATCTGACGAAAACTCGAATTTCGAAAATCGTAGTGAAACCAATAACTTCCCAATTATTGAAAATTTTTAATTTTCTTAGCGGGAAGTTAAAAAATAGTTCGTCTCTATATTTCAACCATGTGTTGCTCAGACATAAAGACAAAAAACATTTACTCTGAGGACATTCTTGTAGATCCTTTTTTTCAAACAGTGGTACAGTTTCTCTTTTTTATATTTAGTATTAAAACTTAAAATCTAGTGAAGCAAACTGAAAATTTCAAACACAAAAAATGTTTTCTTCCAGGAAAGAATATTTATTGAAATATTTTAACTCATGTGTTCATTATAATTTTTAACTTAGTCTTGCATATTTGGTCTTCGTCTTGCATACTCGGTTTGTTCGATCTTGGTCTTTGTTTTGCTAGTGTAAAGGCAGTCTTGATCTTGATATTGGTCTTGCTGCAAAACCAAGACTAATTTTGCTCATCATTAAATCCATATTTAGTAGAATAGCTATTGTCTGCTATAATTGTTAAGAAACATTCATTGTTATAGCACTATATTAGAAAAATTTATTATTCAAACACGTCACCGTCGGGACTTAAACCCGAATCTTTCCACTTTCGCGGCGGAATGAGTTATCAATTAATATATATATTTCGTTTAAAACCACAGTTGTGGTATAACACGTCAACAAATACACAGATATATAAAATACATTTATAATCTAAAATACAGTACTTTAGGCTCTACTTTAGGTACTACAGGCTCTTTAGCTGACCGTCGAGAGAAAATTTGAATTTTAAAATTTTTTTAACAATGCTCTGCCAAAGTGTTTGATTATTATACTAAATGAATTTAGCTGGTACGTAGCTATAACGTATGTAAAATCTACTAATAAATCCATATTGTCAACTTAGATTTTCCGATGTGTTGTGCAACCTATAGCAAAAAACGTAATAATTACAAGAAATTAATATAGGTCATGGATTTAGTAAACGCACGTAATAGGATTATGGATTTAAACGACAGTTAAAATGTCGATTATTTAATACATAATAACATAAAAATAAAATACAACTTTCTCATTTTACATCACTATTTACAATATAGGTATGCCCAGTCATACCTATACGTACATAATATATGCTTTGGTATTATCATATTATAATGTTCAAGAAATCTGGGAATCTACATAATATGTAATTTCCTATAATGTGTGTCTGTACAGCTATCCGTCTTTACATGTCCAATAGAAGACCCCCATTGAGAACTGAAATTTGCTCACTTTAACGGCGGCCAAACCTAACCGGGCCGAATTTTCGCTTTTCTCGCCGGAGACAACAAAAGAACAGTTGATTTCTATTATTTTCAAAATATTTACCCAAAAATGATGTTAAGTTAGTTGTCGTGGTACAATATTGTCAAAAAGTTATAGATTATACGCGCCACAAAAGTATACTAGCTTGTAGCTAAGTGATCCATAATTTGTACGCAAGACTGTACCCGTAGAAACGTAACCCATACAGTATTCATATGCATGTATAATTTTCTATAAATTGTTGAACTTTAAACCGTTATTTATAAATAATTAGACGGTCAAAAAAATTTTCTTATTTTTTTTAAACTCATAACAAATGCATTGAAAGACTGTCAGTTTTTGGAAAGTTTCTGACAGTTAGTTCTTTTTTTATAAATAAGAAACTGGTTCAGAATTACATCAATGTTAATTATCCAATTTTTAATTGAATTAATCTCGGATTGTATACGGTCGATCGACTCCAAATTTTCAGGGTAATTGTATTATCATGTCCTTAATAAGTATACAAAAATTAAGAATTTTCTGACGGTGTGCCTTAACCACAACAACTACCTTAAATATCTTACTAAAATTTGGTTTCGATCCGCTCAGATTGACTCTGAATCGTGTTCACAGACTTTTTCTAAAAATATGTTTTTTGGACTCAGGGGACCTCAAAACGAAAAATATTGTGAAATTTTGAAAAGTAAATTTTGACCGAAATAAGTTCTCTACTTGTGAAATTAGAATGACAAAATAGATAGACCTGGCAAAGATAGGTGGTATATTAGTTTCTAAGAAAATATGATGCTCTTTAAAGCATATCCCCTTGTAGAAAACATATTTTTATTTTCAAATTCTTCTCAACGGTGAATTTTATAAAGGTGACGATTTTTAGAGTTTCTTACCAAAATTGTAAAGGTACCGGAATTTTTAGTATTTCAAACTTATAGCAAATCATAAATTTTTGTAAGAACCAAGAAAAATCTGTATAGTTGGCTGAAAGATGAAAAAACGCCTGTACCATTCAGTTGCGTAACAGTGTTTTGTTTATTAGCAGTTCGTCTTCGTGCTGTTCGACCTTGACGTCGGTTGAAGTCAATGACAGTGACAGCGGACCGTCCCAAGTTGAGGAGGACCTGCAGCAGGCGTCGTCGCTATACATGTCGAGATCGCTGTCGGACACAACCTTGACTGCTACGACATCCGGCGTTGGGGCGTTAATGCCGCCGCCGTCATCGGAAACTTCATCGACAAGCGACAACACTGTAGCAGTGAAACAAAACCAGCACGCGTCCGTTACGTAAGTTTTGTTTTTAATTGATTCTTATTTGACGTGTATACGAGGCGAGGGACAATTATTGTGAAGACGTTCCAGTAAGCCAATCAAACATTGACATCAAATCCAGGTCTTGAGTGGAACACATTAATTGCCTGTTTAGTACAGGATTTGTAGAGAGCTCGTCCTTCCATGATTTGTTTACCAGACGAAAAGTATATTTTATCAATTATTATCTACTAGTCGCTCCCGGCGGCTCCGCCCGTGATTTGAATAGCTAGGATTACGTAACCTTGCACCCTCCGTTCATTCTTAAGGTGGCGGTTCGCGCCGCGACAGAGACAGGAGACCGGAGACAGAGACTGGAGACCGAGACAAATGTCTCCGTCTCCGGTGGTCTGTTGTGTACCGAGACCAAAGACCTCTGTTCATTCAGTTTTGTTGAGTCGTTAGAGTCAATCGTGTCGTGTTCTGGAAAATTATTAATCCACAGCGTAATGGAAAGCCATTTAGTTATGAAGTTACTATTGGAAGAAGAAGAAGACGATGACTTGCTATTATATTATTATTATAAAATAAAACGAAGAATGCCTATCAACAAATTATAATATACAACTAGAGGCCACGAAATATTATCCTTCAAATTTTCATCTCTGTATGCGTCAAATTGAGAATTAAATAGCGCAGGATGTTGTCTAATCATTTCAATCAATTTATCGGTGTCTTCATCAGAAAACGACGTCATTTTTCACAATTTTGCACGTGCGTCTCGAGCGAGACGCGAGACAGCACTAGTCCGGGGTAGAGACCGTCTCGCGGTCTTCTGTCTCGCGTCGCGGTCTCCTGTCTCGGTTTCGCTCGCGAACTGACACGCATAGAAAACCTAAGGTCAAGTAACGGTCTCGGTCTCCAGTCTCTGTCTCCGGTCTCGGTCTCCTGTCTCTGTCGCGGCACGAACCGCCACCTTTAGTAAACGACCGTACCATTTTTCATGAAACGGCTGATCTGATTTGATCTAGGGAGTAACAGTGGGTACACATAACGTATACATAAAATCCCCTTCTCAGCACTCTTCATCATAAATCGAGTCTTCTCGCCTAAAAGTGGTTACAACTTTCCCAACGCTATTTTTAAAGCTAAAGAACTCGAGTAAACTCCAAATGAAGGAACAAGAATCACACTGCAGATCTTATACAGGGGGAATTTTTTGAAGAAATTTTTACCTACTTGTGAAAGATTGCGTAAATTATGGTTATAATTCTTGGTCGTGCATTTGGCGTTTACCCGAACCCTTTAGCGTTATTTTAAGAACGTAATATTGAAATAATTGATATGTACAGTTTAAGAATTAAAATAATACTCCTGTAGGTTGTAACATAGTGGCAGAATGCGTTTCCAAAACTTAAAAATAGCCGAGCGTTGACCTTATGTTTATAGGACGTTTCATTAGTTCTTTTTTTGCAAACCCTCAGTTTCCAGACTGATAAAACTGATAAAATATCAATTGAATTCTTAACTAATTATTAAAAAGTACGAAATGGTGCTAGTCCCAAATATTAGTGGTTGATGATGACCCTGATGGCCTCTTTTTTAAATCGAGTAGCAAGAGTTGTTCATCTGTGCGACCCGCATAAATGGGCCATCGTTTGACACTCGTGAGTTAGGATATAACTAGCGGTACCTGTGCGAATAATTCGCACTAAAATTCGTTTCTAATTTCTCACACTCTTTATAACTTTCTTCTTTTTGTTGTATTACATTACAAAGCTCAGTGAACGTTCAAGAAAATATTTTTTTAAAACTGTCATATAGAGGCGCAAGTATCGAAAACGTTGAGCTGAAGCGCCGCCATACAAACAGTATTTATACGTGAATTTTGATTAAAAATTAAACAAAAAAAATTTACCGACCGTCAATCATGTTGACGTTGTTTCAAAGTTAGAACCGTCAGATGGCAGCATTGCTGCATATACTGAATAAATGTATAATTGTTATAATTAATTATTTTGCAAAAACAAAAGCAATAATAGATTTTTTAGTTATTGATGGTAGAGCAAGCAATTATCTATAAAATTATATAAAATTTATGTGGAGCAATTGTGTGGTTTTTTCGAAAAAGGGAGGCAAACATCTTAACCTTAGCGTATTAATATATATGATGTTTGTGTCAGAGTCGACATTCACGCGAGCAAAACAGTGGCTAGTTATTACAAAACAATATCGTAACTCGTGGAATAGTATAACGATTCACATAGTTGTGGTGCAGTTTGATGATATTTGCCAGGCACGTGTAAGCGGTGATATCACTTCGTCACACTTGACTTGTGGTTGCGTCTTGCAAAAATAACTCGTGGACGCGACTTGTTAGAAAAGTAAACATCTACTTTTATATATATATTCCGTGACCTTAAGGCAAAACAATTGATATCGTACTAGTTTCGCCCGGGTAGATTTTGATTTGGCAACAAAACATCAAAAGCAACAAATCTCTTATAATACAGTGAAAACCGTTTACGACGACATCGTTTGGAATAACATACCGGTTATATTGGCCAAAATCATAGGTCTCGGCTGAATGCTATATTGCTTATTACGACATACCGCATTAAGCGATTACATTTAATGTAATATTTTCGGAGAATTATATCTGCAGTTAGAACGACCAGTTGTATTGTAAACAAAATTCGTGCCCACAGAAGTAATCCAAACAAACTAAAATGACAGATTTTATGAATACAGAAAAATGACAACGTTTTACGAGCAAATATGAGTAGACCCTTCGATGTCGTTATAACAGATTTTGACTGTGTATCATTTTGTATCTTTGATAGTACATGAATTTAAACTAGAAATCGGGTGCGATATCCGCGATTTGCTTTATATTTTCATTCACTACTCATCCCTTTTTTTGCATAGCCTGCATCATCCGGAAATAGGGTTGCCTTACGTCCTCTTTTTAGGGCGTCCGAGATAATTTTTCGAATTTTGTTCAAACTAATTAAAGTTATACGTCTTTTCGTGCACTGAGAGTAAAATTTTCTGTGTTACGGAAGTTGCGCACGCAGCATACAACGAATATGTTGCGTAAGTTGTTTCTGATAACGTCAAAATAGTTATTTCATAAAACAACAAAGTAGGCTAAACTAGCGACATTTCTTAAGGTAGTTGTCGTGGTACAATATTGTCAAAAAGTTATAGATTATACGCGCCACAAAAGTATACTAGCTTGTAGCTAAGTGATCCATAATTTGTACGCAAGACTATACCCGTGGAAACGTAACCCATACAGTATTCATATGCATGTATACTTTTCTATAAATTATTGAACTTTAAACCGTTATTTATAAATAAATAGATGGTCAAAAACGTTTTCTTATTTTTTTAATCTCATAACAAATGCATTGAAAGACTGTCAGTTTTCGGAAAGTTTCTGACAGTTAGTTCTTTTTTTATAAATAAGAAACTGGTTCAGAACTACAGATATCGTATACAATCAATGTTAATTATCCAATTTTTAATTGAATTTATCTCGGATTATATACGGTCGATCGACTTCAAATTTTCAGGGTAATTGTATTATCATGTCCTTAATAAGTATACAAAAATTAAGAATTTTCTGACGGTGTGCCTTAACCACGACAACTACCTTAAAAGCTATTAGTTTATACTTACAAAACCGTGCTTGTTTGGAGGCAATACTGCTTCTATTGAACACGCAAACAGAAATATGCCAGCGATAATCTCAAAATGTGATTTCTGTGCCAGTATTTTAACTTAAAAAAATATAATCGATTTCTAAAGACTTGGAATTAGGCATTGATTGTCGTCGAAGTGAACGTTCTCTTGACGCCTCAGTTTAAATCACGTGGTGGTTAACAATTAACTTTTATTAGTTGAATAAGTTCTATTATGAATTATTATCATTTGTGACACACAGACAGTCAGTCGCGGTGCGTGGTTAGAAAATAATACATTATGTGATACACGTTATTCTGAAGTGCTGATTGCGACATCGGGCTTACATTCTGCAAGCGGTTGTACGAAATTAACAAAGATTATTAAGACGCAACTATGGACTGTTTTTGCATGTTTTTGTTTTTTAACACACTTTTATTAGCTTCACCTGTACGTTTGTTTGTTTGTAACGGAATCTTTGAACGTGAAATTCACTCACTTCAAAACGTCAGATTAAACTGAAACTTTGCACACTTATCAAGGACCGATGACAATACAATAATTTAATAAGTTTGTCCCATTATCCTGACCATAACCTTCAGGATAAAAAAACTTGAAAAATTACAGCAAGCAAGTTAACACGCTGTACAGTGACGTACGTTGCGTTCCTGCCCCATAGGCAAATGCAATAATGTTTTAGTAAAGTAATAAGAGTTTAAAAAAACTAAAACAACACGCTTTTATGAACTAAAAATGCAAAATAATTTGACAATAAAATTAGTTTTACTGTTATTAAAAAGCGTGGAGTGCTTAATATCAGTAATAAATTTTTCATTTACTAGCTAATAAACGTAGATAGCACTCCACGCTTTTTAATTACAGTAAAGCCAATTTTGTTGTCAAATTATTTTGCATTTTTTAGTTCATAAAAAAGTATTGTTTCAGATTTTTTAAGCTCAAAATGTATATTTGTTAAGAAGCTGATTTTTTATGAAGATGGACTAATTTAATGTAGTAGATTGACATTAAGGTCAATATTTCTAACGCTCGCGCGCTTCGCATTTCTAATTGTTTGCTATAGCGTAATAATTATGTAACCTATTTCATTCGGGAAGATTCAGGCTTTTAAACAGTAAAACAATTTTTCAAATCGTTTCAGTAGTTCCTGTAAATACCCGCCGCCTAGAAACACAATATTAGCAGGATCGATGAGTGGCTGTGTCAGCGAATCACAAACCTATTATAAAATAATTGACTGTTCTGTGGTCGTAATGAACGTTTAATTTTGCATGAGTCTACTCTGTTACACGTGATCTTCGACCACTCGTTGACTACAATACTAATAGAAAACAGTCACATAATCAACATTTCAAAGTCGCCAAACCGTGGTAACTCGCGTAAAAATTAATACGTAACGAATTCACAATTACAGTAAGAACCCGCTTAACGCGGAAGATACATTCCAATAAGCTCGTGCGCTATATAAACAGTCCTGAACGAGATCATCTTAATACGTAGATAATAGACATAACTGAAACAGAAATCGAGAATAAGATAATTTGTTAGTTTTTTTATTAGTGTATTTGCCATAAGGCAACATACACTATTGGCGTCGGTCGGATGGCGGGACCTAGGGGTCGGATCAAAATTTCTCGCCGTTTCATAACCTCCTAAACACTTTGGCACCATTTTTAAAAATGTTTATATATATATGTATATATATATATTATATATATATATATATATATATATATATATATATATATATATATATATATATATATATATATATATATGTGTGTACGGGCAATAACTTTCGAAAGAGTTAATTGATTTTAACGAAATTTGGCCCACGTGTTGAAATCCATCACCGCAAGAAGCCTATTTAAAATGGGCGTAATCGAACCACTTTAAGGGTAGTTTTTAGGGGTTGAAAAATGTTTTTGGGCCCCAACATACCGAAAAAATTCTCAGAATCGTTTCAAAATTGATATTTAACCCGTTAGTAGCAATTAAAAAGTGCCCCTAAAATTTTAATAAAATCGGCTCAACAGGACCGGACTTACAAATTTTTTGAAAACACTAATTTGCAGATAAGTGACTTATTTATTGAAGGGTGTATTTAATTCGGTGTAGACGTTAGATTGATAATAATATTACAATTAAGAAAAAAAATGTTATTTTAAAGGGTGTATTAAGGGGTTAAATTTTTTATTTTGCCCAAAAACAAGCTTAATTTCACATAATAAAACTATAAAACCACACGGCCCTATACAAGCCAATACTCTATATTGTCGGCAGGGTTTTGGCACTGCGACCCGGGTTTTTTTTTTTGTTTAATTTTGCACCATTTATTGTTAAATACTTTTTTAGATCATTAATTATAGACTTATTAAATTGCTAGTATCGATTTTTGTTCTTAAAACATTTATGAAAATCAAATAAAAGTTCGAGTAAGAAGTTATGTTTGTGATGAGGAAGTTTCTTCATGTGACATATGTTGTTTTTTGTGAAGACGTCATCTAATGTCGTTTGCCTTTTTCTGTTTCGTTCAGCGAGCTATTGTCGATAGCAAGATATTGCATCTTCGTCTTCTAATTTACGTTATAGTGGCTAAACCGCGTTATACTGAAACAACGTCAAGCGAGGTCTTTCTGTATAACTATTTCAATTGATGCTTTTATATTCTCTTTTCTGTCGACAATAATTATTTTAATATTAGAGCTGGCCGCTGGGGCTCCAATACTCTAATTTTTTTACGTTACGGATCAGAACAAGTAAAGTATAGCTTATCGATTAATATAACTTTTATAAGTAGTAGTTTTCATATATTTGTTGAGTATATGCAATATTTGTAATAATAATAATAATACAATTAAATATAATAATATAAAATTTTATTTGTCAGAGAATAGTAAAATAAATAGAACAAGACATTTTTAGGGTTCTGTACCTCAAAAGGAAAAATGAGCTCTTATAGGATCACTTCGTTGTCCGTCTGTCTGTCTGTCTGTCAAGCCCTTTTTTCTCAGGAGCGTGGAGATATCAAGTTGAAATGAATATCAAATACTTAAGTCTGCAATTCCTTGGAGCTGTGAAAAAATCAAACTTCTAAGTCAACGCAATCAAAAGATACGGCAGCTTATGCCGCATATGTATTTTGACACTCGCAAGGGAACCTATATAGGGTTCTTCCCGTTGATCTAGAATCATGAAATCATGAAAGAAGCAATGTCTTATAGCACAAGTAAAGGGAAAAATCTGAATTCCGTAAATTTGTAGTTACATCACAAAAAATTGTTTTTTTTTATAGACGTCAAAATGGTGCATAGTGCCTTGTTTTTTTTTACAATTGTACCAGTTGTCTGTAAAACACGGTCATTTTTTTACAGTGTACCAAAACAACCAACTGCATAATTTTTTGATTGGTAAATATCTACATCATTAAACATATTTAGATAAGTAAATTATTCAAATGGGAAACGAAAAAGTATTTTAAAAACAACTAAAACATGAGGCTGTTCTTCAAATCATGGATGCACTAATTTTTGACAAATGAAAATGTCAAAATATGCAACCGCGCTTTATGAATCTAATCAAAACGGCACCCAGGGTTTCCAGAAATGTTTTTAATTTTAAATTTTTAACGAAGTCGCCCCATCTGTGATCATAAGTCGCAAAATACTCTAAATATATAAATCCAAGTCTTCTGCACAACACCCATATTATGTTAAATCCTGCCCTAGCACTGGCTTCGCCAAGTTGGGCAGGACACGTTATTAACATAAAAAATGTAACAATTGTAAATAAAATAAAATAGTCGCCCAAGTTTGAAAATGTTCTATTGGTACACTTGATTTGTCGCCCAAATTTAAATTAAGGAGCGTACGCATAGAGAAAATCGCCCAAATCGCGATAAATCACTGACTGAACCAATTGTTACGCGTCACGTTTGAGACTTGATCAGTCCATGCGTGTATGGTCAAAGGTTCCACGTGATTGAAACAGTTAGCACGTTGTCAAGTTGTTGTAGGGAACTAATAATAGGTATTTAATAATGTTATGGGAGAGCACTCGAGGGGGGACGCGACCACACGAGTCACGTGTAAGTTATACGATGCTGGCTGACATTTACTGTAGTTGTTTAGTAGATATTTTTAGTTTAAAATAATAGATTTTATTGCATTATTTTTCTTTTCTTTATATCCGATCGAAAGCACGTATAATACTCGCCACGGTTCTAAAAGGTTCTGAAGTTAGTCACAAACCGCGTCGCAAATGCATATTTTAGAGCCGTCCTGGCTGTTTTGTGTGAAAGGAAGACTCCCATCACCTCCCAGTTACCGGCACAGAACGTGCGCTCGTCGGTGATTGGTTATCGCTGGTTGTCGTGTCACTTGCCGCTTTCCTGCTATAAAGTACAGTCCAGCACGCTATTGTTAAGTTGTTTCTTTGATTGTTAATTGATCAAGATGCCTAATACAGTTTTGCATAGACAAGCACGAAAAATAATTTTTTGGATGACTTTATGCAAGGAATTAGACCTTTAGAATAGACCTTTAGATTAAAGAAAAATTAAAAATAGTAATATAGTGCGAGTTTGTAGTTTTTCAGCCAACTATACCTGGGTAAGCCTCCATTTGCATCTAACTTCAGAACCTTTTAGAACCGTGGAGCATGTTATACTTTCAGCTTCAATTTTAAGCAGAAAGCCTAACATTTATGCACTGCTGGAATTACTCGTTCGCTATCTGCAACAGCGGGGGGCGAAACAGTTTTCTCGTGCACGCTGACACGAAAGTACGTACTTTCGACCGGGTATAAAGAAAAATAGTATACACCACACGTCCAGAAAATTGAAATTCCTGCCCTTGCGGTGCAATATACTATGTTCTAGTACGTGGAGTAATCGTGCTTTTTAGTTTATTTATTTTTTGACAGTTTGTGTAAAACAAACTTCATTTATGAATTTTTTTTTATTTAGTAAAGCCAAACTGCGGCACACAGGACCATTCACAGCTGAATTTTCGCGCCTGCTGTTATTTTACATATAGATACAATAATAATGATAGCTGATTATTTAAATTACTGTTGAATTGGTTAGATCGCGTACTTTTATTTTACGTAACCCCACTAGTGCGTAAAGGATCACTTTACGTGCCTATGCAGATACATGTAAAGCAAAATTGCATTCGTCTGATATTTGATTTTCCGTTCAACTCACGGCGTAAAAAAATCTAAGAATGAAGAGTGACCTTATACAATCCGGTTTTGTAACTTGTGTGAAAAAATGCATTATAATTATTCAGAAAGTCATCATAATCTCAGGTAGGTACTCGCGTATTTGCGTGCAAGAATAATTGCGATAGCATGATACTTTTTCAATGCCTTTTAGTTTTTACTATAAAAACTTCAATTAAAAAACATACTAAAAAGTAGTAGAAGTGTTTAAAGGCACGGAAATTAGATTTTTAAATGTGGTGTTTGTCAAATTTTGTATTGATTATTATTTAATAACTGTCTAGTTCAGTTCGTAAATTCTAGACAGTAATTCATGCACTTACTTATACTTAATTTTTTTTTATATTTTTCAAAACTGTATAATGATGGAAAAAGACAGGCTTACTTATTATTTATATAAATAATAATAATAATGCGTTTAGCGTCCGCTTCTCGACTTAATGTCATAACAGACGCCATTCGCACCATTACTATTTTCCATTTACCACTTTCAATTATTTTCTACATTTTTTAAAACTTCAACTTAAATAATAGCAATGGGCAAACGAAGGAATTATAGGAAATTAGGATAGGGTAGGTAATTTTTGAACTAGGAGAGTGATAGGTAATCGGCCATGGTCTGAACTAAGAAGCCATCTCGACATTTATATCTGGAATTAAGGTAGTTGTCGTGGTTAAGGCACACCGTCAGAAAATTCTTAATTTTTGTATATTTATTAAGGACATAATAATACAATTACCCTGAAAATTTGAAGTCGATCGACCGTATATAATCCGAGATAAATTCAATTAAAAATTGGATAATTAACATTGATTGTATACGATCTCTGTAGTTCTCTACCATTTTCTTATTTATAAAAAAAGAACTAACTGTCAGAAACTTTCCGAAAACTGACAGTCTTTCAATGCATTTGTTATGAGTCTAAAAAAAATAAGAAAACGTTTTTGACCGTCTAATTATTTATAAATAACGGTTTAAAGTTCAACAATTTATAGAAAAGTATACATGCATATGAATACTGTGTGGGTTACGTTTCCACGGGTACAGTCTTGCGTACAAATTATGGATCACTTAGCTACAAGCTAGTATACTTTTGTGGCGCGTATAATCTATAACTTTTTGACAATATTGTACCACGACAACTACCTTAATTGAAGGATGCCATGGAAAACCCTCAACAAGATGGTCAGTACAGGAATTACCGTTTCTAGGCGAGAGGCAGTATAGGAAAGGGTCTCAGCCACATCTGCCTCCGCCGGGACTCGAACCCGGTAACTTCTGAATGCGAGTCTAGTTCTCTCACCACTACTCTACCCCGCTCGGTCAGTAAGCAAATATAGAAAAGAGATACCGTGGATTATAGACGCTCGACAACTATAAAGAATACATGTCTACCGATGTAATAAATGCTATATATAGCTCAATGAAACTAACGTCTCGTGCTTATTGATTATTGATTAATAAATTGAACTTCGTTAAATTGAAATATAAATTGATTGATTTGGATGACTGCAACTGCGTGACTTCTAAATTAAAATCATAATGGGTGCTAAAGATTTCGTAAATTAATATGCATACTCCATACGAAAGTTGTAGAGAATACTTCAAAAGATATAACTTACTAACTTTAACGGACATTTGTATCTATGAATGTTTGTGAAAAAAAATGAACGACAGGAGGAAAGATTTGTATTTTTGTATGTTTGTAATGAATAAACTCAAAAACTACTGTGCCGATTTAAAAAATTCTTTCACCATTAGTAACACCCTGAGTAACATAAGCTATATTTATTGCTAGAAAATATTAGGGATCCTTACTAAAACTTTAGTAACGTAACCCAAGGTGTAAAAAAAATGCCATAAAACATCTTTGGTCGCATGCGCTGCGGAAACTATTGATGATAGAACAAAAGTATGTTCTACAATATTAAAGAACATATCAATAACTACAAAAAACTTCGCGATACTATATGTCCAACTATTATCGTTATGTCACAATATAACCACTTTTTACATTTTAATAATCTATATAGATAAAAGACGATGTATATGTAATCTATGGACTCCAAACGGGTAGACCATTTTTGATGAAATTTTCAGACAATCTTTAGATTAGCCCAGCGGATGATCTTCTGAAGTTTGGTAGCGATCGGATCAACAGAATTTTTTAAATTTCTTTTTGGGAAATAAGACTTTTCTTCGATTTTTGAACATTCACAAATAAAAGCGATTAAATTCGCGCAAATTCAATACACGTTGAGAATTTAATGATAATGATTCTCATCTTTTATATCCTATATATTACATTTACACCCGGGCGAAGCCGGACTGGGCCGCTAGTTAACTATAAGTTTGATCGCTCCTATAACACAAGAAATAAAGCACTTCTGAAAACAATGCTAACAAATTTAACAGTGGTAACTCAAGGTGTGTTAACTCTTATAAAATTTTTTAATCATATTCCTGCTGAATGGCGGCTTTTTGAGTTTTTCTATATTCAATTACACATAAACGGTTTTGATATTCGGTCGCAGATATTATGATAATTGATCATTATTTGGTATAATATATTTTGGTTTATTGAGGTTAATAGAATACATCTCTGTTGATGCTTTTCCAGTGACAACCGCTGACCACTGACCAGTCCAATCAATTGAACCAATAAACGGATCTTCAGTTGCCGTAACACTTAAAAAATACTTTTACATTTCTATAACCGGTATCCATATTATTGCATACATTTGCAAAGTTCCAAATAGATATGACAATTAGTTGGTTCAATTCAACTTCCAAGATTTGTTAACATACTCGTTCATAGTTAATTAGTTAGTCCTCTAAGTAAGCGCCATCTAGGACAATTTATTGGAAGAGAAGAAACGCCATTTCATTTATATTTTATTGTCATCTGATAGCCAATTCCTCTATTCTAGTGACGCGGTTGTATTTTTCTTCACCTCTCTGCTTCCGTTACGTTTTTTAGTGTATTTGCCATATGGCAACATACACTATTGGCGTCGGTCGGATGGCGGGACCTAGGGGTCGGACCAAAATTTCTCGACGTTTCATAACCTCCTAAACACTTTGGCACCATTTTTGAAAATGTTTATATATATATGTATATATATATTTATATATATATAAGCGTATATATATATATATATATATATATATATATATATATATATATGTGTGTGTGTGTGCGGGCAATAACTTTCGAAAGAGTTAATTGATTTTGACGAAATTTGGCCCACGTGTTGAAATCCATCACCGCAAGAAGCCTATTTAAAATAGGCGTAATCGGGCCATTTCAAGGGTAGTTTTTAGGGGTTGAAAAACGTTTTTAGGCCCCAAAATACCGAAAAAATTCTCAGAATCGTTTCAAAATTGACATTTAACCCGTTAGTAGCAATTAAAAAGTGTCCCTAAAATTTTAATAAAATCGGTCCAACAGGACCGGACTTACAAATTTTTTGAAAACACCAATTTGTAGATAGTGACTTATTATTGAAGGGTGTATTTAATTCGGTGTAGACGTTAGATTGATAATAATATTGCAGTTAAGAAAGAAAATGTTATTTTAAGGGGTGTATTAAGGTGTCAAATTTTTAATTTTGCCCAAAAACCAACTTAAGTTCGCGTACTGTACAAATGTATAAGCAAATACACTATATTGTCGGCAGGGTTTTGGCACTGCGACCCGGGTTTTTTCCATATCGGATCGGGATCACTCCTATCTACCGCACCCGAAGATGTTTAAAAATCTGGCAGGATCCAGTACCCCAATTTGCAGAGTTGATTCTGAAAAGCGCGGAAAAGCTGTAACGCACCGGTTACTTGCCGTGATCGATTTAATTTTTTTTAAATATGTTTTAAAAAAAATATATATATTTTAGTTTTCAAATTTTATTTTAATTTTATTCTTTTAAATCTGTTAATCTGTTAAATTTAGTGAAATAATTTTATTTTGATTTTGTATTTTCACTATCAGATTGAGATTAAAATAATAATTAGATGTTTAAATATTTTTAATATTCGTTTATTGAAATCTAAGTTGAAACTGACTTTTTAAATTTTACAAAATTTTAAATAAAACAAAAATGATTACATAATAAAATAAAAAGGACATGATATAATTTAACTGTTACAAGAGAAAAAAAAATATGTATAGTACGTTCAATGTACATTATAAAAATTATGTTACAGGCGACAACCCTTTGCAAAAAAAAAAATATATGTAAATAAATAAAAATAATGACAAAAAAAAATACATATAAAAATTTTAATGGCGACGACGTTGACGATACGGACGAATGTGGTCAATGTGAGAACGATAGATTCTTCCAGTGTTGTCATCTCGTAACACCACACTGACAGGACTTGAAAATCGTATGATTCGTCGGACGTCGGACCATCTTGGTGTAAACTTCCGTGAAGCTATGCCGGGAATAGATCGACGGATTAATTTTTGTAAAACAAGACTGCCTACTCGAAATGGATGACTTGCAGGTTTTCTTGAATTATAATAATGCTGTCTTCTACGTAAAGAATTTTCAATAAATTCGTCAATTTTAGTTTTTGATGGAATTTTGTCTCGTTCGATAATCTTGTGTATACCCCATAAATTATCCAAGGGATTGAGCAATTCTCTTCTTAAAAATATTGACGCCGGTGTACATCCAGTAGTTTCATTTGTCGATGAGTTGTACGCATAGACTACTGACTTAACAAAACGATCCCATGCATTATGTTTCGCAGCATATTGTTTTAAAAGGGCCGACAATCCACCAATCAAGACTTTGTTGATTCGCTCAGCGTTATTTGCCTTCGGGTTGTAGGGAGATGTAAGAATATGTTTACAACCCCATCGTAAACACATTTCTTTGAATTCCCGTGATGTAAAATTGCGAGCATTATCCGTACAAATAACAGTTGGAGGGCCAAATTGATACCAAATATCTTCTAAAACACGTACGGTGACATTAGACGTGCATCGTGTTGTCGGTATGACCTGAATAAATTTGCTGTAGGTATCAACGCAAACTAAACAATAGCGATTTTTCTTCGAACTGATCGACATAGGGCCAACATAATCGCAATGTACAGATGACCAAGGATAGCGTGGAAGTTTTGATGCCATTGGTGCGCCAACAGGATGCTGCGATGGTTTAACGCGCTGGCAGATTTCGCATGAACCCACGTAGTCTCTAATCTCTTCATACATGCGAGGCCAGTAATATCTTCGAGCAATTGATCGATAAGTTTTTGTTATTCCTCCATGCGCAGTCAACTCCGAGTCGTGAAAATAATATTTTATTAGTGGACGTAAATTTTCAGGTAAGAAAATTCGTCGCTTACGATGTTTTCCAACAATCTTACACAATAAACCGCCGCATATAACAAAGTCTTTTACACCGTTTCCAGCTTTTATTTGCTGAACGATGCCTTGTGTATATGGGTCGTCTTCTTGGTGTTTCTTGATCGATGGAAAAACTTCGGGTATTTGTGTGAGAATGTTGAATTGCTCTTGACATTTTTCCGTTACAATATCTTCATCAGTATTGTCTTCTTCGTATAAGCGTGACAGAGCGTCTGCAACTGTATTCAGTTTGCCACTAATGTGCATAACGTCGAATTCAAAATTAGATAGAGTCAACAGCCATCTTGCAGTCTTACCACAAGCTTTTGGTGAGTTATATAACCAATTGAGAGCTGCGTTGTCAGTTTGAACAATAAATTTACTATGTTGTAAGTAGTCTCGAAATCGTTGAACGGACCATACTAATGCCAAACACTCTCTTTCATAAATAATCAGACGCTTTTCAGGATCTGTAAGTTTACGCGACGCATAAGCTACAGGTAATAAGTTACCATCATAACTTTGCAACAATACTGCACCTATCGCAATATCGCTACTGTCACATCTTAATACGAATTCTTTTTTAAAGTCGGGAAATTTCAGTACAGGTGCCGAGACTAATTTAGATTTAATTTCCTTGAAAGCGGTTATTTGTTCATCCGTAAATTTGAATTTTACGCCCTTTTTCTTCAAGTTGTTGAGCGGAGCGCAAATTTCAGCAAAGTTAGTAATAAATTTTCCAAAAAATGAAGCTAGTCCAATAAATGATCGCAGCTGTTTGATGTTACGTGGAACTGGAATGTCATTAATCGATTGTACACGTTCAGGATCTAATTGTAAACCATCTTTAGATATTACGTGTCCAAGATACTTCAATTTTGAAAAGAAAAACTTTGATTTCTTTGGATTTGCTGTTAGACCGGTCTCTCGTAAGCGTCTGAAAACTTCATTGAGGTGTTCAAAATGGCTTTCAATAGATGGACTATGAATTAGCAGATCATCTAAATATGGTAAACAATAGTCATATTTTAGGTCTCCAAAGATGTCGAGTATAATTCTATTCAGTCCTTGAGGTGATGTAGAAAGTCCTTGTGGCGCATGCGTGAAACGATACTGTCCCCATGGAACAACAAAAGCTGTGACATTTTTCGAATCTTCTGTAAGCGGCACTTGGAAAAACGCTGAAGTGAGATCTATTGTTGAAAAAACGACAGATCCATGTAAACATTGGAACAATTCATCCAATCTTGGACTAGGATACGGATCGAAGACAATGTGCTTGTTCACCATTCGATAATCTACAACGAGTCGTGGAGTACCATCTTTCTTTTTTAAAATGAAGGCAGGTGATGCATACGGCGACACGCATTTCTCGATCACTCCGTCCTTTTGAAGTTTTGTCAAATATTGTTGCATTTGTGCAGCTTTCGGTGGTGGCATCGGATAAGGGCTTCTGTAAACTGGAATTTTATCACGCATATGGATCTTCATTTTGTACTTGTGAGCGTGACCGATTCTGTCTGTCAGTACATCAGAAAAGCTTGACAATAATAAGTCCAACTTTTGATGTTGTTCTGGCTTCAAATTAAATTGCTGTTCAATCATCAAATTAAAAACATCATTGAAATCATTCGGTGATTTAAACTTTATAGGTACAGATACTTTACAAAAGTCAAAATGTACTTGAGATCGTGAGTAATCAATAATTGCTTGAGTTTTGCGAAGACTGGCGTTCCCGATTACAATAGGAAATGATAATTTGTTTAGAATAAGAAATTTCATTTTCCATGTCAGTTTAGAAATTTTAATAACAATTTCAACAGCTTTTTTCACAATACAACAGGAACCGTTTCCTAAAGTAATTGTAGTATGTCGTATCTTGCGCTCATAAATTTTTTGTGATTTCTTTATTTCATTCAGTGAATTTTGGTCAATTAAATTAGTCGAAGCTCCCGTATCAATTAAAGCGGAAAATTTGTTACGGCCAATACTGATGTCGATAAAAGGTATTTTATTTTGATAATTATTGTGTAATTTGTTCTTCGTCGTCAATTTTGAAAAATAATCTCGTTTTGATTGCGATATATTTTTCAATTTGACGACGTCACTTAGTTTTTTGTAGTCGGAGTTCGTGTAGGTTTGCACGTTGTTAGTTTCGCATCTGTTTCGCGTAGATTAGCTTCATCCAGGCGAAGAGTGGCTTCATCAATTTGACGAGCGATTTGAAAAAGATTTTCAAACGATGACGGAACGTCCAGTGTGCAAATTTTATTTAAATATTTTGCTGTTGCAGAATCCCAAATGTGTATTAGAATTTCTTCATCGCGATTGGTGTAATTCAGAGCATAAGCTCGCATTCTCAAGTCTTCAGCGTATGTTGCTAAAGTTTCGGCAGTTCTTTGTAATCTAAAGACATGCGTACGTATCAAACGACTTATTTGTTGACGTGATAGAAAATAAGTCAACATGTTGTTTTTACATTGGTCCCAATTATCTCTGTATTGCAGGGATGTAGATGCTAACCATTTACGAAGTGCTCCATGAACATGCGTAATTAAACCTTCCATTAAACATGATGGAGGTATTATTTGTAAATTAATAATCTTTTCAATTTCAACCAAAAAATTTAAAAATTCGTTAGGTTCTGTGCCATCTGTTTGAGGTACTGATGAAATTAATTTGTTAATATCCGGCAAAAATTTTGGAAATAAATTTCGATGTAAATGATTCTGCGAAGTTGACTTGTTATCTAATAAATTATCGTGCAGTTGCGTCAATAGATTAGTATTTACGATCGCTGCTTGTACTAATTGTTGGTATTGGTATTCAGTAGGTCTAGGAGAAATCCGAGTTGCAGCAGTATTTTGATTTGTTTTATTTGTATTAATATCTAATTTTTCAAAAGCAGTAGAAAATACTTGATTTGAATTTAACGTCTTGTCAGATTGAATTGTATTCAAAGGTTGTGTAAATCCAGCGGTTGTATAATGCATTTCAGTATTTGAAGATGATGTAACAGTTGTAGTCATACTGATTTGCAAAATTGCCAAATCTGAATTTTGATGTAATCTTGAATACTGCTGATATTCGTCAAAATTTGGAAGTTGTATGTTTGTTGCCTCACCCATTTCAGAAACCTTCGGTTGATTCTTGTCTTTTGGTTCTTCTTTTTGTTCGTCGATTGGATTTGACCGAGTAGGTGGACGTCTTCTTGTTGGACTATGATTCATCGGCATTATGCTCCACGAAAATTATTTAATAAATATAAATTATTATTTGATTTAAATATTATTTCTTCATAAAACTACGCTCTGCTACCATTTGTAACGCACCGGTTACTTGCCGTGATCGATTTAATTTTTTTTAAATATGTTTTAAAAAAAATATATATATTTTAGTTTTCAAATTTTATTTTAATTTTATTCTTTTAAATCTGTTAATCTGTTAAATTTAGTGAAATAATTTTATTTTGATTTTGTATTTTCACTATCAGATTGAGATTAAAATAATAATTAGATGTTTAAATATTTTTAATATTCGTTTATTGAAATCTAAGTTGAAACTGACTTTTTAAATTTTACAAAATTTTAAATAAAACAAAAATGATTACATAATAAAATAAAAAGGACATGATATAATTTAACTGTTACAAGAGAAAAAAAAATATGTATAGTACGTTCAATGTACATTATAAAAATTATGTTACAAAGCAATAAAATACAGTCAAACCTGAGTGAGTGAGAACGGATAAGCGAGAAAACTCTCTAAGTGAGAGTAATTGCCAGCTACTCTCTATAAGTGAGAAACAGAAATCTCTAGAAGAGAAAGACGTTTATCACTCATGGACCTCTATAACTGAGACTACTACTTGTTGGTAGTTGGTATCTCTATAAGCGATAGTCGAACGTATTAATAATTCCACGAAATTTAAGAATGATAGCTCTAAATAGCTGAACTAACATTGTTTTTGTATCATTGGTTTTGTTTTTCGTATTCTGTTCGAATGGCCAAATGTGTGTGTGTAACTGATTTACTTGTCGAACTACAGTTGATAAGTATTATACATATTTGCTGTATTTTTATATAGACCTCTATAAGTAATAAAAAACCCGGGTCGCAGTGCCACAACCCTGCCGACAATATAGTGTATTTGCTTATACAGGCCGTGTGGCTTTATTATGCGAACTTTAGTTGGTTTCTGGGCAAAATAAAAAATTTGACTCCTTAATACACACCTTAAAATAACATTTATTTTCTTAATTGCAATATTATTATCAACCGAACTTCTATACCAAATTATATACAACTTTCAGTAAATAATTCACTATCTGCAAAGTAGTGTTTTCATAAAATTTGTAAGTCCGGTCCTGTCGGGCCAATTTTATTAAAATTTTAGGGACACTTTTTAATTACTACTGGAGGGTTAAATGTCAATTTTGAAACGATTCTGAGATTTTTTTCGATATTTTGGGGCCGAAAAACATTTTTCAACCCCTAAAAACTACCCTTAAAATGACCCGATTACGCCCATTTTAAATAGGCTTCTTGCGGTGATGGATTTCAACACGTGGGCCAAATTTCGTTAAAATCAATTAACTCTTTCGAAAGTTATTGCCCGCACACATATATATATACGTATATATATATATATATATATAAACATTTTCAAAAATGGTGCCAAAGTGTTGAGGAGGTTATGAAACGTCGAGAAATTTTGATCCGACCCCTAGGTCCCGCCATCCGACCGACGCCAATAGTGTATGTTGCCATATGGCAAATACACTAATAATAATAAGTTCTTTATTTAATAAGTAGAGAAACTTACTAAACAGGCGAAGTTCAGTTAACAAAACTGCTTTACAACTGGGAAAGGCCATTCCTGTACATATATAAATTAGAAACTCGGGTTAGTGAAAAATCTCCATAAGCGAAAAAGAGATCGCGGTCCCCTGAACTCTGGCTTATCCAGGTTCGACTGTATTTGCTGGTCGCTTCTACCGGACTTCAAAGGCCGACAGTGAAGTTCATTGTTATATTACACCTATAGTTGTCATATCACAATAGTCAATAATATTCTGGCTTGGGTAGTGTGATGTATGGGTTGACTGACGGTTAGATAACAGCAATTGCGCCACGGACACTCATTAAATTCGTTTCGCAAATTAAATTGACATTGACGTCGTTGTTTTAGCGCATATTTTAGCACATGTATGGCTTGCCTTCTACAGCTTTCCAATGTCAATATATTGGGTGACAAGTCGATAACGTAGAAATAGTAAAAATACACATATTTATTGCAGAAATTATTGTACAAAAAAAAAATTTACAAAGGGTACGGAATTCAGTCTAAAAGACGAAATATATAAATATAATGTAGAACAGTGTGGTCCAGTGGTTAGCGTGCTGGCTACTTGACCGGACTGTCGTGGGTTCGAATTCTACCTCTGTTCATGGATGTTTTGTGATGTCGTTTAGTTTTAAGTGATTATGTTATTCGATGTAATTAAGACGCTAATGACCTAAGTTGTCGAACGTCTACAATAAATAAAATCTATAATACGTAACTGATATATGGTACTAATTTAGGTTAAAATTCACTTTTCAAAATTTTACAGTTTTTTTTTAGTTTTGAGGTCCACTGAATCCAAAGAACATATTTTTGAAAAAAAGTCTGTGGCGTCTGTTGGTCGGTTTGTCTGTGAACACGATACAGATTAAACGGATGAGCGGTTTGAAACCGAATTTTGGGAGGTTATTTAATATGCAAATATGAAGAACTCTACTGCTTTTGGGGAAAATTGACGCATGCGCAAAAGAGATATGCTATAACGTAGTTTTTTGTATAATAATGATATACTTTTTATAACGGTTTATTATTATACCTATTTATTTTTTTCCAAGATAGTTCCGTACAATTTTTTTTCTACGTTTCATAGTTTCGAAAATATTTTGAAAATAAAAAAATCAGATGTATTTTTGTTCTGAAAATTTAATTATTTTGGTATGCATGGTGCTTTGGTTAATTGTTACATATAACACCCTATTATGTAACCATTAAAATAAATAGCAAGTGTCTTAATTAAACACAAATTATATTGCCAACATGGCTTTATTTTGGGTGAGTTTTGATAAAATCGCAAGTAAATTTTAAATTATCTAGAAGGCAGGAAGTAGCTATTACTCGACTACGAATAGGACGTACAACAATAACACACGCTTACCTTTTCAAAAATGAAGAACCACCGTTTTGTCACATCTATGAAACCCATCTGGACATAACTCATATCTTAGTGGTATGCCCTATGTACGAGCCTTTTAGAATTGAAGCGAACCTAGCATCAGACCTCAGCACCATATTAGATAACTCTGAAACAAATGTAGAGAAATTAACCCATATATGCGCAAAACTTTTTTCATCACCGAATCTTATAATTTTCACATATGGCATATATTATGGACACTAAAAAACAGCTGTAATGGTAATTTGTAATTTTCAGTTCTGAAAGTAGGTTTTTTTCAGTGTGTCGAAAACGACCCAATGCGCATATATGGGTTAATTACAGTCAAAAGTATCACAGATACTAGAAAAGCTATAATATTTACCTTAATACTTATTACTTATATATATTTAATACTTTCCTTAATTATATAGTAAATACTATATGTATACAAAATTGTAAAAATTACTTATCGTGCTGAAAACAATTACCTACAATATGCTTACAAAAATGTAAAAATTACCTTATTAATTATTGTACTAGTGCTGTTGTTTGCTAAATAAAAAAAAAGTTTCTTAATATGTATTACTAGTCGTTACCCGCGTCACCGCATGCTTTAACAGAAATTTATTTTATTTATTGTAATATTTCAAATGTCCAGTAAAAATTGCTTAAAATATGCTTTTGTCATGTCTCATGATTATAAATATAGCTGAGCGATATTAGAAAAGAGAATTTAATTTAGTGAGACTATCCTGCGAATGAATAAAAGATTAATCTCCCTGTCTGCAATGGAATTAGAATGAACTTCTCTCGGCAGATAATGCATGTATAAACGTGTCGGTAAATTAACTAACAAATAATAGACCACCGTCTGCGGCTTTCTATTAACCTAGCTGCTGTGATATTGTTGAAGTGGTCAGATTCGCGACAGCTACATGCTACGATGGTCGCTAGAGCTAATTGAATGATATTGTAGACCATTTATAGACGCTAAACATCTGAGGGCATTAGTAGAGTTAGTTGACATCGTTCATGTGACCAGTGGTCGCCAAACGTAAGATTAGAAAGATTAAAATAAAATAAAAATGATTTTTCGGGAAAAAGGACTTTATTTATAAGTAAAACACTTAATATTTTATTTTCAGCGACGTTTTACTTATAAATAAAGTCCTTTTTCCCGAAAAATCATTTTTATATTAATTACCAAGGACAAAAAAGAAATAAAGTCAATTAAAATAAAATGGGGTGGTCTCTTGGCCTAAATGCACCACATCCTGAAAGGATTTTTGTGCTACATATTCAGAACTCGGCTCTTTTTGAACCGGTTTAGTGAGCCGACTCACATACGGGATCCAGATGCAAAGATGCAGATCACTAAAAAGACCCGTTTTTCCCATCTCTAATTCTCAACTCGCTTTCTGTTGTCGCTCACTGCTCATTCCCGTTGTGATGTTAAATGGTATATCAAGTTATTTACTTCGCTTGTAACTTTTATGTAATATATTAAAATGCGTCTATTCGGTTACGCTCTGGCTAAGATATAGGGTCAAAGCCAAGTGCTTACCAAGTATCGGGAAAAAGCTCGAATTTATACATACATATATCACTAAATTTTCGTTTATGTAAAATGTCTCTTCGGTTACGCTCGGGTTAAGATAGGATCAAAGCCAAGTGCTTACCAAATATCGGGAAAAAGTTCGATTTTATATCACTTTTTCGTTTGGTTAAAATGCAGTAAGACGCTTATCAAATATAACATGGTGATAATATTATATGGTATGAAATACATTACTCACATTAATACATGTGATAACCTTTCATTAAAAAGATGCTAATTTTTAATTTGTTTGTATTTTTGTGAAATATTTTAATCTAGAAATGTAAAAGTGCATTTGAACTGAAATATGATCCAGTTTTTTTGTAGTTTGCATTTTTTAATCACGATAATATTACATTTTTTTACTGATTTATCAAACATGGATACAAATTAATGAAATCGTAACTTTATTGGTAGGTAAGTTTTTAAGGAGATTAAAGGTCCCCATTCATGACAGATCCATTTGTCCCGAGGCCATTTGGCTCCAGTCCATTTGTCCTCAGTCCAAATTAGAGGGACATACACGAACGCATCGATCCACACAGTGTTTTTTATCACCAGCAAGTGACCGGTTGTGAATTTATGAAAAGTAACCTCTGATTACGTATTATTTTCAACTTAATTACGACTATGGATGAGGAGGAATCCATAAATTTAGCTGCCGTTACTGTTTGCATTTACATCAAAAAAAGAAAATCGAAACCTAATGGCAAAAACAATGGTTTGCAGCTAGAAAACAACTGACTCATTTAACCTTGGTTCAACATATCTCCCTTGAGCCTATAGTGATAGACCCTAATTTTTTTGGACCGTCGTAAATGGGGGGCTTAAGACTTTAGATTTACATTTCATAGGATCCTGCAAGATCGAACTAGCCATCTCATCTGTCAGCTTGTATGTTTCGGGTTAACTCGAAAACTATTGAACTGATTTTGATAAGACTTTCACAATAGTGAACCCAATTTTAGTTCGAACGTAGCTGAATAAAAGTACCTTGTACTTTAGTTTGGGTACCAGTTGATACTGGAACAATTTTCGATAAAATCGGTTCAACCGTTCTCCAATGATATATTGACGAACGTTATAAACATTCTGAAAACGTGTTCTCATGTCTAAATATCATACAAAATAATCTGAAAACCGAGGAGGTAAACGAAAATTCTAGGGCATATAGTTCCCTATAAGTATTTATTTGTTTCATAATAGGGATGTTGACTGTGTTCAAATAAAAACATAATTTTAACGAAAAGTGCTAGTTTCTATGATAGAAATACTAAAAAACACTATATTTTTCCTTATTTTTAAGAAATTTAATTAATATTTAATAAATAAAACCTAATATAATCACTCTCAAGTCACGTGACAGCAGACACCAATCAGAGCGCATGACGTCATAGAGTCAGCCGCTGTCAAAAAACTTAATTGTTTGGTTAATATTTAGTGTGTAATTTATTTGAAAATTTCTTTAAAAAAAGACTGCAAGGAGTTTTAACGTCATGGAAAGTGTATTTATTAAGGCTAATAGTTCGGAAACTTAGAATTCATCTTTTATAACGAGAATTACGAAAATTTTTTTCATAACCTCATTGGTTTACTAGTGTTTATGAGCACAGCCTCCTACTTTGTGACCACATCTATAGAATGATAGCTCCTGTGTAAACTTTTGAGCCTCCTTTGGTATGACCAGGTGACGTCACGCGACTAGTATTGACGTTTTGGACCGAAATTTGAAACGGGATTTAAAATACATGATTTTTAAGGCTTGAGTTGTATTTAAATAAAAATAATAAATATTTGTGGCTATATTAGGTACTTATGCACGATTTAAAACACTTTCCCAAAAATAGTCAACATCCCTATTCAGATTTGTTAATAAACTAGCGGCCCGGTCCGGCTTCGCCTGGATTTCTAGATAGCCATATGCTGCAGCGGAATTTATATAGAATAGCCGCTACCCAAATTGGTCGAGCCGTTCTCAAGTGATCTTTTATATATATGCGGCAATTGATTTTTATTTATATATAGATTTAGTATATGCGCAACATAAAATATGGTTAAGAATTTGGATATTTTTCAAAAGTCTCCACGTGCAGAATTGCAACAAAGTAAATTTGGCAATGCTAACTTTATATGATATAAGTGCAAATTTCGCAAATTGACGCTTGACTAGTTTGTGAAACGTCATACAGATTGCAAATACTGCAATAACCCCAGTTATCCAGCGTCTATAATCTACAATCGACCCTTCCATCAACAATAATATACAAACTGTTTTTCACTAAGAAAGGGGAATATTTTCGCGAAGCGATAAAATTTGTCATTTCAAAAAATGTTTTATATGAAAATGTGTTCTCAATATTGAAAGGTGGTGACAGATTATATAAAATGCTCTTGACAAATTTCAAACTGTGGTCGCAAAAGACATTTTATTAGTGTTTTTATTAGCTGTGATTAAGAATTAAGCCTCCCAAATTTGGCTTGCTGCTTCAAAGGTAACACATGTTTTTTGGCCGACATTATATTTTTCAATATTTCTTGACAGCACAACATGAGATTTCAAATTACTTGAAGTTTTAATAAACATTTTAAAGTTTTTTCTTTAGCAATGTATGTCAAAATCAGCGTTGCCAGATTTTTTTTTGCCAAGTCGGGATTTTGGAACTTTTTGAGTGAAAAAAGCGGGATTCTTTCGTCGGAAGCGGGTCATAGTAAAAAAACGTATATAATCAGAAGTTTTTAAATATTTATTTTTTTATTTGAGTTCAAATTACGTTTCCGTGATAATAGATAGCAAAAGTAGCCATAGAAAATGTATTTTAATAAAAATATGATATTTTAAATCAGATTTAGCCTATCGTTAAATAGTTGAGTCTTATTCGTCTTCTGAATAAAAAAAAATAAAAAACAAAAACAGAAATCAAAATCAAAAAAGTTTTATTCATTAGAAAAATATGGCGTTTCAAACAATAGTCTGAGGAGTGAGTGTTACAAATTGCGACGTACAATAAGAGAATAATTATTTACGCACGGTCGAGTTATCCCCGAAAAGCGGGACTGAGCCTGTCCCGCGCGGGCCATTTAATTTTGATTTAAAAATCGGGACGTCCCGCCAAAATCGGGACGTCTGGCAACGCTGGTCAAAATACTGAGAAATTTAGCTTATTCAATAATTTTTAGGGTTGCATACCTAAAGCGTCTAAACGGAATCCTGTTGTGCCAACTTTGTTCGTCCGTCTGTCAGAGGCTTGGGTCGGCTAGACGAAACGAGAAATCGACTTGAAATTCATACATAATATATAAATTTGAAAAGACGAAAATCATATTTAAAATGTTAAGAATTTGATTCTAACGAGGTTTCTATCCATGTATTTGTATTTAGACATGTGGGGTAGTATTGTTTAGTGCCCTCCAAGTCCAAGATTATTTTCTATTTTTTGATACAGCTGATGATTTCAAATAAAACCGTTTAACTTAAAAGTTTTTTTTTATCGCAAAATTAAAAAAACCCGGGTCGCAGTGCCAAAACCCTGCCGACAATATAGTGTATTTGCTTATACAGGCAGTGTGGCTTTATTATGCGAACTTAAGTTGGTTTTTGGGCAAAATAAAAAATTTGACTCCTTAATACACCCCTTAAAATAACTTTTTTGTTCTTAATTGCAATATTATTATCAATCGAACCTTTACAGCAAATTATATACAACTTTCAGTAAATAATTTACTATCTGCAAACTAGTGTTTTCATAAAATTTGTAAGTCCGGTCCTGTCGGGCCGATTTTATTAAAAGTTTAGGGACACTTTTTAATTATTACCAGAGGGTTAAATTTCAATTTTGAAACGATTCGGAGAATTTTTTCGGTATTTTGGGGCCCAAAAACATTTTTCAACCCCCAAAAACTACCCTTAAAATGGCCTGATTGGGCCCATTTTAAATAGGGTTCGTGCGGTGGTGGATTCCAACATGCGGGCGAAATTTAGTTAAAATCAATTAACTCTTTCGAAAGTTATTGCTCGCACACACATATATATATATATATATATATATAAACATTTTTAAAAATGGTGCCAAAGTGTTTAGGAGGTTATGAAACGTCGAGAAAATTTGGTCCGACCCCTAGTTCCCGCTATCCGACCGATGTCAATAGTGTATGTTGCCATATGGCAAATACACTAAAAACGAGAAAAGTGGTATGACTATACGTTTACAATAAATGTTCGAAAATTTCATCGTCAACGTCAGCGTATTTCGCCACTCGCGTCAAAAATTTGCGTGTTTCTAAGTTCGCCTCTGCAGTAAGAAAGTACTTTTAACCAAAAAATGAGGTTATCAAATTAGTGTGTGTGCTTATTTTTTGACTGGGTGATCTTTGAAGACGATCTTGACCTGTGGGTTATTATGCGATTGTTTTGAAATAAAAGTCACGTTTATAGTTTTAATAATTATTAAAATAATAGTTAAAAAGCGATAATTGTTACAACATTTTCTGGTTTTAAGTCATATTTGTTCTTTTAATTAAAAATAAAAGAGTTTTTATTAATCACGTTTAGACTCTCTTGACCTTTTATACGCATGCATCTCTCTATTAAAATTAGTTTTCTATCCAGTTCCTTGTTTTATGTTTGTTAGAAATACAGAGGTGTCCCAAAAATTCGGGCATATATTGGTGATATTAAATAAACATTAATATTCCTTTAGATAAAATAACTTTGAAGCCTTGAAAAAATATATATAAAGCTGAATTTTTGTTTAGTAACCCTATTGACTATGCGAAATAACATTAAAATCATCGAAAATTCAGATAGATTTTTAGATCTTCTTAGCTCTAAAATTTTAAAAGACATTTCACCAAAACCAAAAAAATAGACACAACTTATATAAATTTCGTGAGTCGGTGCAAATTTTGTATTTAGTGGAAAGTTACACTGCATACAAAATTTGCACCGATTTTAATATGTTGTTCCGTGTGGTCAATTATATAAACTAAAATTTTACGCTGCAATTAACAGCATGTTGCAACATTGTCCGCTTCATTATCTTTTATGCAAAAAACCACACCCAGAGGAATCAGCACTCTGCGCTGCGTTTTCGCGCCTAGTTTCCAAGCGCCAATAAATTTAAATTAAAAAAGTCTTCTCACAATCCAGTTCATCCTTAAGGTATACCCTCCAATTTTGATTAATAGCTACAGTCGAAATTCAAAATTTGGGTCATGATGATGATCCCAGCAGTTGGCTGTGTTGAAGGGATTTGTTCGGTTAACATGTTTCATTTTTTGTTACAGAAAAATGCGTTTGTTGATGACAGTGGTGGCACGCCTTGTGTTGCCTGCCGTACTCGGCGTCTATTACGCTCTAGTGCGCAACCAGAAGAGCGTCGTCGAGGGCGTTCGGCGTCAGTTGATGCCCGCCGTGCTTGCTTTTCTTGCCAACTCCATTTCGCGATCGTTGTCCTCGGTGCAAGGTAAGTGCTTGTATACCAAAGTTGTCCACCACTCAGCAGTTCAACAAATGACTAACCAGTTACATTACTAGTAATTTATTTCTGCATCTTCCCAGCAACATCCTACGACGATTTGATGAGCAATAAATGTTCACAATATCTGGGTAACTCTCTACGTGTTATACGTTCATCTATTACTAGCTTAATGAAGCCGTTCCGCGAAATTAAAACTCACGTTTGTGATGTAATTGAGTTATACAGTCAGGGGCAAATTTACTAGTTGGTCGCTCTCGGCTTCAACAAATTTTCTGCGTTTTCGATATGGCATGGAAGGGCTATATCGATGTGTTCATAATTATTCTGAATTTATATGCCTCTGTATATATTTCGACAAATAGACTCATTAATAGACATTTTTCAATAGTAATTACAGTAGAACCTTGATAAGTTAAAATTCAAGGGAAACGTTAAAAAATTTAAGTTATCGGGTTTTTTACTTATCGAGAGTTGAAGTTAGAGAGGTTGTCAGAGTAAAATTTTTAACTTACCCAGGTTTGTGGATTTTATAGAGGATGTATTTAGTTCAATAGAGGTTACATAAATTTTTTATCTATTAATTTATTCATTTATAATCAATTATTTATTTATTTAAACAATCAATTATTTAAACAAAGAAATCAGTAAAGCGATTTAGTCAAAGACTAAAGTGAAAATCAATTAAGTTCTTGGCAAAACCTTTTGTTTCGATACTTGCTCATGATGACTCACTGATAATACTTTAACTTATGGAGGTCGCCAAAATATTATTTTAAGTTATCGAGGGCGATGTTCAGAATATTTGTTTAAGTTACCGAGGTTTTGTGATTTAAGTTATGGAGGTTTTATGCTTTCAGGGCAGGGTTGCCAGGCGTCCGGATAAAGCAGGACATAGTTAGGCTTTTTGGTTGCGTGTCCGGCCAAAATTAAACAGTGTTCGGTTTTTTCTAGAATTTAATTTTGACTAATGGCTTTATTTGACTGATAGAAAATAAATTATTTGGACTGATTTGGCGTTTTATTTATTTTTCATTAGAATTTAACAAGATTTATGGTAATAATCAAAAAAGCTTGATTCTATATAATTTTTTTTTGTCGTAGGTACCTATTAATACTGAGAAAAAAATCCTCAATAATGTAGGGTGTCCGGCCAAACTGGCTGGTCTGTTCGGCTTTTAGGTTTGGCATCCTGGCAACCCTATTTCAGGGGAAGGGAAATCAAAATTTTTTTTAACTTACAGAGTTTTTTAACTTATCGAGGTTCTACTGTATTAACTTATGCGTAGGACTAGATTTCTTGCACTTATTTAAAAATAATACCACCTTCTTAAAATTTACGCTTGCACTCGCAAAATATGCCGCTCTCCACAATTTGCCGCCTTAGATCGGAGTGTACTAATTAATCTAGTGATAAATTCGTCCCTGGATACAATTTAACATACCTGATAATTGATAAAGATTAGGCCGAAGAGAACCAAAAGTGTGTGTGACATTTAAATTACATGATGTTTGTTTCAAACCCAAACTTTTGACATCTCTTGTGACATAATCTTGTTTGAGCAATCTAGTTAATAGCGGTATTGCTACGTCATCACGCTACAACTTGTGCCAATGAGCGTTTGTTCGTTAGATTAAATCACGCTTATAGTGCGCGATAACTGCTCTATTATTATTGACAACTTTAGGGTAGTTCTAGCGTGGTATAATAAGAAGAATAACTTTTCGACAGATTCTGTTTTGATAGGCTCAAATTAACGTTTTCTAATAAATCCCAGAGTTTCAGAATTTTTGACCGTTTAGAACGCGAGATAATTAATAAGAAAGTTCGCAATTTTATATGCTGGCCGTGAAAACTGCGAACTTAATTATCTCGCGTTCTAAATGGTCAAAAATTCTGAAACTTTGGGATATATTAGAAAACGTTAATTTGAGCCTATGAAAAAAAGATGAGCAAAATTTGTCGCTGAGACCCAACGGAAAGAGGCGAGGTAGACAAAAGACATATTGTGGGTGTGACCTTCTTTAGCTCTGTTTCGCTCAAATCATCCGCACGTTTCAATTTTTGGCTGGTGCTAACTACGAGGCTAAAAGATTCTATTGCAAGGGTGCCGCTGTCAATTGATTACTCTAATTTTTGGAAACTTTTCCGAAAAAGGAAGAGTCACTTTAGGTTTGTGATGGAACAGTTTTGTGAAATAAGTACGAATAAGGTCGTAGTGTGACATTGAAAACGTGTGTTTTTTGGGCACAATTAATTCCAACTTTTTTCTAGTAAATCATACATAAATTACAAAAGTAGTCCATTAGAGACCTAGATTTGTCCTTTATCTTCCTTATAGAGAAAGAATTTTTGCAGAATGTTGACGAATAAGTCTACAATCAGTTGACAGTCGAAGCTCTATTTTTGGCTATTTCAGAGCGTTCCGACAGCCTTAAAGTACGTTTTTTCGCAAAATAAGAGCTCGACAGTTTATGATCACTCGACAATGGCTGAACTGATTGTGATACTTTTTAGTATTATAGGCAAGTATAGAAAGTTGAATTTTATTCGAGTGTATGATCGGCTCTAAATGATGTTCCTCTCGAAATTGATTTTTATAAACGCGAGCAAACCTACAGGAAAATACTAGACGTGTATTTATAAATCTATTTGAACGCCCACAAGCTAAAAGGGCTGACCTTTGCAGTTTTAAATAATTGAATTTTCTCATTACCCACTTCCAATTTGACATTTTAGTGGCGTTTTCAATTTTTCGTACCTTTGCGTTTTTACAAGATTGGATATAAAAAATTCAAATTCAATTGACTGTTTACGATCAAATGGGGACTTATTCCGCTAAATTCACACTTCTGTTAGGTATAACCGAACCAAGTTTATTTAACTAAGATACAGTTTAACATAAACGATTAAGGATTAGGCAGAAGAAGATCTCAATTTTATGTGTGATTGACATTACATTATAATAATAATAATAAATAATAATGCGTTTAACATCCGTTTCTCGACTTTATGTCATAACAGACGCCATTCGCACCATTACTATTTTTTCATCTACCACTTCCCGTTATTTTCTACATTTTTTACAACTTCAACTTATGTAATAGCAATGGGCGAATGAAGGAATTATAGGAAATTAGGATAGGATAGGTAATTTTTGAACTGGGAGTTTGATAGGTAATCGACCATGGTCTTGAATAAGGAACCATCTCGATATTTATCTGGAATTAATTGAAGGAAACCATGGAAAATCAAGATGGCCGGTACAGGAATTACCGTTTCTCGGCGAGAGGCAGTAGGAAAAAGTCCCAGCCACATCTGCCTCCGCCGGGATTCGAACCCGGTACCTCCCGAATGCGAGTCTAGTGCTGTTACCACTACTCTAAGCTCGGTGATATTACATTATATTTCAAACAGTAATTTTTGAGTTAGCAATGGTATTATGACGTCATGACGTTTCTGTTCTAACCGAGTCAATCTTATTTAACTAAAATACAATTTAACATACATGATTAAGGATTAGGCAGAAGAAGATCTCAATTTTATCTAGGATTAATATTACATTATTTCAAACAGTAATTTTTGAGCCAGTAATGGTATTATGACGTCATGACGGTAAAAAATGAACCGAAGAATGACGTCAGTTTTCGTTACTTTTAACCCGCGTTTTAAGTGAGCTATTATTATTGACGACTTTAAATAATATTTTCGTACAAAATCAGAGCTCAGCGAACATACAATTTTTATGATATTCTAGGGTAGGTGTGGGCTCTGTGATGAAAAAATGCGGATGATCCATTATTGAAATATTTATTCTTTTTAATAAACAAAAATATAGTTGATCGCACTGTGTATGTGATAATAAGAATAAGAAAAATACTTTTCTTTTGATAATTTCTGTAAATTTTATTAATTTGATAATTTGTTATGTCTATATGAATTGTATTATTTACATCGCTATTCTAATAATTTTTTGTGACCTGTTATCTCTGGCCGTCACGTGGATTAAATTAGAAATACAATAATTTATGATAACAAGCAATTAAATAATTCAAATATAGTACCCTGAAGAAAAATTTGTACGACTCTGCTTAGAATCCCGTATTTTCGAGTCCGAGTAAAATTTTTTAACAGAAGGATCCGAATAGGGATGTTGACTATTTTTGGAAAAGTGTTTTAAATCGTGCATAAGTACCTAATATAGCCACAAATATTTATTATTTTTATTTAAATACGACTCAAGCTTTAAAAATCATGTAGTTTAAATTTAAAATTTAAAACGCTAATACTTGTCACGTGTCTGCCGTGACGTCATACACTCATAAACCCTGGTAAACGGATGATGTGATGAAAGGTTTTTTCGTAATTGTTGCTATAGTTATATGTAATTTGACGTTTCCTATAAATAAATAATAATAAATTACACACTTTAAATATTAACCAAACAATGAAGCCTTTTGACAGCGTCCTTCTCTATGACAGCGTCTGATAATGTTTATGAGTTCGTGACGTCATGCACTCTGACTGATGTTCGTTATCACGTGACTTGAGAGTGATTTAATTACGGAATATTTATTAAATATTAATTAAATTCCTTAAAAATAAGGAAAATCATTGTGTTGTTTTATATATTTCTGTCAAACTATCATTTAACGTTAAAATTATGTTTTTATTTGAATACAGTCAACATCCCTATAGCTGGATTGTCCGGGTTAGCGAGTGTCCGAACTAAAAGTTGTACTATATCTTGACATTTGTTTTTTACAGGGGCAGTTTTGTACCCGTCGACGACGATTGAACCGATTCTGCGTCTCATCAAATTGCGCACGGCACGCAAAGAAAACAAAGCTCTCGAACAACAACAGCCTCAGATAGAGCTCGCGTCGCCAACTAGCGAAACGGCGTCCGGGGAATTACCGGAGAAGAGCGTCAGCTGCACGGTTCTCGTCGAACCGGCACTCGGCGAACCGATCCGCGCCGACGTGATCTTCATCCACGGTTTGCACGGTTCCCTCGTCAACACGTGGCGTCAGGGCGCCTGGGACAGCGTCAAGAAGCACGTGGATCGCATCGAGATCATCCGAAACGGCGGTGGCGGCTACAGCGCCGTTAGCACGCCGTCGAAGACGATGGCGTCGCCGTTTCCGGGAAGAATGAAGCGCAGCATTTCGTTGCCGGCCAATTGCACGGCCTGCTGCAATGCGAACGAGGCGAACAAAAGAAAGCGTGACGAAAACGTCAATGAAGTCATCGACGACGTCCTCGAACAGATCGACAATGCGGTCAACAAAGAGAACGGTACCAGAAAGCGGTCGTTCAGCAAAGAAGAAGTCGACGACATTATCAAAGACGTCAAAGGAGTACTTGATAATATCGAAAGTGCTGATGAAACTAAACAGTTGGTGCGCGAGAATAACAAAAAACGATCGGTTTGTGACGAGAACGTCAATGAGTTAATCGAAGATGTTAAAGGCGTGCTTGAAAATATCGATGATGTTTTCGATAGCGGTGATATCGATGTTCTAAACATCTCCAATAATAATAATAGTAATAATAATCACAATAATAAAGATGAAATAAACGGTAGTGATAGACAGTTTAGCGATAATAATAATAAAGTTTTCTTTGACAGTTGTACAAACAATTATACCAAATTTGATAATTTTTCGCGACGCTTTAACAAAAACCGTAATATTTGTGGATGTGCTGAAAAGCGACGCCTGCAACGCTGTGACGAAAAGGCTCCTTATTCGAAGTGTTGGCCTAAGGACTGGTTGCCAAAAGATTGTCCTGGAGTTAGAGTTATTGCCCTGAACTACACGACAGATCCGTATTTGTGGCGTCCTGTTTGGATTAAGAAACGAATCAGGTCAGTGTCAAATTCAGAGAATTTCGTTTAATATGAATAATATTTTATGTTTTCTCCAAAAAAATATTGCCAATCCGATGGCGCTATGAATTAGCTGGGAGGGGGCAGTTCTACCATATTAATGATTTATTCAAAAAATATAACACAAATTAATGAGTTTACAGGCGAAAGCCAAAGAAACTCAAAAAATAAAAAAAAAATACATAAGTAATAACATATAAAAAATTTGAACAGTTTAAAATAATTGTCTTAATAATTTTTTTATGAAACTCAAGGAGTTATCCATAATATCAATTGCGCGTACCATTCCATTTCTAGATGAGGTGAGCAATCGGTAAAATCAATTATAAGAAAATAATTTCTTGTTTATAGTGACAAAGGTATGTTACAAGTCATTTTTCGTATTACAATAAAATTCACTCGTGAAACAGTTTTCACTTATTGAAAATATCCATTGAAAGAATAAAATTCAAATCAATAAAAAACCCGGGTCGCAGTGCCAAAACCCTGCCGACAATATAGTGTATTTGCTTATACAGGCAGTGTGGCTTTATTATGCGAACTTAAGTTGGTTTTTGGGCAAAATAAAAAATTTGACTCCTTAATACACCCCTTAAAATAACATTTTTTTTCTTAATTGCAATATTATTATCAATCGAATCTCTATACCAAATTATATACAACTTTCAGTAAATAATTCACTATCTGCAAACTAGTGTTTTCATAAAATTTGTAAGTCCGGTCCTGTCGGGCCGATTTTATTTAAATTTTAGGGACACTTTTAAATTACTACTAAAGGGTTAAATGTCAATTTTGAAACGATTCTGAGAATTTTTTCGATATTTTGGGGCCCAAAAACATTTTTCAACCCCTAAAAACTACCCTTAAAATGACCCGATTACGCCCATTTTAAATAGGCTTCTTGCGGTGATCGATTTCAACACGTGGGCCAAATTTCGTTGAAATCAATTAACTCTTTCGAAAGTTATTGCCCGCACGTATATATATATACGTATATATATATATATATATATATATATACATATATAAATAAATATTTATATATATACATATATATATAAACATTTTTAAAAATGGTGGCAAAGTGTTTAGGAGGTTATGAGACGTCGAGAAATTTTGGTCCGACCCCTAGGTCCCGCCATCCGACCGACGCCAATAGTGTATGTTGCCATATGGCAAATACACTAAAAATACCGAACACAGCATTTTTAAATAAAGAGAACGATTTGGTTGATCTCTTGGAAGCTCTTTAAAAATCCTTGTACACTTATAATATCTGCAACTGCTCTCGAAAAATTCATATTGTTGATTTCTGGTGACGCTCCATCTAGAAATAGATCTTGAGAAAACACTAGTACAAACTAAATCTAATACAAACCCCCAATTCCCATGTTCTAATTTGAGGACAGTCAATATTATTAGAGTTTATTGTTGAAAACAACAAATTGGTTTGAAAAATAAGATATTACAGCAGTCATTAACTCAACAAATGGTGCTTAATAATGCTGATAAAAGTATCAGTTATCAATTAAAAAGACTTTTTTTCTTGATTTGGTGCTCATAAATAAATTAATGTTGAATTATTTTCCGGATCAATAAAACTGATTGACTTTATTATATATCAATAAAGCACAACAGAAGCATTCAGAGTACTTTTAATATAGTTGGATCATTTTTTTCTTTTAATTAATATTAAATTGTGACCCCTATATAAGTTGACCATGCCTATTATAGATAATAGGCTCATAAAGAAAATGATAAGCATTTTTATTTACTTCCTGCATGGGCAGCAAGGAAA
Organism: Venustoraphidia nigricollis; assembly: GCA_034508555.1. Classification (NCBI taxonomy): domain Eukaryota; kingdom Metazoa; phylum Arthropoda; class Insecta; order Raphidioptera; family Raphidiidae; genus Venustoraphidia; species Venustoraphidia nigricollis. The sequence continues at coordinate 1,427,296 of JAVRKA010000020.1, forward strand.
TGGAAGTATGCTGTATGATAGGGTCGAAAATCCGTGTTTAATTTAAGGATCAGATTCTGGTTGTGCTATATTACCACGCTTTTATTTGCTTCACCTGTATGTATCAATATGACGGAACCTTTCAACGTAATTTTCACCGACTTAAAGACGTCCGATTGATTTAAAAATTTGCACATGGATTAAGGATCGATGACAATACAATACTTTGATAACTTTTTCCTAATGCCCTGACCAGAATCATCACGATAAGAAAACCGGTCAAGTGCGAGTCGAACTCGCGAGAAGAGGGTTCCGTACTTTTTCGTTTTCCGTGAGTACTTTGCGACTTAAGATTTTCATTTCAATTTTCCTGTAAACTATGGGTGAGACCCGACATTACCTATTTTTTTCAAAATTTTAGGCGCTGTAGTTTCGGAGATAAAGCGGGGGAATGGTCAATTGTTTATCTACTTTCTTAAATAACTTTAAAACTATTTATTTTAAAATTATAAAAAAAATATATTTGAGACCCTTACTACAAGCCCTTTCATTTGATATGTCACACGGTACAATTTGCAAAACTTTTTTTTTTATTTCCTAATTTTTCCCCAAAAATTACCCCCAAGTTAAAAATTTATTTATTTATGTTACACGCCCGTCTTTGGGTCACCGACTTACATATGTGTACCAAATTGCAACTCAATCGGTCCAGTAGTTCGGCGCAAATTGGCTTTGACAGTGGGACGGACAGACACACGAGTGATCCTATAAGGGTTCCGTTTTTTTCATTTGAGGTACGGAACCCTAAAAAAGACAAATTTTACAGCTTAAACATGTACCATCCACGTAAATTTGATAATTTTGCCCTAATGTCCTGACCAGGATCATTAGCAAGTCGTACTGAAAAGTAAAAAATAATTTTTAATTTAAATATTAATATTTTGTTTAATAGCGATAGAAAGTTCATTCACTCCATATAATTATGGACCATTGTTAAGCAAAATCTTAACAATTAAAAATTATTTTTTACTTTTTAGTACGGTTTGCTATTAAAGCGTGTTTTTTTAGTTTTTTTTAGAACCTAACGGGGTAAAAAAGTGGGTAGTTATTTGAGTCCGTACAGATAAGTGATTTTTCACAGATATTGTGGATTATAGAAGCTCGACAACTGAGGTTAGAGTATTTAACTCCACGTGTGTAGTGTGTAGTAGTATGTAAAATTGTACCCAGATCTTTGTTTTTGAGATTACTTTTCTACGGATATTTTGTATGCTATCTTGACGAGAAACGTCTTTTTCTGGATGTACTGACATATTTACAAAAACAACTGGATTCATTTTCATGAAACTTGGAGTACAAACGTATAGGATTTTTTCTCCTGTTACGCTCGGATTAAGGCGACTTAAAACAGACAAAGCGAGCGCGAATACAGTCACTTCAGAAAGAAAAAGTTTTTTTTTTTGTAATTGTTGGTACTCTCATTATGCATTTAATTTGCAGCATTGTCTGTATATATAATTTACGTATTTAAACAGGTTGACTAATGCGTGTGATAATATTTACTCGACCTTGGATTAAATTAAATTTTGCTACTTCTTGTTTAGAAAATAATGCCTTTAATTTCACTTATCGGTATCATTTTACATGCAGGTATTTTGTGATTGATTAATGGCGAAACGCTTGTCGAATTACGAAACTGTTTTGAGCTTTGTATATAGTGTGATTCAATATGAATTTTTGACACTATAATGCCATAAGTTTTATCGATATGAAATTTGGTTTAAATGATATAATATATAACTGGTGAAAATGTCAATTTGAATTTTCAATTTGATATTAAAAAGAAGTACTGCGTTTGAAAAAATAGATAAATCAAATCAAAATTTAAATCCGAGATGCGAATTGCATATTCCCGAATTTCACGTTTTTAGCGTAAGCAATTTTAGAAATACAGCGTATCTTTTATGAATGTTACCCCTTCCTTCATCCCCTTAAGGCTTATTTTTGGGATAAAATGTAGATTTCGATCACTCTTGGCATAGCCCCTATACCTGTCTGTGAAGTGCAATCACAATCGGTTCAGCCGTTTCAAATATTAGCCCCGACAGACAATTTTTACACAGTAACTCCAAATATTTCCGGGATAAAAAATAATCTAAAATAATTTTTAAAAAATCGTCTACCTGTAAATAAAAGTCTCGTCGAAATCGGTTCGGCCGTTTCAGTGATTAGCCCGTACAAACAGACAGATAAAAAGAATTCGAATGTATAATACTCGCCACGGTTCTAAAAGGTTCTGAAGTTAGTCACAAACAGCGTCGCAAATGCAAATTTTAGAGCCGTCTTGGTTGTTTTGTGGGAAAGGAAGACTCCCACCACTTCCCAGTTACCGGCACAGAACGCTCGTCGGTGATTGGTTATCGCTGGTTGTCTTATCAATTGTCGCTTTCCTGCTATATAGTCCAGTACGCTATTGTTAAGTTGTTTCTTTGATTGTTAATTGATCAAGATGCCTAATACAGGTTTGCATAGACAAACACAAACAATAATTTTTTGGGTGACTTTATGCAATGAATTAGACCTTTAGATTAAAGAAAAATTAAAAATAATAATATGGTGCGAGTTAGCAGTTTTTCAAGCCTCCATTTGCATCTAACTTCAGAACCTTTTAGAACCGTGCCGCGTATTATAGGTTTTGGTGAATAACAATATGATGAACTTATAGGAAATATGACTTATTCCGAAATCACAGACAGCCACTTCAGTTTTATTTATATGTAAGTATAGATGATTTACGTAAAGCAAGCACATAATATAGGGAAAAGTGAATCGTAATGCCGGTGTCACATTGTTCTTTGTTGATTATTGATTTTATCCCAGGCCTCTCGGCAGAGCACATGGAACACACACACACGCACACAAATAGCCTATATAGAGAGGCCTTGCAGCTTCCCAGGCTGTTACGTATATATACGAAACATGCGGTTTGGCCGGGATGAAACTCCGCTCAGCTGAAAACCAGAAGGGACACTGAACTGAAACTTTCATTTCAAGTCGGAATCCTTGATTAGTCTAATAGGGAATATGCATTTGGATTAAATTTAATTGATTTTTTTTCCCTGAATCCATGTTGTCCTGAAATTATATCTGAACCATTATTTCCTTATTTAGTTTGTTTTTAATTGCATAAAATATTAATTAAAAAATGCAAAATATGCGAGGGAAATTCGAATTTGCGAAACGCATCACCATTGGTCGAACCGAAACGTGACGTCAAATACCACGTTATCGGATTTATAGGCGTCGCTGTTTCTATGGTGTCTGAATGAAAAATTGTTTTATTTGTGCTTCTGTAGTGTTTTTCATTACCGTGAAATTTCTAGTAGCATTAAATCATTTAGAACGATGACTGAAAGTGGCTTTGTCAAAGCACAATCGGATAATTTACCAAAAATAGATGCATTTATGATGACAGCATATTTTGCATCAAATCCAGATACATTATCTCTTCTCATAACCTTACACCATTGTTTTCGTGTATTCGCATCTTTTGGAACGGGAAAAAACACTTTATCAGGTGTACTTCTAATAGTGTTTTTACATATTGGTACAAGACAATATCTATAAAATGGTTTTTTAGCTTTATCCATGGCGTGAATAGCTTTTAAAACTGAAAATTTCTATAAAAGAACCAAAAGTATCTGTCAAACTTATAGTCAACAAACACTGGTCGTGGCTTTTGACGTCACTCAAGGCCCGCGAAAAATGGCGGCGTTCAAACAGATCAAATTTAAGCGATGTTTTAAATATTATTTAATAAAATTATTCGAGCATTTCCAACAGTATTTATATTTTTTACTATTTTATAACGATGTAAAAAGTGAATTAAAAATATAAAAAAATACATGCATATTCCCTATTGACATGTACTCGTATTTTTCCGCAGCACACTAAAAACTATATTTGACTTTGAGCCTCTTTTGCACATCTGCTTTAAGGATAAGCTGAATTAAGAACAGAAAATATTTTATTTTAAATTTATCGACCTATATCCGATCAACCGTTCGGAAACTAGACACGAAAACACAACGATGGGTCATCTCTGGGAGTGGAGACCCCAGGCTGCATGCCCTATACACTATTTGCACTAATTTATTTCTGAGTTTTGGTAAAATGTCGTCAAAAATTTCAGATCTGACGCCTGAAAATGTAAGACATGTGAATTTTAGGACAATGTTTCTACTAGTGACTAGTTGGATTATTTTCACATGTGTAGTTTTTTAATGATATGAATAATTTCCTCACTTATGTATCAAAGTCCAGTTTCTATTGATAATAAAATCAGCTAATACAATGGTCATTTGCACCGTTACTACTTTGAGAATCGTCATCTGGTGGCAATGTTGTCGATAATATGACACGTAGTGGCAATGAAGTCTCTGAATAGAATAGAGTAAAATAAAACAAATACATATTGCCATCTGGTAGAAATTTGTTTAACAGTTGTCGGTAATATTAAGTAATATGTATTGGCGCTGAAGTGTGAATAGAATAGAATAAAATTTATTCCCACCCTACTATATTACGTAACTGATCATTTGTCACGGACGATACTTTTTATAAAGAGAACATGCAAATGGCTGTGTGGAAAAAGTGACAGCCGTGTGTAAAACTGAAACAAAAGAAAAACTCGTGTCAAAAGAGAGATCTTTTTACACGCGGTTTATAATGCGACTTTTTACGCGTGGTCCGTAACCTAGAGTTGGGTAACTCAGATCTGAACCGGTTCAAAGAGCCGACTCCGACAGAAGATCCGTGAGAGCCGACTCACTTTTTTTTAAGCCGACGGATCAACGGATCCGCATAACTCAGTGAAACACTTAACACACAGAAACACATTTTACACTTACGTATCAGTTCTTGCTTTGATGCATCTGTCAGCTCAAATGACTCATGCATCACATTCTTGATTCAGTAGAACTCCTGTCTGTGCAGGTTCCAGATTTTTTAATAATCTGCCAATTGAATTAAAAAATTTAAATAATTTCAAACTTTTTAAAAAACATTTAAAGACGTTTTTAATTAATGGATGTTATTATAACATAAATGAATTTTTAATTAGATAGTAAGTAGATAATAAGTGACTGAATTGTAGATATTGACGCTATTATGACTTGTACCAGGTCCTTTAAATAAAGATTATATTATTATTATATTATTATTATTATTATTATTATACAGGTCGTGATATGATTGACTGAACTAGGTAACTCAGTGGCAGACTGAAGTAACATATTCAGAGCTCGGCTTTTTTTGAACCGGTTCAGTGAGCCGGTTCAAATACGGGATTCAGATGCAAAGATGCAGATCACTAAAAAGACCCGTTTTTCCCATCTCTAGCGTAACCGCAACGCAATACCATTTTGAGTGTTTGTGTTGTAATATTTTGTTATTTTAGGTCTTAGGGTGTGGTATTTTCTGTTTTTATTTACTGAAAATGATTTATCTGCAGTGATATGAAAAGCGTAAAAGCTTCCTGGTTCAAAGCACTGTATTAAACAATTTAACATTCGTATAGCTTTTATATTTAGATGAACCCGGAAGTTGTTGTGAAATCATATCGGTTTTCATTGTTATTAAGTAGATTTGGTACCGGAAGCTCAGAAACTTATACGGAGGCATTTGAATATAAGTTTCAATAAAGCTGACGTTAATTCCTAATCACTTCTCAAAATGTCAAAAATATTGACTTGAATAATTTAATCTGAGAAATATCTGAGTAGGTATTTTCGTTTAAATGTTTGTGTTTATTTTTACTTTTTGTGTACCTAATTTAACGAACAAAAACTGTTTATTGAAACTTTGAAAATTGCGCGAAATCTTTTATTAAGTTTCTGAAAATTTTATGATTAATATTACTTATGTATTTCATATAAAATGTAATTTGTTCTCAAAGTTTTTGTTTTCAATAAATTTACGTTGACATTAAACACATGTTAAAATTTCAATGAAAAATATTTAACCGTAATTGTCAAGTTCGTTTTTTGTGTAGCAGTTAATTTATAAAATGATTTCTTTGAAAAGCGTTTTATGAAATTGGTTAATATTAATATTATAGGTAATTGTTGTTCTTTTAAGTTTTTAACAAGATCAATTTTTCTTTTTTAATTTTTTTATATACTGTTTCTCAAAATGTTGTTCAAACTAGACCAATACTTTCCAAGGTCATATGTGTATGTTGAATTATTGATGGCTTCCGAGCTGGTTATAATTATTTACTAATGAAGTCTAAACTGTTCTTTGAAACGATTTTCGTGAGTCATTTTATGAAAATCTCTTGAATATCGTGACAATAGTTCTCTGAATGGAGTAATTGCACTCAAAATATCTCCACAGTGTCTCTTGGAATAATGCCATGAATGAAATCATCTTCAGCCAGTGTCGAACTAAGCATTTGGAACATTCTAAAATGTTTGTTTTTTCACATTAATTCAGCAAAAAATCAAACAATGATATTGGGGTTTAAAATTATTACACGCATAAAAAGTGAGAAAATATTGACAATAGATAATATCTTTAAATCCTAGGCGCCGCTATGGATTGTAAAACCCATATTTGTATTATCTTCATACAATCTCAAACGCTTCAAAATAAATTTTAACCCTTTACTAAAGATTAAAATATGCTGATAAAATTTTAATAAATTACGAATGGGGTTTGAAAAAATTTTCAAATTACCTCCAACCACCTGCTTGGAAATTTGGCATATAAACGCTCTTCCGTTCACCTATTCAGCAATTTGGAAATTTTTTCAAGCCCCATTCGTGATTGCTTAAAAAAAATTTTTTTCTCGGACAAAAGATGTTTATTTTTGTCTGGAAAATACGATCTAATAGAGAAAAATAGGGTTTGCCATTTGAAATTTTAGAGTTGACCCTAGCCTCCCGCGAGGGCACCCCCGAAGAGGAAAATGTTTGTCACCAAAATAAGCGTGTCTTGGAATTGAGATTCTTTCATTCGGAACATTTTCCATGAAAATACCATTCCTTTGAGATATTTCAGCGTTTCCGGACTTTTTGAACATTCTGTATATTATGTAAGTACATATTATATAATAATAAATGCGTCATGATATAATGGCTCATGTGACTGTTAAAACTCGTTGGCGTTCGTTTTTAACTATTGTCACATTTGTAAAATTTCACGCACTAGATAAACCTTCTATATTTGAACAGTCGTTAGTATAGTTCTAAGTTTCTATTGAAGATTAATTATTATAAATCATGCATATTACCATGTTTGTAATAAGTGCAACAAGGAAAATATAAACAAAATGAGTAGCGCGACAAAGAAAGAATGTAATCACGCTATATCTAAATTAATTTGATGGTTTTTTACTTGAAAAGAGGACAACGCAATCACTTAGCCTTAATGATTTATACTATCTACAGTATTTTGCTCATTTTCTTAATTCTGTGATACGACGTGTTTTTAGGGTTCCGTACCTCAAAAGAAAAAAGGAACCCTTATAGGATCACTTCGTTGTCCATCTGTCTGTCAAGACTCTTTTTCTCAGGAACGCGTGGAGGTATCAAGTTGAAATTAATATCAAATAGTCAGGTCTGCAATCCTTTGGAGCTGTGAACAAATCAAACTTCTAAGTCAACGCAATCAAAAGATACGGCCGTCTATGCCGCATATTATAACACTAGCAAGGGAATCAAAACCTATAGGGTACTTCCCGTTGACTTAGAATCGTGAAATTTGGCAAGAAACAATGTCTTATACCACAAGTAGAGGGAAAAATCCTAAAACCTTTAATTTGTAGTTACAACACACATTTTTTTCTACAAACATCAAAATAGTGCATACTAGCGACATCGGACAGAATCTCTTAAAAGCTTTTAGTTCAGGCATTTGTGTCACAGAGCTGTGTTTTTTGAACCGTAATAGGTAGACACTTGAAATTTTCATGGAGTGTGTATTACTATGGCCGCTATAAGAACAATTAATAAAAATAAAAAAACCCGGGTCGCAGTGCCAAAACCCTGCCGACAATATAGTGTATTTGCTTATACAGGCAATGTGGCTTTATTTCGCGAACTTAAGTTGGTTTTTGGGCAAAATAAAAAATTTCACTCCTTAATACACCTCTTAAAATAACATTTTTTTTCTTAATTGCAATATTATTATCAATCGAACCTCTATACCAAATTATATACAACTTTCAGTAAATAATTCACTATCTACAAACCAGTGTTTTCATAAAATTTGTAAGTCCGGTCCTGTCGGGCCGATTTTATTAAAATTTTAGGGATACTTTTTAATTACTACTAAAGGGTTAAATGTCAATTTTGAAACGATTCTGAGAAGTTTTTCGGTATTTTGGGGCCCAAAAACATTTTTCAACCCCTAAAAACTACCCTTAAAATGCCCCGATTACGCCCATTTTAAATAGGCTTCTTGCGGTGATGGATTTCAAAACGTGGGCCAAATTTCGTTAAAATCAATTAACTCTTTCGAAAGTTATTTCCCGCACACATATATATATATATACGTATATATATATATATATATATATATATATATATATATATATATATATATATATATATATATATATATATATATATATATATATATATATACGTATATATATATATATACATATATATATAAACATTTTTAAAAATGGTGCCAAAGTGTTTAAGAGGTTATGAAACGTCGAGAAATTTTGGTCCGACCTCTAGGTCCCGCCATCCGACCGACGCCAATAGTGTATGTTGCCATATGGCAAATACACTAATAAAGTTAATAAATATGTATTGTATGGTAGTACCGAACCCTTCGTGTGCGAGTCCGACTCACACTTGGCTTGGCCAGTTTTTTTTTGCCACCCGTCGTATGGATGAACATCGAAAACGGAATGCCAAATAAAAGAGAATAGTTTGTAGAATGAAGCAATGTGCTTGGAAGAGTGCCATAAAATGTTAAAATCCGCATTACGACAGCGGAATCCCATCTGTGTCTTTTCTCTACACCAAATACTATAAAACGTACGCGTGTCACATTTTTATTTTTATAACATTTAACCGTATTAACTTATTGATGCCACTAGCGCATCATCGGGAGGTATAGAATCAAGGGCATTTTTTTTTTTTTTTTGTAAACACCAGAGAAAAATTCATAACCCGGCCATTTTTATTTGGTTAAGATACAGTTTAACATAATGATAAATAATTTGTCACGTTATAAAGACAATAGAATTATCAATAGAATTAAAAAATGTCAAGGACTCATTGAAACGATAATAGTAAAATTATTGTCTGAGTGATAGACAAAAAATAGTTGCGTTTTAAAAGAACTACTATTTTTAGTTATGCTACGATAACACTACCAACTTGAGAAAAAAAATAATCGTTTCAGTTTTTTGTGTAATTTAAATAATTTTTTGCACGACCCCCTATAAAATGGTTGCTTTTCATGCCTGTATAACAACCCATTTCGCACTAATGCGTAATGCAAAGCAAAAGAAATGCGATTTTGTCAATCCAATAGTAATTCTCTCAGTTGCCATTTAAATCCATATGATCAACAGAGACAGTAAAGTAGGCGTTGTCTTCGTAAACATATAGATTCCAATATGACCGGACGCGAACTGACATAAATATATACGTATTATGAAGTGAAAATTAGCTATTTTATAGGAGGTACGTGCAAAAAATGTAATGTGTGTCCCGATTGTAGTGCTTTTATCACTCGTGTGACTCTTTAAACTCGCCGATCACTCGTTTTAACATAATGGCACAGCTCGTACATAAAATAATGCGTTACCATCATAAATTACTATTTTGTGCTCTTAAGGTAGTTGTGGTACAATATTGTCAAAAAGTTATAGATTATACGCGCCACAAAAGTATACTAGCTTGTAGCTAAGTGATCCATAATTTGTACGCAAGACTGTACCCGTGGAAACGTAACCCATACAGTATTCAAATGCATGTATACTTTTCTATAAATTGTTGAACTTTAAACCGTTGTTTATAAATAATTAGACGGTCAAAAAAAATTTCTTATTTTTTTTTTAAACTCATAATAAATGCATTGAAAGACTGTCAGTTTTTGGAAAGTTTCTGACAGTTAGTTCTTTTTTTATAAATAAGAAACTGGTTCAGAACTACAGAGATCGTATGCAATCAATGTTAATTATCCAATTTTTAATTGAATTTATCTCGGATTATATACGGTCGATCGACGTCAAATTTTCAGGGTAATTGTATTATCATGTCCTTAATAAGTACAAAAAAATTAAGAATTTTCTGACGGTGTGCCTTAACCACGACAATTACCTTAAATAAACCGGAATGTTTTTTATAATGTTATTATTTTGTACAGGGTTATATTATACTACATAGATATAGTACAGATTATAGACGCTCGACAACGAATTCGAATTGAAATGGCAGTTAGGTATGAATACGATGCCTAAACACATGTTAACATCCCTTTTATGCCAGGGACCTAAATGAAATGTAGCAAAAACGTGCGTCACTCAAATTTTCGTTCTATCTGGTATCACGTCATAAGCTCTCCGTTCAATTCCAGTTCAGTGGCTTCGTCCCCTTTATTAGTATATTGCCATATATGGCACATACACTATTGGCGTCGGTCGGATGGCGGAACCTAGGGATTGGACAAAAATTTATCGACGTTTCATAGCCTCGTGAACACTTTGGCACCATTTTTGAAAAAATTATATATGTGTGAGCACTCTCGAAGGTCTTATTAGATTTGACCGAAATGTGGGCCACACGCTGGAATCTATCACCGCACGAACCCTGTTTAAAATGGGCCTAATCGGACCATTTTAAGGGGTGTATTTAGAGGTTGAAAATTGTTTTGGGCCCCAAAAACACCGAAAATATTCTCGGAATTGATTTAAAATTGAAGTTAAATCTTGTAGTATCAATCAAAAGGTGCTACTAACATTTTAACAAAATCGGCCCGACAGGACTGAACTTACAAATTTTATGAAAACGTTTGCGGTTAGAAAATTATACTTCCTGAGGCCATGTACAATTTTGTGCAGATGATGAATTGATAAAACAGAGACGAAATATTGAAATTAAAAAATATTATTTTAAGGGATGTATTAAGGGTATAAATTTTTTTTTCTCCAAAAACAAATAAATTCGTATAATAAAGTCACGTTGCCTGTAGCAATACACTATATTGTAGGCAGGGTTTTGGCACTGCGACTCTGGTTTTTATTAGTTCAAGGGCGGTTGGCGTCATAGGCAGAGACCTTTGCTCATTGCCGCACAATATACACTCGCGTCACGGACGGCGGCGCGTCATTCATTTTGGACACTCTTCTGTTTCTCGTGTCCTTCGTTTATTTTTCGCCACCACTTTAACCACTTCAATCACCACCCTCGTTCAGTCTGAACCTTGGCCATGAAACTATTGACTTCGCTTTTTTTATTACGTAATTTTCATATTTTTTATTTAACCCTTTGCGATACGAACTAATTTTTGTGGACCAAAACATATTTCGTAGTCGTTGAGAGGAAGTTCGGAAGAGAAACAATTAAAACAATAAAGCTTTACCGATGTTTCGCTTGTCGCCAACGTTTCGAAATATGTTATTTCATCATTGGCCACAAGCGAAACATCGGTAAAGGTTTGTTGTTTTAATTGTTCCTCTTCCAAACTTCCTCTCAACGATTACATTATTGGAACAAAACTAATGCTAACATATTTCGCAGTGATCTTTTCAATTTTCCCGCGTAGCTAAGAATGAGAGAATTCATGTATTGTCAATTGTTTGCTAGACTCGAGTCCATAGACGACATTGTTTTTGACTGTCGAAGAAATATGAGTGTTGATCCGTGTTTGACGACAGATAGCGTTGACGAGTTAAATTGACTTTACCATCGTGTACTGCAGACTTTTAAACGACTTTGTGCTGAGTTGTAGATAAATTCATAAGTTAGGTTATTTTTCACAGCTAGTTGTATTATTCGTGTTTTATATTTTTCGACAAAATTGAAAAAAGCAATATCGATCCGTAATTCGTTTTTTAAAAAACATGCGAAGAAATAAAACTGAAGTTGGATGCTGTCTATGGAGTACCCTTCGCCATCTGTGATCACAGTGAGATACTCGTATAAAAAACGAATTACGATATTGCTATTTTTTCCATTTTTGTCGAAAAATACGTAATACGAATGATACAACTGGCTGTCAAAAATAACCTTACCTATGAATTTATATAAAACTCATCACGAGGTAGTTTAAAAGTCTGCAGTACACGATGGTAAGGTCAATTTCACTCGTCAACGCCATCAAATACAGATACTTCTTGATCAACCCTCGTATATGCGAACTGTCCTACTTAATTCACCGAAAAGTGAAGCTTAGAGGTCATCGGTCACAAAATGTTGGCACAATTGGGTCTGCTAAACTATTTATTTGATTATAACGTTTGTATATTTTTTGATAACACGCTATCTGTTTTTATTTTCTGTTGATTTCGACTAGACGGACTGATAATAAACTTTCTTTTCAAATATCAAAATGCTGATAACATTCTTTTCTGTTATCAGTTTATGAGAATAATATTAATTTCTTTTGTGAATCTTTAAAACAAACCCTAATTCTTCTTCTTTGTATGACTAATTTTCATCTAAAAATACCTATAACATGTAAACAGAAAGGGACGTGTCGATCGAGTCAGCGGTAGAGCAGATTGTCTTTCAGCGCCCTTTGGTCAACTCTTTCACTTAACGTAAATTGTACTTCGGTTAAATAATAAGTCCTAAATTTTCAAAAATCAACTTTTATTGGAAACATCAACACTTGTTGAATTTAAATTAAATTAAGTAATAATAATAATACTAATAATGCGTTTAACGTCCGTTTCTCGACTTTATGTCATAACAGACGCCATTCGCGCCATTACTATTTTTTCATCTACCACTTCCCGTTATTTCTACATTTTTTTTACAACTTCAACTAATGTAATAGCAATGGGCGAATGAAGGAATTATAGGAAATTAGGATAAGGTAGGTAATTTTTGAACTATGAGTTTGATAGGTAATCGGCCATGACCTCAAGTAAGGAACCATCTCGATATTTATCTGGAATTAATTGAGGGAAACCATGGAAAACCTCAATCCAGATGGCCGGCACAGGAATTACCGTTTCTCGGCGAGAGGCAGTAGGAAAAAGTCCCAGCCACATCTGCCCCGCCGGGATTCGAACCCGGTACCTCCCGAATGCGAGTCTAGTGCTGTCACCACTACTCTACCCAGCTCGGTAAATTAAATTAAGTAGCTTTAATTATTATACTTCTGCTTCTTTAACATAAAGAAAGTTCCTACCGCTATATAATTAAATTAGTATTTGGTGTTAATTTCAATCATTCACTGAATTATAAAACCTTGTTTTTCGCATTTGGCTTTTTAGCGCTACCTGGCGCCTAGAGCGACCGCTCCATTCGCTCTACCCCAGGGCGGGCGCTGGATCGAGTTTCCCCTCGACGCACTACCTGACAGCCAATCCTGATGGATTACTCGCTAGCAGCTCATTTCCTCGACTCCTGACAGTGTAATTTTTTTATTTTCTTGTTACACTGCTCAACAAAGTTGCTCTCATCGTGACATAAAAAGTTTTATTTGATAAGCGTGTTTAAATAATTATCAAATACTTATTAGAGTGTTTATTATTTGTGAGATTTTTTTGTTACAAATCTCACGCATGCGAATGTTTGAATAAACAATTATTGAATTTGAAACAATAAAGAAACGAAGTCCGCATATATTTATGAACACGCATTTTGTGCGTGTCGTGTTGTTTCGATGTTAGACACCAATTAATAATAGAATCACGTTGAACTTTGTTTCCTAGTAATTAATATAAAAAAAATCTGAACACAGTGGAACCTTGTTTATCCGCGAAATCGTTACGAAAGTTGACATAAATACATCATGGTTAAAATTAACGCTCCATTCGGTTTTCTGATGTCTGGTTCATATTCTGATATATTTTTAAATAAATAATTGGATTAGAAGGACGTTTTTATTTCTGATTAAACGCCGGATTTAACTTTTTGGTGCCCTAGGTTTTTATATTGAATGGTGCCCTAATATGTATAATGACTCTACCTACGAAAATTAATTGTTCCTTTGCTTTGAACTAATTTCCCGCTTTATATAATATACAGTAAGACCTCGCTTAACGCTGTTCCAGTATTATGCGGTTTCTACAAAAAAAGTTTAGCCACTATAACGTAAATTATGGATCAGTATATACAAAATGATTCAATGTTGATAGAAGTTCAAAGGCAAGTTGTATCATTGATGCAATATCTTGCTATCGACAACAGCTTACTGAATGAAACAAGGCAAACGACATTAGATTACTTCTTCACAAACAACAAAATATGTCAAATGGGGAAACTTCTTCATCACAAACATAACTTCTTACTCGAACTTGTATTTGATTTTCATAAATGTTTTATGAACAAAAATTGATATTTGCTATAATTAATGTGAAAAAAGTATTTAACAATAAATGTTACAAAATTAAATAAAAAAAGCTAACAAATTTTCTTATTTTCGGTTCTGTTTCACTTATGCCTATTATCGACGTATAAAGATGACCTCGTTTAGCGCTGTTTCGTATAGCGCAGGAACTTAATGGAACGTATCTTCCGCGTTAAGCGGGATCTTACTGTTCTTATATTGCAGTAAGTTTTAATATAATTCTTATCATCAAAACGTGCTAAAACCATAATATAACGATCATAAATGCTCTAAGTCCTTGTGCAAACATAACACTTTTAATCAGAAGTTTAATGACCGAAGTAGTTCTAACTTGGAAAAAATATTTTATGTAGTGCCGCCTCGGTCCCTAAGCTAGTGCCTAGCGTATCTTGTAAATCCAACACTGAAACAACGCCGGGTAAAAACGACTAATAATAATTTATGTTAACGAAAACAAATCTATTCGTTATATATATTTTTTTTCTGATTAGTTATGTGGCCTTCGCGGCCTAGCGCACATATTGTGTAAACAGTAACTGTGGCCAGGTTTTTTTCATGAATTATTTATTAAGTAGTATGAATTTAATTTATTGCTCAACATATCAGTAAATTATCAATATAGATATATTGACCTGAAGTGCGTAATTTGTTTGTTTGTTTGTTTGTAAACATAACGCATGAATATAGTTGCAACTCGATTGTGCCACTAAAGTAACCATGGAAACGAATTCAGTATGTAAGAGTCGATTCTTTTTTGTTTAAAATTCATGCATCTCCTGAAGTAAAATGACACCTTTGGTGTGAAGACATTGAATATCGTACGCGCGGTAGAAGTTATACTTCTTTGGCGTGATCGCGATAATTGATATCACATTTTCGTTAAAGCTGTCCATTGATGAAATAAAATACTGTTGAATCCATAATTTAAAAAAGTATACAAGTATTGGGGTTATTTAACTGTCAAAACAACGCTATAGCTTTTAAGAAATTCCGTCCGATGTCGCTAGTGTAACATACTTTGTTGTTTTATGAAATACCTATTTTGACGTTATCAGAAAAAAATGAGACGGGCCATCTGTGAATGCAAAGTAAAACTATACTGCATCGAAGAGCTAACTTTATCGACGATTTCAACCAACAGAAAAAAATTTACCCTCAATGCGCTAAAAGAAGTATAACTTCAAAAAGTAACCACAGTGCACTAATATTTTTTTCTCGATGCACATTTCGCTAAGAATGTCAGCATCGTCAGAAGATAACCATTTTGTCATCTCTGGATGATGTTAACATCATCAGAAGATGATTAAATTATAATCATCTTCTGATGAGGCGACAAGCGAAACGTGTGGCAAGAAAGCAAATTTAAACTAAAGTTTTGCATGGTAACTTTTTTAAACTAAATTTTTTACCATCTAGGTCTGTCCAGCGTCCTACCAGGACAGAAAACGGACTAGTAATAACACACTTACTTATACTAAAAATGATAGACATGTATTAAGTCGTGTATTGGAAATAAAGATGACCGTGAAAAAATGTAAAAATAAATTTAAATGTGCGTGAGGTTTGAATGGTACTTAATTTAAATAATTAATTAAAAGATAAATTATATTTTGTATTGTTTGATAACAGTTCGGTAATAATTAGCGTATCGTATGTATTTAGGGTCAAGACTTTTGATCATTCACCATTTTCCATACTAAAAACGGTAAGGACCGCCAGTGGCGGAGCAAGACTTTAATTTGATGTAGGCAAGGTACATTTCCCGAGGCCCTCTGGTGGTGCAAGAAGGCGAATTTTGATATAAAATAAAAAACAGTTGAAACTGTCAAATCTTTATTCATAAAAATTCAAACGACTGTCAAAACCGTTTACGACGTCGTTTAGAAAAACATACCGATTATAACGACCAAAATCATAGGTCCCGGCTGAATGCTATATGACCATCTTATAAAAAACACTGCTTTTTACGACATTTCTTATACATACCGCATTAAGCGACTAATATCTTCCTATCTTCGGAGAATTATATCTGTTAGAACGACCAGATGTATTGTGAACAAAATTCGTACGCCCAGACGTGTTCCAAACAGACTAAAATTACAGATTTTATGAATACAGAAAAATGATAATGTGAATATTATTCCTATTAATATCTATGGATTTTCACCGGTTGTTACGACTATCGGTTTTTACGACCAAATATGAGTAGACCCTTCGATGCCGTTATAACAGATTTTGACTGTATATTCTTTGACTAACCAGAAAAATTAAAAAAAATAATAATAATTAAAGAAACTTAAATTTCCTGCTTTTAGCCGTACTGAGCTCCTTAATAATGCTATCGTAATTCAGCTTAGATGCTATACCTGCTTCAATATATAAAAATGTCAAAGCTGAAAGTCTTTGCTCATAATTTTTTATTATTTTTAATTTTGTTTAATTAAAACAAATTTGGTATGTCAATATATTTATCTTTCTACGAGTAAGTTTTTTTCGTCGCGTTCACGGCTTTTAAGTAATACATAAACCTTTTCGAACCGCGAGGTCGTAGGCAGTAGTCCACGTCGCTCACGTCTTACGCCGCTTCTGAGAGCGCAGTTATCGAGCGTCTGTAATCCATAATATGCCTATCTCGAGAGCAAAAGATCTCACGAAATGGTGTTTTTCGCTATGAAAGATCCATTATTACCCCAAACGACATTATTGGACTGTATCGTGTAATACAAAATCTATTCAAATCGGATTGTTGCGTTGTTTTGGAGAGTCTCTCATCGAATGATCTTTTTTTTCTTTAGGCGTGAGCAGCGATGCTGACAGGACAAAATTCGACGGAGAAAGAAATATAACCGAGATATCTAGCGTGGAGACACTCTTTGGATCAAATTTCTGTTTTTTTTTTCGAAAATTCTCAGAACTATTTATAAAATGGAATAATGGTTTGTTTTTCATTTCAGATCATCCATGGCCGAACGTTCTCGCGAAATGACTGACCATTTGCTGGAACTGGGCGTCGGACGGAACCCCATTATATGGGTTGGACATTCCAAAGGAGGATTATTTGTGAAACAAATGCTTGTCGATGGTAAGAAATACTAAAGCATATTACAAAATAATGCTTAGCTTCCCGATCTGACTTTACCCGGGTTGATTTTGGTTTTGTCAATGAAACAGGCTCAGCCCCCCCCCCCTACGCAAAAATATCAGTGGGGTTCTTCTTTGTCAACATAATTTATTTCAAATGCTAAGAAGGACGCTTTGCCCGCTACCACATCGCGTTTGATAATGTTTACCGCGGTTTTTGACGAAACGTCAGGCAGAAATACCAATGAACCACGCGTACAAGCCAGGAAGCCAAGAAGTTTTACAATAACATATATTGATTAAGATTTTGTTTTTATGCAGCATGGGAAAATGAAGATAGGTTGCGATCGAATGAAATATCTTTGAGTGAAGACGAAATCAAAAGGACAAGGGCGACGATCTCCTGGTGCGAACAGACTAAAGGAATCATGTTTTACAGCGTACCTCATCGAGGATCCTCATTGGCCGATATGAATTTGCCGCTGCTTAGACAATCCATTGAACTTACGGAAATACAAAAAGGTATGATCAAATGTGTAGTATAATATTAGGTGTAGTTTTGCTCGCATTACTGTCGTTTTTGACGAGAAATGGTATCCCGTCTTTATTGGAACGTAGCTGACAGGTTCGAATTGGACTTTTTGGAGTTGATGTATCCTCACGTGACATGATTAGGACGGACTCCAAATTCAAAAATATTTTTTTAGTACTGTTAGTTTTGAGTAAATTTATTCCTTATAAAGCGAAGGACTATTAAATTTCCAAGACTGACTGTAATTTACCAGTAACAAAGTAATTTTTTACGGTATGAATATTAATATTTTTCTTTATACCCGGTCGAAAGTACGTACTTTCGGCTTCGATTTTAAGACAGAAAGTCTAACATTTATGGAATTACTCGCACGCCATCTGTAACAGCGGGCTGGAACAGTTTTCTCGTGCACACTGATACGAAGGCACTTACTTTCGATCGGGTATAAAGAAAAATAGTATACATCACACGGTCAGAAAGTCGAAATTCCTACACTGTGCGACAAATGATGCACTTGACTTTGCGTCGACCGTCGTACGGCGGGCAGTGTAGGAATTTCAACTTTCTACCCATGCGGTGTAGCATACTATTTTTTCACATGGAACAATGTATATGCGGGTACATTATATGAGTAGTACGGGAATTACTGAATTTTGACACAAAACTTGTCTGTTTTGTTTCAGATTGTCCGGGAGTGTTAGATTTACACAAACGTTTTATGGATTTATGCAGCAGCGACAAATTCAGTCCAGAAATATTCAGTTTTATTGAAACTTCGTTAACCTTAATGTCAATTCTGTATTTAAGAATTGTAGCAATAGAATCAGCAGGTAAAAATTTATAAATATATTCATTAAGCGCCGGCCTTAACTCTTGACCAGGATAGAGCAAGATTGTCTTTCAGCGCCCTTTGGTTGACGCTTTCACTTCACGTAAATTGTACTTCGGTTTTATCTACGCTAATATTATAAAGAGGAAAGATTTGTATTTTTGTGTGTATGTAATGAATAAACTCAAAAACTACTGTGCCGATTTAAAAAATTCTTTCACCATTAGAAAGCTACATTCACCCTGAGTAACATAGGCTATATTTATTGCTAGAAAATATTGGGTGTTTATAGATTATACCGGGTGTTTTTAGATTATACCGGGTGTTTTGAGATTATATCGGATGTTTTTAGATTATACCGGGTATTTTTAGATTATATAAAACGCGTTACGAAAAACGTCTTATACGAAAGGGACTTCGCTCCAAACGCGGGTCCCGCGACACGTTCCAAGTATCTTTTTTAATTTCTTTTTGGGGAATAAGATTTTTCTTCGATTTTTGAACATTCACAAATAAAAGCGATTGAATTCGCGCAAATTCAATACACGTTGAGAATTTAATGATAATGATTCTCATCTTTTATATCCTACAGTATATTACATTTACACCCGGGCGAAGCCGGATTGGGCTAGTGTTAAATAAATAAGTCCCAAATTTTCAAAAATCAACTTTTATTGCCAACATCAACACTGTAGATTTTTGATTTTGGGCAATCTATGGAATTCTACGAATTTTTCAGCGTCACCCTACGGATTTTGAAAAATCAAATCTGACAACACTGCTTACGCGCCTCTTGAAAGACTCCATCAAAATTTTATTTTACGCTGGAAATTGTTTTTGGCATTTGGCTTTTTAGCGCTTCTTGGCACCTGGCGCCTAGGCGACCGCTCCTCTCGCTCTACCCCAGGCCCGGCGCTGTATTAATTTTATGTTTTTCCATTGCAACAAACCTCTTATATCGAGATTTTCAATTGTCTTTGTTTACTTAAAAGACAGTTGTATTAATGCTATGCTTTTGGTTTTGCAGACCCTGGTATTGGAGAAACTTGTGGAGTACCACTGGATCACAGAGATATATGCAAGCCGACTGGTAGGGACTGTTTCTTGTATCAAGAATTAGCCGACCTCATAAATAGGGTGGTTTAAAAGAACTCATTAGGTAATAAACTAAAATATAAACTGACGTGCATTCTTCTCAAAGTGCTTAGATTATTTAGTTTACAAACTATATAAGAATTATGTATTTAGACTTCATTAAGCTTACGATTCTAAAAACTAAACAACTTCTGTATTTTATCGAACAACTAAACTTAACGGTTTTTTTTTTCATTTTTAAAACGTTAATCATTTTAGAATTGTTAACCGATGATTTTAGCTTATGCTTTCAATCTTATACCATATTTAATGGTATTTAAATAAAAATTAAGGATCATACATTAATAAGGAAGGAAATAGTCTGTTTGAATAGTTTTGCCGGACAAGACACTAGTCTAGACATGGGAGATATGACACATTGAAAATATCTGAACATTTTTTAATGTTTCGTTTCCTTAAAAGATGGTCAACAGTGATACATAACCTACAAATATGTTTAATGATCAAAGCAAAATGGTGGATAAGTTTGTAATTTCCGTTGAAAGATTTAACTGAGATACCTACGCAATTTTTGAGCCACTTCGTAAATGCCCGGTCACTTTTTGAACACTGCTTGGGCATTTCTCAAAAAATAAATGTTCAGATATTTGGAAACACTGTTTAATTAATAGTGACGTGTAAAAAAGTTATAAAATGATGCTTGGTTTTGAATGTGACATTTTGTCAAAAAATCCAAATCAGATCGGTTTCGTTTACTGATCTTGAAACTGTCAGTAAACCAGGTCTGTATAAATTTATCAACGTATTTGTAGTTTTTTAAATACTTTTAAAATATTCGGCTACTCAAATATTATTACTGCAAGTAAGAGACAATCATAAATATTTTTTTTCAATGACGATAGTAAACTACTTTAAAATTAAAGTAAATTTATTTTTTATTTAATTGCGTAAATTATTATTTAAGTAAAATGAGGCATCGGGGACCAGAGTGTTAATTTTAGATTTTTTTAAAGAAAATATATTCTTTTTACTCGCGTTGCAGGTTATAAATGGTCCAATGAATGGTTGATTTAAATGTTTTATGTAAAGATATTGCCTGTGTTTGTTGGGATTTTGCGTCCATTTTTATTTTTTGCGCATGCGCAATAAATAAAAATGGACGCAAAAATGCCAACGAACACGGTCATTATGCCAGTTTGTTGGTCCTAAATTGCGTTGGCAACGCGAACAAAGTTTGTTATTCTAAAAAAAAACAACCTTTTTTTTAGTTTATTGTAAGAAACAATTCCATTACATTTCCTCAATGTGAACTAGCAAAAAGTGAAAAGGTAACTTTTGGGCGCTCCACACACGAATCAGTTGTTTTGCAATTTGAGTTTGAAACCGGTCATGATGCGATTATTCTATAACCTTTCGTGTGTTAGAGAATGGGGAATCGCACATGAGTCAACAGAAATACGACCAATTTATAATTAGTTTCAAACTGGTTATTGCGACCGTGTTTGCAGGTCGAGAAGTAATTTCAGTTGTATTCTGTAGTGAAATTTTTCTTCTGATGTAAAACTGAAGCAACCATCTTTACCAATTCAGATTCAGTCGCATCTCACTGGTTGCAAACCGATTGCACAATAGTGTCTTAAACTGAGCTTGTTTGAAACTCAAATTGCAAAACAGTTGACCCGTGTGCGGGAGGGCGTTAATATCGCTTCTGAATATACTTTATCTGTGTATCAAATTTCTTATACAGATAAATTAAGTTTCAGTTTTACGTTAATTTATATTATTTGTGTAGTTGCAAAAGTCGTGCAGAAAAAAGAACATTTTCTACCTACTTTCAGATAAACTAGAGGGAATTAAGGGGTATTTCTGCAACCATACAAATGGTATAAATCAACTTCTCTGATTCTATTCTCAAAATTGTCGCGTTTATGAAAGCATATTAACGTCTTGCTGCTATAATGTAACTGTAATGAACTCTTTTTCACGTTGCACCGTGTACACGAGGCTTAACATTGTACCTGAAGCGAGAAATCGACATATAATATTAATCCAATTTTTGTTGTTCTTTTTTTTGTGAAATACTTTCGCGCTATGAAATTGCAGATTTTAATATTGCTGCTTCTTTTTTCCCCATTAATGTACAAGATTACAGGTAAGTCCCGATTATGTGATACACATGAAACCGCCAGGTCGACGGATGAAAGGAACAATATAAAAGTAATAGTCTGGCATTTTCAACTGCATTTTTATTTTAATGAAAGATAATCACAATTACGGCTTGTACGAAATTGCGTAGACGAATAAACAGACCGTCGGGTAACAGAGAGTCAAATAATCGGAACTTAACTGTATGTACCAAAATATATTATTATGTATTAGGAATAGGTGTTGGTTGATGCAATTCCGCTTTGAACTGGTTCTATCAGTTCTAAACTCCCGAAGCGATTGTTGATACTTAAGAACGCTCGGACTGTTAGAACTGCATTTTGTCAATCAAATTCTCGGACTATTTGAACTTGATAAGTACTCTAAAGGCTGCTCACTCCCTTCACAAATATTTGCTTATTTTAAACGTAGTTTTTGATAACAGCATAGAGCGCACAACAAGCTCAGTAATAAAAATAAATCGATTGGAAACCATAATTCCTAACTTCAACTAACAGTTCTGATTTGGTTCTAATAGTCCAGTTCAAACAATTCTAGAACCGTTCTAAAACTTAGTCAACGAACACACCTATTGTTTATTTTAAACAGAACCGACTCCGGATGCATAAAGTCTTCTTTGAAATTTCCTCAATATCTAGATTAATTTCTAGAAAGTGTGTATGTTTTATTGAGTTTATTCCAAATTGAATGAATTCCGTATCGCGCGGGTACTGCTAAAAATTGACCGCCCCAAGAGCCTGCCTTTTTCGTTGATATTCCGGAGCTAATCCTGATTAGAAGTTCAATGTTGCCAACATCAGAAATGATGACTCAATAATTTTCACTGTGATGACGATGATATTGTAAATTATAGACACTCGAGAACGGTTATACCAACTGTTCAGAAATACTGTTCTCAAAGAATGTGTAAGATTTTTTTTTAAATGTTTCTGTAATTAAATAATGCATTGAATGTCAGTCTGATGGAACTGGGACCAAAACTTGTTGGATATTTAGTTTTTCAGATTGACATGGTAACAAAATTACGGTAGCCTCTCTTCACATTGCACGTTAAGTCAGCGCTTTTAGCTATTCGCCTTCTATGCCTTACTGTTTTCAATCGTAGTGACCAGATGAGATTGCGGTTACGATAAGCTAGAGGTCTCACTGTACATTTGACTTGACCTATGAAGAAATAAAGAATAACTCCAAGGTAGCGTTTGATTACTCTCTTGCGCCGCAATGTTTTCAACCAGTGCCACACTACACGAGACTAAGTAAAATTTCTTGGTTTCCCGGCTTGTACGCCGTGGTCCATTGGTATTTCTACCTGACTTTTGTCTACAACTACGGTAGACATTATCAAAAGCGATGTGGTAGCGGTTGAAGTGTCCTTCTAGGCTGTTCACAGGTAAGTGTGTCGACGACTGCTGCTCCATCTTCTTTTATGCAACGTGAGTTAGTGCTCTCTACTCGGTCGTAATTCGCTCTTCTCTGGTCGTTGGACTCATTAGTTTAGTGAGCAGCCTAGAACGACACTTCGCTCGCTACCACATGGCCTTTGATAATGTCTATCGCAGTTGTAGACGAAATGCCAGGTAGAAATGACAATGGATCACGGCGTACAAGCCCGGAAGTTAAGAAGTTTTACAACAACGCTGGCCGTGAAAGCCTACACACTCAGCCAATCTCACAGTGTGTTTGCCCTGAACTGTGACAAATTTAAAAGAAGGAGCTCCCGTGTTCCTAAATAATCCTGTAGGCGCTGATTTAATGAAAGTCTACTGTATTTTGCTTTTCACAGGTTGTCATTTATTCTATTAGTTTAGTTTAATGTAAATTATAGACCAGTGGCGTAGCTGAGGACTCAGAGCCCCACCCCCGCAAAAATCTTAGTGGGGCCCTTCTTTTCAATTTATCAATATTATTTATTTCAAACGCTAATGAAACTCTGTAACATAGAGCGTAGCTGACGTGCATTAATCACAACCCCGGATTTACGATTTTTTCGAACTGGGGTACAAACGTGATAGTTTGAGATAAATTGTTTAAAAAAACTCAAAAATACAAAATGGGTGGCATTTTTGTGTCCGAAAGGGGAGAATAAGAACCCTTTACTCTTTCCGTCACGCTTTTACATTACAAATATTTTGAATTTACAGCAATATTCAATTCGGCGCAAATGAAGTAATTCATTCAATATACCGCCAATCGGTGTCACATCTTGTCAAGCATGGTCCGAACTTTCATAATATTCAACCGATTGTCGCTAAATGGCATGGACTTTAATTTAAAAATTCGGAAAGAGGTGGTTAGTGACACTAACCACCAAGACTGAAAGAGTTAATAAATTTGCACTTTATTACCTGGAACTACCGCTCAGGGCAGGTTCTCCAATTTGCATCCCCCTCCCCAGATCCGTGGTTGATTAATCATAATAGAAAACAGTATCACGGGTAATTGGAATAAAGAAATAAATCAATTTAAACACTCATTGATTGCAACGTTTCGTCTTTTCTTTAATAAAGACTTTTTCAAGCTCTCAATATGCTTAAATGATAGAAAAACTATGATATAATATGCAATTTGGCATTACAAAAAACTTTAAAGATGATTAATCATAATGTCGACGTTTAACTGACCACCGGTACCCTTTGTTGAATGGGTTGTAATTGTCTGCGTGAAAAGCGAGGTTATTGGGGATTAATTGAATTTAAAAGATTTTTTAAGGGTGAACGGGGCCCTCTAATGCTCGGGACTCGTCCGCGTCGCGGGCGCTGCGGACCATCAGCTACGTCACTGTTATAGACGCTCAATGACGAAAGTCACAATCGTCGTCTACCTATATTTGTAGTTAGTGTAAATGATAAGGTAAATTTAAGGATTAAAAATGTATTACAACTTTGAAAATTCCACGAACAAGAATTTGGAATGTATATGAATTAAATTTGTATAAAAAACTAGTTTCCTTTTTCTAAAAATTTAATCCATAAAAAATTATTACTTTGTTTTAATTTAATTATTTTGCTTTCCCGCGATGCGTTTGTAAATATTTTGTCAAAATTGAACGCGAATCTAAGAGCTAGTGGCGTTCAGATTGGTCGCGAACTTCGACTTTCACCGCACTTGCTAACAACATGGCGCCAACATTAGGCAGTGGTGAAAAGGTGTTAGGTATTTTTATTCTTTATATTTTTCTACGTTTTGTGAATTGTGTTCAAATCAACATGGTTAAGATGACAATGTATTTTCGTATAAAGTTTAAAATAATCAGCGTTAAATCAACTATTGCATAGTTATTTTTGGACAGTTTTAGTGAATATTATTGTTGTTAATTTGCAATAGAAGAGTCTGTGATTTGAAATCGTTTTTAACAGTCGTGAAAAGTATTCCATTTACTTATTTCATAAGTTTATTTTTGTAACCGAAAATACAAAACTTAAAAAATCTGATAAATATGGAACTGTTATAGATATACTTATTTCTGACGTCATAGGTGGTTCGAATGTACAGCAAGTTTTATAAATATTATTACGCGTCAACGAAACCTACGGTTTCTCAGATTTTAGAGTTTTATTCAAATTAACATATATTTTCATTTCGCAAAATAGAAATGCGATGAAAAATCCCATGCATGTATGTCCCCATACTGAGTAGTAAAATGTAATAGCTACATTAAAAAATATGTGGCTAGACATATTTTTCCATCATATTTTAACCAACAATTAAATATTTGTTTGTTCTAAGGTTTAAAGAACCTTAAGGTAGTTGTCGTGGTTAAGGCACACCGTCAGAAAATTCTTAATTTTTGTATACTTATTAAGGACATGATAATACAATTACCCTGAAAATTTGAAGTCGATCGACCGTATATAATCCGAGATAAATTCAATTAAAAATTGGATAATTAACATTGATTGTATACGATCTCTGTAGTTCTGAACTAGTTTCTTATTTATAAAAAAAGAACTAACTGTCAGAAACTTTCCAAAAATTGACAAGTCTTTCAATGCATTTGTTATGAGTTTAAAAAAAAATAAGAAAACATTTTTGACCGTCTAATTATTTATAAATAACAGTTTAAAGTTCAACAATTTATAGAAAAGTATACATGCATATGAATACTGTATGGGTTACGTTTCCACGGGTACAGTCTTGCGTACAAATTATGGATCACTTAGCTACAAGCTAGTATACTTTTGTGGCGTGTATAATCTATAACTTTTTGACAATATTGTACCACGACAACTACCTTAATATGATTTGTTTTGTATTATTGATATGTAGAAAAAAACATTAATTTGTGATAACCATTTTGTTTTCGTACAATTAAAATATTGTGGAATGTATTCTCGATAAAAAATATGTTTTTAAAGTTTAATGAAATTATACTAATTTTAAAATTTAAAACCATTTGAATTTGGGTGATTAATTTTGTTCAAAAAATAAATATGTTTATTGGTGTTAAGGTTTTATTATACAGTTACTTCTGCTATAACGCGTGATTGCATTGCGCGAATTTGCTCATCCGCGATTGATAAATGGAAAAATCAAATCTCCAGAATCATGAGTTTATTGTTTACGAATTTTGAATATCGCTATTCTTATTTTTCTCGTAAGCTCCGCTATTTTTATTATGCGAGTTTTTGTAACGCGAATACGCGATGTAGAAGAAACGACTGTATCATAATAATATATATGAATTATTAGACATTCATTTGTACATAAATTATTATTATTATTGAAAACCAAAGTTTTTTTAGATAAGTGATTAATTTAGTTGGTGCTCTTTATACTCGCAATTTTTTGCCTGTATAAATTCTAGATATAACCAGATTTAACTGTACATTATAGAAATATGTTATTTTTTTATTAACTGGAGAAAAAATAATTTTGACAGTCTGTGGATATAAAGTAAAGGAACTTGTATCACCAATGCAGATTATAGATCTTATTTTTCCCCATAGAATTTAAAAAGGTGCAAATGATTGAGGCGTAAATATAAAAATCTGTCACTTATGTAAAATTTTTCTATATCTTTAATTAGATTTTTGTCAATTTAATTTTACAGAGCGCCATAATATAGGCATATCGTTTTGATGTGTAAAAATTTTATACAGAACTTACCTCAGACAATTGATGTGACGAAAAACCGAACGGATGTACGTCATGCGCAGCAAAGATAGTGCGCACGTCAGTTATTCTACTGAATTACAAGATAGAGTAGGGTAACTCAGATCTGAACTGGTTCAAAGAGCCGACTCCGACAGAAGATCCGTGAGAGCCGACTCGCTCAGTGAAACACTTAACACACAGAAGCACATTTTACACTTACGTATCAGTTCTTGCTTTGATGCATCTGTCAGCTCAAATGACTCATGCATCACATGTTTGGCTATGTATTCTTGATTCTATACAGGTCGTGATATGATTGACTGAACTAGGTAACTCAGTGGCAGATTGCAGTAACATATTCAGAACTCGGCTCTCTTTGAATCGGTTCAGTGAGCCGGCTCACATACGGGATCCAGATGCAAAGATGCAGATCACTAAAAAGACCCGTTTTTTCCCATCTCTATTACAAGATGTTTAGGGAATATCCCTATGCACGCGGACATCTGGCGGAACATGAAATTGGATATATGACGGAAATACTGTGGTGGGGTTAACCAATCAAAATCGTCTTGGAATATTCAAACTTTAGGCGCGTTGTCATTTGTTGATCTATGGAGTTATTTCGATTAATGCAATAAGCTTTCAACAAATCCTTGTGCATCTATATTTTATATTCATACTAAGCGTATATATTGTGGAACGATTTTGATTGGTTGCCTACAACTATTTCCGTTATATTTCCGATTTCTCTTTACGTCAGATTTTACGCTATGCATGGGAATGCAACGTAACACAAACTATACGAAATTACTATTTAAACTCATACATTTGTTATGCAGTCAGGACCGTAGCTAGGGAGGGGGGCATTGTGGAACAATAGCTTACCTTAAAAAGTACCATCAGTTGAATGAGGTCCTTCGCATTTTTAATAATATTGTGAATCGAAAAATTCAGTTGTTTTAAGGAAGGACTTTTAATTATTATATTGTATACAGATTGTATCAACTCAAAGCTGTCCATAGGGCACTCTGTGTGTAAGACAGAGCACCATACACAAACGATAAGCAAGAGTGAGATAAATGATCGCTAATAGGTAGTAATTACTGTGGTTATTGTAAAATAAATTTAAATAAACGTCTTTGTTTTCTAAGTAAAAATAGCCATTTTATCAATTAATTTATTACGTCGGCGGTTGAATTACCACCATAAAACCATTTAATTATTTGGATTTTTTCGTGAACAGTATAAATAGCCATTTTATCAATAATTTGGGTAGTGACTACAGACTGTCATTAATTGATAAAATGGCTATTTTTACTTAGAAAACAAAGACGTTTATTTAAATTTATTTTACAGTAACCACAGTAATTACTATTAGCGATCATTTATCTCACTCTTTCTTATCGTTTGTGTATGGTGCTCTGTCTTACACACAGAGTGCCCTATGGACAGCTTTGAGTTGATACAATCTGTATATAATATGTTTGAAAAACTAATATAAACCTGAATCTATATAATCTATCGATAATTAAGTACTACCTCATTCACTCAGATTCACAAGTCAATTATGACGAAAATCGATTGACTAGATCAGATTAATTAAACTTTTTACTTTCGTCTTACCTGTAACCACTGCCGCCCTACCTTAAATTATTATGCAGTGTTCACAAAATAGAATTTAAAAAATCTAATTGAAGATAATTTGACAAAGTTGTTTTCTTTAGGTGACAGAAATATTATTCATGTTATATGCAGTATTAATATTTTTCTGCAATAAAAACCTTTTATTTTTTGTTAATATGTTAAACTAAAGACATAGTCTTCCAATTATAAACTCGATTGCTTTTTTTAATTAATGATCGGTACTTGCAATAATTTGCATATTAATTTTTGAAGTTATACTTCTTTTGGCGCGTTGAGGGTAAAATTGCGCACGCAGCGTGCAACGAAAATGAGACACCATGAAGTTGGTTGTTAAAGTGAACAGGCTAACTTTTAACTATATTTATCATTTCCCTAGACATCCTATTTTATTTTATCATGGTATATCTTTAACGAAAATGTGAATATCAATTATCGGGATCACGCCAAAGAAGTATAACTTCTGCGTAAGTACACGCACCATTTTTTTTTATAGGCGTTACGTGTTTTTAATCTTTCTGTGATAAAATGTAATATGGATTTGTGAATGACACAATTTTTTTTTTGCGTTGGGAACTGGATGCACTGCAGCTCTAGGACTTATTGTGCTAACTCCCAATCATTCTATTCAGAATCCTCGTTCTTACTAGATACTACAGTTCTCATTGACTATAGACATAATAATTATACTTTTTGATTGATAATTATGAAAGTTAATTGGGTTTATAATCAGTATTTTTCTGTAGTAATAATAAAATCGAGTTCCATTTAACATATTGTTCAGTTATTTGTATTATTGTATGACACTATTAATGTAATATTTGTTTATTTTTAATGTGAAGAATTGTTCAAGTTCTAAATAAAAGGTAAATTAGTTTGAACGGTTGTTTTTTTTTTGTGAGCAGGTGTCGTTTTCCAGAAAGTATATCGAATTTGAAAAGAATCTGAGAGGAAGGAAGTTTTCCAAATTTTGTTCTTTTAAATCAGTGGTTCCTTACCAGTGGTCCGCGGATCACATGTGGTTCATGGGGAAGGGTCCCGGTAGCACATATAATATGCGTTGAACGAGGCGGAGACATTTAATGTCTACAAAATACGTATTCGGTGTTAACGGAAATTTGAAAAAAATACAACATGTGAGGTTTTAACAATCATCGATTCAAGGTTTACTCTAATTAAAAGAAGTTAATTAGAGTGGTTGTGATCCTTGATGATTGTTGGATAATCTCACATCACTAGTTCAACACAGTTTCAATTACAAACATAATTTCGACTTCAATAAACCTACAATTCTAATCCAAGAATCAAATTATTTCAAACGTATATTTTTAGAAATGGTTTTCATTAAAAAATACAAAAATAGTATTAATAAACGGACAGATATTGAGAATTTGTCCCATATATATAGTAAATTAATTGATAAAATATAGCCGTGATTACATTAACATCATAATTAAAAGTCGTCATTTCATATCATTATTTCCTTTAGTCTTATAATAAAATTCGTTTTGAGTGGATGCCATCAGTTTTATTTTAGTGACAATTTTAATAATTGGCATAAACAATTTTAAATAGAATATTTTATTACAAACATCCATTTTACCATTTATATATAGTATGAAACCAATCACCATGTTTTTAATCTTTCGACGAAATACAGATATGAATTGACAGCATTCGGTAAGTTTGTACATTGTAACTCGTTTATATTTATAACACATCATTTATATACAAATATTTTTAGAACTCTGAAGATGGTGCAAAGCGCATCGAAACGTCAGTGAAAATGCAAATTTAAACTTCAGTATTTTGTTTTTATTGATCCTGTGCCACAGATTTTATCTACACTTATCCAACAATCATCGATTCAAATACAGACCTCTGGGGGCGCTCATTGAATTTAGAATGTCGTTTTCTGTAAGTATACCAAATTTAAAAGGTATCCAATAGATACTCCAGAGATTTCAGAAAATCAGTTTGAAGGGCTCTAATTTCGTAACAGTGAGAAATAGAGCGCAACGGATAGGTTTGTTGAATTCAGCGTGTCATTTTGTATAAGTATACCGAATTTGAAAAGGATTCAAGTGATTTACCATTTTTGTCCAAAAAAAAAAAGAAACACTAAGGCTCTGGGCTATGGGAAAAATATTGATTTTCGTCAAAAATCAAAGTCGTTTTTTGGTTTCCAACGGCTTAAACAGCTTTAGACAAATAGAGAATGACATTTGAAATTAAAAAATAAGCCCTAGTTTGCGTTCGGTGACATTTTCAAGATGTGTTCTTTTTACGAGCATTCCTTGAATGGTTCTATCTCCGAAACGGTAATAGCTACAGACCTCTGGGTGCGTTCTTTGAATTCAGAATGTCAATATCTGTCTCCGGATACAATTTCCAGAAAACCAGTTACAAGGGCTCTAAATGGTGAGTGATAGAGCGCAACGGATGGATTCGTTGAATTCAGCGTGTCATTTTCTATAAGTATACCGAATTTGAAAAGGATCCAAGAGATTCCCCATTTTTGTCCACTATGGGAACAATCTCGATTTTCGTCAGAAATCAAAAAAACCCCGGATCGCAGTGCCAAAACCCTGCCGACAATAGTGTATTTGCTTATACAGGCAGTGTGGCTTTATCATGCAAACTTAAGTTGGTTTTTGGACAAAATAAAAAATTTGACTCCTTAATACACCCCTTAAAATAAAATTTTTTTTCTTAATGGCAATACTATTATCAATCGAACCTCTACACCAAATTATATACAACTTTCAGTAAATAATTCACTATCTGCAAACTAGTGTTTTCATAAAATTTGTAAGTCCGGTCCTGTCGAGCCGATTTTATGAAAATTTTAGGGACACTTTTTAATTACTACTACCCGTGTCACTGCGCGCGTTAACTGAGATTTTATTTTATTATAATATTTCAAATGTCTATAATTATGAAGTTGGAATGGTCCTGTCGCCCAGCTGGCTGGAATTTTTCAAAATAACTTTTAACAAACACCGTAGGGGAAAGCCACGTCATCACAATAGATCGGAAATAGCGGGAAGTTCCAGGGATGGCCTGCAGGGTCAACCGTTTTTCAGATGTTTTTCTTTTAATTTCATATATCATAAGTAGTGACGAATTACAGTTTTGAAAAAAGAATTGAAAAATAACTTTTTCTTTTTGTTACAGATAGAAACCTTCCTCGTCCTTGTTGAATCGACATCACGTGGCTGGACAAAAATCAGAATAATATCTATACTATGCTAATATGTGAATGAATATGTTGCATTACTATATTTTTCTTGTATTTATAAAGATTGTAAGAAAATAAACACAAATTAACTAAAAGAATTATTGTATTTTTTTATTAAGCGTAATGATATATAGCTTAAAGGCGGGTTGACACGGGTAGTGAAGTTCGCTCGTGTCTCACGCTTTTGTAGACCACGCGTCATGTCAACAGCAGAGACGTGAAAGAAGAATGGAAACGAAAGGCGCCACGATCGTGATCAAGCAAATCAAACATGTTTGATATTTCACGAACCATTCTCAGTAGATCCAGTCGTGAAAAAGCAGTCGGCAGGTGAAGGTGTATGAAAATGACTAGCGGAAATCTACGAATGAGCGACGCAGAAATTCTTAGAATACTGCATAAGTGACTCTGCTCTATAGGACCCTACAAATAACGCATATAAAAAAAGGTAAACGCGCGCTGCAGCTGCTCAACGAATTGCAGAAGCTTTGAATTTGCCAGATTTTACAGCTCCGGACCGGTCCTTGTTTTTAATCCATTCTCTCACCCAGCATTTGCGCCATCTCCTATTTTTTTTAACCACTCCAGTACGATTTATAAGTTGGGATACGATTTAATGTCCTAATATTTCACATACCACTGCACAGCCTTCTGCTTTTTACGAGCCATATTGAAGACTGACTCTTTGCCGTGTAAACAGAATACGATCGTTGGACTATTTTCGTATTTCACGAGACACTTTTGTCTCTAACGAAAGCGTGAGACACGAGCGAACTTCACTACCCGTGTCAACCCGCCTTAACATTCGGAGATTTATTTTCATTTTTATTAGTACTCATGACTTAGTTGACCCGGCATTCAGACCTACTAACACAATACAGTTTATTATTGATTCACACCTATGATTAATTAGTTCACGACGCTTTGCTCTAATGTGGAATTTGAGTACTAGTTAATGGTAGTTCAATTGATTGACGTCTGATGTTACAATGATTTTTAATTAATCTTGCTTATTTTACTGTACGTTCGCACTTTTTACGGTACGTAATTTAATGGCATCAAGCCACGACGACTGAAACTTTGCCTTTCACAGGGCCTGCTTCGCATAGCAGTAGACAGAGCGTGGTTCTATAGTGATCATTCGTTGCTGCTGTGCTGAACTTATCCGGAAGTACCCAGAGCCTCCAATAGGTTAAAGATAGCTCTGGGCGGGGTGAATATTAATTAATATAAAACGAGCGTTAAAATCATAATAATGCAATTTATTTACAATAATTCTTTTATACAGGCGAATTTTATCACACTTTCATTTGGCATAATCTATATAAGATAAAAATTTCCAGTTGTAATACATAATTCTATAAATAATATATGTAGTTCAATTGGATGTTTTGTTCTCAGATACACTTTCAATTAGTTTAATTATTCTTTGATATAAAAATGATAACCTGAAAAAATAAATGGGTATTAAAATTGATAAGACGAAAATAAATAGTATATATCGATATATTGGACAAATATTAGGTACAAATGTTTATTTACTAATTCTGCAACATTTCGTTGTCAATGACAACTTCTTCAGGCATCTACAATGAGAAACTGCATACATGGTATGTCAATATACTAAAATTAATTTTAATCTAGGTTATATATTATACTAGTTACCCCACACCATGTATGCATTTTATCATTTGCCTGAAGAAGTTGTCATTGACAACAAAACGTTGCAGAATTAGTAAATAAACATTTGTACCTAATATTTGTCCAATATCTCATTATAATTTTTAATCTTTAAATAATATGGACATTAAAAATCTACACACAAGGGCAGAAAGTTGAAATTCTTGAACTGCACGACATGATTGCCGAGGAGAAGTCGAATGCATCATGACGCGCAGTCCTGGACTTTCAACTTTCCGCCCGTGTGGTGTATACTATTTTTCTTTATACCCAGTCAAAAGTACGTACTTTCACCATTATATAAAAAGACTAATAACTTTCAAGTGAGCAATTTTGAGGTTATTCGCAAGAACAGCTGTTTGCTACTACTGGTGGCGACAGACTCACGTATCAGTGTGCACGAGAAAAGTCTTTCGTCCCGCTGTTTCCAATATGACATTCGGTTTAATCTTTATCCAGTTGAATGTCAAATTCAACTGGACAAAGATTAATTATTTTTTAAAATATATACAGGGTGTCTCAACCGACGTTAGCTAACATGGGTAACTTTGTTATTAGTGGAGATAGAAAGTCGGTTAAATGGACAAAGTAGTGCAAAAAATTGGGCTCATTAAAGTCCCGTCGAAAAAACAATTGAATTTTGACACCCTATGAATTTATTCAGAAAATAGTGAAAATTGTCATTTATGAAAACTGGCCATAACTTTTTTATTTGTGAAGATATTTGAAAATTTCATTAACCATTCTTTGATAACTTTTTAAGGTCTTTTCAGTGGCGTACGTTTAATTTTTTTATTTCCACTACATAATGAGATATTGACATGAACTTTGGTTTTTCTTATGGACGGCATTTTTGATTTTCAGATATTCGAATTCTGCTTATTTTTCTGAATAGTTTGGCATAGCATAGCATATCCTATATCTAAACCAATCAGAAGCTACAAAACTGACCAAAATAGCTTTTTGACGTTATCCATACCGATCGAAGTGTGCCGTGTAAAACAAAATTTGTTGAAACAAATACATATCGACAGATTAACAATCTGTCGAGCGATCGCTACAGTTTTGCTAATTCATTTTGTTTGATTTAATCTCTAAGATGGCTCAAGCATTCCCAAATTTGAAGAAACAGGTCATTTTTGCGCATACATTCAGCGTAACAAAAATACCACGTGGGCTCAAGCAGAATACTTGAACCTTTATCCAGAAAGGCGACAGCCTTATTCAATAACTTTTAGGAACTTAAATAGAAATTTAAAGGTATACGGTTCATTTTCAAAGAAAAAAGGCAACATTCAACATTCTGAATAAATTCATAGGGTGTCAAAATTCAATTGTTTTTTCGACGGGACGTTAATGAGCCCAATTTTCTGCACTACTTTGCCCATTTAACCGACTTTCTATCTCCAATAATAACAAAGTTACCCATGTTAGCCAATGTCGGTTGAGACACCCTGTATAAAAGAAAATTATGAACTATTTGAACAAAATTCGTAGACTAATATGGAAACAATAATTTATAAAACAGTCAATATATAAATAATTTATGACGCCTGAGGAAGGAATAATAAAATTCTGAAACGTTGCGATAATAAAAATTTAATATTAACTTATTTGATCCTAAATCCTCGGAAAACTTTACATCTATTTGTAGTCAGGATCGGAACAAACTTTAAAATATATTTAAAAATTTGGATAGAAAGAGTGTAGATTATAGATGCTCAATGTTCAAGGTCATCAGCGTCTACACTACTTGTAAATATGCAATAATTACGTACCGATTAGCTGGTTTACAAATACTTAGGTGATCTAGAGGAACTTGATAAAATTCACCGACGCCCGGATCAGCCGATTCGCCATGGACAAACAAAAACTGAAACTTCATTGCCGACACCATTGTCGACTTTGTTTCAGCAAAACTTATTATTTTTATTGTCACGTCTTTTAACATGTTTAAGAATTCTTCATGCAGTTTTAGTAATTCAGGTGAATCTAGAAATAAAATAAATTTCGGTAAAGAAATATGTTACTGAAGGTAATTGTCGTGGTTCAATATTGTCAAAAAGTTATAGATTATACGCGCCACAAAAGTATACTAGCTTGCAGCTAAGTGATCCATAATTTGTACGCAAGACTGTACCCGTGGAAACGTAACCCATACAGTATTCATATGCATGTATACTTTTCTATAAATTGTTGAACTTTAAACCGTTATTTATAAATAATTAGACGGTCAAAAATTTTTTCTTATTTTTTTTAAACTCATAACAAATGCATTGAAAGACTGTCAGTTTTTGGAAAGTTTCTGACAGTTAGTTCTTTTTTTATAAATAAGAAACTGGTTCAGAACTACAGAGATCGTATACAATCAATGTTAATTATCCAATTTTTAATTGAATTTATCTCGAATTATATACGGTTGATCGACTTCAAATTTTCAGGGTAATTGTACTATCATGTCCTTAATAAGTATACAAAAATTAAGAATTTTCTGACGGTGTGCCTTAACCACGACAACTACCTTAATACAGTAAGACCTCCCTGAACGCTGCTCTGCTTAAAAAAAAAATTATAATGAGCCTCAACCTCATAAGCTCACATAAGAAGTTTAACCTCTTTATTTTTTAATATTATTCCCAAGTTTAATTTTTTTATGTTAAACTAATTAATAATT
This sequence comes from Venustoraphidia nigricollis, assembly GCA_034508555.1. Lineage (NCBI taxonomy): Eukaryota > Metazoa > Arthropoda > Insecta > Raphidioptera > Raphidiidae > Venustoraphidia > Venustoraphidia nigricollis. The sequence continues at coordinate 1,463,858 of JAVRKA010000020.1, forward strand.
CATCTTCAATGAGTGTTTAAATCGATTTAATTTTATTATTCCAATTACCCGTGAACCTGTTTTCTACTAATTAATAATATTTACACATACTTAGCAACACACTATAAACTTCTGTCCTTGTCAGTTTCAGGTAATTTAGGAGACAAACTAACTTCCCCTTTATTTGGCGATTCTACTTCCCCTCTACTTCTTACTTTTTTCAAATAGATACGTCGCTAAAGAAGTTAAACTTTAAAAAGTTAGCCACTATAACGTAAATTGTGGAACAGTTTATACAAAATGATTCAAATGTTGATAGAGGTTCAAAGGCAAGACGAAGTGTCATTGATGCAATATCTTGCTATCAATAACAGCTTGCTGAACGAAACAGAAAAAGGCAAACGGCATTAGATGACTTCTTCATAAGAAACAAAATATGTCAAATGAGAAACCTTCCTCATCACAAACATAACTTCTTACTCGAACTTTTATTTGATTTTCATAAATGTTTTATGAACATAAATCGATATTAGCTATAAATAAATCTATAGTTAATGTGATAAAATTTTTTTTTACAATAAATGTTACAAAATTAAACAAAACAAAAAAACTACAAATTCTCTTATTCTCGGTTTGTGTCACGTATGCCCATTAAGATTACCTTGTTTAACGATTTTGCTTTTGATCCCCGAAAACATGTATAAAATGTTGCACTTTCAATAATAGAGTATTACAAAAAAAATTAAACTTACTATGTCGTAATTCTTGTACTTCTATTGATGGCCATACTAAAAACGCAGTCGCTTGTTTAAGTGATGCCAACTGCGAACCCTGGTGCGGTGTGCTGTAGAAAATAATGCCTTTTGTATTTTTGCACAAACTTTCTGCAGCTGAGTTTTTGTTTTTCCATGCTGAAAACATAAAACTAAAAGTCAACTTCTTCTCGAGTGGCATAGGCTGTACATTATTACTCTACGACACACGGGGGATAAACAATAGGGCTGTTGACTAATTTTGGGAGTGTTTTAAAACGTGAATAAGTACATAACCACAAATATTTATTATAATTTTTTAAATAAGATTCACGCTTTAAAAATCATGTATTTTAAATTCCGTTTCAAACGCTCCGAAACGTCAATACTTGTCACATGATTGCCGTGACGTCGTAGGCTCATAAACGCTTCTAAATTGATGAGGTGATAAGTTTTTCGTAATTGTTGTCATAGAAATTTTCGAATAAATTACACACTCTAAATATTAACCAAACAATGAAGCCTTTTGACAGCGTGAACAGCGTCTGACGATATTGATGAGCCAATGACATCATGCATTCTGATTGTTCTTCGTTGTCACGTGATTTGAGAGTGATTTAATTGCGTTTTACTTATTAAGTATTAAATAAATTCCTTAAAAATAAGGAAAAATATTGTGTTGTTTAGTATTTCTATCATGGAAACTACCACTTAACGTTAAAATTATGTTTTTATTTAAATACAGTCAACATCACTATTGCCAACGAGCATAGACATAGGAATATAGAGACAGAGCATGAACTAGGGTTTTAGACATGGGGGAGGTAAAGCCGATTAAGGGACGCGACCATAGACTTACTAAAAGAGTAGACACGTAACGCGCATTTAAGTTGACGCATCACGTTTGTGACCGAATATCAGACGACGCCATTTTGTGGTGACAAACATTGCTGGTGACATTAAAGTTATTTTGTGGTGTTTCGAGTGAAATTTGAATTAAAGACTACTACATTTTTAGTGATTTAAGATGGTGGGTTGTTCTGCTTATGGGTGCAAAAGCCGAAGCGAGAAAAAGGAGCCGGGAATTAGCTTTCACAGGTAAAAAGTTAAATGTTATATAGTTGAAAGACAAATAATTTTCAATATATTTTTGTTATGAGATAATTTATCAACGAAACTCTAATACAGTGATTAAGGCATCTTTAAAAAAGACAAATTATGTTTATTCAAACAATATACATGGATGTTTTCATTCATAATCGGCTCATTAAAGATAAAAATTTACTCATACCATTTGGTTTCTTCCAGTGGCGGAGGTGTTTTTTATCGGGAAAGAATATTTTAATATCGCATTAATCTTGTGTGAATTAGTCAGTACAGCATGTTTTTTTTCTAGAGATATGTAATTTATTTCTTTTTTTGTAGATTCCCCATGAGTGATTCGAGAAAACTGGCTCTTTGAGTACAAAAAATGCATGTTGCAGACTGGACTCCTAGTAAAAACGATAAACTTTGTTCAAGGCACTTTGAACGGAATTTATTTTATAAAATTGGTGAAAGAACTTGTCTGTTAGATAATGCAGTACCCACAATATTTGAGGCTTTGCCTAAATATCTTCAGGAGATGTCACCAACAAAGCGGGTAAGTTAGAAATAGAGTATTTGACACCATTTAAAATATGTTACAAATTGATGTCGTGTAAAAAGCATATTTTATAGATTTTCATAATAAAATAAGTTTGCTTTCTGTAAAAAAACGAATGAAATTTATTTTTTTTTGAGTTTTTTTATCGCGTATTTACCTGTACTAATTGCCTGTAAAGACATTTATTTATTTATTGTTGTAGAAAAGAAAAAAGTCTCCACAAGAAATTGGAGAGGCTTCCTGTTCTACTTCTGTCGTGCTAGCTACGGATAGTGATGTTCCTAATGTGGAAAAGATCCTAGATGAAACACCCAGAAAAAAACGGCTTAGAAGGCAGTTATTCCAAGCCGTACGCAGATCAAGACAAAAATCAAAAAGAGTCAAAGTACTAGGGCAAAAAATACGACGGTATAAAAAGACAATACTATGTTTAAAACAACTTACTAAAGATTTAACAAAAACAAATTTACTATCTTTAGAACATTCTAGGGTACTTAATAATTTGCCCGGAATAAGTAAAGAAGTAAAAAATGTTATATTCTTATTATAAATGTATACATTATTTTTCAAATATACTTTAGAAAAACTAAAATTGAAGTAATTGGGTCTATTGATTTTCTCTACATTTTACAAACCAAAAATAAATTATTCCTATAAGCAATTTTGATTATCAAATATTATTTCGTTTTGGTAAGTCTACAATTGCGTCTCATGACACGCCACTGGGCCAACCGCTCTGGTGACAGATGGCTTCATATCCCGAGCTTGTGTTACGTGTCCTCTCTCTTTCCTTGTCTAAGGACGCGACGAGGTGAGTGGTGTCTGCGCATGTCTAGTGGCATGAAATTTATGTTGGTAGCATGGTGTAAAAAGAAAATTTCTTTTGTATGCAGCACAATGCGCCGGCCAATCAAAAATCGACACCAATCTTACTTTGCACCAATGCTTTGTACCCGTCCCTCAATGGATTCCCTCCCGCAGCAATATACTCCATCCCTATAATTACTAGATCCATGGGTATCCCGCACTCAATATCTACGTTAAGTTGGCTAAACTGTAAGTTAATTATCCCAATGCCAAACCAAAATAGATTCGAGCAAAGCCAGGCCATTAATGTAATATTTTTACCATTGACTAGAATATTCTTCACTAAAAGTCCTCCCATTGAATGTGTTATCCAGATAATTGGTCTTTTGCCGATTCCAGCCAAAAGCAATTTCTCGGTGAAATCATCACTGCGTTCATTCAAAGTCATTTTGATATCTTGCTCCGGACATACTGGAACCCACATGGAAATATTCGTGTCATAATTAAGACCGATAATACGTAAATTCTGACAATCTTTCGGTAACCAATCTTTGGGCCAACACTGAGTACTACTTAGCCCATCTTCCATTTCTTGACGATATTTTGTTAAGTCCCTTAAAACATATATGATATAAGAAATTGGAGTTACTTGTGAATAATTAATTATTTATTTATAATAAATTCATTCCTGAATAAAGAATCCACTTTCTCTAATATAACCCTACTTTAAACTAGACTAAAAAATAATAATAATAATGCGTTTAACGCCCGTTTCTCGACATTATGTCATAACAGACGCCATTCACACCATTACTATTTTTTCATCTACTACTTCCCATTATTTTCTACGTTTTTAAAACTTCAACTTAATTAATAGCAATAGGCGAATGAAGCAGCCCAGTCCGGCTTCGCCCGGGTGTAAATGTAATATATAGGATATAAAAGATGAGAATCATTATGATTAAATTCTCAACGTGTATTGAATTTGCGCGAATTCAATCGCTTTTATTTGTGAATGTTCAAAAATCGAAGAAAAATCTTATTCCCCAAAAAGAAAATTAAAAAATTCTGTTGATCCGATCGCTACCAAACTTCGCTGGGCTAATCTTAAGATTGTCTGAAAATTTCATCAAAAATGGTTTACCCATTTGGAATCCATAGATTACATATACATCGTCTTTTATAGATTATTAAAATGTAAAAAGTGGTTATTGTGACATAACGATAATAATTGGACATATAGTATCGCGAAGTTTTTTGTAGTTATTGATATGTTCTTTAATATTGTAGAACATACTTTTGTTCTATCATCAATAGTTTCCGCAGCGCATGCGACGAAAGATGTTTTATGGCATTTTTTTTACACCTTGGGTTACGTTATTAAAGTTTTAGTAAGGATCTCTAATATTTTCTAGCAATAAATATAGCCTATGTTACTCAGGGTGAATGCAGCTTTCTAATGACGAAAGAATTTTTTAAATCGGCACAGTAGTTTTTGAGTTTAATCATTACAAACATACACACACACAAAAATACAAATCTTTCCTCTTTATAATATTAGTGTAGATTAGGATAAGGTAGGCAATTTTTCAACTAGGCTATGGCCTCGAATAAGGAACCATCTGGAATTAATTGAGGGAAAACATGATAAACCTCAACAAGATGGCCAGTACAGGAATTACCGTTTCTCAGCGAGAGGCAAGTAAGAAAAAGTCCCTGTCACATCTGTCTTCGCCGGATTTACTTTAGATTAGACTATAATATATCAATGTGGTTCTACTTAAGAGGGCTGCTGAACAGCCGTTGAAAAACTAACATTAACGCAAGCAAAGCCGCGGGTAGATTTAATTCTGAAAATATAGGTCAGAGTAGTATGTCAGAATGTATTTTTATTTCGAAGTCACCAAAACTAAAAACTGATCGAAATCGACGATCTCTCTGTTTCGTTCTCCCTTTGTAAGATTCAGAACTGATGACTTACTCCGGATAAGTATATTCTCCGATGTCACCTTTCGCGTTTTCTGGACAGTCATACATAACCATTTCGAAGTCTTTTCCAAACGTTTCCAGGTCACTTTCTTCAGCGTCTAGAATTACTTGCAAATATTCTCGAGTTTCTGGATCGCTCACTTTTTGTATATCTATTATTTGTTCATCGCCGCTAGCAAGGCTGTCTGAGCATTAAAAAAATACAAAATTAGTTGAGCATTTACTGACTAAAATACATATTTTAAAAAACAGATGTGTGAAATAGAAGATTAACACAAACAAGGAAACTAAAAACAATTACAACTACAAACAAACAATCAATTCCGCAAAAACAATTTTTTAGTACCACTTTTTCACACTTATTGTTAGACTTTTTTTAGCCAACAATTTATATTCTGTACATTTCATGCATTTTAGTCAAAAAAAGTAATAGTTTAAAAAAACTAAAAAAACACGCTTTAATAGCAAACCAAACTAAAAAGCAAAAATAGTATATTACACCACAAGAGTCGAAAGTTGAATTTCCTGCACTGCGCCACGTGATGCCTGAGGTGAAGTCCAAGACATCATATGTCGCGCAGTGCAGGACTTTCAGCTTTCTGCTTTTCTTCATGCCTGGTCGAAAGTACACATTTTCACCAATATATAAAAAGACCAATTACTTTCATAAGAGCAATGTTGAGGCTATACGTAATGACACATGGATCTAATAATGTCCGTGTAATAACAGCAGATGGCTACCTACTACTGGCGAACATGTGACCTGACAAATGGCAGTCTAACGTATCAGTGCGCATGACAAAACTGTTTAGGCCCGCCTGTACAGACGAGATGCGAGTAATTCCAGCTGTAATTACAATGCATAAATTTTATACTTTCTGCTTTAAAATATAATCAGAAAGTACGTACTTTCGGCATGGTATGAAGAAAATAAAAAAAGCGTGGGGTGCTATGTGGTATATGGACGCTTCCTAGCTCTGTGATAATAATAATATACAACGTAATAATAAAAATAAAACAAATGGTGGACACTTGAGCGACACAAAGACAATCCATTCCATTCAGAAAATTAAAGAGGCCGATGCTCACCATTTTCGTTTTGTTGTTGGCCCTTCTTACCGAGTAAACCTATACTGCTATTGAATTGGTCGCGTTTCCTCCACGTGTAGAATACGCCGCCGAGCAAACCATGAACCAGGACAACGTCCACGTCGATGTTTTGTTTCTTACGATACATCGGGTGTAGCAGGTACACTTTACTGGGATATTTGCTGTCGATATGTTCGTCTGAATCTAAATTTGCCAATGCCCTCGCAGCCGGTGCAGATATTCTTATATCGAAAGATTTTACCCATTTTGCTAGAACGCCGATCCAACCTTAAAACATATTGCAATATACTATATTAGTAAATGTTCATACATAATATTTGGTTGTTATACTGATAATGGTTATGTAATACTGATTATGGATTATCTATACCAGTGGTTCTCAACTTTTTTCAGCTGGCGACCCACTTTTCCTTATTGGAATACCTCCACGGTCCATCAGTGCATGGTGGAGAAAAAAAATTGGGAGGGATGTAGTCGTTCTGTTGTCTGTACCAGATACCAAAAATTAAGAACCAAGAAAACAATCAAAACAAGAATTCGATTTGTTTCTTATCATTTCTGATGGTTTATTCGAAGGTTTCTGATAGTTTTAGGATCGAGTCGCGGCCCACCGGTTGAGAACCGCTGGTCTATACTAATATTATAAAGAGAAAGATTTGTTTGTTTGTTCCAGAAAAACTCAAAGACTACTGAACCGATTTTAAAAATTCTTTCACTAATAGAAAGCTCTAGTATCAGCGAGTAACATAGACTACATTTTTGGATAATTTTGGACTCCACTACAGTTGTCGCTGTCGAGTTCAACACCTTACTGTTGTTGATATTGTGTGGTGCGCAGGCCCACGAGGCAAGATAGCAATACGATGGAGCCGAAGGCACCACTACTGTTGTCGTTGCCGAGGTCAACACAGTGGAGTCATTATTGAGCTATTGTTGATACCGAGTGGAGCGTAGCCCCACGGATTAAGTTAGTAATACGGTGCAGCCGAAGGCTCCACTACTGTTGTCGCTGTAAAGTTTCGTTACGTTTCGCAGATAGCCGTTAGTTGGGTATAATTTGGATAGTCGATTTAAAAAACTCAACGCATTTTGTCATTCTTAAAATAAAGTATACCTAACTCACAATGAAAAGTATTATTGAAATTACCTGATCCAAAAAGACTTTTCAAAAATTCAGGGTATACAGATATATTAGAAATAATCTTTGCCAGAATAATAGACACTTCCGGATTATCTTTGTACCGTTGATGGATTTCCATTAGTAGAGGTAATCCATTTAACATTACTATATCCCTGGCATTGTCTCGGATAGCCGAATGATGTAAAATAGATTTTAAACACATAAACAGAACGTCATTTGTCGGAACAAATTCTTTTGATACTTCGAGCGAAGTACTATCATTATCAACAATCTGACTTTTATCCTACAAAAAAGTAGAGATAAGTTTTTTATTTCAGAACGACATTTGAAGTAGTATATAAATGTCTACGTTCTCATTGCCTTCTGATAGTGAAATAAGTAACTCGATATATCAAAACCCTATCTTAAACCGCGCTTACTAATTCATATATTTGTATGGGTACCAACTGAGCGCAACAAGTTTAATGAAAATTAGTTCAGAGGTTATCAGGTGATGCTGCAAAAATAGACGTATGAAAATAGGGACAGAGCATATATTAGGGTTTTAGACAAGAGGGGTAAAATTGTTTAAAGGACGCGATGAGGTGAGTGGTGTCCGTTTATCATTGGCCGACGCACTGCGCATGTCTAGTGGCATGAAATTTATGTTGCTTTGTGGTGTAAAAAGAAAATTTCTTTTGTATGCAGCACAATGCGCCGACCAATCAAAAATCGACACCATTCTTACTTTGTACCCGTCCCTCAATGGATTCCTCCAGCTGTGTACTCCATTCCTATAATTACTAAATCCATGGCTGCAAACAATAAAATATAGACACGCGTTCACCTGCTTAAAATCCCCCCACAGGAAAATAAAGTTACAGACATATGTCTCGTTTGTATTTTTTTTCATTTACCTGAAATGTTTTATCAATAAAATAAACCAAGCAGGGGTGTGCTGAGCGTTCGTTAAGTTTTCTTATGAAAGTTTTCACGCATTTTATCAGTTTCTCATAATTTGGCGATATGGGTCTGTACGGTGGAGGTAGAAAAAATCTCAAATCAACATTTTCTGAGCGTGCCAAACCAACAGCAGTAGCTTCATTGCACATTTGAGCAATATGTCTGAAAATATTCAAATTAAATTTCTCAAGTCACAATATTTTCTCCGAGAGATGCAAAATGAAATGATTGGATTACTAAAATATTAATTCCCAGATTAAAATCTGGGAAACTGAAACGAGTTAGGGAAATGCTGTATACATAAACATCATCTTGACAAGCTTGGTTACTCTTATTAAACTTCTTACCGATAATCCCAATCAGACAAATAATCCATTTTAGCTAATGAACGAATCGATCGCAATCTAAAGTCTAAATTCTCATTTTTTGTCATCTCGAGTAAACGATACGAGTACATGGTAGCGAAAGAGCTTCGAATAACTGACCACATCGAGGGGTTATTTGAATTGTAAATATATGTCGTATGTGGCACAGAACTGGCTGTGCTAGTGTCAAGCTGATTGAGAACTTTTGGATCGAAAGCATTATTGATGACATTTTGTGTTTTTCGTATTTCGTATGCCACCCAACCAATTCTAAAATATAAAGCTCATTTTAGATCGTGCAGTCACACCATTGAATTGAATATGGTAGACTATGATCTCGGTCATCGAGTGTCTAATAAAAATTATCAAATAAATTATAGGTTAAAATTACAAATACGGTTTGAAATAGCGAAATATGCATTAAAAAAAGTAATATTCTATTAACAATAATCTCTCGATTTAATTTAATACATTAATTACATTTTCATCAAGTAGGAAGCGAAATATTTATTAATAAAATTTACCCCGCAGTTATTAATGTCGCTCCGGCAAGGGTTAACATTTTATACGCTCTACACAATTTTAAATTTGGCTTTGCCATAAATATTTCTTAACATGATTACAACTCACTTGTTTAAATAATTGTTTTTGCGATTACAGTATTTTTCATAATTAGAAAATTTATTTTTAACTTCAAATTTATAAAAATGCCAGTTATATTGTTTCTATTACCTAGACAAAATTGTATTTACCGCTTTATTAATTTCGACAAATTTCCGTTTCCGTTATATATTTTTATGATGCAGTTAAAGCTGAGTTTAGACAAACATTTTTGTAAGATAAAAAGTATTTATAAAATATACAATAATAATATATAGTGGTTTGTCGAGCGTCTATAATCTCAAACTGAAAAATCTATCTAGCCAATGAAATTTATAGGCGATCACGCGGGATGTTATGCTTATTTTTCTCAGAAACGATGATTTTGTATAAAAAAATGCAAATAAAAATCAAAAATTTTCACTGCTATAGTGCTATTTCGTTATTTAACTACGCCTACGACCAAAAATATAATTATTTTATGACGAGCTATGACATTGGGATAATAACGAACGATTAGCAAGTTTTAACAGTCACACGAGTAATAATAGTCATAACTCATACAATTCATACATCCTAGATTTTTTTTGCACGTATCTCCTATAAAATCATCATAATAAGTATACATATTTGATAATTTTGATAGCTCACGTTCGGCCAGATTCTATGGCCAGAATCTATGGAGAGTGTAGATTGATCAGCGTATGTCCCTTAAATTGATTTAAATGGTGATAGATTGGACTGATAAAGTCGTATTATTTTGTTTTACTTTACGCGCTAGTGCAAAAAGATTTATTTTACACCACTATATAAATTTGAAAAGTAGCTATTTCATAGGGGGTCGTACAAAAACGTACTCTAAAATATGAAACATATTTCTCTGATTTCTCTCTCAATGTACATATTTACTCAATATGAATTAAAAAATATGGTTTATGAAACTCAATGAAACCAAAAGAGCTTCAGACTTCGTATTGTATAATGGAAATCACACTGGATTTTGAAGTGAACCTTTTTTCGGACGGTGCGCGCTCGGCTGGTGTGGAGTAAAATGAGAAAAAACGTCATGTGAATAGCGCGCGCGTTCTATTCACGCTTGCTTAGCTAGTGCGCTGATTCAAATCATTAAATGCGTAGACGTTTCATTTCTATCGGGCGTTCCCTGACGCTAGCCGTCTTTTTTTTTTTTTTGTATATGTAATAATAGTTCTTTATACAAAATATTCTTGGGGAGAATTTAATATGTTACAGTATTTTTTCATCTTTAAAAAAATTGATTGTAAAGTATTTATTATTATTTTGGTTATTTGATAATGTATGCTGTTTCAAAATCAGGAAATATATATTTTTTTCAATTGCTTATGGCTACCTTGTTAGAAATAATTTAATGTTTGTATGCGTCCAGCTTTACAGATTGCGGGATCGGTAAAGTAGTTTGCTGCTCAATCACATAGCATTTGAATTCCAAGAAAATTACCAAAGGTATCAAATGATTGTTAATTTTTAAATTGTAAAATAATTAATAAAATAAAAAAAGCAATTTATGGAAAAATATTAAAACAGCGATTTAATAGTACGGCCTGATAATCATTATTTTGGTATTTTCATGTAGACTGAATAAATGTTTTTTAAGCCCAATAACTTTATTGTGACGTCGGTAACGAAAGAGGTTTTCGTTTTCTTTTTCACCTTGCTATCCGTCTAAAGCACATGGTAGACGGATTAGTACAATGAGAATAAAAGCATAAATAGTGTTTTGTCTATTAATTAGAAGTTCTACCTATAATGTAATTGTGAACGGATAAATTGTACACGTTAGTGATCCAGTAAAATCCGGATTATTTTGGTTGGAAATAAACTTGTGAAGTGACTCACATTTTTGCTACAGTATACTGCGCCATTTTGCCACGAGACATATTTTTACGATTTCTTTAATATTTTTTGTGTTCAAGTGATTTTTTTTATCATAGCTGTGTAAAATCAAGGAATAAACATGTCCAACGAAGAAACGTCGGCCGATCGCAATGTGGAAATTTGGAAAATCAAGAAACTTATTAAAAGCTTAGAGCTTGCTCGAGGGTGAGTTGTTGTCACTAAATAATGTTTTCAATTTAGTATTCGTATTGAATAGAAATGTACAGAAAAATTGCTGTGTGAACGTAGTTTATGTTGAATTATTTTGTATAATTAAGATGGACCTTGAAAATGCGAGATGCCATATTGGTGTAGGTAATTTTGGAGGTGCCATATCGAACTCGACCTATTTTTTTAAATGTCATGTGGCAATTTATAACAGGAAGTTGTGAATTATAGACGCTCAATAGACAGCTGAACTACAATTTTGATTACAGGAATGGGACAAGCATGATTTCTCTAATCATTCCACCCAAAGATCAAATTTCCAGAGTCAGCAAGATGTTAGCTGATGAATTTGGCACAGCGTCGAATATTAAGTCTCGAGTAAATAGGCTCTCAGTTCTTGGTGCAATTACATCCGTACAGCACAGACTGAAATTGTATACAAAAGTTCCGCCCAATGGACTCGTTATTTATTGTGGAACGATAGTAACGGACGAAGGGAAAGAAAAGAAAGTCAATATTGATTTCGAACCTTTTAAACCGATCAATACCTCTTTGTATTTATGCGACAATAAATTCCACACGGAAGCATTGACCGCACTTTTGGCCGACGATAATAAATTCGGTTTTATCGTAATGGACGGTAACGGTGCTCTGTTCGGTACTCTTCAAGGAAACACGCGAGAAGTTTTGCACAAATTCACAGTCGATTTACCAAAGAAACACGGAAGAGGAGGTCAGTCGGCGTTGCGTTTTGCTCGGCTGAGAATGGAAAAGAGACACAATTACGTTAGAAAAGTAGCGGAGGTCGCGACACAACTATTCATCACAAACGATAAGCCTAATATCGCCGGTTTGATATTAGCCGGTAGCGCAGACTTCAAGACAGAACTTAGTCAGTCGGACATGTTTGATCCTGTGAGTAGCATTTTTCATTTAAGGGGCCATCCATAAATTACGTCACATGAATTTCGTGATTTTTTGACCCCCCCTGTCCTAGTCGTAGGTAGTTACATTTGTGGACCCCCCTCCCTGGTGTAACGTCACATATTTTGCAATTTTACACCTAGAACTGAGTACAAAATTTAAGTTTTTCGTTTACAGTTAAAGTTTTGTGTTTTAATACTTTAGATTTTGGCATGTGACGTCACGTGGCCAGACAAACATATAGGGTAGCTGTAGGTGCGAGCGCGAATAGACACCCTTAAACTTCAATCAATGTAACTATACTTACGTTATAGTATAAAAGTTGAATTTTATGCAGGTTACTTGGGGAATTATTAGAAGATGTTTCTCCAGTAGCCAGACAGTTCCGACAGTTCTAACCCCTAGTCAGACAAACATAGGGTAGCTGTAGGTGCGAGCGCGAGTAGACACCCTTAAATTTCAATCAATTGTAACTATACTTACGTTCTAGTATAAAAGTTGAATTTTGTACAGGTTACTTGGGGAACTATTAGAAGGTGTTTCTCCAGTAGCCAGAAAGTTCCGACAGTTCTAACCCTTAGTCAGACAAACATATAGGGTAGCTGTAGGTGTGAGCGCGACTAGATGCGAGTGAGATATTGATGCGCTCGCACCTACAGCTATCCTATATGTTCACGTCGTCCATTGCTAGACACTTAATATCGTGGCAACCTCTTGCCAGACACCCTTACGTTATAGTATAAAAGCTGAATTTTATACAGGTTACTTTGGGAACTATTAGAAGATGTTTCCCCAGTAGCCAGAAAGTTCCGATAGTTCTAACCTTTAGTCAGACAAACATATAGGGTAGCTGTAGGTGCGAGCGCGACTAGATGCGAGTGAGATATTGATGCGCTCGCACCTACAGCTATCCTATATGTTTGTCTGACTAAAGGTTAGAACTATCGGAACTTTCTGGCTACTGGGGAAACATCTTCTAATAGTTCCCAAAGTAACCTGTATAAAATTCAGCTTTTATACTATAACGTAAGGGTGTCTGGCAAGAGGTTGCCACGATATTAAGTGTCTAGCAATGGACGACGTGATTTCTAATATTATTTCGATGAAAAATATAAAAAACTTACGCTTTATAGTTTGACGAAATTAAGTCAGTATTTCATACAACTTTGCTATTTATTACCTACCAAAGCCACGATGACCCAAAGTACACAATCGCCCATCGTTCTTAACTGTGCTGGAAGCACGCGCTGAGAAACTTTCAGCTTTTATAAAATAAAGAAGGTCTGGCATTCACGAGCTCTTGGTCTATGTTATTATGTAACCATTTTTAAAATGATTTGTTGTTAATTTAAGTTTTTTTTTATAGAGATTACAAGCTAAAGTAATAAAATTGGTAGATGTGTCATACGGTGGTGAGAATGGTTTCAATCAAGCCATTGAACTGGCAGCAGAATCCCTACAGAACGTCAAATTCATCCAAGAAAAGAAGCTAATCGGTCGCTATTTCGACGAAATTAGCCAGGACACGGGCAAATATTGCTTCGGTGTCGAAGACACACTTAAAGGACTTGAACTAGGTGCAGTGGAAACGCTTATTTGTTGGGAAAATCTCGATATACAACGCTACGTGCTCAAAAACCACACAACGGGAGTTGAAACTGTATTACATTTAACGCCAGAGCAAGAAAAGGACAAAACACATTTTACTGACAAAGAGGTGAGAAACATTTTTCTATTTTTTACGGGAGAATTCGCTGGCGTTAATAATACTGATCTTTTGTCTACAGCTCAGCGCTTTGCCCGTGTCTTTGTCCGCGTGGTATAGTAGATATATTGTACTTTGTTTTTTTCTTTTTTTTAATAGAATGATCTTTACTCTGACAAGTAATTAGCCAAAGCTAGTTTCTAAATTGTACCCGGTTAAATTTGTTTATATAAAATCTACTTATTGTTATTTGTTTATTTTTGCAATAAACAATTTCATGATAAACTTACAACCATTAGCATGTAAATTTTTCCCTTTGTCGAATAAAATTTTCTGATACCAAATGTCATGTATACTGAAATGATGTTTTTATGTATTTTTTTGTATTTCAGAGCGGAGTAGAGTTGGAATTAGTCGAATGTCAACCATTACTAGAGTGGCTTGCCAACAACTATAAAAATTTTGGTGCAACATTAGAAATAATTACAGATAAATCTCAAGAAGGATCACAGTTCGTCAGAGGGTTCGGTGGTATTGGAGGTTAGTTTTGATATCTTGATTATTCTACTTAGATCAGCGAAAAGACATTGTTAATATTTTAAAAATCCTGTAGTATTAATTTTTATAAAAGACTATTCTTTGCTAGCTTTAAAAAGTATAAAGGTATTTGAATTTTAAAACAATGTAGAAATGCAGCTAATTATTTTGAAGCGGCTATATTTTAAACTAAAACAAATAAGAGTAGTGACTGCGATTTTATCACAACAAAATTACGTAGTTTTTATTAATAGTCGGATATTCAGAATCGTTCTTGGTTTCTTTTGTGCCAGGTATCAATAAAAAAAGGGACCGATAAACTAGACTGAACCCTTGGCTTCAGTCGCGTTTATACAGGTTGGTTTTTTAACAGCGTGTAGAAATCAAATAAACGAACAAATATTTCAAATTTCTTTTTTATCAAAACTCAAAAATAAGAGAGAAACAGTCATTTAAAGTTTTATTCAATTTTGAGGTCGGTCCTGGCGTTATGTTATGTCACTATGGAAATATGTTATCTTATTATTAATTGTTCGACGTTGTCCCAGTTTTGTTTCAAATATGCAGCAAGATAATGACATAAGATATTTCTATAGTGACATAACATAACGCCAGGACCGACCTCAAAATTAAATAAAATTTAATTAAATTTTGAAAGGCTGTTTACTTCTTATTTTTGAGTTTTAATAGAAAAGTTACTTGAAATATTTGTTCGTTTATTTGATTTCCACAAGCTGTTAAAAAAAAGAATCAACTTAAAAATCACTATTAAGTTTCGTTCCTGCAAATGTTAGTTTTACCTACAGGTTCGCTTGCATAATGGCGATTTTGACGGGAAACTTATAATTTCAGTACACTATGGTACCTTATCATTAAAGAGATAATAATTCGTTTTCCATTGTTCCATTGAAATCTACTGGGATTGTTTATAAATTGGTTCTATGTATTAAATATACTCAATGATACGTGTACCGAATTTGGTTTAGTCGTTTGTTGATTCTTGTTGAAAAATTAAATAGCCTATCCTTTGAGAAACCCTGTATACGTGTACAAAATTTTATTGAAATCGGAATTAGGGGTCAGGCAGATTGCATCACTTTTGTTTATTAGTACTGATTGATGAAATCGCTTGGAAGGGTGTTGTTTTTAAAATTGCGTTGAACATAAAAATTGGGTAAGTCGTTTTGGAGAATTATACAAGATGGTGACTGATCATATCCTGTGTTTATTTATTGTTGTGCTCTCTCAATGGATGATGCTGACAGGCATTCTACGCTACAAAGTGGATTTTCAGTCTCTGCAAGCAGACGAACCTCTGGACGATGTTGACCTTGATGATTATTAAAAAGGTTAACTTCGTCTCAGAACTTAACCGCGTTTTACACATCTTAAAATACATCAGGTACAAAACTACAACGATCTAAAACTTTTGTTATATAATAATGATATAAATAGTTAGCTTATTTGTGTTTTAATTCTTTGTTTTGTATCTTTTGTTTTTTTTTCCTTTTTTTTTTTTGAAGTAAAACTTCTCTGCTAAGAGTAAGTCAGATTTTTTCTCAAACGGACGTAGCAAGGAACGTTTTTGGAGGATGTACGTTTTTTGTACAGTATGTAGTAGAACAGCTAAATGCTATACCATGAAAATAGCTAGATATCAGTTGAGCTCTGTGGAGTAATGGATAAGGCGTATGCCTAGTATGGGCGAGATCGCCGGTTCGATTCCGGCTGACGTCATTATTTTTTTTTATTTTCTTAAACTTAAAAAAAAGTAATTTTTTTCCGTTTTTTTATTTTTGAAGTAAAACATCGAGTAAAAAATTGTTTATTTTTTGTAATTTAATTGTAATATCTGCCGCAACATCAAAGAAGTCTTACTTCACACCCGCGCGTAAAGATTTTACGCACTCATTTTTTTTTATTTGAAGTTTCTATTGTAAATTGGCTATTTTTTATATTACGATGTTGATTTGTTATTGAAACATATGAAGATACCACAAAAAAAAAGTGTGCCGCTGGTTTTACTTTTTCGCTATGTGCGCTACAGAAGACCTATAGCGCTCATGGCGAAAATCGAATCATTTTGATGTACTCAAAGCTTGAAATTATTGTGTTTGTGAGAAAAGCAAGTTTAATAATGTGTTAAATTGGCTTATTATATTTTCGTTGTTAACGAAATTATTATTTTTATATAGCGACTTATCAGATTTGAAATTGAAAAACAATAAATCTACAAAAAAAAAACGTCTATAAGAAGAAACTCAGTAATCAATTGTTTTTTGTCTGATCTTCATATGTTTTGCTTTTTTATCATCTTGTCAGAATTTATTAACACTGCATCATTTGTGCGTTCTAATTTTTTTCATTTCAAATCATGAATAATTTGATTTATCAAAATAAACAAAAAAAATGCTACACAATATTTGCATTTGTGTTGAAAATATGGTATTACTGTTAGTTGAAGAGAAAGAATTGCATACACAAAATATATTGCTTTTGTTTTGTTTTTTTGATCAAAACATTTTGTTTTTTTTTTTGTTTTCTTTGTGTTCGCATGTACATGCAACATATTCATTCTAAAACAAACCTAACCTATCATTTTAAAATTTGCATGACGATGCTTTTTTGTTTTAAAAAAACGCACCAGTGTCGCAGTGAATTTGTTTTTTTTTTATTGTTATTAAATCAGTGTAATTTGGTAGGTATTTGAATTTATCCAGTGATAGCACTGGGCATCGACTTAAAACGTCATCTATTTTATGCACTTACAATAGATTTCTTCAAGGCATGTACCAGAATTCTTGGCTTGTAGTACTAGAACATCGTATAAACAACGATATCTTACCTAGTTTTGATCACAAATTGCCAGTTCCCAAGTTTAAACCTGATAATTGGTGAAAGTCTCGATTAGAGTTGCAATTTGTTACAAAAATAATAAATTGAAAATATGAATTGCTACTAGGCCCAAATAACTGTGACAGATGACGAATCTTATTAAAAAAAATCGCTTTTCAGTGTATTTGTCATATATGGCACATACACTATTGGCATCGGTCCTTGATAAGTGTGTTTCAGTTTAATTTGACGTTTTGAAGTAGGTGAATTTTGCATTCAAAGATTCCATTACAAACAAACAAACATACAGATGAAGCTAATAAAAACGTGTTAAAAACTGAAGTAGCATGATGACAATCCAAGGTCATTGTCAAATCAGGTTTTCTGACAGTGCGTTCGGCAACGAACATTAATTAACACGTTCACTGCGGCAGCGATTTTTGGTACTATGTCGATTTTCATTTTACTAGATTCCGGTATCAGGTAAATCTCCAAACAGCATAATTTTCTTTATAATTCGTTACCAGATACTCACATCTGGTATTCGGAAATCGAACTAACACGTAGATCGCAACAATTACATAGGTATCTGTAATACCGATCTATCTTAACAAATAACATGTTTATCGTCCGCTTGAACGGAAAGTTGCCTACCAGTTACATGTAACTGGTAATGCAGTGAACGTGTTAAACGAGTGAGTTGGTTTATTGTGATCTAAATTTATATATATTTTTTTACAGGTTGCCTGCGTTACAAGGTGGACTTCCAAAGTATGCAATGTGAAGAACTTGACGATGAGTTGTATGATATTGACGATTATTAGAACAATTGAATGTTATTTTATGTGAATGTTTTGTTACTCTTATATAATTGATATATGAAAAATCCGAATCCGTAATAATTATAGTTATTCATTCGAGCTTTAGACTGATTATCCGATTTGCAAGGATGTTGAATACATTTGCGAAACAGTTCTGTCAGAAAATTTCTTCTACGAAGAAAAACCAGTCATTGAAAAATATAATTCTCTGTAACTTCAGATACATTGTAATGCAATATTCCTAGGAAAAATAAAATTGCCAGGTGGATTTATTGTATTATTTGGGATATATAAATACATATTTACAATAGAGACTGCATTTGTTTTGCTATGCAAAGAACCATTTTCCTGAGTGCGGTACCTCAATCGACCATGAGGCAACACTTTTCATAATTTGTAATTTGTGCAGTATTGTGTACTGTAGCTTTTGAAGCTAAAATGGAAAACAAAGAAATACTGTTTGTCAATAAAACGTACATTTTGTACCATTTTATGAAGACTTTTTCTAAGGTGTTATAAATCGATTTATTCAAAAATTGTTGCCAGTAACTAATACTTCTAGTTTGCCATTTTTCAAGAAAAATTGACAGCAGAGATGACAAGACATGACTTAACGTCTTAACCTGTATATTTTCAGAAAGCCTATTTTTTTCCGATTTCCTGAAGTCAAAGCCAACTATGGTTTCTACTTGAAATAACAAAGTTGAATTTGATTCAAACAATTGATAAACGATATTTTTTTTGGACAAATGTATCTTATTCTACGTTGAAAAGTGCCTGTAGAAAGTTTTTACCGTTTGAAAAAATATCCACAAATAAAAAAGCAATGCCATTTTTTTCAAAATCGGTCAAATGTCAATTTGTGCCGATATCTCGGAAATGGTTAGAGATATCGAAATGCGGTTTTCGCCAATCGACGTTTCATAAAAATCGAGCTTGTAGGGCAGTTTTTCTCTATCTGGTCTGGAAATAGGGAAAACTACCAAAATCAAGCTATTTGGGACACAGTGTACAGCTGTCGGCAGGCGCTACCATGCAGTCGCGGCTCAATATGGCGGCGATCGGATGCATTGGCCACACTCTGTTATAGTGACTCTATTTTTTCCGAGCCACTAACACAACAGGTGAGCGATTTTTCTTTTCTCAGGAAAATGGTTCATTTGATTTTCGTATAAATCTAACACTGTAGTATGAAAATTTGTATTTATCAGGAGAAAATTGTGTAATTTTAAGTAACATCTCAACATGACTATGTAAAGTAGCTATGGGATAAGATTTATAGTGTCGTCCATTGTGGCGAATAGCTGAACTTTTTGATGGGATGAAAGCATCAACAGGTTATATTGCGTATGTTCGAGAGAAATATGAGGGTTGATCAATAAGTACCCGTGTTTGAAATAATAACGCAATTGACTTTTTTTCTTTTTTGTCCTTGGTAATTAATATAAAAATGATTTGTCGGGAAAAAGGACTTATTAAAATACAATTTGTAAATTTTCAATTTAAATATAAAATATCAGATATTAATTATACACACCTATTAAATGTTTTGATCAAGTAGATATCAAAGTTAAAATACACATGTAAATGATAAGACAGAAATTTTGGATTACGAACATAATTATCTAAAAAGAAACATTAGTGAAATGGTGTTCATCAAGTTAAATAATACAGTTAATCTAAGATCTGATGCACAGAATTTAAGCTCGTCATATAACAATATGCTAGAAAAATATAAAAAGAGTTTAAAACAAAAAAAAATGGTTCAAATGAGGAGCAACCGCATAAATTAAGTCACGTGACTTTATTTACTAACCGTCAATAAAATAAAATAGTTTGAATATCGACCGTAAAAATATTTTTTAAAAACGGAATTATTACAAACTTTTTGATGTACAATTGTTTAACTAAAATTTATATTTGCATGTGTATTTTAACTTTTATATCTACTTGATCAAAACATTTAAAATATGCATGTATTTTTTTTATATTTTTAATTCACTTTTTACAGCGTTATAAAATAGTAAAAAATATAAATACTGTTGGAAATGCTCGAATAATTTTTTTAAATAATATTTAAAACATCGCTTGAATTTGATCTGTTTGAACGCCGCCATTTTTCGCGGGCCTTGAGTGACGTCAAAAGCCACGACCAGTGTTTTTTGACTATAAGTTTGACAGATACTTTTGGTTCTTTTATAGAAATTTTCAGTTTTAAAAGCTATTCACGCCATGGATAAAGCTAAAAAACCATTTTATAGATATTGTCTTGTAGCAATATGTAAAAACACTATTAGAAGTACACCTGATAAAGTGTTTTTTCCCGTTCCAAAAGATGCGAATACACGAAAACAATGGTGTAAGGTTATGAGAAGAGATAATGTATCTGGATTTGATGCAAAATATGCTGTCATCATAAATGCATCTATTTTTGGTAAATTATCCGATTGTGCTTTGACAAAGCCACTTTCAGTCATCGTTCTAAATGATTTAATGCTACTAGAAATTTCATGCTAATGAAAAACACTACAGAAGCACAAATAAAACAATTTTTCATTCAGACACCATAGAAACAGCGACGCCTATAAATCCGATAACGTAGTATTTGACGTCACGTTTCGGTTCGACCAATGGTGATGCGTTTCGCAAATTCGAATTTCCCTCGCATATTTTGCATTTTTTAATTAATATTTTATGCAATTAAAAACAAACTAAATAAGGAAATAATGGTTCAGATATAATTTCAGGACAATATGGATTCAGGGAAAAAAAATCAATTCAATTTAATCCAAATGCATATTCCCTATTGTAAATTTACAAATTGTATTTTAATAAAAAAAAAGTCCTTTTTCCCGACAAATCATTTTTATAACAACGCAATATTCTACAAATTTTTTTTTATTTCTCAACATAGTCTCCTTTCAGGTCTACACAGTTTTCCCAACGTTTGTGCCATTTGTTTAACCTGTTGAAAAAATATGATTCTTCAAGCCCTTCAAATTCGCTTCTGTCTCTGCGATGGTGCCAGGTCAGGCAAGTAAGGTGGATATAGTTTGCGCTGTTTTTAACGTATTTTTTTTATGTAATTCGTAATGTAGTTCGTGCAATTTGGCCGCGACAATCAAAGACGAACGAAAGAGCACTTTTTTCTTCGCTATGTGGGGCCGTGTCTCCTTCAATTTCTCATTGAATCTGTCCAATAACTCACTGTAGTACTGTCCGGTGATTGTTTTTCCTTTCTGCAGAAAGTCGATGAAGATGATTCCTTTGGAATCCACAAAATCTCAAAAAATCGTGTTCATAACCTTTCCGGTTAATAGAATCTGTCGTCAAACATGGCTACTTATTGGTCAACCCAGGTATGGCGGGCTTAAGAATTGCCGGGCGTGTAGCAATGCCATTGTTATGGCGTTTTCATGAGTTCTCTATTACAAGTACTCAGTTATATGAGAACTGCTAAAAGTATCAATTGGATTTTCAATTTATTTTAAGAAAACATAAATTAAAAATTTGAATTAATTCTTGGTCCAAACAACCTTGACTGTTGGTGCCCTTGATAAAATATGACGTCACTTGTGTAAGAGTCCATTGAAAAAAACGCAAGAAACAGAAGAAGCAATATTTGTTTGTTTTTGCAATTTGAAGGTGCTTTGTGAAATATTTGCTTAGACGTGTTCTGTTATGCTGTAGTTAAAGTAAAGAATACCTATGTAGACAATTTTTCTTTGTTGTGTGCTCTCAACATTCTAGTACTTAATTCATACCACAGATGGCGATAAAACCTGCAGCATGACGTCAAGTGTTCCAGTAATGACTGCACTGGATGTGTGATTGTGAAACGTGCACATAGAAAAGGACTCTTTTCCGATTTTTTGTACGTATTTGATTTGGTGTAATGGAGTAGTCGAAATATATTGGAAAATTGAATATTTTTAATTTAAGAGCCATCCATAAATTATGCCACACGAATTTCACGATTTTTTGACCCCCCCGCCTCTCGTCCTTGTCACATTTGTGGGACCCCCTTTCTTTGTGTGACGTCACATATTTCGCGATTTTACACCTAGAACTGAGTTTATTTAAACAGCAGTTCCAAAATTTATATTTTTTTAATAAAATCAACATTAAATTAAACATTCTAGAAAATAAAGCAAAAATTGCTTTTGTGTTTTAATACACCTATCCCCCGATTTACACGGTACTTGTTTTACACGTTTTCGCTTTTACACGGTTTTCCAAATAAGTTTTTTTTAGTTTTTATCGCACTCTACTAAATGCTACTGTGATTGAACACGTGCGCTGTGTTCTTCTGTTTAATGTATTGTAATTAAATAAAAAAAAGTGTTTCCGTTTTAACCTGTCAATGCATTTTATTTTTATTTCTGTGTACACCTAAAAATATTGAAAAAAATCACAACTGTTAAATAGCAAAATTATGCATTTTCTGCAAGCTTTTCGATTTACACGGTTTTGACTTGAAAATTTTTAAATTTTCGTTTTACACGTTTTTCTCAGGAACGTATCTACCGTGTAAATCGGGGGATAGGTGTACTTTACGTTTTGACTTACCTGTGAGCAACCTACAAAGACGCTTCGCCCGCTATCACATCGCCTTTGATAATGTCTACAGCAGTTGTAGACGAAACGTCAGGTAGAAATACCAATGGACCACGGCGTACAAGCCCGGAAACCAAGAAGTTTTACAATTTGATTATTAGTTCATATAATGATTCACTTTTTCATTGGCAGCACTGATGAACATTCCTACCACGTTCAATTCATTCGCCAAAGTACACTTTATATCACGGTATAAGAAATAATGGTAGTGTATCTTATATTCTTTTATACATGGAAGGGGTGAAGCTCTTATTGGACCAGTACACGGAGAGCCCGCGGAGTAGCGCTGCGAGCACACCAGCAACGCTTGCAGTGTTAAAAGAGATGCGTAACGGGTTTGCCTATACGTTGACGTTGCGTAATAAAAATTGAATTTAATATTTTTATTTAACACAGCAAGCATTGCTGCTGAGCTGACAGCGCTGCTCCGCGAGCTCCCCGTATACTAGCCCAATAAGAGACTCACTTTTTTATACCGTGCTTTATATCTACTTAAACTCGAAATGACGGAGTAACCTGAAGAGAGTTTGTTGAGATTTAAAAAGTACGCTGTTGATTTATGAACTTTGTTCAACTTGGGGTTCGCGACGCTCGTGTGACAGGGAGGTCATGTGATCGACCTTGGATGAGCTCCTGGAGGAGGTTTAATCCATTCAAAATTTTAAATGTATTTACACAAAAAAGAACTTTAAAAATCTATTTCTGTGCCAGTTTTAGATATTTTACAAGACACGTGCAGTTATTTTGGTTATTTATAATATATTGGAACCAGGCAGCTAAATATCTAAAGTATAATAAAATATTGCGAAATAAAATGATACTCGGAATATTGGTATTTTAAAACAACAGAAAATTTGCATGATTTTTTAATATGAGTAGGTACTGTCAAAAAATCAAGTTGATTTTTTACAGAAAAACACGTTTCAAAATTGTTAGTAGGAGTCTGGAGAGGAATGAAACCATTACGGTGCAGACATATACGTCTATCTTTCTTGTAACTACTCCGAGTCTTACGCGCACGTCTGAGAATTGAACATGCGCATCAGTTATAGCTTTAGCGTCAATTTTAACGTTTTAGACTCGTGACGCTGGCGCACAAAGGGTCGAGTAGTCTAAAAAGAGATAGAAGTAGTCGTTTGCTGTCTCACTTGCTCCGTGACGCTTCCATTTACGGGCGATAGCAATATAGGAGTATTAGAAATATGGATAGGGGGCATTTCTAGCGACATCTCTATTTTGCCTGAGAAAAATGACTTCATATAAATCCAGGCTATGACGTCACACATAAACCGTCAGTGTTTTGGCGGCAAATTTATTTGAAAATTGCAAAAAATCATGCAAGTTCTCTATTAGTAATGTGTAAGTTTATATTGCATGGTTAGCTTTATAGAATGAGAAAAAAATGTTTGTTGCTGATACTATTAAAATAATTTTTTGTAATTGGAAAATAATACGTTTTCTGAAATTTTATAACATTCTTAAATGAAATAATAGAATAAGTATTTTTACACAGATCGTTTTATTAAAAACAATAGATGTCGTAATATATTCTTAATTATTTTATTTTTGTACAAATTAAATTAAAAATATCTATGACATATGTCATAACTAATATGATCTATGTTAAATGCTGATGACCTCAGCTTTTGAGTCTAATCTACAATCAATCTATCTCCATCGTTATAATTTTTTTTATATTGCTCAATTATATTCGGAAAGTATTTTTGAAAGTCATTTTGTTTTTTAGACTTTTGAAACTTTCTACTTTTGCGTATTATTTAGATGTGCAGTTTGTATCATATATTATATCAGTATATCAATACATATCGATGTATCGATATAGAAATAAAAAAATTATTAAAACATTTTCTGTGTTTCTGTATCGTAAATCTATAGGGTCCTTCAATAATGCGCCTTTATTGAATTACTCAATTAATAGAGAGCTCGCGACAAACAATGATCGTGTGAGCGACTCTGAAGGTAGTTTGAATCCCCTTATTCAACTTTTTCCTTTTACATTATTCTCTGCCGTTAGACCGGAGCGTGCTAGAGCGCTTTGTAATGGAGATCCGTATTGATATTCAACACTACTAGGGGTCTCGATGTCTGAAAATGTTTTTTAAGCATTTAGGGGGCCTAAAAATCACAGAAAACACATTTTCTGACTAATTATCTATCGCAGTCACTTTTTGTGAATTTATTTTTTGATGATCTCGGAAAAGCTCTTGCTTGGTAGAATTTGCCAGAAAATGTGTTTTCTGTGATTTTTAGGCCCCCCAAATGCTTAAAAAAACATTTTCAGACATCGCATACACTAGTAATGTTGAATATCAATACGAATCTCCATTACAAAGCGCTCTAGCGCGCTCCGGCCTAACGGCAGAGAATAATGTAAGAGGAAAAAGTTGAAGAGGACTCAAACTACCTACAGACGATTATTAGACCGTCACGCTCACACGACCATTTTTTGTCGCGGACTCGGAACTAAAATATATGGAAAAAACGTAGTTGCCAGTCAATCTAAAGTTATTTTCAATTACATAGGGTGCCGTCTTGCATCTTATGTAACATCAAACTGTCTACATATTGTCGATTCTTCCTAAAATTCTAAATCAACTTTGTATTAATAATGGAAAGTTCATTTTTGATTCATTCAAGAGCCCTCGCTACTGTGAGAGTTAATGTCTAGCTATAGCTACAAATAATTGGCTCTCGCATGTAGTGAATTTGAGTGTTGTAAATCGCTATATTATGAAGGATTAAATATGTTGAATTGTGTGCACCGTAGAGTAATTGATTAACTCATTCCGCCGCGAAAGTGGAAAGATTCGAGTTTAAATCCCGACGGTGACGTGTTGGAATAAAACATTTTTCTAATATGGTGCTACAACAATGAATGTTTCTTAACAATTATAGCAGACAAAAGCTATTATACTAAATTAATTCAGCTGGTACGTAGCTACAAGCGTATGTAAAATATCTACTAATTTGTATTTAATATTTTGAAAACCGAACATTTTTACCTAATGCCATTTTTTCAAAAATTTGAGTTTTCGGCTGTCGTTTAAATATTAATACAGTAAGCCCCCGCTTAACGCGGGTGGTACGTTCCAATAAGTTCCTGCGCTATATAAAACAGCGCTAAACGAGGTTATCTTAATAAGCATAAGTGAAACAGAATCGAGAATAAGAAAATTTGTTACTTTTTTGTTTAATTTTGTAACATTTATTGTCCAACACTTTTTATCACATTGATTATAAATTTATTTATTGCTAATATCGACTTTTGTTCACTAAACGTTTATGAAAATCAAATAAAAGTTCCAGTAAGAAGTTATGTTTGTGATGAGGAAGTTTCTTCATTTGACATATTTTGTTATTGTGAAGAATTTATCTAATGTTCGTTTGCCTTTTTCTGTTTCAGTCAACAACCTATTGTCGATAGCAAGATATTGCATCAATGATACTTTGTCTTACCTTTGAACTTCTATCAACAATTGAATCACTTTGCATAAACTGATCCATAATTTACGTCATAGTGACTAAACTTTTTTTAGAAACCGCGTAATACTGAAACGGCGTTAAATAGGGTTGCCAGCTCTCCTGATTTGATCGGGAGACTCCCGAAATCGGATTATTAATCCCGATTACCGATTTTAGTTTTAAACTCCCGACTTTTGTAAAATTTTAATTTATTAAAGTTTTGGCCCATAATAAATAATTTATTTAAATTTGGAGTATTAATTTCATTATTATTCATTTATAATTATAAATTGTTCACTGAAACACATTCACAAATAAAACGAAGATAAGTATATCTCCCGACTTCGTGACATTTTGAGGTGGCAGCCCTAGCGTTAAGCGAGGTCTTACTGTATTCAACACGCATGAATCTTGAAGTGCAAAATTCTATAGAACCATGTTACAGAGGATGGTAATAATTTAATATATTCCTTGATATAGAATAAACACTACAGTGAAATGGTTAATTCCTATAAACTGTACATCCAAAATAAAACAGTTACAGAGAAAGTTATCGCGAATTAATTTATTTGTATTTATATATAGGCAAAAAATAAATAAAGTAATTAAGAATAAAAACGTAGCATGAGGGTCGTTCCTACTTTTTTTTTGTTGGAATCTGCATTACAGATATGAAACCATTTTTTTGACAATTTTTCGGAAGCCATTTGTATAATAAAAATCCCCAAAAGTATATTTTTCAACGGACTTTTAAATAAAGAATTTTGCCGCTACAACAATGACGTAGATAAACTAAAATCTGTGTTGGCTGATCTATATCTACTGTCACGTCCACTGATCTAGCAAATTAAAGGTTAACCACGAGGAACACAATTTATATACATCTTTCTGTAATAGAGGGAACGACCAATACAATTTATTCTGAATAAAGGATAACCTATTTATTATATAATCGAGAATAATAGGGATGTTGACGTTTTTGGGAAAGTTTTAAATCGTGCAATGTCACAAATATTTATTATTTTTATTTAAATACGACTCAAATTTTAAAAATCATGTATTTTAAATTTCGTTCAAATTTCGCTCCGAAACGCCAATACTTGTCACGTGACTGCCGTGACGTCATACAGTCATAAACGCTGGTAAATTGATGAGGTGATGAAAGGTTTTCCCGTAGTTGTTGCTGTAGTTATATGTAATTTGACGTTTCCTATAAATAAATAATAACAAATTACACGCTCGAAGTATTAACCAAACAATGAAGCCTTTTGACAGCGCGAAAAGCGTTCTTCTCTATGACAGCGTCTGAGCGTTTATGAGTGAGTGACGTTACGTGACTTGAGAGTGATTTAATTACGTATTATTTATTAAATATTAATTAAATTCCTGAAAAATAAGGAAAAAGATTGTTTTTTAGTGTATTGACTAATCTGTCTATATAGTTTTAATATGGAAAAAAATTTCTTCGGAACAATAGACCAATAATGCAGTGTATATATTTAATACGTTTTATTTGCCAACAATAAATAAACAACAACAAATAAAATGTATTAAATATATACACTGCATTATTGGTCTATTGCTCCCAAGAAATTTTTTTCCATTGTTTTTTTAGTATTTCTATCCTAGAAACTACCAGTTAACGTTAAAATTATGTCTTTATTTGAATGCAGCCAACATCCCTATTGATTATGCAATAGCTTAATTGAGGGGTACGCAGTTTGATAATTATGACGATACGTGGAATAGTTTGGGAATAACTGCTTGTCAAATTAAAATACGAACGCTTGTAGTAGAAGAGAGGGAAAAATACATAAACATGATGCTCAAAATAAATTATGGAAAAAAATATATT
Organism: Venustoraphidia nigricollis; assembly: GCA_034508555.1. Taxonomy (NCBI): domain Eukaryota; kingdom Metazoa; phylum Arthropoda; class Insecta; order Raphidioptera; family Raphidiidae; genus Venustoraphidia; species Venustoraphidia nigricollis. The sequence continues at coordinate 1,492,047 of JAVRKA010000020.1, forward strand.
TAAGTGATTACCTGTATATTGTACATGTTTGTTGTCATGCCATTGTAACGTAGAAAAAATATGGCAGCCATCAAAAGAGAATGTGAATTGAAATGAAAAATAAAATGGAAAAAGTACAACAATGTATTTTATTTTAATACCTTATGAATAGACGTTGCTGTTGAGCGTCTATAATCTACAATCTTCTTCTTCAATATATCCTGATGTTTTATAGACTAAAAGCTCGTGAAAAAAGTGCAAGTTTTAGAAAGGCTACTATTTTTATTTTTCGAAATAATCATTCAGTAAATTGATCAATTCAGACAGAATAAATTATCTTATTATACAGAGTGGCCAAGATAAAAGAGGTCCCGTGTACTGAAAGTGATATTGAGCGCTTGCGCGAGGTCACGTGATATCCAGCGTTGTGTTAACTGTGTAATTGCTCAGTGTTGCATTCAGCATTGTCACTTGTTGATAACGGTTGTGAATAAGTTCTGCAGAATGCCATTTTCAATTGAACAAAGAGTGTTCATTGTTGAAACTTATTTTGGATGTAAATCGTTTGTAACTTTAAATGAAAGGTTCACCTCAAAATACCCACAGACAGTTGCTCCTGCTAGAAGTGTTGTCCAGAAAATGATAGCTAAATTTAGAGCTACAGGTCTACCTGCGATATTTATTTGTGGGGCAATTTAAAGGGTAAAGTGTACTGTAACAATCCGCATACAATTGAAGAGTTGAAAATGAACATTCGCAATACGATTGCGGAAATCACACCAAATGGATTGGCAAAAGCTTTCCAAAACATGTTGAGACGTGCTGAGTTGTGTATCGAAGTTAATGGTGAACATTTTCACCACTTGCTGTGAACTAATGAATGTCCACTATGTTGTTATTAATTTACCTTTCTGTATTCACATGGGACCTCTTTTATCTTGGCCACCTGTACATATAGGCGGCTGAAATTCTAAATCCGCCCCTGGTTACTCCTTTTTTGTCGACGTATCGATTGTCACAAATAAACTCCTTGGGCCCTTTCTTCAATATTTGTGCGCCGGTGACTTAACGCAAGGGCGGAATCGAACATGTTTGAAGAATAATGCAGTTTTCGAAAATTTGAGCTCTGTTAACTAGTGCTGTCAAATTAACGGTTACTTTTGATTGTAATCATTTTAACCAGTTAATTAACCTTCTATCTATAATATGTACTCAGAACAACAAAAAACAAAACAATAGAGTTGTTTTCAACAGTAGAATCGAAAGAATTAATTAAATAATGCATTTATATTTATATACATATTGGTTATAAATTTAAAGTCTCGCTGGGAATTTACAGTCATGCGCAAAACTTTCTGCGCAGCCTTAACCAGCAAATTAGTCTCATATCACTACTGGTAACGATTTTTTTAATTTAACACGTTGATTGCCAACTACGAGATATCTCGTAGGTTGTTTACTTGCCCAGGACGCCTACTACGAGTTATCTTGTCCCTTCATTACTTGCCATATTTGTACAGCTAGCATAACACTGTAATTACGAATAGATGACGACCTCAGGAAAGAGAATAAAAAATCAGAAAACACTTAAACATTAAAAAAAATCATTTCTTAAGCCATTTGATTAATTGTTAAAGTTTTTAATAATATAACATGATTAAATCAAATTGGCTCTGTAGACAGGAAACGTGGCAGTCAACGTGTTAAAAAGTACAATATGAGCAGTTTACAGTATCCAAACAAGAATTAAATTTTTTCTTTTTAGAAAACTGCAATAGAAATATAATCGACTGTAGCAGTTTTTCAATTTGGTAGTTGAATTTTTCACAACTTACAATGAAAGTAAGGATCGGTTTGTTGACAGTAATTTATATTTCGATTTTGAAAAATGAAATAATTATATTAATATAATTGTTTTTATTTAGCGGAATCAGGATTTTTGTCTATAACAGAACTGAACGGTGTTGGTGGACGTTCACTTTTTGATGAGTCTGAACTGACATTAGATCCACTACATTTGCATTGATGATGATATAATTTTAGCGACTTTTGTTTTTCTCGTTTAGGTTTTCTAATTCTTGGATACGGAGTTTTAGGATACACTTTTCTCGGATTTCTTGGTTTTATGCCGGCAGGTTCTTTACATTTCTCACAAATGAATTTAAGTCGCCTTTTATCCATACTACTAAAAGTTGGTCGTGACAGTATTTTCTTCCAAATTTTTTCTGCTTCATTTATATGAGATTTATCACAAGATTCAATATATTTATTGTATTTCGAAGTGCAGCAAAAATGATGACCTTCTTTTTTTAACAATCCTGTCGAAATACCAAATTTTAATGCCGAATTTAAGATGCCTGCAACAAATGGCTTTTCGTTTGCCGGTGAAAACTTCTTGACTACCTCGTCACTCTTTTTACTTCTTAAGAAACACGACGAAACATTTACTATTCTATTCAGACACCGCCTAATAGTGCTTTCCAAATAACTCGCATTTACGGCATCCTTTTTTCTTGTCACACTGGTGTTTAATGACACTTTTTTTTTATTTACACCATGATTCAGTTGTTTATCACGTTTCCGTGAAGAATAGGATTTTTTTTGAGGTGCCATATGAAATAAAATATATCAAATGTAATTTTAAATTAAAAATTTTTCATGTCAGAGAAAGTAAAATAAAAATTGACGCCTAATAAACCTAAGCCAACTAGTTATTTTATTATTTTTCGATTGTTTCCGCTCAGTGCACTATTTCCATCGTTTGCTATCAAGCGAAGATAATAAAGGATAGAGAATAGGGATGTTGACTGTGCTTAAATAAAAATCATAATTTTAACGTTAAGTGGTAGTTTCTATGATAGAAATACTAAAAAAACACTATATTTTTCCTTATATTTAAGGAATTTAAATAATATTTAATAAATAAAACCTAATAAAAACACTCTCAAGTCACGTGACAACAGACACCAATCAGAGCGCATGACGTCATATGTTCAGCCGCTGTCAAAAAACTTCAGTGTTTGGTTAATATTTAGTGTGTAATTTATTCGAAAATTTCTTTAAAAAAACACTGCAAGGAGTTTTAACGTCATGGAAAATGTATTTATTAAGGCTAATAGTTCGAAAACTTAGAATTCATCTTTTATAGCAAGAATTACGAAAACACTTTTCATAACCTCATTAATTTACTAGCGCTTATGAGCACAGCCTCCTACTTTGTGACCGCATCTATAGAATGGTAGCTCCTGTGTAAACTTTTGAGCTTCCTTTGGTATGAACAGGTGACGTCACGCGACTTGTATTGGCTTTTTGGACCGAAATTTGAAACGGGATTTAAAATACATGATTTTTAAGGCTTGAGTTGTATTTAAATAAAAATAATAAATATTTGTAGCAATATTAGGTACTTATGCACGATTTAAAACACTTTCCCAAAAATAGTCAACATCCCTATTCAATAAAGGTATATTCTTTTGCAACCGGCAAAGCTCTTAATTTTGACGGTATTAAATATCAATAGTATATTACACCACAAGAGCAGAAAGTTGAATTTTCTGCACTGCGTCACATGATGCCCGAGGGCATCATATATCGCGCAGTGCAGGACTTTCATCTTCTGCCCGTGTGGTGTATACTATTTTTCTTTATACCCGGTTGAATATATAAAAAGACTAATTACTTTCAAGTGAGCAATGTTGAGGCTATACTTAATGACACATGGATCTAATAATGTCCACGTAACAACAGCAGTTGGCTACCTACTACGCGACCTGACAAACGTCAGTCTCACGTATCAGTGCGCATGACAATACTGTTAAGGCCCGTCTATACAGACGATATGCGAGTAATTCCAGCTGTGATTACAACAGTGCATAAATGTTATACTTTCTGCTTTAAAATCGAATCAGGAAGTGCGTACTTTCGGCATGGTATGAAAAAAAAATATTATCGACATCACAGCGTCAATAATCAGTGGCTTACGCAACCAAAATTTTGATTCCAGTAACTGTCCTAATAGATACCTATATATCAGTGTTCCTGACTTTTTTGTATGTTTGTCGTGCGGAGTCGAGCCCAATGCATTTCCATGGTCCTTATCATGTAAATCCTATTGTCCATCCATCTTGTCTCCCAGTGTCACGTGTAACGGGATTATTTTTTTTTCAGTTTAATTTTTTAGCTTATTTATATTATTATTAAAATTATATTTAACCTTGTTTTTTAAACAAGACGTGGTTAAATACACTAATCGGTATAGTAACCAAAAAGTGGTATATTAAAAATATTAAATGTATATTAAAGAAATATTAGAAAAAAACTTTGATAAAGACAAGCTTTTGTTGCGGAGTACTAAAAAGGATAAAAATAATTTTAAGGTAGTTGTCGTGGTTAAGACATACCGTCAGAAAATTCTTAATTTTTGTATACTTATTAAGGACATGATAATACAATTACCCTGAAAATTTGAAGTCGATCGACCGTATATAATCCGAGATAAATTCAATTAAAAATTGGATAATTAAGATTGATTGTATACGATCTCTATAGTTCTGAACCAGTTTCTTATTTATAAAAAAAGAACTAACTGTCAGAAACTTTCCAAAAACTGACAGTCTTTCAATGCATTTGTTATGAGTTTAAAAAAAATAAGAATTTTTTTTTGACCGTCTAATTATTTATAAATAACGGTTTAAAGTTCAACAATTTATAGAAAAGTTATATATGCATATATGAATACTGTATGGGTTACGTTTCCACGAGTACAGTCTTGCGTACAAATTATGGATCACTTAGCCACAAGCTAGTATACTTTTGTGGCGCGCATAATCTATAACTTTCTGACAATATTGTACCACGACAACTACCTTAGACAATTTAAGTTCATAATTTGGTTGTAAGCTCTATTATAGCCACAGCCAGCACTTTTATTTTCAAAATTTTAATTACGACTTTTGGCCGCCATATTGGATATTAAATTCCGTCACACAGTTTACTGTATCCTACTTGTCATACCCTCTCATTTAAAAACCCATATCAATGGGGTGATAAATAGACGATCCGCCATTTTGTGTCTGCTGCCATTTTGGATTTGGAATGAAGTCACACCTGCTGATTGTATTGTACTTGTCGCACCCTTTTATTTGATACCCATGTGGATAAAAAACCAGTAAAATTTTTATCGTAAGCATTCCAATTTGTATATTAATAAAAAAAATTACAACAAACCAAATATAGATTATTATTCATTGCTATAACAGTAATATCAAAATTGAAATTTATGATTCGCAAATCACAAAGACAAATGAATGCTAACCGTTTTTTTACAGTTCAACTGTCATTAATTTTTTAATAAGGCACAACGGATATAGGCCGCGTGCTGAGCTGCATCCCGTTTGAAAAATCCGGTGGACTTATTCCGATTGATGATGATTTAAGCTCAAGACTTAAAGAATGAAATTCTGAAGGTTGCCGATACAAAATGGCGCGCAATTTTTCTTTAACCCGACTATGGAAATTATCATGTAAATCGCTTGATGTGTTTGTATGTCGCTAAAAACGCCAGAGCTACTAAACAGATTTGAATGCGGTTTTTATCATTCGATAGCTCATTTCTTAGAAAAAATGTAGGTCTATAATAACTGGCTGACCCGATTTCGTCCGGATGAAAATCGGACTGAATTCACTACACTGAATAGATCTGAATGAGGGTTTTACCATCGGATAACTGATTCATTGAGAAAATTAGGGCCCGGATTCGTTCTTCAAACGAGATGTAGCCCAGGGCCTGCACCAATATATAAACAGATATAACAAAACAGCATCACAATTTGTACAATTTTAAAAGTTCGTTGGATATGTACATCAAAATTATATAATTTTGTTTTCGTGTAACTGATCAGATAAATATTGTTTGATATATTTGCATTGGTTAACTTTTTACTAGGCGAATTAGTACAGACACTCATAAACGCATTAAAAAATGTTGGTGCTTAATGGACAGGTGTAGAACTCGGTCTTAGACGTCGCCAACTGTTAAGGTTACACAAGCCTGGTACCAATTTATTTATGAAATTATACCAGGCCTAGTTAACTTGAAGAGTTTATGGCCTATGATTGGATTAATAGTATAAAAATAAATAAATCGCACGAACTTGATCCTATCAAAATTCTTCAACCGGTTTTGTGATACTCGGCATTGATGGCGGAGATTTGGGAACATCGGGTAAATTCATGTGCAACGCTTTCAGTCTGCGCTCGATGTCTTCGTGTTGATTTTCGGGAGTTTTAACAGCTGCCTGTTTTCGCGGCGACGCAGTCGGCGTGCCTCCAGTCGGCGGTGCTTCGTCTGACGCCAGCAGATCCGCCAATTCTTCTTCCAAATCAGAATCAGTTGATTCATCGAGTTTTAATGAAAGACCGCTTTGTATGTCTTTATGAATGTCCAACATCTGCAACAGAAAGTCACAGTTCAGAAAAAGAAATTGTAAAAAAAAACATTTCTAAAAACAAGCTTTTATTTAAATGCTCTAAAAAGAAGAAAATAAACTTTAAATTAAATTAAACGCACCAATTTATTACATCACGCAATTTATATGATATAAAAGCCTGTTGCGAGATTACCTATTTTATAAAAAAACATATTTTTTTTCTTAGAATAAGGCTGTTTAACGTTATGTGGTAATTTCTGTATGATAAAAATACTAAAAAACACAATATTTTTCCTTATTTTAACCCCCGATGCAAAAATAGGATTATTATAAGTTTGACCGCTATGTATGTGTGTGTGTCTGTCTGTAACACTGTATAAGTTCTTAAACGGATCAACCGATTTGGATGTGTTTTTTTTTTATTTGAAAGCTGGTTTTCTAGCGGTGGTTCTTTGACATGTTTTATCAAAATCAGTTCAGCCATTTCAAAGTCATCAGCTTTTTTCTTATAAAAAGTTTAAAAAGTATGAAATAAAACGGCTTATGTTTAACTTACTACCAGATATAGTAACATATAGCAGACAAAAATAGTAAATGATCACCAAAATGAAACCCGCATATTAATGTAAAATTATAACCAGAGTTTTAACATCTTGCTATCCTATTTTAGCAAAATGACCCCAAATAAATCATTCTTAACCCGAAAGTAGTAAATGATCACCAAAATTAAAACAGCATTTTAATGTAAAATTATAACCAACGTTTTTACATCTTGCTATCCTTTTTAAGCAAACTGAGTCCAAAAAAAATCATTGTTCCCCCAGAAATAGTTAACAAACACCAAATTATTAGGCCACATTTAAATTTAAAATGACATGCAAAAAATAACATCTCGTTATCCGATTAAAGTAAATTACCCTCAGGAAAAAATATTTGACAAACACAGTAAATTAAAACTAATAATAAACAGTATAAAGATCTTAAAACTAAAAGCATTTAAAAAATCTTAAGAAGAATCAGTCTTCTGTAATAATTTACTGCACAATTAATGCTTTTTTAGCTTTGGCTGGTCGTCCTCTTTTGCGCTTCATGCCAATAGGAATAGCTCTGGCCTCTGAAGGTGGCTGGACGTGCTTAAGCCGAATCGCCAATCCGACGAGATGCTTACAAATGTAATCTTTGAGAAACTTTGGGCAATTGCATGTGCCGTGTAACCAATTTTCCTTTACTCGGGGCATTATAACTTCCCACTCGCTAAAATGTTGCTCTTTGTATTCGTCAAAGGTCTCCCACGGCTTTTCATAATTTTTGCAATCTAAATCCGACCCAGCTGGAATTCTGTATGAGCAAACTAGCTCAGTGCTATTCTTTAATGGCACCTGCTTCGACAGTTTTGCCCATTGGTAACTTTCTGTCCACGTCTTTAAAGATACTGTCGGCAATTCAGCGAACCGTCTCTCAGAATTAGTCATGTATTCATTAGACCAGTCCTTGACTATATCAGAAGCAATTACTAAGAACCGCGCCAAGGGATGACGCTCACGAAGCGTGCCACCATCTTTTATTGTTTTATTGAAAGATTCTAGAGCATTGTTTGTAGCAGGAGTCCCCGGTGATGCGCCCAAATACCAGCAACGATTTAGTATGAGCCATTCGTTTTCAAAGTATGTAACAAAATCATTTTCGGCTTTCCACTTGTTCAAAAATTTTTCGCTGGCTCGATCAAATATTTCCTGAGTTGAGGCACACTGTAAAGCATCAATATCTTGTAAAATCTCTTTTGGGATTTCTTTTGCACACTTTGCTCTACTCTTGTTTGTATCTTCTTTTTCGCATGCGCCCAGCACATTCTTATGACTGTATCCGTTCCAAACGTGCACGCAAAGGCAGTTTGTATAGCCTTCGCTGCATCACAGACCAAAACTTTACAAGTTAAAGTGTCTGAGAAGATTGAGGAAACTGCTTTTTTTAAAGCGGAAAATAAAAATATGAAATCTTCCGTTCGTTCTGCTGTTGTCACAGCTAATCCAAATGGGTGAAAATGTTTATCTCTGTCTGTAGTTCCAATCACAAGTACTGGAAACCCTTGCCAAATGAGCTTATATGTGGCATCCGCGTGAAGAACAGAACATTGGCGTGATAGACCGATTAAATATTTTGTCGTTAACATGAACCGGAAATTCTGATCTAAATCATCTTCAGAAATTTCATAGGCCACAACAAAAACTTCGTGATCGTCATCAGGTACTTTAGAGTTTTCTTTTAACCATAATTCAAGCTGTCCCAAGCTTATTACCGACGGCCCGTATTTTTTCTTACGTATAATTTTAAGATAATTGTTTAACTGTAACTTAGTCGGCAGAACTAGTCCATCAATTTTACTTAAGTTCTTCATAATAGATTTAGGTTTCAAACGCAGTTCGAATAGTTTTTCTATTTCCTTTTTCGTTGCCTGATTTATTCCACTAGTCGACTGATAGTCACTATTTTCATGGTCGTGACATGTTTCAGTACGAAATAATAATATATCATCACACGATGCGTCAAATAAAAGATAAATCGCAGCAGAACACTGAATTTCAGCCCGAAGCTTCACTTTGTTACAACGATAATAACGTTTTACTCCTTCTTCAGTCTTATGAATTTTATGAATTGACCAGGTCTTCTCATTTTTGATAAATTCCTCTGCGCTCCGCACAGTTATAAATTTTCTTTCAAAAACCCAAACTTTATTTTGCCTTCGACGTTTTTTCGTATGCTCTGTGATTTTATCTTCGTCTTTATCTGATTCCGATGACGAACTCAACAGCGGAGCACAAGAACTCGGTCCCGCTAAGTTTTCATTAGCCATTGCAAAGATACCAACCGATTGGGTCGGTTGCGCAACAGACAGAAAACAAAACACACCCAATGAACGCAAGTGCTTTCACGTGACTAAATTGGAGATCGTGTCCGAGCGAGCGCGGCGCTTGCGATGCGGTGAGAGGGGGGATTGCAAGCCGGAGACATAACTTAATATGGCATCATAATACTTTATTTGGTAATAAGCCTACATTTTATGGCAACCATAGTAGTTTATTTAGACAGAAATATCGCATTAATTTGCTCGCTAGCATTTTGGTGGTCATTTACTATATTTGGTGTTCGAATACAATTTGAAGAGCAGTCGTGACTAAAATAGGTAGTACTATTGTAATTTTAGACTTAATTTTTCTGGTGTTCAGTATATATTTTTGGTAAAAGAACTAAGGGTATCAAAGCATTTTGTGGTGGTCATTATATTTAACCCCAAATAAAACTTAAATTAAAAATTTTAAAGCCCCCGACACACAAAAAAAAACCTGTAAAAAGTAAAAAATAATATGTATTGACTCTTTAAATTTAATATATAAATACTAATATTATTTTTCAAGCGTGGTCGTATCAGGAGACCGCTAAAAGCCAATTCAGACTAGCCGTTCTCGGTTACGATTCACCGGTCCGGTTGGGAGCTCGACCAATCAGGGCGTAGTCGTTTGACCGCAATCGGAAACGACTACGCCGCCCTGATTGGTCGAGCTCCCAACCGGACCGGTGAATCGTAACCGAGAACGGCTAGTCTGAATTGGCTTTAAGTAAAGCGACGACGCTTGGATAATAATATTAGTACAGTCAAAACCGTTTACGACGACATCGTTTAGAACCACATACCGGTTATATTGACCAAAATCATAGGTCCCGGCTGATTGCTATATGACTGCCTTATAAAAAACACTGCTTTTTACGACATACCACATTAAGCGACTACATTTAATGTAATTTTTTATTTTTTGTAATTTTTTTTTATTTTATTTATATAACATGGATGTCAAACGGACTCTGGGTTCATACAAATGACACTTCTTATTACAAACGAAAAAATAGTTCATTGTCAGATAACATTACATAAAAAATGAAAATAAGAAGACCAAAATAATATATCAGTATTTTGTGCTCAATAAGCAAAAAATTCAATGTTCAGAAATACAAAAAAGAAAAAAAAAAGAAAAAAAATGAGAATTAAATATCCAGAATAAGAATAGTCAGGCAACTTATGTAGTGATAGCCAGAGTTTGTGATATGCTTTTTTTAAATTTCTTTAATTTTTTAAATATCTTCATATCTTGGGAGAATTATATCTGTTAGAACAACCAGCTGTACTGTAAACAAAATTCTTACGCACAGAAGCGTTCCAAACAGACTAAAATTACAGATTTTATGTATACAGAGAAATGATAATGTGAATATGATTCCTATTAATATCTATGGATTTATACGTACAATAATACTACCTACTTAATAAAAAATTACTTTGTACCTTGAAAACATCACCGATTGTTACGACTATCGGTTTTTACGACCAAATATGAGTACACCCTTCGATGTCGTTATAACAGATTTTGATAGTATTTATATTAAATTTAAAGGGTCAACATATTTTTTTCTTTTTAAGTTTTTTTTTGTGTGTTTTTAAATTTTTAATTTAAGTTTTTTCTGAAACATATAAGATATTTATACAGAAAGAACTAAATATCCTGACAGATATTGTAGATTATTAAGAAATTTCTTAGGAAGAACCTAGGTGGCACGATCGAAAAAAGCAAATACTGAGATATGTGAATTGCATTTATTCTAAAAATATTCTAAAAATAAATGCAATTCACATATTTCAGTATTTGCTTTTTTTCGATCCTGTGCCACCTAGGTTCTTCCTAAGAAATTTCTCAATTACCTCAAGGATCATCATCACTCTAAAAAATTTTTTTAGAGTTATCTTTTGCATTGTAGATTATATAGACGGTCGACAACAAAGCGTCGATTAGAATATTAATATAATAATGACTTACAAGGCTTGTCTAATGATATTTTTCTTTAATAGTTAAACTAACAATTTAATTTTTAGTTTTCTTTTGTTTTAATTTCAAAAGTGAAGCACTGCTGAACTCTAGTTGGAATTCGAGCTAGGACTACGACGGTTTACTTTTCGGTTACATCTGCAATATAAAACCTCTACGTTCGGTTCTCTCCATTGTTTATTTGAAACGGTCGGGTCATCGTCACGTCGTCTGTTTAAAGCGACTGGTTCCTTCCATTTGTTACTCGAATGAGTCCGCAGATATGAGCTTGTTCGTGGCGATTGAAGAAAGCTTGGATGTGGAGTTTTACGATATATTTTCTTAGGCACTTCCGTTCTTTTATGATGCATTATTTTCACTTTTTTAGAATTAAAACTCGACTTTCTACAACTGTCACAACGTTTAATTGCGTTTTTCAACCAGTTTTTATTTGAATTAAGTTTTTCAATTATCCTTAAATTGTTTAATTGATTTCTTTTTCTACGATTGCGACGGTTACACAACTCTCGATGTTTTTCAAATTTACATATTGGACAACAGTCTTTTCTTTGAGGCGCCATTGATTAAAAAAATACTACGAATTTTTGATTTCCGAAAATTATTTGACAAATTCAGTACGCTGGATAAAGTAGGTAGTCGCGTCATTGTTTACACTGTTGCCATAGCCGCTTCTATTTATTTCTATATTCTAGATCTGTGGTTCTTACCTTTTAGTGCTGAGGGACTATTTGACAAAATTTCTGTCTTATCAGGGACCACCAACTGGTTGGAAGTAATCATCATACTAATAGTATAAAGAGGGAAGATTTGTATTTTTGTATGTTTGTAATGAATAAACTCAAAAACTACTGTGCCGATTTAAAAAAATCTTTCACCATTAGAAAGCTACATTCACCCTGAGTAACATAGGCTATATTTATTGCTAGAAAATATTAGGGATCCTTACTAAAACTTTAGTAACGTAACCCAAGGTGTAAAAAAACTGCCATAAAACATCTTTCGTCACATGCGCTGCGGAAACTATTGATGATAGAACAAAAGTATGTTCTACAATATTAAAGAACATATCAATAACTACAAAAAACTTCGCGATACTATAACTATTATCGTTATGTCACAATAACCACTTTTTACATTTTAATAATCTATATACATAAAAGACGATGTATATGTAATCTATGGACTCCAAACGGGTAGACCATTTTTGATGAAATTTTCAGACAATCTTTAGATTAGCCCAGCGGGTGATCTTCTGAAGTTTGGTAGCGATCGGATCAACAGAATTTTTTTAATTTCTTTCTGGGAAATAAAATTTTTCTTCGATTTTTGAACATTCACAAATAAAAGCGATTGAATTCGCGCAAATTCAATACACGTTGAGAATTTAATGATAATGATTTTCATCTTTGATATCCTATATATTACATTTACACCCCGGCGAAGCCGGACTGGGCCGCTAGTATACAGTAAATGTAAATGAATAAAGAATTGTTCTATCCATATATAAAACACATACAGTACAATCTCGGTAACATGAACACAAAAAATCCTGAGGAGTTCATACTGTAAGAACTCAAATAAGCACTTACAAAAAATAAAAGAAAACCACAAAATTGAATTATATATAATTCGTAATGAAATGTTTTCTCTAATGTAATCATAAGATTAAATTTTTTATAATGTTAATAATAACAACCTTCAATTATCCTTGTAGCTAAGGAACAACAATTTAGAAAATATTACATTATAGAGAGAGAGGGTTATTGTAACAAAGCTTACTACAATAGCACCCCCCCCCCCGCGCGTGGGAAAAATTGCTATGGAAAAATTATTTTCCAAACCAACTGCAAAAACCCACGCGCAGGAAACAATGAAAAATTTCAGAGTATATTAAATAAAATTGAAATAATATACATTAAAAAATACATATTAAAAAAGAGTTAATTGTCTATGTTAGCAACTTTTAAGCGATCACAAGAAACACTATCTTGATGACCATTAATGTCTAAAATAAAGTATTTATCACTTTTTGAAATAACACGGAAAGGTCCACTATATGATGGTTTTAAATTTGAAAATGCATTAAATTATAGAGAGAGAGGGTTATTGTAACAAAGCTTACTACAATACTACGGGTATGTTTATATTATCGAGGTTCGCAAGAAACATGTACATCCATATTAATAATTGTACACAGTATACTACATAGTGTATAATATTAATACTCATCGAAGTTTAAGTCCATTTTTTTAAATAATTTTAATAAATAAATTAAAAAGTTAACACATCAAATTTGTCCATAATTCCCATTAAACTTTAAAATTAATATTAATACTTTTTGCTTGATCATGTCTCCAGAAACTGGCATATTCCTTTCGCGTTGGGCAAGGAAACATTTATAATGTAAACTTTCCATTTCTGGAAGTTCAGATTTCTTTAAAGTGCATTTTTTTGTTGGTTTTGTTGTATTAGCTACTCTTTCAACAATTTTTGCTCTTAATTGAACAAATTGTTGACGTAGCAATGTCATACTTTTTTGACAGTAAAGTCACTCCTAAACCTTTATTGGCATCTTCTATAAGTTTTGCTTTTTCAGAAAGAGAAAGACATTTTGATTTTCGTTTTAGTTTGGTCACATCAAACTGATCAATGCATGAAATAAAGTACGATTTAAGTAGCTATGTACATCACAGCCACCTAACTTAAATTCACTTTCACATACTAACACACTATGTATTTACTGAAGGAACTGAAGGAAGACTAAACAGTAGCAGAAAAACTTAGGCGGCGAAACAAACAACAAACAGGCTCTAACGAATTTGTTCTTGTTCATATGTGGCGTCTAGTTTCAAATTCAGTCAGATTCAAAAATATAATTTTTTCAGTATGTAATTTTTAGTGTATTTGCCATATGGCAACATACACTATTGGCGTCGGTCGGATGGCGGGACCTAGGGGTCGGACCAAAATTTCTCGACGTTTCATAACCTCCTAAACACTTTGGCACCATTTTTAAAAATGTTTATATATATATGTATATATATATTTATATATATATATATATATGTGTGTGTGTACGCGCGATAACTTTCGAAAGAGTTAATTGATTTCAACGAAATTTGGGCCACGTGTTGAAATCCATCACCGCAAGAAGCCTATTTAAAATGGGCCTAATCGGGCTATTTTAAAGGTAGTTTTTAGGGGTTGAAAACTGTTTTTGGGCCCCAAAATACCGAAAAAATTCTCCGAATCGTTTCAAAATTGAAATTTAACCCTCTGGTGGTGATTAAAAAGTGTCCCCACAATTTTAATAAAATCGGCCCGACAGGACCGGATTTACAAATTTTATGAAAACACTAGTTTACAGATAGTGACTTATTTATTGAAGGGTGTATTTAATTCGGTGTAGACGTTAGATTGATAATAATATTACAATTAAGAAAAAAATGTTATTTTAGGGGGTGTATTAAGGGGTTAAATTTTTTATTTTGCCCAAAAACAAACTTAATTTCACATAATAAAAGTATAAAACCACACGGCCCTACACAAGCAAATACACTATATTGTCGGCAGGGTTTTGGCACTGCGACCCGGGTTTTTATTATTATTATTACGTGAATAATACAGTTGTCAAAATTTAAAGCAATATTTGATAAGTATAGCAAACACCATATTGATTTTAAATTCATTCGTTTTAGAATAAAAAAAAAAATAAAATAGACAGAAAATTTCCTTTTAATTAAAGTGGATCTGGCGGTGTTTGAAATTAGACGACAGATATCATCGACAGTATACGCTGTTCATACTACAGAGTAGTCAATGGAGAAAAAATTATGTTCATATTACTGAGTCGTTCATAAGAGTGCATATTTACATTATCGCGATTGTACTATGTTTTTAGGATGGCTTCGCCGACCACTTTGGATGCTTCCAGGGACCACCAGTGGTCCGCGGACCACAGGTTAAGAACCAGTGTTCTAGATTATCGACGCTCGATAGCACAGGCGAACATAGGCCATTATTGGTCGTGTTCGTTGGCATTTTTTGCGTCCATTTTTTTTATTGCGCGTGCGCAAAAAACGGGAAATATTTATTTATGTGCAAACTCGTAAACAATTTGACAAATAACCAAAAAAAAATAAATAATATAAATATTATTTATTTTTTTGGTTATCTGTCAAGTTGTTTACGAGTTTGCAGGTAAGTAAACAAAATTTCCCGTCTTTTTTGCGCATGCGCAATAAATAAAAATGGACGCAAAAAATGCCAACGAACACAATCATTGTCTAATTAAATTAAAAATTAAACGACATCACAAAACATCCAGCAGTAGAGGTGGAATTTGAATCTACGACAGTTTGATCCAAAGGTCAGCACGCTAACCATTACACCAAGCCGTCCTTATTTTTCAAGTAAAATTCCCCATTGTCTGAACTAAACTAGATAAAAAATAAATGCTTTTTTTTAATGACAAAGTTATTGATGGTTAGAGATCATTTTATACGGATGATTTTAAGATTAATAAAATATTCACATAATTATTATGTTAATTTTATAAACAACTTTCTCTACGGGAAATAATTTCGTTTATTAATGTGAAATATAGAGGAAATATATATCTTTTCAAGACACTGTTACAGTAAAATCCAATGATTGTTTGCCAGGGTGAACAAGTTAAGAATCATATACTGTGTAAAGTGTACATTATAAAATAATATAACGGGTGTCCCACGAAACGCTTCACATGATAAGTCCATAAAAACAAGCATAAACCATTGTAGTAATCAGGTCCCCTGTTTCCACTGGGCACTTTGGGAAAGTGTCCAGGACCCCGCGATCGATGGGGCCCCCTAGTTCGTGCCACATCAACATCTATAAACATGTATAATGAATGCTAAAAAAGTAACTTTTCTGGATTACATTATAATGACGTATTCATTTCATGTGCCTATAAAGAAATAAAAATAACAGTTGAATAAATCTACTTTTTGCCTGTTTCAATAAAATAGTTCTTTGTAATAATCATAGGGGCCCCATTATCCTAAAGTGCCCGGGGCCTTAAATAGGTTAAATACGGCCCTAGTAGTAACAATAGTGATGAAAGCTTTGCTGGCGTGATTTTGAAAAAAATTCTGTTGCAAAACTCAATTGATATCTTATACTTCACCTCCTAGGACCGTTTCATTTCGGGGTTTGTAAATGTATTTATTTATTGTATACGACAAGTAAAGGCATTGGTGTCTATTACATCAAATTAAATTAAACGATATCACAAAATATTTATGAGCGGAGGTGACACTCAAACCCAGATGGCTTGATTTAAAGGCTAGCACGCTAACTGCTACATCAAACTGCAGAGTCGGACTGAGCCGGAAGGGCCCGAATGGCTCCCCACAAGCCCGGGACTCGAAACTGGATAATGGGTAGATGGGATATTTTTCTATTTCATTTCTCTCTATAATTGTATGAACGAATTATCTGATCTAGTTTACATTTAGGTCGCAAGAGCTGGGACCTAGCCTGCGTGGGGGGTCCGCGCAGGCTGGAGCCCGGCTGGAAAACGCCACCTCGACTATATGGTCAGTCCGACGCTGCCAAGCTGTCCTAATTATCAGTGTTGTAGGCCCTATTTTAGATAGAACTAATGGTATTGGAAAAACGTAAAATGTTTTGCGACGTGTACGAATATTAATTAGAATTTTGTATAATTTACATTTTTATGCCATTTAAAACGCGATTAAAACTGCTATCAATTTTATATTAATGACAGAAAACACATGGAAAAACGTATGATAGATCAAGGTAATATAGAAGATTACGAAACACGTTATCATAATAATGTTTACCCATGGAAAGATATACAACATATTGTACTATTGTCGTGGTCATTTTTCTTCTTCTTCTTTTTAATTTACATAATTGACACGGTTATTAAAAAATTAACGCTTATATGTAGTGAGTAATGACATAATATGACTAAATAGTATCTTTTCTCGTGACGGAATATATTGTATTTTATTGTCAAGGAAAATGATTAATGTTATTAAATAATGCATTTAGATAATTCCTACGCATCGGTCACATAATTTTACTGTTCCATGAATGCATCTTTCTCATTTGGAAAACCCATTGCATAATCGTAACCGAAAGTTTTTATACTTGTCAATAGATTAATTATTGATCGAACTAATTTACGGTAGAAAGTGACCAAGAAAATTATACTTACAAATTCTACATTGGTGCAGGTGCAATAAATAAATATTAATTAAAAAAATGCAAAGGGCGGTTGGGTGTCTGTTCTATAGCTTTCGTCTGACTCAACGTCAAAGAACGACCGAAAAAAAAAAAAATAAAAAAAACACGCTTTAATAGCAAAGCGAACTAAAAAGTAAAAAATATTTTTTTATTGTAAAAAAGCGTGGGGTGTTTGATATCAACTGGTATAAATATTTAATTGGTAGCTATTTGTAAAAGTCGAGTTAGTATAAAAATAGTAATAAGCATCCCACGCTTTTTTACAATAAAAAAAATATTTTTTACTTTTTAGTTCGGTTTGCTATTGACGCGTGTTTTTTTAGTTTTTGTAGACTATTATTTATTTTTTAGTCTTATTTTTTATCCTGATGACGCTGATCAGGGTAATGGAACAAACTTATTAAATTATTATATTGTCATCGGTCCTTGACAAGTGTGCAAAGTTTCAGTTTAATCTGACGTTTTGAAGTGGGTGAACTTCACGTTCAAATATTCCGTCACAAACAAACATGCATGTGAAGCTAATAAAAGCGTGTTAAAATTTTGTATTTTCCGCTTGTTTTCGGCAGAGGAGTTATTCTATAAACTATGATTTCGCATGCGAAAACCTGGTTTTGAAATTAAGTGTTATAGTTTGAAGAATAACCCCCCTGATCTGATCAAATCATTTATCACATCCGGTCGTGTGCAGGGGGCTTTAGAATCACAAAGACTTACATCTTGTACGTCGGTAACTGCCTCAGCCGCAGTATCTTCGTTTAGGCCAGCGTCGTTCAGCGTGCTTTTGAGCGCAGCAGCGCCGCGGCGATACGCGTCGAGAACTCGCGCATCCGTCTCGGCGTCGCGCACGCGTCCAGTCAAAACTCGAACATTGTCGAGCGTCGCGACGCGACTGTTGATCGTCGTTTCGATTGCGTGCTTCTTGCGCAAACAGCTCTTCGCCTGTAAACAAAAAAATCATGTCAGTGACGTCTTTGGACACTGCTACAGATGCGTCACCCGAAGGGCGCATAGTTTGATGCTGTTTTATTTTAAAACAAGTTGACAACACAGACATAACATAAATTATCTTCCGCTTAACCTCCTCTGTGTAAGTGGTGCTATGCTGTATGTTTTAATACTAGCGGCCCGGACCGGCTTCGCCCGGATTTGTAGGTCGCCTATTAAAGATGTTATGTTTCATTGGATAAGGATTAATATTGTAGCAAACATTGTTACACTAACATTGATAAAGATGTTCCTAATTTTTCAAATCCATTAATAGTGATGTTGACTATTTTTGGGAAAGTGTTTTAAATCGTGCATATAAGTACCTAATATTGCCACAAATATTTATTATTTTTATTTAAATACAACTCAAGCCTTAAAAATCATGTATTTTAAATCCCGTTTCAAATTTCAGTCCAAAACGCCAATACTAGTCGCGTGACGTCACCTGTTCATACCAAAGGAGGCTTAAAAGTTTACACGGGAGCTATCACCATCCTATAGATGCGTACTCTGTGCTCATAAACGTTTAGTAAACTGAGGTGATGAAAAGCTGTTTCGTAGTCGTTGCTATAGTTACATGTAATTCGACGTTTCCTATAAACAAATAATAATAAATTACACACTAAATATTAACCAAACAATGACAGCGGCTGAACATATGACGTCATGCGATCTGATTGGTGTCTGTTGTCACGTGACTTGAGAGTGATTTTATTAGGTTTTATTTATTAAATATCAATTAAATTCCTTAAAAATGAGGAAAAATATTGTGTTTTTTAGTATTTCTATCATAGAAACTCCTACTTTTCGTTAAAATTATGTTTTTATTTGAATACAGTCAACATCCCTATTAATGCAGATTATGTGTTAACGTATTTTCAAGTTTAAAATCATCGTATAGTGGACCTTTTCGAAAAGTGTTAAATACTTTATTTTAGACATTAATGGTCGTTAAGATAGAGTTTCTTGAGATCGTTTAAAAGTTGCAAACATAGACAGTTCACTCTTTTTCAATGTGTATTTTTTTACTGACTTGTACATTATATTTTGATTTCATTTAATATAGTCCGAAATTTATCATTTTGTTTCCCGTGCGTGAGTTTTTTGCAGTTGGTTTAGAAAATAATCTTTCCATTACAATTTTTCCCATGCTGGTGTAGCAAGCATTGTTACATTGACCCTCTCTCCCTATAATGTAATGTTTTCTAAATTGTTTTCCTGAGTTACGAGGAAAATTGAATGTTGTTATTAATAACATTATAAAAAAATAAATTTTATGATTACGCATTTGAGAAAACACTTATCTACGAATTATTTATAATTCATAATTCATTTTATTATAGTTTAACAGTCTTTAATATTTTTTGTTCCAATATATATTTTTAACGTGGAGGGAAAGTTTGGTTGAGGAACAGTTGAAAAAAGAAGCTTTACCGACGTTTCGCTTGTGGCCTACGTTTCGAAAAATATATTTCCATCTTCAGGGCCTCAGGCTAGTCAAAAGGTGGTAAACTGTACTAATCTTAGATACATGATCATAATCTATGGGTTAATAATTTGTATATAAAAAAACACAATACTTTTCATTAAAATAGTTTTGCAAACTTCAATAAAAATAGTCTATTTGTTAAAAAGTCACAGTACAATTTACCACCCTTTGACTAGCCTGAGGCCCTGAAGATGGAAATATATTTTTCGAAACGTAGGCCACAAGCGAAACATCGGTAAAGCTTCTTTTTTCAATTGTTCCTCAACGAAACTTTCCTTCCACGTTAAAAATTATAGTTTAACAGTTGTCGGTAATATTAAGTAACGTAGTGGCGCTGATGTCTCTGAATAGAATAGAATAAAATTAATTTCCACCTATTATATTACGTAACTGACCACTAACGGTGCGAAGTTTTCGCACGGGTCTGCTAGTGTTAGAATATTTATTATTTCAGAAGGTCTTAAATTGTTTGAACACTTGTTTTTGTTATACGAGAAAAACTCGCAAAAAAAACTAGGTATCCCTCTTAGCGGTGAAGCATTCACATTTACATAGGCCTAGCTAACAAAACAGTTCAAGTTCAATGGATCGAAACAAAATTATAACACTTGTGTTTATTTTTTCCGGTAAACCGCTTCTTGGAAATATATATACAGGGTGTCTCAACCGACGTTGGCTAACATGGGTAACTTTGTTATTAGTGGAGATAGAAAGTCGGTTAAATGGGCAAAGTAGTGCAGGAAATTGGGCTCATTAACATCCCATCGAAAAAACAATTAAATTTTGATACCCTATGCATTTATTCAGAAAATAGTGAAAATTGCCATTTATGAAAACTGGCCATAACTTTTTTATTAATAAAGATATTTGAAAATTTCATTGACCATTCTTTGATAACTTTTTAAGGTCTTTTCAGTGGCGTAGGTTTAATTTTTTTATTTCCACTACATAATGAGATATTGACATGAACTTTGGTTTTTCTTATGGACGACATTTTTGATTTTCAGATATTCGAATTCTGCTTGTTTTTCTGAATAATTTGACATAGCATATCCTATATCTAAACCAATCAGAAGCTACAAAACTGACCAAAATAGCTTTTTGATGTTATCCATACCGATCATAGTGTGCCGTGTAAAACAAAATTTGTTGAAACAAATACATACCGAAAGGTTAACAATCTGTCGAGCGATCGCTACAGTTTTGCTAATTCATTTTGTTTGATTTACTCTCTAAGATGGCTCAAGCATTCTCAAATTTGGAGAAACAGGCTATTTTTGCGCATACATTCAGCGTAACAAAAATACCACGTGGGCTCAAGCAGAATACTTGAACCTTTATGCAGAAAGGCGACAGCCTTATTCAATATAATAATAATAATAATAATAATAATAATAATAGCGTTTATTGCTTAGCGCAAATGGTCAGAAATCAGTCTTTGTAGACTGGTCTGCCTTTCTGACCGGTAAATACAATAATATACAAATTTTATCTCTCGTCAAAGTAGACAAAGTCACAAAAACACATACATAAAAATAACAATCTAGGACATACATTCACAAAATCCAGGTAGATCAACTCACGATAACACGATATTTATCTGTGTTCAGCTGTCTTTTGTATATAAAATTTGTTATCAAAATTTTAATTTTGTTTGCTTTCCAAAACAACACTTTGTTTAAAATATCTGCCAGGTCTGGTGAACAGGACATATCATTTAAGAGTTTTGGGGCTACATATGAGAAGGATTTTTGGAATTGAGATGAACGGGATAAAGGCAATGTAAATAAGTCATAACGGGGACTGTAAGGATTTTGGCTGGCAGACAGTTTTGCAAGTAGATACTGGGGCTCATTAGATTTTAACATTTTTACTAAAAAGTTGCAAAAATGCATTAAACCCCTATGATACATATCAAGCAAATTGTGCTCAATAATTATCGGTGTTAAATTATGGTTTCGATATGGAATATTATATATGAATCTTATACATGCATTCTGCATAATTTGTAATTTATTTCGAGTGGCAAAATCTAATGAGCTCCAGTATGCAACATCACCGTACTCGATCACTGGAAGAATGAGTGAGTTAACCAACCTAGACTTAATCTCTGTTGACATAAAATTTCCAAATCTGCGAATTACTCTTAATCGATGAAATGCTTGTTTGAATTTTAAAATTATGTGCTCAGCAAAATCCAAATGACAATCAAATACCACGCCAAGATTCTTTGCTGAGGAAACATTAAGAACCAATTCCCCGTTTATATATACTGATAGTGTCAGATGTGAAACAGTTTTTACTGTTAGAGAACTACCAATATAGCATACTGATGATTTGGAAGAATTTAACCGCAAAGCGTGATCTCTACTGTAAGTACTAATAGATTGCAAATCATCATTCAGTAGCTGTATAGCGTTTCCGCTATCAGAAATAGAAAACGGCATGTATATCTGTGTGTCATCTGCATACTGCTGGATTTTGCAAAATTTAAGACAATTCGCTATGTCAAAAATATATAAAATAAAAAGTAGAGGTCCAAGTATTGACCCTTGGGGAACTCCCCGTGAGTTTTTTAAAAAATTTAAATTGGAATACTCTGTACTGTTCGACGTCAGTGAGACTGCCTGATACCTATTATATAAATACGAGTTAAACCAGGAGACCGTTTGGTTTGAAAAATCCAGGTAATGTAGCTTTGCCAATAGTAATTTGTGGTCAATAGTATCGAACGCCTTACTGAAGTCCAGCAGTACGAGAGCAGCACATTGAGAATCATCTATGTAAGATCTAATGTCGTCAATAACAGAGGTGAGAGCACTAACAGTACTGTGGTTACGTCTGAAACCCGATTGATGGGAGGGAAACAGTTCATTATTTATCAAAAATGTTGTGATCTGTTTATACACTATCTTTTCAATTATTTTCGAAGCTGCGCAAAGAATGCTGATAGGTCTTAGATCTGAATATTCTCTAGGATTATTAATTTTAGGAAGCGGCCTGACCAATGCCATTTTCCACATATTAGGGAATATCGACTCAAGTAATGATGTATTTATAATATTTAATAAGACATCTAAGCAGACTGGCATGCACAGTTTCAAAACATTAATCGACATACCATCAAAACCAGTTGCATTTGTTGATATTGTAGACAAAATTTCAGAAATTTCCTCCCTTGTAGTCAGACTAAAGCAAAACTGTTCTTTAACATCTGGATGTAAATTACTAAGATATTTATTTAACATATCATTATTTATTTTGAGACTATCATTTGTTATTTTCAGAAAGAAGTTATTAATAGTATCAGAATTTTGTAAGAACTCAGGAATATCATTTGAAGCTGACTTTGTAAATTGTAACTGCTTAAAATTTTTCCATAACAACTTAGAGTTGGTGTTTTTATTTATAAATGAATTAAAATAAGCTCTTTTCTCGGCAATAATTGCTTTTTGTGTTAGTTTTTTTAATGAAATATAATATTGTTTGGTTGACATTTTTCTATCTTTTAAATATTTTTTCCTAGCAAAATCTCGTTTTTTCATCATAATTTTTATGACATACGTGATCCAGGGTGCTTCAGTTTTTCTCTTCTTATTTGTCTGAAGGATATACGGAGCATGATTCTCTAAAATATTGTCTACGTTTGCGACAAATTGTGCAACTTTGTCGTTTACATCTTTTAGGAACTGAATAAATTCATAGGGTGTCAAAATTCAATTGTTTTTTCGACGGAATGTTAATGAGCCCAATTTTCTGCACTACTTTGCCCATTTAACCGACTTTCTATCTCCACTAATAACAAAGTTACCCATGTTAGCCAACGTCGGTTGAGACACTATACATATATTCATTTTATAGATTTCTCAGATTTCTTTCTTAAGTTTAAACAAAATATATACTTCAGGCACCAATTTACCGGAGACACTTGTATAAATACTTATGTTTAGTTTAATAACAAAAACGACTTTATTAAAAAAAAAATATTTGTCAGTAAAATAATTTGGAAATTTTTAACTCTAGCTAGATTGACTGTTTTCTTTTCTTATAAGTATAGTAGGTAGTAAAAATTATACCTTTCAGCTTTTTTTGTTCAGTAGATTCGGAGAAAAAAGACAGATGCGAGAATGATCCTATAAGGGTTCCGTTTTTTCATCGGATGTATGGAACCCTCAAAATGGAAAAAAACCCTGTTAAATTAATTCCTCAAAAAATTGAGTGGTGTACCCCGTTGCCGTAGCCAGAGTTGAATTTAAGGTAAGGTTACAAGTAGGGCGGAAGTAAAAATTTCTAATAACGCCAAGGTCGCGGGATGGATCCCCCATGAGCCATGTCACATTTTATGATTTTACGTTTTATTTTGATTTTTAACCGATTTAAAAAAAGGAGGAGGTTCTATATATTTTTTATGTATGTACGTTCCACCGATATTTTCGTCAATTGTGGACCAATTTTTAAAAATATTTTTTTGTTTGTAAGGGTATACTCCTGTGAGGTGGTCCCATTTTCATCAAGTCAGGATCTGATGATGGAATAGTGTGTTTGTTAATTTTTTATAATTTATAAACAAAGCAACTACGAAATCTTATAAAAAATGTGCGAAATCAAATTCACTAAAAAGTAAATAAAATTAGAGTTTAAAAAAACTAAAACAACACGCTTTTATGAACTAAAAAATGCAAAATAATTTGACAACAAAATAAGCTTTACTGTAAAAAGCGTGGAGTGCTAAATATCGGTAATAAATTTTTCAATTACTAGCTAATTGTAAGCGCAGAGCTATTATGAAAATTTCAGTAGACAGCACTTTACATAGTAAAGCTCATTTTGTTGTCAAATTATTTTGCATTTTTTAGTTCATAAAAGCGTGTTGTTTTAGTTCTAAAAAACAAATTGCATTTAACTATGAGGAAGGCAACTCAACGTACGTCACTGTACAGCGTGTTAGCTTGCTTACAGTAATTTTTCAAGTTTTTTTATCCTGAAGGTCCTGGTCAGGATAATGGGACAAACTTATTAAATTATTATATTGTCGTCGATCCTTGATAAGTGTTGCAAGTTTCAGTTGAATCTGAAATTTTGAAGTACGTAAGTTTTTTTATCCTGAAGGTCCTGGTCAGGATAATGGGACAAACTTATTAAATTATTATATTGTCGTCGGTCCTTGATAAGTGTTGCAAGTTTCAGTTGAATCTGATGTTTTGAAGTAGGTAAGTTTTTATTATCCTGAAGGTCCTGGTCAGGATAATCGGACAAACTTATTAAATTTTTGTATTGTCGTCGGTCCTTGATAAGTGTGCCAAGTTTCAGTTGAATCTGACGTTTTGAAGTACGTAAGTTTTTTTTATCCTGAAGGTCCTGGTCAGGATAATCGGACAAACTTATTAAATTTTTGTATTGTCGTCGGTCCTTGATAAGTGTGCCAAGTTTCAGTTGAATCTGACGTTTTGAAGTAGGTAAGTTTTTATTATCCTGAAGGTCCTGGTCAGGATAATCGGACAAACTTATTAAATTTTTGTATTGTCGTCGGTCCTTGATAAGTGTGCCAAGTTTCAGTTGAATCTGACGTTTTGAAGTAGGTAAGTTTTTATTATTCTGAAGGTCCTGGTCAGGATAATGGTAGAAACCTATTAAATTTTTGTATTGTCGTCGGTCCTTGATAAGTATGCCAAGTTTCAGTTGAATCTGACGTTTTGAAGTAGATAAATTTTTAATATCCTGAAGCTCCTGGTCAGGATAATGGTACAAACTTATGAAATTTTTGTATTGTCGTCTGTCCTTGACAAGTGTGCAAAGTTTCAGTTGAATCTGACGTTTTGAAGTGGGTAAATTTCACATTCAAAGATTCCATTACAAACATCCATACAGGTGAAGCTAATAAAAGCGTGTTAAAAATAAACCTCGTTTAAAAAAGTCACTAAATAGGGTAGGCCCGAGGCAAGCCTCGAATGTATATTCGACACAGTCCTGTGCTGAAGACGCTCCTGGAAAGTCTAAACTACTACAACATTCTTTTTCAAGTTCAACTGATAACGACTTGCACCCCTGACCTAGTGTCTAATGTCTGCAACGCGATAATCATTGATAACCGAACGCGTGGACCGTGCGACTTGTAATTAAAATCACGCTCATGACTCCGTCACGTGATTACTGATACCAACAGGTGGTAGTGGTAGTCTTGATTGCCCTATAATGCATTGAGTAAAAAGATATACACGCAACTTACTATTTTATTAACAAATGCGAAAGCGAACAGTTGACTGTCGTGTTGACGTTCTTGTGTTTGATTCGCGATTGTTTACTGTGTGCGTTTACAATAATTTCGGTTGTGTGTTTACGAAATGTTTACGAAATGCGGTGAATTCTTATGAATTTTTAACTGAAAAGTGTTGATATAAAATAATCATTTGAAAACAATTCAAAGGTGAGAGAATGTGCGATACTTTAAATAAAGTTAATCATAGATGCACGATAACTCAAGTCATTATAGCATCTATTTCCACCAAAAGTAATAAAACGATAGTCGGTTAGATACACGTGATGATGGCCACAAGAGCCGAAACATGTAGTCGAGATTTCCATTAGTTTTTGGTAATAAATTGCCTTTTTATATTATTGTCTTGTGCGGATTTTTATTTTTTAATTCAAGAAGACACAAGAATCGGAGCCATTCTCAATTAGATATTTATAGTTTGAAAACAATTTAACATGTCGACCGTCTATAATCTACAACCTACCCAGCACTCGCACAATTGAAAAAAAAAAACACGTCGGTTTCATTATTATAGAACGAAATATCGAGACAGATAAATTGTAGATTATAGACGCTCGTCATTGGCGCTTATGAAAGAAATATTTATTTTGATCACTGTCATAGTTTCGTGATTAGGATACGTAAAAATTAAGTGGGCGTATTTTTCACCAAGTAGAACGATTTGAAGGTTTAAACTGTTTCATAAGTTATTTTTGGATAAGTATATCTGCACACTCAAATTTTCTAGTTCATTGCCAAATAATATTTCACTGTTAATGGTTTTAGCGCATTATCAATACAAATAGAACCGAAACTTCGTTTAAATTATACCGAATCTGGCATTTCAATAGTTTTTGTCTGAGCAGTTTATTTAAGGTTAATTCGAAAACTGCTGAAACGATTTAATATAATGTTTGTTATACATCAGGTTTTTTTTATTAAAGTGAGGGTGGGCTGATAACGCAAACATTGACACTAACTGAGGTCGCGGAAAGGCTACTTCAAACGTAAAATGAGGTGCCACATTTTTTTTTGTTGGAATCTGTATTACACACTTTCTTGAGAATTTTTCGTAAGTTTTTCTACAATAAAAAAATTCCCAGCAGTGTGTATTTTTCAATAGAATATTACGTAGGTAATATTCAGCCTGTGATTGGTTGAGTAAACCTACTGCGCCAAATTTAAAGCCAATCATTTATATACATCTCTTTCTATAAAGATAAAGGAGTGTAACTTTCCGTAACGCTATCACATGGGGGTTTATGTTAAACATTTAAAATATATCTACATATTTCTTTAAACCGTGTTTGCAATTAAGATGAATGATATAAGAACGAAAGGTTGGTTTACATTGTTTGCTTATGAGGTATGAGGAATAATATGTACTAATCAAAATTATTAATTTTTCAATAACAGATAATTAAAAACACTTGAAAATTCTACAAAATTTATTATTAAATTATTTCTCGACGATCGTTTCAGGAAGTGTTTTTAATTATGTGTTATTATTAATCATGTTCTATCAAGTGCCGATTACAAAATCAATGCAAATTATATTAAATTTTTGTGAAGACAATTCTATTCAATGCATAAAAGAAAAATTCATCGCGCCACGAGAAATATGTATTGAATGGGTTAAATAAATAGGCACATTCATAATAATTATAGAAATAATATAAACAAACAAGCGTTTCACAATTGCGCCTTGTGCGTTACTAATTGACAATGAAATTAATTATAAAAATACCTTCTTCCACGAACATGGAATTTGCTTAGCAATATTTCTTCAATTAAAAAGAACATATATTCTAAACACCGATGCAGGGTTATCATCAGACCGGATTACAAGGGCTTTGACCCAGACACGCTATACGTGGGCGTGCATAGTACGCTGGCAGCAATGATTGACGGAAAATTACGTCAATATCGACCCTTTGATTATAATTAATAGATATTATTATAGCCGTTCTGCAGGCAACTGAGATGAAACGCGGCAGCGACAACAGTATTGGAGCCGTCGGGTTCAGCTGGCGTCATCCAGTAGCGAGTTACAACAAAGACGATAGCATAAAATTTCATAGTATCCGGTCAAGCGGTGCCGAAGTCTATTAAGGTAGTTGTCGTGGTACAATATTGTCAAAAAGTTATAGATTATACGCACCACAAAAGTATACTAGCTTGTAGCTAAGTGATCCATAATTTGTATGCAAGACTGTACCCGTGGAAACGTAACCCATAAAGTATTCATATGCATGTATACTTTTCTATAAATTGTTGAATTTTAAACCGTTATTTATAAATAATTAGACGGTCAAAAAAAATTTCTTATTTATAATAAATTCATAATAAATGCATTGAAAGATTGTCAGTTTTTGGAAACTTTCTGACAGTTATTTCTTTTTTTATAAATAAGAAACTGGTTCAGAACTACAGAGATCGTATACAATCAATGTTAATTATCCAATTTTTAATTGAATTTATATTGGATTATATCCGGTCGATCGACTTCAAATTTTCAGAGTAATTGTATTAACATGTCCTTAATAAGTATACAAAAATTAAGAATTTTCTGACGGTGTGCCTTAACCACGACAACTACCTTAATCTCAGATATACCAACATCTATATTTATATACATATATAGATTTAAGCTCAACTTATTAAAATATAATAAATTGCGGCGTCAAATTAAACATTGTACGCGGATGCTAGACTTCTAATTGCTACGAGTATAGCGGCGAAATTGCTATATGACCCCCAACTGCGATCGAATTTCATTCAAGATCGAATTTTTCGTCGCGTCATTCAAAAATTGTGAACCTTTCCGCATTTTTATTTAAATGTTTTAGAAGAATGGTAAGGATTTTTGTAGTTCAATTTTCGGCAAGAATAAACTTTCTGCGAAGCTGTTTCAAATGATCAATCATATCGTAAAAAATTTACAAAATATGACCGAATTTTTTTCTGCACGATTCTAATTGTGTAATTATAATAACCTTTTCCACACTACACGTATAGTATTTTACAGAAATAAAGAAATTATTACTATATTATTTGATCTAGTTTTATTTTATATTAGTGATCCGGTCCGGCTTCGTCCGGATTGGTAGACTGCCTATTAAAGATAACATGTTTAACTGGATAAGGATTATTACTATGTTGGTCAAAACAGCTTCGCAAGTTTCGGCAAGCAATTAAACCATAATTATTTGATTGCGAGTAATTTTTAAATTCGCGATATCTTCTAAAATATATTCATTTAAAATTTAAATGATATGGTGTAAAGGTCAATTTTGATCTAAATTGAATGCTTAAAGTAACCGTCATATTTAATTGGATAAAGATTCATACGATATCGGTCAAAATAGCTTCGCAAATAACTCATTATTTTTGATCAAATTTTTGAAAGATAAAAGTGGTTAGTGTGGGGCATCTTTAGAAGATAGACATAATATACTATCGATGATTTTTCTGTGGGCCTTTTTGAAATCTACAATAGGGATGTTGACTGTATTCATATAAAAACATAATTTTAATGTTAATTGGTAGTTTCTATGATAGAAATACTAAAAAACACTATATTTTTCCTTATTTTTAAGGAATTTAATTAATATTTAATAAATAAAACCTAATAAAATCACTCTCAAGTCACGTGACAACGAACACCAATCAGAGCGCATGACGTCACGGAGTCATGTACAAGATCAGACGCTGTCAAAGGCTTCCTTGTTTGGCTAATATTTAGTGTGTAATTTATTATTATTTGCTTATAGGAAACGTCAAATTACATGTAACTATAGCAACAGCTACGAAACTATAGAATGGTAGCTCCCGTGTAAACTTTTGAGCCTCCTTTGGTATGACCGGATGACGTCGCGGCAGTCACGTGACAAGTATTGGCGTTTTGAACCGAAATTTGAAACGGAATTTAAAATACATGATTTTTAAGGCTTGAGTCGTATTTAAATAAAAATAATAAATATTTGTGACTATATTAGGTACTTATGCACGATTTAAAACACTTTCCCAAAAATAGTCAACATCCCTATTATGTTTAACGTAAGCCATGCAAGCGCCCTAAAAGCGTTTTTTTACGACTGGAGACTATCGAAATTTCTCTAGTATCTTTACATTTAATACAAATGTATTACAGGTACATATAAACCTTTCGAAATAATGTCTATAAATGATGGTGAAAACCCCATCAAAATACATTAGTTCAGAAAAATAGAAGAAACAGACCCATATTGCTTTATACCATTTAGAGATTACGGATACAAAAGGAAGCACTTTTTTAAAAATTAGATTTTCACCCGAACGAAGCCGGCCTGGGCAGTTATTATATATCAAAAAATCTTCCTCAAGAAATATGCTATCGAATGATAAAAACCGCATTCAAATCCGTTTAGTAGATTTCGAGTTCATAAGCCCTACACAAACGAACATACGGTTTTATATATATAGATTATGTAATGGTCAGCAGATTACCTTGATATTGGCAAACACAAGTAATGGTCGATGGAGTGCATAAAAATGCTAATGAAATCATTTAATCTTTGGTTTTTGAATGCAGCTCTATGATCACTTAATAGTACAGTACATAAGTCAGAATCAATATAAATAAATGAAATGGTAACTTTGTCATTAAGTGTTTTAACGACATTTCGATTTAGATACACAGTTTCTTAGATAAATAGCCATTTTTTAACTTTTTGTTCGTTTATTTGTTTGTTTCGATTTCATTCAAAAATTTCTGATAGCGCTTGTTATGTTTTTTAGGGCCACCAATGGTTCTAGCAGCAATTGATATTTTAAAAATATTGTTACTTTTTTACCAGTTCTCAGATTAGAGTCTGGGAGCTTGTAATAGAGTAGCCATAGAAACGCTGCATAGGAAGTTATAATCTTATATATTTAAACGAGCAATTCTTGTATATTTATATGTTTATATATTTATATCTATCTTGATTAGAAATTTCGCGTATCTAACGGCTCTAACGATTTGGATGAAATTCACGGAAAGGGGATATTGGGGGACAAAAAAACGATCTAGCTAGATCTTATTCTCGGAAAGATTAGTTTTCACACAGATTTAATCATTTAAAAAAAATTTTTTTTGACGTTTCAAAATACATACTATAATATTGTAAGTAACCCTGGAAATTACAAATGAACAATTGTGTCAAAAATACTGACAGTGAATAAGTTATTATTTTAATAAAAAAGAAGAAATTTTAATTAGGAACCTCCGAGCTAAGCTCGGTGTCCCAGGTACTGAACTCTAATAACCCAAGCTGTCGAGCGTCTACAAAAGAGCGTACCTGTATTATCGCATTTTTATTAAACAGAGCTGAGCATTTAGTTTAACGTAAGCGAAATAGCGGATACAGGCTATAATCTTAAAAATAATGGACACCCTTGTATCGTATAAAGATCAACTAAGCGTCAAACATATTATGATATTTGTAAAGCGATTATACTGATGAATATTTTGTATTGCTGACAATATTGACTGGTCAAAAATTGGCCTTATCGAGTTATCACAAACAGATCACGTGATTTGAAATTTAACTGCGAATGTACCAGAAAGGTCAATTGTTATGTGAAAAAAAAAATCATATAGGCACATGCTATCAGTAGTTGCTGTAGTGAAAACTATTTTTATGGGTTGCCAATTTGTAAATATCAGAAATCAATGCTTTGTACTGTTCCAATCACAACAATAACAAAATCAACTTTCCCACTTTTTGTTGACTTTACCCACCTCGGGGGAATATTTTTGTGGAAATATTCCTTCTGTACCATCACTAATCGGAACACATAAAAAAGTAGTTTTAAGGTAGTTGTCGTGGTACAATATTGTCAAAAAGTTATAGATTATACGCGCCACAAAAGTATACTAGCTTGTAGCTAAGTGATCCATAATTTGTACGCAAGACTATACCCGTGGAAACGTAACCCATACAATGTTCATATTATGCATGTATACTTTTCTATAAATTGTTGAACTTTAAACCGTTATTTATAAATAATAATTAGACGGTCAAAAAAAATTCTTATTTTTTTTTAAACTCATAACAAATGCATTGAAAGACTGTCAGTTTTTGGAAAGTTTCTGACAGTTTGTTCTTTTTTTTATAAATAAGAAACTGGTTCAGAACTACAGAGATCGTATATATACAATCAATGTTAATTATCCAATTTTTAATTAAATTTATCTCGGATTATATACGGTCGATCGACTTCAAATTTTCAGGGTAATTGTATTATCATGTCCTTAACAAGTATACAAAAATTAAGAATTTTCTGGCGGTGTGCCTTAACCGCGACAACTACCTTAATAATTAAAAAAAAAAAAAAACTGCGCAAAAAAGTTACTAGCTAAAGGAAGAAAACAAGTTGGAAATTCTTCTCAATATCCTCATCATACGTATGTTATTACGTAGTTATATAGGAAACAGATACCACTTCTAAACCAAAAGAGTATTACGAAGCTGGCGTATCCTCAGTAGTCAGCGAATTTTTTTCTACAAGAAATTTTATCAAAAGTCGCATATTTATAAGGTTCCGTACATCAGGTGAAAAAATTGAACCCTCGAATGAAACGCTCGAGTTAGATGACCTAATCACGGACGTATAACGTAAATAAGCGAATTCTGATTTTGAAGGTTAATTTTGGAGGCCAAGTTATAAAATAAAAAAAAAAAAAATTTCGAGTGCATTATGTGACGTATCAAATGAAAGGGCTCGTTATGAGAAATACAAACATATTTTCTTGAACAGAAACAGGTTAATTAACAAGATTCATTTTTATAACAGTAGTTGGCGTCCTTAGAATGTCGTCAATATGTCGCAAAACAAGTACTATTAGTTCTATTTAATTTAAAGCGTAAATAACTGTTCACATGTTCCATTTTTCTATTTCTTACCTGACGTCCCATTTTCTAACATCAGTTTTTCCGTTCATAAAAGCTTTAAATAGTAAAAAAACTTTAGATAGTAATAATTTGTGTAACCACCGATAGTGGCGCGTCGATCGAATGACGAGATATATTGTCGGTGGTTATCCACACGACAATATTATTCTTGTTTTTGAACTAGTGTTGAGCAAAGCAAGATCAGACCGTGGTACTCTTGGTATCGTTCTTAGTCCTTTAGTTAGGGTTGCCACCTCTCCCGATTTGATCGGGATATTCCCAAAATTGGATTAATTCTCCCGACTCCCGATTTTAACAGTGTTGGATCATTTTCACACAGTTTGTGCTGAGGTCCAGAGGTAAGGGGCGACGTAGGCAAAAGACATATTATTGTGGGTGTGACCTTTTTTAGCTCTGTCTCGCTCAAATCATCCGCACGTTTCAATTTTTGACTGGTGCTACACTACGAGACTAAAAGATGCTATTGCAAGGGTGCCGCTCTCAATTGATTACTCTAATTTTTGGAAATATTTTGAAGATTTAAAAAACTTTTCCGAAAAAATAAGGGCCACTTTAGGTTTGTGATGGAACAATTTTGTGAAATAAGTACGAATAGGGTCGCAGTGTGACATTGAAAACGTGTTTTTTTTTGGCACAATTAATGCCAATTTTTTTCTAGTAAATCGTACATAAATTACAAAAGTAGTTCATTAGAAACCTAGATTTGTCTTTTATCTTCCTTATAGAGAAGGAATTTTTGCAGAATGTAGACGAATAAGTCTACAATCAGTTGACAGCCGAAGCTCTATTTTTGGATTAAATTCAGAGCGTTCCGACAGCCTTAATTTTATTTTTTTTTGTATTAACATATCGTGAACAATAAAAATGTTTATGTTAATTTATAAAAAATGTTGGCCTAAAATAAAATAATTATGTATTTAAATTTTCAGTATTAATTTAATTATTATTTATTTATAACAAAAAAATTGTTTACTTAAACACATAGCCACATTCACGAATTGGTATGCGTAAATGAGGATAAGTATATCTCCCGATATTTTGATGTGGCAGCCCTACCTTTAGTCTTGCTCTTGCTTTTTTACAAGACCAAAACCAACTTTGAAAAACTTAACGTGTGGACAACTCTTAACATGCCTTGTTCTATTGATAATAACAATTAGAATTAACAATGTCATAGTCACTTATCGTCACATGTACAGTGCAGTGGCAAGCCGGAACCGAACTCGCGACCTTAGGTTCATCAGTCAGTAGTCAGTATCGGCATTCTATAATCGAAGTGACTTTAGTTAATACAAACAAAGGAGGGGGTTTTATTTACATACAGTATAACACTTAATTAAAATCGATTGTATAAACTTTAAATTATAGATTGAAATTTAAAATACTTATGCAAATTATATTATAAATTGGATTTTTTTAGTGTATTTGCCATATGGCAACATACACTATTGGCGTCGGTCGGATGGCGGGACCTAGGGGTCGGACCAAAATTTCTCCATGTTTCATAATCTCCTAAACACTTTGGCACCATTTTTAAAAATGTTTATATATATATATATATATATATATATATATGTGTACGCGCGATAACTTTCGAAAGAGTTAATTGATTTCAACGAAATTTGGGCCACGTGTTGAAATCCATCACCGCAAGAAGCCTATTTAAAATGGGCCTAATCGGGCTATTTTAAGGGTAGTTTTTAGGGGTTGAAAACTGTTTTTGGGCCCCAAAATACCGAAAAAATTCTCCGAATCGTTTCAAAATTGAAATTTAACCCTCTGGTAGTGATTAAAAAGTGTCCTCACAATTTTAATAAAATCGGCCCGACAGGACCGGATTTACAAATTTTATGAAAACACTAGTTTGCAGATAGTGACTTATTTATTGAAGGGTGTATTTAATTCGGTGTAGACGTTAGATTGATAATAATATTACAATTAAGAAAAAAATGGTATTTTAAGTGGTGTATTAAGGGGTTAAATTTTTTATTTTGCCCAAAAACAAACTTAATTTCACATAATAAAAGTATAAAACCACACGGCCCTACACAAGCAAATACACTATATTGTCGGCAGGGTTTTGGCACTGCGACCCGGGTTTTTTTTTTGGTTTGAAATATTATGTGCATATGTTTTTATTTTAAACTAGCTCTTACATATTATTCGACGCATTTCTTTTTTCGTCACCGACAGCCAGGGTTATTTGGGCTTAGTACCAATCCATATTTTCAATTTGTTTTATTTTTAGGGTTCCGTACCTCAAAAAGAAAAAAGGAACCCTTATAGGAGGATTGTTGTCCGTCTGTCTGTCAAGACCCTTTTTCTCAGGAACGCGCGAAGGTATTAAGTTGAAATTAATATCAAATACTCAAGTGTGCAATCCCTTGGCGCTGTGAAAAAATCAAACTTCTATGTCAACGCAATCAAAAGTACGGCCGTTTATACCGCATATTTTAACACTTGCAAGGGAATTAAAACCTATAGGGTTCTTCCCGTTGAGCTAGAATCATGAAATTTGGCCAGAAACAATGTCTTATACTGTCTTATAGCACAAGTAACGGGAAAAATCCGAAAACCGTTAATTTGTAGTAACATCACAAAAAAAATATTTTTTTTCCTATAAACGTCAAAATAGTACAAACTAGCGTCATCGGACGGAATGTCTTAAAAGCTATTAGTTTAGATATTTCTGCGCCTTAATGTGTATTGCACCTACACGAAAAAACGAGTTTCCAGAACATTTGCCTGTTTTTTTGTACGGACGGCTTGATTAAAATTAACCCGATCAAAATCGCAGGCAAAATTTGTTTAATATATAAAAAAAATTGTAACATCAACGAAACTTTTATTGTAATTTCGTCTTTGGACAGAATTTCGAGTATTTTTTTTTGTATACTAATTTGAGATGCGTTCCCAGAAGTTTTAGCTATGCTAAACGTCCTTTCTAATAAAATAAAAATACAAAAATCAAACTGAAAATCTCCTAAAATTATTATAGAAAATTTATCATGTTTGACGACCTCATATAAATAGGAAACGTGTGTGGAAAAAAAATTATACATTAAAAATTTATTCACATACTTAATTAGGTACCTACTTGTTTAATTGCTATTTTATAATATTGCGCATGCGCCTAAAGGCACAAGCGATATAAAAACTAGAACTGATAAATATGTGCTTTCTAACATAATTTCTTTTTTTTGTACTATTCTGAGAGAGTTATTAATAAGTGTTGGATAAATGATCAATTGTGCAAGTTGTAAGCGATCGCTAACTACATTCACACTAAAGAGAAGACTATATTTATAAATGTCTTGCTTTTGCCAACATTTATCCTCGTATCAATATCAATTTTGCCTATAGATTTCACCACGTTGATGTCGGTTTTGACGAGAACATTTTAATGTATCAACTAGTATAGTATTTCATCAAAATCGATAATACCTCTGCAGACAAAACTAGTAAATAGTAATGCGTTTCTATTAGTCAACACTTTGCCATTACAGCCGCCACTAGTGCCCTTACTTTCTTTCTTCTATTTAGCACTTTTTCAGTTAATTAATACGTTGACTGCTACGGAATTTTTCACGATTCCGGTCTAAAAAGCCAATTTGATATAATCATATTATGTTATTAAACCTTTATTAACTGTATTTTCTGTTCATTTAAGCCAAATTTGATTTTTTATTCTCTTTCCTGAAGCCATCTATTCATATTTACACTGTCATGCTACGAGTTTCCTCGTAGCTGTACAAATATGGCAAGTAATGAAGGGGCGAGATAACTCGCAGTAGGCGTCCTGAGCAAGTAAACAACCTACGAGATATCTCGTAGCTGCATGGATTCAGCGCCGGCCCTAACCCTTGATCAGGGTAGAGCGAGATTGTCTTTCAGCGCCCTTTGGTCGACGCTTTCATTTCACGTAAATTGTACTTCGGTTTTATGTTAAATAAATAATAAGTCCCAAATTTTCAAAAATCAACTTTAGTTGGAAACATCAACACTTGTAGAATTTAAATTTAATTTAGTAACTTTAATTATTATACTTCTGCTTCTTTAACATTAAGAAAGTTCCTACCGTTATATAATTAAACTAGTATTTAGTGTTAATTTCAATCGGTAACTAATATTGTTTTTCGCGTTTGACTTTTTGGAGCCCCTTGCCACCTGGCGCCAAGAGCGACCGCTCCACTCGGTTTACTTCAGGGTGGGCGCAGGGCGCTGCATGGATCTAGTAATTTTATATTTCCATGTTCATACGTAGTTGGCAGTCAACGTGTTAATAGCAATATGCGAGTGATAGATTTCAAGATAGGCAACTTTGAGAACATAGGGGTTTGGTCGGTAATCGGCCACGGCCGTGTATAAGGAAAAACTTCAAAAAAATGGCCAAGAATCCTCGAGTCGAACACCTTACGAAATATTTGAAATACCAAACGATTTATTCGACGGTTTTAAAAATATACATTATCTTTATATCGCTGTTCGCCTACGCTAATCTCCGAAACCGCTCAACCGATTTTAATTAAATTTTGTAAATGTGTAATTGTTTGGTCCAACTTGAGAGATAGGATACTTTTTATCTCGATAAGTGACCCTCAATATTTTTTATTGCAAATTTAAGGATTTTTTTATAGAACAAAGGCTTGGAATTAATTTATACGCTGCGAACGGGGCGCAGTCCCGCGATGCATGATTGCAATATGATGGAGTCAAATGTAGTACGGTGGAGACGAAGACTCCACTACCGTTGTCGCTGCCGTAGTGGCTATTAATAATAAATAGAAAGCAACACAAAAAAAACTTACCGCTAATCTCATTCCTTTGGCGAGACATTCCTTTGCTTCCTTGATGCACATTTCTTTTTCGTATTCCAATTGTTCCAAACTCTTCATAATATACTTTTCATTTTTTTCGAGAGTATACATTGTAATATCAGAACTATTTATTGGTGACAATTTTTCATTACCCGACGAAATTTTTATTAACGTTAGAATCTTTTTCTCATTTCCTGACTCGATTTCAACATTTTCTTTTAACGAAACTTTGCCACGACACCTCAAATAATGTAACACAAAATTTAAATTCCCTTTTTCCCAATCTTTTAAATCTAACACATTCACGAATTCTTCAAAACTAAAAACTTTATTAGTACACGATTCATTAACAAGAGACAGTATGTCATCCGCTTGAGTTTTAATCGCATCAATATTTACATATACAGTGTTTTCGTTCGTAGGAGAAACTACCGATTCTTTAACTTTATTAAATGACCAAATTAGCGGTTTTTTAACTAGCAAATCCATTGCCCAACCTGTCCATGTTTCTTGTGGTGTTTGCATGAAACGTGAAACGGTTTGAAGATTTCCGTTATTATACATTTCGTTTACAACTATTTCTAAGCATGCCGGCGCTCTTCCTTCGCACTGAAAGGCCTTGGTTAACTCAGGAAGGCTGAACGTACTTCGCTTATGGTGTACACACCATTTTGCAATTAAATTTTTCCAAAAGTTTAATTTCGAATCCCAATCGTGTGGGTTTACAGAACGGCTCCTAAACGGCGCATACAAAGCATTCATACGAGCTTTGTCAGCCCAACATTCCGGTAATTTATCCACTGGCAGTGGAAGTTCTCCCTTGTTGTCAGGCATTGCAGTTGAAAATCTTTAGTTGATTTAAACAGTAATTTTACAACACGAACACAATGTTTACACTTGCTGTTTATACAATAAATAAGCTCTAGTATAACTTCTTTCCATTCACAAAAATGTTTTTATGCGTTGTAACTACTTATAACCTCTTGTTATTGAGTAATTTATACATTTCACAAATGTCAAATTTATATCCAGCGCATGCATGTTAAACAGTTGCTCTCTTTGTTGTGCTTATGAGTTACGGCTATGTTTCTTCTCTACATACACAAAACAAGTAATTGTTATAGTACCTCCTAGGCTACAAATCATTTTAACAAATCTTGCGTAAATAACTAAGTTGTATTAAAAACAATGTCATGTCCCTGACCCTACGTTTCTTATGACCG
The DNA here is from genome assembly GCA_034508555.1 of Venustoraphidia nigricollis. NCBI lineage: Eukaryota > Metazoa > Arthropoda > Insecta > Raphidioptera > Raphidiidae > Venustoraphidia > Venustoraphidia nigricollis. The sequence continues at coordinate 1,531,293 of JAVRKA010000020.1, forward strand.
ATTTTGCGTTAATCTGTTCGCACAAGCCTCACATCATGCTTTTGCAATTTTGTTTGTGCACATTTAAAACCCATTTGTAGACAAAACTTTTTAAAAAATAATGCAGTACTCAAAAATACAAACTTGTAACATATTCCACACTGTTTGTAATAATATCACAACTGGCAATAAATAATAATAGAACAAATGTGTGAATTTTGCAATCGTACACTTAACATAATCTAAAACTGTTTTTGTATTGTCTCTGTTGTACTGTTTATTGCGTTCGAGGTAGAAAGTTCTGTATAAATGATGCGACACTAGCGACAAATTATCCGCAACCAGTTTGTGAAGTACTAAAGTGCTTGCTTACGACACGCGAATCGTATGATTTGACTATTTGACAGTCTACTGCAGATCGTAAGTCATAATCTGGTGGAAGTTCACGAATCCCATTTTGACATGTGTATAAGTTACATTTGTTATTTATATAGCACTTTAATAAAATAATATTCATCATGGTTTATAAAGGTATGGTTTTGAATTTACCGCGATGTAGTTAGAATAAGATAATTTAGAAACAGGTTAAGCAGTCTACGTATAGATTTTTTTTATGATAGAAGAGTAATAATTTTCTGCAAAGTAAATAGTCATATTTGCTCAGATGTTACCTATTCAGTACATAAATACGTCAGTGTTGATGACCATCAAGATCAAGGCCAAATTAAACACTTTTATAAATTGAACTATTCGTTCAGCTTGGAGCTGTAAAAGCATAATAATTATGTCTTTTTCTCCCACCACTTGTTCAAAGAACACGCCACACTTGGGTACTTATATGATAGAATTCATAGATTATCTTTATTATTTTTTTCACGTTGTTCATGTATCATGTCATAGTTTTTATCTGTAATTATTCCGTACCTTTTTTAATGCGCATATAAAATACTTTTTTTAATTGTGGTTTGTGATTCTTGTGACAGTTGAAAACTTCCATTCTTTGGTACAACATGGGACCACATATTCACAGTTGTAACGGGTGTCTTCGAGGACGGATCGCACGTATGGAAAGCAACACCGATAAGGCTCCTTTCACCGGGGCCAACATTATGAACGGACAGGAGAACGGTTTCATGGACGTTGATGTTAGTCCATGTAAGTATAATCCTACATTTTATATGTTTAGAGACAACGATGTGACAGTAATTGTTTTACCCTCGGTTCCACTCATGTCTGTTGTCTTAATCCGATACTAACTAATGGCATTAAACTGACCAATGTACAAATCAGACAAAACTAGCGGACCTGTGTGAATATTTCGCACCGTTGGTAGTCAGTTACGTAATATAATAGAGTGGAAATACATTTTATTCTATTCTATTCAGAGATTTCAGCGCCACTTAGTATTACCAACTGTTAAAAAAACTTGCCACCAGATGGTGACATTTGTTTTCTCTGAATGTTATTTTCTGTAGTGAAATTGGTAAAATATTGTAAACTGTAATTTTTTAATGAAAACATTAATTTTAAGATATTAACATTTTTTTCGATATTAGAGAGAAAAATAATCTCCAAAAGGGCGTATCAAACATCAATTTTGATACAGTATTAAGAGAGATATATCATACTGACAAAAACACCTTTGAGAAATAATATATACAGATTCTGGAGACACATTCCATGTAGATATCATATAAAATACTAAAAAAAGCTTTAAAAAACCGCAAGAAAAAGAAATTATAGACAGATCTTATTACTATTTATTTTAATTTGTTTTGGGATTTTTATATTATTGTAGTAAATTTCACTATGTTTTTTTTATATAATTTTGTTTACAAAACAAATTTTGAATAGAAAAAGCCTATTTTTGTATTTAGTCAGCATTTAATCATTTATTACAACGTTTCCCAAACTTTTTGATCGCGGCCCGCAGCGAGGTTTTAAAATTTTTCATGACTCGTCTTATGAAAAAAAAACATTTATTTACAAAACAAATTTTATTTTTTAATAGAAATCAAGTTATTTGTTTGCATATTTCATACACAAAAAAATTTACAATTTCGCGACACATACTTTGGGAAACGTTGATTTATTATGTAAAAAATTAACTGGAATGTGAATCAAGTTTTAAACAGTTTAACAGTTTTAAACTGTGAAAAAGTAGTCAGTTTGTTTATCATATCCCTAATATTAAAAATAAATAGTATCTAAACTAAACATCAATATTTATATTATATCGAAATAATAAAACAAATTTTGATATCAAAGATGTTGATAATACAGTGTTTATAATGTCGTTACCATCTTTTTATATTAAAGAAATTAAAAAAAACTTTATTGTACAGAGTGTCTCAAAAGTAAATGTATCCCGCGAATCAGTGTTATTTGGCAATACAAATTAACTGGATGTTTTTTTCAGCAATGCCCTGGTTTGGTATGGACATTGGTGGCACATTGACAAAATTAGTTTATTTTGAACCGAAGGACATTACAAAAGATGAGGCGTACGCTGAAGTCGAAACTTTAAAAAATATAAGAAGATATTTGACAAAAAATTCCGCATATGGAAAGACAGGTCACAGGGATACCCATTTACAAGTAAGTATACTTGAGACAATCAGTTCATATTTTTAGTGTATTTGCCATATGGCAACATACACTATTGGCGTTGGTCGGATGGCGGGACCTAGGTGTCGGACCAAAATTTCTCGCCGTTTCATAACCTCCTAAACACTTTGGCACCATTTTTAAAAATGTTTATATATATATGTATATATATATATATATATATATATATATATATATATATATATATATATATATATATATATATATATATATATATATATATGTGCGGGCAATAACTTTCGAAGGAGTTAATTAATTTTAACGAAATTTGGTATACATGTTGGAATCCATCACCGCACGAAGCCTATTTAAAATGGGCCTAATCGGGTCATTTTAAGGGTAGTTTTTAGGGGTTGAAAAAAGTTTTTGGGCCCAAAAATACCGAAAAAATTCTCAGAATCGTTTCAAAATTGAAATTTAACCCTTTAGTAGCAATTAAAAAGTGCTCCTAAAATTATAAGCAAATCGGTCCGACAGGACCGGACTTACAAATTTTATGAAAACACTAGTTTGCGTATACGAATTTACTTACTGAAGGTCGTATTTAATTTGGTGTAGATGTTGGATTGATAACAATATTTCAACTAATAAAATTATTATTTTAAGGGGTGTAATGAGGGGTTCATTTTTTTTTATTTTGTCCAAAAACAAACTTAAGTTCGCATAATAAAGCCACAATACATATATTAGCAAATACACTATATTGTCGGCAGGGTTTTGGCACTGCGACCCGGGTTTTTTATTTATTTCAATCTGAAATTAGTTAACATTTTCACCAGTTCTCAGGTTTGAACTTGGAAATTCGGACCACTATTTGAACAATAGCTTCCCTATAATTTTGGCTGTTGTTAAACCGTTTATTATATTTAGTTGAGCAAATAAACCAATTTATTGTTATGCAAATTCAGCTGTGCAAAATACATTTGTTTCATTTGTCTAAGTTTAGACGTTTGTTATGTGCTCATCATACTATGTTTTTTTTGCTTTCTTTAAATTAATTGTAGACATGGATGGGAGAGATTGTGGATTATAGACGCTCAACATCTGAGGTCATTGGCGTCTATATAATAAACATATTATATCAAAACAATTGTAGACATGGCTAGTGTTGGATTTATTGTTAAGGACCCAAGGCTGTCCAGTCAAATTAAATTCTTGCATTTTTTAAGGTCATGAACTGTTAATCCACAAACATTTTAATTACGTTTAAACGAAATCATAGAGTTCAGTGGCCGTTATTTAAATAAATGAGAGTTACCAAATTTTTTTCTGTCACCTGATGGCACCACCAGCAAGTGAGATATCTGTCATTCAAATGCTAGTACTATTTCCATAGATCAAATAATTACCAAGATTGACAACCTTATGGAGGTATAAAATATCAATAAATGGGCCCGTTTTTAGGGGCGCCACCATTAAACGGGCACATGAACTAAGCGCTGGATTCGCGGCCAACTCATAGACATAGAAAAAATTAAATGTACTATAGCGACACTAATATTCCCACACATAAACTAAATTGTTACTACTCGAACTCCATAGTTTATAAGTCGCGATAACAATTTATAACCGGAAATCACACTCGTAGACTACTAAAAATAAAAATATTTGTGCCAAAAACTGACACTTGAACATTTTTTCCACAGTTTAATATACGATATATATAAAACAAATTTTTGTTATAGAAAAAACATTTGACATTGATAAAAACATTTTAAAAGATAAATGGTATAACTTTTTTTCAAATCCGTTCAAATTTTTTATTAGAAATTTTGAAAATCATATATCAAAATATTAACATAAAGTCGTAATAAATCATCACAAATTAATAAAAGAAAAGTCTGTAAATAATATTTATTTTATCATAAAGAAAAACTGACTGAAATATAATATTTCAATTATTTTTTTATTTAATCACGGGAAATTGGACAATTGAATTTTAATATAGATAAACTAAATTAAAAAATTTTGCGACGTTTCGTTAATTTCTTTTAACTTCTTCGGGCAAAACTTTTATAATGGACGTGAACAATATTGAGATTTCAATTATTGTTGGAAAACAAGGGTTTCAAGTTTTGCCAAATTTTCTGTTTTTTTTTTTATTATATATAGATGCTTGCCTTACATTTATTTACAAAAATAATGCTTTAATCAAAATATTGATTTATTTATTCTATAAAGATTCTTTTTTAAATAGAATTCAAGCATACAGGAAATATTTTAACGTCGTTTCTGATCACATGTATTTCAGAGTATTTATTTTTTCTTCACTCGTCGCAACAGTCAACCACTGCCAGTTTTTCTTTCCGGGTTAAATAATTTCTTTTTCCAGACATTTTCCTATATAAATAAATTATTATTATTATTACACGTCTTATATTATGATATAATAATTTTCTGACAGTTTTTTTGTTTAACGATGTTTCTATAGCAATTGTGAATTTAAAAATCGTTTAAAGTGCAAATAGAACCCAGGGTCGACAGCTTGAAAACAAAAAATCGTTTCACGAGTGGTTTCATATCACTTGTCCTTGTCGCACCCACTGTGTTTGGCAAAGTGACAGTTATAAAAAAATTAAATATTTGAAACATATTTTGATTTCTATGTTTTTCATAAATTTTTGTTTGATATATATTTTGTTTTATTTTATTTTCACGTGAAATAAAAATTAAATTATTTTAAAAATAACTAAATTTGTACCTGCTGCTAACTTAACAATAAAAAAAAAATTGTTCGTTTACAAATATAAAAATGATTTTTCGGGAAAAAGGACTTTATTTATAAGTAAAACACTTAATATTTTATTTTCAGCGAAAATAAAATATTAAGTGTTTTACTTATAAATAAAGTCCTTTTTCCCGAAAAATCATTTTTATATTAATTACCAAGGACAAAAAAGAAATAAAGTCAATTGTTCGTTTACGTTGTTACATAGCAATAAATCCGACAAAATTTTATCAAATACAAGAAAAATGATTTATATTTCTAAATTTGTGTTCGTTTACTTTTCCAAATTTGATTTTTATTAAATAACCTTGGTAACGTTTTTTTTTTGTTTCCATATGATTGATATAGAGAAAGAAGGGTAAGTATTTAATTTCTAAAATATTATCAGCCATTTTGTGTAATTCGTTGAACGTAAAAATAAACTATTTCTGTTATACTGAAGTTTGGAGCAGAGACTGACTGTTATAGGCAGTAGATCATCTATTGATATAGGTGCTAATTAATAACAAACTATTAAAATGACACAAGTGTTACCCCATTTGTGAATAACCGCTTAAACGTTTGCTATTTATTTTTCAAATTGCTGGTTACCAAAACATCGTCACGTATTATAACCTACGATCTATTTTAAAATAAACGCATTATTTATATTGCAGCCAGTAATGCCATTGCGTAACCACATTAATGAAAAAAATTATATTTCAACTAAATAGTCATGAAGACGATTATTTTCATTTGAATTTTTAAAAATTGAATACTATAAAGAAATCGTGCTCAATTCTTGGAAAAAAATTGTACCAGCCAAATTATTCCTTATGTAGACGTATTATCACTATGGAATTGATCATTCTGTGGTTATCAGAGTCAACTGTTCTGTAAAATTACCACAATAACCTAACCATTACGCCTAATACATATATTAATAGATGACCTACTGTCTAAAACAACCAATCTCTACTCCAAACTTCAGTATAACAAAAATATTTAATTTTTACGTTCAACGGATAACACAAAATGACTGATAATAATTTAGAAATTAAATACTGATACTTTTTTCTCTATATCAATCATATGGAAACATAAAAAGCGTTACCAGGTGTAACGTTGTATAAAAAACATTTTTTTTTATACTTGTACAATTTTTTTTTATCATTTAATTTATATTAATTTCGACTATTATAAAACCTCTTTATTTCATTTGACATTGCAGTTGCATAATCAATTTATTCTTAAAATATTTCTTATAGAAATATTTCACTTAATCTTTGGCAGAGCTAAAATTAACATCTAAAATTTAAATAATATTAGTAAACTTATAGTTTAAAATTGGAATAAAATTCTAAATATAATTATTGAGCCAATTTTGACAAAAACTATTTCAAAGTCGAAATTAATATAAATTTAAATAAATCCTTTAATTTCTTTTTGTAATCAGTTGTCGTGAAACTTAATATATTTTAATAAAAGTTTGCAAAATAATTAACGCTTTATATATATTTTCTTTAATTGATGTAATTTGATGAATTAAATTGAAAGTATCCGAGACAATAAAAATATATAAAAATAATTATATAAAAGGGTGTCTACGGTACACAGGGTTATTCAATTAAAATCAAATTTGAAAAAGTAAACAAATATTTATTAAATATTAAATAAAACGAAACTACTTGCGATTACTGTTCAAAATATTTTTTTATTTATAAAACGTTTCTACCAAATTTTTGGTCCTTTTCAATTTATCAAAATACAAAATAAATTATAATTGTTTATATAAAAACAAAACAGTTAAGTACTAAAATTTTTTATAAAAATTATATAATCTATGGTAATGAAATGCCATATATTAAAACAATGAGTGACACAAAAAACCTAAAATGTTATATATTGAAAAATATGATTCTGTGAATAGGATGAGTGATACAAAGAATCTAAAATTGATATTTAAGGATTATATCCATAAATTATTACAATAATTGTTCTTTGTTTTAGGTTTTTTGTGTCACTCATTGTTTTAATATATGGCATTTCATTACCATAGATTATATAATTTTTATAAAAAATTTTAGTACTTAACTGTTTTGTTTTTATATAAACAATTATAATTTATTTTGTATTTTGATAAATTGAAAAGGACCAAAAATTTGGTAGAAACGTTTTATAAATAAAAAAATATTTTGAACAGTAATCGCAAGTAGTTTCGTTTTATTTAATATTATATTACTGTTGGTAGAGTCAATATTATTAAATATTTATTAAATTCGAAATTTATAATTTTTTCTGGAATTTGGTAAAATTTCGTCGTATTTATTGCTGTGTAACCATGTAAACGAAAAATATTTTTCTAATGTTAAAATAAATAGAAAAAAATTAGAAATACAAATAAATTTTATGAAAGCTAAAATAACTACGAGACCTTGAAAAAATACACAAAAAATTTATTTTATCTCGCAGCGTACAGTTAATGATTTCTATAGTTACACGCACTGCTAATGCATCAAGGCGTCTATTTTAAAATGCAACTATTGCAATTAAAATTAATTTCTTATAACGACAAATATAGTTCTAGTTTTATAAAGATAACTCTTATTAGAACATACACAACTGAAGAAAGGATTGAATTATTCAAAATGTGGTTTAATAAAAATTGATTTAAACGGTGGAAAAAATATGACCAATGTCCAAATATAATGATAATCACATTACACCTCTCACTGTTATGTCAAAGTATTTAACAAAAAATTTCATTTCTTCATAACTGTTCAATGAAAAGGGAAAAGTCCTTTTTACATTATTTATTTTTTATATTATCCACTAATAGTAATAACACTAATAACGCGATGAATTGTTCGCTGAAGTGACGCAAAAAAGATCTTCTTTTTACTGTGAAGTTTCGTAATATATAATTCAATATTTTGAAATAAAACTATATTTTTAAAAATACAATGATACGAATATAATACACACGCACAAAAAGATTTATAAAAAATGTAATGTCGATTAGCTGATAACACATTTCTTCAAAATTAATATTCAACAAATCAGACAGCTACAAAATATGCATTTATAGCACATATTTTAAAATGCAGTTAATAAAATATAATAAACCAACACAATTCTGTCAATTTTAACAAATTTTGCTCTCTTCAGATTTTTACATTTTGAATATTTTATGACATTTAAAGTGAATGCAGGTGTTATTCAAAGGAGGTTCAAATATATTTTTACCATACACCAAAGCTCTGACCCAACCATGCATAGATCATATTTTGACCGTTGATTTCAGTAGCAGCACCGACCGAACTTTATCTTAAAAAGAGATGCATGATCGGCAAATAATGCTTGTAAGTGAAATGCACATAGTTACAATTGTGTCTCTCTATGAATTTCACGTTGCTCGATCATTAGTACAGACAATATTTCTCTTACTGTATATTACATACTCAATGCTATTTCATTTAACGACTAAATCGCGGTTTTGTATTTATTTAAAACTATTTATTCCTTAAATATTAAAGATACAGCAAATAAAATTGAGTTTAAAAAACTAAAACACGCTTTTATGAACTAAAAAGTGCAAAATAATTTGGCAACAAAATTAGCTTTACTGCAAAAAGCGTGGGGTGCTATCTGCTTAAATTTTCATAATAGCTCTACGTTTACAATTGGCTAGTAAAAGAAAATTTTATTACCAATATCACGCTTTTTATAGTAAAGCTACTTTTGTTGTCAAATTATTTTGCACTTTTTAGTTCATAAAAGCGTGTTGTTTTAGTTTTTTTAAACTCTAATTTTATTTATAAGACTAAAAAACAATATTGCATTTGACTATGAGGTAGGCAACTCAACGTACGTCACTGTATAACATGTTAGCTTGCTTGTAATTTTTCAAGTTTTTTTTTATCCTGAAGGACCTGGTCAGGATAATGGGACAAACTTATTAAATTATTGTAGTATTGTCATCGGTCCTTGATAAGTGTGCCAAGTTTTAGTTTAATCTAACGTTTTGAAGTAGGTGAATTTCACGTTCAAAGATTCCTTTACAAACAAACAAACATACAGGTGAAGCTAATAAAGGCGTGTTAAAAACGTACTTTGTCAAACAGAAAAATGACTAAACACAAACATGCCATCTGACAAAAAAAATGGTAGCCTTCATTTGGCTGTATTTATCGAGACATGGATTGTAGATTATAAATGCTCGATAACTCAGATCATTAACGTCTGTTTTTGATAATATTAATTCTAAAAAAAAGACGTGGTATTATAATTTCAGATAGATAATGCGTTGATTAGAGGCAGGAGAGGCACACTTCATTTTATTAGATTTCCGACGTGTGAAATGGGGAACTTCTTAGCGTTAGCCAAATCAAAAGGAATGGCCACACTTGTCACCACGGTTTGCGCAACTGGAGGAGGAGCTTACAAATTTGAAGATAATTTTAAAAGGGTAAGTTTTAAGTTTGTCTGTATTTTTCCACATTGTGTTTTGGTTGAATGTGTGTTATGTAATTTCGATAATTCTTGATCACAGTGTATAATTTTAAATGATAATTGTAACATGTTTTTGTGCATTGTCTCTGCTTCAAGGTCATTATAATTATACTAATATGAAAAGATGATTTTTTACCTTGTTGGTGTCAAAAAGATATTATTGTTTTGTTTCAAAATGCATTGTTTAATGATTGATTATTGTAGGTCATTTTAGATTATGATGATAAAATATGGAGTTGGTTCTGTCTTGTAGTTCTAGACCTATAGATTTTTTTTCACCAAAAAATGTTTTAACTTTTATTTCATGATAAAACGTTATTTAAAGTCCTCTATAATGGGTACGTTCGATAGATCAAGCAGATTTTGTCACATGACAAGCGAGTAATTTGAGCCTTTTAAAAAAATAGTTTTTTTTTTTGGCCCAATAAATCGATTAATCTATCTCAGATCGCCATCCCTACATTACAGCTATTATTTTATCTATTAGTAATGACCACGATATAAGAAAGAATTGTAGTATATCTCCCATATAAAAAAGTGAGTCTCTTATTGGACTAGTATACGGAGAGCCCGCGGAGTAGCGCTGCCAGCGCAGCAGCAATGCTTGCTGTGTTAAACAAAAAGAGTAAAAAGATTAAATTCAATTTTCAAAGTATATTACGCAACGCCAACGTATAGACAAACCTGTAACGCATCTCTTTTAACACTGCATGCATTGCTGGTGTGCTCGCAGCGCCACTCCGCGGGCTCTCCGTGTACTCGCCCAACAAGAGCTTCACTCCTTCCATGTATAAAAGAATATAAGATACACTATCATTCTTATAGCATGGTAATGACGTAACAATTTTTGCGTGCAGGAACTAAACATGAAACTTGCAAAATGCGACGAAATCGATTCGCTGATTCGCGGAATGCAGTACATAGATGCGATAAGTCCGACAGAGTGTTACTATTGGACCAACGCGACAGACGATGATCGATGCGAAAAAATTATCTACGATTTCTCAAATCCATATCCATTCCTTGTTGTTAATATAGGATCGGGCGTTAGTGTTCTTGCTGTTACGGGGCCAAATGAGTACAGACGTATTTCCGGAACGAGGTAAAGAAAAATTGTTAATGTTATTTTTCTAAAATTAAATTGTTCGAAGATGATTTCAAAATTAAACAATCTGCAGTCGCGTCTCTAGATTAAGATAGTCTATAAATATGTATTCTAATCATGCAATGCACCATGGGAATTATGTAAAATTGTGGCGCCATCTGTAGTATGTCAGGAAAACTAAGCAGTCAATAGTGGCGCCGCGCCATGGTAAACATGCCTAACTAATGAACTATGCTTTACTATTGCTAATGTATTCAATCAAAGTAATACAGAGCTCAAATTAGTAACTTCGTTGAGCGTCTGTAATCTACAATCAAATTAATTACTCGAAATATATCTTAAAAAAATGCTGCGTGTATTTATTTACGCGTGGCTGAAGTTATACTTCTTTGACGTGATCACGATAATTAATATTCACATTTTCGTTAAAAATGTACATTGATAAAATAAAATACTGTTGAATCTATAATTTAAAAAAAATAATACAAGTATTGAGGTTTTTTAACTGTCAAAAGTTAACAACACTATAGCTTTTAAGAAGTTCCGTCTGATGTCGCTAGTATAACCTACTTTATTTTATGAAAGAACTATTTTGACGTTATCAGAAAACAATGAGATTCATGTGTCGTTTGCCGCATGCTGCATGCGCAACTTCCATAACAGAAAATTTTACCCTCAATGCGCCAAAAGAAGTATAACCTTAAAAATTAAAATGGATGTATTTTGATTCAAGAAATTAGCAACAATAGGCATAGCTCATTAATTTAGAATGTTAACCATAGCCCGGCGGTTAGTGACTATGTTTAGTTTTTTTGACAAACTAAAGATGGCGACACAATTTGACACAATCCCTATTAATGGATACTTATAAATGAATATAGCTGGGATCAAAGTATAAATTCTTGTGAACTAATAGAAAGTAATAAGCGCATTTCTCCCAGCAAAATTTTTAATAGTTGGTAAATGATATCAATTATTAATTAAAAAAAAAAAACGTTTTCAGTTTAGGAGGCGGTACATTCCTTGGCTTATGTTGTCTACTAACAGGCTGCAATACTTTCGAAGAAGCTATTGAACTAGCAACCGGTGGAGATAACACAAGAGTCGATAAACTCGTTAAAGATATCTACGGCGGTGATTACGAACGTTTTGGATTACCTGGTGATTTAGTCGCTAGCAGGTACTGTTATCTTTTTATTTTATTAATTTACAAGTTCCCTACAGCTTTTCTGCTATATTTGATTTCTATTTTATTGCACGGATGTACGAGGGTTGATCAATAAGTACCCGTGTTTGACGACAGATGGCGTTGACGAGTGAAATTGACTTTACCATCGTGTACTGCAGACTTTTAAACGACCTAGTTCTAAGTTGTAGATCAATTAATAAGTTAGGTTATTTTTGACAGCCAATTGTATCATTCGTGTTTTGTATTTTTCGACGAAATGGAAAAATAGCAATATCGATTTGTAATTCGTTTTTTAAAAAACATGCGAAGAAATAAAACTGAAGTCGGATGCTGTCTATGGGGACTCTTCACCATCTGTGACCACGGTGAGATACTCATATAAAAAACGAATTACGTATCGATATTTTATTTTTGAAATTAATAATATATTTTAAAAATAGAATCTTTGCTAACATAGTTGTACTTCTGTAGCATACTAGGTGTGTTTGTTCGCAAATTCTGAACTGCTAAAGCATGCGTGTTGATAATACAGAACTCTTTGGACACAGCTACGTGTTTGTTGGTAAAATTCTTAAACTCGTCGGAGCCTAAAACTTTTAAAGTCAAGTTTAAACAATTTGAAGAAAAAGAGAATTTAACTAACAATTATGTCCGAAGAATTCTGTATCACTTAAGAAGCTCAAAACAAACACACCTAAAACCAGTGCAGTAGGCATCAACACAAATATGACATTTATCGCTGTCTTTTTGTAGGTTAGAATACAGTTTTCTGTTAGTTCAATCGCGCACATAAGTCAATTTTCTGCACGTAAATGGACTGTTGTTTTTTTTGTTTGACTGTTGTTTCTTTGCCTATGCTTCTTCTTTTTCTTGGCCTCTGCCTCTTGTTTTGCACGTCTATCTCTCTCTCTCTCTGTCTATCCTTGTTGTGATGCCACTTGTGAAGTTTCTGCGCTGTCAACAGTTTTGGACACATGAACTCGAAAGAGAAGAGAACGAACGTATCGCGCGAAGATCTAGCAAGAGCGACGCTCGTCACCATCACGAACAATATAGGAAGTATCGCAAGAATGTGTGCCATAAATGAAAAAATTGACAGGGTAAGTCCATTTATACTTGATCTCGATAGAATTTCATATTAATAACAGAGTAGTCGCTACCTGGAAAAGTCAGGGAATCAACTTGGCTAGGGTAGTCAGGTAATTTTGTGGAAAAAAACGGTTAAGTGCGAGTCGAAGTCGCACACTGATGTCAAAAAAAATTATAATGTTTGTTTGGGTGGAATCTTGCAACTGAATTTTAAAGCAGTTATCCTCAGCCGATTGAGCTGAAATTTTGAATTCACGTTTAGTTTGGATGACAATACATGGTTAAATAAATGACGTCATTCTAAATCCAATATGGCGGACAGCCCTAGATTGCGAACTAGTTATTTTTTATGCACTTCCATGATATGGGTATCAAATGAAAGGGTATGACAAGTAGAATACAATCAGCAGTGTGACTTAATTCCCAATCCAAAATGGCGGTTATTTTTTCTTTTTTAGTACAATTTAATAAAAGCTTGTTTTTAAAAAGTTTTTTTGCTAATATTTTGTTTTTAGTTTTTAATATTATTCCCAAGTTTAATTCTTTGCTATGTCAAACTAATTAATAATATTTACACATACTTAGCAACACGCTATAAACTTCTGTTCTCGTCAGTTTCATGTAATTTAGGAGGCAAACTAACTTCCCCTTTATGTGCCAGTTCCACTTCCCCTCGATTTATTACTTTTTTCAAATAGATACGTCGCTAAAGAAGTTAAACTTCAAAAATCTGATTTGACAATGACCTTAGATTGTGAACGTAGAATTTTAAATCGATTCTTAAATTGTGTATACATGTATTTAACATCGCTTTTTGCACAATTTACACTTCGAAACAATTTTTTTCTACGCATTTTGATCAAAATTTAGCTTGAAAAGCGATCTTTTTCTATGCATTTGTTTTTGTGAGAGTACAATTGAATGTTCTAAATAACAGGGAGTTTCACAACGACATTAGACTGCTTCTGCATGTATAAACTCTGTAAAATATGGTCACAATCTAAAGTCATCGTCAAATAAAACTTTTTGACAATGCTTTCTGCAACCCAGCATTAATTAAGCATTTCCGTATATCTGTCAAAAAAGATTTATACGTACTTTTTTTCTGTAGGTTGTGTTCATTGGTAACTTTCTTCGAGTCAATCCAATAGCCATGAAGTTATTGTCATATGCTATGGATTATTGGTCGAAAGGAACAATGAAAGCACTGTTCCTCGAACATGAAGGTTATTTTGGAGCAGTGGGTTGCCTGCTACAGTTTAATGAACGCGAAAATTAAATTATATATTTAATTAATAGTCTGTTAATTGTTATTTATTAATTTATAAATTAAAAAAATCATATTAAATTTACAAAATAATAAATGTGGTGAAGTGATTTGTCAATAAACTGCTTTCGGAAGCAAATTTTACACTTAAAAAAGAAAATTTGTGTTGTGATTCAGACAAGAATTGAAGACATCGAAAAAGTGAAATGTAAAAATGGATATATTCTTTGTATCAAAAACTTTTAAACGTAGCAAATGATTTTATAAATAATTTGCAGTGTTTTATTTTATTTTACTTTTTTTTGGGAACTCAATTTAATATTATTTGGTGACAGAATAATATTAAAGAATGTATATTTTTTTTTCCTTAAAATGTTTTTAAATATGTAATGCTTAAAATGCTGAAACTATAACGTAATATATTTGTTTTTGAAACATGAAGAATCTTTAGTATATTATTATTATTTAAAAATATATTAGTTACATTATAATTGTTATTTTGTTATGTTTATGTACAATTTTACAGCTATTATAAAAATAACAGGGAGTAAAGCTGTAAATATTGAATTTAAGACCAAACCAGTGAATAAGAGTAAATCGTTTAAAAAAAAAAATAAAATTACTGCTGAAACAAATGGCGGATGATAAACATCTGACTGACGACATATTTCGCTCTGTGACCTTTACAAATACGTTGTTTAAAATTTTGAATATGTATTGTTATCGAGCATCTATAAATATGTATTTAAAATTTTGAGTTTTCAATTGAATTGTGTTCTTTCTTGAAATTCACAATGTTACACCAGATAATAATATAATTTAGTTTTTATATTTACTACAAACATTTTATATAGTATTGATTTATTTTTAAGTAGTATAATTTGGTGCTTGGTTATTTTGCCATGTTTGGAAAAAATATTTTTAAAGATGGTAAAAGTTAATTGGACAGATTTGATTTCAAAAATATGCTTGCCAACTTTTTGTCAAATACAGTTGTGTTGAAAATAGAGGTTATTCCTTGACTTCGTAAGATTTTCAGAGAGAAAAAAACACCATGACAATCGCGTTTTCCCTGTTTTTTTTTATCAAGTGGTACTTCACTGCTATTAGCGCATTTTCCATATGGCACATACACTATCGGTGTCGGTCGGATGGCGGGACCTAGGTTCCAGATCAACATTTCGTAGCCTCCTGAACATTTTAGGCATCATTTTTGGAAATGTTATATGTGTGGGCAAGATAACTCTTGAAAGATTTAATCGATTTAAATGAAATTTGGCCCCATTGTTGAAATCCATCACCACACGAAGCCTATTAAAAATGGGCCCAATTGAACTCTTTTAATGGTAGTTTTTAGAGGTTGAAATAAGTTTTTGGACCCAAAAAAAGCGCAAAAAAATTCAGAATCGTTTAAAAATTGATATTTAACCTTTTAGTAAAGATTAAAATATGCTACTTCATAACGTCCTAGATACAAATACTATTTTAAAATTAACTCAACAATGGTTTTGGACTATTAACCCATCGCCAGAGGCATAAATACTTGGAACTAAACTTTTTTAATTGTCAGGTGGAGGGAAGGGTCATTCGAATTTTGTTTCTTGTAAGAGAGGGAATGACCTCTTACAATCATACAAAAAATAAAACGTTTGTTATGGAAAATTGATTATCTCAAGGAAAACATGTTGAAATTATTGACATTTGGTAAGTCCCTGTTAATAATTACAATGAAAAATGAAAATTAACTGCTAGTGGAATCACTTTGAAGGTCATTCGAATCGAATTAATAAAAATACGAACGTCTATTATTCTTTGTGGAACAGGCCATGCACAAATGTAATATTAAAGTATGCTTTTGTAACTGAAATTTAGCTTAAATTTTTTTTATAGAATCGGCACAAAACATTCCCCAACATTTTTAATCAAAGCATGTACTTTATTATTATTTTTGTAAAGTGATTTCATTCCTTCTTTAATTTAAAAACATATCGAATATTTAAAAGGCAAATAAATCTGAGTTTTGTAGTGAATTCCTTGCCGCGTCACACTGCTTTTTTAACATAGCTGTGCGGGTGAGTCACGCAGGCGCAGAGGAACGTGACTTATACCATTCACAAAGCATTAGTAGTCAGAGGTGGACTTTCCATAAGGCCGACTAAATTAATTGAATGCAAAACTAATAAATTTTACTAAATGTTGTAATAATAAATGCTAGGATTGTCCTGTGCTCACGACCCTCTTAAGTCGGAAGCCCCCTCCGGCGGGGGTCCATGGCATTTTTCCCGTCCTGCCACCTTATTGTTACGCCACTGGCGGCTACTACTATCTAGGGCGTCCAAGACTGCTAGTCCGCCTCTGTTAGCAATATGTTTTCGAACTCCAGACACATTAACATTTAGACCTCCATGTTTCGAATACTGACAGGTACAGACAAACACTAATGACCCTAGTTATCGAGCGTCTACAATCTGCAATATCCGTCTCGACAAGCACAGCCCGAGAAAAAGTAACAGTGACACATAAACCGTGAGAGAAAAATATAGTATAAAATGGATAAAACAGGGACCGCTTAGCTACGTTAGACAAGCTGTACGTAAAATTTAGATTATATCGACTAATTGTGGAATGTCTATAATAGAAACTACCATAAAAGTATACTAAAAATGTTTTTATTTCCTGCACAAAATGTTTAGCTATTTACAAAATATAAATTACGTAATTTTACAGAAATTATATAATCAGTATGTAAAATACATATGACTACGTATTTGAATAATTATTACTATATTATGTTAAGCTTACAAAATATTTTTACAATATATACAATGAAAACAAAATGTGTTTTTTTTTTAATAGTCGTGTTAGTTGGTGAAGTTCTGAACTGGTTCTGTCAGTTCTAAAGCATTACAGAACTACTCATGCTGGGTTGCAGATAGGTTTGTCAAATAATTTGATTTGACAATGACTTTAGATTGTGAACACACATATTTCTCCATAAGAAATGCATTGTAGAATTTTAATTCGATTCTGTTCGAAAAATAATTGATCAACTGAAATTATATTTTTTTTTAAATTATATATGTAACATAGCTTTTTTTATAATTTTTACTTCGAAACGACATTTTTCTACGCACTTTAATTAAAATTTGACTTGAAAAACCATCTTTTCTTGTGTAGATCACGCATTTGTTTTTGTGTTAATACAATTTAATGTTGTACATGACAGGGAGTTTCAATACGATGTAGCAAGCTTGGTTACAATAACCCTCTCTCTCTATAATGTAATCTTTTCTAAATTGTTTTTCCTTAGTTACAAGAAAAAGAAAAGTTGTTATTATTAACATTATAAAAAATTTAATCTTATGATTACATTAGAGAAAACATTTCATTACGAATGAAATGTTTTCTCTAATGTAATCATAAGATTAAATTTTTTATAATGTTAATAATAGCAACTTTTCTTTTTCTTGTAACTAAGGAAAAACAATTTAGAAAAGATTACATTATAGAGAGAGAGGGTTATTGTAACAAAGCTTGCTACAACGACATTAGACTGCTCCTTCATGTATGAAAACTGTAATTATATTATCACAATCTAAAGTCATTGTCAAATCCAATTTTTTGACAATGTTTTGTGCAACCTAGCATCAGACTGTTAAAACTGGGTGTTTTTTTATTGTTTGACCTTGATTCCAGGTACAGATTTTGTACTCCTTCACAAATATTTTAAACGTAAGGTTTTGACAACAGCACAGAGCGCGCATTCGGAATAAATCTGTTTGTTGGAAAATACAAATCTAACCTCACATTCTGATTTGGTTTTAATAGTTCAGTTTGAATTGCTCAGAGTTCTAGACCTATTTCAGGACTTAACTAACAAACACACCTAACTTCTAAAGTGACATTTTAAATACAAGCCTGTTCACGCAAATTAAAATGTTCAGCACAATTAATGCAAAATTATTTCAGGTCTATAAAATACGTCACACGTTAAGAGGGGGGAAGAGGGTCGATGAAGTTTGACATTGCGGGGCAAGGGGAGGGGGGTCATAAGCCTCGTGACGTCACATTTCAAAATCTACAGTATTAAAACACAAAACTTTAACTGTAAACGAAAAACTTAAAAAAATATTCGATCTTTAGGTTATATAAGGTTTGTATTGTTTTGTTGGCGAGTTTTCACTCGCAGTGAGCGAATCGTTGCTTAATATGTGACGTCACACCAAGGAGGGGGTGACTACCTAGACAAGGTCGGGAGGGGGGTCAAAAAATCATGAAATTCGTGTGATGTAATAAATTTCTTAGACCTACATAATTTTCTACTCTTTTATCTCGTTATTATAACGAGTGTACATATTCTTTAATGGCATTTGTTATAAAAAAAAGGTGCAGATTGGTAAAAAACAATTCAAATTCGACACTCGTAAAATAATTTGGGGTAGGCCGTTAAACCGTTTGTTGACAAGCTTTTATGTACATAATTATCATCATCGGCTTATTATGTCTCCATTTTTTTAAATTTGTAACGGAAATATACATTTTTTTTTTGAGTTCTCGTAAAAAACTTCACAACCCAAATTGCTAATCATTGAATACATTGCTGTAGTCGACCGATTGGCAATTTTTTGGATCACTAAAATCTAGTACACTTACCGATCTATCGATAGCGGCAAACAGAACGCATGAATCAAACGCGATACTGTAAACCGGTGTACTCTGTTTTCCTTGTCTTTGTACAAAATACATCTGAAAACGAAAAATATTAATTACTAGTCTGAATCCGAGATTTCACTCACGTTATATAACTTTTGCCCGCAGTTTTGGGGCTGTGAATGTTAATTTCCTCCGCAGATATTCTCACATATTTTTTGATGGGAAGCTTTACTATTCTTTAATTATACAGGAAATATTGAAACACATAATAAATTAGAGTATTTATTCATCCATTCTAATATTATAGATGCAAAGGTCTGTCTGTCTGTCGGTTCAGCGCCCTTTGGTCAACGCTTTCACTTCACATAAATTGTACTTTGGTTTTCTGTTAAATAAAATTAATAAGTTCCAATTTTTCAAAAATCAACTTTTATTGCAAACATCAACACTTATTGAATTTAAATTAAATTAAGTAGCTTTAAGGTGGTTCAGACATTAAAGCACTTTTAAAGATTAAAAGCTAATTTTTAGTGTATTTGCCATATGGCAACATACACTATTGGCATCGGTCGGATGGCGGGACCTAGGGGTCGGACCAAAATTTCTCGACGTTTCATAACCTTCTAAAACTTTGGCACTATTTTTGAAAATGTTTATATATATATGTATATATATATATATATATATATATATATATATATATTTATATATATATATATATATATATATATATATATATATATATATATTGTGTGTGTGTGCGGGCAATAACTTTCGAAAGAGTTAATTGATTTCAACTAAATTTGGCCCACGTGTTGAAATCCATCACCGCAAGAAGCCTATTTAAAATGGGCCTAATCGGGCCATTTTAAGGGTAGTTTTTAGGGGTTGAAAAATGTTTTTGGGCCCTAAAATACCGAAAAAATTCTCTGAATCGTTTCAAAATTGAAATTTAACCCTCTGGCAGTAATTAAAATGTGTCCCTAAAATTTTAATAAAATCGACCTTACAGGACCGGATTTAAAAATTTTAAGAAAGACTAGTTTGCAGATAGTGAATTATTTACTGAAAGGTGTATATAACTTGGTATAGAGGTTCGATTGATAATAATATTGCAATTAAGAAAAAAAAATGTTATTTTTAGGGGTGTATTAAGGAGTAAAATTTTTTATTTTTCCCAAAAACCAACTTCGCATAATAAAGCCACACTGCCTGTATAAGCAAATACACTATATTGTCGGCAGGGTTTTGGCACTGCGACCCGGGTTTTTTATTTAATATGTTATTAATCGCTATCGCATACGTCTAAAATATTTTTTTGAAGCAGATCTGACGAAGGGTTTTCGTGTAATTAATTATTAAATAATTGAAATTTAACATGTAGCCTATTGGGAATGTAAGCAAAACGCACACATATCGAGTTATGTAGCCACTCCTGGAAAAGATAAAAAAACAAAAAACTACTATAATTATCAATTAACTTGCGTAGAATACGTTAAAAATAAAATTGAAATTTTCTGATCAAGTTTTTAAAAATATTTTAACAAGAAAGAAAATGTCAGTCCGCTATCAGTTCAAAACAGAATCACCAATCAACAGAAGACTACTTTAGTCAAAAGTAATTTATTTATTATTTTTGGTAATTAAATTATTAATTCGATTTAATTATACATTATCATAGATCACCTGTAAATTATAATAATGAATTTATGTATTCAAGTTTTTAATTTAAATTTAATTTTATTAAAAAAAATTTAGATTCTATTATGATCACGAGGTAATGTCCGAACCACCTTAATTATTATACGTCTGCTTCTTTTACATTTGGAAAATTCCTGTCGCTATATAATTAAATTAGTATATGGTGTTAATTTCAATCAGTTACTAAATAATAAAATCTCGTTTTTTGCATTTGGTTTTTTGACACCCTTTTCCAACTGGCGCTTCACTCGCTCTACCCCAGGGCCAGCGCTGCTCGCCAGTAATATTCATTCCGCCCTAAATACAAAATCATAACACTAACCTGTACATATTTGGTTTGCCGTAAATCCCATAGGACAACACGGCCGTGAGTTTGCGTCCCAACAACTACCGAACACGCCCCATCTGTCTGTAGACAATAAAGTGTATCGTCGCACGGATCAAACCACGCACGGGTGCACTGAGCCGCCGAATCTGGCACTCGCAGATCCCACAGACGCAGCGATGTGTCGTAGCCACAAGTGAGTAAGACGTCATCCGTCTGCCAGTGCTGATCCAAAATTCCAGCCCCTGGCTTAGTTACGTTCATTACGGGCAATTGAATATTTCTGTAAAAGTCAGTTAATATCATTACAAAGAATACTTGGGTATAATTTATTAAAGGCCACCAATTGTCTGACGAATAGATTGTAGATTACAGACGCTAAACATCTGAGGTCATCAGCGTCTATAAGGTTGTCTGAAGTACTGCATCCTAGCCTCTACTATAAAACGAGCAATTCTTGTAAATTTTTTTTCGAAAACAGCTGTGACGATTTTGATAAAATTTACAGTATACGCGTTTGCAGGCGCGAGAAATTAATTTAACTCAGTTTCATGTTTGAGAAAATTCGCTTTCTTTTCGATTTTTGTTGAAAAACATAAAGATTAATATAGACAGTGGCGTAATTACAGTGTAAACTCTTTATAACATTATTCTTTATAACGATAAACTCTCTATAACATAGAAAAGATCACAATTTCGTTGGTTTATCTTAAAACCCATACATTGATACACTCTTTATAGCGCAGCAGCCATTCTCTATTACGAAGAAATGTGTTCATATTTAGACACAGAAAATCGTCATTGTCGGTGTTATCGTTTATGTTATCTTATCAGGTTACAAAAGACGCCGACTAAACCTTTGAGGCCCCGAAACGTCAGGCAAAGTTAACTGACTATATGTATTAATTTTATCAAAAACATACATATTAAAGATTATTGTTAATTTGGTTGTTTTTCTTTCTTCACTCCATATAACGGTAACTCTCTATAACGATAAAAAATGCTCGGTCCCTTGAGTTTCGTTATAAAGAGTTTACACTGTATATCGTTTGAGGTCCGTGGCAAATTCATCAGATGGGGCCCTCCCTCAATGAAAAGAAGCTTAACCAACGTGTTATATCTTTTTCTTACAAATGCGTTCAAATCATGATACATTTTTTTGTTTAATTTGTGCATGTATTTTAGCAGGTAACTTAAATAATAGAATACAAAACTAATTTTACTCAATGTTGTAATAATAAATGCTAGGATTATCCTATGCTCTCGACCTTCTCGGACCGGGGGCCCGTGGCATTTTGCCCGTCCTGCCACCCTATTGTTACGCCACTATTCATAATGCCAACCAGCTGGCGAAATTTTCTAGCAGTAAGGCTCAGTGGAGTACTAACCTTTCAATGTCGTAAATCATAAAAGGTTTTTCGCCATTATTGGCTCCCGTTCCGACGCTCAACCTACTGCTAGACGGATTGAACGCTTCTGACCAAACGCGATCATTAAAACTGAACGTCAAGCACGGAAGAGATTCTTCATCTAAATCGCAACTTTGTATCCGCCACACTTTTGCTGTCTGATCTCTTGAACCCGATGCTAATATTCCGTTACCAATGGCGACCGCATTAACATCCGATGAATGCGCGTTTGGATATTCCAGTAATATGTCTTGATTCGAAAGATCCCACCCAAATAAACCTCCATTCCTGAAATAGGTCAAAACATAATTCGTTAACATTGCTTTCTGAAACTTAACCTAAAAATTTCATTCATTTTTGCACGCTATTCGAAAAGTAAATTTAGTATTTTGTTTTAAATATTTACCCATATCCACTAATAAAAATGTCATCTTTTGAAACGAAACGACACACATCTCCTTTTTGTCCACCGTTGAAAATGTTCCACGTTTTGTTTTCCAACTTCGTTTGTTTTCTTTTAAATGTAGTTATTGTGTAGCCTTGGCTAACCCAGAGATATTCGTTATCAAGTACTAGCCATGGCATGAATTTCATACGCTTTTTTAAGATAACTCTTTCTTGATATTTACCTATTTTCCAATAATGTGAAATAGTATATTTCTCTAATGGTGACAAAATTATATTAGATCTGTAACACAAAGTGATCGATAAAGAAATGCACATAAATTATTTGCTATGATTATTTTAAAACAAACCTTTTTAAAATTGTTTCATGTAACTGATTTGTAACAAGTGGAATTAAATCTTTTCTTTTTGCCGTATCAAATAACTGCGTTGACGCTAAGTAATGTAACTTTTTACAACATCTTCGAAGTCTGCATAGATCGTATACATTACAGTATTGTAATATTTGTTCTAATATTTCTGGGGGTAACTGAAGAAGTGTTAATCCCATTTTTGTTATTAAAATTCTATTCACGTCGTTCACATTACAACAAATAATCGCCGAATTTTGACAGAAAGCTCTATCAACCATCAGATTAAAACTAATATACGTCTGTATATATAAGTATCTTTGTTTCTACATGCACATGTCTATCTTCTCTTCTTTTCTTCTCAAGCTTTGCATTGGTTCCTATTTACAGATTATTTTGTATCCTTCTTTATTATTGTTTTGGCTTCTTTTATCTATTGGCAATTTTATTTTGAAATTGTGTTTGACACATTGAGTAATAAAATATATTTTTGTATACTTATTATTATGCGTATTGCTAACTATGTCCAACTATAAATTTACCTTTAAAAAAAATAAATGTTGCCCGCCGCCTGACAAGTATTTTTAGAATGTGCTCTGAAGTACAAAAAGGTTGGGGACCCCTGCCCTATAAAGTAGATGCCTAGATGGGTAGCCTGTATAATTATTTCCAAAACGGTTACTTTTACGAAAAGCAGTCATATCTTTTTTGGGGGGAAATTGCCCAAGCTACGAATCTGATAATTGATATTTATTCTGTAAAAGTGCTCGTTGACGAGATCTTCCCGAAAAGTGTCTTTGGCGACCTTTGACCCCACGTGATATTTTTATCGGGTACTCGGATCGATGGGGACTTTTGACAGTTTGTTTAGATCCACAATATCAAGGTCATACCAAATTCTAGATTTCCGAAATTTTTTCCAAAAGTTGGGCCTTTTTTGTGTTTAATTTCCCTGGATAATTCAATATGAAAAATAGTCGGCCCGTAATCGAACATTTTTATTTTTTAATGTCTAACTTTATGACCATAATATATTTCGTTATACTATGACCAGGACATAACAAAATTTCTTTGAACTTGACGCGCTTTTTGGCTTACTGCTTAGCTCCTTGACATCACGATTGTAACTTCGCTCAATCATACCGTGTATGTAAATTTCGTCGAAATCGGCCCATGTTCCGTGTTGTCGATCGTCTATAAAGTATAATCTCTCTTTCTTCTTCAACCGAATAAAAACTAATAAGGAATCGTTATAAATGGTTTTTATTGTTTTTTATAAAAAAAATATTTTATTATAAAAATATATAAGAACTTATTTTGTGACATTTCAGTACAAATAAATTATAATAATTAGTAGGTACGGGATGCAACACTATTAAAAACAATATTTATTTACTAAACATATTTAATGGTCGACGTTTCGGCAAAAAATGTTATGCCTTTCTCAGGACCCACAACAATAATGGAATTATTTATCATTTATTATATCTAAACTATAACTAAGTATATAAAATTATATAAATTCAAAATACTCATTTTATTTTTATATATCAATAATTGGTATACATAAACAAATAATAAAATAAAATGGGTAATTTGAACTAAATTCTTTATAGTTATGGTTTGGGTGTAATAAATAATAAACAATTTCATTATTGTTCTGAGGAAGACATACACTTTTTTGCAGAAACATCGACTATTAAATATGTTTAGTAAATAAATATTGTTTTTAATAGATTTGTACCCCGTATCTGCTAGTAATATTATAAACAAGGTGTCTTATTTTATTATAATATCAAATAAATTATCAATTTATTATCTTCTCTGTGGCATCAACAGTCGCTATCACAGCATTTTCTGGAGACTTATAGTCGTGTTCTTTTTGAACGATAGATGGTATCGATTTACGTAATATTGTTACATACAAAACAAAATGAGCTAATCCGCAACAAAGCGCTATAAAACTGAATATCTGAAGTGCTACTTTTCCACCAAGTCGACTATACAAAAATCCACCCAACAAACTTCCAAGCGCATAGCCTGAAAAAAATACACAGGTTGCGTTTTGTTTGAAGCATTAATTGCATTAATATTTCTTTAAGTCC
The DNA here is from genome assembly GCA_034508555.1 of Venustoraphidia nigricollis. NCBI lineage: Eukaryota > Metazoa > Arthropoda > Insecta > Raphidioptera > Raphidiidae > Venustoraphidia > Venustoraphidia nigricollis. The sequence goes on from JAVRKA010000020.1 coordinate 1,556,717, forward strand.
ACTGGCTGCCAGGGTTGCTTAGGCCTAGTATTAATTCATATTTTCAATTTCATATGTTAAATTATGGAAGTGTTTTCGTGTTTTAAATAACAAACTAGAAATACAATTTATACTTTTGATAATTTCTGCTTATTATGAAATTTGGTTGCTTGAGACTCAACACAGCTGAACAACCAACTAGATACTTTGTGCACCATAGCCAGGCATATGCTGTTCACGTGATAACTGCAATTGTTGGTGGGAAAAACTATTATAGTTACATACCAAAGCCATCATCCATGCCCGCAACAATACCCTGCATGGTAGCTGAAGTCCCTGGCGGTGATACGGCGCTCGCGTATGCAACTATTGTGGTATAGCACATAGCATAAGTCGGGCCTTGCATCACAAATTCAATGGGCAATATCCACCATGGCGACGGTATTAACGAGATTAGACCCAAACGAAGCGAATAACAAATAAAACACATAGTTAATGAATGACCAAAACCGATCTTTTTTATTATTTTTCCTGTAAGAGAAAAACGTTACATGAAATAAATTCGCCTAATACGCCTGGGCAAAACTTTATTTCCAAAAAAAAAAAAAGCTTTCTATCCCTATTGCAAGGGCAGTCATTATTTATTTATACAGATGAAACCAAGCTCTGTCCGGTTTCAACATAGCAACCGAATACAATATTTTGAAACATTAATAAACGAAATACTTTTTAACTTACCTGATAGTACAAAAAAAATTACTTCGCCTCCTAAACATTCGGCTGCTACTGTTAATCCTTCTAGTAATTTAATATTCTCTGACATATTAGTATTTGCTGCTAATTCTTCTAAATACCTAGAAATATTGAAAACATTTTTGAACAAAAAGTGATTTTGAATTGTGAAATGTGACGTTGCGAAGTCCTTTTGCGAATACGTATTTTAGCGACATAAAAAATGAATTGAAAAAGAAATATGTTTACGTATTTCACTCACTTAAATAACGAATTCGTTAACTGACTGTACTTACCAAAATAAAAAATAAATAATAAAACTATCAACAATGCCGGCAAGTGTAGCAAACACAAGAAAAATAGCTATATGTTTGTGCTTTATTAATTTTCCTAAATCTTTAAAAATATTTTCCGACGTTGCCATTGGTGGTAGCTGAAACAAATATGATTTACTGATATTATAATACATGTACTTTGAGTAGAATCTGCAATTGATGTTGGCTCATATTATGATTTTGATCCAATAATGTTACCATAATCTACAGACTAACTTAAATAATAATTTATTATAAGTGCGTGATCAATTTATTTTCCGATAATGATACGTGAAATTGGAATTTTGAAATTTAATGTGTTGCTATTAGTTAAGAAAAATACTGGGCACTATTTTTATTTTTCTAGTTGAATCAATTAATTAATAAAAATTAACACAGTATATTTACTTACCTTAAGTTTAAAACAACTTAGTAAGTCAAAAAATATACAAATAAACATTACGATGAATGCAGGTGTATAATTCTTAATTTCTCCTTCTGATAACCAATCCACAATATATCCAGCTATTAATGCACTTAATCCGAATCCAATTGTTCCCCAGACTCTCTGTTTGCCATAATGTATCTGTCCATTATCACCTTAAAAATTATTATTAACGATTAAAATTATATTATAATGGTCATGTTTCTACTAATATAAAACGCAGGTTAAGAAAAAGGATATTACTATTAATACTTGTTATTTAAAAAAAAGAGAGTATATGTTGTAGATTACACGATAATTGAAACTCTTTCATTCACTTAACGGTATAATTTTTATTTCACGCCCTCTCTCATTCATGTACCGTAAAAACTATGCACATTTAAGTTTAAATGGCTATCTGATACACTTTATTGGAATACGACGTTTCATTAATTTTTTACTGCCATCTGTTAGCGAATAAAACTAATTCCTCTATACTAGTACCTCAGTTGTATTCCGCGTTACAGTCCTATCTACCGTGCTTAAAGAAGTTTCATTTCAAAACAATCAAAATTAGATATTTACCTAGGACATCAAAACATATGGCGTCACTAACGCAATTTGCAACATTAAATCCGATAGTTCCGATGAACATCAATATTACAAAAGCCCAAAAAGTAATAGTGCCATAAATGCAGTCAATCGCGTTGACATCGTCAGGTGAGCAATTCAAACTGCAGTTATTACCAGGATTGCACGACTGCAAACTTGCATTAAATAAAAGACAAGCTTCGAATTCGGACGTATTGTAAAAATTGCGATATACTAATGTCGTAATATTACTAATCTCATCTGGGACTTTAGAATCACATTTCCATTGGCAAATCATTCTTCGATACGTTGAGCATTGTGAGTCTTTTGAAAATTGCTGCAAAATTGCAATATATATATATGTATAGGTAGGTACTACAATATTAAAATCACTGAAATAATGGATTGATATTTAGTTGAGTAGTGGCAGTGCCGGATTAGCCACGTAGCAAGAGTAACAAATGCTACGGGCCCCGCGAATTTGGGGGCCCCGCGCTCCAACGCCTGTCTGACCGTAATAAAAAAATATTAAATTAGATAGGAGCGTAAAATATCTTGCATGCCTTAAACGCGAAGCGCTTAAGCTATGCCTCACTTCCACTTGAAAATCTAAAACTCGATTTCGTCACGTTAAATCGTAAAAATAAGTAGGTATTTTACGAACTTTTTAACGTTAATGTTCTAATGTTCAGAAAAGTTTATTTGTAACAGTTTTGTTTTATTTAATATCCTAAACTTGAGAACCTAAAGCAAACCAAAGCCCCCCCTTGACTGAATTTGCTACAGGCCCCGTGCTGGCTTAATCCGGCACTGAGTAGTGAGGTATATTGCGATTTACGAACGAGATATAATTGGTATTTTTTGTATGTACAGTAAGATCTTGCTTAACGCTGTTTCAGTGTTACTCGGTTTCTGAAAAAACAGTTTAGCCACTATAACGTAAATTATACATCAATTTATACAAAAATGACGCAAATGTTGATAGAAGTTCAAAGACAAGACGAAGAGTCATTGATGCAATATCTTGCTATCGACAACAGCTTGCTAAACGAAACAGAGAAAAGCAAACGGCATTAGATAACTTCTTCACAAAAAACAAAATATGTCAAATGAGGAACCTTCCTCATCACAAACATAACTTCTTACTGGAACTTTTATTTGATTTTCATAAATGTTTTGAGAACAAAAATCGATATTAGCAATTAATAAATCTATAATTATTGTGATAAAAATGTATTTAACAATAAATGTTACGAAATTAAACAAAAATAAAAACTAACAAATTTTCTTATTTTCGGTTCTGTTTCACTTATGCCTATTATCTACATATTAAGATGACTTCGTTTAGCGCTGTTTCGTATAGCGCAGGCACTTACTGGAACGTATCTTCCGCGTTAAGCGGGCTCTTACTGTACTCTCAATAAAATAGCTGGTTTTCACTTTTATAGAAAAATTATGAGTCGCGCCTACTATTATTTTACATATATTTCTTACGGTATAAACAGCTTATGAAAATTACTGTTGAAATGGTTAGGTCGCCCTTTTTGCTTTTCATTACAGCACTAGTGCGTAATGGGTCAATTTACATGCATATAAAGCGGCTATTTTATGGAGGATAGTCCAAAAAAGGTAATATATAAGTATTAAATTAACCGTTGCATTACAGATGTTCAAATTATTGCACTCGATTTCCGGTATTACGATATTCCTGTTGGGTACATCGTGCTGCGCAGGCGCTGGGAAAAAATGTAATAAAGCATAACTGGAGCACATAGTAATTAGAAGACCCATAAAGATGGTTTTACGTAAATTTGAAAAATAATCGACAATGAAGCCGAATAACGGTTTTGAAACTAAAAATAATATGGGTAGGATTCCGGTAATTACGCCCATGACGATCGTTGAAATGCCAAGCTGTTTTCCATAAACATTGATTTGTGGTAAGATTGGACCCATTGCTGAAAATAAGTTGGACAAACATTATTGGGTTATACTTCAGAGTTCTGATAAGCTCGATTTTGGAAGTGAGGTTGTTTGTCTGTCTGTAACTTCCGCCAAAACTCTGGATAGATGCATATAAGGCTCCTCGATTCAAGGGATAGGCTACTATAATATAGCCTATATATAGCCTATCTGGATATATATATTATATATCCAGCTTAGCTCGCGTTAGGGTAGGGTTCTCGTATAATTAAAAGCATTTTTTATACAAAATCAAAAAATGGAATCGATTTAAAATAAAAATTGAAATAAGTACTTGTTATGGGAATAGGGATGTTGACTATTCAAATAAAAACATAATTTTAACGAAAAGTAGTAGTTTCTATGATAGAAATACTAAAAAACACTATGTTTTTCCTTATTTTTAAGGAATTTAATTAATATTTAATAAATAAAACCTAATAAAATCACTCTCAAGACACGTGACAACAGACACCAATCAGAGCGTATGACGTCATATGTTCAGCCGCTGTCAAAAAACTTCATTGTTTGGTTAATATTTAGTGTGTAATTTATTATTATTTGTTTATAGGAAACGACAAATTACATGTAACTATAGCAACGACTACAAAACAACTTTTCATCACCTCAGTTTACTAACATTTATGAGCACAGAATACGCATCTATAGGATGGTAGCTCTCGTGTAAACTTTTGAGCCTCCTTTGGTATGAACAGGTGACGTCACGCGACTAGTATTGGCGTTTTGGACCGAAATTTGAAACTGGATTTAAAATACATGATTTTTAAGGCTTGAGTTGTATTTAAATAAAAATAATAAATATTTGTGGCAATATTAGGTACTTATGCACGATTTAAAACACTTTCCCAAAAATAGTCAACATCCCTATTCTATTCTCAAAAGGTAGAACTTTTATGCACTTTGATATAATCCAAATCCATAAACAATTGAAGAAACATTGCAAATTTATTTAAAGGTACTTCCCGTCAGAACCGACATTTATGCAAGCGAATCTGCGGGCAAAATTGACGTTCACAGGAGTGAAGCTGATTCCGACAGACACACAATCTTACTTTACAATTTTATTATAGAATTGATACAAATAGATTACCTGCCATAAAAAAGAACCAATGCGCCTTTATGGGCAGCAACTTTTTGTCGATCTTCATTTTATCGCAATTTGAAAAGTTTTCGTAATAGGTACAGCCGTTCTTTCAGTACGAATATTAGCAGCCGTCATAAAGAGCACATCCTAAAAATTTTTAATGGTGTGATTATTATTTATATTACATAATAAAATACAATAAAATGTCTATTTTCAGCACAACAATAGTTGAAACATTGTTTAAATTTGCAGACAGACGTACATAATATGCTTTTTTGATAAGACAGTTAAGTGATTACATTTTATGGATATCTTATTTTGATATTATCAAAGCATGTAGTCTGCAATTTGTATATAATTATCTATGACCATAAGCGCCGCAAGGGGAGGTACAAGGAAGTGCGATTGCACCCCCTGGCTTAGAGACGTAGAAGAGAAAAGAAGAAAATCCGAAAGAGTGAAACGAAAAATACCAATGTTGCATTCATGGAAGTAGGTCTTTGTTTTGTGGTTGCATTATAGGATATTATTTATTTCAGCAATCAAAATGTATGTAAATTATAAGACCACAAACATAACTCAACCTGTGTTTAAAATATTTTTCCAACTATATTTATCATCTCCCTGTACATCCTATTTTATTTTATCAATGTACTTTAACAGTGTTGGATCACTTTCACACACTTTGTGCTGAGACCCAGCGGTAAGAGGCGATGTAGGCAAAAGGCATATTGTGGGTGTGACCTTCTTTAGCTCTATCTCGCTCTAATCATCCGCATGTTTCAATTTTTGGCTGATGCCTACACTACGAGGCTAAAAGATGCTATTGCAATGGTGCTGCTGTCAATTGATTACTCTAATTTTTGGAAATACTTTTAAGATTTAAAAATCTTTTCCGAAAAAGGAAGAGTCACTCTAGGTTTGGGATGGAACAATTTTGTGAAATAAGTACGAGTAAGGTCGTAGTGTGATATTGAAAAAGTGTGTTTTTTTGGCACAATTAATGCCAACTTTTTTCTAGTAAATCGTACATAAATTACAAAAGTAGTTCATTAGAGATCTAGATTTGTCCTTAATCTTCCTTATAGAGAAAGAGTTTTTGCAGAATGTTGACGAATAAATCTACAATCAGTTGACAGCAGCCGAAGCTCTATTTTTGGCTTAAATTCAGAGCGTTCCGACAGCCTTAACGAAACTATGAATATCAATTATCGCGACCACGCCAAAGAAGTATAACTTCTGCCGCACGTTCATAAAGTACACGCAACACTTTTTTTTATTATTAACTAGCTCACTTATTATGTGGTTTAATATAATGGTTATTAACGTACCGCTCGCCAATCTGTTCCATTTGGTCCGTAGAAAATTTGTGAAAATGTATAATATGAAAAATTACATAATAAGTTTCAATACTTAATATTCCTGTTTTTGGAAACACATGAACCTGTGAACAACACCATTTAAAAAATGAAAATATTATGTTTGTGACAGCTTTTTTAACAAAGCACAGCACTGCTGCTTTTATTAGTGTATTTTCCATATTATGGCATATACACTATTGGTGTCGGTCGGATAGCGGGACCTACGTGTCGGACCAACATTTCTCGACGTTTCACATCATTCTAAGCAACTTGACACTATTTTTGGTATGTGTCTTTGTGTGTGTTAGCACGATAATTCTCGATAATCTACATGGATTTAAACGAAATTTGGTGCACATGTTGTAATCCATCACTGTCGAAGTCCATTTAAAAGGGGCTCAATCGGGCTATATTACTAATGGTGGTTTATAGGGGTTAAAAGTTACCGAAAAATTCTCAGAATTGTTTCAAAATTGAAATTTAATCCTTTAATAAAGATCAAAATTAATAAAATCTGCCCGACAAGATCGGACTAACAAATTTTATAAAAATACTAGTTTGCGTACCTATAGGAATTTAATTTGGTGCAGATGTTGGATTGGCAACAATATTTCAACTGAGAAAAAACTATTATTTTAAGGGCTGTATTAATGGGTTAACTCTTTTTATTTTGTCCAAAAACAAGTTCACGTTATAAAGCCACAATATCTGTATTAGCACAATATCTGTATACACTGTATTGTCGGCAAGGTTTTGGCACTGCGACCCGAGTTTTTATTTATTTATTATTATTTACTGTGCACTTATTTTGGTTCATAAATCTACCAGAAAAATGGAAGTACAGATAAAATGTTGCAGATAACAGTAAAAGATAGCAAATAAAATTTATGACAGACGTCTTTATGAATCATAATAAATTGTAGCGTGGCATTAAATCTGATTTTTTGATATAGATAGATAGACAGATAGATATTGGAAATTATAGACGCTCGACAACAGATTTAGAATTTTTATAATTTTTTTTGGCCGGTTTTCAGGAGGTTTATCAGTAGACCTATGCAAAAAAAACGAGTTTGCAAAATTTTTGTCCGTTTTTGTCGATATAGTATTCGAGTCTTCGAGAAGAACAGGACTTGATAGCTATTGGTACCCTGTTATGCTCGGGTTATAATAAGATTCCCGACTCCAGTTAAAACTGACATTTAAAATATAAATATAATAAAATATAAATATAAATAAACTAGCGGACCCGTGCGAATACTTCGCACCGCTAGAGGTCAGTTACGTAATATAACAGGGTGGAAATAAATTTTATTCTGTTCCATTCAGAAACTTCAGCGCCACTACGTCGCTTAATATGTATTACCGATAAATGTTAAAATAAATAGACTGCCACCAAATGGAGGCATTTGTTTTATTTTATTCTATTCTATTCAGATACGTCAGCGCCACTACACGTCATATTAGCGACAGCTGTTAAAGTAAACAGATTGCCACCAGATGGCGAAATTTATTTTTTCTGAATGTTATTTCAATCTCGGCTGCACTCGAGTGAATGTCGATTCTGTCCGCAGATTTTAACGGGAACATTATTTTAACCTGAGCAGTGAGCGTATGATAAAAACTACGCTATACCTACTTCAAGTTGGGATAGCAAGTTCCACAACATAACAAATCGTTCCAGCTATTTTTGGGTGATCCCTATTTCCTGCACATTGTCTAATGATTTACTAGTCTTCATATTATAATACCATATATGTTTTATATTAGCGCTAATAATCTCAAGATTGGAGCAAAATTATATTTTTTCCCTAATAAAATAAATAAAAAATCTGCTTTTCTCTTGTCTAAGTATTACAAAGTATCCGAGAAACCTGCAAAGAAACAAGATTTGTGAAATGTCCCTTAGCAATTTTTTAAATCGATCTAATTACTGAAAATAGATTTGAAATGTTTACATACTATGTACACGCGCACAAAAAGAAAACAAAAGAATACAACACAAAATGAAAGAAAATTAGTTACAGATAGTACCTATTTAATTCCATTTAATTCGTACTACACAATTTTATTAATTTTTTCATCACCAAATACATTTTAAAAGCGACACTAAACAAAGGTTACAATATAAATAAATGCATATTATTAATATGTACAATATTATAAAAAGCTGAACAAAGACACGACGTATGTTTTGCAATTGTTTCTGTCTTTTTAGTGATAATGACACTGCTGTGATGCATTCTGATAAAGTGGCGCATGATTTGTTTCGCTTCGTCACGAGCGTCCTTGTAGACGCATACACAATAATCGGTGACAGTAGAGTAAAGAGAACTTAATTTATAAGCGCCAGTAGCCAGTAAGCAGTATTAGAAAATAGATCGCTTCATTTGCCAACTGAAATATTTTTCATTGATACAATGCGCGCGCAATACAGAAGCTTTTTAAAACGCGGACATATTTTTAATTTCTCTAAACTTGGCCGGTGACACCGTCGAAATTCGACGGAGTGACGATATTTGGAAAAATATCTTAGAAATAATTGTAAACGTTTATTAGGGATTTTAGACCTCTGTTTCGGCTTCTACATGTTTGGGATTCCGTATCTCAGAATGAAACAACGGAAGGATCACTTTGTTGATCGGCTAGAAATATCAAGTTTGAGTTAATATCCAATACTAAGGTCTACAACCCCATAATCCTGTAAAAACTCAACTCTCAAGTTTCTACCTCATTGCAATAAAAAGAAAGAAACGGCTTTTAAAAATCATATATTTTAATGTTAACTCTTTCATCAAAACCTAAAGCGTTGATCTAGAATCTTGGAATTTGGCACACGGGAAGGTCTTATTACACAAATAAAGGAAAAATCAGTAATTTCTAATTCTATGTAGACAGCGCCGGCCCTAGCCCTTAATCAGGGTAGAGCGAGATTGTTTTTCAGCGCCATTTGGTCGACGGTTTCACTTCACGTAAATTGTACCCTAATTAAGGGCTATGGCCGACGCTGGTTCCTCTAAATATACAAAACAGGCCCTGAAAAAAAGCCGACAGATTAAGCATTTAGGAAAACATTACCATCAATAATTTAAAACAAATTATTAATAATTAATGATAATGAACGTTATCGTCTAAATTTTAATTAAACATTTTATTTTATTAAAAATATTTTAATATTCGTTTAACATATGTGAGCATGAAAATCATTAACACTAATTATTTTATTTGATTTTAAATTTTTATCAAGAACGTTTTCTAATTAAATACATTTACGGAATTCATTATTAGATATTAGGTGTTATTGTTACATGCCGTGAGAACATGAAAAGGTTTAAAGAACCTTCATTTGTTTTAGAAATGTCTTAATCATGAAATGGTGTTAATTATTTACAGTGAACATACTTTAGTATATATTCCATTCTGAATTAGTGAGTAGTTGAAGCATTTTGGTTTAAAGTTTTTGACAGACTTCAGTGGTACTATAGAATAGATACCTAACCTTATTTTAAATCGTTTCCAAATTCTTGTAAATACTTAATAATCAATAAATTTTAAGATCATTCTGATTATATTATTTAATAAATAAACCACGTCTTAAATTAAAAGAAGACTTGGTATTTATGGTGCCACTGGAATTTTATTACTCTACACTAATTCAGGATGGACTATAAATAATCATAATTATGAAAAAACAAATAGTATGACTATAAGTATTAGAGATGGGAAAAACGGGTCTTTTTAGTGATCTGCATCTTTGCATCTGGATCCCGTATGTGAGCCGGCTCACTGAACCGGTTCAAAAACAGCCGAGTTCTGAATATTATGTTACTGCAGTCTGCCACTGAGTTACCTAGTTCAGTCAATCATATCACGACCTGTATAGAATCAAGAATGCATAGCCAAACATGTGATGCATGAGTCATTTGAGCTGACAGATGCATCAAAGCAAGAACTGATATGTAAGTGTGAAATGTGCTTCTGTGTGTTAAGTGTTTCATTGAGTTATGTGGATCCGTTGATCCGTCGGCTCAAAAAAAAAGTGAGTCGGCTCTCACGGATCTTCTGTCGGAGTCGGCTCTTTGAACCGGTTCAGATCTGAGTTACCCAACACTAATTAGTATGTGTATTATACATGATTTAACGAAAATAGCAGAATACATTTTGATTCGGGAAATCCTGTTTGTGTTTATTTGTTGACATTTAAAATATGTTTATGTTTACTTGCACAACAGACAGGTAACGCATAATTGCATCAAAGGTTTTCATGAGGAAAACATGACATATATTATAATATACAAGGTGTAGTATAAACAATGCTCTATTTTTCGGGGATGCGTTCAGGAAATCAAAATACGTTGGATATAAAAATTGTCAGCAATATAAATCCATAAAAATCACGCAAAGATGCAGCCCAAAATTCTATAAAAATCCATAATTTTACTAACACCCCTGTCTAACCCCTAAAAAATTACACACTCGAAATTAGGTACATAAAAAATTCTCGGAATCCTTTAAAAGCTCTTTATTCTCAAATGTCTTAGAATGGCATTTCATTTCTGAGTCAAGATAATTGAAACATGCTTTGCAAAACCCACAAAAAGAGTTTAATTACAAAAAAAAACTGAATAGCCTAAACTTGATTTTTATTTCTAGCACTTGAAAGTTGAAAATCATGTAAACGAAAGGATATTGACGATGGTGCATTTTAAGGGTAATGAGAAATTGTGGACACTCCACGCAATATATTCATATAAAAAATCTCGTAAGTGCTTGAGCAGCGGCAGCGACGCCCCTAGATTATTTTCTAATCATTTTTTTTTCTCGAAAACTAAACACCACCTTAAGATACAAGAGAAGTATGCAATGTCTTCGTATATGGTGGTGTTGATCCAATAGAATGTCACAATCATTCGACCAGCTTAAGGCCCTGAAGATGAAAATATATTTTTCGAAACGTTGGCCATTAGCGAAACTTTGGTAAAGCTTATTTATTTATTGATCCTCTACCAAATTTTGCTTTCCTGTGATACAAGAGAAGGTACTGACATATTTTTCGAATCCGAAAAGTACCGATAACATTTGGATGACGAGTCGACTCTTTTTGGATTTGGGTGTCCTCTCTAATCCTTCTCTTCCTTTGAGTCGACACTGATCATCTGACACCCACGTATTTGGCGCCTTTTTTTAATTGTATAAAAATAAATAATTGACTACTTCCAGTCTGTTAAACTGTCGTATGTAGAAGAAGTGTTGGATCATCAATGTAACTATAATTATTACAAACTAGTTCTCTTATACAAATAATACCTGCTTTAAGCAGTCAGCCTTGATGACGAAATAAAGAAACAAGAAACATGCCCATTGGCCTATTTACAATATCTGTGAAAAACTGAGTCGTGTCAAGGACGACGCTGGAGTTTTTTTTTCATTTTTTCATAATAACTGATTCAAATTTTGTTAGACCCAGCGTTTGCGCTGTTAGAGTGTTAATAAAATATATGGTTTCAAAAAAATCTTAAAAGCACGCCTGTATCAATGCACTAAAAAGTAGAAAATAAATTTCTTTCTCTTTTATAATGTTTAAAAGCATGGGGCACTCACTGTATTTATAACTATGTGCTCTACGCTTCTAAACATTATAGAACAAAAAGAAATTTATTTTCTACTTTTTAATGCGTTGATATTGTGTCTTTAATTTTTTTTAAACTATAAATTAAATTTGCAAATTTTAAACACGCTTTCCCACCATCAATACCGTCACTCCCACCACTTGTTTTTTTTATTTTCGTTTTGTAACTTGTTATATAAATATGATTATATAGCCAAAATATTAGAATACTGTATTGTCACAAAAATTACATACGACTGCAAAGTTTAGCGTCACTTGGACATTTGAAAGAGGGTGAAAATCGAGTTCAATATTTTTTTACACACAACACATATGTCAAGGTCACAAAAAGTTTGGAACTTTCTAAAACGTTTTCAAGGTTGACTTATATTCTAATTATGGATAGAAATATGGAAATTTTATTATTTTAAATTTTTTCGAGGCATTTATCAAAGTCCTAATTAGTGAATATAAATTATTCTTCGAGACAATGACGTTACTGTTTGTATAATTATATAACTTTATGTATCAGATTAGCAAATAAGTTTATATTTACTTTGAAAAGTTGATTCCATGAACTGTGATTTATAAAAATCGATGACCACATCATGTCAGTAACATCTAAGCTGTCATATCGCATTATCATATTATCTATTATCTCTGCTCATCTAATACTTACAGTATAAAAAAGTCACCGCTATAGACGTTTGCTGTCTGTTGGTTCGGATTAATCTCGCGAGGGCCACTGGATAAATTTTGATGCGATTTCCTTTTATTATATTATCGAGCACTTCTGGGAAAACATTTGGATGTGTAAAACATCAATGTTAGAATAAATGGAAGTCGGGCAATAAGAATTTTTGGCAGGCCATATACATAATGATTTTTAAGTTGATTCTTTTTTTTAACAGCGTGTAGAAATCAAATAGACGAATAAATATTCCAAGTAATTTTTTTATCAAAACTCAAAAATAAGAACGAAACAGATTTTAAAAGTTTAATTTAATTTTATTAGTGTATTTGCCATATGGCAACATACACTATTGGCGTTGGTCGGATGGCGGGACCTAGGTGTCGGACCAAAATTTCTCGCCGTTTCATAACCTCCTAAACACTTTGGCACCATTTTTAAAAATGTTTATATATATATGTATATATATATATATATATATATATATATATATATATATATATATATGTGTACGCGCGATAACTTTCGAAAGAGTTAATTGATTTCAACGAAATTTTGGCCACGTGTTGAAACCCATCACCGCAAGAAGCCTATTTAAAATGGGCCTAATCGGGCTATTTTAAGGGTAGTTTTTAGGGGTTGAAAACTGTTTTTGGGCCCCAAAATACCGAAAAAATTCTCCTCTGGTAGTGATTAAAAAGTGTCCCCACAATTTTAATAAAATCGGCCCGACAGGACCGGATTTACAAATTTTATGAAAACACTAGTTTGCAGATAGTGACTTATTTATTGAAGGGTGTATTTAATTCGGTGTAGACGTTAGATTGATAATAATATTACAATTAAGAAAAAAATGTTATTTTAGGGGGTGTATTAAGGGGTTAAATTTTTTATTTTGCCCAAAAACAAACTTAATTTCACATAATAAAAGTATAAAACCACACGGCCCTACACAAGCAAATACACTATATTGTCGGCAGGGTTTTGGCACTGCGACCCGGGTTTTTTTAATTTTAAGGTCGATCCTGTCGTTATGTTGTAACTCGAGAGCTACATAGGTCTACCTACTACATAACAACCGTGACAAAGGGACGAGAATAATTTAAAAATTGCCATATTAAAGCATTTATTATAGAAACAAGGTCCAAAAAACGGTTGTGCTTCTCTACTATAGGTGATGCAAGCAGAATCACTGGGCGGCATAAACTCTCATTACTATTCACTACTCACTAATTAGCATAATCAGTCACTAGTGTCGCCTACTTTAATAAATATTTTATGCACTGGATTTTAGTGAAGCAAGCTGACGAAGAATGGAAGCGTTTTCTTGACTTATGCTTCCTAAGACTTATTGAGCATAAAAAGTTCTGCAAAAACATCAGCGATTTAAAAATAGCTCGCAAAAAACCGCACGAGTCGGGGTGGGTCGCTAATATCATAACGGGTACATAATTATAAATATCGATATATAATTACGTATTAGGGTATTAGCTTAATAAATGAGAGAATGTGTTTCTTGTCTGACTGTTTGTATAGGCATCGCCTAAGAACGGGAAGAGCAATTTTGATAAAAAAAAGTGGTAAATCCGACAACAATGGAAGCGAATCTGCAAATCGATGTTGACGCGAGCGAAGTCGCAGGCAAAAGTTAAGTTCTAATAAAATTTAATATATTATTAGATTGACACTGAGTTTATTTGGCAATGGTTTTCACCTTCAGTTATTTGTTGATGAGAATATTTGTATTATTTTTCATAATGTAAATATAGTAATAATTATTCATTATTTCTTAATGGTTTGATGTTATCAAAATGACAATTATATATCTACATTTCGATAGATTAACTAATAAACAGTAGTTTCAAACAAAGTGGCTATAACAATTTGTTGTGTTCCAATTTTGAATTGTCATTTTTATGTAAAGTTGTTTGTTAATTTTGAATTATTTCTATGGTTATAATATACCTATGACAATATGAGACGTACTAACATGTAATTATAATACAATCCGAAAAAGTAACTAAATGGATTGAATGGATTTCTAGCTTTGAGATAAGTAAAATCGCTAATTATTAAAAAATATATAGATATATTTGTCGGCAGTATCGGTTATCGGATGCTGATCTGGCAGGAACTAGGGGGCCCCATCGATCGACGAGCCCAGGGCACTTGCTCAGAGTGCCCAGTGAAAAAGAAGGGCCTGTGTGTAAATGTACACCGAAATCTCGCACTTTGTCAGTTTTTGTAAACGAGTAATTAAATAAGCATTCACGGGGTTTGATAAAAATCGGCGCCCCTGAATATTAGAATACATATAATTTTTCAAACAGACTATATATATGCTTTTGTCAAATTTATAAAAAAGTGCCGGTTATTTATAAATAAATATTGTAATTATATGCAAAAGTGGGGAACTTAATATTTATGGGATTTACGCAGGTCGTTGAGTCTGCAAGTTCGACTCGTAATCTGTCCACAAATTAATTGGTTCCCAGAACCGTCCGCAGGTAATACTATACCGTCTGCAACAATGTGTTAACTGTTCGTGATAACTCGTTTGTTGGGGAAAACAGATGAGCGCTAGCCATCGTAGAAACAAAACATCATACGTTAACAGGCGCGCGTGAATATATATTGAAATCAAGTGAAATATATTAAACTCAGTGTCCGCGAAGACAACAATGGATCGACAAATGCTGGTGATTAATTATCGATAGCGAATGTCGTGATTTTATCAGATTTGCGTTGATGATTTATGTGACCAAAAAAAATTATTGTAAACTTAAATAGCTAAAATGTTTATGTTTAATAAGAACTGGGTGGTATTTGTTTTGATTGTGATTTGTTTTACCGCCCACCTATCAAGTGCAGACAACAAAATGAAATGTGAGCTTTTGTATTATTTCTATTTTATTTATTTACTAGCTACTCGACCCGGTTTCACCCGGGTAGAAATCGGATTGCATCCAAATTTGATAGAAATGAAGTTTATGTCGATTTTGAAATTGTTAACATAATTTATTTTTAATAATATGCTCATAAAACATATTTTTATTGATACTAGTTACCCGGCTTCACTCGGGTAGGAATTAGATTAAATCCAAGTTGGATTTAAAAAACTTGATTTCAATCGAACGATGCTGGTACAAACAGAGTGGCTTGCAGATAGACACGAATTCTGAAAAGACGGGTAACCATTCTAAATAATTTTTTGTAAGACCTCTTAAGAAACTGAAAATACTGACAGGGGTCCCGATATTATTTTTTATATAGTTTTTATATGTTAACTGACGTAAAAATAGGCTGGCAGAACGGGCAAAATGCTACGGGCCCCCGGCCCGAGAAGGTCGTAAGCACAGGATGATGCTAGCATTTATTATTACATTTAGTGTAAATTAGTTTTGTATTCAATTAAGTTACCTAATAAAGTACATACGCAAATAAAACAAAAAAAAATGTACCAAGATTTGAACGCATTTGTAAGAAAAAGATATAATGTTGGTTGAGCTTCTTTACATTGAGGGAGGGTCCCATTTGCCACGGGCCTCAAACGATATAATTACGCCACTTTGCTTTAAAAATTTAATACTTGACATACATTTTTTAATTTTAAATGATTTAGTTACGAAAGAAAGAAATATTTTGTATTGACGTCATCAAATCAATTAAGAAATGTACATATTTTGTTTCCTTATATTTTGTTTGTTTTGTTTACCTATGTAAATAACAACATATACATTTTTAGTTAAGAAAAAAATGTAATGACGTAAATATCACTCCTAGTTTGGTTTTCTGTGGCAATATTCTTGAATTTATACATATACTAGTTTGGTATCACAATTGCCTTTTAATAATTGCTTACTGCGGAATCCATTCACTTCGTTCGTTTAAGGCTATCGGAACGCTCTGAATTTAAGTCAAAAATAGGGCTTCGGCTGATAGCTGACTGTAGACTTTTTCGTCAACATTTTGCAAAAATTCTTTCTCTATAAAGAAGATAAAGGACAAATCTAGGTCTTTAATGGATTACTTCTGTAATTTATGTACGATTTACTAAAAAAAAGTTGGCATTAATTGTGCCTAAAAACACACGTTTTCAATGTCACACTACGACCTTATTCGTACTTATTTCATAAAATTGTTCCATCACAAACCAAAAGTGACTCTTCCTTTATCGGAAAAGTTTTTTAAATCTTCAAAATATTTCCAAAATTTAGAGTAATCAACTGACAGCGGCACCCTTTCAACAGCATTTTTTAGCCTCATAGTGTGGTTTAAATTTGGAGCGTTCCGACAGCTTTTACCAAGTTAATACTTATACGTGCTATACGAGCTGTTTAAGTAGAACTATTACGTTATTTGACTTTTGTTTTATTTAAGGACACCAATAGTTAGTACCAACTCATGTATTTACTTTATTATTTTACTAGCGGTTTGCCCGGGACTACCCGATTAAATTATTTTATATAAAATTCACCCCCACTCCGTTCGGGTAGTGTATTTAAAAGATTATCGAACATGTATTTCTGTTTGAATTTAAGTAATTTCACCGCCAAGTCGTTTTGATTTATTTCCAATTTTACTAACCTTGAAGTTGAAAGAAATTTGCCATCCCCTTGGAATCAATCCTATCGGCGCCCATGAGCCTGTACTTACCCATTAAATATCTTTAAACGTCACCATTATAACTTAATCATTTTAATATCTTATGACATGTCATCAAATAAGTATTAGTGGCTAACTATCACTTTTTTTGTAGACCGCGTTTGCGTGGCTGAAGGCCATCGAGGATACAGAAAGTCTGCGAAATATTGTCCTATTCTGGATAAAGATCCAAATAGTCAAGTGGAATGTGTTCTTGGAGTGGACAGGTCAGTCGACAAATTTATTTTAACATGTACCTACGTTTATTGGTTTTGACAGAAATTTTATCGTATCTGCAGAAATTGTAGCGATCTATAACGTACGATTGTCGGTCTATATACGGTAGAATAATATAAATATCTGAGTGTTGAATTAGTTAGTAGTAGTAGTTATCCCTGATATTTTGCAGCCACCGCAGTGCAGTATTATATTTTACTTCGATAACTGCTTCCTAAATATATTCGAGAAACTTTTCTCCCAGCTTCGATCGCGCTATAGTATGATTTTTGATACACACTTTATCTTTCAAAATTGTTGCAAATAAAAACTAGCTTCTAGTTAAAGTTGAGGTTTAATCAGAAACGGTTCAGCTGTTCTCGAGTGATGCTGTGATGTCAAAGCATCATCATACGAGTAATATGGTATCTATTATACAAAATGTCCAAAACTTTAAGAAAACCTATCCGAACATTAAATCAAAGATTACAGAGGCTCCTTTGCAATTTTATTTATTAGTACAGTAAGACTTTGCTTAACGCTGCTCCGTTTAACGCTATTTCAGTATTACGCGGTTTCTAAAAAAAAAGCTTAGACACTATAACGTAGATTTAGAATTAAAGATAGGAGCTAAACGATAAGCAGTGCGACCTTTATAAGGTCTCACTCTGACGTAAATTATGGATCAGTATTCAGTTTATACAAAATGATTCAAACGTTGATAGAAGTTCAAAGGCAAGACGAAGTGTCATTGATGCAATATCTTGCTATCAACAATAACTTGCTGAACGAAACAGAAAAAGGCAAACGCGATATTGGATGATTTCTTCACAAAAAACAAAATATGTCAAATGAGGAATCTTTCTCATCACAAACATAACTTCTTACTCGAACTTTTATTTGATTTTCATAAATGTTTTATGAACAAAAATCGATATTAACAATAAATAAATCTATAATTAGTGTGATAAAACAGTATTTTACAATAAATATTACAAAATTAAACAAAAAGAAACTAACAAATTTTCTTATTCTCGGTTCTGTTTCACTTATGCCTATTATATTAAGATGACCTCGTTTAACGCAAGTTAACTCATTAAAACAGATCTCCCGCGTTAAGCGGGGTCTTACTGTATAGAGCTTGAAAATAGCCGACGGTGTAGCGATGCCGTTGTTTATATGGCGCTTCTATGCGATTTCACTATTATACAAGTCCCCAGCTTCCAGGTTCTAATCTGAGAACTGATGAAAGTATTACATAGAGAATTTCAATATTAAAAAAATGTACTAGGCCCAAATACCTCAGTCTGCTAGTGGTCTTAAAAATTATTTGAATAATTATACATTCAAGGATAAAATTATGTGAAGCATATTTAAATAATAATCATTCACAAAAAAAAAAGATTCAACTCTATAATTAAAAACACAATCTTATGGAAAAGTCAATAACTTCACTTATTATTCATGACAAAGAACTAAAGAAATACTATATACGCGCTTTTTTTGTTTATTTAATTGAAAGTATCTGATCATTGATCAATTATGATCAGCGGCAGTCAGTAAAGTGTAAAAATTATGCATTTCCAGACCAGATTACCTTCAACTGTTATTCAAGTGCATGGAACAAAATATTCTCTTGTTTATTTGCTACACCAAACTGGAAGAATGTCGTTACGAATCTTTTAACATGCATACCTAGACTATTATAATACTAATCAAAAGATTTGATCAAACATCACAGTCGAATTTTGAACACGTTATTCTTTAATTTATAAGTTAAAAGGGGCCGCAGAAAAGTGTATGTGTCAAGCTCGGGTTGCGCATCACTGCTTTAAAACAATGATTAAAAAAGATCAACATGCTCCAGGAATTTTAGTTTTAAAATCTCACCTCAATTGGGAATCCCCAACATGCATCGTAAGATTATTATCATTCGACATACTGTAGCAAGTATTGCGACATTAACTCCATCTCTCTCTATGTAATATTGTCTGATTTTTTTTCCTTAAAAAAATCGGAACTCGTTTTGAATTAAGATATAATATCCATTTGGTAACGCTATATTTTTACGCGTCAATTCCGCCCACATTCTGAAAAAAATAATCTTACGATAGGATTCGCAGAAAACGTTTAATTACGAATACTATATAATTATCTAATTTTAAAGCGTTTTTTTTATTTCTATTAAATACTCTTCAAGTACTTACAATACGCGCAAAAATATTTTTTTAAAAACATGTTTCCACAATTTCTGTCAGCCTGTTTCACTTGAAAACGGCTGGACCGATTTTGATAGAATCCAAACCTAAAGTATACAGGGTACTTTTTATCCGGTTAAGATATAGGATTACTTCAGAAAATGTTTCTGTTAAAAAGGACATTATTGTGAATGAAACTGCGGAACAATTATTTCTAATATCTAAACAACCAAAGACTGAATTAGTAATAATATATTCAAGTTGTTATCGTCCATAATATTAAATATGTTTGTAGATATTGGATAATTGGACTATAAATAAAAGAAAATTCTAAATTTTTTTTTAAATTTGCGACGTTTCCTAGATTATTTTTCTACTTCATCAGGCAATTTTATATTTTAGAATATTTGTTGATATATTTTTTTTAAATATATCAACAAATATTCTAAAATATAAAATTGCCTGATGAAGTAGAAAAGTAATCTACGAAACGTCGCAAATTTAAAAAAAATTTAGAATTTTTTTTATTTATAGTCCAATAAATCCAATATCTACAAACATAAGTAATAATATAGTTCTTCGATGATAGATACTACTATGATAGTCGTCTGCGAAATATTATTGTTTCGCTCAAAAAAGATAAGGTTTCTGTTAAAGGCGTTATTAACGCGAGCGATGTTGCTATTGAAAATCAGTTATTAAAATAGATATAGATAGATTACTGAGAAGACTCAGCGCCGGCCCTAGTCCTTGATCAGGGTAGAGCGAGATTGTCTTTCAGTGCCCTTTGGTCGACGCTTTCATACTTCACGTAAATTGTACTTCGGTCTTATGCCAAGTAAATAAGTCCCAAATTTTCAAAAATCAACTTTTATTGCAAATATCAACACTTGTTGAATTTAAATTAAATTAAGTAGCTTTAATTGCGCTGGAAATTGTTTTTCATATTTGATTTTTTGGCGCCCCTTGCCACCTGGCGCCTAGAGTAACCGCTTCTCTCGCTCTGCCCCAGATCAGCGCTGAATAAACTTATTCAAAATGCCATAAAAAGTACAGCGTATGTATAACAAATTTATTAATATCACTGATAGATTGGATTGCTTACGGAGGATATCAAAGGGCAAGGTAGACTTTTCGGTCTTTACTGCCGAAGATCTGGTGATCGCTGTCAATTCTCAGGTTAATATTCTTGTTACAAACGAAATGCGGTTTACTTCCGGTAAGTTAACAATCGTATTAATCACGATACAATACGTGTATCAACAATACAATAAATGCACTTTAATTTTATCTCGTGACATTTAAACTTTGAGCGCTTTTATGTACTATATCCATTTGAAGTTCAAGATCCTTGAAAGTCTATCTACTAGTAGCTATCAATAAGTAAGTAATTATTCTGGACCGATTTTAAAATTTTTATTTTTCAGCACCATTTGAGTACGAAGTAGTAGCCGTCGTAAGCAATTTTGCAGATATTTATAATACAAAAGAATTACGAAACACTAGACTCTGTCATCCTGGTTACGGATACGAACGTGATTGGACGAGGATATTGGCCAATGTAAGTAATATCTAAATGACGGGATAATTATGATATAAAAACAAATTATAAACATAAAAGAATAAAACTGACAACATAATAAAAATCTGCACCCAGTATACTAAAAGTATTTAAATACAAAAACTAAAAATGTATTATTTTATAATGTAAAAATAACGCATAAGAATTATAGGTTTTTTTTTTTATTTTTTCCCTCGTTACAATTATAATCATTTTATATTAAATAGTATTACTTTTTCATCTAACGAAATGTGTTAGAGTTATAGACCTAAGATCTGGAATCTTAAAAAAATGGTAAAACTGTTCTCTTAATGTATGACAATAAACAATGTTTTTATTTATTAAATGACGGGGTGTTTTGGTTTATTTACTAGACCTAATTTAACGTTTTTGCAAAATGATAAAATAAGATAAATTAACATTATTTTTACCTATATAGACAAAAGTATGAGCCGGTACTGACTAGTAATTACGTATATGATGTAAAAAATTGCTTTATACAGGGTGTCTCATCGAACGTTGGCTAACATGGGTAACTTTGTTATTAGTGGAGATAGAAAGTCAGTTAAATGGGCAAAGTAGTGCAGAAAATTGGGCTCATTAACATCCCGTCGAAAAAACAATTGAATTTTGACACCCTATGAATTTATTCAGAAAATAGTGAAAATTGCCATTTATGAAAACTGGCCATAACTTTTTTATTTATGAAGATATTTGAAAATTTCATTAACCATTTTTTGATGACTTTTTAAGGTCTTTTCAGTGGCGTAGGTTTAATTT
The DNA here is from genome assembly GCA_034508555.1 of Venustoraphidia nigricollis. Lineage (NCBI taxonomy): Eukaryota > Metazoa > Arthropoda > Insecta > Raphidioptera > Raphidiidae > Venustoraphidia > Venustoraphidia nigricollis. The sequence goes on from JAVRKA010000020.1 coordinate 1,578,883, forward strand.
TTTTATTTCCACTACATAATGAGATATTGACATGAACTTTGGTTTTTCTTATGGACGGCATTTTTGATTTTCAGATATTCGAATTCTACTTATTTTTCTGAATAATTTGATATAGCATATCCTATATCTAAACCAACCAGAAGCTACACAACTGACAAAAATAGCTTTTTGGCGTTATCAAAGTGTGCCGTGTAAAACTAAATTTGTTGAAACAAATACATATCGACAGGTTAACAATCTGTCGAGCGATCGTTACAGTTTTGCTAATTCATTTTGTTTGATTTACTCTCTAAGATGGCTCAAGCATTCTCAAATTTGGAGAAACAGGCTATTTTTGCGCATACATTCAGCGTAACAAAAATACCACGTGGGCTCAAGAACAATACTTGAACCTTTATCCAGAAAGGCGACAGCCTTATTCAATAACTTTTAGAAACTTTTCTCCATTAATTTCAACGTTTGCTAAACCTAATTCTTCTTCACAGTGTTGAATGTTGCCTTTTTTCTTTGAAAATGAACCGTATACCTTTAAATTTCTATTTAAGTTTCTAAAAGTTATTGAATAAGGCTGTCGCCTTTCTGGATAAAGGTTCAAGTATTGTTCTTGAGCCCACGTGGTATTTTTGTTACGCTGAATGTATGCGCAAAAATAGCCTGTTTCTCCAAATTTGAGAATGCTTGAGCCATCTTAGAGAGTAAATCAAACAAAATGAATTAGCAAAACTGTAACGATCGCTCGACAGATTGTTAACCTGTCGATATGTATTTGTTTCAACAAATTTAGTTTTACACGGCACACTTTGATAACGCCAAAAAGCTATTTTTGTCAGTTTTGTAGCTTCTGATTGGTTTAGATATAGGATATGCTATATCAAATTATTCAGAAAAATAAGTAGAATTCGAATATCTGAAAATCAAAAATGCCGTCCATAAGAAAAACCAAAGTTCATGTCAATATCTCATTATGTAGTGGAAATAAAAAAATTAAACCTACGCCACTGAAAAACCCTTAAAAAGTTATTAAAAAATGGTTAATAAAATTTTCAAATATCTTCATAAATAAAAAAGTTATGGCCAGTTTTCATAAATGGCAATTTTCACTATTTTCTGAATAAATTTATAGGGTGTCAAAATTCAATTGTTTTTTCGACGGGATGTTAATGAGCCCAATTTTCTGCACTACTTTGCCCATTTAACCGACTTTCTATCTCCACTAATAACAAAGTTACCCATGTTAGCCAACGTTCGGTGAGACACCCTGTATACGGTCGCGACCTTGGCCTTCGCGTCCAGTTCTTTGGCCGTGTTGAAATAGGATCATGTACCAACAAAGACTTTGTCCGGATGCTACTGCGAAAATTATTGTGAAAACCATATGTTCACGAACTCAACTTTTCTTAGAATTTTTACTTAGAATTTCTAAAGTAAAACAACATATTGGAATTTTTATTTCTTATTAGTTTATTAATTTTTAGAAAAATGTTTGAATTAGCATGTTATTATTGAAAAAAATATTTTTTCCATATTTTTTATTTTCCTGTAATTGTGTACACGTCTGGTTGGTATACTGAAATATCGCCATATTTCTGCAGCTGGCCCTGTGGCGCAACGGATAACGCGTCTGACTACGGATCAGAAGATTCCAGGTTCGAATCCTGGCAGGGTCGCGCTAATATTTTTATTTTAAATTGAATTGAAGTAACCATTTTTATTCATGTTGTTTTATTATTTTATTTTCAATTATTATTTTTGTTTTTAGTATTTTGAAGCAAATGTGGTTCCTCAATCTTGTGATCAAAAATTAACTTTAACGGAAAACAGAATTAAAGCTACTTCTGAATTTTTTTCTGAAGCATGCAAATCCGGTCCTTGGGTAAACGACGAAATTTTAGATTATCAATTAAGTACGTTTATATATTTTTGAACGTAAATATTTAAAATTGATTACCATTATTATACCTATATATATATATATATATTTTTTTTGTTGCCAGAAAATAAATATTCAAATTTGTGTTCGCTATGCGCTTCACCTGGTTTATGTTCGAATCAAGATAAATATTGGGGGCGCCGTGGGCCCCTTTTATGTTTAACAGATGGGGTTGGAGACGTTGCGTGGGCCCGTCTCGACGATGTTCGTGCTCATTTCGCACTTAATTCAAAAGAATTAAAACCTCTGGCACCACCTGACCAGTACAGTTTTTTGTGTCGTGATGGTTCATTAATGTCACTTACTTCATCAAAACCATGTGTTTGGGTCAGCAAACCATGGCCTGTTGTCGCTGCTCAAAGGTAAATTCGATAATAAAAAATATCTCGGCAATTTGTATCTGTATGTAATCCGGATTCTTCAGTTTGGATTTCCTTTTTTTCATTGGTGATTAGGATCCAGATTAACACATTGACATTTTTATCTCGATTTATTAGATAGTTCTCGAGAGATAAGACGAAACTATATTTTCAGTTTGTCACTTCATCAATTAAAGGGAACAACCGATTTGAATAAAATGTTACATGCAGAGAGTCTACGACAAAACTACGGCTTCGGCTGAAAGCTGATTGTAGACTTATTCGTCAACATTGTGCAAAAATTCTTTCTCTGTAAGGAAAGATAAGGACAAATCTAAGTCTCTAGTGAACTACTTTTGTAATTTATGTACGATTTACTAGAAAAAAGTTTGCATTAATTATGCCAAAAAACACACGTTTTCAATGTCACACTACGACTTTATTCGTACTTATTTCACAAAAGTGTTTCATTACAAACCTAAAGTGACACTTCCTTTTTCGTAAAAGTTTTTTAAATCTTCAAAATATTTCCAAAATTTAGAGTAATCAACTAACAGCGGCACCCTTGCAACAGCATTTTTTAGCCTCGTAGTGTGGTTTAAATTCAGAGCGTTCCGACAGCCTTAAGACGTTCCTAGGTGTACATCGGTAAAGCCATGAGCTAAAGCTAGTCAATAATAAATTATCATTTGAGTAATTAGATGCTTATTAAGATATCGAGATTTTCTGAAAATTCGGAGTGGCTTCATTTTAATCAATCCAAACTATCGAAATATAGACAGTAATATATTAATTTTATTTAACATTTCTTTTTTAGAACAAACGCTGAAAATATACAACGCATCATCACTTCTTTAGTACACCACGATGATGATTCTTGGAGGTCTGCGCTATTAAATTTGATCGAAACATATCATGTGGACATTTACAATGTCAATCCTATTTCGCCTATTGATACGTTCTTGTCCGGAGCACCCGGATTTTTAAGTGCTTATAGTTTCAGTGGATGTCATCCACCTCGAACAATACGCGTTTGCACTACTTCGAACATTGAGAATTCAAAATGTGGTTGGCTGCGAGAAACGGCGACCGTTTATGGAATTGAACCCAGTATTGACTGTGTTCGAGCTAATAGCAAAGAGCATTGTTTAGAAAAAGTACACAATAATTTAGCTGATATTGTTATTATACATCCTGATATGCGTATTAAAGCTCGAAGGTCAGTGCATATTCAATTTTTTGGGTATATATTTAAAATTTGCTAGTATCGTACAATGAATACGATCACATTTTAATTGAAGACAATTAAAAACTATAAAAAACATCGATCACGACGATTTTATTATTGGATGTAGCGCAATTTGAGAGCTATGGTCTCATTATCAGCAAAAAAGGGGCTTCTAATTTTTGCGGATGATCATCCAATAATAAAATTATTCAATTGTTCTCTTTTTAATGAAAATCAACGAATAAAATTCAGACTTAAGTGGACTCCACCAAACTATTTTTAATTTTTAGATCTTACAATTTAGAAACACTATTTTATGAAAACACATCACCAAAGGATTTATATGTAACGTTGGCCATTATAAAATCGGACTCTATGAAAACTATCAAAAGTTTACAAGATTTGAAAGGAAAACGAGCCTGTTTCCCATCATATGACAGTGTGGCTTGGAATACAATGATATATTTATTGAAAGAAAAGGGTCTTTTAAGAAATGAATGCCCATACGTCAATGCCATCGCTGACTTTTTTGGCGATAGTTGTGTTCCTGGATTAATCGATGGACCCCAATCACTTACAAAACAATGCGAAGATAATTTATTCAATGATGATAAAGGTGCATTTAGATGTTTGGCCAGTGGCAAAGGAGATGTCGCATTTATTGAACACAGTACAATTTTAAATTACACAGGTTTGTCTTTATGTCATGTTATTCAGTTATTTGAATCACAAGAAGCCATGTTATTCAATACTGGCCGTGTTCGTTGGCATATTTTTGGTCCATGTGCGCATGCGCTTGTATGCAAAATTTGCATACAAGCGCATGCGCACATGGACCAAAAATATGCCAACGAACACGGCCATTGATATTATTGTTTAATTCAATCGCGAACTAAAATTTCTAATTAGTAAATTAATTCAATGCATCTTTTGAAGATGGGTGTAACTTTTGGTTTGAAGACACTGTATACTAAAAAATTAATCACAGCTAATCATATATGATATCGATAGAACAGCGTTTGTTCTGTGGTTACTTTTCGGTAGATATGCAGGAAATTACATAATTAATGGAAAAATTAAATTAACACTTTATTCACGTGTTTCAAATTGTAAATTTAACCGTTACAATACACAAAAACGTTTGGCTATGCGATTAGTTGTCATAATTTGTTTGTTTTGCAACAATCAACTTTTTCAAAAATATGTGGACTAATTTTTGTTTAATTATTTTTTAGACAAAGCTAGTCAGGAACCATGGGCAGAAGATTTAAAGTCAAAAGATTTCTCTAAACTCTGCTTAAATGGTAATCAGTGTGGATTTAGTTGGACTCCGCCCTCCGAAGCTGTAGTGCGTAATAATATATCAAATACAAAGAAGAATGAGATATACGACGCCTTCATGCAAATAGGAAGATTATTTGGAAAAAATCGCGATAGGTTTTATAATGACAATAATCCATTTGTGTTATTTGGACCATACGATGCACAGAGAAATATCTTATTTTTAGATAAGTCTCTAAGATTTGACGCAAAACCAGATAGTGGCAGGAATATCTTAAGTCATAATTATGAAGATATTGTAAAAAAATTAACAATATGTAATTTAAGTACTCGAATTACATTCAATTCTCACATATTTATTATTTTAACATTCCTTCGTATAATATTATAATCTACAAAAAATAACTGTGATTTTATTGCTAATAATTAATAAATTATATATAAGAAATTATTTGGAAGATCTACTTGTCTTATGTATTTTCTCTTTTACTTTTAAAAGAGGTCTAGCTCCCTCCCTCCCATCTAGGGTTGCCAGACGTCCGGATGAAGCAGGACATAGGCTTTTTGATTGCGTGTCCGGCCAAAATTAAACGGTGTCCGACTTTTTAGGTTTTTTACATTTCGCAAACGAGCGAGGCCGATCGCAGGCGATTTAAGGTTTAATACTGAGAAAAAAATTCTCAATAATGTAGGGTGTCCGGCTTTTTTACCCAAATGTCCGGCCAAACTGGCTGGTCTATTCGGCTTTTAGGTTTGGCGTCCTGGCAACCCTACTCCCATCTAAAATTTTATTGCATGCTCCCGATCGTATTTCTAAATCGAGATTTTTATTTTTGCACCGAATCGAAGTTAATTGTTCCCTCTTGAGGTGCTACAGGCCAATTAAAAAAAAATGTGTTCATGACACATAACATCCTTTTGAATATTAAGTGGTTTTACCTCAGCTCTATTAAAATGCTTTATTTCAATATTTTTTAAAAGTGGCTTATAGCCGCGCAGGAGAATCTTTTATCTTTACTTTAAGATCAAAACAGGTCTTCTAAGTTCAAAAATAAGTTCGGAAGAGTGTAAATATAAACATGTACCTACTGGGGACAACCTGTATCAAAGTAACGATTGTTGTAATGTTTGTAATAAGCGTTATATTGCAATTTTAATCATTGCAAAAGTAGGTACACATACTGGGGCTAAATAAGTTCACTCGATTAAATACTTTAAAGAATCGTAAATGTACTCGTGAGAGGTCGCATGAGTAACCAGTGACGACTGTAAAAAACGCTTTACGCTTTCGAACGATTTATAACAAGTGTTTTTTTCCTAAGAAGATTGGTGAAATTTTTTATCAGTGGGATCTTGTAATAAGAGTGTCGTTTCTTGTATTATGGAATCTCATAAACGTACATATACTGGTGAGAAACATAACTGACGAGTATAATAAATTAATAATTTACTCACACATACTATTGAGAAACCATATTATACATGAGACATTTGTAACCCACAAAGCAATAAAAACAAGTTATAATCTATAATTTGGGTACTTACATGACCAAATATGGCTTAATTAATTAATTTAATTTGATTTAGTTCAAGCTTTGTAATTGGGGCAATTATTACGTGTAGTTGGTACTACCTCGGTTGGTAGGAAAATACACCATACATAGTTTTGTTTGTAATTCCTTCAACTTGTCAGTGTTGTCAAAACGAATATAAAATCGTAGTTTTTCTTTGCCATGCAATCAAATAAGGTACTATACTTACGTTCGTTTAAAGCAGCAATGTTATGTGAAACATCGTCACCTTTGACACGGCAATTTTGCACTTTTTAATGATTTTTTTCACATGAAATACACTCACTCAGCACAGCACTTAATATACTAGTGAGCATAACTTATCTAGTGTTAAAACAGCACTTGTGAGACCGTTAAGTCATTAATATCAGTAATATTCAACTCTGTAGGGAGCAGTTAAGAAGCAATCAACGACTACGAAACTGCAACTTACTAAGAAAACATATTCTAATCCTGTACTAAAAGAACAAAAAAATGTACAGAAACGTGATTCGAGTATTGATAGATTGTCGTTATCAAAAGATCAAAAGTCAACTACTTCTAGAAAAGAAGACGGTAAAATCTCAAATAAAAATAAAGTAAGCGCAGAAAAATTAATAGCTGGTAAATCTATCGGACTTTCGCGTTCCTCAAGCGTTACGAATTCAACTCGAGATGCAATCGGTAATAATTCCCGACAAAGTACAACAAAAAGCAATGTAACTTTAAATAAGAGTACTCCCCCAAAAAATATGTCAAAACCGGTTATAAAAAGTACGAACGATAAACTAAAAATAAAAACAGCCTCAAACGAAAAGTTGAGTAGTAGAGTCAGCGTGACGCAATATTTTCCTGGAAAAAGTAAAGACTTGCCATCTACACGTTTAAGTTCAAGGGTAGGAAATGTTAAAGAAAAATCATCAGAAAAAAGTTCCAAAGCAAAAAATGGTACTAAACTGTCATTAATCGAAAAAAGCGACCTAATTTCAAAAAGTAGATCTCCACGAGAAAGTACTAAAACTGAACTGGAGAAGAAAGTTCACGTTATAAGGTCTAGGTCGAGAACTTTACATCCCGATGAAATTAGAGTACTTTCAGATCCAGCAAATGCTGTCGATGTAGCCTATTCTTCTTCAGATATCGCAGTGAAATCTAAAACAATAAATAAAAAGATCGAAATAGATAAAATAAAAACGAAAAACACTGAACATAAAGTAAATAGTGATAATGAAGACGAGAATGATAGTTATAATTATGATGATGACTTTGAATCGTACGAATCAGATTTTGAAGAATATTCCTCGAGCAAAAGTTCTGGAAGTGATAGTAGTGGAACTTCACCTGTTGGGTCGTTGACAGATGATCCGACGAGTTCATCGTCGAGCGAATCAAATGAAATTATAGAACCCTTACCTGTGATAAAAGTCTCGGCAGTCAACTCGCTTCGTAAAAATGCCAGTGCAGACAAATCTAATAACGAAGTAATCGAAACAAAAGTACCAACTGTAGAAAATACGATTCAAAAACGGAATAGTATAGTCGAAGAAGAGAAAAAATTGGATTCTGGAAATTACGATTTACGGGAAGCAAAACGTGCGAAAATGTTGCGCGGAATTGAAGAAGCTATCGAGAAAGAAAATTCGTTGCTTAGTAAACCAAATTCTGCGACTAAAGAACGGAATGAAACTTCACTTTCAGATGAAGGTTTCGAAGAAGGTGCCTTAAAATCTATACAGTTAAATAGCAGTCCTTTTATAAATTTTTCAAAAGCTTGTAAAAAAGAGCAGAAAATTAAAAACTTGAAAAATAATAAAAAACGAGCTCAAGATATCTTAAGTATGATTACGTTCGATACAATATACGTTCCGTTATTTGAAATGATGCCAGTTCCGTACGAAATCTTCATGCAGAGCTACGGTCAACGAGATGCAATGCAAGTATCGTCACAAACAAACGATGATGCTTTATCAGAAGAAACGCAAACGGACGATTTAGAAGTGTCTCAGAAATGGACGCAACATCCTGTAAAATATACACTAGTTTCAGATCATCTTGATTCGAACCTAAATGCCGTACATATATTTATGCATGAACATTTAGGCGTCGAAACTGATACAAATATTAAACCCGACCTTGAAAAGTGGAATAAAAAAAGTAAATTTGATTTGTTGCATTTAAATAAGTTCATTGCATCTGCTGGACAAATAATGTTGATTTTACTTGAAGAATCATTAAGTAAGACTTCAGAAAAATTTCATAATCCTCAAAAAAATATTCCGTTTAGTTCGGGACATGTAACTCTAAAATTTACAAACATATCTTTTTTCACGCATGGACCGGTTACAAAAGTGTGTTGGTCAGAAAAACAGCACAATTTATTATTGACCATTCATAAAAATAGTTCCGACACACCGCAAAAAGCAGAAACGGAAATTTTCTGTCGATCGTTAATTTGCGTGTGGAATATTTTGGAACTATCAGCTCCACAAAAAATACTCATAGCTTCAGACAATATCACTGCCTGCTGTTTTGATGCTGATTCATCCAGTTTAGTTTTTGCAGGATTCCACAACGGGTAAGATATATTATGTTACGCCCTATTGACATTTTTCACAGAAACTTTAAATTGACCCAAATATAGCCTAATTGAATTTACCCTATACTTTAACTTTTGTACGTAAGTTTCATACAAATTGAATCAGCCGTTCTCAAGTACAAATTTTAAGTGGATACTTCTTTAGCAACGTATCTATTTGAAAAAAGTAAAAATCGAGGGGTAGAATTGTCCCCGAAAGGGGAAGCTAGTTTGTCTCCTAAATTATATGAAACTGATAAAGACAGAAGTTTATAGTGTGTTGCTAAGTATGTGTAAATATTATTAATTAGTTTGACATAAAAAATTAAACTTGGGAATAATATTAAAAACTAAAGAACTTAAACTTCTTATGTGAGCTTATGAGGGTGAGGCTCATTATAATTTTTTTTTAACAGCGTGTAGAAATCAAATAAACGAACAAGTATTTCAAGTAACTTTTTTATCAAAACTTAAAAATAAGACGAAACAGCCTTTCAAAGCTTAATTAAATATGGGAATATCTTATGTTATTATCAAGTATTTTGCTGCCTATTTGAAATAAAACGAAGACAACTTAGCCGGGCGCCAGACATAGCAACAATATTTGAACACTTATTTGAACACTTGTTTTAACTAGGAATGGGGATTATAAATCGATTATTCGAAATAATCGATTATTTTCCTGCCAAACGATTCCGATTATTTCGAAAAACCGATTGTGGGGAAAACCGATTATTTTATTACCCTAAAATCGGATAATCGGTCCAAAAAAGAATATTTTTCCCGATTTTATAGAAGAAAAAAGTTTTATTGTTCTTTTAAAACTGTGGGAACGAACAGGCAACTTGCCTTCCCACAGTTTTAAAAGAACAATAAAACTTTTTCTTCTATAAAATCGGGAAAAATATTCTTTTTGTGATTATTTCGAATAATCGATTTATAATCCCCATCCCTAGTTAAAACAAGTGTTCAAATATTGTTGCTATGTCTGGCGCCGGCATTCGAACAATTTCTGTTAATACTAAATAATGACATAACATATTTCCATAGTGACATAACATAACACCAGAACCAACCTCAAAATTTAATAAAATTTAATTAAACTTTGAATGACTGTTTCTCTCTTATTTTTGAGTTTTAATAAAAAAGTTACTTGAAATATTTGTTCGTCTATTTAATTTCTACACGCTGTTAAAAAAGAAGTATCAACTGAAAAATCGTTCTGTCGTATAGATTTTGGGAAAACTTTTTCTTGCTTAAGTATCATACAAAATGCCTAAAAAACTCTTTAAAAAAATGAAAAAAAGAGACACAAATCTCTTATGTATTAGTATTGATCATATTTAAAAAAAATTAATTGTAAATTAATTTTTCGTATGTAAATTTGTAGTGGATTGTGTATTTGGGACTTACGGGAACCGTCTTTGCATCATCAAAAAATCGAAACAGAAAGTGGACTTGTGTTGGACGTCCGTTCACCTACTTATATTTCCAATCCGGAAAAGTTCAGCGAAGGACATCAAAGTCAAGTTGTCTCTGTGATATGTTTGAACGAATCGCAAACTGACGATTTGCACTTGTTTAACATCAACGATTTAGCTCCATCTCAGGTGTGTTATCACTTTTTTAATTTTTGAAAGTCATCCACGTTCATTAAAAAATGTATTACTATTTGCATTTTGTGTTTTTCTAACGATACCGTGTTTTGAATGAGGGCTACCATAAAGTCTCTAAACTTTCAGCTACTGACTTTTTGCTGCCACCTATTGACACCAGTAGCAAGTGACATGTACATGTCATTAAAAAAATTATTACTATTCGCATTCTGTGTTTTTCTAACGATTCTGAGTTTTGAATGAGGGCTACCATAAATTCTCTAGACTTTCAGCTACTAACTTTATTCTGCCACCTATTCAAATTTCTAGTAAAGCTAACGCAGTTTTGTATTTATTAATTATTTATTACTTTATCGAATAGAAGAATGACTGAACACAAATCGTTAATCCCCAAACGTTTGACACATACCTTATGTATAACTAGCACCATCTGACGAATAAAAAAATGTAAACATTTGACACATACCTTATATGCCATTAGCGCCTTCTAACGAATAAAAAAAATGATAGCCTTAATCATTTCAAATAAAACATTTGTTTAGGTATTCGTTACAAGAAATCCGGATTTGACAATCCGATAAATTTACTGTCTTTTGCACTTCTCCGGTTTTTTAAATTGAATATGATTTCCTATTTCTGAATTTCAGTTGTGTTCATTAGAAGAAAATGGCATTTTAATTATCTGGAGTGTAATACAAGCATACAAACCACCTGGACTACTGTCTCAGGATCAGGGGTTGGCACATTGGGGCAGAATTCGGTTGATTCGCAGTCAGTCAATAAGTTTTCATAACTTAATGCCTGAACTGGGAGACAACTTTACCTGTCATGATATGCATGTGGACGGAAGCGATCAAACCCATCTTTATATAGCAACTAATTCGGGTTATGTGCTCCATTGTTTAAAGTCTGGTTCCACACCAAGGCCTATGCAGTATTCATCCAATGAAGGTATTTTATTATACTAGATTTTCTAATCGTAGCGATGACATAACTTATAAGTCTATACAGTCGAACCTGGATAAGCAAGAGCTCAAGGGACCGCCAACTCTTTTTAGTATATTTGCCATATGGCAACATACACTATTGGCGTCGGTCAGATGGTGAGACCTAGGGGTCGGACCAAAATTTCTCGACGTTTCATAACCTCCTAAACACTTTGGCACTATTTTTGAAAATGTTTTTTTATATATATATATATACAGGGTGTCTCAACTGACGTTGGCTAACATGGGTGACTTTGTTATTAGTGGAGATAGAAAGTCGGTTAAATGGGCAAAGTAGTGCAGAAAATCGGGCTCATTAACGTTCCGTCGAAAAAACAATTGAATTTTGACACCCTATGAATTTATTCAGAAAATAGTTAAAATTGCCATTTATGAAAACTGGCCATAACTTTTTTATTTATGAAGATATTTGAAAATTTCATTAACCATTCCTTGATAACTTTTTAAGGTCTTTTCAGTGGCGTAGGTTTAAATTTTTTATTTCCACTACATAATGAGTTATTGACAAACTTTGGTTTTTCTTATGGACGCTATTTTTGATTTTCAGATATTCGAATTCTGCTTATTTTTCTGAATAATTTGACATAGCATATTCTACATCTAAACTTATCAGAAGCTACAAAACTGACCAAAATTGCTTTTTGACGTTATCCATACCGATCAGAGTGTGCCGTGTAAAACAAAATTTGTTGAAACAATCTGTCGAGTGATCGCTACAGTTTTGCTAATTCATTTTGTTTGATTTACTCTCTAAGATGGCTCAAGCATTCTTAAATTTGGAGAAACAGGCTATTTTTGCGCATATATTCAGCGTAACAAAAATACCACGTGGGCTCAAGCTTGAACCTTTATCCACCAGGGGGTCTCGCAAGATGTACCTTGCCCACACCAACTTTAGGTCTTGCTGCCTGTATTAGCAAATAAGGTTTTGGCACTGCGACCCGAGTTTTTTTTATTTGTATTGATGTTTTTTATGCAGAACATCCATCGTTTGCAACGTGCTTAGAGACGTGTCCTCACAAGCAACCCTACTTTCTTGTTGGATGTGCAGATGGCAGCATACGTTTGCATTCGCGACACGTCAAGAATTCGTTAATAACTTTATACGGAATGGATGAAACCGAATCCAGTCAGTCAGATAATAAAATCAAAATAATTCAATGGTCTCGGCATCGGCCGTGCATGTTCTATATTGTCGATAACAAAAACACAATACATATTTGGGACTTGCAACAGAGCGACATATATCCAATGTATTCTGTGCCGTTCCAGACAAATATTACGTCACTGCAGCTGTCGCCTCATTTGATCAACAAAGAAAGTTTCATGGTAAGTGGAAGCCTTGCTTTTAGTGCCTTACTAGCTAGCCCACTAGTCTCTATTATTATGAATTATCGAGCGTCTACAATGTCCCTTTTTCTCTCTAACTAATGAATAGCAAATTACGGCCATTGCATGAAACCATGAATCTAGTAATTATAGGGAATCCATCGAAGGACGGGTACAAAGTAAGGATGGTGTCGATTTTTGTTTAGCCGCCGCGTTGTGCTGCATACAAAATATGGAGGGTAGAGGTAAGGAGAACCGTCCCATATGGGGGGAAAGTTGAAAAAGTGACCCGCTGTATACTGACAATAAAGCTTCCCGTACCTACCAGAATAGCGCTGGCGTTCGAAAAGTTACGATATGAACATAGCTGTTATAAATGGAGGGAAGTTTGCTGAGTTCAAATATTTAAAAATTTTAATGACTAGAGTAGTTAGTAAAATGCTAGTATGCAAAACCTCAACTATTTACGTAGTCTAAAATGTTATAGTAAATATAACCAAAATACTGCAGAAAGCGTAATTTTATTAGTGTGAATTTTTTTAAATAATTATTAGTGATTTTATTGTGGTGATAGTTATAAAACGTTATAAAATAATGGGAAAAGCGGAAATTGTTCGGTCCTTGTTTATTTCTCTGTCTTATTCTAATTACGTTTGTCGCTTTTTTTAAAATTTATCGTAGGCTACCGCAGTGTCACCCTTGTTGGACGCATTTTTACGGACACTTTTTCATACACAGAGATGGTTCTCCTTACCTCTACCCTCCATACATGAAACCAATTTTTGCTGCGCCATATTGATAAGTGAATTTTTTGGCGAGCTGTTTGATTTGACAATAATATCAATACACCCTGTACAAAATATGTTCAGTGTTCCAAGCACCTTTAAAAGATAGATATCCATTAAAAAGATGGGTGTGTAGTCGTCATGTGCATTGGAAGTGAAACTTCTACTTCACTGATATTTTTCTATGACTGAGAGCGTAACGAAAAGTGAAACGCGTCCATCTAACGGCTTACCTCAAAGGAGTAGGGCGATCAATATTGTTTTCTCTCCTGCCTTTTACCACGTTTCACTTTTACGTTTCACTTTTACGTTTCACTTTTACGTTACGTTTCTTGCGTACTTACATTACCGCAACATAACAAGTTCCGCTTTAAAAAATCTAGTTTTCGTTTTGTTTTTTGAAATTCTTTTGAATTTTCAATTGTGCGCTCCTTGGGTTCGCTCGGTGATCTGCAAATTTGGTTGCTGTGTTCACTTGAATTTGTTCTGTAAATATTTTGACATCACACAAGTTTATTAATACTGCACCATTTTTGACAGGCAATCAGCACGGCGGACGGAGAGGTAGAATTACATCAAATTGTTTCTGAATTTTCATATAAATCTGAAGAGGATTATAAAAATGAACTCAATAAATTTTTATTGTATGTTGATTTATTATGATTCTATTATATTCATTTGTTCTTGTACAATTATTTTACAATGGAAAGATTTTAATGTCTGTTCTTATAATTTTTTCCATTATTTTAGGGAGGTTCGGGCGTTTCTATTTATTTTAGATTTTTTGTTTTAAAATTTTTACAATTATCATGAAAGATGTCTTATCAAACTATTCCCGAACTCAAAAAAAAATATATGCCATCCAAACTCTAGTTATTTAGATAAAATCTTATGAAGTCGACGGTTTCAGACTATTGATAATAATAATAAGTCTTAAACTTAAAACCAAGAATTCTTGCTTAAAACAATAACAAAAATTAGGTACTGTTTTAACTTCTTTAGCGACGTATCTGTTTGGAAAAAGTAAAAAATCAAGGGGAAATAGAATCGGACCCTAAAGGGGAAGTTAGTTTGTCTCCAAAATTACATGAAACTGAAAAGGATATTAATAGTTTAACATAGCAAAAAATTAAACTTAGGAATAATATTAAAATCTATAGAAGTTAAACTTCTTATGTGAGATTATGAGGATGCAGCTCATTATAATTTTTCCGCGTGAACCTCCTTAAATAGAAATTATTTTAATTTCAGCTTTAAGTTGGCGATATTTATTTTTGAATACAAATATATCTACGCACTTTTAACATTATGTGAAATAACTTATTTCATATATACATTTTTCTTAAATAGTCCCGATTTTCTCATTTAAGTTCCTATATCAGCGCCGGTCCTAGCCCTTGATCAGGGTAGAGCGAGATTGTCTTTCAGCGCCCTTTGGTCGACTCTTTCACTTCACGTAAATTGTACTTCGGTTTTATGTTAAATAAATAATAAGTCCCAAATTTTCAAAAATCAACTGTAATTGCAAACATCAACACTTGTAGAATTTAAATTTAATTTAGTAACTTTAATTATTATACTTCTGCTTCTTTAACATAAAGAAAGTTCCTACCGTTATATAATTAAATTAGTATTTGGTGTTAATTTCAATCAAAATGTTATTTTGCGCTGAAAATTGTTTTTCGCATTTGGCTTTTCAGCGTCCCTTGCCACCTGGTGCCGAATGCGACCGCTCCTCTCGCTCTACCCTAGGGCCGGCGCTGTCCATTATTCCTTTAACACTAAAAATCTAGCAAAAAAAACGACGTGCATTAAATTTGAATTGGAGTTTAGTAACGAAATATCTATGTAATTTAGTTTTCTTACGATTTTTTTTTGGGAATTTTATATATCTAGCCGGGAAAATGCATTTCTAGAATTTTCCTTTCTCTGGTGGATCGCTATACAAAATAGTCTTAACGGAAAGCGTAAGAAGACATAGGCTATTTCTGATACGGTGAAATTTTTAGGAAAAAAGTTAAGACGTGAATTTTGCACTGAAAGTGAGCTACTCCTGGCTGGCCAATCAAGATTCACAAGGCAATCACAACGCTTGTTCTTTGTTATGATAAATATTACCTTCCCTAAAAATTTCGTCTTGTTAGGAACGGACTTAGTATTCTTATCGTGAATTCTAGACGAAGCTTCCTAAAGAGATCACTAGTGTTTTGGATTTGTTGGAACCACGGATGTCTATGATTGAAACTGTGGAAAATTCTTCGAAAATTAATTAAACGTTTTCTAATAAATCCCGAAGTTTCAGAATTTTTGACCGTTTAGAACGCGAGATAATAACAAAATTCGCTATTTTCACGGTCAGCATGTGAAATTGCGAACTTTGTTATTAATTATCTCGCGTTCTAAACGGTCAAAAATTCTGAAACTTCGGGATTTATTAGAAAAGGTTTTTTGAGCCTATGAAAAAAGAATCTGATGAAAAGTGATTTTTCTTTATTATACCACGCTAGAACTACCTTAATGTATATATGTTATCTATGGACTCCATAATGGTTGGACCGATTTTGATGAAATTTTCAGGCAATCTTTGATTCTCATCTTAGAATGCTATATAGTACATTTACACCCGAATCATTAGTTACTTATAAATTAAATTCACGCTAGTATAAAATGGAAATTAACGACGTTAGTGGTAAAAAATGAAAACACTAATATCATTGCGTGCGATTTAGTAGACAGATTCTGTCAATTTTTTAGAATAGAATAGAATTTATTAATACAAAGACATACAAATATGTATAGGATTCGTCAAAAAAGAAAGATATGTTTACAAATCATTTACAACAAAATCATCCAACCTATACAGACATTGTTTAAGAAGAGCAGTTTTCAACTCTTTTTTAAATTTCGAAATTTTTAGATTTCTGAAACTATGTGGCAATTTATTAAACAATTTCAAGGCGTGATATTCGGCGCTCTTGTTAAACAACGTCAGTGTAGACTTCGGCAAAATCACATTTGAATTATTCCTTGTGTCATGTCCATGGATAGCCTGAAACGTATCATAATTATGAATACGTCGTTTAATAAAACAAAGTAAAATTAACATATACAGACGGCACAGTTAAAATACGTTTTTCTGTAAATGTTTGTTTATAATTGGCACGAAAATTAAGATTAAAAATTATGCGGATTGCTTTTTTTTTTGAAGTACAAATACCTTTTGCATATCTTCACAACAACCCCAACAAACAATTCCATATTTAACAAGCTGGTAAAAATAAGCATAATATGCAGACAAAGAAACTGAAATATCAGTGCAACTATTTTTTATGACACGGAGAGCAAAGATACTTTTAGATAATTTAATGTTTAGATTTTAGACGTGGGCACTCCATGAAAGAGTTTCACTAAATATGATTCCTAAGAAATTAACTCCATGATTCTTACGCTCAACACAATTTTAACACACCACCCAGATTAGAACCTGCGAATCGGGGAAACGCCATATAAACAATTCAATAAATATAATTATAACAAATAATTAAGAACACTTGAAAATTCTACAAATAATTATTAAATTATTTCTCGACGATCGTTTCGGACAATAAGTCCATTCTCAGGAGTACAAAAACTTATTGTCCGAAACGATCGTTGAGCAATAATTTAATAATTATTTGTAGAATGTTCAAGTGTTTTTAATTATTTGTTATTATTAATCATGTTCTACCACGTGCCGAGTGAAAAATCAGTGCAAATTAAAATATAACTATGGTGAAATTTTGTTATATATTTTAAACTGTCATAAACGTAAAATTTTTCTTTGTAAAAATTCAAAATTATGGAAAATAATCAGAGGTGTTGCAAGCAGTTGTGTGTTCTAGCAAGTGATAATTTGATTTTAAAAGTTGTTGAGGCTATGTTCATATGTGAAATCTCTAATCGCCAGCCGTCTTTACAAAATATTTTTAAGTATATAACCGACAATTATATTTTTGATGGCGATATTAAAACACAGATACTAATTGGACTCCAACAAGCTTGCTACACTGGTATTTTATATAAGGATTGTAAAAACCGATATTATTTTATTGGAGCGATGGCGGACGTAATGTCAACGCTGTACAATTCGAAACAACGACAATGCCAAATTCAAAGTGTCATGGAGAGATCTAGATCGAATTGTGAAATAGTAGACGATTGTTGTAAAACAAATACAAAGAAGTCTTGTAGTAAAGTTAACGGATGGTTTAAACCACTGGATTGTTGTAAAACAAATAAAAAAAAGTCTTGTACTAAAGTTAACGGATGCTTTAAACCACTGGATTGTTGTAAAACAAATAAAAAGAAGTCTTGTACTAAAGTTAACGGATGGTTTAAACCACTGGATTGTTGTAAAACAAATAAAAAGAAGTCTTGTTGTAAAGTTAACCGATGGTTTAAACCACTGGATTGTTGTAAAACAAATAAAAAGAAGACTTGTTGTAAAGTTAACCGATTGTTTAAACCACTGGATTGTTGTAAAACAAATAAAAAGAAGTCTTGTAGTAAAGTTAACCGATTGTTTAAACCACTGGATTGTTGTAAAATAAATAAAAAGAAGTCTTGTAGTAAAGCTAACCGATGGTGGTTTAAAGAACTGGATTCTTCTTGTAAAGATCAGAAGAGTGATTCGGCTGATTGCACTTCTCTAGAATCTGAGGATAGATGTACTTGCACGTCAACTGAGTGTTAAGACAATATTGATTTTTAATAATCTCAGGCAATAATTGACTTTGTGTTTTTTTTCCAATAAAATTGGAAATATGGAAATTAATATTGCAATAAATAAATCCTCAACAATACATTTCTTCTTCGAGCGTGCGCTAGAATCGAACTAAACCGTATGTCGGGCATGGATCTAGTAATTATAGTTTATTGCTGCGGCGGAATCCATTGCGAGACGGGTACAAAGCATTGAGACAAAGTAAGAATGGTGTCAATTTTTGATTGGCCGCCGAGTTGTGCTGCATACAAAAGAAATGTTCTTTTTACACCATACTACTGACATAAATTTCATGCCACTAGACATGCGCAGTGTGCCGGCCAATGACAACCGGACACCACTCACCTCGTCGCGTCCCTTAATCGGCTTTACCCTCTTCATCTAAAACCCTGGTATATTCTCTGTCTCTTATGCCGGGTTTTTTCATAGATATGTACGTTAATAGATAGCGAACGACCCTGGTGCCGTCTGTCCTAATTAGAAGCCTTAATAATCAAAACAGAGCTATTCATGCAAAAATTCATTGATTATTTCATGTTTTTCCAAGAAACACTATCATAGAATCTTAAATATTTTTGAATTTCGTGCGGTATTACGGTGTGGACCCCTATGCAAAGGTATATCTGTGGGTTTTTTAATTTTATTATCACTACCATGGTTACCTAAGTGACAACAATGTATGTATAAGGAAAGATGAACAACTAGTTTTTTTATTTAACTTGTTTTTCTACCACATTTGTGTCCTATAACCTTCTCGCAAAAATGTTCCGTTGTATAAAGAAAACTGCATAAAAACTGGTCCAGCCATTTAAAAGTTAATATTTCTCTTTTTGTGGCTCAGGTCTTAAAAGCAAATTATGTGGCCTTGACAATAAGTAAATAGTTTTAGTTAATGTCCATGTATGAAGTGATCTTTGGAAACAAATAAACGTTTTTTGTTTAATTTTTTAACTATCAAAATTTAAAAATTCAGAAGAAAAAATTGTTGTATTATATGGCGCCACATATAAAAAAAGAAGATTTCAGGCGTTGCGTTAAATTCTCAAGGAAATTGCATTCCAAAAAGAGGGTGCGATCGAAAACTTCAAAATTGCCATTGAAACCTTGTTTAAAAAAAATCGGCAAGGTAAGAGCTTGGGAACATTCAATTTTAAAATACTTTAAGTTGCTTAAAAGTATATGCACAAAATGGAGAAGCATAATGTCGTGTCAAAGTGAACATCCACCTTCTAGTGGTAAGAAAATGACAGCAGCGCAGCGCTTTAAACAATTGAATGCCGATAACAGAAAAGAACGAGTTTTCAAAAAGGTCGACCGCGATGACGACCTAATTAAGTTAACGAAAACAGCTTCTTTGGATGTATTCTGTAAATATTTTACGTCCAGTAATGAAACTGGAAGAAGACAAGCAGCTCAAATCGTTCAAGCTGCTCTAGAATATGGACAAAGTGTAGGTGTCATTAAAAAAAATGGCCATTCTTACTATTTTAAGTATAAGCCCGAAAATAGACGACTTCATAGTAAACCACTGATAGCGCAAAGAAGATCTGAATGTCAATGTGAAAACGCTTGGGGAAGAATTGGCCCTGTCAAAATTAAAAGTGAACCCGAACCCGAAACAGCACGCAGATCAAATAGTCCTATTCCATCATGCAGCACTAGTCCTAAACCTTTAAATGATAATAGTAACCAAAATCATCATGCACTCAAATGTAAAATTTGTTCTATGCTAGGAGAATGTTCTATTAAATCCGAGAGTGGAATGAATATAAATTAAATTACGTTGGTATTATTATTGAATATCTATTATTAATTACTAAAGTAAATAAAATAAATAATATCACTCCTGGTCAAAATCAACGAATCAGTCAGTTTTTCAGTTAAATTTTTAACATATCGAAGGAATTATTGAACTGAGAGCACATTAAGCTTTTTTATGAAACCAAGTTAAGGTTTGAAACCACTATTCACTAAATGTTTGTGACCGAGAATGACGAAAACCTAGAGATGATTTTCTAGATGCAATATCTCTGTAAGGGAACCATTTTGTATTCTGAGGAGGAATGTTCTTTGACGCCGGCAAAGAGTTACTGACACTTTGCAAGCAGCAAATCATTCTCCAGGATCTTCATCATATTCCTTCACGACTGATCGTCTCAGACCGATCCTGGTTTCATCAGAAAGCAAAACGTTTCCAGCTGTACTATTATTTAAAAATACAGCATAAAAACCAAGTGACTCGTTAATTTTGAGCAGGAATTTAGCTTATCGATGCATATAGTAGCTGCGGATAGATATTAATGACCACAGTTGTCGAACGTCTATAATCTACAAAGCTGTTGTTTAAGGTGATATCAGACGGTTCGTTCCGAATGAATGTTCATTTTTGTTTCATTCTGCGTTTACACGGCACAAGCAGAATGACAAAAATAAACGTTCATTCAGTCTTTTCCTCGAAGATATCGTCGAATAAAGCTGTGCGCCTTGGAGTTCGTTTGGTTTGTTACCTATTATTTGATCGAAAAATTGTCAAAAAAGAAGCAAGTCAAAGTTTAAATAATTAATTAGAGATTTTAAAGAATTTGTCCGTATTGTTCGGTCTTTGTACTCGTCGAGTTTGTGGTTCCAAAGACATTGATAATTTTTGAAATTCTCCAAAAACAGCAGCGTGTTTTGGTCGTTTCACTTTAATACCATTTTGTCTCATACACAGACAGAATATATTCACTATGCGGTGTCGTAGTCCAAAGTCCGCCCGCTATAAGACACAAAATGATCGAACCCGAATTGTTTTTTCTAGTGTTCAGACGGTTCATTTTTCGTTCATTCAGAGTGCGAATGAATCATGCCGAATGTCGATATCTAGCGTTGTTGGATCGGTTCATTAATTAATTCATTTTTCATTATTGTTTCATTTTGTGCTCAGACGTTTCATTTCGAATGAAAGATGCTGAATGAAAGATAGAAATGAACCGTCTGATATCACCTTTATGCGGCGTTTCCATACCATTTAAAAGCCTTCAGTACTCCTAATCCGAGAACTGGTAAAAGTATTAACAAGAATTTCAATTCATTATTAATCAGTAATAAATTGAAAATGTTACTTGGTATTAGGCCTAAATAACCCTAGATGTTGATGATAAAAAAAAACTTAGTAGCTAACTTAGTAGACGAAAATGGTGGATGAGGATTTTCGATTCGGTATTCCATAAAGAATATTTTCTCAAAATTCTTGATGTACTTTATAGAACAGCTTGTACAGGAGGTGCTTTTATATTAATTACATTTGTGTGGTAGGTATAACAGTTACGTACCTACATTAATTTCCTTGTTTCAATATTTGTCTACACGAGTTTTTTTAGATAACATCACATAATATGTTTACATTTTTTTGTAACTGCTTTTTCCGTATTTACAATATGTAGTAGGCATTTTAATAATCACTAATGATGATTGGATTTAAATAAAAATAAAAGCCTTTATTTACTTTTCAGTCTAGTACAGTAGACTTTCTTAAAGTCAATGTCTTTGGTCAGTGGCGTATTTATACCGTTCGAGGCCCGTGGCAAATTCATCGGATGGGGCCCTCCCTCAATATAAAGAACCTCAACCAACGTTATATATTTTTCTTACAAATGCGTTCAAATCTTGATACAGTTTTAGTGTATTTGCCATATGGCAACATACACTATTGGCGTCGGTCGGATGGCGGGACCTAGGGGTCGGACCAAAATTTCTCGACGTTTCATAACCTCCTAAACACTTTGGCACCATTTTTAAAAATGTTTATATATATATATATATATATATATATATGTACGCGCGATAACTTTCGAAAGAGTTAATTGATTTCAACGAAATTTAGGCCACGTGTTGAAATCCATCACCGCAAGAAGCCTATTTAAAATGGGCCTAATCGGGTTATTTTAAGGGTAGTTTTTAGGGGTTGAAAACTGTTTTTGGGCCCCAAAATACCGAAAAAATTCTCCGAATCGTTTCAAAATTGAAATTTAACCTTTTGGTAGTGATTAAAAAGTGTCCCCACAATTTTAATAAAATCGGCCCGACAGGACCGGATTTACAAATTTTATGAAAACACTAGTTATGCAGATAGTGACTTATTTATTGAAGGGTGTATTTAATTCGGTGTAGACGTTAGATTGATAATAATATTACAATTAAGAAAAAAATGTTATTTTAAGGGGTGCATTAAGGGGTTAAATTTTTTATTTTGCCCAAAAATAAACTTAATTTCACATAATAAAAGTATAAAACCACACGGCCCTATACAAGCAAATACACTATATTGTCGGCAGGGTTTTGGCACTGCGACCCGGGTTTTTTTGTTTAATTTGTGTATGTATACTTTAATAGGTAACTTAAATTAATTGAATACAAAACTAATACATTTTACAAAATGTAATAATAAATGCTAGGATCATCCTGTGCTCACGACCCTCTTGGGCCGGGAGTCCCCTCCGGCGGGGGTCCGTTACGTTTTGCGCGTCCTGCCACCCTACTGTTATGCAACTGTCTTCGGCTCTTTGTAGGAAAAAAAGCCCTTTCTCTTAGCATTCATTATTCAACCCCCTATTATGATATCGAAAAGAAATATAGCCTAAAATCCATAGGCGTGCGCACGATGAGCCCATACACCCACAAATGAAATGAACTGTAGAATTTTTTTGTTTTCTTTTTTGCCGGGATTTGAGGAAGTTTTTTCCTTCATTACTTGTCGGCAGTGGCGGATTTACAAATTTGCCGTCAGTAGGCTATTAAATTTTTGCCGCCCCTACTGATCTCTGAAATTCAATACCCTAGTTCGCAATCTCATGTCTTGTCATCGTTGCTGTCAATATAACCCATTTCTCTTTAAAAATGGCATTTTGATAACATTTTAACACAGTTGGCAAAGAAAAAAAGAGAGTTTTGCCGTAGATGAATAAATTGTCCATGTAGTCGTTTGTCCAATTATTCCAAGCCAAACTGATCTGAATTGACTTTTAAGTAATTATAAAAACGAACATCTTATGTCATTAAATGTTTTTGATATAATATCAAGTTGCTTTGCCGACTGTGTTAAAATGTTACCAAAATGCCATTTTTAAAGAGAAATGTGTTATATTGACAGCAAGAATGACAAGACATGACTTAACATACATATTTTCGGAAAGCCTATTTTTTTTTAAATATCTATTAACATTTTCGTTAAATTTTCGAAACTCGTTTTCTCTGTATATATGTTTTTTTTTTATTTCTGTAAGACAAACATTTTTGGGCAGCCCCCTAAAATCTGCCGCCCTAGGCTTCAGCCTACTCAGCCTGCTGGTAAATCCGCCACTGCTTGTCGGCAACAGGTAATGAAAGAAAAACGTACAGATAGTAGAATAGAATAGAACTTTATTCAATAACATGTCACAATGACAAAGAATGCGTCAGTTAAAAATACAAGATTGTGATATAAAACAAATAAAATAGTCAAAAAAATTTGTACAGGCACTTGTCTATGAGATAATTTACAATACTTTTCTTAAATAATTTGTAGCTTTGAATGCTCACAATTTCTTCAGGTAAACTGTCAAATAACTTCACAGCAGAGTAGCGGGGTTGTCGCCTATTCATCCTGTGTTAAGGTATGGTATTGTGGCCTGGGGCCATTGTGTTTCTCTTCAGAGTGTTTTCATCAAGCAAAAATCTATAATACGCGCTATGTTCAATTTGAATAGAAAACAATCATGTAGATACATCTTTCCTCGAGAAAAGATTATGACAGCTCCATGCATTTTTCTCTTTTGCTTATTGCTCTTCGCCCATGGAAATAAGGCAAGCTATGCCATAGCAGAGGATGGACATGGTCATGATACTCGCAATAAAAAAGCAATAAAACTACCGTTGGCAAAAATAGACATTTATAAGTATTGCCCAGAAAATTTTTCAGCCTACATTTATAACAAATTACCTGAAAGGTTAAAAAAATAATACTTGCTCAATTTGTAAGACAAAATAATATTAAAAACTTCTTATTAGAACGGGCCTTTTATTCTGTTGATGAATATTTATGTTGCCGATAAACTCTATAATTTCATTTTTGTGTTTCTCGTTGACGTGTCAAATCGATGTAATATCTCAACTGATTAAATAAATATCATTATCATTATCATACGTTTTTATAACGTCATCAATTATCCCTGACACCTAGAAATAAAAAAATCCTTGCGGACATCTATGCTAATATCGTCCCAAATATTTTCTCTACCTGTTCATGAAAACTGCAAGAAAATGTATTGAATTGTTTCGAAGTTAATCGCGTTCGGACAGACGTTTTATATGCAATAATAAATGAATTTGTCGAAGCTAAACACTGTGAGCCTCATAAACAGTAGCTCGGCTACCTTAGTTTTTAAAAGCAATCACGTACGTTACGGCTTCTTCCACAAGTAAAAACCAATAGCAGGGAGCTAGTGACGATTTTAATCATAGTATTTCCTCAAACCTGAGTTTTTAGGGCACTATAAAAACCGCCGTCTGGCAGCTGAGACCGGGGACAACGCGTGGGTGAACGCGTCCAAAGCTGTCAAACTGGAGGTGTCGACTAAGTGTATTTGAAATTTTCTGAGCGATAAGTTCAGATGCCCTTGAGTACATAAACTTAATACATTAAGAAATTTAAAGGTCGGAGCCAATGTCATTACTAAAACTTTTAATTGCATTTCTACTTTCATTAAATTGGCACTGATCCAGCGTTGCCAGACGTCCCGATTTTGGCGGGACGTCCCGATTTTTAAATCAAAATAAAATGTCCCGCGCGGGACAGGCTCAATCCCGCTTTTCGGGGATAACTCGGCCGTGCGTAAATAATTATTCTCTTATTGTAAGTTGCAGTTGGTAACACTCACTCCTCAGACTATTGTTTGAAACGCCATATTTTTCTAATCAATAAAACTGTTTTGATTTTGATTTCTCTTTTTTTTTATTCAGAAGACGATTAAGACTCAACTATTTAACGATAGGGTAAATCTGATTTAAAATATCATATTTTTATTAAAATACATTTTCTATGGTTATTTTTGCTATCTATTGTCACGTAAACGTAATTTGAACTCAAATAAAAAGATAAATATTTAAAAACTTCTGATTAAATACGTTTTTTTACTATGTCCTGCTTTCGACGAAAGAATCCCGCTTTTTTCACTCAAAAAGTTCCAAAATCCCGACTTGGCAAATAAAAAATCTGGCAACGCTGCACTGACCTCAAAATTTTATTATTTTCATCTTTTTAAAAACTTGTTTGAGGGAGATTAATGTTTTTTTTGAGTGTTTTTTGGTATTTGCAATACCACAGCGGTAGACTTGCTGCCTTAACGTTTTACTGGATTATTTCTTTACACCTTTCATACCAAAGTGACTCTAAAGGAACCGTCCGTCGGTCGAGCTAAAAAGTCTAAAACTCAGAAAACAACCGCAAGTTTGCCGTCCACTAGCTCTTGCCTAATTGTAAGCATAACATCTGTGTTTGAATTGGTACAGATTTGATTGCACAAGTTCAGTGCTTCGTAATTTATGTAAAGAATTTTGAAGGTTATGACATAGCTTTTTTGTTAGTTTTGTGTTTGTTTTGAAAACTGAATTATATAGTGCTTGAGCCCTCATTTCTGAGTTATAAAAAGTCTTTTTATAACATAAAAGGTGGTTAAAAAGTGTATAAATGTGTTAAAGTGATTAGTTTTCTAAAACTTTATAGGTACTGGTGTTTATTTTTAATTGGAGAAATGATGGTAAGTCGAAAATTCAGTAAATTGATAAGCGTTATTATAAACTATGTATATGAAAATGTTATTTAGCGTAACGTTTTGTGAAGTGTTCGGTTATTCGTATAATATAATTTTTTTTCGCTAAATCTGAGACTCATTTTGGTTGGAAATTGTTTTTCAAACAGTGAAATATGAACTTGGATTTTAAAGACTCACGATATAATATAATTAGATGAATTTACGTAAAACACATTAGGCAAATGTAAACAAGTTGATGGTAGATGAATAACATTATTGTTTACTTACATAAAATGTTATGACAATTGATACTATATACGAGATCTGGTCAATTGATATCACTATACTTTCACAATTCGAACTTTTTTACGTGAACAAATATATCATTATTCATTCATTAGTAATTATGTTCCAGATTGTATCATTCATGATATTTTAAAGAAGGGTCACTTTTTTAATGAATATACATAATCAGTAAAAGAGTTGGGGGAAAAAAATATCAGCAGTATTTAAAAAAAAAACCCGGGTCGCAGTGCCAAAACCCTGCCGACAATATAGTGTATTTGCTTGTATAGGGCCGTGTGGTTTTTATACTTTTATTATGTGAAATTAAGTTTGTTTTTGGGCAAAATAAAAAATTTAACCCCTTAATACACCCCTTAAAATAACATTTTTTTCTTAATTGTAATATTATTATCAATCTAACGTCTACACCGAATTAAATACACCCTTCAATAAATAAGTCACTGTCTGCAAACTAGTGTTTTCATAAAATTTGTAAATCCGGTCCTGTCGGGCCGATTTTATTAAAATTATGGGGACACTTTTTAATTACTACCAGAGGGTTTAATTTTAATTTTGAAACGATTCGGAGAATTTTTTCGGTATTTTGGGGCTCAAAAACAGTTTTCAACCCCTAAAAACTACCCTTAAAATAGCCCGATTAGGCCCATTTTAAATAGGCTTCTTGCGGTGATGGGTTTTAACACGTGAGTTAATTGATTTCAACGAAATTTGGGCCACGTGTTGAAACCCATCACCGCAAGAAGCCTATTTAAAATGGGCCTTATCGGGCTATTTTAAGGGTAGTTTTTAGGGGTTGAAAACTGTTTTTGGGCCCCAAAATACCGAAAAAATTCTCCGAATCGTTTCAAAATTGAAATTTAACCCTCTGGTAGTGTTTAAAAAGTGTCCCCACAATTTTAATAAAATCGGCCCGACAGGACCGGATTTACAAATTTTATGAAAACACTAGTTTGCAGATAGTGACTTATTTATTGAAGGGTGTATTTAATTCGGTGTAGACGTTAGATTGATAATAATATTACAATTAAGAAAAAAATGTTATTTTAAGGGGTGTATTAAGGGGTTAAATTTTTTATTTTGCCCAAAAACAAACTTAATTTCACATAATAAAAGTATAAAACCACACGGCCCTATACAAGCAAATACACTATATTGTCGGCAGGGTTTTGGCACTGCGACCCGGGTTTTTATTATTTGTTGTTATTACACACACTAAGGCGCATAAATGCCTGAACTAATAGCGTCTAAGATATTCCGTCCGATGTCGCTAGTACGCGTTATTTTGACGTTTGTAGGAAAAAAGTTATTTGTTTTGTGATGAAACTACAAATTTACGGGTTTCGGATTTTTCCCTTTACTTATGCTATAAGATATTGCTTCTTGCCAAATTTTATCTAGGTCAACGGGAAAAACCCTATAGGTTTTGATTCCCTTGCGAGTGCGGCATAAACGGCCGTATCTTCTGATTACGTTGACTTAGAAGTTTGATTTTTTCACTGCTCCAAGGGATTACAGACCTGAGTATTTGATATAAATTTCAACTTGTTACCTTCACGTGTTCCTGAGAAAAAGGGTCTTGACACACAAACAGACAACGAAGTGATCCTATAAGGATTCATTTTTTCTTTTTGAGATACAGAACCCTAATTAACCATATTATTTGTGCCAACTCTAAGACATTACTATTTAATTCAAAACAACTGTTTTTCGCACGGATTCTTACAAATTCTACTTGATTTTTATTCTCTCGGTTTGTCTGTTACAAACCCCCAATTCCCAGGTTTTTTCCTAGAGTTAGTAAAAATCCCTGTTGAAGTTTTAATTTATGATTGAGCACAAATGAATTTGGCAGGTGTACAGCCAAAAAAAAGTTGTCTTTTGGGTAAAAATATGTGGATTTTGGATTTTCCCTTTAGTTTAGAGGGTATCTATAAATGAATTAAATTCCCTAGCTCATCTGGAAGAGAGTTAGAATTTCTGAAAATAAATAAATAAAATTTAAATAATGGTTTATTTTAGTACATGCATTTGACATTCATATCATAATATGAAATAAAATTAATAAATACATAAAATAAATAATTATTAATTTTACGTAAATTTTTAGTAGATATTTTATAAAATATATAAGTTAAATTTTCCCATAATATAAAAAACCTAAAAACATTTTGACGCTGCGGACAGGATTCGAACCTGCGCGGGTAGAACCCAATGGATTTCAAGTCCATCTCCTTAACCACTCGGACACCACAGCTCTGCCGGTAAGCGCCGTTATTTCGATTCACTCTATTAACCTACGCTGTAAAATATAAATACCAATAGGTAATAATTAGTAATTATCAAAATAATTATTGTACTACGTAAGGGGCTCCTTAACTGTGCATCGCGAGGCCCTGAGGTGTCGCAGCGCTATCCTAGGGGAGTCGTGAGACCTTTACACTGTCGCCTGTAAGCGAAAAAGAAATGAGAGTAGCAATTATTTCAAAACTTCAGCCCCGATTTGAGAAGTTATGCTCAGAAAAACAAGCTCATCCTGCTCATTAATTGTCTTGTTTGTTGTTTTTTATGTATCATTGTATCCTAATAATTAATAATAATTAGAATATAAGATTCTATATTCGTTGGGGTTTTCTTTGAATAATAAAGTAAATTTAATGGCTGCTGGAGCTACACACAGATATATTCTTTTAGAACGGCGTCGCAAAAATTTACAACCTTTAAAGGAAGTCGCAGTAAAAAAGATTGGGAGCCCTTGTTTACTATATTATTAGTTATCTATGCACTCCAAAACGGCTGAATCGATTGTGATGAAATTTTCAGGCAATCTTTAGACTAGCCCAGCGGATCATCCTGTGAAGTTTGGTAGCGAAATGATAAACAGATTTTTTTTTGCAATTTTGAGTTTTTTTCGATTTTTGAACATTCATAATTAACAGTGATTGAATTCGCACAATTTCAATACACATTGAGAATTTTATAATAATGACTCTCATCTTTTAGGGCTATAGATAATTAGGTAATTAGTGCAATCCGTGTGAAGTCGGACCGGGTCGTTATAGGCTATAATTTATGAACATTTTGCGAAAATAAGCTACCGGTATGACAATATATTTTGTGAATGAAGTTGGAAATTCGCCCCTTCTTAGAGCTTCAGCGGTGTGCGCTGTGTAAATGGTTAAAGTTACACGAAAATAATGTATGGTGGAATAGTTCCTCTTAAAAAGTTCTAAAAAAAGTCGGCGATAGCATATCTTTTAAGGTTGACTCACAATAACCATTTTCATGATTTTCAAATTTGGTCTAAAATAATGCTTTATTTGCGAAACTGTTCTTACGGACATTATGTTAGTCATCTTCAGTATTTAATTTAGACCAAAATTGCCCTTTACACAATTTAGTTTACTTGAAGAGCCTATCTATGATGCGGCAATAACAAGAACACCTCTTTTTTGTAGTGCGGGTATTGAAAAAACCCGAAAAATCAGCACGAAAACGAAATTATAGACAAAAATTCTGCTACTACTTTATAGTGTACTAGCGGCCCGGTCCGGCTTCGCTCGAATTTGTAATTTGTAATTCGAGCGAAGCCGGACCGGGCCGCTAGTACACTATAAAGTTGTAGCAGAATTTTTGTCTGTAATTTCGTTTTCGTGCTGATTTCTCGGGTTTTTTCAATACCCGCACTACAAAAAAGAGGTGTTCTTGTTATTGCCGCATCATAGATAGGTTCTTCAAGTATAAGTAGGTTTGCAATCCGTTCGGATTTGTCCTAGTTTAGAGGGCATCCGGGGAGCGTCCGTGCGGGGCTTCATTTGTAATCCGGGTTCAATATTTTAATAAGGTTTTGTTTATATTAATAATTTGTGTTTTATTTTAAGAATATTCTAACTGATTATTAAAACAATTTGTAACAAACTGTAATAAGATTCTGTTTTGTTAGGTACATTTAAAATGATGATAAAAGATGAGTAAATTTAATTTTGAGATATGAAAATAAATAAAAAGGTGATTTATGACATTTTCAACTGTTTTTTATTACACTGACTATGTTTAAAAAAAACCTGTTGACATGTCCGGGTTCTGGGCTCTAAGATCCGGGGTTTTCACGCGTCTTGTCCTGGTTGCCAAATTTTAAAGATGGCAACCCTAAGTATGAGTGAACTCATTTTGATGCTGTTTTTTTTCACACGACAGAACAATACTCTTTTCACCGTAAGTTTTCATTAGTGGTCGTAGGCCCATTGACGTTCATTTTATAAGTCGATGCGCGGATCTGTAACCAGGGGCCATCCATAAATTATATCACACGAATTCCAAGATTTTTTTTCCTTGTCACGGGTAGTCGCATTTGTGCCTCCCCCCCCCCCTCCTTGGTGTGACAAGAAGATTATAATCAAAATTTCGCAGCTGAAGAAGTTCAAAGCAATAATATGTCATACATACTATGAATGGAAGTGTGGCATAAGTGGGGTTAGATATACAATTTAAGCTATTATTAATTTATTTACCTATTACCGCTGCTTCATCGATACCTGTCGCGAATACTATTAAATAATATCGTTTTAAATACAGGTCATAGTGATGAACGGTGCAGGTGGCGATGAGTCACGTGCTTCACACGCGCCGGTCACGTGCGAAGTGCTTCACCTGTTTATAATGCAGGTACATCAAACCCCTCTTCCCATTTAACTTTGGGAACGGGGTTTGGCTAGTATTTTGAATTGAGAAAAAATAAAAGATCCATTGCATATTATAATACCATAGCTGACCCGGCGAACTTTGTTCCGCCTTATTAAGTTCAATTTTTTATTAGGATTTTAATAGTTAGGATTCTTTCATTACTCACTCACTCCGTTCGTTCGCTCGAATTTATAATTATTTGTTTCATTACTCACTCACTCACTCCGTTCGTTTTCTCGAATTTATAATTATTTGTTTCATTACTTACTCACTCAATTCGTTCATTCGCTCGAATTTATAATTATTTGTATGATATATACCGGTAGAGTTGTTGTCGGGAGCTCACAACACCTGTTGATTTATATCTGATTTCTTAATCAATTAGAAGTGAAAACTGTCTTTATTAATTATTTATAAAATGTAAATAAATAATAATAGCACTGAGAAATAATGATAAATTCACTATGAGAATAAAATTAACTTGAGAGTTGCACTGAAAAATTAAAATGATACGTATGACAGTCACTGCTACGATCGAGACACAAATAAAACCAAAAAAAATGGACGAAAACTGTATAGTGAGTGAGAGAAAGGAAGCCGGCTTCGTTCTCACCCCTACTCCATGATGTTTGCTGGTTGAAAAGTGACAACGGGAGACACCTGGCGCGGATAACTGATTGGTTGATAGAACTATACATGAAAATTATAGTATACTACAATTATTATATTCGATTGCTATCTTGTGGATCTGTGGATGGAACAGAATAATATAAAAATCGCGATTAAAAATCAGGGGTTGATCGTATAAGGGTGAAAATTTAGAATTAAATGTATTTTTCAATGCTGAATCATGAAAGAACAAAAACAAATAATTTTGTCCAAAAAATAAAAAAAAAATTTGGGGTGGACCACCATTAACATTTAGGGGTATGAAAAATAGATGTTGGCCGATTCTCAGACCTACCCGATAAGCACACAAAATTTTATCAAAATCGGTTCAGCCGTTTCGGAGGAGTTTGGGAACAAACACCGTGACACGAGAATTTTATATATTAGATAGATGCCCCGGTATAGGCTTCGTCCGGGTGCACTCGACTTTAGCTCGTTTGCTCAAATTTATAATTAACCAGCGGCCCGGTCCGGTTTCGCCCGAATTTGTATATTACATATTAAATATATTATGGTGTACCTAGTGCACATTCTTATAGAATAATAGGCATATTTTCCCGCTGTTGTTTTCTATTTTTATTAATAGCCGCTACCCGCAGCTCCGCTCGCGATTGAAGAAAAATACGGCAGGAACAATAGTAGTGGAGCCTTCAGTTCCATCGTATTATGGTCTTGCCTCGCGGGGCTGCGCCCAGCTCGGCTTCACCAACAGTAGTGAAGCCTTCGGCACCACCGTATTATAAATTTACCTCGTGGGGTTGTGCCCCGCAACAGTAGTCGAGCCGTCGCGGTCGGCATCTCTGTTACAGACGTGTATATGTTAAACATACAGACAAAAAAATAATAAAGAGGCAATTGAGAAACGATAGTTGACTGTCGCATAAATAATATAAAAAACAATGATAAACAATTCATCTAATTATCACAGGCATTTATAAATATTTTTCATTATACCCGGTCGAAAGTAGCTACTTTCAGCTTCGATTTTAAGGCAGAAAGCCTAACATTTGTGCACTGCTGGAATTACTCGCACTACATCTGTAACAGCGGGCCGAAACAGTTTTCTCGTGCACACTGATACGAAAGTACATACTTTCGACCGGGTATAAAGAAAAATGGTATACACCACACGGCCAGAAAGTTGAAATTCCTGCACTGCGCGAACATGATGCCCTCGGCTTCGCCTCGGACATCGTGTATTGCGCAGTGCAGGAATTTCAACTTTCTGCCCTTGCGGTGTAATATACTATCTATTTTTTTGTGTTAGAGGGAGAATTAAGCAAAAATAAATAATTCCAAATTTTGCCCAGGCTTGTACATTACTTTTGAAATAGTGCATAGTTTAGAATTCATGTTTCCAGTAAATGAAAGGACAATAAGCATTAATAAATAATAAATTAAGTTTATATAAAAATTATGAAAATGTACGATCGTAAATGTCAGTGTTTATGGTGTATCCAGTGTTGTTGTCGGTAATGTTGCGCTCGTTTATATTAATTATTGATGCCAGAGACAGATTTATGATTCTAAAACTGAAAATGAATTTTTACCGATTCAGCGTAAATATTATTTGAATATGTTTTTTAGATTTGGGAGACCTTAAAACGAAAAAATATTGCGAAATTTTGAAACGTGAATTTTGATCTAAATTGGTACCATTCCCCCACTAGTGGAGCTGGAACGGTAAAACTATATTGAACTGATTTAAGTCAAGTTTCTGTGGGACCACCCTGAAGGTATGACCTATTAAGCAAAAAAAATCATCAAATCGGTTCACAAATGTAAAGTCGGTCCTGGGTTAGAGTGAGAAGAGCAGTTGCTCTAGGCGCCAGGTGGCAAGTGGCGCCAAAAAGCCAAATGCGGAAAACAATTTCCATTGCAAAATAAAATTTTGGTGGAACTTTTTGAGAGGTGCGGGGGCAGTGTTGCCAAATCTGATTTTTAAAAATTCGTAGGGTGACGCTGAAAACCCCATAGATTTCTATAGAAGTGTAATAATTAAAGCTACTTAAAATTTGAGACATATTATTTATTTGACATAAAACCGAAGTACAATTTACGTGAAGTAAAAGCGTCGACCAAAGGGCACTGAAAGACAATCTCGCTCTACCCTGATCAAGGGCAAGGGCCGGCGCTGCATAAATGCGAGAGATTTGAGGTAACATACATAAAAAAATATACAGTCGATTAGAAAACCCCCTCCTTCTTTGAAGTCGGTAAAAAATTCTAATCGTCGTTTCATATAACGCATAATTACACAAGAATATATTAATTACAGCACGTTAATATAATGATATGAGCTATATAATCACGTTATCTCTAAACCTTTCTGCTTTGTAATTAGCTATAACCCTTTTTTATAGCAGTGCATAAGATGAATGTGCAGACATATTTTATTTAAAGACATTTTGTATCCAGTTTGTAATTAGACATTAACAAATAAAAAAGTAGAAGAATAACGTATGTAAGAAACTTTCCGAGTTCTTGCACATATATTTAAATCAAAATCAATTTTACTTAAGGTAATTGTCGTGGTTAAGGCACACCGTCAGAAAATTTTTAATTTTTGTATACTTATTAAGGACATGATAATATAATTACCCTGAAAATTTGAAGTCGATCGACCGTATATAATCCGAGATAAATTCAATTAAAAATTGGATAATTAACATTGATTGTATACGATCTCTGTAGTTCTGAACCAGTTTCTTATTTATAAAAAAAGAACTAACTATCAGAAACTTTCCAAAAATCGACAGTCTTTCAATGCATTTGTTATGAGTTTAAAAAAAATAAGAAAAAATTTTTGACCGTCTAATTATTTAAAAATAACGGTTTAAATTTCAACAATTTATAGAAAAGTATACATGCATATGAATAGGTACTGTATGGTTACGTTTCCACGGGTACAGTCTTGCGTACAAATTATGGATCATTTAGCTACAAGCTAGTAAACTTTTGTGGCGCATATAATCTATAACTTTTTGACAATATTGTACCACGACAACTACTTTAAAAATATCCTTAATTCTCAATATTGTTCACGTCCATTATAATTAATAAGTTTTTTTAATTTTTTAACGTACATTGTAATAAAAAAATCCTTCTATTATGAATGTTATGGTTAACTAGTTAAAGGTATTATTTCAATTCTATTAAAAAAAAAAATTGTAATTATTTCATTAACTAATCTGTATTTTTAATCATTTCAGTTGTGCCAGAAGAAGCTGAAAAGATTTAACGAAACGTCGCAATTTTTTAATTTAGTTTAACTATTTTTGAATTGTCCAATTTCCCGTTAAAAAATAAAAAAAAAACTTAATATTTTTAATGTTTTGAATTTACATCTTACAACACAACTTATAAAATGGACCATGGACACAGACTGGTTTTAATGATTTCAAAATTTAACTGGTTGAACGAAGGAATCATTTAGTCAGTCTAGCCTAAAAGTTTATTTTCAAAAGATTTTTAGAACGAAGTTCCTTATCGCGGGTTGGCGAGGGGACCTAGCCGAGAAAAAATGTAACGCGTCACGAAAAACCGTAAGACGTTTGTAGATTATACCGGGTGTTTTTAGATTATATAAAACGTGCTACGAAAAACGTCTTATACGATAGGGACTTCGTTCCAAACGCGTGTCCCGCGACACATTCCAAGTTTTTTTTTGTATGGTCGTTTTTAAACTACTAATGTCCTAAATCTACGCTTATACACATGGCAATAGGTGTATCGTATGCAAGACATCTGCACACACTTTATATAGTCAGAACTATATGACTTCTGATCGAAATCTCATGAAATCTGTACCCCGGCTCGAGAGCTAAGATGTTTACACATCAAAAACAGGCAGGCAGACACGACGTGAATTTTAAATTATAGATTAATGATATAGAAGCTTTAGTAACTTCTATTGTAAATGAGCAATGAGCATGCAGAGTATGGTTAGATGTGTATATGTAGGACAAATTATTATGTACGGATTGTTTTATGACAACTTGTCTCATAAACTATATTTATTTAGTAGTTAACCTGCGACGGTTATAAATGTACTTTAATTTCCATCAAGAATTATTTTGAAGCAATAGATCATACAATTATATTATCATAGAGTTCGGTGCTACACAGTAAAAATTCACGGTATACAGTAAATTTTCTTTAAATCACCTACAAGATTGTAGAGGAAGAAAATGCTGACTTAACTGGGGTCTCTTCTCTTTAATTCTCAATTTTTTTCAGTTTTTCATTTGTTTTGCAAATCTGCTGCTTTATTTCACACTAAGAGCTTTCTGGTACTTTTGATATAGAAAAAACTGTCCGAGTGCGAGTCGGACTCGCATACGATGTTTTCCGTACCACTGTACAATATTTATTAACTTTATTTTATTTTTATTATTTGTTGTTATATACACATTAAGGCGCATAAATGCCTGAACTAATAGCTTTTAAGATATTCCGTCCGATATCGCTAGTTTGATGTTTGTAGAAAAAAAGTTATTTTTGTTTGTGATATAACTACAAATTTACGGTTTTTTCTTTACTTGTGCTATAAGACATTGCTTCTTGTCAAACTTCATGATTCTAGGTCAACGGGAAATACCCTATAGGTTTTGATTCCCTTGCGATTGTCAAAAAATGCGGCATATAAACGACCGTATCTTTTGATTGCGTTAACTTAGAAGTTCGATTTTTTCACAGCTCCAAGGGATTGCAGACCTGAGTATTTGATATTAATTTCAACTTGATGCCTCCTCGCGTTCCTGAGAAAAAAGGGTCTTGACAGACAGACAGACGGACAACGAAGTGATCCTATTTTCCTTTTGAGATACGGAACCCTAAAAATCAGGTTGAATCTATGCCGACTACTCGAATTTTTGTATTTTTTTAAGTTTAGAAAATATTACTCCAGGATCTGGCTACACTTCTGTAGGGAAATTTGAGTAACGAGATTTTTTTCAGGAATAGTTAACATGTGTCTTACTTAGCTAGCATTTTTTGACTTGAGTGAACATTCGCCGCCCTGTACATTTTCTTGCTATCGATATTGTTTTTTTACTTCGAAAATATTTCTTCACCTGGATGCCGACCTCGATTACCCCTACTACGACAATGTCTGTTCTTGTCGCTCGTGTAATCACATGCGTAATAGATAATGTATTGCGTCACCGGCATTTCTTACGCGACGCGTACAAAATACGGTCATGCTTGTGTATTTCTTTCAATTTTGAACACATTTTACTGTCAATCTACCAACTTGTTTTTAAACGAACGTTGTTATGACAAAATATTTTTCTTTATACCCGGTCGAAAGTATGTAACGGATGATTCATTTGGAGGTACTTTTTTCAAAACTAAAAAAAATTTAATAAAAACAAATTTATCGGATAATTTTTATTATTATACAAAAGAACTATTCTTTACATTTATTTTTTAAAGATTATTTCTTTCAAATGTTGGCCGTAACTCCGGTTAGCATAGTCCATTCTGCCATTCCAATTTTCGATGACGCGCCCGAGCATTTCGATTGTTATTCGAGTAATGTTGGCTTCCAGTCGCTTAATCGTACCCGGCTTATCAATATAGACTTTGGACTTTACATAGCCCCAAAGGAAAAAGTCTAGGGGTGTGATATCACAGGATTTAGGCGGTTCGAAGCGCGAAATTAACTGTTCACCACATTGTTCACGCAATAAAGCCATGGTTTCACGTGCTGTGTGGCAAGTGGCGCCGTCTTGTTGGTACCAAATGTCCTGAAAATCACGGGCTTCAATTTCAGGAAACAAATAGTCTGTTATCATGACACGATAACGGCCACCATTGACAGTTACATTCTGGTCGACCTTGTTTTTGAAGAAATATGGACCGATGATTCCACCGGCCCATAAACCACATCAAACCGTTGTTTGGTCTGGATGTAATAGCAGCTCTTGAATCTCTTCAGGTTGCTCTTCGGACCAAATACGGCAATTTTGTTTGTTGACATATCCGTTAAGCCAGAAATGTGCAAAATTTTTGTCGAAAACAGTTGATTTTCTTCCTCGCAGAACGCTGATTTTCGTAATACAGCTGAATAAATTGTAGACGCTGTCAAACTATACTGAACAAAAATACCATAAAATGTTATCACGACTCATCTGTCAAAAAATCCATAGTCAAAAAAGTACCTTTAAATGAATCACTCGTTACTTTCGGCTTCGATTTTAAGGCAGAAAGCCTAACATTCATACACTGCTGGAATTATTACTCTTACGCCATCTATAACACCGGCCGACAGCAAATAACTCGGGTCGCAGTGCCCAAACCCTGCCGACAATATAGTGTATTTGCTAATACAGGTAGTGTGGCTTTGTTTCATGAACCTAAGTTTGCTTTTGGATAAAATAAAAAAATAACCCCTTAATACACCCCTTAAAATATTTTTTTTCTTAGTTAAAATATTGTTATCAATTCAACATCTGAACCAAATAAAATACACTCTTCGGTAAATAAATCATTATACATACACCCGCGTTTTCATAAAATTTGTAAGTCCGGTCCTGTCGGGCCGATTTTATTAAAATTTTAACAGCGTATTTTAATCTTTACTAAAAGGTTAAATTTCAATTTTGAAACGATTCTGAGAATTTTTTCGGTATTTTTAGACCCAAAAACATTTTTCAACACCTAAAAACTACCCTTAAAATGACCCGATTGGGCCCATTTTAAATAAGGTTTTTGCGGTGGTGGGTTCCAACATGGTGACAAAATTTCGTTAAAATCAATTAACTCTTTCGAAAGTTATATATATATATATATATATATATATATATAAACATTTTTAAAAATGGTGCCAAAGTGTTTAGGAGGTTATGAAACGTCGAGAAAGTTTGGTCCGACACCTAGGTCCCGCCATCCGATCGACGCCAATAGTATATGTTGCCATATGGCAAATACACTAATAACAGTGGGGCGAAAGAGTTTTCTCGTGCAGACTGATACGTGAGACTGCCGCTAGTCAGTAGAAGCTAACAGTTGTTATTGCGTATAACCTCAAAATTGCTCACTTGAAAGTTATTAGTCTTTTTACATAATGGTAAAAGTACGTACTTTCGACAGGGTATAAAGAAAAATAGTATACACCGCGCAACCAGAAAATTGAAATTCCAGTATTGCGCGACACAAGATGTCCTCGGCTTCGCCTCGGACATCGTGTGTCGTGCAGTACAGGAATATCAGTTTCCTGCCCTTGTGGTATAATATACTATTTCTGCCTCGGACTGTACTATTTACTCTTACATTATAATCCTACAATGGCGGTGGTTGATTTTATAATAAGTAAGAGAGTTAGATCGCGGCCTTACGTGTCAGGAGTTCGACACCTGGACACGTTCGATACAATCCCACGGCTTATGACTTCCATCGTCGATGTATTATGTGTGTATAATGTGTCGCTTAGCCTTTAACAAATTTACAGGCCAGACAGCGTATCTCGCCGAATCGTAACTGGATTTATTATTTACGTAGTTTTACTAAAAGAAAATAAATTATAATAATGAGTTTCTCAATATAAACAAAGTACCGAGCTGGGTAGAGTAGTGGTGACAGCACTAGACTCGCATTCGGGAGGTCCGGTTTCGAATCCAGGCGGGGGCAGATGTGGCTGGGACTTTTTCCTACTGCCTCTCGCCGAGAAACGGTAATTCCTGTACCGGCCATCTTGATTGAGGTTTTTCATGGCTTCCCTCAATTAATTCCAGATATATATCGAGACGGTTCCTTATTTGAGGCCATGGCCGATTATTTATCAAACTCCTAATTCAAAAATTGCCTGCATTATCCTAATTTCCTATAATTCCTTCATTCGCCCATTGCTATTACATGAGTTGAAGTTTTAAAAATGTAGAAAAATAACGGGAAGTGTGGTAAATGGAAAATAGTAATGGTGCAAATGGCGTCTGTTATGACATAAAGTCGACAAACGGACGTTAAACGCATTATTATTATTATTATTAATATAAACGAAGCGGTCGCTGATGAAATAGCTAGCCAATTTGCAAAACGTGCACCTATAGTCTAGACTCTAGACCAGTGATTCCCAACCAGTGGTTCGCGAACCCCTGGGGGTTCGCAGTGTTTGCAGAGGGGGTTCGCGAAAATAATATTGTAATGGCGGATTTTTTAAAACGCCATTAAAATCAAAAGCAAAAACACAAAAATTAAAGAACACACCCACTGTAAAACAGAATGTTCGCTGCCTGTTTGTTAAGAAATCTATAATAAATTTCAATATTTTCATTTCTTTTTTCCTTATTTGTTTTTCAAAATTACTTCATCAATATCAAATTATATCAACAATTTTATACATTTTATCAATGTGATTAGTATCATGCTCTGCTTTATATTTAAAATCATCGCAGCAGTTTTCCCTTCTATGTAATATTTTTTTTTACAATACAATTGGAAATAAATATCAAATTAAGGCAGTTTACTACAGATTTTAGAATTAGATACTTGTTTACAACCGGGAACTGGAAGAGTAGTGTTGTATTAACCGACGTTCATACATGACTGAAATTGTCAGATATTGAGCCTAACTTTGAATTGCTTTGTTCAATCAAACAGCCACAAATATCACATTAAGGGTTTTTCCAAATGTAAAACATAAGAACCAGTTTGTTAAATTAGTCTTAATTCTTTTTAAATTTTAATTATTTTTTATTATTTTTCAATATTCCAAAAATAATAAAAGTGGCGTCTGACAACACTGATCGAATTATTCTGCAATATGAAAACTATATATTCTATCAAATTTTATTGCTTTTTTTTTACCTGTCACTAACGACTACATAGGGGGTTTGTCAAATTTTTTCGGACCTTTCTTTTGGTTCGCGAGGAAAAAAAGGTTGGGAAACACTGGTCTAGACAATAAATATGCCGATACTTGGCTTCGGTCCATGCAAATGTTGCCACCGTTTTCGAATTTGAATATTCACTGCAAATCTGCAGTTGAGAGCTGTGATTTTTTTCATACTTCCCACTGTTTATTATGAAATTGTGATACATAATATTATTATACAACATGTTATTATGAATTAAGATAATTTTGCCATATCCTGCTTAATAAGTGTAACATAATACCTTCCTATTCTTACAGATAAATAAACTTACTTGAAAACATATTACAGTCGAACCTGAGATCTCAAGGAACTGGCGCTTAGACTTATTTAGAGAGGTATCTCACTTTCCAAATGTCTCACTTGTCGTAGGTTCAAGAAGTGTTGCTCTCACTTAGGTTCTAACTAATGCAAGTTCAAACAGTACTTTTCACTAGCTATGAACAATTCATCTTTCGCTTGAACCATTAAATCCATGCAACTTTTTTTGCGGTATCAACAGTTAAAAAACAGAGAAATCGGAAGTATATCAGGCTTGTCAAAAGCTGTATTGTTAAAATTTTTAGAGTTCCTTAGTCGTACCTCAGAATGAAAAAAAAACTCTGCTGTCTGTCCGTCAAGACCTTTTGTGTCAGAAACGAGTAGATGTATCAAGTCGAAAATAATATCAAGTACTAAGGTCCACAGCCCCATAGTCCTGTAAAAAATTCAAGCTTCTAACTCAATTAATACAATAAAAAGATACGACCTTTCAAGAACCCTAAGATCGCATATTTTGATATTAATTCACTTATCAAAATCTATAAGGTACTTCCCCTTGATCTTTATGGCTTTCCTCTAACTTTTTTAAATTACTATTATTATTATTATAGAAAACAGTATCACGGGTAATTGGAATAAAAATAAATCAATTTAAACACTCACTGATTGCAACGTTACGTCTTTTATTTAATCAATGAGTGTTTAAATTGATTTATTTTTATTCCAATTACCCGTGATACTGTTTTCTATTATAACATATATCTGGAATTGAACTTTAAAGATGAACTATTATTAGTGTATTTGCCATAGGCAACATACACTATTGGCGTTGGTCGGACCAAAATTTCTCGACGTTTCATAACCTTCTAAACACTTTGGCACCATTTTTAAAAATGTTTATATATATATGTATATATATATATATATATATATATATATATATATATATATATATGTGTGTGTGTGTGTGTGTGCGCTATAACTTTCGAAAGAGTTAATTGATTTTTACGAAATTTTGCACACATATTGGAATCCACCACCGCAAGAACCCTATTTAAAATGGACCCAATCGGACTATTTTAAGGGTAGTTTTTAGGGGTTGAAAAAAGTTTTTGGGCCTAAAAATGCCTAAAAAATTCTCAGAATCGTTTCAAAATTGAAATTTAACCCTTTAATAGCAATTAAAAAGTGCTCCTAAAATTTTAATTAAATCGGCCCGACAGAACCGGATTTACAAATTGTATGAAAATACTAGTTTGCAGATAGTGAATTATTTGCTGAAAGGTGTATATAATTTAGTTTAGAGGCTCGATTGATAATAATATTGCAACTGAGAAAAAAATGTTCTTCTAAGGGGTGTATTAAGGAGTCAAATTTTTTATTTTGCCCAAAAAACCAACTTAAGTTCGCATAATAAAGCCACACTACCTATATTAGTAAATACACTATATTGTCGGCAGGGTTTTGGCACTGCGACCTGGGTTTTTATTATTATCCAATTGTGTATGCTTTCACGGCTGGCGTTGTTGCAAATCTTCTTGATTTCCGGGCTTGTACGCCGTGGTCCATTGGTATTTCCACCATTATTATTATTAATTATTTTGAAATTTTCCATGAAGAAACTTCAAACACCCAAATATCATTCATTTCTAATTCTATGTGAAATTATTCAACTATCATAAACCCAGATTTAAATGAACTTACATATCTTGTAACGATAGCTATGATTTTGCTGTTTGTCGTTTTTGCAACTTTGTCGTACGACCACACTTTAATGTTTCATGAACAGCCTGTATAATAAATACTCGCCTTCACCGAAGTAAGGTGTAGGTGTAGACTAGGTCTGGTTAACCTACGGCAAGTGGGTCAAATGCGATCGCCATAATATGATGGTGTATCGTCAACCAGATTAATTTTATATTATTAGCTACATAAGTTGAAAATCATTGCACCAGACGTGATAAATTTCGAGAAATATAAAACCCGACTTGCTGTACTTCTCCGCATTCCAACCGCTTCATCCATTCTTCGAGTCGTGTTATAAACGTTATAACTCCGTAACAGCCTTGTTATAAGATAAATAGTTTGTAGATTATAGACGCTCAACACCTGAGTCATCAACGTCTAATCCTTCCTGCTATATGAGTGACCCGCGGAATGGTTTTAATTGGCCAGGCCTGCGACTATAGATTGCACCAATCTACATTCGTGTTTAGAGATTAACGTCCCCGTAAACCCAATAATGATTATTTTGGTAATGTTTCCATAACACAGCAGATAGGAAAGCGAACAGCCGGTGGAGTCTCACGGTGCCACCATTACGGCCACGCCATCACGGTCGCGGGGTCAATCGGTTGGTCTCTTATGTTATATGAACCGATCGCATACCTTCCCTTCGAACCCCTGTACCTTCGACCAGGCTCAGTGGCGTTTAAGGTAGTTGTCGTGGTACAATATTGTCAAAAAGTTATAGATTATACGCGCCACAAAAGTATACTAGCTTATAGCTAAGTGATCCATAATTTGTACAAAAGACTGTACCCGTGGAAACGTAACCCATACAGTTCATATTATGCATGTATACTTTTCTATAAATTGTTGAACTTTAAACCGTTATTTATAAATAATTAGACGGTCAAAAAAAATTTCCTATTTTTTTTTACACTCATAACAAATGCATTGAAAGACTGTCAGTTTTTGGAAAGTTTCTGACAGTTAGTTCTTTTTTTATAAATAAGAAACTGGTTCAGAACTACAGAGATCGTATACAATCAATGTTAATTATCCAATTTTTAATTAAATTTATCTCGGATTATATACGGTCGATCGACTTCAAATTTTCAGGGTAATTGTATTATCATGTCCTTAATAATAATAATTCAACTTTATTTAAATTAACGTTTCTATATATTTATTAAGAATACAAAAATTAAGAATTTTCTGACGATGTGCCTTAACCACGACAACTACCTTAAAAGACAGGAGTTCCCTTAATAAGAAGAAGACTCAACACTGTATTCTGCCGTACCGTGCGTCTAAAGATTCAAGTTCTTTGAAATTTCTTGGACTATTTGTTGACAGCGATTTTAAATGGAAATCGGATATTGATCACCTACGTTTAAAACTATCCAAAATCCTGTATCTATTGAGAAAAGTCTGAGAATATGCATCATTCGAGGTGAGAAAAAGTATTTATTATGGCCTTTTCCATTCTAATTGGGACATGCCACTGACGTAGAGTTGGGTAACTCAAATCTGAACCGGTTCAAAGAGCCGACTCCGATAGAAGATCCGTGAGAGCCGACTCACTTTTTTTTAAGCTGACGGATCAACGGATCCGCATAACTCAGTGAAACACTTAACACACAGAAGCACATTTTACACTTACGTATCAGTTCTTGCTTTGATGCATCAGTCAGCTCAAATGACTCATGCAT
Organism: Venustoraphidia nigricollis; assembly: GCA_034508555.1. Classification (NCBI taxonomy): domain Eukaryota; kingdom Metazoa; phylum Arthropoda; class Insecta; order Raphidioptera; family Raphidiidae; genus Venustoraphidia; species Venustoraphidia nigricollis. The sequence continues at coordinate 1,623,300 of JAVRKA010000020.1, forward strand.
CACATGTTTGGCTATGCATTCTTGATTCTATACAGGTCGTAATATGATTGACTGAACTAAGTAACTCAGTGGCAGACTGCAGTAACATATTCAGAACTCGGCTCTTTTTGAACCGGTTCAGTGAACCGGCTCACATACGTGATCCAGATGCAAAGATGCAGATCACTAAAAAGACCCGTTTTTCCCGCATCTCTACACTGACGCTGTAAGAGTATTCCGACTTCAAAAACGAGCAGTGAGAATAATAACTAAAAGTAAGTCAAGAGATTCTTGTAAACCTTTGTTCAAACAACATAATACTTTAACTTTGCCATCTCTTTTTGTTATATTTTATAGAGTAACTTGGGCTACTTTTATTTTACAAATAAATACAATTGAATTGTCTGTTTGTAATGTCAAAATAACAGCTTTTTAGTTAAAATAAATAAATTAATTAATTAAAATTTTTATCTGTTTGTTCCGGCTAATCTCCGAAACGGCTGGACCGATTTTGACGGGATTTTCACTGGCAGATAGCTAATGTTATGAGTAACTTAGGCTATACTTTTATTTTAGACTAACTGATACCCACGACTTCGTCTGCGTTATTTATTATATTAAACGCAGACGAAGTCGCGGGTGTCAGAAAAACTTAATATCTATTATGCGGTCACAATCTAAGATCATTCTCAAACCAGATTTTCTGATAATGCGCTCTGCAACCCATCATGGAAGAATAGAATTTGTTAATTCTACGCTACTGTTAATTAACTCCAACGAATACAACAGTCCCCAAACTAACACGCCCCAACCGAGTTATTGTTACAGAAACTTGTCATATAAACGTAAATACAGTGACAAAAGTTTTATAAAATCCGTAAACTAGTCAGATATTAAATTTCAACTTTTAACTCATATAGCAAAAGTTGGAACGCTCTATGTAATGGCGGCTGAATTAACGTAAGCCAAAGTTGGTCAATTAAAGCAGCATTCACAAGATTTAAAACTCAACAATTTCAGTTGTACGAAATAGTAGTTAATGTTTTTAGAACATCAATGCAGTTTTGTTGTGACATTAACCGCCACACGAGTCATAATAGCATTACGTTCGAGATACATAGTACTGCAAAATAGTTGAATTACACATCATAAAAAGTATATTATAAATATTTTTAGGGTTCTGTACCTCAAAAGGAAAAAAACGGAACCCTTATAGGATCACTCGTGTATCTGTCCGTCCCACTGTCACAGCCAATTTGCTGGACCGATTGAGTTAAAATTTGGTACAAATATGTAAGTCGGTGATCATAAGACGGACGTGTAACGTGAATAAATGAATTTTGAACATTGGGGTCGTTTTTGGGGAAAAAATTAGAAAATTAAAAAAAAAGTTTGACAAACTATACCGTGTGACATACCAAATCAAAGGGCTTTGTAGTAAGGGTCTCAAATACATAAATCATTAATTAGATATTTTATGCAATCTCTCCGTATTGTTCTGTCTTTATACTCTAGTCCATATAAATTTTGTGTTTTACCGCGAAAAATTTCCGAATGCCCCGAAACCCAATAATCCCGCCATATTCGAAGTTAGAAAACCGAATTTGTGAGTTTCTACTTCACGCGACCCCCGCAAATGGTCAAAACTACCCCATTTGCACCCCGTTTTGATATACAGACCAGACAGAATGGAGCGATCGAATTTTTTCATGAGTTTAAAGCTGCGAGTGATATGTACTATATCCAGGTCTAGACCAAGTCTCCCCAACCCCTCTTTCACCTCTTTTCATTCTCTTTACCCAACATACCCTGTATTTTACGTGTGTTGACTGGTCCTCCGAGGGTTTGTGTGAGTTTGTCGAAACTGTGATAATTTCACATCCTCTGGCTCGTGCGTCTCTGAAACTTTCCCTGGCTCATATAGTATTTACTTGGAGGGAAAGTTTGGTTGAGGAACAGTTGAAAAAAGAAGCTTTACCGATGTTTCGCTTGAGGTCTACGTTTCGAAAAATATATTTCCATCTTCATATATTTTTCGAAACGTAGGCCACAAGCGAAACATCGGTAAAGCTTCTTTTTTCAACTGTTCCTCAACCAAACTTTCCCTCCACGTTAAAAATATATATTGGAACAAAAAATATTAAAGACTATATAGTATTTACTGCTGCCAGGTGTATAATTGGTTTTTAATATTCAATGTGTTCACACTGAAAGTTTCATCGCTCTTCAAGAGTTTAATAATAATAATAATAATATTTATTTGCTTTGCCAAAAAAGGATACAAAATCGTCACGGTGGATCCATCAAGGACAGTAGTAGGTCCATCAAGGACTCAATCATTCATAACTTAGAAACTCATCGAATCTGTAGAAAGCTTTTGATAATAAAAATTCTTTTAGCGAATGTTACACCATCAAAGATCATCTACTCGATGTAATTGCTACGATTCGGTGAAAAAGATGTTTGCTAAAGTCGACACTAACGTAAACGAATCCCCGGGTAAAGACTAGTTATTAATGGAATAATTGAAAAAAAATAATAGATCGTAAAATTGATTAAAACAAAACAGGGTACATGACGTTGTTTTATGGTGGACTGGTTATGTTGAACGCAACTTAAGGTAGAAAATAACTTTGTAACACGCATATGACAACTATTAGACAAAACAGAAAATGACTTTTCCGTTGTGCGGTGAGCGGCGTCGAGTTTAAATAATTGATAAAGTATGAAATTCAGGGAACTCTACAGGATGGGGCGGCGATCCCGCATTTTTACAAGCTTTTATTCAACTTCAATTGTTTGTCAGTCAGTCAATTTGGGTCAAATTATGCAATCAAAATTCGGCTAGTTGTGCTTAAGCTAGAGCTTTGAAACTTTGCACACTTATATATTTTCGGTGACAATGCAATATATTATATCTAATATCGTTCTAAATCCAATATGGCGGAAGCCCAAGATGGCGGATTATGTTTCTTTACAACTCCGTCGTCATGTTCAAATGAAAGGTTTTGACGAGTAGAATATGATGACGTCATTCTAAACCCCAAGATGGCGGATTTTTCTTCCATTATGAGAAATTCGTAGACTAAGACGCAACTAAAAATTTAAAAATAGGATATTAGAGAAAAAACTTTATAAAGACAAACAGTGTATTAGCAAGGAAAAAATAATTTTTAATAATTTAGTTTTAAAAAAATAGAAGCGAGGACTGTGACTAATGAACTATCATAAAGCTTATAACTCACACTTTTATAATTATGAACCTAAATTATTAAAAATTATTTTTTCCTTTTTTGTAAACTACAATAAAAGCTTGTCTTTAAAAAAAAACTTATATTTTTTATCATCAGATAGTTCATACTCAAACTAGAATATTGTAAAAGCTATGAACTCATCGAATTCTTATTTTGTGAGAAAACGTGCCTAATTAAAAGTCGTCAATAATATCAGCGCGTTAAGAATATATGCTACCTACAAATATCCCCTACACTCTTCATCTCAAATACTTTGTCCTGGCCTAAAAACGGTTACAACTTTTTCGATGCTATTTTTAAAACTAAAGGGTTCGGGTAAACATGAAATGGGGGACCAAAAATCTCACTACTCTAATAAATAAATTTTATAATTAATTCGAATTTTAATAAAGTAGCAATCAGTTCAATATATACCGCACACGCAAAAAAGAAAATAGCGCGCCACGTTTTACAACTCACATCAACAGAAAACGAAACAAGGTAACATGCAGTCACATACACACTGCAATGAAGAATTGTGTCAGACTACTGTAAAACCTGCACTTCTAACGTCGGTTGTTATGACAACCATGACGTCAGTACGGTCACTCACATAGTAAAAATATGCAGCTAGACATGTTGAAATTTTCACCTATGCAGTGTTTAACAGATAACTGTTTGCTTGTTTCAGTTATACCTATGAAAGATCAACAATGAATCCGATCAACGACGTCGTACTATGCAATTTGTTTGAAACACTGTTATCTCAATGGAAAAATGACGACAAATAGCGAACAACGTAACTATTTTTCACTTTTAATTTTGGTAATCAGTGAAAGAGCACTCTTAAGCCGGCCCTGACTGTATACCTACTTGTAACTACGTTATAATACATTGTTTTACATTTTTATATATGTTGGGGGAGCATGTTCACGGTTTCCAGTTTTCTGTGTTATTATTTATTGTTTAATCAATAATTTAATTACTCTTTCACTGTCACGAATAATTTGAGGTGATCTTTATATATATTTATATATTATGAGACTGTGTGACATTATTATACAGACGATTCCTTTCAAGTCAAAACACAAAAATGTCCAAAGATGGCAAAATAATTTTTGAACGACCTTAAATTCGGAAACACTGTACAATACAGACATTTGTTTGTGCGCACTGAAATCAAAATTAAAAAAATAAATGTTTAAGAAAATATTTTTTTTACTGCAAAAAACGTGAGGTGCTCACTACTGTATTATTTCTATATTAACTACTTTACAACTAGTTACCAATGAAATATTTGTATTAGTCGATATCAAGCACCCCACGCTTTTTTACAATAAAAAAATATTTTTTAGGCTTTAGTTTGGTTGGCTATTAAATCATGTTTTCTGATTATCTTAGTCAGGACATTAGACCGAAGTTATCAAATTATTGTATTGTCATCGGTCCTTAATACTTGTGCAATTAAAGATGATAGATAGATTGTAGATTATAGACGCTCAACATCTGAGGTCATCAGCGTCTATTGTGAAATTAACCTATTATTTATTTTTTTATTTTTTAGTCCTTATTTTTTATTACGCTGATAATCCTGGTCAGGACATTGAGACAAAGGTATCAAATTGTTGTATTGTCATTGATCCTTAGTGCGTGTGCAAATTTTTTAATCAATTGGACGTCTTGAAATCGGTGACAATTGCGTTAAAAGATTCCATCATATTGATCAGAGTTGTGTAACTCAGATCTGAACCGGTTCAAAGAGCCGACTCCGACAGAAGATCCGTGAGAGCCGATTCACTTTTTTTTGAGCTGACGGATCAACGGATTCGCATAACTCAGTGAAACACTTAACACACAAAAGCACATTTTACACTTACGTATCAGTTCTGGCTTTGATGCATCTGTCAGCTCAAATGACTCATGCATCATATGTTTGGCTATGCATTCTTGATACTATACGGGTCGTGATATAATTGAGTGAACTAGATAACTCAGTGGCAGACTGCAGTAACATATTCAGAACTTGGCTCTTTTTGAACCGGTTCAGTGAGCCGGCTCACATACGGGTTCCAGATGCAAAGATGCAGATCACTAAAAAGACCCGTTTTTCCCATCTCTATAGCTGCTTTACATGCATGATATAGACAGTGCAGTAAAGTAAAACAAAAATGATCGCGCTTATAATTCCTTAATAAACCGAGGTTTGTCTGTCAGTTGCTTTTTTTTTATAATCTACTATAAGAAGTGCCGTTTGTTCAAAAGTGAACTGTCATTTTTTTTTTAATTAGGTGAAGAGCAGCTATTTGATACGTGCAAAAATACTATATATGTCTCTTGCGGAATGGTTTTACGGCTGTTAACACTCGGTGGCGCTCTTTTTTAACATTATGTCAACTCTGGCCGTAATATAACCCATTACGGTACTAGATATACAGTCTAGTATTACGATTTTCGTTAAGTTTTAAATGGACATAAATTTTAAACCAAAAGAAATACAGAATATAGAATCAATCTGTAGGCTTAAACTTCCCAGACCTATACCCTGTATAAATAAATATTCGATTTAGACATGTCTGTGTAAACGTCAAATAAAATTATATGTATTTAACAAACTATAAACCTACGTTGTAAATAATTAGTTGTGTACCTATAGTAAGCTTATATTATTATTTTATTATATATTCTCACCTAAATATATAATATTTTGTGTATAAACAAATTAAAATCCTAACGTTCGAGTTTATTTAGATTTAAAATGTACGAATATGAATAAATTTTATTCGACTTGGCGTTATGATGCTGATGTACACTAGACTTTCGTTAAGTCAGTGTAGAGATGGGAAAAACGGGTCTTTTTAGTGATCTGCATCTTTACATCTGGATCCCGTATGTGAGCCGGCTCGCTGAACCGGTTCAAAAAGAACCGAGTTCTGAATATGTTACTGCAGTCTGCCACTGAGTTACCTAGTTCAGTCAATCATATCACGACCTGTATAGAATAAAGAATGTATAGCCAAACATGTGATGCATGAGTCATTTGAGCTGACAGATGCATCAAAGCAAGAACTGATACGTAAGTGTAAAATGTGCTTCTGTGTGTTAAGTGTTTCACTGAGTTATGCGGATCCGTTGATCCGTCGACTCAAAAAAAAGTGAATCGGCTCTCACGGATGTTCTGTCGGAGTCGGCTCTTTGAACCGGTTCAGATCTGAGTTATCCAACTCTAAGTCAGTGTCTATTCGACTGTTGAGGAAGAAAATGAAATGTATGCGATTTATTTTTCGCCGTCTCAGCGTAGAGGAATGGAAATCCTTAGTAGTTGAAAGTAGAAGAGCGTCGGAGGGGAAGGGCCGAAATCCTTGACATAATGGGAGACGTTTTTCTTTATTTCTTCTTAGTTTAAATCAGATATAATATGAGATCTAACTTACCGCTGTTTTATCACCGCGTAGCGGAGTAAAGATTCGTAGCAGTTGCAAGTAGAAAGAGGGGAAGGGTTCAAATCCTTGACCTAATGGGAGACCTTTTTCTTTATTTCTTCTCAGTTCAAATTAAATATAATATGAGATCTAACTTACCGCTGTTTCATCACCACGTAGTACAGAGGTTAAAAGCAGTAAAGCGCCGGAGAGGAAAGGCTAAAATCCCTGACTTAACGAAAGATTTTAATTCTCTTTAAAACTTCTTAGTCCAAACTAAATATACCTACTATAAGATCTAACTTACAGACGTAGTAAAAATTCGTAGTGCTTGTCGGGCTTTTAGGTTCTATGGTTGTCATCAATTTTGATAGATGCATATTCTAGATTATTATAGACACTCGCCAACAACAGTCATTCGTGTCCATGATTCTTTAAGAATGATTTATTAATGAACAACATTATTCTGAAAATTTTCACACCGGTTTTTTTGATAGCAGTTCTACAATATACATACCTGTTACTGCTATGTTAGGTGCGTTTGATATCGTACTTCACTTTTTAGGCTATTGCGTTTGTTACTAAAGGAGTAAACACTTAACACTCCGGACTCTTGAGCAGGAGTACATAGAGTAGAGTAGAGTAGATCACGTGACAGCTGTCTGTATTCGACAATTGTTAAAGAAAATATAATATTTTTCATTATTTCTTTTTTACAGTTTTTTTTGGTGTTAAAATGAATCAATTTCAATATAGTAATAAAAATAATAATAATAATGCGTTTAACGTCCATTTGTCGACTTTTATGTCATAACAGACGCCATTCGCACCATTACTATTTTCCAGTTTACCACTTCCCGTTGTTTCTACATTTCTAAAACTTCAACTTAACTAATAGCAATGCGCGAATGAAGGAATTATAGGAAATTATAGGATAGGATAGGTAATTTTTGAACTGGGAGTTTGATAGATAATCGGCCATGGCCTCAAATAAGGAACCATCTCGATATTTATCTGGAATTAATTGAGGGAAACCATGGAAAACCTCAATCAAGATGGCCGGTACATGAGGAATTCTCGTTTCTCGGCGAGAGGCAGTAGGAAAAAGTCCCAGCCTGATTATGTAAAAAATTATAATAAAAATAATTTTTCTCAATTTATTTTCAATAAATTACTGACAGAGCAACTGCGATAAAAATCACTTTTTCTTTGTACTGTTTTGTATATTGCTTTTTAATATGTAAATTTTACCATGGGCTAGGTGGAAGACCAACGAAAGTTGAACCATGCCTTTTGTGCATTTTATATGTACAATAAACGTTTATTATTATTATTATCTACCCCCGCCGGGATTCAAACCCGTACCTCCCGAATGCGAGTCTAGTGCTGTCACCACTACTCTATATTTTTATATTGAAACTGAAAATGAATCAGTTTCAATATAAAAAAAAACCCGGGTCGCAGTGCCAAAACCCTGCCGACAATATAGTGTATGTGCTTGTATAGGGCCGTGTGGTTTTATACTTTTATTATGTGAAATTAAGTTTGTTTTTGGGCAAAATAAAAAATTTAACCCCTTAATACACCCCTTAAAATAACATTTTTTTTCTTAATTGTAATATTATTATCAATCTAACGTCTACATTGAATTAAATACACCCTTCAATAAATAAGTCACTATCTGCAAACTAGTGTTTTCATAAAATTTGTAAATCCGGTCCTGTCGGGCCGATTTTATTAAAATTTTGGGGACACTTTTTAATTACTACCAAAGGGTTAAATTTCAATTTTGAAACGATTCGGAGAATTTTTTCGGTATTTTGGGGCCCAAAAACATTTTTCAACCCCTAAAAACTACCCTTAAAATAGCCCGATAAAGCCCATTTTAAATAGGCTTCTTGCGGTGATGGATTTCAACACGTGGTTCAAATTTCGTTGAAATCAATTAACTCTTTCGAAAGTTATTGCGCGTACACACACATATATATATATATATATATATATATATATATATATATATATATATATATATATATATATATATATATATATATATATATATACATATATATATATAAACATTTTTAAAAATGGTGCCAAAGTGTTTAGGAGGTTATGAAACGTCGAGAAATTTTGGTACGACCCCTAGGTCCCGCCATCCGACCGACGCCAATAGTGTATGTTGCCATATGGCAAATACACTAATAATGTGTCACATTATTTTTATATTATCTGAAATCTGTTACGACCGTTTGTAACAAGTGTGCACATGTGGTGCACCTAACGTACACTTTTCAGAGTAAATGTCACTGAATTATCTACTCTACTCATCGAACATACTCATCACTGGTGTTTGAGCATCGGGTATGAAAGGGGTGCAAATAGCTGGCAGTGCTAAGTACCTTATATTTTGATCTATGAGCATGTAACATTACGACAATATTTAGGGGATGAATGTCGCGTGTTGTTTTCTACTTATTGTGTGGACTTGCCAGATATAAGCACAATATGGGGTCGTCCTACAACTACGCGGTCTAAAATAAAAATAAATACTGTTATGGTATCTGTTACAAGTACCCATTCATAATATATCAATTGACTAGGTGAAAAAAATATCCTGAATTTTTAGCCTCCCAAAAGTGAACGCAATTTTTTTTTTGAAGTTTAACTTCTTTAGCGACGTATCTGTTTGAAAAATGTAAGAAATCGAGAGGAATGAGAATAAACAAATAAAGGGCAAGTTAGTTTGTCCGCCAAATTATGTGAAACTGACAAGGACAGAAGTTTATAGTATGTTACATTTTGATTCGGAAAATAGTAAGACAAAAATGAACATATAAAGTCAGTACTTGGATTATGTATGAAACGTCCATTAATGTGTGGATATGATGTTGATATACTACAGAGAATTCACATTAAAAATATTTTTCTGTAGATTATAGTATGTCAATAAAACTATGGTATATGAATGTGACAATGAATGTGAGAATTTTCACATGACATAAACATCAAAGTGTCCTCTTAAAGTGTGTAATAATTTCGTTGTAATTATGATCGTCAATCTAAGTATACCTAAAAGCAATTATATTATTTTTGATAGACAAAATTGTGATATTTCCAACATTAATATCTCTTATTACAATAACAAGATATCAAAGTTGCTTAGTTCGAAATTTTTAGGAATTTACATATCCTACAGAAAAAAAAACCGGGTCGCAGTGTCAAAACCCTGCCGACAATATAGTGTATTTGCTTATACAAGCAGTGTGGCTTTATTATGCAAACTTAAGTTGGTTTTTCGGCAAAATAAAAAAATTGACTCCTTAATACACCCCTTAAAATAACATTTTTTTTTAATTGCAATATAATTATTAATCGAACCTCTATACCAAATTATATACACCTTTCAGTAAATAATTCACTATCTGCAAACTGTTTTCATAAAATTTGTAAATCCGGTCCTGTCGGGCCGATTTTAATAAAATTTTAGGGCCACTTTTTAATTACTATCAGAGGGTTAAATTTCAAATTTTAAGTGATTCGGAGAATTTTTTCGGTATTTTGGGGCCCAAAAACATTTTTCAACCCCCAAAAACTACCCTTAATTTCACATAAAACAAATTAAACTTGAGAATAATATTAAAAACTATAAAGAAGTTAAACTTGTTATGTGAGCCTATGCGGCTGAGGCTCAATGTATTTTTATTTGTAAATCTGGCTGTTGATATGATTTTGTAATATTTTTAAATTAATGTTAAACGTTCGTCAAAAAATATTTTATTTCAATCAAAAACAAAAAAATATACATTAACCTAATACAATTTAACTTTTTAACCGACTTCAAAAAAAAGGAGGAGATTCTCAATTCGTCGGAATATTTTTTTTAAATTTTTTATGTATGTTCCCCGATTACTCGAAGACGCCTGAACCGGTTTGGAAAATTCTTTTTTTGTTTGAAAGGGTATACACCCCAGGTGGTCCCATGGTCATCAGGTCAGGATCTGGTGATGGAACCCTGGAGAAATCGAGGGAAATCTTAAAAAATGTGCGAAATTAAAACCACCACTAAAAAGTAAAAAATAAAAAAACTTAAAAAAAAAATATTAACCTCCTTCAAAAAAATCACTAAAAAGATGAAAATAATGAAATTTTGAGGTCGGCGCCAATTTAATAAAAGTAGATATGTAATTAAAAGTTTTTGTAATGAAATTAGCTCCGACCTCAAAATTTTATTATTTTCATCTTTTTACTGATTTTTTGATGGAGGTTAATATTTTTTTTTATTTACAGAAGAGTAGATTTCAATTTTTAAAAAAAAATTCGGTTACCCAATTATTGAAAGATTATTTAACATCTATGAACTTTTAATTTAATCTTTAAATCTAATTATTTCCATCTTTTTAGTTCGCTTTTAACGCAATCGGGATTTTTTAATATACTTTTTTATGATAAGTGTAAATAAATACAACGCTGTGTTTTATTTAATTTTAAAATGCCTACTGTTTTTATCTCAATGGTCGTAGCGCGAAAAGCCCGGGGTCGTGTTCGTGTGAACAGGCACGTGCAATCGCTTATTTAATCCCTAATCACTAATCAGTTAGCATTGCCGCATTACCTGCCGTAATTAGCTAACAGCAAAACAATAAAGTGCGTCTGAAAACCCTGAGCATTACCAAGGGTGCCGCGAGGAAGGTGTCCCACGTGATGGAGGGACATAGAAAATGGAAAAATCGAGAGAAGATATTTATTTGAGTAAACGGAAAACCTATTACGTCAATACTAATTAAAAGAGTGAAATGGTAGCAGTTAGTATTTTGCACCCCCTTGGACCTTGCCGGCGTCCATGAACGTCACATATATTTTATAGGTCGGGATTTCTTCGGAGATTGAAAGAAACATTGATAAGCACAAAATATATAATCAATAAATTAAATCTAATTTGTCTATTAGTAGGGTATTTGATCCATAATTTTTGGAATACTAAATAAAACGACATTTTAATGCGCTTCCGATTCCTAGCTCAGCCCCAACCTCAGGGACTTTTAGTATGTTTTATTCAAGACAGTCCCTTGCACATCTCTGCCAAATTTGAAAACTACACGATGTTTTCTTATTTTTTTATTGCTTGGCTGTTAGCTCTGACATAATTAAAGAAACAAATAATTCCATACTAAAGATTTGTCATTGAAATCCCAGTGCTTCGTTACGCAAATCACCACTCTATATAAATACGAACTAAAATAAAAAACTGTAAAAATAAAAATAGCAAAATTTGATTTTGATATTCTGTTCAATTAAAAACGTGCCTTAAAATACTAGTATTTTTCTTAAATTTAAAGACATATGTCTTACTTAGATAAACATTAAAATGAATAGATTGTGTCGAAAAGGTTTTTATGCCTGCTGTAAATCATTATCATCACTTGACACTTTGACTGGCTCTAGGATCATTAGGGCTTCTGGTTGAAAAGCCATATTTGAATTGACAGAAATCAGTCGATTTTCTCCATCGTAGTTGTCATCTGTAACATAAAGAACACCACGTCTATCTGCAACCCGTATCATGCAATAGTCACCGGTCGGTTCCAAAAAAAAGAATAACTGTTTATGACGGTTGTAACTATCTGAAGATCTAGTTGTCCTGGTTGTTCCTAAACGTTCGTCTCTGTAAGATCCCCCGTCGTAATAGTACGAGTATGTTAGGTATTCGTCGTATTTTTTATTGACCAATTGCATATATTGTTCATCTTCATTGTATTGAATTATCCATATTTTATTAAAAGTATGGCATCCGTTATATTCTGGAATCCAACTGAATAAATAACGCTGATCTGATAAAAATTTTTCCGTTGAAGCAAAAATGAATTCATAGTTTTTTGCAGTTTTTATATACACTTCACCTGAAGAAAAAAAAGCATTTTTTAAACAAATTGGTAAACTTTCTTTCAATTTTTCAGCTTCGAGTTGATGTTTTGAATGCATGTCAAAATATTCTTTGGTATGCATTATTTTATTTAAGTTGTAAGCTATTTGAGTCAAAGAAATTGACGCATTCGTATTATTTTTTATTTCGTTCATCATTGTTTTATAAATTAATATTTTCATGTATTCGAGGTCGTAGGAATTCACTTTTTTGATTGCATCTTTTGGTGATATATTGAGTAAACTAATAATTGTTGGTTTATTTATTTTAATAAAAAAAGTGGTTGCTCTTTCATCGAATTGAGAATCATTTGCGTAGCTTTTAATTTTGTCGTTAAAAGTTTTTACGTTCTCAATCGATAAATGTTTATTAGTATCCATTTCGTAGTACAGAGCATCTAACGCAAATAAAGCTTTTTCAGTATTATTTATATTCATACAAAAGTTAAATACTTTATCAAAATTTACAAAATTATTTTCATAAACACGATTTATTATTAAATTGATTTTTTTATTATTTTTTATTAACTGTAGAATTTTATTCGCTTCTTCAGTATCTCGTCTTCGAATTGCTTCGATACATTTGTCAGGCAAATTTTTTTCAAGTTCTTCATCTCGAAGTTTGTTAAAAGCTTCAGTTAAATCATTTATCAATAAGTAATTATAAACGTTAAATTGTGAATTTTTAGAAAGACGCTCTGACAATTCTTCGTCTTTTGTAGAATTTAGAATCGATGTTAAATCTAATCCAATGTCGCCATTTTTTCTGTCATAAATTCCCAAATAGTTTTGCATATTTCCTGGTAAGTCACTTTCATTATATTTTTTTATAACAGCGCCCGAACTTATTGCTATTAAATATAAAATCACGACCGTAAAAAATACTTGCAGATACTTCAACATTGCGAATTTATTATACAAAACAATTTTAAAAGTTCATGCTAATACACACAGAAGTTTTAATTCTATTTATGTTAACTTTTATACTTTGTATTTTTATATTTTGATACATAACATCAATCTCGAGATAAGAAACTATCTTTTACGATTTACAAAATTACTTGGAACAATAGTTTACAGTTTAGTTAGGGATGTGTGAACTTATTCAATCGGAATTTGGAATACCTAGCAACGTAGGAGAATCCTCTTCTGAACTAGTATATCGTTAGCTTTTACTACCTTCGCTCGTTTTTATAGCGATTTTGTCAAACATTTTCTTATTAGACTAGAATGATAGCCAGGCCCGGCAGGTCATGTCCGGCCCGAGTGGATAGTTGATTAATTATTAGCGGAACCAAGGCGGGGGGGGGGGGTTGGACAATAAAAAATAAATTGCTACAATAGGGATGTTGACTGTATTCAAATAAAAACATAAGTTTAACGAAAAGTAGTAGTTTCTATGATAGAAATACTAAAAAACACTATATTTAAGGAATTTAATTAATATTTATTAAATAAAACCTAATAAAATCACTCTCAAGTCACGTGACAACAGACACCAATCAGAGCGCATGACGTCATATGTTCAGCCGCTGTCAAAAAACTGCATTGTTTGGTTAATATTTAGTGTGTAATTTACTATTATTTGTTTATAGGAAACGTCAAATTACATGTAACTATAGCAACGACTATACAAAACAACTTTTCATCACCTCAGTTTACTAACGTTTATGAGCACGGAATACGCATCTATAGGATGGTAGTTTCCGTGTAAACTTTTGAGCCTCCTTTGGTATGAACAGGTGACGTCACGCGACTAGTATTGGCGTTTTAGACCGAAATTTGAAACGGGATTTAAAATACATGATTTTTAAGGCTTGAGTTGTATTTAAATAAAAATAATAAATATTTGTAGCAATATTAGGTACTTCTGCACGATTTAAAACACTTTCCCAAAAATAGTCAACATCCCTATTGTTTTTGTTGTGACCTTTATTCAAATTTATAATAATGCCATAAAAAACATGTCATTTTGCCAAAAGAAACTCATTTTCGCGAAATAAACTCATTTATCAGTTTCTCCAGATCGAGCTGGTCAGTCATATCAGAATAAATATGTAAGAGAGCGACGTTGTTGAGACGATTTTGCAACATTGTTGATCTTAAATACGCTCCGAGCATGCTTGTTTCCCGCGTTAAATTTGAAATTTGGAAATGGACATAGTTAATGATATATGATGTTTTCCTACTCGGGATTTCTCGAGTGGGTCAAGCTAACCACTCAACTGCCGGGCCTGATGATAGCATAAAAGTATGTAAAATGTCAACGCTTCAGTTCATCTGGAGTTGATTTTCTTTTTTCTTTTCCGGACAAACCAAACATACTTTCGGTTTTACATAATATAACAACGACATAGCTACAAAGCCCGGGTCGCAGTGCCAAAACCCTGCCGACAATATAGTATATTTGCTAATACAGGCAGTGTGACTATTATGTGAATTTATGTTTGCTTTTGGACAAAATAGAAAATTTAACCTCTTAATATACCCCTTAAAATAATATTTTTTTTAATTTCAATATTTCGTCTCTGTTTTATCAATTCATCATCTGCACAAAATTATATACAGCCCTCAGATAGTACATATACTTAGTTCCAAATGCACAAGTACTAAGTGTTTTAATGAAATAAAGACCCATTCACACGGTGCTGGATTTCGTGCTTGCTCACTTGCTAGGTTCGGTTGCAGGCTGCCATGCATGGTATCTTGCTTGGTGGTCGGCAGGGAACGCTGCTAGTTCACTTCACACGAAGCTTGCTCGTTTGCTCGCTGTCTTGCTAGGTTGACAGTATATATGGATGTGGTTATGCAAGAAATAAGCTGGCGTCGAATGCAGCTATGATAGACGGCCATCAGAACTCCGAGCAAGTGAGCAATCACGAAATCCAGCACCGTGTGAAGGGGCCATAAGTTCGGTACTGTCGAGCTAATTTTATTAAAATTTTAGGACCACTTTTTAATTGATACTAGCAGGCCCGGCAGGTATAGTGGGTAGCTTGACCCACTCGAGAAATCCCGAGTAGGAAAACATCATAATATACCTATCATTAACTATGTCTATTTACAAATTTCAAAAATACGAATGGGTTAGAGGGCTTATTCCAGACTTCGTGCGCTTTGTTCGTCTACTAATCACGATTCCAGGGTCATCCTGTTCAAATGAGCGAAGTTTTTCTGTCCTTCGTCGACTGAAAACGTATTTAAGATCAACAATGTTGCAAAATCGTCTCAACAACGTTGCTCTCTTACAGATATTTATTCGGATACGACCGACGAGCTCGATCTGGAGAAATTGATAAATTTATTTCGCGAAATTCGAAACATGCTAGTGTTTTTGCTTTGCGAAAATGAGTTCCTTTTGGCAAAATGACATGTTTTTTATGTCGTTATTATAAATTTGAATACAGATTACAACAAAAATAATTATAGCAATTTATTTTTTATTGTCCCCCCCCCCCGATTCCCGCTAATAATTAATCAGCTACCCACTCGGGCCGGACATGACCTGCCGGGCTGACTTTCAATTTTGAATCAATTGCTAGAATATTTTCGGTGTTTTTGGGCCCCAAAACAATTTTCAATCCCTAAATGCACCCCTTAAAAAGGTTCGATTAGGCCCATTTTATCCAGATACATCGTGTGATCGTGTGATACCTATGTTAGGCCATTAAATCTATATGAGGTTTTTGCGTTATGAAGTTCATGTATTCAGTGAGCGACACATGGATTATTGAAGAAGTGTAACTATGAGTTGAATATTCAAAAATCAAGTTTAGCTTTAAAGTAACAGCCTTAAATTAGTTGGTAAACAGCGTTGCCAGACGTCCCGATTTTGGCGGGACGTCCCGATTTTTAAATCAAAATAAAATGTCCCGCACGGGACAGGCTCAGTCCCGATTTTCGGGGATAACTCGGTCGTGCGTAAATAATTATTCTCTTATTGTAAGTTGCAATTTGTAACACTCACTTCTCAGACTATTGATTGAAACGCCATATTTTTCTAATGAATAAAACTTTTTTGTTTTGATTTCCGTTTTTTTTATTTTTTTTTTATTCAGAAGACGAATAAGACTCACTATTTAACGATAGGGTAAATGTGATTTAAAATATCATATTTTTATTAAAATACATTTTCTATGGCTATTTTTGCTATCTATTGTCACGTAAACGTAATTTGAACTCAAATAAAAAGATAAATATTTAAAAACTTCTGATTATATACATTTTTTTACTATGTCCCGCTTTCAACGAAAGAATCCCACTTTTTTCACTCAAAAAGTTCCAAAATCCCGACTTGGCAAAAAAAAAATCTGGCAGTGCTGTTGGTAAATGTGACTATTGAATATTATCTAATCTGTTTGCCTCTAGTTCAAAGGTGAAAGCCGAAAGGTTATGTTAGAAAAATTAGATGACAAAAACTGGAAGTTTTTAATGAAACTTCGACTTAGGTGTGCAGATATAGGATACCTAAATAAGATTTACCATTTTCAGAAGTGCTGTCTGCTTGGTTGTTGGTTTGTTCTGGGTTAACTCAAAAACTACTAAACCGATTTTAATCATCGGCTGCGTTTTTACTAAAGAGAATTGAGCATTAGCTAAGAAAATCGACTAAATTTCTATTTTCTTGTATGAACTTTGAATTTTGAATATTTTTCGCACGTTTACTCTGTCTCTTTTTGAAGTTATACTTCTTTTGGCGCACTGAGGATAAAATTTTCTCTGTTACGGAAGCTGCGCACGCAGCATGCAACGAATATGTTGCGGATATTGTTTATGATAACGTCAAAATAGCTATTTCATAAAACAACAAAGTGGGTTATTCTAGCGAACTTCTTAAAATCTATTAGTTTATACTTTTTTATGCTTTAGGCGTTTTCATAGACATGTTCGGAATGAATAACAACTTTTGACAGTTAAATAACCTCAATACTTGTATTTTCTTATTTTATTTTATCAGTGTACATCTTTAACGAAAATGTGAATATCAATTATCGCGATCACACCTAAGAAGTATAACTTCTGCCGCGGCTACATAAGTGCACGCACCACTTTTTTTGAAGCGGAGACATTTTCTGATCGATTGAGCAGCTCTTAGATATAGGTCTATGTGTACGTCTATTCGGAGCTGTATAGCTCTAAGACGACGTCAGTCGTTTTTATTAGAGACATTGTGTATATTATATTCAATACACCATTAGTAGAAGAGCTGTTAGACATTTTTGGGTAAGTATTTGAGGCACTGTGAAAATTTGCACAATACCTCTGTAGTAATAGCCGAATACAAAACCACAGACCTGGCTAAAGGATAGCGGTGCTTAACCGATCCTCAAATTTTTAAATTAGCAAAACTTTTTTCGCAATAAAAAGCCCTTGAGGCATTTTGAAATTTTAATACCTTGAAATTTAGTATTTAAGGAGTTGAAAAATAAAAAAGTCAGATTTCTTATTCGGGTCTAAAACGTAGCCAGGTGTTTGCAAAATTATTTTTTTTTAATTAAAAAAATATCTTTGAGGCACGTTGAAATTTAAACAGAATAATATTGGTAACTAAAAACAGATATATTAAAAAAAAAACAGGTTGGGACATTTAACCTGCCAGGTGATTAAAACTTTCAATGGCGGTTAAGCGGCACTACCCTTCAGCGACGCCTAGGGATGTCAGAAGTGCCAAAAAGTATCGATATATATCGTATTGATATTTTTTTCAAGTATCGATAGCGGGACCGATATAATTTATAAAAAATATCGATATATCGATGCAATTTTAAAGAGAATATTGGCACTCGAAGAAATTTAGTATACATATTGGCTAGCTTAATGTAATGTCAAATAGCAATTAACATACATTATTTTTAATAAATCAAGTAATAAATAATTATCTGAAATCAAAAACAACGATAAGAATTTTTTATTTGTGTATTAATCAAATGTCTATTTAGGAGCAGAGAATTTAGAGATTAATCGAAAAATTAATAGTCAGGGATGGCGAACCTATGACATGCGTGTCAGAGGTGACATTCGGCAGAAAATTGTCGGTACAGCATGAATTGAGGTGTAAATCGAAATAATTAAAAATATTCTTGATGTTGTAGAAATGAAATGAAATATTGCATAAATAGCTATTTTGACTGTTTATTATTTCGAAAATATCGAAAAATCCGGTGAAAAAGAAACGTGTTTTACATGTGCTTTATTCACTGTTGTTGTTTTTGGAACGCACTTAAAGTATGTTCCCAAAACATATGTAAAAACACATGTTTCTTTTTCAGTGCAGTTTTCAATATTTTCGGAATAATTAAACGGCCATAGCACAGTCGTGGTAGTACATACAAGTGTTGTTACTGGAAAAAAATATCGGTTTTCAATACTCGGAATTTTATATATCGAAATATTAAATCACGCCCAAAAATATCGATATATCAAATAAAAAATGCAGATATATCGATCTTTGTTCGACATCCCTATAGCCACGCCTACCCACAAATGTCTAACAGCTCTCGGGCTAAAAAGTCATAGTAATCGTCATACTGTGCCAAAGTCTAGTAATCTTCGAATGGAATCAAATAATTACAAAAAGTAGAAAGGAAACAGCACTGGCATTTTTAAGATAGCAAATTTCAAAAGATTGCAGAAAATCAATGGTACGTTGTTTGCAGTTTTATTTAAATTGCTGTTTCAAATTTCATACTATCAGCACAAAGTCGCTGATAATAATATAGACGAGTAAGAAACATGCATTCATAACTTGTACATAAACCGACACAATTCAGGTTTATCGTTTCATTGTTTTCTTCAAATTGAATCGCGTATAAAGAAAATTTTATTAAAAATGTCGAAGCGTTTAACTACAATAATTGTAATTATTGGATTTTTTATTGAAATTAATTATACAACAGCTTTTTGGGATTTATCGTCTAAGTCTTCGAAAGAAGACAGCAGCGGAAACGAAGATTTATCGATTTCTTCCAATGAATCATTGGAAGAAAATAACGTTCCAAGTTTATTAAAAAATCACATAAAATCAAAAGGTAATTACTTGACACTACCAAATAGTGATGTCGACATAAATTTGGAATCATATTTGAAATATATATCAAATGACAATTTAAAGGAAAGTGTTTCGAAAGACTTAGAGCTGACTCTACTTAATATTCTTGTTATGAACGGTGTTAGTGCGGCGTTTACTAAATTCCGTGACGAAGAAATTGAATTAAATTTACCGAATAAATGTGTGGATTTAATACGCAGTCGTGATATTTATGAATCAATTAATGTTATGAAATCAATAAAAGATAACAATAAAATCAAATTAATTGTGAATCGTGCTTACGAAAATAATTTTAACAATTTTCGTACCGTTTTTGATTTTTGCAACAGTATGACAAACGACGAACAAGCCCGGATTGCATTCGGTGCTTTATATTTTGAAATGTCAAATGCTGATCAAATAACATTCGAAAACGTCAAGAAAATCGCAAGTAAAATTGACTGTACAATGTCATCAAATACTGAATTTTTTATAACAAAATTATTTGAAAGAAGTTTACACTCTTTAATCAACAATTTGTACTTTGTTAACCAAAAATATTTGTTAAAAGAAATTGATTCGATTGACTTTGTTTATATGAAAGTCTTCGCTTATAAATTGTTGTTAAAAAAAATTAAAGATTCTAAAAATAATGATATTTCGTTATTACAAATAGCGTATCACATAAATAAAACCGTACTTAACGAAACGTATTATACACATTGCGATTACCAATATAGAATAGATGCTCGTGAACTAAAAGAGCATTTTCCAAAATGCATAAGAAACGCGGTCTTCTCATCTGGTGAAATTTATATCAAATCAGCTTATTATAACGAATTCCTTTACGCATCCAAAATAAAACACAAACAAGATGACAACATTCGGAGTATCTTTGCTTGGATTCCAAGATACGATTTTTCCCATACTCTTGAAAAAGTTTGGATCGTGGGTTTTTCTGAAAATGGTCAGTACGTGACGTTCAAAAACAAAAGATATAAAGAATACATGTACGCCTTAAATCCATTTTATGACGGTACAAAAAGATTGATAAGTACCGTTCCACAAGAACGAATAGTTGAACGATTAGACAGTGATTACAATTATTCTGATGAAATGACGCAAGAAAATTTTGAATATAAATATAACAATTTAGGTTACAACAAAAATTTCTTTTTGGAACCTAATGGTGACAAATGTGTAATCAGAAGTGTCGCTTTTGGTGACGTCATTTATGTGACGGATGAAAAACACGATATTCAAAATCGTTACGTATTTGCCAAATCTTCCAATGGAAGTCAGTTTGATTTCAAAACGGAAATGTTTATAGAAATTCATTAAATATATTAAATTTTCATTGTCACGTGCAATGTTGTAATAGTACATGTCGTGTAAGATTTGATTTCTTTGAAGTAAGCGTTCTTTTGGTACGGTAGGGTAAAATCGATTCACGAGATTGAAAATTTAACGAAACGTTGCAATATACTTGTACCGTATACTACAAAAACTGGCTATAGAACTGTAAGTTAAGTTGGCGGCAAGGTAGAGCGGTTGCCTCCTAACCTAAAAGTCTACGTACATATGTGTAAAATAGTATTATAGTTTATGTATCTCATACGTAAATGAAGTTATCATGTTACGAGTTGTGACATTATGCTTCACGAGTTATGATTGCATTACGTATACAAGATACATACTACATTTTTGCACTTACCTCCTATAAAATAGCTGATTTTTACACCATAATAAGTATATTTCTAATATTTTTAACAATTGACATTCTGCCATATTGGTATTCATGAGCGCTGTTCAAGACCTACTCTGGTCTCTGTCGCTCATATGGAATTAAATGACAACAATTGGATTAGTAAAATCGCATTACTTTTGTTTTACGCACTAGTGATAAAAAATGGTTATTTACAACCGCTATACAGGCATGAGGAGCAATTATTTCATAGGGGGTCGTGCAAAAATATTTTAATAATCAAAATAAAATAAACAATCAATGCAATGAAAATAGACATTAAAAAGAGGTTTTTCATTTTTCTGTACGTATCAATTATGTAGGTATATCAATTATTTTCAATTCATATGATACAGTAATTTTTATTACATTTTGTAATGTTTTTTTTTTATTATGTAAAAATATTTAAAATTTTATTTTAACAGTAATTTAACTTTTTATGGTTTTTTATATGTTTTATTCATTTATATTCAATTTTAACTTTTTTATAGCGAATGTACATTAAAATACTACTGTATGACGAAAAACTTGTATATTATATATTTTTATGCGTACATTGTATTAATAATAATGTTACATATTATTGGTGCAATTCTGTGTATAATAAGGCCCTAAATCGGAAAAAATGCTTTTCCAAATTGAGAATTTTAACAAATCAAGGGTATAAAATTCATAACAAAGGCTTAGTTTAAAAAGTATTTCAAACAATGGGTCGCAAACTTTTTTGCTGATGAATAAAAATCGTAAATGAATGTGTATTTAAAAAAAATTATGTGCTTATTATATTAGTTTAAGGCTTATTCTCACATTGTAAAACATGCTTTTGGGAAATTTCGAACTGTGGTCGCAAAATATAATGCATTAAGCTTCGTAAAATTTGGCTTGCTGCTTAAAAAACATATTTTTTTCTCCTAAAAATTCAATAAAAAAATGATTTTCGTCTATATTAAATATAGATGAAAATCATTTTTTTATTGAATTTTCTTTACAGCACGTGACGTGATTTCGAATTACGGGAAGGCAAATTAATATTTTGAAGTTTTTTCTTTACAAACATGAGCTAAAAGTACTGATAAATTTGACATGCTCAATAACTTTTTTCAAATTTATTATTTTCTGCACAAATATTTGTGTAAAACTTGGCTAAAAGTCACGTGAGAAGAAATTGCACATTTCTAGTTTATTTTGAAGCATTAACTTTAAATATTGAATAAGATTTTTCATAAAAAATTAAGATTTACAAACGTGAGTAAGTGCGTTTTACATGCAGCCACACATCCAACTGCTCCTAAGATACAATGTGTCCTACGTTAGGCCCAAGATATGAATTCTAATTCAAGTATTGATATATAGATAAAAAAAAAAAAAACAATTAAGCATCCAGCTACTGCAGTTTTCACGGCATTAAAATTGCAAAACAATAGTTTCAGTTATTTATACCTGGAAATTCATATTTTGTCTCAACTGTGGGTCACGCTATATATTTTTGCTGCATTGGTTGTTCTTTTATTTTGTGTTCATTTACTACCTAATAATGTTATTTTATTAAAATTACAGATTAAAAATTAAATTTTTATCTTTGTAGAGTAGAAACTTTCATATTATTTTTTCTGTATTAAATATATATATTTAAATAAATAAATTTTTAGGAATCAATCAAACAATGAATAAATGAATTTACTATTATTCATTGTTTTTTCAAAATTGTCTCTTAAAATTTTTGACGTACTTTTCAGGTAGATTTTTTGTCGGACTTGTGTTAAAACGTTACACAGTCCAAATTTTTATTAACTATTTTATTTATTATATCTATATCAAATTGAATTAGTATAGATTCAAATAACCCTAACAGTTGGTGACTTCTTAAAATTGAAATAGTTGACATAATGCTAATTTATGAGGAAATACATCAAAATTATCATACAACTTTTAACATGAATATTCTTCGTTT
Source organism: Venustoraphidia nigricollis (assembly GCA_034508555.1). NCBI lineage: Eukaryota > Metazoa > Arthropoda > Insecta > Raphidioptera > Raphidiidae > Venustoraphidia > Venustoraphidia nigricollis. The sequence continues at coordinate 1,646,575 of JAVRKA010000020.1, forward strand.
GAGTTATACTGCTGCATTATTTACAGAATATTTGTAATTTAATTATGTTTTTTTCAAAATACAAATCAATAAAACATATTCAAAATACATATATATGTACTTTCTATAGCTCCTAAAATAATTAATCAATTGTTTAAGTTTTATAACCGTGTGAATATTTTGTGGACATTCTGTATAATATATGAAATATATCTATTGTTTACTGAATTCGTGATCATTATAATTAACGAATCATTTCTAGATTATAGCACGTTATTTGAGGTTATGGATAAAAAAGTATCAAATATTTATCAAACTAATTACTAATTGCCGATATAATTTTCCTTTTTTATAATTTTCATCTGATATCTGCTTTTGTTTCAAGGATTTATTTATTTTTATGTCAAAGGAAAATTAGGTACCACCGTAAATTTTTATATAGGTACGCACGATAACCCACTTACAAGTGACCCATAACGGTCTGATACTAACATGCTAATACAGACAGACAGAGAGATAGAGAGAGAGAGAGAGAGAGAGAGAGAGAGAGATGGCAAATACACTAATAAGCTATCGATCAATGGTAAAAATTGCATTTAAAATTGTTCGGTATAGCGGATTCGATGAGATTTGCCTCCGCCCAAAGTCAGAGTAAGTTTTGTACAGAAATATTTGCATTGCTCCATACAAGATACAAATCGTCAAAATACAATAAATCGAACAATTCTTAGAGCTCTAAGCCTTCTCAAGAAATAAACAACCGAAAAGTAAAAAAATCGCATTCAAATTCGTTCAGCTGTCTTGATATTAACCGGTACGGACAAATACCGTGACTTCCTTTTATAGATGCATCATATTCAATAGATAGATATTGGATAAGAATGAGCTCATTATAACATTAAATTTGTTACGAAACGTCGTTTTGACGATCGCAACGGTGTTACGTAGTGGTTGTTATTCGCTGCCGACGTCCAATGAGGACGTCTGTAAACGTGCGTCGCGACGCTAGAGGCGGCCGCACGGCTATCAGACTGACCTATGAGATCAGACCGTTTAATGATTATCGCAAACGACAACTGCCGGCCCACAACGTCGCTTGTAAGACACTTATATGCTTTCACATAACCTGAGTTGGCTTTGTGTAGGTGTTTGTGGGTTGTTTTACTAGTCATTTCACCCTTGTAAATATATCTATAGCACGTTTATGACGAGATGATAGTTAATGAGCCTATAAACGAATTTTTGAAGTAAAACTTCTTTTTGGACTGTAGGGAAAACTCGATTTATGAGACTGAAACGAGACTGTACGAGAATTTTTTCAAAAATTAAAAATGGAACATTATGTAACAAGAACACGAACTTAGACGGTGTATAATAAGTTTAAAAGTAAGAAAGATAATAAAAACATTATTTTTGGTATTGACAAACAAAAGAAATATCAATATTTGGAAATACGTTACAAATTAATTGCGCTATTTTGAATTGTCAATATTGAAGTGCTGTTAAATTTCTGTCTCAATTTAACGTAGGTGATGTAAAATTTGTCAGAAAGTAGCCAAAAATTAACAGTAGTAAATCCTTACATCGACTATATAATAATAATAATGCGTTTAACGTCCGTTTCTCGACTTTATGTCATAACAGACGCCATTCGCACCATTACTATTTTCCATTTACCACACTTCCCGTTATATTTCTACATTTTTTAACTTCAACTTATGTAATAGCTATGGGCGAATGAAGGAATTATAGGAAATTAGGATAAGGTAGGTAATTTTTGAACTAGGAGTTTGATATGTATTCGGCCATGGCCTTAAATAAGGAACCATCTCGATATTTATCTGAAATTAATTGAGGGAAACCATGGAAAACCTCAATCAAGATGGCCGGTACAGGAATTACCGTTTCTCGGCGAGAGGCAGTAGGAAAAAGTCCCAGCCACATCTGCCCCCGCCGGGATTCGAACCCGGACCTCCCGAATGCGAGTCTAGTGCTGTCACCACTACTCTACCCAGCTCGGTCATTGACTATATAGAAAATGCAAGTAGACATAATATTTCATAGTAAATATGGTGGAAGTATGTAGCGATTATGGCGGAAGGACGTGACAAAATTGATTTCACTTTTCGAAAACGAGCTGTACGTATAAATCGAGGTGTATTCACTATTCTGGTATTATTGCTACATTTAACCACCCCCTTTAAACGGGGATGAATGCGTGTTTGTTATTTGTGTAACACCAAACTGTTGTACCCTAGGGTTGAACGGGCGGGCGGAACGAAAAGAGGGAATCATAATATAATATTACATGTTCACTGGAAAATTAGCTTTTCTTTTGTTAGTTTCAATATTTGCTTCGCGCCGATTTCATATTTACCTACATTTTTGTCTACACATATTATACTAGTGATAAAATATTTTTGTAGTGATTTTTAAATTTCTTTTTATCGGTTTTTAATTGTTTGAAACTATAAAAAATTTATGAACGAAAATTGTTCTATTTTGTTCTGTAATTTTGAAATGATTAAATGATTCGTAACTGAGCTTCAATAATTCGGAGTTATCAAACTTGATATTACATTTTTTTTATGCTATACAAATAATTTGTATAGTATTTGTTGTTCATAAATCTAAATTAATTTTGTACAGTATTTTGTGAAACAGTGATCAAAAAGTGTAAAAAATATATATACATATATTAAAATATTAAATAAATACAAAACCTTTCAGAACATTTCAAAACATTCGTCCGGTACAATTTACGTGAAGTGAAAGCGTCGATCAGAGGGCGCTGAAAGACAATCTCGCTCTACCCTGATCAAGAGGACCGGCGCTGACTAGGATCTGTGAAAGCCTTCTAACCAAAATGATTTATTACCCTACACTATTTAATAACAGGACATTATGTCTAAAGCTCATCTGAATATATGTGTCTAATTAGTTTGTCGAAAATAAACAATAATAATGATAGCTTTCGTAATATAATCAACATAAATCTGATATTATTTTGAACTGAAAAACAAGTGATTTTTTTACTAATGATATAAACAATGCAAAAAGAACATGTTATGGAAACATGAACGTTCATGGACATTATCAGTGTAACTCGATGCCTTCTGCGAATACGATGTCAACATTTTCAGCTCTGCATCTTCTGAGAAGCTACAACAATTTGTTACTGCCTTCTGGTAAGGAAAGGATTATGTATCAGTTATGCAGAAATAGAATAGAAGAGATTTTATTTCTTCAGAGTAGACATAACAGTAATTATTAAGGCAGTTATTGTCTGCAGAATTTTTTCAATTTTTTGATTTTAAAGATTTGCGTTTTAGTCAATTTCAAAATAAACGTAAGAAATCATTGATATTTTGTTTTTGATATATCGATATTTTTGGGCGATATTTAATATTTCAATATATCGATATAAAATTCCCAGTATCGAAAAGCGATATTTTTTTCCAGTAGCAACACATTGTATGTACTACCGCGACTGACTATGGCCGTTTAATTACTCCGAAAATATCGAAAAGTCCACTGAAAAAGAAACATGTGTTTTTACATATGTTTTTGGAACACACTTTTAAGTGTGTTTCAAAAACAACAACAGTGAATAAAGCACATGTAAAACACGTTTCTTTTTCACCGGATTTTTCAATATTTTCGGAATAATAAACAGTCAAAATAGCTATTCATGTAATATTTCACTTCATTTCTACATATAGAATATTTTTAATTATTTCGATTTACACCTCAATTTATGCTGTACCAACAATTTTCTGTCGAATATCATCTTTGGCACGCATGCCATAGGTTCGCCATCCCTATGGCTTTATTAACTGTTCGATTAATCTCTAAAATTATCTGCTCCTAAATGTATTAGACGTTTGATTAATAAACAAAAAAAAATTCTTATCGTTGTTTTTGATTTTAGATAATTATTTATTATTTGTTTTATTAGAAATAACGCCCGTTAATTGCTATTTGAGATTATATTAAGCTAGCCAATATGTACACTAAATTTCTTCAAGTGCCAATGCTCTCTTTAAAATTGTACCGATATATCGATATTTTTTAAAAAATATATCGGTACCACTATCGATACTTGAAAAAACTATCGATATGATATATATCGATACTTTTTGACACTTCTGACATCCCTACCTTAGACAATTTTAAGTAAGTGTCCCTAAAGGTCAGCGTTCTTTAATCCTTTTCAAATAAAGTAATTTAAGAAGCTTTAGTTTCAGCTTGCGGCTCTAAGCAGTGCTTGTTGTAGAACAGTTGTGGTCCAGTGATTAGCGTACTAGCTTCTTGACCGGACTGTCGTGGGTTCGAATCCCGCCTCTGCTCATGGATGTTTTGTGATGTCGATTTATTTGATATTTAATGTTACTGGCCAAAATTCCTTATGGTGGAAGCCAAATCCCCAAGTGATATTATTTTGTATATGTGCCCATGCTCTATATATATGTGAAAATTGGATATACCTTTTTTAATTAAAAAAAAACCCGGGTCGCAGTGCCAAAACCCTGCCGACAATATAGTGTATTTGCTTATACAGGCAGGGTGGCTTTATTATGCGAACTTAAGTTGGTTTTTGGGCAAAATAAAAAATTTGACTCCTTAATACACCCCTTCAAATAACATGTTTTTTTCTTAATTGCAATATTATTATCAATCGAACTTCTATACCAAATTATACTTATACAACTTTCAGTAAATAATTCACTATCTGCAAAGTAGTGTTTTCATAAAATTTGTAAGTCCGGTCCTGTCGAGCCTATTTGCTTATAATTTTAGGAGCACTTTTTAATTGCTACTAAAGGGTTGAAATACAATTTTGAAACGATTCTAAGAATTTTTTCGGTATTTTTAGGCCCAAAAACGTTTTTCAACCCCTAAAAACCACCCTTAAAATGACCCGATTGGGCCCATTTTAAATAAGCTTCGTGCGGTGATGTATGCCAAATTTCGTTAAAATGAATTAGCTCCTTCGAAAGTTATTACCCGCATATATACATAAAACATTTTTAAAAATGGTGCCAAAGTATTTAGGAGGTTATGAAACGGCGAGAAATTTTGGTCCGACACCTAGGTTCCGCCATCCGACCAACGCCAATAGTGTATTTTGCCATATGGCAAATACACTAAAAAGAAGTGCATGGAATCGAAACGCAAAGGCCTCGATTTCCGAGACGTACATGCCCCAGTAAAGCCTGGTAGAGTTGGGTAACTCAGATCTGAACCGGTTCAAAGAGCCGACTCCGACAGAAGATCCGTGAGAGCCGACTCACTTTTTTTTGAGCCGACGGATCAACGGATCCGCATAACAGTTTTTGCTTTGATGCATCTGTCAGCTCAAATGACTCATGCATCACATCTTGATTCTATACAGGTCGTGATATGATTGACTGAACTAGGTAACTCAGTGGCAGACTGCAATAACATATTCAGAACTCGGCTCTTTTTTAACCGGTTCAGTGAGCCGGCTCACATACGGGATCCAGATGCAAAGATGCAGATCACTAAAAAGACCCGTTTTTCCCATCTCTAAAGCCTGGCTGATTACGATAGTGACTTTAGAGAGTCAAAAAGTTTGAATCTCTTATAATATTACAGTACATACGAAGAGGGAAAGCAAATTGCACAACATTGAAGCGCTCTAACAGCTACTGAGCTACCTTAATATGTTGTGGTAATGTCAACAAAAAACGTGGATGTAAAATGTTTCAGCACGTTTTGTTTACACAGCATCCGTTATCCGGAATGTTACTATCATAGTTGACCTGCAGGTTATTTATACTAGACTCTAGAGTAAAGCCATCGGTTTCTAGCAATTAGATAGGTTATTCCTCAAACTATGACACTGGATCTAGTATCCGAAAGCCTGGTTTTCGCATGGGACATCGCATGCGTGATCCAAAGTTTGAAGAATACATCCCCAGGATCATACATTCTGACACTCTAAGTCACAGTCCAATGCGTGGCCGTAGCAGAGGCGTTCGCTAGGTTACCAAAGAGTAAAGATCCTGGTGCAAAAAAAAAAACTAGGGCTAAACTAAAATGTTTAGGGTTTATCAATTCAAAATATAAATATACATATATATATAAATACTTTAAGGCTGTCGGAATGCTCTGAATTTAGGCCAAAAATAGGGCTTCGGCTGATAGGTGATTGTAGACTTATTCGTCAACATTTTGCAAAATTGACACTATTATTAACTCATCCACATTAATGACATCACGATAGCAAATAGTTAATGATTGCTTTTCATCTAGACAATCATCGCTACCAGCACTTGGTTAACTCGAACGACTTCCTTTTGGGACGCGCTGTGACGTCCGGTGGCGTGACGCCTGCGTCTCCGGTGGCAGTGGACGTAGGAGCTACGATGGCTCCGTTCGGATCTCTGCCGTCGGCCGCTTTCATTGCTTCGCACGGCCTTCTTGCCGCAGGATATCATCCGAACCTCTACGCTCAATCAGATGCGAAGACAAGTTAGTCGTTCATTTTTTTTACGTATGCGACAAAAATAATCTTAAATACACTACTTCTAGTATAAGATATACTTTTATTATAGAAAAACAATTCCAAAATTTTTTATAATATAATTTATTTATTTATGAGCGCTTTCGACGATAGTCATCTTCTAATCAACAACGGTTTAATCTTGTCACCCGCGACGTTTCTTAAGAATGTAGTCTATTCTAAAATAATGTAGTGTAAGGCTTTTCGGTTTGATGTTTTTCATAGATTTCAATTCTATGCTATAACCGAAATCTGTTGAAAACTTCAAACCAAACAGACTTACAATAATCGCCATGGTTCTAAAAGGTTCTGAAGTTAGTCACAAATAGCGTCGCAAATGCAAATATTTTAGAACCGTCCTGGTTGTTTTGGGGGAAAGGAAGACTCCCACCACCTCCCAGTTACCGTCACAGACCCAGCGCTTGTCGGTGATTGGTTATTGCTGGTTGTCGTGTCACTTGTCGCTTTCCTGCTATAAAGTACAGTTCAGTACACTATTGTTAAGTTGTTTCTTTTGTTTGATCAAGATGCCTAATACAGTTTTGCATAGATAAGCACGAAAAATACTTTTTTGGATGACTTTATGCAAGGAATTAGACCTTTAGATTAAAGAAAAATTAAAAATAATAGTATGGCGCGAGTTTGTAGTTTTTCAACCAACTCTACCTGCGCAACCCTCTATTTGCATCTAACTTCAGAACCTTTTAGAACCGTGGCGCGTATTATACACTAGATACTATTTCAGGCTGGACTATAGCGGTTGGTAAGCAATGGTATTCTGATAGACAAATTGAATTGATCGCCAAATTATACTCACTATACCTACAAATTCGTTACAACGCCACTGAACTTTTACATTTGGATCTTGTCTCATGTATCACGGATTACCGAAATAGATTAGCGCGGAGAAAAATAATTCATTCTTATTTTTTTCGTTTTCAAAAATACCAGCAAATGAGAAAGTTATATAGTTAATTAAAAATTGACCACCTATTGAACAAGGCGTGACATCATTTGTCTGCATTCTACGTACAAGCAACAAGAAAACTAAGTAAAGTAAATTCGTTACTATATGCTACTGAATTTTTATAAGTATAATAATCATGCCAGATACAGATAAAGCGAGGCATTATTTACGAAACGGAAAGTATGGTTTTGAAGTGTTTAAATATCAACACAGTTTTAACATGCATTTGCTGATATATCAATATGTAATAATAGAATTTAATAATTAGAATTTCCATTTTTAAATAATTTTTATAACAAAAAATCACATACCCAATTGGAAGCTAACTTGAAACTGTAACATCGATTTCAAATTATAATTGAAATTTTAAATTCCGACGCACTGTGCCCTCGAGTAAATCGTCTTAACTGATAAGGGATGTACACAGAGTATTTTACAGTTTTGATTTATTTTAAAAATTACATCAGATACCTAAAAAATGTCATCCGTCATTGGTGTCCCTAGTGTATTTAAAAGCGAACTATAGTTGACATATTAGGTATAATGAGTTATAAAAGTTCTGATTCCCGACTCATCTGTGTTGATGTAAGATATACTTAATTTGTAAATTAAATTTGAAGGTCCGGTTCTTCATCGATCTCTGTCGGCTAACAGTTGCGCGAGCGGTTCCGGTTGCGCCGGAGGAAACTCGAAGAGGCAGAGGGGTGAGAAAAAACCAATACCAGAAGATCAAAAAGATGAAAAATATTTTGAACGACGAAAAAGAAACAATCAAGCAGCAAAAAAGTCACGCGATGCTAGAAAAATTCGGGAAGATCAAGTATGTGTTTTATAATATATTTTTATAGGTAATATTCTTTCTTAATATTGAACTTTTTTTTATGAATTGAACAATTTTTTAAACAAATGTCGTTTAAAAAACAGAAACATAAATGTAAGTGAATGTCAGGCATCGAAAGTTGAAGCTTTTCCCTTCAGAATGCTGTATTCAAAAATTTTTTACGATTTTTATTTCTCAAAGTTACATTATAGTTTTGAAAATTATTGATGATTTTCATAAAAGTTGATGCCCTAATTGTTTTGAGATAACATTATGTGACAAGGACATACCAATATTATGAAAATAAATTCCTTTTTTAAAGTGAAATAAAAATACATCGAATTACATTTAATTCAAGTTCTGGTGGAGGACCAGACCCTCTGGACCCTCTCCCCCGTACCTACGCTGCTGTCAACAAATACAATTACACTTTCGCCAAGATTAAAAAAAGTACACCCATACCTCGCTTTACGGCCTAGATACGTTCCACGAAACTTGGCCGCAAAGCGAAAATCCGTATAAGGAATCAATTATTCTAAATTGCAAGATTGGCAACATGTAGATATATCGACATCGGAAAAAAGTTTTTTTGCCGTTATAGCGAAACATTTTAGGCCGTAAATCGAAAACGTGCCTTAATTGAATAGGGCCGTTATAGCGAAATGCCGTATAAAGAGCGGCCGTATAGCGAGGTATGAGTGTATAGAAAATTTGTATTTACAGATTGCCTTACGAGCGACTATGCTAGAACACGAAAATGCAATTCTTCGCGCACAAATTCTGACCCTAAGAGAAGAGGCGTCGTCGCTGCGACAAATGCTTCTTCTCAAGAAAACAACAGAGCAAAGCACAACAGATTTACAAATATGCAGACAACCTTAAGTTGTAGTATTACATAATAACAATAACGAATAACAATGTGGCTTGCAGTCCATCAATTTTGCTTCGCTTGTAAGCAGAATTTGCATACTATCTAAGTTCAAAGTACGGGCAAATTCCGCAGAAATGAATATACAATGTGTTATTGTCTGTTTTGAAATATTGTAAAGTAATACATTATTTTGGTTTGAAGTGTTTAACTGATTCAAGTAGTACCATAAAGTAGGTACCTAGGCTTGTTTTAAGTCGTTCCTAAATCAAAGTAAAGACTAAAAGACCGATCTGTTATGTGTAATATTTTAAATACTATAATATAAAATTCTTCGTCTGTATGTAGGGTTGCCACGACACTAAACCTAAAAGCCGAACAGTCCACCCAGTTTGGCCGGACATTTGGGTAAAAAAGCCGGACACCCTCAATATTGAGGATTTTTTCTCAGTATTAATAGGTACGACAAAAAAAATTTATATGAAATCAAGCTTTTTTGATTATTACCATAAATCTTGTTAAATTCTAATGAAAAATAAATAAAACGCCAAATCAGTCCAAATAATTTATTTTCTATCAATCAAATAAAGTCATCAGTCAAAATTAAATTCTAGAAAAAGGCGGACACCGTTTAATTTTGGCCAGACACGCAATCAAAAAGCCTATGTCCTGCATTATCCGGACTCCTGGCAACCCTGTATGTATGTATGTATGTTGAACGGATTTAATTAAAAAACTATTTGACGAACTTTGATGAGACTTTTTTCGAAATATTTCTTATGCTATAGGTAATGTTTTATTTTACTGTTTGCTGCAAGATAATAATATATCTATATCTTAATAGGCAATCTACAAATTCGGATGAAGTTGAACCAGGCCGCTAATATTCTTATAGATACTATAATAAATGGACGGAGCGGTCTTAAAGTTAATTAGTAATAAGTCTTCACGTGTATTTGGAAAAGATTTAAAAGAAAGCTCTGTGGTAACACCGTCGGTACCTGTCAAAAAATTCAAATCAAAATAAGTTATGACTCTACATTATTTCAGGATAGACTATAATTTTAACTTGAATGAAAATCCGAAATCAGTCAAAACTCGTTTTTAATTAAAGTCCGAAATGACTGAGTTCGCTTGTAAAAAAAGTATTACTTTTCACATTTATTTGGATTTGTATTGAAAATTTCATTCAAAACTTCAAATATTTCTTTGTTATAAAACTTTCACGATTCGTTTTTAAAAAACTTCTTTTTCGTGAGAATTGGTCATCTAGTGCAGCGTTTCCCAAACTTTTTTGACCGCGGCCTGGAACGAAGTTTTAAAATTTTTCGCGGCTCACCTGATGAAAAATCGCCATTTATTTACAAAACAAATTTTATTTTTTGATAGAAATCAAGTTATTTGTTTTCTTATTTCATACACAAAATTTTATAATTTTTTTTCGCGACCCGGCAAAATTTTTCTACGATCCGGCAGAATTTTTCTATGACCCGGTGCCGGGTCACGACCCACACTTTAGGAAACGTTGACCTAGTGTATTACTGATACTAATTGCGAGCAAAATGTCTATATTTATGATTATGACATATCGAGTCTTATATTACAAATTACAAGGTATCAGTGTAATATAATTAACAGTAGAACCTGATTTAAACCGAGTTCGCGATTTACCAAGATTTAGGTGCATCTAATCTATTTTTTTCCGTACGTATTTGAACCCCGGGCTAGCATAGCGAGTGTTTTTGTTTTATGGAAATAAGTATTGATTGTGTTGTAGAAAAATGTCTTTTTACAGTCGGTCCACTCGTATAATCGAGGCTCTATTATATAAGAAAATTGTGTGTGAAGTTATTTTATTCCAATTTTCAGTTAACAAATTATCAAGTATTTTAAATTAAGACTAATCATCAACAAATCGGGAAAAATGTGAGAATAATTACAAGATCTTTTTAGTTAGTAAAATATTGTGATTTATATTTTTATCCGTCCAGTTCAAATGATATTATTAGGGACCATAACACTATTTATTAATGATATTATTAAGAATATGTATAAATATGGATTTAAATGTATTTTAGAAATCATAGAGGATAGAGAGAAAAGAGACTAATCTCCATGCATTCGCCGTTGTCCAAACATGAAAATAAGGAAACGGTAGAGGCGCTGAAACTATAAGACCCCAAGTGGAGAGGGTAATCGGGTGGTTTGAACTTTGTTTTTTGTTAAGTAGAAATAATTAATAAACTGAACTAATAATCGAATAAGTTCATGAATTGTTCACATGTATGGTAGTAAATAATACCACATTGCAGTGGATTCGTTCGTAGTAGACTTGGGGCCTTATAGCTACAACGCCACGGATAAAGCTTTTGCGAACCACTAACGTCATCGATTTTCGGAATATGGGCCTTGCATTATAGTGGAGTGCCGTTAGACGAAAAAATTGTAAAACCTCGGAATCCAGGGCCAGTCAATGAATCTTCATGAAAACTGTTGGACTGCATTGTTAAAAGCTCAAATAAAAAGTTAAAAAAAAAATTTTGCCGCTCTCGATTGCGGGGTGGATGCCACCCCTTCTCGGGGGTGAAAAATGTTTCGTTGAAAATAAGCACGGAAATGGATACGTTGACTAATTCTAAGCAACTTTTGTTCTATAAAGTTTTTTCTGAAAGTCCATACTTCTCGACTTATTCACGAGTGTAAGTGTCAATTTTTCTACCAATAAACCCACGTTTTCAGATGGTGGGTTTATTGGTTGAAAAATTGACTGGCCCTGGATTCCGAGGTATAAACCTTACGACACTCCACTATTATCTCTATCCTCCATGACAGAAAAGTTGAATTTATTTGAATCTTTTAAAAGGAATATTATTATAATGGCTGTGTCTCTATTATTTCCAATGTACATAATTACTTTGAATTATTTATTTATAGTTAATCTTAATGCTCATATTATTTAAAAAATAATAAAAATATAATATCGCAAAATTAAACATTAATTAATTCTACAAATTTTAACTTTATTGAAAAATAGATATATTAATATATGCTTAACAATTCACTTCTGTATTTAAAAAAAAAATAATAAATTATTTTAAAAAATTATTCCGATCCTGACTAATTAATTAGATGAAAAATTTTTTGAGGACTTAGGATCAGTTTTTTTTAAATCAATACTAAATTTTTTATTTTTTACACGACGTTTCGGAAATAATTATTGACATTCAAATAAATAGACTTGTATAATTTAATTAGTTTATAAACTGTTTGGCGAAAAATTATAAACTAAAACCGTAGACTACAAATGGAAACAACAGAACAAATAAATAGAACAGTTAATACTTATAAATAATTTGTGACACCTGATGAAGGAATAAATTAATTCCGAAACGTCGTGTAAAAAATAAAAAATTTAGTATTGATTTAAAAAAAACTGATCCTAAGTCCTCAAAAAATTTTTCATCTAATAATAAATTATGTTTACATGAAATGATAACCAGCTGTGTATGTCACATTGTATATTACACCGCAAGTGCAGGAATTTCAACTTTCTGCCCTTGCAATGTAATATACTAATTATTTAAACCTGGTCGAAAGTACGTTCTTTCGTATCAGCGTGCACGAGAAAACTGTTTTGGCCCGCAGTTACAGATGGCGTGCGACTAATATCAACAGTGCATAAATGTTAGACTTTCTGCCTTAAATTGGAACCCGAAAGTACGTACTTTCGACCGGGTTTAAATAAACAGTATATTACATCGCAAGGGCAGAAAGTTGAAATGTGCCGCATAGTGCACGAATTTTAACTTTCTGCTCGTGCGGTGTATATTATTTTTCTTCATACCCGATCGAAACTACCTACTTTCGTATCAGTGTGCACGAGAAAACTATTTCGGACCGCTATTACAGATGGCATGCGAGTAGGATTGCCAGGCGTCCGGATAAAGCAGGACATAGTTAGGCTTTTTGATGGCGTGTCCGGCTTTTTCTAGAATTTAATTTTGACTAATGGCTTTATTTGATTGATAGAAAAAAAATTATTTGGACTGACTTGGCGTATTTATTTTTCATTAGAATTTAACAAGATTTATGGTAATAATCAAAAAAGCTTGATTTTACATACATTTTTTTTGTCGTACCTATTAATAATGAGAAAAAAACCCTCAATAACGTAGGATGTCCGGCTTTTTTACCCAAATGTCCGGCCAAACTGGCTGTTATGTTCGGCTTTTAGGTTTGGCGTCCTGGCAACCCTACATGCGAGTAATTCCAGCAGTGCATAAATGTTAGGCTTTCTGCTTTAGAATCATGTGCTTTAGACCGAGTATGAAGGAAAAAATAATGTTAGTTTTTTTTTGAGAAATCAAGTTATCACTGTCATTTTTGGTAAGTGAACAGGAAAACGCACTCGTTTCAACTTCAAGTATGATCAAGAATTGGAAAAGAACATGAAAATAATTTTATTACGAACACGTTAGTAGAAAAAGTTAAAAAATCAGTAGGTACTGAAACACGTTTCTATATAACAAAGCCTTAGTTAATAGTTTTTGTGTATAGTAAGGTACTAAAGAATCCTTTTAGTGCGGTTCCTTGAGTGCAACGTCAAAGTAATGAAACAATGTAAAGTATATCTGTCTCGTATATACAAATTATGCCGCTTGTAGGATATTGTTACTGGTTACATTGTATAATTCATGTCGGAAGACACGCGCCATCTATCCGCTTCTTAAGTATTTAAACCTTTACTGTTTTGCGATTCTAACTTACCAGCAGCAAAATGTAGTTACTAGTAATTTGTCAGATTTTTTGGCGCGCTTAGAAGCTTACAAGTTTTAATTTTTGACGTTTGTCAAAATTATTTGAAGACATTTCTTTAATTTGAGAAAAGTGACAACAGTTTATATTTCCAAATAACTGAAAATGGACGACATAGAATCAAAATTAACAAACCATGGTCAGAAACGAGAATACGACGAACTTCAAGAGTTTATTAGCAACGTAGACACTGAGGAGGTATGTTTTTATTTAATATTTAATTTGATATGTTTTACTGGGTTCTAGAAGTTGTTATAAACAGTTTTAAATTAAATTAACTTGCTTTGCACAGCTGTGTAATTTTATTACACTTAAAATGCATCAATCGAGTTTCATTAAATTATGGGGTTATCTTCTTCAAAGTTTTGCGGGTAATGTAAACATGCATAAGCAACGGTATAGAATAGTTAAGCATACTCTCAAACGACTCCGAGAAACCGATATTTCAAATCAGCAAACAAATTCAATAATCAACCGACTGGCCACAGAATTGCCGAAATTTAAATCGTCGCATTTGATTAAGTTCGTCGAATTTTGTATCGAATGTATTCAACAAGGAAATGTTAGTCAAAAATGGTAAATATTTCATATTTAAATGAAATATTTTTGACCTGGCTTTAACGAATAAAGATATTTTTAGTTGGAAAGATTTATTACCCGAAGTTTTGAATATTTTGAATTTGAGAGATCAAGTCGAACATTGTGATACTGAAATGTCAGGAGCTGAATATAAAACACAAGTAATAAAATCTTTATGTGTTTTGAAATGGTCTTCAAATATCATTATTACATTGGCATCAATGTTTATGTAAGTATTCTTACATCACGTCCCATTATTTGCAGCCTATCTCGTGTGTGTATATGACTTCTTGATTTAATTAAAATATACCTAATTATTTACAAAAGGGGCTCCAGTCCTAATCGTCTCGAAAAAATGTTTACGCACTGGAAATCATTGTATAGTATAGGGTACCATTCAATACATCAGAGTGGGGGAAACACTTTTTTAAGGGCTTGGCAATAAAAAAATTATTTTAACTTTTTTAAGGAAGGTTACACCAAATTTTCTTCATTTTAACAAAATAAATCATTGTCAAATTTATGTCATTGACAAAGGTGGGGATGGAGGGGTGTTTCAAGGTTTTTCAAACTTTTAATATATCCCCTATCTCTCACCAAATACAATACAAATACAATAAAATAATAAAAACTATCAACCATTTGTTTCATATACTTTTATTTTTAAAGAAAAATTTCGTTCATTTCAAAAATATGAATAAAAAATCTTTTCACTCACCTGAAGTAGAAATTTTTTTGGACACGATGAGGGCTGGAGCCCCACTTGTAAATAATTACCATAAAAAATTAAGGGCTTTCTTTTTGTTGAATTTTTTTTCCGGGGAAGGGTAGTAGAGTTTACTTGAAACAAAACACATTGATCATTTACCTCCAACAATTATAAATATCGATTGTTGTTTTATTAATATTCTATGCATCCATCAATTTGCGGATTGTACCTAACGTTTTTGTTAATCTAGGCGATTTACCAAACGTAAAATGTCAATGCGCAAAATAGTAATAGGGAATATGCATGTATTTTTTTTATATTTAGAATTCACTTTTTACATCGTTATAAAATAATAAAAAATATAAATACTGTTGGAAATGCTCGAATAATTTTTTTTAAATAATATTTAAAACATCGCTTAAATTTGATCTGTTTGAACGCCGCCATTTTTCGCGGGCCTTGAGTGACGTCAAAAGCCACGACCAGTGTTTGTTGACTATAAGTTCGACAGATACTTTTGGTTCTTTTATAGAAATTTTCAGTTTTAAAAGCTATTCACGCCATGGATAAAGCTAAAAAACCATTTTATAGATAATGTCTTGTACCAATATGCAAAAACACTATTAGAAGTACACCTGATAAAGTGTTTTTTCCCGTTCCAAAAGATGCGAATACACGAAAACAATGGTGTAAGGTTATGCTATCATCATAAATGCATCTATTTTTGGTAAATTATCCGATTGTGCTTTCACAAAGCCACTTTCAGTCATCGTTCTAAATGATTTAATGCTACTAGAAATTTCACGCTAATGAAAAACACTACAGAAGCACAAATAAAACAATTTTTCATTCAGACACCATAGAAACAGCGACGCCTATAAATCCGCTAACGTGGTATTTGACGTCACGTTTCGGTTCGACCAATGGTGATGCGTTTCGCAAATTCGAATTTCCCTCGCATATTTAGCATTTTTTAATTAATATTTTATGCAATTAAAAACAAACTAAATAAGGAAATAATGGTTCAGATATAATTTCAGGACAATATGGATTCAGGGGAAAAAAATCAATTCAATTTAATCCAAATGCATGTTCCCTATTTAATGCTATAATTTAGGTTTTGCATAATCCAAAATAACTAAACATAAAAGACTTCAAAATCACATTAAAACATCAATATATTTACAGCGATATACATTTAACAAAAGAAGAACATTTGAAAGTTATAAATAAACTCGGCCAGTGTATGGATAGCTTGACTGCTCAAGAAATTCCGCCATTAGTTCATCAGATGTTGTTGCTATGCAGAAAACAAAATGGAAAGATTATATTCTTTCGTTTACAGAACTATTTTAATTCGCGTTTATATTTAAATAATCGACTGATGGATTCAGAAACTACAAATATGGACTCAGAACCGATTGGTAATTTGTTTATCTATATTTATTGGGTGGGTCTTATACCAGAATAACGTTAAAGTGGCTGAATGCTAAACTAATGTAAGAGCCAGCGCCGGCCCTAGCACTTGATCAGGGGTAGAGCGAGATTGTCGTTCAGCGCCCTTTGGTCGACGTTTTCACTTCACGTAAATTGTACTTCGGTTTTATGTTACATTAATCATAAATGCCAAATTTTCAAAAATCAACTTTTATTGCAAACATCAACATATGTTGAATTTAAAATAAATTAAGTAGCTTTAATTATTATACCTCTGCTTCTTTAATATCAAGAAAGTTCCTACCGCTGTATAATTAAATTAGTATTTGGTGTTAATTTCAATCAAAATTTTACTTTACGCTGGAAATTGTTTTTCGCATTTGACTTTTTGGCGTCCCTTGCTACCTGGCGCCTAGAGTGGCCGCTCCTCTTGCTCTACTTCAAAGTCGGCGTTCCTAAGAGCCTATAATAAATTCTGTCCGATGTAGCTAGTGTGTGGGGGAGACCAACAATTAAGGTAATTGTCGTGGTTAAGGCACACCGTCAGAAAATTCTTAATTTTTGTATACTTATTAAGGACATGATAATACAATTACCCTGAAAATTTGAAGTTGATCGACCGTATATAATCCGAGATAAATTCAATTAAAAATTGGATAATTAACATTGATTGTATACGATATCTGTAGTGCTGAACCAGTTTCGTATTTATAAAAAAAGAACTAACTGTCAGAAACTTTCGGAAAACTGACAGTCTTTCAATGCATTTGTTATGAGTTTAAAAAAAATAAGAAAACATTTTTGACGGTCTAATTATTTATAAATAACGGTTTAAAGCTCAACAATTTATAGAAAAGTATATATGCATATGAATACTGTATGGGTTACGTTTCCACGGGTACAGTCTTGCATACAAATTATGGATCACTTAGCTACAAGCTAGTGTACTTTTGTGGCGCGTATAATCTATAACTTTTTGACAATATTGTACCACGACAACTACCTTAAACCCAGCTTTACACTAAGTGATTTAGCGTAATAACATATAGCCTAAACTCCTAAAGTATTCCCAGGAAAATGGCCTATATAACTAGAATGAAATTGAAATCGATCCAGCGGTTTGAAACTATTCGCAAAAATAGGTAGACGGATAGCAAAGACAACTTAAAATAAATAATACAGGGTTTTATTTGTTAAGATCGTATTGGAAAATACTTTCCAGTTAATATCCGATATTTTCTAACAATCTCCTGATGTACTTTTGAGGGCGAAACTACTAATGTAACGTTTTAACACAACATTGGTAATATTTTTTTCTAGATGATGCATCTGAACTTGAAACTATCCAAGCAGAGAGTACAACTTTATTTTATATTAATCAGGCAACTTTACTTGGGAACGGATGTATTAAAGAATATTTAAACTCTTTAAAAATTCTAACCAAATCGCCTGAATATATTCTTCAGCCATTTCAACTTATTGTTCTTTTGTCTATTTCTTGTACGAGTACATCGTGGTACAGTGAACAGGTGTTCGATTTGATCAGATATTCAGTTTCAAGGTCTGTAAATGAAGATCAAAAAAGATTAGAATCAGCCTGGTTTAGAGAAATGGTTCCGTCAAAAACAGATATAGACGCTGTATTCGGAAAAATTTTGAATAGCAAGTAAGTATATGAGCAATGACCAGTTGAATTCATATAATATATACGCTCTGACAATACATATCCAGTGCAAAACGATATATGTATATGGATTAAGTAGTATTTTTAGAATAGACACCAGCAAGATGGCTGATCTGCGCATGACGCGGTAAAAGTAGTAGGGAGAACTATCGTAGGTCGTGTTCGTTGGCATTTTTTGCGTCCATTTTTATTTATTGAGCATGCGCAAAAAAAAACGGGACATGTTTATTTATGTGCAAACTCGTAAACAACTTGACAGATAACCAAAAAAATAAATAATATTAATATTAATTCAATAATAAATCACAGGTAATTGGAAACAATCATGTCATTGCTAATATTGCGACGTTTCGACTCTTTATTGAGTCTTCATCAGGCTCATAACTAACACATGAAAGTAGTCAAGCAAATAATGTATGTTAAAAAATTATAATATTGGACACACATTGCATTTAAATAATTAATTTGCTAGTTAATTAATTAAGCAATGTCCAAAAGGATTGATAAAGTTACAAATTTAGATATTTTACGTGAATAAGCCTGATGAAGACTCAATAAAGAGTCGAAACGTCGCATGATTGTTTTTATCCAAGTCCAATTACCGGTGATTTATTATTGAATTAGTGTAAGAATTTTGGGTGCGATATAATGTCGAATAAGTTTTTTTTATTATTTAACAGGAAATTGGACAATTCAATTTTAATATAGTAAACTAAATTAAAAAATTGTCCAATTTCCTGTTAAATAATAAAAAAAAGGTTGTTACGAGTTTGCAGATAAATAAACACAATTTCCCGTTTTTTTTTGCGCCTGCGCAATAAATAAAAATGAATGCAAAAAATTGCCAACGAACACAGTCCTACTGGTAGAATATGGACTCGCCCAGTACTAAATTAATTTGTGCGCATGTTTGATGTTGATGTGTTTTCTACTCTAATATAGTACACTATATTTCCAGCATTGCTTTGTCTAACAAGGGGAGGGCACGACCTTGGGATTTTATTTTGGGATGAAACTTCGTGTAATAATTGTATTCCTTTAGGGTGTTCATCCCTTGAAGTGGGAACGCGCACCTCTCAACCAATTCGAAAAAAAATGACTTTTAAAAATTCCTTATATACTAGTTAAGTGTGTGAGTGCCTAACGACAGAATAGCGCAGCGGTAACGTACTTATCTGTGGCAACGTATATGTGTGCAGTGTGAGCGCTCGGGGTTCGAATCCCGTAATCAACTAGTTTGCTTTTTTTTTGTTTAGCCAGCATACATCTATGCGGGATCTTCGATTTGTTTTACATTTTCTCTCACTGATCGTCCAATATATCTAGCCTGTCACTTGAGATAGGCCATCAATAAACTTAACGTCTTTATATATTTAGAATAAGTTTTTATATTATTTTTAAGTCTTCGAGATCGAGATTTAGTCGCTCAAGGCTTGGTTAATTTGGGCTTTATTCTACTCGGGACCAGTACAGTTCTAGGACGCGAGTCGTACATTCCTAAACAGTGGCACCTTGGTCAGTTAATTTTGGTGAAACTGGTGAAAAGAAGAAATGATATTGCGCCTACCGTTCTCAAAATGTTGAGAGATAAAGTGCTTAATGAACACGCCGTTTCGCAGTATACAGGTAATTATTCATAAATTTCATTACTTGTTTTAATTTAACTGTACAATCGTTCGATCATTATTACTTAATAATATATATAAATATTCCAATCATGCAGTGCATTATAGGAATTGTGTTAAGTTGTGGTGCCATCGTTATTGCGTTAAGAAAACTAAACATAGTCAATAGTGGCGCCTCGCCTTGGTTAAAATACCTAACTAACGTTCTCCTTTTGCCAATTTCTGCAATCAGAATATTTCAAAGTTCAAATTAATTGTTATAAACATTAATTGTTACAATGCTAAATTAGAAAAATTTATTTTTTATCCATTGTCACCGTCGGGACTAAAACCCGAATCTTTCCACTTTCGCGGTGGAATGAGTTATCAATTACTCTCTTAACAGTTAATTCATCATAATAAATCAATTGTAACATTAAATTCACTACATACGAGAGCTGATTAATCAAACTTAGTACATTCGTAATTCGAAGGCAGATATAGGGGCTATGGCCAAACTTCCGTAAAGTTTTAATATACATATAAGTTATATGTTTATTCTGCAAAGCTTCAGAACGAGCTTATATAATTGTTAAACATTCACTGTTACAATGCTAAATTAGAAAAAAATATTTTTTATCCACTGTCACCGTCACAGTGGATAAAAAACTAACCATGAATGTTTAAAACAATAATATAGCTCGTTCTGAAGCTTTGCAGAATTAACATATTATATCTTATATGTTCAAATTAATTATTAAAATTAATAATATTGACTCTACCAACAGTAATAGATATATTAACAAATAAAATTACTTGCAACACTGTTCAATTGATTTTTATTTATATAAAAGACGTTTCAAGCAACAGTTTTGGTCCTTTTCAATTTTCAAATAATTATTTAAACAATTGTAATTTAATTTTATATTTGAAAATTGAAAAGGACCAAAACTGTTGGTTGAAACGTCTTTTATATAAATAAAAATCAATTGAACAGTGTTGCAAGTAATTTTATTTGTTAATTATTAAAATGTTTAAAAAATTAAAATGGGTGTATTTTGTTTCAAGAAATCAGAGTTTATGGATTATTATAGCTAATTAGTTTAGTATGTTAACCATGACGCGGTATCCCTATTGACTATGTATAGTTTTCTTGACACAAATGATTTTAGTTGTTAAAGATTTGATTATTTTTTGTGTGTATACTCACGCTCAGAAAGTGCTGGGTTCGAATCCTGGCGGGGAGAAATGTGGCTGGAATTTTTCCCTTACTGCCTCTCGCCAAGAAACGAAAATTTCTGTGCCAACCATCTTGTTGAAGTTTTTGATGGTTTTTCTCAAAAGTGAATATAAATATTAAGATGGTTCCTTATACAAGGGCATTGCCGATTACCAATGCTCACAAAATGGCGTACCCTATTCTAATTTATTATAACTTCTCCACTCGCATTTTTCTATTAACTATTTTTGTTGGCTCCTTTAATCCTTGTTTGTTTAATCCTCATCACATTGTGTCTGGCACACGAGATTAAATCCTTGAAGCCAATGGGGGGTTTAAAAAAAACTATTTTGAAATTTAACAATGTAGAAAATAACGGGGAAAAGTGGTAAACGGAAGATTAATGGTGCGAGTGCCGTCTGTTACAGTTCGTAGAAACGAACGTCAATCGAATTATTGTTATTAAAAATGTATAAAGTTAAACATGCAGTGTGTAATGTGTTGAATACAACAACGACGTGCATGACTACAATACTAGACTTGGTTCCGCAATCAGACTACCAAAGTGTAATCTAGAATTATATAAACAAGGACCACAATATATGGGTCAAAAATTATTCAACCATTTACGCGTTTGTCTAAAAATTTTCAAAATTAAAACCAAATATTTCGGCTATATTAAAAGAAAAATGTTTTTATGACGTTAAGTCTTTTTTTGATAGCCCTGTTTATTGTGTTTGTACACCTGTTATATAACTTTTCTATTTTTTTATGTACCATTTTATTTCTGTATGTAGCATATATTTGTTATATTCATTTTTCTGTGACACTATTATACAGACTTGTCTCTCGCAATAAAGTTTTCTATTTATCTATTTCAGAATGTCTGTACCAGCTATGCTATACCGTGCCACTCGTGATGGTGGAAAATCAAAATATTATAATGCAAATGGTAGACAAGTTTGCGTATTTGCCGAGTGCAGTTGCAAAACTATTAGTGGCGGTCATTGTGCCCCTGGTCAGAATATCAAATAGTATCCGAGATATATTAGTTTTAGCACTGAAGAAAGCATTATTTGCAAGGTAAAAATTTTCTCTTCACACCCGGTCGAAAGTATGTACTTTTAGCTTCGATTTTAAGGCAGAAAGCCTAACATTTATGCACTGCTGGAATTACTCGCACGCCATCAATAACAGCGGGCCGAAACAATTTGTCATGCATACTGATACGAAAGTGCGTACTTTCGACCGGGTATGAAGAAATATAGTATACACCACACGGCCAGAAAGTTGAAAGTCCTTGTGGTGTAATATGCTATTTTTGCACAATCCATGTATACTGGTCGTAAAATGACCCATTAAAGTAGTAGTCGTGGTTAAGGCACACCGTCAGAAAATTCTTAATTTTTGTATATTTATTAAGGACATGATAATACAATTAGCCTGAAAATTTGAAGTCGATCGACCGTATATAATCCGAGATAAATTCAATTAAAAATTGGATAATTAACGTTGATTGTATACGATCTCTGTAGTTCTGAACCAGTTTCTTATTTATAAAAAAAGAACTTACTGTCAGAAACTTTCCAAAAACTGACAGTCTTTCAATGCATTTGTTACGAGTTTAAAAAAAAAATAAGAAAAAATGTTTGACCGTCTAATTATTTATAAATAACGGCTTAGAGTTCAACTATTTATAGAAAAGTATACATGCATATGAATACGGGTACAGTCTTGCATACAAATTATGGATCACTTAGCTACAAGCTAGTATACTTTTGTGGCGCGTATAATCTATAACTTTTTGACAATACTACCTTAATGGTCGGTGAAGAGAAGCACTACCCCCTGTAAAATAGTTGCCTAACATGCGTGGATACAGACATGTAAAGTGGCCCATTATGCACTAGTACTGTAATGAAAAATAAAAGTATAAAAGTAACAACAGCAGATGCGAATAGTAATTTTCATAAACAACCTAATAAAAGTGAATTTCCTTTCACAATTGAACTGTCAAAAATGCTGCAAATATTCTGAATATAACATGAAAACCAGCTATTTTATAGAGGATACATGCAAAAAATGTCATATAAATTTCTTCAAGGTCTGTAAATTTTCTGGTGTAGCTAAGGAAAATAATTTTGACAGTATATTATAAAAAAACCCGGGTCGCAGTGCCAAAACCCTGCCGACAATATAGTGTATTTGCTTATACAGGCAGTGTGGCTCTATTATGAGAACTTAAGTTGGTTTTTGGGGAAAATAAAAAATGTGACTCCTTAATACACCCCTTAAAATAACTGTTTTTTTTAATTGCAATAATATAATCTCTATACCAAATTATATACAACTTTCAGTAAATAATTCACTATCTGCAAACTAGTGTTTTCATAAAATTTGTAAATCCGGCCCTATTGGGCCGATTTTATTAAATTTTTTGGGACACTTTTTAATTACTACTAAAGGGTTAAATGTCAATTTTGAAACGATTCGCAGAATTTTTTCGGTATTTTGGGGTCCAAAAACATTTTTCAACCCCTAAAAACTACCCTTAAAATAGCCCGATTAGGCCCATTTTAAATAGGCTTCTTGCGGTGATGGATTTCAACACGTGGACCAAATTTCGTTAAAATCAATTAACTCTTTCGAAAGTTATTGCCCGCACACATATATATATATATATATATATATATATATATATATATATATATATATATATATATATATATATATATACAGATTGTATCAACTCAAAGCTGTCCATAGGGCACTCTGTGTGTAAGACAGAGCTCTATATACAAACGATAAGTAAGAGTGAGATAAATGATCGCTAATAGGTAGTAATTACTATGGTTACTGTAAAATAAATTTAAATAAACGTCTTTGTTTTCTAAGTAAAAATAGTCATTTTATCAATTAATTTATTACGTCAGCGGTTGAATTACCACCATAAAACCATTTAATTATTTAGATTTTTTCGTGAACAGTATAAATAGCCATTTTATCAATAATTTCGGTAGTGACTACAGACTGTCATTAATTGATAAAATGGATATTTTTACTTAGAAAACAAAGACGTTTATTTAAATTTATTTTACAGTAACCACAGTAATTACTACCTATTAGCGATCATTTATCTCACTCTTGCTTATCGTTTGTGTATGGTGCTCTGTCTTACACACAGAGTGCCCTATGGACAGCTTTGAGTTGATACAATCTGTATACGTATATATATATATATATATATATATGGCAAATACACTAAAAAGAGAGAAATAATGTAGCTATTATTGCTGTCGTTGGAATGTATCCAAACTGTTTAGAGGCTGCACGTTTTTCTACTTGTTTCTATAATGGTTGCTGATAGTGAGATATCGTTTTGTAGGGACATAGGTGCTCGTCAGATGGCGGTTTTCGGTTTTTTGCAAATAGTAAAGACATTAAAAGTTCGAAATTTGGTTGCGTTGAGTCAATCGAGCGAAATATCAAGTACGTACTCTGCACATTCGGTCCTCACACAAATATCCATGGAATGTCGCGGCGCTATTCCGATTGCAGCTAATCGGCACACGAATGAAGTATTGTGCCTCGAAATCCTCAATGTGCTACGAAGATGTTTTATGCTGCAAGCTGAAGTCAAATCTCAACTTTATGAAGGTCAGAATCATGATTTCTACACAGAGTTCACGAACTCATATGGAAGAAATTGACAGAACATGCTCGTTAAATTGTACATATTATTAGTATTTGCTTTCCCAGTTATACTGACGTGAATTTAGGTATCATAAATATATGTGAAGTAAGCAAGCAAGTACATTAATACCCTGTTTAACGCGGGAGATACGGTCCAATAAGTTCCTGCGCTATATGAAACAGCGCTAAACGAGGTCATATTAATAAGTAGATAATAGGCATATGAGAAACAGAACAGAGGATAAGAAAAGTTTTTAGTTTTTTTTTTTTTTTTTTTTTTTTTTTGTAACATTTATAGTTAAATACTTTTTTATTACATTAATTATAGTTTTATTAATTGCTAATATCGATTTTTGTTCATAAAACATTTATGAAAATCAAATAAAAGTTCGAGTAAGAAGTTATGTTTGTGATGAGGAAAGTTCCTTATTTGATATATTTTGTTTTTTGTGATGAAGTCATCTACTGTCGTTTGTCTTGTTTCGTTCAGTAAGCTGTTGTCGATAGCAAGATATTGCATCATTGATACTTCGTTTTGCCTTTGCCTTTTGCATTTGAATCATTTTGTATAAACTGATCCATAATTTACGTTATAGTGGCTAAACTTTTTTTATAGAAATCGCGTAATCCTGAAACGGCGTTAAGCGAGGTCTTACTGTATATAAAATTGTGACGGGAGCTCTGTTTGTCTGTATCAACTTTCACTGTTAGATGACAATGACGACTTATAAAATATTTATGATTACTAGGGCCGGATTTTCCCTACATGCCGCCCTGGGGCACCGTAAAAAATACTAAGCCATTACCTAAAACATTTTAAACTAAGATAATGATCATATCAAACAAGTTATGATCGTACCAAAAACTTTCAAAAATTGTGAATAACAAAATACCTTATTCTCTTTACTAAAAAATGTGTGTCAAATTCTAGACGTTAAAGTTTTTTTTCGCAGTTTTGTAAATAAAACTATTTATAATTTTACACACATTCTTAATAATGAGAAAACATACTTTATTTATAAATGTTTTCAACACGATCACGCTTTTCGAAAAATTTTCTATAATGCGAAATTTTTTTTCTCATAGTTCAAATTTTGCTGCCTCTGGACATTTGCCATCCTGGGCACTAGCTCCTAGTGTAAATCCAGCGCTGATTTGACTAAAAATCAAATGAAAAAACCGGTTATTGTAAAAATGCTTATGATTGTTAATTGCTATTTTGTTTCGTAGGACTTTATGAGGCGATATGTGATAATCCAGAATTAAACACTTTAGTGATTGATCTATTATTTTCTCATTTTAAACAGTTCTATGTTGAAGATGAAGATACATTACCACCCTTAAATTTCGATAAATGCACAATTTTAAAAGATGCTGATGTAATCCTGCAGGTGATAATGTTATTTGTTTTAAATAAACGCGTCTTGATTTTTTGACCCCGACTCTCTAAATCAAAATTAATAATAATAATATTTTGTAACTAAATGAAAATTTTTAAAACTAATAACAGACGTTTTAGTTAGCACTTAAGTCATTGTTCATTAAATCAGTGCTTCTAATTTTTCCCTCGCGCTTCACTGTTTTCAACCGTTTTACACTTTTAGCGATTTAGTTAGTTAAGCTGTGGTTGTGTCATCAGTGGAATAGAATAGAAATAGAATTTATGTTTTAGTAATAATAAAACATACAGCTGGTTTCACTATCCATTTATTAAAAAACCAACAAACTTTATGGTGTTTTGGCCGTTTCGGTTTAAACAATTCAGGTGCACAATTAAAACAATAATTTATAAACAAAATAACAGTGTATATAAATGTTTATAAACTATTGTTTTAATTGTGCACCTGAATTGTTTAAACCGAAACGGCGAAAACGCCGTAAAGTTTGTTTGTTTGTTAATAAATGGATAGTGAGACCAATCGTTTGTTTTATTATTACTAACAACTACAGCTATCAATCGAGCCAATCGTCAATTTATTTTTTAGTTAGAATACAAGGCAGATTTAGAAAAAATAAACAAAAAAACGGATAATTAATGTATATAAAACATTTTTAGGAACCATTGGGTGAATTAATATTTACTATTGGAATGGTGATTTCCAAAACGTCTGAGCAAACTGAACATCCAATTCGTAGTCTGAACCGTTTAAATGAAATGCTCGAATCGATCATAAAACGTATGATAAAATGTGAAATATTAAATTTCCAACTGGTGAGTTTATATTTAGTCATATAGTTCGGCTTGCAAACTCTAGATAGTGACTAATACAGGTATACTTCACAATATAATATAAGTGGCACAGTTTTTATGCGTGGGACTGGTATGCTTTGCTGTACTGTAATGACGACTCGCTCTATAGTATTTCAGAATCGCAGTATAATAATTATTTGCATTTGTAATGTCACAATATATTAAAAATGATATCTGGAAAATCATAAATTGATGATGATTTGGAAGCGAAACTTCTTTACGCAAGCTAGAGTCACAAATGCATTCCAAGTAACTAACTAGAATCATTGTTTGCCGGACATATGTATAGTTTAACTTTTGTAGTGTGTAGAAAAATTACATAGTCCATTTTTTTTGTTTTTGGTAGGATGATGGAACCGATGTTTTGGATATTTTACCAGAATGTCAGAAGAGACACCTAGAATTAAAACAAATTTTGACAGTATACGAGGCCCTTATGGGTTTTATTATACTTTCTTGGACGGAAAAAGCGGAAGGTTTTGGTCAGAAGTTGGTTAATTTATTTAAAGCTTATACGAGAATAACTGACTTTGTCAAGGTAATATTTGTATAAATGTTTAGTTACAATATTGACTTTTTTTCTTTTTTGCCCTTGGTAAGTAATATAAAAATGATTTGTCGAGAAAAAGGACTTTTTTAGTAAACACTTATTTGTTATTTATAGCGACGTTCGTCCCTTTCTTGGGACTTTTTCAAGCATTATAACTGTAATTGAATTATTAAAATACAAATTGTATTTTAATAATTCAATTACAGTTATAAAGTTTGAAAAAGTCCCAAGAAAGGGACGAAACGTCAGTATAAATAACAAGTTTAGTTACAATGTTTCTTGGTTGATTGTAAATGATAGGTGCTTGACAGCAAAGGTTTCTTGATTGTTCTGATTAGTAGGCGAGAACTTTGGGTCATTCATGCACGTCGTTCCGTCATTAATTTTTAAAAATGTGTAGGTAAACGGTGTTTTTTGAGGGTTGAATTCTGGTGATCTTCCCCTAACTACGGCCTTGACACAACACCCTCTATGCGAACTTAAAAAATTTCTATTAAGGTAGTTGTTGTGGTTAAGGCACACCGTCAGAAAATTCTTAATTTTTGTATACTTATTAAGGGCATGATAATACAATTACCCTGAAAATTTGAAGTCGGTCGACCGTATATATTCCGAGATAAATTTAATTAAAAATTGGATAATTAACATTGATTGTATACGATCTCTGTAGTTCTGAACCAGTTTCTTATTTATAAAAAAAGAACTAACTGTCAGAAACCTTCCAAAAACTGACCTTCTTATTATTTATAAATAACGGTTTACAGTTCAACAATTTATAGAAAAGTATACATGCATATGAATACTGTATGGGTTACGTTTCCACGGGTACAGTCTTGCGTACAAATTATGGATCACTTAGCTACAAGCTAGTATACTTTTGTGGCGCGTATAATCTGTAACTTTTTGACAATATTGTACCACGACAACTACCTCAAGGGAGCATCCATAAACCACGTAGCTCAATCAAGAGGGAGGAGGATCAGTTCAAAAGCTACGCTGAGCTACATATGGGGAGGGGGAAGTTGGAGTCAAGCTACGTAACTTTTTTCATGTATTTTATTTGGCACAATGAAAATAATTTGCAGAATAAGTTGAATATTTATTTTCAAGCATTGGTTAGTTTTATATTGTAACAAGACTGTTCTGTGTGGTGGTTTAAAACTGATTTATTTTCAACAAACGAAATAAGTACAAAACAGATAAACTAAAACGTACTTCTCTAGTATTAATGAAAAATGAACTAAACAATGAAATAAATTAAACAATGAAACAAACAAACTGATTCTTATAAATAATAACGCAACAATATCTATTTACACAATACACTACTTTACATACACACCAAAATTTATGTAATAATGCTATTTATGTTTGCTGTTCGCCGCGCGACTGCTTCTACTGAACGACTGTGCTCTGACTGTAGTAAGCAAGCAACTGACTGAATCGCCCCACACGCGCTGTATTTATAGGCGCGTACATTCCGTTCTCGATCATTCCAGAAACTTCTGATCAAGTTCGAGAAGCCTCTGTCATTTCCAGTCGCGTAACAATTGGGGGCGCGCTACAATATCTTAAAAAACAAGTTATTTTAATAGTTTATCAGAAAACACAAAATGTCTTCTGGACTTGATAATAAAAACTATGTTCCATCTGGGGTAGGGGAGTCACAGGAAAGACTACGTTAGGCTACAGGAAGGGAGGCAGGGGCTCCAGAGAGGCTGAAATAGAACCACGTGGTTTATGGACGCTCCCTATTGATTTAATATTACAATAAACACTATAAATATGGATTAATAAATATATTAATATTTCACAGACGATAAGTAAACCTAAGAAAGCTGAAGGAACTAAACGAAAAAAGGACGACTCTACCCAGAAAAAACAGCAGTCTATCAAAATGCAATCGTTTAAGAATCCTTCGACTGTTTTGAACATGCGGACTGTTCATAAATTTTTATGTTTATTGCATAAGTAAGTTTAAATAAAACAGACGAAGCATTGTCGCTGGCTCTCTAACTATAAAAGAACCACAACGACATCTCAAGCTGTCAATTCAGCTAGTAGAATAGGAATCACTGCTCTCGATAGATATTGGTTATAGATGCTCGACATTATAAACTCTTGGAGTTTAGTCTGAAGTAAGTTATTTCTTTTCATATAGAGAATCAGTGGAATGGACTTCGAAGGCACAAACATCGGTGTTAAAATCGAAACGAGAATTTCACCGTTATGTGATGCAAGTTACGCTGGAACTAATTCAGATGTTAAAATCGATGAAACCTGCTGAAATACAACACAACAAAACGCATTTAAAAGATTGCACCAAAGTGGCTCAAGTTTTGTACGAAAGATGCGTTAAAAGATTGAACGATTTTGCTAATTTCGATCGACAAACTGCAACGATGGCCACTGAAGTATTTTATAACATACTTACATTTGTTTCCACACATTATAAAAACTATTTTTCAGAGTTTTTATGTGAAGTCGGTAAGTCAGTTATTATCAAAGTGTAAAAGCCCCTTATACTCCAGTCAGTATAGACATTTTAATTTACAATAATTCGCATAGAGCTAAATATTGGTATAGGTTTTAGGTACACTATCACAAATAAAATATCAAAAGCCCCCACAGATCCTACATGTGCAAAAAAATTTATTCAAGGTCAAAGGCCAAAAATATCGGTTTTTTGCTTTTTTCTCGTAAGTGGTAAGTGTTATTATAAAAATAGGTCGGACAAAAGTTTTAGATCATGCAATTATCTACAAAAATTGTTCTTATACTTTTTTTTCTACGAATCACCATTCCTGAGATAGAGGGGGTTGTTGTAGCAAGCTTTGTTACAATAACCTCCTCTCTCTATAATAATGTATTGTTGTCTATCTCAGGAATGGTGATTTCTAGAAAAAAAGTGTAAGAACAATATTTGTAGATAATTGCATGATCAAAAACTTTTGTCTGATCTATTTTTATGATAACATTTATCGTTTACGAGAAAAATGCAAAAAAACGTTATTTTTGACCTTTGACCTTGAATTAAATTTTTTGCAGACGGACCGGTGGGGACATTAAACATTTTATATTTTGATAGTGTATCTAAAACCTGCGCCAAGATTTAGCTCTATGCGAATTATTGTAGACTTACCACTACACTTTTGTCTCTATTGACCGGGTTATTAATAAAACCGCGAACTCATTTCAGAAATGTATTGATAAATTTTTAACTCGTAAAAATCGTATTGGCATGATTCGTTACTGTACCTATTTTGTTTCTGTTCATAATTATAAATTGTAGGGTCGTTATCTTCCGACGAGACATTACCGGAGCAAATAGTAGTGTTTATGAACTGTTTTGAAAATCTTTTGGAAAATGTCGATGAAGAAGCTGACGACGAACAGGGTACCAGAAAAATGCCTGTAATGTTAATTAATTGTCTATCGCTTCTCATATCGCAAATCCCGGCTTCAGATAATGTTTATGTAGAACAGGTAACTATCAATTGTTTTCTGCTGTTTATTCTTCATCAATAATAAGCAATCTCGTATTCAGTTATTGATTGAGGGAGGTATGTTCTGGAAAAACGCAACAATTAAAAATGCGGTTAGCGAAAAGCTGTCATTTGTTTTTCAGTTTAGTTATTATTAGTGTATTTGCCATATGGCAACATACACTATTGGCGTCGGTCGGATGGCGGGACCTAGGGGTCGGACAAAAATTTCTCGACTTTTCATAACCTCCTAAACACTTTGGCACCATTTTTAAAAATGTTTATATATATATGTATATATATATATATATATATATATATATATATATATATATATATATATATTTATATACGTATATATATATATATATATGTGTACGCGCAATAACTTTCGAAAGAGTTAATTGATTTCAACGAAATTTGGCCCACGTGTTGAAATCCATCACCGCAAGAAGCCTATTTAAAATGGGCCTAATCGGGCTATTTTAAGGGTAGTTTTTAGGGGTTGAAAAATGTTTTTTGGCCCCAAAATACCGAAAAAATTCTCCGAATCGTTTCAAAATTGAAATTTAACCCTCTGGTAGTAATTAAAAAGTGTCCCCAAAATTTTAATAAAATCGGCCCGACAGGACCGGATTTA
The DNA here is from genome assembly GCA_034508555.1 of Venustoraphidia nigricollis. Taxonomy (NCBI): domain Eukaryota; kingdom Metazoa; phylum Arthropoda; class Insecta; order Raphidioptera; family Raphidiidae; genus Venustoraphidia; species Venustoraphidia nigricollis. The sequence goes on from JAVRKA010000020.1 coordinate 1,678,404, forward strand.
TAAATTTTATGAAAACACTAGTTTGCAGATAGTGACTTATTTATTGAAGGGTGTATTTAATTCGCTGTAGACATTGATAATAATATTCCAATTCAGAAAAAACATGTTACTTTAAGGGGTGTATTAAGAGGTTAAATTTTTTATTTTGCCCAAAAACAAACTTAATTTCACATAAAAGTATAAAACCACACGGTCCTATACAAGCAAATACACTATATTGTCGGCAGGGTTTTGGCACTGCGACCCGGGTTTTTTTTATTAATGTTGATCTAATTGTTTCTAATGGAATCTTTAAACGTGAATTTCACCCATTTTAAAACGTCAGATTAAACTGAAACTTTGCACACTTATGAAGGACCCATGACAATACAATAATTTAATAAGTTTCCCCCATATTCCGTACCAGGACCTTCAGGATAAAAAAACTTGAAAAATTACAGCAAGTAAGCTACCACCATAGTCAAATGCAATATTGTTTTTTAGTCTTATAATTAAAATAAGAGTTTAAAAAACTAAAACCACACGCTTGTTGTAGATATTGGACTGGCTAAAAAAATATATAGACGAGCATGAAACTCTGAACCGAGTGGTTGCAATCGCAGTTATAAACCTAATAATTAGTACGCAGTTACGCTGTCGATCAGATACAATAAAGAGTACTCAAGGCAGTGCCTTATACGATAATGTAGCTGTAAGACTGTGCAAATTAATGGGCACCATAGACCACGTAAATGACTTCTCCATTTTTTGTATACATTAGTCTGACAATATAAATAAAAAAACTAAGTTGATCAGTAAGTACCCGTATTTGACGACAAATGGCGTTGATGAGTGAAATTGACTTTACCACCGTGTACTGCAGACTTTTAAACGACCTCGTGCTGAGTTGTAAACACGGTATAAGAAAGAATGATAGTATATCTCTCACATAAAAAAGCGAGTTTTTTATTGGGCTAGTACACAGAGTCCGCGGAGTAGCGCTGCGAACTCAGCAGCAATGCTTGTGTATAAAATACAATGTTCAAAGTATATTACGCAACGCCAACGCATAAGTAAACCCGTTACGCATCTCTTTTAACACAGCAAGCATTGCTGGTGTGCTCGCAGCGCTACTCCGCGGGCTCTCTGTGTACTCGCCTAATAAGAGATTCACCCCGTCCACATATAAAAGAATATAAGATACACTACCATTCTTTCTTATATCGTGGTTGTAGATAAATTCATAGGCTAGGTTATTTTTGACAGCTAGTTGTATCATTCGTGTTTTGTATTTTTCAACAAAGTGGAAAAAGAGCAATATTGATCTGTAAATCGTTTTTTAAAAAACATGTGAAGAAATAAAACTGAAGTTGGATGCTGTCTATGGGGGCTCTTCACCATCTACGACCACGGTGAGATACTCGTATAAAAAATGATCGATATTGCTCTTTTTCCATTTTGTCGAAAAATACAAAACACGAACGATACAACTGGCGGTCAAAAATAACCTAACCTATGAATTTATCTACAACTCAGCACGAGGTCGGTTAAAAGTTTGCAGTACAGGATAGTAAAGTCAATGTCATTCGCCACCGCTATCTGTCGTCAAACACGGGTACTTATTGATCAACTCTCTACACATTCCAGGAACGGACCGATTGCCCTTTGCGTTTAAAAATTATAAACGAAGGCACAATGCTGCCAACCACCCAAGCATTGTGCGCAGTCCTGAAATCACAACTTGACGATGTTGATTGGGTAATTTGGACATTGAAAGCCGATCATAGTATGATTGTTTATAACGATGTCGACGGTTTGGAAAGTCGCAAAGAAAAATTGAAGTCAAACGAAAGCGACTTATGTTGTCACATGTGTCAAATCGTTGAAGTTGCTACAACTTTGAGTAATGTAGCAATTCCTACGGGGACTAGCTCTGACAGCATACTGAAAGTTTTGACGCATTTATATAATACGATGTCTTGTCTGACAAAGTATTTTATACTGAGAAGTTCAAAGGGGAATTTAGTGTTTCAACATGCAAGGTTGGTATTATGATGGTTGATCAATAAGTACCCGTGTTTGACGACAGGTGGCGTTGACGAATGACATTGACTTTAGCATCGTGTACTGCAGACTTTTAAATGACCTCGTGACCTCGGTGTGAAAATGGAGGTCAAGGAACCAACTGAATCGTGTTTTATCCAAAGCATGTGTGAGACTTCAGAGTAATATGTACCTGAGATCTTCCACTCCGCCCACTGCAATTTAATTGACGCAGTGTCGAACAATTAACAAACTATTGCTATTCAAATACAAGGGTTGATCGATAAGTACCCGTGTTTGACGCCATATGGCGTTGACGAATGACATTGACTTTACCATCGTGTACTGCAGACTTTTAAGCGACCTCGTGCTGAGTTGTAGATAAATTTATAGGTTAAGGTTATTTTTGACAGCCAGTTGTATCATTCGTGTTTTGTATTTTTTGACAAAATAGAAAAAGAGCAATATCGATCCGTAATTCGTTTTTTATACAAATATCTCACTGTGGTCATAGATGGTGAAGGAACCCCATAGACAACATCCAACTTCAGTTTTATTTCTTCCCATGTTTTTTAAAAAACAAATTATGAATAGATATTGCTCTTTTTCCATTTTGTCGAAAAATACAAAACACAAATGATACAACTGGCTGTCAAAATTAACCTAACTTATGAATTTATCTACAACTCAGCACGAGGTCGTTTAAAAGTCTGCAGTACACGATGATAAAGTCAATTTCACTCGTCACGCCATCTGTCGTCAAACACGAGCACTTATTGATCAACCCTCATACATAGTTAATTGAAACGTTTGAGGATTTTGTTTAACTATATTGATTTGATTATTTTTACAGATTTGAGCGAGTTGTAAAATTAGCTGGGAAACAATTGTTGACAAATGTTTACAACATGATATTGTACATCGAGGAGAGTCAACAACAAGAAGATAAACCGTCGCAACAAAAGAAGAAAAAGTCTTCGGATCCGTCACAATTGAAGAGTAAAGTTTTACGCGAGACGCGTCTAATACCGAAAGTGATTTATGAAATTGAACAGTTTGGAAAATGCGTGATTCAGTTGTCAAAAAAAACAAATGAAGATCTTATGAAATATATGAAGCACGGTACGTCGAGGGATTTTAAAATTAAGGCGCCGGCTTTGCAAAAAGCGTTGGAGAATTTAAATAACACTGTTCTGAACGCGACCGTTGATAATGATAATGAATCAGATGTTTCGAAAGATAAAAGTAATGAAGATTTAGATGATAAAAATGACAGCGATGCGACAACCAATGAAACAAATGCACTAGAAGATGATGATGTATCTAATAATGAGGAACCTGAAAACGTTTTAAATGAAAATTCGGATAATGATAGTCCTGAAATTTTCGATGATAGTGACGCAGAGAATGTTCCTCCGAGTAAAAAACGTAAAATATAATCTTGTGTTTGAGTCTTTTGTTTTTTTTTTTTCAGCAAAAATATACAGATTGTATCAACTCAAAGTAGTCCATAGGGCACTCTGTGTGTAAGACAGAGCACCATACACAAACGATAAGCAAGAGTGAGATAAATGATCGCTAATAGGTAGTAATTACTGTGGTTACTGTAAAATAAATTTAAATAAACGTCTTTGTTTTCTAAGTAAAAATAGCCATTTTATCAATTAATTTATTACGTCGGCGGTTGAATTACCACCATAAAACCATTTAATTATTTGGATTTTTTCGTGAACAGTATAAATAGCCATTTTATCAATAATTTCGGTAGTGACTACAGACTGTCATTAATTGATAAAATGGCTATTTTTACTTAGAAAACAAAGACGTTTATTTAAATTTATTTTACAGTAACCACAGTAATTACTACCTATTAGCGATCATTTATCTCACTCTTGCTTATCGTTTGTGTATGGTGCTGTGTCTTACACACAGAGTGCCCTATGGACAGCTTTGAGTTGATACAATCTGTATAGTCCGGGATACAGGCCTATTTTTTTTAATGATTAGTAACAGGCTTGATTTTTGCCAGTAGCTTGCTGATGACGAGACGCCCAAGATTTCTATCTTTGAAAATTCTCGGAATTGGTGTTCACTGACGGGCCTGACTGTCTAACAAGTTGATTTTATGATTTCGGAAATTTTATTAGTAACAATAAGTTTGTTAGTTTAATCAATAAATAATGTGATAAAGAGCCCAAAAACACTTATGTCCTACAAAATAAGTGATGTCACCGACGGGTCCCCCACCCCCAACAAGTACAAATAGTGGAAAAAAAAATAATTACTAGTAACAAGCTGATTTTTTTACTATTAATTAATCATTATATTTATCATTTAAAGGTCACATTGTCCTACAAATTCAATAGTGTGATTTCTCAGTCCTACGCTCTTAACTGGTTAATTTCATGATAACATTTTTATCATTAGTAACAAGCTCATTAATTTTTTTTCCGTAGAGCACTAGCAAAAATCTAGCCTGTTACTAATCATTAAAAAAATAGGTCTGTATCCCGGACTAATAGTAAAATCTCACTAATCCAGCCAGTGGTAGTCTAGTACTAGTAGTACGGCGGTTTTCTTCAGCAGCATTAGCTGTCCTTCAATCTAGTATCAGTAATTCATTCATCACCTGGTGTATTCCAGCGTATTTACGTTGTTTTCCTGTGTTTTTCCAGTAATCCGATAGCATTGGATTAATTGGACTACTATATTTAGATTTCAGATATAAATAATTTTTCTTCAAGATTTAAACATTTAGTTAGTATTTGAGTTACATTTTCATTTTCAATAAAATCAAAATGGTCGTCTATTACGGTCCTGATTTGTGATCAAGTAGAAATAGCATAATAAAGGGGGCTTAATCGGAATAAGTGCCCAAGTTTTGAAACTTTGACCTTTGGAAAATGAGACAAAATGTGATTGCAACCGATGAGACCGTCATTTTGGCATAATGGCTCAAGAAAATAGTTTCTTTGAAATATCTCGGTTCAAGTGCATCATAGGTTAAAAATGTTTGCATGAAAATAAAATAGTATTAAATTTTCTACAAAATATGTTTTAAACATGTTTTTAACTGAATAGTTTGGATGCAGGACCTGTGCAATTTGCAAAGCCGAATATTATTGGCAAAATTATGATTTTTTTTTCCAATTTGCCAATAGTTATTCAATCTCGACTAAATTTTGTATGTTTATTTGAGATGTGTTTACTTAATGATTCTGAAATTTTTTGCCTTTCGCCTGATGCAAAACAAGCATATGGAAAGTTTCGGAGCGGAATTTTTAAAACGAAAAATAATGTAAATAACGTACTCAAAGTTTTTGTATTGGGAAATATATGTATTTCAATAAATATTTCAACAGATAACGATCTGTACTGACACTCGGAAAATTCGAGGGAAAAACCCAAACCGAAAATATTCAGTTTAGAGAAAAATGTATGACATATTTTGTAGAAAAATTAATTCTATTTTATTTTCATTAAAACATACTTTGCCTTGAGGTATCCAAAACGAGATATTTCAAAGAAACCGTTTTGTGCGCCATATTTCTATTAGAACGACTGGCAATCATGCTTTGAATTTTTCTCATTTCAATCAGGGCATTGAAATCTACAAATTTGCAGTTTCAAAACTTCTGCACTTATTCGGATCGAAATCTAACTAATGATAGGACTAATCTGGGAATTGGTAAAAGTTCGTTGCGTTTTCAATTTAATACTAAAAAAATAATAAAATGATGTGATTTGATGCTAGGTGCAAATAATCCTGGTCGTTAACGGTCTAAAAAAATATAATAGTTTAAGGATCATTAAAGTTGAGAATAGTTTTTCTATGGCTCATGTATTTTGACCAAAATTCAAAAAGTGAGTCATTATAATACGGTCCGCTAATGAAGCGGCAAAGCAATGGAATAATAACTCAATGGGCATCCTCATTTTGGAGCAGAGTAATATGTAGCTTTACGTTATTTCTGAAAGTATGGGCTATTTGTCACCGAAATAATTATGTCAATTGGATTTGTGGTTTTCGAGTTTTGAGGTAATGCAAAATTAATAAATTAAAAAGAAAATTCGAATACATTACAAATATATTAAATAGAAAAAAAAAGATACAGAAACAATTCAATGCTGCCAGTTTCGACATAAACTCCGTAACGAAACTTAAAACTATTGAACGGATGCCGTTCTCTGGTATAAATATAATTGATAGTATTCTATAACATAATTATTTAATACAAGTATTGTTCTTTGTAATGATAAAATATTAAAAAAGTGTACTTCTTAGTAGTAAAACATTCTACTTTGTAATATTATTTTAAATCGTATGTCTGTACTGCAAAACTGTTGATAGTTTATGAACACGTTTCACGTGAACTAAATGATTTCTATGAACGATGAAATATGATTGTATTACAACAGCCATCGAGCTGGAAATAAATATCTCTTGTACATTTATTTTAAGTTATGAAAACTTATTTTGATTACGACTCCTTAAAAAAGTGGTTCTAAAACATAGATATCTATGTAAAATTGTATCTCGATTTACGTAATTTTTGTCCGCCCCATTTGTCGCATAACTGGAGTATCGCTATACTTATTTCGAATCTATTGTAGCGGCGCCAAAACTTACATCCCTAGGAAGCTAGGGTAGCCCTTCGAATAACTAACTAAACTATTTTTATCGATATTGTCCAGTTTTGTAGTACAGACGTGAGGTGTTGAATCAGTCGGCATTAATAACAATATAAGGCTTTGTTTGTAATGAACAGCAAATTAAAAACGTGTTAACATATAGTAAAAATCAAATTATATTTTATGTTAGTGTTACTTGTTCCAAATTAAGTGCAACCCGTATTCTTATACTCAATACGATTTTGTTTCGAGCTTTAAACAAATTTACATTAAATGAACATAATTAATTATTCCTTGTTCCCTGCTTTCAGCCAGTGACACATATTTGTATGCTCTAACAAATTAGAAAAAAAAACTTAAATATTTAACTTCAATATTAAAAACACATTGATGCTGGGTTGCAGAAACGATTGTCAAATAATTTGAATTGACAATGACCTTAGATTGTGAACACACATATTTCCCCATAAGAAAAGTATTGTACAATTTTAAATCGATTCTGTTCGAAAAATAATTGATCGATTGAAATGATATTTTTTTTAAACTGTATGTGTATTTGACATAGTTTTTTGCATAATTTTTACTTCGAAAGGACATTTTTCTACGCATTTTAATTAGAATTTGACTTGAACAAACGAGCTTTTTCTGTGTCAAGCATTTATTTTTGTGTGAATACCATCTAATGTTGTACATGACAGGGAGTTTTAATGCGACATTAGACTGCTCTTGCATGTGTGAAAACTAATATTATTATATTATCACATCTAAGGTCATTGTTAAATCCAATTTTTGACAATGTTTTATGCAACCCAGCATAATTCCATACGTGTTACTGGCAGTGAACTATAGTTTGAATACGCCTAGTATTTTCTTCAGTGTAGATATTTTGATTTATTGAAAAGTATAGACTTATTATTACTGGACGTAAAAAAACTGTATAACTGGTTTAAGCAACAAAATCAAGTGGTCTGTTAAATCCGCCTTTTCGATTCATATACTGTCTGTATTTTCTTTTTAATATAACATGCACTTCACCAACGTCATTGCCCGAAACTTTTTTCCCTTTTGTTGTATCAAAATTACAAAATCCCATCATTCTCATCATTTCTTGTTCCTCAGGGCTCTTCCCCTCTAGGTCTGCTTCCGTAATAGGCGGGCGTTCAGCTACAGGTACTTTGTTCTTCCCTTTCTCTCTACTCCTGTCTCTAGATCTCGAACGGGACCTAGAATAATCCCGTCTATGTTTACGGTCTCTTTCTGTTGAACGTCTTCTCCTATCCCGAGATCTCGATCTTTTCTTACGTCGTTCCCGATCTCTTTCTCTCTCAAGTCTATCGCCTCTATCTCTGTCACGTTCTCGTCGACGTACTGGTGAAATAGAACGACTTCGCCCCATTAAAAAATCTGAAATAAAAATTACGAATAAATGTAGAAAAAAAATACTGTTGTAAAAAAAATATTTCTCACTAACCTTTTTTAATAGTATTTTTTTTTTAAATGCGATTTTTTCCCTAAAATGTCAGCTATAAAAACACAAAAAATGACATTTTTCTCGAAAACTCAATTGATAATATAGTTATAACTAAGTACGATAGATGGCAGGCAACTTCAAAAATTTAGTAGGAAAAACAGTTTATAAAACGTAACAGAAGGTAGAGCTACTATATTTATACTTTATTTATTTTTAAATAATGCTTTATGATTAAATAAAACGAAATAATCATGTAAATTAAATATCAACTGGAAAAATATACATCGAATTAGAGCAGTTTTGTTTTTTGCTCTGAAGTTATACATTTTAAAACTCTTTTTAAAGTATTGATCGTTTATGCAGAGTGCGATTGTACCGATAGAACATACGCATCGTTAGCGGATCAACTTCCTTGTCTTGTACCGTGGAGTGCGGGTAAAAGATACATATTTTGTGTCGTTGAAAATTATCGCTGGTAAAGTTTAATAGGTAAGCTAATTTTGAGTTATTTTCGTAGTTTTTAATATACACATTCTGAAAACCTTGCTTCTTATGTCGGCTTTGGCGTATTTTTTGTGATTTTTCATCTGAAATTTAGTAAAGGTAGGGGTGTGTCATTTTGTTCTCTTCAGCCGGACAGCCGCTTATTTAAGTAGCATGGCGTGCTTATGATCACGTTTAATGTCCGACAGTCGGGTTTTCAATTCAACGAATTTCAATTTTCAACATACTTAAATATTATATTCTTATATGCTATTGTACCCTGAAATTCTGTCATATGCTTATATTTTTATGTACATCTGTTAAATATAATCATAATGGTCATTTTTTTATTTGGCCTATTTGAAGCCGCATCACATTTTGTTAAAACAGTGTACTGATATCGAATTTTTTCAGTTTATGTATATAAAAAGTAGTTATTATCGTATTTTCTTTTATAAAATAAAATCTCGATACCAAATCGTTATTGTTTGTTGATATCGTAAATTTTTAAAGGATTTTTCGAAATAATTAAAAATGTTATGTTGAATGAGGCGAAAATTAAATCGTATAATGGGGAGGAAATATTTTTTTGGTTATTTTTGTGTAGTTTATTAATCATTTAATTATGACTGTACAAAGTACAAGTGGGTAATTCAAATATTGTACATCGGTATCACGGCGTATTCTCAATCAAGAATATGTAATGCAGTAGATGAAGAAATAGTGGTGTGGTGGTTACTGAATACTGACTAGTTAGTTTAGTTCGTAACTGCCGTTGGTGCGGTTTGGATTAATCGAGATTCGTTCGCGTTATCTTATCGCAATAAAAAATAAAACAATTGTGCCGGATATTGTTCTACAATTTTGATTTTGAAAAGTTTTTTTTGTGATTATAAATATTATGGCTTGATAGTTTTTTTTTGAGTTCCGTTATTTTTGTGATTTTAAAGTGCTAATTACTACAACAATTGGATTACTTATATTATCGCCTTTGCAATCATCAGTATGTATTTTGTATTGTTTTTTAATACAATTTCTGTTTTTAATTGCTAGTTGAGTACTCCTAAAATTTAAATTATCACTCGAGCCCTAAAAATGTTGGAATTTTATTGCGTGCTGGATGTTTTTTTTCGTGCAAAACATTTCTAATTTTTGAGTAGCTATAATAGCTACTTATGAGAGATACATTTTTTTTAGAAATGACAGATTATTTTTTATGAAAAGTCCCATTAAATTAATAATATAAAAGAGTTTTTATATTCCATAACACATCACCAAAAATTGGAAAATAATTATCTACTCGTGTTTTAATGTAAGACCCTAATGTGTTTTATTTTCCGCCCAAAACATCAAAAAATGATTGTAGATACGGATTGAGGATGTAATAGTTTTTTTAATCTCACCGTAGATGTTTTTGTATTTTTAAATTTGAACTGTAAATGTTTTATGAAATGACCCTGAGTCATGTCTAAATTTGACTACTGATTGAATAAATTGCTAGATTAGTGTTGCGAACGTACTTTTATAGCACGTATTATTACATTATGTTTTGTGTGTTTATTTATGTTGGATACCTACAGCCTTTACCCGCGGCTTTTCTGCGATTATTTTAACAGAAACGAATAATACGCTTTATCTTTATTTTACCTGATTGTAGCGTTAAGGCTGTCGGAACGCTCTGAATTTAAGCCAAAAATAGAGTTTCGGCTGTCGACTGATTGTAGACTTATTCGTCAACATTCTGCAAAAATTCTTTCTCTATAAGGAAGATAAAGGACAAATCTAGGTCTCTAATGGACTACTTTTGTAATTTATGTACGATTTACTAAAAAAAAATTGCATTAATTGTGCTAAAAAAACACACGTTTTCAATGTCACACTATGACCTTATTCGTACTTATTTCACAAAACTGCTCCATCAGAAACCTAAAGTGACTCTTCCTTTTTCGGAAAAGTTTTTTAAATCTTCAAAATATTTACAAAAATTAGAGTAATCAATTGACAGCGGCACTCTTGCAATAACATTTTTTAGCCTCGTAGTTGGCACCAGCCGAAAATTGAAACGTGCGGATGATTTGAGCGAGACAGAGCTAAAGAAGGTCACACCCACAATATGTCTTTTGCCTACCTCGCCCCTTCCGCTGGGTCTCAGCGCAAATAAAATTCTGAGCGTTCCGACAGCCTTAATATCATCTAACAGACGACTTTCAAACCAGTACCTCTGTATAATTCTTTGAGCATTAAATTATTTCTGACTCTAATATGCGTAGCCGGATAAAAAGTATGTTTTTGATAGCGATAGATTGATATAAAACCGGTTTAGGCGTTCTTGGGCGTTGCTGGTACAGAGAGACAATAATAAATCGCACGTAGAAAACTGCATCCAGCGCATATAAGTCTGTGATCTTTTTCGAATGAGAATATTATGAATCACACTTATTTCAAATGATGATAATAAATGTAAATTAGTGTTGCATTAAAGAGGTCTCAAGGAGTTAATCTTCACTCTATTGATGTAAATAATACGGTTGTTAACAGTCACGACGAACTGACCAATGGCTGACTACTTGTAAAAAAATTGCCGAAAGTGACATGTACATAAAAGATTACCAACAAATTATGTAATAAATGCATAGCTATCCAGTTCGACTTCGCTCGGGTATAAATAGCTATTTTCGTTTACTGCTCATCTCCCTTTGCCGTAGCGTAAATGTATTATATTTTATCTCTATTAGGTACTCACCAAGTAGGCGTTTTAACCCGTTTTTCCCGCGTTTTGAATAAATTTTATATTATGTCGCAGGATAATTAAAAAAAATAGGATTTTCGCGAAATCCCAGGAAGATTTCAAAACCTGGGTAATTGGAATCCGGTTTTTTGCAAACATCTTAGGCTTTTCGCAAAAATCCGATTTTTTAAATTATCCTCCGACATATATATTTTGTGTAAATAGTGTTTCATAACAGCAATTTTTTAAATTAAGTGTTATTTTTCTGTTTAAAATAATGCAGGTTAACAAACTTTATGAACATAATTACAATTTTTTTTAAACGCTGCACTGGAGCAAACGTACAGAGTTTCAATTTTGGAACAATGAAAGAAACGATCTATCCAATTCTCGAGTTTTTTTTTTTGCTTATTGCTCAACCTCCTTTAGTAGAAGCGCGGTTATATTATACTAGCGGCCCAGTCCGGCTTCGCCCGGGTGTAAATGTAATATTATATAGGATATAAAAGATGAGAATCACTTTCATTAAATTCTCAACGTGTATTGAATTTGCGCGAATTCAATCGCTTTTATTTGTGAATGCTCAAAAATCGAAGAAAAATCTTATTTCCCAAAAAGAAATTTAAAAAAAACTTTGAACGTGTCGCGGGACACGCGTTTGGAACGAAATCTCTTTCGTATGAGACGTTTTTCGTAACGCGTTTTATAGAATCTAAAAACACCCGGTATAATCTAAAAACATCCGGTGTAATCTCGAAACACCCGGTATAATCTAAAAACATCCAATATTTTCTAGCAATAAATATAGCCTATGTGACTCAGGGTGAATGTAGCTTTCTAATGGTGAAAGAATTTTTTAAATCGACACAACAGTTTTTGAGTTTATTCAGTACAAACATATATACACACAAAAATACAAATCTTTCCTCTTTATAATATTAGTATAGACTATCATTTTACCTAATGTATAAAAAGACACTATAATGAAAGTTTTTGAGTTAACTAACTGGCACATAAATATTTTGAAAATTGTTATTTTGGCAAAGTTGTTTGGTCAATTACAGACAAGGTTACGATTAATTGATGTATGACATTTTGAAATAAAAATATAATATATAAACATTAAACACGTACCTTTAACAATCAAAGAAAGCATAGTTACTTCTTACCACAACAGATTTATTCATTGAATGTACATTTCGAGAGCAAAGCTCCCGTCTTCAGCAAACACTACCATTTACATTTAATTAAAAATTTAATATCCGCCCGTAAGAATTTAATTCTAAGATTATATTTAAAAAATAAATTAAGCTCGTTTGGCCGAACAGCCATATTAATATATATATATTATGAGCACTGTGGTTGAAACAATAACAATCAAAGAAAGCATAGTTACTTCTTACCACAACAGATTTATTCATTGAATGTACATTTCGAGAGCAAAGCTCCCATCTTCAGCAAACACTACGTACCTTTAGTCCACACTTAAAAATTAAAGCAAGTAGAGCTGCTCAGAACCACATACAGAAATCAGCTGACGAAAACTATAGTCCACACCCTTTTATAGGCATTAAACCAAAGAGATAAACCTAATCATTGATTTTGAAGACCTCAAAATGAAGGTATTAAATTATTACCTGATACATTTACGTTTCTGAAAGGTTTGGAATATTTTAGTATTGATATTTAATTTACCTGTTTATACCTAAACTTTGGAGATATAAAAAATAGGTAATAACTTTAACTATCGAGCGTCTGTAATCTACAATCTTGACTATATAAATTAAAAAAAAAACGGTGCCTGTACTGTACGCGCGGCAGAAGTTATACTTCTTTGGCGTGATCGCAATAATTGATATTAACATTTTAGTTAAAGATGTACATCGATAAAATAAAATAGGATGTGTAGGGAGATGATTAGTTAAAAGTTAGCCTGTTCACTTCGAGTAGTACTTATTCACTTTGGATAATAGGTGGACAACTCCATCAGCACATTGTAACAGAGAAATGAGACGTATCATCTATGAATACAATGTAAAACTATACTGCATCGAAGAGTCAATTATCGATTATTAGTGTATTTGCCATATGGCAACATACACTATTGGCATCGGTCGGATGGCGGGACCTAGGGGTCGGACCAAAATTTCTCGACGTTTCGTATCATTCTAAGCGACTTGGCACCATTTTTGAAAATTTTTATATATATATGTATAACTTTCGAAGGAGTTAATTTATTTTAACGAAATTTGGCACACATGTTGGAATCCATCACCGCACGAAGCCTATTTAAAATGGGCCTAATCGGGCTACTTTAAGGGTAGTTTTTAGGGGTTGAAACATGTTTTTGGGCCCAAAAATACCGAAAAAATTACCAGAATTGTTTCAAAATTGACATTTAACCTTTCAGTGGCAATTAAAAAGTGCCCCTAAAATTTTAATAAAATCGACCTAACAGGACCGGACTTACTCATTTTTTGAAAATACTAATTTGCAGATAGCGATTTATTTACTGAAAGGTGTATTTAATTTGGTGTAGATGTTCGATTGATAATAATATTGCAATTAAAAACAAAAATGTTTTAAGGGGTGCATTAAGGGGTTAAATTTTTTATTTTTCCCAAAAACAAACTTAGGTTCACATATTAAAACCGCACTGCCTGTATTAGCAAATACACTATATTGTCGGCAGGGTTTTGGCACTGCGACCCGGGTTTTTTCAAATTTACCGATACACGTAGTACATTCATATTAAATTAACAACTAACTTCATGATGTCTCATTTTCGTTACATGTTGCGTGCGCAACTTCCGTAACAGAAAATTTTACCCCGATGCGCCAAAAGAAATATAACTGAAAATTGAACATAACCTCCACGGAATCGTCCATCCAGTTAGCTAGAGATCAATGGTTTATATATCTGCATGTTGTATGACTTTTGTATTACATCTCTGACTCTGTGATGATCTCATCGCTCAGCTAGGAAAGTTGTTTATGTGCAGCGCCCCACGGCGACCAGAGCTGTTTCGCTCCGCTGTCCAATATTACGTAGACGATAAATGCGCGCCCGACTTGACTTACCGCTCGTGTGCCAAATTGTTCTACACGTTTAGCTGAGCGCCTTTTGTTTACTTTTTTAACACGCTTTTATTAGCTTCACCTGTATGTTTGTAAAGGAACCTTTGAACGTGAAATTCACCCACTTTAAACGGTCAGATTAAACTGAAACTTTGCACACTTATGAAGGACCGATGACAATACAATAATTTAATAAGTTTGTCCCATCATCCTGACCAGGACCTTCAGGATATAAAAATTACAGCAAGCAAGCTAACACGCTGTACAGTGACGTACGTGGTGTTGCCTACCCCATAGCCAAATGCAGTGTTGTTTTTTAGTCTTATATTTAAAATTAAATTTTAAAAAAACTAAAAATACGCTTTTATGAACTAAAAAATGCAAAATAATTTGAACAACAAAATTAGCTTTACTACAGAAAACGTGGACTGCTTAATATCGGTAATAATTTTCTCGTTTATTAGCTAATTTTAAACGCAGAGCTTTTATGAAAGTTTAAGTAGATAGCACCTCAGGTTTTTTTACAGTAAAGCTAATTTTGTTGTCAAATTATTGTGCATTTTTTAGTTCACAAAAACGTGTTGTTTGAGTTTTTTTAAACTCTAATTTTATTATAGGGTTCTCATCCGTTTAGAATTTGGATTAATGGCATTTAGTAGTAAAATAAAAATGATTTGTCGGGAAAAAGGACTTTTTCAGTAAACACTTATTTGTTATTTGTAGGGACGTTTCATCCCTTGCTTGGGACTTTTTCAAGCTTTATAATTTATAATTATTAATAATTCAATTACAGTTATAAAGTTTGAAAAAGTCCCAAGCAAGGGACGAAACGTCGCTATAAATAACAAATAAGTGTTTACTTAAAAAGTCCTTTTTCCCGACAAATCATTTTGATATTAATTACCGAGGACAAAAAAGAAAAAAAGTCGGTATTTAGTAGTGTCGCTGAAGTTTTAGATATTCGAATACGACACACAGAAAACGTGTGGGCGTTTTTGAAAATGCAGTCTAATTTTTAACCAACTTCAAAAATAAAAGCGGTTATTAAATTTAGAAAAAAAATCCAGCCAATTGGGCGACAGGACCATTAAAACTGTTTACATTTGGTATGTTATAAATAAATATAATTTCTTTATTTATGAAATGAAGTTGCTTGCTATACTGTTCAAATTTTTTTATTGAAATAAATTACAACGTTTCAGCCACTTTTGTGGTCCTTTTCAAGTTTTAACTGCGTCAAATAAATATATCTATTACTCAATTAAGTTAGCAGGAAAGTGGACAAATTGATGTAAATCAATAAACCAATTATTAATTTAGCGACGTTTCGGTCATTTATTTGATCTTCATTAGGCATCTATAAAGTATAGCACATGTTAAAATTAAGTACACAACCAAATATACAAATGTTTATGCTGTGTTTGTAAACATTTGTATATTATTTGGTTGTGTACTTAATTTTAACATGTGCTGTACTTTATAGATGCCTGATGAAGATCAAATAAATGACCGAAACGTCGCTAAATTAATAATTGGTTTATTGATTTACGTCAATTTGTCCACTTTCCTGCTAACTTAATTGAGTATGTTTGAAAAAAAATATGGAGGCAAGAATTTCCAATATCTATTACTGTTGGTAGAGTCAATTTGGTTAAATATAACTTCTGTTCACGTGACGCGGGTAACAAATATATTTGCTACTCGTTTCCATGGTTACATAATATGGTTTCACATGTAAACATTAATCAAATCATGCTTGTCAGCTATGTAACCAATTTATTTTTGACAGATCTTCAGAACAAAAGAACAGCTGATTTTTTAAAAATATTTCCATAACTAAAAAAATTAGTAAATATTTTTTTTTGACAAAACTCTTGGAAAAATAAATAGAACAGTAATCCGTTATGAAAAATTTACTGTTATAACGGGAGGAATAACAATAATATACCTCATATCTCTTCTGGGCTTGCGCCGATTTTTCTCATAAACAATAGGGCTCTTTGTATTTGCATATCAAACATCCTCCCAAAATTTAGTTTCAATCCGCTCATCCGTTTGACCTGTATCGTGTTCATAGGCAAATAGACGCACCGACTTTTTGGGTTCGGGGGACACCAAAACGAAAAACTGTTGCAAAATTTTGAAAAGTGAATTTTGACCTAAATTAGTATCAATCGACTTTTGGAGTTTGAATGGTAAAAAGTATTTATACCCGAATTAAAACCATGTGGCACTCAAACTTGACGAGTATTTGGGCCACTTTTTATCAGACCACGATACAATTTCTGTCAAAACTGTCACTAATGAGAGCATTGCCGCGGGTATAGGCTGTAGTTTCAGGCTCTTCATTTTGCAAAAATCGGGCGCCATTTATCTGACTTGTTTTGCAACGCAAACGACGTGCATTATTTGCTCTTTGTTCTCGCGGTTCCGTGTGAAAGTGAAAACGTGATATTCTGTTTTTGTGTACGATTTTATGTAAAGTGCGAGGCTGGCTCATTCTAAATGGATTTCAGAAGTATCACAACTATATATAGAAGATAAATTAATATTATACATTGTCAGTCGTTGAACTTTTGCGTTACGGTAAAATGTGGGAGTCACTTTATAGTTTTGTACCTATGTTTCATGTCTTACGCCAGCGTTTCTCAAACTAGATTATAGACGCCCGAAAGCAGAGGTCATTAGTAGTTTCACCTGTATGTTCGTTTGTATGTATCTTGTCTGTAATAGAATCTTTGAACGTGAAATTCACCTATTTAAAAACGTCAGATTAAGGTAGTTGTCGTGGTACAATATTGTCAAAAAGTTATAGATTATACGCGCCACAAAAGTATACTAGCTTGTAGCTAAGTGATCCATAATTTGTACGCAAGACTGTACCCGTGGAAACGTAACCCATACAGTATTCATATATGCATGTATACTTTTCTATAAATTGTTGAACTTTAAACCGTTATTTATAAATAATTAGACGGTCAAAAAATGTTTCTTATTTTTTTGAACTCATAACAAATACATTGAAAGACTGTCAGTTTTTGGAAAGTTTCTGACAGTTAGTTATTTTTTTATAAATAAGAAAATGGTTCAGAACTACAGAGATCGTATACAATGTTAATTATCCAATTTTTAATTGAATTTATCTCGGATTTTATACGGTCGATCGACTTCAAATTTTCAGGATAATCGTATTATTATGTCCTTAATAAGTATACAAAAATTAAGAATTTTCTAACGGTGTGCCTTAACCACGACAACTACCTTAAACTGAAACTTTGCACACTTATCAAGGACCGATGACAATACAATAATGTAATAAGTTTGTCCCATTAGTCCTGGTGAGAAGACCGCAGTTTTATTTAATAATCTTTAAAAAGCAAATAAACACACAAATCTGGCTGTTTATTATTAGTAAATTAGATAACGATGACTAAACATTCATTGTTAATGTTTTTTCTTCAATAATTATTGAAGAAAAAACATAATTTTTTAGTGAGTTACGTTATTTGTGCATATTGATTATAATCAATATGCACAAATAACGTAAATCACTAAAAATAACTTTTTTCAACACCCGTGTCGCTATTAGTGTGAAATTTACACTTGAAATGGCCGTTTGAAGCGGACTTAGCAAGTTTTCGCCGTTGATTTTGAGGAATATGGACATAGCGGTATTACGTCCATTAAGAGACTAGCATTGTTGAGATGAATAGAACTTATGTATCCAGCCTAAAGAGTTTTTTTTTTCCTTTAAAAAATGATACCAATATCGCAAAAACGTCAAAAAGTGGACTTAGCAGCTTTACTCTCTTAGCCGACGATATATGAGTTCTCTGATGCTGTAAAAAATGCCGCACATACCCGAATTGTTTGAGAACATTTGGTGATAGAAAATAACAATAATGAATTGTAGTTCTTTAATAAGTATAAAAATGTCGCATGATTAAATTTTCCTTCCGTATTTGCACAGCGCATTTAAATGTTAAGTCATTGTAAAAAAATAAATTTTGGTCCGTGGGAGTCTCGTGTTACTGTGACACAAAAGAGAAATTGCAATGTTTTGATATGTAAGAAATTACATTTATCAAGCTCTAAAGCGACGACATTTGCGCAAAACATGTGCCAATTTCTCAGTTTTCACTCCTTTATTCGCATTAACGTCGAAGTTGTCTCCTCAGCTCTTGTTTGATTTTGAGTTTTTGGTAAATTTACATGTTTTCAAGTCCTATGACAGACATTTTAATATATGTCTCTTAATAGAATAGTTAGCAGGGATTGACATAAAAATTCTTCTTGGGTTTCACATATAAAATACTCACAAAAAATACTGATTGCACCTAGGAACCAAACCACTGAGTCGATTTTGCTGAAATTTTGAATACGTATTCAGGGCGGACACACGTCGAAGCGAATTCGCCAAATCGGTCATAACTCAAAGAGGAAGTGACCCCTTAATATCTATCAAAGCAGTTTAAAAACTGGAATGTATTTTTTTCTATAGAAAATGACTTGAATGTTTTTAATTAAATTTCATACATGAATGCTACCTTAGCCCATACCATTATGAGATGACATTAGTAGTTAGTTTGCCCAACCAATAGGGATGTTGACTATTTTTGGGAAAGTGTTTTAAATCGTGCATAAGTACCTAATATAGCCACAAATATGTATTATTTTTATATACGACTCAAGTCTTAAAAATCATGTATTTTAAATTCCGTTTCAAATTTCGGTCCAAAACGCCAATACTTGTCATCCGGTCATACCCAAAAGAGGCTCAGAAGTTTACACGGGAGCTACCATTCTATAGTTTCGTAGCTGTCGCTATAGTTGCATGTAATTTGACGTTTCCTATAAACAAATAATGATAAATTACACACTAAATATTAACCAAACTATGAAGTCTTTGACAACGTCTGATGCTTGTACATGACTCCGTGACGTCATGCGCTCTGATTGATGTCCGTTGTCACGTGACTTGAGAGTGATTTTATTAGGTTTTATTTATTAAATATTAATTAAATTCCTTAAAAATAAGGAAAAATATTGTGTTTATTAGTATTTATACCATAGAAACTACCACTTAACGTTAAAGTTGTGTTTTTATTTGAATACAGTCAACATCTCTATTCTGTCAGACCGTTTATTTTTTTACGTTGATTAATTTCGGATGTAAATGTCCGTATATCATTTTACAACCAATTCCAACTCCATAATTAGAGAGTACGTATTAATTTGGGTCAAAATTAGTTTTTGAAAATGTTCCAATATTTTTTCCTAGCCACTAGCCACAAGCGAGAAACTTGATTTGATCTGTCAGTATTTTTGGTGTTGAAATGGTCCCATCGTCCAACATGGCTGGATTTTTCCGTATAAATGTAACCACGCCGTACATATTGATTAGTATTCTAGTACATAATAATATACTTATTTAATTACATGTTGTTCCGCTCCAGCTACTGGCAGCTTATAATAATAATTTAGTTCTTCATGTATCCAAAATACCCACTGTCTGAGACGTGACTACGGTCCAGTTGGAGCACCCGCAGCTATTAATAAATTGGAAAATGCACTGTAGCCGTGCATAGAAAAGATTCGAGTGCTTAATAAACCAGCCGGTTCGTAATGACATCATTACAGTTTTTGTATTCGCACTAGCCTTTACCTGCGGATTCGTTCTCTTTTATGCTGGTTTTGACAGATAACATCGTAGCGACGAAGTCTAGCAGACGTCCTTTAAAGCGTTAAAGTACTATCTCTAACATCTGACAGCTACTGACTTAAGTACTATATTGTTATTTCACTGCGAAGGAAGGTTTGGATTGAGGATCAGAAATAAGCTTTACCAAAGTTTTGCTAGTGGCCAACGTTTCGGAAAATTTATTTTCATCTTCAGGGCCTTAAGCTGGTCAAATGGTGGTAAATTGTTCTAATAGTATACATAATGATTACAATTTACCACCATTTGACCAGCTCAAGGCCCTGAAGATGAAAATACATTATTCAATCTTGGTTTTGCGGTCTTGCTCAAATACAGTATTCACATGCATGTATACTTTTCTATAAATTGTTGAACTTTAAACCGTTATTTATAAATAATTAGACGGTCAAAAATTTTTTTTTATTTTTTTTAACTCATAACAAATGCATTGAAAGACTGTCAGTTTTTGGAAAGTTTCTGACAGTTAGTTCTTTTTTTATAACTAAGAAACTGGTTCAGAACTACAGAGATCGTATGCAATCAGTGTTAATTATCCAATTTCTAATTGACTTTATCTCGAATTGTATACGGTCGATCGACTTCAAATTTTCAGGGTAATTGTATTATCATGTCCTTAATAAGTATACAAAAGAATTTTCTGACGGTATGCCTTAACCACGACAACTACCTTAAGAGATTATCGTTATTGCTGCTGCCAAACCAAAATCTACTCAGACAAAGCCGAGTCACAAAATTTGCTTTAACTAATAGTAATTGGAAGTCTGTTGAGGTTCCACGTCACACCTTTCTACGTGTTGTGATATTATTATCTAACAGTTATTACTGACAGCATTTTGTTATCTTCACTAATGACTTGGTAAATATTGGTGTGTTCTGATCGTGTCATGATTTAAAAAGACATGTGTATGTAATAAACTAAAAATATATTGTGTATGTACAGTGCACTCAATATAAAAATAACATTTTTTCTCTAAATACAGTAATACATAGCTGTCGCGCGATAGGTAGGGCTGACACAGATCGCATATGAACAGAATTCGCGTAACACGGAGTACAATTGAAATGCGGGCGAATAGCGAGAGCGAATCGTGTTCGCGTAAGTCAAAGTATTACTGCACGGGAACTTGAAAATGTAGGTCGTTACAGTATTAACGAAATTAGATTTGAAAATTTCCATAGTGAAGAATTTAAATGAAATTTAGAGTCAGTTGGTTTAATACTCGCACGCTTCTAAAAGGTTCTGAAGTGTCACAAACAGCGTCGCAAGTGCATATTTTAGAGCCGTCCTGGTTGTTTTGTGGGAAAGGAAGACTCCCACCACCTCCCAATTACCGGCACAGAACGTGCGCTCGTCGGTGATTGGTTATCGCTGGTTGTCGTGGCACTTGTCGCTTTCCTGCTATAAAGTACAGTCCAGTACGCTATTGTTAAGCTGTTTCTTTGATTGTTAATTGATCAAGATGCATAATACACTTTTGCATAGACAAGCACGAAAAATAATTTTTTGGATGACGTTATGCAAGGAATTAGACCTTTAGATTAAAGAAAAATTAAAAAAATGAGAATATAGCGCGAGATTGTAGTTTTTCAACCGACTGTACCTGCGAAAGCCTCCATTTGCATCAGACTTCAGAACCTCGTGACGCGTATTATGAGTGATTCCGATATGATAAAAGCGTGACGAAAGTAATGGCAGGGATAAGAAAAAAGGAATGCAGGCGCGGTACTAGTATAGAGAAATTAGTTAGCTTGCTAGCAAATGTCAGTGAAAAAAAATGAAAAGGCGTTTTCGGCTGTTCCAATAAATTGTTCAACTGGCGCTCATTTAACAGTTTGTAGTATTTTTTGTAACGAAAATAGTGCGCGGTGAATGAGTTTCTACCCTATGGGTTTATTCACACACTCTTTTTGCATTAGTTCTGCCAAAAAGACAGTATTAAGTATTACCACAAAACACTTTTCGCCAACTATTTTAGCGTCAGGGCCATCTTTTCCACTGGGCACTCTGGGCACGTGCCCAGGGCCCCGCGATCAATGGGACCTCCTAGTTCCAGATCAGCATCCGATGACCGATACTTCCGACAAATATACTTATCGATATATTATTTAATTATGTATTTGTTAATTATTGATTTGCTTAGTAATTATGCTCTTTTTTTTTAAATAGTCCTCTTTAATGGTCATACGAGCCTCATTATCCGAAAGTGCCCAGGGCCTCCAATAGGTTAAAGACGGCTGTTTGGCATAATTGGCATATGTTTATGATTTAATATTTAATATCTTCACACCAAAGATTCCAAACCTATTCGAAAGATCATTTGATTTTCAATTATTAAAAATAATTATTTTTAATAACAAATCGAAAATTTAAGGAATACTCTCTTACCAGTTCTTGGATTATAAATCCTGCTACTAGAAGAGCCATAGAAATGCCAAATAAATGACATCGCTACACGCTTGGTTATTATTAAGCCTTGGCTAAAGGATAACAGTTCTGAATATTTGACAGCTCTGTTTGGCATCATTGGCATATGTTTATGATTTAATTTTCAATATCCTCACACCAAAGATTCCAAACCTCTTCGAGAGATCATTTGATTTTCAATTATTAAAAATAATTATTTTTAATATCAAGTCGAAAATTTAAAGATTACTTTTATCAGTTCTTGGATTAGAAATCCTGCAATTAGAGCCATAGAAACGCCAAATAAACGACATCGCTACACGCTTGGTTATTATTAAGCCCTGACTAAAGGATAACAGTTCTGAATATTTGTAAATTTAATATAGTCAGGCAACCGACATGTGAAGGTTGTAGCAGCTTCTTTATTTGTTTGTATTTTCATCACAAGTGCCTACGTACATTTAAAATCCATGAACTGTATGATTCCGAAATCTGAACACCGCTGTTGCTTTTTGGCATCTTGCCACCGTCGCAAGGTCAGAAATCCGTTCCCTCCTTTTTGTTCATTTTCATGTACATTTGTTCCAAATAAATACAGTACCTTCTCTTTAAATCATCATTTCTCAGCATAACATGTATAGAAGCACCAGTAAATTCCTTCGGCTGTCGGCACTTTGAGGTTTGACAACCAATTTCTAAGACCTTGAAAACAGCTCTAATCTGACCTTTATCCGTACTAATATTATAAATGCGAATGCGTGTCCGTCTTTCTGTTACATTTTCACGTCTAAACCGTTAAACAGATTTCGATAAAATTTGGCAAAGAGATAGATTGCATCCTGAGGAAGGGCATAGGCTACCTTTTGTTTAAAAAAGGGGATAAAAGTCTAGTTATTATCAATCACGATTTCTCCGGAACTATGAACGTGCAGACTTGAAATTTGGCAGACATGTTTTGTTTTGTTGTTGAGTAGTGTCCGTTAAGAACGAAGTTTGCGGAAATCGACTCCCAAGGGACGTTGCGGCGGCATTATAGGTAAAAAATTCCGTTTTTGATCTATCAAACCTACAGACTTATTTTTTGGCAAACGTGTTTCTTTTGTTGAGTAAAGATTTGCCAAGGACGAGTTTTGCAGAAATCGATTCCCAATGGGAAGTTGCGGGGGCGTTATAGATGTAACAAGTATGACGAAGACTTGGAGAAAATTTGATAAACACAATATCTCGATAGGGAAGCCATTTGGTGTTCAAGGGAGGAATTTACTTCGACGATATATTGCTGACAAATCTTTCTTCAGGTCATCGCCATACTCCACGAGCATCTGATAATTTCAAACTTTGTCTCGTTTCATCAAAAACAAAACGTGTTTCCAGTTTAATAATCCCTTTAACAATAAAAGGGTAGCGAAAAAACGAATAGTGCGTTAATTTTGACTAGGCTACGCGTTGACTCAATTGATTCATAAAAGAAAATTGCATTTATTCGTTAATTGAATTTGAACAAAATGACATAAAGATGAAATTGCGTATGGCGATATCGGATGCATAGATAATATATAACCTAGCAACCTTTTTTTTAGGCGTAGACGGTTGCAGTGTTTCAACTAAATCTCTTTTTTTTGTTGATTTGTGTGTTTTATGAATGTGTAACAGAAGTCAATTTATTACTATGGTGAGATTTTAATATGCACATACACTCTTGGTCAAAACTAACGCACCACTCGATTTTTCTATGAGATTTTTAGTGTTTAAGAATGGCTTGAGAATAACCGAGCATATAAAACACAGCCATTATTTATACGACGTTTCAGTAGCTTTGTAATACAAGTCTCTTAGGCTATGATCTGAGAAATGAAATAGGTATCAATTGGGTTTTGAATTTATTATTGAAAAAATAATAAATTGGGTGCTAGGTCCGAATAACACCAGGCTAGCGTAAACGTGTTAAAGGAATAGTTCGTTTGAAAGCATGTTTCGTTTTCTGATGAAAGCATAATAACCGTGAAATCACCAGATGGCCTGAAGAAATATTTCCTGCTTGCAATATCTTCGCAACTCTACGCGCGCATCGATACAAATTGCTCCCCAGAACACTAAACGAGTTCCTTGCAGAGATATTACAGGTAGCAAATGTATCTTCAGGTCTTGTTCACGAGCATCTGGTGATTTCAAACCTTACCCCGGTTTATCTGTCTCGTTTGTTTGTCCGGGCTAATCTCCGAAACGGCTGAACTGATTTTGACGAGACTTTGATTTGCAGGTAGAGGACTTTTCAAAGATTATTTTAGACTACTTTTTATCCCGGAAATATTTGGGGGTACTATGTAAAAATTGAAGAAAAATGTAAAAATTGTTTATCCGGGCTAATCTTCGAAATGGCTGAACCGATTGTGATGGCACTTCACAGACAGGTAAAGGGCTATGTCAGGAGTGATCTAAGCTACATTTTATCTCAAAAATAAATCTTAAGGGAATAAAGGATAAGTTGTATTTCTGAAACGTGAGACTCGGGAAAAAAACTCTTAGAAAATTGAGATTCGACTATATTTTGAACACATCTTCCCGAAGAGGGGGGGGGGTGGATTTTATATAAAAGAACTGCGGGTACAGTCTATACCACGTGGACGTTAGTCAGAAAATAAAATGTTCAAGTCGGAGTTCAATAATTTCTGCTATATTAACATTACAAAAAAAAAATACCAACAAGCAGCTGATGTGAGTAATGCGTTAATTTTGACAAGGAGTTTAGATGGTAAATTATGATCATGATGACGTTGATTTATATGTAAGCGTTTCCAACTAACATCCTCTATTGACGCATGCGCGTGCTTCTTATGGTGCGTGAACCCTTAAAGACCTGCGTTCTGTAATTTAACAATGCTTTGTGATGAATGATGATTGATGTTTCGTTGATGAAAAATTGATTGTGATAGACAACTAATATTATATCTCGATAAATCGATAAAGTAATAGTAATTATTTATAGTGGGTCACAAAAATACTTTTAAATAAAAATTGACGAATCTGTTTTTATCAAAAACAACATCAATTTAATGTATTATTTGTCTGATAATGGATGTTAGCATGCTTCTACTATTAAAATTAAGAAAAGAATGAACGAGAAGCAAGACTATTTAGTTGCTATTAGTAAATTGCAGTGTCATCTGATATTTTTCATAAAAGTTGACAGTGAAATGTCGCGGTTAATACTTATCAGGAAGCTATTTCTTACAAAGCATCGGTTTATATACTGTGTATAGATTATAAATATGTAACGTGATACACCACAACGGCTCTCATTACATTTTAATACGGCATAAAGCTGGAATTCCACATTGCACATAGTATATATTATCTAGGAGACCGAGCTTTGCTCGGGCCAATAAGAGGTTTAAAGTTTTTGACATGTAAGAAAGAAAGTTTATGAAACATCATAGAAAAAAATACACATATAGCACTAGCCGCTACCCGCGGCTCCGCACGCGATTGAGATGAAACAATGTTTTGTAGCAGTAGGGGAGCCTTTGATAGGCCCGTACTTCCATCGTGTATTCAAATTAAGTCAGTTTATTTGATATTTTTAGTGTATTTGCCATATGGCAACATACACTACTGGCATCGGTCGGATGGCGGGACCTAGGGGTCGGACCAAAATTTCTCGACGTTTCATAACCTCCTAAACACTTTGGCACCATTTTTGAAAATGTTTATATATATATGTATATATATATATATATTTATATAGGTATATATGTGTACGGGCAATAACTTTCGAAGGAGTTAATTCATTTTAACGAAATTTGGCACACATGTTAGAATCCATCACCGCACGAAGCCTATTTAAAATAGGTCCAATCGGGTCATTTTAAGGGTGATTTTTAGGGGTTGAAAAAAGTTTTTGGGCCCAAAAATACCTAAAAAATTCTCAGATTCGTTTCAAAATTGAAATTTAACCCTTTAGTAGCAATTAAAAAGTGCTCTTAAAATTTTAATAAAATCGGTCCGACAGGACCGGATTTTAAAATTTTCTGAAAACATTAGTTTGCAGATAGTGAGTTATTTACTGAAAGGTGTTTTTAATTTTGGTGTAGACGTTCGATCGACAATTATAATGTAATTAAGAAAAAAATGTAATTTTAAGGGGTGTATTAAGGACTTAATTTTTTTATTTTGCCCAGCAATCACCTTAAGTTCACATAATAAAGCCACAAGGCCTGTATCAGCAAATACACTATATTGTCGGCAGGGTTTTGGCACTGCGACCCGGGTTTTTTGTTTTATCAAATCAAAAATATATTTTTAGAAGCGGTTCAGTAGTTCCAGAGATTATTACAAATAAACCATACAAGCTAAAACAAATTTTATGTTTAGTATAGCGGTCTACCCGTTATTTCGTCCACGTGGCATAGATTGTACCCACAGTTCTTTTATAGAAAATCTACCCCCACCCCGTTCGGGTAGATGTGTTTCAAAAGACAGTCAAACATGTATTTCTTTATTTTCTACGAAGAGTATTTTTTCCCGTTCTTAGTTTAAGCAATTTCAGAAATACAGACAACGTATCTTTTATGTTTGTTACCCCCTCCCCCTGAATCCCCCAACCCTAACGTGTTTTTTAATTATTTTCTAAGAAGAGTATTCTCACGTTTTTAGTTCAAGCAATTTCAGAAATACAGACAGCGTTTCTTTTATGAATATTAGCAATCCAAATTTTGTGAAGCTTAATGTTTAATGACAGCTAATAAAAACTAGAGATGGGAAAAACGGGTCTTTTTAGTGATCTGCATCTTTGCATCTGGATCTCGTATGTGAGCTGGCTCACTGAACCGGTTCAAAAAGAGCCGAGTTCTGAATATGTTACTGCAGTCTGCCACTGAGTTACCTAGTTCAGTCAATCATATCACGACCTGCATAGAATCAAGAATCCATAGCCAAACATGTGATGCATGAGTCATTTGAGCTGACAGATGCATCAAAGCAAGAACTGATACGTAAGTGTAAAATGTGCTTCTGTGTGTTAAGTGTTTCACTGAGTTATGCGGATCCGTTGATCCGTCGGCTCAAAAAAAAGTGAGTCGGCTCTCACGGATCTTCTGTCGGAGTCGGCTCTTCGAACCGGTTCAGATCTGAGTTACCCAACTCATAAAAACAGTAATAAAATTAATTTTGCGACCACAGTTCGAAATTTTCCGAGAGCATATTTGACACAATCTGAGGGATCAGCCACCTTAAGACGCGAATGGAAGCGCGTGTTTATACAAGAAGCATTAAACTGGTCGAAGCGAGTGAAGTTTTTATTGTATTTACAAGGTGTGGTGAATGTGAAATTGATACATTATGATAATAAATGTCTGAGTCGAAGAACTTGCTGTTAATTCTCAGACGCGAAATCGAGAGTTTGTACACACACCACCGATATTACTACAAGTTACGTGTCTGTACCAGTTACACATTTTATGCATTTGTTTTGTCAAGTTACAGACGCAATTGACGTTGGATTGTGACTACACGTATATTTTTCCGAAACTTTAAATTAATTTTGCTTATATTATCTTTTCTTATCTTGAAAAAACAATCCTTCGATTGAAACGAGGGTAACTGAGGGTAAATTTTTCCCTGATACGGAAGTTGCGGGCGTTGGGGAGCTGAAAGTTTAGGGAAAATTTCGTTGTTTCACTCGGCTACACAAGTTTTTCATTAGAAAATCATGTTAAAATATTCAAATGTGATTGACCAATTCCTGTATTTATGAATCTCTATTCTGACGTGAGTCTCTGTTAGGGTTGCCAGGACGCCAAACCTAAAAGCCAAACAGACCAGCCAGTTTGGCCGGACATTTGGGTAAAAAAGCCGGACACCCTACATTATTGAGGATTTTTTCCTCAGTGTTAATAGGTACTAGTAGATATTTTTCATACGCTTATAGCTACGTACTTACTGAATTAATTGAAAATAATAGCTATTGTCTGCTATAATTGTTAAGAAACATTCATTGTTGTAGCACTATATTAGAAAAAGTTATTATTCCAACACGTCACCGTCTGGATTTAAACCAGAATCTTTCCACTTTCGCGGCGGAATGAGTTCAATCAATTACTCAACGGTGCACACAAGTCAATTTTTAATCCTTCATAATATAGCGATTTACAACACTCAAAATCACTACATGCGAGAGCCAATTATTTTTAGCAATAGCTAAACATTAACTCTTACAGTAGCGAGGGCTCTTGAATGAATCAAAGATGAACTTTCCATTATTACTACAGACCTAACTCACAGAACTTTTCTGTATCGTTTTAGGCTGTTTTAATGCGGAAAACGACAATTTAATATTGGTAAATTGTCAAAACCAAAATATTTTAACCCATTAACGCCGAAGAATCGTGTTTTTTTTTCTCATTTTCAAGCTAGATTCTTATCATCGAAAAAAATTCATTTGCAAATAAAAAATATGTTCCCTTGTACTTTCGAGTGTCCCCTTTCCGAATCCGGAGTCAAAATTGAGTTTTGTCCATTAGAAAAAAAAATATGGCCGTTTTTAAACAAAAAAAACCGAAAAAATCGAAGACATTTTTTTTTCAATATTTTTTTTCTCATTGAAGACGCGCGAGGACCCCCCCTTTTTCTTCAACCATGAGTGCACAAAATAGTTGTAGTTTAAGAATATATTTTTTTAATTTGTCGACATTGACATTTTCACCCCCAAAATGGCGCTTTTCATCCCTTCAGCAGGAAGACAATTTTCACTCTCGGTGCCCGACAAAAAAAATATTCAAATCTTAACGAAAATTGGTATCCTGGGGTTTTCAAGGTCGCTGATTACGATTCCGCCCTCAAAATTCGAAAATTCAAAATGGCGGATCCAATATGGCGAACCCAAATTCAAAAACTTATTTGAATCGGATGAAATGTGGCACTCGGGGGTTTTCGAGGTCGCTGCTTACAAATCTGCCCTCAAAATTCGAAAATTCAAAATGGCGGTTCCAATATGGCGGACCCAAATTCAAAAACTTATTTGAATCGGATGAAATGTGGCACTCGGGGGTTTTCGAGGTCGCTGATTACAAATCTGCCCTCAAAATTCGAAAATTCAAAATGGCGGTTCCAATATGGCGGACCCAAATTCAAAAACTTATTTGAATCGGATGAAATGTGGCACTCGGAGGTCTTCGAGGTCCTTGATAACGAATCTGGCATCATCATTTCAAAATTCAAAATGGCGAATGCAATATGACGGACACCTTCCCGTTAACACCCAGTTATTATCTAACGTTTATTGAAGAATTGACAACTTTATATATTGACAAATTGACAAATTTATAGAAATTCATCACTCCGCATTACTCAACGGATAAACTTATAATTCCTTATTCTACTCTTAGCACCCCAAAAAGTGAGAGGCAAGGGGACTCACTCGAATCAAGCACCCCAAAAAGTGAGAGGCAAATGGACTCACTCGATTCAAGCACCCCAAAAAGTGAGAGGCAAGGGGACTCACTCGAATCAAGCACCCCAAAAAGTGAGAGGCAAGGGGACTCACTCAAATCAAGCACCCCACAGGAGAAAGGATTTCTACCACGTCCATGTCGTTTTCTCTGGGTAATGCTAAGAGTAGAATAAGGAATTATAAGTTTATCCGTTGAGTAATGCGGAGTGATGAATTTCTATAAATTTGTCAATTTGTCAATATATAAAGTTGTCAATTCTTCAATAAACGTTAGATAATAACTGGGTGTTAACGGGAAGGTGTCCGCCATATTGCATTCGCCATTTTGAATTTTGAAATGATGATGCCAGATTCGTTATCAAGGACCTCGAAGACCTCCGAGTGCCACATTTCATCCGATTCAAATAAGTTTTTGAATTTGGGTCCGCCATATTGGAACCGCCATTTTGAATTTTCGAATTTTGAGGGCAGATTTGTAATCAGCGACCTCGAAAACCCCCGAGTGCCACATTTCATCCGATTCAAATAAGTTTTTGAATTTGGGTCCGCCATATTGGAACCGCCATTTTGAATTTTCGAATTTTGAGGGCAGATTTGTAAGCAGCGACCTCGAAAACCCCCGAGTGCCACATTTCATCCGATTCAAATAAGTTTTTGAATTTGGGTTCGCCATATTGGATCCGCCATTTTGAATTTTCGAATTTTGAGGGCGGAATTGTAATCAGCGACCTTGAAAACCCCAGGATACCAATTTTCGTTAAGATTTGAATATTTTTTTTGTCGGGCACCGAGAGTGAAAATTGTCTTCCTGCTGAAGGGATGAAAAGCGCCATTTTGGGGGTGAAAATGTCAATGTCGACAAATTAAAAAAATATATTCTTAAACTACAACTATTTTGTGCACTCATGGTTGAAGAAAAAGGGGGGGTCCTCGCGCGTCTTCAATGAGAAAAAAAATATTGAAAAAAAAATGTCTTCGATTTTTTCGGTTTTTTTTGTTTAAAAACGGCCATATTTTTTTTTCTAATGGACAAAACTCAATTTTGACTTCGGATTCGGAAAGGGGACACTCGAAAGTACAAGAGAACATATTTTTTATTTGCAAATGATTTTTTTTCGATGATAAGAATCTAGCTTGAAAATGAGAAAAAAAAACACGATTCTTCGGCGTTAATGGGTTAATATTAGGTACGACAAAAAAAAATTATGCAGAATCAATCTTTGTTTGATTATTACCATAAATCTTGTTAAATTCTAATGAAAAATAAATAAAGCGCCAAATCAGTCCAAGTAATTTAGTTTCTATCAGTCAAATAGAGCCATCAGTCAAAATTAAATTCTGCTACTGCTACTGACAAAGCGGGAGTGTGTCGGGCGGATTGCGGGAGCGACCGACAGTCGACTCGCCTGCGATCGGCCTCGCTCGTTTGCGAAATGTAAAAAACTTAAAAAGCCGGACACCGTTTAATTTTGGCCGGACACGCAATCAAGAAGCCTAACGATGTCCTGCTTTATCCGGACGCCTAGCAACCCTAGTCTCTGTAATAATCGGGCTTTTGATATTTTGGGGTTGGAAGGCTTGGAGACGAATTATATTCTTGCTTTTTGTCAAATTAATGTGTGATAACTTTGTTGTCAAGTATTTGTAATGTAAAATCAAATTGAAGAGGCGAATTTCTGTCGAAAAATGCTTTTTAGTGAACCACAGAACTGCAGACGCGACGTGCTTAATAATGCGTCGTAGACTGACCGGTTATTTCAAGGGCGTCCCCCGTCTAACAAAAAGATCATATTGTACTTTTTTATACAGGTTTTGGTGGATAGCACATGTGCATGATTCAAGCCCGATCTTATTATTTTGTTTACTATTGTTTTCGATGGTTTTTTTCTTCTTTTTTTTGTGTTTAAGATAAACTTTATACGTTACCAATGAAACGATACTGTCGACTCTAAGTCTCGCAGAGTGTAGTCAGTTAACTCATGGCAGTACAAAATATATCTCGTTTTTTACAATAGTTAAAATTCTCCTTAACGAAACTCAAAAAACGGAACAATTTCTGTCGTTAAAAGGAGTTTAGTATCGGTCCTTATCAGTGTTTCCAGATTCTTTTTTTTCCAAGTCGGGACTTTGGAACTTTTTGAGTGAAAAAAAGCGGGATTCTTTCGTCGAAAGCGGGACAGTAAAAAAAATATGATATTTTAAATCAGATTTACCCTATCGCTAAATAGTTGAGTCTTATTCGTCTTCTGAATAAAAAAAATAAAAAAAACAGAAATCAAAATCAGAAAAGTTTTATTCATTGGAAAAATATGGCGTTTCAAACAATAGTCTGAGGAGTGAGTGTTACAAATTGCAACTTACAATAAGAGAATAATTATTTACGCACGATCGAGTTATCCCCGAAAAGCGGGACTGAGCCTGCCCCACGCGGGACATTTAATTTTGATTTAAAAATCGGGACGTCCGGCCAAAATCGGGACGTCTGGCAACGCTGGTCCTTATAAACAACTAAACAAGCTCATCTAAATGATTATTTTGTAGGCAGTTTTGACTACATTTTACACAATGATGACCTTAGATGTTGAGCGTCTATAATCTACAGTTCTTCTTCTACACACGGAAGGAAAATCAAGAAGATTTCCTTTTACATAATTTGTAATTACTATACTTATATCAGTAACCGATGTATCTATATACTACTGGCCCGATCCGGCTTCATTTGGATTTGTAAATTGCCTATTAATCTAAACTAATTGATGTAAAGGACAATTTTGTTACTGTTGTTGAAATATGGAAAACCCTGGATTTGATTTTTAGTGTATTTGCCATATGGCAACATACACTATTGGCATCGGTCGGATAGCGGGACCTAGGGGTCGGACCAAAATTTCTCGACGTTTCATAACCTCCTAAACACTTTGGCACCATTTTTGAAAATGTTTATATATATATGTATATATATATATATATATATATATATATATATATATATATATATATATGTATATATATATATATATTTATATATATATATGTATATATATATATATATATATTTATATATATATATGTATATATATATATATATATATTTATATATATATATACGTATATATATATATATATATATATATAACTTTCGAAAGAGTTAATTGATTTCAACGAAATTTGGCCCATGTGTTGAAATCCATCACTGCAAGAAGCCTATTTAAAATGGGCGTAATCGGGCCATTTTAAGGGTAGTTTTTGGGGGTTGAAAAATGTTTTTGGGCCCCAAAATACCGAAAAAGTTCTCCGAATCGTTTCAAAATTGAAATTTAACCCTCTGGTAGTAATTAAAAGGTGTCCCCAAAATTTTAATAAAATCGGTCCGACAGGACCGGATTTACAAATTTTATGAAAACACTAGTTTGCAGATAGTGACTTATTTATTGAAGGGTGTATTTAATTCGGTGTAGACGTTCGATTGATAATAATATTACAATTAAGAAAAAAAATGTTATTTTAAGGGGTGTATTAAGGGGTTAAATTTTTTATTTTGCCCAAAAACAAACTTAATTTCACATAATAAAAGTATAAAACCACACGGCCCTATACAAGCAAATACACTATATTGTCGGCAGGGTTTTGGCACTGCGACCCGGGGTTTTTTTAAGTACCGTCAATTAATGTATTAAACAATACTAGAAACACAGTGAAATAGTATTCACTCGTGAGCAGCATTTTATTCGAAATATATTGTAGATTATAGACGCTCAACATTTAAGGTCATCAGCGTCTATCAATTCATTCGAATCCTCTCTTCTCTCTTAAAATACACAGTGTTCTTTGAATGTTTGAGGTAGCCTTTAAAAACTACGAACCTTTGTTTCGTATTTTTTTTGAACATATGTTGTTTTTGTAATACTTATTGTGTAAGCGACAAAATCGAGTAGAATTTTTATGTTAATAGTTTAGTAATAAAAGGTAATTTTTTGTACAGTTGGTAACACGCTTGCGCATTCTATTGAACATGCACTGTTTTGGCGGTTGTTGAAGTTCAATGCACCGGTAGTTTGCAGGTTTGTTTAAACTTTTTATTGAGCTAGTTTTATTAGTGGACAACCTTTTAGCAATTTGGAATAATTTTTATTCATGTGTGTGATTTTCAGAACATAATCGGAAGTTTGTCATTTACAGAAATTTATATGCAATTTACATTTACTTAATGACTAAACAACATTTTCATTGTCATAAATTTGTAGTTTTTATTATGCTGCCGTCGTAACTTACAAAGCAGTATGTCCAAATTGTTAGTTGAATGAATTGATGATATCCTGCGCACATACTGCAAAGTGCCTGAGATATTTTTTGTTATTCTAGTGCTCTTAATACTGTCTAAGGTACAGTGTGTTCGAATATTTTTAAGTCGCATGATCAATAAATGTTTACCAGATTATTAATCATGACATATGATTTTATCTAACAGTCATAAAGTACTGGTCAAATTGCACACACTTCTTCGTTTTTCTGCAGTTTTTTAAACGAATAATTGACTTAGAAGTATGCTTTATTTTTTCGAAATCATGATCATTTTGATAGCCGCAATATCTGTACTGCTTCGTGCGGACATCGAAGCAAATTCCTTCTTAGACCAATGATTTCCGTGCACAGAAATATTGAGATATTTGGTGTTCTGAGAAGGAATTTGCTTCGACGTCCGCACAGGCTTGCAGATATTTCTTCATCCAAGCTTCCACCATACTTGTTCATCACCATCAGTCGATGATTTCAAGCTAACCCTGGTTATTCGTGTGCCTTTTTTTAATCGCAACAAGCTGACAAATGGTCCAAATTATGTAGCACTTCAGTTATATAATCAACTTCCCATTAATGTAAGAAACTTACCAATTAACCTTTATACAAAAGAAATAAGGCGAAAATTATCAAACGAACCACTGTATTCATACAAAGACTTCGCGCAACCAATAACCACTTTGTAATTAAATATGTACCGTAAAATTTTACTTACCGCTGATTTTAATTCTTTTATTTGTAATTTTATTTGACAATCACATCTACTTGTAACATTGTAATATTAGCTCTGTGAATAAAGATATTCTATTCTATATCAGAAAACAAAACATGCATGCAGTTCAAAACACTAAAAATGTTGAAGAAAAACTAAGTGGCGCTTTGCTTTTGGTCATAAGTATATGGAAAGCGTGCGTATATTGAACACTTATTCACAATAAGAGTTTAGAATGGGGAATATATAATTCCACTTTTGACAAATTCTTCTGACTTTGTGCCTACAGACTATAAAACTGCAGATTTGCACTTTACATTAGTTAAATCTCCACTTCAAGCTCAATCACTATAAAAAGATACAAGCGCACTTTGCATTTGGTACATTCTAACTTTTAACCTTACCCACTATAAAACGATACAATCGCACTTTGGAATCGGTACATTTAAACCTAGGACCTACCCACTATAAAATAACATAATCCCACTTTGGATTGGGTCTGAATTTGGAAAACTTTGAAAACTTGAAAAGAAGTACACCTTTATATATTGCCTATATTTTTATTAAAAAAGTAAACACATTTTTATTAAGAAAATAAACAAGTATTGTAATTGTTACATAACTATGTAGTATGTATCATGTACGAACAATAAAAGGTATGACAAAACAAATAAGCTGAATCGGGAAATAATACTATTGGATTAGTAGAGCCTTCTTTGCTATGGCTGGCCGTCCTCTCTTCCGTTTTTGGCCAAGAGGTACACTTTTCGCTTCGATGGGCACCTTTGCGTGTTTCATAATGACCAACAAACCTAGAGAATGTTTGCATACGTACTGTTTCAAAAAACTTGAGCAAGTGCACCGAGACGTCATTTTGTCATTTTCAGAATACAGCGTTATTTTCACTATCTCCTGAGATTTACGAAAAGTATCAAAACATTCCCATTTCAAATGGGTATCTTTCCAGATTTGTACATCTTCTTGGGTCAAGACTTCTGTAGCATTTCTTGATTTTGTATAAAAAAATGTTGTTTTATCTTCTTTCTCTTCAAATAATTTCGGTTTTAATTTCACCCACTGATAAGCTACTGTCCAAATTTTTGTTGTTAATTTTATAGTTGTAGCAAACGGTTTGGTATTGGGATTTTGTGGATTGCGTTCATACGACCATTTTTCAACCAGAGAAACTTTCAAAACTTCCAGAAACTGGCCCACAGGAAGTCGTTCTCTTAGGGTCTGTTCTTTTTTTATGACGGAATTTGTTGATTCTAATCCATTATTGGTGCTTGGAAATTGATCACTTGCACCTTCGTACCAAAATTGATTTTCTCCTAGCCACGTCTTTTCGAAATAATTTAAAAAGTCCTTTATACTTTGGTTGGAGTTACCATCACCCGCATCACGCCATTTTTTCAGGAATAGGTTTAGAGCAGTTGTAAAAGTCTCATCGTCTGTGCAAAGTTGTAAGGAATGAATATCTCGAACAATATT
Source organism: Venustoraphidia nigricollis (assembly GCA_034508555.1). Taxonomy (NCBI): domain Eukaryota; kingdom Metazoa; phylum Arthropoda; class Insecta; order Raphidioptera; family Raphidiidae; genus Venustoraphidia; species Venustoraphidia nigricollis. The sequence goes on from JAVRKA010000020.1 coordinate 1,714,890, forward strand.
TTGTTTTTCTTTTATATTCCGGATCTTTGACTCAATGTTTTTGATGACATGAAAGAAACACTGAAGTCTTCGAGCTGGTATTCCAAATACTGCCTTAAATCCATTTGTGATTGCAACAGAAGCATCTGCAAGCAGCACATTTGGTTCCCAAACAGTTCCATGCAAGCTTGAGCACGATTTTTTTAAAGCATTAAATATAAAAGCGAAATCAGCTTCTGTTTCGCTGTAACATACTGCAACAGCAAGTGGGTGGAATACTTTGCAAATATCTGATGTTCCAACTATCAGGACAGGATAACCTTGCCAAATCAATTTGTATGTGGCATCAGTTTGGATTTTTTTGGTAACAGATAAAATTTGCAGTAGTCTTTTGGTGGATAAAACAATTTTCAAATCCTGGTTTTGCGAGTCCGTGTCATCAACTTCGATTTTAAAATCTGAAAATGAAAATATGCTATAGATGCTATATATAAATATAGGGTCCCATTTAAAATAACAGATTTGGACTTCCTAAAATAATACTTTACCTAACACAAACGGCTGATCCTCATTACTTGGAATTTTTGAGTTAATAGTGCACCAGTTCTGCAGTTCTCCTACAGAAATAGTCGATGATCCAAGTGCTTTTGAGCGTATAGAAGTCAAAAACGTTTTTAACTGTGATTTCACAGGTGGTTCTTCATTCCGACTACGGAAGGCTGTAATTATGGCATTGGGTTTTTTGATGCCGTCGTTGTAGAGTTGACGCGATAACAACTTTGCAGACAATGAAAGCCCCCTACTTTTGGCTACATGATTGGCATGCTCATCTTCTGTTTCAAATAGAGTCACTTTCATGCACTCAGAGTGATACAATAGATATTTTCCCGCAGGACATTCATTCTTTCTGTATCTACCACCTGTACATCTAAAGGTGACCTTTAACCCTTCGCTTGATTTATATGAAGTAATTTTCTTCCAAATATTTTCCCTTTCAATAAAGTCCTCAGCGTCTTTTGCACTAAAATGAAAGAAGAAAAACACTTCAGAAAATTTTTCCTAACTCTACTTTGGACAAACCAACTATAAAATAGCAGATTCGCACTTTGACTTACCTGTTGAAGGTCGTTTGTTGCCGCCAAGCTTTCTTCTTCGCTGGCTTACGCTTTGCAGGTATTACATTGTCGCTGTCAGATTCAGATTCATCCGATTGCGTATCGACGATAAATTCTTTACACACACTCATTATTTCACTTAAATTTAACACACCGTTATTAAAGGTTAAGATGTGCATACGGCATGCGGTGAAAAACATAAGCTGTCGGAAACTGTGCTGTGTACAATGATTGTGCATGCCGAAGCCCGAGCCCGAACTGCAAACATCGTCGATACGTCATATTTCGTTCACGTTCGACTGTATTACTCACTGCATTTACTTATGTTTCAAAGTGCAATGTATCGTTTTATTTTGCAAACCGTATTTAAAGAGCGTGATACAATATTTTAAAGCGGATTAAGCTTCTTCAAAGTCGAAAATTATTTCAATAAGTTATAGCTATTATTTTCATGTGGTAGCAGATTTCATATGGAGTTAATGTTACTTTCTCAAAGTGCATTTGGTCTTTTAAATGTGTCATATATTATTTTTTGTGCCCCACCCTTAATGAAAGTTTCATCAACTTTTTTAATGTTTATTCATTTCTTTTTAAAGCGATTTCAGTCTTTTTTAAAGTGAGTTTAAATGCCAGCCGTTTAGAATTAGATCGATAACCGGTCGTGTTTAACGGACAATGTATTTCCGTTTTGGCCAACGGATTTTCGACGGTTGTTACAATCAGTAGATTATTTTTATAAAACAAATTGAAAGTGAAAATAATTGGTTTCCTTTTCCGTGAGTGGATTGTATAATTTTAATTATTACGAAGTAACGATGCTACGTGTGTAATTTATTTATTTATTTATTTACTTGAGAAAGTGATGCGAAAAATTCGTTGCGTGATCTAGGAGGGAATCTCGTCGTCTTGAAAGCGAAACTGTACAGTTTACACGCTTTCTTAGATTTAGGAATCAATAATATTAATTAGAAGTTTTTACTCGCGGTTTCGCTCTCGTTATTGTCGGTTGTGATACGAATTTTTGGGACACTTGAGAATAGTCGAGCGCGTAAAGAGGCGTTTATTATTATGACGTCTCTTACAAACCCCCTAGTGCCCAGATTTCGAGTAGTTATATCAAAACTCGTGAAAATGTAGGAATTCGATCTTGTATACTTTTTAAACAATGAAAACGATTCTGGCAGTTTCTGCGGCCGGGGTATACTATCCCAATATATTTTTAAATGAAAAAAAATCAGCTGTTCTTTTGTTCTGAAGATTTGTCAAAAAAATTGGGTAGCTGACAAAAACGCATGTGAAAATCGCAAATAAAAGAATTGTGCTAAGAAAATGTAAAAGTTTTAAAAAATGAAGATCTTAACGAAACTTCACATTACAAATGTTGCTGCATTCTTCCCTTTTCAAACAATCCCAAATAAATTATATTTTATTATTTAGAAAGGTTCGACTCGTAAACAGGAATGTATGCTGGGTATCGTTGGGAATCAAATAACTCGGATATTTGGTTAAGAAACGTTGTTTTACTATAGAGTAGATATGTATTTTAAGAGACAACGCGCTGAACTGTCCAGTTGATTTCTAATATAGGTCTTACGACCTATGAAAAGCTAGAAAAACACACCTAGACAGATACTTAAAATTGAAATGTCTGTAAAATCGAAGTAACCCACTTCTTGAGCTTATAAGTTATTTGCATGCTATCAGACAAACAATCTTTTTTCAAAATATTGGGTTAATCTTGTGATGGCAGAGCTATGCTAGGAGTGTTCTAGAATCTAGACTACATATTATTTCAAAAATACATGGAATTATTTTTGTGAAATTGAAAGGCTGGTAGTATTATTGGGTGTTCATAATTATCTTATAAACTTATCGGAGATACAAAAAACAAGTTTCAGACGAAATATGTCGAGTTTGCAATTTTACACAAAAAAGGTTCCTCCTTTTATCCCCTGTTTCTCATAGTTTCGATGCAACATTTTTTTTAGGTATATAACATTGATTCATCTCAATTTCGTGTGAACCCGCGGATAGCGGCTAGTGTTTTATAAAAATCCCTCTATCTGTTCTTGAAGACACAATGAACGCAATGTGACAAAATGCCTAGCGGTTCACCCGCGGTTTCGTCCACGTGGCTAGATTGTACTCAGTTCTTTTATATAAAATCCATCCCCACCTCGTTCTTTATTTTCAAAGAAGAGTATTTTCCCGAATGTCATGTTTTTAGCTTAAACAATTTCAGAAATACATCGTATCCTTTATGAATGGCTTTTTTAGATAAAATATAGCTTAGATCACTCCTGACATAGATCTTTACTTGTCTGTCATCATAATCGGTTCAGCCGTTTCGAAGATTTTTACACTAACCCCAAATACTTCCGCGATAAAAAGTAGTCTAAAATAATCTTTGAAAAGTCTTCTATCTGTAAATGAAAGGTCTCGAAAAATCAGTTTTATTCGTATGTGTAGATTATCAATGACTGTTAGTCGATCAGCAGTATAATAAGGCTTAAATAGAAATGGGAAAAACGGGTCTTTTTAGTGATCTGCATCTTTGCATCTGGATCCCGTATGTGAGCCGGCTCACTGTTACTGCAGTCTGCCACTGAGTTACCTAGTTTAGTCAATCATATCACGACCTGTATAGAATCAAGAATGCATAGCCAAACATGTGATGCATGAGTCATTTGAGCTGACAGATGCATCAAAGCAAGAACTGATACGTAAGTGTAAAATGTGCTTCTGTGTGTTTCACTGAGTCATGCGGATTCGTTAAACGTCGGCTCAAAAAAAAAGTGAGTCGGCTCTCACGGATCTTCTGTCGGAGTCGGCTCTTTGAATCGGTTCAGATCTGAGTTACCCAAGTCTAGGCTTAAAGGTTCCCTCACTGAGTAATTAAAGAAACTGAGAGAAATCGTCTAATAAAATCGTGCCAGACTATAATACAATACTGAACCGAGTGTGATCTAAAATCTACGCCTATTTTAGGACTCTACTCTAGTTTCACTAGATGCACATTTCATCGTTTTATGTGAAAAAAAGGTACTATAAATAGATAAAGCTTTTTCACCTATAATATATGCATAGACTACGACCTGCACCTACCTGTAACTATCTACGTAGAACTTGTTTCGACGCCATCATAGTTTTTTATGTATTTGTCTGCCGACGTCATCGACGCCGGTGGTCATTGAACTTACAACGGGTAGAAAACACCACCTCATCTATCCCTTCCGCTTTTACGTTGAAAAGTGATTAAATTAATACAGTATAGGTATAATAGTTTATCGATTCGCGTCAACAGTTCGTGTTTTACAACTTACGTTGTACTAGTATTTACCCGCGGCTGAGACCGCAATGTTAGTTTTTATCGGTACAAACACGGAATAACTGTCAGCATAACGAAAAATGTAACGTCGCTTTAGAGACGTTTTCATTTTGCGACAGAACGTAACGACAATTGAAACACTCCTGTTTACTGTTTGAGGCTGTCGGAACGTTCTGAATTTAAGCCACACTACGAGGCTAAAAAATACTGTTGCAAGGGTGCCGCTGTCAGTTGATTGCTCTAATTTTTGGAAATATTTTGAAGATTTAAAAAACTTTTCCGAAAAGAAAGGATCACTTTACGTTTGTGATGAAACAATTTTTGGCACAATTAATGCCAACTTTTTTCTAGTAAATCGTACATAAATTACAAAAGTAGTCCATTAGAGAACTAGATTTGTCCTTTCTAGCTCTATTTTTCGTTTAAATTCAGAACGTTCCGACAGCGTTAAGGAGTGCGACGCGCTCGATATTCCTCTCTCTGACACACTCAAATACAAGTATGCGTTTCAATTTTCGTTACGTTTCCAATTTTATGTATGCGAACTTATACTGCTACTTAGACCATCACTATCTTCCCCATCAACGTGAACAGCACATTCATGATATAAAGCATTTGATTGGTTGTTCTGCTGTTTTTATTACTTTATCGGTTTATGGGTTACAATCTAGATGTTTCTATTTGAAATAATTCGTGATGTTGGAAGGTTTTAAGAACAATTGATTTGTTAAAGGAGCTTCGTTTTTACTTTGTTTTTATTTTTTACAGATATCGTCAGAGGCGCAAAACTGTCCCTAACGGTGAGGGGAGAGCAATTGAACTACAATTGGTGAGTCCAGATTTTATTTTAATTTTTTGGTTGAGATTGGAACGAGTATTTTACTGTAGCAGTAGAATGGAATAATGACTATCTGGGATAAAAGTAAAGATAGATATTTTGAGCAACGTAATTTCTGCTATACACTTAATTTATTTTTATCTTTAATCGTCGGCTAGTTTTATAAGAGAACTGTATTTGCAGTTACGGTTGTTTTAGGCATTTTTAAGAATTCCGTGTAATTCATGGTTGCTAGAAATGCTATACTTCATTTTACCTTTAGATTTATAAGAATTGGATTTCTTTTTTCTTCGAATTTATATATTTAAAAAAAGATGCAATTTTTTGTTGATAGAAAAGTTTTATTATATCATTAAACACAAACTGGCTTCATAAGAAGCAAATACATGTTACTATTTCTGATTTACACATTTTCAACTGACAGAAAAGTTTGCTGATAGCGAACTAATCAGACATGCGCAGTCGGTAAATCCTGCGCTTGTGATGGTAGTGCAGGCCACCGTGTGTTGAAATAAAAGTGAAAACGGCTCTACGAAAGCTTTTGATTTTACATATTTTTTTTGCGTTCTGTATTATTAACACCGCGTCAGTTGTTCTAACAAACAAGTTTGAGACCAGTTTCCAGTTACTCGTATTTAGACCTCGTCCAGAAAGAGCGAATTCGCCGCGAATCGTTACGCGCGAGTTTGTACGCGCGTTGGCGAGATACTCGGCGTCAATATATTGCGTCCACAAGCATCGCGCGAATTTAAAATTCGCGCGTAAATCGCGTGCACTACGCCAGACTCTCGACTCGCGCGTATTGCGCGCGAGTCGAGATACTAGGGACGCCTTGTTTGCGTCCAGTAAACGCGCGAACTCAGAGCGAGTGCACGTATCGAGGGAAATGGAGCGCCAAAATTTTGATACTGAATTGTTTATAGACGAAGTAGAGAAAAGACCGGCCATATGGGATTTGGAATCACCTAATTATGCCAACACAATTTTAAAACGCAGAGCTTGGGAAGAATTGGTTGTGAAAAATTGCTTCGTTTAACTCCATGTTTTCTACTGAATACGTCCCTAAATGCTCGCGCGTTTGGTACGCTCTTTCTGGACGCAACGTACGCGCGAAATACGCGCGAGATAATCGCGGCGAATTCGCCCTTTCTGGACTAAGCCTTAACATTGCAGGCGTAATGAAAAAATCGGGGATAAATCTGTAATTATATGTTTAAGAATAATCCTAACAACGGATTTAATATAAGTGCTTTTGTCACTTGGCCATAGATACGCGTTTATTTCTCTGACAGGTGTTTTTAGTAGCGTAACTAACGGGTTGTTTCTTTGTTCTTTCCGTAGGCATATAATTATTTTATTAACTTACAAGCGTTGAAAATATGAACTGACTTGAACTGTTGTTTGTTTTTCTTGCAGCATAAAATATAGGTTCATTTTTATTAAATCGAGTACGAGAAATTTCGTGGAATAATTCTGTTTTGCTATATTTTATGATAATCATTTGATATTGGCGGCTTGAAAGTAGCCGAGCGGGTAGCGATAATGTTGTTTGTATGACGTTTCCATAGCTCCTCTATTACACCCCCTTCCCCTGTTCCCAAGTTTTAATCCGAGAACTAACAAACGTCTCAAGTGAATTTAGAAATGTTAAATTGAAAACTTAAATTGATATAATAATAATAATAATAATAGTAATGCGTTTAACGTCCGTTTCTCGACTTATCACAACAGACGCCATTCGCACCATTACTATTTTCCATCTACCACACTTCCCGTTATTTTTCTACACTTTTAAAACTTCAACTTATGTAATAGCAATGTGCGAATGAAAGAATTATAGGAAATTAGGATAAGGTAGGCAATTTTTGAACTAGGCGTTTGATAGGTAATCGGCCATAGCCTCAAATAAGGAACCATCTCGATATTTATCTGGAATTAATTGAGGGAAACCATGGAAAACCTCAATCAAGATGGCCGGTACAGGAATTACCGTTTCTCGGCGAGAGGCACTAGGAAAAAGTCCCAGCCACATCTGCCCCCGCCGGGATTCGAACCCGGACCTTCCGAATGCGAGTCTAGTGTTGTCACCACTACTCTACCCAGCTCGGTTTAAATTGATATTAATAGACCCACATATTCCTATATTCATCATAGGTTAGGTAGACGAAAGGTTACTAGAAACTATAAAGGTTGGGCGTTGGCATTGTTGAAGTTATGTCTTAGCGAGACGCGAGAGAGAACGGGGGAAGTAGGCTTGTGACGTCACATGGAGTCTTTTACCAAACAGTCGGCATAACAATAATTGAAAAACCAAGCCGTGGATATCGGTGACGTAAGCAAGCGATCTCAACCAATCACAGTCGTGACCATGTCTATGGCCTCTCGCGTCCAACGTTCTAGTATTCTAGTAACCTTTAGGTGGACTAGGATAGCCATTCAAGTCATTCGATCAAGGATGGAACCTTTGAGAAACTAATAGGCATCGAATGAAGGCTTTTCCAAAACCGAACGTTCAATTCATTAGTCGAATATGTTATTTTGCGCCGTGATATTTTAGAGTTGCGATTTTATTTGTGTACTAAATTGATATCGGAATTGATTTGACATTTGTAACTGTTTATGGTCAAGTATTTCTGGTGAGTACATTGAATCGTCGCTCACCAGATTTACGTACAATAAGATCAGTTTGAAGAGTTGTTTAAACAAGACTTGTCTGTGAATATGTAAATAATTTTACTGTTCTTCTAAATGCGCTAATAAAGTTCTCAAGCCATTACTCAATTCGCGGAAATCGGATGAACAATGGAATAATTATAATCGTTTAGACAAAGATAGCTAGATTATGGTAGTTCGCGTTACGCTTCAGAGATCGTTTGCACTGCTGCTTTTTGTGTCACTTCCTATATAAATTATTTACTATTTTTCTGCGTAAATTTGCTTTTTTTATATTTTGTTTTTTGATATGACGTATAATGGGCTTCGTCCCGCTAAATTAAAATCCACTTTTCTCTTAAGTATAACTCAACCGTTGTGACTTGATACAGTTTAACATAAATGATGAGGCATTGTGCGATTTCACCTTGAAAGTTAGCTATTGAGGTTTAGGAGGCAGTTTCTCGAAAAATAAATAAAATTTTCCATCTTAATAACAAAGTTTATAATAATGTATACTTGACTTCGAATTGTCTATAATGGCATCGGTTGTCGAGCGTCTATTATCTACAGTAAATCAATCTTGATTTCGAACATCCTCTATATCTCTGTTTCGTAGATGCAAAAATCTATACGGTATTGGACTATAACCTCACATTAATAAACGAACCGATCTGTGAAATATTTCGAGTAGAATGTGAAGAATTCTCATGACTGCCGTCATTACTTATTGTGTGTATTATATATCGTATTATGAATGCAAATGTAATGCTTAACGTTGTTCACTTCGCGCTACCTCCCGGTCTTTGCCATTCCAACGCCGTTTCACTTTTCGATATTCGTGTAAACAGACAAGTGCATTATTGTTTTCGTTTTGTATGTTAATTAAGTTCCATTACGTGATTTTGGCGTCATTGTTTTCAGTGGATGCACAATGTAGTTTCTAGATGTGCATTAATATGTTGTAATAACACTACAATCTAACATGCTGGACACATCTGAACAACCTGGGTAAATTAATTGTCATAACAGATGCCATTCGCACCGTATGTTCCATTTATTGCCTTCCCGTTATTTTCTATATTTTTAAAATTGGTTAGCAGCTATTTGCGAGTGCATGGAACTGTGGCAGGTAATCCAGATAAATAGATTGTAGATTATAGACGTTCAACATCTAAGATCATCAGTGTCTATGCAGATAATTCAAATCGACTGTGATCTTGAATATGAAATCAATTATAAATGAAATCAATTATCTGGAGTGTATGAGGATAACCTTGGAATAATCCAATAATGACCGAAGAGTTATTGTTTCTCGGCGAGAGACAGTAGGAAAAATTCCTAGCGTCTTCTCCTGCCGAGATTCGAACCCGGAACCTTCCGAATATGAGTTCAGTTAGTAACTATTTTTTTCTATTGGGTATTCACTGTTCTGTATCTTGTATCTAGGTTCTAAATACTTACGTGTCTAACAACGAGGAGTAATAATAGTTGAAGAGCTAGTGACGATTTTACTCATAGTATTTTCTCAAACCTGAGTTTTTGTGAGTTGATTAAGGTTACTATCCTGAATATAAAAACCGCAGTCTGGAAGCTGAGACCGGGGACAATACTTGGGTGGATGTGGTCAAAGGTGTCAAACTAAAGGCGTCACCAAATATATTTCCTCATGTTTGAAATTTTCTGAGTGATAAGTTCAGTTGCCTTTAAACACAAAAACTCAAGTCTGGCAGCCCGTGCTTGGGGAAAAGTATGTCTGACAGACCGACGAAAGTGTTATGAAACGAAAAATGTGTAATGATAAATGTCAGAATTGTCTACCAAAATCATGGTAATGTTTTTAGGATTAGTGAATTGTTTAAAATAAAAAATATGGATTTCGACATATTCAACTCTTTGCCAGACGGGGTTTGTCTCGGGTATGAAGGTCACCTGAACTTATCGCTCAGAAAATTTCAAATATGAGGAAATAGATTGACACCTCCAGTTTGACATCATTTACCGCGTCCACCCACGTATTGTTCCCGGTCTCAGTTGCCAGACTGTGATTTTTATGTTCAGGATAGTACCCTTAATGAACTCACAAGAACTCAGTTTTGAGGAAATATTTGAGTTTGTTGTGAGGTTAATGTCGGATCGCTCAATCAGATATGTAAATGATAGCAATAACCGTTGTGGAAGGGTGAATATGAACGTACAATCAACCTACATACTGCGTCAGCTAGATAGAGGAAAGGGAGGGTGATTGTCATTGTGGATGACGTAAGAAAAAAACAACCCCGCGAGGCACCCGAACACATTCGATAAAGCATGTGTCCCACACCGATGTTGTAATAAACTTGTTAAGGGAGCCGCCGATAGCAACCTGAATTGAGATTTTACCTCAGTTTTTTTTTTTTAAATAATGTTTAACAAAACGTGAAAAGCTAAGAACAACAGCGAGTCCTCGATTGTCTTAATACATATAAAGATGATAATGCATCGGAAATCCATTTTTTCTGTGATAGTCTTATATATTTTTTTTGTAATTTATTTGTAATTTTTGGGAAGTCGAATTCAAATTTTAAGCTAAAAGAAATACACACATTGTACTCAATGAATTCAGCGTGTCTTTTCTGTAAGCAAATTCTGAAAGATTTAGATTTTCGACAAAAACGCATTTTTCCAAAGATGTAATGTACCTTGAGAAAATCACAAGAATCGAACTTTTCCAGATGTTTTTCATAATAAAAATGTCTGAAAAAATACGCTTAATCTAATGAACACAAGCTAACCTCTATAATATTTCTTTTTGGTTTAGAACCCATACACACGTTCAAAAAGGTCTTTATAATTGTTGAGATACTTTAAACGACTGTAACGAATGAAATACGAAAAAGCTCGTGTACTCGTTGAAATCAGTGTGTCTTTTTTTACAAGTGTGGTTAAGAAAAAGCTCTGAGATATTTCGATTTTCGTCAAACATCGCATTTTTTGTAAGGTTCGTAGCATATGGCCTGAGTTACTCGAGAAAAGAAGTAGGTTTGTAAGCAGTGAAAGGCTATCGAGCTAGTTCAATAGTTCCTGTAGTATTTTGTACTTGCTTATGACTAGATGTAAGTTAATTAACATAATCTAATAATATTAGGGCAGTTTTTAGCTTTGCATATATTTTTTCTATCAGTTTGATTAAAGTTTGTTAGTGAGGATCTGCTAGGGTGTTTGAAAATTCCGAAAGTCGTCTAATGAAGTAATCAAATCACCAGTTGTTCCAAAACATGTACAATTTGTAATTCAATAGTAAAGTCCCCATTTGTATTAGACATGGTTTATTTCATTAAGAGCCTGGATAACGCATTGCGGCGGAATATCTTGCAAAAAACTGGAAGGGGAAGGATACTCACGTGACACTGTTATAGCACTGTACAGAAAACGATTGTTGATATAGATTGTAAGACTATTATAGACTCTCGACAACTAAGATGATTGCGGATAATACACTAACATCATTGCTTTTGAATAACATACAATATTCCGTCACTTTGAAATAAATTAGTATTATTGATAGATTTTGTAAATATCCGAAAAGAATTCGTAAAGAAAGATTCTTTCGCCCTTTTTGCTTGACAACAAACTACATATTACGACAAAAGGAGGATCAGCATTGGTCAAAAATAACTGTTTTGCACCCGAACGAAGCCGAGCTGGACAGCTAGTAAAAAATAAAGAGAAAGAACTTGTCGTTAAAGTCCGCGTTTTATTTCCCGACTGATCCGCGTAGTAGGCGCTGACTACGTAACAAAACGTAGCTATTGTTTTGTGACAATTCGCTCCCGGATCTGCCAGCTACCTGTAGAGGTATGCTTTCGACAGACGTCCCGACCCTGACCTGGGACTGTCTCGTCTCTACGGGAGAGGGGGGGTAACGGTGTCATACCGAACTACCTACTGTGCATGTTCCATATCGCTGGGACTGAAAGGAACAAACAAATTGAGGCCAAGGTTTATTATTCTGTCATTCGTTCATTTCAACCTGCAGATATTATTTAGAATCCAATTGTACAAATGTATTTGACATAAATTCGCAGTTCCCATAGATGAAATATTAATGACAGCAATGCGTTAGTTATGCCAGTACGTGTAATAACCTCACTTAATTTTTAATTTCCTACCAACGTTTGTCGGAATATTTATAGTATGCGAACCTAATCATCACATATGCAGTTACTGACCGTCTGTTATTTCTGTCTATTTATCAAAGTTTAACCAACTTTCCGGTCCAGCTTCGTCCGGGCTCATTGTAATTGGGTAGGGAAATAATTAAGAGCTGGAAGTCTCATATTTTCCGTTAGTATAGTTCGTACAGCTCAGAGAGCGGTTCGACAATTTAATTCCAAGATAGTGATCCTTTGTTTGCTTCGGATTTTCGCTGACTGTAAATCCCCCTCGATATTTTGCACGATACTTATAGCAGCCAGAATCTTTTTCCAGCATCTGTCAAGAACGGCCTGGCCAATTTTGATGAAACTCGGTACATTATCTACTGCTATCCAAAGTTGCAAGTTTTTTCTTTTTTTTTGTGCGTGCTATCTAGACGAGAAAGCGTGTTTCTAAAATTTTTCTCTGACATAACCCGAGAACGTCGGGGTCGATTTTGGCGAGACCCGGGCTCATTGTAATTGGGTAGGGAAATAATTAAGAGCTGGAAGTCTCATATTTTCCGTTAGTATAGTTCGTACAGCTCAGAGAGCGGTTCGACAATTTATTTCCAAGATAGTGATCCTTTGTTTGCTTTGGATTTTCGCTGACTGTAAATCCCCTTGGATATTTTGCACGATACTTACAGCAGCCAGAAACTGTTTCCAGCATCTGTCAAGAACGGCTTGGCCAATTTTGATGAAACTCGGTACATTATCTACTGCTATCCAAAATTGCAAGTTTTTTCCTTTTTTTGTGTGTGCTACCTAGACGAGAAAGCGTGTTTCTAGAATTTTTCTCTGACATAACCCGAGACCCTATCAAATCGTGCTTAAATTTGGTATTTATGGGATACTTTTTTATTTGATTACGATATCATTGGGTCTAGGTAATGTCTGCAAGACAGACGTTAATGCGATGGAAGCCGCGGGTAAAGGCTGGTAATGACGTCTCTCATAGAGCAGTCTAAACGGGATTACCCTAACGCTGACGATTGAATCGCGGGAGAACGGATAACTGACTGATGGAATTTGCCAATTAGTCATTTGTTTATTGTCCGTTAACTTGGCTTTCCGTTGTCTTATATGAAAATCCACCGCGTGAAAGAATCGTCGCCGTCGCATCAAATGAACCTTTGTGTGTTCCTGTTCACTCAGGTCACCGTATGACTCGTGCGCCGGCGACGCGTCTGGTTGGCGTCACGACGCTCGTAGTCCTGGCAACAGCGTGCACCGCGTCGCAATCGATATCCACGCGGCGCCCCCGCCCTCGTTCTGCGCCTCTCCTTATGCCTCCGGTCGCGCCATATGAGCCTTTGCGTCCATGTCGTGATCATATGACATATTTGACAAACAGGAAGGCGTCCAATGTTTTTTTACGCTTTTGCGACGAATTTCAACTGAAAACGAAGTATTTTTTCATGCGGATCAGTCAAAACATTGTTCAAATATAGGTCGCAAAGAAATGAAAAATGTTTGTTGAGTGATTGCAATTCTTATCTATACTTGGAAATAGTGAATAGAAATAATGTTAGCTTGCGCAATTATTAAATAAACTTAAGTTTGGTTTGTTGCTCCTTGAAATTTTGCTTTAATCAATTTAACCGATTTTTTTCCCAGTATTCCAAAATTGGAACTCAGTACGTTTGTCCCAATGTTCCAAAACTAGAACAAGCGTTTAAAAAAATTGTAATTACGTTGATAGAAATATTTATAAAGATGGCCAACCTGCATTATTATAAACAGAAAAATCACACTTCATTAAAAAATTGCTATTATTATGAAGCACTATTTATACAAAGTATTTATACTATTTATATAGAACTCGGGAAAAATGGGTTTAACAAGGGGTCAAGAAACGATATCCAAACAAATTCCAAACTCCATTATAATCAATTCAAAAAGCGTGCTTTTGTTTTAAGTAACATGATATCGACATAAGTTATTAGTATTGCCTTGACGGTAATCATTTTGGTAGAAAAAGAAAGCAAATCGATGAGTCATTGGCGCTGTAATGATTTTTAAGAATGCATTTGTTGCAGTTTTGTAATATGCCAATAATATTATTACCTTTTTTGTGGTAAAATGTTAAAGTACGTACATTAAAATGCGCTATTGGGGGAAAAGAAATTATGTATAATGCATGTTGAACATGAAATGGGGTACACAATTGTACATGAGTCGTCTAAGGGGATAATGCAATGCAATCGAAGCGTAGTCAATTCTCTCTTTAAGGGGGTATTCTCCTGTGACCACTTCGAAAAATCGATTTTTTTTTATTTCAATAGTAAAACCTATCGAAAATATGCTGTGAAAAATAGAGACGGAAATTCCTAGTTTTAAATAAATTACAACTCATAGTCGCTGACGCGCCGTATAAGCGACTTGTTGGCTCTTGAAAGTTTAAACGCATTTATCTGGAAACATTATTTTCAAAAACTGTCATGGTCCTGAAAAAAAAAAGTATTCAACCGATTGCTTTGAAATTTATATATGTTCTTCTACTTATTAATGGTTATCGTCCGTACCAAAATTGCTTATTTTCGAAAATATTTTCTTATTTTTTTTAAACGATTTTAAACAAAAAAATTAACAAAAAACACAAACTTTTTTTCTACAGTCCGCCATTTTTTTTTTAATGAAATTGATTAATTTTCTTAGGGACGATAGCGACATCCCTACTGAACAATGATCCATTCGATTTTTTTATTTCAGACAACATGAACAGCCGCTATTACCATGACCAGTGACCTGCTTTTTTTTTTAGTGCCTAATTTAATTTAAAAAAAAAACAAAAAATGTAAAATAAGAGAAAATGTTTTTTTCTATACAGTTAAAGATACAAACAAAAACATATAAAAAAATTAAAATGATTGAATGTTATTGTCGTCTAAAAAAAATTCCCTAAAAAGAGGTAAAATTTATGCGTCCACATGAGAATACCCCCTTGAAAGACATCCTGTTTGTTTTGGTTAAAAATCAGTATATGAAGTGTCACACAGTTAAAGTCAAATTGTAAGAGTTCGAAGGTAGAGGAGCTATTCTCTGTCCTAAAATTCCATCAGTTTTTAGTCACTAGAGTCTAGATTATTAGAAAATACAGCATCTTATGAAGAACCATACACGATATAAATTTTCCAAAATAATTTTTAATACGGGAAGATGCATATGGATTTGATTGGCACAAAATCGGTAGGCTTGAATAGAGTCCTTAATGAGACAAAGATTTAAAAAAAATTTGACAGAAATAACTGTCTGAAAGAAATTATACAGATATACGCATGCACAACCGCCATGCGCAAAATGATTACGTTTTGAGGAGAGTATAATTAGAATGTAACCTTAATCTCAGAGACAATTTTTTAACTCTACCGTCATACTTCTATTTCCTTACGAAATATAGATGTAAACTGTGCAAAGAATGGATCTTTTATGCATCGAACAAAAAATACTCGCAAAACACCTTGTTCTCGACGAGATGATTCTAATTAAAATGATCGTATCATGATGATGCTAACATTTGGTTCATTATGGTAATATCGTTAGAAGGTTAAAACTAGTTATGGTACGATAAGTTTTGATTAACTCTTGATGATGCTAACATAATTAGTAAAACGTGCGTCAAGAAAAAAAGCTACTTTAAGGTAGTTGTCGTGGTTGAGGCACACCGTCAGAAAATTCTTAATTTTTGTATACTTATTAAGGACATGATAATAAAATTACCCTGAAAATTTGAAGTCGATTGACCGTATATAATCCGAGATAAATTCAATTAAAAATTGGATAATTAACATTGATTGTATAAGATCTCTGTAGTTCTGAACCAGTTTCTTATTTATAAAAAAAGAACTAACTGTCAGAAACTTTCCAAAAACTGACAGTCTTTCAATGCATTTGTTGTGAGTTTAAAAAAAATAAGAATTTTTTTTTTACCGTCTAATTATTTATAAATAAGAATTTAGAAGTTCAACAATTTATGGAAAAGTATATATGCATATGAATACTGTAAGGATTACGTTTCCACGGGCACAGTCTTGCGTACAAATTACGGATCACTTAGTTACAAGCTAGTATACTTTTGTGGCGCGTATAATCTATAACTTTTTGACAATATTGTACCACGACAACTACCTTAATGTTTACCGTCTTCAAAATACAGTGTAACTCTGTATAACGACGCTGAAGGGACAGCACATTTTCTGGCGTTATAGAGACTTGTCGTTATATGGAGAGAAAGAAAAATCAATTTATCAACTGAGGTAAACACGTGCAAAGTAATCACAACACACAAAAGAACGAATTTGTTGGAATCTTCGGTCGGTACGTATGATGCCGACAGTCGAGGTAAATACGGGCTAGACAATAAAGCTGCAGTTCTTATCAATTTCGGCAACTGAGAAAGTACCTACAAACAGTAGGTGCTTTATAAGTTCCCGAAATTACTTGCTTTATAATGACATATGGCCGTTATTTAGAGTGAGTGTAATGCTACATAGAGTGTATCGTTGTATGGACAACAAGGCAAACCAACCTAGTATTGGGTAACTCAAATCTGAACCGGTTCAAAGAGGCGACTCCGACAGAAGATCCGTGAGAGCCGATTCACTCTTTTTTGAGTCGACAGATCAACGGATCTGCATAACTCAGTGAAACACTTAACACACAGAAGCACATTTTACACTTACGTATCAGTTCTTGCTTTGATGCATCTGTCAGCTCAAATGACTCATGCATCACATGTTTGGCTGTGCATTCTCGATTCTATACAGGTCGTGATATGATTGACTGAACTAGGTAACTCAGTGGCAGACTGCAGTAACATATTCAGAACTCGGCTCTTTTTGAGCCGGTTCAGTGAGCCGGCTCATATACGGGATCCAGATGCAAAGATGCAGATCACTAAAAAACCCGTTTTTCCCATCTCTAAACCAACCACAGTCGAGAAATTTCGACATTTTAGGGAGTTTGACATTAAATCGTGTGACGTTACATTGAGTTTACACTGTATATGGACAAATCAAGGTTAATAGAATCCCAAGGAATAATGTGCAAAAATATAAGAGAACTTTTTCGGTAATTAAACACTAATAAAATAAAATTTACCATGTCGCTTTGTACCCACTGTATTTTCTACGAATGCATTTCGTTTGTGGCGCGTGCATGCAAACAGTACCGCGCGCGCCCAACGTTGCACTTGCGGTGTTTCCGGTTTCCCTGATCGCTCGGCCCTCCGACCCTACGCAATTGTGCACGTACAGGGCCGGACTTTTACTACCCAGATACCGCCACGAACTGGCAAATAGTTGACGTTACTGCATGGTAGAATACTAGAAGGTTGGATGTAAGAAGTTATAAACATGATCACGTCTGTGATTGGTTGAGTCGATTGCTAACCTCACCGATACCCATGGCTTGGTTTTTAGGGTACGTCCGAAAAAAACGAAACCCTTATAGGATCACTCGTGTGTCTGTCTGTCCGTCCGTCTGACACAGCCAATTTGGTCCGGATCTACTGGACCTATTAAGTTGAATTTTGGTAGACATATGAATTTCTGTGACCCAAATACGTATATATTATAAATATTGTTATCCCAACTGTTTGGAAAAAGACTCCATTTCACGTCACGAGTCTACTTCCCCCGCCTTCTCTGCGTCTCGCCTAGTCACATCTTCAACAATGCTAACGCCCAACCGTAGTTTCTAATAACCTTGACGTTACTGTACATCTTAAGTGTTCGTTTCCAGATAAATAATATTTATAGCTAACGCAGTTGCATAGTTATTAATATAGAATTTTAAAAAACGCACAAGCTTCATTTCTTTAAAAATAAAAAGAATAGTTACTTCTTACCACAACAGATTTATTCAGTGGATGTACATTTCGAGAGCTAAGCTCCCATCTTCAGCAAAACACTAAACTTTCTTTGTCGTATGTATATTAGAAAATTTTGCAACTATATTTTCACCCTCTTCGAAATGTCTAATTGACGCGAATTTTTGCACGCGTATATAGTTCTGATGACAATACAATATTGTGATATTTTGACAGCAATAATATTTGTGTAACGAGTTACAAAATGGATATAATGACAATGTTGGTGAGGGGAAAACGAGTCGTGTAAATAAAACTTCATATTGAGCAGCTGGAATGCTCAAAGCTAACGGACAAGACACCTTGTAGGTAATAGTGACGGATAGATATTCAATGAAAGAGCTACCTTAAGATAATTGGACGCATGAGTTGAAATTTATCAGACTAAAAAGTTAAAAAATAAAATTTATAGTTTCAAAAAAGTATTTATACCAACACACTAAAAATAGAAATTACATTTCTTTTTCTTCTATAACGTTTAAAAGCGTGGGGCACTCAATGAATTAAATGTGCCACACGTTTTTAAACGCTATAGAAGGGAAAGATATTTATTTTCTACTCTTAAGTGTATTTTATAAGCGTGTTTTTTAGATTTTTTTTTATTTGAAACTATTAATTTTATTGAAGTTTTTGTCGGTCTTTAGACACAGTTTAGTATGTCTGTTGTTTTTGGACTGATCGATTTATCGAATTCTGACTCTGACGAACGCAATGTAGATTGCATGTCTACTTGTCGTTATAAACGTGCATGGTTTACATTCGAAAATGTAACCCAACAAGCTACATTCTGCTGGTCTATGTAATTGGAGTAATAATAAATACATTTCGTATTAGTCACCGGATCATTTTGTTCGCTCATGGAATTATTATAATTTCTATTTTTATATTTTTGTCGTTTGCATGCTTGTTTCGCAGCGTTTTATAAAACACCGAACGCTAAAAACATGCAAATTTTTCACAAATCATAATATATTGATATATCAAATTTCAAATCGACCCCTGGTTTCCAAGTTTTAACCCAGAAACTGCAGATGAGTTTCAGTTATCAAGCGTAATCTGTACAATCTACTTGATTTTCAGTATATCATTAAAGATAATGAATTAAAAATAGGTAAACTGGTACATGACTCGAGAAACCCGAGTTTGTGGGGTCACTTTAATTTCGTTTTTTTGTGGACTTTATAGGTATTTTGATGGGAGAGCGCTATTTTCCAGATTTATCTGTTTGAACCGAGCGAATCTGTTAAAAAAATCGAGTTTCACGCAAGTGAAGCCGTATTAACAAAAGCTAGAGCTCAATATGTGTAATTTTGTTTTTAAGGAACACAGCGACTTTTACAATCAATCATCGTTCATTCATTATAAATAAGCACGCCTAATATTGAAAGTTTTCTATATATAAAAATAAAACAACATAACACTGTCTATATCCGATTTTCTACGAAATTACCCGATGCTAGTCAGTCTTATTTGGCGTGACCTATGCCTCTACATTGTATATTAACGGCTGGTACTAGGGTACCGCTGTAATTAGTAATTACAGTATCCGCCAGGGGAACGGAACAACTCTGCCACTGTTCCTTTGTCAGTGCTGGAACATAGAACCTACATAAAGAACGCACCCCGTAAATCTCATTAACTATACCGAGCCCAGAAGACAGTAGTTTATAGTAGGAAAGCATTTTTGGGTTGATATTGGCACTGTGAAAATTTGTATAATGACTCTTTAGTAATATTCGAATACAAAAACGCAGACCTGACGGAAGAGGAACGGGGCTTAACCGACTTTGAAATTTCAATACCTTGAACTTTAGTATTAATTAAGGGGGTATTCTTATGTGAACGCATAAATTTTACCTCTTTTAGGGAATTTTTTTTAGAGGACAATAACATTTAATCATTTTAATTTTTTTATGTTTTTGTTTGTATCTTTAACTGTATAAAAAATTTTTTTTTTCTCTTATTTTACTATTTTTATATATATATATATATTTTTAAATTAAATTAGACACTAAAAAAAAGCAGGTCACTGGTCATGGTAATAGCGCCTGTTCATGTTGTCTGAAATAAAAAAATCGAATGGATCATTGTTCAGTAGGGATGTCGCTATCGTCCCTATCAAAATTAATCAATTTCATTAAAAAAAAAATGGCGGACTGTAGAAAAAAAGTTTGTTTTTTGTTAATTTTTTCGTTAAAAATCGTTTAAAAAAATAAGAAAATATTTTCGGAAATAAGCAATTTTGGTACGGACGATAACCGTTAATGAGTAGAAGAACATATATAAATTTCAAAGCAATCGGTTGAATACTTTTTTTTTTAGGACCATGACAGTTTTAGAAAATAATATTTCCAGATAAATGCGTTTAAAGTTTCAAGAGCCAACAAGTCGCTTATACGGCTCGTCGGCGACTATGAATTGTAATTTATTTAAAACTAGGAATTTCGGTCTATTTTTCACAGCATATTTTCGATAGGTTTTACTATTGAAATATGAAAAAAAAATCGATTTTTCGAAGTGGTCACATAAGAATACCCCCCTTAAGGAATTATCTATATTTTAAAATCAACTATGTCGTACAAACAGACAACGGTGTCTCACCATACGAGTTCCATTTTTTTTTGTACGGAACTCAAAACAATTTTTTCAAAATTGTTGATCAGAAATATCTCTTTAATATTGAGTTGGTATTTTAATATGTCAAGGGCTAGTGAAGATTTTTCTTGGGGTGTTTTAACAAAGTTTTAGATTTTATAGTATCGTGATTCAGTACTGTCTAAATGGGAAATTAAGGTGCTGACTATGTTAGGCTCTTAACTCCTTATTTAGGAACTACTGAATCGTCATTCTGCTTTGCTTTGTGTTGTGTATGTATTTTATTTTTTCAGTAATTATAAACTTTAAATCATTTCGTAGTGTTTCGATATCTCGTAGTTGAATACTGCCATAAAGTTTGCGTAATGCAGCAATTCTTAGTGCTGATGATACTGGAAGTTCTTTATTTTGATGTAGAATTCTACTGAGTGGTTTGTGATCTGTTATGAGAATTAGCAGTCCCCAATTAATTGCAGTCGGTTCTTTGTCAGACTGTAATTTGTTTCGGATTTTGTTAACGATCTGGACGCAAATGCAATAGGTCGCATGGATCCGTCCTCCATTCATGAAACATTTTCACAGACTCTTGAAGACAACGAGTGGAAGTTGTTAGACGTTGTATTTCGACTCATGCGATTTTCCATTAGTTCATTTTATGAAAGCTTTTTGTACTTAGATGTTAACGTACGTATATTTTCAGTGACGGGTATTTTTGGACGGCATTCTGTGCGTGTTTACGTATCTTGTACGGAACATCTGCGTTTGTATAATAAATAATCTAATGCATTCGCCGTAGAACACGTCTAGTGTTTTAACCTCGCGCTGCACAACGGCTAACAAGTTCGGTTAACTCTTTCACGCCGAATTATTGTGTTCTAAAAATAGGTCGGGCGAAACGTCTGTGTAAAAAAAGCAATGCTTTTGTGTACCTACTCATTACTAATAATACTGGATGGCCGCAAACCTGGAAAATCGGGGAAAGTCAGGACATTTTTTATAGAAAGAGGAAAATACGTACTACAAAAATGTTTATATAGTGATGACTTGTAGAATAATTTTACCATAATTTATCTAATTAGTGTATTTGCCATATGGCAACATACACTATTGGCGTCGGTCGGATGGCGGGACCTAGGGGTCGGACCAAAATTTCTCGACGTTTCATAACCTCCTAAACACTTTGCCACCATTTTTAAAAATGTTTATATATATATGTATATATATATATGTGTGTGTGTGTGCGCTATAACTCTCGAAAGGGTTAATTGATTTTAACGAAATTTTGCCCACATGTTGGAATCCACCACCGCAAGAACCCTATTTAAAATGGACTCAATCGGACCATTTTAAGGGTAGTTTTTAGGGGTTGAAAAATGTTTTTGGGCCTTAAAATACCGAAAAAATTCTCCGATCGTTTCAAAATTGAAATTTAACCCTCTGGTAGTAATTAAGAAGTGTCCCTAAAATTTTAATAAAATCGGCCCGACAGAACCGGATTTACAAATTTTTTGAAAATACTAGTTTGCAGATAGTGACTTATTTACTGAAGGGTGTATTTAATGTGGTGTAGACCTTCGATCGACAATAATTTTGCAATTAAGAAAAAATGTAATTTTAAGGGGTGTATTAAGGAGTTTTTTTTTTTTGCCCAAAATCCAACCTAAGTTCGCATAATAAAGCCACACGGCCTGTATTATAGCAAATACACTATATTGTCGGCAGGGTTTTGGCACTGCGACCCGGGTTTTTTTAAATTGTAATGTTTTGTCTTAATGTTTTAATGATCTTGCTTTCAATGACCTTTTGTATCCATTTTGTGTTACGGGTTACTTTTTACCTGAATTTAGTGGAGTTAAGTTTCCCATAAAAGTCGCCACTACCAAAATTATATTTTAAGAATTCATTTGCGCAGTGAAGTACATTTTTTACTTTTGTGCATCGTTGCTGTCCAGTGCTGATATATTAGCGACACTACAGTTGTATAAATACATACTTAATTGTGTTAGCGGTCGTGTGTATGTCGCTTCGATGACACTGTGTCATCGACATTGGTCATATGATCCGTTTGTATGGATCTTGTTTATGCAGGCTTGGGCCTCGTGAACAAGAGTGCAAAATAAAAATTCGCGGTTCCTATATAACCCAGTCATTATTACGTAGCTCAAAGACTGTTTAATCCGTCTTTTCCCGAGTTTTATATAAGTAGCCACTCCTTGTATGCCCGAGTATTTCATGACAGATTTTTTTTTAATTAAGCCTGATTTTTCTGATTAAAATAATGCAGGTTGGCAAACTTTATGAACATTTCTATCAACATAATTACAATTTTTTTTAAACGCTTGATCCAATTTTGGAACACTGGGACAAACGTAGAGTTCCAGTTTTGGAACACTGAAAAAAAAATAGATTAAAGCAGACGACACATCTATGAAATAGCGCTGAAAATGGCCACAAATACGCATGTGCGGATTCGCTTGTTTATTAAAAACGTGTCCGATCGCCAACGCCATCGCGATCGCGTAGAAAACCTGGAAAAGGCAGGAAAATTTACTGTGATCAGGGAAGTGGCAAGGGAATCTTGATGACTCAGGAATTTTAGTGGAAAACCCCGCTAAAATGTGAGTCAGGGTTCCAACATTGAACAAATTTTGTCTTTCAACTTAAATTTGCTATCTGGCGTCAAACAACATTTTTGCAAGCAGTTGCATAGTTAAGTTGATCGAAAATTTCTCTGAAACGTAAACATAAATTGCTTACTTCTTTGTCATTGCCAGTAACGTCCAAAAAGGTCAGAAAAACGGAACAAATAAAGATTAGACAATCAATTTGGGTGAGCTTAAAATTGCATGCTTGTTTCAAGCCACAAAGTTTTAGCTCCGGTTGTGACGTAATTTGATTTGAGCAGTCCAGTCAATAGTGGTATTACGACGTCATAACTTTCAAACATGAACGAATGAACTACGTGCGAACCTAGTCATGCGTTTGTACATCCGAATATGTCAGGTTACGCTCGAAGTACTTTTACATTTTTCAAATCGGTTCAATGATTCTTGAAATTATGCCCGTCGCAAACAATTATGTGAACTTTATCACTTTATGATATTATTGTCCGATTAATTCAATGTGAAATGCGACGATCATTGTTTAGTCATAGGTAAGTGATTGTGATGTATTATATTGAAAATTTAGCTCTGTTGCGGTTGACGGCTTGTCTTCTTGTATGACGCTTATGATATTACATGTCATCAAACCGGTGTCGCGTTACAACTTTGCTGTCTATAGAAGAGTCAAAGCTCTTGCTGACTAACTGCAGTTATAAGACGTTGAATGAAGGTTGATGTTAACCCTTTCCGGGTTGACCAAGGTTAACCCAGAGTAGGGATTCAAGAATCCTGACTCTGGAGCTAGGCGGAGTTCTACGAAACGAGAGTGAGTGGCGGGTACAAGTATAATAAAAAAAAGGATGCCGGTGAAAGAATTCTACTTTAAATATATATAGTAGCCGTGTTTGCGACAGATGGCATTGACGAGTGAAATTGACTTTACTGTCGTGTACTGCAGACTTTTAAACGACCTCGTGCTGAGTTGTAGATAGATTCGTAGGTTAGATTATTTTTGACAACCCGTTGTAACATTCGTGTTTTGTGTTTTTCGACGAAATGGAAAAAGAGCAATATCGATCGATCGGGTAGCAAAAGTAAAAGAAAATGTTTAAGTATAGACTTGTAATATTAGGGAGATGAGAATAATTGATTGATGCCGTTGTTTATAAGGCATTTCCGCTGATTCCTCTAGGCTCTGTTCCCAGTTCGTAATTCGAGAACTGGTGAAAGTACCAATTATATTCAGAGGCGAATGGGGTATATGAAATAACACTGGGATAGATAGATTTTTTTCTTTAAATAAGGCAGAATGCCTTATTTGAAGGAAAATCCATCTGATGGACAGAAGGCAAAAAAATTATGTATTTTCATAAAGGAACGTATATTGATAAACTAGTTGTAATAAACGCAACTATAATAATAAACCTAAAGAAAATTCAATAATAAAATAGCCAATTTTTTCTTCTTGTAGTTTAACTTCTTTAGCGACGTATCTGGTAGAAAAAAGTAATAAATCGAGGGGAAGTAGAACTACCAATAAAGGGGAAGTTAGTTTGTCTCTTAAATTACATGAAACTGACAAGGACAGAAGTTTATAGTGTATTGCTAAGTATGTATAAATATTATTAATTAGTTTCACATAAAAAAAAATAAACTTGGGAATAATATTGAAAACTAAAGAAGTTAAACTTCTTATGGAAGCTTATGAGGGTGAGGCTCATTATATTTTCATTTTAATTTCCTAAATATCAATGACATTTGTAAATTAAATTAGCTCCACCAAAAATGTTCGATTCCTGGCAGCCCACCGGGAATTTTCCCGATTTCCCGGTGTCCCCTGATTCTGTTTATTATTTAAAAAAATAATAAATTGAATATCATGATTGGTGCTCTGAATCAAAATAACCCTACCGTCTGGTCGCTTTAAAAACACTTTCTTCGCAATGTGTTGTTTCGATAATAAACTTTATTATTTCATTTGTTAATAATAATTAATAATGACTGAAGTGGCATGTTTTTGTCGGATAAAAATAGATACACTGGAATTTTGTTTATTTACAAGGCAATAATATTGTGTGTTCTCGGACATGTGTCTGATAGATGTACAGAATATTAATTAGTTTTGAAGATCTTAAGTGGGCGCAACAGGTAATATAAACAGTACCGTAAGATTGATTTCAGATTACGTAATTTACATGTTAAGCCATTAGAAAAATGGATTCGATTTGACCGAGTTTTAAGGGGATATTCTGGTCTAGAGGCCTAAATTTTAGGCATTTTTCAGATTAAGATAAAAAAAAAATGAAAAACATTTTTATTATCCATTTTTTTATATGATTTTTATTATCCGATAATAACACAGGTTGACTTAATAAAAAACTCAGATGCTCGTTTAATAGGGATGTTGACTATTTTTGGGAAAGTGTTTTAAATCGTGCATAAGTACCTAATATTGCCACAAATATTTATTGCTTTTATTTAAATACAACTCAAGTCTTAAAAATCATGTATTTTAAATCCAATTTCAAATTTCAGTCCAAAACGCCAATACTAGTCGCGTGACGTCATCTGTCGGTACCAAAGGAGGTTCAAAAGTTTACACAGGAGCTACCATTTTATAGATGCGTATTCTGTGCTCATAAACGTTAGTAAACTGAGGTGATGAAAAGTTGTTTCTTAGTCGTTGCTATAAGTAGTTACATGTAATTTGACGTTTCCTATAAATAAAAAACCCGGGTCGCAGTGCCAAAACCCTGCCGACAATATAGTGTATTTGCTTGTATAGGGCCGTGTGGTTTTATACTTTTATTATGGGAAATTAAGTTTGCATAATTTGCTTGCATAATTATTACATTGTTCAGTTTACATTACGTAGGTACATAAATATTGTAATTACAATTTTCAATTGTTTGCATTTGATGTGAGAAATGTAACAAAATGTGGTGCCAGACTGCAGTTTCGTTGCGTAATTGCGTTGTTAGCATACATATCTAATTAAAGTGCTCTTACACAAGGCTAAATGAGAAGGCCGAATCATGTTTGCTCATTTATTGTACGACAACGCTAAAAATACGTGATGCGACTGATAAGGTTAACATTTGACAAATATTTTGCGCCAACTGGAAACGGGCTTTGGTTTTTGATAAAACAAGGGTAAATCCAAGGTTACTATGAACTAAGGTTGGACGTTAGCATTTTTGAAGGTGTGACTAAGCGAGACGAGAGAGAGGGCGGGGAAGGAGGCTGGTGGAGTCTTTTTCCAAACAGTTGGGTAACAATTAATTGAAAAAGCAAGCCACGAGCATCGGTGACGTAAGCAATCGACTCCACCAATCACAGACGTGATCATGTTTATAGCCTCTTACGCCCAACCTTCTAGTATATTCTGGTAATTTTGGGGTAAATCAACGCAGATGGTCGTTAAATTAGTATGTCTACAGTACCTCCGTAAATCTGCGAGCGTCGAAGCAAATTCCTCCCCAGAACAAAATCTCAATATGTCCGCAAGTGAACCATTTCGGATGGATTCCTGATCAAAATTAACGCACCACTTGGCTTTTTCTACTTTATTTTTAGTGTCAAAGAAATAATTAAACTGAAAAAATGCGTCCCCGTCAAACCATGGTAAGTTTGACATCATTGTTTGTGAAACAAGTATGCCGAAGGCCTTATGAAATATTTGTTGCTTACAGTATCTCCGAAACTCTTCGCCGGCGCCGAAGCAAATTTCTTCCCCAGAGCACCAAATGGTTCCTTTGTATCTCGAGGCCTTCGTCATACTCGCTTATGAGCGTCTTGATGTTTTGGGAGCTTACACTGGTTTCATCAGAAAACAAAAATTTGCGTCCCAACTCAAATCATTTCTTTAATGACAGGAAACCTGAGTGGTGCATTCATTTTGAATAGAATGTATGCGTGTTAGTGATGTGAAACGATTACAATAGGGATGGTGACTGTATTCAAATAAAAACATAATTTTAACGAAAAGTAGTAGTTTTTATGATAGAAATACTACAAAACACTGTATTTTTCCTTATTTTTAAGGAATTTAATTAATATTTAATAAATAAAACCTAATAAAATCACTCTCAAGTCACGTGACAACAGATACCAATCAGAGCGCATGAGGTCATATGTTCAGCCGCTGTCAAAAAACTTCATTGTTTGGTTAATATTTAGTGTGTAATTTATTATTATTTGTTTATAGGAAACGTCAAATTACATGTAACTATAGCAACGACTACGAAACAACTTTTCATCACCTCAGTTTACTAACGTTTATAAGCACAGAATACGCATCTATAGGATGGTAGCTCCCGTGTAAACTTTTGAGCCTCCTTTGGTATGAACAGGTGACGTCACGCGACTAGTATAGGCGTTTTGGACCGAAATTTGAGACGGGATTTAAAATACATGATTTTTAAGGCTTGAGATGTATTTAAATAAAAATAATAAATATTTGTGGCAATATTAGGTACTTATGCACGATTTAAAACACTTTCCCAAAAATAGTCAACATCCCTATTTTGAGGACCGGTTTTTACCGATTACTTTGAGGAAAAAAACGATATCATTAGATTG
This sequence comes from Venustoraphidia nigricollis, assembly GCA_034508555.1. Lineage (NCBI taxonomy): Eukaryota > Metazoa > Arthropoda > Insecta > Raphidioptera > Raphidiidae > Venustoraphidia > Venustoraphidia nigricollis. The sequence continues at coordinate 1,742,628 of JAVRKA010000020.1, forward strand.
TTTTGTTACTTCTTAAAGAACAACACACTGAACATTTTTAAGTTTACTTAATTAAAATCAAAACAACCTCTACCTAAAAATAACTAATCGCATAAGTCGTAATTTTTATTAACAAAACAGATGTGATCGACAGCGTCCGCTTGTAACCTTCTCTTCCTTCTGGATGACGGCACTTATTGAACTTTGGTGTTCGGATACACGAATAATGAAACACAAGTGAGTCCAGAAGTAATCGGTTTTAGTAAACAAAAATCGGTGTTTATCGGTTTTTACAAAAACCGTATTGTTTTTTAGGTTTTTCTAATGCGTGTGTATCAACTAGCTATTTGTTCATGGCTGCACATGCGTGAATGTCGATTCGTTCTCGTCAATGGCGACAACTAAAAACCCTTGGTCGCTTGACATTCATTATAAACAGACTCCACTGTACATTAAGTTTCGTGATTTTGGGCATTTTTTTTATCGACGCGCATTTTTGTAATATCGGTTTTGTGGTGCGGAGCCGGTCACTGGTCAGCGGTCAGCAGAGTTGTAATCATATTTTAATTAGGAAATGATTGTTTTTTTTTTAGTGTTGATTTTGATGTAAATTCGCTGCAATGATTATGTCATTCCTATAATAAATACGTTACACTGTGGTTTATCTATGTGTGAATAATACTACCGGTCAAAAGTATTGTAATTTAGACTATATTATTTTTCGCATCCGCCCATGAATGTGTTATAAAAGTCTGGAGTTATCTCTGACTAAATTCGACTGAGGATGTTTGGAATAAAATATTTTTTGCACGACCCCGTATAAGAGAGCTACTTTTGATGTTTGTATAGCAATAGTTAAGTGATCCATTTCGGACTAGTCCGTAAAATAATACATTATAAACTTGAAACGTAGTCGTACAACCGTTTCTATAGTAAATGCGTGAAAATTCAACGCAGCCTACAACTGAAAGTGGACATTGAACTGTCAAATATTTTTGAAAATAATGTGAAAATCAGCTGTTTAATAGGGGTTACGTACTAAAAATACTGTATGTCTCTAGCGAGACGATATTATGCGCTAGAAACATAACCTACTATTTGCACTACTTTGAAAAGCTGATTTACAGTTAACACGCATGTATGCAGGCTACGTTCATTTTCCGATTTATATTAGTGTAAGCTAGCCAAATTAATTGAGATTATATTATTATTTCGCTCCAAGCACAGCCGGATCGGGCAACTAGTATTATTAAAAAGAACACTTTTGAACGCTTGCTTTTGTTATCGAGTTCGCCGAACGCCTATATGAATTCCAATTCATACATTTATTTTCGGTTGTTCGCTTTGGACTTCTCCGAGTAGTCCCGATTAATCCTGATTCTTTCACAAACATGTTAAAAAGGAGCGTGCGAAACTGTTTCTTTATAATAATAAAACAACGATTGGCAAAATTGAGTAGGGATTAGACTTGGATAACTCAGATCTGAACCGGTTCAAAGAGCCGACTCCGACAGAAGATCCGTGAGAGCCGACTCACTTTTTTTTGAGCCGACGGATCAACGGATCCGCATAACTCAGTGAAACACTTAACACACAGAAGCACATTTTACACTTACGTATCAGTTCTTGCTTTGATGCATCTGTCAGCTCAAATGACTCATGCATCACATGTTTGGCTATGCATTCTTGATTCTATACAGGTTGTGATATGATTGACTGAACTAGGTAACTCAGTGGCAGGCTGCAGTAACATATTCAGAACTCGGCTCTTTTTGAACCGGTTCAGTGAGCCGGCTCACATACGGGATCCAGATGCAAAGATGCAGATCACTAAAAAGACCCGTTTTTCCCATCTCTAGTAGGGATCGCTGAAGGATTTTCGAATGAAATATGGATATTACTTCTATTAATTTGTCACATGTGCCAACTTCCCGTCTACGTTTGACCGTTATTGTACGATAACGTAATTTTATTTCGAGGTCACATGCATTTTGTGTGTATCCTACATAAAACGACACAAATGTAGATTTTTTTAAACATTATGTACACATAATGTTTTCGTTCAAAGGAAGAGAATTATTATTGCGGTAACGAACCCACCATGGACACTATTAATACTTATATATATTAAAGTCATAACCCACCTTTTTAGGGTTTCGTGTCTCAAAAAGAAAAAAGAACCCTTATAGGATCACTTCGTTAGAGCGATAATCGGTGCTTTTATAGTTTTTTTTATTCAAACTGACATCAAAACATAGGTTAATTCCCGTTGACAAGAATCTTGTAATTTAGCACGAGTAAAGGAAAAAACCCGAAAACGATGTATTTTTAATTTTAAAACAATTTAAAGGCGAGAGGACAACATCGTTCTGAACCAGAACGGTTAAATACAATTAACAATGGTAAATAGAGCTCATTGTCTGTAAATCGCTTTAATTTGGACGGTAGCTGCATTGCAATACAGAGAATCAGGAGTCATTGCACTTTGGCGTTTGCATAATGTTATCATCTTCGTTCAGTCATTAATAATTAATCTATCTATTATCTATCTATATATATAAAAATCGGTGTGTGTATGTATGGACTCTAAAACGGCTGGACCAATTTTGGTGAAATTTCCAGGCAATTTTCAGATTAGCCCAGCGGGTGATCCTGTGAAGTTTGGTACCGACCGGATCAACAGATTTTTTGAAGTGAAAACTTCTTTAGGCGCGTTGTGCGATTTTTGGATGATCTCGCGTCCCTGCGTCACCGCCACGCCAATGTTAATAGTATATCTGTAGCTGTAAGTATGACTGTACTTGTATAATGTATACCGTTGCGAGGCACCTACAGGCACAATAACGCAGGTGGTTAGAACGTCGTGTTATTTTTTTTTGTTTTTTGGCAATTTTGATTTTTCTTCGATTTTTGACCATTCACAATTAAAGACGGTTGAATTCGCGCAAATTCAATACACGTTGAGAATTGTATGATAATGATTCTCTTCTTTTATGGCTATAGATAATTAATGCTACTCTTGCGAAGCCGGACCGGACCGGGCCACTAGTGTTTAATATAGTTATATAAACTCCTGCTCAAAATTAACACACCGTTTGGTTTTTCGGCTATATTTTAGTATGTTCTGTTTTCTGATTAATGGTAAGCTTGAAACCATCGCAGATGGTCGTGAACTAAAATCAGGAAAACCTTGAGGAAGATCTGTTGCCTGCAATATCTTTTGCAAAACAAATTCCTCCTCATGTCTCCCTGCCAGAGAATTATTTGGTGTATTGGCTTATCGACCTCCGTACAGAGTTGCAGAAATATCGCAGGCACCAAAACTTTCACCGGACCTTTCAAAGCTTACTCTGGTTTCACCGACAGCAAAACATGCTTCCAGTCAGCGTTGCCAGACGTCCTGAATTTGGCGAGACGTCCCGGTTTTTTGCCCAACATTAAATGGCCCGCGCGGGACAGACTCAGTCCCGCTTTTCGGGGAATACTCAACTGCCTAACTACAGGGTAAACCAGACAGTTATTGTTACTAATATAATAATAATAATAATGCGTTTAACGTCCGTTTCTCGACTTTATGCCATAACAGCCACCATTCGCACCATTACTATTTTTTCATTTTACCACTTCCCGTTATTTTCTACATTTTTTACAACTTCAACTTATGTAATAGCAATGGTCGAATGAAGGAATTATAGGAAATTAGTATAAGGTAGGTAATTTTGGAACTAGGAATTTGATAGGTAATCGGCCATGGCCTCAAATAAGGAACCTTCTCGATATTTATCTGGAATTAAATGATGGAAACCATGGAAAACCTCAATCAAGATGGCCGGTACAGGAATTAACGTTTCTCGGCGAGAGGCAGTAGGAAAAAGTCCCAGCCACATCTGCCCCCGCCGGGATTCGAACCCGGTACCTCCCGAATGCGAGTCTAGTGCTGTCTCCACTACTCTACCCAGCTCGGTGTACTAGTATAATAAAGTAATGTATTTTTATTAAAATACATTTTCCCACTCTATTTTGGCTATCTATTGCCGTGTAAACTTAATTTGAAACTCAAAAAGGATAAATATTTAAAAACTACTGATTATATACGTTTTTTAGTATGTCCCGCTTTCGACGAAAGAGTCCCGCTTTTTGCATAAAATGTTTCAAAACCCCTTTTTGCCCGAAAAAAATCTGGCAACGCTGTTTCCAGTACAATTATTCCTTCGAGACTAAAAACATATCGGAAGACCCGTTGATTATTATAAAATATATGGCAACTTTTTTATCAATAAAAAAGAATAGCACTGATTTTAAAATCTCGTCGAACACATGACGCCAATGCAACTGTAAATTATTTTGACTGTACGATATTTTGCATAATGTTTTGTTTGTCCGATTCAGAATCAAATTGTTTGTTCTAACAGTATTGAATAACTGTATACTGCAAAAGATTTTTTATTGTTCATATGTATATATTATGTAGATACATTTATATATTTTGTTTACATAATGCTAATACTGACTTACTATTATGTTATTTACCGTTTACTGATTTGTAGTTCATGGACTAGAAATTTGGTAACACTAATGAAATATGCAACTATTTCTTTGCTTGTTATAGAAGCGTAAAAAAACGTCATCGCCGGAGAATGTAGCTATATTAATCTGCCGTTAATTTTAAAGCGCGGTGCTTTTCTGGTAAAACTCACTGCGTTTTTTCCTTTTTAATGAAATGAAATTTTCTGTTAGTAGAAGACATATTATGCTATAATGTTGTTTTTTTTTGTGTAATGATGGTGTACTTTTTATAATGATTTATTTAATTTTTGTTTTCTAAGCTTCATAGTTTCGAAAATATTTTGAAAAAAAAATCTGTTCTTTTGTTCTAAAGATAAATAAAAAATTAATTAGTTAGGTAGCTGATAAGCATGCTTTGATTAATTTTTATATATGAAACCATAATATCTAACCATGGAAACGAATAGCAATTAATATCGTATTTGTTACTACCCGTTACCGGCGTCACCGCGAACTTTAATGGAAATTTTATTTATTATATCTAATGTTAACATTTTTATAGTTGCAATGGTCGTGTCGTCTAATTTGTTGGATTTTTTTTCTATCAGTTAATATGACAAATTCAAATAAATTCTCCATCTGCAAAATAAATACATATAATACATTTCCGAGCGTAAATTTTGTCGATTACTACCAGACAGAATGAAAGGGGGGCTTTCGAAAAACTGTCTTAAAAATGTATCATGTAATTTATGGGCGACCCAATGCTTATTTTTATTCATGTATAACAACGATAATGCCCAAACGTGGTTACGTATTGATTGTTAAGTCGATGCATCTGTCTGTTGCATCTCGAAACAACATGTGCACACGACTGCTAATGAGGCCATGTTCAGCTGATTTAGATTTATAAAGTGAACGGACGATTGAGTTATTGCGCAAACGTTATAATTGCACGTATTTGCGCTGTCGTAACATCTAAAAATCGAAAATATCAACAGATATAATTATGTAATCACGGGATTTGGGTCTGTAATTTCGTTTACGTGCCGATTTTTCGGGTATTTTGTATGACAAGTGAAAAAAATTATAATTAAAAAAACACGCTTTGATAGCAAACCGAACTAAAAAGATAAAAAATATTTTAGTAAAAAAGCGTGGGGTGCTTGATATCAACTGGTATAAATATTTCATTGGTATAGCTATTTGAAAGAAAGTAGAGTTAGTATAAGAGAGGTAAAGAGCACCCCACGCTTTTTTGCAATAAAAAACATTTTTAACCTTTTTAGTTCGGTTTGCTATTAAAGTGTGTATATTCGAAACTACATATGTTTTCAATAAAATTCATCAAGACTCACTATTAATCACGACTGTACGTAATTTATAAGCACACTAGCGGCCCAGTCCGGCTTCGCCCGGGTGTAAATGTAATATATAGGATATAAAAGATGAGAATCATTATCATTAAATTCTCAACGTGTATTGAATATGCGCGAATTCAATCGCTTTTATTTGTGAATGTTCAAAAATCGAAGAAAAATCTTATTTCTCAAAAAGAAATTTAAAAAATTCTGTTGATCCGATCGCTACCAAACTTCAGAAGATCACCCGCTGGACTAATCTAAAGATTGTCTGAAAATTTCATCAAAAATGGTCTACCCGTTTGGAGTCCATAGATTACATATACATCGTCTTTTATCTATATAGATTATTAAAATGTAAAAAGTGGTTATTGTGACATAACGATAATAGTTGGACATATAGTATCGCGAAGTTTTTTGTAGTTATTGATATGCTCTTTAATATTGTAGAACATACTTTTGTTCTATCATCAATAAGTAGTTTCTGCAGCGCATGCGACGAAAGATGTTTTATGGCATTTTTTTTACACCTTGGGTTACGTTACTAAAGTTTTAGTAAGGATCCCTAATATTTTCTAGCAATAAATATAGCCTATATTACTCAGGGTGAATGTAGCTTTCTAATGGTGAAAGGATTTTTTAAATCGGCACAGTAGTTTTTGAGTTTATTCATTACAAACATACACACACACAAAAATACAAATCTTTCGTCTTTATAATATTAGTGTAGATATATAATTTCTATTGGTATTGAAATAAGACATCACTTGACATCTGTCATATTCACTATTTTACATTCTCAGTCTCTGTGTCATTAGTCGATTTTTTGGTAAACGTACTTAAAATCAAAATATATACCAAAATGTTCAAGGCGTATTGTTTAGCGAGCAACTTCATCCTGTTAATTTTGTTCTTACATCGCAAGAATTCACTCATCATTTTTTCATAACGTGCCAAAAGAAGTTTAACTTTAAAAAACAGCTTAATCGATTTTGGGGGAATTAATTTGTTGATCATGTTTTATACGATAGTGTTCAATTGTGCAGCGCCGCTTTTGTGAGAATTGCTGCATTTAAAAGCACATGAAATTAAGAGTATACACTTAAACATTTACGTGTTTTCAAATGCAGCAGTTCTCACTAGAGTGCCGCATCAAAAACCAACGCTTCGGAGAGCGTCACATGCCGCTACACTGTCGCGTCACAGAATCAAGTATATAACAATGTCGCGTCGTGGCATCACGGCTAGTTGACGTTTATTTAAACAATCCGCAAGTTTTTAAATTAGTTTTTTAAATTATGTAAAGCGAATTAAAAACGGATCATCTGTATGTTATAATATGACGACTAGAGGCGATATTGTTAAGATAACTGGTCAGTTGACGTCATCGATTAATAAGTACCCACTGTTGTGAACAATTGATAGGATATTGTGACGTCATTCATTATCCTGTCTGGCATAATAATGCATCGGATATGCAGTGTTACGTTGTAGGTATTTTGTTCGCGTGTTGTTTCAGTGGTGTGTCGTTGATGATTTTGGCATAAACCAGTCGTACCCAACCTGTGGAACTTTGCGGACCATTCAGCCTGAAATTAAATCAGTACGAACCAGCGTTGCCAGAGTTTGTTTTGCCAAGTCGGGATTTTGGAACTTTTTGAGTGAAAAAAGCGGGATTCTTTCGTCGAAAGCAGGACATAGTAAAAAAACGTATATAATCAAAAGTTTTTAAATATTTATCTTTTTATTTGAGTTCAAATTACGTTTACGTGACAATAGATAGCAAAAAAAGCCATAGAAAATGTATTTTAATAAAAATATGATATTTTAAATCAGATTTCCCCTATCGTTAAATAGGTGAGTCTTATTCGTCTTCTGAATAAAAAAAAACAGAAATCAAATTCAAAAAAGTTTTATTCATTAGAAAAATACGCCGTTTCAAACAATAGTCTGAGGAGTGAGTGTTACAAATTGCAACTTACAATAAGAAAATAATTATTTACACACGGTCGAGTTATCCCCGAAAAGCGGGACTGAGCTTGTCCCGCGCGGGACATTTAATTTTGATTTAAAAATCGGGACGTCCCGCCAAAATCGGGACGTCTGGCAACGCTGGTACGGACCTTCCACGCTATATACCTTACCAGTTATAAAGGTGTTGAGTAGTAAAACAGTTTTATAAAAACATTTTTTATTATGATAGTTGTCAACACGGATATATTCACCCGATCTCGTTCAATGCATATCGATTTTAAAATTTCCATTTAATGGCTACTTTTTTATGTGCTCTCAGGCCCTTTCGCAGACTACTTTCGAGGCTCTCATGGACTACATGTGGTCTGCGGACCACTGGCATAAACGAAACAAAACTAACCAGACCTCCTGGTCCCCAACCCTCCCGTGTCTACGCCACTGAAGCGGCTAGATTAAAATTAGTTAACGTTTTCAAAGACTTTCGAAAATTTTAATATTCCATGTCATAATTTATTTCCTATTTTTGAAATCTGCAGTTTGATTGGTGTAGATAGATTTAATGACGAAACTAATCAGATCCTCTGGATCCCACCCCCCGTATGTACGCCACTGTACCAGGTAAATTAAAAATCGGTTAACATTTTCAAAAACTTTCGAAAATTTAAATGATCCAGGTCATAATTGATTTCCCCATTTTTGAAATCTGCAATTTGATTGGTGTAGATAGATTTAATGACGAAACTAATCAGATCCTCTGGATCCCACCCCCCGTATCTACGTCACTGTACCAGGTAAATTAAAAATCGGTTAACATTTTCAAAGACTTTCGAAAATTTAAATGTTCTATGTCAATAATTTTATTTCCCCATTTTTGAAATCTGTAATTTGATTGGTGTAGATAATTTTAAAGACTTGTTGATATATCTCCTAACTCTTTCGTTTTCAAAATTATACCTGTCACTGTTATATGAAGGGGGCGAAGGGTAGTTTTTGCTTATAGTTGATTTCTGTGTGGTTATGAACACATTGAACAGGTTTAAGTGGAATGTTTCTGTAGTTTTATCATTTTGAATTAAGGGTATGCTTATATATTATTATTTATGGTATAGATGATAGACGCTAATGACTTGTCGATCGTCTATAATCCACAGTCTCTATTTATGTATATGCTATATATTATATTTTCGATCGAAAATGTTTTACACGGTATGATAGCGTCAATTCAGTAACTGACAATGTTCAACGAAATTTCTACTTAGATGTATCCACATTTGAAGACTCAATATAATTTACACTTTTATTCATCATGTTATCAATTATTTTTTTTATAATTGTATTTTGGCTTTTGATGATAATAACCCCATTGTGTTGTGCGCTCTTTAAACAACGACCCGGTATCAAAATTAAACGCTTGGAACCCGAACTTCAGGAAAAAATCTGCAGTATGAGTAATCCGCCAACAGTAGTTTACTTTAACAAAGGACTGTAATTAAACATTAAATAGACAGAAAATTGTTATTTTTTTAATGTAATTTTTTAGCTGGCTACAAATACTTTAGTAGAAATGATGTATTTTATTTAAACCGTATTTTTGTTGAACAAAAATAAATCAAAGCAAAATCAAAGCAAAAAATATCAGTTAGTATAGGGAACTAGATCTTAAAAACTCAATAAAAAGATTTGATCCGTAGCAAATCTTGTCATAATTCTTCTTTTTTGTTTGTCGTTTAAATAATTTCATGCTGTAATGGTTTTCATTTATTTGATAGCACTTAAACTAAACATGTAGCTAAGTTACTAGCTTTTTGACAAATCGATCGTACTACTACATGTTAATAAGCTTTTATTCTTATTTGGAAAGTATTTCTACTGATTTAAGCATGCTAGTGTTCCTTCCTGATCACGACATTTACTGGTAAACTAATGTTGTTCTAAGGGAATACATTTATTTCGAAGGTAAATTACCAGTGTTATTTCTGTCAAAGTCAAATGAATGTTATCGTTATTGCTACCTGATCGGGATATTTACCTGCCCATTAATTCTGTTCTTTAAGAAATTAAGAAATTGCTCTCCTTCCTGATCAGGACATTTACTGGTAAACTAATGTTCTAAGGGAATACATTTATTTCGAAGGTAAATTACCAGTGTTATTTCTGTCAAAGTCAAATGAATGTTATCGTTATTTATGTAAAAATATTTCTTGGGAAAAATAGACAATGATTGAAGTGTATACTTTCTTAATACATTTCATTTGCCAATGACATTGCTCATGAAAATAAAATTAAAGTATCTTTCGAATATTAAATATAATTATTAAATTTGTATGTCAAACATATGCTGTGTTGTAATAAATTGACTCTAGTGTGTAAAATAACATTTAGGCCTTGATAAAGACTAAAAATTAGTCGATACGTTGGCAAATAAAATGTATTAAGAAAGTATACACTTCAATCATTGTCTATTTTTCCCAAGAAATATTTTTACATATCAAAAGTACCAGACAGATTATCCAATGTATGTTATCGTTATTGCTACCTGATCGGGATATTTACCTGCCCATTAATTCTGTTCTTTAAGAAATTAAGAAATTGCTCTGTTAATTACATTATTCCCTATTTATTACCAGAGCTAAATGCCTGCATTTATAATTTTTTTATAATCTATAATTATAAGAGAATTGAATGAAAATAATGCTTATTTTGTATACACGTGCACTTGTAAAAGATTGCTTGGTATTTATTTATATTTTAATTTTGCTTAATAATTATAGTTGAACGTTGTTTTCAATTACAGGTACGTTGGTAAAGGTGTCAAAACGTTGCATTCCTTTTAGAACCATTTTTTTTGTTAGTTTCAACAAAAAATTTAAATCCTAGACTCTGTAATTGCATTGTAGTTGATGAGAGTGAAAAAAAAAACACTACAAATTGTATTTTATGTAGGTCCCTTACAAAGTCACATTTGTCAATTTTTTTAAGGTATAAAATCATTTTGAATTAAAATTTTATTTATGTATAGGAAAAAACTAGAACATTTCAAATTTTGTTTTTGGCCCACCAATCGGTCTATGTGTACTTCCTTCCCCCGTTTGGGCGGGAAACAAGCATCGTTTTTGAATTATTTAAATCTAGAAATTTAGTCTGACCTATTTGTTTTCAGCGGGCGCGTTCGTGTTAAATAAGGATGAGTGGGGCTCGGGTCTATGTGGGAAATCTTCCTTATGGAGTAAAAGAGCGGGACATCGAACATTTCTTTAGAGGCTTTGGTCGTCTGAGAGAAATTTTGATGAAAGGTCCGTACGGATTTGTTGAGTTCGAGGACCAGCGTGATGCCGATGACGCCGTGTACGAATTGGACGGCAAACGGATATTCGGCGAACGCGTGACCGTGGAGCGTGCGCGCGGCATACCGCGCGATCGCGGCGATCCGTACCGCGGGTCGCGAGCGTCGCGGTCGCGCTACGAGCGCAGCGTGCCGCCCTACACGCGCACCGAACATCGCATTATCGTCGAAAATCTGTCGTCGCGCTGCAGCTGGCAGGATTTGAAAGATTATCTGCGCAAAGCCGGCGAAGTCACGTACGCCGACGCGCATCGACCCTACTTGCGCGAGGGCATTGTCGAATTCGCCAGCCATTCGGACATGAAGAACGCCATCGAGAAACTCGACGACACAGAACTGTACGGCCGACGCATACGTCTGATCGAAGACCGTCCGAAGCGAAGTCGTCGCTCGTCAAGATCGCGCTCGAAGTCACGTTCGGCATCGAAGTCACGCTCCCGGTCACGCTCTCGACGCCGCTCAGCCTCTAGGTCACGATCCCGCTCGAGGTCCAAACGCAGTCGCCGCCACTCCCGCAGCAAGAGCAAGTCGCCGGCCGAGAAATCCAAGTCGCGTTCGAGATCCGAGTCGAAGGCGCGCAGCCGCACCAAGTCCAAGTCGAAAGTGCGCAGCCGCACCAAATCGCCGCGTCGCTCGAAGACGAGAAGCCGCTCGAAATCCAAATCGGTGGAGCGCAGCAGCCGCAGCAAGTCGCGCGCACGCTCCAAAACCGACGATCGCTCCAAATCACGCAGCCGATCAAAATCGGCGAGCCGCTCCAAATCAAGGAGCCGCTCCGTATCGCGTGACAGATCAAAATCACGCAGCCGATCCAAATCACGTGATCGTTCGGTGTCACGCAGTCGATCGAAATCGCGCTCGCAGTCGAAATAGAACAAAACAATAACATACTGGATTATTTCAACAAAAATTTGAACTCGGATTGACTACAAAGCCTCGAAAATTCACTTCCAATATACCAAGTGTTTGAAAATACGACCGAGTTTTCTGTTCAGATAAAATCTTAAACGTAAAACAAAATTACAACGCTGAATAAAAATTGATCTTTTTGTACTTTTTGACGCGGGGTGTTGGTAAAAAAAAAGACTAATTCTGTATGATAAATTTGAACTTTTTATTATAATGATAAAATGAATACAATACACTGTAATAATAACCATAGAATAGATTTCAGCGACTCGCGAGTGTCCGGGCTGCTATGTTGAGTTTTTTTTTCTCTTTTCAACCAACTTTCATTTTTTTTTAAGTCATGCGCATTGTGTCACGTATGAATCTATAATAATAACAGTTTTGTTTCTTTTAAATACTTGTTTTTGTGGTTATATTTTCGTAGATTTAGGGTTATTTTCAACGGACATTTAGAAGTTACGTTGTTTTATGTCAATAATATCCAACCGTTGCACATGCGTAAAAAAATGATACTATTTTTTTTTATGTGCATGAAGCAAAAATTTGATCCCTTGTTCTGAAATGTGTTTTAGATGAAAACAAGGTTTCTTTTACTATTTGATATGAAATCATTGTATTTTTAATTCAGTTCTTTTATTAATAAAATAAAGTGTAGTTTGCAAATAATAACTTCCAATTCTTTATTGCATAGTATATAATTATTTTGTTCTTGATTTGAAAATAGGAATGCAACGTCATTATGAAGAAAATTTTAAGCATGTTTTGTGTTATTTCAGCTATAAAAATCATGGACGTATGATAATATGGACCCCTTGAGGTTTATAATTGTAAGCAACTGAAAATTTTGAAATTAGTAAGATTGTGAAACCGAGAATTTTCAATGCGCGCGCATCATTTTCAACAAAGATAATGAACATCCGCACATAACCTTTCTTTTGGAACGTGATGTAGATCTGTTATAAATGCCATTACAGTACCAAACTTTTTTTTTTATTTCACGCTCAGCTACTAAGGCTATATGCGTGTACCAAACTTTTAACAGTTTAAAAAACGGTCAAGTGCGAATCGAACTCGCGAAAAGAGGGTTCCGTACTATTCTGTTTTCCGTGAATATTATAGACTTAAGATTTTCGTTTAGGTTTTCCTGTAAACTATGGCTGAGCCCCGACATTCCCCATTTTTTCGAAATTTTAGTCTCACTAGTTTCGGTGATAATGGGGAGAATGGTCAATTTTCTTAAATAACATTAAAACTGTTTTGAAATTATAAAAAAAATACATTTGAGACCTTTTCTAAAAGTCCTTTCATTTGATATGTCACACGGTACAGTTTGCAAAACTTTTTTTTTAATTTCCTAATTTGCTCCTTAAAAATAACCCCCGTGCTCAAAATTCATTTATTTACGTTATGCGTCCGCGTTTGGGTCATCGACTTACATATGTGTACCAAATTTCAACTCAATCGGTCCAGTAGTTTCGGAGCAAATTGGCTGTGACAGACCGACACGCGAGTGATCCTAAAAGGGTTCCGTTTTTTCCTTTTCAAGTACGGAACCCTAAAAATAATAAACGAGATGTTTCACAGTCTTGTAGCTTACATTATTCTTTATTCTTAGTCCATATAATATACGTTCATGGTAAGAATTCATTAGTAGGTATGTTGAGTTTTTTCGACTTTTTTTTGTGCTCGAATGCGTTTTATAAAATGAGGACGGCGTTTCAGAGCTGCAGCAGACGCCTGAAAAAAGTATCTTGACACACGATACCAAACAGTCAATACCACAAAAGATACTTTTTTGTATGAAAGTATCAACATGTAAGATACGCAATTTTTTTAAATACTTTCTAACATCATATTGTACGTATAGAAATTTGGAAAATTTAATAGTATAATATATACTACTTTCTAACAGTCTAAAAGCAAAATATCCAAGAGAACATTTAAGGACAAGCCTAAGTTATTTTTAAAAATATTTTAGTTAGATATTTTAGATATCAGATACTTTTGGACATAAACTACGATAAAGAGGTTTATTGAGCTTTATAATATACAGCTATTACATAAATTATGTAAGGGCAGCAATACCTTTTACCACCCAGGACATTTTTTCAGAAGGTTTTAATATATTTATCATATTTCCAAAAAATGCTTTTCTTTAGAACATTATCTTCATTTTTGTATCTACAGATACTACCGTAACCCTTTCCCGGTTGACCTTGAATCTCTACTTTGGAGTTAGGCGGAGCATTACGAAACGAGAGTGTGGTAAGCACGTGTGTCAGTGGCGTATACAAATGCAATAATCAGAATAATATCTTTGAAAGAATTGTTTCCCAAAAATAAACATGTTTCTAAGTAGGTTATTAGAAATAACAGATAACTGGAATATACATTATTAACGAACTAGGCTATAGTTGTAGGGAGTTTGTTATTCATGCTACGGGACTGCGTAAAGTTAGTGGCAGTGGGCGGAGTGGAGATTTCACGCACACACTGCTGTCAAATCTCGCATACTTTGATAAAACACAAACGGATTCGTTCCTCTACCTCTTTGCTAACACCGATACTACTAACAGGGAGAAGGTTAAATATTCCCCAGCTCTGTGCAACCCCGGATCTACAATTTTTTGTAATCGAAGCAGAAACTTGGTAGTGGCGCCCCCTCTCTCCAGCGTTTGAGATAAATTATTTAAAAACACTCAAAAATATATAATGGGTGGCATTCTTTGTGACCAGGAGGAGAGAATAAGAACCCTTTGTTATATACCTATATTTTTTAATAATTTGTAATCAGTTTTTAAACATCTTATGATTTTGACGCCCCCTGGAACTGCCGCACGGGACGCGTTGCAGTGTGAAAGACACGTTTTTAAAATTTTCGTACATCAGAAGATAATGCCTGTTGCATCCGATTAGTACATAAAATATTTTTGATTTTCAAGTTCACTTTCACAAAACAAACATCAAAATCACTAACCTCTCAGGTCTGATCTCCCTGTCTCGGCAGCGTGGAACTTTTGGTAAGCCGGCAAAAAAGTTGATCTAGTTCACGTAATTTTCTCGCATTCTGTGCTATTTGTCAATTCAGATATGTTGTTCGAGAATCATGATGTTATTTATTGTGAACTTTACAGACGAAAAGTAAAATATAATCACGTACGGCCTCAATAAGAAAGAACGCCATTGTCTTGTCTGTCTGTCTGGCCAGCTGTTTGTGTATAGCAAAGGAAGTTAAAGGTTAAGTGTCATTAGATTAAGTAGAACAGGTCGTGGGGGCTCTTCAATATTTAACGTTACTGTTAGAGGGCGTTGTCCGTGCTCTCATCAACTGACCACCATTGGCAGAGTAATCGATACACATTTTAGGGTTGCGTACATCCTATGAAAAAACGGAACCCTTATAGAATCACTCTCGTGTTTGTCTGTCCGTCTGAAGTAAAGGAAAAATTGCGAAAATGATAAATTTTTAATTTTATGTAGAATTATTACGTGTTATAACGGTACGGAATCCTAAGGGCGCGAGTTCTACTCGCGCTTTTATTCAATTTTTACGGCAAAAATATGTTTTGAATTTTTTAAGCAGCAAGCCACATTTTGTAAAGTGAAATGTTTAATCATAGCTAATAAAAACAGTAATTAATGGGACTTTGCGAGCATAGTTTGAAATTTCCCGAGAGCTAGGCATAAAACAGATATTGTTTTTTTCATTTTGCAATGTTCCATCGAAATCCTCTGTGAATATTATAAATCAAATCAAATATGTGTTTAAAGTTTTACCCTTTGAGTATGGAAGCCCCGCAATACGTTTACCAAATTGTACTGAAAGTGCCGTTTAGTCTTTGACCGATTTTATATTAAAAGTATAAATTTTAACGCGACCGAAGCTAGGTATTTAAAGTAGCAAATTCTTTGTGTTGAGGAGCCTTATATATGTTCCAAGTTTTGTTATTAGGAATTACTGATTTGTAATTACAAATGATTGCTTGAATTGGGTCGTTCCACATTTTTTTTTTTAAAATCTTCATTGGAAATAGATTTTAGAATTTAGATTTTTAGTTTTTTTCGGAAACTTTTCCTATAATAAAAGAAAAATATACCAAAGGTGTGTAATTTTCAATGGAATTTTAAACGAGAGTCATTTCGGTACCGAATTAGAATAGCCAATATTTTGCTGACAATCTACTGTGTCACGGCCACTGATCTGTCAAATTTAAACCAAACTACGAGGAAGATAACACCTCTTTCTATAGATAAAGAAATCATTTACGTATTCACATGGCGGTCTGTGTTCAGCCCAAGGGCGTACCCATCGAGGGGAAGGGGGGAGGGCAGCTGCCCCCCCCATGGAAGCAAAAAATAAGTCGTTACTAAATTTTGTTGCTGGAATTTTTACAATTCTTGAAATAACTATACTTCTACAAATCCAAGAAAAATGATACTAGTATAAGACATGTAACTAGAATAATTTTTTTTCAAGCTCAAATAGTTGATAAAACACTGCTATAATTATACATAATTTTCTTAATATTTTGGTTTCATTCACCTTTTCCGTGATAAAATGTTACAACCTGAACGACCATGGCTTGCCCCCCCCCCCCTAGTTTTGATCCTGGGTACGCCCTTGGTTCAGCCTTTAATATATACAGGTTCCTCGAATACAGCTCCATCTATCATGAATCGAAAATAATTTTTCAGACAAATCTTACGTATTTTTAGCCGTAAAATCCGAATTTGCAATAAAAAATAGGGGTTCCCATTTAAAATACACTAATTTGACCTTGAATGACCTTATCTTCAAACTCAAGGTGACATATACTGCCACATTGCCCTCATCCAATTATACAACTTTTGTTTGAAACATTTTTTCGTAGAGTGCTTATTACTAGAGATATTTGAAAGTTTCAGACTAAAAAAAGCATTTTTGTTTGCAGTTAAGAGGAAGAATATTAATTATTTCGAGTTGTTATCGTCCATGATGTTATATGTTTATGGATCGTGGGTAATTGGACACAAATAAATGAAAATTCTAAGTTTTCTATATTGTAAATTAAAAGCCTAATTATACATGCGTCAAGTTGCATGGACCAACTTACATTTTTTTTAATTTTTTCAACGCCAATCGTTTGTTCTACGTTTGTACCGGACGCCTGCAAAATTTCAGCGTTTGTACCGAAAAAATAAAAAAGTTATTAGCAATAATAGGTGGCCAGCCAACTTGACGTCAAGTTGGATGGACCGTCCTAATAACCACTTTTTTTCAACTTTTTCAACGCCAATCGTTTGTTCTACGTTTGTACCTGACACCTACAAAATTTCAGCGTTTGTACCGAAAAAATAAAAAAGATATTAGCAAAAGTCACTAATAAATGTAAATTTTGCAGGCGTCAGGTACAAACGTAGAACAAACGATTGGCGTTGAAAAAGTTAAAAAAATGTAAGTTGGTCCATGCAACTTGACGCGCATTAATTATACATACTAATTGTATCCTATTTTAATTAAAGCTTGTCTGAAGAAGTAGGAAACTAACCTACGAAACGTAACAAATTTAGGAAACTTAGAATTTTCAGTTATTTGTGTCCAATTACCCACGATCCATAAACAGATATTAATTATGTATGAGGATTAATATGCACTGTTCAGTATTATCAAATTTTGATTCGGCAGACAACACTGTCGATTTTTTTGGTCGCTGGTATATAGTGATGCATTATTTTCAAATAATTTGTTTCAACATTCAACTGATGTTTGACATTATTATTTATTATAAATATTTATTATTTACATAGTCGGTTAATTTTAATTAAGTCGAACGACACTGCATATGTTTCTGAGAAATAATTTGCTTTAGTGTTTAACAAATCAGTAATACTGTAAACATACTATGACATAATTTAGGTCCATAAATTCGTTTTGAAATTTTACGATCCAGTTACATCGTTCCAGTTTAAGGTAAGCACCTAGCGTTCCCGCTCATCTGCATAAACAGATTTTTTTTAGGCCCGACACCAGCATATAATTTTTAGTCGGCCGACTGTTTATAGTTGGCTACCAAGCCTTCTTATGAACATGTAGTCACCTGTTAAATCGGTCAAATTAATAGTTTGTGGAAAGTTAAGTTTGTGCTTGATGACAATCGATCTGCCGACCGAATAATTGCGAAATTAAAAATTGTATTTAGCTCCAGACGTTAACATCACCGTTCAGCTACATAAACTTATTTTCTTTAAAAAAAAGGCAATATATCTGTGGTCGAAAGGCAAAGGGACTTATGTCAATTTTAAATGTTTTTCAATATGGTCAATTAAATATTGAAACATAAATAGAAAATCAGTGGTTACAAATTGCTGCATAATATTTACAACGTTTGTGTAATCCCACAAAAGATAACATTTTGGAGCAGACAAAATTACATAGGTATACTAATATTAAAAAGTAAATTTCCATAAAAATCGACATAAGCCCGTTTGCTTTTTGACCACAGATATAGCACCTAAACGGCCACAAAACTATGTGTAAAAGAGAGAGAGATAATATAGATGCTAAACAACTGAGGTCGTCAGCGTCTATCATAACTGTTGCGCAGTAGATTATGACCGATAGCATGCACTGTCAGTACTATATGTTTCGAGTTCCGCCTGAAAAAAGCAACAAGGGCATTTAAACCACAACTGAAAAATGGAGTTTTATATCGATAAAACGGAGAACATATCTTTGAAAAGCTTTGTTCTGTATTTAAAGGATAATTCGCTGTTAATTTCGAAGCGATGACCATTCAAAAATTTTGTAATTTCTGTGGAACTAAACATCCATAACTTTTAAAGAGTTAAAATCACATTGTACTTGTAATGACATCAGTGTTGCCAGATATATTTTTTTGCCAAGTCGGGATTTTGGAACTTTTTGAGTGAAAAAAGCGGGATCCTTTCGTCGAAAGCGGGACAGTAAAAAAACGTATATAATAATCAGAAGTTTTTAAATATTTATCTTTTTATTTGAGTTCAAATTACGTTTACGTGACAATAGATAGCAAAAATAGCCATAGAAGATGTATTTAAAAAAAATATGATATTTTAAATCAGATTTACCCTAATCGTTAAATAGTTGAGTCTTATTCGTCTTCTGAATAAAAAAAAAAAAATAAAAAAAACCGAAATCAAAATCAAAAAAGTTTTATTCATTAGAAAAATATGGCGTTTCAAACAATAGTCTGAGGAGTGAGTGTTTTACAAATTGCAACTTACAATAAGAGAATAATTATTTACGCACGGTCGAGTTATCCCCGACTGGGCCTGTCCCGCGCGGGACATTTAATTTTGATTTAAAAATCGGGACGTCTGGCAACGCTGAATGGCATCCAAATGTATAATCCGCCACTGCTAATCGGTCAGCAGAGTTAAGGAATCGTTGAATTCGCGTGATTTCGGCCCACGCCGACATTGAGCTTGTGACACAGTGAGTGAAATTGGTGCACAATTAGATTAAATGCAATTATAGTCATGCGTTGGTCGAAACTCGATACATATTTTAAATTCACGCAACGTACGTACATAAAATAGTAGGGAGCTAATGACGATTTTACTCATAGTATTTTCTGAAACCTGAGTTCTTGTGAGTTTATTAAGGACACTATATCCTGAACATAAAAACCACAGTCTGGCAGCTGAGACCGTGGACAATTCGTGGGTGGACGCGGACTAAATATATTTCCTTATGTTTGAAATTTCCTGAGCGATAAGTTCAGGTGCCCTTGAACACAAAAACTTGTCTGGCGGCCCGTGCTTCGGGAAAAGTATGTCTGGCAGGCCGACGAATAATGTATGAAACGAAAAATGTGTAGTGATAAATGTCGAAATTGTCTATCAAAACCATGGTAACGTTATATCAAAAAAGTGAATTGCTTAAGGGGTAACACCACTGTAAATTTTTCAAAAAATCGATTTTTTTTAGGCTTAAAAAATACTTTGAACCTTTTAGAATATGGGGAAAAATATTTCATACCTCAAAGTATTTTTTTTCTTGTAATTTCGAGCTCTTCCCCAAGCGCGTCTATAATGCATTTCAAAACTTTAAATGCGTTTTTCTCGAAACACGATTTTTCAAAACGGCACGCAGCATAACTCCAACAATTTTCATTCTTTTCATTCGAATTTGTTACAATATCTTTAAAATAAGATTTTGAAGAGAAATACGTAGGGGATTTTCGATAAGTTAATTTAATCATTATTTATTAACAAATGATTATCTTTTTTTTTGTTGAAAATTTAACGATTTAATTCAAATACTCGCCAATCACACAAAAATTAATATTTTTAAAATCCCCTACGTATTTCTCTAGCTATAAGCATGTACAATAAGTAAGTGTTTTTTTTTCTAAATACAAATTTGCAGCAGCTACACTGCGTGCCGCAGAGCGCCTCAATTTCTACGTGCCTCGCGAAAATGGCTGTGGTGCCGTCATTTCTGAATATTTTTTTATAATAATTTTCTATTTTGTTACTTAAATATACGCTAAATAACTTCCTCCAATATTATAATTTTATTACCTTTCCTTCCACCCAAAAAAAAAATGACAAAAAACCACGTTTTTTTAGACTGTTACAGTGGTGTTACCCCTTAAAATAAAATTATGGATTTCGACATATTCAATCCTTTGCCAGACGGGAGTTGTCCCGGGTACGATATGGCAGACGTGAATGTTTGTACTGAAGGGCCCCTGAACTTATTGCTCGGAAAATTTCAAAAATGAGGAGATATATTAAATGACACCTTCAGTTTGACATCTTTGACCGCGTCCACCCACGCAGTGTCCCCGGTCTCAGCTGCCAGACTGCGGTTTTTATGTTCAGGATAATGCCCTTAACGAACTCACAAAAACTCAGGTTCGAGGAAATACTATGAGTAAAATCGTCATTAGCTCCCGACTACAAAAAGTGTTTTCGGTCTATACTACCAATTCTTCAAAAATTCTCTTAACATCAATAAGGTGCACCCCATGTACAAGACGTTCTTCACTTCTGTGGTTGCTCGAAAGTAAAAATTGTAAGATACGAACAAAAAAAGATCTTAGCGTAAGATTTAAATGTCGCCAAAAAAGATGAATGTTTAATTCAGTACACTTATTTATTAAATTCAGAAATCTTTTGACTCCTTAACTGATAATTAAATAAAACGGATTTTGGTGACCGCGTTTTAACACGTTATAAGCATTGTGTGCATTAAGGTCTGTTTGCGCATTGGAATGACCGATTCCTAACTGAAAGAAATACAGAATGGTGAATCAGTTTTTGTGGGATTACGTATCATCGAATTTTCTAAGGGTTGCAAGTTAGATTTAAGAATTTCAAAAGGGAAAAAGAACAGTTTTTTTAGTAAAAAGTTATTATAAACAAAAAGCCAACGATAAATAATTAACAGGTGTTGGTCAAGTCCTAGAACAATTCTAGAACTCGTTGGACTTAGTTTGGAGCTGATCGTTGCGGACAGCAGTAAGTAATTCCACCAAAACCAAATGTGAAAATAGAACCAAGTTCAATAATAAGAATACGTGGATTTGCCGAAAATACGGAGTGAGAAGTTGTCACCTTTCACTTGACAAGTTTACATACACAACTTATTTATTGACACTATAAAACATGAAAATTTGTCAAGTGGGAAACTTGGCACCTTCTTAGAGCTCACTTATTTTTGTTTCGGAAAAGCCGGCAAACAACTTGTTCTTTGTATCGAACTTAACCATTTTTTATATTTAATTCAATACTTAAACAATAAAATTACATCAAACTTCATGTACGTATGTTGTAGACACGTATAATACTCGCCACGGCTCTAAAAGGTTCTGAAGTTAGTCACAAACAGCGTCGCAAGTGCATATTTTAGAGCCGTCCTGGCTGTTTTGTGGGAAAGGAAGACTCCCACCACCTCCCAGTTAACGGCATAGAACGTGCGCTCGTCGGTGATTGGTTATCGCTGGTTGCCGTGTCACTTGTCGCTTTCCTGCTATAAAGTACAGTCCAGTACGCTATTGTTAAGTTGTTTATTTGATTGTTAATTGATCAAGATGCTTAATACAGTTTTGCATAGACAAGCACGAAACATATTTTTTTGGATGACTTTATGCAAGGAATTAGAGCTTTAGATTAAAGAAAAATTAAAAATAAAAACCCGGGTCGCAGTGCCAAAACCCTGCCGACAATATAGTGTATTTGCTTGTGTAGGGCCGTGTGGATTTATACTTTTATTATGTGAAATTAAGTTTGTTTTTGGGCAAAATAAAAAATTTAACCCCTTAATACACCCCCTAAAATAACATTTTTTTCTTAATTGTAATATTATTATCAATCTAACGTCTACACCGAATTAAATACACCCTTCAATAAATAAGTCACTATCTGCAAACTAGTGTTTTCATAAAATTTGTAAATCCGGTCCTGTCGGGCCGATTTTATTAAAATTGTGGAGACACTTTTTAATCACTACCAGAGGGTTAAATTTCAATTTTGAAACGATTCGGAGAATTTTTTCGGTATTTTGGGGCCCAAAAACAGTTTTCAACCCCTAAAAACTATCCTTAAAATAGCCCGATTAGGCCCATTTTAAATATGCTTCTTGCGGTGATGGGTTTCAACACGTGGCCCAAATTTCGTTGAAATCAATTAACTCTTTCGAAAGTTATCGCGCGTACACATATATATATATATATAAATATATATATATATATATACATATATATAAACATTTTTAAAAATGGTGCCAACGTGTTTAGGAGGTTATGAAACGTCGAGAAATTTTGGTCCGACCCCTAGGTCCCGCCATCCGACCGACGCCAATAGTGTATATTGCCTTATGGCAAATACACTAATAATAGTTTGTAGTTTTTCAACCGACTGTACCTGCGCAAGCCTCCATTTGCATCTAACTTTAGAACCTTTTAGAACTTTGGCGCGTATTATACTCGAGTTATTACACAAAGCGCGTCTTTTGCCACATACATAAGAATCCATCAAAGACATTGAGACATCGACGATACTTTCGCTGGCCTAAAGAATCTAACCCATACACAAGGACCACCAATTTAATACTCGATTGCAGAACTCTTTATCAGAAAAATTGATTTGACAACGACCTTGGATTGTGACCACACATAATATTTCTCCATAAGAAATGCATTGTAAATCGATCCTGCTTGAAAAATAATTGGTCGATTGAAACAATATTTCTCTTAAACTGTGTATATATGTACTAATAATAACTCCGTTTTTTGTTCATTTTCCACTTCGAAAAAAATTTTGTTACGCATTTTGATAAAAATGTAAGCTTGAAAAGCGATTTTATTCTATGTAGATCAATCGTTTGTTTTTGTGTGAGTAACTTACACAATGACATTAGACTGCTTCTGATATATAAAAACTGTGGTTATGTGTTCACAATCTAAGGTCATTGTCAAATGAATTTTTTTGACAATGCTTTCTGTAACCCAGCATAAGTGTAAACAGACCCAGAACAATTTTTAAATGCATACCGGCATCGCGTTGAGATAGTTTCACTGTCATTATATTCTCGTTAACGTGTGAGTCACCTGTAACCTGTAATTATCTGTAATTTGTTATTTGAATAGAAACACAGGTAAAATTCATTAGCATAAAGATAAACTGATCTTTACGCAATGCAAACGGAAGAGTTATCCGACAACAGCCATCTTTTTTTTCCAAAATGGATCTTAACCCACGATTTTTCCAACAGACACACGCCAAGTATTTTCATACAGTACGTTTTCATTGGTAATTAGTTTTCAGTTCTAAGTTTTCAAAGTCGTCGAGAAGTTTCACTTCGACCGTGTATCTTAAATGCGTGCTGGGTTTTTGAGGTAAAATTTTGTCTGTTGCATACGTAGCATGCAACGAATATGTTACGGAAGTTATGTCTTCTTTGACCTTAACACTTTTATTTTAGTCTGATCAAAGCCCTAGACTGTTGCAGTAATTATTTTCGAGCTATTCGTTAGGGATTGCTATGCTGAATCCAGCATGTGGCGCCGGATCTAGCGGTGGGTCAATAACATTTCTTTTTTGGGATCTTAAAGCCAATTCAGACTAGCCGTTCTCGGTTGCGATTCACCGGTCCGGTTGGGAGCTTGACCAATCAGGTCGTAGTCGTTCCCGATTGCGGTTCGGTTCGAGCGTTTAGGTTCAGCTCTAATTTCAACCGGACCGTTCGCAACCATAGCCAATGAGAACGCTTGCTGGAGTCACGTGACTAGCCAGCTGTTTTTCGGGCGCCGACTTGTTCAAGCGTTTGTTTACGTTTGCGGTTGACGTCGTGCAATCTCATTGCGGATCTTTTGCAAAAAAATGGTGCCAAAATTTCATTTCTCCACATTTCACTATTGTAAACACAACTCCACTTGTTTTTGTTGACGTTTAACTACACATCAAACGTCAAATCATATTTCGAAATTGCGCATGCGCACCGAGAATAATCGTAGAACCGAACCGGGATAGTGTGAGCAGCCTAGATTAATCGAAAACCGAACCAGACCGGTGAATCGTAACTGAGAACGGTTATTCTGAATTGGCTTTTACTTTCAGAAAAATAAAAAAAAAACTGTTACATACTTGATTGGCTTCATTCTTTAATAGACAAGTCAAGTCTTAAATTATATAATTTATATTAAAGTTTTATTTCTAATAAGAGTTAACTAAAGATTTTATAAGCGGGAAACGCAATTTTATTTCTAAAACTATTGAGACTAAGAAACTGAGACTACATGCTTTGTAAGATAGGTAAACGAATAACTATTTCAGATATCTAGAATATTCATTTAGGTATTTTAAAACTGTATTGTGATAATTAATAATTATAATCCGGATACTCGTAACTATAACTTACTAATAGAGTACTTTACTAACGCTAAAAAACGAGTATTTGATGTAAATGTAGATAAATAGTTATTAAAGTTTCTAGAGTTTAAAAAAATATTTCATTTATTT
Source organism: Venustoraphidia nigricollis (assembly GCA_034508555.1). Lineage (NCBI taxonomy): Eukaryota > Metazoa > Arthropoda > Insecta > Raphidioptera > Raphidiidae > Venustoraphidia > Venustoraphidia nigricollis. The sequence goes on from JAVRKA010000020.1 coordinate 1,767,687, forward strand.
GAAAAATCGATTAATGCTGGATCCAGCTGGATTTGTTTTGATACAGCATAAATCCAGCTGGATTGAAAATGCCGCTGAATTGCAATCCCTACTTTTAGTACACTATTGATTGTACAGTAAAACCGTTTAAGTAAAAAAAAATGTTTTTTACTTTTTTATTTTAAAATGAAAAGTGAAAACCATTCTGTTAATTCAATCAAAATAATTTAATAATTATTATTAAATAATTAACTTCTAAGGATAAGATAAGTGCATATACAATGTACATATTAATTTGAGTGCATATAAATATATTTTGATAAGGTAACACAGTGTTTACACAATTTATTATGGGTGATATGATATCGCTTTAGTCATTCTGATTAAATATAAAATGTTAATAAACATTCTGCCGACAGCGATGGTCATATTCGCCAATTTAAATTTAATTAGTTGTGAAAAATCTCCGGAGATTTATACTGTGTCTACCGCAAAATATTTTAAAACATAAAAAAGAGCAATTTAGCCACTTCACGACAATTTTATTGTTGGAAGTTACAGTTGCGATCTCAATATAGTTTTTAATCATCTAACTATCGGTTTTTGAAATTTTTGCATATTCAAGTTGACTTTGACGGTAATGTATCAGTTACTACGGGTCAGGGGCGCCAACTTTTGGTAAACATCGTGGGTGCTTATTTACAAAAACTGACGAAGTGAGATTTCGGTGTACAATTCTTCAAATCATCATTTAAATCAGAAAGTTATTTGAAATGGTATTGAAATTTGACATAAAACGATACGATATCTGGCGACAGAAATTTAAACCATAAGCACATTACGTTCTACATGCTGTTAATATAGGGTACTTCCAGTTAACCTAGAATCATGAAATTTGGCAAGAAGCATACTAGCGGCATCGAACATACTCTCTTAAAAACTATTAGTTCAGGCATTTCTGCGCCTTAGTGTGTATTATATTAAATTAGGTTAATAAAAATTGTACGGTGTGTGAGTCCAAGTCGCATTTGACCACTTTTTTAATTTATTGGTAGTACAGTCAAACCTAAGTAAGTGAGAACTGGGTAAGCAAGAAAACTCTCTAAGTGAGAGTAATTGCCAGGTACCGTCTTTGTAACCCTCTATAAAATAATGAGAAACAGAAACCTCTATAAGAGAAAGACGTTTTTCACTCATGGACCTCTATAACTGAGACTAACTTGCCTGTACATCTATAAGCGATAATCGAACGTATTCATAGCTCCACGAAATTTAAGAATGAGTCATAAATAGCTGAACTAACTAACATTGTTTTTTGTATCATTGGTTTTGTTTTTCGTATTCTATTTGAATGGCTTGTGTACTGACTTGTTTGCCAAACTTACTACAGTCGATATGCAACGATTGCGAAGAAAGATTCGGCACTTAATCATAATGTTAAATCGAAAAATTAAAGTGTTGTCTTTAAGTGATAAACTTAAAATTTATCACTAGATATTTGCTGTATTTTTATAGACCTCGATAACTGAGAAAGGCCACTCCTGTACCTCTATAAGCTGGAAACTCGGATTAGTGAAAAACCTCCATAAGCGAAAAATAGATCGCGGTTCCTTAAACTCTTGCTTAACCAGGTTCGACTGTATATTAATTTTAATAAGTATCAATTGCGAAGAAAGGTTCGGCACGAAAAAAAACGAAAAATTAAAATGTTGTCTTTAAGTGATAAACTTAAAATTTATCACTACATATTAACTGTATTTTTATAGACCTCTATAAGTGAGAAAGGCCACTCTTGTACCTCTATAAGCTGGAAACTCGGACCTTCATAAGCGAAAAATAGATTGCGGTTCCTTGAACTCTTACTTAGCCAGGTTCGACTGTATATCCCTTTACACCCGAGATTAAACAATCGTGAGTTTTGACTTTGAAAAATTCTACACCGTACCCAAAACTATTTTTGTGAACGCAACCAACGTCGATCAATCGTGAATCTATCTAAGAGTGCACCAAAATATACTAGTGTCGAAAACAATCTTTTGGACACTAAGGAAACCACGTAACCACATTTTAACAGAATTTCATCTCTAGGGTGTCAAGGGATATTCATTTTATGATACAGATACTTGTAAAAAATATGCACATTGTAGATATGACAAAACAGTATCTTAGAACCAAGATATTCTTCGATTTTGGAAGCTATGTAGAAAATATAAGTACAGTGGACCCCCGGTAATCCGGCCCCTGTTTAATCCGGCACCCCCTGTAATCCGACATGGTCTACTATTTATTATTGAATATTTTTTTGACAATCTTCGCTAATGCATGATTGAACAAGTTCAGAGTACATATATATAACATATAGAATCATATCATTGGATCTGTAATTTGTCGGATTACAAGGTACTCTTTTGTAAAAAATTCCGGACTATAGGGGGTCTTAGGCAGTACTCTATAATCCGACAAATTCGATAGTTCGACACTGCCCTGCAAAATGTTTGTCGGATTACCGGGGATCCACTGTATGAGATAAAAAAAAAACGTATTAACAAAGTACTGTTATTAACAAAGTATAATCGAGGCAGCGTTCTGTGTTACCTACGTATACAATAACCGTTGTTTTGTTTTGTTACAGACAGTGTGTCGGTGAGCGCTGCTGTTGAGAAGGCAAGATGACGGACATAAGCCAGTCGGAGCAGCAGCCACCGCAGACCAACGGTGTAATGGCCGACGGCCTGACAGACGATGACGACAGAGCCAAGATACGACCGGCAGATATCGACGCCGACATGCGCGAAATGGAGAGACGCAAGCGTGTCGAACTAATAATGAACAGCAGATTGTTTCGGGAAGAACTCGAACGAATTATCGAAGGTGGGTGTTTTATTTTTCTTTGCATCTCTTTGTCTGGTGGTAACGAGATTATAGAAATCATTGCTAACAGCACAGTAGGGATGGCGATTCTTTCCGAAGTAGATTGATTTTTAAATCGATTCGAATCGAAATTTGATGAATCGAGATCTTCAAGATCAATTTCTCAGACCTGCCTCGGGCGGTATTGTCAGGGGGCGCCAAAATGATAATATATGTTTGAAAATCGATAACAAATTATTAAAAAAAAATGATTATAGGGTTCTTAATCTCCTCTCCCGGTCACAAAAAATGCCACCCATTATAAATTTTTGAGTTTTTTTTAATCAATTTATCTCAACGCCCCGGTTCGAAAAAATTGTAGATCCGGGGCTGACAAGCTCACAATTTTATGTTTCTTTGTTTGCAGGACAATTAAAAGATGGCGGTGTCGGTCCGTCGGGACTGTTACAGCAGATCTCGGAAATGATGGGCGTGCCGAGTTCACGAGTGAACTCGGGAAACATGTTCAAGAACTCGAATTGTGTCGTGCCGATAAATGATATTCGCGGCGTCGAAAGTATGGGCTACGCCAAAGGTGAAAAACTTTTGCGCTGTAAACTTGCCGCCGTCTTCAGACTGATGGATTTGTATGGCTGGACTCAAGGTGTCAATAGTCAAATCACTGCCAGACTGAACCAGGAAGAAGAACACTTCCTGGTCAACCCTTTCGGAATGTTGTATCACGAGCTCACGGCATCCAGTTTGGTCAAAATTGATATGCAGGTAATTTATAGCATTAATAAAATTGAAAGTTCTGTTTGTAATGTCAAAATAACAGCTTTTTACTAAATGCATATGAAAATTATGTATGATACTTATATCAAAAATGCAATGTTTAAAATTTGTGTCTCTGTTTTGGCTAATCTCCGAAACGGCTGGACCGATTTTGACGGGACTTTCACTGGCAGATAGTTGATGTTATAAGGAGTAACTGAGGCTACTTTTATTTTAGAAAAATAATTAGTCCCGCGCAAAAAAATTAAAACCTAAGAAATTGTGGACGAAATCCGTTTCAAATAAGTATACCTACATCCAATATCTATCTATAATACATAAAATATTGAAAGATTTACCACGTTATGTTCAGACCATAGACTTCTTGTAGGTTTTCCGGTAATCTATAAGTAAAAAACTATTTTCTGTATTTTTTTCAATATTTTAGGCTCAGTACTTTCGAAGATAAGGAGGGAATGGTCAGTTTTCATCTATTTTCTTAAATAACTTTAAAACCATTTATTTTAAAGTTATAAACAAAAACATATTTGGTATCCTTACCCCTTTCATTTGATATATCACTCGATACAGTTTGCAAAACTTTTTTTTTAATTTCCTAATTTGCCCCTCAAAATGATGACCCCCATGTTCAGAATTCATTTATTTTCGTTATGCGTCCGTGTTTGGGTCACAGAAATTCATATGTGTACCAAATTTCAACTTAATCGGTCCAGTAGATTAGGAGCAAATTGACTGTGACAGACGTACGGACGAAAGGCCACGTTTGGCTACATGAAGGGAGAAGGGATTCCAGAGAGGCTGAAATATGGCCACGTGGTTTATGGACGCTCCCTAAAGGCAGATCATAACTCTTAAACTCGTAATCCAAATTCAATTAAACTTGGTACACTCATACAGAACTTCTCATCTCAAAAGTAGCCGTGATATTACGCGACCAATGCTGCATATAAAAGCTGCTTAATAATTAAAATTAAAAGATATTTTGAGTTAAAGAATAACAATTCCAAAGTAATTTTTTTTTAAATAAGCGCTTTCGACATGTAAGCCATCATCAGATCATAAAACTCAAATTATTCAAAATAAAAAATTTGAGTTTTAAGATCTGATGATGACTTACATGTCGAAAGCGCTTATTTTAATAAAAATTTTACTTTGGAATTGTTATTCTTTTACTCAAAATATCTTTTAATATTAATCATTCCAAATGTCTATTGTACATCATTTAGGGATTGCAATGCTGGATCCAGCACATTTTTGGCCTTGCTGGATCCAGCCGTGTGGATCCGCAATCAGCTAAACACAAGTAACTATCTGGGTTTGAGAAGGATTATGATAAGATATTGAAGAAAGAAATGGCACTTTATGAAAGTGAGGAAGTAAGAGGTGAAAACCTAACTTTAATCTATGATTATTTGATCACTTTCAAATCAACCAGCATAGAGGTAGAGAGAATCCTTTCCGCATTCGAGTATATTTGCAGTTCTTTAAGAAGTAGACTAGGAAATAACATCAATAACATTTCTTTTTTTGAGACTACTTTAAAAAAGATAACTCAAGTCTTAAATGATATAATATAATTTATATTAAAGTTTTGTTTTTAATAAGAGTTAACTAAACATTTTATAAGCAGGAAACGCAATTTTATTTCTAAAATTATTGAGACAGAAATTGAGACTACATAGTTTGTAAAAGAGGTAAACGAATTACTATTTCAGATATCTAGAATATCAATTTAGGTGATTTAAGACCGTGTTGTGAAAACTAATAATTATACTCCGGATACTAGTAACTATTACTTACTATTCAAGTACTTTACTAACGCCAAAAAAACACGAGTATTTGATGTAAATGTAGATAAATAGTTATTAAAGTTTCTAGAGTTAAAAAATTGTTACATTTATTTGAAAAATCGATTAATGCTGGATCCAGCTGGATTGAAAATGCCGCTGTATTGCAATCCCTAACATCATTATAATGATGACTGCTTAATAAATATTTTGGTCTTTTTCAGGGAGCTGTAGTGGAACAAGGAACAACCAACTTCGGTGTGAACATTTCCAACTTCATGTTGCATTCTGCGATACACGCAGCGAGGCCGGACTTGAAGTGCATTATCCACATCCATACGCCGTCCGTCCTCGCTGTTTCAGCGCTCAAGTGTGGACTGTTGCCAATCAGTCAAGAGTCGGTCGTTATCGGAGAAGTCAGCATACATCCTTACGTCGGCGGCCCCGTCGAACCAGAGGAGCGTGAGAAGATTGCTCGTAATTTGGGAGCCATGAACAAAGTTATGCTGTTGACCAATCACGGTGCTGTCTGCTGCGGCGAAACAATTGAAGAGGCTTTCTTTAACGTTTACAATACGGTGCTTGCGTGCGAAACGCAACTTAAGGTTAGTTTTGTGATATAACGCTGTTACCAGGTAGTCCTTAGGTCGGCAAACTTCTTTGGGCAAAGAGCAGAAGCGTAGCGTGCCTTGGCGGGGCCCCGTATAAAAATTTGTTTGGGGGCCCTTAGGAAGGGTAAAGATTTCTCACAAAAGAAAAACAAATGTTTGCATAAAATTAAAAGAAATATTTATTCATCATAATTATCTATCTGTCACTTTTTCCTAAGTTTTTACAAACAATTCAAATTGAATATACACTTTCCTTGCCTTTTTTTCGGCAAACTGATTTATTAAATCATTTAATCTATAGGGGAAATCCCGCAGCCCGCGATAACCGAGGTAGGGTGTTCCCAACTTTTAAACGCACGCTTTACGCGGGAAAAAAAGAAATTTCTTTTTTTGACTTTTGTCATTTCTGAAATAAATAAAAATTTGGGTAGTTTTTATTAATTTTTGCTTACGCACGTTGGGGGCCCCCGTGGCCCGGGGGCCCCGTATAATTGATACGGCAGATACGGCGGTAGCTACGCCCCTGGCAAAGAACCACATTTTTTGCTTTTTATAAAAGTGACACTGAAAGAGTCACGTTTTTCTTATGAAATATTTTTCTAAAATCTAAATACAGTAAGACCTCGCTTAACACTGTTCCACACGCTGTTTCAGTAATACGCGGTTTCTAAAAAAAATAAAATTTAGTCACTATAACGTAAATTATGGATCGGTTTATACAAAATTATTCGAATGTTTTCAAAGGCAAGAAGTGTCATTGATGCAATATCTTGCTATCGGCAACAGCCAGCTGAACGAAACAAAAAAAGGCAAACGATATTTGACGCCTTCTTCACAACAAACAAAATATGTCAAATGAGGAACCTTCCTCCTCACAAACATAACTTCTTACTCGAATTTTTATTTGATTTTCGCAAATATTTTATGAACAAAAATCGATATTAGCACTAAATAAATCTATAATTAATGTGAGAAAAAAGTATTTAACAATAAATGTTACAAAATTAAACAAAAAAAAAAACTAACAAATTTTCTTATTCTCGATTCTGTTTCACTTATGCCTATTTACTGCGTATTAAGATGGCCTCATTTAGCTCTGTTTTGTTAAGCGCAGGAACTTATTGGAACGTATCTCCCACGTTAAGCGGGGTCTTATTGTATTTTCATGACTGCGAAATAAAAGCTTGTTTTAAAACGCAACTTTTAACAAATGTTTTTTTTCATTTTCAGTTAATGCCAGTAGGTATGGACAACTTAGTTCTAATGTCAGACGAAGCAAGAAAGCATATGTACGAAGCCGCGAGAAAAGCTCCGGATAGTACTCCGAGACCAGATCAACCACACGTGTTCGGTGATAAAGTTGAACGCAAATGGCGCATCGGTGAGTTTTGTTTTAAATACTGTGAACTGTTGGCCAACCCTGGGGCCGTTCAAGTATTACGTAAGCAGATTTACTACAATTATTTATCCCCCCTCCCCCTTGTCAGCAAAAGTAAGAAAAGCTCTCACACCCATTGGTATATGCATTTTTCTTTTAATGTAATCTTTTTTTTATTGATTCATGAGCATCAGATATAATTCTAGAAATAAGAAAATAGGCTTAGGATAGAGGACTTTAACGCACATAATATTCATTTAAGGTAGTTGTCGTGGTACAATATTGTCAAAAAGTTACAGATTATACGCGCCACAAAAGTATACTAGCTTGTAGCTAAATGATCCATAATTTGTACGCAAGACTGTACCCGTGGAAACGTAACCCATACAGTATTCATATGCATGTATACTTTTCTATAAATTGTTGAACTTTAAACCGTTATTTATAAATAATTAGACGGTCAAAAATTTTTTCTTATTTTTTCTTTAAATCATAACAAATGCATTGAAAGACTGTCAGTTTTTGGAAAGTTTCTGACAGCTAGTTCTTTTTTTATAAATAAAAAACTGGTTCAGAACTACAGAGATCGTATACAGTCAATGTTAATTATCCAATTTTTAATTGAATTTATCTCGGATTATATACGGTCGATCGACTTCAAATTTTCAGGGTAATTGTATTATCATGTCCTTAATAAGTATACAAAAATTAAGAATTTTCTGACGGTGTGCCTTAACCACGACAACTACCTTAATATAAAAAATTTAATTAAATTTTGAATGGTTGTTTCTCTGTTATTTTTGAGTTTTGATATTAAAAAGTTACTGGAAATATTCGTTTGTCTATTTGATTTCTACACGCTGTTAAGTATCAACTTAAAAATCACCTGTAATCATGAGTAACGGCTAGTGCGTTAATAAAATAACATTTTTATGACAGGCGGCGTTGAATTCGAAGCACTGATGCGTATGCTGGATAATGCTGGCTTCAGAACAGGCTATTTGTATCGTCATCCACTCGTTAAGGGCGATCCACCGAGACCTAAGAACGATGTCGAAGTTCCTCCGGCCGTGTCGTCTCTTGGCTATTTGCTCGAAGAAGAAGAACTCTACAAACAAGGGTACGTTACAATTTTTCACTCTGTAGATTGGTGTTTTTTGTTGGTGCAGTCCTTTACTGATTCTTCCAAAGTTTGTCCACTATAACGTAAATTATGGATCAGTTTATACAAAATGATTCAAATGTTGATAGAAGTTCAAAGGCAAGACAAAGTGTCATTGATGTAATAATAATAATAAAAAACCCGGGTCGCAGTGCCAAAACCCTGCCGACAATATAGTGTATTTGCTAATACAGGCAGTGTGGCTTTATTATGCGAACATAAGTTGGTTTTTGGGCAAACTAAAAAATTCGACCCCTTAATACACCCCTTAAAATAACATATTTTTTCTTAATTGCAATATTATTATTAATCGAACCTCTATATTAAATTATATACACACTTCAGTAAAAAATATCACTGTCTGCAAACTAGTGTTTTCATAAAATTTGTAAACCCGGTTCTGTCGGGCCGATTTCATTAAAATTTTTGGGACACTTTTTAATTACTACCAGAGGGTTAAATTTCATTTTTGAAATGATTCGGAGAATTTTTTCGGTATTTTGGGGCCCAAAAACATTTTTCAACCCCTAAAAACTACCCTTAAAATGGCCCGATTAGGCCCATTTTAAATAGGCTTCTTGCGGTGACGGATTTCAACACGTGGACCAAATTTAGTTGAAAGCAATTAACTCTTTCGAAAGTTATTGCCCGCACACATATATATATATATATATATACGCATATATATATATACGCATATATATATATATATATATATATATATATATATATATAAAAAATTTTAAAAATGGTGCCAAAGTGTTTAGGAGGTTATGAAACGTCGAGAAATTTTGGTCCGACCCCTAGGTCCCGCCATCCGACCGACGCCAATAGTGTATGTTGCCATATGGCAAATGGGAAATACACTAATAATAATATATATTTCGTTTAAAACCACAGTTGTGGTATAACACGTCAACAAATCCACAGATACATAAAATACAATATCTTGCTATTGACAACAGCTTGCTGAACGAAACAGAAAAAGGCAAACGACATTGGATGACTTCTTCACATAAAAACAAAAATGTAAAATGAGGAACCTTTCTTGTCACAAACATAACTTCTTACTCGAAGTTTTATTTGATTTTCATAAATGTTATATGAACAAAAATCGATATTAGCAATTAATAAATCAATAATTAATGTGATAAATGTTACAAAATTTAACGAAAAAAAAACTAAGAAATTTTCTTATTCTCGATTCTGTTTCACTTATGCCTATTATCTACGTATTAAGATGACATTGTTTAGCGCTGTTTCGTATAGTGCAGGAACTTATTGAAACGTATCTCCCGCATTAAGCGGGGTCTTACTGTATTATCCAAGTTTTTTAATTATTCGAGGTAGGTTTTGTTTCATAACAGCTTGTATAATGTAGTATTTTTGTTTGACAGAATTTGGAAAAGAATCGATGGCCGCAGAGGCAACGATCGCACCCGGTGGCTTAACTCGCCGAACGTATATCAGAAAGTGGAAATACTGGAAACTGGCACACCGGATCCGAAGAAAATTACCAAGGTAGAATATATTAAATTTGAAGATAAAAAATAAATAAATAAACGCATATTTCAAAAGCTGTCATAACATTACATAATGTTTAAAAGTTTTACAGTGTTGCTAAATTTTTCTTGTTCTGAAATTATTTATTTTATCTGGTTACTTTTTCTAGCAGGTGATTGCTACTTTATAAAAAATGAATGTCGATCTTTCAGATCAGTTTATTGTTTATATTAATTGATAGCATTTTTTCTTTTTCGAGTTGTGATTTTTTTTTTGTTGATTCGTTTTGCTTTTTGTTGTTTTTTTGAACAAATAACAGTTTTTAAAACTAATATATAAATGTTATTAAGCATTCCAGTGCTGTCTTTTTTTTAAATTATTTTTTTTTAATATATCTAAAGATTTTTATCAACTTTTTTTTTTAAATTTATCGTATTAGATGTCGTTCTAACAGTGTGTTGGAAAAAAATTATAAGTTATGACATTTTATTGGATATTATTAACATGTACTCACATATTTTTTATAGAAAGTGTATTTTTTAATATATATAGAGTGTATGTTAAAATATAACCTACAAAGGATTGCGATCACAAAATTAATATTCGAATTATGAACATTGCTTTATCTATTAGCGTTCCGATCCGACTTCAACTGGGCAGCTTTCGGTTTGAAGAATTCTCTCATATCACGTCACTGTATCTATCTATTATAGTTTGGCCAACATTTGCCAATTATGCGTAAGATTAAAATAGAATGGGATGGTGTCTAGGCCCAAATGCACCACATCCTGAAAGGATTTTTCTATTTCCCCTTTTTACTGGATCTAGTCAGCAAACAATCTGGATCTTCTTATGAGCTCCAGAAGATTTGCTACTAGATTGTCCTGTGAAACTATTCCATCCTCATCGATGTAGCCAAAGTCCTCTTGTAGGTGAAAGCCTCACATTTGAACACGATATGGGTGGCTGTTTCATCCTTCATATCGCAAAATCTACATAGTGTTGATTCCTGCTATTTCCCCATCACATGTAGGTGTTTTCTCAGGAAAACATGACCGATTAAAATCCCTATCACCTTTCTGAGTGTCGGCCTGTAGAGTTTAATTAAGTCCTCAGTTAGTTTTGAGGCAGGCCATTGCCCTCTTAAATGTCACCTATCAAAGATGAGTAAGGTTTCTGATGATGAATACCGCTTCTGCAAAGAAGCAAAAAAAAACTGCGGAGCATATCCTTTGCTCATGTGAGTCGGTTTTTGCAAAACCTGAAAACGCCATTACTAAAACCTGAAGAGATGTGGAGGGCAGCCCCCAACAAAGTAATAAGGTTTATCAAAAGCTTCTTACCTGAATAGGAATAGTATTAGGGGATTCACAAAAGACCTTTTAAGTCGCAGTGATTGAGAGGATTCCGTGCCTTATCGTCCCATTCACAATCTAATCTAATCTAGCTTTAAAGAAGAACCTAGAATATTTATTTCCATGTTTGGTACCTGAAACCAGGTTCCAACCTGAGATATTCGGTGTATGTTTGGAGGTTCCCTGACTTTTCGCTCACAGATTATCCCTCTTTTGTCATAGCATAATAATATATGGCACTCGGAAAGAAACAGAAAAAATTTCAAATCAGCCCAGTAGCTTAGTGGGTAAATAATTTTTTGATCTTGAATCTTGATATTTTTGTCAGTGATCCTTTGTAGGTCTCAAATGTTTAAATTGTATTAACGATTGCGTTAACTAATTTGTTTTTGCTTATTTTAAACTATAAATCACAAGATGCAAATTAATTTTTTGTTTGTGTTTTTAAATAATGAAACAATGCAAAAAATATTTAGATACACAACAAAATTATAAATATTAAATAGTGCTAGTTAATACAAATATTTAGAAATTTAAATTTATGATTATATACCATGGTCCATAGAAGATACTCAGTTTATTAAAAAAAAAGAAGACATAGAAAACAAGCGCTAAAAACAGCCTAACTTTTATAATAACTTCATAATCATTGGGTAGGTTAAAATATTTCATAGCTGTAGTTATTAAAACGTTAATAAGTATGGTAGATCATTTTATCGAACTGTTGCTACTTGCTAGTTGGTACAAAAACATTGCACATAACGTATTTTTCGCAGTTGTCAAATGAATTTGACGTCATAATAGCACCAAACATGAAACTCCTGTCGCTACAAAATGTTCATTGACATGTTAACAGCTCAGTGTACATAATGCTATGTAGCGCTAAATACATACATTTCTTTATTCTAAAAAACTGGTCAAGTGCGAGTCGAACTCGCACGCGAAGGGTGTATTAGTTGATAAGGTGTTTTAATTTTAAAAGTAGATTTAAGAAAGATGCACTTAGTTAAAGATAAAAGAGTCATTGAATTTTGCACAGTAACTGCGCAATAATATTGAGGTATGAAATGAAAGTACAATTGACCGTAACTCTATCCAAAACTCTCTGCAATATATAGATCAGTGGCTCCTGAACTTTTCGACGCTATGCCTCTTTAGAGATGTAAGATTTTTTATTTCATCTCCGTGAGAAAAAAATTGGGTTTCGTGACATCCAGGTATATCACAACGCACGATTTGGGAACCACTGATAAATACAATATTCGTGTTTTTTAATGCCAAAATGACGTGCAATCTTGAATGTTTATACGTAATTTTTTTTACGTGTAATAATTTATCTTTATCGAATATATTGCATTTAAAAATGTTTAATGCGCTTACGACCTCAGTTGTTGAGCGTCTAAAATTTATAATACTATATAAAACATGTGTTGACACCAAAAACTCAAACATCATTGTCAATGATTTTTGAGGGATCGTTTTTTTTTCCTAAATTTTTTCTTCTCTTGTAAATTTAAAAGATTACTTCAACCAGTTTTTGTAAAATGGACACAAATGATACGAAATTGCATTAAAAGTTTTGTTATTCGAAGTGTCAATTGTCAAGGTTAAAATATCGTTCGGGTCGTTTGTGATACATAATTGTCGAATATGAAAATTAAATTAAAACATTTGCCATATATGACAAATTTTTGTTTTAACGATTAATTTCTAGTCTTATATGTGCCGTAACAATTAATAAGTGTCATTATTTGATGTGTGTCTCTTTAAGGTTAGGTTAGTTGTCAAGATGGCTGCTTAATATTGAATTTTTTGACATAAATTTTATATTTATTTCACATTTCACTAAACAGAACAAATATTTTCTAATCAATTTTAAGAAATATTTAGTAAAAATGATCTTGCAGCTTATTTTAATAATATTTTATTTGCGATTGGTGTATTTAGAGCAACATTCATACATAGTGTGTAGTCTTGTTCCAAATCTTCTTGGTTTCCGGGCTTGTAGGCTGTGGTTCAATGGTATTTCTACTCGGTGTTTCATCTACAACTGTGGTAGACATTTTCAAAGGTGGTGTGGTAGCGGTCAAAGTATCCTCCTTTAACTGCTGCCACTCCACCTTTAAAAATATCTACCACAGTTGTAGATAAAACTCCGAGTAGAAATACCATTGGACCACGGCCTACAAGTCCGGAAACCATAGATCTAGTAATTATAGGGGTGGAGTATAACAGCTGCGGGGAGAAATCCATTGAGGGACGGGTGCAAGACATTGATGCAAAGTAAGAACGGTGTCAATTTTTTGTTGGTCGGCGTACAAAAGAAATTTTCTTTTTACAACATACTACCAACATAAATTTCATGCCATTAGACATGCGCAGTGCGTCGGCCAATGACAAGCGGACACCACTCACCTTGTCGCGTTAGTCGGCTTTACCCCCCTCCTCTAAAACCCTAGTACATGCTCTGTCTCTATATTCTACTAATTCTACTAACTAAGAAGATTTGGATACATACACAGTCTTTACAAATTTTTAATATTATTGTAACAGCCCAATATGGATTTATCTTGACAACTAACTGTAACCAAAGCAGCCATAGTTACACGTCTAATACATATTAGCGGTTGTTTTAAAATTGTGCTTTGAACGCTATAATTATGCCAAGCTATGCAAATAATTAATATATAATAATAATAATATATATACACTTTTATGTAAGCGTATTAAATAACATATATAAAATAAAAGACTATTATGGTATTCAAATTGTGAAAGAAACATTTTATTAATCCAAGAGTCCAGTTGTAGCTTACAACACTTCGTGAAATTGATTTTTTAAAAGCACGGTTCATATTTAGGTTGTCAAAAAGCAGTGTTTTAAGACGCACTGGACACGAATTACATGGAAAATATCCTATTATCTAGTATACAGAATGATTTCTAAGTTGATTCTTTTTTTTTAACAGCGTGTAGAAATCAAATAGACAAACAAATATTTCAAGTAACTTTTTTATCAAAACATAAGAGAGATAGCCTTTTAAAGTTTAATTAAATGTTTTTAATTTTATTAAATTTTCTGGTGTTATGTCACTACAGAAATAAGTTATGTCATTGTCAAGTATTTGGTGCCTATTTGAAACAAAACGGGTACAACTTTGAACAATTTCTGTGAATACTTGATAATGACAACATAACGCCAAGACCGACCGCAAAATTTAAGGTAGTTGTCGTGGTTAAGGCACACCGTCAGAAAATTCTTAATTTTTGTATACTTATTAAGGACATGATAATACAATTACCCTGAAAATTTGAAGTCGATCGACCGTATATAATCTGAGATAAATTCAATTAAAAATTGGATAATGAACATTGATTGTATACGATCTCTGTAGTTCTGAACCAGTTTCTTATTTATAAAAAAACTAACTGTCAGAAACTTTCCAAAAACTGACAGTCTTTCGATCCATTTGTTGCGTTTAAAAAAAAAATAAGAAAAATTTTTGACTGTCTAATTATTTAAAAATAACGGTTTAAAGTTCAACAATTTATAGAAAAGTATACATGCATATGAATACTGTTACGTTTCCACAGGTACAGTCTTGCGTACAAATTATGGATCACTCAGCTACAAGCTAGTATACTTTTGTGGCGCGTATAATCTATAACTTTTTGACAATATTGTACCACGACAACTACCTTAATAAAACTGAATTAAACTTTGAAAGCCTGTTTCTCTTTTATTTTTGTGTTTTGATAATAAAGTTACTTGAAATATTTGTCTGATTTCTACACGCTGTTAAAAAGAAAAGATCAACTTAAAAATCATTCTGTAAAAAAAATCCATAATAAAACGTTGATATTTAACTTATTACTTTCGTTTGTTCTGTGTTTTTGTTTTCGACATTGAATATCATTTTTAGTTAGAACTTGTGCCTGGTTTTTTTTGTTAGTTCTTGAAGTGTATGTGCCGTGGTTGTTAAAAACTAAGACGAAACCAGTACATTGGAACTTTAGTGTCAGTTTGTATAACCGCTTGTTTTCTAAGATTCTTGAGCATGGTTTTTCGAACGACTAACGAAATGAACAGGCACATGTTTGTTGGCAGTGTTTCTTTTTTTTTTCTTCTCCTGAACTTGTGATATGGCTTTACTTTTTTACTTCTATGAAAGTTATAAATTTGTTGCTTTGTCGAAATAAAGTAACTGATGTGCTGGTTTTGTCTGTCCACAGTGGGTCACGGATGATTCTCCCACCCATTCGACTAGTACGCCTGTGAAAATTGATTCTGCGTTGCAGTTTGTGCCCAAAAATACCAATCCTAAGGAATTCAAACAGCTGCAACAACAGGTAAGTGTTTTTGTTGTAATTTTTAGTGTATTTGCCATATGGCAACATACACTATTGGCGTCGGTCGGATGGCGGGACCTAGGGGTCGGACCAAAATTTCTCGACGTTTCATAACCTCCTAAACACTTTGGCACCATTTTTAAAAATGTTTATATATATATATGTATATATATATATATATATATATATATATATATATATATATATATATATATATATATATTTATATACGTATATATATATATATATTTATATGTGCGGGCAATAACTTTCGAAGGAGTTAATTCATTTTAACGAAATTTGGCATACATGTTGGAATCCATTACCGCACGAAGCCTATTTAAAATGGGCCCAATCGGGTCATTTTAAGGGTAGTTTTTAGGGGTTGAAAAAAGTTTTTGGGCCCAAAAATACCGAAAAAATTCTCAGAATCGTTTCAAAATTGAAATTTAACCTTTTAGTAGTAATTAAAAAGTGCTCCTAAAATTATAAGCAAATCGGCCCGACAGGACCGGACTTACAAATTTTATGAAAACACTAGTTTGCGTATACGAATTTACTTACTGAAGGTCGTATTTAATTTGGTGCAGATGTTGGATTGATAACAATATTTCAACTAATAAAATTATTATTGTAAGGGGTGTATTAAGGGGTTCAATTTTTTTTTATTTTGTCCAAAAACAAACTTAATTTCATTTAATAAAGCCACAATACCTGTATTAGCAAATACACTATATTGTCGGCAGGGTTTTGGCACTGCGACCCGGGTTTTTTTTTTTTTCAATACGATAAGTGAGCCAATTTAATTATTTTAAGTCAGTATAAATAGCGTCTATAGGTAGTTCGAATCCCCTTCTTCCAACTTTTCCCTCTCACATTATTCTATGCCGTTATCTATCTCTATCAAGTCGCTTTTTCTTTTCACCTCATCACCAAAATTTCGTCGCTGTAGAAGTTTGACTAATATTCCAGCCAACTGAACGACAGGACCATTCCAACTTTAAAAATACTGACATTTGACATATATAATAAATAAAATAAAAGTTATGCTAACGCGCGTGTGACGCGGGTAACGGCCAGTAACAAATATGATATTTGCTATTTGTTTACATGGTTACATAATATGGTTTCACATAATATAAAAATTCATCAAAGCAAGCTTGTCAGCTACTTACCTTAATTTTGACAGATCTTCAGAACAAAAGTACAGCGTTTTTTTATTTTAAAAATATTTCCGAAACTGTTTACAAAAAAGTTTTTTTACAAAACTTTCTTAGAAAAATAAATAGAACATAAATCATTATGGAAAAGTATATCATTTTGTGAGAAAAAACAATGTTATAGCATATATTTCTTTTGCGCATGCGCCGATTTTACCCAAAAACATTAGGGCTCTTCATATTTGCATACCAAACATCCTCCCAAAATTTGGTTCCAATCCGTTCATCCGTTTGACTTGTATCATGCTCACAGACTAACAGACGCACAGAGTTTTTCCAAAAATATGTTTTTTGGATTCGGGAGACCTCAAACCGAAAACTATTGCAAAATTTTGAAAAGTGAATTTTGATCTAAATTAGTACCGTTTCCCACTTTCTTTCAACGTTTGAAACACATTTTCTCTAGATTAAAGATTATCGACGAGCAGACAAGATATCTGCAGGACCACAGTCTCACATCTTAGAGGGTGTGACATGGGAGGAGGCGCGCAAAATGCAAGACGCCGGTGTCACACAGACCGGCGACCATGTTGTGTTGGTGGGCGCCGCCAGCAAGGGTATCATCCAACGCGGATACCAGCACAACGCGACCATGTATAAAGCGCCTTACGCCAAGAATCCATTCGACGCCATTACGGATGAAGAACTAGACGAATACAGAAAGGTTGTCGAAAGAAAAACCAAGGGCGAATGTAAGTAACGTGAATTGAGTAGCTTTTACACGCAGCTTCACTCGTTTTTGATAGAAGCTTTAAATAAGTTTGGATAAAATCCATGGCGCAGGATCAATAAAACAGCAATAATAATAATAATAATAATAATAATGCGTTTAACGTCCGTTTCTCGACTTTATGTCATAACAGACGCCATTCGCACCATTACTATTTTTCATTTTACCACTTCCCGTTTTTTTCTACATTTCTTAAACTTCAACTTATATAATAGCAATGGGCGAATGAAGGAATTACAGGAAATTAGGATAAGGTAGGTAATTGTTGAACTAGGAGTTTGATAGGTAATCCGGCCATGGCCTCAAATAAGGAACCACCTCGATATTTATCTGGAATTAATTGAGGGAAACCATGGAAAACCTCAATCAAGATGGCCGGTACAGGAATTACCGTTTCTCGGCGAAAGGCAGTAGGAAAAAGTCCCAGCCACATCTGCCCCCGCCGGGAATCGAACCCGGACCTCCCGAATGCGAGTCTAGTGCTGTACCACTACTCTACCCAGCTCGGTTAAAACAGCAATACTGAGATAAAATTGCATTTTCACTAACGTTTCAGTACGCTTTGCACCATCTTCAGAGTTCAAATGCTGTCAATAAATACTGATATGAATTGACAGCATTTGAACTCTGAAACGTTAGTGAAAATGCAATTTTAATCTCAGTATTGCTGTTTTATTGATCCTGCGCCACGGATTTTATCCAAACTTATCCAACATTCATCAAAGATCACAACCACTCTAATTAATTCCTTTTAATTAGAGTCAACCTCGTATAGAAGCCTTATAGTAAAAATTTTTTTATTAAATTGTTCCTTGACGATCGTTTCGGACGACAAGTCCATTTTCAGGAATATAAAACATACACTATACACGTATGTTTTATATTCCTGAGGATGGACTTATTGTCCGAAACAATCGTCGAGAAACAATTTAATAAAAAAATTTGTAGAATTTTCAAGCGTTTATATTTAACCGTTATTATTTAGAAAAAATGTTTAGAGTTCTTATTTTTACCATTTCCAATACGTACCCAATAAGTTTCAGCTTTATAAGAATGAAGAATTACAGTTCAAATTTGAATTTTTTCGAAAATAAAACGAATGTTTCTTGTGATTACATTTTGACATAATTCGTCATGGCTTACTTAACTTAGAATTACGACCGAGAAGTAAAAGTTTAAAAACGTGCATGTTTTTTGTTGCAGACGATACAGATTACAGTGAGTCGGAACCTTTGTCATCGTTTAATGCGAGCAGAAGTCATACTGACGGAAATGCAGTTCGATCCCCGACCAGTGAGGACGAAAGCAAAGACGGTAAAAAAAATGTCTTTTATTGATTTTCTTAAAATCAGATTTAATAAAATACTTTCGAAATTTTATAATTTTTGCCAATTTCAAAAATGTCTGCTATGATCTTAGAAGCGCGATAATCGTCTGCCATTGTTATTAGTGTATTTGCAATATGGCAAGATACACTATTGGCGTCGGTCGGATGGCGGGAGCTAGGTGTCGGACCAAAATTAATTCATTGATTTTAATAAAATTTGGCCCACGTGTTGAAATCCATCACCGCAAGAAGCCTATTTAAAATGTGCCTAATCGGGCCATTTTAAGGGTGGTTTTTAGAGGTTGAAAAAACTTTTTGGGGCCTAAAATATCGAAAAAATTCTCAGAATCCTTTCAAAATTGAAATTTAACCCTTTAGTAGCAATTAAAAAGTTCCCCTAAAATTTTAATAAAGTTGGTCAAACAGGGCCGGACTTACACATTTTTTTTAAAACACTAATTTGGAGATAGTGACTTACTTACTGAATGGTGTATTTTATTCGGTGTAGACGTTAGATTGATAATAATATTGCAATTTAGACAAAAGGACGTTATTTTTTGGGGTGTATTAAGAGATTATATTTTTTATTTTGCTCAAAAACAAATAATAAAACTACACGCTGTATTAGCAAATACACTATATTGTCGGCAGGATTTTGGCCCTGCGACCCGAGTTATTTTTATATAATAATAATTGTATATTTTAAAATTTTCATACCTGTCATACCCGAGCAAATCCTGGGTTGGCCTCGCCGGACTTAGCAAGGACCCATCTCATGACTCACTGGGCAAAATTTCGGGCATAATTATTTACTTATAGGTAGCTGGCCACTGACTCTTAAGTAATATTGCTGTCGACTATATTCTTGAATAATAAATTGATGGGTAATTTTATTTTTTTTGTTCCAGGACCTAGAGTTTTAAGGATAGAAACGAAAACTGCGCCTCGTCCAAGCCAGCCAGAAGTGGTGCTTAGCGATGGTGAGTGCGAAGCAAATTCATCTTTATTTTTAATATTAGTAAATGTGTATCGTTTAGATATAGAAACAAAACAAAACAGTACTCTCTGTGTCTTTCAAAATTCTTTTTCCTTTCCACTTCAAAGTTGTAATTTGTACTTTTTTTTCTCTTTCACTTTTTATACTTGACAAGTAAAAAATAAACGAAAATGATGGAATCGTGGTAAGTGTTCATCATTGACGGCCTTGACACAAATATTTCATCATTTTTCTGTCATAAAAACAAAACCATGATACTATATACATAACTACATTACTATTTTTGCTAGTGGGTCGATCTAGTGGGTAGTTTGAGCACTTGTCAATCATAATGGTGCACTTCTGCATATGATACGTATTGACTAGTATAGACTAAATATTTTTATAGGTATAGTACAGACTGTTTAGATAATTGGTTCCCAATCTTTTTTGATTGCGAGAGATTTTGAACGGGCTGAGTTTTGTCATTTGTCAGTTTATGAAATGTCACACAGTATGTAGACAGTATTTCATGGATGTAGTAATTATAGGGATATACAGCTGCGGGGGGAACCCATTGAGGGACGGGTATCAAGCATTGGCACAAAGTAAGAATGGTGTCGATTTTTGATTGGCCGGCGCATTGTACTGCATACAAAAGAAATTTTCTTTTTACATCATACTACCAACATAAATTTCATGGCACTAGACAAGAGCAGTGCGCGGGCCAATGACAAGCGGACACCACTCATCTCGTTGCGTCATTTAATCGTTTTTACCACCCTCGTCTAAAACCCTAGTACATGCTCTGTCTCTATATTCATTCCTATGTCTATGGTCTATCTAACATAATGATTAATGACCATGAACGTCTATAATTCACATATTTCACTATATATTTCTGTGTCCAAAAAAGGGCATCGATATATTGACGTAAATCAAACTTATTTTGAATTGTCATATTTCGGTAAAAGCAGTGTTGAGGCATATTGGGCGAATAAAACTTGTGTAAAATATTTGCCCCACATACAGAAAAGTTGGGAACTACTTGGTTTAGAATTTAGATTGAACTAAGCATTTCGGTGCAGCAGAGATGATTGAATTCCTCAAGGAAGAGCTGGAACACCAGCCAGTGGAGCTACCAAAAATTATATATATATATATTTTTTTTTTTGAGACTCCGCTCACCCTTGCTTATTGCGTCTGTGATTGACACAATATGAAGATATTTGATCAACGCATCATTTTCGATTTTTTTGTCAATACTGGCTGCTGTCATATCTCTTACTTGGGAAATTCGGAAGATAGATTTTTTTTCAATTTTCATTTCAATGTACTTCTAATGAAAACAAGAAAATGCACGGTTATTTAATTTTGTTTTCCAAAAACTAAGAGTTAATTTAAACTAATTCAGCAGTAGGTTGTGATTTTGTTTTGTGTTGTATCGTTGGCGTAGATAGTTTAGATAGTCAAAGAAATTAATTTATAAAAGTGTGTGCCTATAGAGTAAAGTAGTATTGTTTAGAAAAGACATCAGCGTGTCAGATATGCGCACAAACGAGTTTAGTGCCTAGACGAGTCTATACTGTTTAAAGGGGTCGCGCCCGCCATACAACAGACTTGGCACGCGTCTTTCCTGAAGACGAGTTCATATTCTACCACTAATAACTCTCTCCACCACTTCTACCGCGCAAATCGGCCATCTTGCTAGTCTGAACAATACTTCTCTACAAATGATATTACCAGATTTCAGCTTGTAAAGCTGCTGAGATTAGTTTTGTGCATTTTCTACACCGATATGTTTAGTTACTCAGATATTGGCAGTATAAATAAAAAAACAATCATTTTAATAAAAAATTTGTATTGGTGGATTGATAGATAATGTATCATTTTCTTTAATTTATTTGAAATACAAATTTATTATGTATCGTATCGATTTTTAACATAAAACAGACTTACTCTCGGTTTCTGATACACTTTCAACTTTAAATCTAGATTTAAGAACGTCATTTGTTTTCAACAAAATGGTGATCTCTATTTAGTTGATAAAGAAGTACTCTTCAAATGTGCATTTAACCTGTTTTTTTCCGAGTTTTGTATAAATAGTATATACATTTTCAATTTTGTATAAATAGTATTTCATAACAGCAATTTTTTTAATTAAGTGTAATTTTTCTGTTTAAAATAATGCAGGATGACAATCTTCATGAACATTTCTATCAGCATGATTACATTTTTTTTTTTTTTTGAACGCTTGTTCTAATTTTGGAACATTGGGACAAACGTTCAGAGTTTCAATTTTAGAACACTGGGAAAAAATGGGTTAAAGCTGGACGTCGTATCAGAGACCCAGCATTAAAAAATTATATTATTTTTTAGTAAAAAAAAATATGTTTCGATGTTATTATTTATACTGACAATGTATAAACAAAATATCACGTGTGTCTTTTTAATAGTATAGTCTTTATAGTAGCAATTTGCATGACTGTTGCATGTTTTATTCTGTTTAAAGCGGATTCATCCGATATCTCATCAATGGACAGGTCTAAATCATCTGCACGTGTCCCATCCAAAGGTAAACGCCGTTCTCTCTTTATCTTGGTTTTTGTTTTCATTTTTCCGTTCGGTGTTTTCTCAATTCATACATACATCTGCATCACAAAACTGCATCTAACGCTCATATTGAGTGAGTAACGGTGTGATAGAAAGTATCGGATTTTAATTTCTTTAGAGTTTTTCCTACTATCTTCCGCCGAGAAACGGCGATACCGATATCGGCCATTTTGTTGGTTTGTATTGATAATAATAAATACAGCCAGCCGATCCCTAATTTCCGCCCAGTGGGCTGCAGTGACTTAGAAAAGTAGTGCCAGGGCGCAAAAAAGAAAATGCATTTGATATAAGAGACGTAATTTATTTATTTTCACGGTTACCAATTCCCAGATCTATTTAAGCGTAATATTGATTCATATTTTTAATTTATTACTGATTACAGTAAATTGAGAACTGAATACAAAATTTCTTTGACTAAACGATGAAATTTAAATCTCAAAATAAATAGTTTTTTGCCAATGTATAGTGACAAATTTGAAACATCCTATTTACAAAAGTTTCGAGGCGACGCCCTGATGCTGCGTTCTGGCACAAACACACCCCTGAGCACTGCTCGCAAAGTTAATTTGAAAATGTAAAAATAACGCGGAAACTAGTAATGGTGCGGGTGGCCTCTGTTACGATGAGTAATAGACGTGTGAAACGTACTACTAGTTTTACTCCTACTGTAATTGCATGTTACAAAGTGAAAATAAAAAACTTACCGCCATTTGCTGCACAACGCCATAATGCTTGTCATGAAATTGGTTATGACGTTTCAGTTTTGTTATGCATGTGTTATGTTTTCCCGTGTTTTTGTAATGGCGAATTGACTAAAGCAAGTTTTTCATAGAATGACGAATTTATACAGAAAAATTAACTTTGTTAAACAATCATCACGCGTCAATTTTAAATCCATAAGCTCAAAAAAATGGTTGCGATTCACGCAATAATTAAACCAGATAGTGTAATTTTTGGAATCCTTGCATTGTTAAGTTTTGTATAAAAGATATTGTTTTTTACAACATATTTGACATTTTATAGAAAAGCTTACTATATTATTCTGCATTTGCCCGTTGACTTGCGTTTGTTTTTCCATTCGCATGTGCATGTGATTGCGAAGTGTATATTTTTTATTTTGCATGTTTTTTTGCACGGTATATAGTCGGCACGGAAGAGTTCATAAGAACCCAAGAAGACGTTCTTTCTGATCTCAAACAAAATTGGACAACCGACTCAATTAAAACATCTGCTAAAGGTATATTGAGTTTAATTGATACAGTATCTGTTAAAATGTTTCGATTTCGACTGGTCTAAAATTTTTATTGTTAATCTTAACTAATCTGGATCCTTTTAGCGTCACATGATAAGGACTTCTGCCATATACTTATTACACTAAACGCTTTTTGATGGGAATAAAAAAAATCTGATAACGAGCTGCCAAAACAGAATATAAATTCTGTTATATCCTCACAGTAATTTTGTGTCAAATTCTTGGGTTTACACTTTTTAATTCAGTTACTATAAATTTTTAATGATGTTCCTTTTTGTTAAAAAAAAGAAAATAATGCATGTTGATACTGAAGAATGGCAGAAAGTATTCATTTTAGTATTTTGTGTTGTGGACTATGGTATTTTGTGTGTAATTTTGTTGTTTTGTTTCTGCAAAAATACCAGCCTGTATTTTACTAATCACTTGCTTTCTTGTACTGATTGTGCTCTGGTTTTTTCAAAACGTTCTAATTTTGTGCAAGATACAAAATCATTTGGCTCATTTCAATGTGAATAATTCCCGAGTTATATTTTATAATATGGATTCTCAAGTTCTATGTTTTATGGATACAAAATTATTTTAAAATAGAAGAAAATCATTAACTCAAATAGACAATAAATTAAACGGATATATATTAGCGAACGTTAAAATTTAACTAAAGCGAATTTAAAATGAAGTGGTAAAATGTGAATTCAAGTTAGTGAACTTAATAACAATATTTAAAAATGCCGGGTATTTCAATTTAAACAAATGTGTACTTCCGGGAGATTATTTCGGTCGCATTCAGCCGTAACAGCGTTGCTAGCTTGACAAGAATTCTTTTTATTTCTGAACATTTTTTTATTCTAAATTAATAAATTATAAATATTTAACGCGTCTTAAAAGTTTGTCTCTAGTATCATGAATTTTGCCTTTTAGAATTATAGATACTCTTGTGACTTGTCCAAAAATTTTATTTTTACTTCATTCGAATGTAATTTAAAAAAGATACTAACACTTGAAGTCCGCATCGTAGCTTTGTATTTAGTTTATGAGATGCCATTGGCGCTTATATCACAGTTAATCGTGTTTTTTTAATAATGAGGTGTGGTTTTTAAATCGCGATGGTACAGTTGATACATGGCGGAATCAGTTGAACGCTCCCTAAACGGATATGACGTCGCAAACTTGTGGAGGGCTTGCTAACGCCTAGTCAAATATCAAAGTATTTTGTTAGTGTAAATTACGTTTCTTTTTATTAAAATATACGTTTCATGATATCGTGCAATAGTTTAAGTGAATTGTCGATTTAAAATAAAATCTGGAAAGAAAATTGCGTAAAGAACGAACAGAACATAACCTAAAAAGTGTTTGACGTGTAAAATTATTTGTCAAAAAAAGATTATTTTTTTAATCATTTTCAAGTTTATAACACATTTTTAATGTTTAAATGAAGATATGGGTCATAAAACAACAGATTTAAGTGCTGTAAAATTGGAAGAAAATAAAGGTTAAAAAGGCGTTTTCGTTATGTGCATACAGATTACTTTAACATCGGTGTTGAATGTCCATTGACTGTGTATGTGTCAGACAAAGAAAGAGCTTTGATCACGCCCAGTAAACGAACATACGGTTGCTGTCAACTGACATTTTGTCGAAAATGAATGCCGGTGAAAACGGTAAATAATTCGAACAAGAATATTAAACGTAATTGCAATTTGCTGACTTAAGAAAATGGCTGGAAATTTTTGGCAAAGTTCGCATCATCAGCAATGGTTATTAGATAAACAAGATTTAATTAGAGAAAGACAACATGACTTGGCAATATTAACTGAAGAAGAATACCAGAAAATCTTTATATTTTTTTCGAATTTGCTTCAAGTGTTGGGCGAGCAACTGAAACTACGCCAGCAAGTGATTGCAACCGCTACCGTATACTTCAAAAGGTTCTATGCCAGAAACTCGTTGAAGTGTATCGATCCTTTACTTTTAGCACCGACGTGCATTTTTCTAGCTTCGAAAGTAGAAGAATTCGGTGTGATATCGAACACTAGATTAATTACTACGTGCCAAACAGTATTAAAAAATAAATTCAGTTATGCTTACAATCAACAAGAATTCCCGTATCGAACGAACCATATTTTAGAATGTGAATTTTATTTATTAGAAAACTTGGACTGTTGTCTTATTGTGTATCAACCATACAGACCGCTTCTGCAACTGGTTCAAGATATGGGTCACGAGGAGCAGTTGTTAACTTTAGCATGGAGAATCGTAAACGATTCGTTACGTACCGACGTTTGCCTGCTGTATCCGCCGTACCAAATCGCAATTGCCTGTTTGCAAATCGCTTGTGTCGTTTTACAAAAAGATCACAAAGTATGGTTTGCCGAATTGAATGTGGACATTGAGAAGATTCAAGAAATTGCACGATGTGTTATAAATTTATACGAATTGTGGAAAACTTACGACGAGAAAAAAGAGATCCAAGGACTGCTTAGCAAAATGCCAAAACCTAAACCTGCACCGCAACGATAACACAATTATATTATTATATTCAGTGAAATGGTTTTATTTTAATTTGTGAAAATATATCAATTACAGTCATATTCTGTATGTATTGTTTTTGACTTTTAATTTAAATAAATTATTTAATTTAAATTGAAAATTTTATTATGTATTCAAGAAATATCAATGCCGTGTACAATTCCATAAATAATTACTTATGGGAATTACATCAGATTAAAAAAGCCACGGAATAAATTTAAATTTGCGTAATTTTGGGTCTCTTTTTTTGTATCTTGCACAATGTTTAGTCAGCAACTATTTCCTGATATAAATCGAGTTTTCCGTTTTTATAATTTCATTTATTAAAGAATGGATTTGCTGTCGTCTTTAAAAATTTCGTTTGTTTCTCAGCGATGCCTTATGCCTCTCTTTATATTAGCTTTGAAATATTTATTCCTTAAGGGTGCCTATTGGAAAAACCGGGAAAACTTTTCTTTCTATTATTATCATGATTATTTTACCAATTTCTTTTGTTCGACTTTTTAAGTTTTGTGATGTGTTACCGAAATCACAAATACTCAATTTTTATTTAAATAAAATACTCAATTTGGGTAAACCTCTATTTGTCGTTATTTCTCAAGAAATATTTTTGCATTAATTTTTATTTAAGTGTTTGATAAATTTGAACCTTAGTAATTTTTTGTGTAGTTCAATTAAAAAATTTTTAAATAATCAGAAAAGGGTTACAACATCAGTACATATGTTTTCAGATTATTTTTAAATCATGATACATCCAACAGATTGTCAACAAATTGCTGAATTTTGCACATGCATGAAATAGAACTATTTTACATACATCATGAAAGTCACCAAAAACATTAAACATACCGTCTTGCAACACTAACAGGTCATATTAGAGCTGTGAGAATATGAATTTGATCGATTATTTATTTGTGACTGATCGATTAATAAGTTTTTCTTTATACCTGGTCGAAAGTACGTACTTTTCGCTTCGATTTTAAGGCAGAAAGTCTAACATTTATGCTCTGCTGGAATTACTTGCACGCCATCTATAACAGCGGGACGAAAAAGTTTTCTCGTGCACAGTGATACGTGAGACTGCCGCCGCCTGTAATAGCTAACAGCTGTTGTTGCGTATAACCTCAAAATTGCTCACTTGGAAGTTATTAGTTTTTTTATATAATGGTGAATCTACTTACTTTCAACCGGATATGAAGAAAATAGTATACACCACACGAGCAGGGATTTGGAAGCCCTGAACTGCGCGTAATGCTGCCTCGGGCATCATGTCGCAGTACAGGAGTTTCAACTTTCTGCCCTTGTGCTGTAATATACTATAGTTTTATAGTAATGCACAGCTTTAGTAATGACATTACAACTGTCTCATAATTTTCTTGTTATAATGCATCGTATGTATTTATCAAAAATATGACGTCCGCAATTATGTAACGTAGATGTTATTGTGAGAAAATATTTGAAAACGAAAAATGAGTGCCGAAGGTCACGCGGTAGAAGTGAAACTTCTTGAGTACTTTGCCGCCCAAACGTTTTCTGCAGTTCACAAATCACGCGTCATTTGTTGATTGTGCTTTCTTTCTCTAAAATCTCTCATGACGGCTTTCCGTTTCACTTAAAAAAAATCGGAGCTTTTCGAAGACAGTTTAGAGTATTTGACACTCATGCGTGCACAAAACTGTATATATTGAGGATAGTGTGGCCCAGTGGTTAGCGCGCTGGCTTCTTGACTGGGTTGTCGCGGGTTCGAATCCTGCCTCTGCTCATGGATGTTCTGTGTTGTTCAATTTAGTATCATATGATATACAGGATGTTCAAAAAGTCCGGAAACCTTGAAATATCTCAAAGGAATGGTGTTTTCATGGAAAATGTACCGAATAAGAAAAAAATCCTGGACAAAAGATGTCTATTTTTGTCTGCAAATACGATCTAAGAGAGAATAATAGGGTTCCCATTTGAAATTTTGGAGTTGGCCTAGCTCCCCGCGAGAACACCCTACTGTTTGAATACCATTCGTGATTGGTAGCTTGAAAAAAAAATTTCTCGGACAAAAGATCTTCATTTTTGTCTGGAAAATACTATCTAATAGAGAAAAATAGGGTTTGCCGTTTGAAATTTTATATTTGACCCCAGCTCCCCGCGAGGACACCCTACTTTTTGAATACCCGCCCATTCGTGATTGATAGCTTGAAAAAAAAATACTTCTCGGACAAAAGATCTTCATTTTTGCCTGGAAAATACTATCTAATAGAGAAAAATAGGGTTTGCCGTTTGAAATTTTATATTTGACCCCAGCTCCCCGCGAGGACACCCTACTTTTTGAATACCCGCTCATTCGTGATTGGTAGCTTGAAAAAAAATCTCGGACAAAAGATCTACATTTTTGTCTGGAAAATACTATCTAATAGAAGGTTTGCCATTTCAAATTTTAGAGTTGACTCCAGCCTCCCGCGGAGGCACCCTTGAGGAGTGAAATTTTGGTCACCAAAATAAGCGTTCCTTGGAATTAAGAAACTTATATTCGGAACATTTTCCATGAAAACAGCATTGCTTTGAGATATTTCAGCGTTTTCAAACATTTTGAACATCCTGCATATGCTTGATGTAGGTAATTAAGATGTTAATGACTTGAGTTGTAGAGCGTCTCCAATAAATAAATAACAAAACTGTATATTGAAACTAATCTTTTATTTAGCAAAACGTTACAAAATGGCGGTCGTCATGTATATTGTTATTAGTGTGCGATTGTTGATGTCGTTGCTTGATTTGCAGTTAATGGTACGATTGGTGATGTTGAAGGTAGTGGAGTAGTAGGATGGGGCAGAAGCTCCGCTGCGGTGGTTGGTTTGAAGGGACCTGTAGCCGCCTCTTACTCGGCACTCAATCCTGTGCACTTTCACGTTGCTCGTTTCACATACACATCTCCTCAGATGAGGCCTACTTTAGTCAAACTTACTAATTCTGGCTCACCGCATCATATCATTACAAATAATAATAAAACAACTAATCAGTGTGGTTTCCAAAATAGTATAAACTTTTCACATGTAGATAAATCGAACAACTCGTCATTTAGAGTTTCACAAACAGATTTGATTAGAGATAATTATTCAAGATCGGAATCGAGCGATCTGAATTTAAAGACATCAAAGTATGATGATTCGAATTCCATTCTTGATCAAAATGATATTTCACAAAGTGATCCAATAAGTAAAAATTTGTGGTCGCTTGACAAGCAGGCGGTCAGAAATAATTTTAATATATCTGTTATTTTTGAAAGTTCGTTAGAACAAGATAATGACTCTGAATTGTTTGTGATTGAAGACAAGGCGAACGGCTCCTTAAAAATAAATATTTCAGTAACACCTGATAAGTCACCGATAAACGAACGTTTGCTTTCTAGTAATTCGGAAAATGCTACGAGCTTGGTGCTGAGCACGCCTCAATGTTTGGTGAATGACTCGAAACAACTTCGTGATTGTGCTTCTTCGTCCGAATATAAGTACAAATTGTCGTGCGGATTATCGGTTTTGCAAATTAGTTCGCTGTTTTCGGATTTGTCTTTGCACAATCCGTTTTTAAGTTTTTTTAAAAACACCTGTGAAATTATGTCGTGGCGTCCGATAAATATGGGAAAAGTTCGAGAGAATGTTATTCGAGAAAACGAATCTGCTGCAAAGAAGTGTATAGACTTTTCTGCTGTTGAAATGCCGAAGATTGATTCGCTTGGAAAAGAAACGTTCGAGGAAGCCGATTTTAAAATGTTGAGCTATTCGAGCGAAGAATCTCTCGACAGCGAACCGGATTTTTCGGTTGAAGGTTCGGTAGAAGAAATAACTATCGTTGATTTGAAGGAATGGAAAAATGTTTGTGGGAAAGATAATTTGCTGGCTGAAATAAATTATTTAAAAAGTGATTTTAATCGTGAAAAAGAACTCTCAGTAGAAAATTATGAAAAAGTGGACGTCCAAGATTTTCAAAAAGAGCAGTCGGAATATTCCAAAGAAGTGTTTTGTGAGGCTGGTACTAATATACTGAGTGAACTTGAATCAGAAAATGAACACTTCGACGATTTCAAAATGTCTACTGACGTTTCTGAAACAGATGATCATAACTCCAGTAGCGAATCGATTGACGTGAGCTCGATTGAAGAAGGAAATTATATAAATTTCGATTCATTGGAGCTGCCACTGTCCGATAATTTAAATATCGGTACTGATTATTTAAAAATTTCGGACAGGGATAATAAAACGTGCAATAAAATAGAAGAGGTTGTTTCTAGTGAGTTGATTCCAACCGAAATTTCGTCACAAAAAAACACAAAGAATTTTGTGTCGAAACAAAAATTGTTCACTATTAAAGAAGAAGATTCTGTTGCAGCGCATTTTGAATCTACGCTGTTAAAAGTTGGAAGCAATTTGAATGGGGATGATTTCGATATGTTCATTTCGGATTTATTTTGTACGGAAGATGCCGAAAATAAACATTCGACTTACAGAAAAGAATCTGAAAAAATTTGTCAAGAAAATGTTGACACGGAAATGTTAGACGGTCTTGAGAACTTATTTGACAATACGAAAACAGCTGATGATTTTGAAGATCTGAATGACAGTGATTTTTCGGAAGAGTCATCAACAAATGTGAAGACGCAACACAATTCTGAATCAAAATCTATCGAGTTTTCATCTAACGAAGATCTGTTTGGTGACGGTAAAATAGATAACTATGAATTGAACAATGATAATGAAAATATTAAAGAAAGAAAGCAACATTTAATTATGACAAATGATGGTGATAAAGGATTAATATCAGAAACTGTGTACGGTGATGATTGTCGTGAAGATGATGAAGCATTTATTTCTAAAATACTTTTTTCCTATGAATCACAACTCCATTATGCAGAAGATTCGTGTCCTAGTGAAATGTCGACCTCTTCCAAATGCTGTGATAATAGCACAGAAATGACGATCCAACCATATAATAGAACATTAAAACTTACTTCTAACAATATCGATAATTCAAATATTATTAGTAATGATTTGGTTTGTGAAGATAATGACTTATTTTTTGAAGCCACTTCAGACATGTCGATGTCTGGATCGTCAGGTGAGGCGTTAGATAAAACTTACGATGTATCGAATTTAGAAATGAATGAAAAAATAAGCGACTTGTTGTCAAGT
This sequence comes from Venustoraphidia nigricollis, assembly GCA_034508555.1. Lineage (NCBI taxonomy): Eukaryota > Metazoa > Arthropoda > Insecta > Raphidioptera > Raphidiidae > Venustoraphidia > Venustoraphidia nigricollis. Next base: position 1,799,275 of record JAVRKA010000020.1, read on the forward strand.
GACATTAGCATGGAAGAACAAATTTTCTATCAAACTGATGATGTGTTATTTTTCAAATCGAATACAGAATGTTCTGAAATTAAGACGCATTTAGTCGCGACTGTAATTTTAAATGACTTGATTGAAATTGTTTATAGAAGTGTTGAATTCAGGAAACAGAACAATGCTTTGGCACGTTCAAATGGAGAGATTTCAAATAAAATTAGTATTGATCGGTTTGTTAATTATGATGTTGATAAAGTTGAGAAAGTCGATTCATATAGTGAGTTTTGTTTCGATTTACAAAATCGGAACGCGTCGAAAAATGTTCTAGTGAAACGGGACGAAAATTTCGATTTTATTTTAGATATTCGTAACGAATTAATTGAGAATGTTTTTACGACTTTTGACAGACAAATAAAAATGCTTGTTACTTGTATAGTCAACGCATTAGTTACTACCGTGAGTAATTTTTACGAATCACAAAACTACAGCGTAACTTCTTACGGACCATTGTCAAAAGACATAATGTTAACCGATCGAGATCTGGCTAATATTTCGATTATTTCAAACAACATGTCGAATTTTATTTTCAGTAAAATAATAAGTGAATTTGAGAATATCGATAACGATAATATCGATATTTTGAATATACTTTGCGGTACGTCGGAATATGAGAATTTTGTTGCAAGTTTATCGGCGCTGTATTCATCGAATTTCAAACGATTTTTATCGAGTCAGGTAATGACAGAATGTATAAACAAACATATATATCGATCGACTTTGCAGAAATGCAAACCGGCTGTAAGTGCTTCTAGGAAACACATCTTGTGTCTGAAATTGGAAGAAGAAATGTCAGAGGGTTTTATAAATGCTTCATTTGGTAAAAAGTATATACTTTTAGTTTTGTTTATAACGCATACGGTTTGCAGATTGACTGAAAACAATATAAAAAAACCTGGGATTATCCACATGGAAAGTCTATCAGACTGTGAATCTGATTCCGTTTCGACGGATAATGCTAGTGTTCTGGTGTTATCGGATTCATCTATAGAACAATCAGAGGAAGGAATTTGTAATAATTCTGAATCGATGAATGGTAGTTTAAGTCGAAAAACTATATTTTTCAGTGACGAAAATGAAGTAAACGAACTTGTTTACGAAGCAATACCGTTGGAAGAAATTATCGATGATGACCCAACGATTTCGAAATTTTCACTTACCCCCAGCAAAACTGGAAATGCGAAATTTTGGTTCAATTTAAATCTTCCCCCCTCTCCTAATGTGAGAAAAAGAAAATCGAGTTCGACATTAAGTGATCTTAGAATTTCGAGTCCAAAAATTACTCGGTGTAAAAGAATAATTTTTAATAAAATCGACGGTACTAATAAAATTACTAACGATCCTCGGAACTATTACAACGAAGAAAATACTAAGGACGATGCCGTGCGTTTTTCTTCGAGTAATTTCGATAATTTATCAAATAGAACTTTGTCCCCAATCGTTGAAGAAAGGCATGAATACGATAAAATAAATATTAAAAATTTTGAAACCAAACTTTGTATTTCAAAAACTAAGGCCATTCATGGCTTCGTTCATTCTTCGGAAATCATGAACGAACAAGGCGTTGTTAATTTTGAAAATCTTAATGACGATACAATAAAAGATTCAGAGTCATTCGGATGTGAAATTCTAAATGACGCAACTGTAATCAATAATAATGATTCATTAAATATTGCGAATGATACCGTAATTGTTGATTCGATTCTAGACGAAATAATCAGAAAGTTAGTTTGTGAAAAGTATGTTTCTGAGCGCCATAAAATGGTGACCCAAATATTAAATATCATCATTGATAACTGTTTTGCAGATTCATTTTCATCTCCTACGCTTAGCTTTGAAACAGCTAACTGCAACAGTTCTTATAACACAGTTACTGATTATGCAACAGTTGAGACTTGGAGTGATCAGTCTGATGTAGATGAACTATGTTTTGATACTTAAATGCCATTTTTTTTTTACTATTTTAGTTCCTAATTTTTTTAATGACATTTAATAGGAAATTTGCATGTTTTTTTTTTGTTCTTAAGTAGATTTGCATCTGAAATATATCTATAACTTATATTTTTTGCGTTCTTAAGCCTCAAGGGTGTAGTTAGGAGAAAAGTTTTGTTTTATTTAATTTTTCTGTCACCAAAACGTGTCTTTAACAGCCCCGGATATAGGGGGAGGGCAAACCGGGGCATTTGTATATACAGTGGACCCCCGGTAATTCGACAAACATTTTGCAGGGCAGTGTCGAACTATCGAATTTGTCGGATTATAGAGTACTGCCTAAGACCCCCTATAGTCCGAAATTTTATACAAAAGAGTACCTTGTAATCCGACAAATTACAGATCCAATGATAAGATTCTATATGTTATATATATGTACTCTGAACTTGTTCAATCATGCATTAGCTAAGATTGTCAAAAAAATATTCAATAATAAATAATAGACCATGTCGGATTACAGGGGGTGCCGGATTAGACAGGGGCTGGATTACCGGGGGTCCACTATATTTGAAAATTGATAACAAATTATTTAAAAAAAAATTATTAAAGGGTTCTTATTTTCCCCTCCCGGTCACAAAAATGCCGCCCATTATACTTATATTTTTGAGTTTTTTTAAACAATTTATCTCGATATCAAATTTCTGCCCCGGTTCGAAAAAATTGTAGATCCAGGGCTGGTTTTTAATATAATGCGTCACCACTACTGGCGCATGCTAAATTCATTTTTCATAAGAAATAGTTTTCCAGTTAAATATTTTATATACAATTATAATATCCAACTCGGCAATGCTGCAAAACCGCGTAGCGTCATTCTCCAATTCCGCACGCACAGCTTCATGAAATAGCAGAATTGGGATTTCATGGAGGCAGGCGTCATGATCTCATTGGCTCATAATGTATCAGTGCTCATTTGAATTAACAAATCGGAATAGCTTAAAAATTGCACGATACAATACCGGGCATGAAATTCGCTCGTGGATTTGTTTTCGTTTCGTAAAATTTTATTTTCAACATTTACGTGGTGGTACAACATAACGTTACGCGGTATTACGAAATAACGTTACGCGGTGACGTTCAGAGGTTTTGCGGTGTGAGAATCAGTAAAATATTCAGTGCACGCTAGGCCATCTGGTTTCTCAGAAATAAACCATCCTAACGTAACTAATGCGGCATTTTTTCATGCATTTTTGTTTCATGATGATAACGTAATTTCTTGCACTTTTAACTCTAGTCGTATTTAGTATCCTTATATTTTAAGCAGAAATAATGCAAATTTCCTATTGTTTATAGTTTATTATTTCAGTATTTTAGATTTTGTAGTTTTTCTACCTGTATTACATTCAGGTACAGATTTTAAAGAAAATGTGGTTAGTTTTTTATAATTTGTTAAATAGTGTCATAGTGCAGTTTTTCGTATTGTGTATGTATTTTTTTCAGTTCACAATTATTCAATTGTTTAATATCATGCAATTTGTCTTAAAATTAATATGACATGTTCATTTGTTTTCATAGAATGTGCTTTTTTTTTTAGATTAGTATTTAATTTTACTAATATTCATTGCACCATTACTAAACTTTTATTAACGATTATTAAAAAACTTGAGTTAACTAATATACACATTATTTCATTCTTACAAAACTTTTTTGAGGATTATAAAAACCCATAATGTACGAAAAATTCAAAGTTTCTAAACCACCTCTTGTTTTACAAAGTGATTGATAAATATCATTTGTAGGAGCATAAATGCGCCTGGAAACAAATGATTGCGTCTAAGTGAAGCTTTTGTTTTTTTTTTAAACACAATCATTGGTTGAAACTTTTGCGTTCCTGTCAAATTAGGAGAAATTGAAAATTGATGTGTAAAAAGAAAATTTATTGGCGGACGCAAAAATCATAGTTTTTTTAATAATATTAATAAGAATATAATTTTAGTAAAAATTTTTAATTCTGCTTTAGCTTACACCGTTGTTTGTTTCTGATTGTTTTGTATTTCATGTTGTGTTTTGTGTAAAATTTAACCTTTTCAAGCGTGCGTTACACTGTGACGGTCATACAATCGTTCGCCTTTCATCGCATTTTAACATTTGCATGAAGCAGTTCTATAATCAAACTTGGTGGAGGTATACCCATTGTGGCAGTATAAAATATCGAACAGATTTTTTATCAAATGACAAAATGCAAATTCTTTAGAATAGTTTACATGGAAAAAATATATTAAATGCTGAATTTGTAGTCCAATTTTTAATCTTTAATTTAGATTTAAGACTAAAAGTCATACCAGAAGCCCAGCATAAGTTTAGATGCCAATAGTCCAGTTGCAGAGGGATGATATAGCACCGTAGCAAAATTGAAACTTTGTAGGAACTGTTTTTCTATTATATAAATATTTCCAAAATAAGTTGTGCTTACAAACGATGAGAACTGGGCAGTGCTGAGAACTTAGTGCCCGTAATAATGCTTAAAGCACTTTGTAAAACAGATGCTTGATGCTTTGATAAGCACTTTCAATGCTTAATAAGCGTTAATAAAACATTTCGTTTATCTTGTATAATTATTATTTCGTTTAAGCCGAAACTTTCTTATCAATTCAAAAATATTTTTATGTCCAAACTTAACGTTAGACGTTAAGGTTTAAGAAATTACTTTAAAATGCTTAATGGTTGACGCTTAATTTTTTTAAGTGCTCGGTGGTTTTAAGCATTTTTGAAAATGAAACTGATTGTTGCTTGAATAAATCAAGCATTTGACTGTATTTGACAAAGCGCGTGCATTTTTTAAAGCTCAAACAACCGTCCTAGAAAGGAATATGGGCTAGTTTCAGTAGTGTAACGCTGAGTAAATGTCAAAGAATCAGTTTTGACGACTGAAGCTCACTAAAGCTTCATGCATTTGTGTATCTAAACTGTTGTCTAAATTTTATCACTTGAGCATTATTTTCTCCAATTTTTTATTAGATTTTGCCTTGAAAAGGTTAAATCACTACCATTATCAGATGTACGACTCATGTAATGTGATAGAAAATAATCTGCATGGCTAAAGGTTCCTTTGTATTACGTTTTTTTTTGACAGTTTATAAATAAAATATATGTATATCTGCTCCTATGTTTATTTAATTTTACAAATTCAAACTTTAATTGTGCATATATCAGCTCATATAAGAAAAGACACTAATATGATTGTTACTATACAAATAATTATTGGCTAGATTTGAATAATATTATTTTCAATGGAATAGCTGAATAACACAAATATACGCTAACTATTGGGATTTGACATTTGACGCTGTGACATCTAGTGGCAAAAAATGACAGTACAGGAAAATGTGATTACCACGCTTCTATGTCTAATTCCTATTTAACTCCATGAAATCTGGTGACGAAATGAAAATATACCAAAGTGTGGCTGCCGTCACGTCTCCACGTCAAAACCCAATACAGAAAAGCAGATTTTAAAACTGAGGGATCGCTGACTTGATATTTTTTTTCTGCCGAAACTACAACCGAAAATTAATTACCCTTAATATCTTGTGACATATTCAATTTAGAAAATTCCAGATATAAACCTGAACACGCAGGGTGTAACTACGGCATCACAGTGGTAAACTAAAAATTCAGATTCTGTCCTAATCCAGATTTGTTTCATTTTAAATATTTCATTTAAACTCATTAGAAGGATATGATTTTTGTTTATTTGTTATTGTCAGGGTGCATAAATTTCAGGTGATTGTTAAATGTTTTTTCTTTTTCTTACTGTTGACAAGATGATAAAACCATTTATTGTTGATTAATAAGTTAAATAGATAATGGAAAAAAAACAAGATATGAATTGAAATTATGTTACAGGAGAAAATACTGTCAATGGAGACCATTCAGACGCCCACATGAGTACTTTCTCACATAGTAGCAAGGAGGTGAGTTAATAATTTTTTCACATTTTTTTTAGAATTGCTATAATAAAAACTGAATTTTCATTACATAAGTGTAATTGGATAGTTAAGAAATGCCGCTAATGACTTTCGTAAACAGGCGCTTCGGCGTATAATCATAGATTGTAGACCCATAATCTGCAATGTCTATATAGGAAAAAAGTGTTTTTTTTTTCTTTTTGATTGTGTCAAAAGTAATTTTGTTTATTTGTTCTTAGGGATCACCGACTAAAGATTTATCTGTTTCTGAAGATTCTCCAAAGAAAGATAAGAAAAAGAAGAAAGGTCTCCGAACTCCTTCGTTCCTTAAAAAGAAAAAAGAGAAAAAGAAGATGGCTGAAGCATAGAGGTATTTGTTATAAAAATTAAGTTTATTATTAATTTTTTGCTTGTACTAAGAAAAAAAATCACATCAGCTAACAGGGCAATCTTTTACTTGCGATTGTAATAACTTTTATTTTCGAGCGTTTTACAATATTGCCGTTATAAGGCACATGCATTTTCAAAACAGAAATGGTAGATTCATACGCAAATTTTTGCTGTAAATCCAAAATCTGTAGGGAATAGGTACCAGTAAGACCTCGTTTAACGCGTGAGACACGTTCCAATAAGTTCCTGTTCTATACAAAACAACGCTAAACGAAGTACGAGTAAGAAGTTAAGTTTGTGATGAGAAAGGTTCCTCATTTGACATATTTTGTTTTTTGTAAAGAAGTCATCTAATGTCGTTTGCCTTTTTCTGTTTCGTTCAGCAAACTGTTGTCGATAGCAAATATTACATCAATGACACTTTGTCTTGCCTTTGAACTTCTATCACCATTTGAATCATTTTGTGTAAATTGATCCATAATTTACGTTATAGTGGCTAAACTTTTTTTGTTAGAAACCGCGTAATAAAAAAGCGTTAAGCGAAGTCTTACTGTATTTTAGAAACTTTATATTTGGTCGTTCTACTAGTTTAATTTATAATATATCTACTGAATTTATATTGTTTTAAAATAAATAACCCAAACAGCAATAAGTTGACAAGTTAGACGCTAGCTCTTTTTGCTGTGAAACATGATCGAGACCTTCAATTTCCATTTTATAATTTTTGCAATTTTATATTCCAGACACTGCCTCATTTATGAATAAGTTGAACACAAAAAAAAAAAAAAAAACGCCTCCAATTCGTGACTGCCAGTTTTTTGACACAATACCGGCGGTTTGGTGCAAAAAAAAGGTTGTGGACTCAAATATTTTCCACTGGCACCAGCGAACGGTTCAACACTCGAACTATATTTTTAATAATTAAATCATATTACATTTTAGCTTTATTTGTACAGACGATTTTATGAGACGAATGGAGATATATTATTGAAATTATTATTGTAGTTAGACTATGTGCAAGTTTTTTTTTTGCTAACTTTATAGTGGAGGTAAAAAAGAAAATATTTTATCAGTTAAAAACTAAATTGTGCGATTTATTATTACAATATTATATATTTAATATATTATTATGTATTTGTAAATGAAACTAAAATATGCTTTTTGTTTTATATAATTTGATTTTAATATTCGACAGTGCAAAATATAACTTTTTTTTAAATTAGTATTGTAGTTATTAGTGTATTTGCCATAAGGCAACATACACTATTGGCGTCGGTCGGATGGCGGGACCTAGGGGTCGGACCAAAATTTCTCGACGTTTCATAACCTCCTAAACACTTTGGCACTATTTTTAAAAATGTTTATATATATATGTATATATATATATATATATATATATATTTATATACGTATATATATATATATATATATATATATATATGTGTACGCGCGATAACTTTCGAAAGAGTTAATTGATTTCAACGAAATTTGGGCCACGTGTTGAAACCCATCACCGCAAGAAGCCTATTTAAAATGGGCCTAATCGGGCTATTTTAAGGGTAGTTTTTAGGGGTTGAAAACTGTTTTTGGGCCCCAAAATACCGAAAAAATTCTCCGAATCGTTTCAAAATTGAAATTTAACCCTCTGGTAGTGATTAAAAAGTATCCCCACAATTTTAATAAAATCGGCCCGACAGGACCGGATTTACAAATTTTATGAAAACACTAGTTTGCAGATAGTGACTTATTTATTGAAGGGTGTATTTAATTCGGTGTAGACGTTAGATTGATAATAATATTACAATTAAGAAAAAAATGTTATTTTAAGGGGTGTATTAAGGGGTTAATTTTTTTATTTTGCCCAAAAACAAACTTAATTTCACATAATAAAAGTATAAAAACCACACGGCCCTATACAAGCAAATACACTATATTGTCGGCAGGGTTTTGGCACTGCGACCCGGGTTTTTATTACAATTTATATTTATAAAAAAGAAAACTAAATTTCTTTTTTACCGAATATTATTTTAAAAGCACTGTTAAGTTTCAAGAATGATTAAAAAAATCATGTCAGAAGTAATTAAGTCTGTTGGAGAAGAGTTGCAGGTATTTTATTTTTTTATCGTTTACTCAGAGCGTTTAATTAAAATCACATTTTTCTTTCTATTGTAGTATAAGTACCTAAATAATAAAAATCCAAGCTATAATCTCTCATCACATTAGCTTATAACTTCGTCAACATTATTGTAATATTGTTAATTCAATGTTCTGGGTAAACCGGGGTACAATTGGACTCTTAATTCAGTCAAAAACGAATTCCAGTGACATTTACAAAACTAAGAAAGGATCTATCCTTTATTATCTCTAGTTGTAGAAGTAACGCAGATTGTTGAATTTTGACAATTATACGGCCTGTATCTCTTCTTTCTTACTAGTTGAGGGCGGTTACAGTACGGAGAGTCGAATGTTTTATTTTGCAAGTAATTAAGGTTTTATTTCGTTTCATTTCACAGTTTTTCTAAGGCTAACCTGCTGGAATAATCAATATTTGTTGTGTTGCTAGATTCTTATAAATTATTTACATTCATGCAGCGCCTCAAGCGACAGAAGAGAGAAATTTGTAGGTGCTTTTTGCGCTTGCGCAGATTGTGTAAACAATACGCTAATGTGACGACCCCATTGAATCATGTATCAGTGATTGAATTAGTTTATTCATATACTATGTATAAAAAGAAAGCAGAAATATTGAGGAGAAAAAGCCTGTGAACGCTGGCGTATTTTTATATTTTAATTTAGTTGTTTTAATCAAGTCTATTGATTTGTGTTTTCTATTAGTTGTTGTGGAATTCGACTTTCCGTTCCCGGCCCCATTGAAGGCAATAAATTGAAAAGTAAGTAAAATAAGAGGGCATCATCAGCATTTATATTATTTTTTTATATTATGAGAATCATGAATGACTGCTATAAAGTGTTATTGTTCTTACAGGTGCACAAGCTATATAAATTGATTATCGTGTACTTTTTTCATAATAGCGTAAATAATTAAATAGCGATTCTAATTATTGTTAAATAGGACAAAAAAAAAATAAAGTAATAACATTTTAATCAATAAAATTTAAAAATCAGTGACATCACAAAAAATGTTTCTATGTTACGCCCATTGCCTATATGCTATTTATATTTTGTAGCAATGTTTAAAAATGTGATAATAAATAAAAAAATATAACAATATAACATATTATGAATTATTGAAAAAAGTTAAATCTACAAGTGATGTTACTGAATTGATAGAACACGTTTCTGTATAATTGAAACAAAATTTCCAGTAATGTAATCTTGTACTAATATTGGATTTTTTAAATGGTAAGCTTTGAAAGATCTATATTAAAAAAAAAATTAAGCAGTCATTGGGAACTGTCGACGAAAGTGAAAACTTAAAACTCAACATGTCATAACAACGGTAGTGAAGCCTTCGGTTCCACCATATTACTATCACTCAATGTCACAACACGTCATACTTATACCCACAAATCTACAGATAACATTTATTAGCGTGACGGTGACGCGAACTCAGAAGATTTTACTCATTCAAAAATTACCCAACGCGCCTAAAGAAGTTTCCACTTCAAAAAAAAAAATGTATTACATTCAAAAAACAAATTTATTTGGATTTAAAGATCAAAAAATATTCATCCAGTTCGTTTATTTCAAAATTGTAAAAATCTAAAGTTTGTTTTTTAACTTTTTACATTACTGGATAGTTTTTTAAAATGTGCATAGTCCATATAGTAAAATAATAAATTAGAAAACAATATTGTAGAACAAAATACTGTCATGTTTATATTTCATACATTTCTAATAAGATTTAATGTGAGTCCAAAGCACATTATGTAAACTGGAAATATTTTGACTACTTATTAAAATCATTTTTCAAAGGTTTACATTTTACGAAATACAATTACGTAATATGTTGTGTCAGTTTTAATTATAAATCGCAGTCTTTTTTGTGATGTAAGTTTTCGATAACTGAACAAACGTGATTCATATTAAATCTTTTTGCTTGAAAATAATGCAGCAGTGAAAACATTTCAATTAGTTTGGCTAATATATTGTGATATAAATTTTAAAAGAATCATTTATTGTGTATGTATAATTTTATTTTTCTTCAAATTGAGGTTATGCTTAACTTTAAAACAAATGATTTTCGAGGTCATTCAAGTTACATATACATATTATTAATTAAAAGTAAATCTAATAAAGAATTGTTTTGTCACAGTAGGCATTCTGTAAGATTGGCAAAACATTTTGCGAATGTTTTCAACCGCAATTCATTTGTTTCAAATACCATTTGCTTACGGTAACATCAAAATTAATGTTTTATTGCGAAGCATGATTTCAGTATTGGACCTGTGCCACTGCCCTCTCGTCTCTATAATTTTTTGGTAACAATAAGAGATAGTTCATAATTTTGTTGTATCGATAGCATCACTTTATAATAATAATGGCAACTGATAAATATTTGAAATAAAAATAAATAGAATGTTATGCTTATAAATAAATAAACAATTGATTTTTATTATTATTACTGTGTATATTTTAAATATTGCTAAAAAGTGAGTATTTTTATTTTATAAATATTAAAAATGCTTAAAGTATTTTTAAATAAATCAAAAGATATTTTATATTAATATAATAGAAACTAATTACTTTTTATGTAAAAAGAGACATAGCTATTGGGTTCATAAGTGAGGTTAAACATTTATTCTTCCGTGTTTATTTTCTAAGGAAAAAAGAAGAAAAACACATTTAAAATAAGCTTGTAGTGGCGGATCTAATAGACATAGAATGTGGCAAGCGTTGCATAGCCACCATTGGGTCCAGGGGATGCTCTTTGGAATGTATTTTTAATATTTATGTGGCTCTACTAAAGTTAATTTTAAAAGAATACGTTCAGAGCACTAGATCTATAGTTGAACGTTGTAACGATGCCGTTTTTTTATATGTAGTTCCAATAACTCCTGTATTACAAGCCCCCAGTTCTCAGTTTCTAATCCGGGAACTGGTAAAACAATTGAAGTTTCAATTTATTATCAAAAACAATAACACATTCAGACTATGAATTGGTGTACTAGGCCCAAATAACCCCAACTAATAGACCTCAGGTGTTGAGCCTCTATAATCTACAATCTATCTGAAGCAGTCAAACCAACGAACCATCATTAAAATATTTTTTGTTTCCTGTTGAAAAATAAAACTCCGCTGAATTGTCTAACGTCTATAATCTACTATTCATTGTTTTTCTGAACATTGGACAACATGCTGATTGACTAAATTCTTACTTACTACTCAAGTCTGTTTTAGACCCGCCACTGATAAACCCTTAAAAAAATACTATTCTCGCAAATAGTTCGAAAAATTTAAGATTGTTTTTTCAAAGTGTGACCCAAAATTAATATTAAATAATTTTGTATTCCAATTTTTGTACAATTTGCATGATATATCAAGGGCTAAAACAAGCAAGCTTTTGAAAATCGCTTTGTGCTTCTAGATAATAATTATTATTGTCACTTATTTGCTTTAAATTGTGAAAATGTATGAATGTCTCCCTTGAAAGTTATTGTGACAATTTTTTAATAAACTTATGACACGCTTGCCATATTGTGATTCATTGTAAAAAAAAAAAATCATCTTGTCGATCTTTGCACCGTTTTGTATTAAGTTTTATTATGTGATATGACGCTTACTTCGAAATATTATTAAATAAAAAGAAAATTTTAGGGTACTAGTATAAGATCTAGTACTAGTATAAGTTTAAGATCTCGGCCTAGTTAGTTCAGCGATGCTAGGTCGTTGTTCGAAATATTGGAATCAGACTCAGAATTCAACATCCCAGGAAAAGGCTAAAAAACAATATTTCAAACTCTGGTCCTAGCCCTTGATCAGGGTAGAACGAAATTGTCTTTCAGCTCCCTTCGGTCGACGCTTTCACGTCACGTAAATTTGTACTTCGGTTTTAATAATAAGTTCCAAATTTTCAGGAATCAACTTTTATTGGCAACATCAACACTTGATGAATTTATTTTAAGTAGCTTTAATTATTAAGAAAGTTCCTACCGCTATATAATTAAATTAGTATTTGGTGTTAATTTCAATCAGTCACTAAATAATAAAATCTTGTTTTTCGTATTTGGCTTTTTCCCGCCCCTTGCCACCTGGCGCCTAGATCGACCGCTCCTCTCGCTCTACCCCAGGGCCGGCGCTGCTTGCATCACTGAACTACCTAGGCGGAGACCTGATACATTAACTTTTACTCATACCTTAAATTTTTGTGATTATTTAATAATATCTCAAAGTGAACTATACATAAATGGCGACCAACATGAGGCTATTCAAAAAAATAAAATGCAAAATTCAAGGAACGATATTTTTTTTCGTAATTATAAAACTTTTTGGCCTACATCAGTTAAATATTGGACAAATAATTTACGAAAATATTTTAGTTTAATAATAAAGTCCCGCATGCAGTTTAGACATCTGAGAATAACTGGTTAAACAGTCGCACAACAATATCTATTAGGACTTTTCATTTATTGGAATAGTCTTTTCTGGTAAATCTCAAATAGTTTTGGCACTGACAGTTGTGGAGCGAAATTTTTTCATAAAAGTGAAAGAAGCATATTAAAAAAAGTAACTTTATTATTGCAGTTGTTATTAAAAAAAAGACTGCCATGTGATAAAAGTAAAGCTCATACAAGATTACTAGAATACTAGAAGGCTGGGCGTAAGAAGCCATAAACATGGACACGTCTGTGATTGGTTGAGTCGATTGCTTACGTCACTGGATGTTGGGTGACCATGGCTTGGTTTTTCAATTATTGTTATCAACTGTTTGGAAGAAGCCTCCTGTGCCATCACGAGCCTACTTCCTCCACCCTCTCTCGCGTCTCGTCTAAACACACCTCCAACAATGCGAACACCCAACCTTAGTTTCTAGTAACCTCGAATCTCACAACTACACTTAAAAAAATGTCAGCTCTCAGTTAGTATTTGAAATGGTTACTTCTGCTACGTTTTACCTGCCTTTGTAATCATTACAACTAAAAAAGTTTTCCTTCAACAGTTGAGTGATAAAATGATTAATACCCAGCGAGAACAAAAAGCAGCACCAAACAGGTTTTATTTATGTTGTTTGTAAAATTGGTACTTGCTTCAAACCATTCCATAACATCGAAAATAATTACATTATTCCATCCCTCAAGCTAATTACTGAAAAGGCTTTGTTAAAAAAATCAGTGAAGTACTTAAAATATTATACCAAATTTAAAAACGTGATAAGTGGATTGTTGGGTGATATGATTTGTATATCTTAGGCGATACAGCAAATAAATCTCAAATAACTTTGTTTTTGTCACAACAGTCATAGATTCGGTTCCTTATATGAGCTTCCAAGTTCCATCGATGGATACACTGGGATTGCGAAAGGTAAGACTAATGTACCAAAACTGATTGAAACAAATTCGCGCCTATTCAATATGGCGGCGGAACATGCGCAGAAGTAGCGATTAGCGTAAATGAAAAGTCCTATTTCCAGATATTTTTGATTGAATAGAATTAGAGCTAACTGATAAAAAAGTGTTTACAGAATAATTAATCAGATTATGTTTGATCATTATGAATCATTTAAAAATTTACCATGGGACCGTCCTGCATTTTTTGTAGCGGCATCAGAACTCATATCCAACCTAGAATCCTGTAAGAGTAATTATATCACCGTCGGCATCTTTTGTAAAAAAAAAAACTTAAGTTAAAATCGTCAATAATAATAACACATAAAACACGCCTATTTCGCATGTCCTTGTTCATTTTTTACTGTGGTGACGTAATATTTGCTTAGCTGCTTGAATGAGATTACGTCACAAGTTCCTGTTTGAAATCAATAATATGTAATTGCATCTTGACATGAAATTTTGTTTTTTTGTTCTACCTAACCTCCCATCATGTATTATGCTTTAACTTAGCCAAGTTATAAGTAGGAATGGCTTAGATTATATCAGAAACGTAAATTTTCATTTAGCCGGGCGGCCTCATTTTATCCTCAAAAATATGTAATTTATTCGTAAAGAATTTGGTAAAACGATAAATAAAGGCACATTTCATTTGGTTTTTTAGACCTACGAAGCCTTTTAATTTTTTTTAATTCGATTATTATGAAAGAAATCACAGATCGTTATAGTTTTCAGTCTACACAAAAATGTCAGGCAATGAAAATTTACTGTCTCTTTTTCACCCACAGAAAAACTTTTCAGACTCATTAAAATTTTCTATCCAAATATTTCAGTTCTAAATGAAAATTTTGGATAGTTTGGTATGTCATTATTTTGGTTTTCTACTCATTCTTGAAAATACTATTTCCAAAAGTGAACTAGAAAACTTTTTTAGGTGAAATTTAAGAATTAACAAAATTGACGAAAAGCTTTTAAGCAGGTTTCAATTTTAAATGGTATGTTTTCTAATACAGTTGGCCTATTTTTTACTGATTAGTTCTGTTGATAGGGTAAATGTACCGATTTTCGACCATCTACGTGTCATCAACTACTTTTATGTTAATTGACACAATAGAATTATTAATTATGAGAAAGGATAATGTTCTGGTTTAATATTTTACCAATAAACTGTTCTATTGGTAATGAAAAAATATTAATTTGCAAATACCCACTTGCAATTTATCTTTATATCAGAGTATATTATTAGTAAAATACAGGAACTTGGCAATTAAATCGAATTATAGGTGACAGCATGGGTAATGTTCTAAGCGGAATGACCTTGTCCATTTAACGCGTCTGACCTCTGCACTCTAGAACCATATTTTGACAGAATCAACAAAATATGACAGATTAAATTATCATGGAAATAAAGTAAGGCACCGGTCAAGTGCGAGTCGAATTCGCGAGAAGAGGGTTCCGTACTATTCCGTTTTACGTGAGTACTTTAAGACCTTCGTTTCAATTTTCCTGTAAATTATGGGTGAGACCCGACATTCCCAATTTTTTTCAAAATTTTAGGCTCAGTAGTTTCGCTGATGGGGGGGGGGAGAATGGTCAATTGTTCATCTATTTTCTTAAATAACTTTAAAACTATTTATTTTAAAATTCTAAAAAAAATATATATTTGAGATCCTTACTACAATCCCTTTTATTTGATATGTCACACGATACAGTTTGTAAAACTTTTTTTTTTAGTTTTCTAAATTTTCCCCAAAAATTACCCCCATGAGCAAAATTTATTTATTTACGTTACACGTCCGTCTTTGGGTCACCGACTTACATATATGTACCAAATGTGAACTCAATCGGTCCAGTAGTTCGGCGCAAATTGGCTTTGACAGTGGCACGGACAGACGCACGAGTGATCCTATAAGAGTTCCGTTTTTTCCTTTTGAGATACGGAACCCTAAAAAAAACGCATGTAAAATGTAAGGTGTATTGTAGGAGGTCTGACTAGCTGTCCATTTCTATAACTCTGGTGTAAGGCTTTACCTGCCATATCTCTACCTTAGGCATCAGCAGCGGTCATATTTGTTCTCGAGGTCAACTCGCTTAATATTAATTTCAGTTACCGACTATAGAGGCTAGTCACTTTGAATTTGATCGCGTATAGGTGTTGTTTGTTGGCAAGTTCTGAACTACTAGAGCGCTTACAAAAACGCTTATTCATACGGAAAACACTGCGGTACAACCAGAGCTGACCTCACCAGATTTTTACATATTTGTGTTTTGCAATATTCTGTCAATTATAAATACACAAGTTGTCGACCTCAGATGTTCCACAACCGGTGCTTTTACCCTACGATTTATACAATAATTGACCAAACTGCATTTTGAAAAAAAATGCTTGTGATTGAAATAGTTATTTAATAAAAATGGTATAGTTATAGGCATGTGAAGAAAATAATTTTATCTAGTATTTATTTCAGAAATTCATATAACATGTACAATGATTTCAGCATGAAAATAAAAATCGCATCTTTCACAATACTAATTGTTTTGCTTTGTGTGTTTTTTGTTTGTTTTTTTGAATTTTTATAATAGATGGAAAGCCCATCGTAAGATTTCTTACAGATCTGTAAGTTAGCATTGAGTCAGACAAATAGTTGGCCACAATTATTATTTTTTCTACCAAATCATGAGGCACTGATGTCACTTTCGGTCATATTATGAATTATCTTCGTATGTCATCAACTACATAAAAAATTGGCATCGAAATGTTGGTACTTTCATATAATCATGGGGTGTCAACGTTCATCCTGCCACAGTGTCTTGATGTTCTGATTGCAGCACTGCTATTATGAACTAAAATTTTGGCTTCAATAAGGGTTTCCTCTACTCTATCGCCAGGGCCGTATTTAGGACGGGGCCAGTGGGGCCATGGCCCCCACCAATGCGGCAAAAAATTGAAAAACTATAAATTTCTTTTAAAAATTAGTCCCAATTCTGAGAGAGATGAAAAAAAATTTGATGTAGTTATTTTGGCAGTCATTGATGAACGATTTGGTTTCTTGGCTGAAATGACCACAATGGAACCTTCTCAGTTGGAACTGAAGGCTAAAAATCTAGTACATTCTTATCCTGAAGATTTGGAATTGAATTTGGCTAATGAATTAACTTCTATCGGATAATTTGCAAAACAATCTACAATCTACTTTCTGCAACGCAGAAGTAGCACTTCGTATGTACTTATTGATGATAGTGACGAATTGCAGTGGGGAAAGATCTTTCTCAAAACTAAGGATAATTAAGAACAGATTAGGACAACAATGTCTCAAGATCGCTTGTCGAATCTCATGCTTCTTAGTTCGGAAAGTGACATACTTCGCGAGATGGACTTTGATGATATTGTCAAAACTTACGCAAATCAGAAATCGCGCAAAGCTTTTTTCACTTATAATCGCAAAACTGTCAGTGAGCAACACACTTTACAAGAATAAAGTTTTTAATATGTCGTGCATAAGCATGTCGTTTTATTCAAGAATACACGATTTTACCCAGAGAAACTATAGGGGCCTCCACCAAATGATGGCTCCAAATTCTAAATACGGCTCTGTCTATCGCAATGTCTTTACAACCATACTTGGCCCTGATACAATAAAATTTTAAATTGTGTACGCTCTGA
The DNA here is from genome assembly GCA_034508555.1 of Venustoraphidia nigricollis. Lineage (NCBI taxonomy): Eukaryota > Metazoa > Arthropoda > Insecta > Raphidioptera > Raphidiidae > Venustoraphidia > Venustoraphidia nigricollis. The sequence continues at coordinate 1,816,773 of JAVRKA010000020.1, forward strand.
TATACGTCCCGAGATCTTATTAGTGTATTTGTCTTATATGGCACATACACAATTGACGTCGGTTGGATGGCGAGACTAGTGGACCAAAATTTCTCATAGGGGTTGAAAATTGTTTTGGGACCCAAAAACACCGAAAAAATTCTCTGAATCGTTTCAAAATTGAAATTTAATCCTTTTGTAGCACTTAAAAAGTGCGCGTAAATTTAAAAAAAATAGGATCAACAGGACCGGAATAACGAATTTTCTAAATACACTACTTTGCAGATAGAGTGTATTTAATTTGTTGTAGATGTTTGATTGATAATATTGCAATTAAGAAAAAAAATGTGAATTTAAGGTGTGTATTAAGAGGTCTTAAGTTCTTGTAATAAAACCACACTGCCTGTATTAGCAAATACCCTATACTGTCGACAGGGTTTTGGCACTGATACCCGAGTTTTTGATAATTGAATTCTTGCTTATTTATTGGTTACATGGTGAAAATACGACTGTTGTTTGAAATAAGTGCTATTTGGATCAGTTAAGGTAGTTGTCGTGGTACAATATTGTCAAAAAGTTATAGATTATACGTGCCACAAAAGTATACTAGCTTGTAGCTAAGTGATCCATAATTTGTACGCAAGACTGTACTCGTGGAAACGTAACCCAAACAGTATTCATATGCATGTATACTTTTCTATAAATTGTTGAACTTTAAACCGTTATTTATAAATAATTAGACGGTCAAAAAAAATTTCTTATTTTTTTTTTAAGTCAACAAATGCGTTGAAAGACTGTCAGTTTTTGGAAAGTTTCTGACAGTTAGTTCTTTTTTTATAAATAAAAAACTGGTTCAGAACTACAGAGATCGTATACAATCAATGTTAATTATCCAATTTTTAATTGAATATAATATAATAAAAAAACCCGGGTCGCAGTGCCAAAACCCTGCCGACAATATAGTGTATTTGCTTGTATAGGGCCGTGTGGTTTTATACTGTTATTATGTGAAATTAAGTTTGTTTTTGGGCATAATAAAAAATTTAACCCCTTAATACACCCCTTAAAATAACATTTTTTTCTTAATTGTAATATTATTATCAATCGAACGTCTACACCGAATTAAATACACCCTTCAATAAAATAAATGTCACTATCTGCAAATTAGTGTTTTCAAAAAATTTGTAAGTCCGGTCCTGTTGGGACGATTTTATTAAAATTTTAGGGGCACTTTTTAATTGCTATTAAAGGGTTAAATTTCAATTTTGAAACGATTCTGAGATTTTTTTCGGTATTTTGGGGCCCAAAAACTTTTTTCAACCCCCAAAATTCACCCTTAATGTGATCCGATTGGGCCCATTTTAAATAGGCTTCGTGCGATAATGGATTCCAACATGTGTGCCAAATTTCGTCAAAATTAATTAAGTCCTTCGAAAGTTATAGCCCGCACACTATATATATATATATATATATATATATATATATATATATATATATATATATATATATATATATATATACATATATAAATATATATATATATATATATATATATATATATAAATATATATATATAAACATTTTTAAAAATGGTGCCAAAGTGTTTAGGAGGTTATGAAACGTCGAGAAATTTTGGTCCGACCCCTAGGTCCCGCCATCCGACCGACGCCAATAGTGTATGTTGCCATATGGCAAATACACTAATTATATACGGTCGATCGACTTCAAATTTTTAGGGTAATTGTATTATCATGTCCTTAATAAGTATACAGAAATTAAGAATTTTCTGACGGTGTGTCTTAACCACGGCAACTACCTTAATTAAATAACTGGAATTTTAAATAATATTTCAAATACAAAAGTGATATATTTGACCTGTTACATCACTATTACCCAACACATACAGTAGGCCACGATAGCTAGCGTCTACCGGCAGAGAGTTGATTTATTATTGAACGATTCAGTAAATAATCGTTTTCTGAGTAACAAAAACAAAAAATTAACCAGTTAAGTATATGATTTCAAGTTAAGTGTTACAAAAATGTGTTTAAATAAATTCTTGTGGTCATTTTGGTGAATATAATGCATATATTGATTAACTGTTTATTTAACTTTAATTGTTTCATTATAAAGTGTTAAAATTTGTGATGTGATGACACAAGGTAAGATTTTTTGTGATTTCTAGTTTCATTAGTGTATTTGCCATATACTATTGGCGTCGGTCGGATGGCGGAACCTAAGGGTCGGAACAAAATTAAATAAAACAACTTCAAATTTTCACTTTTAAATATAATATTATACTTTTAAGTACTTTGCATTATATTTTTATATACACAAATATAAAAAAAATACATTTTTTATTGATAGTTTCAAATAGATTTCATAAACGTTCACATCGCTTATAAGTTCTAGATACACAATTTTACTATTAACATAGGAGAATCACCAATAACTTCGCAGACATTTCAAGCCCATTTATAATAAGAAGCACTGTTTTTTGTTAATTACATAAAAAATTATCATTTTTTGAATCCAAGTACTTATAAAACAATACAATATGACGCATATACCCTAAAATGTGTCTTAGTTTGTAATTTTGCTCTATAAAAATACAAGTCTGTAACACTCATCGACGGTAAAAAATGGAACTATGACGGCTAATTAAATAGTATTATAAACATAAAACTCCTGAACTATGAAGTAAATATTTTCTGGCGGGTGGAAGTTGAATTGAACGCAATGTTGCTTTAGTACGTAGGTATTTTACATTTTTACGCTGCAAATCAGCAGAAAAAGGCGGCTACTACAAAACGGTCTAGGGCGGTCGAGACTGCTAGTTCGCTTCTGGCTGTTATTAACTAGTTTTACCTACCAACAGATACAGTTATCACGTGAACAGCAAATACTCTATTAGGATGCAGAAAGTTTATGGGATATCCGATAGGGATGTCGAAAAAATATCGATATTTTTTATTTAATATATCGATATTTTTGGGCGATATTTAATATTTCGATATATCGATATAAAATTTCGAGTATCGAAAACCGATATTTTTGCCAGTAACAACACTACCGCGACTGACTATGGCCGTTTAATTATTCCGAAAATATCGAAAACTCCACTGAAAAAGAAACATGTGTTTTTACATATGTTTTTGGAACAGACTTTTAAGTGCGTTCCAAAAACAATAACAGTGAATAAAGCACATGTAAAACACGTTTCTTTTTCACCGGATTTTTCGATATTTTCGGAATAATGAACATTTAAAATAGCTATTCATACAATATTTCATTTCATTTCTACAACATCTAGAATATTTTTAATTATTTCGATTTACACCTCAATGCATGCTGTACCAACAATTTTCTGTCGAATGTCGCCTCTGGCACGCATGCTATGGGTTCGCCATCCCTGGCTTTATAATTGTTTGATTCATCTCTAAAATTATCTGTTCCTAAATATATTAGACGTTTGATTAATAAACAAAAAGAAATTCTTATCGTTGTTTTTGATTTCAGATAATTATTTATTACTTGATTTATTAAAAATAATATCCGTTAATTACTATTTGAGATTATATTAAGCTAGTCATTATGTATACTAAATTTCTTCGAGTGCCAATGTTCTCTTTAAAATTGTACCGATATATCGATATTTTTTAAAAAATATATCGGTACCGATATCTATACTTGAAAAAAATATCGTAACGATATATATCGATATTTTTTGGCACTTCCGACATCCCTAATATCCGATAACTACAACTGTGCATCCAAAGGCACAGGAAAGAGGGGGGGGGGCGGTAAGGATGGAGCATTTGCATGTCTCTTTCTGACGTTTTCTTATTGGCTCTTTAACATCAACATATTGTTGTTGTTGAACGAGGACCCCAACCATTGACTTTAAACTTCCTCGACATGCCCTACCAGTGTAAAAAGTTAAGAATGAATGGGTGGTCAATCTCTATTTTACTAGAACTACAGGCCACAATCATACGCTATCCTCCTCACTCATTCAAAGCCATTTTCTATCTCTCTCAAAATAGTATACAGACATGAGCCACCACCGTAGTCTATCCTTTTCACTCATGTGGATTCGATGAGTAGCTACAAATAGCTAAGGCACGTCCACTAGTATAACTCTGATGTCCTCAGCTGTTGATCGTCTATAATCTACATTACCACTTTGCCGTCCTTTCTTTCTGCACCAATTGGTTCGCGTAAACCAGAGTAGCAGTTCAGTTAGAGCTCTATAGATATAGGTATTCTCATCCGCCATATTGTGTCCTTGCTTGTCACGCGTAGTACGACAACATATGACTAAAGTTAACAGATAAATTATATTTCATAAAAGAAAAATGATTTGAATGTTTGTCAAGATTTTTTAAAGGTCCTGCTGTTGTTTGTACGCGTTTACCCGTACGCAAAAGTGCTTTAAAGTGGGAATATCAATGTGACAACTGTACAGTAGTTGACAGAAAAAATTGCGGTAATTATTTATTTTTCATCACTGTACTATGCAGAATAGAAGAATTATTAGTTAATTGTAATGACTATTGTTTTTTTTGCGGGCTATTAAAAAAAATGCGGAAATGTCAGAAAAGAAATCTGTCTTTGGCAACCACACTTCAATTTTATCAGCTGAAATACGAAACAAATTAAATAAAAAATATTGGATACAAGTTGAATTATTTATTATAAAAAAAAAAGATATACATTAAATAAAATACATTATGGAGAAGCATTTCAATTTTTTTTTTTCTTTGCTGACGCCGTTCCATAAACTATTTTGCGAAATTTGCTATTTTCAATGAAGTTTTTCAAACAGTAAGAACGGACGTTAAAAAAATGCCGGATAATTCTCCCTTTCACATTGTAACATTCCGGAAAAAATATATCAATATTGTCCACTACATTTTCCCAATTAGAATTTCCGTTTTAATTTCTTCCATCCATCCTGTCGACGATTTTCAAATTGTGATTCTTCAAAATGTGTCTGTAAGAAAAATACGTTTAACTGTATTCTCAAAAAAAAAAAAAAAGCGGCTGTAAGTGCGGAGACAGGGAAAATTCGAATTGGGAAAATGTTTAGTGGACAATATTGATATATTTTTTCCGGAATGTTACAATGTGAAAGGGAGAATTATCCGGCATTTTTTTAACGTCCGTTCTTACTGTTTGAAAAACTTCATTAAAAATAGCAAATTTCGCAAAATAGTTTATGGAACGGCGTCAGCAAAGAAAAAAAAAATTGAAATGCTTCTCCATAATGTATTTTATTTAATGTATACCTTTTTTTATAATAAATAATTCAACTTGTATCCAATATTTTTTATTTAATTTGTTTCGTATTTCAGCTGATAAAATTGAAGTGTCGTTGCCAAAGGCAGATTTCTTTTCTGACATTTCCGCATTTTTTTAATAGCCCGCAAAAAAAAAACAATAGTCATTACAATTAACAAATAATTCTTCTATTCTGCATAGTACAGTGATGAAAAATAAATAATTACCGCAATTTTTTCTGTGAACTTCTGTACAGTTGTCACATTGATATTCCCACTTTAAAGCACTTTTGCGTACGGGTAAACGCGTACAAACAACAGCAGGACCTTTAAAAAATCTTGACAAACATTCAAATCATTTTTCTTTTATGAAATATAATTTATCTGTTAACTTTAGTCATATGTTGTCGTACTACGCGTGACAAGCAAGGACCCAATATGGCGGATGAGAATACCCACATCTATAGTGCCTTAGTTCAGTTCTGTACGTCGATGGTAACATTACATAATTTATGTAAGCTACGTTTCCATAGATGTAAAATTTTGTATTAAATAACGAACATTTTTGCAATGGGAACACTTAAGCGAATTTCACTGATCCTTAATTCAAATTTAAACCAGTGATGGAAACGTACAAAGTTAGGAAGCATACTAATCCATAATTTAATCCAAATTTTGTAACAGTGGATACATGTACTTATAACTTTATCGATTTCTAAAGTTTATACAGGGACAAAAATTCATGTACATTCTCACCTAAATATTACTGTTTTCCGTGCTTACGGACTGCGTATAAACCAGTCCTTTTGCGGTTCTCTTTTGTTTAACTTTTTACTCACGGCTGTCACTTTTTATATCTCATTTTAAAAAGTATCGTGCGTGACAAGTGAGATGTCTCATTTTTAAAAATCGCGCAATGATTTTTAATTTCGTTTTAAAAAAAATTCTCACACTTGTTACGCAATACAGATAATCAGTGGCGAACTTAACAAATGAGCATTGGACATTAGCCCACTGGGGCATCTTGCCAAAAGTTACTTTACATTTTTGTTATTTCAAAAAATATTTCAAAGAGCCCCTCGTAGATAATTCTTTGAATATTGTGATGGCATAAAAAATGTCAGGTTTTTAATTTGCATTTGGTTTTTCTCCGGTGAATGTGCTCTCACGGGCCCAAACTACCAAAATATTGTTCAATTAATGCTACGGTCGTGTTTCAAGAATTTCTCAAACTTCGAACATGTCAAATGTACTCTCAGGGGCTCCTGGATCGAAACACTTGTATTGATTGAAAATGATAATAAATGAAATACAAAAAAAAAAATATTTAATAATCATCATCATTATGGTGTAAGGGCCCTTAGGAAGCTTTTTCCCACTGGACCCTGTTCCATAAATTCGCCACTGTAGGTATTGTTCAGTTACATAAAATTTATGAAAAAGTTGTTGATAGTAAAAAATCAAAAATTTAGTTAAAATATATATCTATGATAAGTAACAAAAAATTACAAGTAGGTATATGATATTATTTACATTATATTTACAATACTTTACCAAAACATCAAAACACCATCAGTAAATAGTTTTATTCACATTTGCTGTTCAAAAATTCGAGTTAAAATGGAGCACACGAGCGCTTAACTCGAATTAAGTTGCAAGTTTTTAACATTTTTCAGATACTCAAGCAATATGCGGATAAAAATATTTACTGTGTGAAAAGGTATTTTTACAATTATTATGTCACATTTATTCAGACTTTGAAACCTAAAATTATTAAATTTAATAATTTTAATAAATTAACGGTGTGGCCAGCACACTTCTGTCCTATATTAAGATTATATTACAAAAATTAAAACATCGGATAACCTGTACTTCATGAGTTGCGCGACATTTTGATCCTCTATATCAACATCATAAAAAAACACTCATGATTCGGGACTTAATTACACATTTGTACAATAAGTTACAGAAAACAGTGTGTAACAGAAAGTTATCGACAAAATTACTTTTTTAAATCACCAACTGCTAAAATTTATCGGGTCTAACACTAAGTTTTGAACATTGAAATTGAAGATTTTCAAAAATATGTTTCTAATAAATGTTACTGTTATATAAATAACACTGTTCCAACAATCTCGGTAACAGGTAGATTGCTCATAAAATAAACTAGGTAACTCTATTTTTTAGTTATTTTCAACTCACTGTTTTGTGAATGTCGTCCCTAATAATAGAGGCCATTCATTAATTACGTAAGGGTTACGAGGGGAAGGAGGGGTTCTCAAAACATGCCCTTATCTCTGAGGATGGGAGAGAGGGTAAAAGCCATTCTTACGGAATATTTTATAAATCGAAATGCGCGATTTCTAGCACAGAGTGATGGATATTTCAGAGCTATTAGCGTTGGGGAAAATAACTCTGATAACTATTTTTTTTTTCTTTTCTAATGTACAATTTTATTTATACACATTTTTAATTTGATATTTTTTATTGCATATTAATTTCAATTATAGTATCACCTCTTTTATAATGCAAGTAGATTAGACAGGAAGTGAGGCATAAGATAATAATTTAGTATTTGCTCTCTTTAATGATCTACGTTTCGGCAACAATTTGTGTCTTCTTCAGGATCTTAAAATAGCAAAAAAAAAAAAACATAGACCATAATTATGTTTGTACGAAATTGTGTATACAATGAATTATTTTTATCTTAACGGTTTTTGCTATTTTAAGATTCTGAAGAAGATACAAATTGTTGCCGAAACGTAGATCATTAAAAAGAGCAAATACTAAATTGTTATCTTATGCCTCACTTCCTGTCTAATCTAATTGCATATTAAGATTTCGAAATCTTTAATGTGTCTATTTTTACACATTTTGAAGCTTATAAATGATGTCAAATTAAGAGTTTTAATGCATTTGATCCGTTTCTAAAACCATATAAAATCTTTCGTAAGAAGAGGGAAGGGGAGAGCTCGAGAAATCTTATGTGCTCTTACATGGGGAATCAAATAAAAACTACCAGTTAAAATTAAATAGTGATTTTTGTCTGTTTAACAATTTTGTTTGTAACATTATATTAGAAATGTTCATACGGTATAGTTCGTAAGACTAAATTAATAACAGTAGGACAACAATACTTTGCCACAATTGCTGAGACACATCCATTATTACAATGCTATATTGAAAAAAAATATTTTCAAATACTCTCATCGTCGGGACTTAAACCCGAATCTTTCCATTATCGCGACGAAATAAGTTATTAGTTATGTATAAAAATTTGAATAATAATTTTTCTGGACAAGATGAAGTTTATTTTATTTAAAAGCAATGCTTGCTACATGTTTCGATAGCATAGGCTATCATCATCAGGCAACATGAGAAATTAGTTTACAAAAAATTTTGGGTTGTTTTACAAATCTTAAACATAAAGTCACTAGATTACCTAGTTTTTTAATCTTGTGACTTTATGTTTAAGATTTGTAATACAACCCAAAATTTTTTGTAAATTAATTTCTCATGTTGTCTGATGATGATAGCCTATGCTATCGAAACATGTAGCAAGCATTGTTTTTAAATAAAATAAATTACATCTTGTCCAGGAAGATTATTATTCAAATTTTTATACATAATTACGGCAAGAGGTTAAGATGGAGTCCACTATCAATAAGTTATTAGTTACTCTAAACTCTAAAGTGACATATCCGAACAATGTTTGAATATAAAAATGATTTGTCGGGAAAAAGGACTTTTTAAGCAAACACTTATTTGTTATTTATAGCGACGTTTCGCCCCTTCCTTGGGACTTTTTCAAGCTTTATAACTATTAAATGTTTAGATCACGTAGATATAAAAGTTAAAATACACATGTAAATATTTTGAGTTAAACAATTGTTCATTAAAAAGTTTGTAATAATTCCGTTTTTTTTAAAAATATTTTTACGGTTGATGTTCAAACTGTTTTATTTTATTGACAGTTAGTAAATTTACTAACTGCCAATAAAATAAAATAGTTTAAACATCAACCGTAAAAATATTTTTTTAAAAACGGAATTATTACAAACTTTTTAATGAACAATTATCAAATTTATATTTACATGTGTATTTTAACTTTTATATCTACTTGATCTAAACATTTAATAGTTATAAAGCTTTAAAAAGTCCCAAGCAAGGGACGAAACGTCGCTATAAATAACAAATAAGTGTTTACTTAAAAAGTCCTTTTTCTCGACAAATCATTTTTATATTAATAATATTGACTCTACTAACAGTAATAGAATATTAACAAAATAAAATTACTTGCAATACTGTTCAATATTTTTATTTAGGTATATACAAGACGTTTCGACCAACAGTTTTGGTCCTTTTCAATTTTCAAATATAAAATAATAAATTGTAATTTAATTTTATATTTGAAAATTGAAAAGGACCAAAACTGTTGGTCGAAGCGTCTTTTATATAAATAAAAATATTGAACAGTATTGCAAGTAATTTTATTTTGTTAACATTTTTATATTAATTACCAAGGACAAAAAAGAAAAAAAAGTCAATGTTTGACTATGTCACGGAAGAGTAACAGTGTTTGAAAAGATTTTTCTGATATAGCATTGTAACAATAGTAGCAAACTATAGCTATCTTACAGTTATTTGTTCATAACATTGTGCTCCACACTGTAGAACAAGGAATACAACCATTCTGATCAATGGCGGATTATCACGTAGGCGTAACACTGGCCCCTTAGGGTCTCAATATTGCAGGTGTCTTAAAAGAAAAAGGAATAAAAAAGCAAGAATAAACAAGAACAAATTTTGTTATTTAAAAAAACAGACCTACATACACTATCCTCAAACTCATTTTGCGCTTAATAACGACTTAATCTGCCACTGACCCTGATAATGACTAATTTATATTGATTTGACGAACATTACAAATAAAATATTTTCTTTGCGGAATCTTGATGTCTGTGCAGGGTGTCCAAAACTGCTTGACGTTGGCAGTTTTTCCTATTTCCAAATCAGGTAGAAAAAAGCTGACCTATGAGCCAAGAGCTCGATTTTTGTGTTTGGTGAAAACCGTATTTCGATATCGCTAATCGTTTCTGAGAAAAACTTTATCGTTTGAAAAAAATATCCACAAAAAAGTTACGACACTTTTTTGAAATCGGCCAAATATCAATTTTTGCCGGTATCTCGGAAAAGGATTAGATATCGAAATGCCCTTTTCACCAATCGATGTTTCACAAATATCGAACTATAGACTCATATGTCAGTTGTTCTGTACCTGATCTGGAAATAGGTAAAATCAAGTAATTTGTTACACTCTGTACATATTATTCAATATGTATTTTTCAAGTTTCAACTGTAATCTTCTTTACTGATTCTCTTTCAAAAATTTTAAAAATAGATTTATGTTATGGCTGGAAAATTGGCGACAGCATTGGACTTTGTTGTATTTTTTTGATATCGCTAAGACTTGTAATTCCCTGTTCATCATACTCTTTCCACTTCGTATAATTTTGGCGCATGTATGTTACTAATTCCGGCATGTCAATAAAAGCTGCAAAAAAAAAAACAAAACACCAAGAATAGTATATTACTCCACAAGAGCAGAAAGTTGAAATTCTTGCACTGTGCGTCATGATGTCCGAGGCGAAGTCGAGGGCATCATGTGTCGCGCAGTGCAGGATTTTCAACTATCTGCCTGTGTGTGTATACTATTTTTCTTCATACCCGGTCGAAAATACGTACTTTTACCGATATATAAAATGACTAATTAATTAGACATTATATCGCATCCAAAATTATTAATATAATTCAATAATAGATCACAGGTATTTGGATAAAATAATATAAAACAATCACGTTATTGTTATTCATGAAAAAATAATTAAATTTGATACGATACCAATCTTTTGAACATTATTTAATTAATTTTAAATATAATATGTGTTCAATACTATAAAAATTTTAAACATTAATCATTTGATTGATTATTTCATTTATTAGTTATGAGCCTGACGAAGACTAAATAAATAGTCGAAACGTTGCAAGAATAACAATAACGTGATTGTTTTATATTATTTTATCGAAATACCTGTGATCTATTATTGACTAATTAATTTTAAGGTAGTTGTCGTGGTACAATATTGTCAAAAAGTTATAGATTATACGCGCCACAAAAGTATACTAGCTTGTAGTTAAGTGATCCATAATTTGTACGCAAGACTGTACCCGTGGAAACGTAACCCATACAGTATTCATATGCATGTATACTTTTCTATAAATTGTTGAACTTTAAACCGTTATTTATAAATAATTAGAGGGTCAAAAATTTTTTCTTATTTTTTTTTAAACTCATAACAAATGCATTGAAAGACTGTCAGTTTTTGGAAAGTTTCTGACAGTTAGTTCTTTTTTTATAAATAAGAAACTGGTTCAGAACTACAGAGATCGTATACAATCAATGTTAATTATCCAATTTTTAATTGAATTTATCTCGGATTATATACGGTTGATCGACTTCAAATTTTAAGGGTAATTGTATTATCATGTCCTTAATAAGTATACAAAAATTAAGAATTTTCTGACGGTGTGCCTTAACCGCGACAACTACCTTAAGTGAGCAATTTTGAGGTTAGACGTAATAACAGCAGTCTCACGTATATCAATGCGCATGACGAAACTGTTTCGGCTCACTGGTACAGACGGTATGCGAGTAATTCCAACAGTGCATAAATGTTAGACTGTCTGTTTTAAAATCGAAGCAGAAAGTACGTACTTTCGGGATGATATGAAGAAAAATATTTTATTGCTTTCATGTATTGTACTGCTATTCCTCAGCTATGAAGTTGTAATGATAAAATAATAATACATACCATCCCACGCTTCCACCATGTCATTAATAATATAGTCAATGAATCCGATTTGAGACTTTGGTATTGAACACGAAGATCTATCAAACATTGGCATTACAACTGGAAGAGCGTTCGCCTTTTCTTCATCTGTCTGATTAAAATATTCTTCAGCGATTCTTGCTCCCCATTCTATGCACAGTCTCATTGGCCGTGTTGGATTCGACACGTCGGCACACTTGATCATCATTCTTTTCACTAATGTAATGTTTTCCGGCGAATTCAACGGTGATAAATCGTTGTCAGGCTAAAAGAAGACAAAAAATAAATATTAATAGTGGACCATTCATCCCGTACATTAATGATCTTGGAAATGGTTGTATAAAAAAGAAAAATTCCAGCCAATTGGGCGACAGGACCATTCCAACTTCAAAAATACTGATATTTGATATTAATATCGCGAAATTTTGAAAAGTGAATTTTGGCCTAAATTAGTAGGTACTATTCCCTACTTGTGGAGTTGGAATGGTAAAAAAAACGTATGAACCTCACCCAAATAAGCTCACGGGGGAAGTGAAACTTCTTTAGCCATTTGTGTCATTTCTTTAGTTCTTTTCCATTTTATATTACCGAGTTTTTTTTTATATTTCCCCGCCGTTGAATCATTTCCTTTTTAATAAAATCACAGAAAATTTCAAACCGATAGGTCGCTAAAGAAGTTTCACTTAAAAATAAAAAATAACATATCGTAATTTTACGTAAACATGTTAATTATTTGGCAAATGCAGGAGTAAAAAATGGTATGAGGCAAACTTATTGGCTATTGGTTTGCGCCCAAACTTTATACTAATGAACGCTAAACCTGTCTTCTAAAATGGATGATTAGATCATTCAAATATAAAATTTTTAAGCAGTTCTTTTTGGGGCGCGGGCCTATAGGCTGCAATCTAGGTAACCGGTGCGGAAACACGACCCTGATGTACAATTTATTAGTTAAAGATTTTGTGGCACAAAATAGTATAGATTAATAAATAATTATTATTTTGTAACTTACCTCCATGCTGTATATCATATCGTCTGTCCTCGACGCTTTTGTACAAAAGACATTAACAAATTTCGCTAAATGTTCAAAATGCTTGGTCATCTCAGTAGCCAGAATCATATCAACAACATTATGTCTTGCTATTTTGTATTGTTCTCTATCTAAGTTCTTGAATATATTAACCCTGTCATCGCCTAGTGTCAGTTTGAATGCCAAGGCCGCATGATGTGATTCCAGTACAGATAAATCATTATACAAAATGGCCAAAGGACTATCAGAATTACACAGGAAGGCACTTGATTTACCTGGATGATCAACATCATGTGCTGCCGCGGCAATGAGGCTGGTCGCTTCATCCAAAGGATCCATTATTGATTTCATCCTTTCCTTTTCTAAATATCCCGCGATGGCTTGTAAAACGTCAGCTGCATGAGTTGAATTGTGGTAACTGTTCGACATTCGGTAATTGGATTCGATAACCGTTAACCAGTTCTGTAGCGTTTTTTCATCACAATTTAAACTTCCTGGCACATCGTAATGACACATTAAATTCATTCCCAAATGAACCAACGGTCGTCTGTTTGTAATCTCTTCCAGTCGGAAAATATCGAACTCCCACTGAAGTGAAGTGTCCAGAAGATCTTTGAGCAATGCTGGCGCGCGATGTCTTGGCCCCGGAACTCGACTTGATCGTAAAGCTGAAGAATCGTTACTACTCCTTCTGGATGATACTGTTTGTGTCGGTCCTTGTGATAGCAAAGCACTTATTAAATCGGTCGTAACTGGATCGTCACTTTTCACTCTATGATCTTCTTTCATTTGCGGCGAATATAGTTCGTTCATTCGAATCAGATCGATTACTTTATCGAGAACTTGTGCATGCTGGGGCATTAACTGATCTTGAAGATTAAGTATCAGTTCTGTGGCTTTGGTTATTGGCGCCTCTAACGGTAAAGAATGTAGTTTAGCAATACTTGTTCTACGGATACCGTCGCTTGTGACAGATCGAATGTCGTAGGACCCACGCCGCAACGAATGTACGCTGCCTCTAGGGCGATCTATTATGGCCGGAACGAGAGGCGATTCAGAAACTGCATAATCTTGAACGAATACGTGGTGAGTTGGAATCCGACCTGTGCAGCAGATTGGTATTGCGCGACAGAACGTTGGAATAGGTTCTATACCTTTCCGTTTCGCAAATATTTGACCTTCCCATTCCAACATTTTTGAAAGAGCAGTTGTAATATTTGCCACTGTACCTGGAAATTATGTTATTAAAAGATCCTATCACACAGAATTCTCGTCAACACACAATATTAAGTCCGTATCCAGGTCCAAGCCCAGCGGAAGATGTATATCAAGTATTCTATAATTGGCTAGAATTTGGAAATACATACGGTATACCTTATAAAGAGTTTGAATATTTTATAATAATATCATATGATCGTCTAGAGTTCTAGACTAAAATTCGATACCTCTTGTAGGCAACTGTCTGAGTTGGTTCCGAAATTTCCGAATTGGTTCCCGGATTGTTAAAAAGGGTATATCCGAATTGGTTCCCGAGTTGTTATGACGGGTATATTCGATTTGGTTCCCGGGTTTTTACGGAGAATATCTATATTGGAATTGGTTCCCAGATTGTTTTAAAATCAATTTCAATTTTCCTTCCGACTTTCTACAGACTTAGGACTGTCTACATAAACTTTAAAATGATGATTGAAAAATGTAATAAAATATTAATAAATAAAATAAAATAGGCTTGTATTATTATAGGTGTAATTTCTATTGTGGTAAAAATGTATAACATAAATTCAAATCTAGAAATTTCATTAGTTTTTAATAAATCCATTTCTTTTTTTATGTGTTTGTTTTATCATTGATTTTTTATCCTGATTCGGATGTGAGCCGTATAAAATACCGGGAACCAATTAGAATATCTGCCGTATAAAATACTGAAATCCAATTTGAATGTCTGTCGCATAAAATATCGGAAACCAATTCGGGTGTCAATTTTCAGATATGGGAATTAATTCGGATGCAGCCTTTCACACGTATGAATTTATGTACACGCTCGGCTATTCTCGAGTGGCGAGTCTATCTTTACTTTTAACAAAACATTATATTTACCTATGTGATCTGCAGCAACGACATTTTCAAGAAACGATTTACCAATGACTTCATCTTGTCGGTATCCTAAAACCTTTTCACTGGATCTATTTGTATACTGTATACGATTTGTGTTATCCGTGACGTGAACTAACTCTCTGATCTTCTCTAATGCTGCGTAAAGGGCTTGGGTCGTTGTGAATTGTGCATAAGGTCGTATTTCACTATTTTTCAGCTGCAGTAACTCGTTCACGTATATCGTCGGACTGATACTGTCGACTATACACTGCAAGGAGATACTATCATACATCAAACAATATTTTTTTTACCGACTGAAAAAAGGAATCAGAATGTCTTTGAAAATGACTGAAGCATTATACAGTTATTGGAACGAAGTTCCTTGTCGCGGGTTGGCGAGGGGACCTAGCCGAGGAAAAATGTAACATATCACGAAAAACCGTAAGACAAATGTGTCACGAAAAACCGTAAGACAAATGTATCACGGAAAACCGTAAGACCTATAATGTATACTGGTATACGGTGATACCGGATGTTTTTAGATTATACCGGGTGTTTTTAGATTATATCGGGTGTTTTATATTATACCGGGTGTTTTTAGATTATACCGGGT
This sequence comes from Venustoraphidia nigricollis, assembly GCA_034508555.1. Taxonomy (NCBI): domain Eukaryota; kingdom Metazoa; phylum Arthropoda; class Insecta; order Raphidioptera; family Raphidiidae; genus Venustoraphidia; species Venustoraphidia nigricollis. The sequence continues at coordinate 1,832,661 of JAVRKA010000020.1, forward strand.
GTTTTTAGATTATATCGGGTGTTTTATATTATACCGGGTGTTTTTAGATTATACCGGGTGTTTTTAGATTATATCGGGTGTTTTATATTATACCGGGTGTTTTTAGATAATACCGGGTGTTTTTAGATAAAACCGGGTGTTTTTAGATTATATCGGGTGTTTTATATTATACCGGGTGTTTTTAGATTATACCGGGTGTTTTTAGATTATACCGGGTGTTTTTAGATTATATCGGGTGTTTTATATTATACCGGGTGTTTTTAGATTATACCGGGTGTTTTTAGATTATACCGGGTGTTTTTAGATTATACCGGGTGTTTTTAGATTATATCGGGTGTTTTATATTATACCGGGTGTTTTTAGATTATATCGGGTGTTTTATATTACACCGGGTATTTTTAGATTATACCGGGTGTTTTTAGATTATATCGGGTGTTTTATATTATACCTGGTGTTTTTATATTATACCGAGTGTTTTTAGATTATATAAAACGCGTTACGAAAAACGTCTTATACGAAAGGGACTTCGTTCCAAACGCGTGTCCCGCGACACGTTCCAAGTTTTTTTATTTACCTCACAGGTTCGGGAAGGTGATTGTTAAGCGAAGGAAATTGTTATTTTGTCCTTTTCAGAGAAATACTGATTTCTTTTTGAAATCGATTAATTTTTGTAAACATTATTTTCATTCCACTTTTTTCAGGTTTTTGAAAGGGCATTACAATTGCCTCCGCGAGTTTTTAAATGACTTTTTGTCTAAAAAAACTAATTCCTGAAAATTTTAGCACTTTTAAAAATGGCAATCTCAATGTGGGGATTACATTACGTTTTTTTAGATTGCTCCCAAAAAAATTGGGTTAGCGAGCTAAAATTATCAGATTTTTTTAAAGTGGGGATAGATAGAACAAGTGTCATTTAAAAACTCGCTTCTTCCGCTATGCCCTTAATCATAAATTCTTTTGGGTTGCAATATTTCTAAGAACTTCTCCATGTTGTTCACATGCAATAATCAATAATTAATGAATTTTCACGTGAATGTGGACAAAAAATTACAACAGACTATTGTGAGGAAGTACATAAAGAAATATACGAAACGTTGCAATTTTCAAAATAGTCCAACTGTTGTAATTTTTTGTTCACATTTCCATAAAAATTCATTAATTCCTACGAACGCTCTTCAAAAGTAGTTGAGTCTCACGATGACTTGAATAGAACTTATCAATATTTTTATTATCTAAACGGTTGCCATTTTGAAACCGAATAGCGAATCAAGATCGGACCTACTTGAGAACACTTCTTGGGGGTAATTGAAAATGTTGATACCCTTTTAGTAATTCTGCGTTGCGTAAAACAGAAGTTATGAGGGTACAAGAAAGTAAGTAAGATTCAAGTGAAACGTATATCTACGATAATTTTTGTTTACTGTAAGAAGAGAAATTTGTTTTAATATTCGTAGAAAATACTTACTCTATTAAACCCTGCGTCCAAAAGTGAACTGACAGTTTGATCTTCTTTTTCCAAAACACTGTAAAAAAATGTGTTTTTAAATCAGTATATATTATTTGTATTTGTCAAAGGTGTTTTTTGTCGGTATGAAATATCTCCCTTAATACTGTAAGTATCAAAATTAATGTTTGATACGCCATTTTAGAGAATATTTTTCTCTCTAATGACGAAAACTAAGTTAATACATTAAAATTAATGTTTTCATTAAAAAAATTACACCTTAGAAATGTTAACAATTTTATTAAAGAAAATAACATTCAGAAAAAACAAATGTTGCCATCTGGTGGCAATATGTTTATTTTAACAGCTGTCGGCAATATTACGTGTAGTGGTGCTGAAATATCTGAAGAGAATAGAATAAAATGTATTACGTAAGTGACCATTAACGGTGCGAAGTAATCGCTCGGAGTCGCTAGTTTAAAGTTATACTTCTTTAGGCGCTGTCAAGGCCTAAAGAAGTTTAACTTCAAATATAATAAATTTAAAATTTCGGTCGAGGTTCTGATTTTTTACATAATAAAACCGTGTCTAACCAAGGATCAATATTGAGCCAGCTTTATTTTGTAAAAAATCAGAACCCCGGCCGATATTTTAAATTTGATATATTGTTACATTGTTGAGGATGGAATAGTTCCACAGGACAATCTAGTAGCAAATCTTCTGGAGCTCATAAGAAGGTCCAGGTTATTTGCTGACTAGATTCAGTAAAAGGGGGAAGCACAAAAATCCTTTCAGGATGTGGTGCATTTGGACCAAGAGACGACCCCATTCTATTTTAATCTGACACCGCGCAGTCTACAATCAAGAACCTGTTTTAAATACGTAGTCTGAACTGTTCATCTTACCTGCGTTTTACAATGGCGACCACGACCGTGTGTTGACTGCCCTTCGTATTTCTTATGGACCTGCAAGCAAAACAAGGACACGTAAATAAATCTATATCGTTGACATATTGAGTTGTTTTGCCGCAACGCTAGCGAGAATAAATACAGTGTAAACTCCACGTAACGTCACTCGATTTAACGTGAAACTCCCTAAAACATCGAAATTATTCGACTTTGGTTGGTTTGCCTGGCTGTCCATACAATGATACTCTATGTAGCAGCACACCTTCTCTAAATAACGATCATATGTCATTATAAAGCATGTAATTTCGGCAGCTTATAAAGCACCTACTGTTTATAGGTACTTACTAAGTTGCCGAAATTGATACAAACTGAAGCTTTATTGTCTAGCGTTGTTGTTATTTGTGAAAATACTAATGTTTAGTAAATAATACTATTATAGTAAAACAATATTGATTTTTCGTTCTCTCCATATAACGAAAACTCTATAACTCCAGAAAATATGCAGTCCCTTCAGCGTCGCTATATAGAGTTTACACTGCAATTTGGTCGAGTCATGAAATCAAACTACAAGAGAGAAGAATCGTATTTACAAAGTTTGGCTTCACGTAATCAATATCACAAGTATTTTTTACTTTCTTATTTATTGCTATTTTTAAAAACGAACAAATACGGATAAATTACTTTTCCTCATCAATCTATCTCAATAATCAGTGAAAATTAGGCCTTGTCCAGAAGGAACGAATTCATACGCGCGTTGGCGAGGTACTGGGTGCCAATATATCGCGTCCACAAGCATCGCGCGAATTTAAAATACGCGCGTAAATCGCATGCACTTCGCTGGACTCTCGGCTCGCGAGTGATACGCGCGTAGTATTACGTGCGAGTCGAGATACTAGAGACGCCTTGTTGCGTTCACTTTACGCGCGAACTTCAGAGCGAGTGTACGTATCAAGGGAAACGAAGCGCCAACATTTTGATACGAAATTGTTTATAGACGAAGTAGAAAAAAGACCGGCGATATGGGATTTGGAATCACCTGATTATGCCAACAGGATTTTAAAATGCAGAGGTGGTGAAGAATTGCTTCGTTTAACTCCATGTTTTCTACTGAATACGTCCCCAAATGCTCCTTCTGGACGCAGTGTACGCGCGTATTACGCGTGAGAGATTCGCGGCGAATTCTCCTCTTCTGGACAAGGCCTTTAGAAAGTGAGAGAAATAGTGTATAGTTGAACAGCGTTGACAACCCGAGTCCATAAATGATGCTGTTTTTTTAACTCTCGTAAGTGATGCTAGTTAAATGACATTTATGCAAGTTTGAATAATAACCGGCAACAGTGACGTATCGGCCACTCCTGCAGCACATGCGTTGATTATTTATTGTCCTTAACTGTAAATATTAAATCAGCAATGATTTATGAACATGGTCAATAAAAAATTTAATGGTATTATTCGGTCTCCGAACAGGTATCGTTTATTTTAGTCATGCTTTTCTAGTCACACTATACAGGATGTCTCCGAAGATTTTGAGCGCGTATTCATTGCGAAATTTTCAATCTAATTACCATTTTTTTGGGTTCTGTACCTCAAAAGGAAAAAAACGGAACCCTTATAGGATCACTTGCCTGTCTGTCGGTCACAGCCAATTTTCTCCGAAACTAGTGGACCGATTGAGTTGAAATTTGGCACACATATGTAAGTCGCTGACCCAAAGACGGACGTGTAACATAAATTAATGAATTTTAAACATGGGGGCTACTTTTTGGGGGGTAAATTAGAAAACTAAAACAAAAGTTTTGTTTATCGTGTGACATCAAATGAAAGGGCTTGTTGTGAGAAACTCAAATATATTTGTTTTATAATTTTAAAATAAATAGTTTTGAAGTTATTTAAGAAAATAGGCGAAAATTGACCATTCCCCCTTATCCCCGAAACTATTGGGCCTAAAATTTTGAAAAAATAGGTAGTCAAGTGTCACCCATAGTTTACAGTAAAACCTAAACGAAAATCTTAAGTCTTAAAGTACTCACGGAAAATGGAACAGTACGGAACTCTCTTTTCGCGAGTTCGACTCGCATTTGACCGTTTTTTTTTTATCTCGAAAGCATAACGTTCACAGGATTTCCATTTAGTTCGATCAAAATTGACTCTGTAATTTTTTATCAACCCGACATGAACTAGGCAGCGGCCAAGAGCCTTCATAAAATGCTTGTATTGTATATTTTACTAAATGGCCTTAATTGGCCCGGCTACCCAGAGATTACAGAGTCTAGTTTCCACAAAATTCTTAAAGTTTAAAAATAGAGTTGCAACACATACAGTGGGGCCGCGGTAATCGGACATTTGGTCAATAATCGAATTTGCCCGATAGTCGAGCTATGTGTATATTTATAGTAGAGTATTCAGTTAATCGGACTCCAACAACACAGTCAAAATAAAAGGAAGAAGTTGACTTTTTTAAATTTCTTGTTGCACATTTTTCTTAACTTCAATACAACATGTACACAATTACTGTGAAAATAATAAACCAAGTTATAAATATTTACTAGTTTCAACATCTGTTGACTAAGTACTTATTTTCAAAACAAAAATCTGTCGAGCCGGTACCTGCGCCAGAGTTCGGCAATGTCCGATTATAATAGGCCCCCGAGAACAGAATAGAATAGAATAGAATAGAATAGAATAGAGTAGACCGGGGCCCGATTATATCGACCCTATTTATCATTACTAACGGTAATTTATATTTTTATTAACTAAAAAAGGGATGATTTGGTCGTAAGGTATTATTCGCATTGTTAATAGAGGAGCAATAAATAATAAATAATAATAAAAAATAGTAAATAATAAATAGAAGTACATTGAAATTTACATTTTATTACGCTATGATAGGGAGAATTAACAGTGAGTGAAAATAGCGAATTGTACCTGGGCGAAACCGGACCGATTAGTTAGTTTGATCTATAAAATGAATCACTTGGCTAATTATACAAAACATCTTGTATATTAAGAGTAAAATATTATACCAGTGTAATTTTCAGGTGAGATATAGGCACAAGGTCGATGACATTATCTCCTCAATTGTACATTTTTTATTTATAAACATGTTCAAAACATTTACTGTGAAAGGTCACCTGTGCAATTCATAAATTATTTCTTTGAATTGTACGAGAACTCTTTCATAATATCGCAATTGTTTTGAAATGTTGACGATCTGTACCTACAGTTTTAAGTGGGTATATTCAAAAATTGTTTTATCGCGACATTTATTTTTCCAACCAAATCCACAAGATACAAAGTAGGATCTTTGATACAAAATAATCTCCAGCTGTGATATATGTATCAACCAGCGTTGCCAGATTTTTTTTTGCCAAGTCGGGATTTTGGAACTTTTTGAGTGAAAAAAGCGGGACATAGTAAAAAAACGTATATAATCAGAAGTTTTTAAATATTTATCTTTTTATTTGAGTGCAAATTACGTTTACGTGACAATAGATAGCAAAAAATAGCCATAGAAAATGTATTTTAATAAAAATATGATATTTTAAATCAGATTTACCCTATCGTTAAATAGTTGAGTCTTATTTGTCTTCTGAATAAAAAAAAAAAAAAAAAAACAGAAATCAAAATCAAAAAAAGTTTTATTCATTAGAAAAATATGGCGTTTCAAACAATAGTCTGAGGAGTGAGTATTACAAATCGCAACTTACAATAAGAGAATAATTATTTACGCACGGTCGAGTTATCCCCGAAAAGCTGGACTGAGCCTGTCCCGCGCGGGACATTTAATTTTCATTTACAAATGGGACGTCTGGCAACGCTGGTATCTACCTCAAAATAGGAGGTCGTAGTAGGGATGTCAGAAGTGCCAAAAAGTATCAATATATATCGTATCGATATTTTTTTCAAGTATGTATCGAGATCGGTTCCGATATATTTTAAAAAAAATATCGATATATCGGTACAATTTTAAAGAGAACATTGTCACTCGAAGAAATTTAGTATACATATTGTCTAATTTAATATAATCTCAAATAGCAATTAATGGACATTATTTCTAATAAATTAAGTAATAAATAATTATCTGGAATCAAAAACAACGATAAAAAATGTTTTTTTTTTGTTTATTAATTAAACGTCTAATACATTAAGGAGCAGATAATTTTAGAGATTAATCGAACAATTAATAAAGCCAGGGATGGTGAACCTATGGGATGCGTGCCAGAGGTGACATTCGACAGAAAATTGTTGGTACAGCATGAATTGAGGTGTAAATCGAAATAATTAAAAATATTCTAAGTGAAAGGAAATAGTGCATGACTAACTATTTTGACTGTTTAGTATTCCGAAAAAACCGATGAAAAAGAAACGTGTTTTACATGTGCTTTATTCACTGTTGTTATTTTTGGAATGCACTTAAAAGTATGTTCCAAAAACATATGTAAAAACACATATGTTTCATTTTTAGTGGAGTTTTCGATATTTTCGGAATAATTAAACGGACATAGTTAGTCGCGCTTGTACATATAAGTGTTGCTATTGGAAAAAAATATCGGTTTTCGATACGCGGAATTTAAATCGATATATCGAAATATTAAATATCGCCCAAAAATGTCAAATATATCAAATAAAAAATATCGATATTTTTGCGACATCTCTAGGTCGTAGTCAAAAATTATACGAATTTTGTAGACTAATACTTATTTTGAAATTAGCTCATATTTAGGGTAACTATAGTAGTCAGCGATCGGGGCTGAAAAATGTAGATGCTATAATAAGTGAGAATTTTTTTGCTTATAAATAATTGTCTACACCATTGTCGCAAACGTAACTTGTAGATTGATCTGATTATTCTTTTCTAACAAATAAAAATCCTGTTACATTCAGGAGAATGACCCCATGCGATAATGCAGTAACTAATCAAGCTATATGCAAATAATATAAATATTAAGAGCACTGTGGTTGAAACAATAAAAATAAAAGAATAGTTACTTCTTACCACAACAGATTTATTCAGTGGATGTACATTTCGAGAGCTAAGCTCCCATCTTCAGCAAAACATTAAACGTTTAGTGTTTTGCTGAAGATGGGAGCTTAGCTCTCGAAATGTACATCTACTGAATAAATCTGTTGTGGTAAGAAGTAACTATTCTTTTATTTTTATTCTATATGCAGATGCATAATAAATAATAAATCCTTAAACCTGATGTATGTCCAGCTTTTATAATACACCAGTTTTTACATCTCTTTTAAGTGACTTACTAACTAGTATATTTATTTACATCCTAAATACTAGCTAATATGAAAATATTAGCCTTTACAAATTTCTCACAATTTTAGACCACGACCTTCTGGGCTATTTATACTATTTATAGTCAAAGGTACAAATAAATGTTGAGAAAAGGCAAGTAACGATTGACGATGACTCAGTGAGCATTAATATTACCCAAGCTAATAATATTATTTTCTGTACGATAAAGTTGTCCGAATACTACTTAATCAATTACTGTGGCTTGTGGGTTTATACGGAATAATAAATTAATACTAAAGATGATTATATGAACGTCAAATTATGTTTTAAATGAAGTTTTATCAAAAATATCTTCATTGAAACATGAGATGGTAAAATCACATATAGGTTAACATTATTATGTACAGAATTTACAATATTAATACTTTTTTGCAGAAAGTTGAGTGCAATACCAGACTCGAAGCAATTTATTATTTTTTTAGTTAGATAGATTCAGTGCTGCAGTCGGTTCAGAATATTCCGAAAATGCGAATAGTTCTGAATTTTCTTTTTGTATTTTAATCAAATTATTAAAACTAGAACACTGGTTTTAATTACGGAATAGAATGTCCATTTTACTATATAACCAGCCTTTGTCCGCGGATTCGCTCTCGTGAACTTTAATTTTGCTAGCAGATTCGCCCGCATAAATGTTAATTTTGAGTAGAAGTCTAGTTTAAGCAGTACGTTTCAAGTTCAGAATTTTTATTCAATTTGCAATATGTTCCGTCGAAATTGAAATTGGATTTGATCAAAAGTGTGAATAATTGAGTATAGAATTCCCATAATAGAGAATTTTACTGAAAATCAGTCATGTTTTGTTGCTCTTGTATTTGAGTTGAAATTGGATAAAGCATTTAGGGCGGAGCAGATAGAAAAACACCTGAAAATGATCAATTATTATAAAAAATGTCTGGAAGACGAAATTTCTTTAAAAAAAGTAACTTACAAGAAAACCTTTTACAGTTTTTAGTATCTGTGCTGGCTGCTGAAAACAAACTATTCAAACAGAAACCCATTTAGGAATATTAGAGGACTACCTGTAACAATGATAATAATACACTGAAGCAGTGCCGGATTAGCCACGTAGCAAGAGTAGCAAATGCTACGGGCCCCGCGAATTTGGGGGCCCCGCGCTCCAACGACTGTCTGACCGTAATAAAAAAATATTAATTTAGATAGGAGCGTAAAATATCTTGCATGCCTTAAACGCGAAGTGTTTAGGCTATGCCTCACTTCCACTTGAAAATCTAAAACTCGATTTCGTCACGTTAAATCGTAAAAATAAGTATAGGTATTTTACGAACTTTTTAACGTTTAATGTTCTAATGTTTAATTATAATCGATATATTTAGACTAGCATCTATACCACATTTCTACCCTTCAAGCGGCCAGATTTTTATTTTTTATATAGGTATACATTTATTTTGCGAGTTTACGTAGCCGAGATTGTACTTTTTGAATCGATTTTAATATAATATCGATTATAAGTATTTCGAGAAAACAGGCGAAATATTTAAATTTTATTAACTCAGTCACGATCCAATCTACTGTGGTTGGTTGATTTATTATAAAATATAGATTCATTTTATGAGTGAATATAGCTGACCTTTTTTTGAACCGATTATCATATCGTCTTAATCATCTCACTCTGCTGAATATAGAGCATGATTTGCTTAAAGAAGTCGATATTGAAAGTGTTATCTCTAAATTTGCCCATACTAAATTCAGAAAAGTTTATTTGTAACAGTTTTGTTTTATTTAATACCCTAAACTTGAGAACCTAAAGCAAACCAAGGGCTCCTTGACAGAATTTGCTACAGGCCCCGCGCTGGCTTAATCCGGCACTGCACTGAAGGGATAAAAACATCTCATATATTGGTTAACCATTTAATTAAATAATATAAGTATAGAGAGCTTTAAGATTATTATTTTTTATACAGGCTCGATTTTCTATACGGGGTTTCCTTTAAAAATTAATTTGAATATACCTACTAAGTAGAGTACACTGTCATTTAAAAGTTGAGTTATATATTTTTAGTGTATTTCCCATATATGACACATTCACTATTGACGTCGGTCGGATGGCGAGACCTAGAGGTCGGACCAAATTTTTTTGTTTTGTTAATAAGCTATTCCTTTCAGAGTTGTCCTACTCAAATACTGCAACTCCAGGATATCCTAAATGGAAAGATTCCCCTAGTTACGTAAACAGTAGGGTTAGTGAAAACCGGACACTATAAAGTGGAAATTTCCCTCGAGAAAATGATGAAAATTTTATGACCACACTGTAGAAGTGAAACTTTATCACTCAATACTTCCGCAACACAGTGCAAACTTTTCAGTGAGTCTGAGCTAGGACAATTTATTAGAACAGAGGAAACGCCTTTTCATTAATTTTGTAACCGACTTCAAAAAAAAGGAAGAGGTTCTCAATTCGTCGGAATCTTTTTTTTTATGTATGTTCCCCGATTACTCGAAGACGCCTGAACCGATTTGGAAAATTCTTTTTTTGTTTGAAAAGGTATACATCCCAGGTGGTCCCATATAGTTTTTATTAAAGTCGGTTCATCCGTTTTTAAATGACGTCAAAAAACATATTTTTTAATGTATGCTACCTCATATCTCCAACATTTGTAAAGCGATTATGATGATTCTTTTCTTATTTAATAGGGCACATCTTCAGGGTGATCCCACATACATTTTACTTAAATCGGTTCAGTAGTTTTTAAAAATGTGCGAAATAAAATCCACCACTAAAAAGTAAAAAATAAAAAAAACTTAAAAAAAAAATATATTAACCTCCTTCAAAAAAATCACTAAAAAGATGAAAATAATGAAATTTTGAGGTCGGAGCAAATTTCATTACAAAAAAAAATCGCATGAAATTTTGAGGTTTTTGAGTTTTTGTAATGAAATTAGTTCCGACCTCAAAAGTTCATTATTTTCATCTTTTTAGTGATTTTTTTTGAAGGAGGTTAATATTTTTTTTTTAAGTTTTTTTATTTTTTTTACTGTCATCTAGCGAGTTGACTAATTCTTTTATACTAGTATCGCGGGTGTATTCCGTTCTCCTTATCGTCACCATTACTTCCTTAATGCTTTTTCCATATCCGATCATAATCTCTTCTATCTACCGCGTCTAAAGAAGTTTTACTTATAAAAATGGTCTTAATCTGCGACAAATAAAAGATTTTTTCTATATACGGGTTTTTTGGCTTCTACACTTAGTGTAATTAGTCAAAATTTGTTTTATCGAATAATAATAGTTTACAAATAAATACATTATCAAAATAATTAGACATCACAAAACATCCATGAGCAAAGGCGGGATTCGAACCAACGGCAGTGCGGTCTAAAAGCCACGCCGCTGACCACAACACCAGACTGTCCTCAAGGATTGTTAATATACAAGAAAATGTTCAACAAGTAACGTGAATGTTACATTTAAACTTTTGAAGCGTAGTGTACCTAATCTATAATGATATCAGCTGCCTTGAGTAGCCGCAGATAAAGGCTATTGTAGTTGTACGTTGTAATCTGATTTAAGTCCGCTCCTGCGGTGACCGCTGATCTCTAATTAATGGATAGTGAATGGCCGACACTGCATAAAACGAACCTGTTCAGTGCCATATAAATATTTGGTGAGTGATTTTTTTGAACAACTGAACGGAGATACATATGTATGAATCGGGTTTTATTCAATCTCTCGGCCAAGCCGAAAGCAAACAATATTGTTTCTTTATAAATAACACTTGCAACCCGGTCCAGTTTCACGTGGATTTGTAGATAGACATCAGTGGCGTAACAATATCGTTTGTAGCCCGTGGCAAATTCATCGGATGGGGTCCTCCGTCTCTGTAAAGAAGCTCAACCAACCTTATAGTTTGTTATTTTTTTTATAAATCACCACGTGAAGTACGTACCAACGCTATTATAATTAGTAGATTTTAAAGAATATATTTGACTGAAATCACAATTTTAAATTTTAGTATAAAATTATAATTATTAAAATTCCTTTCTTCGGGCTTTCTGTTCAGCAAAAGTGTTAATGACATCTTCAAAGTTCAAATTTTGGACCTTGGAATGTTCGATGGCTAGAATAGCTAAGTTGCGTAACCTTTATTGTCCCATATAAGTTTTTATCAATTTTAATTCTGAAAATGATCGCTCATCTTTAGAAAAGCTTGAAGGAACAAAATGATTCTTTATGATTAATAAATCAGCAAGTTCTCCTATACAAGATGACTTTTCTATTTCTTGTCTTAAAAGTGGATCGACAACTGAGACTTCATTTCTTTCAGCTACAGCGTTGCGTTTACAAGTGGCGAGGATTATTGCGAATTAGGCCCACGAGAAAATTCAAAATGAATTTACTTTACCGAAATTGCGCGCGCAAACACGTGCCTAGCCGTTGACGGCCTCGACGCAACTAAACTCGAAAGTACTAGAAGGTACGCGTGTGTCGTGCGCGAGTGAAGGGAGCAATTCAAAAGTTTTACTTTCTCAAGGCCTGAGAGGCCCCCACGTCAGTAGTTAAAGGTTAAGTTAAGTCCGTTCAAACACACATACATACAAAGACTTGTATATATTAGTAGGTACCGATAAATATTTTTTTTTTATTTCTAAGATATTCTTATATCGACGAATTTCAACGAGATCAATCTAATTTTACGGGATGTAGTAACAATTTAAATATCCCGGCATAGGGATGTCGGAAGTATCGATATATATCGTATCGATATTTTTTTCAAGTATCAATATCGGTCCCGATATATTTTTTTAAAACATCGATATGTCGGTACAATTTTAAAGAGAACATTGGCACTCGAAGAAATTTAGTATACATATTGGCAGCTTATTATAATCTCAAATAGCAATTAACGGACATTAGTTCTATTAAATCAAATAATAAATAATTATCTAAAATCAAAAACAACGATAAGAATTTTTTTTTGTTTATTAATCAAACGTCTAATACGTTTAGGAGTAGATAATTTTAGAGAATAATCGAAAAATTAATAAAGCCAGGGATGGCGAACCTATGGTGACATTCGACAGAAAATTGTTGGCACAGCATGAATTGAGGTGTAAATCGAAATAATTAAAAATATTCTAGATGTTGTAGAAATGAAATGAAATATTACATGAATAGCTATTTTGATTGTTTATTATTTCAAAAATATCGAAAAAATATCGGTTTTCGATACTGTGAATTTTGTATCGATATATCGAAATATTAAATATCGCCCAAAAATATCGATATATCAAATAAAAAATATCGATATTTTTTCGACATCCCTATCCCGGCATACTATACTTGTCACCAGTGTTGTCAGATTTTTTTTTTGCCAAGTCGGGATTTTGGAGCTTTTTGAGTGAAAAAAGCGGGATTCTTTCGTCGAAAGCGGACATAGTAAAAAAACGTATATAAACAGAAGTTTTTAAATATTTATCTTTTTATTTAAGTTCAAATTACGTTTACGTGACAATAGATAGCAAAAATAGCCATAGAAAATGTATTTTAATAAAAATATGATATTTCAAATCAGATTAACCATATCGTTAAATAGTTGAGTCTTATTCGTCTTCTGAATAAAAAAAATAAAAAAAAACAGAAATCAAAATCAAAAAAAGTTTTATTCATTAGAAAAATATGGCGTTTCAAATAATAGTCTGAGGAGTGAGTGTTATAAATTGCAACTTACAATAAGAGAATAATTATTTACGCACGATCGAGTTATCCCCGAAAAGCGGGACTGAGCCTGCCCCGCGCGGGACATTTAATTTTGATTTAAAAATCGGGACGTCCCGCCAAAATCGGGACGTCTGGCAACGCTGCTTGTCACCCAAATATCTCCTTTCCCTCATTACGTCTTATGCACGTCCTGCGGCTTCTAAGACATTTCCGGAGATTGGTAGGAATTAACCGTCTACCCGCTATTCATTGATTAGAGATCAGTGGCGGTGACCAAACACAATGAAAATGCAGGAGAAGTTCGAAACGTAACGCATACGTATAATCGATAAAGCTGAGCAACAAGTTAGAGAGTCGAGTCGATGGTTTGGGGGAAGCATTCGAACGACCGACCGGGACCATCTTGCTTGAAGCTTCCATATTTATTCCCTCACCACACAACATGCACACGTTCGGCACACAACACCAGACTTTTCCAACTTTTTTATCGCTATTCCGCTTCAACACTTCTAGATATTTTATTTAAAGTGATACCCAAGTCAGATATGCCTAAAAATCTTGTCATATATTCCCGTCTTTATTCAAAGCAACCTTACCGAGCTGGGTAGAGTAGTGGTACAGCACTAGACTCGCATTCGGGAGGTCCGGGTTCGATTCCCGGCAGGGGCAGATGTGGCTGGGACTTTTTCCTACTGCCTCTCGCCGAGAAACGGTAATTCCTGTACCGGCCATCTTGATTGAGGTTTTCCATGGTTTCCCTCAATTAATTCCAGATAAATATCGAGATGGTTCCTTATTTGAGGCCATGGCCGATGATTACCTATCAAACTCCTAGTTCAAAAAAATTGCCTACCTTATCCTAATTTCCTATAATTCCTTCATTCGCCCATTGCTATTATATAAGTTTGAAGTTTTAGAAATGTAGAAAATAACGGGAAGTGGTAAAATGGAAAAATAGTAATGGTGCGTGCGAATGGCGTCTGTTATGACATAAAGTCGAGAAACGGACGTTAAACGCATTATTATTATTATTCAAAGCAACCTTTTCGACTCGACTTCGCTTGGATAAATTTTGGTTTGTCAAGGAAACGCGGTCGTAGCTAGGGGGCATCGTGGGACCCTACCTTAAAATACCCAATGTCCAACCCCTTAAAAAATACTATAGTTAGAAGTTAGTTAATTTGAATAAAGTCTTTCGCATTTTTAGGATTCCATACCACAAAAGGAAAAATGAAACCCTTATATAGGATCACTCCGTCCGTCTGTCACAGCCAATTTGCTCCGAAATTACTGGACCGATTGAGTTGAAATTTGGTACACATGTGTAAGTCGGTGACCCAAAGACGGACGCGTAACGTAAATAAATGAATTTTAACATGGGGGTCATTTTTGGGGGGCAAATTAGGAAATTTAAAAAAAGTTTTGCAAACTGTACCGTGTAACATATCTAATGAAAGGACTTGTAGTAAGGGTCTCAAATATTTTTTTTTTATAATTTTAAAATAAATAGTTTTAAAGCTATTTAAGAAAATAGATGAAACTACTGAGCCTAAAATTTTGAAAAAAATATGGGTCTCCCTTATAGTTTACTGCGGCGCTTTATGGGAGTGTGAGCGCAACAGACTTATACGGGCCACTGCGTGAGAAAGAGAGAGTGACTCTGATAAAGTATAAACGAATATTATAATACAAATAACTAAACATACATACAAAATCTTCTTTTTTAAAATTTTAGTATAGAATACAGATGACTGCAATTGATCGCCTTTAATAAATGACTTTTCAAAGATTGCAATATTTTACGTGAAAATTGCATTGGTTACAAAAGTAACAAACTCGTTTGAAAAGCTCATATGTTTGTTGTTCAGAAATGTAGCTGAATTTGCTGAAAGTTCAATTGTTCCGCTTCCAGTATATACATACAACGATATACATATAGGTACAGGACACGTTCACTAATCCGACAACATAATTTTTCGCGTATGTCGGATTAGTGGGGAATGTCGGATTACCGGATGTAAGCACAGACTACAACTTTAACTATTAAATAAGAGTTCTTCTAACTTTTTTTTTGTTCTTTAAATCAAAAACGCCTTTATATAATACATAATGCATTATCGAAGGTTTTAACAATAAAACAATTTTTAATTTCGAACTTTTATAACACAAACAATGTGACGTCTTCTTCTTCCAATGTCTATTGTCAGACTACAGAGCGAACGACTCCACGAAACGTCGGAGTATAGAGAAATATTTGTCAAGTAAACACGTGTGTCGGATTACAGAACGCAATATCGTAAAAATGTCGAATTATAGAGCGATTTTTCTAGACCTGTAGATACTTAAAAATAGCGGATTACTGGACGTGTCGGATTAACGAGCGGCGGATTATCGATCGTGTCCTGTAGTGTATTCGAAGAAAGTACGCCTGTCAATGTCTCGTTTTTACATGAGGACTGACTCTCTTCCCTCTCAAACACTCTTTGGTTGGTCGTAGTATACAAGAACAACACATTGAGAGTTTCTGTTCAACATAATACATATAAGAAGAATATTCTACTCTAGCATCCCGTAATGGAGTTTGTTCATAAAGCTTGTACGAAAAATTGTATGATGGTAGAGGGACAAATCCTTTACACAGAGAGTTTCTTGTAAAAGGCAAGATTTTCCGGAGGTAAAAATATATCAAATACACAATGATATTTTTCCGTTTACACTACAGATCTCACCGCCATAATTGATGTTTGGTATATGGTACTCAAGTTTAAAAAGTTTTCTACAATTTTACACTATTGCGTTTGTTACACAAAAGAGCAGTGCTGAATTTACACTAGAGGCTAGTGTCCAGGGCGGCAAAATTTGGAAATTGAGAAAAGAAATATTTCACGTTATAGAAAATTTGTCGAAAAGTGTGATCGTGTTGAAAACATTCATAAATATAATACATTTTCTCTTTATTAAGAATGTGTGTAAAATTACAAATATTGCAGTTTTATTTACAAAATTGTAAAAAAAAAATTTAGTGTCTAGAATTTTACACACATTTAAGGTAATAAGTATCTTGTTATTCGCAATTTTTAAAAGTTTTTGGCTCGATCACAATTTCTTTGATATGATCATTATTAGTGTATTTGCCATATGGCAACATACACTATTGGCGTCGGTCGGATGGCGGGACCTAGGGGTCGGACCAAAATTTCTCGACGTTTCATAACCTCCTAAACACTTTGCCACCATTTTTAAAAATGTTTATATATATATGTATATCTATATATATATATATAT
Source organism: Venustoraphidia nigricollis (assembly GCA_034508555.1). Taxonomy (NCBI): domain Eukaryota; kingdom Metazoa; phylum Arthropoda; class Insecta; order Raphidioptera; family Raphidiidae; genus Venustoraphidia; species Venustoraphidia nigricollis. The sequence continues at coordinate 1,849,283 of JAVRKA010000020.1, forward strand.
ATATATTTATATATATAGGTATATATGTGTGCGGGCTATAACTTTCGAAGAAGTTAATTTATTTTAGCGAAATTTGGCACACATGTTGGAATCCATCACCGCACGAAGCCTATTTAAAATGGGCCCAATCGGGCCATTTTAAGGGTAGTTTTTAGGGGTTGAAAAATGTTTTTGGGGCCCAAAATACCAAAAAAATTCTCCGAATCGTTTCAAAATTGAAATTTAACCCTCTGGTAGTCATTAAAAAGTGTCCCTAAAATTTTAATAAAATCGGCCTGACAGGACCGGACTTACAAATTTTATGAAAACACTACTTTGCAGATAGTGAATTATTTACTGAAAGTTGCATATAATTTGGTATAGAGGTTCGATTGATAATAATATTGCAATTAAGAAAAAAAATGTTATTTTAAGGGCTGTATTAAGGAGTAAAATTTTTTATTTTGCCCAAAAACCAACTTAAGTTCGCATAATAAAGCCACACTGCCTGTATCAGTAAATACACTATATTGTCGGCAGGGTTTTGGCACTGCGACCCGGGTTTTTTTTAGTTTAAATTGCGCGCTGCAAAATGCACAAATTGTCCAATTTGTAAATCAAAGAGTCAGACGCGTTTGCCTCTAAAAGATGTATAATATCTAGCAACTTATGAGCAATCGGTTTGTCAATTTATGATTTTCCATACGGAAAAGAATGCTTTTTTTGCGTAACTATCCCATTTATAATAAAAATATAAATGAATCATGAATATATTTGGAAAATGTATACCGCTTTAGGTAATGAGGCAGCATTTTACACGGTGCCCCAGGGCGGCACTTAGAATAAATCCGCCTCTGGCTTTGAAGATGTGTAGTATAGTCTATATTTGACTAAATTATTATAGGTTATACCCACTGTAGATTGAAATTCATCTATTAACAATTATTTCCTGGAATATTGATGACGTTCACGCGAGCGAAGCACCGGACAAAACATCATATAATAATAATAATAATAATGCGTTTAACGTCCGTTTCTCGACTTTATGTCATAACAGACGCCATTCGCACCATTACTATTTTCCATTAACACCTCCCGTTATTTTCTACATTTTTTAAAACTTCAACTTATATAATAGCAATGGGCGAATGAAGGAATTATAGGAAATTAGGATAAGATAGGTAATTTTTGAACTAGGAGTTAGATAGGTAAATCGGCCATGGCCTCAAATAAGGAACCATCTCGATATTTATCTGGAATTAATTGAGGGAAACCATGGAAAACCTCAATCAAGATGGCCGGTACAGGAATTACTGCTTCCCGGCGAGAGGCAGTAGGAAAAAGACCTAGCCACATCTGCGCCTGCCGGGAATCGAACCCGGACCTCCCGAATGAGAGTCTAGTGCTGTACCACTACTCTACCCAGCTCGGTTCAAAACATCATATATATTAATACGTTAAGGTTAAGATGTTTGCATCCCTTTTTCGAAAAAACCACACAATTGCTCCACTTAAATTTTATATCATTTTATAGATAATTGCTTGCTCTACCGACATCAACAATTAAAAAATTTATTATTGCTGTTGTTTTTCTAAATTTATTAATTATTAAAATTATACTAGCGGTACCTGTGCGAATAATTCGCACTAAAATTCGTTTCTAATTTCTCACAGTCTTTATAACTTTTTTCTTTTTGTTGTATTACATTACAAAGCTCAGTGACGGTTCAAGAAAATATTTTTCTAAAATTGTCATATAGAGGCGCAAGTATCGAAAACGTTGAGCTGAAGCGCCGCCATATGAAAAGTATTTATTCGTGAATTTTGATTAAAAATTAAACAAAAAAAATTTACCGACCGTCAATCATGTTGACGTTGTTTCAAAGTTAGAACCGTCAGATGGCAGCATTGCTGTATATACTGAATAAATGTATAATTGTTATAATTAATTATTTTGCAAAAACAAAAACAAATATTAGATTTTTTATTTGTTGATGTCGGTAGAGCAAGCAATTATCTATAAAATGATATAAAATTTATGTGGAGCAATTGTGTGGTTTTTTCGAAAAAGGGAGGCAAACATCTTAACCTTAGCGTATTAATATATATGATATATAGATATACATTAAGACACAATACAGCAATGCTGCCATCTGACGGCTTTGATTTTGAAACAACGTCAACATGATTGACGGTCGGCAAATTTTTTTTGTTTAATTTTTAATCAAAATTCACGTATAAATACATTTCGTATGGCGGCGCTTTAGCTCAACGTTCTCGATACTCGCGCCTCTATATGACAGTTTTAGAAAAATATTTTCTTGAACCGTCACTGAGCTTCGTAATGTAATACAACAAAAAGAAGAAAGTTATAAAGAGTGTGAGAAATAAGAAACGAATTTTAGTGCGAATTATTCGCACAGGTACCGCTAGTAAAAATATATAATATTTGTATTTCTTTGTGCCAAGATGTACTTTTTTCCTTAAATCAATAATACAATATTTAAAATAAAATTATTCAATTTAATTCTAAATGCTTCATTCTATCTTCAGATATTTTATAAGTATGCTAATTTTTCTATGGCTGCCAAAAGTTGAGTACCTTTTAGCTAAGAAATGTACACAACTTATTTTTAGCGCACAAAAATATATGGATCACTAAGTTTTTAAAGTTGATGTGTTCAATTTGTTATTTCTAAATAATATATGTATAGATAGTCCAAAAAATCTATAATATGAAAAACAATCCTGTTGGAGAAAGTTTGGATAAAAATCTATGGCACAGTATCAATTGAGAAGCAATACTGAGTTTTAAAATTACATTTGTTTACTGACGTTTGACTACACTTCGTACCATCTTCAGGGTTTCAAATGCTTCTCAATTGATCCTGTGCCACGAATTTGTATCCAAACTTTCTCCAACAGTCATCACGGATCACAACAGCTCTAATTAATCATTTCATTAGAGTCAGCATCGTACAATCCTGTTAAACAAGAAACTTTAAGCATACACATTTCGGGACTAAATAAAAAAAACTCGAGTCGCAGTGTCAAACTCTGTCGACAATAAATTAATGCAGTGGTTCCTAAAGTGTGCGCCGCGGCGCCCTGGTGAGCCGTAGTGACTAAAGAGGGGCGCCGTAAAGCCCTCCTGTTTACCATTCTCCAGAAACTAAACTTGTATTTGCGGCTACACAATAAACAATTTTTCTTAAGTAATAAATGTATTCTTGTGTCAATATAAATATAAAAAACCCGGGTCGCAGTGCAAAAACCCTGCCGACAATATAGTGTATTTGCTAATATAGGTATTGTGGCTTTATTAAATGAAATTAAGTTTGTTTTTGGACAAAATAAAAAGAAATTGAGCCCCTTAATACACCCCTTACAATAATAATTTTATTAGTTGAAATATTGTTATCAATCCAACATCTGCACCAAATTAAATACGACCTTCAGTAAGTAAATTCGTATACGCAAACTAGTGTTTTCATAAAATTTGTAAGTCCGGTCCTGTAGGGCCGTTTTGCTTATAATTTCAGGAGCACTTTTTAATTGCTACTAAAGGGTTAAATATCAATTTTGAAACGATTCTGAGAATTTTTTCGGTATTTTTCGGCCCAAAAACTTTTTTCAACCCCTAAAAACTACCCTTAAAATGACCCGATTGGGCCCATTTTAAATAGGCTTCGTGCGGTGATGGATTCCAACATGTATGCCAAATTTCGTTAAAATGAATTAACTCCTTCGAAAGTTATTGCTCGCACATATAAATATATATATATATATATATATATATATATACGTATATAAATATATATATATATATATATATATATATATATATATATATATATATATATATATATATATATATACGTATATAAATATATATATATATATATATATATACATAAACATTTTTAAAAATAGTGCCAAAGTGTTTAGGAGGTTATGAAACGTCGAGAAATTTTGATCCGACCCCTAGGTCCCGCCATCCGACCAACGCCAATAGTGTATGTTGCCATATGGCAAATACACTAAAAACTCGAGTCGCAGTGCCAAACTCTGTCGACAATAAATTAATGCGGTGGTTCCTAAAGTGTGCGCCGCGGCGCCTTGGTGAGCCGTAGTGACTAAAGAGGGGCGCCGTAAAGCCCTCCTGTTTACCATTCTCCAGAAACTAAACTTGTATTTGCGGCTACAAAATAAACAATTTTTCTTAAGTAATAAATGTATTCTTGTGTCAATATAAATATAAAAACTCAGCTTCATGTAATATCATTATATGCTATTTCGACTAGCTAGGGCGCCGAAACAAAATACTGAACCTGTAAGTGTGCCGCGATCTGAACAAGTTTGGGAGCCCCTGAATTAATGTATTTGCTATTACACGTAGTGTGACTTTATTATGTGAATCTATATTTGTTTTTTGGACAAAATAAAAAATGTAATTCTTTAGATCGTATATTTACGTTGTACGTTCATAATTGGGTTACCAAACTCTATCTATGTACCAAATTTAAACTTTTTTCATCCAGTAGATTCAGAGAAAATAAGCTGTGACAGACGCACAGACAGACACGAGAGTGATCCTATGTAAGGGTTCCGTTTTTGATCAGATATACGAAGCCCTAAAAATGAGGAATAATATAAAAAAAACCCGGGTCGCAGTGCCAAAACCCTGCCGACAATATAATGTATTGCTACAAGCAGCGTGATTTTATTATACGAATTTGTTTGTTTTTGGAGAAAATAAAAAAAATTGAAACCCTTAATACAGCCCTTAAAATAATATTTTTTCTATATTTCAATTTTTCGTTTCTGTTTTATCAATTCATCATCTACACAAAATTATATAACGACAGACATATATACAAGTATAATTTTCTAACCGCAAACGTTTTCATAAAATTTATAAGTTCGGTCCTGTCGGCCTGATTTTGTTAAAATTTTAGAAGCACCTTTTGATTGATACTACAAGGTTAAATTTCAATTTTGAATCAATTCCGAGAATATTTTCGGTGTTTTTGGGGCTCAAAAGAATTTTCAACCTCTAAATACACCCCTTATAATGGTCCGATTAGACCCATTTTAAATAGGCTTCGTGCGATGATGGATTCCAGGGTGTGGCCCAAATTTCTTTCAAATGGAATAAGACCTTCGAGAGATACATGAATATATATATAATTTTTCCAAAAATGGTGCCAAAGTGTTTAGAAGGATATGAAACGTCGAGAAATTTTGGTCCGACCCCTAGGTCTCGCCATCCGACCGACGCCAGTAGTGTATGTGCCATATATGACAATACACTAATAAAGTTAATAAATATTGTACGGTGGTACTGAATCCTTTGCATGCGTGTTCGACACGCACATTGCCAGTTTTTCAATTCCACGATAGCTCGAAAGTAAAATCATAATTAAAACGTTTTTTGTGCAGCCCGTATAAGCACTTCAAGCAATAATGTTGTTTGTTCCCGGAGCAGCCTGTAGGCCACGGCCGTTAACAGAACTTACCCTCTGTAATCTCTCTCCACTCTCGCGTTATTCCTCGACATTCGCGATAATAATGACGACGCGGCATGAATCAGATATCTCCGTAAGGTTGAATTCATACACCACCTCTACCTACACTCTACTGACAAACTTAGTGCTTTTTTTTTGTTTTTATAATCCGCGCAGAATGTCTTAATCTAAGGAAAGTAGATGCAAAGCATTTTGTTGTAGGTTGGGTAAAATAAAAATACAAGAGCAATGTGGTGAGAAACTACAAAAAAACGGACAAGTGCGAATGAACTCGCACCTTGACGGTTCCGTACCGTTAGAACAATTTAATATAGTTTACAATAATAGCGTAGGATAGCGCCACTTTCGTTTACCTTTAATGATACACGTCTTACAAAAACTAATTATGTAGTTAAAGATCGTATATTTTTATTGCACTGACTTGACGTTTGAACGTTTTTCAGGACTATGCAATTATACACCTTAGTATATGATATTAATATCAACTTGATATCGCTAGTCGTTGCTGAGGAAAAGGGTCAGGACAGACGGTTAACAGAGTGATTCTATAAAGGGTTCCATTTCTTGCAATCTGAGGTACGGAACTCTAAAAATTAGTTACTTCTTAACCATAACAATTTTTTTTAATGACTGTACATTTCGAGCACAAAGTTCTCATCCTCAGTAATAACTAATCTAGTTTAGTTTCTGCTGATACTGAGAGTATTGCTCTCGAAATTTACGTCTATAAATATTATAAAATGCAACGTCATACATACTAATTCCCCTGGAGACATTCTAAAAAAAGCCCTTACAAAGTACAGCGTTCAGGTAAAGGAGTAGTGCATATGATTAGAATTTGATGGGTGGATGTAATAACTGATGAAGTATCATCAGGGCTTGGAAGAACTCTGATGATATAGACCGAACGTTTGATGACAGAGATATCTTAGCTAATTCGGATGCCATTTCTCATTTAAAAGGTTGATTCTGGCCATAGAAGTGTAAACATTTTTGACTAGTGACACGTTTTACACTACAACCTCGATATAACAAAGCTGAAGGGAATTAGATATTCGTTATACCAAGTAATTCGTTATATTGAAGTTTGTTATATGGAGGTTAGGTTGGTTTAAGATTCGTTTTAACAAGGTAAGAAAACTCATTTTCTTCTGAAAACTTATCTTTAAACTTTAAAATTGTGGCCAATGGACTTTCGGGAATTTCGAATTCTTTAGCGATGTCTAATTTTTTCTTTATAGGATTCTCGTCTACATACTTAATGATTTTTCGTTTCTCTGCGACGGTTAAGGAATACCTTTTTCGTTTCTCAATCGCTACAACTTTAAATTTACTAACAACAGTGACCAACAGCAGTGTTTATCTACATTACTTTACATCAGACAACAATGATTGTCTTACGATAAAGTTAACGTGTCTGAATCTGTCGAGACATGAATCGTTGTTGTTATTGTGGAATTGTGTGTGATTGATTGGTAGGATTCGGTATGTAACGGTTATTAGTTGACAAAAATCGTTAAATATAGGTAAATTTTACTTTCTATTTATATTCTGCAATGATTGAAAATTCGTTATAAAGAGATTTTTGACAAAAAAGTATTCGTATTGTCAAGGTATAATTTGCATTAACTCTTACGGGCAGTTCTAGTTGATTTCGAAAAATTTGTTAAATCGAGGAAATCGATATATTTAGGTTCGTTATATTAAGGTTAGAGGTTACACTGTATTAAGTTATGTTTCTATGATATGTAAGTAGGTCAAATGTTTTACCGAAGGTTTAACTTTTGGTGGAAATCGAAACTTCGATTGGGTTTTTCGCACCAACAGATCTAGGAAATGGTTATATTGAGGTTCGTTATATTAAGGTTAGACTATATTTATTAGTGTATTTGCCATATGGCAACATACACTATTGGCGTCGGTCGGATGGCGGGACCTAGGGGTCGGACCAAAATTTCTCGACGTTTCATAACCTCCTAAACACTTTGGCACCATTTTTAAAAATGTTTATATATATATATATATATATATATATATATATATATATATATATGTACGCGCGATAACTTTCGAAAGAGTTAATTGATTTCAACGAAAACACTAGTTTGCAGATAGTGACTTATTTATTGAAGGGTGTATTTAATTCGGTGTAGACGTTAGATTGATAATAATATTACAATTAAGAAAAAAATGTTATTTTAAGGGGTGTATTAAGGGGTTAAATTTTTTATTTTGCCCAAAAACAAACTTAATTTCACATAATAAAAGTATAAAACCACACGGCCCTATACAAGCAAATACACTATATTGTCGGCAGGGTTTTGGCACTGCGACCCGGGTTTTTTTATTCGATAAGATCACATACAAAAAGAGAACAATAAAGTTCATCCTGAGTATTTCCTCATCTCTTTGAAGGTGCCTAATTATTACTTTGGCTTTTTTACGTTGGTAAAAAGAAACCATCTAAAACATCTGCTAAATAATGCAGCCCACAGAGTGGAGAAGACGAGAAGTAGCTTTTGTTGTGCCAACATCACGCCACTCGGTTGGTTATCCACCAGTCAAGAATACAAACGAAAGTTTGTACAATTTTCACGACAGGTTACCAACAAATTACTAAGTTAGTTTCCACGCCACAATGGAAACAAAACTAAACCACAGCGTACAATTCTGTTTTTAATATACCAGGTGATAAAATACACACAACATTGACTATTTTAGTGTCAACTATATTATTTTTTTTAACTAGCTTTAGCTTATTCATATGCATGTATACTTTTCTATAAATTGTTGAACTTTAAACCGTTATTTATAAATAATTAGACGGTAAAAAAATTTTTCTTATTTTTTTTAAACTCATAACAAATGCATTGAAAGACTGTCAGTTTTTGGAAAGTTTCTGACAGTTAGTTCTTTTTTTGATAAATAAGAAACTGGTTCAGAACTACAGAGATCGTATACAATCAATGTTAATTATCCAATTTTTAATTGAATTTATCTCGGATTATATACGGTTGATCGACTTCAAATTTCCAGGGTAATTGTATTATCATATCCTTAATAAGTATACAAAAATTAAGAATTTTCTGACGGTGTGCTTTAACCACGACAACTACCTTAAAAAACGGAAAGATGAAGATTGTTGAGGACTCCTTCTATATGGGAAGTTAATCCGTGTTCTGCACCCTAGAGGCAAACTATTGTTGGATCTTTTTGAGACAACATTAGCACTCTGCATTGTCGACCACAACATTGTTTTGTTTGAGTTTCTATTAGCAACGCTTAAGAAACAAACAAGTATAATGTAATTTTCAATCTCGCCTTGATTAAATCAAATTTTATTGCATTTTATTTATTTTTTATTTTAAATTAATAGATATATTTTATCTTTATACTATATTTAAGTTCAAAATTGATCAAAAAGAGTTTTTTATTTGGTCATTAATAGAAAATATTGCTTTTCCATTGCTTTTGTCAGGAACGTTCTATCTATAACAAATAGGGATGTTGACTATTTTTGGGAAAGTGTTGTAAATCGTGCATAAGTACCTAATATTGCCACAAATATTTATTATTTTTATTTAAATAGAACTCAAGCCTTAAAAATCATGTATTTTAAATCCAGTTTCAAATTTCGGTCCAAAACGCCAATACTAGTCGCGTGACGTCACCTGTTCATACCAAAGGAGGCTCAAAAGTTTACACGAGAGCTACCATCCTATAGATGCGTATTCTGTGCTCATAAACGTTAGTAAACTGAGGTGATGAAAAGTTGTTTCGTAGTCGTTGCTATAGTTACATGTAATTTGACGTTTCCTATAAACAAATAATAATAAATTACACACTAAATATTAACCAAACAATGAAGTTTTTTGACAGCGGCTGAACATATGACGCCGTGCGCTCTGATTGGTGTCTGTTGTCACGTGACTTGAGAGTGATTTTATTAGGTTTTATTTACTAAATATTAATTAAATTCCTTAAAAATAAGGAAAAATATAGTGTTTTTTAGTATTTCTATCATAGAAACTACTACTTTTCGTTAAAATTATGTTTGTATTTGAATACAGTCAACATCCCTATTTTATAACAATATTTAAAATAAATTATAAATATTTTAGAGGAATTAGGATCAAAGAAATAAAAGACAAATTATTATTTCACAACGTTTCGTATTAAATTAATACTTCATCAGGTGATCTAAAATAAAATAACAAGATAATGTTTATTTATTATAAAACAAATTGTCATTCTGTATGAATTGTAATATCTTAAATTTTGATTTGTTATGATAATTTAAAATAATATAACAAGATAATTGAATTAAATTTAGTTATTGAGACAATTAATTAAGGTATGTTTAATATTTATTTATTTGTTTTATTATTGATTGTTAAATTATCTTGTTATTTTATTTTAGATCACCTGATGAAGTATTAATTTAATACGAAACGTTGTGAAATAATAATTTGTCTTTTATTTCTTTGATCCTAATTCCTCTAAAATATTTATAATTTATTAACATCAAAAGGATCTGATTATACATTTTTCAAAATATTTAAAATACTCATCTCAAATTCTGAACTTTACATAACTTGCTTCGGAGGTACAGAGTTGTTTTGGACCATTTTACCAAATGGTAACATTGCAATTGTTCCAGCCTTCTATTGATTTCACAAACACAAAATACCTCCTCGAGAATCCACGGCACGAAAAAGAGATCGACTGATTAAATAAAACCGAGACGACGGAATAAATGTGCCGTATACATATTTGGTCAAATATTAACTTGAATCAAATAAAATTCAGTCGGTCAATAAAATAAATCTTTATTTCTAGACGCGTGGTTCGAGAATCTACTATGTCTTTTGAACACCAATAGGGAGCTACGCTGTCAAATAAATGCAGACGGTCGCGAGGTGCATCCCGGGGGTGGCTTCAAGGGTTGTAGAAAAAATCCAGTGTTCGTCAAAATTAGGTTAAAAAACTCTATAAAATTATAGTGACAATTCGGACTTAATATAGATACTGTAGAGCAGGGGTGGGCAAATACTTTAAAGCGCGGGCCAAAATGAAATTTTCAAAATGTCTCCCGGGCCGGAGGACTATACCGCGTATGCTTTGCACAAGCGGATGTTTTGGATGGAGTTTTTTCCCTGCCAATTTTTTTTTGACAAAAACACTAAGTATCATTTCAATTTGAATAAAATATGTCACGTAAGTGATGCATATTTTGGATGTTTTGTTGTAAAGTGCCTGTTTAAATTGTATTCTTTAAAAACAGCAATTGTTTCCTGACAAACTAAACAAAGTGCTTTCTTATTTATGTTTGTAAAAAGATATTTTACCGTCCAAGCTTCATTGAAGTTTCTGCATTCCAAATCAACTTTTCTTTTTTTAGATTGACTCATTTTACAAAGGTCTACAAACCTATAATTTAATTAATACAATAAAATAAAACCAATGTTTTAAAATTTTACTTACAAAAAGTCCACTTTTTCAATTTTATATTTGCAAACTAATATTAGACTCGAACAAAAAAGAGTATGCGATCAGTACTAAATCAAAATTAACAATACGCGTGGTGCGACCTGTCGTCCCTCGAAAAGTGAGAGGAGTGCAGCATATGCCGTCCACACATGCATTTCGAACCTAGCGCGATCTCCTTTGTGTTCGACGAACTATTATATATACAGTACGCACACTAATAATGCTGATGTCAACAAAATCTCATAAAATAGTTTAAAAAAATTTGTGTGCGGAATTTTTCAACGGGCCGGATAAAATTAGCAAAAGGGCCGGATCCGGCCCGCGGGCCGGCTTTTGCCCACCCCTGCTGTAGAGTATAGACAGTATTATCTTCTCAGTTGTTGGAGAGGCACAATAAACCTTGAGTGATGGTGAGTGCAGCGAGAAAAATTTCTTATTCTTCTATGTATCTATTTCAGCGTTGCCAGACGTCCCGATTTTGGCGGGATGTTCCGATTTTTAAATCAAAATTAAATGTCCCGCGCGGGACAGGCTCAGTCCAGCTTTTCGGGGATAACTCGACCGTGCGTAAATAATTATTCTCTTATTGTAAGTTGCAATTTGTAACACTCACTCCTCAGACTATTGTTTGAAACGCCATATTTTTCTAATGAATAAAACTTTTGGATTTTGATTTGTTTTTTTTTATTTTTTTTCTTCAGAAGACGAATAAGACTCAACTATTTAACGATAGGGTAAATCTGGTTTAAAATATCATATTTTTATTAAAATACATTTTCTATGGCTATTTTTGCTATCTATTGTCACGTAAACGTAATTTGAACTCAAAAAGATAAATATTTAAAAACTTCTAATTATATACGTTTTTTAACTATGTCCCGCTTTCGACGAAAGAATCCCGCTTTTTTCACTCAAAAAGTTCCAAAATCCTGACTTGGCAAAAAAATAATCTGGCAACACTGATCTATTTATCTATCTGTACTAATTTAAATATATGCGTTCATTTTTGTCTATTTCTTCACAAAACTGTTTGACATAATTTATCTTACATGGTGTCTCGGGGAGAATCTGCCAAATCTTAGAAATGTGTCCCTTGAGTAATTTTAAGCAAAAGAAACAAATAATTTTTTTTTAATATACCATGTTTTTAAAACGCACTAAAAGTATAACATAATTTATCCTAGCCCATCATAAAAGCGTGAATTTAGTCACAACCAACGCTTTATAACGGGCCGAAGAGAAATTATTTTAGAATAGGGATGTTGACTGTATTCAAATAAAAACATAATTTTAACGAAAAGTAGTAGTTCCTATGATAGAAATACTAAAAAACACTATATTTTTCCTTATTTTTAAGGAATTTAATTAATATTTAATAAATAAAACCTAATAAAATCACTCTCAAGTCACGTGACAACAGACACCAATCAGAGCGCAGACGTCATATGTTCAGCTGCTGTCAAAAAACTTCATTGTTCGGTTAATATTTAGTGTGTAATTTATTATTATTTGTTTATAGGAAACGTCAAATTACATGTAACTATAGCAACGACTACGAAACAACTTTTCATCACCTCAGTTTACTAACGTTTATGAGCATAGAATACGCATCTATAGGATGGCAGCTCCCGTGTAAACTTTTGAGCCTCCTTTGGTATGAACAGGTGACGTCACGCGACTAGTATTGGCGTTTTTGACCGAAATTTGAAACGGGATATAAAATACATGATTTTTATGGCTTGAGTTGTATTTAAATAAAAATAATAAATATTTGTGGCAATATTAGGTACTTATGCACAATTTAAAACACTTTCCCAAAAATAGTCAACATCCCTATTTTCACCGTTTTAAAATGTAGCATATTGATTTTTTTTAGATAAATAATTATTTTCTGCTTTTTTGTCTTGTGTGTAAAAAGTCTCTAGTTCATCGGGAAGTGCTATTTGTACCCGGAGAAGAACCGGGTCGGTCCGCTAGTTTCCATAATATTGCATTGTCATCGAAACTACGCACGTGTGCAAAATTTCAAATCAATCGGTTAACGGGAAGTGGGCGAAAATTCGAATAAAAACCAAGTCGATCAGCTAGTTTACACAATATTTTATTGTCATCGCAAATACACATGTGGGTAAAATTTCTAGTCAATCGGATAACGGGAAGTAGATGAAAAACCGATTACAAACTTTCTACCCAACAAACAAACAGGACAAGAAAGTGAGTTGCTAAAAACAAAAAATTGATATGTGTTTTACAATGCACATGACATGACAACATGCGTGTGTGAATGAGGGCTTAGAGATGGGAAAAACGGGTCTTTTTAGTGATCTGCATGTTTGCATCTGGATCCCGTATGTGAGCCGGCTCACTGAACCGGTTCAAAAAGAGCCGAGTTCTGAATATGTTACTGCAGTCTGCCACTGAGTTACCTAGTTCAGTCAATCATATTACGACCTGTATAGAATCAAGAATGCATAGCCAAACATGTGATGTATGAGTCATTTGAGCTGACAGATGCATCAAAGCAAGAACTGATGCGTAAGTGTAAAATGTGCTTCTGTGTGTTAAGTGTTTCACTGAGTTATGCGGATCCGTTGATCCGTCGACTCAAAAAAAAGTGAGTCGGCACTCACGGATCTTCGGTCGGAATCGATTCTTTGAACCGGTTCAGATCTGAGTTACCCAACTCTAGAGGGCATGCATTCGTTGTCATTTTTGACTACCCGCCATTAAAAAATTTCAAATTTTAGTACTGGTTTCAGTTTGATTTTTGAGAATCGAGTTTTAGATATCCCCGTTTTGGGGTCCTAAGAAGCTATTCTGACTATTTTTGGATGGACCAGTAAACAAATTTTTGTCGTGCGATATCTTTACATCGAATCAACGATTGAGATCGGTTTTGCGGAATTTGGAAGGGTTTATTGAGACTTAGATTTAATTAGATTTTGGAGTCAATCGGTCAAGTAGTTTCAAAGTTATGCAGAGAAAATAATATTTTTTCACGTTTTTGTCGCATGACTTCTAATCTACTTGTTTATATAGTGATCAGACAAGTTAAACTTAAATCTTTATTGTACAGTAAGACCTCGCTTAACGCTGTTTCAGTATTACGCAATTTCTAAAAAGAAAGTTTAGCCTTATAACGCAAATTATGGATCAGTTTATATAAAATGATTCAAATGTTGATAGAAGTTCAAAGGCAAGACGAAGTGTCAAGATTAAAATACACTATTTGCTTTTGGGGTTTGTCTTCTCAAGCAAAAGGTGTATTTATCTGCCAAAAGAAAATTGTCAGATGTATTGCTGGTGTGTCGCAGCGAACAAGTTGCAGAGATATATTTAAGAAATATAGAATACTTACATTAGTTTGCATACTTATTTATGAACTGTCAACTTATGTTTTTAAGAACCTTAGTAGGTTCATCAAGAACTCGGACATTCATAACTTAAATACCAGATCAAAATCTGAGCTTAGAGTTCCTTTTAATCGATTAACCGTCTCCATGAAATCCCCAAATAGTTTAGGTATTGCTGTTTATAATAAACTACCTCAAAATATTAAACAATGCGATAAACTGTCGAAGTTTAAAAAATACTTAAAAGAATTGTTATTATCAAACGCTTTTTACAAATTGGACGAGGTTTTAAGTTATGAATGATTGAGTCCTTGATGGACCTTAACTACTGTCCTTGATGGATCCACCGTGACGATTTTGTATCCTTTATTGGCAAAGCAAATAAATATTATTAGTGTATTTGCCATATGGCAACATACACTATTGGCGTCGGTCGGATGGCGGGACCTAGGGGTCGGACCAAAATTTCTCGACGTTTCATAACCTCCTAAACACTTTGGCACCATTTTTAAAAATGTTTATATATATATATATATATATATATTTATTTATATATATATATATATATATATATATATATATATATATATATATATATATATATATATATTTATTTATATATATATATATATGTGTACGCGCGATAACTTTCGAAAGAGTTAATTGATTTCAACGAAATTTGGGCCACATGTTGAAATCCATCACCGCAAGAAGCCTATTTAAAATGGGCCTAATCGGGCTATTTTAAGGGTAGTTTTTAGGGGTTGAAAAATGTTTTTGGGCCCCAAAATACCGAAAAAATTCTCCGAACCGTTTCAAAATTGAAATTTAACCCTTTAGTAGTAATTAAAAAGTGTCCCCAAAATTTTAACAAAATCGGCCCGACAGGACCGGATTTACAAATTTTATGAAAACACTAGTTTGCAGATAGTGACTTATTTATTGAAGGGTGTATTTAATTCAATGTAGACGTTAGATTAATAATAATATTACAATTAAGAAAAAAAATGTTATTTTAAGGGGTGTATTAAGGGGTTAAATTTTTTATTTTGCCCAAAAACAAACTTAATTTCACATAATAAAAGTATAAAACCACACGGCCCTATACAAGCAAATACACTATATTGTCGGCAGGGTTTTGGCACTGCGACCCGGGTTTTTTATTATTATTATTATTATTATTGATGCAATATCTTGTTATCGACAAAAGACTGCTGAACGAAACAGAAAAAAGCATAACGTTAGATAACTTCTTCATAAAAAACAAAATATGTCAAATGAGGAACCCTTCTTATCACAAAAGTAACTTCTTACTCGAACTTTTATTTGAATTTTAAAAATGTTTTATGAACAAAAATCGATATTACCGTTTATAAAATCTATAATTTAAATGTGACAACTAAATATTTAATAATAAGTGTTACAAAATTTAACAAGAAAAAAAAAACTTTTTCTTATTCTTGGTTCTGTTTCATTATCTATATTGTAATAAGATGATCTCGCTTAGCGCTGTTTCGTATAGCGCATCAGGAACTTTTTGGAACGTATCTTCGCGTTAAGCGGGGTCTTACTGTACTATAAACGCAATAGTCCCGATTTATTCACCCTGCGGAAAATTTTAGGGTTGGTCCACAGGCCAACCGGTTTCCATATTGTTTTAACGCGCAATCATACTGATTTCTGTACACCCTGTAAATCGGATGAAGAGATTTTAAGAAGCCATGCTGATTGTCTCAACCGCAGAATATTAGATACGAAACTCACTTTTATCTTTGTAGTCAGATGGGAAGACCTACATAAATCTTCAGACAATAACTTTGAACTGAATTAATTAAATTACTATTAAACAGTCTCTATTTTAATTCCTATTGAATATTTCACTTCTACTGTAAAAATATTCATTATTCAAATTTAATTGTTTGCAAAATATTTCATTTTTGATACAACTTTCGTTAAAACGCAAAATGAGAATTGCCCGCATCATCAAAAAATTCTTACCCAACTTATGAAATATTAAAAACGTTTTCATTCAAAGAGAAAATTAAATCTAGTCGTCCATCCCCACCTAAAAACAGGATCACCATGTTTTCCCCATTTGGCTGATTCATTTTAAGGTTCATTATGGGAATAATAATAAATAAATAATAATAATAAAACGTTTAACGTCCGTTTCTCGACTTAATGTCATAACAGACGCCATTCGCATCATTACTATTTTTTCATCTACCACTTCCCGTTATTTTCTACATTTTTTACAACTTCAACTTATGTAATAGCAATGGGCGAATGAAGGAATTATAGGAAATTAGGATAAGGTAGGTAATTTTTGAACTAGGAATTTGATAGGTAATCGGCCATGGCCTCAAATAAGGAACCATCTCGATATTTATCTGGAATTAATTGAGGGAAACCATGGAAAACCTCAATCAAGATGGCCGGTACAAGAATTACCGTTTCTCGGCGAGAGGCAGTAGGAAAAAGTCCCAGCCACATCTGCCCCCGCCGGGATTCGAACCCGGTACCTCCCGAATGCGAGTCTAGTGCTGTCACCACTACTCTACCCAGCTCGGTCATTATGGGAATATAATGTCATCTTCAACACTAGAAAGCAGACAGAACAATAGATAAAAAATTTTTTTTTGCACTTTGCACTAGGTATTCGCGCCTGACATAATCAATTCATAAGCTTCTCGTAGAATATTGCCTTTTAGGTTATGGCAATAGAATAGTACACTTAAAATCTAATGAACAAGTGAATGTCTAATTCGCATGTCGTTCATTGGTTCACGCTTTACCGTGATGAAGTCGTAACTATAGAGATGAGAAAAACGGGTATTTTTAGTGATCTGCATCTGAATCCCGTATATGAGCCGGCTCACTGAACCGGTTCAAAAAGAGCCGAGTTCTGAATATCTTACTGCAGTCTGCCACTGAGTTACCTAGTTCAGTCAATCATATCACGACCTGTATAGAATCAAGAATGCATAGCCAAAAATGTGATGCATGAGTCATTTGAGGTGACAGATGCATCAAAGCGAGAACTGATACGTAAGTGTAAAATGTGCTTCTGTGTGTTAAGTGTTTCACTGAGTTATGCGGATTCGTTGATCCGTCGGCTCAAAAAAAAAGTGAGTCGGCTCTCACGGATCTTCTGTCGGAGTCGGCTCTTTGAACCGGTTCAGATCTGAGTTACCCAACTCTAGTCGTAACATCGATATTCGAGGCCTAAAGAGTTTGGCCTCGACCAAGGTTAGTAGAAACTAAGGTTCGGCGTTAGTATTGCTGAAGGTGTGACTTAGGTGAGACGCGGGAGAAGGCGGGGGAAGTAGGCTTGTGACGTCACATGAAGTCTTTATCCAAACAGTTGGGATAACAATAATTGAAAAACCAAGCCATGGGCATCGGTGACGTAAGCAATCGACTCAACAAATCACAGACGTGACCATGTTTATAGCCTTTTACGCCCAACTTTTTAGTATTCTAGTAACCTTGGGCCCCAAACACTATTATTTAATAACATCGTGGTTCTCTAGCTATAGCTCGGCGGTTCCCTGGAAGATCCTGGCTCACATTTTGAGAAGTCCTGGTATATTGTCGATAGTTTAATCTTTTCTAAGACGGCTCTGCAAACTACTTCAAACATAAGAATTTACTTCCCCATTGTGTAATAAGGTGAAGCTTTCGCTAGACGTAACGACGATGTTCAACAAAACTTAGCCAAGCAGCTTTACTTATTCAAACTCGAAAATGCGTTTAATAATGCCTAGTTTGCACGGTTACGATTTATTCTCCGTGTCCATTTATGTTTCCGCCTTGATAAATTATAAATTATGTGCCTTCAAACGTTTACTGGCCGTTGAAATTTTAACGATGGTCGAAATTATTAAAAATGCCTCTGCATTAGGAATGTTACAGAGGTTGGTTTTACCAACATATGACGTTCACATCTGCAGATGCTGATGTGAAAATAATAAAAAAAAAATAATATTTTTGACAATAAATATGACTTCTGAATGGTAAATATTAAATTGTGAAACTAAGTAAAAATAATTTAATTCATTATCAACTTTTCTTTTTGTGTAAAGTCAGAGCGTTCCAACAGCCTTAGTTAATTACCTAATTGCATTTGATTGTCTAAAAGCCAATTCAGACTAGCCGTTCACGGTTACGATTCATTGGTCCGGTTCGGTTTTCGATTAATCTAGGCTGCTCACACTATCCCGATTCGGTTCTACGATTATTCTCGGTGCGCATGCGCAATTTCGAAATATGATTTGACGTTTGATGTATAGAAAAACAGCTGGCTAGTCACGTGACTCCAGCAAGCGTTCTCATTGGCTACGGTTGCGAACGGTCCGGTTGAAATTAGAGCTGAACCTAAACGCTCGAACCGAACCGCAATCGGGAACGACTACGCCCTGATTGGTCGAGCTCCCAACCGGACCAGTGAATCGTAACCGAGAACGGCTAGTCTGAATTGGCTTTAAGGCTGCACCTACATTGGATCTGTATTTGCTCCGATCCGATGTCGACCGACTTCGGATGTCATCGGAATAAAAACAAACATCAATTATTATAATTGACAAGAAAATTGGGTTTCCTTTACCAATGTAGTCACCTCCATTATAATAATTAATTGGTGTTTGCTGTTCTTCCGGTGTTGTCCGACGTCAGTCGACTTTGGATCGGGAGAAATACGAATTCAATGTAGGTACAACCTTGGTAGAGATGGGAAAAACGGGTCTTTTTAGTGATCTGCATCTGCATCTGGATCCCGTATTTGTAAGCCGGTTCACTGAACCGGTTCAAAAAGAGCCGAGTTCTGAATATGTTACTGCAGTCTGCCACTGAGTTACCTAGTTCAGTCAATCATATCGCGACCTGTATAGAATCAAGAATGCATAACCAAACATGTGATGCATGGGTCATTTGAGCTGACAGATGCATCAAAGCAAGAACTGATACGTAAGTGGTAAAATGTGCTTCTGTGTGTTAAGTGTTTCACTGAGTTATGCGGATCCGTTGATCCGTCGGCTCAAAAAAAAGTGAGTCGGCTCTCACGGATCTTCTGTCGGAGTCGGCTCTTTGAACCGGTTCAGATCTGAGATACCCAACTCTAAATCTTGGACAAAATACGCGAGTTCCTTCACAGTTACTTTTTGCGCCTGCTTTCCGCTTTTGCGCTTGACGAGTGCAAATCTATTTTAGTACCCGTTTGTGCTTGTATGAAACGAGGCACAGAATATTCATAATGCATTAAAAGCCATCAGAAAGTACTCTACGGAGGAGTTTATTATCTTGTGTGTGGATAAAATATGAAATTTTAAATATATATATATATATATATATATATATATATATATATATATATATATATATATAAGTATATAAAAATAGAAAGCCGAGACTTTACCAAATATTAACATAATGTCGGTTATGTGAAAAGCTTTAAATTGTAAAATCTCACACAACACCGCCTGATGCCCTGAGGTGGATGTCTCATATAAACCATCTAACGGCGTTGAGGGAAATGACAAATATCCGCGAAATATATTCCATATTCTGTACCTATATTATTATACGACGCTCTGCCTTTTTTATTCATAACGCGCAAAAGAATTCTTCTATGTCCAAATTAACATAAATATATTCAACAGGTACTTGAAAATATTCACGACCTGACACCTTCAAAAGTTGATGGTTAATAGTACACATCACATAATTCTTCAACTATGTACATTAGAGATGAGAAAAACGGGTCTTTTTAGTGATCTGCATCTTTGCATCTGGATCCCGTATGTGAGCCGGCTCACTGAACCGGTTCAAAAAGAGCCGAGTTCTCAATATGTTACTGCAGTCTGCCACTGAGTTACCTAGTTCAGTCAATCATATCACGACCTGAATAGAATCAAGAATGCATAGCCAAACATGTGATGCATGAGTCATTTGAGCTGACAGATGCATCAAAGCAAGAACTGATACGTAAGTGTAAAATGTGCTTCTGTGTGTTAAGTGTTTCACTGAGTTATGCGGATCCGTCGGTTCAAAAAAAAGTGAGTCGGCTCTCACGGATCTTCTGTCGGAGTCGGCTCTTTGAACCGGTTCAGATCTCAGTTACCTAACCCTAATGTACATCCAAAAGTAGGTATGTGACGGAATTGTACTATGATTTTTTAATTTATAATTGATATCTAAACACAAAGAAAAATGCCAGATACATTTCTTGTATGCCAATTTAAAAATTTTGTCTCTACTTCAATATTTAAAAATAAATAAGGCATGAATGATAATTGTCAGAATATTTCTTTAATTCAATAATTATTCATTTCAGAATTAATTTGAACGTTTTTTTCAAGTCCCAAAGCGCGTATTTTAAATTTTCGTATGGCGTACTACAATTTTCAGGCCTGCGCCATAGTCTTACGGCTCTGGTCATAATTTTGTTTTCAAAATTTGGGAGCACTGCATGTGTATCCCCATAATACGACTTAAGATTTTTTTAGTACTTTTATTTAACATCAAAATTAAAAATTAAAAAACCTAAGTATTTCTATATGCGATGGCGAAGTTGGTTTTTTCAAGCTCGAATAGTGTTTTTGAGCTCAAGGAACTTGAAAACAGCAGGAAGTTTTAAGGCTGGCCTTTACGCAAGATTCATAATAACACGTTTGTAATGTACGCCTCTAAATCAATTCTATAACTATGGGGGTTGTATTCCATTTAGATGTCTGCAAATGCAAGTTTAATACTTCAAAATCCTGAGAAAGTGCTCTGTCGTATAAAAAATATACGTTCAGTGGAGTCCCGCTAATCCGAACGTCCGTCTAATCCAAGCGTGTTTTGGTTGCCGAAGAGGAAATGTTTTACTTCGCAGTAGGTACTTTTTGTATTTTACAGTTAAATTGGATTTTTGAATGAATTTTTCTTTTTACATAAATGGAAAAATCACATACAAGTTTTATAGCAAAACTACTTTTATTATTTTGTATAATTTCATAATTAAAAAGTTATATTTAATTTAAAAATAATGTTTAAGCTAAGATCCGATAACGCGCCAAAAACCTCTCTGACGTCAAAATGTTTTTATGGCCCTAGTTGCCATGGTTACTTTGATAGCATGTATAATAAAACATACTCAAATACACGACTTTTATCATTTTGACGTCACAAACATTCCTGGCATGTTTTGTAGTCACGTGATATCTTATGAAGTTTTATACATTTTAATTAATTTGTTACTAATTACCTATGTCTGAAATTTTTTTTCTTTTCGTTCTTCAATATTATTTACGATATACTTATTATTTAAAAAATAAAAAAATGAGTAGTTTTTTTTAATTCAAATACTCAATTATAGAATTGATAGCCTCATTTCTTTTTGAAGTCGATTAAAACATTTAGAATTCCATGAAAAAATTGTATTTTATCGCGGTAAGTATAATATTTGTACCTACTACAAATAAAAAATTCTTAAATCAATATTTGACTATAATTCGAAAATCTGCTAATGCGATCAGGACTCGGTTCGAATTAGTTCAGGTTAGAGGGACTCCACTGTACATTATATTCGTATTAGATATGCCATGAGTTCTTCCCCGTGTACTAGCTTTGTGAACATCAAAAAAAAGACGAAAAAAAGAATAAAGGGAAGAGCACACAACCGTGCAATTCGCATTGACGAATACACGACATTACGTTATATTATATTTCGTTTTTCCGATTTAAACAATATGTTTTCTTCATACCATGCCGAAAGTACATACTTGCTGATTCTATTTTAAATCAGAAAGTGTAGCATTTATTGCACTGTTGTGAGCACAGCTGGAACTACTATAGGTGGGTCTAAACAGTTTTGTCATGCGCAATGATACATGAGACTGCCGTTTGTCAGGTCACATGTTCGCCAGTAGGTAGCCATCTGCTGTTGTTACAGGGACATTATTAGATCCATGTCCCATTACGTATAACCGTAACATTGCTCACTTGAAAGTAATTAGTCTCTTTATATATTGGTGAAAGTGCGTACTTTCGACATGGTATGAAAAAAAGTAGTATACACCACACGAGCAGAAAGCTAAAAGTCCTGCACTGCGCGACATATGATGCCCTCGACTTCGCTTCGGGTAACATGCGGAGCAGTGCAGGAAATTCAACTTTCAGCTCTTGTGGTCTATTATATTATATTTCGTCCTCATTCTAGTGTTCATTGTGTCATTTTTAGTGTTCCGTGTAAAATAGACTACTTTTGGAATCACTTTGATGGCCGTCCGTCTCTTAAACTATTTGACGTAAAAAATTGGGATTTGACATAGAGATAGAGTGTGGTGACTGAGCCAAATACAGACGTTAAGTACAAAAAATTGAATCTTTATTTTTTCGTTTTTAACATGTTTGAGGAAAAACGCTGAACTCAGAAAAATTTCAAAAAATCGTGAACATTAAGAATTAGGTGTAAATTGAACGAAAATTATTAGGATTGTAAAATTCTACCACGATCAATAATTGTTATAAACACTTTAATGAATACTGTCAAACTGGTATATAGTTCAAGGGGTACGTACAAGCAATAGATAGCACCGTGGTACAGGATAAGCTTCTTAATCGCAGGGTCGTGGACTCGAGTCCCAAGTTAGGCGAAAATATATTTTTGTTTTCAATCGAAGCTTTATTTCGGACGTTACACGCTCAACTTCTGGGGAGTAACTTGAGAGAAATTTAGTAAAATTTTGAAAACCTAAACAGAATAAAAAAAATTATCAAGATTAAACAATTCTAACACAACCGATTGTTATAAACAATTAATTGTTTATTTCTTTATAACCAAAATTTGGCTATTGGACACACAAGCAGGGGGTTTATGGCACGGAACACTAACTGTGTAAGTATAGCTGGCACTTGACTGATTTTCAAGCTCTAAAACAGCGATGGAACGATTAACAGACTACCATAAATACAAAATTTAAGAAGTGAGTCATACACTTATACTTAACAATGTAATTTCAGCAGAATCGTTTTTATGTATGGAATGAATAGGCTTTACATGCTTGCGAACTGTACTATAATGAGGCATCACTCCTTAAATTTTGGTACCTTATTATAATAGTTCAGAGACATTAGACATTACCATTCGGGAAAATTCCCAGAAAGCCAGATTTTGGTACGAATCTTGATATCGTGATTCTAACCAAAATGTCAAAAATCCCCATCGATCCGAGTATGGCTAAAAAGGTCACCAAAAACGGGTTTTCGTGAATATCGCATTATCGATCCAGAGCAAATACGAATTATCAAATTTGTAGCTTACGAAATGCTCTACCAAAAAGACATTATATGGTTTATATTCGTAAGAGTAGCTGTTTTAGGGATAATTAGATTTACAGACTTTTTCCGAAGTTGACCCTTTTTTGTCTAATTTCTCTGGACTATATATTATGGGCGTGATTTGAAACGTTATGTTTATTGAACCTTTTGCGTTTATTTGTTGATTCATTAATATTTATGTTTTAAATTTTGTTGGAACCAAATAGAGATTGCAATCCAGCTGGATTTTTGCTGGATTAAGGCAAATCCAGCGCGGATCCAGCATTAATTAATTTTTCAAATAAATGTAACAATGTTTTAACTCTAGAAACTTTAATAACTATTAATTTACATTTACATCAAATGTTTGTTTTTTTGGTGTCAGTAAAGTATCCTAATAGTAAGTAATAGTTACAAGTATCCGGAGTATAATTATTAAAAACCCGGGTCGCAGTGCCAAAATCCTGCCGACAATATAGTGTATTTGCTTATACAGGCAGGGTGGCTTTATTATGCGAACTTAAGTTGGTTTTTGGGAAAATAAAGAAATTGACTCCTTAATACACCCCTTAAAATAACTTTTTTTTTCTTAATTGCAATATTATTACCAATCGAACTTCAATACCAAATTATATACAACTTTCAGTAAATAATTCACTATCTGCAAACTAGTGTTTTCATAAAATTTGTAAGTCCGGTCCTGTCGGGCCGATTTTATTAAAATTTTAGAGATACTTTTTAATTACTACTGGAGGGTTAAATGTCAATTTTGAAACGATTCTGAGAATTTTTTCGGTATTTTGGGGCCCAAAAACGTTTTTCAACCCCTAAAAACTACCCTTAAAATGGCCCGATGACGCCCATTTTACATAGGCTTCTTGCGGTGATGGATTTCAACACCTGGACCAAATTTCGTTAAAATCAATTAACTCTTTCGAAAGTTATTGCCCGCACACATATATATACATATATATATATATATATATATATACGCATATATATATATATATATATAAATATATATATATATACATATATATACATATATATACATATATATATAAACATTTTTAAAAATGGTGCCAATGTGTTTAGGAGGTTATGAAACGTCGAGAAATTTTGGTCCGACCCCTAGGTCCCGCCATCCGACCGATGCCAATAGTGTATGTTGCCATATGGCAAATACACTAATAATCACAATACAGTCTTAAATCACATATATTGATAATCTAGATATCTGAAATAGTTATTCGTTTACCTATTTTACAAACTATGTACTTAGATTGTAGTCTCAGTTTCTCAGTCTCAATAATTTTAGAAATAAAATTGCGTTTCCTGCTTATAAAATGTTTAGTTAACTCTTATTAGAAACAAAACTTTATATTAATATAAATTAGGTATATAATATTATTTAAGACTTGACTTGTCTTTTAAAGAATAAAGCTAATCAATAAATTATGTAACAGTTTTTTTTTTACTCTTTTAAAGTAAGATCTCAAAAAAGAATTAATGTTTATTGATGTTGTCATCTCCAAGCCTACTTCTTAAAGAACTGCAAATATACCTGCCTGCAGAAAGAGCTCAGTCTGCCTGTCTACCTCGAAGGTTGGTTTGAGAGTCATCAAATAATCATAGATTAAAGTTAGGTTTTCACCTCTTACTCCCTCACTTTCATAAAGTGCCTTTTATTTCTTCAATATCTTATCATAATCGTTCTCAGACCCAGTTAATTATTTGTTTTTAGCTGATTGCGGATCCGCACCGCTAGATCCAGCGCCAGATGCTGGATCCAGCAAGGCCAGAAATGTGCTGGATCCAGCATTGCAATCCCTAGTATTTAATAGCCAATAAAAGGTACTCTGAAAATAGGTAAACAGTAGACTCTCATTATAGGTAGGGAGCTAGAGACGATTTTACTCATAGCATTTCCTCAAACATGAGTTTTTGATTATCCTGAACATAAAAACCGCAGTATGGCAGCTGAGACCGTGAACAATGCATGGATGGGCGCGGTTAAAGATGTCAAACTGGAGGTGTCAGTTAATATATTTCGTCATGTTTGACATTTTCTAAACAATAAGTTTACGTGCCTTTGAACACAAAAACTCAAGTCTGGCTTGGGAAAAAGCATATTTGGTAGGCCGACGAAAGTGTTAAGAAACGAAAAATGTGTAACGATAAATGTCAAAATTGTCTACCGAAACTATGGTAACGTTTTTAAGGTTGTTATATCAAAAAAAAGTGAATCGTTTAAATACCAGACTTGAGTTTTTGTACACCTGGACTTATCGCTCAGAAAATTACAAACATGAGAAAATATATTAAGTGACACCTCCAGTTTGACGGCTTTAACTGCGTCCACCCACGCATTGTCCCCGGTCTTGGCTGCCAGACTGCAAAAACTCACGTTTGAGCAAATACTATTAGTAAAATCGTCACTAGCTCTCTTACTAGTATTTAGAGTATCGGTAGATTACTCAACACCAAGTTCACATTCACTTTTTCTCTCTTTCCCTCTCACTCGCGTGTCTACCGACTACTATATACAGGAAAAATATCGTGTGACGTTATCAACGAACTTTAAATGAAACCACATATAGGAGAGAATATCACTTAAGGAGTGGTTTCACCATATAGGGGACAGTAACCTAAAAAAATTATAAATATGAAAATAAAGTGAAAATCAGCAATTTCATAGGGGGTATGTGCAAAAAATATCATATATATCTCGTGCGTAATGATATTGCGCAACAAGATATACAATCTACTATTAAATTTTAACTGAATGCGACATGGAAAAAAAGAAACAATATACGAAATAAACGTTTGATTACTCGACGATTTTCAGCATAAAATCTTTCAAGATAAACATACTTTTCTGTTTGTATAATGTATATGACGGAAAGTAATGGACATTAACGTAAGCTGCAACGCATGCTTTTAAATAATTATCTTATAACATGGGACCTATTTCTACGTTGTACTGATTATTATCCTCGGAGTCGGCGGTGCCTCCAGTCACTTAGCGTGATTTCCATTTTAAAATGACTAATGTCAAGATATACGATAGCTTGTTCAATATTTTTTTTCAAATTTAATGTTTTCTGTTTGCGGAAAACTTGCTAATTTTGTCGTTTTTATCTGATTTTCATTCGTTTATTTAGATCAAATAAACTGCAAAAACTGGGCTAAAAGTCATGTTGGACGAATGGTACGTGTATCTAGTTTATTTTGTAAGCAATAACATAAAATAACGTAAAATATCCTCAGAATCGAAGATCCTTAAGTTAAGAACCTCCACTCAACAGGACATTCATGATTTTAAACAAGCACGTCTACAAATTTAACCTTAAAATTCAATTTTAACTCTCATAATTTAAGAATACACCGAGCTGGGTAGAGTAGTGGTGACAGCACTAGACTCGCATTCGGGAGGTTCGGGTTCGAATCCCGGCGGGGGCAGATGTGGCTGGGACTTTTTCCTACTGCCTTTCGCCGAGAAATGGTAATTCCTTAACCGGCCATCTTGATTGAGGTTTTCCATGGTTTCCCTCAATTAATTTCAGATAAATATCGAAATGGTTCCTTATTCTAGGCCATGGCCGATTACCTATCAAACTCCCAGTTCAAAAATTACCTATCCTATCCTAATTTCCTATAATTTCTTCATTCGCCCATTGCTATTAGTTAAGTTGAAGTTTCAGAAATGTAGAAATAACGGAAAGTGGTAAAATGGAAAATAGTAATGGTGCGAATGGCGTCTGTTATGACATAAAAGTCGACAAACGGACGTTAAACGCATTATTATTATTATTATTATTATTATAATTTAAGAATACAAAACCAAAAACAATAATACTAACTTATTTAGTTGTTTATCCAAGTATGAAGCAATACATTCTTCACTGAGAGTTTTCTAACAGTATGTGGTCGGTCGGCTAGCAATAGCATAAATATCGTGGGCTTTTGTTGAATCTCTAAGGAAATCTACACCGTGCGGCGGAAATATTTTCCCCTCGAAACATAATAAACAACATAAGAAAAGCGAAACTTCTCAGAACTATGACGAAGTGAAAAAATAATAATAATAATCAAGATCTAGCGAAGCTTGACTTCTATATAAATGCAATACGCTTATATCTGTCAATGATACAAGCGATTTAAAAGACCTAACTTGAGATTCGTGTGAAAATATATATTATTCCGAATGAGTTAACTCGACGTTCACTTGAACAGAGGCGCGAGGCTAAATTAGTGTTTATTTAATCCATTGTAGATTTCTTACGGTTTATATTTTCAGATATAACGCGTATATACCTAAAGTTTAATTGGCAAAGTTCGAAAATCATTAATTATAATTTTTTAATTACCTACAAGTTTTAAAAAGTGTCATAAAATAAAATAAAATTTATTTTTTATTTCTTTTAATTCCGTGTTTTTATACATTACGTCGCTATATGGATAAATAAATTATACTGCTATAATTTTTATATACCTAGAAAGTTCAATATAGAGAACGGCGATAAATAAATGATGTAAATTACCGGTAATTTATAATTGCAATTTTAGTCGAATAAGTAGGCGGTTAATTAACTGGCTATCTATAAAAAACGATCAGTTTTTGGTTTCTGTTTCTCAGAACAACAAAAAACAAAACAATAGAGCAGCTTTCAACAGTAGAATCGAAAGAAATACTTAAATGTTTATATTGACACAAATATTGGTTTTAAAATTAAAATCTCAATCGGAAATTACAATCATGCGTTAAACTTTCTGCGCGACCTTGCATAATAATAATAAATAGCCGCGCTTTTTTAACCGGTTATTTACTTTTTTTATAACTAACGTAAACTGATTCGAGCAGTCCAGCTATAAAGATGATTATCACGGTAAAATATAAACCAATGAACAATTCCAAACTTTGTACAATACAGCACTCTTTACAGGTGTAATGATTGATGTGTTTTGTTTATATAGTCAATGCATTACAAAGTCCACATACCGCGAGAGTTTCTTTTTTAATGAATTTTACAAAAGTTAGTTCAATTAATATAAATAAATAAAATCGTAACGTAGTCTGTAATTGTACAGTTTTAAAGATTCCGAGAGCAAATTTTCAGTTTGTTCTGTCTGTCCGGGTTTATCTCTGAAACGGCTGAGTCGATTGTGATGGAACTTCACAGACAGGTAAAAGATTATGCCAGGCATGATCTAGGATACATTTTATCCCCAAAATAACCCTAATAGGGGTGAACAGGGTGATGGAAACTTTCATAAAGGATACGCTGTGTCTCTAAAATTATACTTAAGTTAAAAAAGAAATACATGTTCGACGGTCTTTTGAACACACTAGCCGTACGGGGTGGGGATGGATTTTATATAAAATAATTTAACCGGGTACAATATATCTACTATATCACGCGGACGAAGTCGCGGGCAACCTGCTAGTAGTTAATATTGCATGTTAGGCTAACAAATGGTAATCGATTTTATGGACAGACGCTGAAAGTAGAAGTGAACTGAACAACATAATAATATATTGTCGAGAATTCAATACGTATTTTCATCGTCGTTGTCGAGAACGATCACAAAATTAAATATGGCATCTATCTTTTTTTCAATCACTTTTCAATCAAAAACCTGATCTATAAATACAATACGAAATAAACAGAGGATGACGTAAAAAAGAAAGATTACGACGTACAAAAGAAAAAGCATTATTGTCTGCTACGCACACAATATATTGTAGGCTTATTATTTTTGTAAACAAAATTAGTTTCTAGACTTTGATTTAGTATTTTGACAGTCATATTTTAGATGTCACTTGGTATACTGTTAGTAGGAGAGCTGTTACACATTTTTGGGTAGATATTTGAGGCACTGTAAAAGTTTGTATAATACCTCTTTAGTAATATCCGAATACAAAAAAACAGACCCGGCTGAAGGATAGCGGCCGACCGACCCTCAATTTTTTAAATTAGTAAACTTTTTTTCGCTATAAAAAGTCCTTGAGGAATTTTGAAATTTTAATATCTTGAAATCTAGTACCTATTTAAGGAGTTAAAAAATATAAAAGCCAAATTTCTTAATCGGGTCTAAAACTTAGCCAGGTGTTTGCAAATTTCGGTCTAAAACGCCAATACTAGTCGCGTGACGTCACCTGTTCATACCAAAGGAGGCTCAAAAGTTTACACGGGAGCTACCACCATCCTATAGATGCGTATTCTGTGCTCATAAACGTTAGTAAACTGAGGTGATAAAAAGTTGTTTCGTAGTCGTTGCTATAGTTACATGTAATTTGACGTTTCCTATAAACAAATAATAATAAATTACACGCTAAATATTAACCAAACAATGAAGTTTTTTGACAGCGGCTGATTGGTGTCTGTTGTCACGTGACTTGAGAGTGATTTTATTAGGTTTTATTTATTAAATATTAATTAAATTCCTTAAAAATAAGGAAAAATATAGTGTTTTTTAGTATTTCTATCATAGAAACTACTACTTTTCGTTATATTTATGTTTTTATTTGAATACAGTCAACATCCCTATTGTAAGGGACTTCGGGCGTCAAACTTAGTTAATATACGTCGAGAAATTTTGGTCCGGCTCCTAGGTCCCGTCATAAGACCGACGCCAGTAGTATATGTGCCATATGGGAAATACACTAAAAATAGCGGAGGTATATTTGTAGACAAAAAGCTTCAATAAAAAAAACCGGTTAAGTGCGAGTCAAACTCGCGTGAAGAGGGTTCCGTACTATTCCGTTTTCTGTGAGTACTTTAGTAGATTGCTGATTTTTATATATTTTTAAATTATTGTTTTTAAATGAATGACAAGATGATCTCTCTGCAAACATATCAACAAAGATTCTAAACTATAAACTTGCCTGAAGAAGTAGGAAACTAACCTACGAAACGTAGCAAATTTAGAAAACTTAGAATTTTCATTTATTGTGTCCAATTACCCACGATCCATAAACATATAACATCATGGACGATAACAGCTCGAATTTAAGACTTAAGATTTTCGTTTAGGTTTTCCTGTAAACTATTGGTGAGACCCCACATTCCCTATTTTAGGCTCAGTACTTTCGCAGATAGGAGGGGGGAGAATGATCAATTGTTCATCTATTTTCTTAAATAACTTTAAAACTATTTTAAAATTATAAAAAATATATATTTGAGACTCTTACTATAAGTCCTTTCATTTGATATGTCACGCGGTACAGTTTGCAAAACTTTTTTTTTTAATTTCCTAATTTTTCCCCAAACATTACCTCAGTGTTCAAAATTTATTTATTTACGTTACACGTCCGTTTTAGGGTCAGCGACTTACATATGTGCAGCAATTTTTAACTCAATTGGTCTCGTAGTTTCGGAGCAAATTGGCTGTGACAGTGGGACGGACAGACACACGAGTGATCCTATAAGGGTTCCGTTTTTTCCTTTTGAGGTACGGAACCCTAAAAAAAAACTGTAAATCAGTTGAGTAGGAACCGCGCTGGTGGACTTGTTATATAAAAACGTTTTGTGTGTCATTCATATATTTCTGTTATCTAAACCAAATAACATGGAAACAAATCCTTGTGTTTCAATAGATCCTTTTAAATTTTCCTATCAGTATCAATTTCATTGTTGTAACGGATTCGAATTACAAATTAACTACAACAGTCTGTATTATACAGTCCAATTTACGAATACAACACGTGATAATAAAAAAACAACACGAAATGTTTTCACAATCAATAAAATATTGAATGCCGAGTAAAGAAAGATAAGTGATGTTGCCACTGATTCATTCGTGTTGTCAAATTCAATTTCCCGCTCTTTATTCTTCGTTGGAAACAAATGCATCATTTCCAGTTTCCTTCAAGTCTATATAGTCTAGAAGTATAGACAGCACAGCTATTGATAGACGCGATGTACTTTAGTTCATATTAGAGATGGGAAAAACGGGTCTTTTTAGTGATCTGCATCTTTGCATCTGAATCCCGTATGTGAGCCGGCTCACCGAACCAGTTCAAAAAGAGCCGAGTTCTGAATATGTTACTGCAGTCTGCCACTGAGTTACCTAGTTCAGTCAAACATATCACGACCTGTATAGAATCAAGAATACATAGCCAAACATGTGATGCATGAGCCATTTGAGCTGACAGATGCATCAAAGCAAGAACTGATACGTAAGTGTAAAATGTGCTTCTGTGTGTTAAGTGTTTCACTGAGTTATGCGGATCCGTTGATCCGTCGGCTCAAAAAAAAAGTGAGTCGGCTCTCACGGATCTTCTGTCAGCGTCGGCTCTTTGAACCGGTTCAGATCTGAGTTACCCAACTCTATGATAGACACGATGTACTTTAGTTCATATGTGTGCGTTACGTAATATAGTTAGACCTTGCACGTGTCCTTCCCCAAGGTGTTCATACAATTTCAAGGTGCGCTTATTGTTCAAGATGAAGGTATTGAGGAGGTCGTTATGACCCACGAGAATTTGAACTTGGCAAACAGGGCAGGGATGTCAGAAGTGCCAAAAAGTATCGATATATATCGTATCGATATTTTTTTCAAGTATCGATATCGGTTCCGATACATTTTTTTAAATATCGATATATCGGTACAATTTTAAAGAGAACATTGGCACTCGAAGAAATTTAGTATACATATTGGCAACTTAATATAATCTCAAATAGCAATTAACGGACATTATTTCTAATAAATCAAGTAATGAATAGTTATATGAAATCAAAAACAACGATATGAATTTTTTTTTGTTTATTAATCAAACGTCTAATACATTTGGGAGCAGATAATTTTAGAGATTAATCGAACAATAAAGCCAGGAATGGCGAACCTATGGCATGCGTGCCAGAGGCGACATTCGACTGAAAATTGTTGGTACAGCATGAATTGAGGTGTAAATCGAAATAATTAAAAATATTCTAGATGTTGTAGAAATGAAATATTGCATGAATAGCTATTTTGACTATTTATTATTCTGAAAATATCGAAAAATCGGGTGAAAAAGAAACGTTTTACATGTAATTTATTCACTGTTGTTGTTTTTGGAACGCACTTAAAAGTATGTTGCAAAAACATATGTAAAAACACGTGTTTCTTTTTCAGTGGAGTTTTCGATATTTTCTTTCGGAATACTTAAACGGCCATAGTCAATCACACAAGTGTTGCTACTGGAAAAAAATCGGTTTCAATACTCGGAATTTTATATTGATATATCGAAATTTTTAATATCGATATATCAAATAAAAAATATCGATATGTCGATATTTTTTCGACATCCCTAAAACAGGGTACCTATGTCTTAATAAATGCGGCATGTCCGCTCGCGATTTTTTTTTTATTTTTTAATCCCCGCCTCACAAAAAAGGAGACTGTAAATTTTACACTACAGAAGTAAAACTGGTATACAGTAAGACCCAGCTTAACCCGGTGACATCTTGTAATAAGTTCCTGTGCTATACGAAACAGAACCGAAAATAAGAAAATTTGTTAATTTTTTATGTTTAATTTTGTAACATTTATTGTTTTTTTGTCACATTAATTATAGAGTTATTAATTGCTAATATCGATTTTTGTTCATAAAAAGTTTATGAAAATCAAATTAGAGTTCGAGTCAGAAGTTATGTTCGTGACAAGAAAGATTCCTCATTTGACATATTTTGTTTTTTTGTTAAGAAGTCATCTAACGTCGTTTGCTTTTTTCTGCGTTTCGTTCAGCAAGGTGTTGTCGATAGCAAGATATTGCTTCAGTGACACTTCGTCTTGCCTTTGAACTTCATTAGTCATTTTTACGAAAAGTTCAGCTCCTTGTTTTTACATATAACAAATAGGGGCAGATAAATAATTAGTCAATAATTTTTTTTTTTTTTTTGTTTAACACAATGTTTTATTATTTATAGACCACCTGAAGAAGTAATAAATTATTACGAAACGTCGTGTTGAACAAAAAAAAAACCCGGGTCGCAGTGCCAAAACCCTGCCGACAATATAGTGTATTTGTTTGTATAGGGCAGTGTGGTTTTATACTTTTATTATGTGAAATTAAGTTTTTTTTTTGGGCAAAATAAAAAATTTAACCCCTTAATACACCCCTTAAAGTAACATTTTTTTTCTCAATTGTAATATTATTATCAATCTAACGTCTACACCGAATTAAAGACACCCTTCAATAAATAACTCACTATCTGCAAATTAGTGTTTTCAAAAAATTTGTAAGTCCGGTCCTGTCAGGCCGATTTTATTAAAATTTTAGGGACACTTTTTAATTACTACTAAAGGGTTAAATGTCAATTTTGAAACGATTCTGAGAATTTTTTCGGTATTTTGGAGCCCAAAAACTTTTTTCAACCCCTAAAAACTACCCTTAAAATGCCCCGATTATGCCCATTTTAAATAGGCTTCTTGCGGTGATGGATTCCAACACGTGGGCCAAATTTCGTTAAAATCAATTAACTCTTTCGAAAGTTATTGCCCGCACACATATATATATATATATATATATATATATATATATATATATATATATATATACGTATATAAATATATATATATATATATATACATATATATATAAACATTTTCAAAAATGGTGCCGAAGTGTTTAGGAGGTTATGAAACGTCGAGAAATTTTGGTCCGACCCCTAGGTCCCGCCATCCGACCAACGCCAATAGTGTATGTTGCCATATGGCAAATACACTAAAAAAAACTATTAACTAATTATTTATCTGCCCCAAAAACTATCCTTTGAATTATTTGTTATATTCATTAGTCATGTTATGTGATGTAATACTCACTGGGTTATTGAGTAAATGAAAAATTCGGATTCGTCAAAACCTCCGGCCTGATTTTCGCCGAAATGTTTTGCTGAAAGTGATCGAAGCTTTCGGTCGCATTCTATTGTCGTTCACCAGAGCATACCTGTATACGTATATGTGATCTAGCGTCCCATGTTTACCCTTAGGCACCCCATCAGCTCTCAGCATGTGTGCTTCTGTGCTGTCCCTACTTGTATTATGAAATAAAATACTGTTCAACGTTCAAGGTGCCCCCATTAGTTCTGATTCTCCCAAAATAATGTCTGTGCTTTTCAAATAATTGCTTTCAGTTCAATGTATACTAATATAGAATTCACATTTATCTTCCATTGATTAGATAATTAAATAAATAACCAAAGCGATTCGTTTCGAATTGCGATTTGTACAGTTCGGATGTACCTGTAACGTACAGGCCAACCTACAACTGTTGTTCGCGATTTTCAGTTATAATTTTCAGTTATTTTGAGCTCGAATCAATGTAAAAATCACTCCATTTTTAACCGACTTCAAAAAAAAGAGGTTATGCAATTCGTCTGTTTATATGTTTGGTACGCAATTACTCCGCCGATTATGAATCGATTTGAAAAATTTCAACGCCATTTTGTTCAGAATGCTATCGGATTGGTAGCATATAGTTGTTATTAAAATCGGTTCATCCGTTTTTAAATGACATAAAAAAACATATTTTTATATGAATGCTACCTCATATCGCTAGCATTTATGAAACGATTTTGATGATGATTCTTTTCTTATTTAATAGGGCATACCTTGAGGGTGATCCTACATAAATTTTACTTAAATCGATTCAGAAGTTTTTTTTATTCAAATTTATAAAGAAAGTAACTACCAAAATATTATTAATAAAAATGTGCGAAATCAAATGCACTAAAAAGTTGAAAATAATGAAATTTTGAGGTTGGCGCCAATTTAATAAAAGTAGATATGTAATTAAAAGTTTTAGTAATGAAATTGGCTCCGACCTCAAAATTTCATTTTCATCTTTTTAGTGACTTTTTTGAAGGAGAATAATATTTTTTTTAAGTTTTTTATATTAAATAGAATCCCCCTGTTCAGAGGTACAATTTGAATCAATTTCCTGCGAAATTAGCCCAGATATAACTTTTTGTATGAATGAACGAGAGATCTGGTGCGAAAAGCATTAATATGCGTGTGAAATTATGTTACAACACAATAATTCGATGAATTTACAAGCCCTGTTAAAATTGCAAAACACTTTTATAATAATGTGAAATTGCGAAAAGTGCATTCTGACCTAATTTGCAGCGGGAATATATTAAAAAAAATTAATATGGGGAAGATTGTTATTTCGTGAAAATTATGTTATAACGCGACTCTACTAGCTTTCCGGCCTGACTTCACCCGGGTAGATTTTAGTAATCAAGAGCAACAAATTTCTCATACACCACGTTACTGCATGGATCATAAGCCAGCATAAACTAGTTTAATTAAGATATTTCGTGCTTGTTTTACATTTTCGTTCTCTGCTCATTCCCCTTAATAATATATAGTTTATCTTACTCGAAAAAAAGTTATCTTTTAAACAGTGAAAGAATTTTTTAGTTATACTTCTTTTGAGGGTAAATTTTTCTCTGTTACGGAAGTTGCGCACGCAGTATGCAACGAAAATAAGACACCATGAAGTTAGTTGTTACAATGAAGAAGTTAACTTTGAACTATATTTATCATTTCCCTAGACATTCAGTTTTATTTTATCAATGTGCATCTTTAAGGCTGTCGGAACGCTTTGTATTTAAGCCAAAAATAGAGCTTCGGCTATCAACTGATTGTAGACTTATTCGTCAATATTCTGCAAAAATTCTTTCTCTATAAGGAAGATAAAGGTCTCTAATGGACTACTTTTGTAATTTATGTAAGATTTATTAGAAAAAAGTTGGCATTAATTGTGCTAAAAAACACACGTTTCAATGTCACACTACGACCTTATTCGTACTTATTTCACAAAACTGTTCCATCACAAACCTAAAGTGACTGTTCCTTTTTCGGAAAAGTTTTTTAAATCTTCAAAATATTTCCAAAAATTAGAGTAATCAATTGACAGCGGCACCCTTGCAATAAGATTTTTTATCCTCGTAGTTGGCACCAGCCAAAAATTGAAACGTGCGGATGATTTGAGCGAGACAGAGCTAAAGAAGGTCACACCCACAATATGTCTTTTGCCTACCGCGCCCCTTACCGCTGGGTCTCAGCACAAACAAAATTCAGAGCGTTCCGACAGCCTTAACGAAAATGTGAATATCAATTATCGCGATCACGCCAAAGAAATATAACTTCTGCCGCGCGTTCATACACACATTTTTTTTTTCAATTCGGTTCCTGCAATTATGCGCGACAAACAAACAAATGTGTAATTATTTCCCTTTTATAATATTAGAATTAATATGTAGATTGATTAAAATGTTGACTGACCTGCACAAAGTATCAAAATCAATATTTTTGGAGCTTCTCGTATCAATGACGACCAGGTCGTGCGATTTGACTTGAAACTCTTCGAGCGCCTCTTCGTAGTCACGTGATTTAGTCACCTCGAAGCCGGTTCGTTCGGCTGCTTGGATAAACGCATCTGATACGCCATCCTCTCGGACGAACACGATCAACAACTAAAAACATTAGCATTTCTCAATCTGTTTTAATTTTATTCTATAATCAGTGTTAAGGTAGTTGTCGTGGTACAATATTGTCAAAAAGTTATCGATTATACGCGCCACAAAAGTATACTAGCTTGTAGCTAAGTGATCCATAATTTGTACGCAAGACTGTACCCGTGGAAACGTAACCCATACAGTATTAATATGCATGTATACTTTTCTATAAATTGTTGAACATTAAACCGTTATTTATAAATAATTAGACGGTCAAAAATTTTTCTTATTTTTTTTTAAACTCATAACAAATGCATTGAAAGACTGTCAGTTTTTGGAAAGTTACTGACAGTTAGTTCTTTTTTTATAAATAAGAAACTGGTTCTGAACTACAGAGATCGTATACAATCAATGTTAATTATCCAATTTTTAATTGAATTTATCTTGGATTATATACGGTCGATCGACTTCAAATTTTCAGGGTAATTGTATTATCATGTCCTTAATAAGTATACAAAAATTAAGAATTTTCTGAGTGTGTGCCTTAACCACGACAACTACCTTAAATTAACTCAAGTATTCCAAGAACAATCTGATTATGATGCCTACCTCTAAAAATGGTATAACAATAGTATATTCCACCACAAAGGCAGGAATTTCAACTTTCTGCCCTTGTGCTGTACGGTCGAAAGTACGTACTTTCACCGTTATATAAAAAGACTAATAACTTTCAAGTGAACAATTTTGAGGTTATATGCAATAACAGCTGTGAGCTACTGCTGGCTGGCGGAAGTCTTACGTATCAGCTGATACGT
This sequence comes from Venustoraphidia nigricollis, assembly GCA_034508555.1. NCBI lineage: Eukaryota > Metazoa > Arthropoda > Insecta > Raphidioptera > Raphidiidae > Venustoraphidia > Venustoraphidia nigricollis. The sequence continues at coordinate 1,887,199 of JAVRKA010000020.1, forward strand.
GAGAAAAAGTTTTCTCGTGTACACTAGTGTGCACGAGAGAACTCTTTCGTCTCGCTGTTACATTCTTTCGGCCTGCTGTTATATGTGGTGTGCGAGTAATTTCAGCAGACTGCAGAGCATAAATATTTTGTTTTCTGCCTTAAAATCCAAGCCGAAAGTACGTACTTTCGACCGGGTATCAAGAAAAATACAAAAGAGTCTACTTTCTGTTTGGTCTTTTGATTTGCGATATTGAGAACGCAAGGGCGTCGTCAGAGTCTTGATCAATAGTTCCATTCTAACTTTAGACTACGGTGATTTTTCTTTAAAAATAATCGGTCAAATGCAAACTATACTTGCACAATAGGGATGTTGACTGTATTCAAATAAAAACATAATTAAAACGGTAAGTACGAGTAGTAGTTTCTATGATAGAAATACTAAAAAACACTATATTTTTCCTTATTTTGAAGGAATTTAATTAATATTTAATAAATAAAACCTAATAAAATCACTCTCAAGTCACGTGACAACAGACACCAATCAGAGTGCATGACGTCATATGTTCAGCCGCTGTCAAAAAACTTCATTGTTTGGTTAATATTTAGTGTGTAATTTATTATTATTTGTTTATAGGAAACGTCAAATTACATATAACTATAGCAACGACTACGAAACAACTTTTCATCATCTCAGTTTACTAACGTTTATGAGCACAGAAATCTATAGGATGGTAGCTCCCGTGTAAACTTTTAAGCCTCCTTTGGTATGAACAGGTGACGTCACGCGACTAGTATTGGCGTTTTGGACCGAAATTTAAAACGGGATTTAAAATACATGATTTTTAAGGCTTGAGTTGTATTTAAATAAAAATAATAAATATTTGTGGCAATATTAGGTACTTATGCACGATTCAAACACTTTCCCAAAAATAGTCAACATCCCTATTAGTGTTCTGTGCTATCAGTCCTCACTTGTGTGTTCCATAGGTAGTTAAATTTTGATTCGGCAGTTATAAATAAATAAACAATAAGATTGTTTATAGCAATTAATCACGCTAGAATTTTTCAATCATTGTAATTTTTTTTGTTTTTTTTAGATTTTCAATTTTTTTATAAAAAAATAAAAAATACATTTTTGCAACACGTGAGGCTCGAACCCACGTCTCTGCACTTACGAGATCGCGCACTAACGACAGAGCTAGACTATACAGATTGTAAATATTGCCCCATATTACCATATGCTAAACATATGCTTTGATATTACTTATAATACCTACATCATTTTGACGTTCATTCTATACTTTGGAATATAGCGTAAATTAAACTGTTTATAATAATTGATCGCGCTTAAAATTTTCAATCCTGATAATTTTCTTTAATCTACACTTAACTTTCAATGTTCATGATTTTTTTTCAAATTTTTAGAGATCCTTTTGGTGATATGAGTGGGGGACAGCAATTTTTAAACGTTTTTCCCGAAAAATATCTTTGAAAAAATACATCATATCTTATATATTAGTTCAGGGGTTCCCAAAATGTACGTCGCGGCGCCCTGGTGCACCGTAGAGAGTAGGTAAAGATGGGCGCCGCGAGGCAATCCTGTTTACCATTCTCCGGAAAGTAAATTTAGATATTTGAGGCTACAAAATAAACAATTTTTCTTAAATAATGAACGTATTCTTATGTGTCAATATAAATATATAAACTCAGCTTCATGTAGTATCATTTTACCCTATTCCGACTATATAGGGCGCCGAGACAAAATACTAAACCTGTAAGTGCGCCGCGAACTGAAAAAATTTGGGAACCCCTGTATAAGTTGATTCGTGCTTCAATAAGCTTTCATTTGACACCCTACGCGATATCCTTGAAAAAACAATTTCTTCCATTTCCCAATTTACCCCAGATCAAAGTTTTTATACCTCACGACTGTAATTGGGCTAGCATACTCTATCTTTGTGCCAAATTTTAAATTTTTGGATCAAGTAGTTTCAGAGAAAACCGCCAATGACAGACATACGGACAGACACTGAAAACATAATAACGTACGTCCTGTATATTATGCCTTTGAACACTTTCCCTTTCGTATTCGTTAACTGTCTAACTTTCAACTGAACCATCAAAATTAAAATCATTGCCTCAGGCGTTGTTAAGACTTGATAACTTTAAGATATGAGTTTGTGGAAAGCTTATCTTAGAGAACCAAACCTTTTTTGAACTATTTTGTTTAGGGATCGATTAGTAGGCTATCTGTACTAGTATATGGAACACGCAACATTAATCACTAGACTTGCATCGAATATTCGGCTACTTTTATCCTTTTCGGCCGAATACCGAATACTTAAGTACATAATATGTTTTGTTGTGTTCAGATAATAGGGATGTTGACTGTATTCAAATAAAAACACAATTTTAACGTTAATTGGTAGTTTCTATGATAGAAATACTAAAAAACACAATATTTTTCCTTATTTTTAAGGAATTTAATTAATATTTAATAAATAAAACCTAATTAAATCACTCTCAAGTCACGTGACAACGAACACCAATTAGAGCGCATGACGTCAGAGTCATGATCAGCATCAGATGCTGTAAAAAGTCTTCATTGTTAGGTTAGTATTTAGTGTGTAATTTATTATTATTTGTTTATAGGAAACGTCAAATTACATGTAACTATAGCGACAACTACGATACAACCTTTCATCACCTCATCAGTTTACCAGCGTTTATGAGCACAGCCCCCTACTTTGTGACCGTCTGACGTCACGGCAGTCACGTGACAAGTATTGGCGTTTTGGACCGAAATTTGAAACGGAATTTAAAATACATGATTTTTAAGGCTTGAGTTGTATTTAAATAAAAATAATAAATATTTGTGGCTATATTAGATACACGATTTAAAACACTTTCCCAAAAATAGTCAACATCCCTATTAGTAAAATGGAAATATTTATTTATTTTAAAATATATTAATGATAATATATTTTTCTTATAATCATTAAAGTAGTTTTAGGCACATAATCAACTTAACTGTAATACAAAAACTAACTATCAAATATATGTCTATGCACTTGAATTATCGTAATTAAAATTTAGAAGTGGTAGATTATGATGCAGAAACACTAATTTTTCTACATTGTAATACAAGTTTCCCCGCCACGCGCTGACAGAATACTTTTACCTAATATTCGGTTATTCGGCCAGAAAGTTCACAGAATATTCGGTATTCTGCGTATGGCCGAAAATACTATTCGTTGCAAGTCTATTAATAACTTCTAATACGACTTTTAACACTTAAAGAGTACTAAAAATGTCTTTAATGCTCGATTTATGATACGACTTTCAGCTTTAATTCTAGATTTAAGAATTTCATTTGTTTTCAATTAAATGAAAATCTCAATTTAGCTGAAAACAAATTACATTCTTAAGCCTACATTTGAAGCTGAAAGATGTATCAGAAACCTCCAGCATAAATTTCCTTTTTTCAATAACTGAAACGGATATCAGATTAAAAAACGACATATTTCGAAAATTCTAAGAGCTATGATAGGGGACGAAATAACAATAACAGTTATTCAGTAACTGTTACCGGAAAACAGAATGTTCCAAAAATTATGTTGTTAAAAATAACAGGTTACTGGGGACCTGGCTATTATTATACAATGAACAAAATCTGTCCCTAAAAACATGTTATAAAAGATCTCTTACTTAATAACCGACTTTTTTGTTCTTTACCAAGATATTAGCGACTATAAAAGGAAAACAGCAACACATGTTATCAAAAAATAACAGTTTTGTTCAGCACTACGATGTTATAAAATTTAGAATACTTTTTTTTGTTTTTGCCGTAATTTTTAATACGGTTATGATAATTATTTACGCCTACAAAAATAGCAACTTTTTTTTCAGGAACATTTCAAAATTTTTTCACAGACATACTGATCCACCGCCCGGATGTAGAGCAACTATCGTAATTGTAGATAAGGGAATGTAAGTTTTCTTACCTTGTGCGGACCCTGATTTGGCGGTAAAAGCAAGCCCCATTTTTCCTCATGTAGATTCTGAAACAAATGAGAACAACGTATTAAAGAAAAACATTGTCACAATATATCTACTTTACTTTTTTTCTCTTATGATTTGAAAATTCACTCGCTTTGCATATCAACTGTATTATTAAAGAAAACAGTGATTCCCCGGTTCTCGAAAGAGAGTTACAGCAAAGTGGATAAAAACCAGCGTTGCCACATTTTTTTTTCCAAGTCGGGATTTTGGAACTTTTTGAGTGAAAAAAAGCGGGATTCTTTCGTCGAAAGCGGGACATAGTAAAAAAACGTATATAATCAGAGGTTTTTAAATATTTATCTTTTTATTTGAGTTCAAATTACGTTTACGTGACAATAGATAGCAAAAATAGCCATAGAAACTGTATTTTAATAAAAATATGATATTTTAAATCAGATTTACCCTATCGTTAAATAGTTGAGTCTTATTCGTCTTCTGAATAAAAAAAATAAAAAAAATAGAAATCAAAATCAGAAAATTTTTATTCATTAGAAAAATATGGCGTTTCAAACAATAGTCTGAGGAGTGAGTGTTACAAATTGCAACTTACAATAAGAGAATAATTATTTACGCGCGGTCGAGTTATCCCCGAAAAGCGGGACTGAGCCTGTCCCGCGCGGGACATTTAATTTTGATTTAAAAATCGGGACGTCCCGCCAAAATCGGACCGTCTGGCAACGCTGATAAAAACCTTCTACATGAAAAAATACATATATGTGCCACCTTACATGGTGATCGGTCAAATGGTGTCGAAGTTTATTAATCTCAATCAGACGAACATCCATTTTTATATATAATAACTTTCCGTAGATTACTACTACAGTAAAACCTCGATATAACGGACCTCTATTTAACGGACTTCGTATATAACGGGCAAAAAATCTGGTCAAATGTAAAAAAATTAAAAACGTCCTTTTAATACTATACATACTTAAATTCAAGTGTCGCCGCATGTAAACAATTTTTAGCTGCCATGATAATCACGTCGTACGTCCAGCACTAGAATTTTAGAGAGTTGATTATAAAAAAAACAGCAAATTTCAAAAGTGCAAACAAAATCTGATTCATTTTTCAAAGCAGAATTACCGAAAGCAAGCGCGTCGATATCAAACCGCAACGTCACTTCGCGACGAGTATAGACAATTAAATAGAATTTTGTTTGTGTTTTGTATGTTTTATTTATATTTTCAAAAAAAAAAATGTTTTTCAATTTATTTTAAACCTATTTTTATATAACGGACTTTCGATTTTAACGGACAACCCCTCGCCCCAATTTAGTCCGTTAGATCGAGGTTTTATTGCACTACTGTTGTCGCTGCCGTATATTTCTATAGCTTTTCACAAATTCACAAAACGATCACAAACAAATTTATTGAAATTTGGACACAACAACTTTAAAAATATTCACATTTGACATGATACTATAATAAAATAAGAGTTCTGTTAATGCGCACAGTGACGCGGGTAACGACTAGTAACACGTGATATTTGTTACTCGTTTCCATGGTTACATAATATGGTTTCACATGTAAAAATTAATCAAAGCATGCTTGTCAACTACCTAACTATTTAGTTTCTTAAAAAATTGAAAAGGACCAAAATGGTTGGTCGAAACGTCTTATAAATAAAAAATTAATTTGAACAGTAATTGCAAGTAATTTCATTTTGTTAGTGTATTTGCCATATGGCAACATACACTATTGGCGTCGGTCGGATGGCGGGACCTAGGGGTCGGACCAAAATTTCTCGACGTTTCATAACCTCCTAAACACTTTGGCACCATTTTTTAAAATGTTTATATATATATGTGTATATATATATATATATATATATATATATATATATATATATATATATATATATATATATATATTTATATACGTATATATATATATATATATATATATATATGTGTACGCGCGATAACTTTCGAAAGAGTTAATTGATTTCAACGAAATTTGGGCGCCACGTGTTGAAATCCATCACCGCAAGAAGCCTATTTAAAATGGGCCTAATCGGACTATTTTAAGGGTAGTTTTTAGGGGTTGAAAACTGTTTTTGGGCCCCAAAATACCGAAAAAATTCTCCGAATCGTTTCAAAATTGAAATTTAACCCTTTGGTAGTGATTAAAAAGTGTCCCCACAATTTTAATAAAATCGGCCTGACAGGACCGGATTTACAAATTTTATGAAAACACTAGTTTGCAGATAGTGACTTATTTATTGAAGGGTGTATTTAATTCGGTGTAGACGTTAGATTGATAATAATATTACAATTAAGAAAAAAAATGTTATTTTAAGGGGTGTATTAAGGGGTTAAATTTTTTATTTTGCCCAAAAACAAACTTAATTTCACATAATAAAAGTATAAAACCACACGGCCCTATACAAGCAAATACACTATATTGTCGGCAGGGTTTTGGCACTGCGACCCGGGTTTTTTAATATTTAGTTTCTTTTTGACAATTCTTCAAAAAAAGAAGAACAGCTGATTTTGTTTTATTTTTTAAATATTTCTGAAACTAAAATTTAGAAAAACATGTTTTTTATAAAAATCTATTATGAAAGGTGTATTCTTATAACAGAAAAAGCGCTACAGCGCATAGCTTTTCTGTGCCAATTGTTCCTAAAAACAATAGAGCTCTTCATATTTGCATTTTGCCAAAATTTGGTTGCAATTCGCTCAGCCGTTTGAGCTATGTCGAGCTCACAGCGAACAGACGTTTTTCAAAAATACTCCTGAACTCAGGAGACTCCAATATAAAAACTAGTATAATTTATAAGTTAATTTTGACCTAACTAGTACTTGTGGAGTTGGAACGTTAAAATACTATTATGCAAATAGACATAACGTTTGTCTAAGGACGTCAAATTATCTTATGACGTCCCTGCTATATGATATTAGAGAGTACGTAACAATTTCTGCATATTTGACATGCAGGGATTTGTGTATTGTAATGGAAATGGATTCTGGAAGCTTTCTTGTGTTGGAGCTTGCAAAGCATGCATTTCTATAAACATTAATTACTTAGATAGAGGTCCCACAGTGGTGTATAAAGCTGGTGACCACCAGAAGTCCATCAACATTTTTCGACCCCAATTTTGATATCCTGAGTTGTCTTGTCACAAAATTTTATTTGACAATGACCGTGCATTGTGATAATATATTTCTCTATAAGAAAGTATTGCAGAAAATCAAATCAATCCTGCTCCTTTCGATACTATATATTTTTAAACTCTGTATAGGTCTATTTAACATCATTTTTAGGGTTTCGTACCCAAAGGGTGCCAACGGAAACCCTATTACTAAGGTTGTGTTGTCTGTCTGTCCGTGTCACACGGTGTCACTGAGTGTGAATTACTATGGCTGCTGTAACAACAAATAATAAAAATAAAAAAAACCCGGGTCGCAGTGCCAAAACCCTGCCGACAATATAGTGTATTTGCTTATACAGGCAGTGTGGCTTTATTATGCGAACTTAAGTTGGTTTTTGGGCAAAATAAAAAATTTGACTCCTTAATACACCCCTTAAAATAACATTTTATTTCTTAATTGCAATATTATTATCAATCGATCCTTTATAACAAAATTTTGTACAACCTTCAGTAAATAATTCACTATCTGCAAACTAGTGTTTTCATAAAATTTGTAAGTCCTGTCGGGCCGATTTTATTAAAATTTTAGGGACATTTTTTAATTACTACTAAAGGGTTAAATGTCAATTTTGAAACGATTCTGAGAATTTTTTCGATATTTTGGGGCCCAAAAACATTTTTCAACCCTTAAAATGCCCCGAATACGCCCATTTTAAATAGGATTCTTGCGGTGATGGATTTCAACACGCGGACCAAATTTCATTAAAATCAATTAACTCTTTCGAAAGTTATTGCCCGCACACACACACACATATATATATATATATATATATATATATATATATATATATATATATATATATACATATATATATACATATATATATACATATATATATATACATATATATATACATATATATGTATTTTCAAAAATGGTGCCAAAGTGTTTAGGAGGTTATGAAACGTCGAGAAATTTTGGTCCGACCCCTAGGTCACGCCATCCGACCGACGCCAATAGTGTATGTTGCCATATGGCAAATACACTAATAAAGTTAATAAATAATGTACGGTGGTATGGAACCTTTCGTGTGCCAGTCAGACTTGCACTTGCCCGGTTTTTTGTTTTTTTTTTTTGTGCAATTTTCACTTCGAAACAAAATTTTTCCACGCATTTTGATAAATATTTATCTTGATAAGCGATCTTTCAATATTTTTTTGTGATTACAACAGTGAATTTTAAAAACAAAAATGTTACCTAAAATGAAAATTGCGACCTGAATACTTTTCTTAAAAGCAATATATTGGACACACTATAACATACCGATTTTCTCCTCGTGGTGGGTAAAGTCGACATTTGAGGAAGAGTCGGTTGCGTCAACGAAAGCTTCGCCGTACATTGTGAAGGTTTAAAAAAAAAATCGGCCAGAAAACTATTTGCTTTCACTGTAGGTAAACTAAAATAAAAACATGAAATCAGTCGCTTCTTCTATAACGCGGGTTTTTATTGCACGATCAATAAGAATAAAATCACCAATTGCTTTAGGCAATCGACTAAAAGTCTTCAGTTTAAAAAAATACGTCCATCGGAAAAATGATTTATGCTCGATTTTTGATACGGCATTCAGTTTTAATCTATATTTAAGAATGTTTTAACCCCCGACGAAAAACAGGGGTGTTATAAGTTTAACCGCTATGTGTGTGTGTGTGTGTGTGTCTGTGGCATCGTAGCTCTTAAACGAGTGAACCGATTTGGATCCGATTTTTTTTATTTGAAAGCAGGTTTTCTAGCGGTGGTTCTTAGACATAATTTATCAAAATCGGTTATCAGCTCTTTTTTTAGCTGCGGTAGGAATCTTAGACGCATAATGGGTATTTTGTAACTAAGTTTAAAAATTTTAAAATAAAAATTAAATTAAAGATTTAAAAACTTATAAAAAATTAAAAAACAACATTTCTGGACCTGGTCCTTTAATTTTGTTATTTAAATATTTAATTAGTAATATTTTGTGATTCAAGCGTCGTCGCATCGGAGGACCTCTAAATAAATAAAATAACAAATAGAATACAAATAAAAAAAGCTTGGTAATGATATAAAAAAATATGCAATTTAAATATAAGTACTCTATCTAGGTCCCCCGACGCGACGACGCTTGAATCACAAAATATTACTAATTAAATATTTAAATATTAAAATTAAAGGACCAGGCCCAGAAATATTATTTTTGAACTTTTTGTAGGTTTTTTTGTGTCGGTGTTTTTTAATATTTTAATTAAATTTTGATTTGTTTTAAGCTAAACATAAGACATTCTTAAATCAAACTGAAGGTCGTATCCGAAACGCAGCATTCAGTCAAATAAATATTTGTTTAAAAAAGGTGAAAGTAATGCTTGTATTTTACTGAAAATACATGTTTGGGCAATTTAAATTAACTTTTTCATTACGAATCTACAGCTGTAATCTGCAAACTGGTGGAAGTATCAACTTGATTTTTTATTTATCGAAACTATGGACTGGTGCTAAGAATGAATATATAAAATTCACCTGATAAAAGCAATTATTTTATTAAAAATGCGATTTGCACTCGGAGGAAAGCCCGGTCGGTCAACTAGTTATCATAATATCGTATTGTCAACGGAACAATTCGAAATTGAAACAAAGATACTAATAAATATACAGGATCGTACTAAATAAAACCGTTTAAAAATACTGACTGACTATAATTCCGAGATTTATAAAATAAAAACCTTGCGCTCGGAATCCAGTCACAAAATGAAATACTTCAAGTTCAAGCAGCTTTATTCAATAAGTGGAATGGCATAAAATAACGCATTTTTAAACAAATATAATCTGGGGACTGTCTTAAAATGTGTGTAAATTTGTTATTTTGACAGCTTCTCGTTTGACAGTTGTGATCGAAAAGACATAAAAAATAGATCAGCGTTTATTTATTTTTCCCAAAAATATAATTACTTTTTCTTTAAGAACCTGAAGAAGTTCAAGTCCGGACTGAAACGTCGTTAATAATTAAATTTTTCAATTGTCTGTCAGTCGTTTCATTTTATTTTTTCTAAATGAATACAGACGTTAACAAAGATCAAAATAAAATTATTTAATCACCATTTTTACAAACCTGGGTGTGGTTAATGTTAAGATTATATTTTTCATATTTTTTTCACAAGAAAAGGTCTCTGAACGAGTTATAAACTACTAATAAGACACCTTTTTGATTAAACATGTTTAAAAAATATACGCGCATACTAAATAAGTAGCTTAGTTGCCTAGTAACTATTTTGTTGTAATGCATATTTTTTCATTTATGTATATGTCGAGGCCACATCTTAGAATTGATCATTTCATGATGTGGCTGACTAATTCATGAAATGGTCACACCATAAATACAACCATTTCATGAATTTGTCAGCCACATCATACAATTTTAAGATCTGGCCACGACATATACACATAAATAAAATTTAAGTGATTTTGGAATATATCATTTTTTATTCACACCATGCCGAAAGTACGTACTTTCTGCTGCGATTTTAAAGCAGAAAGTCGAACATTTATGCACTGCTGGAATTACTCGCATACCATCTGTACCGGCGGGTCAAAACCGTTTTCTCAGGCACGCTGATACGAAAGTACGTACTTTCGGCATGGTATGAAGAAAAATAGTATACGCCATAAGACCAGAAAGTTGAAAGTTCTGCACCGCGCAGAACATGATGTCCGACGCGAACTTTCTGCCCTTACGGTGTAATATACTATTTCCTATGTTCATAATATGCTAAACAAAACCGTAAAGAAATAAGCATGAACCTGTCAGACTGATGTTCTGTTGCATGCTGATTGTGACGGGTTTCTGTTTGAATCGATTTATTCACCATGTCTAAGATAAAAATAAAATGAATTTTCCAATTAATAATAATTACTGTTTGTATTACAGTAAGGTATAGTTTAGAGGTGTGCGAGTCGTGACCTAATTACTGTTATGATCTTGAAAACATTCGATAGCTAATGGATTGATTTCGCGTCAATCAAACCCCAAAATCGAGTCATGAGTTCTTGCATATGCCTCGATTTCAAATAATGTGTTTATTAAATTTTCCTTGTATATAGGGATATGTCTACTTATTTCGATTTAGATTATCAGTGACATAACTACAAATTTGGTTCCCTAGCACATTTTTATGGTATGTAGTCTTAAACATTTTGAAAAATGTATTAACTTGCCCCCTCAATATTCGTTCACTTCATATCTTCGTAATTAATGGAAGTTTTGTCAACATTTAGATACGTAGAATAGAAAGGATGCATACGTATGTACTGACCACTGAATTTTGATTAAGTTTGCCACCATGTCACCAGTGAATAAAAAAAACCGGGTCGCAATGCCAAAACCCTGCCGGCAATATAGTGTATTTGCTAATACAGGCAGTGTGGCTTTATTACGCGAACTTAAGTTGGTTTTTGGGCAAAATAAAAAATTTGACTCTTTAATACACCCCTTAAAATAACATTTTTTTTTAATTGCAATATTATTATCAATCGAACCCCTATATATACCAAATTATATCACCTTTGAGTAAATCTGCAAACTAGTGTTTTCATAAAATTTATAAATCCGGTCCTGTCAGGCTGATTTTATTAAAATTTTAGGGACACTTTTTAATTACTACTAGAGGGTTAAATTTCAATTTTGAAACGAATCGGAGAATTTTTCGATATTTTGGGGCCCAAAAACATTTTTCAACCCCCAAAAACTACCCTTAAAATGGTCCGATTAGGCCCATTTTAAATAGGCTTTTTGCGGTGATGGATTTGAACACGTGGGCCAAATTTACATTTTTGAAAATGGTGCCAAAGTGTTTAGAAGGTTATGAAACGTTGAGAAATTTTGATCCGACCCCTAGGTCCCGCCATCCGACCGATGCCAATAGTGTATGTTGCCATATGGCAAATACACTAATAAAAACGTTTTTATAAGTTTCGCTCCGCGAATAAAACTTTTGTTGCAAAAATAACAAAACCTGAATGGTGTTGCAAAAATAATAAAACCAGACTGGTATTGCAGCAGTACTTTTGTTCTTTATTGACTTTCAGTGGTGATTTCTCAGTTTTTGTTTGACGTTTAATATATTATTATGTATTAATGTATTTACCGGATGATGCACTACTATCACTAAAGTGACTAGCAAATGGATTTGATTTATCTTTGTTAACAATCAAATCCTCAATGGTGGTTGACACGGACTCAGTATTTTTCGTACAATGACAGCATTCACGTAAATTGTTGCATCTGTGACGAATTATATTCATAGAGACAAAATTTGTTCGCCTGCAGTTTGACCGACAGTTCTTTGATTACACACGACTGATTACACTATGTGTTATAACAAAAATTAAATTTATGATAATAGTTATTTATTATGATTTCATAGTTAGTAACAAATACTTCCATAGGGAAATTTAAAACGTAAAAACAATCTCAAAAAAAAAAAATTACATGACATTCCACAAACTTTTATACTACAAAATGACAGATCCCATTAACGGTATTTCTATGGTTTCGAAACGGAACACTTTTTAATTGATTCTTTTACCAGATCTCAGATATGTCTATAATATCTGTATGGTTACTAAATTAAATTTAAAATTAATAGGGAAGTGGACAGTATTAATCAATTAATCAATTCAGCTACATTTCGGCTTTATTATTAACCCTTCTTCAAGCTTCTAACACGACCTATAAATTCTATCAAATATTGTCGTTTTCCGTTTGTACCAGGTCTATCTTATAGAACCAACAGATGTTTCATTGATATAAATGTTGTTAGCTTATTATAATGTTTCTAAGATTAATTCGATATATACAAAGTTAAAGGACCCAATACATCAGGATCAAAGAGCAGGAGTTGTTTACAAAATTCCTTGCTCTTGTGGTCTGTGTTATATCGGACAGACGAAACAATATTTAAAAAATAGAATTAACCAACATATAAATAGTTGTCGAAATGTTAAGATTTTAGATGATAATAAAACAGCGTGAGCGTCCCATCATTTTGACTCAGGTCATGCGTTTAATTTTGGTGAGACAAAGATTTAGAAAACAATTGGTTTAAACAGAACATGAGTGAAATGGTTTGGATTAAATTACGTCATGACACTGTAAATAAACGTACTGATACCCAAAATCGGAATGTACAATATATAAAATATAAAAATAAAAAATTTAATATTAAACACTAAAAAAACCCGGGTCGCAGTGCCAAAACCCTGCCGACAATATAGTGTATTTGCTTATACAGGCAGTGTGGCTTTATTACGCGAACTTAAGTTGGTTTTTGGGCAAAATCAAAAATTTGACTCCTTAATACACCCCTTAAAATAACATTTTTTTTCTTTACTGTAATATTATTATCAATCTAACGTCTACACCGAATTAAATACACCCTTCAATAAATAAGTCACTATCTACAAACTATTGTTTTCAAAAAATTTGTAAGTCCGGTCCTGTTGGGCCGATTTTATTAAAATTTTAGGGACACTTTTTAATTGCTACTAACGGGTTAAATGTCAATTTTGAAACGATTCTGAGAATTTTTTCGGTATTTTGGGGCCCAAAAACATTTTTCAACCCCTAAAAACTACCCTTAAAATGGCCCGATTACGCCCATTTTATATATATATATATATATATTATATATATATATATATATATATATATATATATATATATATATATATATATATATATATATATATATATATATATATATATATATATACATATTATATATATAAACATTTTTAAAAATGGTGCCAAAGTGTTTAGGAGGTTATGAAACGTCGAGAAATTTTGGTCCGACTCTTAGGTCCCGCCATCCGACCGATGCCAATAGTGTATGTTGCCATATGGCAAATACACTAATGACTGAATAGAATTGAATATTGAAGGCTGACATCGTGGATGGTTGAATTTAATTGAAGTTTTCAAAAAGCATGTGATATAGTAACTGAAATGTGGGATCGTTGAACCTCCTAATTATAATATGATTAATTAGTGTATTTGCCATATGGCAACATACACTATTGGCGTCGGTCGGATGGCGGGACCTAGGGGTCGGACCAAAATTTCTCGACGTTTCATAACCTCCTAAACACTTTGACACCATTTTTAAAAATGTTTATATATATATGTATATATATATATATATATATATTTATATATATATATATATAGGTATATATGTGTACGGGCAATAACTTTCGAAGGAGTTAATTTATTTTAACGAAATTTGGCACACATGTTGGAATCTATCACCGCACGAAGCCTATTTAAAATGGGCCCAATCGGGTCATTTTAAGGGTGGTTTTTAGGGGATGAAAAAAGTTTTTGGGCCCAAAAATACCTAAAAAATTCTCAGAATCGTTTCAAAATTGAAATTTAACCCTTTAATAGCAATTAAAAAGTGTTCCTAAAATTTCAATAAAATCGGCCCGACAGGACCGGATTTAAAAATTTTCTGAAAACACTAGTTTGCAGATAGTGAGTTATTTCCTGAAAGGTGTTTTTAATTTTGGTGTAGACGTTTGATCGACAATAATGATGTAGTTAAAAAAAATGTAATTTAAAGGGGTGTATTAAGGAGTTAATTTTTTTATTTTGCCCAATAATCACCTTAAGTTCACATAATAAAGCCACAAGGCCTGATGTATTAGCAAATACACTATATTGTCGGCAGGGTTTTGGCACTGCGACTCGGGTTTTTAGTGTATTTGCCATATGGCAACATACACTATTGGCGTCGGTCGGATGGCGGGACCTAGGGGTCGGACCAAAATTTCTCGACGTTTCATAACCTCCTAAACACTTTGGCACCATTTTTAAAAATGTTTATATATATATGTATATATATATATATATATATATATATATATATATATATATTTATATATATATATATATATATATATATATATATATATATGTGTACGCGCGATAACTTTCGAAAGAGTTAATTGATTTCAACGAAATTTGGGCCACGTGTTGAAATCCATCACCGCAAGAAGCCTATTTAAAATGGGCCTAATCGGGCTATTTTAAGGGTAGTTTTTAGGGGTTGAAAACTGTTTTTGGGCCCCAAAATACCGAAAAAATTCTCCGAATCGTTTCAAAATTGAAATTTAACCCTTTGGTAGTGATTAAAAAGTGTCCCCACAATTTTAATAAAATCGGCCCGGATTTACAAATTTTATGAAAACACTAGTTTGCAGATAGTGACTTATTTATTGAAGGGTGTATTTAATTCGGTGTAGACGTTAGATTGATAATAATATTACAATTAAGAAAAAAATGTTATTTTAAGCGGTGTATTAAGGGGTTAAATTTTTTATTTTGCCCAAAAACAAACTTAATTTCACATAATAAAAGTATAAAACCACACGGCCCTATACAAGCAAATACACTATATTGTCGGCAGGGTTTTGGCACTGCGACCCGGGTTTTTAATATTATAGTAACGTCAAAAATCACAATAGCTATTTAATAAACGGTCACTCTTTAAACATTATCAGTATGAACACGTGATCAGAACAATCCAAAATAAAAAAAAACAAGAAATCAGGTATTAACTTTGATATTATCTATAAATTATATTTAATTGCCAATTCATTGTGAATCAATCATTATTAAAGTTGACAAATTACCGCTAACAACGGTAATCAAAAAATAAAAATATCTGAAAATATATATTATATTTTAATGTAATCTTCTTGAAGTCTGATCCATTCATCATATTTTAGACAAGTAAATTAAAAAAAAAGCAAAAATATTACACAATATAAATAAGATCAAATAATCATTTCTTTTATCAATGCGTAAAATGAACAATAGTAAATTATGAACAGTTAAGGCTGTCGGAACGCTCTGAATTTAAGCCAAAACTAGAGCTTCAGCTGTCAACTGATTGTAGACTTATTCGTCAACATTCTGCAAAAATTCTTTCTCTATAAGGAAGATAAAGGACAAATCTAGGTGTCTAATGGACTACTTTTGTAATTTATGTACGATTTACTAGAAAAAAGTTGGCATTAATTGTGCGAAAAAAACACACGTTTTCAATGCCATACTACGACCTTATTCGTACTTATTTCACAAAACTGTTTCATCACAAACCTAAAGTGACACTTCCTTTTTCGGAAAAGTTTTTTAAATCGCTTATAACGGGCGAAAAAGTAAAATTAAATTATTTTAGTTTATCTAATATTCCTGAGCTGTAATTCGTGTCTGTAAAGTAGCAAACGTTACTCGTGCCCTAGCACTAGCCTTTACCAAGTTGAGTAGGATTATCCCAACGTAGAGATTAGGTACTTATGCACGATTTAAAACACTTTCCCAAAAATAGTCAACATCCCTATTGTAAACCGATTTGAATGATTATTTAATAGGGCACACCTTCAAGGTGATCTCACATAAATTTTACTTAAATCGGTTCAGTAGTTTTTAAAAGTGTGCGGAATCAAATCCACTAAAAAGTAAAAAAAAAACTTAAAAATAGAATCAACCTTCTTCAAAAAGTCACTAAAAGATGAAAATAATGAAATTTTGAGGTCGGTGCCAATTTCATTACTAAAACTTTTAATTACGTAGGCATCTACTTTTATTAAATTGGAACCGTCAACATTATTTTCATCCTTTTAGTAACTTTTTTGAAGGAGATTAATATATTTTTTTAAGTTTTTTTTATATGACCAAAAATCGCAACTCGTTATAATATAATGTACCTCGTTTACATAAGGCGACCCGGAACGGCTTTGCGGCGTGTTAAGGTGTTTCTTCTTAAACATTCCCGCCGTCCGTAGAAGCGTCCCGCGGGACTCATTCCATAATTCCTTCGTCGAAATTGAATACAGGCCCGTGTCACTTAACCTTAACGCTAAACTATTCGGTCTCACAGGTTTCTTAGATACCACAACGTTTTGGTTCACTGTTTCCGAATTAACATTGTTGGTTACACAATCGACGGTTGGTTTGTTACAAACGTCTGTTCGATGATTATTACGTTCTGCAGTCTGACCGTTGTTTGTAAAATTAGTAACAGACAGGGCAACAGCACGTCATCCTATGTTTGAAACAGCTGCAATCGTCGCGGCTGAAGTTTCACTCTATCGCACAGTACTGGGAAATGTCGCTATTATCGAGACGACGCGACGGTACGAAGCAATCGTAACGACGAATGACTCTATTTCTAACGTAGGATGAAGTGCCAAGTCGAGAGAAAACGTTTTGTTAACTAGGGTCACCCATAAACTACGTAACTCTCTTCAAAGTCAACATGTGTCGTTTCCTCTGGTAGTTGTGGTGGTTAAGATACACCGTCAGAAAATTCTTAATTTCTGTATACTTATTAAGGACATGATAATACCATTACCCTGAAAATTTGAAGTCGATCGACCGTATATAATCCGAGATAAATTCAATTAAAAATTGGATAATTAACATTGATTGTATACGATCTCTGTAGTTCTGAACCAGTTTCTTATTTATAAAAAAAAACTCACTAACTGTCAGAAACTTTCCAAAAACTGACAGTCTTTCAATGCATTTGTTATGAGTTTAAAAAGAAAATAAAAAAAAATGTTTGACCGTCTAATTATTATTTATAAATAACGGTTTCAAGTTCAACAATTTATAGAAAAGTATACATGCATATGAATACTGTATGGGTTACGTTTCCACGGGTACAGTCTTGCGAACAAATTATGGATCACTTAGCTACAAGCTAGTATACTTTTGTGGCGCGTATAATCTATAACTTTTTGACAATATTGTACCACGACAACTACCTTAAAAAGTCAATAGTAGTTGATTATTGTCACTTTCCTGTTATGGGGGGCAGGGTAAACAACGCAAGAAAAAATATATACGCTCCCTTTATGTTTGAAAATAGTGAAGTAAGGGAAGGGGCCGCTATGATTTGCGTTGTCAAGCTTCATATATAATTTAAATTTAAATATTTATCTAAATTAAGGTAGAGATGGAAAAAACGGGTATTTTTAGTGATCTGCATCTTTGCATCTGGATCCCGTATGTGAGCCGGCTCACTGAACCGGTTCAAAAAGAGCCGAGTTCTGAATATGTTACTGCAGTCTGTCACTGAGTTACCTAGTGCAGTCAATCATATCACGACCTGTATAGAATCAAGGATGCATAGCCAAATATGTGATGCATGAGTAATTTGAGCTGACAGATGCATCAAAGCGAGAACTGATACGTAAGTGTAAACCGTGCTTCTGTGTGTTAAGTGTTTCACTGAGTTATGCGGATCCGTTGATCCGTCGGCTCAAAAAAAAAAGTGAGTCGGCTCTCACGGATCTTCTGTCGGAGTCGGCTCTTTGAACCGGTTCAGATCTGAGTTACCCAACTCTAAATTAAGGTGCGACTGAAAAATATTGCGTACCATCGCTGTAGTTCAACAGATTAACTTTATTCTTGTCGACTATTTAATAGAGATAAAAATATTAGTCTTAGATTTTTGAAGTTGCACTTCTTTTTGGCGCACTGTGGGTAAGTTTTTCTTTGTTACGGGAGTTGCGTACGCAGTATGCAACGAATATGTTGCGGAATTTGTTTCTGATAACGTCAAAATAGTTATTTCATAAAACGACGAAGTAGATTATGCTGGCGACATCGGACGGAACTTCCTAAAAGCTACTAGTTTATACTTTTTTTATGTATAACAACTTTTGACAGTTAAATAAGCTCAATACTTATATTTTTTTTAAATTACAGATTCAATAGCAGAAAACCCTTTCAGGTACTTGTCGTGGTACAATATTGTCAAAAAGTTATAGGTTGTACGCGCCACAAAAGTATACTAGCTTGTAGCTAAGTGATCCACAATTTGTACGCAAGACTGTACCCGTGGAAACGTAATTCATACAGTATTCATATGCATGTATACTTTTCTATAAATTGTTGAACTTTAAACCGTTATTTATAAATAATTAGACGGTCAAAAATTTTTCTTATTTTTTTTTTAAACTCATAATAAATGCATTGAAAGACTCAGTTTTTGGAAAGTTTCTGACAGTTAGTTCTTTTTTTATAAATAAGAAACTGGTTCAGAATTACAGAGATCGTATACAATCAATGTTAATTATCCAATTTTTCATTGAATTTATCTCGGATTATATACGGTTGATCGACTTCAAATTTTCAGGGTAATTGTATTATCATGTCCTTAATAAGTATACAAAAATTAAGAATTTTCTGACGATGTGCCTTAACCACGACAACTATCTTAATAGTTAAACAATTCTTTTATGCAGGCACTAAAAATGTTACTTTTGAAAATAGAAAGTAAAAAAATGTATATAAATGATAAGATCACAAACATAGCCCAACATGTGTTTAAAAAATATTTTTCCTACTACATTTATCCTCTCCCTAGACATCCTATTTTATTTCATAAATGTCCATCTTTCACTAAAATGTGAATATCAATTATCGCGATCACGCCAAAGAAGTATAACTTCTGCTGCGCACCGCTTTTTAATAAAATGTCACGGTTTGGAAGCCATAGAGCCTTTTTAAAGTAGCTTTTCGAAATTTGTGATCGACTGGAAACAACGCCACGCAACGTTCAAGCAACAGTAAAAGATCTCAAAAGCAACGATTAAATGAAATGGGGTTATTCTGATTTTTTATAATATCATTAGACAGACCATACCTACCCTAGAATAATATATTGTAGACATTATATAATATTATGTTTACTAAACTCTTTGTGAGCAAACGTAATCTGAAGTCGTCAATAATAATGCCGTTCTAACGGATGTTAAACGTGACGTATTTTGAAGAATAAACAAATGCCAATAATTTGCACGTAGTTCATTTTTCATATTTTATCGAGATAATGTCATACGATAACACCTCTATTGGTTCGATTACCCGAATAATATTGTCAGAACAGATGTCAAAAGGGACTTTTTGAAATAAATAAATTTAATCTCACTGAATACGAATCAGTTATCAAGTACAACGTGTTGTTTGCCAGTCGTTACTTTCGAACGGCTACCTTAGACATTTATGTAAAACTTTACACCGAAAATAGTAATTAATTAAATAATATACCACAAATTCATACAAACTAAAATTGTATTCTGGTCAGTTTTATAGTTTGTATAAATTTGTGGTATATTATTTAATTAATTACTGAAAATGAAGATTTGATTTGTTAGAATAACATTAGACAATAATCTAACAAGATAATTAAATTTAATCTGAATGTTAAGAGAGTTAATTATGAGCGCCTGAGTATCAATAAAGAATACGAAACATTGCGAATGATAATTCGTCTTAACTAATTCATTGATCCAAAATCCTCTAATCACCTTTATAATTATTCTCATTTATTTTGGGGTTTTTGTAAATAGATAATGAAGGGAGCATTGCTGGGATGAAAACGTTACATCAAACATCGAAGTTTAAGTCCATTTTTAATAATTTTAAAGTTTAATGGGAATTATGGACAAATTTGATGTGTTAAACTTTTTAATTTATTGCCAACGTTTCAACAGTCTTTGCTGTCTTCTTCAGGGCTCAAATTTTGCGCTTTACACATAAATCAAAATCATTTTACGAACTCTAAATATCAATGGGTACATATTACAATTATAACCCATAATTACTTCAATTATACAAATAAATATTTTATTTAATTTGGATTTAATATTGTTCAAAAGGTCGTCGAAAACTTTTCTATTCTTCAATACAAACACAATGTGTCAGTGGTCCTAACCTCAATAATAGACCAAGTAGTTTTCACAAATCTGACAACTACTACACTTTCTCCACGCTCGGTAAAACTGTTGAAACGTTGGCAATAAATTAAAAAGTTTAACACATCAAATTTGTCCATAATTCCCATTAAACTTTAAAGTTACATCAAACGTGTGTTTCCAAACGATTTCTTGTTAACATAAGTTAGGTACTTATTTTACATTCAAAGGTTCGACTTACAAAGCAATTGTCATAATTATTATTATTTGTCAATGTAATTCTGTTCGACTGCCTTGGTCTGTAGACGGAAAGAGTACTAGGCAAATCGTGTCCGGAAATGTCGTCGTCCACACTATACCCGACCGGTGACCGGAAACAACACATAATACGCCAGACGCCTCGCGGGGCAGAGTTCCCTTCATCATCATCACGCATGGTTAACGGCGTCACACTGCCGACACTAGCTCCGCCCGCTGAAAAACTGCCCTGTGACGTTATTGTTGCACTGATGTCTCCTCGACCGCACTGATTACAGTAAAAGCTACTGTTGTTTGA
Source organism: Venustoraphidia nigricollis (assembly GCA_034508555.1). Classification (NCBI taxonomy): domain Eukaryota; kingdom Metazoa; phylum Arthropoda; class Insecta; order Raphidioptera; family Raphidiidae; genus Venustoraphidia; species Venustoraphidia nigricollis. The sequence goes on from JAVRKA010000020.1 coordinate 1,908,683, forward strand.
CTGCATAGTTATTTTTTTAGTTATTAATAAACGTATTTGTTACTTTTTGAACACGTTTTTATTAGCTTCACTTGTGTTTGTAACGAAATATTTGAACGTGAAATTCACCAACTTCAAAACGTCAGATTGAACTGAAATTTTGCACAGTTATCAAGGATCGATGACAATACAATAATTTAATAAGTTTGTTCCATTATCCTGACCAGGATAAAAAATAAAACTAAAAAATAAATAATAGTTAAAAAAACACGCTTTAAGTCTTTAATAGCAAGTCGGAATAAAAAGCAAAAAATATTTTATGAATTTTTTTAAATTAATTTTTTTACAATATATGAGAGATTTGCTGTCCTTGACAATTTCGCTGCCAAACCAAAATCTATCTGAGCAATGTCCAGTTGAGAAATTAATCAATTGTAAAATTTTAAAGATAAAATTAGTAAGTTATTCTAATCAGGAGATAACGTTACTTTTTATCAACAGTTTTATATCTCAATCTTGATTTTGTTCGAAAACACATGATTTTTTACCCACCCAGGTGTAATTTTTATTATTTGATACCTAATATTATTTAGAAATATTTTTTTCCTTTTTTGAAAATAAATTTTAAATTTTGGAAATATACTTTTTTATTAAGTTATATTTTTTACCGTCGAATCACAAAAAAGGGGTGTTATGTATCTGAGACGTATATGACCGAATAAAATTTAAAAAAAAAAACAAACAAACTTAATTAGTATCTAAAAAGAAAACTCAGTTTGTCACGTAATAATTGTTTAGTGTAAACTGTGTCTATGAGAAAAAGCACGGTATAAGTTCAGACGTCAAGGTTGACAGCTGTTATTTTAAATAATACCAGCGTTGCCAGATTTTTTTTCGGGCAAAGTGGGACTTTGAAACCTTTTGAACGGGATTCTTTCGTCGAAACACACACATACTAAAAAGACGTATATAATTACTCAGTAGATTTTAAATGCTTATCCTTTTATTTGAGTTTCAAATAAAGTTTACATGACAATAGATAGCCAAAATAGACATAAAAAAGGTATTTTAAAGAAAATTCGTAACTTTACTATACTAATAACAATAACTGTCTATAGTTTACCCTGTAGTTACGCAGTTGAATAATCCCCGAAAAGCGGAACTAAGTCTATCCCCCACGGGACATTTAATTGTGGGCTAAATGAAACCTACCCCACATGATACATAAAATAAAAAAAAAATCGATTACTTAATTTATCTCCTCTTTTAAGGTAGTTGTCGTGGTTAAGATACACCGTCAGAAAATTCTTAATTTTTGTATACTTATTAAGGACATGATAATACCCTGAAAATTTGAAATCGATCGACCGTATATAATCCGAGATAAATTCAATTAAAAATTGGATAATTAACATTGATTGTATACGATCTCTGTAGTTCTGAATCAGTTTCTTATTTATAAAAAAAGAACTAACTGTCAGAAACTTTCCAAAAACTGAGTCTTTCAATGCATTTGTTATGAGTTTAAAAAAAATAAGAAAAATTTTTTGACCGTCTACTTATTTATAATAACGGTTTAAAGTTCAACAATTTATAGAAAAGTGTACATGCATATGAATACTGTATGGGTTACGTTTCCACGGGTACAGTCTTGCGAACAAATTATGGATCACTTAGCTACAAGCTAGTATACTTTTGTGGCGCGTATAATCTATAACTTTTTGACAATATTGTACCACGACAACTACCTTAAGTATTATATAAATATTTTAAAATGTTAACTAGTCTAAAATATGGGTTAGTAAGCTGTATTACTATGCCAAATCTCAAATTTCTAAGTCGCATAGTTTCTGAGAACTTCGACAGTGACAGACGGACAGACACGTTAGTGATCTTATAAAGGTTTTGTTTTTTCAGTTGTGGTGCGGAATCCCAAAAAATAATTACTTTTGCATCAGTGGGTTCTACGCTAAGCAGGAATAGTAAGTTTATTTTTTATCAAAACGAATTTCACGTAACACATTGTTTTGTAAAAAAAAATAAATTTTATACATTTCAATGAAATCACCTCACGTCTATAAATTATAGCCGATAAGTATTTTTTTATCTTTAATTTCACACCGAAAACGACCGTTTAAGATTAACGTTAGTCATAATTATTATTATTAATTAACGAAGCAATTAATCCGAGTGTTTAGGTAATTTTATTTTATAAGTAATAATATTTAAGTAAAATCAATCAGCACACTCAAAACTTGACTGTAGAGACACATGTATTAAACATTTTTAACACACGGCTAAATTCTACATATTGATAAATTATCAGTGTTTTTATCATTTTATCAAAATCGTACAAATGTATAAAATTTATAAATAAACTGACAATTATAAAATAAAATACATACATACACTATACACACACAGACTGTTTACGCAAAAATTTTAATTTCATTTTTTCCCCTTTGAACCTAGTAACCAGCGTTGCCAGACGTCCCGATTTTGGCGGGACGTCCCGATTTTTAAATCAAAATTAAATGTCCCGCGCGAGACAGGCTCAGTCCCGCTTTTCGGGGATAACTCGACCGTGCGTAAATAATTATTCTCTTATTGTAAGTTGCGATTTGTAACACTCACTCCTCAGACTATTTTTTGAAACGCCATATTTTTCTAATGAATAAAACTTTTTTGATTTTGATTTCTGTTTTTTTTTTATTTTTTTTTATTCAGAAGACGAATAACACTCAACTATTTAACGATAGGGTAAATCTGATTTAAAATAACATATTTTTATTAAAATACATTTTCTATGGCTATTTTTGCTCTCTATTGTCACGTAAACGTAATTTGAACTCAAATAAAAAGATAAATATTTAAAAACTTCTGATTATATACGTTTTTTACTATGTCCCGCTTTCGACAAAAGAATCCCGCTTTTTTCACTCAAAAAGTTCCAAAATCCCGTCTTGGCAAAAAAAAATCTGGCAACGCTGCTTGTAACTGGAAACTTTAGACAGGGGGGAATCGATAGGAGAACACAACCTAACATATGTGTCGATTCACATGCTGGAAGCCTATTTAAAGTGGGCCTAATTGGATCATTTTAGGGATGAACTTAGGGTTTTAAAATTGTATTGGAGCCCAAAAACACCGAAAAAATTCTCGGAATTGATTAAAAATTGAAAGTTAACCCTATAGTGGCAATGAAAACGTGTCCCTAAAATTTAAATAAAAATCGGTCCAACAGGAGCGGACTTACAAATTTTATGAAAACTTATTTACTGAAGAGTGTATTTAATTTGGTGTAGATGTTCGATTGATAATAATGTTATGGTCAGGGGTGTATTAAGGAGTTAATTTTTTTTATTTTGCCTAAAAACTAACTTAAGTTCACATAATAAAGTCACACTGCCTGTATTAGTAGATTTTTTACATACGCTTGTAGATGGTAAAGTCAATTTCACTCGTCAACGCCATCTGTCGTCAAACACGGGTAGGTACTTTATTAAACAGCCCTCGTATATAGAAGTGTTAAAGTGGGACTTAATACTTAAGTGTTAACCACAAACTACACACTAGCCGTATTTATTATACGTTTCTTACGTAATTTAAGCTAGAGATGGGAAAAACGGGTCTTTTTAGTGATCTGCATCTTTGCATCTGGATCCCGTATGTGAGCCGGCTCACTGAACCGGTTCAAAAAAAGCCGAGTTTCAATATGTTACTGCAGTCTGCCACTGAGTTACCTAGTTCAGTCAATCATATCACGACCTGTATAGAATCAAGAATACATAGCCAAACATGTGATGCATGAGTCATTTGAGCTGACAGATGCATCAAAGCAAGAACTGATACGTAAGTGTAAAATGTGCTTCTGTGTGTTAAGTGTTTCACTGAGTTATACGGATCCGTTGATCCGGCGGCTCAAAAAAAAGTGAGTCGGCTCTCACGGATCTGAGTTACCCAACTCTAATTTAAGCACTGATGGAACTTTATTTTGAAATTGATCATTTTAATAAAATGGGTGGTGCAATCATCGCCTGGTCTAACATTTAATAATACTAAAATAATAAGCACCAATAAAGTAAATATTTTTGTAATTAACAAGTTGTGAATATAAGTTCGCATAAGTTGTTCTTTTAAAAGTTTTATTTATTTCACAAGTCGTGACGGAGGAACTTTGTTAACAGTATTCACGTTTCTTAACTCTGGAATACCTACAGGTATAATAAATCCTAATTAGGGAAGATACCTGAGCAGATACACGTGAATTATTTATGTAATATATACTGTTCAAGGTGGGTTGTCTAAGCTGCAGGGAGTTTAAAAATAATTAGTTTTAAAGAACGACCTGCTGGCAAATGAAATAAGGAGTACAAATGCTATCTACAAGAACCCCCTGCCATCTTAATTTCAAATCCCTTGTCTAAAAACGGTTAAAATTCTCCCGACGCTATTTAAAGTTAGAGGGTTCGGGTAAACGCCGTTTTCAGTATGTAAAGTTTTCTCCTCACACAACTCGACTTAAAATACTTGACTAACCTTGAAAATCACACACACTACCATTAAAAAAAATATTTAAACCATGTGACAATGTAATAGACTCTCTGTAACAGTGTCTCTTACAAATAAATATTCATATTCATAATATAAAAATAATAAAGTACTAGCGGTACCCGTGCGAATAATTCGCACTAAAATTCGTTTCTAATTACTCACACTCTTTATAACTTTCTTCTTTTTGTTGTATTACATTACGAAGTTCAGTGACAGTTCAAGAAAATATTTTTCTAAAACTGTCATACAGAGGCGCAAGTATTATTATTGTCTACTAGAATCCGTTTATTTTTCATTGTTTAGTTTATTTCATTGTTTAGTTTTCATTGTTTTAGTTTATCTGTTTTGTATTTATTTCGTTTGTTGAAAATAAATCAGTTTTAAACCACCACAAAGAACAGTTTTGTTACAATATAGATCACCCACGCACTCAAAGTATGTTCCGCGGGGCCCTGGAGCTCCACCGAAATACTATAAGTCTAAAGAACAAAACACCGACATTAAACAGTTGGTAAAAAAAAAACCCTGGTCGCAGTGCCAAAACCCTGCCGACAATATAGTGTATTTGCTAATACAGGCAGTGTGGCTTTATTATGCGAACTTAAATTGGTTTTTGGGCAAAATAAAAAATTTAACTCCTTAATACACCCCTTAAGATAACATTTTTTTTCTTAATTGCAATATTATTATCAATCGAACTTCTATACCAAGTTATACCTATACACCTTTCAGTAAATAATTCACTGTCTGCAAACTAGTGTTTTCGTAAAATTTTTAAATCCGGTCCTGTAGGGCCGATTTTATTAAAAGTTTAGGGACACTTTTTAATTATTACCAGAGGGTTAAATTTCAATTTTGAAATGATTCGGAGAATTTTTTCGGTATTTTGGGACCCAAAAACATTTTTCAACCAAATTAAGTTAAAATCAATTAACTCTTTCGAAAGTTATTGCCCGCACATATATAAATATATATATATATATAATATATATATATATATATATATATATATATATATATATATATATATATATATATATATATATATATATATATATATATATTTATATATATATATATACATATATATATATATATACATATATATATAAACATTTTTAAAAATGGTGCCAAAGTGTTTAGGAGGTTATGAAACGTCGAGAAATTTTGGTCCGACCCCTAGGTCCCGACATCCGACCGATGCCAATAGTGTATGTTGCCATATGGCAAATACACTAAAAACAATTTCATACCTCCAATTAAATGGAAGCAATTTTATCAATTTACAGTGGAATTAATACAGTGTTATATAAAGAATGAACATAGAATCAGGTTTTACTTATTTTAGAGCTCCGTAATATATTTGAAAAGGGTTCCGTCATCAAGAAAGTTTAAGAACTTACGACAGATTATTTTGTAAAAATCTGGGAACTTTTGATATTTTTACCACACCAAAAATATTTCGTACCTCAGGTTTTTAAATATTATCTTTTCATGGCAATATTTGTCATACGATTAAACAAAATAAAACGTGTATAAATTATACTTCCCACTGTTGCGTATTTTATTATTTATTGATTTACCTATGTATTTATATAACAAATAAATTCACATGTCTTTGTGAATTTTGACGCCAAATACAAAAAAATATGAAAGAAAATATAGTGCCAAATTATAATTTTATAGTATACATCAGAATGGACGCATCAAATATAGTCGAATGAAAAATATTTTGAAAATAGCAAATATGTTACAATTTTATACATTAGACTGATTTTCTTTCAATAGATACAAAACATTTTGAGAACTTTCGATAAAAATATTTCAAAGCAATAAAAAACAACACCTAAATAATGAACGTGCATCACCAAAAAAAAAAACATGTTGGTATTTTTCACAAGGTCGGAAACTTTTTAACACCGTAATGTGCCCTATTAATAGGAAAGCTATTAAGCATTTTTGGGTAGGTATTTGAGGCACTGTGAAAATATGTAGAGTTCGGAAAATTATATCATTACAATTCTCTAAAAAATTAAATCAAAACTACAGTACAAAAAAAAAAAAATAATCGCAAAGTGTCAAAAATCATGTTATTTACTCGTAAATAGAAACACAGGCTAGAATGGAGATAAGAAACCTTAAATTTTGGTACATTTTTCTAAAAATTTATTTAGAAACATTTGACCCACTGTGACATTAATATTTGGAAACGACCATTTTAAGTGCTACACTAGCCTATTATGCTTTATATCATATTAAACTACACAGTTTTCTTAAACGTTGAGTGTAACTATAGTGCAATGGCGACAGTAAAATAAATGTAACTGATAATAATATGATATTATATCTGTTATTAGTCCATCAATAACTCTTTAGTAATATCCGAATACAAAAACACAGACCTAGCTGAAGGGAAGCGGGACTTAACCGACTTCACCGGTTTTTAAATTTTTGTGGAATGCTTGAGGCATTTTAAAATTTTAAAACCTTGAAATTTAGTATTTAAGGAGTTGAAAAATAAAAAAACCCGGGTCGCAGTGCCAAAACCCTGCCGACAATATTGTGTATTTGCTTATACAGGCAGTGTGGCTTTATTATGCGAACTTTAGTTGGTTTCTGGGCAAAATAAAAAATTAGACTCCTTAATACACCCCTTAAAATAACATTTTTTTTCTTAACTGCAATATTATTATCAATTTAACGTCTACACCGAATTAAATACACCCTTCAATAAATAAGTCACTATCTACAAATTGGTGTTTTCAAAAAATGGGTAAGTCCGGTCCTGTTGGGCCGATTTTATTAAAATTTTAGAGACACTTTTTAATTGCTACTAACGGGTTAAATGTCAATTTTGAAATGATTCTGAGAATTTTTTCGGTATTTTGGGGCCCAAAAACATTTTTCAACCCCTAAAAACTACCCTTAAAATGGCGTTGATGGATTTCAATACGTGGGCCAAATTTCGTTAAAATCAATTAACTCTTTCGAAAGTTATTGCCCGTAAATATATATATATATATATACGTATATAAATATATATATATACGTATACAAATATATATATATATATATATACATATATATAAACATTTTTAAAAATGGTGCCAAAGTGTTTAGGAGGTTATGAAACGTCGAGAAATTTTGGTCCGACCCCTAGGTCCCGCCATCCGACCAACGCCAATAGTGTATGTTGCCATATGGCAAATACACTAAAAAAGCCAGATTGTTTAATCGGGTCCAAAACTTAGCCATTTATATTTTTTAGGACTTAAAAAATATATTTGAGACACGTTGAAATTTAAACAGAATAATATTGGTAACTAAAAATAAATATATCGTTTCGGTGGGACATTTTACTTGTCAGGCGATCAATATGTTTGATAAACCAGCTGAGTCGGTTAAGCCTCGCTACCCTTCAGCCCGGTCTGTTTTTGTGTTCGGATATTACTAAAGAGTTACGGTACAAATTTTCACAGTGCCTCAAATACCTACCCAAAAATGTTAATAGCTCTTGGGTTATGGCACGTTTGGCGAAATCAGAATTCAAATATCATTAACCCTTTCAGGACCATAAGATTGTAGGAGCGAAAGAAACCATTTTTTTACAATTTAGGATGATTCAATTTTCAGTGATCATAATCAAAGAATGACGGTTCAGATGAAAAGATACGTTCAGGAAATAATAAATGTAAAATGACACCCACTAGTTTCTTAGTTATTCACTTCTTTTAAATTTTTTGTTTGGGACAAATGTGTCCCCGTAGTCGTTAAAGAGTTAAAGGAAAAATGTCTGACGAAGTAATTTCAAAACATTGTAAAAAATGGTAAATATTACTCACTTTGAAATCCATCACTTTACAGAGGATGCTCGTATCATTGGACAAACACATAACCCACTCTAGAAACTCGAATAGTTTCCACTAACTTAATACTCCAACTGTTTACATCAGTCGATTGCGCTTTCCGTTTAATGAAACAAATTATGACGCTGCCGATTAAATAATAGCTATATCAAATTATAAATTATAACTGTACAGATAAGCGATATAACAATGTGTTAGAATATTAACGACCTGTCACAACTCACATGCGATTCTTGCGCATCCACGATCGTTGATCGTTACAATGTTGGTATTAACGACACCTCATGATCACTCAAAAACATAACCGCATACCTAATATATAAAAATATTATATAAAAAACTTTTTAACCAACTTCAAAAAAAAGGAGGAGAGGTTTTCAAATCGGTATGTTTGTGCACCGATATTTTCGTAAATTGTAAACCGATTTGAAAAATTTCAATGCCATTTTGTACAGAATGCTATCGGATTGGTAGCATACAGTTTTTATTAAAATCGGTTCATTTAAATGACACAAAAAAACATATTTTTTATAGGAATGCTACCTCATATCGCTAGCATTTGTGAGCCGATTTTGATGATGGTTCTTTTCCTATTTAATGGAGCATACCTTCAGGGTGATCCCAGATACATTTTACTTAAATCGGTTCAGAAGTTTTTTATTATAATTTATAAACAAATCAGCTACAAAATATGTATTATTAATAAAAATGTGCGAAGTCAAATCCACTAAAAAGTAAAAAATAAAAAACTTTAAAAAAAATATTTTAACCTCCTTCAAAAAAGTCACTAAACAGATGAAAATAATGAAATTTTGAGATCGGAGCCAATTTCATTACTAAAACTTTTCATTACATATCTATTTTTATTAAATTAGTGCCGACTTCAAAATTTCATTATTTTCATCTTTTTAGTGACTTTTTTGAAGGAGGTTAATATTTTTTTATATAAAGACAAGCTTTTATGACAGTGTACTAAAAAGGATAAAAATAATTTTTAATAATTCAAGTTCATAATTATAAAAAACGTGGGCCGTGACTATAATAGAGCTTACAACCCACGCTTTTATAATTATGAACTTATTATACAATATAATAGTGAAAATCTGCAATAAATTACCATCTGATATTTTAAACTTAAAAAATAAAAAATTAAAATCTATACTGAAAAACATTTTTCTTAATAAAGTAATATACAGTTTAGAAGAATACTATAGTATGAATTTTAACGAAATTTAAATTTTATTATATTTGATATTTTCGTATTGTTTTACAATTTTATTGTGCTCATTGCCAATTGTTTTTAAACTGTTTTAAACTGTTTGTGTAGATGTTTTAATATTTATTATTCTAAAGCTTTTATCTGTAGATAATATGTTCCTCTTGACGCTGTTTACGCTGTAATTGGCACAAATGAATAAAGGAAAATTATTATTATTATTAAAAAATATTTTTATCCTTTTTAGTACACTGCAATAAAAGCTTGTGTTTATAAAAGTTTTTTATCTACTATTTTTATATAATAAGTATGCGGTTCTGTTTTTGAGTGATCGCAATGGCGGCTCACAGTGTATTGATGACTGGTGTTCTCCCTTCTTTTATGGTCAGCATGTTAGTGTTCTCTGTTCTCGGTCTTTGTTCGCTCTTCCATGGTTGGTCGTTCCGCTCATTGGTTTTGTATGTCGTCGTGCCAGGTTATACTTAGAAAATAGATTAAGGCCTTCTCATTTTCAGTTGAAATTCTGCGTGTGTTTTTGTATTTCTATGGTTTCCCTATACATGCGCAAATAGTAGACGAAACGGCAGGTAGAAATATCAATGGACTACAGTCTACAAGCCCGGAAATCAAGAAGATTATCAATTGACAATGTTTAAAGTATCGGTTATACTTTCTAGCAAGATGTGATTGCGTTAAGATAAGATTTCTCTTTGCTGTTTGCGCTGTTGAAGTCAGGAGAAAATTATCCGTGACATCCAGCAATAATTGACAATCAGTAGCTACTATGTGCCAATGATAACGTAATAAGAGACAAAAATTCAGGAAAACTTTTGCTTGTCGTATAAAAATATTCCGACGCATCACAAAGAAAGAAAGTGTCAAGTCAGATGTATAAGAATATTTGTGGGTTTTTTCAAAATAATTACGATTCGTTAAAACCGATTTTTAAAGAATCACATTTAAAACAATTAACATTTATAACAAATAAATGGAGAACAAAGCAACAAAAATGATAATTACAAAAAAACAAAACAATTATGTTCATTTTGTTTATTTTATGCCGCCATCAGTACATTATCAACATCATCGATGCATTTTTCAATAGTTTAAATTCTTATAAAAAACAATTAGGTGAAGTGATTATCTGTACATTCGATTAAAAGAAAAAGCCGCTATTTGTCAAGTTTCCTATTTGTTGCAATATTTTTTTAATTTCTATTTACTTAGCATATAAACACGTAGCCTTCATAAAAGATGATACTTCCACATAACCATTGACATTGTGTTCTATTAGAAAATAGATGACCACCATTTACCTGTTTTATTATTTACTAGCGGTTTACCCGCCACTTCGTCCACGGACCAAGTGGTATAGATTGTACCCGAGGTTATCTACACTAATATTATAAAGAGGAAAGATTTGTATTTTTGTGTGTGTGTATGTTTGTAATGAATAAACTCAAAAACTACTGTACCGATTTAAAAAATTCTTTCACTATTAGAAAGCTACATTCACCCTGAGTAACATAGGCTATACTTATTGCTAGAAAATATTAGGGATCTTTACTCAAACTTTAGTAACGTAACCCAAGGTGTAGAAAAATGCCATAAAACATCTTTCGTCGCATGCGCTGCGGAAACGATTGATGATAGAACAAAAGTATGTTCTACAATATTAAAGAACATATCAATAACTACAAAAAAAATCGCGATACTATATGTCCAACTATTATCGTTATGTCACAATAACCACTTTTTACATTTTAATAATCTATGTATATAGATAAATGACGATGTATATGTCATCTATGGACTCTAAACGGGTAGACCATTTTTGATGAAATTTTCAGACAATCTTTAGATTAGCCCAGCGGATGATCTTCTGAAATTTGGTAGCGATCGGATCAACAGAACTTTTTAAATTTCTTTTTGGGAAATAAGATTTTTCTTCGATTTTTGAACATTCACAAATAAAAGCGATTGAATTCGCGCAAATTCAATACACGTTGAGAATTTAATGATAATGATTCTCATCTTTTATGGCCTGTATATTACATTTACACCAGGGCGAAGCCGGACTGGGCCGCTAGTTTTATATAAAATCCATCCCCACCCCGTTCAGGTAGATGTGTTTAAAAAACAGTCAAACACGTATTTCTTTATTTTCTAAGAAGAGTATTTCTCCCTAGTCTCACGTTTTTAGTTTAAGCAGTTTCAGAAATACAGAGTATCCTTTATGAATGCTCCCCCCTTAATCCCCTAAGGCTTATTTTTGAGATAAAATGTAGCTTAGATCACTCCTGGCATAGCCCTTTACCTATCTGTGAAGTGCCATCAAAATCGGTTCAGCCGTTTTGAGAATTAGCCCGAACAAGGACAGCAGCCCATAGTTTTTAAATTTTATACCAGTAACCCCAAATATTTTCGGAATAAAAAGTAGTCTAAAATAATCTTTGAAAAGTCTTCTACTTGTAAAAGAAAGTTTCGTTCAAATCGAACAAACAGACAGATAGACGACACTTCAATTTTATTTATTCATTGTTCATTCACAATATGAATCTGCAGCGAAAAAAAAGAACTTTTTGAATAGGTAAAAATAGTTCTAAGACAACACATAGAAAGGATGTCGCTAGGATGTAGACAGCAATATTGCACTGATTCTTTCAGAAAGCAACTTTTCACATCGATTCGAGGCATGCAATAGTGATATTATGACGTCATCACGGTAAAACGTGAACAAATGAACGACGTGCGAACTAAGATTTCGTTTGTTCGTTAGGTTACTTCAAAACAAAAATATAATTTTTACGATTACTAAATACCGTGTCATATGAAGATTTACTGTAAACAATAAATGCATTTTCTTAGTAGCAAATATTTTAACATTGTTATTTATTATCTTTGTATATAATGTGCATTTATAGATTAAAAATTTAGATATAAATTATGGTACTTAGAACTACACGAGGTATTTTTTTAAAATCATTTTTGAAATAAAACAAACTTTTTTAAACGCAGTAGTGATTACGATCTATGGAAAATCGTGACGACGTTAAGAAGTGAAAGAACAATAGTATTAGTATCTACAGGGGAATTAGTAAGCTCGATAACAGATGGCAGTAAAAAATAAATGAAAAGGCGTTTTCTATGTTTCTATAACTTGTCATAGATGGCGCTTCTTTAAAATGTACAATTTTTTCAATTAAAAATATCAAATTTACAGAACGACTTATACGCATACCTGCTCTCTTTAAAAGCAATAACAAACAATAGATAGTTTATACGTATTTATATGAAGATAAAAATTAATTAAAAAGTCTGCGTAAAAACAGTGAATTATATGCTCCGGTAGGATTAATTCTGTCAAAAAGATCAATAAGCAATAATTCATTTTTATCACTGTATAGTGTTTACCAGGGGTACTCAGACTTATAATGGCGACATTCTACTACAAAATATTCATGCGACAAATGGCGACTAGGTCATATTTGCGGGAAAAAAATATGCATTAGAATTTTGTTGGTGATATATTTGTATACCTAAATAAGCGCAATTAAGTACACCTATTATTAGATAGATGGCAGTGTGACCCGTAGGTAAGTGACCGTTGTGCCGACGAATCGTGATTATTTTGTAGTCTTTCAAGGAAATGCAGATTTTTTTCCGTGATCGACTCCAACAGCTCTCGTGATCGATCGGTCGGTCGCAATCGACTGTTTGAGCACCCCTGGTGTGTACGATTTACAGTATTATATATATCTATACTTCATATAGATAAAAAGCATACAGGTGTTCCTGAATTAATGATGTAAAAATGATCAAAACGAGGGGGGTCGTCTTGCTAAATTAAAATTCACTACAACCCAGTCATTCTTACTCGCCAAATATACATTTCAGTATACATGATATATTAGAATTACATGTTTATTTCAAACAGTCGTTTGTGGTCTGTTGTGACGTAATCTGATTCGAGTAGTCTATCCAACAGTGGTATTACGACGTCATCACGGTAAATCATGAACCAATTAACGACGTGCGTTAGATTGTTCGTCCGAATACGTTATGTTTAACGCAAATGGAGTAAAGAGAAAAATCCGAAAACCGTAAATTTGTAGTTACATTACAAAAAAAAAAAATCCACTGTATACGAGCGACATCGAGCGGAATAACTTAAATAAAAACCCGGGTCGCAGTGCCAAAACCCTGCCGACAATATAGTGTATTTGCTTGTATAGGGCCGTGTGGTTTTATACTTTTATTATGTGAAATTAAGTTTGTTTTTTGGCAAAATAAAAAATTTAACTCCTTAATACACTCCTTAAAATAACATTTTTTTCTTAATTGTAATATTATTAACAATCTAACGTCTACACCGAATTAAATACACCCTTCAATAAAATAAGTCACTATCTGCAAACTAGTGTTTTAATAAAATTTGTAAATCCGACCCTGTCGGGCCGATTTTATTATAATTTTGGGGACACTTTTTAATTACTACCAGAGGGTTAAATTTCAATTTTGAAACGATTCGGAGAATTTTTTCGGTATTTTGGGGCCCAAAAACATTTTTCAACCCCTAAAAACTACCCTTAAAAAGGCCCGTTTGGGCCCATTTTAAATAGGGTTCTTGCGGTGGTGGATTCCAACATGCGGACAAAATTTCGTTAAAATCAATTAACTCTTTCGAAAGTTATTGCCCGCACATATATATATATATATATATATATATATATATATATATATATATATATATAAATATATATATATATACATATATATATAAACATTTTTAAAAATGGTGCCAAAGTGTTTAGGAGGTTATGAAACGTCGAGAAATTTTGGTCCGGCCCCTAGGTCCCGCCATCCGACCGACGCCAATAGTGTATGTTGCCATATGGCAAATACACTAAAAATAAAATAAGGTTAATAAATATTGAACGTTGGTACGGAACTCTTTGTGTGGGAGCCCGACTCGTATTTGGCCAGTTTATTCGATAATTGATTACTAGACTTAAAACTAAACGTATATATAAAAAAAATGGCTGTCAATTAGGCGACAGGACCATCCATATACAAAAATATTGACATTTTTACATATTATTATAAAATTTCTTTTAACGTGTGGTGTTGTTCTATGTGCACTTTTTAATAAATTTAACATCACATAAGTTAAAGCGCTGTTAATTCTAATATCGAGCAAACAGAATAGCGCCATTAATTTGCATCAAGAAACGACAAAATATATAATATATAATATTTGTTTTTATGACTCACCGTAAGATCAAGCAATTCTTCTTCTGGAGTGAGTGCAAGAGAAGACTTTCGATGTCCTCCGAGCCTCGAAGAAGGAAGTGCTCCTCCTAGAACAATAGATCAAGCATGTTATAAAATACGTATTTTTAAATTGCAAAAATATCGATTCAAGATACACGTTGATATCGACGAAGGGTTATTTTATTGATCATTTTCCTATAGTAGTGTTGGGTCTTTTTGAGACATTATTAATACTCAGCATTGTCGACCACAATCTTGTTTTGTTTTGAGTTTCTATTAGCAACGTTTAAGAAACAAACAAGTATAATATAATTTTCAACCTCGTTGTGATCAGACGTATTTAGATTTCGTCTTGATTAAATCAAATTTTATTGTTTTATTAATTTATTTTTTTATTTTATAATATTAGATCAATTATGATCTTTATAGTACTCGCTGATATCTTTCAGTTTTTTTGGTACTTTGGGCATCATCCAACGTTCCAAAAAAGTGGAACATTCAAATAACTTATGCCAGTGAATAAGTCGTACATATAGTCTGTTATTTTTTATTTTTTTTGTGAGGAAGCTGATCTGGTTATATTGGTTACTGTTTTGTTGCAAGTGAACATTTTTTGAAAATATTTACCTTGAAGTTTATGTAAGTTTTAAGTTAGACTTTAGTGATTTTAAAAACTATATCTATTGAAAATGACTTGAGGTTTAAAAATGTTATGACATGGTAATTATACATTAAAAAACGGACTATAAGTACCAACCGCCGTTTTTTGGGCAGTTACCTTAGTATTATTATTCAGAAAGTTAGAAATCTAAGGATTAAAATATGTTATCCATAAAGGTGCCCATACATTAGCGTACATGTGCGTCATACATGTATGTTATTCATGCTTGCGCGTTGATATTTGCCGGTGTGTGGCCGAAAAATCGCGAACATGTGCGTCGCACAAGTTTTCTGGTTTCATTCATGAACGCGCAAACATGAACGTGCATACAAGTATGTCGGTGTATGGACAAGTATCACGTTAATTCTCATACAATTTGAGTAGTGTCTCGCGTTTATTTTAAATTTCAGTTTCATAATGGCTGATTATTATAGAAAGAAATCGTCCTCACTGCTCATCGTGCACTTTCAAACTGACTTGTATGACAAGCTAGTGTGTAGGTGTGTGGCGTAGTGCTTTTGTCATACATGTACGTCACGCTTGCATGCCATACATGCACGATGTACATGTACGCTAATGTATGGGCACCTTAAACCAGAAAACTTGTGCGACGCACATGTTCGCGATTTTTCGGCCACACACCGGCAAATATCAACGCGCAAGCATGAATGACATACATGTATGACGCACATGTACGCTAATGTATGGGCACCTTAACGGTGGTACCTACCTACATTTTATATTCCATATTTAAAAAAAAAAAACAATATAAAACTTCAAAGATTCAAACAAGTATAATTCTTCTTTTATATTAGCTAAATACCTCGTATAATGAAAAAAGCGATGCTTCGTTTTCAGGTTTGCTTGAATAATAATAAACAGTTTGTTTATGGATTATTACATACTTTAAAAAGTTCTTATATTTTTCTTTGAAAGAATTTTAAATTTGTATAAAACAGATCGCTGTTATATCCCAAAGGAGTTGATCAACTGTTATTAAAAAAGTGGGTGCGTGTAATCATGTACGCGTGTTTGAAGTTATACTTCTTTGGTGTGATTAAAAACTAATTTTTAATATAGGTATATGCAAATAATTTCTTAAAATAAAATCTTCAAAAAGTTAAAGAACAATACTTTAAAAACATTAACCACAAATATTTGAAAACACTTTCAAAATTTTACCCTCCATAGTTTTTATTTTTATCATGGCTCTACTAATTATACTGACGGAGTATACAGGTGCGTGGGAGGGGATTTATTAAAGGACGGGTATAAAGCATTGATACTAAGTACGAATGGTGTCGATTTTTGATTGGCCGCCGCATTGTGCTGCATAAAAAACAATTTTTTTTACACCATACTGGTGTAGCCCCCTCCCCCAATTGTTATGCTACTGGAAATGACAGAGACCTATAAATACAACGCGTGTGGGGCGCGACAGGCATTCAGTCAGTTGCTTGCATGCTACAGTGAGAGCACATTCAGTGGTTGCGTCACGACAGACATAAATAATCAGTTAGTTTCATAAATACTAATGCGATAGTACATAAATGTGTGTGTGTTATAGCAGTGTTTTGTGTATATTAGTTATTGTTGAATTATTATTTACTAGAATCCATTTTTTTTTCATTTATTTAGCCCATTTATCTTCCTTATAGAGAAAGAATTTTTGCAGAATGTTGACGAATAAGTCTACAATCAGTTGACAGCCGAAGTTCTATTTTTGGCTTAAATTCAGAGCGTTCCCACAGCCTTAAATCGGCCAGCTGTAATAAAAGATTATAGTCGTTTAATATATTACGACAAAAACCACTGTTCGAGCGCTGGATACACTATGACTCTTCACAATGGCCGCAATTCTCTATGTAATAAATTAGAGATCGGTGATACAACCTACACAAGAACGTTGGCTTTCAGAAGGAAATTGTGTTTTGTGTGGTACAAATACAAGTAATTAGCTATCTACTTGTTATGTACGACTAATGAAGCAAAATACACCAACTGCACCTAATGAATTGTGAATTTAATTTAAATTCATGTTATTAAATCCCTAACAATCAATTCTGTAATCCACTTTTAGACTGTCACCATCTCACTTTGTCTGTTTAAGGCTGTCGGAACGCTTTGAATTTTTATCACACTACGAGGCTAAAAGATGCTGTTGCAAGTCAGTTGATTACTCTAAATTTTGGAAATATTTTGAAGATTTAAAAAACTTTTTCGAAAAAGGAAGAGTCACTTTAGGTTTATGATGGAACACTTTTGCGAAATAAGTACGAATAAGGTCGTAGAGTGACATTGAAAACGTGTGTTTTTTGGCACAATTAATGCCAACTTTTTTCTAGTGAATCGTACGTAAATTACAAAAGTAGTCCATTAGAGACCTAGAATTGTCTCTTATCTTCAATATAGAGAAAGAATGTTTGCAAAATGTTGACGAATCAGTCTACAATGAGTTATCAGCCGAAGCCCTATTTTTGGCTTAAATTCAGAGTGTTCCGACAGCCTAGTTTGAGAATTAAACGACAGCACATCAGTGATGTTTAAATTGATTCTTTTTTTTAACAGCGTGTAGAAATCACATATATAGACAAATATTTCAAGTAACTTTTTTATTGAAACTCAAAAATAAAAGAGAAACAGGCTGTCAAAACTTAATTAAATTTTATTAGTGTATTTGCCATATGGCAACATACACTATTGGCTTCGGTCGGATGGCGGGACGTAGGGGTCGGACCAAAATTTCTCGGCGTTTCATAGCCTCCTGAATACATTGGCACCATTTATAACTTTCGAAGGAGTTAATTAATTTTAACGAAATTTGGCACACATGTTGGAATCCATCACCGCACGAAGCCTATTTAAAATGGGCCCAATCGGGTCATTTTAAGGGTGGTTTTTAGGGGTTGAAAAAATTATCAGAATCGTTTCAAAATTGAAATTTAACCCTTTAATAGCAATTAAAAAGTGCTTCTAAAATTTTAATAAAATCGGCCCGACAGGACCGGATATACAAATTTTTTGGAAACACTAGTTTGCAGATAGTGAGTTATGTACTGAATGGTGTTTTTAATTTTGGTGTAGACGTTCGATCGGCAATATAATGCAATTAAGAAAAAAATGCAATTTTAAGGGGTGTATTAAGGAGTTAATTTTTTTATTTTGCCCAACAATCACCTTAAGTTCACATAATAAAGCCACAAGGCCTGCATTAACAAATACACTATATTGTCGGCAGGGTTTCGGCACTGCGACCCGGGTTTTTTAAATTTTGAAGTCGGTCTTGGCGTTATGTTATGTCAATAAGGAAATTTCGCTCATCGCAAAATACCCTCCACAGTCAGGTAATAAAAACTCCCTGTGAGTGCATCTGAGGAGTGCAACAATTAATAGATTCTCTGATAGTTGACTGTAGTATCGGAATACTAAACACGGCAGAAAAAAAATATATACACGTCAAATATGGTAAAGGCAGTTATTTATTATTGTGACTATCTCGTTCCATTAATAAAGGTATTCGCTCACACTAGCTAGTTTTTGTTTGTCTGTCTGCTGATTTCATTAAAATTTCATTCATAATTTACCATAAATGATACATACCGTCCGATATTCTACTGTTTATCTTCGATCCCATATTTGCATGGAATTATTAGTGTAGGTATTTGCCATATGGCAACATACACTATTGGCATCGGTTGGATGGAGGGACCTAGGGGTCGGACCAAAATTTCTCGACGTTTCATAACCTCCTAAACACTTTGGCACCATTTTTGAAAATGTTTATATATATATGTATATATATATATATATATATATATATATATATATATATATGTGTGCGGGCAATAACTTTCGAAAGAGTCAATTGATTTTAACGAAATTTGGCCCACGTGTTGAAGTCCATCATCGCAAGAAGCCTATTTAAAATGGGCGTAATCGAGGCATTTTAAGGGTAGTTTTTAGGGGTTGAAAAATGTTTTTGGGCCCCAAAATACCGAAAAAATTTTCAGAATCGTTTCAAAATTGGCATTTAACCCTTTAGTAGTAATTAAAAAGTGTCCATAAAATTTTAATAAAATCGGCCCGACAGGACCGGACTTACCAATTTTATGAAAACACTAGTTTGCAGACAGTGAATTATTTACTGAAAGTTGTATATAATTTGGTATAGAGGTTCGATTAATAACAATATTGCAATTAAGAAAAAAAATGTTATTTTAAGGGGTGTATTAAGGAGTCAAATTTTTAATTTTGCACAAAAACTAACTTAAGTTCCCGTAATAAAGCCACACTGCCTGTATAAGCAAACACACTATATTGTCGGCAGGGTTTTGGCACTGCGACCCGGGTTTTTTTTTATTGTACGGAACGAAATGATTGTACGCCAATTTGAACAAAACTCTAAGAGGAGGTGGGTAAAAATCCGCCTTTTTACGCCCATTATAGAGTAAGACCCCGCTTAACGCTGGAGATACGTTCCAAAAGTTCCTGCGCTATACGAAACGACGTCATCTTAATACGAAGGTAATAGGCGTAAGTGAAACAGAATCGAGAATAAGAAAAGTTGTTAGTTTTTATTGTTTAATTTCGTAACATCTATTGTTAAATATTTTTTATCACATTAATTATAGATTTATTAATTGCTAGTATCGATTTTTGATCATAACCCATAGTTCAGAAAGGAGTAATAAACACAATAATTAAAATTTATAATAAAATTCCGTTGGAAATAAAAAAACTGCTTCTACACAAATTCAAAATTCAATTAAAAAACATGCTGTGTGATTAATGTCACTATAATATAAATGATTTTTTGTAACTTTTCTTTCATATAGACAATTTTCTATGTTCTTCTTTGTTCCAAACAGGAAATAAATATATTCTATTCTATTCTATGAAAATCATATAAAAGTTCGAGGAAGAAGTTATGTTTGTGGTGAAAAAGGTTCCTCATTTGACATATTTTGTGTTTGATGAGCAAGTTTACCTTTTTTTTGTTTCCTTCAGCAAGCTGTTGTCGGTAGCAAGATATTGCATCAATGATACTCCGTCTTGCCTTTGAACTTCTATCAACATTTGAATCATTTTGTATAAACTGATCCATAATTTACGTTATAGTTCATTAACCTCAAATTCGTATAAAAATGATTAGTAATTTCAAACCCTTACCATTGAGAGTTTCGGGTACGATTGGTGTAGATGTCGTTGGGGTTGCAGCATCTGTTGGAGGCAAAGGATGCGTTGCGAGTGGGAACTCTTGTTGAGTTGAGGTGCCCGGTGTTGCACCTTCCCCCACAAGGACAATCATGTTTGTTAAAACATTTGTACCAACGATCAACTTCGACACAACACATTTACGCACATTTCGTCACAAAACACAAATAAACTTATAATTTTACGAAAATCACTTTATAATTATTATAATACGTTTCATTTTAAAGTTTTACACTTTTTATTTTTTTTATTATACAATTTTAATGTAGCGATAATACGTTATATTCTTTACTTCAAAGTTAAATATTTTATTTCCATTATCATAGACATATATGGATTCTGCAGCAGTATAAAATTATGCTACTAAATTGTATCTTATTACATAATAATTAGATAAATATATTCTGCAACCTTAGTTGCTATACTGTTCACAAAATACTACAACAATATTATGTTGTTGTTAAGTTCTCTTTACGTTTGTAGCGGATTCTTGTCTTTAGTTATAATTGTAACTGATTTGAAATAAACCTACGTTAGATAAATAAAACTTTTTATAAATAAAAATATCAACCTCCTTCAAAAAAGTCACTAAAAAGATGAAAATAATGAAATTTTGAGGTCGGAGCTAATTTAATTACAAAAACTTTTAATTACATATCTACTTTTATTAAATAGGCGCCGACCTCAAAATTTCATTATTTTCATCTTTTTAGTGATTTTTCTTGTAATGAAATTAGCTCCGACCTCAAAATTTCATTATTTTCATCTTTTTAGTGACTTTTTTGAAGGAGGTTGATATTATTATTTTAAAAAAAGTTTATTTTATTTTTTACTTTTTAGTGAATTTGATTTCGCACATTTTTAAAAACTATTGAACCGATTTAAGTAAAATTTATGTGGGATCACCCTGAAGATGTGCCCTATTAAATAAGAAAAGAATCATCATAATCGCTTTATGAGGTAGCATACATTAAAAAATATGTTTTTTTGACGTCATTTAAAAACGGATGAACCGATTTTAATAAAAACTATATGGGAACACCTAGGATGTATACCCTTTCAAAAAAAAAAGAATTTTCTAAATCGGTTCAGGCATCTTCGAGTAATCGGGGAACATACATAAAAAAAAGATTCCGACGAATTGAGAACCTCCTCCTTTTTTTGAAGTCGGTTAAAAAGACAGACGATGTATTATATTTTTTCCCGAGTTTCACGTTTTTAGCTTATGTAATTTCAGAAATACAGCGTATCCTTTATAAATGTTCCCTCTTTCATCTCCTTAAGGCTTATTTTTGTGATAAAATGTAGGTTAGATCACTCCTGGCAAAGCCCTTTACTTGTCTGTGAAGTGCCATCACAATCGATTCAACCTTTTCGGAGATTAGCCCGGACAAACAAACAGAAATAAAAAAATTTGGAATAAAATACAGCTTAGATCACTTCTAGCATAGCCCTTTACCTGTCTGTGAAATACCATCGCAATAGACTCAGCAGTTTCAAAGACTATAGTCCGGACAAACAGACAATTTTTACATTTTTTCAACACATATTTCCGGGATAAAAAGTAGTCTAAAATAATCTTTGAAAAGTACTCTACCTGTAAATGAAAGTCTCGTCGGAATCGGTTCAGTCGTTTCCTCGTTTCCCGAACACATTGCGAATTTATGAATAGCCATATAAACTTAGGAAAAATTATTTTTCTCCATACCTTGTCGAAAGTACGTCCTTTCGGCTTCGATTAGTAGAAAGCCTAACATTTATAGACAGCTGAAATTACTCGTTAGTCGTCTGTAACGGCGGGCCGAAACAGTTTTTTCGTGTACACTGATACGAAAGTGCGTACTTTCGACTGGGTGTGAAGAAAAATAGTATACACAACACGGACAGAAAGCTAAAAGTCCTGCACTGCGCGACACATGACGCCTTTGGCGTGGCCTCGGACATCATGTTACGCGTAATGTAGAAATTTCATTTTTTGTCCTTATGCTGTAATATACTATATTCCGAAATCACAGAACTTCAATTTTATTTATACGTATAGTATTTCATTGTAGTTTGAAGCATCTGAATGATTCGTGTCTTTGATGATTATCATTTGATGTTTGGAGTCCTTTTATTTACAAAAGATCGTTTTAATTTCAAAAATTCAATGAGTTCACTGGGTCGGTAAATTAGCGTAGAAAATATAATAAATTAACAAAATTTTATTCCCAAAGTCAGTAGGTACTATAGATATTAATTTTCAGTCTCGTCGTTTCATCTTTTTAATGCACAGTCTGCTATTATTGTCGTTATAAAGCATTGACAATGTGAAAAGCTTTTGTTGACAATTTACGCATACTTCGCTTTTGAGTATCTTTTTATTGCAATTTACAATTAGGTATTCACGTTTATAAAACGAAACTTTTTTAATATCCAAACCAGAAATTTAATTCCGCTTTCAATATTTTTCTTTAGCATTATCGTTAATAATAAATTAATTAAGTACCCGTTTTATTAAAACTTTCATTATAATGTTATCAGCAATTTATTTATAACATATTTTTATACGAGTAATAATAAAACAAACGATATCCATTTATTAAAAAACAAACAAACTTTACGACGTTTTGGCCATTTCGGTTTAAACCATGGCCCTCTTCAGGTGCACAATTAAAACAATAATTTATAAACAAAACAATAATGTAATTTTACAAAGTACTCACTGGCATTAAAACAACAATTTTTGCTGACAAACTTCACACTATAGAATAGGGATGTTGACTATTTTTGGGAAAGTGTTTTAAATCGTGCATAAGTACCTAATATTGCCACAAATATTTATTATTTTTATTTAAATACAACTCAAGCCTTAAAAATCATGTATTTTAAATCCCGTTTCAAATTTCGGTCCAAAACGCCAATACTAGTCGCGTGACGTCACCTGTTCATACCAAAGGAGGCTCAAAAGTTTACACGGGAGCTACCATCCTATAGATGCGTATTCTGTGCTCATAAACGTTAGTAAACTGAGGCGATGAAAAGTTGTTTCGTAGTCGTTGCTATAGTTACATGTAATTTGACGTTTCCTATAAACAAATAATAATAAATTACACACTAAATATTAACCAAGCAATGAAGTTTTTTGACAGCGGCTAAACATATGACGTCCTGCGCTCTGATTGGTGTCTGTCGTCACGTGACTTGAGAGTGATTTTATTAGGTTTTATTTATTAAATATTAATTAAATTCCTTAAAAATAAGGACAGATATTGTGTTTTTTAGTATTTCTATCATAGAAACTACTACTTTTCGTTAAAATAATGTTTTTATTTGAATACAGTCAACATCCTTATTGTCAATTTGACAATTACAGTGTGAAGTTTGTCAGACTCACAGACAGTCAGACGAATACCAAATTACCCTATAAGGGTTTCTTTTTTCCTTTTGAGGTACGGAACCTTAAAACACCGTAAATTGATATTGTTGGTTAGGCGAAACATCAGATATACTTGGCAATGGAAATTTGGGATCTGAGATGTTACGAGGATTCAAAAATACGTTGAAAAGAAAAGGTAGCGAGGTGTTCACCCAGATAGACAACTTCAATGTTACTAGTCTTGGGCGATTATGAATGATATAATCGAAATATTTCGATTATGGCCAAATAATCGATCATTCGATTATGTTAACCGAGATATCATTCGTTTGAAACGATTATTGTTAGCGAGATATCATTCGCTTCAATCGATTGTGAGATATGAAATGTATGTGAATTAATCCCGACATATATCATATTATATCATTCGGTTTCTGCATTTGCGTGCACTGAAGAGTGGGGGTACTTTCGTTTGTTCTGTGTTGTACTGTTTTGGCATTCCAGTCTCCCAGACTCCAGTAGACCAGTCATTGACTGCATTACTTAAAGTTAGAGCGGCGGCGTATCTTTTGAGATTACGTGTATACGGTACATACATTTCTCATAGTGACCGGTTATTAACTTATTACTTATTATTCACTGTCACTATATTACTACAAAAGCCGTTGCAATCATAAAACAATATTTGTCAATGCCCGATATATCTCGCTCTTCCAATCCCCTTATTTTTTTATCAGAAAACAAAAATTTGTTTCCTGAATTATACGAGCTTCATAAAAAATCTCTCTGTGCGCCAGCTACCTCCGTGCCTTCCGAAAGGATATTTTCAAAAACTGGTGTCATTACTAATGCAAGGAGGAACAGACTCTCACCCAAAAATTTAGATTATATTGTTTTTTTAAATACAAATCTATGAGTTATAATTAATTTATAATAATAAAGAATTCGTTTTATTTTTGT
Organism: Venustoraphidia nigricollis; assembly: GCA_034508555.1. Taxonomy (NCBI): domain Eukaryota; kingdom Metazoa; phylum Arthropoda; class Insecta; order Raphidioptera; family Raphidiidae; genus Venustoraphidia; species Venustoraphidia nigricollis. The sequence continues at coordinate 1,933,765 of JAVRKA010000020.1, forward strand.
ATTGAATCATACCAGCGATTCCATTATTAATGTGTTTTGTATTAACTATTAATCCCGACACAGTACTATGTCGATTGTCGATTATGAATTATCATACATCATTCGATTATGGCAACCGAGATATCATCATATCATTCGATTATGCTTAGCGAGATATCATTCACATGATTCGATTATGCTTAGCGAGATATCATTCGATTATGCTTAGCGAGATATTCACATGATTCGATTATGGTTAGCGAGATATGAAATGTATGTATGTCGATTGTCGATTATGAATGATATATCATGCGGTTCTGCATCTGCACACATTGGGAAGTCTGTTGCACTGGAGGTGGGGTGCTTTCGTTTGTTTAAACCAGGGGCTCCCAAAGTTTTTCGTAGGCGGGCCAATTTGATATTCCCGATTTTTTTGGCGGGCCAAAAAAAAAGAACGTAATAAAATCAAAACCAATGCGTAATAACTAGACTAGACATACTACAATAATTTTTTAAATATAAAGTAAACAATATTTTATTCATACAAACGCGTATGGTTAAAGTTCTGTAAGAATTTTTTAAAAATATTAAAATATTTTATTGTATCTTATTTGTAATATGTATTATTTATTTTACTATTTACTTATTTATTTTTTAATAAAAATATAATATATCTTATCGATATCGCGGGCCGAATTCACAGGTTTTGCGGGCCGCATTCATAATCGATAATTCAAATCATTCATAATCGATAATTCGAATGATCATTCGATTATAAAACCGATTATTTCGATTCATTCGATTATTGAAATGTATCGATTATGCCCAACACTAAATGTTACAAAGTAGAACTGTTAAAATGTTCTCTAACTTAGCTATTTTTTATTTCTATCTCTGCCTCCTAATATGGGACCAATTGCATTTAAGATTCCCATCTTCTATTGTGCTTTGTGAATACTTTTTGGAGCACTCCATAGATAATACGGTAAAAACAACATGTCTTGAAATTGAAGCGGACATAAGTTATGTAACTTTTATTGTACCACAAACGAAGTATAAACTGCACGATAAATAAAACATTAACCAGTCGAATGAATTATACTTAGGCACAAACAATTATTATTATATCGATGCAGTAGAACGCTGGGAAGACGATCGATTTTCTACAGGTGGAACAGGGAGCCGGGGCTATCTCGCTAAATTATATCAATGATTTCTAATTTGCCGGGAATTTTGTTACCTATAGTGGGTTTTTGGGTATTTTACTATTTTGTATAACACCCAGGCAGGAAAACGTGGTTTCAGAATTATAAATCATTGATATAATTCTGGAAATACGTTTTCCTCTCTGGGCTATAACACTCATGATTTCTAATTTGCCGGGAATTTTGTTACCTATAGTGGGTTTTTGGGTATTTTACTGTTTTGTATAACACCCAGACACGAAAACGTGTTTCCAGAATTATATCAATGATTTCTAATCTGGAAACACGTTTTCCTAGGTCTGGGTGTTATACAAAATAGTAAAATACCCAAACATTCGTATAGTGAAGTACTTTTTAAGCTCAATTCCAAATTGTCCAATATTTGAATTCAGGCTTATATGTCTTAGCAAATTATTAAAAAGATAAGATCTCGCATAGATTGGAGATTTTTCATAAAATGTTGTATGGTGCTTAGCTATAAATATGTGAGATGACTGCTTGGAAGTATTTTGTATGATAGTTTAAGTAAAAATAAAAGAATAGTACTTCTTACCACAACAGATATATCTGTTGTGGTAAGAAGTACTATTCTTTTATTTTTATTTGTTCTAACCACAGTGCTCTTAATATTTTTAATGATAGTTTAAGGCTTAAATGCATTTCCAGTATTTTTATTTGCTTGTATTGACATCAGTCGAAAACGGCTGAAACTACTACAACTTAGTAGAAACAATCTTCGACTAGTGGTGGGTCTCCTAACAGGACATTGTGCCCTGTTTAATGGGGACTTAAGGTGTAGACAGTGCAATAAGGAAAAGGAAACATCAGACCATATTCTATGCGAATGCGAGGTTCTAGATCGCAGAAGACAGATAATTTATGGATAATCAGCAATGGGTTCAGAAGACTACATCAATCATCCAGTCCACAGACTGTGCAAGTTAGTACAAGAAACGAGGATACTGGACCGGGTGATACGAAGAAATTGGGAGATAGCACAATAAGCCCTAGAGGCTGCAGTGCTCTCGGCAATAGACCGGCTCCAATGACAAAAAAAGGCTTAAATGCATTTCCAGTATTTTTATTTGCTTGTATCGACATCACTCGAAAACGGCTGAAATGATTTTAAGGTAAATTTGGCACACTTTGGTAGTTATTTTACATTAGACTACGGATCCACTAGACAGGCGCGGATCAAAAAAGGTTGTGGTCACGGCCCCCCCGAAAATCGCCCAACAAAGAAGTTTACAAAATGTATGACGCTTCGGCCAAGGCCTTGTATAATACGCGCCACGGCTCTAAAAGGTTCTGAAGTTAGTCTCAAACAGCGTCGCAAATGCATATTTTAGAGCCGTCCTGGTTGTTTTGTGGAAAAGGAAGACTCCCACCACCTCCCAGTTACCGGCACAGAACGTGCGCTCGTCGGTGATTGGTTATCGCTGGTTGTCTTGTCAATTGTCGCTTTTCTACTATAAAGTACGCTATTGTTAAGTTGTTTCTTTGATTGTTAATTGATCAAGATGCCTAATACAGTTTTTCATAGACAAGCACGAAAAATAATTTTTTGGATGACTTTATGCAACGAATTAGACCTTTAAAAGAAAAATAAAAAATTTAAAAATAATAATATAGCACACGTTTGTAGTTTTTCAACCGACTGTACCTGCGCAAGCCTCCATTTGCATCTAACTTCCGAGTGTTTTAGATCTATGGCACGTACTATACAGTGCCAGCTATGCTGCGTCACAAAAAAATTATAGTTGTATTCCGAATTACGCACGGTTCGTTTCTTTTTCTTTTTAATTTATTAATGCATATCAGCCTATCGATCTCAATTAGGGTTGTGGGCATCCCCACCGAGCCCACATGACTGGATCCGCGTCTGCCAGCGAAAGGGCGGCTAAGGTTTAGTTTATTACAAACATATGATGTAGAATTATGGTTAGGTAAGCGTAAATAAATTTTGCCTCAAGTCTGAAGTTTGAATATTCAGATTTAAAATTATAATGCAAATTTATTTTCATTAAAATTGAATATTATTATAATTCAATAATAAATCTCAGGTATTTGGATTAATAATACAAAACAATCGTGTTATCGTTAATCTTGCTACGTTTCGACTACTTTATTTAGGCTCTGAAAAATACATATATATATATATATACAAATTCAATTATACCTACTATAATCAGTAAAAAATATAGTACAATTGAATTTGTATATATATGTATTTTTTAGAGCCTGACGAAGACTAAATAAAGTAGTCGAAACGTAGCAAGATTAACAATAACACGATTGTTTTGCATTATTAATCTGAGATTTATTATTGAATTATAGTAATAATTTTGGATGCGATATATTGTCTAATTGAATATTATATTTGAAACTAGCCTTTTCTCGCATAAATTTCGGTTTTTGAAGTGAAACTTCTTATGCGGGCCCCATTGCCTTGAGGATTTGCAGCGTAAACTATTAGCTCGATGAAAAAAAGAATGGGTATACGAAAAATATGTAACGGGAAATAATATTATAATGTAAGTCATCTTTCCATCTCTCATAATGCAGTCTCTTCTAGAAGTTCTAGCGGGATCTGTGTTATAAACAATTAAACAAGTCATTCGACTTCTGACTTTACACGAAGCTCATAGTGAGGTATATGTTATAAATGGCCAAGTAAGTCATTCGAGTTCTAATTTCGTACGTAGCATATCGTGAGGTCTGTGTTATATAGTAGATATATATGTACCTATGTATCCTTCTCTTCTCGGGGGATCTGTGCTATAATGTTTATATAATTCATACAGACAAAATTTCATTTCAATCGTGTGTGCCGCAACACACCCTTTTTCTAACTATTGCTCAGACCCCTTTTGTAGACGCGCGATTGTAAACAACTATTTGACCTGTAGTATTTAAAATATTTGACCTATAGTACTTACACGAATGTTATTTAGTATTGTTTAATGAATTGTGTAATGGTTTATGTTATGTAAGCTGCGTATATTGATATTGTAACCGAGCTGGGTAGAGTAGTGGTGACAGCACTAGACTCGCATTCGAGAGGTTCGGGTTCGAATCCCGGCGGGGGCAGATGTGACTGGGACTTTTTCCTACTGCCTCTCGCCGAGAAACGGTAATTCCTGTACCGGCCATCTTGATTGAGGTTTTCCATGGTTTCCCTCAATTAATTCCAGATAACTCCTAGTTCAAAAATTACCTGCCTTATCCTAATTTCCTATAATTCCTTCATTCGCCCATTGTATAAGTTGAAGCTTTAAAAATGTAGAAAAATAACGGGAAGTGTGGTAGATGGAAAATAGTAATGGTGCGAACAGCGTCTGTTATGACATAAAGTCGAGAAACGGACGTTAAACGCATTATTATTATTATTATTATTATACTGATATTGTAAAGATTGTAAGCGGATGCAGTGACATTCTGTGATGAGACAGGATGGAGTTCACGTTGATTGTATTGCTGAATTGAATATACTTTATTTAATAATAAATATGTGTTTATTTATTGGTTTCATTATTTTATTTCCTACACTATGTATGGCCTATCGTATTCCCTGATGTTTAAAAAACCATACCGTGAAACTTCGATCAAAAACGGTTCAGAGTTTTTACCGAAACAAACTGACAACCATGTCACACAGTGTTATTTGTGATATAAATAAATGGTATTAACTAACTTAATACAAAAAAAAAGTTGGAATAGGAACCTCCATTTCTCTCCAACTCACCAAGTTTTTCTTATTTTTAAAATCACGTTTAGAATACTTTTATAGATAAAAAATTTCTATTTCAGAGACTTCTTACAGTATACCACAGTAAATTCAAACTGAGTGCATATACTATATGATTCAGATTTCCCTTTTTTTATTATTATTAAATCAAACATTTTTCTGTGGAATTAAGATTTCCAAATTAAATCTCACCATCTTTATATCAAAGGAGGAAGAATATTAAATTAGCTTTGAAGTGTTTCCGCGAAAGAAGGCAAATGTGAACGGAATCCACACAACAAAGAATTTCTTCAGGAAGCTGCTGTTAAAATATTCGTGCAGTTCAGACAAATCGTTATTCGTTATGTACAAGTGGCGACGCGTAACAACGAACTGCTGCATTTTTTTAGGAATACATTTCCATAGTCACATATTATGACATATCTGTAATGCGTTTGTATTATTTAATTAATAAAATATAGAAAAGATACTTTTAATGAACCAATAAAATAATTCTTAACTGAAACTTCTTATGCGACACCTCGAGGAAAAATGAAAAATAAAATCAAAAATACTAGATAAAAAACTTTTATAGAGACGAGATTTTATTGCAGTGTACTAAAAAGGATGAAAATAAATTTTAATAATTAAAGTCCATAATCATAAAAGTGTGGACTTAACAATTATGAAGTTGGTTAAAAAAATTATTTTTTGCAGGACTCCCTATAAAATAGTTGCTTTTTATGCCTATATAACGATTGTAAAATGTTCCTTTCTCTTACTATTGTTTAAAGTAAAACAAAAATAGTTACATAATTCGATTTTACCTATCTAATACCTATAGTAATATCTGTCAGTTGTCAATTAAATCCATATGAGCAACAGAGACAACCATAGTGGCATGGCCATTGTAAACAACCTACATATAATTCCAACATGGTCGAACGGAACTGCAAAAAATATTAGGTACAAATTATGATGTGAAAATCATCTATTTTGTAGAATGTATGTATATATCCCGACTGTAATACATTTATAACTCTTATAACTGTTAAAAAAACCCGGGTCGCAGTGCCAAAACCCTGCCGACAATATAGTGTTTTTGCTTATATAGGCCGGGTGGCTTTATTATGCGAACTTAAGTTTGTTTTTGGGAAAATAAAAAATTTGACTCCTTAATACACCCCTTAAAATAACATTTTTTTTCTTAATTGCAATATTATTATCAATCGACCTTCTATACCAAATTATATGCAACTTTCAGTAAATAATTCACTATCTGCAAAGTAGTTTTCATAAAATTTGTAAATCCGGTCCTGTTGGGCCGATTTTATTAAAATTTTAGGGACACTTTTTAATTACTACTGAAGGGTTAAATGTGAATTTTGAAACAATTCTGAGAATTTTTTCAACCCCTAAAAACTACCCTTAAAATTGCGCGATTACGCCCATTTTAAATAGGCTTCTTGCGGTGATGGATTTCAATACGTGGGCCAAATTTCGTTAAAATCAATTAACTCTTTCGAAAGTTATTGCCCGCACACACACACATATATATATATATATAAATATATATACATATATATATAAACATTTTTAAAAATGTTTAAAAAGTGTTTAGGAGGCTATGAAATGTCGAGAAATTTTGGTCCGACCCCTAGGTCCCGCCATCCGACCGACGCCAATAGTGTATGTTGCCATATGGCAAATACACTAAAAATAAAGCATTACAATCTTGATACATCCACTACTATTTCTGACGTCGTTCGCGTTGGTGCGAAATATTAAAGCCCGCTAACAACAGCTCATATATTTAATACTTTGTCTATTTCATTCTAGCAATACAAGATCATTGCACAGAGAATATAGGCGACCTTGTTATATAGAGTATATAATATTAGCAGCGAATGGGTTTTATCTCTAATGACGTCGCATGTTATAAAATTCAAAAATTTGTATCGGCGTAAATATTTAACGTATTGAAATGAAATAGACGTCATTGTACTTGTGACAATTATTTCTACTATAGAAAACAGTAATTATATATTATTTTACTTTTTATATAGCCTTATTGAATTTTTACAGCTTCGCACAAAGATTTAAATTTTTGAACATCACATGAAACTCGTGGTACACTTTAAAAACTTCTTTTCAAAAAGGCATATAAAGTCCAAACACGAATATTTACACAATAAATATATTCAGTTTTATCTACAAGAACTATTAATGACGTAGCATGTAATAAAATTCAAAAAATTGTATCTGCGTAAATACTTAACGTACTGAAATGAAATAGACGCTATTGTACTTGTGGCAATTATTTCTACTATAGAAAGCAGTTATATATTATTTTACTTTTTATAGCCTTATTGTATTTTCACAGCTTCGCACAGAATTTAAATTTTCAAACACCACATGAAACTCGTGTTACACTTTAAAAAGTTCTTTTAAAAAAGACATCCAAACACGAATATTTACACAATAAATATGTTCAGTTTTATCTACAAGAACTATCAACGCACATCTGTTCAGTGTACACCGAACGTACAAACATAGTAAATAAATAAATAAGACAACATTAAAACGTGTGTAAGTTGATAACCTTAAACGATTAAAAGTCAAACAGCTCATTAATAATTGCTTCGACAAGATTAAATCATTATAATTGCAGGTTTGTATCTCAAAAATAAATAACACGGTGTTAAACTTGATCAATAAAAAATAGTTGTAAATTTGAACTCTCACAAGATGTAAAACAATTACAAAAAATATTTGTAAAAAAACCTTTAATGAAATTATTGTCACGTGCATTTCAGTTCGAGATACGGCATTACAAGTATATACTCCCATCTGTTTTATTTTATAAACTAAATGTTATTTTATTACCTATCCAACGATACTAGATTGTCTTAGCAAAAGTGGGTCCATGGGTAGTTTTTAAGGGTTGAAAAATATTTTGGACCTCAAAATACCGAAAAACTTCTCCAAATCGTTTCAAAATTGAAATTTAATCCTCTGGTAGCAATTAAAAAGTGCCCCTAAAAGTTTAAGAAAATCGACGCAACAGGATCGGACTTACAATTTTTTTGAAAACACTAATTTGCAGATAGCGACTTATTTACTGAAGGGTGTATTTAATTCGGTGTAGACGTGCTAGAGTGATAATAATATTGCAATTAAGAAAAAAAAAACATTTTTTATGGGGCGTGATCAATGGAGCGCGCATACATGATCGGAAAAAAATTTCTTTCAGAAATTTTAACATCTAAAATCTAGGCAACGATGGAAGGGACCCACTTTTGTTTAGGCAACCGTTGGATAGGTAATTAAATAACCTTTCATTAAAAAAAATTAAATAACAGATGGGAATATATATTTGTAACACCGGATCTTAGACTATTTGGATAATTCGATGTAAAAAAAACAATTAAACAATTATACCTAAGTGAAAATTAGCTGCGTCGCAGGGAAAACACGTGCAAAAAATAACATATGTATCGTGGTCTAATGATATTTTCACTCGTGTGACTGTTAAAAACTAGTTTTTAACATATCACCGCTAGTTCGTAATTAGAAATGGGAAAAACGGGTCTTTTTAGTGATCTGCATCTTTGCATCTGGATCCCGTATGTGAGCCGGCTCACTGAACCGGTTCAAAAAGAGTTGAGTTCTGAATATGTTACTGCAGTCTGCTACTGAGTTTCCTAGTTCAGTCAATCATATCACGACCTGTATAGAATCAAGAATGCATAGCCAAACATGTGATGCATGAGTCATTTGAGCTGACAGATGCATCGAAGCAAGAACTGATACGTAAGTGTAAAATGTGCTTCTGTGTGTTAAGTGTTTCACTGAGTTATGCGGATCCGTTGATCCGTCGGCTCAAAAAAAGTGAGTCGGTTCTCACGGATCTTCTGTCGGAGTCGGCTCTTTGAACCGGTTCAGATCTGAGTTACCCAACCCTATTCGTAATATACTTCACTACGACACTGATATACCATCTATATATACATATCTTATATATATATGATTTAGCAGGAATGTAACAACCGAGCGGACAGAAATAACGAAATTATAAGGGTAAAAACACAACTCGTAGTTTGCCTGTAACATATACACAAAATTATGCGTTATTATATCATGCACTTATAAAGTAAAACGCTCTTACCAAATGCGAGTGGCATGTTCTTTATATTATTTCCTTCTTGGGCTAATTACAGATAAGTGATCACGTATTGATTGATTGATTGATTTCTGTAAGCTTTATTACACCATTTTGAAAAAGTGCACTAGCCTTAACCCGCCATATATATTTTCCTATATTATGGCTTCAAACCTATAGGTTTTTGCTTTGGTAAACGTCAGTTTTGCCCGCAGATTCGCTCGCATCAATGACTGGAATAGAAAAAGCAGTACGCTGCATACTTTCAGATTAGGTTAGGTATTTCAAACTCATGTACGTATTAATATGTGTACCGCGGATAATATTAAGCAATTCGTGTTGGCATGATTAGGGTGCAATCATAAAAGTATGTCTTTGTGATACTAGTTTCTTGGTTCTGACTGGCTACTGTAATAGATAAAAATAGAACTTGTGAAAGAGAGAGATACTCCATGCTAATAATATACTGTTGAAAAGAATAGGGAATTACTTCGAAATAAAAAAAACTTTTTTAAAAACATATTAACTTCTTCAAAAAGAGACAAAAAAAAAGAAAATAATGAAGTTTTGAGGTCGGCGCCAATTTAATACCAGTTGCAAAAAGTTTTAGTAATTAAAAATGAATAGAATTAATGACTATTTTTTTAAGTAATTAAATTGGCGCCGACCGCAAAACTTCACTATTTCCCTCTTTTTATTGACTTTTTTGACGAAGGTTCATATTTTTTTAAAATAACTTTATTTTTTACTTTTTAGTGGATTTGATTTCGAACAATTTTGATAATATTTCGCACTTGTTTTGTTTATAAATTATAAAATGTCAATATAGGTGTTATACTGTCCGGTGATAAAAAATATTAAATATTGTAAATTTTGGTTCACAACTGGCGAAGATATTGTGAAACATTCATAGACAACTACTGAATCGATTTAAACGAAATTTATGTGAGGTCATCTTGAAGATATGTCCTATTTAATTCATCAAAATCATTAAAGTTCACTAATGCTGGAAATATGAGGTTAGCATACATATAAAAAATTGTTTTCTTAAAGTCATTTAAAAACGGGTAAACCAATTTTAAGAAAAACTATATGATACCAATCCGATGATATTCTTTAGAAAATGGCGCCCAAATTTTTCAAATTGGTTCCCAACTGGCGGAGTTATTGCGAACAAACATAGAAAATAAAAACAAAAATACGCGTCGAATTGTATAACCTCTTTTTTAAGTTGGTTAAAAAGAGATGGAGACATATTTTTACGCTCTTTGTTGTCTTAGTTCCCGAATACACATTGTAATTATATAACCACAATCTAAGGTCACTGTTGAGTCAATTTTTTGACAATGTTTTATGCAACCCGGCATAGGTATGCAATCTACTATTTGAAAAAGTGCCTTAGAGGAAAAATTTCCAGTTTTGTTATTAGTAGATATCGATACATTTAAATGCTATAATTCCTTTTCCAAATACAGTAGAATCTCACTAATCCGGCACTTCAATAGAGCGACACGTCTAATAATCCGGAACCCCCCGCCCGCGCCTCCCTCGCCCTCAATTACCTCAATTAAGGATTATTATAAAACTATGTAATTAGTTAATTGTGAGATGTGTTACAGTTATAAAGAAAACGTGTAGAACATATGAACACAAGTACATTGTATTCCCGTTATGAAATGCTTTATTTTATTTATTATGAATTTTTCTATACAATCGAATAATCCGCACATTCCAATAATCCGGCATCCTCTGGTTTTTAATAGTGCCAGATTAGTGAAATTCTACTGTACACTATTATGTAGGCAAGGTTTGGCACTGCGACCGATGCTTTTTTTTATAGATATTATCCCAAGATCGGAGGCTGCGTTGCTTGACTTGAGATATCTCGGTCAGCGAAATAACCTTGTTTCATATAAAATTTGATATTTGTGCGCCGTATCAGATTCACGGCCGATTACTATACTATCGTTTGTTTGTGTATTTCAAATAAAGAGTACAGGGGATAAAAGAACAACGGCCAACATTTTCAAAATCATGACGGAAATGCGTTGAACGCTCATTTGTCAACATAATATCATAAACGACTCTTCGGTTTACCATTTTTTATACCTACATAGGATAAACTCCTAGTCATTGGACGTTACTAGTCATTGGACAGATCACATTTTCATTAGCTATAATAAGAATAATAATAATATAATAATAATAATGCGTTTAACGTCCATTTCTCGACTTTATGTCATAACAGACGCCATTCGCACCATTACCATTTTTTCATGTACCACTTCCCGTTATTTTCTACATTTTTTACAACTTCAACTTATGTAATAGCAATGGGCGAATGAATGAATTAAAGGAAATTAGGATAAGGTAGGTAATTTTTGAACTAGGAGTTTGATAGGTAATCGGCCATGGCCTCAAATAAGGAACCATCTCGATATTTATCTGGAATTAATTGAGGGAAACCATGGAAAACCTCAATCAAGATGGCCGGTACAGGAACTACCGTTTCTCGGCGAGAGACAGTAGGAAAAAGTTCCAGTCACATCTGCCCCTGCCGGGAATCGAACCCGTACCTCCCGAATGATACGATACTAAAGCAGATTTGAATGACTCATTTTATGAGTCATTCAAATCTGCTTTAGTATCGTTCTTATTCTTATTGTAGCTAATGAAAATGTGTTCTGTCCAATGACTAGTCATTTACCCTATATTTTTCATTTTTAACCGACTTCAAAAAAAGAAGATGTTCTCAATTCGTTAGTATTAGTTTTGTTTCAATAATGTAATCGTTGAGAGGAAGTTTGGAAGAAAAAAGAAAAAAACTTTACCGATGTTTCGCTTGTGGCTAACGTTTCGAAATATTTTATTTCATCTTCACAGTCACAGGCGAAACACCGATAAAGCTTTATTGTTTTAATTGTTCCTCTTCCAAACGTCCTCTCAACGTTCTCAAATCGGTTGTTTTTTTTTTTTTTTTGTTCACCGATAACATTCATAATTAAAAACGATTGAATTCGCGCAAATTCAATACACGTTGAGAATTTTATGATAATTGACCTCATCTTATATATCCTATATATTACATTAATACACCCGGGTGAAGCCGGACTGTGCCGCTAGTTAGCTATATGGTGCTAGCGGGAAAAACTGAAAAATTCTTAACCCAAAGGTCGTGAAGTAGAGTTTAAAAGGAGCCGTACGAAAAATGTGTGTAATTTCTGTTATATATAACAGAAAATAAAAAAATTTAAATCATGATTTACAAGGAATTTTATTCATAAATCACTCTGTCAACCAAAAATATCGACTTTAATTAATTTTTTAAAACTCGTTTGTTACAAATACAACAAACAATGATGTAGGACAGATATTTTCATCATAAAACAAGTCTGTAAAAATATTTTGATGAGAACGTACTTGAAACATGTAAATTTATTTAATAACATGTTACAAAATTGTTTCGAAATCTTATATACAATTGATATATATCTAGACTGTAAATTATAGACGTTCGACAGCTGACATTATCAGCGTCTATTTCATATATAGTAGGGTCGTGCTAATCCTGTCACTACCTAATTCGGAATCCTTTGTAGTTCGACACAAAGAATCCCAATTCGCGAGATTGAATTTAGCTAGTACTACCAAAAATTAAAAAAAATGCGTGTAACCTTTACGCGTGATTGACATAAATTTTCTTTGACGCAATGGCATATTTTACGATTGATCTAAAATAATAAATAAGTCAAATTATTTGAATTTTATATAACACTATTTTTATTTATACACATGTTTATAGATATTGGATAATTGGACTATATTTAAAGAAAATTCTAAATTTTTTAAATTTTTTAAATTTCTACTTCATCAGGCAATTTTATATTTTAGAATATTTGTTGATATATATTTTTATTGTCTTTATAAATATTTTTTTAATTAAAACAAATAATTCAAAGGATATTTTATGGAGCAGATAAATTAGTCAATATTTATTTTGTTTAATTTTATTTATTAATCTTACTTTTTGGGAAATATTCACTTGCAAATTGAAAATTAACAATAGCACTTCATAAGAAGTAGAGATAAAATATAAGGTTAGAATATTTTGGGTTAGTTGCACGTTATTCATGTAAATAATGTATAAGTGTACAGCCATTTATACTTGCGTAATTTATGTGCTTGTGTATCCTAAAACATATTTTTATAGCAATAGCTGCTTTATTGAAGATATTCTTTGATCTATTTCAGTGGATCCCAACCTTTTTCAGCTGGCGACTCACCTTTTCTTATCGGAACCACCTGTGTGAGTCGTCTCGGAGGGATGGAGTAGTTCTGTTGTCTGCCCGATGCCAAAATTCAAGAACCAAGAAAACAGTTCACACAATTCGATTTTTCTTATCTTTTCTGATAGTTTATTCGATGGTTTCTGATAGATTTAGAATCGAGTCGCCATCGACCAACTGATCTATTTGACAAAATGAATAAATAATATTTGGCAGAATTTATATCGGTAAGCTAGAAATTTTACAACTGTGCGGCCATCTATTGCCTAAAAGCTTCAACAGTTACCTTAAAAAATTTCTAACTTACCACTATGTCTATACTCCTTTGCATAAACTAAACATATCATCCGTAAGAAAAAGTTACTTCCAGTAGAAAATTATCCCTCATATTGCGCCTAAAGAAACTTTACTTCAAAGAAATGTATACACAATGCTAATGTAATAACTAAAAACCCGGGTCGCAGTGCCAAAACCCTGCCGACAATATAGTGTATTTGCATATACAGGCAGTGTGGCTTCATTATGCGAACTTAAGTTGATTTTTGGGCAAAATAAAAAAAATTTACTCCTTAATACACCCCTTAAAAAACTTTTTTTTCTTTATTGCAATATTATTATCAATCGAACCTCTATACCAAATTATATACACCTTTCAGTAAATTATTCATTATCTGCAAACTAGTTTTTTCATAAAATTTGTAAATTCGGTCCTGTCGGGCCGATTTTATCAAAATTTTAGGGACACTTTTTAATTACTACCAGAGAGTTAAATTTCAATTTTGAAACGATTTGGAGAATTTTTTCGGTATTTTGGGGCCCAAAAACATTTTTCAACCCCTAAAAACTACCCTTAAAATGGCCCGATTACGCCCATTTTAAATAGGCTTCTTGCGGTGATGGATTTCAACACGTGGACCAAATTTCGTTAAAATCAATTAACTCTTTCGAAAGTTATTGCCCGCACACATATATATATATATATATATATATATATATAGATATATATATATATATATATATATATATATATATATATATATATATATATATATATATATATATATATATATATATATATATACGTATATAAATATATATATATATACATATATATATAAACATTTTTAAAAATGGTGCCAAAGTGTTTAGGAGGTTATGAAACGTCGAGAAATTTTGGTCCGACCCCTAGGTCCCGCCATCCGACCGACGCCAATAGTGTATGTTGCCATATGGCAAATACACTAATAAGCACACATAATCCAGTGTATATTGCAGCATTTATAATACACACAAGTCGTTGTTTATAATAGTTGTTAATAGGACTGTATGTTAGTTTAAATGACCACCAGCCAGTACATGTTTATGTTACCTATATATGCAACATATGTTTGTGACCCCAAGGCAAAATCGCCCGGAGTTAGTGGTGGGCGTTGATTCAACGAGTTAAATTAATTTATCTATCGGTCACAAAAAGTAAAGCACACCTTCAACCAATGAACGAATAAAACGCATAACGAAACCGACACACGAACCACAGTCCTATCTGATTCGTTACTTAAAACCAAAATAGTTTTAAGGTCGCAATGGTCCTGCATATCGTTCGTTATAGCTAATGTAAACTACTTAAGGAAATCAACTAGTTTTGCAACAAGTTGACGTGGTACAGGTTGCGGTTTCGTGTCGTCGATACGAAAATCGTCAACGATTCACTCACTACTACCCGAAGTTGCCCGGGCAAGACAGTTGTTTAAAAAATTGTGAAAAGGTTCCTATTCTGACGGCAGAGGTGCTGAAGCTGTAAGACACCATATAGAGTGAGTAACCAGGCGATTTTTATTGCAAAATATAACTAAATTAAAAAGTAGTCGATCAAGTTTAAAAAAGGTTCTGAAGTTAGATGCAAATGGAGGCTTGCGCAAGTAGGTACAGTCGGTTGAAAAACTACAAACTCACGCTATATTTTAATTTTTAATTTTTCTCTAATCTAAAAGTCTAATTCCTTGTATAAAGTCATTCAAAAATTATTTTTCGTGCTTTTCTATGCAAAACTGTATTAGGCATCATGATCAATTAACAATCAAAGAAACAACTTAACAATAGCGTACTGGACTGTACTTTATAGCAGGAAAGCGACAAGGAACACGACAACCAGCGATAACAAATCACCGACGAGCGCACGTTCTGTGCCGGTAACTGGGAGGTGTTGGGTATCTTTCTTTCCCACAAAACAACCAGGGCGGCTCTAAAATATGCATTTGCGACGCTGTGACTAACTTCAGAATCTTTTAGAACCGTGGCGAGTATAATATAACTGACAGTAAACAAAAATCGTGAATTCGTTTGCAGAATCAAGGAGACTGACTTCGCGTGTAGGGCTCTTACGAACCTTTGCCGTCATCGATTTTTTCTGGACACGCACTTTTCGCATTGCAGTCTGTCAAAATCAGCCTCCCCCCCTCTCTTCCTGCATGAATAGCATAATGAAATATAGTCAAAAACCTTCTCACAACTTCTATCTCGACATTCGTGAAAATCGCACGTAAATCGGTTGAACAGGTTTAAGAAGTTGCAGATCGCATTTCGAGAGGCAAACATTAAACTCAGACTGCAGGCGCTGAAAAAACTGAGAAGGTAAGGAGAAAGGATTAACTGCGTTACTAGTATAAAGGAATTTGTCAAGTCGCTAACAGATGGCAGTAAAAAATTAATTAAAAGGCGTTTCCTTTGTTCTAATAAGTTGTTCTACGTGGCGATTACTTAAAAGTTTGTTTTTAATGTATGCGAATGCGAATGGGAACAAAAGTATACCGGTGAGTCAATAAGAGAGAGAGTGAGAGAGAAAGAGAGAGAGCGAGTTTTACTTTTCCGGTATAATTTGATTTGTTTTAATTTCATTTTATTTACAACTGAATACCTGTAATTCCTCGTATTAACCGATTTTATTGCCTGTTTCTGCGCATTTCGAATTTCGATATAGGCAGTTGTATTATCTCTATTAAAATTAAAATATCATATTACAATTTTTATATCAAGCGGTATTATTTGTTTTTGCATTCTATAACAAAGACTGATAAACATTATGACGTAGGATTATAATGTTACCTATGTAGATATATACAGACCGCCCCAGAAGTAATGCTGAGGATTTGAAGATATTATTCTTTGTGAAATTCCTTATCAAAAAGTCCTCTACAGTTTTCATCTCTGAAGAAACTCTAGCAAGTTATCAATCGGTATATATTATTTTTTTTTGTCGGTATGAAATATCATATATATTAATACGTTAAGGTTAAGATGTTTGCCTCCCTTTTTCGAAAAACCCACACAATTGCTCCACATAAATTTTATATCATTTTATAGATAATTACTTACTCTATGTGCATCAATAATTAAAAAATCTATTACTGCTTTTGTTTTTTGCAAAATAATTAATCATAACAATTATTATATATATAGATATACATTTACTCACTATGCAGCAATGCTGCCATCTGACGGTTCTAAGTTTGAAAAACAACGTCAACATGATTGACGGTGGGTAAATTTTTTTTGTTTAACTTTTACTCAAAATTCACGTGTAAATACTTTTCGTATGGCGGCGCTTCACCTCAACGATTTCGATACTTGCGCCTCTATATGACAGTTTTAGAAAAATATTTTCTTGAACTGTCACTGCGCTTCGTAAATCGTAATGTAATACAACAAAAAGAAGAAAGTTATAAAGAGTGTGAGAAATTAGAAACGAATTTTAGTGCAAATTATTCGCACGGGTACCGCTAGTCTCCCTTAATACTTTTTTTTTGTGCTGAGGAGGGGAAATCCTCATGGACTCCTACCGGCTAAAACCCCCCCTCTTCTCCACTTACGCCGTAACATTACTTCAAAGAAAAGCTGTACCGTCTATATACCGGCACATTCTGTCTTTGTCTGTCCCTTTCATCCTGTTCTTTTGTTCTCATTATTTCGGAAATTTCCGAAGTGATAGTTTTCCACTTTTTTTCACTTTCCCTTTATACTGTATCAAAATTAATGTTTGATACGCCATTCTGGAGATTATTTTTCTCTCTAATGACGAAAACTAAGTTAATATCTTAACATTAATGTTTTCATTAAAAATGACAGTTTTAACAATTTCATTACAGAAAATAACATTCAGAAAAAACAAATGTCGCTATCCGGTGGCAATCTGTTTAACAGTTGCCGGTAATATAAAGTGACGTAGTGACGCTGAAGTCTCTGAATAGAATAGAATAATTATACCAGGTGCGAAGTATTCGTGCGGGTCCGCCAGTATTTACTAACTAAATATAATAGAAAGTTGCCGTCGCGTCTGTTTGTGCGTTCGCCAAAAACACGAGAACTACTGAACGGATTTGAATGTGGTTTGTACTATTCAATACTTTATTTTTTGGGGAAGGTTTAGATAATAACTGTCCGGCTCGGCTTCTTCCAACTGCAAAACGGACAAAACTAAACAGATTTGAATTTGGTTAATATGCATTCTAATCAAATCATTCCGAAGCAACGGTTTGTCGCGCAGTTCCCATTTCTGCCACAATTAACGTGACCTGTCAGCTGCCCCTGAATAACTCCCTCGTCCCCCCGTGCACATCGTCATGATATGATAACAATATCGCGTAACAATATTCAGACGTTTGCATTTGTTGTGCAAATATTTGCATGAAATAAAAAATGTTTTCCTTGCGTTATTCTGCTTCTAGATAAAGTTATTTAAATAATGTTTTGCACATACTTATGATGACATAATAGTATCAGTGACCAAACGGAAAAACTGCTCATATCGGATTTTTGGTAGCACGTTTTCAAGTCCACTAAACTTAAAAAAATGTTTTTTGCAACAATTTTATATGTGTTATAATTTGCTCGTTTGCAGAACACATTATTTGATCGATTGAAACAGTCTTTTTGAAGTTATACTTCTTTTGGTGCATCAATGATAAAGTTTTCTCTGTTACGGAAATTGCGCACGCAGCATGCAACGAACATGAGACACTGCTTGTCGGACATCGTTGATAGTTCGCCCGGTGAATTTTATTTTACCAAAAATTCTACTTAAGCAGTTTTTCCTCTTGGTCATAGATATGAATGCAGTGCAGTTAAGAAAACAGGGAAGATGTTATTATTTTCACATATTTTGTTGTCGACGTTCGAACAATATTTTTTTTTGTCAAGACAAAACAGAGCATTGCTTTTTGATTTTTAATATAAAATTCTAAAAAACTTACACCACTTCAGCTCTACTGCTGGAGAAAAGAGACCAGAGCTGTTAGACATTTTTGGGTAGGTATTTGAGGCACTGTGGAATTTGGTATAATACCTCTTTGGTTATAATTTCCGAATATAAAAACACAAGTGGCTGAAGGGTAGTGGGGCTTAATTAACTCTCAAATTTTTAAATTAGCAAACTATTTTTCGCAATAAAAAGCCCTTGCGGCATTTTGAAATTTTAATACCTTGAAAATTAATGAAAAATAAAAAATCCAGATTTCTTAATCGGGTCGAAAACTTAGTCCGGTGTTTGTGAAATTATATTTTTGAATTTTAAAATATATTTGAGGCATATTGAAATTTAAACAGAATAATATTGGTAACTAAAAATAGATATATTAAAAAAATCAGATCGTTTCGGTGAAACATTCTAGCTGCCAGGTGATTAAAAATTTGAGGATCGGTTTAGCCCGCTACTCTTCAGCGAGGCCTGTGTTTTTGTATTTGGATATTACTAAAGAGGTATTATACAAACTTTCTCAGAACCTTCCCAAAAATGTCTAACAGCTCTCGTATTATACAGATTGTATCAACTCAAAGCTGTCCATAGGGCACTCTGTGTGTAAGACAGAGCGCCATACACAAACGATAAGCAAGAGTGAGATAAATGATCGCTATAATAGGTAGTAATTACCGTGGTTACTGTAAAATAAATTTAAATAAACGTCTTTGTTTTCTAAGTAAAAATGGCCATTTTATCAATTAATTTATTACGTCGGCGGTTGAATTACCACCATAAAGCCATTTAATTATTTGGATTTTTTCGTGAACAGTATAAATAGCCATTTTATCAATAATTTCGGTAGTGACTACAGACTGTCATTAATTGATAAAATGGCTATTTTTACTTAGAAAACTAAGACGTTTATTTAAATTTATTTTACAGTAACCACAGTAATTACTACCTATTAGCGATCATTTATCTCACTCTTGCTTATCGTTTGTGTATGGTGCTCTGTCTTACACAGAGAGTGCCCTATGGACAGCTTTGAGTTGATACAATCTGTATACTGTTTCCTTATCAGTATGATAAAACAGAATAACCTAAAACTAGTTATCGCAATTTTTATTGGGAAATTTTCAATAAACATTCATCGCGAAATGTGGTTTTTTTACGCATTCCGAAATTAATTATTCATTCTCAATATTGTTCACGTCCATATATAATTAATAAGTTTTTTTATTTTTTCACAGGAAATTGGACAAAATAAAAAAATAAAAAAGCTTATTAATTATTTATGTTTCAAAAAGCGATAATGTTATAAAATTATTAGTTGATTAACTTAAAACGTATAAAAGTAATGTATGTATCAAGTTTGCAATATATAGAGGTGTGACATTGTTAAAACGAGCGATTAACGAGTTTTAACAGTCACACAAGCCATGAAAGCATTACATAATACATTTTTTGGGCATGTATCTCCTATAAAATAACAGATTTTCACATCATAATAAGTATACGTAATATTTTTGACAGTTCAGTTCGGCTATCTTGGAATTATGTGTAAGTAGACTATTTACGATTGCACCGTCTACTATGCTGTCCCTTTTGCTCATATGGATTTAAATGCTACCTGACAGTGATATTGCTATTACTTTACGCACTAGTGCGAAAACGGGTCATTTGACAACTGTTATACAGATATGAAAAGCAGTTATTTTATAGAGGGTCATGCAAAAAACATTTTTTTTATCATTTAAGTTCCTACTGAACGGGGTTCCTCTGACTTTACGGGTAACTTTGACTTTGTGAGGTTACAGTGACACTCTTGTTAGTGTTGGGTAACTCAGATCTGAACCGGTTCAAAGGGCCGTCTCCGACAGAAGATCCGTGAGAGCCGACTCACTTTTTTTTGAGCCGACGGATCAACGGATCCGCATAACTCAGAGAAACACTTAACACACAGAAGCACATTTTACATTTACGTATCAGTTCTTGCTTTGATGCATCTGTCAGCTCAAATGACTCAGGCATCACATGTTTGGCTATGCATTCTTGATTCTATACAGGTCTTGATATGATTGACTGAACTAGGTAACTCAGTGGCAGACTGCAGTAACATATTCAGAACTCGGCTCTTTTTGAACCGGTTCAGTGAGCCGGCTCACATACGGGATCCAGATGCAAAGATGCAGATCACTAAAAAGACCCGTTTTTCCCATCTCTAACTCTTGTTAATATTTACATACACTATTGTGAAATGATAGTCAAATAATGTATCCTAAGACATTACTATGCATTAATAAGAAGCGAGTACGCAAGTTATAAACGGTGGGGGGAGGAGCACGCTGTCGCTTGTCGACACAGAAGCTCAGTGACTCCTGTGCTCGATAGTAAAGCGCTACGTGTTTGTTTTCGTCATAATGGTTTGAAATTATTAAAATAGCATTGTTCTCGCACATATCAATCCAGCGTTGCCAGACGTCCCGATTTTGGCGGGACGTCCCGATTTTTAAATCAAAATTAAATGTCCCGCGCGGGACAGGCTCAGTCCCGCTTTTCGGGGATAACTCGACCGTGCGTAAATAATTATTCTCTTATTGTAAGTTGCAATTTGTAACACTCACTCCTCAGATTATTGTTTGAAACGCCATATTTTTCTAATGAATAAAAATTTTTTGATTTTAATTTCTATTTTTTTTTTTTTTTTATTCAGAAGACGAATAAGACTCAACTATTTAACGATACGGTAAATCTGATTTAAAAGATCATATTTTTATTAAAATATATTTTCTATGGCTATTTTTGCTATCTATTGTCACGTAAACGTAATTTGAACTCAACTAAAAAGATAAATATTTAAAAACTTCTAATTATATACGTTTTTTGCTGTCGACGAAAGAATTCCGCTTTTTTCACTCAAAAAGTTCCAAAATCCCGACTTGGCAAAAAAAAAATTTGACAACGTTGTATCAATCGTACACCGAAGAGGCTTTGGAGAAAATGTCGGAAGACTTTCCCAAAAAGCGATCGCTGATTAACATAAAATAAAGAGGGCAGTAAAGTTTAACAAACTGTATTATTGTTTATATATATTGTAATCGTTTTAAAGGATAATGAATGGATTATAAATGTTTAATAATAAAAGTTACCAGTTTCAAGAGCCTGTGTTTATTTGTAATTTTTATTGCATACTCTTAAATTGGTAATAAAGAAGCCCTATGGACGTGTTTCTTCGACATATCTCGAAGAATACAGGTATGTCAAAAAAGGGGACTACTTTGACACAAAATTGATTTACTTTTTTTAAATTATGGGTACGTTTGGTAATCTAGCTTTCTCTAGGGATTGATAGCTGAAGAAACATTCGGTAAGATGCAATAAAAACCAATCTAAGATTTTGTCATAGAAGACAGTTATGGTTAGGGTTGCCAACCGTCCCGCTATACGCCCCGTTTCTAATACCCTTAACGAGACGTCCCGCTCAGGGTGTGTGCGGGACGCTAAATATCCCGCTTTTCGGAGTATACATTGCATCTATTCCGTGTTCTAATGCAGCAGCAGAAAGAGTCTTCTCACTTTGTAATAATGCCTGGACCGACGTGCGAAATCACCTTCATGTGGATTCTGTAAAGTCAGAGCTACATGTTAAAGTAATTAGTGTATTTGCCATATGGCAACATACACTATTGGCGTCGGTCGGATGGCGGGACCTAGGGGCCGGACCAAAATTTCTCGACGTTTCATAACCTCCTAAACACTTTGGCACCATTTTTAAAAATGTTTATATATATATGTATATATATATGTATATATATATATATTTATATATATATATATATATATATATATATATATATATATATATATATATATATATATATGTGCGGGCAATAACTTTCGAAAGAGTTAATTGATTTTAACGAAATTTTGTCCGCATGTTGGAATCCACCACCGCAAGAACCCTATTTAAAATGGGCCCAATCGGGCCATTTTAAGGGTAGTTTTTAGGGGTTGAAAAATGTTTTTGGGCCCCAAAATACCGAAAAAATTATCCGAATTGTTTCAAAATTGAAATTTAACCCTCTGGTAGTAATTAAAAAGTGTCCCCAAAATTTTAATAAAATCGGCCCGACAGGACCGGATTTACAAATTTTATGAAAACACTAGTTTGCAGATAGTGACTTATTTATTGAAGGGTGTATTTAATTCGGTGTAGACGTTAGATTGATAATAATATTACAATAAAAAAAAAATGTTATTTTAAGGGGTGTATTAAGGGGTTAAATTTTTTATTTTGCCCAAAAACAAACTTAATTTCACATAATAAAAGTATAAAACCACACGGCCCTATATACAAGCAAATACACTATATTGTCGGCAGGGTTTTGGCACTGCGACCCGGGTTTTTTTTTTCTTATCCGTGCAAAGATTTTTACAATTTTGTACTTAAAAATAAAAAAATCCTTAAAAGTGCCAAATGTCAAGAAAAATACTCATTTGAAAAGTAATTTATAGTTTTCATAATAAAGTCTAAATTCCACTATAACTGTTTTTTTTAGTAAATATTGACTATTATTAATCTAACAAGCTGTTTTATTTTACTTCTCACATTGATTTGTAAAGAAAATTTCACGTTTTTTTGTATTCTAAATAAAATTAGTTGGATCCCGCTTTTTAAACCCTTGTCCCGTATTTGAAATCATTATTTCCCGCAAATTTGTATTTTAAAGTTGGCAAGCACCATAACTAGGTGCAAAAACCTCTGAGCTATGTCACAGATGCCCCGGTTTTGGGTACCGACGGTTTATTCGTCAGTTTCGTTTAACGCTCATTTTAAACGCGCTATTATTATTAAATTACGTATAAAATAAGAGGTTAGTAGACAAGCATTTACAATATAGCTGTCTGATGATGCTATAAAATAATGCGGGATGACTAGTTTTAAAATTAACTTTTCAAAAAATGATAACTTCTTAAAAACAAATATATGCTGACACACAAGCAGCATTTTTACTAGGAAATCAAAGAAATACACTGATACAACCCAAATAATTTTGTAGCCACGGAAGTTTTTTTTTACAGCCCACACTGGCTCAACGATCATAAGAAAATCAATTAAAAACAATTTCGCATTAAACACGAATTCATCATTTCAGATGCCTGTTTATTTTCCAAAGAAAATGCATTACGTGGTTTATTTAGATTAAAAACGTAAATAGTTATTAATAAAATATACAAAGAATTCCAGTGTACACAATTTTCTTAGTGATGGATAAAATTCTGGATGGCATCCAAAAGTAGAATCAATAAGGTACAATATTCCAGAAGGAGTCTTCTGTTTAGTTTTATTAAAACAGTTCAGCTCGGGTATTTTGATTCTACTACCAATTCATTTTTTCAATTTATTGTTTTTTTATCTATACTAATATTATAAAGAGGAAAGATTTGTATTTTTGTGTGTATGTTTGTAATGAATAAACTCAAAAACTACTGTGCCCATTTAAAAAATTCTTTCACCATGAGAAAGCTACATTCACCCTGAGTAACATAGGTTATATTTATTGCTAGAAAACTTTAGTAACGTAATCCAAGGTGTAAAAAAAATGTCATAAAACTTCTTTCGTCGCATGCGCTACGGAAACTATTGATGATAGAACAAAAGTATGTTCTACAATATTAAAGAACATATCAATAACTACAAAAAACTTCGCGATACTATATGTCCAACTATTATCGTTATGTCACAATTACCACTTCTTACATTTTAATAATCTATGTATATTATAGATAAAAGACGATGTATATGTCATCTATGGACTCCAAACGGGTAGACCATTTTTGATGAAATTTTCAGACAATCTTTAGATTAGCCCAGCGGATGATCTTCTGAAGTTTGGTAGCCATCGGATTAACAGAATTTTTTTAATTTCTTTTTGGGAAATAAGATTTTTCTTCGATTTTTGAACATTCACAAATAAAAGCGATTGAATTCGCGCAAATTCAATACACGTTGAGAATTTAATGATAATGATTCTCATCTTTTATATCCTATATATTACATTTACACCCGGGCGAAGCCGGACTGGGCCGCTAGTTTAATAATAAATTGAAAATCCAATTGATATTTGTACCAGTTGTCGGATTACATGAATCATGGAAACGCCATAGTACATTGAGCACAAAGTTTTGCACTAGGAATTAAAATTTTTTTTGAAATATTCTGAGCAGAATACTTGGACAAGTCAATTTTGTTTAAAAAAAAACAATATTTTCTGATAAATTTCACTTTTAGATTGTATTTTTTTTCATTGGTCATCAAAAAGACAACATTTTTCTGAGTATTTTAATATAAAAAACGAACATAAAGCGGAGATATTTATTATCAAATTTCAAAAAACTAGAAAATCGAGTCTGGTATCGATTTTGAAAACTGATCTTTCAGGGGAAATAAAAAAAATTGCTTCCCGACAATTATTTTTTCATTCACGGTTTGTTTAAATGAATATTTTGAAGTCGAAAATGATTATTTGAAATTTAATAAAAATTATATAAGTAAATAATAAATATGTTCGTTTACACAGCTCAGTTCCTGTAGATTATTTTCCACTCAATGGACATTCAAAACTGGAAAGTGTTCATGACAAGTACTGTCATTTAAGTCAGCTTTGCGTCAGTTTAAAATAAATTATATATTATTAACCTATATAATTCTTGAGATTCAAATATTCATCTACAACTTTCATCAAACCGTTTCTAATACCTACTTTTTTATAAACATACATTGAAATACATCGTATTTGCTGACGGCGTTTATGAGAACAATTCACGATATCTATCTGTAGTAGCTGCCATTAAATTCTTAAAATTATAGTTTCACAGAGAGTTAGTTTTAAATTTAGGAAATTAAAAAAAAAGTAGGGCGAGTACTCATGTTCGCGCGGCAGAAGTTATACTTCTTTGGCGGGATCGTGATAATTGATATTCACATTTTCGTTTAAGATGTACGTTGATTAAAAATAGGATGTCTAGGGAGATGATAAATTTAAATATTTAAAAGTTAGCCTGTTCACTTCGAATACACGTTTGAATAATAGGTGGACAACTCAATCAGCACATTGTAACAGAGAAATGAGACGTGTCATCTACGAATACTATACTGCATCGAAGAGTCAGCTTTATCGTCGATTTCAATCTTGCTGATACACGTAGTACATTCATATTAAATTAACAACTAACTTCATGGTGTCTCATGTTCGTTGCATGCTGCGTGCGCAACTTCCTTAACAGAGAAAATGTTACCCTCAATGCGCTAACAGAAGTATAACATCAAAAATTACAAAGTGCCTTGACCTGTTGAAGGTCTATAATCTACAATACATTTGCACCCTCTCTTTCTCTCTCTCTCTCTCTCTCTCTCTTCCTCTATCGCAAAAGTCGACACAAAAACACCTGTTTCATTTTTACGTCACTTCTTGTTAGTTTATATATAGATAACAAATAGATTAAAATCATAAAAGACGTATCAGTGACGGTTTTTTCCAATATTCAATTTACCTAAATCGAGTGAATATTTACCTGCACATGATAATGTGTTAGCGATAATTAATTTGTTATTAAAATATCACCTGTAAACAGAACAAGTCTTTTACTTTTTAAGAGAAGTCGTTTAACCGCATTGATTAAAAAAACCCGGGTCGCAGTGCCAGAACCCTGCCGACAATATAGTGTATTTGCTAATACAGGCCTTGTGGCTTTATTATGTGAACTTAAGGTGATTGTAGGGCAAAATAAAAAAATTAACTCCTTAATACACCCCTTAAATTACATTTTTTCTTAACTACATTATTATTGTCGTTCGAACGTCTACACCAAAGTTAAAAACACCTTTCTGTAAATAACTCACTACCTGCATACTAGTGTTTTCAGAAAATTTGTAAATCCGGTCCTGTCGGGCCGATTTTATTAAAATTTTAGGAGCACTTTTTAATTGCTATTAAAGGGTTAAATTTCAATTTTGAAACGATTCTGAGAATTTTTTAGGTATTTTTGGGCCCAAAAACTTTTTTCAACCCCTAAAAACCACCCTTAAAATGATCCGATTGGGCCTATTTTAAATAGGCTTCGTGCGGTGGTGGATTCCAACATGTGTGCCAAATTTCATTAAAATAAATTAACTCCTTCGAAAGTTATTGCCCGTACACATATATACCTATATATATATATATATATATATATATATATATACATATATATATATATATATATATATATATATATATATACATATATATATAAAAACATTTTTAAAAATGGTGCCAAAGTGTTTAGGAGGTTATGAAACGTCGAGAAATTTTGGTCCGACCCCTAGGTCCCGCCATCCGACCGACGCCAATAGTGTATGTTGCCATATGGCAAATACACTAATTAATTAAAACAAATACCTATGCAAATTTAATATGTGTCAACCATTCGACTGTTTTTTTATTTACTTATTTTTTTAATACTGATTTGTATCCGTGTTTTTGTAACTACGCTTTTAGTTTACCTGCTATAATTATTACCAATTAATTTAATAAAGCAGGTTTATCATTTACCGCTGATTTATGGAAATGTTTTTTTCCAACGATCTGAATAAATAATTCATTAATCATGAGTGATATAACATGAATTATTCACATTTAACTATTTATTCATCTATGTATTTACTTATCTGTTCATCTATCCAAGAATCTATAGAAACTAGCGGACCCGTGCGAATTCTTCGCACAGTTAGTGGTCAGTTACGTAATATAATAGAGTGAAAATAGGTGGAAATACAAGGTGTCCGAGAATTATCTTTACAACTTTGAAATTTAATAACTTTTGAAATAAAAAAGATATTCACATTCTGTGTTCTGCAGTGATTAATGCAACTCATAAAGTTTTTTTCTCTGGGCTTATTTGAACGATATTGTTTATCGGAGAAAGGTTACTGACATTGCTGACTTAAAAACCCGCATTACATAAGCTTTTGCCACTGTCACAGACGTTATGTTACAGCGTACCTGACAAGAAAACGATTACCGACTGGATGTGCTTCGGGCCACACGTGGTGCACATGTGGAGGTGCTAACCTAAACAGAACAAAACTTTATGAGTTGCACTAATAACTGCAGAAAACAGAATGTGAATATCCTTTTTATTTCAAAAGTTATTAAATTTCAAAGTTGTAAAGATAATTCTCGGACACCCTGTATATTGTAGAGGGTTGATCAATAAGTACCCGTGTTTGACGACAGATGGCGTTGACGAGTGAAATTGACTTTAGCATCGTGTACTGCAGACTTTTAAGCGACCTCGTGCTGAGTTATAGATAAATTCATAGGTAAATTATTTTTTACAGCCTGCAGTTGTATCATTCGTGTTTTGTATATTTTTCGACAAAATAGAGAAACAGTAATATCGATCCGCAATTCATTTTTTATACGAGTATCTCACCGTGGTCATAGATGGTAAAGAGTCGCAATAGACAGCATCCAATTTCAGGTTTATTTTTTCACATGTTTTTTTAACAAAAACAAATTACGGATCGATATTGCTCTTTTTCCATTTTGTCGAGAAATAAAAACCACGAATGATACAACTGGCTGTCAAAAATTACCTTACTTTTATTACTTTTCTGTTTTTTGCAATTATATCAGTTTTACTTCTGTAGTGCGTAGTGTAAAGTACACAGTTTCTTTTTAGTGTATTTGCCATATGGCAACATACACTATTGGCGTCGGTCGGATGGCGGGACCTAGGGGTCGGACCAAAATTTCTCGACGTTTCATAACCTCCTAAACACTTTGGCACCATTTTTGAAAATGTTTATATATATATGTATATATATATATATATATATATATATATATATATATATATATATATATATATATATATATATATATATATATATATATATATATATATATATATATATATATATATATATATATATATATATATATATATATATATATATATATATATATATATAGGTATATATGTGTACGGGCAATAACTTTCGAAGGAGTTAATTCATTTTAACGAAATTTGGCACACATGTTGGAATCCATCACCGCACGAAGCCTATTTAAAATAGGCCCAATCGGGTCATTTTAAGGGTGGTTTTTAGGGGTTGAAAAAAGTTTTTGGGCCCAAAAATACCTAAAAAATTCTCAGATTCGTTTCAAAATTGAAATTTAACCCTTTAGTAGCAATTAAAAAGTGCTCTTAAAATTTTAATAAAATTGCCCGACAGGACCGGATTTTCAAATTTTCTGAAAACACTAGTTTGCAGATAGTGAGTTATTTACTGAAAGGTGTTTTTAATTTTGGTGTAGACGTTCGATCGACAATAATAATGTAATTAAGAAAAAATGTAATTTTAAGGGGTGTATTAAGGACATATTTTTTTTTATTTTGCCCAGCAATCACCTTAAGTTCACATAATAAAGCCACAAGGCCTGTATTAGCAAATACACTATATTGTCGGCAGGGTTTTGGCACTGCGACCCGGGTTTTTATTTTTACGTAGGGCTTAACTAATGTACGAATTAAATGTTTTAAAAAATTCAATAAAACAGATTGTTGTTACACTAATATAGTTTAGTAACGAGTATGATGGAAAACGACCAGGACATTAGTAATCGAGAAACACTGACTATGCATTCATAACTATACTGTGTTATTGCTCAGTAGAGCGGCACATTAAATACGCATTGAAGATCAACCTGGATTGTTACGTTTCTCTTCATACTGATCAATACAGAAATTGCATTTCTGATAGCTATAATACGAGTATTATGTAAAAGATTACTTAACAGCAGTTAGAAATGCACGCGAGCAGAGCCGCAGGTACAGCTAGTAGCAAATATAGTACGGTTGCAATCTATGTAATCTAAAAATCTATTCTGCACCGATTCTGATGAAATTTTCCAGACAAATTTGTTCTTAATATGAACTTTTATAAAGGACAGGCTTGATTTAAATTATTGCTCTAATAGTCTAATGGATGGGGACCCTTATTTAAAAGAAAATTGTGACTTATTATTATAAAAATAAAAGAATAGTCACTTCTTACCACAACAGATTTATTCAGTGGATGTACATTTTAGTTTAGTGTTTAGTGTTTTAGTTTATTGTTTTGCTGAAGATGGGAGCTTCGCTCTCGAAATGTACATCCACTGAATAAATCTGTTGTGGTAAGAAGTAACTATTCTTTTATTTTTATTGTTCCAACCACAGTACTCTTAAGGCTGTCGGAACGCTTTGGATTTAAGCCAAAAATAGAGCTTCGACTGTCAACTGATTGTAGACTTATTCGTCAACATTTTGCAAAAATTCTTTCTCTATAAGGAAGATAAAGGACAAATCTAGGTCTCTAATGGACTACTTTTGTAATTTATGTACGATTTACTAGAAAAAATTTGGCATTAATTGTGCTAAAAAAACACACGTTTTCAATGTCACACTATGACCTTATTCGTACTTATTTCACAAAACTGTTCCATCACAAACCTAAAGTGACTCTTCCTTTTTCGGACAAGTTTTTTAAATCTTCAAAATATATCCAAAAATTAGAGTAATCGTAATCAGTTGACAGCGGCATCTTGCAATAAAATTTTTTAGCCTTGTAGTTGGCACCAGCCAAAAATTGAAACGTGCGGATGATTTGAGCGAGACAGAGCTAAAGAAGGCCACACTCACAATATGTCTTTTGCCTACCTCGCCCCTTACCGCTGGGTCTCAGCACAAACAAAATTCTGAGCGTTCCGACAGCCTTAAGGCCTTCTCATTTTCGGTTGAAATTCTGCGTGTGTTTTTGTATTTCTATGGTTTCCCTATACATGCGCAAATAGTAGACGAAATGGCAGGTAGAAATATCAATGGACTACAGTCTACAAGCCCGAAAATCAAGAAGATTATCAATTGACAATGTTTAAAGTATACTTTCTAGCAAGATGTGATTGCGTTAAGATAAGGTTTCTGTTTGCTGTTTGCGCTATTTAAGTCAGGAGAAAATTCGGAGCGTTCCGACAGCCTTAATATTTATACTTCTCATTATACTCAAGAATTAATGAACCGATTTTATGATGAATTACAAAGGCTGTATAATATTATTACGGTAAAAAGTAATGAGGATAAGCTGTGAACGAAAACAACAATGCTCGATTTAACATTTTCAAGGTACATCGAATAAAATGTTGGAAAAATATAAATGCAAAAAAACCTTGTGTATTTGTTACTAGCCTTTAGCGCCGACTTCGCTCGCGTTCATGCAGATTTTTTCACACTCATTTTCGTTCTCACTTGTATTTTCAAAAGGACTCCTAATTTTGATGTTTAGAATGTTAAAACATATTTTACATTCTGCTTAAAGTACCGACAAATTGCACACATTTTATTACACGTTTATTAAACTCACATTTCACTGATTCAATTTTAAATTAAATGAAAAAATTACACAAACACATACCACGCACTAATTACACATAATTTAATAATAACAGAAATTACAATAACACAGTTTTTAATTACGAACAGGAATTTAAATTGGCGCGCAACAACGTCACGATCAAATAGCGTCCGAAAACAATAATAATAAAAAATAACAATGTGTTATTGTCAGTGTTACGACTGCAGGACTAGAGAACCGCGCGCTGTACGAATCGCTGTTTGAGAATTGCTCTCTGTTGCATTCGCGTGGTGGTCGGCCGTGTCGAGAGACAGGCACCTTCTCTCTATATATTAGTACCTACATACGTTTAGAGCAGGGGTGGGCAAATACTTTGATAGTCGGGCCACATTGTTGATGAAAATTTGACCTCGGGCCAAATTATAATTATATTTTCGAATAGGAGGCGCTGAAAAGAGCGGGTGTCCGGGAGAAAATTTTGGCTCCCACCGGCCCTAATAATGTGTATAAGTATTGCTTAATATTATTAATTTATGTTAGACAAAAACTAATATTTGTGTATTTTAATAATAATATAATATACAATGCTTCACGGGCCAGACAAAATTCTACCGCGGGCCGGATTCGGCCCGCGGGCCGCCATTTGCCCAGGCCTGGTTTAGAGTGATTGCTGTTCTCATTCACAGAACTCGAGTTCTCCATGAATCGTGTGCAGCGGCGTGCGTGATGGGAAATCGGAAGGTCAGCGAAGATTAATAATAATAAAAACCGGTCAAGTGCGAGCCGAACTCACGTGGAGAGGGTTCCGTGCCATTTTGTTTTCCATGAGAACTTTAAGATTTAAGATTTTTGTTTAGGTTTTCCGGTAAACTATGGGTGAGACCCTGTATTCCCTATTTTTCATATACAGATTGTATCAACTCAAAGCTGTCCATAGGGCACTCTGTGTGTAAGACAGAGCACTATGTACAAACGATAAGTAAGAGTGAGATAAATGATCGCTAATAGTTACCGTGGTTACTGTAAATAAATAATTCTTGTAAATCTTTTTACCAGTTTACAAACTAAAACAACTAAACCGTAATATTAATTCGTATTATTATTATATCTGGTACAACAGTTTGAACAATAATTTTAATAATTAATTTATTAAGTGTTCGAAAAGACCTCCACGTTCTGCCAAACAATAACCTAATCGATTATAAATACTTTTCCTCACATTGGCTAACATCTCATGGTCAACGGACTGACGCATTAGAAATTTGGATTTTTAGTTCGTTTAAATTATTAGAAGAAGTCGGTCTGTTTTCAAAGGCAGCTACAAATAAATTTATTACGTCGGTGGTTGAATTACCATCATAATTAATTATTTGTCTTTTTTCGTGAACAGTATAAATAGCCATTTTATCAATAATTTCGGTAGTGACTACAGACTGTCATTAATTGATAAAATGGCTATTTTTACTTAGAAAACAAAGACGTTTATTTAAATTTATTTTACAGTAACCACAGTAATTACTACCTATTAGCGATCATTTATCTCACTCTTACTTATCGTTTGTATATAGAGCTCTGTCTTACACACATAGTGCCCTATGGACAGCTTTGAGTTGATACAATCTGTATATTTCTCATGCAAAGTACGTCAATTATTTGTGAACGCACTTGTGTAACGCATTTATTTATAGTATCAGAGCCAATGGTCGGCTTTAGGGATGTCGGGAGTGCCCAAAATGTTCGATATATATCGTATCGATATTTTTTTCTAGTATCGAAATCGGTGCCGATCTATTTTTTACAAAATATCGATATATCGGTACGATTTGAAAGAGAACATTGGCACTCGAAGAAATTTAGTAGACATATTGGCTAGCTTTATATAATCTCAAATAGCAGTTAACGGACATTATTTCTAATAAATCAAATAAATAAAAACTCGGATCGCAGTGCCCAAACCCTGCCGACAATATAGTGTATTTGCTAATACAGGTAGTGTGGCTTTATTACATGAACCTAAGTTTGTTTTTGGACAAAATAAGAAAATAACCCCTTAATACACCCCTTAAAATAATATTTTTATCTTAGTTAAAATATTGTTATCAATTCAACATTTGAACCAAATAAAATACACTCTTCGGTAAATAAATCATTATACGCACACTAGCGTTTTCATAAAATTTGTAAGTCCGGTCCTGTCGGGCCGATTTTATTAAAATTTTAACAGCATATTTTAACCGTTACTAGAAGGTTAAATTTCAATTTTGAAACAATTCTGAGAATTTTTTCGGTATTTTTAGGCCCAAAAACTTTTTTCAACCCCTAAAAACTACCAGTTTTGCGGAAATCGACTATCACGAGAGGTAGAGGGGGCATTATACATAAAAACATTCCTGTTTTTACCGTTTCTGATAAAATAGTGTATTCTTATTAAAAGAATGGCTAGAGCCGACGGCTCCACTACTGTTGTCGCTTCCGTCTTTTATCTCAATAGCGTTGCGGAACCGCGGGTAAGCTACTATTATTATACAGGTGATCTTTAAGTTGATTCTTTTTTTTAACAACGTGTAGAAATTAAATTGACGAACAAATATTCCAAGTTTCTTTTTTATCAAAACTCAAAAATAAGAGAGAAGCCTATTATCAAAATGTAATTAAATTTTTTAAATTTTATTTCTTTTTGAGGTCCGTCCTGTGGTTATGTTATGTCCCTATGGAAATAGGTTATGTCACTATCACGTATCTTGGTACTAATTTGAAACTATTTAAAACAATTTCTGTGAATACTGGATATAATGACAATAACATATTTCTATAACATAACATAACGACAGGACCGACCTCAAAATTTAATACAATTTAATTAACTTTAAAAGTCTGTTTCTCTTTTACTTTTGAGTTTTGATAAAAAAGTTACTTGAAATATTTGTTCGTCTATTTCAGCGGTTCCCAACCGGTGGGTCGCAACCCACTATTGGGTCGCGGAAGGACTACAGGTGGGTCCCGAATCGATCCTAAAACTATCAGAAACCATCAGAAAAGATAAGAAAAATCGAAACAAATCGAATTGTGTTTTCATTGTTTTCTTGGTTCTTAATTTTTGGCATCTCCGGCAGACAACAGAACCACTACATCTCTTCGAATTTTTTTTTACTCCACCATGGACCGATGGACCGTGGAGGTATTCCGATAAGGAGAGGTGGGTCACCAGCTGAAAAATGTTGGGAACCACTGGTCTATTTGATTTCTACACACTGTTAAAAAAAAGATCAACTTAAAAATTATCCTGTAGACCTACCTCGTGGGTCATGGTAATACGACACCAGGTATTCAATCTAGTATTACAGCTGTTAGTGTATTTGCCATATGGCAACATACACTATTGGCATCGGTCGGATGGCGGGACCTAGGGGCCGGAACCAAAATTTCTCAACGTTTCATAACCTCCTAAACACTTTGGCACCATTTTTAAAAATGTTTATATATATATATATATATATATGTGTGTGTGTGTGTGTGTGCGCTATAACTTTCGAAAGAGTTAATTGATTTTTACGAAATTTTGCCCCCATACTGGAATCCCCCATCGCAAGAACCCTATTTTAAATTGACCCAATCGGGCCACTTTAAGGGTAGTTTTTAGGGGTTGAAAAAAGTATTGGGCCCGAAAATACCTAAAAAATTCTCAGAATCGTTTCAAAATTGAAATTTAACCCTTTAATAGCAATTAAAAAGTGCTCCTACAATTTTAATAAAATTGGCCTGACAGGACCGGATTTACAAATTTTTTGAAAATACTGGTTTGCAGATAGTGACTTATTTACTGAAGGGTGTATTTAATTTGGTGTAGACCTTCGAAGGCCTGTATTAGCAAATACACTATATTGTCGGCAGGGTTTTGGCACTGCGACCCGGGTTTTTTTATTATTGGTAATGATGGATAAATATATTTGGTAATAAAATTAACTCCCTGAATAAAAACATGACAGCGTATTTTTTTACTACTAGTAATATTGTATTACAGAACCAGTTTTTATTTTCATTCAAATTAATTTGCACCGCATAAATCATTCCCCCTGACCCCTTCATCAAATGATAAGCACGTTTTAGTCATGTATGCGAAATATAGGTAACTAATCTGTGTTCACGACGTTAATGTTATATACTTTATGATAAAATCATATGATACGCGTTATATTTTAGTTCTTTGCATGATTTTAATAGCGCGGCATTTGCTGTTTTCTTTTACATTCCGTAAGTTAAAGCAAAAACTAAAACAACACGCTTTCATGAACTAAAACATGTAAAATAATTTGACAACAAAATTAGCTCAACTGTAAAAAGCATGGAGTGCTTAATATCGGTAATACATTTTTCACTTATTAGCTAATTATAAACGTAAAGCTATTTAAGTAGAGAGCACCTCACGTTTTTTACAGTAAAGCTAATTTCGTTGCCAAATTATTTAGCATTTTTTAGTTTATAACGGCATGTTATTTCAGTTTTTTTAAACTCCAGTTTTAATTATAAGATTAAAAAAAACCCGGGTCGCAGTGCCAAAACCCTGCCGACAATATAGTGTATTTGATAATACAGGTATTGTGGCTTTATTACATGAACTTAAGTTTGTTTTTGGACAAAATAAAAAAAATTGAGCCCCTTAATACACCCCTTACAAAAATAATTTTATTAGTTGAAATATTGCTATCAATCCAACATCTATACCAAATTAAATACGACCTTCAGTAAGTAAATTCGTATACGGAAACTAGTGTTTTCATAAAATTTGTAAGTCCGGTCCTGTCGGGCCGATTCGCTTATAATTTTAGAAGCACTTTTTAATTGCTACTAAAGGGTTAAATTTCAATTTTGAAACGATTCTGAGAATTTTTTAGGTATTTTTGGGCCCAAAAACTTTTTTCAACCCCTAAAAACTACCCTTAAAATGACCCGATTGGGCCCATTTTAAATAGGCTTCGTGCGGTGATGGATTCCAACATGTATGCCAAATTTCGTTAAAATGAATTAACTCCTTCGAAAGTTATTGCCCGCACATATATATATATATATATATATATACGTATATAAATATATATATATACATATATATAAACATTTTTAAAAATGGTGCCAAAGTGTTTAGGAGGTTATGAAACGGCGAGAAATTTTGGTCCGACACCTAGCTCCCGCCATCCGACCAACGCCAATAGTGTATGTTGCAAATACACTAAAAATACTACTGCATTAACTATGGGGTCGGCAACGCAACGTACGTCACTGAACAGCGTGTTAGTTTGCTGGCTGTAATTTTTTAAGTTTTTTAATCCTTAAGGTTCTGGTCAGGATAATGGGACAAATTTAATAAATTATTGTATTATCATCGGTCCTTAATAAATGTGCAAAGTTTCAATTTCATCTGACGTTTTGAAGTGGGTGAATTTCACGTTCAAAGATTCCTTTACAAACAAACATTCATTACAGATGAAGCTAAAAAAAGCGTGTTAATTTAAACTTAAGCTGTCAATATACTGACATGGTAACAGAATCTTCGTCTGTAATTTCGTTGTCTTAACATGGTTTTAACTCAATTGTCAATAATTTTCAATTTTTCTCTCGCTCAGCACAATTAAGGACCCTCTTTAAATATGCCAGATCTTACGTAGAGTAATCTTAGTTCACTTCGTAAATTCTGTTATATGTATAAGCGGCACAGTTTTTATGCGTAGGACAGGTATGCTTCACATTGTTTCGCCGCTCCATTAATTTCGTCAGAATATAGCTACGTAGGTATATAAGTATACAATAAAAGGCGATGTATGTATGTATGCTGACTCCAAAACGGTTGAACCGATTTTGATGAAATTTTCAGGTAATCTGTGAAGTTTGGTAGCGATCGTATCAACAGAATTTTTTTTTGTTTTTTGATAGTTTTGATTTTTTTTTCAATTTTTGAACATTCACAATTAAAAGCGATTAAATTCGCGCAAATTCAATACACCTTTAGAATTTAATGATAACGATTCTCATCTTTTATATCCAATATATTACATTTACACCCGGGAGAACCGGACTGGGCCGCTAGTAACCAATAACTCAACAATACTATGTTATTTACATTTCAGAAATTCAACAAGGTGAAAATTTGATACATCTATAGAGGATGATTTGTAAATTATAACGAATAGGTCCCATATGACATTAAATCGTGCAGAAAACAAGTTACAAACCGCTGATCATATTGTACCTACCCACAAGTAAATCATCAATCACACGCAATGCAGCTAGTTTATTTTACCTTAAATGGTAATTCTGAAAATAATTTAATTGACTCAATGAACATTGAGAGATTTTATGCATAGATTACTTTGTTAACCCTTTAGCAGGCGCAGAACAAGGACACATAATTTACCACACTTTTTCAGAACTTCTATCTGTCTGGCTGTACCATGATAACTCAAAAATACCTGAATTGATTTTGATAAAACCTAAACTGCTGTATATTTTTAATTTGCTGCGTATAGGTCAAAATTGTTATCGACCTGAATGTGAAAGGAACCCCGGATCTGGGGATTAAAAATTGATAACAAATTATTAAAAGGTTCTTAATCTCCCCTCCCGGTCAAAAAAATGCCACCCGTTATACATTTAGACTTAGAGTTCCTTTTAATCGATTAAGCGTCTCCATGAAATCCCCAAATAGTTTAGGTATTGCTGTTTATAATAAATTACCTCAAAATATTAAACAAGGCGATAAACTGTCGAAGTTTAAAAAATACTTAAAAGAGTTTTTAATATCAAACGCTTTTTACAAATTGGATGAGTTTTTAAGTTATGAATGATTGAGTCCTTGATGGACCTACTACTGTCCTTGATGGATCCGCCGTGACGAATTTGTATCCTTTATTGGCAAAGCAAATAAATATTATTATTATTTTTCAGTTTTTTTTAAACAATTTATCTCAAACGCTCGAGTTTCTGCCCCAGTTTCGAAAAAATCGTAGATCCGGGGTTGGTGAAAAGTACGGTGATAAACTAAAATACTTCACTGCCCAGACTGCAAAATCTTGAATGGAAATTGAAATAAGGCCTTGGTTTCCTAAGATAGCGATATCGTAATGTAGCACTCGTAATGGCGAATGACATAACGAAAAACATGTGCCTAGAAGTAAATGGATGCGGTATTCTCGATAATGGCGGCACCACCATAACGTAAAAAGACGGCATTCGTTTACTTCTATGCACACATTTTTTGTTACGCATTCACTATCATATTACGACCGCTATCTTAGGAAACCAAGTGTAAGAAACTGTTTAACCTACAGTATTTAAACGAATCTTACTCAGTGTGTTATATTGTTCTATGAATTGTGTAATGCTTTATGTTATGAAAACAGCGTACACTGATATTGTAGAGATTGTAAACTAATTAGCAGGGGCATTTTGTATTAGAGGATAGAGTTCACATAGATTGTATTGCTGAGTTGAAATATATTTTATTTAATAACTGAATTCTTGTTCATTTATTAGTTTCATCATTTTATTTTTAACAAGTGTAATAAAATAACATATTGTATTTGGACATTTTGATGCAGGTTGTAGACAAACATTTAACCTACATCTCCACTAATATTATAAAGAGGAAAGATTTGTATTTTTGTGTGTATGTTTGTAATGAATAAACTCAAAAATTCATGTGCCGATTTAAAAAATTCTTTCACCATTAGAAAGCTACATTCACCCTGAGTAACATAGGCTACATTTATTGCTAGAAAATATTAGGGATCCTTACTAAAACTTTAGTAACGTAACCCAAAGTGTAAAAAAATGCCATAAAACATTTTTCGTCGCATGCGCTGCGGAAACTATTGATGATAGAACAAAAGTATGTTCTACAATATTAAAGAACATATCAATACTACAAAAAAACTTCGCGATACTATATGTCCAACTATTATCGTTATGTCACAATAACCACTTTTTACATTTTAATAATCTATATAGATAAAAGACGATGTATATGTAATCTATGGACTCCAAACGGGTAGAGCATTTTTGATGAAATTTTCAGACAATCTTTAGATTAGCCCACCGGGTGATCTTCTGAAGTTTGGTAGCCATCGGATCAACAGAATTTTTTAAATTTCTTTTTGGGAAATAAGATTTTTCTTCGATTTTTGAACATTCACAAATAAAAGCGATTGAATTCGCGCAAATTCAATACACGTTGAGAATTTAATGATAATGATTCTTATCTTTTATATCCTATATATTACATTTACACCCGGGCGAAGCCGGACTTGGCCGCTAGTTAGTTAAAAGATTTCAGTTTGTCATATTGTTCTATGAATGGGTAATGCTTTATGTTATGTAAACTGCGTATACTGATATTGTAAACGGATGCATGGGCATTCTATGTTGAAACAGAATAGAGGTAACATAGATTGTATTGCTGAGTTGAAATATATTTTATTTAATATCTGAATTCTTGTTTATTTATAGGTATCGTCGTTTTATTTCTAACACAAGATTTAACTCATAATCCACTCTTGCCTGAAACGAATCACGCCTACTACATAATATAAGGTCAAATGTCGCAAACTGACAAACACGATGTTCTGCGATGTAAAAGTTTCCCTTTGACAAAGAACGATATGTTGAGATTTAAAAATTTCAATAAATGTACCACCACTTGCCTGATTCAAGTGGCAATATTGACAGTTATTGACAACGTGACAAAAGGAAACCTATATAATAACGCCTATAGCAAATAGCAATGGAGTGTACCTACTGTGAAATTGGGAACAGCCATTTTCTCGGAATTCGCACAAAAAAGCACGTTTTAAATTTCAACACTGCAAAATAAAAATGCGTTGGCACAGTAGCGTCTCTTTAATTTGTTTATCATTACCGCTTCCAAAACTTCCTTTTATATATATAGTGTATAATATGTATACAGTCAAACCTGAGCGAGTGAGAACTGAGAACTGAGAAAACTCTCTAAGTGAGTGTAATAGGGATGTTGACTGTATTCAAATAAAAACATAATTTTAACGAAAAGTAGTAGTTTCTATGATAGAAATACTAAAAAACACTATATTAAGC
Source organism: Venustoraphidia nigricollis (assembly GCA_034508555.1). Taxonomy (NCBI): domain Eukaryota; kingdom Metazoa; phylum Arthropoda; class Insecta; order Raphidioptera; family Raphidiidae; genus Venustoraphidia; species Venustoraphidia nigricollis. The sequence goes on from JAVRKA010000020.1 coordinate 1,973,895, forward strand.
TCCATAAGCGAAAAAGAGATCGTCGTGCCTTGAACTCTTGCTTATCCAAGCTTGACTGTATATTGTATATTTTTTAATGTTTTTCAGCCATGATTTATCGAGGAATTCATCGATTTGAAAATTTTCAACGCCACCGAGTACAAAACGTTTAAGGAATGAGCTCGAACAATTTTTAGAGAATTGTTTAAGTAGTTTTTTTTTTTTATTTGATGTTTTCTTTTCCTACAACGTATAAGGACTTTCCGTATGGATAGCAAAGGGAGTTAACTGTATTTTATTGCTTCTAAATTATGATACAGTTAACTCCGTATACTATCCACGCATGAAAATTAATATCCTTGGAAGAAAACGGAAAGGGGAAAACGTGTTCTGCAAATTTTAAAAGTTATGATGTAATAACATTTTCATTAAATTATTTTTAAACACATTTTATGTCCTTCGAGTTTATGAAAGCTTATAACAAAAATTATGTTTTTTACTTGAAGATATTCAATTTATTATTACATCGTCATAGGTTTTTATCTCTGAAAACTAAATTTTCATTTCGTTATTAATATTTTTTATATTAATAGAACGGTCTTTACTTTGACAAATATGTACAGCCAGGGACTAGCGCTAGTTGTGATATTAGAGTAAAATCGATTCTTTACCAAAAGTGATAAGAAAATTACGATGATATCTGGCAGATTGGCACACACACTATTGGCGTAGGTCGGATGGCAGGACCTAGGGGTCGGAACAAAATTTCTCGACGTTCCACATCATTATAAGCAGCCTCGAACCATTTTCGAAAATGTTTATATATTATACGTGGGCAAAACTTTTCGAAGGAGTTAATTGATTTTAACGAAATTCGGCCTACATGTTGAAATCCATCAGCGCACGAAGCCTATTTAAAATGGGCTGCATCGGATCATTTTAAGGGGTGTATTTAGGGATTGAAAATTGTTTTGGGGCCCAAAAACACCGAAAATATACTCGGAATAGATTCAAAATTGAAATTTAACCTTTTGGGATCAATTAAAAGGTGCTCCTACAATTTTAATAAAATCGGCTCTACTTATAAATTTTCGAAAACGTTTGTTTGCAGAGAGAGCTACTTTCTGAAGGCTGCAAGTGTATATATAATTTTGTGCAGATGAATTGATAAAACAGAGACGAAATATTTAAATTAAAAAAAATATATTTTAAGGGGTGTATTACAGGGTTAAAATTTTTGTTTGGTCCAAAAGCAAACATAAATTCACATAATAGTCACACTGCCAGGGGCGTCGCCAGCGTTTGAGCCAGAGGGGGGCAGAAGGATGAGAAAAAAACAAAAATTTCAGATTTTTGAGGGTTAAGATATTAAATATTTACACATTTATTGAGTCCTTAAATTTGATTTTAGTTTCAGAGTGATTCTGCTGAACGCTACATTTTATTACTTACTTATTCTGTGACATTAGGCAGGAAAACTTATAACTTTAAAAAATCCCGAACTTCTAGGGAGGGGCAGCTGCCCCTACCTGCCCCCCCTTGGCGACGCCCCTGCACACTGCAAATACACTATATTGTCGGTAGGGTTTTGGCACTACGCCTCGGGTTTTTATATATTTTTTACTGTGTATTAGAGACTCAACAATTTAGATCATCGTCTTAATTACATCAAATTAAATCATAAATTAAAACCAAATCACTCACGAGCTAGGTGGGATGCCTAAAGATTTTTTTTTAAATCAGTGAAAGGGTAGCCGGTACTTACAAGATGTTACAAACAAAACATTAAATTAATTCACGTAAATTTCAATTAACATTAATCGGATTATAATAGTTATCTAATTATTATGACAACATGACTCAAAGTCGGTATCTGTATGTATTATGAGATATCTAAACACGGTAGTGGGTCAGCCAAGTTCGGCAAACACTGACTGCGGATATTTCCAACTACATTTGATTAAACTTTACCAAAAAACCATATGGTTTATTCATACACTACCAAAACCTGCAATTTTTAATTTTTTGTCTGTCTGTGAGTGTTTGTCCGGGCTAATCTCCGAAACGGCTGAACCGATTTTTATGAGACCTTCATTTACAGGTAGAAGACCTTTCAAAGATTAATTTAGCCTACTTTTTATCCCGAAAATATTTGATGTGTGTGAAAAAATTAAAAAAATATAAAAATGGTGGGCTACTGTCTGTTTGTCCGGGCTAATCTTCGAAACGACTGAACCGATTATGATGGCACTTCACAGACAAGTAAAAGGCTATGCCAGGAGTAATTTAAGATACATTTATTCCAAAAATAAACCTTAAGGGATTGAATGGGAGCATTCATAAAGGATACGCTGTATTTCTGAAATAGGGATGTTGACTATTTTTGGGAAAGTGTTTTAAATCGTGCCTAAGTACCTAATATTGCTACAAATATTTATTATTTTTATTTAAATACAACTCAAGCCTTAAAAATATTGTATTTTAAATCCCGTTTCAAATTTCGGTCCAAAACGCCAATACTAGTCGCGTGACGTCACCTGTTCATACCAAAGGAGGCTCAAAAGTTTACACGGAAGTTACCATCCTATATAGATGCGTATTCTGTACTCATAAACGTTAGTAAACTGAGGTGATGAAAAGTTGTTTCGTAGTCGTTGCTATAGTTACATGTAATTTGACGTTTCCTATAAACAAATAATAATAAATTACACACTAAATATTAACCAAACAATGAAGTTTTTTGACAGCGGCTGAACATATGACGTCATGCGCTCTGATTGGTGTTCGTTGTCACGTGACTTGAGAGTGATTTTATTAGGTTTTATTTATTAAATATTAATTAAATTCCTTAAAAATAAAGAAAAATGTAGTGTTTTTTAGTATTTCTATCATAGAAACTACTATACTTTTCGTTAAAATTATGTTTTTATTTGAATAGTCAACAGCCCTATTGCTTGACCCAAAAACTTAAGACTCGAAAAAAAATTATCTTCTTAGAAAATAAAGAAGTATATGTTCCACTGCCTTTTGAACACATCTACCCGAATGGAGTGGGGGTGAATTTTATATAAAAGAACTGCGGCTACAACCTATACCACGTGGACGAACTTATAATACATGAAAACTTGTGAAGTGAAAAGTTGATACCCTCTTTAGATCTCAATTATTTTTGTACCGAACTTGGCACCTTTTTTCACATTTATGTTTTTGATGAAATATTAGTTTAACATAACAAAATAGGATTAACGGCCCTAGGCTTAATTTAGTTGAGTATAGTCGTTGTCTATTGTGATTAGGTCGTCGCATCACTTCTATGCCCTCTGTTTAAGAAACGCGCGTTAATTAGTTGAAATATAGTCACTTCCACGTTCAGAGCCAATCAGAAACAATGTTACAAATACAAGCTGTTCATAAAAAGTGGGTGCGTGTAATTATGTTGAAGTTATACTTCTTTCGCGTGATTAGGAACTAATTTTTAGTATACAGTAAGACCCCGTCTAACGCGAGAGATACGTTCCATTAAGTTCCTGCGCTATACGAAACAGCGCTAAACGAGGCTATCTTAATACTTAAATAATAGGCATAAGTTTAACAGATCCGAGAAAAAGAAAATTTGTTAGTATTTTTTTGTTTACTTTTGTAACATTTATTACTATTTTATCACATTAATTATAGATTTATTAATTGCTAATATCGATTTTTGTTCATAAAACATTTAAGCAAATCAAATAAAAATCGGAGTAAGAAGTTATGCTTGTAATTAGGGTGGTTCCTTATTTGATATATTTTATATTTTCGCAAAAATATATAGCATTTCATTACCATAGATTATATAATTTTTATAAAAATTTTTATAAAAATTTTTTTAATACTTATTTTGTTTTAATTTTATTTAAACAATTGTAATTTAATTTTATATTTGAAAATTGAAAAGGACCAAAACTGTTTGTTGAAACGTCTTTATATAAATAAAAATATTGAACAGTATTGCAAGTAATTTTATTTTGTTAACAGAAAAATAATAAAGTTTTAAAGTCGCGACTTTAAAACTTTATTATTTTTCGCTTCTTTGCGGCTTTTTTAAATATCAATTTTTTTTCAAGAAATTTTTATTTTTTATTGGCATTTCAATACGTATCTGCTTAACAAAAATTGTCGACAGAAAGAAAAAAAGTTAAGAACGGAAACAATAAGATCTCACGGACTTATGTATATATCATTGTCACTTTTTAGCAAAATGATTATAAAATTCTACAATAACTAGGTTATGTCCAGAGAACCGGTTCTTGAAGTTCAATTGACTAGCATTTATATATTTAAAATTCAATGGCGTGCATAACATCAAAATTTTGAAAAAAACCCGCAAAAATGTACATTTTATTTTCTGCAAGTTTTGGCAGAGAACAAACCGACAAGTAACAATTGTGAAAAAGGAGAATTTGGTCTTCATAGAGTCCATTTTTAGTTACAAAAAACTTGCCAATTACAAAGTTACGATTGTATTAATTAACACGCTTTTATTAGCTTCATATTTGTATGTTTGTAACAGAATTTTTGAACGTGAAATTCACTCACTTCAAAATGTCAGATTAAAACTTTGCACACTTATCAAGGACCGATGACAATACAATAATCTAATAAGTTTGTCCCATTATCCTGACCAGGATCATAAGAATAAAAAAATAGTTTAAATTAAAAAAAAAACACGCTTTAACGGCAAACCGAACTAAAAAGTAAAAAAATATTTTTTATTGCAAAAAAGCGTGGGGTACTTATTACTATTTTTTTTATACTAACTCTGCATTTACAAATATACCAATGAGATATTTATACCAGTTAATATCAAGCACCCTCGATTTTCACAATAAAAAATTATGTTTTACTTTTTTTTAGTTCGGTTTGCTATTAAAACGTGTTTTTTAGTATTTTCAAAACTATTATTTTTTGTATAAATATTCATAAGTAAACCACTGTATTTTATACCGAGTATCGTATCAAACCTATAGTCAGGGGTCAGTAAACTGTGGCCTGCATGCACGAAAAGCGTATAATTCGAATAGAATTTGCGCTCGGAGAGAAACGGAAAGAGGGAAAAAATATAGAACACAATACTGCTAACAATGGTTAGTTAGGCAAAGCAGTTAACGCACTATTTATGAACCAAACAACGTAATTAGTTGGTACTATCATCTGTGGTTGGATAGGCAAAGAATCCAAAAACATCCGCTAGTTTCTGCAGGTCCGCAGGATCTACTTTTGTTCAGATTTTCTTGTTGCGTATAATTTCACACAATAGTATGAATTTATTCTGATGTATTTAACACATAGCGTGAGTTTTAAACCAGACAGGTCAACCGGTTTCCACGCTTTTTAACTGACTTCAAAAAAAAGGAGGAGGTTCTCAATTCGTCGGAATCTTTTTTTTTTTTTTTTTTTTTATTTTTTATGTATGTTCCCCGATTACTCGAAGACGCCTGAACCGATTTGCAAAATTCTTTTTTGTTTGAAAGGGTATACATCCCAGGTGGTCCCATGGTCATCAGGTCAGGATCTGATGATGGAACCCTGGAAAAAACGAAAAATGTGCGAAATTAAATCCACCACTAAAAAGTAAAAAATAAAAAAAACTTTAAAAAAAAATATTAAGCTCCTTCAAAAAAATCACTAAAAAGATGAAAATAATGAAATTTTGAGGTTGGAGCTAATTTCATTACAAAAAAAATCACATGAAATTTTGAGGTCGGCGCCTATTTATTTAAAAGTAGATATGTAATTAAAAGTTTTTGTAATGGAATTAGCTCCGACCTCAAAGTTTCATTATTTTCATCTTTTTAGTGATTTTTTTGAAGGTGGTTATATTTTTTTTTAAGTTTTTTTATTTTAATCAAATCAAAAATGCTTCTTTAAACAACAGTTTGCCGACTCCTGGTATAGTTTCTAATATTACAAAACACGTACAATACGTTTTTATAGCCTCGCCACGGTAGCTGTAGTAATTGGCTATCGATTATTATAATATCCTATTGAGTATATTAATTGATTGCTGGACAATGGCGATATTATATGAGAGAATTACTCCGTCGGTGTGTTACAGAGCGAGCCTTAGCTGAAGAAATAAATGCAACCAACAGTTATCTTTTACGCAATGTTCTCAATCTGTCATCTCGTATATGGTTGTTCAAAAGATCCATGCCGCACCTCTCCTTGAAATCACGTGAAAGCCTAACAGCCTCACTTCACAAAAACGTTTTATTGCCACTGTACTCAGTTCTAGTAATGCCATAAATTACCCTATAACCAGCGGTTCGCAATCATAGAACACATTTATCATTTGCAAATGTTTGTTTTCATTTTTTTAGAGTTTATTTATTTACAGTTTTATAGGTTATTAGCTGTTTTACCTGGCTTCGTCGTAATAGTTTAGAAAGCTAATGTTAAAAAAAACAAAAACCCGGGTCACAGTGCCAAAACCCTGCCGACAATATAGTGTATTTGCTTGTATAGGGCCGTGTGGTTTTATACTTTTATTATGTGAAAAAAAGTTTGTTTTTGGGCAAAATAAAAAATTTAACCCCTTAATACACCCCTAAAAATAACATTTTTTTCTTAATTGTAATATTATTATCAATCTAACGTCTACATTGAATTAAATACACCCTTCAATAAATAAGTCACTATCTGCAAACTAGTGTTTTCATAAAATTTGTAAATCCGGTCCTGTCGGGCCGATTTTATTAAAATTTTGGGGACACTTTTTAATTACTACCAAAGGGTTAAATTTCAATTTTGAAACGATTCGGAGAATTTTTTCGGTATTTTGGGGCCCAAAAACAGTTTTCAACCCCTAAAAACTACCCTTAAAATAGCCCGATTAGGCCCATTTTAAATAGGCTTCTTGCGGCGATGGATTTCAACACGTGGGCCAAATTTAGTTGAAATCAATTAACTCTTTCGAAAGTTATTGCGCGTACACATATATACATACAGGGTGTCTCACCGAACGTTGGCTAACATGGGTAACTTTGTTATTAGTGGAGATAGAAAGTCGGTTAAATGGGCAAAGTAGTGCAGAAAATTGGGCTCATTAACATCCCGTCGAAAAAACAATTGAATTTTGACATCCTATGAATTTATTCAGAAAATAGTGAAAATTGCCATTTATGAAAACTGGCCATAACTTTTTTATTTATGAAGATATTTGAAAATTTCATTAACCATTTTTTGATAACTTTTTAAGGTCTTTTCAGTGGCGTAGGTTTAATTTTTTTATTTCCACTACATAATGAGATATTGACATTAACTTTGGTTTTTCTTATGGACGGCATTTTTGATTTTCAGATATTCGAATTCTACTTATTTTTCTGAATAATTTGACATAGCATATCCTATATCTAAACCAATCAGAAGCTACAAAACTGACAAAAATAGCTTTTTGGCGTTATCAAAGTGTGCCGTGTAAAACGAAATTTGTTGAAACAAATACATATCGACAGGTTAACAATCTGTCGAGCGATCGCTACAGTTTTGCTAATTCATTTTGTTTGATTTACTCTCTAAGATGGCTCAAGCATTCTCAAATTTGGAGAAACAGGCTATTTTTGCGCATACATTCAGCGTAACAAAAATACCACGTGGGCTCAAGCACAATACTTGAACCTTTATCCAGAAAGGCGACAGCCTTATTCAATAACTTTTAGGAACTTAAATAGAAATTTAAAGGTATACGGTTCATTTTCAAAGAAAAAAGGCAACATTCGACACTGTGAAGAAGAATTAGGTTTAGCAAACGTTGAAATTAATGGAGAAAAGTTCCTAAAAGTTATTGAATAAGGCTGTCGCCTTTCAGGATAAAGGTTCAAGTATTGTGCTTGAGTCCACGTAGTATTTTTGTTACGCTGAATGTATGCGCAAAAATAGCCTGTTTCTCCAAATTTGAGAATGCTTGAGCCATCTTAGAGAGTAAATCAAACAAAATGAATTAGCAAAACTGTAGCGATCGCTCGACAGATTGTTAACCTGTCGATATGTATTTGTTTCAACAAATTTCGTTTTACACGGCACACTTTGATAACGCCAAAAAGCTATTTTTGCCAGTTTTGTAGCTTCTGATTAGTTTAGATATAGGATATGCTATGTCAAATTATTCAGAAAAATAAGGAGAATTCGAATATCTGAAAATCAAAAATGCCGTCCATAAGAAAAACCAAAGTTCATGTCAATATCTCATTATGTAGTGGAAATAAAAAAATTAAACCTACGCCACTGAAAAGACCTTAAAAAGTTATCAAAAAATGGTTAATGAAATTTTCAAATATTTTCATAAATAAAAAAGTTATGGCCAGTTTTCATAAATGGCAATTTTCACTATTTTCTGAATAAATTCATAGGGTGTCAAAATTCAATTGTTTTTTCGGCGGGATGTTAATGAGCCCAATTTTCTGCACTACTTTGCTCATTTAACCGACTTTCTATCTCCACTAATAACAAAGTTACCCATGTTAGCCAACGTTCGGTGAGACACCCTGTATATAAACATTTTTAAAAATGGTGCCAAAGTGTTTAGGAGGTTATGAAACGTCGAGAAATTTTGGTCCGACCCCTAGGTCCCGCCATCCGACCGACGCCAATAGTGTATGTTGCCATATGGCAAATACACTAAAAAAAAAAACACTCCCTTGTGTTCTTTCGTTCGGTTTGTTTTTCAGGCAAATGTCGACGATGCGTTTTTTTATTTTTTAACAAGAGTATTTTTAAAAAAGTAACCCCTGAAAGAATGAAAAAGAAAGTTGAATAAATTGTTTTTTTGCTCGAACTTACATTTTGACTACTGTTGCCTTTGTCAAAAAACGAAGAATATTCGCGTCTTTAGTAAAGAAAACTTTCATGAAAAACACGGTTTTTAAAAACCAAAAAAAAAAAAAAAATAGATACTCGACTGTTAAAAAACTATTCTAATTCGGATGAAGACGGGTAAAACAGCTAGTAGTAATTATTATCTATAGATTTGAAGCACAATGCGTTTTTTTTTTTTTTTTGTTCAATAACTTTAGGGACTTTTGATTGTTTTGATAAAAAAAATAATTAAATCAATCGCAGTCGTGTAGCTCTGTAGAGTAAGTTCTACTTTTTATTTAATGTCGACTTTTGCCTCGTCATTGACTATACGAGTTGCGATAGGCACAGCTAGTAATAGTTCAAGAGCTCGTGATCAAAAATTGCAAGCTAAATTTCTACTGATTGCTGGATATATCTGTAGGTTCTAAAAAAACGAGATCTATTATTTATTTGAAAAATTATATTCAATACAAGTTTTACAAAACACTAGTTTTTTTTCTAAAGTGTCCTGACGCCAATTGTCTTGGCCACTGACCTAAAAAAAATGTGCCTATTGGGTTGCAATTTTATAACAAATTGTCCACACAAATCAGTACGATAATTGTCTTATAATAAGGATGTTGACTATTTTTGGAAAAGTGTTTTAAATCGTGCATAAGTACCTAATATAGCCACAAATATTTATTATTTTTATTTAAATACAACTCAAGCCTTAAAAATCATGTATTTTAAATCCCGTTTCAAATTTCGATCCAAAACGTCAATACTAGTCGCGTGACGTCACCTGTTCCTACCAAAGGAGGCTCAAAAGTTTACACAGGAGCTACCATCCTATAGATGCGTATTCTGTGCTAATATACGTTAGTAAACTGAGGTGATGAAAAGTTGTTTCGTAGTCGTTACTATAGTTACATGTAATTTGACGTTTTCTATAAACAAATAAGAATAAATTACACACTAAATATTCACCAAACAATGACGTTTTTTGACAGCGGCGGAACCTATGACGTCATGCGCTCTGATTGGTGTCTGTTGTCACGTGCCTTGAGAGTGATTTTATTAGGTTTTATTTATTAAATATTAATTAAGTTTCTTAAAAATAAGGAAAAATATAGCGTTTTTTAGTATTTCTATCATAGAAACTACCACTTAACGTTAAAATTATGTTTTTATTTGAATACAGTCAACATCCCTATTCAAGAAAATAATTAAAAGTTTTTTTGGAAAAATAAACACTTTTATAATAACATAAAAAGTTTTTAAATGTTGTACTTCTTATTTAAACTATTTTACAATTAGATATTTATTATTTCTTTATTATAATAATAGTAGATTTTCTTACGAAGATGGATAAAAAAGTTCAATTCTTTATTTAATCTTTGTACAACGTTTCGTCTCCTTTGGAGACTTTATAAAGTACTAAAAATAATTTTGTGGCACATTTGTGACAACAAATATTATAATCAATATCACGGATGTGAATTTATTGTATAATTATTTATTTATAGTATTTTTATTTATCGCCTAAAATACCTAGGGAGCGTTCAAGTATTACGTATACCTAAATATACTGTTACGTAACATTATAAGTTTTATTGAGTATTTATAAAATTGATATTTAAGAATTAAATTTCGCGCTTTTGCTATGAAAGTAGTTGGTATACAATAGTCTAACGTCATCATGTGAAAAGCGCTTCCAACATAGAAAAAAGATGATTGGTCGATAAAACCAGATTTCAATCCCTTATGTTTTTTTACCGCCACTGCCTTCAGATGTTTTGAGCATAATCTTATAATTATAGTTTTATTGTAAATTGCCCAAGGGGATGCTATTTTTCATACTTATATTTATCAACTGTATGAAAATTGAGGTGTTTTTATGTAATAAGTACCTATTCTTTGTGCTTTACTTCATTGCACTATTAGTAAAAAAAATATTTATTCTATATATTTCTAAACACATCAATATAATGTTACGTAAGAAGTTATAAACAGGGGGGGTAGGTCCCAAATTGTTACGATGAATTACGGTAGGGCAGGGGGGGCAAAAAAATTGCAAAAAAAAAACGTTACGTAATAGTTGAACGCTTCCCTATTTCAAATTAATAACCTTTGCAGAATTAATGCATTTTGATTACAAGCTCTTACAGAACTAAATTATCGAAATAGATTTCATAGGGGACGTCAATATCCAATCAGGGTCGATTGACACAAATGCATTGCTTTTCACATCTCTAATTAATACCCTCTGCTATCGAACGTTTATAATTTACAGCATCTAATTAGTACCTACTTTGTAAACAGGCATGTATGATTTTGTTACGGCGTCATTTACGTCCAGAGTACTACATGTACAGCGAATGCAGTGCAATGAAATGAAGTACAGTTAAAAACGGATGTGAAGTCTCGTGTTAAAATTACGCTGGAAGTTCTAAGTAATAACATCCTACTAATGGGGTATCGTTTATTCCGCTTCACAGAAACACGCGTTGCGTTGCTCCTTGACGATGGAGACGAAGCGACGATGAAATAGAAATGACAAGTTCGTTAGTATAGTTGACATGTTCTCTGCACAGCGCTAATTCACAAATTCTTATCAAATCAACGATATATACAGTAGGACCTCGCTTAACGCTATTTCAGTATTACGCGGTTTCTAAAAAAAAAGTTTAAAGTATGCTCTGGTGAACGTCAATAGAATGCGACCGAAAGCTTCGATCACTAAACCATTCTCGAATCCACTTGAACACCTACAAATTTTTTTACCAAAATCGGTCTAGTCGTTTAGGACGTAGGACAGAAGATTTTTAGTACAGAAGATTTTTATATATAAACATATATAAAAGTAAATACTCCGATTAGCATTATTTACTACAGTTATTAGCTTGCTTGCCCAAAACTTTACTCGGAACTCGACTCTTAATAACTGTTATATTTTTCAATGGCATAATAGAAAATAAAAGAAAAAGTAAGGATGGAAAAATAAACATTTTTACGTGTCATATAACTTTCACAAAAGGTTCTATCAGAACTCACTGCGAGGATGACAGCGCTGTCAGCAAGTGAAACACAGGTTTTAACAGTATTTTAAAATACAATGCGCTTGTCAAGATCAGAACTTTTGATTTGAAATAAAATACATATTATATGAAAAACTGTAAGGACTGTACGTGTACTACAACAGGTTTGATAAAAATGTTTTTATCACTTTATAGTCTATCATCTACACTAATATTATAAAGAGGAAAGATTTGTATTTTTGTGTGTATGTTTGTAATGAATAAACTCAAAAATTAATGTGCCGATTTAAAAAATTCTTTCACCATTAGAAAGCTACATTCACCCTGAGTAAAGCTTTAGTAACGGAACCCAAAGTGTAAAAAAAATGCCATAAAACATTTTTCGTCGCATGCGCTGCGGAAACTATTGATGATAGAACAAAAGTATGTTCTACAATATTAAAGAACATATCAATACTACAAAAAAACTTCGCGATACTATATGTCCAACTATTATCGTTATGTCACAATAACCACTTTTTACATTTTAATAATCTATATAGATAAAAGACGATGTATATGTAATCTATGGACTCCAAACGGGTAGAGCATTTTTGATGAAATTTTCAGACAATCTTTAGATTAGCCCTTCTGAAGTTTGGTAGCCATCGAATCAACAGAATTTTTTAAATTTCTTTTTGGGAAATAAGATTTTTCATCGATTTTTGAACATTCACAAATAAAAGCGATTGAATTCGCGCAAATTCAATACACGTTGAGAATTTAATGATAATGATTCTCATCTTTTATATCCTATATATTACATTTATACCCGGGCGAAGCCGGACTGGGCCCGCTAGTAATACTATAAAGAGGAAAAGTTTGCATGTTCCTTTGTTGTGGCAAATTTCGGGAATTACTTAAGGTATAACAAATACATTTTCTATCGCTATTTTGGCTATCTATTGTCATGCAAACTTAATTTCAAACTCAAATGTGTACATAAAATTAAACTTACAATTGTAATTTTAATTTTATGTACACAAAGTTTGGTTGAAACGTTCGTTGTAAATTTATATCAATAAATGTACATTTATTTTTCATTATGCTACATACATAAACATAAAACTAAATTTTCTTTGGCTAGTTCCAAACATAATTATCAAACCCATCATAATAATAAATTTATTCTACCTAAGTGTAATTTATCCTTATTTTATAATAGTCCTGAATTTGCGGCGTTGCGAATGTACAACACATTACCAGAGCACGTAGCTGCAATGCCTTTTTTAAAATTTAAATCCGAAATAAAGAAACGTTTATGTTCAGTTTGTTTATATTCAGTTTCTGATTTCACATTTTAAATTTTAATATTATATTGACAATGTCAGATGAATTGTATTTTCTTTGTGACAATAAATTAAGTAAGTAAGTAAAAAAAATATATTGAACAGTATTTTGTTAATTTATTACTGTTGGTAGAGTCAATATTATTAATTATTAGTTAAGTATTTTAATAAAAACTACTGATTATATACGTTTTTTTTAGTATATCCCGCTTTCAACGAAAGAATCCCGCTGTTTTACTCAAAAGATTTCGCAATCTAAAGCCATTGTCAAATCAGATTTTTGTAACCCAGCGTATGTTATATTTCATTATTAAATTTCCAGCTGTCTATTAACGGGTAGAAGTGAAAATCGTTACATAACAGTAATAATAAAAACTCGGGTCGCAGTGCCAAAACCCTGCTGACAATATTGTGCATTTGCTAATACACGTATCGTGGTTTTATTAGGTAAACTTTAGTTTATTTTTTAACAAAATAAAAAATTTAAGCCCTTAAAACATCTCTTAAGATAATTTTATTTCACTTGAAATATTGTTATCAATCCAGCAACTGCACCAAATTAAACACACCCTTCAGTGAGTAAAATCATATACCTATACGCAAACTAGTGTTTTCATAAAATTTGTAAATTCGGTTTTGTCGGGCCAATTTTTTTTTAATTTTTAGGGCACTTTTTTAATTGGTACTGAAAGGTTAAATTTTAATTATAAAACGATTTTAAGAATTTTTTCGGGTCTTTTGGGCTCAAACACACTTTTCAACCTCTAAAAACTACCCTATTTTAAACAGGCTTCGCGCGATGATGTATTCCAAAGTGTGATCCAAATTTCGTTTAAATCGATTAAGTCGGTCGAGAGTTATCGTGCTAACACACACACAGACAGAAAATATCAGGAGAAGAGAAATAACGCTGTTCCCTCCTGAAAAATTACAGAACTTGGCAAAAACGTAACATGAAAAAAAGCTACGTCTAGACCACTCCCACGAAGTAATGCCTAGCGGCGGTCCCACGGGAGACTTAACCGGTTAAAAACAGGGTTTTTTAGTCGGTAGTGTCTTATCGATAGACACTACCGACTAAAAAACCCTGTTTTTAACCGGTTAAGGACTCCTTACACACGGGGAGCACTCCTTGCTCCCTACGGCGCATAAACACGTTCTCCCCTCAAAAAAAAAATAACCCGGGTCGCAGTGCCAAAACCCTGCTGACAATATAGTGTATTTGCTTGTATAGGGCCGTGTGGTTTTATAATTATGTGAAATTAAGTTTGTTTTTGGGCAAAATAAAAAATTTAACCCCTTAATACACCCCTTAAAATACTTTTTTTTTTTAATTGTAATATTATTATCAATCTAACGTCTTAACCGAATTAAATACACCCTTCAATAAATAAGTCACTATCTGCAAAGTAGTGTTTTCAAAAAATTTGTAAGTCCGGTCCTGTTAAGCCAATTTCATTAAAATTTTGGAGGCACTTTTTAATTGCCACTAAAGGGTTAAATTTCAATTTTGAAACAATTCGGTATTTTGGGGCCCAAAAACTTTTTTTAACCCCTAAAATCCACCCTTAAATTGATCCGATTGGGCCCATTTTAAATAGGCTTCGTGCGGTGATGGATTCCAACATGTGTGCCAAATTTCGTTAAAATAAATTAACTTCTTCGAAAGTTATAGCCCGCACACATATATACCTATATATATATATATATATATATATATATATATATATATATATATATATATATATATATATATATATATATATATAAATATATATATATATATATACATATATATATAAACATTTTTAAAAATGGTGCCAAAGTGTTTAGGAGGTTATGAAACATCGAGAAATTTTGGTCCGACCCCTAGGTCCCGCCATCCGACCGACGCCAATAGTGTATGTTGCCATATGGCAAATACACTAAAAACACGCACTGCACACAGAGAGAGAGAAACATCTTCAAAAATCGTGCCAAATTCTTTAGGAGGCTATGAAACGTCGAGAAATTTTGGTCTGATTCCTAGGTCCAGCCATACGACCGACGCCAATAGTCTATGTGCCATATGGTGAATACACTAATAATTAAAAGACGTAATCGAAACCGATCATCATCACGATGCAGATGAACACATTATGGTGTATCAATAACCTTAATTAATTACACCGGATGATGATGATGATGGAGGATCGCCTGAATCAACAGTCAGTCAGAGCCAACCCATTAGAGGGCGATCTCTCTCTTTGCAGTACAACTGAAGAAAGGTTATGTACACTATTATATTATACACAGTTTAATAATAGACCGTACGTTCCGTAATTATGTTGTGATGACGTCACTCAAGTTTGCAAATGAAATATAATAAACAGGGTTATGTTTGAAACCAACGTTCTATCCAAGATCGGTTCTTGGATAGAAGAACCGATATAGCAATAAAACTACGAGATCAGCATCTGATTTTTCGCTTGAAACTCAACAACCAAAGCGTAATCAGACAGCAACAGATGACGTGCTGTTCAAATAATAATTATATCTGGTTGTGCGAAAAAATCAATCGAAGCCTCGATTTCCACCAAAAGTTAAAGCTTCGGTAAAACATTTGACCTACTTATATACCATAGAAACATAACTTTATACAGTGTAAGCACTAACCTCAATATAACGATTTCTTCGATTTAACAAATTCTTCGAAATCCCCTAGAATTGCCCGTAAAAGTTAATGCAAAATATATGTCTACATTACGAATACTTTTTGTCAAAAACGAATTTTCAATCATTGCAGAATATAAACAGGAAGTAAAATTTAGCTCTATTTAACGATTTTTGTTAACTTATAACCTTCACATAACGTATCCTACCAATCAACACACACAATTCCACAATAAAAACAACAATTCATGTCTCGGATAGGTTCAGACACAATCATTGTTGTTTGACGTAAAGTAATGTAAACACTGCTGTTGGTGAATGTTGTTAGTAAATTTAAAGTTGTAGCGGCTGAGAAACGAAAAAAGTGTTCCTTAACCGTCGCAGAGAAACGAAAAATCATTAAGTATGTAGACGATGATTGTCAAAGCTTGGAATCAAGTCAGGGAAAGAACCATCACAAACTGCTTCAAAAAGTACCTTGTTAAAACGAATCTTATAGACCAACCTAACCTCTATATATAACAAACTTCATTATAACGAATTACTTGGTATAACGAATATTTTCTAATTCCCTTTCAGCTTTGTTGTACTGTACTTTTTATAGATTTTTTGAATCGCAATAGGGATGTTGACTGTAGTCAAATAAAAACATAATTGTAACTAAAAGTAGTAGTTTCTATGATAGAAATAATAAAAAATACTATATTTTTCCTTATTTTTAAAGAATTTAATTAATATTTAATAAATAAAACCTAATAAAATCACTCTCAAGTCACGTGACAACAGACACCAATCAGAGCGCATGACGTCATATGTTCAGCCGCTGTCTAAAAACTTCATTGTTTGGTTAATATTTAGTGTGTAATTTATTATTATTTGTTTATAGGAAACGTCAAATTACATGTAACTATAGCAACAACTACGAAACAACTTTTCATCACCTCAGTTTACTAACGTTTATGAGCACAGAATACGCATCTATAGGATGGTAGCTCCCGTGTAAACTTTTGAGCCTCCTTTGGTATGAACAGGTGACGTCACGCGACTAGTATTGGCGTTTTGGACCGAAATTTGAAACTGGATTTAAAATACATGATTTTTAAGGCTTGAGTTGTATTTAAATAAAAATAATAAATATTTGTGGCAATATTAGGTACTTATCTTTAAAGTTCAATTCCAAAATATGTAATAATAGAAATTAGTTTCATGGGTAATTGGAATAAAAAATCAATTTAAAATTTAAACAATCAATAAGTGTTTAAATTGATTTTTTATTCCAATTACCCATGAAACTAATTTCTATTATTAGGTACTTATGCACGATTTAAAACACTTTCCTAAAAATAGTCAACATCCCTATTGAGAACTTTTTTGAAGTCGGTTAAAAGTAATAATAAATGACACTCACCATGCTTCTTATTGTAGACAATAGATGGAACATCTATGCTGGCTCGTGGTGATCTGGACGATGGACAGATGGATTGATCGAAGCTGGCGCTATCGCGTTGCTTGTGGTCGTTGAGTACGCTTGGCGCACAGCCCATCCCTGACCACCGCGCCGTCCTCCACCCTCTCGCCCGTGTATCACTCTATCGCATTTTGCAGACACAGATGTCTTCACGTTCGCGGATACCCGATACCGTTTTCGTTCACACCATCCCGTTTTTTTTTTTTATTAAACCTTGTCAAATTTAATAAATATTTGTGTTGTGTATTGCATTTCATATAAACTTACGTCTTTGTTCGTAACGAATCGTAAAACGAATGGATCGTGTGTATTTAATTCCAAATTTATTTCCAAAAAATCTACAAGGTGCTTGGATTGTCATACAAAATAATCAGTTTGAGAAGAAATCGCTAATTTTATAAAAAGACTTTGAAATTAAAAACTTTTTAAGCGCTATTTTGAATTTGGAATTTGTTGAAATATTTTTCATATGACAAGGCAATTTGTTAAAAACCGCTATGGAAAACTTCATGGGGCTTCTTTGAAAGCTTACGGTGTTATATTTGGGAGCTTTGATAGCTGTACCATGCCTAGTATTATACTGATGTGTGTCCCCTACAATAGGTAAGGAGTGATCACTAATTTTTATATATACAGCTGCGTATTATAGACAAATACCGGGCAGTGTCATTATATTATGTAGTTTGAAGTAGTGAACACAAGAATCGGTATAATTTAGACGAAACATGTATCTTAGGACCATTTTTTGTTTAACAAAAACTTTTTGACATAATCCAGTCTGACCCCAGCAAAGAATTCCGTATTTTAATAAGGGAAAAATAAAAGAGTAATAAGCAGTTTTGATGACATTAGGATCTTTAGAGATCTCGCAAAGTCTTCATATCAAAAAAGCGTTTTCAGAGAGTTTCGACAAATCTGGTTTATGTGAATAGTCCAATAACAGTTGTCATTAATTTGAAATCCTAATAAATTAAAATTGGTTACGGTTCAAGCACATGGCCATCCAGAACAATTTGAGGAATTTTATTCCCGGTTGCGCAAAGAGTAAGTTTAGTTTTTTGTGCGTTTAATTTCAAGTCATTATGACTGCAATAATCAGTTAGAATACGAAGAGATTCCTCAACATTGTCGTATAGCTTTGACATTGTTAGACCAGTTGACACGATGCTTGTATCGTCAGCATATATCACACCTTCCTCCTCACTGAATTGAACTGGTAAATCGTTGATAAAAAGGATAAAAACACGGGGCCTAAAATTGAGCCCTGTGGAACACCGGTGGTAATTTGGTTTAGCTCAGATCGAGTTCCGTTTACTACAACTAACTGTCGCCTGTGAAACAGATACGACTCAATCCAACGAAGAGGAAGACTTCGGATACCATATTGCTCTAACTTATAGCAATTGAGCATGATTAATAGTTTTTTTTCGGGGGGCGGGGGGCTGCGATCCTTCTGCTAAAACTACACCTAGTCTTTGTTTGCATTTAAGTTAGAGGTAAGAAGCCACGGTCCAATATTACTTACCATTTATTTATTTATTTATTTATTTATTTCAACAACAGAGTTGATACTCCAATTACAGTTGAAATCTTCAAATTATATATGAACAAAAAAGTTTACATTGTGAGAAAGTATAAGAAAATAAATTAAATAAAACGAAACCACTTACGATTACTGTTCAAAACATTTTTTTATTTACAAAACGTTTCGACCAAATTTTGGTCCTTTTCAATTTATTAAAATATAAAATTTTATATTTTAATAAATTGAAAAGGACCAAAATTTGGTCGAAACGTTTTGTAAATAAAAAAATGTTTTGAACAGTAATCGTAAGTGGTTTCGTTTTATTTAATTTATTTTCTTATAAAATTAAAATATAAAATAAATTTTATATTTTAATAAATTGAAAAGGACCAAAATTTGGTCGAAACGTTTTGTAAATAAAAAAATGTTTTGAACAGTAATCGCAAGTGGTTTCGTTTTATTTAATATTCTATTACTGTTGGTAGAGTCAATATTATTTATTATTTATTATTAATAAGAAAATAAAATTATTATTGTATACAAGTATACTAAAATTTAAAAAAATACACTAAAAACAATTCTAGAGTCTAACTCTTGTTTTCCGGTTTGCTCCTAAAAAAGAATCCTTGCATTTCAGTACGAAAACAAAACGATCCAGTGAAAATGTTTTTTAAAAAGATCGTACGTCTGGAAAGTTCAATTCTATCTAGTGTGAACCCAAGAAATTTAGGGGGGGGCGTGAAGCCCTCCCTGGTTACGGGCTAACATGTAAAAATTAACTAACGCATGATTGTCAGCTATATTCAACTAATTTTTTAGGCAGAATTTCAGAGTAAAAAGAACGGCAGCATTTTTTATATTCAAAATAAAAATAAAATTAATATTTATAAAACTATGTACAAAAAATGAGCATAAAAAATTTTCGGCAGCGTTCCGTTAACCTACTACTCGTATCAATGAACAAAAAACATTAAAAATCACAAAATCGAGGAAAATGATCATAACCGTTATTTGAAATGGGTATTTACTATTTAACACGTTTAAAGACAGAGACAGGCGCTTTAATGATAGACGCACGACAATTAAGGTTTTAATCGAAGTTTTTAGGGTAAAAAATGTATGCAAAAAAATTTTTAATTTAAAATCAACACAGACATTTATTAATTTGACAGGCTAAATAGGTATCGTGACTTTTTCGAATTTGTAAAAAATCGCTATACTCACTAATCACCACTTAGTCACTACTCACTAATTTAGTATCTACTCACTACGATTTTATTATTACGTCACTAGGTGCACTACGACGAACTTGTAGATTATAGACGCTCAACATCTGAGGTTATCAGCGACGACGAACTTCTGCTGTAAGAAGATCTATTCTGAAAAGAAAAAAACAAATGTTTTTAAGTTAAGCTCAAAGTAGAGATGGGAAAAATGGGTCTTTTTAGTGATCTGCATCTTTGCATCTGGATCCCGTATGGGAGCCGGCTCACTGAACCGGTTCAAAAAGAGCTGACTTTTGAATATGTTACTGCAGTCTGCCACTGAGTTACCTAGTCCAGTCAATCATATCACGACCTGTATAGAATCACGAATGCACAGTCAAACATGTGATGCATGAGTCATTTGAGCTGACAGATGCATCAAAGCCAGAACTGATACGTAAGTGTAAAATGTGCTTCTGTGTGTTAAGTGTTTCACTGAGTTATGAGGATCCGTTGATCCGTCGGCTCAAAAAAAAGTGAGTCGGCTCTCACGGATCTTCTGTCGGAGTCGGCTCTTTGAACCGGTTCAGATCTGAGTTACACAACTCTAGCTTAAAGTGCCACAATAATGAAATTGACATATCGATAACCCACATCCAGACAAATAATAATTTTATTTCTTGACGTGTCTTTAGAGACTCTTGTGCACTGAAAAGAGAATACAGTAAATCTTATGGGGATATTCAGAGTAACACATTTTTTAAATTCCTTTTTAAGGGAAACTGGTTAATCTTCTCACACTCCAGTATTGTTCCCCCTATTATTACAATTGCACTAACTCTTACCTAAAGTATAAATCAACTGTTGCATGATTTATTGTTACAAATATGTTTTAGTATGAAACATGTTGCGAGTTTGGATATGTTACTGTAAAGTATGTTAATGATAACTCATTCGCCGAGATAGTGAAAGATTCAGGTTTGAATTCCGACAGTGACATTGTTTAATAATTAAATTTTTCTAATATTGCATTGAAACGTTAACAAATGATGTTTCATAATATAATAGCAAACTGTAGCTATCTATTTAGTAGGTTTTACGTATCAATCATAAATGATTTACTATTAACAATAAGCTTCCATGGCTTGATAAGTAGTTCTTTTTATGGCTGCTCTATTACAAGCCTCATAGTTCCCATATGCTAATCCGGGTAAAAAGTCTCAATTTCCATTTTTATTTATTATATTAAAAATGATAAACAAAATATGAATTGGTGTTAGGTTCAAATAACTCTAGTCTTGTCAAAAGTTTCGAAGTACCTAGTTGGAACAACTTTTTAGAAGATTAGAGTTATTTGAGTCTAGCAGCAATTAATATCTGTCATTAGTCTACCGAGCGCGGTAGAGTAGTGATGAGAGCAGTCGAGTCGCATGGAGTAGGTACCGGATTCGAATCCTGGCGGAGGCAGATGTGGCTGGGACTTTTGCCTGCTGCCTTTCGCCGAGAAACGGTAATTCCTGTACAGGCCATCTTGTTGAGGTTTTTCCTCAATAAATATCGAGCTGGTTCCTTATTCGAGGTCATAGCTGATTACCTATCAAACTGCTAGTTCAAAAATTAAGTTGAAGTTTTAAAAATGTAGAATAATAACGGGAAGTGTGGTAGATGGAAAATCGTAATGGTGCGAATGGCGTCTGTTATGAGAAATGGACGTTAAACGCATTATTATTATTATTATTATTATTGTGAAAGAAATATTCCTTAAAAAATTTTGCATCCACAAGCACCCAAACTTCGGGTTCGTCACCGTCATACTAGGGATACTTGTGGAGCAAGTTGTAACTATAACCGCGTCTCAAACCATGAAATGAGCGATTACAGTGAGTTTGGGTCGTGCGCACGAAGTACACGGAGCGACCCAATAAACACTGCCCTTTGTATACGGCAAATTAGTGACTCAGCAATACACTGACATGCCGGAATAGTTTTCATATTTGCTAACAGTGACGGTTTTGCCCCTCCAAGAACACCAATAATAAGGACAATTAATTTAACAGTATACTCTGGGTACTGCTTTCTGAGCTCAAAAAGATCTTGATATTTTGTCCGCTTCTCAGTTTCCTTTGCGGCTATGTTCGTTTATTATTATTATTATATTTGCCATTATGAATGAATAATTGTAGATTATAGACGCTCAACATCTGAGGTCATCTGCGTCTATTTGCCATTAGTCAGGTAATTTATTATATAAGTAAGTACCAACTGGTGCAAGTACGGAACTTTATGTGTTCAAACGGAGTTGCTTCTACACCGAACCTTTTTTATAATGTTGAAATCCTGAAAACCGAAACTGAACAGCGCGTAATTGAGGTGATTTTTTTATGTACATTCCCAATGTAAAAGCATGTCAAATACATCGGGGCAAATGTCAGTGCGTTATCATTATCAGCCGGTATCAATGTTTTTATCATAAAGTGTACATTATGTCGACCTATTCCCTTGACGCACGCCGAACTCCTGCTGTTTTATAATGCCTCATGTTTCCTGGCCGCATCATCAAATATCTGCACATAATTTACAAGGTGATTGAAGAAGTCTTGGTAACTTCGAAAGCTTCTTCTAATTCGCAATTAAATCGAACTATAGGGTAACACCATTGAGTAACGTTCTCTGCATAAGGACCAACACGTTAGAGATGGGAAAAACGGGTCTTTTTAGTGATCTGCATCTTTGCATCTGGATCCCGTATGTGAGCCGGCTCACTGAACCGGTTCAAAAAGAGCCGAGTTCTGAATAAGTTACTGCAGTCTGCCACTGAGTTACCTAGTTCAGTCAATCATATCATGACCTCTATAGAATCAAGAATGCATAGCCAAACATGTGATGCATGAGTCATTTGAGCTGACAGATGCATCAAAGCAAGAACTGATACGTAAGTGTAAAATGTGCTTCTGTGTGTTAAGTGTTTCACTGAGTTATGCGGATCCGTTGATCCGTCGGCTCAAAAAAAAGTCAGTCGGCTCTCACGGATCTTCTGTCGGAGTCGGCTCTTTGAACCGGTTCAGGTGTGAGTTACCCAACTCTACTACACGTCAATGGAGTGTCTCTATCCTGCTCTGACCTTTGACTACATTCATTCTGGACACAAGTTATCCCACCACAAACATTTCGTGTATAGACTACGGGGCCTATCCAAAGTATATATTTTGGACTTTGAACAGGCCCCGTAGACTATGATGCGCAGTACAAACCGGAGCTCAGCTAGGGGCTTGGCTTTACTGAAGATCGCGTAACTTTTGAACAGTGAAAGCATTATGAACTTTACAATCTGAGGGATCAAGTCACCTTAAGAGATGCTTGGTCATACTGAAACTATTTTTAACTGCTGAAACCGAATATTAAAAAAAAAAATGATAAGATGACATGACTGTAACATTAAATCTAATTGACGGCCTTAACAAGAAAAAAACCCGGGTCGCAGTGCCAAAACCCTGCCGACAATATAGTGTATTTGCTTGTATAGGGCCGTGTGGTTTTATACTGTTATTATGTGAAATTAAGTTTGTTTTTGGGCATAATAAAAAATTTAACCCCTTAATACACCCCTTAAAATAACATTTTTTTCTTAATTGTAATATTATTATCAATCTAACGTCTACACCGAATTAAATACACCCTTCAATAAAATAAATGTCACTATCTGCAAATTAGTGTTTTCAAAAAATTTGTAAGTCCGGTCCTGTTGGGACGATTTTATTAAAATTTTAGGGGCACTTTTTAATTGCTATTAAAGGGTTAAATTTCAATTTTGAAACGATTCTGAGATTTTTTTCGGTATTTTGGGGCCCAAAAACTTTTTTCAACCCCTAAAATTCACCCTTAATGTGATCCGATTGGGCCCATTTTAAATACGCTTCGTGCGATAATGGATTCCAACATGTGTGCCAAATTTCGTCAAAATTAATTAAGTCCTTCGAAAGTTATAGCCCGCACACATATATATATACCTATATATATAAATATATATATATATATATATATATATATATATATATATATATATATATATATATACATATATATATAAACATTTTTAAAAATGGTGCCAAAGTATTTAGGAGGTTATGAAACGTCGAGAAATTTTGGTCCGACCCCTAGGTCCCGCCATCCGACCGACGCCAATAGTGTATGTTGCCATATGGCAAATACACTAATAAAAAATATAACTGTTTTCAATTGTCAACTGCGAAAGTAAGTAAAATGGAATTCATTAGCTACCTGTTGCTAATCAGCATTCAGTCACGTCTATACATATAGTCCAAACTCCGACCGTACAAAAGTCTTCTGGTCAACGCTACTAAAATTTTATTATAAAACTATAATAATTGTTAAGCCTGTCTTCGCTAGGTGCAATATTGAAATCAAAGAATTGAAAAAAACATATTTCTTTTCTATACATATAATAGCATAGAAGTTAACATATTTTCAGCAGACCCTCCTGTATTTATCACTGGAGAGAAAATCTAAAATTCGGATACTTTAGGTCAACTTATAAATTTTATGATAACATTTTTGCGGATAGAGAATTATACTTACTGAAGACTATATAATTTTGTGCAGATGATGAATTGATAACACCGGAACGGAAATTAAGAAAGAAATATTATTTTAAGGGGCGTATTAAGGGGTTAAATTTTTTATTTTCTCCAAAAACAAACAAATAAAGTCACACTAACTTGTACTAGCAAGGTTTTGGCACTGCGACACGAGTATTTTTTACAAGCTTTTATTTTATTTGCTACTTGCAGCTTGTTCGGCTCAAATCTTGCGATCGATTTTTCGACCACTTCTCGATATCCGAGCATGCTGAAATTTTGTACATACCTTTGGTTGTGATGACAATACAACATAGTATATTAAATATTATGCTAGATCCAATATGGCCGCTACAACAAAATGGCGGATTACCATCTTCTTTACAACCCTCTCCACATGGGTATCAAATGTAAGGATATGACAAGTTGAATACAATGAGCAGTGTGACTTCCAATATGGCGGATAAAACAAAATGGCGGATTACCTTTTTCTTTAAAACCCCCTCGATAGTGATATAAAATGAAAGCATATGACAAGTAGAATACTGTAAGCTGTGTGACATAATTCTAAATCCAATATGGCGGTCACACAAAATGGTGGATTTCTCACCTCTTTACAACCTCCTTGACAAGGGTATCAAATAGAAAGGTTTGACATGTAGAATATTAGAATAAAATAATCAATTAATTGTGATAAAATGATGTTTTTATAGTAAAATTTTTGAAAGACTAAAAAGAACAAAATAAAATATTAGTAAGAAAACTGTTTAAAGATAAGCTTTTATTGAATTGTACTAAAAAAGAAAATATAACTCTTAATACTTTAGGTTCATAATTATAAAAGGGTGGGTCCCTTTTATAATTATGAACCTAAAGTATTAAGAGTTATTTTTTCTTTTTTAATACAATTCAATAAAAGCTTGTCTTTAAAAAGTTTTTTTACTAATATTTTTTATATATTAGTATAGATAAAACACTTTAAAGCCGGTTCTTGTAGGTTTTAATAAAGTCCGGTGCTATCATAGCACATTCCTTTCTGACTCTACTCTAATGAATACATTTTATTTGTACGGTATACTATGCATGATATAGCATACAAATACTTACATAAAATATTTGCTGCTAACAATATTATGACGTATTCAAAAACAATGTAGCAAAGTTTAATGAAATTTAAGTTGCGTTTGTGGTATTACACAATGCTCGCTAATATAATACCATTGTTTATATTGAAGTGAAACGAAACGTCAAACGAAACATACAATGCTTGACTCGACGAAGATAACGACATGTTCAACTTTACTCGGACGGCTCTCGAAAAAACTTTCATTTTAAATACAGTAGAATTAAAGCCTAGTTTAGTTAAAATATTCATTTAGTGTATAGTGGCATTCGTTTGTAAGATATTTCTTTAATTTAATTTTAAATTCCTTTAAGGGCAGGTTTTTTATATAGTCCGGGAGTTTGTTAAATATTCTGATTGTAGAGTTGTAGGGTTCATTGTAGACAACGTTTAACTTCGTTTGTCGTATATTAAGAGACTGGGATATTTTACTTCTTGTAACGTAATCGTGCTTTCTAATATTAGCTTCAAATAATTCCATATTTTTTTTGTAAAAGACTGAGCAGCTATTGATGTATAGGTCACACAAAGTCAGTATTTTGTAATCCCTGAAAATTGGTCGGCAAGAGGTTCTGCTGGTTATTTTTGCTATCGCTCGTATACATTTCTTTTGTGCAATGAACAATTCATTTACGGAAGTAGAATTTCCCCAAATTATTATATCTTAATTCAGACTGAACTGAACAATGGCATGATATGTATTAATAAGTTGCGGCACTGAAACGATGGCGTCGGTCGGATGGCAGGACCTAGGGTTCGGATTAAAATTTCTCGTCGTTTCACATCATTCTAAGCAGCTTGGCACCATTTTTTTTAAATTATATGTATGTGTGTGTGTGTATCAAATTCTGGTACGTTGGACGACCCCATATTTTATTTGTGTGCAAAAGGTCTTATTTCGCAGCAGCTCTGTTATACATTTAAAGAAGTTCTACTTCTAACGAAATCAAATGCATCAACATTCTCACTGGGTATTCATAAATAACTGATGCAGAGGAATATAATTCCTACCTCTGAATGATTTAAATAATTGATGCACAAAAAGCTACATAATACGTATTTGGAATTTTAAAGTTAAACTTACACAAGAAGAAGCGATAAATCTCTTTTTTAAATGAAATTTCTTTAGGCACGGTAAATACAATCGCGGTACTACTGTAGAGGAATTAGCTAACTAGCTAACAGATGGCGGTAAAAAAGAAATGAAAAGGCGTTTCCTCTGTTCATATAACTTGTCCTAGATGGTGCTTGCATAAAAGTTTGCAAACTATGCCTACTTATAAATATGAAAATGGTTCCGTATTCAAGGCCATGGCCGATTATCTAAAAAGATGCTATGCTCACAACGTTGCCTATTTTATTCTAATTTCCCATAATTCCTCCACTCGCACCTATGAGTTGAAATTTAAAAATGTAGAAAATAATTAAAGTTTAGTGACGGTTCGAGTATTGTCTGTTATCACAACGTCGAGAAACGGACGTTACACACTATTTTTAATATTGACGTTGAATTTAGTAGTGAATCGTTGACGTTTTTAGCATCAACGAAATGAAACCGTAAAAACCGTACCACGTCAACTAGTTGAAAAACCAATTGACTTCCTTGACCAATTTACATTAACGACGCATATTCCGTTTATTTTAAATAATGAACACATCAGCGCTGTGGTCGCTTCGTTTGTTGTGTTTGTTACCGATAGATAAAGTGGTTGGATCGTCAACTTCGTTAACTTGACGGACGATAAATTAATTAAACTAGTTCATTGAATCAACACCCGCCACTAAAGTTGATAATGCTGATGGGCAACCTCCTTTAAACAAGGAGGTTAAATAGTAAGGGATGAAAGTGAGAGGTTTCCAGTTTCTGTGAGGGATCATTCAAGCAGGCACATTATGTATTGTGTAGTGGACAGTCGAGACTGAAGGGTCAGTTCCATGCTTATAATTTGACACCTGACAGATAACTGAAACTACCCATATTATTGTCTTCTATAATATTAATAACAATGATCATAAATCATAGGAAATACTTTTTCCCGAAACTGATGCATCAGTTGTGTCTATATTAAGCTGCGAATACATTTCTCTAAGGTTCACTCGGATGAATGTTCACTTGAGTGAATGTTCATTTAAGAATGACATAGAAATGAACGTTCATCCCGTCTTTTCCTCGAAGATGTTGTGGAATGAAGTTGTGCGCCTTGGAATTCGTTTGATTTGTGATCATTTGATCGAAGAATTGACAAAAAAGAAGCAAAGTCTAAGCTTAAATAAGTAATTAGAGTTTGTCCGTATTGTTCTGTCTTTGTATTTGTCGAGTTTGTGGTTCCAAAAACATTTTTGAAATTCTCCAAAAACAGCATGTCTTTTGGTTGTTCCACTTGAATACCATTTTGTCTCATACACAGACAGAATATATTCACTAGGCGGTGTCGTAGTCCCAAGTCCATTCGCTAGAAGACGCGAGACAAAATGGCCAAACCCGAGTGAATGATGCCGAATACCGATACACCTATGTAACATACAAGTACCTAAAAGTACCCAAAAAGTACCAAAAAATGACCCAAAATTAAAAACTATATTGAACAAAAAAAAAAAAAAGAACAGTCAAGTGCGAGTCGAACTCGCGAGAAGAGGGTTCTGTACTATTCCGTTTTCCGTGAGTACTTTAAGACTAAAGATTTTCGTTTTCCTGTAAACTATGGGTGAGACCTGACATTCCCTATTTTTTTTTCAAAATTTTGGGCTCAGTAGTTTCGGAGATAAGGGGTCAAGTTTCATTTATTTTCTAAATAACTTAAAACCATCAATCGGTCCAGTAGTTTGGCGCAAATTGGTTTTGACAGTGGGACGGACAGACACACGAGTGATCCTACAAGGGTTCCGTTTTTTCATTTTGAGGTACGGAACCCTAAAAACTGTATTGACCAAAAAAAAAAAGATGAAAAATGCCACGTTTATGCGACGGCTGTTTTTAGTAATTTCTTTATGATGGGTATGGTTAAAATTTCTGAAACAAACCATATTTATGTTGGTATAATATATTCAATAATGAACTGTATGAATGCAAATCATGCTATGTTAATTAATTTATCTTTTTGTCGTTAAATAAACACAGCTGTGCAAAAACCACAAAAAAATAAACAAAACATTTTATGATAATAATAGCTTCAATTACATGATTTGCGTATACTTTACAGTGTAAATACAATATTTATAGTGAAGATTTTTTTTAAAATTTATTTTA
Source organism: Venustoraphidia nigricollis (assembly GCA_034508555.1). Lineage (NCBI taxonomy): Eukaryota > Metazoa > Arthropoda > Insecta > Raphidioptera > Raphidiidae > Venustoraphidia > Venustoraphidia nigricollis. The sequence goes on from JAVRKA010000020.1 coordinate 2,002,872, forward strand.
ATTTCTTCTCAGTATAGGTTATAATTTCAATAGTAGGTACCTTCGTTTGCATTTTCGTTTTCTTGTGGGGTTTTTCAGCTAGTTTGCACAATAACTAAAAGGGAATCGTGTTTGCACGACTTGCCAAATTTTGAGGAGACAGTTTCTTTTTTCAAATCGACATTAAAAATAGACTTTGAAATAATTTTTTGAAGGAAGTTTTTCTATAAAAAAAAACCTCAGAAGTGTGTATTTTTCAATGACATTGTAAACTTAGAATAGAAAACAGTATCACGGGTAATTGGAATAAAAATAAAACAATTTAAACACTCACTGATTGCAACGTTTCGTCTTTTATTGAATTGCTTATTATATCATAGTTTAATTATCATTTAAGCATATTGAGAGCTTGAATAAGTCTTAATTCAATAAAAGACGAAACGTTGCAATCAATGAGTGTTTAAATTGTTTTATTTTTATTCCAATTACCCGTGATACTGTTTTCTATTATAACATATCTCTGGAATTGAACTTTAAAGATGTAAACTTGGAGTTATTCGGTCTGAACCCGATTTACTTGCCAGACAGCAACGACTTACATAAAAAAATTGGATTTAGGTTCTACATACCCTCTACTTCAAACTTTGAAGTAGAGGGTAAGTAATACCTAGATCAAAATTTTTATGAAAATCGGTGCTGTTTGACAAAATTATACGGAAAAAAGGTCATTGACTGGACTATAAGAAACATCCATTATTACAATGCTATATTCGTATTAAAAAAAAAAATTTCAAACTGGCACCGTTGGAAAGAATTATCAGTTACTCTACGGTGCCATATCTCAACAGTTAATCTTTCATAATAAAGCAAATTGCAAAACTAAGTTCACATCATGCGAGAACTAAATATACCTTCGGTAACACGAGACATGAACCTCCACAATAGTGAGAGTTTCGAATTAATCAAAGATGAGATTGTTTCAATTCATTAATCCACCTAAGTCAAAGATTTTATTTCTATTTCGTTAGACATTTTAAAAGGAACCCGTTAATTATTTATGTTGGTAAATTAACAACGCCTTAATATTATTTTAGTAAATGTTCAAACGTTAAAGTCCGTAATAGTGTTGGGTAACTCAGATCTGGACCGGTTCAAAGAGCCGACTCTGACAGAAGATCCGTGAAAACCGACTCACTTTTTTTGAGCCGACGGATCAACGGATCCGCGTAGCTCAGTGAAACACTTAACACACAGAAGCACATTTTAAACTTACGTATCAGTTCTTGCTTTGATGCATCTGTCAGCTCAAATGACTCATGCATCACATTTTGGCAATGCATTCTTGATTCTATACAGGTCTGAACTAGGTAACTCAGTGGCAGACTGCAGTAAGATATTAAGAACTTAGCTCTTTTTGAACCGGTTCAGTGAACCGGCTCACATACGGGATCCAGATGCAAAGATGCAGATCACTAAAAAGACCCGTTTTTCCCATCTCTAGTCCGTAAGACTAAATTCATAAACAGTATAATAGCTATCGTTTGCTATAATCGTTAAGAAACATCCATTGTTACAATCCTATATTAAAAGTATGTATTTATTTTAAAACAACTGTCACCGTCGGGACTCGAACCCGAATTTTTCCACTTTCGCGGCGGAATGAGTTATCAGTTACTCTACTGTGCCATATCTCAACAGTTAATCTTTCATTACGAATGAATCAAAGATGAAATATTTCCATTCATTAATTAGTTTTACCATACCTGTATTGCTTTTAAAATTCTGCCACCGAGGTAATCAGAATATGACAGGTGTTTGTCGCAAATCTGGCTTAACTTGAAATATTAAAACGCATAGCAAGTATACATGTCCCAGAGGGAACTTGGAACAGTTCGCAAAAATGGAATATGTCATTTTGTTTATTTTTTTTGTTTACCCGACAGTCACAAATTTACGAAACAGACCCAGATACTGAGAAAATACGGAAAAATCAACTGAAACCGTTCAAAATTATGAAAACATTTTTTTTCTCACAAAAGTCACTCCTAATTCACAGAATGTCGAAAGTCAACGGGATTCGTTATTAACACGCACATTATTTTGATATTTAGTATTTAGTCAGTATTTTTTTTTAATTCTACCGATTTAAAATCACTGATGTTATAAAAAATAATAAGTTTGAACAGAAATAGCAAATGTAAGTTTGCGAAGCAGCCACTGGCAGTAAAGAGTAATGTCTACAATTTACGTATGGAGAACATTACCCGGCGTAATTGCGTTTGAAAACATCATCAGTTTGCAAAGCGCTTTAGAACTAGGTCAACAATAGGGATGTTGACTGTATTTAAATAAATATTATATTACACCACAAGAGTCGAAAATTGAATTTCCTGCACAGCGCCACATGTTGCCCGAGGTGCATCATAATGTCGCGCAGTGCAGGACTTTCAGCGTTCTGCTCGTGTGGTGTATACTATTTTTCTTCATACTACGCCGAAAGTACGCACTTTCTCCAATATATATAAAAAGACTAATGACTTTCAAGTGAGCAATGTTGAGGTTATACGTAATGACACATGGATGTAGTAATGTCCATGCAATAACAGCAGATGGCTACTACTGCCTGCTGGCGAACACGTGACCTGGCAAACGGCAGTCTGACGTATCAGTGCGCATGACAAAACTGTTTCGGCAGACGGTATGCGAGTACAGTGCATAAAAGCATAAATACTGCTTTAAAATCGAATCAGAAAGTACGCTCTGGTGTGAAGAAGAAAATATTGTTTGGTACAAATAAGTAACACGATACATACAAATATTTGTATGCTTCATTTTTTTTGATTTTGTGTTGGTATCACTTGTCAAACTCGCTGACGATCAGTTCATAATAAATAGATACAAAAATTGTGCCCAACGGTTCTGAAATAGTGCGGTTCGCTGGATGAAGCGGCGAAGTAAACAATGTAAAAGCCAATTCAGACTAGCCGTTCTCGGTTACGATTCACCGGTCCGGTTGGGAGCTCGACCAATCAGGACGTAGTCGTTTGACCGCAATCGGAAACGACTACGCCCTGATTGGTCGAGCTCCCAACCGGACCGGTGAATCGTAACCGAGAACGGCTAGTCTGAATTGGCTTTAAAGCATGTTCGGCTCACGGATAAGAACTGTGCCGCTCATATTACATTGTGAAGTATTAGTGTATAGAATAGAATAGAATTTTTATTCTGTAAGTTGCTACAACAACATTGAACAAGTCAACAAAATCACACAAAAACACATCCAATATCCACAGTTTACGAACTAACGAAGCCATTTGTGACAACGAAGTGCTGGGAAGCCGTTTAGTTTCATAAATTGCCACTGCGGAAAAACAAAGTTAGGTACTCCTTTATGGCATTATAATATACATGTCAGTATTATTACAGAGCGGACCGTTACTAATCCAATCTACCAAAATTTAACTTCGGTTCAGAATAGCATTATGCTGCCGCTCAACTTACACGTTTTTATCTTTTTAACAGGCTTTTATTAGCTTCACCTGTATGTTTGTTTGTTTGTAATAGAATCCTTTGAACGTGAAATTCACCTACTTCAAAACGTCTGATGATTAAACTGAAACTCTGCACACCTATCATGGACCGATGACAATACAATAATTTAATAATAATAATAATAATGCGTTTAACGCCCGTTTCTCGACTTTATGTCATAACAGACGCCATTCGCACCATTACTATTTTCCATCGACCACACTTCGCGTTATTTTTCTACATTTTTAAAACTTCAACTTATGTAATAGCAATGGGCGAATGAAGGAATTATAGGAAATTAGGATAAGGTAGGTAATTTTTGAACTAGGAGTTTGTTAGGTAATCGGCCATGGCCTCAAATAAGGAACCATCTCGATATTTATCTGGAATTAATTGAGGGAAACCATGGAAAACCTCAATAAAGATGGCCGGTACAGGAATTACCGTTTCTCGGCGAGAGGCAGTAGGAAAAAGACCCAGCCACATCTGCCCCCGCCGGGATTCGAACCCGGACCTCCCGAATGCGAGTCTAGTGGTAATAATTTAATAAGTTTAAGTTTAATAAGTTTGTCTCATTACAATAAATTTTTCATTTACTAGCTAATTGTAAATGTAGGGCTATTGTTCATAATAGCCCTACATTTACAATTAGTAGATAGCATCCCACGCTTTTTACAGTAAAGCTAATTTTGTTGTTAAATTATTTTTAGTTCATAAAAGCGTGTTGTTTTAGTTTTTTTAAACTCTAATTTTATCTGGATTCATTAAGAACAATGGGAGATAAAAAAACTATTGTGTGATATATTTTCTTCTATTAAACTGGAAGAACGTTTTGTTTTCTGAGAAAACTTTTAGAGACATTTGTTATCTGCAATATATCTGTAAGGAACCATTTCATGTTCTGGAATTCAAAAAAGTATTTGTTTCGTCAAATTAGTTTACGACCAGCGCCGGCCAAAGCCCTTGATCAGGGTAAAGTGAAATTGTCTTTCAGCGCCCTTTGATCGACGTTTTCACTTCACGTAAATTGTATTTCTGTTTTATGTTAATTAAATACATTCCAAATTTTCAAAAATCAACTATTATTGCAAACATCAGAACTGTAGACCTATGAATTTATCAAGGCAATCTATGGAAATCGACGGATTTTTCAACGTCACCCTCCACGCCTCTCAAAAAACTCCTTCAAAATTTTATTTTGCGCTGGAAATTGTTTTTCGCATTTGATTTGGTTTTTTGGCGTCCCCTGCCACCTGGCGCCCAGTGAAACTTAGCCTGGTTTCAAAACATGCTTCCAGTCCAATCTAATATATAAAATTCTCGTGTCGCGGTGTTTGTTTCCCCAACTCCTCCGAAACGGCTGAACCGATTTTGATAAAATTTTGTGTGCTTATCAGGTAGGTCTGAGAATCGGCCAACATCTATTTTTCATACCCCTAAATGTTAAGAGTGGTCCACCCCAAATTTTTTTTTTTATTTTTTGGACAAAATTATTTGTTTTTATTCTTTCATAATTCAGCATTGAAAAATACATTTAATTCTAAATTTTCACCCTTATACGATCGACCCCTGATTTTTAATCGCGATTTTTATATTATTCTGTTCCATCCACAGATCCACAAGATGGCAATCGAATATAATAATTGTAGTATACTATAATTTTTATGTATAGTTCTATCAACCAATCAGTTATCCGCGCCAGGTGTCTCCCGTTGTCACTTTTCAACCAGCAAATACCATGGAGTAGGGGTGAGAACGAAGCCGGCTTCCTTCGTCTCACTTACTATACAGTTTTCGTCCATTTTTTTTTTTGGTTTTATTTGTGTCTCGATCGTAGCAGTGACTGTTATACGTATCATTTTACTTTTTCAGTGCTACTCTCAAGTTAATTTTATTCTCATAGTGAATTTATCATTATTTCTCAGTGCTATTATTATTTATTTACATTTTATAAATAATTAATAAAGACAGTTTTCACTTCTAATTGATTAAGAAATCAGATATAAATCAACACGTGTTGTGAGCTCCCGACAACAACTTTACCGGTATATATCATACAAATAATTATAAATTCGAGCGAACGAACGAAGAGAGTGAGTAAGTAATGAAACAAATAATCATAAATTCGAGCAAACGAACAGAGTGAGTGAGTGAGTAATGAAACAAATAGTTATAAATTCGAGCGAACGAACGAAGTTAGTGAGTGAGTAATGAAACAACTAATTATAAATTCGAGCGAACGAACGGAGTGAGTGAGTGAGTAATGAAACAAATAATTATAAATTCGAGCGAACGAACGGATTGAGTGAGTGAGTGAGTAATGAAACAAATAATTAGAAATTCTAGTGAAGGAACGGATTGAGTGAGTGAGTAATGAGACAAATAATTATAAATTCGAACGAACGAACACAGTGAGTGAGCGAGTATTGAAACAAATAATTATAAACTCGGGCGAACGAACGGAGTGAGTGAGTAATGAAAGAATCCTAACTATTAAAATCCTAATAAAAAATTGAACTTAATAAGGCGGAACAAAGTTCGCCGGGTCCGCTAGTTATTCCATAAAAATATAGCAGAAAAACCGAGTATTTCTTTAAATGTGTCCAGAAGTTTCGATTCTGTCTCAAAAGAAAACAAAAATATGGGATTATCGCATTGAAAAAGCGGATCACAATGTTATTCTGAAGCAAAGTCAACGCAATACACCTTTCATTTATGTTTTATTATGTAGTACATAATTACGGTATTTTTATCCCACGCATCATTTATTCTATTTAAAACAGTTTGCATATTATCTTACAGCTGCAATGAATCTAAGCAGTGCACCTTATCTTGCATGGCGTCTGCTTAAAATCAGTGATTCAAATTTAGAAGTATTTTTGTTTTAACTTAATTAACTGCTCGATCTTAATTGACTTAGAGAAACGTACCGTAATGTCATACTATCTTTTTCCTGCGGCATCGCTTCTCGGTTTTGACGTGAACTTTGTCTAAACCCAAGCGTATTGCAGACTACAAAGTTTTATATAAAATTGAATTTGTGACAATAAGCTCTATCTACTACTACATGACCGGATTTACCCTAAGTGCCGCCCTGGAGCACCGTGAAAAATGCCGCCCCATTACCTAAAGCGGTATACAATTTTCAAATAAAAAAATGGTTCATTTATAGTTGAAAATGTTTTTATTATAAACGAGATAAATTACACAAAACACATTCTTTTTTGTATTAAATATCATAAATTGATAAACAAACCGATTGCTCATAAGTTGCGCCATATCTTTTCAGAGGAAAAAGCATCTGACTTTTTTTATTTCCAAACTGGGTAATTTGTACATTTTGCAGCGCGCAATTTAAACTAAAATTATGATCACATCAAACAAATTGCGATCGACCCAAAAACTTTCAAAAATTATGAATAACAAGACACTTATTCTCTGTGCCAAAAATGTGTATAAAATTCTATACTAAATTTTTTTCTCAATTTTGTAAATAAAACTGCAATGTTTATAACTTTACACGCATTCTTAATAAAGAGAAAAAGTATTTTATTTATTAATGTTTTCAACACGATCATACTTCGAAAAATTTTCTATAACGTGAAATATTTTTTCTCATGTTCCAAATTTTGTCACCCCTGGAAATTTGCCGCCCTGGGTAGTGTAAATCCAACGCTGACTATGTATGATGAATAATATAAAGAGGAAGGTTTGCATGCTAATCTCTGAAATTACTGAAGCGTTTTAAAAAATCTTTCGTTGTTTAATAATCTATTTTTTCCGTGTCATATATGTATATTTATCATATTACGCACGTCTTATAATTTAGTTAGCGTACATCAATTTAGATCGACTTGTCTTACATTTTCGCCCACTGATCTTTTATCTTTTTATACTTATATGAAATGTCAGTATTTTTGAAGTTGGAAGGGCCCTGTCGTCCAATTAGTTAGATTTTTTTATTTTAATTTAAATAATGTTTTACCATTTCAGCTCTGCGAGTGGAGAATGGTAGGTACTAATTAAAGTCAAAATTCATTTTTCAAAATTTTACAAATATATATGTAGTTAAGGCAAACCGGGATTCCCTCTTCCCCTGCGACTGTGTTATATGTTACTGTTATTCCCGCTACATGTAAATCAGTCAGAAAGTCATTCGATATCCGACTTTACACGACGTGCAATAAACAATTGCTTCTAGTCGGAGACTTTTTTGAAATTCACAAATATCGAGATAAAATTGTTGAGATGGTCGCATTATGCTACCATAACAGAGGGCTATTATTTCTGGAAAATGATTGGTAAAGACGGCTATATTCAACAAAAAGAATTGGTTTTGTATACAGATTCGGGAGAGGCCAGACCGGGCTGCTAGTACTCGTAAAACATAAGCTTGAAAGTATATATCTTTTTTATGAAGCTGTGCTGAAAATATCCCACGGCTTTGTATTTTAAAATAAAATTAAATGCATAAGTTCCTTTATGCAAATTAAAAAATGTTGCATGCCTACATGGTATGCATATAATGTAAATAGAGTTAATTTATGTATAGACACAATTAACGTACGTCAATAAATATGTAAATCAATGTAAATAACCGGAGTAACCGGCCTGATATGTCGGCGAAGTAGATTTAGCAAGCTGTAGCGTTGATTTATGAGATAGCTAGCCGCTTTGTAAAGCAACAATCCGGCATGTGTCATGCTTGTAAAACAACTGAACCGATTTTGTCAGTGGCAACCGTATAAGCGGCAAAAAATACAAATCGTTAAGGCTTTCGGAACGCTCTGGATTTTGTTTGTGCTGAGACCCAGCGGTAAGAGTCGAGGTAGGCAAAAGACATATTGTGAGTGTGACCTTCTTTAGCTCTGTCTCGCTCAAATCATCCGCACGTTTCAATTTTTGGCTGGTGCCAACTACGAGGATAAAAGATGCTATTGCAAGGGTCCCGCTGTCAATTGAATACTCTAATTTTTGGAAATATTTTATTTAAAAAGCTTTTCCGAAAAAGAAAGAGTCACTTTAGGTTTGTGATGGAACAGTTTTGTGAAATAAGTACGAATAAGGTCGTAGTGTGACATTGAAAATGTGTTTTTTTGGCACAATTAATGCCAACTTTTTTCTAGTAAATCGTACATAAATTACAAAAGTAGTCCGTTAGAGACCTAGATTTGTCCATTCTCTTCCTTATAGAGAAAGAATTTTTGCAGAATGTTGACGAATAAGTCTACAATCAGTTGACAGCCGAAGCTCTATTTTTGGCTTAAATTCAGAGCGTTCCGACAGCCTTAACCGTTGACGTATGCATCTTTACAATCATCTTCAATAAAATCGGTCCAGTCGGATATTCAAACATATTAGAAACAATTCCAAAAAAACAGCATTACAGAGAAGGAGCTCTTTATATATTAATACTGATAAAAACGCCAACCTAAATATTTAATTATTTCTATTATTATAAAAATAACACTCAATACATGGACGTCGTCAAAACTGATTCCAAAGGAATACAAAATCGTTAAATGCTAGGGTGCCACTGTAGATTTTTTTTTAGTCTCCAAATCACGCTATACCTAAGTAATTCAGAAATTTAGTAAAAATAAAACTGAGTTACTTCTTACCACAACAGATTTATTCAGTGGATGTACATTTCGAGAGCTAAGCTCCCATCTTCAGCAAAACACTAAACGTTTAATGTTTTGCTGAAGATGGGAGCTTAGCTCTCGAAATGTACATCCACTGCATAAATCTGTTGTGGTAAGAAGTAACTTTCTTTTATTTTTATTGTTCCAACCACAGTGCTCTTAATATTTATACAGACATTTAGTGTATTTATTTTAAAAATATCAAAAAAATGAGTTTTTTTGCACACGTCCAATAACTGCTTTCCATGCCTGTACAGCCATAGTAAAATGACCCATTTCACACTAACGGGTAAAGTAAAACAAAAAAATGTGATTTTACCAATTAATTTTTAAAAGTGATCTGTCAGTTGCCTTTTAAAACTATATGAGCAATAAAGACAGCAAAGCAGGCGTCGTTTTCATAAATAATCCAAATAGATTCTAATAGAGTTGTGTAACTCGGATCTGAACCGGTTCAAAGAGCCGACTCCGACAGAAGATCCGTGAGAGCCGACTCACTTTTTTTGAGCCGACGGATCAACGGATCACTTAACACACAGAAGGACATTTTACACTTACGTATCAGTTTTCGCTTTGATGCATCTGTCAGCTCAAATGACTCATGCATCACATGTATGGCTATGCATTCTTGATTCTATACAGGTCGTGATATGATTGACTGAACTAGGTAACTCAGTGGCAGACTGCAGTAACATATTCAGAACTCGGCTCTTTTTGAACCGGTTTAGTGAGCCGGCTCACATACGGGATTCAGATGCAAAGATGCAGATCACTAAAAAGACCCGTTTTTCCCATCTCTACTATAAGGCAGTTTTTTTATATCTTTCACATTTTGTGGTGCAGTTTACTGCAACTCTACCGCCCTTTAAAATCTGCCTACTCAGCCCAGGGACTACGTGCAAGTGGGTGGAGCTAAACAGTTTTCGACATGCTCGCGGCATCAAAAATAAGGAGACTTGTGCATAGTTCGTTTCTACGGTTTGTTGCGTCTATGTTTTAACTGCTCGATCTTAATTGACTTAGAGAAACGTACCGTAATGTCATACTATCTTTTTCCTGCGGCATCGCTTCTCGGTTTTGACGTGAACTTTGTCTAAACCCAAGCTTATTGCAGACTACAAAGTTTTATATAAAATTGAATTTGTGACAATAAGCTCTATCTACTACTACATGAAAAAAAAAAAAGTGAGTCGGCTCTCACGGACCTTCTGTCGGAGTCGGCTCTTTGAACCGGTTCAGATCTGAGTTACCCAACTCTAGGCGGAAGAGTTGCAGTAAACTGCATCTCAAAATGTGAAAGATATAAAAAAACTGCCTTATACTTAGTGATTAATGAAACTTAAAAAAAATTAGCAGCGTGATTATAGAGCCTCCAATCCTTTCCTGAGGATGGTAAAATCGCACCCCCTTCGCGGCACCCATGAGTGAATACGGAATGCTTAAAATAACTTTACATGTCTATTTTGTGGAAAAATAAAATGGTTTTATGAACACTTTATGAAAAATAAACATTTTATACACAAAAAAAACACCACTAAAAGCCTTTATGCGAAATTGTGTTCGTTAATTGAATTAAAAAGAAGATAAAGTCGACGATTAAACTTATTTCTTATACATTGAAAAATAAAATTTTGAAATATTTTAAAAATGATGACTAAATACTCAATGTTTAAGGTATTTTAAATGTAAAAGTCGATTAATTTATTTTAGACTTTAAAAATGTTAGTTTCTGTATCTAGATTGTAATTCATTATTTTATGTACGAGCTGTGACACAATGTTAGTATTACTTTATTGATGTAGATCATACAAAGTATGTTACATAAATCAGGAAAAACAATAAATTTACTAAGAGTTTAAAAATTCCTCAATGCTGTAGTACGCGTTTTTACATAAGAGTTTCTTTATTGAATTTTTAAAAGCTTTTGTTTCCATACATAAAAAATGATCAGGAATTTTATTATACAGCTTGGGTGCAAAAAAATTTATAGAAAATTCTGATTTTTTTAGTCTTAGATAATCAATTATTAAGTGATGCCTATTCCTTGTTCTATAATGAACAACCAGCGAGTTTTAACAGTCACACGACTCATAAAAACATTACGTTCGAGATGCATAGGTACTACATTTTTTGCACGTACTTCCTATAAAATAGTTGATTTTCACTTCATATTAAGTATATAGGTACCTATGTAAAAAAAATGACAGTTCAGGTTCGGCCTTATTGGAATCTATGTGGATTTTTTACAAAGACTAAATTTGCTTTACTGTCTTTGTTATTCATATAGGTTTAAATGGCAACTGATAGGAAATCTACAACTGAATTGGTAAAATCGCATTTCTTTTAATTTACTTTCCGCAATAGTGCGAAATTGGTCATTTTACTACCACTATACAGGCATGAAAAACAGCTCTATTTTAGGGGGTCGTGCAAAAATCTAAATTATTAAGGGGTAACACCACTGTAACAGCCTAAAAAAACGTGTTTTTTTGTCATTTTTTTTTTGGGTGGAAGGAAAGGTAATAAAATTATAATATTGGAGGAAGTTATTTAGCGTATATTTAAGTAACAAAATAGAAAATTATTATAAAAAAATATTCAGAAATGACGGCATCACAGCCATTTTCGCGAGGCACGTAGAATTTGAGGCGCTCTGCGGCACGCAGTGTAGCTGCTGCAAATTTGGATTTAGAAAAAAAAAAAAACACTTAATGTACATGCTTATAGCTAGAGAAATACGTAGGGGATTTTAAAAATATTGATTTTTGTGTGATTGGCGAGTATTTGAATTAAATCGTTAAATTTTCAACAAAAAAAAGATAATCATTTGTTAATAAATAATGATTAAATTAACTTATCGAAAATCCCCTACGTATTTCTCTTCAAAATCTTATTTTAAAGATATTGTAACAAATTCGAATGAAAAGAATGAAAATTGTTGGAGTTATGCTGCGTGCCGTTTTGAAAAATCGTGTTTCGAGAAAAATGCATTTAAAGTTGTGAAATGCATTATAGACATTATAGACGCGCTTGGGGAAGAGCTCGAAATTACAAGAAAAAAAAAATACTTTGAGGTATGAAATATTTTTCCCCATATTCTAAAAGGTTCAAAGTATTTTTTAAGCCTAAAAAAAAATCGATTTTTTGAAAAATTTACAGTGGTGTTACCCCTTAAGGTATCAACTACAAGTTCTATCAGAGTCAAGATTGTACGATGCATGGGTCTTTCTACTTTTTCGATAAAAATAGATTATAGACGCTTATGAAGTGCTTATCTCTAAAACTACTAAGCATAAAATTTTGAAAAAATAAGGAAAACAGGGTTTACAAGAAAACCTAAACAAAAAACCCTAAATCTTAAAGTTCTCACGGAAAACAAAATGGTACGAAACCCTCTTCACGCAAGTTCGGCTCGTTCTTGTCCGTTTTTTTTTTTTTTTTTAATAACGAATTCAAATTTGAATTTATATTTTTGTAATAAACGACCCAAATCTACAAAATTGAAACTCGAGCATTTCAGTTTTACGGATATTTTTGATGTTCAATCTAACGGGCTTGTTTTATGAAAAAAATGTCAAAGGAAACGTAAACACATGTCAAACTTTTTGTCGGAATTATGGAAACATTTGAAAAGCATGCTCTAAAACACGCCAGTGTTTAATCTTCTTAAAGTCATACATCGAATGACTTCTTTGTAAAGATTCAAAAGAAATAACCTCGAGTCGGCTTAGTTTGGTGACATATTACGTCACGCGAAAAATATCATTTGTCTTTATTGCTTATTGAAGAATCTCGTTAGAGATTTTTTCTGTGCTAAATTCCGCACATGAAAAATAAATGAAAAATAAATTTCGTACTTTAAACGCAAAAACAGCCCATCCCTAGATCTCTAAGAGATTACTATACATTGATTTTGAGTCTTTCCCATATAACGCCGTGTAAATAACGTTAGTTTCCAAGTTTTATGTACGCTCTTACCAAATTTTCGTACGACATATATTTACAGTAGTATACATAGTATAAGGTACTTTGCAAAGTAAGCTAGATAGCCAAGCGGTCTAGGGCGCGTGCTTTGCTACATAGGTTGGGTGAGCAGAGTTCGGATCCCAGGACCGCGTGTGTAAATTTTGTTTTTTTTCAACTGTTTCGTTTTTTACATGATATTTATTTACATTAGTTTCCAATTTTCTTTTATATAATAAAAATAAATTATTTTCTTGTTTTAGTAATTAGTGGTGATAAAAGTCTCGCAAATATCAACTTTTGGATGTGACATTAAATTTGTCAAGAAAAGTTTCGTCATAAATGTAGTTTGGTACGGCATACGAAAACCCATAATATCAATACAAGTGGTACTCATTTTGGGAGGTTATATTGCGTTTTGGAGGTTTTGTATTGCGTTTTGAAGATTTTATATTGCGTTTTGGGGGTTTTATATTGCATTTTGAGAGTTTTATATTGCATTTTGGAGGTTTTATATTGCATTTTGGGGGTTTTATATTGCATTTTGGGGGTTTCATATTGCATTTTGGGGGTTTTATAATGCATTTTGGGGGTTTTATATTGCATTTTGGGGGTTTTATATTGCATTTGGGGGGTTTCATATTGCATTTTGGGGATTTTATAATGCATTTTGGGGGTTTTATATTGCATTTTGGGGGTTTTATATTGCATTTTGGGGGTTTTAATTGAATTTTGGGGTTTTTATATTGCATTCTGGGGTTTTAATTGCATTTTGGGGGTTTTATATTGCATTTTGGGGGTTTTATATAGCATTTTGGGGGTTTTATATTGCATTTTGGGTGTTTTATATTGCATTTTGGGGGTTTTATATTGCGTTTTGGTGGTTTTGTATTGCGTTTGGGGGTTTTTCATATATACAGAATATATATTTTCAGAATTGTTGTGTTTAATTATTTTTTTATATCGTATAATTTATATAAAAGATCAAACCGGTAAGAAAAGAAAATGGCCTCTTAATTCTAAGAACGCACATATTTTTATTTTGGAGGCAAAATAAAAAAAGCCTTAGACTTTGGAAAAAGACGTGAAATCTTAAAAAAAAAAACTTCGGAGAAGTAAAAATTGGTTCTGTGCTAAATTCAAAGACTTGCGGTGACTCGCTCTCAAGATTACGACTTAAACAAAAAAAAATACAGAATTTCGAGGCAGGCAAGAAATTCAAATCAAGCCTGGAAATTCTGTGCCTAAAATGTAGAAAAAAAATTAGTTCCGAGGCAGACAAGGAATTGAAATCCAACCTCGAAATTCTGTGCTCATAAACCTTCAAGAGCAAGAGCAAAAAAAAATGCACAGGAGGCGTGTGCCCAGCTCCATATTTATTTGTCAAGCTACCACTAAAAAAACGCCATCTGTGCATTTTTTTTTGCTCTTGCTCTTGAAGGTTTATGAGCACAGAATTTCGAGGTTGGATTTCAATTCCTTGTCTGCCTCGGAACTAATTTTTTTTCTACATTTTAGGCACAGAATTTCCAGGCTTGATTTGAATTTCTTGCCTGCCTCGAAATTCTGTATTTTTTTTTGTTTAAGTCGTAATCTTGAGAGCGAGTCACCGCAAGTCTTTGAATTTAGCACAGAACCAATTTTTACTTCTCCGAAGTTTTTTTTTTAATGAAACTATACACTAAGATTTTATATACAGTGTAAACTTTATATAGCAACGCTGAAGGGACTGCGCATTTTCTGGCGTTATAGAAAGCTGTCGTTACATGGAGAAAAAGAAAAACCAATATTGTTTTACTATTATAGTATTATTTAATAATCACGCATAAAATTTACAAACAATTACCACTAATAACAACGCTTATTGTGCAAAATCTATCTTCGTCTGATGTTTTTTGCTATGCCAGACTTTTCTTATGTATTTTACTCATATCGTGGGATACCGTGGGTCAACTTGGTTACACAAAAAGTATTTTTCCAATAATAATACGGGCTAAACAATAAAGCTGCAGTTCTTATCAATTTCGACAACTTAGAAGGTAGGGGAGAACCACGTACCTTGAGACACTTTACAAGTTATTTTTGGGAAAATCGATAATGCAATTAAACAGAACGAAACATATGTTTTTATTAAACGAAATCCATTACACAAACTTAAAAAAAAAAAATAAACAATATTCTGAATTAAAAAAGAAAAAGAAAAAACTATCCTAAGGTACAACATATTGCACGTACTTTGCGACAGGGCGGTATTTACGTTAGGACAGTAACAACACAATACTATTTATAATAATTAAGCAACACTATAAGCTGAAAAATCAACTTCAAACTCAAGCTGATTATTTTTTCGCTTCGTACTACTACTAGACTTAGGATTTAACATCTTTATTTAAATTTTTTTTTATTTTTTCTATTTTGGAATTTATGCGTTTATTGAATTTTTTTTGTTATTTCTGGCAAGTTGTTGCATTTCAATTACATTTTTTTCTGGTGTATCCGTGAGGATACGACATCTTCCAGGTTTCCTTAAGGTACGAACTGACAGATGTCCCAAGGTACGTACCTAATGAATGTTACTAATCACTTACTATAAATTATAAAATTATAGATTAAGAAACTTCAGAATAAAGAAAAAACTGCTTCGTCTTGCATTTAACAATGTGAGTTATAAATATAAACAATAAACTGCTTACCTTTATAGAAATTGGTTTTGATGTCTGAGAAGTAAAAATTACTTTGACACTTCAAAAATACAAATTTATCACTTGCACCTAAATTTCTTATTGTAGCTACACTCAAACTGAACTAAGTGATATCTACCTAAAAATGGTTCTATCACTGATTTTTCAGCTTAAAGCATGGTCGAGAATGGTTTAAAACTAGAATGTCCCAAGGTACGAACTATCTCAAGGTACGTGGTTCTCCCCTACTTACAAACAGTAGGTGCTTTATAAGTTGCCGAAACTACTTGCTTTATAATGACATATGATCGTTATTTAGAGTGGGCGTGATGTTACATCTATGGACAACAAGGCAAACCTACCAAAGTCGTGTAATTTCGACTTTTTATGGAGTCTGACGTTAAATCGAGTGACGTTACATGGAGTTTACACTGTATATGAATTGATTATATGCAATTTAGTATACTGACTATGTGAAGGCGTAAGCTATTGAACTTGGCTTGACCACCAAACAAAGTGTTCATTTTTACAAATCGCTGTATATAATAATAATGACTTCAATGACGTCATTGCAGCAAATGAACCGTTAATCGTTTTAAAATGTTAAAGCTAAAGTTACACATTGTCTTGTTCATTTTAGAAGATGGCTTTTTGTAAAGATTGTTTACTGTCTTTGTTCACAATATTCACATTTTCGCGATGTTTTTACAATGCCATGTAATATCGGATAATTGAAAAGTTCCGTAAAATTATAATTTATTCAGAAAATACATAAATACGACAATCGTCTATGCTCCTGAAGATGCACTGTCCAAAACGACCGTCGCACTAATATTTAAATAAATTATTACTAGCGGTACCTGTGCGAACAATTCGCACTAAAATTCGTTTCTAATTTCTCACACTCTTTATAAGTTTCTTCTTTTTGTTGTATTACATTACGAAGCTCAGTGACGGTTCAAGAAAATATTTTTCTAAAACTGTCATATAGAGGCGCAAGTATCGAAAACGTTGAGCTGAAGCGCCGCCATATGAAAAGTATTTATACGTGAATTTTGATTAAAAATTAAACAAAAAAAATTTACCGACCGTCAATCATGTTGACGTTGTTTCAAAGTTAGAACCGTCAAATGGCAGCATTGCTGCATATACTGAATAAATGTATAATTGTTATAATTAATTATTTTGCAAAAACAAAAGCAATAATAGATTTTTTAATTGTTGATACACATAGAGCAAGTAATTATCTATAAAATGATATAAAATTTATGTGGAATAATTGTGAGGTTTCTTCAAAAAAGGGAGGCAAACATCTTAACCTTAGCGTATTAATATATATGATTTTGTAGAATTTTTCAACGTTCTTAGGGTTCCGTACCTCAAAAGGAAAATTGGAACCCTTGTAGGATCACTCGTGTGTCTGTCCGTCCGTCTGCCACAGGCAATTTGCTCCGAAACTACTGGACCGATTGAATTGAAATTTGATACAGATATGTAAGTCGGTGACCCAAAGACGGACGTGTGACGTAAAGAAATGAATTTTGAACACGGGTGTCATTTTTTGGGGGCAAATTAGGAAATAAAAAAAATAAGTTTTGCAAACTGCACCTACCGTGTGACGAAAGGGCTTGTAGTAAGGGTCTCAAATATATATTTTATAATTTTAAAATAAATAGTTTTAAAGTTATTTAAGAAAATAGAGGAAACTACTGAGCCTAAAATTTTGAAAAAATAGGCAATGTCGGGTCTCACCCATAGTTTACAGGAAAACCTAAACGAAAATCTTAAATCTTAAAGTACTCACGAAAAACGGAATAGTACGGAACACTCTTCTCGCAAGTTCGACTCGCACTTGACCGGTAATTTAAATTTTTTATTTGACCATGTCCAAAAGCCGAGTGAAGAAAATGAAAACTATATTAGGTGTGTTTATTGCAATTCTAAACTGATTCTATTAGTTCTAAAGCGTTTTTTGGCACTAAAAAACTCTTTTGACTGTTATAGCTGCACGTTGGTCAAGTTCTGAGGCTCTGCGAGTTGTTTTAAGTTGGTTCTAGCAGTTCCAATTCTAGAATTACATAAGTGTGTATTTTAAATGTTGTTTTGACAACACAGAGCGTACTGTTTTTTAGTAATAAATCCATTTGTTAGAAAACAATAATTCTTATTTAGTTCTACAACCGAGCTGGGTAGAGTAGTGGTGACAGCACTAGACTCGCATTCGGGAGATCCTTGTTCGAATCCCGGCGGGGGCAGATTTCCTACTGCCTCTCGCCGAGAAACGGTAATTCCTTTACCGGCCATCTTGATTGAGGTTTTCCATGGTTTCTCTCAATTAATTCCAGATAAATATCGAGATGGTTCCTTATTTGAGGCCATGGCCGATTACCTATCAAACTCCTAGTTCAAAAATTACCTACCTTATCCTAATTTCCTATATTTCCTTCATTCGCCCGTTGCTATTAGTTAAGTTGAAGCTTTAGAAATGTAGAAAATAACGGAAAGTGGTAAAAAGGAAAATAGTAATGGTGCGAATGGCGTCTGTTATGACATAAAGTCGAGAAACGGACGTTAAACGCATTATTATTATTATTCAGTTCTACAAGACCGTGACACCATATCTGCACGGACCAGCACGGCACGATCACAAGTTTTCTTGTGAACAAATCCATGTTATTAAATGGAGTAGTTCTCCACAGTAGATCTCACCTGCACGTACCAGCAACGACCGTCAGAATTTTTGAGAAATTACAACTAATTTAACTAATACAGTCAGAACCGTTTACGACGACATTGTTTAGAACAACATAGTTATATTGACCAAAATCATAGGTCCTGGCTGAATGCTATACAGGGTGTCTCACCGAACGTTGGCTAACATGGGTAACTTTGTTATTAGTGGAGATAGAAAGTCGGTTAAATGGGCAAAGTAGTGCAGAAAATTGGGCTCATTAACATCCCGTCGAAAAAACAATTGAATTTTGACACCCTATGAATTTATTCAGAAAATAGTGAAAATTGCCATTTATGAAAACTGGCCATAACTTTTTTATTTATGAAGATATTTGAAAATTTCATTAACCATTTTTTGATAACTTTTTAAGGTCTTTTCAGTGGCGTAGGTTTAGTTTTTTTATTTCCACTACATAATGAGATATTGACATGAACTTTGGTTTTTCTTATGGACGGCATTTTTGATTTTCAGATTTTCGAATTCTACTTATTTTTCTGAATAATTTGACATAGCATATCCTATATCTAAACCAATCAGAAGCTACAAAACTGACAAAAATAGCTTTTTGGCGTTATCAAAGTGTGCCGTGTAAAACGAAATTTGTTGAAACAAATACATATCGACAGGTTAACAATCTGTCGAGCGATCGCTACAGTTTTGCTAATTCATTTTGTTTGGTTTACTCTCTAAGATGGCTCAAGCATTCTCAAATTTGGAGAAAAAGGCTATTTTTGCCCATACATTCAGCGTAACAAAAATACCACGTGGGCTCAAGCAGAATACTTGAACCTTTATCCAGAAAGGCGACAGCCTTATTCAATAACTTTTAGGAACTTAAATAGAAATTTAAAGGTATACGGTTCATTTTCAAAGAAAAAAGGCAACATTCAACACTGTGAAGAAGAATTAGGTTTACCAAACGTTGAAATTAATGGAGAAAAGTTCCTAAAAGTTATTGAATAAGGCTGTCGCTTTTCTGGATAAAGGTTCAAGTATTCTGCTTGAGCCCACGTGGTATTTTTGTTACGCTGAATGTATGGGCAAAAATAGCCTTTTTCTCCAAATTTGAGAATGCTTGAGCCATCTTAGAGAGTAAACCAAACAAAATGAATTAGCAAAACTGTAGCGATCGCTCGACAGATTGTTAACCTGTCGATATGTATTTGTTTCAACAAATTTCGTTTTACACGGCACACTTTGATAACGCCAAAAAGCTATTTTTGCCAGTTTTGTAGCTTCTGATTGGTTTAGATATAGGATATGCTATGTCAAATTATTCAGAAAAATAAGTAGAATTCGAATATCTGAAAATCAAAAATGCCGTCCATAGGAAAAACCAAAGTTCATGTCAATATCTCCTTATGTAGTGGAAATAAAAAAATTAAACCGACGCCACTGAAAAGACCTTAAAAAGTTATCAAAAAATGGTTAATGAAATTTTCAAATATCTTCATAAATAAAAAAGTTATGGCCGGTTTTCATAAATTGCAATTTTCACTATTTTCTGAATAAATTCATAGGATGTCAAAATTCAATTGTTTTTTCGACGGGATGTTAATGAGCCCAATTTTCTGCACTACTTTGCCCATTTAACCGACTTTCTATCTCCACTAATAACAAAGTTACCCATGTTAGCCAACGTTCGGTGAGACACCCTGTATAGTATATATGACCGCCTTATAAAAAAACACTGGTTTTTACGACATTGCTTATTGCGACATACCACATTAAGTAATATCTTCATATCTTGGGAGAATTATATCTGATAGAATGACCAGCTGTATTGTAAACAAAATTCGTACGCACAGAAGTGTTCCAAACACTTTAAAATTACAGATTTTATGAATACAGAAAAATGATCATGTGCATATTATTCCTATTTATAGGAAACAGTATCACGGGTAATTGGAATAATGAAAATAAATCAATTTAAATACGCATTGATTGCAACGTTTCGTCTTTTCTTTAATTAAGACTTTTTCAAGCTCTCAATATGCTTAAACGATAGTTAAACTATGATATAATATGCAATTTAGCAATAATAATTGTTTTTTGTAATGCTAAATTGCATATTATATCATAGTTCAACTGTCGTTTAAGCATATTGAGAGCTTGAAAAAGTCTTAATTAATTACCCGTGGTACTGTTTTCTATTATAACATATATCTGGAATTGGACTTTAAAGATGAATTCTTATAAATATCTATGGATTCATATGTACCGACACATTCAATAATACTACATACCAAATAAAAAATTATTTTGTGTCTCGAAAACATCACCGGTTGTTACAACTATCGGAGTTTACGACCAAATATGAGTAGACCCTTCGATGCCGTTATAACAGATTTTGGCTGTATAATACAAAACCTCGGAATGAAGACCGACAAACTATAAACATATGCGCCACTTCATTTGTAAGTAATTTGCATACCGATTTGTGTGTTCTAACCTTTACCATCCTTTACTATGAATGCATTACTATCTAGTACGTTGAGTTCTTATGATCCAGTTATCAGAGTTGCTAAGATTTATCGTGCAAATGTAGACGTCAATTGTTTAATTAAAAAAAGGCATTTTCTTTAAACAGGTTCGAGGTCTCTACTCAACCAATTTCTTTTCATTATTATTGTTTATTTATACTAGTGGTTTTCAACCATGCCGTGAGAGCCTCGAAAGTGGTCCGCGGGCAGGATTGCCAGGACGCCAAACCTAAAAGCCGAACAGACCAGCCAGTTTGGCCGGACATTTGGGTAAAAAAGCCGGACACCCTACATTAATGATGATTTTTTTCTCAGTATTAATATAGGTACGACAAAAAGATGTATGTAGAATCAAGCTTTTTTGATTATTACCATAAATCTTATTAAATTCTAATGAAAAATAAATAAAACGCTCGTTTGCGAAATGTAAAAAACCTAAAAAGCCGGACATCGTTTAATTTTGGCCGGACACGCAATCAAAAAGCCTAGCTATGTCCTGCTTTATCCGGATGCTTGGCAACCTTATCCGCGGGATGGTTCGGCAGCACATATTGGGAATTTTAAAAACAATATGCGTTAAACGAAATGGGGTGAATATATCCGTGGTTATGACTATCATAATAAATGTGTTTTAAAGAACTGTTTTACTTAAACATTTGAATTTGGTTACAACTATTGGGGGGAGGGGGTGCTATGGCATGGGAGGTCTGTACTGATTCAATGTTAGGTTGAGTGATGCGCAGTACAGCGTGTTAGCTTGCTTGCTGTAATTTTTATCCTGGTCAGGACAATGGGACAAAATTATTAAATTATTGTATTGTCATCGGTCCTTGATAAGTATGCAAAGTTTTAGTTCAAACTGACATTTTGAAGTGAGTGAATTTTACGTTCAAAGATTCCTTTACTAGCAAACATACATGCGAAAGTAATATAAGCATGTTAAAAACACCTACTCTACCACTGCTTAGTGATAATTAATTAATTAATATATAATTAACGGAACGTCTCATTAAAAAAAGTCTGCTCAGAATTATCTCCTGTATTAGACTGTCCGTATTTGCGATCGATCTAGGACACGGACACCAAATATAGATGATAAGAGTACAAATTCAATAACGACGAGTCGTTATTGTACAGTAATCGGCAGGCTTTCGACAACGATATCATATGTCCTGGATAACGATTACAACTGATATAAAATGTATGATTTATTGCAACCTGATGTTAGATTATTATGCAGTACAAGCATGCTGCACGATTCTACATAATATCTAATTTAAAATTTAATCCCATACGGTCAATTCATCTCAATTTATTATATTCATTGGATGTTAATTGTTTGCTATTATAGTTTTATGGGTTAGAACAATCATGCACTCTATTTGTGGGTCAAGTTTGCCTTGGAAGTTTACAGTTACGTGATTATTATATTAATCATCCATCTGACTTAAGGATGCGATAAATCTTATTTATACTCAACAATTGACTAACGGAGCTGTTCCGGTTTCTGATATAACTCACAATACTCTAAAGATCAAAGGGTGAGAAGCCCACGAAGAAGCCCAAACATCATCACTACATAATATTAGTGGATTACTAAATTCCCCCACTGCATTGAATTTGTGTTTGTTCGAGCTAATCTCAGAAAGTACAGTACGGATTTTCATACGGTTTTCATCAACAGAAAGAGGAATTATCTAGGAAGATTATAATTTATGAACATTTTGCGAAAAAAAGCGTCCCTTCTGAGAGCTTCCGTGGCGTACTCTGCGTAAATAATTGAAGCTAGGTATATGAAAATAAACCCGGGTCGCAGTGCCAAAACCCTGCCGACAATATAGTGTATTTGCTATACAGACAGTATGGCTTTATTATGCGAACTTAAGTTGGTTTTTGGGCAAAATAAAAAACTTTACTCCTTAATACACCCCTTAAAATAACATTTTTTTTCTTAATTGCAATATTATTATCAATCGAACCTATATACTAAATTATATACACCTTTCCCTATCGGCAAAATAGTGTTTTCATAAAATTTGTAAATCCGGTCCTGTCGGGCCGATTTTATTAAAATTTTAGGGACACTTTTTAATTACTACCAGAGGGTTAAATTTCAATTTTGAAACGATTCGGAGAATTTTTTCGGTATTTTGGGCCCCAAAAACATTTTTCAACCCCTAAAAACTACCCTTAAAATCGCCCGATTACGCCCATTTTAAATAGGCTTTGTGCGGTGATGGATTCCAGCATGTGTGCCAAATTTCGTTAAAATAAATTAACTTCTTCGAAAGTTATAGCCCGCACACATATATACCTATATATATATATATATATATATATATATATATATATATATATATATATATATATATATATATATACATAAATATATATATATATATATATATATACATATATATATAAACATTTTTAAAAATGGTGCCAAAGTGTTTAGGAGGTTATGAAACGTCGAGAAATTTTGGTCCGACCCCTAGGTCCCGCCATCCGACCGACGCCAATAGTGTATGTTGCCATATGGCAAATACACTAAAAATAGCCCAGGAAAAAATAGACTTGGAAAAAATTGACCTGGAAAAAATAGATTTGGAAAAAATAGATTTAGAAAAAAATAGCCCCGGAAAAAATGGGTGTTGGGTGCTTTTGGGTGGGTGGGTGTTGGGTGCTTTTGGTTTATAATGCTAAATGCCCACATACTGATTTTTATGTGTTCTTAGTGCATATATATCGGGTTGCCATTTCCATATATGTTATAGTTGTGATTCGGGTCTATTTTTTCCGGGGCTATTTATTCCAAATCTATTTTGTCCTATCTATTTTTTTCGGAGCTATTTTTTCCAAGGCTATTTTTCCGGGATTCGAAAATAATATATAGTGTGGTTGGGTCTTTTTTGAAACATTAATATTCTGCATTGTCGACCACAACATTGTTTTGTTTTGAGTTTCTATTAGCAACGCTTAAGAAACAAACAAGTATAATATAATTTTCAATCTCGTTGTGGCCAGACCTAAAAAGTCCGCGATAGCATATGTCTATCTTTTAAGGTTGACTCACAATAACCATTTTTATGATTTTCAAATTTGGTCTAAAAGAATGCTATATTTGTGAAGGTGTTTTTATCGACCGCGTCAAAGTATTAATTTTTCTTTAAATAAATATGTTAATCTTAAGTATTTAATTTAGACCAAAATTGTCCTTTACACTATTTAATTTAGATTAATAGGTAATTTACAAATCCGGGCGAAGCCAGGCCGGGCCACTAGTTGATACTATAACACAGTTGGTAAGTGGTATACCTTATAACCAATAGACTACCGTAGTTGAGTCGGTAAAGCGGCTGCCTCTCATACAGAAGCTCACTGATTCGATTTCGGTTAGGGTCATTATTTTTTAGTGTATTTGCCATATGGCAACATACACTATTGGCATCGGTCGGATGGCGGGACCTAGGGGTCGGACCAAAATTTCTCGACGTTTCATAACCTCCTAAACACTTTGGCACCATTTTTAAAAATGTTTATATATATATGTATATATATATATATTTATATATATATATATATACGTATATATATATATATATATGTGTGCGGGCAATAACTTTCGAAGGAGTTAATTGATTTCAACTAAATTTGGTCCACGTATTGAAATCCATCACCGCAAGAAGCCTATTTAAAATGGGCCTAATCGGGCCATTTTAAGGGTAGTTTTTAGGGGTTGAAAATTGTTTTTGGGCCCCAAAACACCGAAAAAATTCTCCGAATCGTTTCAAAATTGAAATTTTACCCTCTGGTAGTAACTAAAAAGTGTCCCTAAAATTTTAATAAAATCGGCCCGACAGGACCGGATTTACAAATTTTGTGAAAA
The DNA here is from genome assembly GCA_034508555.1 of Venustoraphidia nigricollis. Lineage (NCBI taxonomy): Eukaryota > Metazoa > Arthropoda > Insecta > Raphidioptera > Raphidiidae > Venustoraphidia > Venustoraphidia nigricollis. The sequence continues at coordinate 2,027,774 of JAVRKA010000020.1, forward strand.
CACTAGTTTGCAAATAGTGAATTATTTACTGAAAGGTGTATATAATTTGGTATAGAGGTTCAATTGATAATATTATTTCAATTAAGAAAAAAAATGTTATTTTAAGGGGTGTATTAAGGAGTCAATTTTTTATTGTGCCCAAAAACCAACTTAAGTTCGCATAATAAAGCCACACTGCCTGTATTAGCAAATACACTATATTGTCGGCAGGGTTTTGGCACTGCGATCCGGGTTTTTTGTTTTTATTTTTTTAAAGTCAACCATACAATTTTCGTTCGAAACATTTTTCGATAGAGTACTTATTACTAGAGATATTGGGAAGTTTCAGGTTAAAAAAATGACTCTGTATATAGATTCGAGAAAAAGTAGACTTTCTTTCAAATCGGTTCAGTAACTCCTAAGAATACCCGCGACAAACAAACACATAAACCTGTCCTCTTTATAACATTAGTATAGATCAGTCTTTCCCAAATTATTTCTGCGGAAAGCTAATAAATGTTTGACAAAAAATTAAGAAAATCAATAATATAAGCTGCGTCAAGTTGCAAAATGTTTGAAACTCACTCTATAAAATAACTGAGGCGTTTCGCTAAAATTTTAGGATTTGTGAAGTGTTCCGCCATATACAGAAAGTTTGGAAAACGCTGGTATAGATGATGATGATAATGACATTTATTTAATCAGTTGAGACATTACATCTATTTGACACGTCAACGAGAAATACAAAAATGAAATTATAGAGTTATCGGCAGAATACAAGGCCCGTTCTAATAAGAAGTTTTTAATATTTGTCTTAAAAATTGAGCAAATATTATTTTTTATCCTTTCAGGTAATTTGTTATAAATGTAGGCTGAAAAATTCTCTGGGCAATACTTATAAATGTCTATTTTTGCCAAGGGTAGTTTTATTGCGAGTATCATGACCATGTCCATCCTCTGCTAAGGCATAGCTTGCCTTATTTCCATAGGCGAAGAGCAATAAGCAAAAGAGAAAAATGCATGGAGCTGTCATAATCTTTTCTGGAGAAAAGATGTCCCTACATGATTGTTTTCTATTCAAATTGAACATGGCGCGTATTATAGATTGTTGCTTGATGAAAACACTCTGAAAAGAAACACTATGACCCCAGGCCACACCTTAACACAGGATAGACATGGCCATAATAAATCGCTTTTAAGACATACATACTGGATAAAGATTGAGCTTTTTTCATAGAGATGTTCATTATATGTAGTTTTCTGAGTCAATTTCAGGTATATCTGATGGACATTGATTATTATTATTATTATTTGTTTTGTCCCAATAATGTAAGGAAGTCTGGATGAGGAACAATCAAAAGAGAAAAACTTTACTGATGTTTTGCTTGTAGCCAACGTTTCGAAATATTTTATTTCATCTTCAGTTCCTATGAACATGTATAATATATTATATTATTAACAATTTAATGTACTAAAACGTTAAATTGTTAATAATATAATATACTAGCGGCCCAGTCCGGCTTCGCTCGGGTGTAAATGTAATATATAGGATATAAAAGATGAGAATCATTATCATTAAATTCTCAACGTGTATTGAATTTGCGCGAATTCAATCGCTTTTATTTGTGAATGTTCAAAAATCGAAGAAAAATCTTATTTCCCAAAAAGAAATTTAAAAAATTCTGTTGATCCGATCGCTACAAAACTTCAGAAGATTACCCGCTGGGCTAATTTAAAGATTATCTGAAAATTTCATCAAAAATGGTCTACCCGTTTGGAGTCCATAGATTACATCTATATCGTCTTTTATCTATATAGATTATTAAAATGTAAAAAATGGTTATTGTGACATAACGATAATAGTTGGACATATAGTATCGCGAAGTTTTTTGTAGTTATTGATATGTTCTTTAATATTGTAGAACATACTTTTGTTCTATCATCAATAGTTTCCGCAGCGCATGCGACGAAAGATGTTTTATGGAATTTTGTTACACCTTGGGTTACGTTACTAAAATTTTAGCAAGGATCCCTAATATTTTCTAGCAATAAATATAGCCTATGTTACTCAGGGTGAATGTAGCTTTCTAATGGTGAAAGAATTTTTTAAATCGGCACAGTAGTTTTTGAGTTTATTCATTACAAACATACACACACACAAAAATACAAATCTTTCCTCTTTATAATATTAGTGTAGATTATTAACAATTTAATGTACCAAAACGTTAAATTGTTAATAATATAATATACTACACATGTTCATAGGCCCTGAAGATGAAATAAAATATTTCGAAACGTTAGCTACAAGCGAAACATCGGCAAAGCTTTTTTCTTTTGATTGTTCCTCATCCAAACTTCCTTACATTATTGGGACAAAACAAATAATCCTCATCCAAACTTCTTTTCAACAACTGATTAATACGACTTCTGAATAGTTGTTTCACAAAATTTTAAGGAGAAGCTTTCCAATACATTTAATCGATCAATAATTGTGAACTAATGAGTATATTTCCATTCGTCACAGAAAAAAAACATAAACACGATGAAAAACACAAATACGTGTTCGATAGGCATTATTATGTGCATTGTAAAGGGTGTGCTGTAACAGCAATTTACTCACGAGATAATTAATTTGTCTAATTAAATCAATATTGAGGACAGATCTCAACGCGGTCTGACTGTGGCGATCACGTGATCGCACAACCAGTCTTTCCTTTACACAATTACGGCTGGAATTTTTTTTTTTTTTTGAAAGAGCGTTTAGATTGCGAACGTGTGTTAAAGAATAAAATATCATTGATCAAATATTCAATTGACATTTGATTTCGCATGAAATTTGACTGATTCCAGTTTGAAAAATATATTTTTTAGCTTCTGTGGTGTACAATTGTCACATTTTATTTAGTTTAGTCGAATGTGACAGACTTACGAACGGACTGAGAAATGAGTGATCCCGTAAGAGTCCAACTTTTTTTTCGTTTTGAGGTGCGGAACCTTAAAAATCAGTACGGAAAACATACATGGACACGTACTTTGCATCATACTATAATGCTGCAAAGTAGAGTTGGTTAACTCAGATCTGAACCGGTTCAAAGAGCCGACTCCGAGAGAAGATCCGTGAGAGCCGACTCACTTTTTTTTGAGTCGACGGATCAATGGATCCGCATAACTCAGTGAAACACTTAACACACAGAAGCACATTTTACACTTACGTATCAGTTCTCGCTTTGATGCATCTGTCAGCTCAAATGACTCATGCATCACATGTTTGGCTATGCATTCTTGATTCTATACAGGTCGTGATATGATTGACTGAACTAGGTAACTCAGTGGCAGACTGCAGTAACATATTCAGACAGACAGACACAAGCACAGCCGTTTTCAGGAGTATCTTTATCTCGGGTAGGATTTCCATACAAAACAAAAATCATAACCTATTTTTTGTAGTCCGGTAAAAAACAAATAAGAAACAAATCTTGAGATGACTGACTTTTTTAACACGCTTTTATTAGCTTCACCTGTATGTTTGTTTGTTTGTAAAGAAATATTTGAACGTGAAATTCACCCACTTCAAAACGTCAGATTAAACTGAAACTTTGCACTTATCATGGACCGATGAGAATACAATAATTTGATAAGTTTGTCCCATCATCCTGACCAGGATCTCCAGGATAAAAAAAAAACTTGAAAAATTACAGCAAGCAAGCTAACACACTGTATAGTGACGTACGATGCGTTGCCTACCCCATAGTCAAATACAATATTGTTTTTTATTCTTATAATTAAAATTAATGTTTAAGAAAACTAAAACAACACACTTTTATGAACTAAAAAATACAAAATCATTTCACAACAAAATTAGCTTTACTATAAAAAGCGTGGAGTGCTTAATATCGGTAATACATTTTTCATTTACTAGCTAATTAACGTAGAGCTATTATGAAAATTTAAGTAGATAACACCGCACGTTTTTTGCAGTAAAGCTAATTTTGTTGTCAAATTATTTTCCATTTTTTAGTTCATAAGAGTGTGTTGTTTTAATTTTTTTATTTAGAATAACAAACATCAATAATAGGACGAAACTGATTTACATTGTTTCAATGTTTTGCTGCTTCATTAAGCGAACCGGACTATTATTTTGATACCTTACATATAGTTTGTTTGATATGGATTTTTTGAGTCTGTATTTTTTATTAAATATTATTTTAACTATTACGTACATTAACTTCTATAAGCTTTTGTTATCCAAGTTCTAAATTACCTACTAATCAATGCCACGAATGCCAATTCCAGGACAACGCCGGATAATTAACACAGCTGGATAAACGAATAACTATAAAACTAGGTCTCGCCATTCGACCGATGCCAATAGTGTATGTGTCATGTATGGCAAATACACTAATAAAAGTTGGGGATACGAAAATTGCAGTATTTGTATTCTGAAGTTTTTAAAAATAAAAGAATAGAATACTTCTTACCACAACAGATTTATTCAGTGGATGTACATTTCGAGAGCTAAGCTCCCATCTTCAGCAAAGTTTTGCTGACGATGGGAGCTTAGGTCTCGAAATGTACATCCACTGAATAAATCTGTTGTGGTAAGAAGTATTCTATTCTTTTATTTTTATTGTTCCAACCACAGTGCTCTTAATTTTATACTCAAGTTTTTTACTTTTTTCAATAACAGAAAACACTACAATTAGACAATTTCTAAAATAAAATAATATAATTTTCCATAATACTAAATGCCACTGTTCTTTAAAATTTAGCTTGAAATATAAATAAAAAATCGACTTACTTTGGAAAGAACAGCGGACGTCGCGGACTGACGCTACCACATGCCGCTATCACGTTTCACTTTGAACTGTCACTCAACAAGTGGGAAAGAAACATCGCGTGCTAAAGCGGGAAACGGGGTGTTTTTGTTCCTGTCACTTTATCCTGTTAACAGCATGCGCCACTGATCGCGTCACTGGAGCGCGTGCTCTATTTACAACTACGAAGCTACGAACAAGATGACACTAATCTCCAGCGATAACGCCGTGCTAGGGCTGGTACGACCATAACGAAATTAAATCGGGCTCTACGCGTCTGAAAATTAAAATTAGAGTTTAAAAAAACTAAAACAACACTTTTTTATGAACGTGAAATTCATCCACTTAAAAACGTCAGATTAAATTGAATACAATAATTTAATAAGTTTGCCCCATTATCCTGACCAGGACCTTCAGGATAAAAAAACTTTAAAAATTACAGCAAGCAAGCTAACACGCCTGACGTACGTTACGTTGCCTACCTCATAGTCAATTGCAATATTGGTTTTTAGTTTTATAACTTAATTTGAGTTTAAAAAAACTAAAACAACACGCTTTTATGAATTAAAAATTGTAAAATAATTTGACAACAAAATTAGATTAAATCAGAACAAATATTAAATTAGAACAAAATCAGACGACGAAGAACTACTATACCTTTCTGAACAATTATTTTTCAGTTTAAAAGTAAACTTTTTGTTGAGTAACATAGGCCCTTTTGCTACGACAGAACAGTGAGCAAAAATCTAAAACAAGTCGAAGATTTCGCACGTTATTTCTGAGCTAAATGGTGTACGCCCGCTAAACTACGAAAGATATGTAAAGTACTTTACATATCTTTCATATAGATACCTATCACGTGATAGGTACTACCTATATGAAAGATTTTTTGCTCTTGATTATTTCGTTACCGAATCAGTATCTATCTAGATTCTAAAGTCTAGACGAAGCTTTGTTCGAGAAGCTTATAAATAATAATACATTGAAATTAAAAAAAAAACGGTACCTGTACTTCAACATTCTTTAACAGCCCTTTATAAATCAAAAAACAAGCTAATTATAAATTAATGTAGACATTTTATACTTACCACTAAACCACGTTAAAACACAAAACGAAACTATTTTGGAAATAGTAATAAAAGTTCTTTGATTAACTTATTAGAATGAGCCCGAAAATCGAAATAAAAAATTTTAACAAACGTTTAATGTTTAAAGATCAGTGCACTATTTTGTTTTCTTTCTTTATTAAAGCGTTTCATTATGATAGTTGAAAAATTCGCGACAATGACTTTATGCTTTTGAATTTAAAACCGAACTGAAACGTGTTAAAATTTTGAATTTTTAATATCTTAGAAGTGCAATATTTCGTCATTGAAATAATTGTGCAACTAATAATTTATTACATAATTGGAATTTAATCAGGGGTGTACTGAGACAAATAATTTTTATGATTTAAATAAAATAAATTGTAAATATTATGTGACGTGGTTATACGTTTTATTGAACCCGTTACAAAATACCTACTTATTTAATATTCAACATTGATTGTTGGTCGTGTGAACCTCAGGGTTGTACTTGTACACTCCCAATAAACAATTCACCTTCTGACTTGTTACGTAAGTAACTAAACGAACATTATATCAAGACATGCACAAAAAGCAATTATGTTGGTTGCCTACTGACAGGCGATTAAAGAAATTTTAAAAAATACTGAGTTACAGCAATAAAAGAAAATAATAATAACAAAGTAATATAGTGTATCTTGCAGACTATAAGCTTTAAATAAATATTGGTCAGCCCTTTTCTATAGTGTCACAATTTTGAAGCTTGCCGCTCGCGCTGGTTTGTTTTCGTCGCAATGTACATAGTTGTTGCATCTGATTACAATACGTTTATATAAGCTAACAGTTGAGTAATATTATTTTTAGAGAAAATAAACAATAGCTACCGGAAATATTGGGAACGTTTCTAAATTTTTCATTGATTCTAAAACATGATCGAAAAAAACCTTTTACCGACAGTCTTCTCTTCACAAATTAAGAGGAATTTAGGTATAGGAACTTATAGCTATGGAAAATAATAATAACTGCATGCAGTTTTTAATATTTTAATTTATTTCGAATGATAAAAATATGTACATGATGACGACAAAATCATATTATAAATTGCAAGAAATAAATCACACAGTAAAGAATAATACATTGAATATTTTACACATATTTAATATTAAGATCACTATTTATAATTCAAGAGAGTTTTTAAGTTTAATAATCTAAGGAACTGCAAATACAACTATTGGAAATTTTATCATGAAACATTAATTATTATTAAACTAACGTAATTACAAGGTTATTTATATAATACACTGACAGAGCTGACATACTAAACTCCCTGAGTTAAATTCATTCGGATCTTTCATACTAATTATTCAAGTAGCTAAGCAAGATTTTCGATTTAGTTCTTATAAACCGATGATTCTCATGAAACAGATATAAGCGCCAAACTTTAGAGAATTCCATATTTCAATATAATAGTACAACCAATATAATGAAACGTATAGAGTTGTCACCTCTACTTTGTTTTGCAATTTTTAAATGTTGAATTCGCCTGTAGACTTTCCCCGGGCTTTGACGGAAAATTATTTTCTATCACTCGTTAAGAGGGTTTTAGTACGCCATCACGCCTAAACGTGACTAAAAATAAAATACATTAGAAGCGACAAAGTCAAATTCTATCGTATTGTTATTTTCAGGACCACTGATACCATTAGTATTCTTAACTATCGTAGATATAACTTCGATACCATAAACAATTTTTTTCTTGTGTGTATTTATCGAAATTGAATTTCGGGTTGGTGATTAATTTGATTCAAATTCACATTTTTAAGAAAAGTATGTAATTGTTTGCATAATTCATTATAGAATCACCAGTTTTTAAGAAATAATAATATCAACAAAATGATGATCTGTGTTTTATACTTATTATTTATTTTGGCCAATATAGACATCATGACTGTTGGAACTAATAGAAATACATTTGACAGAACTCAATGAAATTATTTAAAGCAAGCCTTTATCCGCGGTCTTGTAATAAATTTATAATTTTCTGTATTCTGAAAAATATATTCTTGCTATATCAGTCAGATGATCTTATAGGTATTATAGTTAAGAATATTTACAAGGTTACAAGCATTTTTTTTATGTCACTAAAATAAATGCATTTTATTAAAATCGTATCAAGGTACCACAACACGAACAATTACTCAGGACGGCAAGAGCCAAGTGAGGGCAGGTTGGGGCAGCTGCTCCCCCCCCTCGAGGCTCGGATTTTTTTTCAAATTATTACTTTTCCTGCCTGTCACAAATCTAAAATTTTTGTTTTTCCTCATCGTCTAGGTATCTTGGTTCGTTGCGGTACCTGTTATGAGAATTGTTTCGTGAAAGAATATTTTGAAATGCCAAAGCGACAAGTACAATTTAAAAAACTCGACATGGTTCAGTTGAACAGCCATTGGCTGGACTTTCTCAAAATAAAGAGTCTATTTTTGGTAAGGATGGTACAAAGAAGGCACCTAACCCATACCAGAAAGCGACCAAAATAGTGACATAAAATTTAAAATTTCCGTTGACGTCAGTGATACATCAAGACCGCTGAGAGTTCTTCTGCTACGACGCATAAGCGTTGGATACATCTTTTGCACTACCACCTATAACAACGTTTCCCAAAGTGTGAGTCGCGATACGGTCCGGGTCGTAGAAAAATTTTGCCGGGTCACGAAAAAAAATTGTAAACTTCGGTGTATGAAATAAGCAAACAACTAACTTGATTTCTATTAAAAAATAAAATTTGTTTTGTAAATAAATGTTTTTTTTTATAAGGTATGTCGTGAAAAATTTTTAAACCTCGTTCCGAACCGCGGTAAAAAAAGTTTGAGAAACGCTGTCCTATAAGATACACACAGGCATGTAAAGTTAATCATTGCGCACTAGTACGGTAAAGTAAAACAAAACTGATCCCGCTATACCTATTCCATAGTGAATCACAGTTTGTTAGACAGTTCTATTTTTTATACCCTGCTATTAGAAGTGCCGTTTGCGCACGAGTGAACTGTCAATTTTTTAATGACGTGAAAAACAGCTGTTCTATAGGAGATTAGTTAAAAAAATACCAAATATATATCTCGTTCGTTTTAAACTTCGTCGGAATATAATTTATTACGACACGGAACCTAGTATAAGACAGAACAAATACAGTGCCAAACCTGGGATAGAGCGAGAGAAACGGTCGCTGTAGGCGCCAGGTGGCAAGGGGTGCCAAAAAGCCAAATGTGAAAACTTTCCCGTCATGGTAGGTTTAGTGTTAAAGAAGCAGAAGTATAATAATTAAAGCTACTTAATTTAATTGAAATTCATGTTTGCAATAAAAGTTGTTTTTGATAATTTGGGACTTATTATTTAACATAAAACTGAAGTGCAATTTACAAGAAGTGATTGCGTCGACCAAAGGGTACTGAAAGGCAATCTCGCTCTACCCTGACCAAGGGCTAGGACCGGCGCTGCACAAATATATATTCGAATGAGCTCCATGCGCGGTATTCTACCCTAGGGTTTCTCCGATAGGTAAATTTAAACGAACGCCGATCCAGAGCTCGAAATCATACATTGTACGAAATCAGTTTTGTTACGCGATATTTTAGGGTGGCGTTACGAGTTAGTGTAATGTATTTTTCAGCGGATTTGCAATTATACTGACGAAATGCTTGCATTGAAATAAATTGTTCATATTACATAAATATTTGAATCCAAATAAAAAGAATTCGTAATCAACACTGTGGCAAAGAATTCTCATAATACAATACAATGTTTCACCTAAGTAATTTTCACAACACACACAACTTGATAATTATTGCTAATTTACTAATTTAGTGTTACATTTCAGTGTTTATAATAAATACATTTTTAAACACTCTGAAAAATGCTACAATCAGTCACTAACTGCAGTGAACATAAATACGGTAAGTATCAAAATTAAATAATATAAAATTTTAGGTGAAATGATGATTAAAATATTTTAAATAAACATATTTTTGTACTTTCAAAACAATCTTAACGTCTAAAATGACAATTTCATAATCTGAACTGTATCCTGATAAAAATAAATAAAAACATAATATTATTAATCTAAAAGTTGAAAACAGTCTTTTGGTAAAAAGTTATATGTATACAATTAAAAATGTTTTAAGAAAAATACTGAAAAAATATGTACAACCTTATAGATTAAAAAATGAAGACTTATAAAGATATAAAATAATTGGAGCAATGTACATACAATTATAATCAAAATCAAAACTCACAGGTTAAATAGACACTTCTAAATTATCCGTGTACTTCCGAATATTATTTGTAAAACTATGGCGCTTAGAATTCATTTCATATTGCTATTGAATTCTTTGTTAGGGTAGCTGTTGTCCTAAATCACTCTTGGTAGATTAAAAAAAAAAATTCACTTGTATTTCAAAGCTATCCACCATTTTATACTAGAGAAAATTGTCATCAAAGTTTGCAAGATTTATACAATATCACCTATCACAGTAGAAGGTATCCTAGCCCTTCTAACTGTCAGTAACAAGAAAGGTTAATGCTGTCACTGTTTTTGTTTTAACTTTAATGACTAAACGTTCAGACAAAATTTGATAAAAAACATTACATCGCAGAGGGATATTACGGTGATACTGAGAAAAATTAAAATAATGGAACGTTTTGATTCCGATATATATTATTACAGAAAGCATTTTATCGAAAGTGAGATTTTCCAAAAGTATCTTAGATACCAGATATTTTTAAGAAGTATTTTCATTTTCGATTATGGATACTTATGAAAAATATGTATACTGCGATTCTGAAATAATAGAGAGTGAGTCATCATTATATGCTTGATGGAACGGCGAAGCAGCGAAGCAATGCAAAAGCCGCTTATATTGTGAAATATAAATGTATGAATCACAGTCTAGAATTTAAGAATATAAATATTAATATAAGTACCAACAAAAATTATCTAAGATACAAAACAATATTATATAATTCCCCTGCTTATCTTACGTTACAGAAGCGATTATGCATTTTGGCCAGAGATTTGATTTTTGAATAATATACCTAATCTAAGCGAGATTCGTAAATATTCATAATTAAGCTAACATTTTCTGTAATTGCAACGGTATAATTATTATTCTCACTGCTAAATGTATATACAATAAATACAAACAAAAACAATAAAAAAGTTCTTAATATTTAGAAAAAAAACGTAATAATTTAACTTTGCCATTTACACTAAGAGATAACAAAGCTATGGTACAGCGAAATATCATTTAAATACAGTGTGTAAATTTAGTCTCGAACAATCCATACAAAAATATCCCAGTTCATCGATACTCAAAATCATATTGATTTAATTTTTTTTAACACGCATCTTTTTGATTGTATTTTTTTAGCTCCACCCCTTTCAGCAATGACGTCATCGTCTTTTTTAGTGTTCCGTGCAAAACAGAACAATTATGGAATCCATTCGGTGTTCGCATATACGTCTGTCCTGGCAATTTTCTCTGAAACTACTTGATGTAAAAAATTTTAATTTGGCACAGAGATAGAGTGTGGTGGTAGCTCGAATACAAATGTGAAATATGCATTTTTATGTTATTTATTTAAAAGAAATGAATTACGGGTGCACGGGCTACCAAATAAATAAAATATTAGTACAAAAAACAAAAAAAAAGTGTTTAAATTGGGTTCCGACTACTTCTTGATATATTTGATTTATTTATTTTTAATAATTATTGTACTGTCCGTGCAAATATCAAATAATGGCATATTCTGACCTCAGAATTTGATAATTCACTCAAAATTCGAAAAGAAATCGGGAGAGTGCCATTAAAAAAAGGCCATTATATTCCAAAAAGGGGTTAAAAAAGACAACCATCAAACAATATGGGCTTTAAAAGAAATAGGGCTGACCTGTCCCAGAATTTTATTCGCAGAATGATCTTGGGAATTTTTTGTGTGAATTGTTCTAGAGTAAATTTACACACTGTATATTTTATAGACATAATAATTAAGCAATTTATTAATTAGAGACAATTATAAAAGAATTTCAATGCAACAGATATCAGTTGTATTTACTGTGCCGTAATTAATTCCAGAAATACTGCACAACGTCTCATAATTAAATTTTGCATTCAGGTCCGGTTTAAAGTACCGGTAATTCTACTAGAAAACATTTCATTATAGGGATTTAAAATTTTATGCTATTACACCCCTTCAAAAATGGTTTCGACGCTGACATCTGGTTGCAGAATACGTAAATATTTCAAAATGTGGTTTTGTTTTGAGAACACGTCTTCTTGACAAATCATTATAAGAGCCTTAAGTTCGTTCTATTAAATTTTAATCTAGTATATGGTTGCATCATTCTTAGAGCTAATAATCTTTATTATTCACCTTTCACGTGTTTACAGTAGACTTTCTTTTTCAGATGCGCATCTGAAAGCCAATACTATTGTTCTGTGGAAAAAATTAATATTCTTTTAAACTCACAAGTATTTTATTTACAGTTTCTTGCCTCTTTTGAACAGATATTTTCATTATTTGAATTACAAATTATAGTATATTTTTCGGAATGTAATTTTCAAAATAATAATTTTAACACTCGCTAACATTTTTTTAACAACAAATTTAAATGTTCAATTTTTCAATGCGGTCATTTCGCGTACAGCAATCAAAATATCTTTTAAATACTCTAAAAAACACTATCGAAATTTACTACATTAAAACAAAAAAAAAAAAAAAAAACAAGATTAATGTAAGTTCCACAAGACTAATACTGAATTTGTGGCAATGTGACGTCCAGTGCCCTAGGGTCGCGGAGAGAAAATTTGAGCCCCAGGATTTTTTTTAATCGAGTTGAATTAAGTTTTACAAAAATTAAAAATAAACTAACCTGCAAAAACAAGGGGTCTCTAAAAAATTCCCCTTTGAGGAAAATTACTCTATACCTCCCGCCACCTGTCGGGTTTGTAGCGCACGAGAATTCTCGTATTTTGAACTTTAGCGATCGCAGTTTTTTTCAACAGGTAAAAATACAAAAAATAAAACAACAAATACACACGCACATTTTTTTTTAATTTTCAGAATCAGCAAAAAGAAAATGTGAGTTAATTCCCTTACCTCTTCTAACGCTCATACTGGCTAATTGAAAAACGGAGATAGATAATATATTATAGACGCTCGACAACTGAAGTCTAAAAAAGGAAACATTGAAATGTTTCTTTATACATACGAGTTTAAATTTGAAACAAATGAATATGTAACTGTAACTAGGGTCGGCCCTACCATAGGGCGAATGGAGCCCAGTGGTAATGAAAAATCAAGGAAAAAATATTTTTTCGCTTTTCGACATTTTGATTGTGTACATAATATCGTGTTAAGCAATTGGATTTCGCTCCATCCTAAAACTTGCCTCGGGCAATATTTAACACCTTCTCAAAGTTTTAATTTAAGCAGCAAGTTGGCACTGGCGGTGAAGTTTGTCACCCGGTGAAATGAGGGTTGCAATAATACAACTCGCAAACGTCCAAGTAACACCATAATAAGTGCACTGAAAAGACAACTTTAACATCGTAAATGTCGGATATAGTTTACAACAATCGCGTAGGGCGGCACCACTTTCGATCCGAAAAGAAAAACACTTTATTTCTGATCTGCGCATGCGCTACTTTTATTTTTCGTCACTGGCATACAAAAACCAATTTTCGACCCTGAAAACTATTGTACTCGCATGTATAGATATTAAAATCGAATTAAAAATAAATGTTAAAATTTTTTAAAAATGTTTACAAAAGACTAATTAAAAATGCTCAATAGAGCATAAAACAGCGTAAAAATTAACAAAGAAAGATGCTTAATTTCTATTTCGCTGAAAATTTGTAAAACTTAGTACCTAAATATTTACAAATTATAAATTGGCAATAAAAAAGTTTTGTTTGAATATTATTCAGCATATACATATACGGAGTAATCTGATATTTTATCTCATCAAATAGTGAGAATATCTGCATCAAAATTCAGAACATTTTTTTCAATTCTTAAAATTATATTCATTTATTGCACTAAATTCACGTTGTGATTCGCGAACTCCGGGCACCATTTTGTGAGGAGTTTTGAGCAAATAATACTCCTTGATAAATGGTGCCATTGATGTCCATCGTTACAACCATCGAATTATCGCCGCTTGGAGATTCTTCTGCAAAAGAAAAAAAATTAATTAGTAAAAAAAAATATTTCCGTAAAATAAGTAATATTTTGAGAAAAAAAACAGACAAACCAATAAAACAGAATTTAAGACGAAAGGAATATAGATTATTCCGCCAGAAACATAAATGTGAAAAAATGGGCCAAGTTCGATATAAGGAACAACTGTCTGCCGAAAAAAAGAAGTGAGATAAGAAGCTGGCAAGTAACCATTATTATCGGAAAAAAATATGAAAATACTGATCCCATTCGGATTTTTCGGGATTTCGGACATTTTCGACAATGGTGACAATGAAAACAAAAGCAAGGAACCGATTGACTTTGAAACACGATTTAAATTGTGCCGAATATTAAATAAATTGTTAGAAATAAGCAATGTCAATCATCTCCTTTACATTACTTCTTGATAATATAGAAACTGCTGAACAGCAGGTGTTTTCTTTGCATCAAATATCTAAGGCAGCGCCTATTCATCCGGGTACCGGACAAATAATTTTATATTTATTAATACGTTTACCCGACAAATAATTTAATATTTATTAATACGGATACTGGAAAACAATTAAACCCAAACAAATAGTATATAAATATATATTAAAATTAAATATAATTAATTAATTAAATTATTACTCATTGCAAAAAAATGTATGTAAGATTAATCACTTCAAATTCTATTATTTTGCAAAAAAATATTTTGACCCATGTAAGAACTAAATGCTGACTTATGTTGGCAACACTAAACAAATTTTGGTAACAATACACACGAATTTCAGATAAACTTTAGAAAAAGAGGGACAATAAGGCAATTTTACTGCTAATTTTATTTTAATTTCTCATAAAAAAAGATTAATTAATGTTATATATAAAGTTTTTACTGATAATTATTCTAAAATAACTCCGATTTCTAGCGTTTATTTTGTATAATTTTCGTAATTAAAAAAACAGTATTATACCCGTATAAATAGTGATTATTTTATTTATCTAGTACCCGTATAAATAGTGATTATTTTATTTATACAGTACCCGTATAAATAGACACTTCCAATATCTAACCCGCTTTGTGGGTAATCGCCTCAAAAAGGCTGGGAACGTCTGAGTGACAAGTACTAGTTCTTTTTAGATGATAGAATAGAATAGAATACATGGAATTTATTCAACAAAGGCAAAGCCATTGAATATGTCATACAAAAGAAATTGTACATTAAACAATTAAGATATATAAAATATTACTCACCTCTACTCGTGATTTTAATACTGGTCCTTTGGGAATTAGAGGTATGGGCAGGTGCTGGTGCTGGAGGAAGCATTTCTTCATCTGGGGACACTCTCTTGGCCGGTGGAACATTTTCTCTATCGGGCAATTCTCTTTTAATAGTTACGGCTGGCTGCGTTTGTTGTGGGGACTGAATTGGTGGAGTTGGATCAGATAAGTTCAGGGCTTCCCTCTGAGGTTCTTGTTGAGTTTGATTATATAAATTCCAAAGCGTCAATCGTGACATTTCAATAGGATTAAAGGGATTTGTGGGAGACCCGGTTTCATTTCGAGCGGAATTATTAAATAATTTTATGTATTCAGCCATCCGGCTTTCAAATTCCGGTGCAATGCCTGGAATAGGGCCTAATGACGGGGGCTGACCTAAGGGAAGGGCATGACTCGGATGATGGGCTCCGTTGGGCATCATTTTGTTAGCCATTGATTGTATTGTTTGGTGTTGCGACATCAGAGTCATCGGTGACATCTGTGCTGATGAAACGGGACTACGCTGTACCATGTCGTAAGTTCCGTAACTACTTCGCCGACCTTCACGTCTGTTTCCGTCAATTGCCGCTTGTAACTCGTTTGGATTGCTTAAATTGCATTTTTCGCATTCGTATGGATAGAGATATTTCATGTATCTGTAAAAAAAGAAAAATTATAAATACAAATTTATAAATTATATTAATGTTATCATCCATCATTTTTTAAGTTTCAAATTAGTAGGAAATTGGACAAAATTAAAATTTATAATCAATTTCGCGACGTTTCGGTTTATTTATTAAATCTTCATCAGGCTTCTTGATTTATGTAGTTCAATAATAATAACTTATTATACATCCCTTATAATACTCATAATAATTTCCAAAATTCTTTATTTTTTTTATTAAATTAAATTAAAAATTAATTGACAGAAAAATTTTTTGTTGACATTCAAATTTTTAATTCAATTTAATAAAAAAATACAGAATTTTGGAAATTATTATGAGTAGTATAAGGGATTTATAATAAGTTATTATTATTGAACTACATAAAACAAGAAGCCTGATGAAGGTTTAATAAATAAACCGAAACGTCGCTAAATTGATTATAAATTTTAATTTTGTTCAATTTCCTGCTAATTTTAACATAAATTAATATAGTTGTTGATTTTTTCGTCGCCAAATAAAAATCTACCCGGACGAATCCAGGCTTGATAAGTAATATATAACTACGTTTTGAAAGGCATATTTGTAATCAATGAATTCGTTTAATACAAGTTTTAATCCCTGACGTACACGCAACTACTCTAACATCACGATATGTACATTGCCTTACCGTACTCTGTTGAAATGTTATAAGAATTTACAAAAGCCCCCTCACAAGGCAAATTTTTATTACGAATAATTATTTTAAGGGGTGTATTAAGGAGTCAAATTTTTTATTTTGCCCAAAAACCAAGTTAAGTTCGCATAATAAGGCCACACTGCCTGTATTAGCAAATACACTATATTGTCGGCAGGGTTTTGGCACTGCGACCCGGGTTTTTTTTATTATTATTTTTTATAATTATTATTTTACAAGTATATCTCAACAGGTAAAACTAAAAATTCCAATAATTGTCCAATTTATATTTAGTTTTGTAATTGTTAAAATAAAATCTAAATTTCCACATCATATCCAAATTTATCAGTAATTAAACCTGATTACAAAAAAATAGTAAAAAAATTACGTATATGTATTTTTTTTTAATTTCGTAAAAACAACTTTCAATCTGTTATCACGATAAAACAGCAGTCCATATTTTCAATTTATAATTGTTTTTGAAGTTTAACATCTTTAGCGACGTATCTATTTGAAAAAAGTAAGAAATCAAGGGGAAGTAGAAATGACAAATAAAGGGGAAGTTAGTTTATCTCCTAAATTACTTGAAACTGACAAGGACAGAAGTTTATCTATAGTGTGTTGCTAAGTATGTGTAAATATTACTAATTAGCTTCACAAAAAAGAAAATTAAAGCTGGGAATAATATTAAAAACTAAAGAAGTTAAACTTCTTATGTGAGCTTATGAGGGTGAGGCTCATTACAATTTTTTTTTACTGAATGCTCGTAAGCCAAGTTGATACTTTTCTCCGATTACAAACAGGAACTAAAGATTTGTAATTGACAAATAAAGGTATCCCATCCTTCTCGACTATTTTAAATCCCAAGGAATGGTCAGCCGAGTTGTAGTCAAGAAGCCCAGATCCGAGAGAGTCGAGCGAACGGATGGGTAGGGTATTCAATTTACCATAGATTGGGCCAAGGGGCCCTGAGTACGTAAGACAAGAGAAGGAATAATCTATGTACATCTACACTAATATTATAAAGAGGAAAGATTTGTATTTTTGTGTGTGTGTATGTTTGTAATGAATAAACTCAAAAACTACCGTGCCGATTTAAAAAAATCTTTCACCATTAGAAAGCTACATTCACCCTGAGTAATATAGGCTATATTTATTGCTAGAAAATATTAGGGATCCTTGCTAAAACTTTAGTAACGTAACCCAAGGTGTAAAAAAAATGCCATAAAACATCTTTCGTGGCATGCGCTGCGGAAACTATTGATGATAGAACAAAAGTATGTTCTACAATATTAAAGAACATATCAATAACTACAAAAAACTTCGCGATACTATATGTCCAACTATTATCGTTATGTCACAATAACCACTTTTTACATTTTAAAAATCTTTATAGATAAAAGACGATGTATATGTAATCTATGGACTCCAAACAGGTAGACCATTTTTGATGAAATTTTCAGACAATCTTTAGATAAGCCCAGCGGGTAATCTTCTGAAGTTTGGTAGCGATCGGATCAACAGAATTTTTTAAATTTCTTTTTGGGAAATAAGATTTTTCTTCGATCTTTGAACATTCACAAATAAAAGCGATTGAATTCGCGCAAATTCAATACACGTTGCGAATTTAATGATAATGATTCTCATCTTTTATATCCTATATATTACATTTACACCCGGGTGAAGCCGGACTGGGCCGCTAGTATATAATACATAGAAGAAATAATATTAAAATTTATTACATAAAAATAAATTAGTCAACATGAATACTAATTTAAATAATAATTATAGCTGCAATATTATGTTCTATTTATATTGCAGCTTGGTAGATATTAAAATCAAAATTTTAAGACTAATAAAACGAAATAAAGAAAAAATGAATCACGTTCGCTGAGGGTGATTTTAAAATAAACAATAAAGTAGTGCCGCCAAAAAAGAAACCTGTCCATCCGAAGTTGATTTATAACTATGAAGGTTAGTTAAAATTTAAATCTCGCGCGCTATAAAATGATATGTCTAACATAAAAAACCCAGAGATATTAAAACATGCCTATAAGCTGCTTAGTTGGCCAGTCAAGTGCTAATATAAAAACGATATTGCTTTTTGGTAAAATTAGAAAACAGTGCAGTCTCATATTTAAATCACTGAACTTCTGAAGTGTTCTTTCACAATTTACATGTTTAGTGACCAAAACCGGAAAGAAGTTAGCGCGGAAATTATTTTTTTCTTAATTATTGAAATATCAAAAAATTGCTCCTTAAATGCTCTATCAGAATCAGTAATTGCTCCATTTCTAAAATTATTAGTTTATTTATAATTAATTTTTTAAAAGATCTAATTACTGAAAACTTGATTTTACTATAGAATGAGAAATATTCACTTTTTACACAATGTTTTTTGCTAAAAAAATTGCTCTCAATTTGCTCTATCAATTGCACAAAAAAATTATTTAACTTTGACAATTTTTATAGTAATTAACAGAAAAATAATGTTTGTATGGTAAACCTACTGCGCTGTGACGTCATCAATTGTCGCTGCAACTTATAAGTGTCATATTTACATGTATCAGCACTACAGTCATATTCATAGTCACCTTAATGTTTATGTTTTCTACTTTAATTAATATTATTTATGGTATTATTATAAGTAAGGTTATTAATTATCAAGCAATCATGTGGCTTTGATAATACGAATAATAACAAATAATTATGATTCTATACCCCAAAATTCACTTGATAGTCTTACTTATAATAATACCATAAATAATATTAATTAAAGTAGAAAACATAAACATTAAGGGGACTATGAATATGACTGTAGTGCTGATACATGTAAATATGACCCTTATAAGTTGCAGCGACAATTGATGACGTCACAGCGCAGTAGGTTTACCATACAAACATTATTTTTCTGTTAATTACTATAAAAATTGTCAAAGTTAAATAATTTTTTTGTGCAATTGATAGAGCAAATTGAGAGCAATTTTTTTAGCAAAAAACATTGTGTAAAAAGTGAATATTTCTCATTCTATAGTAAAATCAAGTTTTCAGTAATTAGATCTTTTAAAAAATTAATTATAAATAAACTAATAATTTTAGAAATGGAGCAATTACTGATTCTGATAGAGCATTTAAGGAGCAATTTTTTGATATTTCAATAATTAAGAAAAAAATAATTTCCGCGCTAACTTCTTTCCGGTGTGACCAAAACCGCCAAATTTTTATCCTGATTAATGTTTGTAGTTCTGCTGACAATTCATAAACTCGAATGACTTCGAAAGTTGAGTTTCTGGGGTCAAATCTGGCCTTCGGACGAATAAATGACGGCCACTGCTAACCAAATTTCATTTGTTTGTTTTGATAGCTATAGTCGTGATTTAAAAACAGATATCAAAATTTCTAAAATGAAGATTTTATGATCAAAAATAAACCAGCCTTACTCCACGAGAAACTCGACGTTTTATTAAAATTTTAAATATGGATGCCGTTCACTAAAGTTCTTTCAACGACACTGCAAACTGTATTTTTTTATATTCGAATTAAAAACATTACGATGCGCGCATTATAAATGCAAAACTTTGAAAAAAGAACAAGTCTAAAATGAGTCGCGGTTTAGAGGTGCTCATAATATCTAACTAAAAAGATTCGAACGTTTTTATGTCCATGGATAAAAAGTGCATAAAATGGTCAAGTTCGTACAGAACTCTGATTTGTTTAAATTAAATCAAATTTCACTCTAAAAACAATTAAACGGGTCATATGATTTTGTTATTTTTTCGAACTTACGCGTTTGAATTAGACAATAAATTAATACTCTGTTCCCTATTTTCCAAAACACTTTTCTTTTATTTATTTTTTTATTTTTATTTTAACTTAATATTGGCACGACGTTTGCCTGTGACCAATTCATTGAAAACGCTACTCCTATTGTCTTTTTGCAGACAGTCAATAGAGACTAGACTTGGGTAACTCAGATCTGAACCGGTTCAAAGAGCCGACTCCGACAGAAGATCCGTGAGAGCCGACTCACTTTTTTTTGAGCCGACGGATCAACGGATTCGCATAGCTCAGTGAAACACTTAACACACAGAAGCACATTTTACACTTACGTATCAGTTCTTGCTTTGAATCATCTGTCAACTCAAATGACTCATGCATCACATGTTTGGCTATGCATTCATGATTCTATACAGGTCGTGATATGATTGACTGAACTAGGTAACTCAGTGGCAGACTGCAGTAACATATTCAGAACTCGGCTCTTTTTGAACCGGTTCAGTGAGCCGGCTCACATACGGGATCCAGATGCAAAGATGCAGATCACTAAAAAGACCCGTTTTTTCCATCTCTAATAGAGACACGCAACGGTACGTCGTGATGATTGACTGTTTCTCTGACATAGGATGACCTGCTGCGATCGAGTCGGCAGACAATTTATAAAGATTGTTGATAAAACAATGCGACTCGCTACGACGGTTGACGACTGAACTCTAGGCTAGGATGACGAACCGAGTCAGATAGATAGATTGTAGATTATAGACGCTCAACATCTGAGCTCATTAGTGTTTATACGTACCGAGTCGACAGCAAATGCTCCCTCTGTTACTTTTATACAAATTGTCGATTGAGACGATTCGGTTGTATGAAGTTGTCGCCGCGACTATTTATATTTAACAGTGTTGAATCACTTTCACACAGTTTGGGTTTAGACCCAGCAGTAAGAGGCGAGGTAGGCAAAAGATATATTGTGGGTGTGACCTTCTTTAGCTCTGTCTCGCTCAAATCATCTGCACGTTTCAATTTTTGGCTGATGCCACACTACGACGCTAAAAGATGCTATTGCAAGGGTGCCGCTGTCAATTGATTGCTCTAATTTTTGGAAATATTTTGAAGATTTAAAAAACTTTTCACTTTAGGTTTGTGATGGAACAGTTTTGTGAAATAAGTACGAATAAGGTCGTAGTGTGACATTGAAAACGTGTTTTTTTGGCACAATTAATGCCAACTTTTTTCTAGTAAATCGTACATAAATTACAAAAGTAGTCCATTAGAGACTTAGATTTGTCCTTTATCTTCCTTATAGAGGAAGAATTTTTGCAGAACGTTGACAAATAAGTTTACAATCAGTTGACAGCCGAAGTCCTATTTTTGGCTTAAATTCAGAGCGTTCCGACGCCTTAGTGTCTCAACATGACGTGCAATCAGCAAAAAAGATAGATTAATATAATATACGGTTTAAGAAGAGTTCAAAACCAAACTCGTGCTTACTCTCAGGTGTCGTGGATGGAAATTTAATATATTTAATTATCGCTTCTCGCTAATGAAGTGTGGCCGTCTTTGAATTAACACAAAACTTTATTATTAAATGAGTGGTAAATATCAGGCGGTTTTTTAAGCGTAATCTTTCATTATTGCCACTATTACAACAATACTTATAATTACAATTTACAAACATATATTTATTTTATTGCCTTTTATTGCACAAGCGATAATATTAAATTGATTTGAAAATAATTGCATAATGTCTTATTGTATCTATTAACCGGATTTTCCGACACGGCCTTGGTCGTTTTTTCATTCCTCAGGCCCCCCCCTTATGATGTCGTAATAAAATCTTCACAAGTATTTAGTCTACCATTCGTGAAAACTGAATGAAAATATTATATTTTTGAGTTTATCGAGCCCCAACAAATAAACAGTACGTTGACTTTTATGATTACCAAAACATCCAGTTTTACTTTTTCCTTTGTATGGCTGGAATCTTTGAACGTGAAATTCACCTACTTCAAAACGTCAGATTAAACTAAAACTTTGTACACTTCTCAAGGACCGACGACAATACAATAATTTAATATTTGTCCCATTATTTTGATCAGGACCTTCAGGATAAAAAAACTTGAAAAATTACAGCAAGCAAGTTAACAAGCTGTACAGTGACGTACGTTCAGTTGCCTACCTCATAATTTAATGCAATTTGTTTTTTAGTCTTATTATTAAAATTTGAGTTTAAAAAAACTAAAACAACACACTTTTATGAACTAAAAAACGCGAAATAATTTGACAACAAAATTTGCTTTACTGTAAAAAGCGTGGAGTGCTATTTACTTAAATTTTCATGATAGATCTACGTTTACAATTAGTTAGTAAATGAACAATTTATTATCGATATTAATTACAGTAAAGCTAATTTTGTTGTCAAATTTTTTTGCATTTTTTAGTTCATAAAAGCGTGTTGTTTTAGTTTTTATAAACTCTAATTGTATTTTACGTTTCTTCTGAATGTCTATAATCGACAATAATTATCTAACAGTATTATTTTAAGATCATTTTTCTTATCGTTCAAATTCTAGAAATACAAAAACTAATTATTATAAACGTCTTAATTAAATAGTAAACATTTTTTTTTACTTTCTAATTTAAAATTGAATAATTGTGAAGTCATTTGTTTTGATGATTTAACAATCAGTGGCATTTTAAATTTACTACGCGAAGGGGAATCGAATTCGTTTGATTTGACTTTCACAGTCATTTGTTAACGACTGCAAAATTTATTAAAATAAAGAAACACGAACCTATATGATTTTTGCCTCCACAAAAACGAGTGCACACAATAATTAATTTTTTGAACACTATTGTTCAATTACAATAAAACTTGTTTTTGAAAGTTTTTTTTTACTTATCCGACTTCAAAATAAGGAGGAGGTTTGAAAGGGTATACTCTTGAAGTGGTCCCATTTTTACCAAGCTAGAATCTGATGATGGAATCTCAGGGAAATCTGAAGAAAACCTCAAAAATTATTGCCACGTATAGTGTGTTTGTTAATTTTTACCCGACTTCAAAAAAAGGAGGAGATTCTTTTAACAAAGCAACTAGAAAATATTATTAATAAAACTGTGTGAAATCAAATCCACCAAAAAGTAAAAAATTAAAAAAAAATTAAAAAAACAGAAAAGTCCATTAATTACGTGAGGTGTTCAAGGGGGGGAGGGGGTCAAGCTTAATCTTTCTAAATCTCACTTAGGGGAGAGGGGGGTTTTAGCAAATATCACGTAATTTTTTTTCTAGTAGAAAACGGTATAAAATTTCGTGAAAGTAAAGTTAAATTAAAGTAAAAAATGTTGCTAGAGTGAAAATATGGAACCAATTATGTTTTTGTTTTTTTTTTTTATAATCCAACGCAATTACAGCCAGAACACAAATTTTAAAAATCTCACGTGAGATTTGGAGAGGGGGGAGGGTGTTGAGGAAAATCTTGCGAAATCTCACCAAGGGGGGGCGGGGGGTCAAAAAATCCTAAAAAATGCCTCACGTAATTTATGGACGCCTCCCTAAGAAGAGGAAAATAATGAAATTTTGAAGTTGGTGCCAATTTAATAAATGTAAATATGTAATTAAAAGTTTTAGTAATGAAACTGGCTCCAAACTCAAAATTTCATTCCTCTTTTCAGTGACTTTTAAAAGGACGCTAATATTTTTTTTAATGTTTTTCTTAATTTTATTATTTCCATTTTGGTCATCTATTCTATATAAGCACTATTGATTAAAATTGCCAGTTATTTATGATAGTAAGAATTTTGATCGCATAATTTGCCGGCTATCTATAAAATAAAATGGCGGATTTCGGTTTCTGTTTCTCAGAATAACAAAAAAAAAAAAAAAACAAAACAATAGAATCGAAAAAATTAATTAAATAATGTATTTATATTTATGTAGATATAAATTATAAAAATAAAATTAAAATATCGACTGGATGTCTAAATCATGAGCAAAACTTTCTGTTCAGAAGTATGCAAAATTTCAAAGTAATAGATCAAGTGGAAGTGGTTCAAAATCGACTGGCAAGATTTGACTCAAACTAACTAATTAGCAAACATGTGAAATTAAATAAAAGCTTTTAGAAAACTATATCGAGATAACTTTCATAATACGCGGGGGAAAGCGTAATTTAATTGATAAACTAATATATAAATTAAAATCCTTCTTTATCCTAGTTTAGTTATTTAGGGGCATTTTCTAGCCGTTTCATAATTCATTGAAACTAGTTCGTCATGGCACTGTTAATGAATTTTTAATTGAGCTTGTTTTATTTTTTATTTCATTCTTCTGTTTCGTTTATGTTGAAATTGTTCCAAAATTTAAAAATCGTTGTGATTTAAATACTATACTACTTAGTCGTGTTGGTATTTCTGCCCACACAAAACATTTTCTCTCACTAGATTAATTTCTTTTTTTCCCGAATATTTATAGGTGGCAGAAATATTGTTCTACTAATCATTTTTTTGTAACTCAGCACGCTTATATTATTTACTAGCCTTATCCCGCGGTTTTTCTTGCGTTAATGTCGCTTTTTAGCGCAAACTGGAGATTCACGGCTTTTTAAGCTACTTGGATCAAGTCAAGCTTAACTCAAGCATTAAAATCCGATAATCAAGCCAAGTAATTATATGTCAAGTATCAAGTAGCTTGAAAAACCAAATGGTTCCTCAAGACTATACCTGATTTTTCATCAATTTCATAAAAAACGGCACATCTCTTTATGCATTTTTCATAGTCAAACTCGGGACAGTGGATGCGTATTAAAAGTCGTTAGAGAGATTCAGACGCGGAAAAATTTGCTTCCCCAGAAATTAACCGCTACATCGTTTCATCTCGCTTACACATTTTCATGCGAAATGCATAGTTCATTCTCTATGACATGTTAATGTTTAAAAGTGATGTTTTGCAGCTTTGGAATGTGTGCTGCCAGCTTTATTTTTCACCACATGACATCTTGAATTCACCAAAATAAGAAACTAGTAGCTGGACATTTAGCATATGGCTCAACGGATAGACAAGTATGTGCAACGTGCAGTGTTTTATCGGTTGTAAATTTTATGTAGATATAAAGATGCAGTCAATAAAATTCAGTTTAATAGTACTTAAAAGGTGGACGTCGCGACGGGTCTAAAAAAGTATCATTTAGTTCCCAAAGGAGGTTGCCACTTGCCAGCCGTGTTGTTACCAGTAAGGCTACAACTTTTCAGAAACTTTTTGAGAACTTGATTTATACCTCTAAAAGACCTTGGCGATGATAGTGTTTAGGAAAAATTTTCAAAAGACGTGACACGCTAAATAAGCAACATCAAGATTGAATATGTAAGACCAAGACCCATACCAAGACTGTTCCAGTCTTGGTCTTGGTCTTACTTTGCTCATCATTAATTTCATTAGGTCAATGAATATGAGGTACTTACTGAGTTCGGAGTGTAAATGCCGCCGAAGTGATCGACGATGGTAGTTTGAGACCTTTGATGATTTCTTGCCACAGTTTCTTGTTGATTACGTCTACAAGACCACCACGCGCGATCACCAGATTGTACAATTCGTATAAATCCAGCACTGACTTCGCCATTATTGGGAGACGATTTATTGGACTTCCTGAAATCATAAAGAAAACATCTTTGATTAGACAAAATTGTTGCCAACATTTTTCTTAAATATCCTAAACTTTGCTAATCTAATTTTAAACATAACTCTTTTTTCTAATTGTAAGCGACGCAGTCTTACAACTAAAATCGGATCTAATCAAATCGCATCAGCTCGACATACTTCATATTTTTTAAAAGAGTTGATTATATCGTTAGGCGAGTTCTTATTTAAATTGTCAGCAATCGCTTCACTTTACCATGAACGTTTTTTACAAAATCTGAAGAATATAATTTTGGTTATCGGTAAGGACGTAAAGACTTAGCTCTCGTCGAGAGAAATGTCGGATTCGTTCAATGAAAATGCGTTATGTATCGAACCGAATATGATCGAGAATCGAGAATTTTACACCCATTTATTTAGGGAAAGGAATACCGATCTCATCCAATCACAATGCATTAAATTACGTACTGAACAGAATATGACTGAAAATCTACGTTAGTCTTCAGTTCTACTGTTTAAATAAAAATGTTTTCATAAATTTTCAAAAGTAATACATATTATTTATAATCATATTAGAATTATAATTTGCAGGACGAAACTGACAAAGTTAGAGGAGGTATTATGAGTATGCAACGTATTCAATGAACAATGCACCGTTGAACTTTGATGATGTCTGGAGGCCTGTTCACGATTTTATGATTTCATTAAAATCATGTCACATAATGAAATGTGCATTATGTCTATTAAAATCTATTTAAAACCATTAAAACTGTCTGTCTTCATGTTTTATAATAGTTTTAGCGTACAACGTTGTACCGTTCTTTATATAAAGTTTATAGTCGCTGACAAAAGAATATCACCAATAATAATGAAACTGTCAAGTGAGGTTATGTGGTCTACCTTCTGTTGATCCATTCCCCCATAACTCTTAAACGCCTAGTCCGATTTAAATGAAATTTGGTACACGTACATAATATATGTATATGGCTCCTCAACTCAAAGGTTCCGCTTTCAATATACAAATAAAAGCCTTTAACATACAAATTCAAAAATAAAAATTCGGAACACGTATCATGGGGCTTCCATATTCAACATTTTCCAGAATTTGATCTAATTCACAGTCTTCACGTTCACGCCAGCTAATCAGCGGTTTAAATCTAGTATATCCGTTTCTCGAAATTATGTCATAACAGATTTTATTCAGACCATTATCTTCCATTTACCTGCACTTTTCTGTTGTTTTGTAAATTTTTTAACGTCAATTTAATAAATAGAAATGTGCTAGCTGAGGATTTAAAATTATTTATAAGGTAGGCAACAAAGCAATTCGCGAGGAAATTGGCACACTGCTTTGTGTGAGGAAGTATCTCGATATTTATCTGGAATTATTAAGAATAAAAATGGAAAACAAAATATTATCTCTGCGAAAAGAAGTAGTAAAAAGTCCTAGCCTGATCTGCCCTCGTCGGGATTAAAATCCAGGATCTAATAGGTCTAGTGCTATGGCACCATTAGACTACCCACTCAATATAAGCTCGAAACCTCCCACGATGGTTCCTACTACAAACTAAACGCAATTCAAATTTTATTTGAATTCTATACGCCACATAAATATTTTATAAACGTCTTTAGTTCTTTATAATCAACCTTTGAAGTAACTACCCAAAAATAAATAATATATCTATAGTTAAAATGTGTCTTTTTGTTGACGCATTCCGACCGAACAGATAGTATGTACTACTTTATAATTCGCTCGTAAAAACATAATGTAATGGCAAGAAAGTGTTGGAAGTTGCACGTTGAAACGATAAGTCAAGAAGTATAGTGACATTTACACCCGTTTTGTATGCCTCAACCGTTGTTCGAAGTGCAATCCACGATGTCAATGCCGCCGTCAGATGTTCACGCGCATGTCGCACATACAGGTTAGGTCTCAACCTTTGGGTCGCGAGGTCACTCTGACAAATCTTAGCGGGTCGCGAAAATAGAAAAAAATCGCATTTTTTGATAACATATATTTTCAGAAAATTGTAATGCTAGGTACTTATTATTAATAGAGTTGGGTAACTCAGATCTGAACCGGTTCAAAGAGCCGACTTCGACAGAAGATCCGTGAGAGCCGACTCACTTTTTTTTGAGCCGACGGATCAACGGATCCGCATAACTCAGTGAAACACTTAACTTAACACACAGAAGCACATTTTACACTTACGTACCAGTTCTCGCTTTGATGCATCTGTCAGCTCAAATGACTCATGCATCACATGTTTGGCTATGCATTCTTGATTCTATACAGGTCGTGATATGATTGACTGAACTAGGTAACTCAGTGGCAGACTGCAGTAACATATTCAGAACTCGGCTCTTTTTGAACCGGTTCAGTGAGCCGGCTCACATACGGGAGCCAGATGCAAAGATGCAGATCACTAAAAAGACCCGTTTTTCCCATCTCTACTCCCTATGTCCTGCTACATTTTATCTTATTAATCTTATTGATGACGTATTTTTGTGACGCATGAGACTACCTTAGTGCTTACAGGAGCATTGCATACCTACCGCAAAACTAGTGCTGTCACACCTTCTAGATCTAAACTCAACCTTTTCATCGAACTATTCCTAAAAGAATGTAATATATTGTGAACAAATCGAGCTTTGCAGATTGCTGGACACATTCCGTTGGAAAAATTTTAGATAGATCAATTTGTTTATACAACTATCTTTAAAGCTCGATCAGGGTAGATTTGGCTTTGGAAGTGAAATATCAAGTTCCGCTCTTGCTCATATAATATACCACACTTGACTGCAGATCTAACTCAGAGATCAAGTACGAGATCTCCCGGCTTGCATTATAATCTCGCTCTCCGCTCATCGCCCTTTTGTCGTAACGCTATAAAATACAGCCTGTCACAACTAGGCTATTAAAAAGTGAAAGCATTTTTCGAATTGGTTCAGTAGTTCAGATACCTGTCACAAACATATACATGCTTCCTCTTTATCATGTATGATATTTATGTAGGGCTGCCATCTCTAAAATTTGGCAACCAGGACACGACGCGTGAAACCCCCGGATTTTAGAGCCCAGAACCCGGACATATCAACAGGTTTTTTTAAACATAGTTGCTTAATAAAAAACAGTTGAAAATGATTAAATTTAGTCATCTTTTATCGTCATTTTAAATGTACCTAACAAAACAGAATCTTATTACAGTTTGTTCCAAATTGTTTTAATAAACAGATAGAATTTTTTTATTCTTAAAATAAAACACAAATTATTAATATACTCTGTTATGAAAACAAAACCTTATTAAAATATTATGAAAATTTTTTGGAATTTTATTAAGGCCAAAAACAATTTTTTTCTATGAATCGAAAAAAATCAAAACAAAAAGTATTCTTTTTGCATTACAAAAATTTATTATAAACAAAACAGACGTTTCGCTTTTTTTCAAGCATCTTCAGTGTATCGAATTCTACAAATGTAATAAAAATAAAATCTTTTTTTTTTTATACGGCCATATTAATTGGTATTATGAAAATTTTTTGGAATTTTATTAAGGCCAAAAACAATTTTTTTCTATGAATCGAAAAAAATCAAAACAAAAAGTATTCTTTTTGCATTACAAATTTGTAATGCAAAAAGAATACTTTTTGTTTTGATTTTTTTCGATTCATAGAAAAAAATTGTTTTTGGCCTTAATAAAATTCCAAAAAATTTTCATAATACCAATTAATATGGCCGTATAAAAAAAAAAAAATTTAACTTATTAAAATATTAAAGCTAACAAAATTCAATTACATTTTTAAACAAAAATTTTTAAACCCGGACTACAAATGAAGCTTCGCCCGGACGCTCCGCGGACGCCCTCTAAACTAGGACAAATCCGGGGAAACCCGAACGGATGGCAACCTTATATTTATGGTACACATATTATTATTATTACGCTACGATAAAAGAACAGATTAGATACGAATTCACTTTTTGCAGTCATTTTGTTTAAACGAATAAAAACGACTGTATCGATTTTGATAAAAGTTATTTCAAACCATATTATGGTTCAATTGTCATTCCAACAAATTCGATATCATTTTTTAATCATCGAAATTTCGTGGTAGAAAGAAATGACGTACGAACACACATACACACTATTTTCAAATATAGTGTAAAAATCCTGAAGTGACCTTGAAGTATAAAAAGATATTATTTTCAGATCCATTACAATATATTGGGATGTTAATAGTAATAATAAAGGGTCAGAAACAACATTATCCAGGGCCAAGTGAAGACTAAGAAACAATAATAAATATGACGTCATGGGTGTATCGATTTTAAAAATGCACTTATGTTTCGCGCGATACGGTGCAGTCAATTGTTACATTGTAATGTGTAAAACAATTATAATACTATATATAGGCACTATAGGCAGGTTCTATGGTTGCATATGGGAGCGCTGCAATCACTGCCGCTAAAAACTGAAGAAAATCGACCGCAAATAATAACACATATTATAAATAAAATACAGTCAGGGTCAGAAATTGGACCGTTTAGTGACCCGTTTCGTTTCATTGGCATAATCAATTTATACAGTCTGGCGAAAACATATTTCTTGTGACATTTACAGGCGTCATCGGACAGAGACAGATATAGTTTCAGACATGGGTGATTCCATGGTTTGATAGTTCATTCGAATATTGTTATTTTGGTTGGAGTAAACGACTTTGTTATCAAATTTAAAGGCATTTTATATTAAATTGGTAAGGAGACCCGATTACAAATCAGTACAAACAGAATTTACTTTCCAATTTAAAATGACATTTTATTGTAAATACCGTTGCGATGTCTTAATCATCGATACTAACCCCACAAAGCCTTATTGTACCACCAGATTCCTATACAAATGGCAGTGATAATTACTTGAGACAATAAATGGCTGTATTTAAATAGTGTCAGGTGCTTTTACACTGGAGTTGCCGTTTTGAATGTGTCTGATCTCTGGTGGTATCATACGAAATAAAGTCCTTGCACTAAATCTTTGACAAGTAGTTTTCATAAAGAAACTATGAATTAGCTATTACAAAATCCTCATTGGCTATTCTCAAAGCAGAAAGTCTTTAGAAAGAAAAATGCGTCACGAAGCCAACGACGGGTAATTTGACTTCATGGATTAAAGGTACCTAGAAATTCTGCGAAATTCGCAATGGGAGTCAACCGAAATAGTGCATGAAATCATCATAAGATGATCTAACAACGTTCGTGAAATCTCTACGAAATCATTAGATGGTATATAAAATGATTCCTGAAGTCACAAACAATTTGTGCAAGCACATAAAATCATTTGAAATCAGGACGTATGTAGTAGTTTCGAAAAATTAATGAAATTACTGGAAAACGTAGTCTCTAATGGTTTTAAATCAAAATAAAATAAACGCAGAACAATCACTTTGAGTTTATATTTGGTTTCAACCTTAGAGCTAAAAAAAATCGATCGATAAAGGGAATGTAATCGACGACCAAAGACTTTTTTCTCGATCTAGCCATGTTAGCATCATCGGGATTCAGAAATGACTAATCATCATCATAACCAGGAGATGATTCAAACAATCATCTTACGGGGATGTTAACATGATTTAGTGGTTATTTAAATATTCAGCATTATCATTACGTTTATGAAGTGATATTTTCTGTAATTATCATAATGGACCTCTAATTAATTAATTAGAAATCATTGACAATAAACTTCGGAAGTTTGCCAATTGGCAACCCTTAAGTTTATTGGTAGAGAAAGACGCTTTGAGGTGCATTCTTATGAAATGCACACACACACACAAACAGAAATATATATATATATATATATATATATATATATATATATATATATATATATATATATATATATATATATATATATATATATATATATCTAAGTCGCTTAAATAATAATAACTCGAAACTAATTTCCAACCGTTAAAGAAATAAATCTGCGTGCAAAATATTCAACCAGCATAATATTAAATACCTCGGGGCTTTGTTCATCAGACTGTGTCTGAATTAATCAAACATAAAACTTGCTTGGTCACATTCTGTATACAGTTGAGTGATGCCGCCATTTTAAACTTTATAATTATAAAAAGAAATGCGTTTAGTTTTACGATCAAGAGCTCTATGGAAGCAAGCATGTTATTAACATGGTGGATATATTTTTGCATTAGAGATATTATTATATATTATTTCTTTCTTTTTCCCACATTGTTGTTTTGTTTGCTGGTCTTGAAGCTTCTATTATGCATACACTGATAAATGTATATTATATATATAACCAGATGTAGAAGATACACTACATACACAATTACACTGCCATTAAAGTCGCCATTTCATACTAAGATTATAAAATGGCGATTAAAGTATATAACAATTAATATTGATTTCACTTGAGGCTATTGTTTTTTTTCAGTTTATACTACAACAATGTTAGTAATAAAATAATAGCACAGCTGTTCTTCTTCGTATTGTTTATTATCTGACTATACATTGCCGATTACAGATGCAGGACAACTCAGGTCATTAGACGAATTTTCTATGTAGATACATATAATTTACGAAAATCTAAAAATCAGGACATGTTTCAATCGATGTAAAATATGGGTTCTTTTCCAGCTTCGCGCGATCGGCTTTATTTAGGTAATAAGGTAATAGTGTCATAAATGTGCGTTATTTCTAGTTTTCAAACTCAGATTCGTTCGGGTAGACTTTGGTTTGGAAACGAAATTATCAAGAGCAACGCAATTCTTACCTTAGGGACAGGGGCGTAGCTACCGTCGTATCTGCCGTATCAATTATACGGGGCCCCTGGGCCACGGGGGCCCCCAACGTGCGTAAGCAAAAATTAATAAAAACTTCCCAATTTTTTTTTATTTCAGAAATGACAAAAGTGAAAAAAAAAATTTTTTCCCGCGTAAAGCGTGCGTTCAAAAGCTGGCAACACCCCATATCGGTTATCGCGGGCTACGGGATTTCCCCGTTTAAGTCATTTACTTCAACGGGGGAAGGGTCCCCAAACAAATTTTTATACGGGGCCCCGCCAAGGCACGCTACGCTTCTGCTTAGGGACTATATTTCTTCTAGTCATAGTACGTAGGGATTTACGGCTTGACTTTGAGCTACTTGACTTGACTTGAAATCCGAATATCAAGTCAAGTATCAAGTAGCTTGAAAAATCAAATAGTTCCCCAACATTATCTGATTTTTCAATTTCAAAATACATCGTAAATTATTATAGACGCTAAATAGATAACATTATGATCGTCCATATCAACATTTTTAGTGTATTTGCCATAAGGCAACATACACTATTGGCGTCGGTCGGATGGCGGGACCTAGGGGTCGGACCAAAATTTCTCGACGTTTCATAACCTCCTAAACACTTTGGCACCATTTTTAAAAATGTTTATATATATATGTATATATATATATATTTATATATATATATATATACGTATATATATATATACGTATATATATATATATATATATATATATATATATATGTGTGCGGGCAATAACTTTCGAAAGAGTTAATTGATTTCAACTAAATTTGGCACACGCGTGGAAATCCATCACCGCAAGAAGCCTATTTAAAATGGGCCTAATCGGGCCACTTTAAGGGTAGTTTTTAGGGGTTGAAAAATGTTTTTGGGCCCCAAAATACCGAAAAAATTCTTCAAATCGTTTCAAAATTGAAATTTAACCCTCTGGTAGTAATTGAAAAGTGTCCTTAAAATTTTGATAAAATCGGCCCGACAGGACCGGATTTACAAATTTTATGAAAAAACTAGTTTGCAGATAATGAATTATTTATTGAAAGATGTATATAATTTGGTATAGAGGTTCGATTGATAATAATATTGCAATTAAGAAAAAAAATGTCATTTTAAGGGGTGTATTAAGGAGTAAAATTTTTTATTTTGCCCAAAAACCAACTTAAGTTCGCATAATAAAGCCACACTGCCTGTATAAGCAAATACACTATATTGTCGGCAGGGTTTTGGCACTGCGACCCGGGTTTTTAAAATATTATGTATAATATATTAGGTGTGTTTGGTATATTAGAGTAGAGTAGATAAATCAGTGAACTTTACTCTGAAAAGTGTACGTTAGATTTACCGCATGTGTACAATTATAACAAACGGGTCTGTGACAGATTTCAGAAAAAGGTTTAGATTTAAGTTAGATTTAGAACAGAAAGACAAGTTGTTTTTATATTAATAATAATAAAACGGACAATGAAATATGTACTTCGTTTAACAGTTGGCAAATTCAGACATATATTACGTGATCTACTCTACTCAACGTACTCCTGCTTAAGGCTGTCGGAACGCTCTGAATTTAAGTCACACTACGAGGCTAAAAAATGCTGTTACAAGGGTGCCACTGTTAGTTGATTACTCTAAATTTTGGAAATATTTTGAAGATTTATAAAACTTTTTTGAAAGAGTCACTTTAGGTTTGTGACGGAACAATTTTGTGAAATAAGTACGAATAAGGTCGTAGTGTGACATTGAAAACGTATGTTTTTTGGCACAATTAAATGCCAACTTTTTTCTAGTAAATCGTACATAAATTACACAAATAGTCCATTAGAGACCTAGACTTGTCCTTTATCTTCCCTATAGAGGAAGAATTTTTGCAAAATGTTGACGAATAAGTCTACAATCAGTTATCAGTCGAAGCCCTATTTTTGCCTTAAATTTAGAGCGTTCCGACAACCTTAAGAGTCGAGACTGCTAGTGCGTTTACTCTTTTAGTCTAGCACTGAGATACCAAACAGATCAGTGTATCTTACTCCTTTGTAGTTTGTGTAAAAAGTGTTATCACTTTTTAAACTGGAGTATGATATCAATCATATCTAATGTTATGGTGGTAGAAAATGGGATGAAAATTAAAAACAGTAATTTATATATTATGCGATACACTTCCATTTTATTCAACTTGTGTTGTGATGTGGCATTGAACAATAAAACAGAATAGCGCGGTAAAGTTAGATATAAACAAAAGATCTTAAAACCGTCTAGCTAGATAATAATATTGCGGCAGAACGAATGCACAAATGTTAAAAATAGATCACGTTTTATTGCATCTAAATACAAAAATATTGATTATAGAATATTCAGATTTCAAAGCACTTGTGCTTTATTTTAACAACTACTTTTCCAACCCGGCTCCGTCCGGGTAAATTTTGATTTGGCAACGAAATCAAGAACAAACAAATTTCTCATATATCCCGTTATTGCATCTCCTATAATTATGTTAGCGTAGGGTCCGATTGGGCCGGAAGGGCCCGGGTGGCTCCCCACAAGCCCAGGGCCCGAGACTTGATAATGGTAGATGGGATACTATCGGAAAATAATGAAATATACAAATTATTAATTATCCTAAGTACCGAATCGATCGAGTTTTTAAGAACATCAAAAAATTAAATTTCATTTTTTAATTCTCTGAAACAATGTCAAATGTCATGCTATAATACACGTCTAAATAAGTTAATTCAATCAAAAGTTATCGCCGTTCAGAAATTTTCAAAACTAGTTTCAGGGAACAGGGATCAACCATTTTTTGAATTTTTCTATTTCATCTCTCTATAGCCTGCGTGGGTCCCCTCCCTATCCTACCTACCGCCTGGCTTGTGGCAAGCCCCGCAGGCTGGGGCTCGGTTGGCAAACGCCACCTCGACGCTGTGTTAGCGTACACCAATTTAGCTTAAAAATCGAGTACTGGATCTCCAACTTGTTTTACATTCTCGTTCACTGCTCATCCCTTTTTTGTTTTAGCATACTAGTACATAGCCAAGGTTGCTCAGGAAGAAGTAGGCTTTCAAACAATGAAAGGATTTTTAAATCGGTTTCGGAGCATGAAAACTTTTCCTATTTATAGGCACAACTTGCAGAACATTTTTGGCGAGATTTAGGAGTCGGATTATAAAATCTCGATGTTGTACAGCATTTAGAACACCTTTTATATCAATTTTAAAAATAAAAAAAAAACAATAAACGCAGATAAAACACTAAGGTAATTGGTTAAACGTATAAAGCTCATCAGATCTAATAGGTTGAAAACAGAATAAAAACAACGAACAACCTAAACATCTGACGCGTGCAACAAGGCGGTGAATGGGATTTTTTTTTATAGTCGTGGCGTATGCTTCAGATTAAAGTGTTCCAGGAAGAAGTGGGAACCGCGGTAAAACAGAGCTGGAAGTTTAATATGATGTAGGGAAAGTGGCACCAACAGTATTCATAGTCATGCTGAGACTAAAAGACTTTTTCTTTATACCCGGTTGTACTTTCGACTTCGATTTTAAGGCAGAAAGCCTAACATCTATGCACTGCTGGAATTATTCGCACGCCATCTAAAACATCGGGCCGATACAGTTTTCTCATGCACACTGATATGAAAGTACGTACTTTCAACCGAGTGTCAAGAAAAATAGTATAGACCGCACGGCCAGAAAATTGATATTCCTGTTCTTGCGGTGTAATATACTATTTCTTCATACCCTGTCGAATGTACGCATTTTCGGCTTCGATTTTAAGGCAAAAAGCCTTACATTTATGCACTGCTGGAATTACTCGTATGCTGTCTGTAACGGCGGACCTCGCACATCATGTAACGCGCAGTACAGGAATTTTAACTTTCTAGCCTTACTATGATCGCATTTTTATTAGAGTTCTTATTAGAGATGGGAAAAACGGGTCTTTTTAGTGATCTGCATCTTTGTATCTGGATCCCGTATATGAGCCGGCTCTCTGAACCGGGTCAAAAAGAGCCGAGTTCTGAATATGTTACTGCAGTCTGCCAGTGAGTTACCTAGTTCAGTCAATCATATCACGACCTGTATAGAACCAAGAATGCATAGCCAAAACATGTGATGCATGAATTATTTGAGCTGACAGATGCATCAAAGCAAGTAAGTGTAAAATGTGCTTCTGATCCGTCGGCTCAAAAAAAAGTGAGTCGGCTCCCACGGATCTTCTGTCGGAGTCGGCTCTTTGAACCGGTTCAGATCTGAGTTACCCAACTCTAATAGAGATCGTCTGGACCAATTTTGATAACAAATTATGTGGCACTTTTTATCTGACTATGATCGGACTAAAATAAGGTGTTTTTCAAAAGCGACCGTGAGCTTGCGGGGAAAAGCTTGTAGATGTCATGAATACTAGCATATGAAGAGACAATCATTATCCATCCATCTGAAATATACACAGAGTATTGCTACTACAAGAGCTGTATACTATAATACTATTTATATTGCCGCTACTACAACTTGTACAGAAGAACAAGTCCAAGTTGGAGTATTGCAGCGCCACGGCGGCAGAGAAATGAAAAGAAGCGAGCGTGCTGCCGTCGCGGTGTAAACAGAAAGCGGTTCCTTTGAACGGCCGGCCCACACACTGAGAAATACACCATGTTACACTATTTATTTTCATTTGATTTTTATTAGATTTCTGAAGGAATACATACTGCTTACCGATTGTACCACACTAACGTATAAAATTGATATATACTTAATACGATTCTTCAGGCCGACATTAGGCATAGGCCCTAGGGTTAACAAATATTGGAAGTGAAATTTCTTGATACTGGACAGCCCCGCATTTAGGGGGGGGGGCAAACCTG
The DNA here is from genome assembly GCA_034508555.1 of Venustoraphidia nigricollis. Taxonomy (NCBI): domain Eukaryota; kingdom Metazoa; phylum Arthropoda; class Insecta; order Raphidioptera; family Raphidiidae; genus Venustoraphidia; species Venustoraphidia nigricollis. Next base: position 2,065,521 of record JAVRKA010000020.1, read on the forward strand.
GGCACCTGTATCGGGCGGCAGTTTCAGGGGGGCGCCAAAATCATAATTTCGAAGTTTTAGGGAGTTTGACATTAAATCGACTGCCGTTACATGAAGTTTACACTGTAGTAAACTTCATGTAACGGCAGTCGATTTAATGTCAAACTCCCTAAAACTTCGAAATTACTCGACTTTGGTTGGTTTGCCTTGTCCATACAATGATACACTCTATATAACATCACACTCACGCTCAATAGCGACCATTTGTCATTATAAAGCAAGTCATTTCGGCATCTTATAAAGCACCTACTGTTTGTAGGTACTTTGTAAGTTGCCGAAATTGATAGGAACTGGAGCTTTATTGTCTAGTCCGTATTTACCTCGACTGTGGGCATCATACGTATCGAATGTTTGTTTGAAATTGTATGCGTTATTATTAAATAATACTATAATTAATAAAACAATATTGATTTTTCTTTCTCTCCATATAACAACAGCTCTCTATAACGTTAGAAAATACGCAGTCCCTTCAGCGTCGCTATATAGTTTACACTCTATTAAAAAAATATATTACAGGGTTCTTATTCTCCCCTCCCGGTCACAAAAAATACCAACCATCATATATTTTTGAGTCTTTTTAAACAATTAATCTCAAACGCTGGAGTGAGGGGGCGCCACTATCAAGTTTCTGCCCTGGTCCGAAAGAATTATAGATCCGGGGCTGGTACTGGATACACGGCCGTACTCTGAATATAAAATAAATTTTTTTGCAAAAGATAAAAATAAAAAACCAAAAACTTGGTTATTTGAATTTTTCACATAAATTTTGAGGTTATGTGAAAAAAGTGTAAAAACAAAAGTTGTAGATATTTTTATTACCTACAACTTTGCCATTTAATTTTTTTTCATAGGACTTGTAGTTTTGCCGGAAATCGAGATAAACCGTTTTTACCCTTAAAAACTCACCCCCTTCCCCTTCCCGACCTCAAATCGACCGTAAATTATTTTTCCTTTCATTTTTGTTATATTCTCTACCTTTTCTAATGGGTTTCATCCTACTATAATTTTTTTTGGTCTCAAAAATTTCGACCCTGGTCTATAGGCCCTAATAACCTTAGCTGTTATTAGCCTTGAAAAAATGTAGGAATATAAAAAATATTGGTTTTTCTTTGTTTCCTCTTTTTTTATACAGCCTATATATGTGTGTCAATAAAATACACAAAAAAATGTTTGAGCAACGAAATAAAAAGTTGTTTTAATATCAATTTCAAAAAGAAGAGGGTTATTATTTTTACGTTCAACATTATTTAATTTTGTAGAAGTATTCACGAAAAAAATGTCATAATAATTTTTAAAGATCTTAGATTCATAACACATAAATGTGATTTAGATTCACATGAAAGACTTTATATTTGTTGCTATTTAACGGCATCAAAGAAATTTGTATCAACAATATCTGTATGTTTATAGTATTTATGGAACGCACAAATTTATTGGTATTTATAAATATTCAAAATACATAAAACATAATTTATATATGTATTTTATCTGAATATATTCAAACATTAAATTTATACCGTATAGCTGCTTCCCCGAAATAACAATAGTTTTTTTTTCGATAACGTTTATGGAGAGATTTTTTTAACAATAAGATTAAAAATAATTTTCGAGTTTAAAATTGATTTGAATTTAAAAAACCCGGGTCGCAGTGCCAAAACCCTGCCGACAATATAGTGTATTTGATATACAGGCAGTGTGGCTTTATTATGCGAACTTAAGTCGGTTTTTGGGCAAAATAAAAAGTTTTACTCCTTAATACACCCCTTAAAATAACATTTTTTTTTCTTAATTGCACTGTTATTATCAATCGAACCTATATACCAAATTATATACACCTTTCAGTAAAAAATTCCCTATCTGCAAAATAGTGTTTTCATAAAATTTGTAAATCCGGTCCTGTCCGGCCGATTTTATTAAAATTTTAGGGACACATTTTAATTATTACCAGAGGGTTAAATTTCAATTTTAAAACGATTCGGAGAATTTTTTCGGTGTTTTGGGGCCCAAAAACAATTTTCAACCCCTAAAAACTACCCTTAAAATGACCCGATTACGCCCATTTTAAATAGGCTTCTTGCGGTGATGGATTTCAACACGTGGGCCAAATTTCATTAAAATCAATTAACTCTTTCGAAAGTTATTGCCCGCACACATATATATATATATATATATAGACGTATATATATAAATATATATATATATATATATATACATATATATATAAACATTTTTAAAAATGGTGCCAAAGTGTTTAGGAGGTTATGAAACGGCGAGAAATTTTGGTCCGACCCCTAGGTCCCGCCATCCGACCGACGCCAATAGTGTATGTTGCCTTATGGCAAATACACTAATAACAGTCAGTCACAGGTACCAAAAAAGTATGTGTGAACAAATTCAGATTCGAATGATGGACATCTACAAGTTTGGCGTTTCGTACCCGGGACAATCCCCGTCTGGCAAAGGGTTGAACAATTTTTACATTTTTTCGTTTCATAACACTGTCGTCGACCTGCCAGACTTAATTTTCCGCCGTCAAAGCCACCTGAACTTATCGCTCAGAAAATTTCAAACATGAGGAAATATCTTTAGTGGCTCCTCAAAATTGACATCTTTGACCACGTTCACCCACGCACTGACTCCGGTCTCAGCTGCCAGGATAGAACCCCTAAGGCTGTCGGAACGCTCTGAATTTAAGCCAAAAAATAGGGCTTCGACTGATAGCTGTTTGTAGACTTATTCGTCAACATTTTGCAAAAATTCTTTCTCTATAAGGAAGATAAAGGACAAACTTAGATCTCTAATGGACTACTTTTGTAATTTACGTACGAATTACTAGAAAAAAGTTAGCATTAATTGTGCCAAAAGACACACGTTTTCAATGTTACGCTACCACCGTATTCGTACTTATTTCCATCACAAACCTAAAGTGACTCTTCCTTTTTTGGAAAAAAATTTTAAATCTTCAAAATGTTTCGAAAATTTAGAGTAGTCAATTGACAACGGCACCTTTGCAACAGAATTTTTTAGCCTCGTAGTGTGGTTTAAATTCAGAGCGTTCCGACAGTCTTAATGAACTTACAAAAACTCAGGTTTGAGGAAACACTAAGAGTAAAATCGTCGCTAGCTCTCTACCAATGACAATTCAATATTATGAAAATTCTCTCTCCCTCTCTAACCCCTCTCTCCACCTCGACTCTTTCATTCTCCCTCCTCTCTTTCATTCTCCCTCCTCTCTTTCATTCTCCCTCCTCTCTTTCATTCTCCCCCTCTCTCTTATTTACTCTTTCGATGTCTGATTAAAAATTCAAATTTGATTCTGATGGAACTGTGGTCACTAGCTCTTTACTATAATAGATATTTACACAAAAGAACAGTGAATGTTTACGACACCATCAGGTTTGTATAAATCGAAACGTGTTTTCTATCTGAGTTTATTAACTAAGGTAATATTAATAAAAGCATAATATATTTGCGTCATAAAATTAAATCATTTAAGTTAAAACATAAATTTGAGTTCATATGAAAAGGACAGCTATTATAATATAATCGTAATAATTTTAAGACAGCTAAGAATTTCATTGCACTAGAATTTCATGATGCTATATGGTTCAAAATGATGTTATGGATCATTAATGACCGTTTTAAAAACATTTTCAAAAAAAAATTTTTTCCAACAAATTTTTTGGGTGTCGGTTCTGCCCCCCTTTCCCTTATTTTTAAAGTATTTTATTTGTTAATAATTAATCAAGGGCTCCCATTTGCCTTTGGTTTCGCTATCATCCCCGTGGAAGGCTTCATTCAGCGCTTATTGGAGTGGGAATCTACGGGTTAAAGAAAAAAAATTGATAGTGATTTCAATTTAAGTAATTAGAAGGCACCATTAAGATTTTGGAACTTATAATATATTGACTATTTCTATAGTTTTATTTAGGACTAACCCGAGTTTTAATAAAGTTTAAATTCCTATTTTATGACTCAGCAAATAGATAATTAATTTTAATTTAAATAGTCAGGAAGTGGAACGTTTCACTAAAATGATATTATTAGCAGTCGCTTCATTATGATTTATAATTTTTCAAAACACAATAACTGTCATTTATTACGTTTAAACAGACTTTTGCCAAGAATACAAAAAAAAGAAAACAATACATATCTACGTATGTAAATGTGAAATGGATGAAAGATTGTAAAGGTGAAATGAAAATTAGGTTCAAATCCAAACAACACACAAACAAAACAATTGTGAAGGAGTCAAGTATATAAACAAGGATGGGTGAACTACTTCTGAAATTAAATTGGCTCAGAAAAAAAAATATTGTCCTTTGAAAAAGGTCACTAAAAAGTTTTGAGTTCGGCACCAATTTCAATCAATCAATCAATTTGTTAGCTGTAACTTGCCAAATGAAATAAAAGAGTTCTGAAGCAATTTCTAATATCAAACTGTTTTTATTTGATGAGTGATTATACTAATTTTAATATGTAAATATTTTATGATTTTTTCTTTCCATTGACGAGTGTATAAAATGTATATTGTTTTTCGCAGAATAAATGAATATGAATATGAATAATGGAGACCTTAGTCTACTACATAGTCAAGTACACAAGTACACAAAATGTGTCACTTAAAAACATTTAAAAACTCATTTACAGAATAAAAGCAGTTATTTATTAAAATGTCTTTTATTTATTTTTTAAATTTTTTTGGGTCTAGGCACCTAATGCACACAGGTAAAGGATTGAAGTATCTGATTCCAGTATTCATGGGACCTTCCGAAGCTATTTTGGTCCTGCAAAAGGGCTGTATTAAATTACCATTATTTCGCGTTGCAATTTAATTACTGTAACGTTTTATGTACCTATGCACTTTTATTAAAATGGCGACAACCTAAAAACTTTGTCATTTTATGCTTTTTAGGAGCCTTTTATGTAGGAGGTTCAATTTTTTAAAAGTTTTTTTTATTTTTTATTTCTATAATGGCTTTGCTATATTGTAGTTTGCATGTAATTAACCACCATCTTCTTTAATAATATATCAATAAACTAGAAATATTTTGCTGAACCGATTTAAGTATAATTTATGAGATATCACGCTGAAGGCATGTGAATGTATAAAATAAAACTTCTCTTTTAAAGTCTGTTAAAAGCGACTGAATATGTTTAAGAAAAATATATATTATACTGGACCAATCCGTAAGCATTCAAAACAAAATGGCGTCGAAAATTTTTAAATCGGTTAACCCTTCGAAAAGTTACATCTGAACAAGCATTAAAAAAAATATATCGAGCTGATAACCTCAGTCCAAGATAGTAAAGTCGGTTACAAATAGTAAAGCTTTCAAAAATATGGAACCAGACGTCATGAGACTTTAAGGATAACCTGAATTTTTGAGTATTTTTTTATTGTCAATTTTATATTTTCAGTCCGAGCTCTACAGACAAATGAATATTTTATTCAATCGTTAAACATTATTTTTCCAAAATCTCGTTCAAGAAATTTTGACAACAGTGTATTTACCAATCCTTTTATGATGTTATTATAATATAAGAGAACAAGAGCAATGCAGAGTCTATATAGTAGACCAGTGGTTCTAAACTTTTTTCAGCTGGCAACCCACCTTTCCTTATCGAAACACTTCCACGATCCACTGGTCCATGGTGGAGTAAAAAACCATATTATTTGTATCGTATCCCTTCCTTATATGTAGGTATAGAAAATTTATCATCAAATATTGCAAATATATATTATATATGCTCTTTTGAAGATACAGATTGATCATTGATAAACAATTTGTGTTCTGATTTGAAAATGGTTGACAAAATATAAGTACTTTGTAGCCAAAAATCAAGAACCAAGAAAACAATCAAAACACAATTCGATTTGTTTCGATTTTTCTTATATTTTCTGATGGTTTATTCAATTGTTTCTGATAGTTTAAGGATTGAGTCGCGACCCACCTGTAACCCTTCCGCGACCCACTGATTGAGAACCGCTGTAGTAGACATAAGTATATTAGATGATGTTGATGATGAAACTAAATATAAACGTAATGCCGTGTGTGACAGTTAATTTTATAAATACACACATTTCATCTGTGCGTTATTGTTGTTAATCTTGTTTGAGTTGGCAGACGACCTCCTAATGACATGTCACAAGTCGCGTCTTTCTCGGATCAAAGTATTGTCGTAAACTAGATAGATATCTTATGCTATACTGTTATAATATAAAGGCATCAAATAATAATACAATCCTATGATAAAACCGATAATATTATAATATTACCCTTTACCCCCAATTTCGCTCGGTTTTTATACAAAAACGTTATCTTATCTAATCACGGCGATGACATATAGCAAACGACCGTTAGAGTAGTAAATCAATAATATCTAAGAAAAACCCGGGTCGCAGTGCCAAAACCCTGTCGACAATATAGTGTATTTGCTAATACAGATATTGTGGCTTTATTAAATGAAATTAAGTTTGTTTTTGGACAAAATAAAAAAAAAATGAACCCCTTAATACACCCCTTACAATAATAATTTTATTAGTTGAAATATTGTTATCAATCCAACATCTGCACCAAATTAAATACGACCTTCAGTAAGTAAATTCGTATACGCAAACTAGTGTTTTCATAAAATTTGTACGTCCGGTCCTGTCGGGCCGACTTGCTTATAATTTTAGGAGCACTTTTTAATTGCTACTAAAGGGTTAAATTTCAATTTTGAAACGATTCTGAGAATTTTTTCGGTATTTTTGGGCCAAAAAACTTTTTTCAACCCCTAAAAACTACCCTTAAAATGACCCGATTGGGTCCATTTTAAATAGGCTTCGTGCGGTGATGGATTCCAACATGTATGCCAAATTTCGTTAAAATGAATTAACTCCTTCGAAAGTTATTGCCCGCACATATAAATATATATATATATATATATATATATATATATATACGTATATAAATATATATATATATATATATATATATATATATATATACATATATATATAAACATTTTTAAAAATGGTGCCAAAGTGTTAAGGAGGTTATGAAACGTCGAGAAATTTTGGTCCGACCCCTAGGTCCCGCCATCCGACCAACGCCAATAGTGTATGTTGCCATATGGCAAATACACTAATTAATTTATCCGTGACGCCTTGCAGCTACTAACTGAAGTGCAATGATGACTATCAGATATCAGAGATAATTTTCCTGATCGCAACTGTGTAGCAAATGATGTATTATCAAAAAATGCGTACATGAGGTACGCGCGGCAGAAGTTATACTTCTTCGGCGTGATCGCGATAATTGATATTCACATTTTCGTTAAAGATGTACATTGATAAAATAAAATAGGATGTTTAGGGAGATGATAAGTATAGTTCTTCACTGTTACAACTAACTTCATTATTTTTGTAGCATGCTGAATGCGCAATTTCCGTAACAGAGAAAATTTGACCCTCAATGCGTCAAAAGAAGTATAACTTCAAAAACTGGTGTATCCTTGACATGTAGCAGTTCACTCACTCAATTAAATACCATATTTCAATGGCTGCCAGATATCAGGAATAATTTTCTTGTAGCTTCAATCACTTTTGATAGAAGTAGTACACTATTCAGTCGGATTACCGAGGATAATTTCCTGGCGAGTTGATGGTAGAAAAAGGGGTTTTGCATTTTCTTTTACATTAATTACCATAAGCCGTGGTAACTTCTCCAATTACTTATTTCTCTAATTATGATCACAACAATTTATAAAAAATCTGATATATATATACAGTCAAAATCTGTTATAACGACATCGAAGGCTCTACTCACATTTGGTCGTAACAACCGGTGATGTTTTCGAGGTACAAAGTAAATTTTTATTAAGTAGTATTATTGAATGAATCCATAGATATTAAGCGGAATAATATTCACATTATCATTATCATTTTTCAGTATTCATAAAATCTGTAATTTTAGTCTGTTTGGAACACTTCTGTGCGTACGAATTTTGTTTACAATACAGCTGGTCGTTCTAACAGATATATCAATTCTCCGAAGATATAAAGATATTACATTAAACGTAGTCGCTTAATACGGTATGTCATACTAAGCAATGTCGTAAAAAGCAGTGTTTTTTATAAGGCGGTCATGTAGTATTCAGCCGTGACCTATGATTTCGGTCAATATAACCGGTATGTTGTTCTAAACGATGTCGTCGTAAACAGTTTTGACTGTAATTACTTATCTTACATCACATAATGGACATGCGTTACTCAATAGACTATAGAATATATAAAAGTAGATTATGGGTTTGAGAATATCCTTCTATTAAGAAGTCTCAGCCCTCAAGCTCCCAGGCTCTATTCTGAGAACTAGTGTAAATTGAATTAATAAATACAAAATTGAAAATATTAATTTATACTAGCCTGAAATAATCCTAGCTGTTGGTGGCCATAAACCATAAGCAGATTACTAACGTTTTTTTGTTTTTGTTTTTTGAGGACATCAACATCTAGGGTTATTGGACCTACTACAAATTCATATTTTTGTATTATTAGTTTCGAAAATTCAATTGATATACTTTCTCGGATTTAAACCTGAGAACTGGGGGCTTGTAACAGGAATCATGGAAACGTTATATTATAAGCAATTCCCGATTATTATCATCATAATATTAAAATTACACATATGAAATCAAAGTATTTTTGATAGACATGTGGATCTGACAAATATTATTACGCCAAAACCATTACCTATAGCTGAGGAAGCTTCCTATTTTTATTTTAATGATTAATTGAAGATACGTCTAAAGGTTTTGAATTAAAATAATGTAATAACAGAGGTTCGTTAGATGTCTTTCATCTTCTGATATAAAAACAAACAAAATTGAAACTCATTAGCGAAAGACTATCAGTTTACCGTGCCTTTTATTCACATCAAGAAGATTAAAGGTTACCAAAGAGTTAAATTCGTTTTATTTCGATTTATTCTATTAGTCACGCGTATTATAACGCACTAAAAACTGGCAACAAGCTCAATCAGCCAAAACTGAAATTCATGAATATTGTCAATCCAGATGTTTTTCAGGCGACACCTACAGTTTTTCAATAAGAACCATCACCGACATAGGCGGCTCGTTATTTCCAGAACATTTTTGACCACAATACAGCCCAATCTTTCTTACTTGGCTAATATACAGTTTAAAAACTGGCCAACTGCGAGTCGGACTTGCATACGAAGGGTTCCGTACCAACGTACAATATTTATTAACTTTATTTTATTTTTATTATTTGTTGGTATATACACTCTGAGGCGCACAAATGCCTGAACTAATAGCTTTTAAGATATTCCGTCCAAAGTCGTTAGTATGCACTATTTTAACGTTTGTGATTTAACTACAAAACAGTTTTTAGATATTATCCTTTACTTGTGCTATAAGACATTACTTCTAGCCAAATTTCATGATTCTAGGTCATCGGGAAGTACCCTACAGGTTTTAATTCCCTTGTGAGTGTCAAAATATGCCATAAACGGCCTTCTCTTTTGATTGCGTTGATTTGGAAGTTTGATTTTTTTCACAGCTCCACGCGTTCTTGAAAAAAGGGTCTTGACACACAGACGGACATACGGAGTCTTACTTTTTTCCTTTTGAGGTACGGAACTCTAGAAACCATAATTAAAATATGTCAAATGTCAATTTTTTTTGAAGTTGGAATGGTACTGTAGCCCAATTGGCTGGACTTTTTAGGTTATAATTCACCAAGCTTTATTTGCGATAATTTTTACATACAAATTTTTAGCCTTTGTTCCAAATTCCAGCACCTGTGAAAATTTTTGATATAATCAAATTAGACCACTGCTGCACCGCTGGTATTCATTGGGATTTGTTTTTAAACAGAATAATTTGTGGTCGACCATTTCTGAATATTTTTTAAAAATGGTTGTCCAAATCAAGCGAAGAAGAGTAAACAACCGAGCTATGAATTGAATGCAATAAAAAATTTAAAACGTGTCGAAACTTAAAAAGTATTGTTATATTCAGACTTCAGAGTTGAATTTTGGATTGAAAAGAGGATGCTGATCCCAGTCTAGCTCGTGCAATCACGTGACGGCAATCAGTCATGGCGTTCGTCTGTCACTCAACTTATAGATCGGTGGCACGGTGTTATTTTTTTCATACTAGATTTATTTTTATCTTAATATTACAGTTATATACCAACTACACAAAATTATAAAGATTCAAATACCAGCCTACTTAAATAAGTTCTCTAATATAAATCAATCTGCATAAATCGCAATTTTCCTCACTAAATTACTTTCTTTTGAGAGAATAGAAGTAATATAACAAAAAGTGGGTTCGTGTATTTATGCACGGTTTTTAGAAGTTTCACTTCTTTGGTGTGATTAAAAACTAATTTTTAATTTGCATGCAAAAATGTATTGAAATAAAACATCACCTGACATCTATCATATTCACTATTTTACATTTTCGATTGCTGCTTCATCAGTCGAATTTTTGGTAAATGCGCATAACATCAAAATTTTAACAACATGCCCAAGGCATATGGTTAATCTATTCCACAGTCGGCAACTTCACTTTGTCAATTTTGATCTTACAGTGGTGCGCGCGCATCGTAAAAATGCACTCATAAATTTTTCATTACGCGCCAAAAGAAGTAAAGCTTCAAAAAAACAAAACTATAATTTATATTTTTCTAAAATAATTCCGCAAAATGTTTTTTTTTTATAGTTTTTTTGAGCAGTGAGCGAAAACTGCGATTTGCGTCCGAGTTTATTACCTCCGTACTAGTACTAGACGAAGAATTTTTAATTGCGTTACTTTAAAACTCGAGAACAACTGAAGCATTTTCAATAATTATTTCACTGCTTAAAAGTCCATTGTTTGACGAGTACCATAGACTACAGATTACTGATTTACGATAAAATGGACAAAATAGCTATTTGCACCCGGGCGAAGTCACAGCGCTCGGCAGGTTCTCACATACAGATTTGTCAACCTTTGTTGATTGGTATTAATGCGTATAAATGCCCTAAAAAACAAGTCGATGTTAAAAATACAAATCTATTTCTAATCAAGACACCTGTTAAATTTATAGTCAATTTTTGACTGGTCTCTATCTGTCACTCAAAACAATATATAAAAATAGCTTGTTGCACCTGTATTTTGTGGACAGGGAATAAGTAACGAAGTCTGATTCTTTCAATCTTATTATTTTTAGGGTTCCATACTTCAAAAGGAAAAAAATGAAACCCTAGCGGCGTCACGTTTATCCGTATGTCACAGTATAATTTAAATAAATGTACCAAACTGATTTGGTACTACTTACTAGCCAACATATCATATTCTAACAGTCAAAACTTAACAAATATTTTTTTTACACGAACCCCTATAAAACATCTGTTTTTCGTGTCTATACAGCGGTAGCAAAAAGCCCATTTCGCACTAGTGCATAAAGTAAAACAAAAGAAAAGCGATTTACCAATCCAATGGTAAATTCAATGTCAGTTGTCATTTAAAGCCGTATGAGCAACACAGACAGCAAAGTAGGCGTTGTCTGAACATTCAACTGTCTGATGTATAAATATATACTTATTATGAAGTGAAAATCAGCTATTTTATAATATGTATCTCGACTGTCTTGGTTTTATGACCTATGTGACTGTTGAAACTTGTTGGTCGCTCGGTTTAACATAATGACACACTCGTACATAAAATAATGCATTACAATCTAGAATCATAAACTCCTATTTTTGTAAGTTTTTAAAGTTTGATAGCCCCAAAAAATATATTGTCAGTTTTTTTTCGAATAACTAAGACCTGAATCATGCACCCTTGTCGGTACTGCGGTTGTATTCATTGGTGTACTTCCGGCACGCTTTTTCCAAATCCGATCGAAATCACTCGCGCCCAAAGAGTTCACGGTGGCACAAATTTTGCTTTAGTAATCGATGTCTGATTTATTGTAGGCATTTCAGAGTAGCCCTGTATAGAAACTATATAACTATTATTAGATCATGGAAGCGTATCAAGTAATAATAATTCCACTCATCTGCATGTCTGTCAGTGCGATGGCATTTTCCCGTTTATCATTTATAAATACCAACCTCTTGGCGCACAATTCCCTGTCTGATTGATGAAATGATATCAGAATGTCATTGCTTCAAAACATTAAAGAATTAGTCAAAAATTTCTATTTTGAGCTTTCGTTGTTAAGAATCAAGAGTAAGATATTGGGTGTTGCACATTATTGACAAATTTCGAAAGAAGAGAAATTATTGATTTACTAGCGGACCCGTGCGAATAGTGCGCACCGTTAGTGGTGAGTTACGTAATAAAATAGGGTGGAAATACATTTTATTATACCGGGTGTTTTTTTCAAAACTTTGAATGGATTTTTTGTTGATACACCGGTTGAATCAAAAAAAGTTTTAGACAAAAGTTGTTGGGTTTTGAGGGGGAAATAATTTACACGTAATACTAACCCCCCCACCCCTCGGCAGGGGGAGGGGGTAACTTTTGTTTTTTAAATGAAAACCCCCGACTTTTATGATTAAATTTTTTTGTGTAAAAATGAACAACTTTAAAATTTAATTTAATTTAATCATAAAAATCGGGGGTTTCCATTTAAAAAACAAAAGTTACCCCCTCCCCCTGCCGAGGAGTATATTCTATTCAGAGACTTCAGCACCACTACACGTCTTATTACCGACAACTGTTAAAATAAACAGATTGCCACTAGATGGCGACATTTGTTTTTTCCGAATGTTATTTTCTGTAATGAAATTGTAAAAATTTTTTAAACTGTAATTTTTTAATGAAAACATTAATCTTAAGATATTAACTTAGTTTTCGTCATTAGGGAGAAAAATAATCTCCAAAATGGCGTATCAAACATTAATTTTTGACTGTTTAGGTATACTGTCAAAAATAAAAACACCATTTTTTTTCATGTGCGTGTTATAAAAAATGTTATAACTTCAATACTGTACACAAATAAAATTATTCAAGAAATTATAAAAACAATGCCTACAGAATTTCTAATATTCAAACAAAGAAACTAAAACCTCAAACTGGTTCAATACTCTATTAAAATATTATGATAGGTTTGTACAAGGCGCCAATGGAAAAGGGACAGAAAACAGAAGAGCTAAGTTTGTTTGACTATTAATATATGCCTTAAAAGTACCTACATCAATGTTAAACAGTGGTGGTTCGTCGGTATAGCGATATTATATCATTCTGATATTTGGTATTCAAGTCGTCTCGCATTTTTTAATACCATATCATCAATGAACTTAAAGCTAGAATATTGTCAAAATGCTTTTATTTTGTAACAAAATTTAAGTCAAATAAAATAAAAGTCAAATAAATGAGCGCAGCGCTTAGGTCACGTTAGTGTTGGGTCTTTTTGAGACAACATTAACAAGGTTACTAGAAACTAAGGCTGGGCGTTAACATTGTTAAAGGTGTGACTAGGCGAGACGCGAGAGAGGGCGGGGGAAGTAGACTTGCGACGTTACATGGAGTCTTTTTCCAAACAGGATAACAATAACTGAAAAACCATGTGCATCGATGAATTTGACTGTGGTTTATTTATTTTTTATTTTATATTAATACATCAATATTATAGTGTCAGAAGTTTATGTCTTAACCCAATCGTAACTGGATAAAGTGTACGCTATGTTACCGACTTTTCATCAAAATTGGCCTAACTGTTCTCAAATGATGTTAACAGATAATTTTGAAACACGTTTTCATTTCTAAGTTAAATCGCTGGTGACTTGTGCCTTTTGAGAGTAATGAAGTAGCAAATAGTAGTTTATATAACTAAAACGTACATGGAGTTATTAGTACAAGAAAGTAACATTATGTTAATAACGAATGCAGTGAGTTTTAACGGTCACCCGAGTCATAATATCATTACGTTCGAGATAGATACATTCATATAACACATCATAATATGTATATTTTTGACAGATTTGTGTGTTCATTTGCAATTGATTTGGGTTGTTTACATAAACCACGCCTACTTTACTGTCTCTGTTCCCATATACTTTTAAATGACCGAGCTGGGTAGAGTAGTGGTGACAGCACTAGACTCGCATTCGGGAGGTCCGGGTTCGAATCCCGGCGAGGGCAGATGTGGCTAGGACTTTTTCCTACTGCCTCTCGCCGAGAAACGGTAATTCCTGTACCGGCCATCTTGATTAAGGTTTTCCATGGTTTCCCTCAATTAATTCCAGATAAATATCGAGATGGTTCCTTATTTGAGGCCATGGCCGATTACCTATCAAACTCCTAGTTTAAAATTAGCTACCTTATCCTAATTTCGTATAATTTCTTCATTCGCCCATTGCTATTGCATAAGTTGAAGTTTTAAAAATGTAGAAAAATAACGGGAAGTGTGGTAGATGGAAAATAGTAATGGTGCGAATGGCGCCTGTTATGACATAAAGTCGAGAAACGGACGTTAAACGCATTATTATTATTATTATTATTATTATTATTATTATTATTATATACTTTTAAATGGTAACTAACAAGTCACTTTTGGAAATTACTGGTGGATTAGTTAGATGGAATTTATTTGTTTTACTTTATAGGATTAATGCTAAAAGAATCATTTTACTACCGCCATACAAGCATGAAAAACAGCTATTTTATAGGAGAGTGTGCAAAAATAAAATTTCGTCTTATCCCTCGGGAACTACTGAATTGACTGGGATAAAAAGTAGTCTATGTGTTAATCCGGGTCATAAATTAACTGCATGCAAAATTTAAGTCAGATCCATTGCGTCGTTAAGACGTGAATGAGTAACAAACATACACACAGATCCACATTTCATATATTATTGAGAATATGTTGACGAGGCACCTCTGTAATTATTAATTCAAGATTCAAACGCGAGCTAGTTTAAATATGGCGGCTTAGAGACAAACTTCAATAAAGTCTGTAAAAGAAACAAGCGAACAACAGCCACTTCTGGGAAAACAAATCAAAGTGCTCGGAACCGTCAAAATAATCATAAAAATCTAATCCCTCCTTGAACACAATTTAATTATAAGGTTTAGCGCTTAGCCGGTGACTCACACTGTGCTGCCTTTAATGCGTTAAAGTTACAATCTAAATTCACCACGTGTGTGTTAACATCAAACACAAATAATAAAAAAACTTACATTTGTTTGAAATTATATGTAATATTATTTTTTGTACGGGTTGTCCGTAAAAACGATCGACAGCGTTTTACAGTAGACTCACGGATCATTATTTTTAAGTCGTTGTACTACCCAGTTTATCTATTAGGGCACCTTTTAGGAGATCCTTTTGAAAGTAGGAGTTTTACATTTTTTTTATAAAAATTTCTATTGGCACGATAGGGTAAAATTGATTCATGGGATTAAAAATATAAAAACGGGTCGCAAAGTACGTATATAACGCTTGTACAACATTAACTAATACGGCAGCAAAGTAGAACGGTTTCCTAGTAACCTAAAGGTCGAAGGTTCGATTTTGGCGGTCTGTGGCATTATTATCATTATTCTGTTTTTATTTTTTTGTATAATTATCTCTACCAATTTTATTTCTGTAATGTGTAGCGTAAGATACATTCTTTTTTATGGAACTAAAAATGTTTCAAATATTAATTAGCATGTTTTTTTATTTCTGGAAAAGCAAAAATCGTACTTGATTTCCTGTTGGTATCATTATACGTATCTACTTATTTTTTTATAATTTACTACAAGATTAAAAATCAAGAATGACTTAGATCTCCATGAGTGATAAACAAGTTAAAAAATTGAATGTTTTACCTAAAAACGGTTCTCTCGATACAAAAAAAGAAGACAGTTTAGTGTAACGGTTAGCGTGCAGGCTTTTGGATCAAACTATAGTGGGTTCGATTCCCATTTTTGCTCATGGATATTTTGTAATGTCATTTCATTTAATTTAATGATTTTAGCTACAATAAATAAATCAATATATCACAATAAATCAATATAAAGATTATCTTTTACAGATAGATAAATTGAATTCACTCGGTATGATAAATAAAATAGATGAAAAAAAATCCGTAGCTTAACTCCCCCCTCCCCTCACGTAGCTCAGATCCCCCCTCACTCTTGATCCAGCTATACGTGGTTTATGGACGCTTCCTCTGTCGGAACGCTCTGAATTTAAGCCACACCACGAGGCTAAAAATGCTGTTGCAAGGGTGCCGCCTTGCAACAGCATTTTTAGCCTCGTGGTGTGGCTTAAATTCAGAGCGTTCCGACAGAGGGAGCGTCCATAAACCACCATAAAATTTAGAGTATTCAACTGACAGCGGCACCTGTCAGTTGAATACTCTAAATTTTGGAAATATTTTGAAGATTTAAAAAACTTTTCCGAAGAAGTCACTTTAGGTTTGTGATGGAAAAATTTTGTGAAATAAGCAGGAATAAGGTCGTAGTGTGACATTTAAAACGATGTTTTTTGTGGCACAAGAATGCCAACTTTTTTCTAGTAAATCGTACATAAATTACGAAAGTAGTCCATTAGAGAGCTGGATATGGATTTATCCTTTATCTTCCTTATAGAGAAAGAATTTTGGCAGAATGTTGACGAATAAGTCTACAATCAGCTATCAGTCGAAGCCGTATTTTTGGCTTAAATTCAGAGCGTTCCGACAGCCTTAAAACATCGTCGGTCGTTTTTACGGACACCGTGTACACAAACACTTCTGAAAAATAATTAAACTCTTTATGGGAATGAAAGTTTTAAGACTTTTTTATATCGGAACCACAAACTATTATGGAAAGATGAAGTCATTCTAGGTGGTCGGTTTATTCGATTGTTCGATATATACTGTTGGACATATCGGTGATCGTTTTAACGAAACAGATGTCTTTTGAATTCTATTATTTTAATGTGGCGCAAAATGCTAAAGTTGTTAAAAAGCCGTAAAATTTATTATCACTTTAACTAGTTTTAAATTTCGATTATTATTATAAACCACGCATGTGTAGAAATATTAAAATCACGCCATACTTAACAATAGAGCCACATTCAAAAATAATAAAATTTGTAAAGATTATGTGCTTAACAAGTCAATACACACACATAAATATTTAGGTCCGTCTCACATTTTTTCTAATATCCTCAGAGAGTTCATGCCCAGCCTAGAATATAAAAGTTCCATCAAAATTTAAACGTAATTTTCAACCCCTTAAGGCTGTCGGAACGCTGTTAATTTAAGCCACACTACGAGGCTAAAAAATTACTCTAAATTTTGGAAATATTTTGAAGATTTAAAAAACTTTCCCGAAAAAGGAAGAGTCAGTTTAGGTTTGTGATGGATCAATTAAATAAATTAATAAATGAAATAAGTACAAATAAGGTCGTAGTGTGATATTGAAAACGTGTGTTTTTTGACACAATTAATGCCAACATTTTTCTAGTAAATCGTACATAAATTACAAAAGTAGTCCATTAGAGACCTAGATTTGTCCTTCATCTTCCTTATAGAGAAAGAATTTTTGCAAAATGTTGACGAATAAGTCTACAATCAGCTATTAGCCGAAGCCCTATTTTTGTGTAAATTCAGAGCGGCAGCCTTAATGCACCCGTTAAAATGATTATTTTAGAATTATTTGGGCCTAGCACCATTTAATATTTTCATTTTTAGAGCCTGAGAGCTGGAGGCTTACAACAGAAAAGTTTTGGAAATACTGATTAGAAATCGGGAAATGAGGGCTTGTAATAGTCATGCAACCGTCATAATAATAATAATAATAATAATAATAATAATAATAATAATAATAACTTTATTTAGAAATATACTTAACGGCAAAGTTCGTGATTTTTTTTTCCAATTTGGACAGTTGAACACCATTATTTATGGCGCGTATAATCTATAACTGTTTGACAATATTGAACCACGACAACTACCTTAAATTCTTAAAATCGAAGAGATTTCATCTGTCAAAGTTTGTCGATGTGTCAATAAATCACCTGTATTCGTAAATAAACTAACAATTCCATTGTTACAAGGAAAAGATTTAATAGCGAAGTTGCGTTGCGACATTGCGTTGGCAAAGCAACACACAAACAACCTGCGATATACAAATTATCCTTTAAACATTCAATTGGTCTTACTGTCACATAAAGCATATTACCAATTGGTTATCCATATATTATTTCTGGTGTGTCAGATAGCAGGGCGTACCAATTAGATTTCGATAAGATTTGTGTTGTCCCGTTTTGTTTTTTTTTGTATTCTTGTAGTTGTACAAAGGTGTGATGAACAAAGTATATTAGACATTTATATATACAGGTTCCCAGAGGCTTGTTCTATATATCATCGTTCCGTACACCGTTTGCATCGAGCGGCACATACTCAGGTGTCGGACGATCACAGAAAGAACACTTGTTTAGTTGAGCGATGAAATCAAGTGAAGGTATAAGAATCATAACCCAGCATTATAATAATAATAATAATTTAAGGCTGTCGGAACGCTCTGAATTTAAGTCAAAAATCGAGCTTCGGCTGTCAACTGATTGTAAACTTATTCGTCAACATTCTGCAAAAATTCTCTCTCTATAAGGAAGATAGAGGACAAATCTAGGTCTCTAATGGACTACTTTTGTAATTTATGTACGATTTACTAGAAAAAAGTTGGCATTTATTGTGCCAACAAAACACACGTGTTCAATGCCACACTATGACCCTATTCGTACTTATTTCACAAAACTTATTTCACAAACCTAAAGTGACTGTTCCTTTTTCGAAAAAGTTTTTTAAATCTTCAAAATATTTCCAAAAATTAGAGTTAAGTTTTATATCTTAAAAACGCTATATTCTGTCAATGCCGTATGTATTTGAGTCAGAATGTTAATAATTATACAAAATTTAGGTACATGTAACAAAATATCAGTCTTGTTGATTACAAACCAAGTTTGTTTAATATTTTGTTACCAGAAAACACAAAATGTCTTCTGGACTTGATAATAAAAAACTATCTCAATATTGTTCACGTCCATTATAATTTCCCGTGAATAAATAAAAAACTTATAAAAAACTATGTTCCATCAAGGAGGGGGTCATAGGAAAGGCTACGCTAGGTTACATGAAGGGTGGGAGGGGTTCCAGAGAGGCTGAAATAGGGCCACGTGGTTTATGGACGCTCCTTAAGGACCTTGAAAACAGTTATAAGTTACAAACAATATGGTGGACTTGATTATGTGCATAAAAATATAGATTGCTTCAATAATCTTCTGTGGCATACGATCTGGCAACTCTAGCTGTGTGTGATTGGAGTGCCGCTACGCGGTGACGATGTGAAACACTAGCACATAAAGTATGTGTTGACAAGGCTGTTAATCGACCATCGAAAGACAATTACAAGATCGGCAGGGTGTCTTCTCTCTTTCAGATTGAACCCGCGCACACACCATCTTTTTTAATAAAATGAATAATGACCTCAAAGGATATATAATGACGATATGAACATTTATTTTATAATAAACAGCTGCAATGTTTTATATTACGGTAAGGATAACATTATATTGGATGTTCTGTTTACCGACATTTTGCCAGCCTGTTTGGAAAGCACATTTGAACCCTATAATCGAACAATGTAAAAGATATTTGACGAAGACTTTTCACATCTTAAGTTGGTATGAAAGGACATTCTTTTTCAATTTACAACGAAAAAAGCAATGGTTTAAAACGGCCAAAATCGCAGTCTATGGTGGAAGCGAATGTTAGAATGGAAGATGCAAAAGATCGATCGAAAATTTTCAATCGGGCCCATCTAAAATATAAACCGACCAAAACTTTTTCTACACAACTGTTTTGACTCGTTCAAACTGGATTGAAATTTAAAAAAAATTATCATCTCTTGGGTTAAGGCTGTCGGAATTGAAGCCACACTACGAGGCTAAAAAATGCTGTTGCTAGGGTGCCGCTGTCAGTTGATTACTCTAAATTTTGGAAATATTTTGAAGATTTAAAAAACTTTTCCGAAAAAGACGACGTCTGTTTTGAACGGCCAAACCGTTAAATACGGACTTGGCAACATAACCAGCATTAAATTTGTTGTTTGAATACTGGCGAAGCCATCTGTGACAGAACTTTTTAGGGTATTTTGAATGGCAGCAGTTCTCATACTTTTTTAGCGACGAAACCCTTTGGAAATATTTTACAGAGCCCTAAAATAAGCAAAATCTGGTTTAATGTTCATTCTTTAATGAAAATCATACAAAAATACGTTCCTCACATAACACTGTACTGATTTCACTAGACATTGATATAATTGTTTTCATTTAATGGGAGGTATGAAGTTTTTTTTTTTATTTTTGACCAATAGTTTAAGTCGGTGTTTCGTTTTTTAGGTTGATATTATTTTGGTGAAGCTCTCGCGGAGGTCCACGGAGCACACTTTGAATATGGCTGTTGTATAGTATCTAGATGGGAGAATGTGTATTCAAAAATTTTGTCTGTCGTACTGGCTTGATTTGAAAAATTCCCAACTAATTTTAATGAAACTTGGAACATCATCAAACGATATCGAAACCTAATCGTTTTGACTAGGCTCGAGATAAAATAGGAGGCTTCCGCTTTAATCGACATTCATGCCAGCGAATCCAATATCAATGCTTAATACAGCTAAATCAAGTATGACAATTATTGGAAAAAAAATGGTGTTAGATTTTATAGACAAAATCTTATGTAAATTTTATGGAGCCCATTTGCGCGAACACAATGTATAATATAAGTGTTTCATTCAACTTGAAGTTTTTAGATTAGTTTAATGTTTATAGGAGTTGGTTGATTTATTTCATGACTATTTAATCATTTTCAATGATAATGATCGAAATTACATTTTCATTCGTGTATTTAATATGTAAATTATTTTAGTAACAATAAATTTATTTATTTTCAAATCGTTTATCAATAAATTAAATATGCTCAATAGTCAAATCTGTTTCGTTTCTATTATAAGAATTGAATTGTGATTTCTCCAGCCTTGTGTATGAATTATTAATACACCTATTCTTCTCGTATTATTTAAATGACAATAAATATAGGTATTACTACTACGAGTAATACTTATATAAAATTAAAAAAAAATAATTAGAAAAAAAACCCACACGACGGGAAATTTCCCGAGAAGAGTAATATACCTACAAGACATCCGAGACATTTTCTTAGATATAGATGCTCGACAACTGAGGTTATCAGTGTCTTTTATTTTCTTTTACTGGCGTAGTAATTATGTATAAAATATAAGAAATGATTTAAAAAAATATATTTTCCAGTTTGTAATCTCTTTCCCTCATTTGAGTAGAACTGATTTCTCCTAAAGGTACGGCCATCCTGAATACACAAACAAAAATTCATGAAAACCGATTCAGCGGTTTTGGCTCTAGATGCGACAGACAAATGAACAGACTAACAGACATATGTCATAACATGACAGATGCTCCTTCCACTTGTACTAATTTCCTGTTATTTTCTACATTTATAAACTTCAGCTTAGTATATAATAAATTAGGACAAGATAGGTAACATTAAATTGTTTAAGTTACCGAGCTGGGTAGAGTAGTGGTGACAGCACGAGACTCGCATTCGGAACGGACGGGTTTGAATCCCGGCGGGGGCAGATGTGGCTAGGACTTTTTCCTACTGCCTCTCGCCGAGAAACGGTAATTCCTGTACCAGCCATCTTGATTGATGTTTTCCATGGTTTCCCTCAATTATTTCCAGATGAATATCGAGATGGTTCCCTTATTTGAGACCATGACCGATTACCTATCAAACTCCTAGTTCAAAAATTACCTACCTTATCCTAATTTCATATAATTCCTTCATTCGCTCATTGCTATTACATAAGTTGAAGTTTTAAAAATGTAGAAAAATAACGGGAAGTATGGTAGATGGAAAATAGTAATGGTGCGAATGGCGTCTGTTATGACATAAAGTCGAAAAACGGACGTTAAACGCATTATTATTATTATTATTATTATTATTATAGGTAACTTTTCAGCATAGAAGTTTGACAAGTAATCGGCCATGGTCTTCAATAAGGTATAGGTACCGTCTCGATATATATCTTAAATTATGGAGAAAAACCATGAAAAATCTCAACAAGATGGCCGGCGGAAGATATGCCTTTTCTCGGCGAGATGCAGAGGAAAAAGTCTCAGCCATACTTATTTGCTCATTCCGGGATTTGAATCCAGTACCTTCCAAATGTGAGTCTAGTGCTTTCATCATCAAGCTACTTATTCTGTCACGCAGGCGCACGTAAACGAACGTATATTTAAACACGAGTTAATACGTGAAATTAAAGACGGAATAGATTATTAATTCTATAAGGTATAATTTTCTGAACATTAATAAAAATTGTTCCGCTATTAATATGTATCATCAGAACAATGAGAATACTGACATCAGTCATCTTCTATCACCTTAATAAATTGCCCACACAAACAAAAAATCCTTTTCAACTAAAGTGTACAGGTTAACTCTAAAATACATTATATACATTGCACATAAGGTGTATTGATTTTTGACTATGTTGGCTACGGTTTTATTTCTTAATCCTCAAGACAGTTACGATTTTGATAATTTTTAGGGTTCTGCACCTCAAAAGGAAAAAAAATCCGGGTCGCAGTGCCAAAACCCTGCCGACAATATAGTGTATTTGCTTGTACGGGCAGTGTGGCTTTATTTTGCGAGCTTAAGTTGGTTTTTGGGCAAAATAAAAAATTTTACTCCTTAATACACCCCTTAAAATAACATTTTTTTTCTTAATTGCAATATTATTACAAATCGAACCTCTATACCAAATTATATACAACTTTCAGTAAATAATTCATTATTTGTAAACTAGTGTTTTCATAAAATTTGTAAGTCCGGTCCTGTCGGGCCGATTTTATTTAAATTTTAGGGACACCTTTTAATTACTCCTAAAGGGTTAAATGTCAATTTTGAAACGATTCTGAGAATTTTTTCGGTATTTTGGAGCCCAAAAACATTTTTCAACCCCTAAAAACTACCCTTAAAATGCCCCGATTACGCCCATTTCAAATAGGCTTCTTGCGGTGATGGATTTCAACACGTGGACCAAATTTCGTTAAAATCAATTAACTCTTTCGAAAGTTATTGCGCGCACACATATATATATATATATATATATATATATATATAAACATTTTTAAAAATGGTGCCAAAGTGTTTAGGAGGTTATGAAACGTCGAGAAATTTTGGTCCGACCCCTAGGTCCCGCCATCCGACCAACGCCAATAGTGTATGTTGCCTTATGGCAAATACACTAAAAAGAAACCCTTATAGGATCACTCGTGTGTCTGTCCGTCCTACTACTACAGCCAATTTTCTCCAAACTTCTGGACTGATTGACTTAAAAGTTGGTACACATATCTAAGTCGGTGACCGAAAGACGGACGTGTAACGTAAATAGATGAATTTTGAACATGGGGGCCATTTTTGAGGGGTAAAATAAGGAAATTAAAAAAATAAGTTTTGCAAACTGTACCGTGTGGCATATCAAATAAAAGGGCTCGTGGTAAGGGTCTCAAATATATTTTAGAATAAACAGTTTTAAGGTTATTTAAGAAAATAGATGAACAAATGACCATTCCCCCCCTCGTCTTATCACCGAAACTACTGCGCCTAAAATTTTGAAAAAAATAGGGAATGTCGGGTCTCTACATAGTATACAGGAAAATTGAAACGAAAATCTTAAGTGTTAAAGTACTCACGGAAAACGGAATAGTACGGAACCCCTTCGATTCGCACTTGACCGGTTTTTTCTCAGAAACCCAATATATTTCGTTTGAAACAGTTTTTTTCTTATCTTTAGATGAATTACCTACTAGAATATTGTTATAATATAGGTACGTAATAATAAAAAACATTTTTAATATTATAACTATAACATTTGACCCAGATGGACAGCTTTCATCCGAAGAACATTCTTCCAAATGGCGCATTATCATTTTGTCTTCCATCACGAACAAAATAAGAATAGTCAAGTCCTATTTATTACGTACAAGTAAAAAAAAAAACATAAAACAAAATATAAAAACGCCGTTAAAAATGTTTATCACGCGAACTATGAACCCGGGTAAAATATGCCCAAGTGCACTTTGAACTCTCCTATCATCAGCGACGTCACGCGCAACAGTGATTCGCATTTAACAATCGACGCATTATTTCCAAGATGGCAGCTACCGGGGCGCAAGAGGTAGGATACCGTCAATTGTGATAAGTGTGTGCGTTTTTAAACACTAGTAGGTACTAAAAACCCTGGTTCATTCACGCCGGATTAAAGGTTATGAACCAGTCAGTATACAAAATGTGGTACACGAAAAGTAAACATGTGACGAGATATATAATGTCAATGTATAAGGCAATAAGTCAGTACAAAAACATGTCACATTATGATGTTTTATGTAGCGCATTAAAAGGTATTCAGAGTCGAATTAGTCACTTTGCACATGAAAAATCAGAAATCAACTGAAAATATTTACTAAACAAATTTATGTTTTCATTTATAACACGTATCTATACGATTGATCGCTAACAGAACATTGTTTCTGCATTTTTCTTAAAATTCCGTGCCTCAAAAGGTACTAAAGGAAGCATAATGATAAGACTTCGTTGTCTAATTTCTGATTCTTCAATAAAATCTATAATTGTGTCGTCTAATTTCAAATACCGCCAGATCCACTTTTCTTTAAAAAGGAGATTTTTTGTCTATGGTCTCGTCATACTTGAACTACATGTACCTAAATCTTTAGTTGCTTTCGAACTGCGCTAGATCAATAGATATTGAAAGGTAAAAACAGAACTTTATTTCAAAACCCGTTACATCCATGAGAAATAGTTTTCAAATGCCGCCACATCCGCATCGACCAATCAGAACAAAGCATTCATCGCAAAACTGTCATGGCGATTCCAGTTAGTTAAGTTGTATTCGTACTGTGTTTTTTTTAAGTTTATTCTAGTAAATAATGGCAGATTTAACTTATAATATTAAACAAGTCCCTTTCGACAAAGCTAGGAAACGTTCTATAAACAAAATAAACTTGAAAACTATGAACATTTAAATTTATATAATATATACAAATGAATAAAAAACAATTAAAATCTTTTTTTTTTGATTTTGTCCTTTGAACAAAATATTTTGTTCTACATCTTCAAAGTTCAATTCCAGATATATGTTTTAGCTTAAAGTTGGTGACAAAATCAGCTAGATCCTATGCTTTTTTTTCATAACCCGCTAGATCCAAAACTGAATATCAAAGTCAGCTACATCCAATTTTTTGGCACAAAATATGTATATTTTACTTCGAAAACGAATGAATTTAAAATCAATATGGTGTTTGCTATACTTATCAAATATTGCTTTAAATTTTGACAACTATATTATTCATGTAATATTAATAATATAAAAAAGCACATACTGTAAAAATTACATTTTTGGATCTAACTGAATTTGAAATTAGACGCCACAATTAATTGTCTGTCCGTTAGTACGCTTTAAACTCGAGATCCACTGATTCGATTTACATGTATTTTCGAAATGAAATTCTTAACTCGCGAGCAACTCAGAATTTTCTGTCACAGAAGTTGGCTACGAATAGTTTGGGATCTCTCAGAGACAAAGCGCAAGATGTCTATTGTTTTCTCTTCCTTTCGTTCTCTTCTCAATTTCTTTCGATTTTGACGCACCAAACATGTTGCTACGTGGAGATACTAACAAAAAAAAGTTTGTCTTTATAAAAGTTTTTTTTATAATATTTTATTTTCAAATTTTAATTACGCCTTTTGGCCAACATAATGTATTTTAAATAACGTCATACAGTTTACTGTATTCTACTTGTCATACCCTGTCATTTGATACCCATATCAAGAGGGTTGTAAAGAAATGGATGATCCGCCATTTTACATCGGCCGCCATTTTCGATTTGGAATGAAGTCGATTATATTCTTCGATAAGTAGAATATAATCAGTAGTGTGTAATATCCTTTCATTTGATACCCATGTGGAGGACATTGCAAAGAAGAAGGTAATTCGCTATTTTGTGGTGGCGGCCATATTTGATCTACCATAATATTCAATGTACAATATTGTATCTTCTTCAGAACTAAAGATGTGTGCAAAAAACAACGGGACGTGAGTCAAATTAAACTTGTAAGATTCTATTACAAACCCATAGACATACTTCGGGACAGGTGAAACTAAATAAAAGCTTGTAAAAAAAACTTGGAACGTGTCGCGGGACACGTGTTTGGAATGAAGTCCCTTTCGTATGCAGGGTTGGCATAATTAATACTCATACATAATATACATACACACACACATATGTAAAACGCGTCACGAAAACCGTCTTACGCTTTTTCGTGACGCGTTACATTTGTTCTCGGCTAGGTCCCGTCGCCAACCCGCGATAAGGAACTTCGTTCCAAAGCACCCGGTATAATCTAAAAACACCCGGTATCACCATATTCCAGTATACATTATACGTCTTACGGTTTTTCGTGACACGTTACATTTTTTCTCGGCTAGGTCCCCTCGCCAAGCCGCGATAAGGAACTTCGTTCCAAAAGTTTACAAGTCAAGTTACCAACTCGCGCAAAGCCGGACCGGGCTGCTAGTTAATGATAATCTTATCCACTTATTCCCGTATCTACATTTGTATATAAAAAGCCGAGAGCATATCTGCATTACAATTGGAATAAATAATTCAATTGAAATAGAATAAAACATAATACAACGACGTCACGTTAAATTGTTAGTATCGGTGGAACGCACCTATCCATACGTTTTTAGTGTATTTGCCATATGGCAACATACACTATTGGCATCGGTCGGATGGCGGGACCTAGAGGTCGTACCAAAATTTCTCGACGTTTCATAACCTCCTAAACACTTTGGCACCATTTTTAAAAATGTTTATATATATATATATATATATATATTTATATATATATATGTGTGCGCGCAATAACTTTCGAAAGAGTTAATTGAAATCCATCACCGCAAGAAGCCTATTTAAAATGGGCGTAATCGGGGCATTTTAAGGGTAGTTTTTAGGGGTTGAAAAATGTTTTTGGGCCCCAAAATATCGAAAAAATTCTCAGAATCGTTTCAAAATTGACATTTAACCCTTTAGTAGTATTTAAAAAGTGTCCCTAAAATTTTAATAGAATCGGCCCGACAGGACCGGATTTACAAATTTTATGAAAACACTAGTTTGCAGATAGTGAATTATTTACTGAAAGTTGCATATAATTTGGTATAGAGGTTCGATTGATAATAATATTGCAATTAAGAAAAAAAATATTATTTTAAGGGGTGTATTAAGGAGTTAAATTTTTTATTTTGCCCAAAAACCAACTTAAGTTCGCATAATAAAGCCACACTGCCTGTATAAGCAAATACACTATATTGTCGGCAGGGTTTTGGCACTGCGACCCGAGTTTTTTTAATTAAGTAAGCATATTATTAATTACGATCTATTCCACATATCTTTCAATTCAAAAGTGTACATACATACCGTCAACACTTATATCAATGTGTAGAGTATGACCGCAGTCTTTTATTATGCAGATCTTTATGTATATAAAATAAATAACACGCGGACTAAGTCACTGCAACAGTAGATCATAGCTTCATAGGTGTTATTGTGTACTAAATGAAGAAGAATATACAGAACGCCACGAAAAAATTATACAGGAATACACCGATTAATGAGGTCGCCCGCTAAATTAAAATTCGCGTCTCTGATATATTTTTATAAATAACTAGCGGCCCAGTCTGGCTTCGCCCGGGTGTAAATGCAATATATAGGATATAAAAGATGAGAATCATTATCATTAAATTCTCAACGTGTATTGAATTTGCGCGAATTCAATCGCTTTTATTTGTGAATGTTCAAAAAAAAAATCTTATTTCCCAAAAAGAAATTTAAAAAATTCTGTTGATCCGATAGCTACCAAACTTCACAAGATCTAAAGATTGTCTGAAAATTTCATCAAAAATGGTCTACCCGTTTGGAGTCCATAGATTACATATACATCGTCTTTTATCTATATACAGATTATTAAAATGTAAAAAGTGGTTATTGTGACATAACGATAATAGTTGGACATATAGTATCGCGAAGTTTTTTTGTAGTTATTGATATGTTCTTTAATATTGTAGAACATACTGTTGTTCTATCATCAATAGTTCCCGCAGCGCATGCGACGAAAGATGTTTTATGGCATTTTTTTACACCTTGGGTTACGTTACTAAAGTTTTAGTAAGGATCCCTAATATTTTCTAGCAATAAATATAGCCTATGTTACTCAGGGTGAATGTAGCTTTCTAATGGTGAAAGATGTTTTTAAATCGGCACAGTAGTTTTTGAGTTTATTCATTACAAACATACACACAAAAATACAAATCTTTCCTCTTTATAATATTAGTATGATATAAAGCTGTTATTAATATTGTGTTTCAAATAAGAGAATTTATAAGTTTTACTTCTGTAACATGTTCCGCAACTTATGCCTTTTTATTGGAATTATTTTTAGGGGTCTAACGAAAATGGGAATAAAAAATAAATTTTCTTCGTTTTCGAATATGTGTTTCGGAGACGGTTTATTTTTTAGAAACACCTTGTATATATAATAAATAATGCGAGACTCGTCTCGTCCTTTTTCATATACTGTGAATAAGGGAGTGTCACGGTGTTACAGTACGTTTTTATTCAATGACAATGTGGGATAAAAAAAGTATTTAAATTTTAATCATGATTATTCGTTCAAACATCGTACATATCATACTGTACATAACTTCATAACATAACATACATACTGTTTCACTGGACGACCCACCGATGTTTTAATGTACAGACGATCTTTTTATAAACTTTCGCATTTTATCATTCCAGAGAGAGATTGTAGATTATAGACGCTCAACAGCTGAGGTTCAGCGTATTTACCATTCCAGCCTACTAGCGGGGAATGATACTAATTTCGGTCAAAATTCACTTTCAACATTTTACAATATTTTTCGTTTTGTAGCCTCCTGTATCCAAAAAACATATTTTTAAACATTGTCTGTGTGTCTGTATGTCTGTGTATACGATACGGGTCAAACGGATGAGCGGATTGAAACCAAATTTTCGAAGGAAATTTAATAGAAAATCTGAAAAGCCCTATTGTTTTTGTGAAACAATGTTGTTTTTTGTATAATAATAATAATAATTTATTCCACCAAAATATTGATGGAATTAACCTATCCAACTTGGCTAGGCCAGTGCCATAATGATGGTATAGTTTTTATAACGGTTTACTAGAAACTTTTTTTTCTGAGCTTCGTAGTTTCGGAAATATTTTGAAAATAAAAGAGCACATGTTCTTTAGTTCTGAAGATCTGTCAAAACTAAATTAGGTAACTTGGTAAGCATGCTTTTGTTAATTTTTACATGTAATATTATGTAATCATGAAAATGAATAGCAAATTTCATAATATTTATTTCCTTTATTTCTAAAGGTGCGCTTACACGGGCAACTAAAATTGCTCAATTCCGGGCAATAGTGGTCAACTATGTACAACAGCAATTCTCGGCGATGGCTACACGTAGCAATTGTTGCTAAAGATACCGCCACACCATATCACGCGATATGGAGCAACTTTGAAAAACTAGGCAATACAAGGCAATCATTCATACACTATAGCAATTCAGTTGAACTGTCGCTGGCTATGGACGAGGTTTTACTGGCAGCGGCGTGTAGTGCTTTTATTATAATAAGTTTAAAACGAAAAAAAAAGAAAA
This sequence comes from Venustoraphidia nigricollis, assembly GCA_034508555.1. Lineage (NCBI taxonomy): Eukaryota > Metazoa > Arthropoda > Insecta > Raphidioptera > Raphidiidae > Venustoraphidia > Venustoraphidia nigricollis. The sequence continues at coordinate 2,095,402 of JAVRKA010000020.1, forward strand.
GGAATAGACAGATTTAGGTGCGAACGTATCTAGCACTGTACAATAGAAGCAAAGAAAATGAAATGACAGCGGCGCATCTCATCCCTGTTACCACACGAAAGTGAAACCATGGATACGTATACGTATAGAAGGAAAATTGACTAAAATTTCCAAACCGTGTGGAATTTGGCAATTCATGTCGGCTACTTCGGGCAATAAGGAATATATGAAGCAATTAGAAGCAATATTGCCGGAACAATTGTCGCATTTTATTGAAATTGCTTCAGATTGATCCATTAATTGCTCCATTCTGTTGCCGGGCAATTATTGCTCAAAAAATTGCTCGTGTAAAGGCACCTTAAGACACGTTTCCAAAAATTTTCAGTTCGTCGAATTTCGACGGGATCAGTCTAGTAGCTATAACTTATAATACACATATGGACACGTGTGGTTTGTTGCACGGCTGAAGTCAGGGACAAATTAGTATAAAGAAATGCCATTGGCAAAAAGAGATACTTTTATAATCAGCTATGTTCAAAGAAAAAGCTACTTTAATGAAATTACTGTACACTACTATATAATTATAATGTTGTACACATAGGTATAATTATGTATGTAGAAATGCATAAATAGAATTTAATTTATTCCTAGGTATTCGGCATTGTCACCTTATCAAATGCCCTTATAATATACAGGTATATAAAACTATATACAAGGTGATACGCTTGCAAGGGTCATATCATTACAAAAAAAAACCCGGGTCGCAGTGCCAAAACCCTGCCGACAATATAGTGTATTTACTAATATAGGCAGTGTGGCTTTATTATGCGAGCTTAAGTTGGTTTTTTGGGCAAAATAAAAAATTTGACTCCTTAATACACCCCTTAAAAGAACATTTTTTTCTCAGTTGCAATATTATTATCAATCGAACCTCTAAACTAAATTATATACACCTTTCAGCAAATAATTCACTATCTGCAAACTAGTGTTTTCATAAAATTTGTAAATCCGGTCCTGTCGAGCCGATTTTATTAAAATTTTAGGAGCATTTTTTAATTGCTATTAAAGGGTTAAATTTCAATTTTGAAACGATTCTGAGAATTTTTTAGGCATTTTTGGGCTCAAAAACTTTTTTCAACCCCTAAAAACTACCCTTAGAATGGTCCGATTGGGTCCATTTTAAATAGGGTTCTTGCGGTGGTGGATTCCAACATGTGGGCAAAATTTCGTAAAAATCAATTAACTCTTTCGAAAGTTATAGCGCACACACATATATATATATATATATATATATATATATATATATATATATATATATATACATATATATATAAACATTTTTAAAAATGGTGCCAAAGTGTTTAGAAGGTTATGAAACGTCGAGAAATTTTGGTCCGACCCCTAGGTCCCGCCATCCGACCAACGCCAATAGTGTATGTTGCCTATGGCAAATACACTAAAAAGTTCAATATTTTGTTTTAATTTTATTTAAACAATTGTAATTTAATTTTATGTTTGAAAATTGAAAAGGACCAAAACTGTTGGTAGAGTCAATATTATTAATTAAAAAAAAAAAGTTCAAAAAAAAATAATTAAAATAGGATTTTTTGTAAAGAAGGTATTTTGACGAGGTAGTGACATTATATTACAACGAGCACAGTAAGTTTTAACTGAAAAATTCCTTTAATAACCGATTGAGTGTCAAGTCGAAAAATTATTGGGAAGAATCAGCTTATATTTTAGCAAACAGACCGCTCAGGACTTAATAGTTAAAAAAACAGGCTTAAATAGCAAACCCATTTAAAAAGTAAAAAATAATTTTTAATTATTATGATTTTGTTTAAACAAATCTTAATAATTAAAAATTATTTTTTACTTTTTAAATGGGTTTGCTATTTAAGCGTGTCTTTTAGTTTTTTTAAACTACATTATTTGTTTTTTAATTTTTTTGTCTTATTTTTTTGTGCGGATAATCCTGGTCATGACATTAGGACAACGTTATCAAATGATTCTATTTCATTGTCATTCATTCTATGATGATTCTGGTCTGGACATTAGGACAAAGTTATCAAATTATTGGATTGTCACCAGTCCTTAATACGTGTGCAAATTTTTTAACAATCGGATGCCCTAAAGTTGGTGAAAATTACGTTGAAAGATTCCGTCATATACAGGCTAATAAAAGCGTGTTAAAAAGTACATATCTATGATTAAAACAAGTCCTAGGACTCCTAGGGTGTAAATGATTTGAGGACTTGATTTAGAGGTTCTGTATACGAATAATATTGTAAGTATGTATGTTTTTCTACTGGACCAAGAAGCTGGTTATTTAAATTGGTGAATGACTTTGCATCTCTCTAGCTTTTTTTTATAAATATGCTAATAAGATCAGAATTAGTATAATGTCACAGTTGGTGTCAAGGCTTCAAACTACTGTCTCTGCATTCTAAGCACAGATATTGTTTCTAAACAGATCCATCCTTTAATCAATAAGTTTCGATAAATTTGACTGGGTGTTCAACAACTAAAAAGAAAAACTTAAACATTTATTAGCTTGACTTGTATGCTGTATGTAAAAGAATCTTCCAACTCGATTTTCACCCTCTCCGAAATGTTTGACGCGAAACTTCGTCTTCGTATGATATTTTGATGACAGTACAACATTCTGATATTTTGGCGACAATAATATTTATATAATTATGTATACAAGTTACAAAATGGCAATAAAAATGACAATTGGTTGTGTGACGGTGCTGATGGTGTGAAAACGTGTCTCCAGTCGTTTCAAATTTAGAAGAATGTAATGAATAAAAATTGGAAAATAAAATGTATAGTATCAAAAATACGTTTAGCTATATCAAAATTATCAACGCAATAAAAAGTAGAAAATACATTTCTTTTTCTTTTACAACCTTGACAAGTGTGGGGCGCTCGATGATTTAAATGAATTATAAAGTGAGTGCTCCACGCTGATTGACGTTATAGTAGAGCAAGAAATTTATTTTTTACTTTTTAGTGCGTTGATATAAGCGTGCTATTAGATTTTTTTGAAATTATTTTTTTTGTAGTGTCTATTGTTTGCTAAACGGCAGTAAGTTGTATTTAACGCAACGACAACCGTAACGTTTTCTGTCCCCTTTTATATTAGAATTTGTTGCGATGACTTTTGTACCTTCTCGGGCGACATTTCTCAAGGCGTCGCACCGCCACGAAACCAACTTGTCGCCGTAACCATTTAAACCAGAAGCGTAGCGCGCCTTGGCGGGGCCCCGTATAAAAATTTGTTTGGGGGCCCTTCCCCCGTTGAAGTAAATGACATAAACGGGGAAATCCCGCAGCCCGCGATAACCGATGTAGGGTGTTGCCAACTTTTGAACGCACTCTTTACGCAGGAAAAAAAGAAATTGCTTTTTTTGAAATGTCATTTCTGAAATAAAAAAAAATTGGGAAGTTTTTATTAATTTTTGCTTACGCACATTGGGGGCCCCCGTGGCCCGGGGGCCCCGTATAATTGATACGGCAGATACGGCGGTAGCTACGCCCCTGATTTAAACGCTCTTATTTTCCTATAATAAAAACCCTTGAGTGACCAACCAACAAATGTACATTTTTTTTAAACATTTCTGAAGAAACTTTATTCGACATTTTTGGTTTTTGATGGTTTTTATACCTACATACCAGCAGTCCTTGCTAGGGAATGCTCATTTAAAATTAAAATATAGCCTTATTGTTTGAAATATTGATTCAAATTTCGAAAAAAAATCACGGAATCGTATTTACTGGCGTTGGAAACCTTCAAATGAATAATTTCTTGAAAATTAAACAGGAACTTATTTTTTATCAGTGTAAGAAAATAGAGAAATCGAATTTCAGAGCGATAGAACAATAGTAGGGGAAGGTACTTTAAAATGAGATACTTAGGTAAAATGGGATACCCTATTTATTTTTAAATATACCCAATGCCATTTTTTGTAAAATTCACGAAATACACCTCACTTGATAAGCATTCATCTGTAGCACTTTCAGTACGATAGTGTTACAAGTGTCAAATTTAAGCCAGTTTGTAAGTTTTCAACAGTTTTGTTATAAGAATACTGATATGATAACGTAAGCATTTTGCCTAATTGAGTAATGAGATTATGACGGCGATATTTTTGCCAGTTTTAGTGTCAAAATGTGTCACCTTGTATATAAAATTTCCGCGCCAATTTTGTAGGTTATAAATAGTGCATGCTGTTTTTGACACAATGTAGATACGTTGATAAAATGGGATATGGAGTATATTGCTAAAACGGGATGTATCCCATTTTAGAAATACCAAATTTAATTTTGTTTCCTCTAGGAAATCAAAAGCTGTCGGCAATTAAATATGGACCAATTATTCCGATAAATATTTTTGAGTAGAAAATATTTATTACGTACACTAAACGCAATCCCATTTTAGCGACATAATGAATCCCGTTTTAAACACACTGTGTTGCTAAAATGGGAAATAACCATGTGACAAAGAAAAACATTTTTTTTTTAATTTGTAGTCTTTATATCATTTTTGTATTTTTTTTTAAATCAAGTTATGTCAAAACTGTCAGGTATTAAATTTGCAGTAATTAACTGTCTGTAATTATTTTTTCAGAGCTTGTAATACCTTAAGTATCCCATTTTAGAGTACCTTCCTCTACGTATATTAACAATTAATTGATAAATATGCTAGAAGCACTCATCTACCTACAAAAACATATAATTCTTGTAAATAATAAACTATACAATACTAGTAACTATTAACACACGTTTCTACGAGAAAATAGTATTTGTACAATAGTTTGTTCTTTTGTTTCCAACACACCCACCGGTCCCTACATATGTTACATAATGGTTCAGTAAAATATATATCCATAATAATATTAAATTATTTATACACAGAAAAGCATGAATAGTTTAAGGCAAAGCATAAGTGAAGTCGTGACGTTCGGATCATTATAAAATTATTAATATATAGCGTGATATCAATTGAAGAAATACCACAAATATTATAATACGAATTGTGTTGGCACTGCAGTGCAGCCAACTTTAACAAGCAGCATTACCAACTATACAATGTTTCAAAAACACCGAAAAACAAAACTCAAATTTCACGGTATGTATTTATTTTTCATGTTATACTTCTTTTGGCGCATTGAGGGTAATTTTTGGAACGAAGTTTCTTATCGCGGGTTGGCGAGGGGACCTAGCCGAGAAAAAATGTAACATGTCACGAAAAACCGTAAGACAAAAAATGTAATGTGTCACGAAAAACCGTAAGACGTATAATGTATACTGGTATACGGTGATACCGGGTGTTTCTAGATTATACCGGATGTTTTTAGATTATACCGGGTGTTTTTAGATTATACCAGGTGTTTATAGATTATACCGGGTGTTTTTAGATTATACCGGGTGTTTTTAGATTATACCGGGTGTTTTTAGATTATACCGGGTGTTTTTAAATTAAACCGGGTGTTTTTAGATTATACTGGGTGTTTTTAGATTATACCGGGTGTTTTCAGATTATACCGGGTGTTTTTAGATTATACCGGGTGTTTTTAGATTATATAAAACGCGTTACGAAAAACGTCTTATACGAAAGGGACTTCGTTCCAAACGCGTGTCGCGCGACACGTTTCAAGTTTTTTTCTGTTACGGGAGTTGCCCACGCAGCATACATAAAACTGACTCTTCGATGCAATATGTTTTACTTTATATTCATAGATCGCACGTCTCATTTCTCTGTTACAACTTACTAATCGAGTTGTTCATCTATTATCCAAAGTGAATAAGTGCTACTCAAAGTGAATAGGCTAATTTTTAAATATATTTATCATCTCCCTAATGATCCTATTTTATTTTATCAATGTACGATATATTGTTTCCCGTCATAACCGATATTTATGCGCGCGATTTTGCGAGTAAAAGGGAAGAATTTCGAACAGTCAATCGCGATCGACGAGTTGCTTTAAAGCTTTACCAAGGACTGGTTAATTTGAAGATAGTAGTCAAGACGTAAGGGTTAATTGCCAAGAGAGCCTTATTTATATTAAGTAATAAAAATTATATAATTTATAACCGTGTGTCATATAAAACAAAGAATTGTAGCACATAGCTTGCAGGAATAAAGTTAGTGATCGATGTACGCCTGGAGCAAATCATACGTATTTACTATACAGGGTGGTGAATTGGTTACGTGCAAATAGGGATTTTATAGGTAAAAACACACATTTGCAATTTCCTGCCATCCTGATTTTTTAGAGCATTTTTGCTTAAAAATGAGCAGGGTTAAATTATCTAAATGACGAAAATAATTTTTATACAGCGCGCTTACCAAAAAATAATAACTTTAACATTTTTATTATTATTACTACTAGAAATTTTTATTATCGATAAATGAGTGTTTTTAAGATTCCGTACCTCAAAAAGAAAAGGAATCCTTATAGGATCACCTTGTTATCCGTCTGTCTGACAAGACCATTTTTCTCAGGAAGTTGAAATTAATGTCAAATACTCAGGTCTGCAATCACTTGCAGCTGTGAAAAAATCGAACTTCTAAGTCAACGCAATCAAAAGATACGGCCGTTTATACCCCATATTTTGACACTCGCAAGGAAATCATAATCAAAGCCTTAAGGTACTTCCCATTGAACTAGAATCTTGTTTGGCACGAAGGAATGTCTCTTAGCACACATAAAGGAAAAAACCTCGAGTCCTCTTAAAGCCAATTCAGACTAGCCGTTCACGGTTACGATTCACCGGTCCGGTTCGGTTTTCGATTAATATAGGCTGCTCACACTATCCCGATTCGGTTCTGCGATTATTCTCGGTGCGCATGCGCAATTTCGAAATATGATTTGACGTTTGATGTGTAGTTAAACGTCAACAAAAACAGCTGACTAGTCACGTGACTCCAGCAAGCGTTCTCATTGGCTACGGTTGCGAACGGTCCGGTTGAAATTAGAGCTGAACCTAAACGCTCGAACCGAATCGCAATCGGGAACCACTGCGCCCTGATTGGTCGAGCTCCCAACCGGACCGGTGAATCATAACCGAGAACGGCTAGTCTGAATTGGCTTTTATGCTGGTTAGTCAACGGAAAATATTAATAGTGTCAAAAATTTAAAAATAATTCTGATTGATCTATGACTGTCACAAAGTGGGGATGAAGGAGAAGTTGAAAATACATTAATTGATTATTCCCAACAGGTTGAAAATACATGTGTTCTATTGGATCTTTAATTTTCTGAGCTGTTCCGATGAAACCTGATTCATATACACAACAAAAAAAAAACATTCAGAATTATTTTTTATACTTAATAATATAAAAAAATAATAATAAACAACGATGACATATGTGGACAAAAAGCTTTAAAAAATCGTTATATAAATTGGCTGGCATACTATCGAAAGAAAATGGTTTGCGTGTTAAATATAGGTATAGACAAATTGAAAAAGTATATTTTTTATGACAAAAATGAACTTCATTGCTGACAATGTTCATACGAGCGAAGGCGCGGGAAAAATAGCTGTCAATTTCAATTCAACACACTGTATGGTATATCTGCATACTTATTATATATATGTAAGGTTGTTATGCATTATTAGCCACGATTCAAGTTACGGTAGTAAAAAACGCATTATTTACAAACTTACGACGGCATATAAATATGCTTTTAATACATTTCTGTACCGCATTTCACAAAATGCACAGCCTGGCGGATTTCATTGAAAATGCACGTTTCAAGCCCCTGCGACGCTTAATTTCGTTAAATATTTATAAATCAAAATATAAATAAATCAAATCGTAACTTTGTCTGTAATTGTAAGTTCTTTTTTATGAAATTTCGACTTAGATACTTAGTACAGTTTATTCATTTATGATGTGTAAATCATCATACATCTTACGCTAGAACGAATTCGTAAGATCTTACACGTGAGACGCCGGGAGTATAGCATAGCGTGTGCTGACATCTGATGTGACATGGGAGCACGGTAGTGCCTAGGCTTGCCAACTTTAAAATACAAATTTGCAGGAAATAATGATTTCAAATGCGGAACAAGGGTTTAAAAAGCGGGATCCGACTAATTTTACTTAGAATACAAAAAAACGTGAAATTTTCTTTACAAATCAGGATGAGAAGTAAAATAAAACACTTTAATGTTAGATTAATAATAGTCAATATTTACTAAAAAAAAAACAGTTATAGTGTAATTTAGATTTTATAATGAAAACTATAAATTACTTTTTAAATGAGCATTTTTCTTGACATTTGGCACTTTTAAGGATTTTTTTATTTTTAAGTACAAAATTGTAAAAAGCTTTGCATGGATAAGAAAAATTTACGTTAACTTGTAGCTCTGACTTTACAGAATCCACATAAAGACGATTTCGCGCGTCAGTCCAGGCATTATTACAAAGTGAGAAGACCTCTGCTGCTGCATTAGAACACGGAATAGATGCAATGTATTTAGCGTCCTCCGAAAAGCGGGATATTTAGCGTCCCGCACACACCCTGAGCGGGACGTCTCGTTAAGGATATCAGAAACGGGACGTCCCGCGTGTAACGGGACGGTTGGCAACCCTAGTAGTGCCCCCTCAAAGACGAGCCAAAGGAAGCGAGGCACTATCTCCCTTTTCTGGAAGTGTTTTGTCGTATTTGAACCTTTATAACTTCGGTCTGGATAATGCTAGAAAGCTAACATTTTCAGGATAAGATGTCCTTAGCAGACTTCACTCTTAAAAAGTTTTGAAATCTCTAGCAGTGCCTAGCCCCTAGCTGAGCTGCGATTTGTACTGCGCGTCATGATCTACGGGGCTGTCCAAAGTCCAAAATATATACTTTGGACAGGCTTCGTAGACTAACGCGCAGTACAAATCAGAACACAGCTGGGGGTTTGACTCTACTAGAGATCTCACAACTTTTTAACAGGAAAGCATTATCAACTTGTGAGTCTTGGCAACCAGCTTCACATGAGATGTTTTTGGTAAGATAATTAATATGAGCTTCTAAACTCTAAAGGCCATTGATAAAATTAAACTAAGATCAGAATCACTCCCAAAACTAACCATGTTTTAAAGTATACCGGAAGCATAGGTATGGATTAGATACAGAAGATTTGAGAAAAATTGCATACGACGATTTTGAGACTCGTATCCAGGATTTATGCTGTTAATTTTTTCTTTTAAAAAGGCTTTTTTCAGAAGCCTTTTTGAATGAAAAAATTAACAGAATACATCCTTACGTTGACGCAAACTACGAAATAGCACCATTAATGCAATAATATAATTTTCATTAATTACTTGTATTTTCTGTATTATTTCCTGTACAGTCAAGCGTCTATAATCTCCATTCATCGTCTAATCCTGGAATGCGAATAGAAGTAACGCGAATTTAAATTTCAATAGTTTAGCTATTAAAATGAGACAATAATAGTACTTACTATTACACAAATGCTTTCTAACCTACAAATCAAAGAATACTATGCAAGTTTGATGTATAATGTATATTACGACCCATACAAGTATAGCGTAATGTACAGTTTGTTCAGAAGAAACAGCTTTTACGATGCACAGAGCGTCAGTAACATATATCTGCCAGTTAGTTATCTACAAATCTGGGCTATTAGTAGTTGTATGTTTTTAGTGTATTTGCCATATGGCAACATACACTATTGGCATCGGTCGGATGGCGGGACCTAGGGGTCAGACCAAAATTTCTCGACGTTTCATAACCTCCTAAACACTTTGGCACCATTTTTGAAAATGTTTATATATATATGTATATATATATATATATATATATATATATATATATATATATATATATATATATATATATATATATATATATATATATATATATATATATATATATATATATATGTATATATAGGTATATATGTGTACGGGCAATAACTTTCGAAGGAGTTAATTCATTTTAACGAAATTTGGCACACATGTTGGAATCCATCATCGCACGAAGCCTATTTAAAATGGGCCTAATCGGGCCATTTTAAGGGTAGTTTTTAGGAGTTGAAAAATGTTTTTGGGCCCTAAAATACCGAAAAAATTCTCCGAATCGTTTCAAAATTGAAATTTAACCCTCTGGCAGTAATTAAAATGTGTCCCTAAAATTTTAATAAAATCGACCTTACAGGACCGGATTTAAAAATTTTAAGAAAGACTAGTTTGCAGATAGTGAATTATTTACTGAAAGGTGTATCTAACTTGGTATAGAGGTTCGATTGATAATAATATTGCAATTAAAAAAACAAATGTTATTTTAAGGGGTGTATTAAGGAGTAAAATTTTTTATTTTGCCCAAAAACCAACTTAAGTTTGCATAATAAAGCCACACTGCCTGTATAAGCAAATACACTATATTGTCGGCAGGGTTTTGGCACTGCGACCCGGGTTTTTTTTCAATATAAAGTCAGTGGTGAATTTTCGTTTTTGAGCTGCATCTAAAAACTAAAATTTTAATTCGCCATAGTTCTGTTTTCAATGAAAATTTCAAAAAACGTCTACAATTGCATAGTTCTCTATACAAAATTCAAACTTCTAACTCATTGCATTGAAAGATAAATCACTCATTAAAAGATATAGAGTCTGCACTTCTCGTTGACCTAGAATATTGAACTTTGGCACTAAGGAAAGTCTTAGCACAAATACAGAAAAAAATCCGAAAATCATAATTTCCAATTACATATGGAATTATCACGTGACACACTCATTTTTTAAAAAAGTTTGTTAACAATCAATGGTGCGGAACCTTCAGTGCTTGAGTTCTATGCTCGCAAAGTTCGTCTTTGTTACTCAGAACGTAGGAAAAAAATTGGAAAGATTTTGAACACACTGCACACAGTAATGTGTTAGGTCAATGGTTCCCAACCGGTGGGTCGCGAATTATCAAAAATCATCGAATAAACCATCAGAAAAGATAAGAAAAATCGAAACAAATCGAATTGTGTTTTGATTGTTTTCTTGGTTCTTGATTTTTGGCATTTGGGCCAGACAACAGTTTCACTACATCCCTCCCATTTTTTTTTTACTCCACCATGGACCGTGGAGGTATTCCGATAAGGAAAGATGGGTCGCCAGCTGAAAAAGGTTGGGAGCCACTGTGTTAGGTGACTACATTGTGTGTGATTTTACAGCTATCGGGCAAGTCAATCACCAAACACAATTGTTCAGGCAGTTTTCAATTAGACGAGGCGTAAAGTGGCAAAAGTCACGTTCATGGCGAACGGGTTCGTTCATAGTGCATACACTGTTGTTCTGTTGACTATTAGTGCTGTTGATGCAACCGAACAACAATCAACACAACACATGCAACACGAGGCATAGCCATAGATCGTCGAGATGATGTCGTTTACATAGCTCGTCTGTTATAAACCTCCATTTTCCAGGCTCTAGAACTGGTAAAGATATCAATTGGATTTTTAAATCATTGAATAGTAATTTATGTATCTAGGCTGTAATGACGTTTATTATGTATGATACGTGAAAACGACCGTCAGTGAATCGTATCAGTACGTTTATAGGTATCATATTTTTTGCACACACCCCCTATAAAATGTCTGCAGATTTTCACTTTATTTTCAGTACATTTTAAACATTTTTGACACTTAACAGTGTTGGATCACTTTCTCACAGTTTGTGCTGAGACCCAGCGGTAAGAGGCGAGGTAGGCAAAAGACATATTGTGGGTGTGACCTTCTTTAGCTCTGTCTCGCTCAAATCATCCTCACGTTTCAATTTTTGGCTGGTGCCACAGGACGAGGCTAAAAGATGCTATTGCAAAGGTACCGCTGTCAACTGATTACCCTAATTTTTGGAAATATTTTGAAGATTTAAAAAACTTTTCCGAAAAAGGAAGACTCACTTTAGGTTTGTGATGGAACAATTTTGTGAAATAAGTACGAATAAGGTCGTAGTGTGACATTGAAAACGTGTGTTTGTTTGGCACAATAAATGCCATCTTTTTCTATAGTAAATCGTACATAAATTACAAATGTAGTCCATTAGAGACCTATATTTGTCCTTTATCTTCCTTACAGACAAAGAATTTTTGCAGAAACTGGTTCAGAACTACACAGATATCGTATATAATCAGTGTTAATTATCCAATTTTTAATTGAATTTATCTCGGATTATATACGGTCGATCGACTTCAAATTTTCAGGGTAATTGTATTATCATGTCCGTAATAAGTATACAAAAATTAAGAATTTTCTAACGGTGTGCCTTAACCACGACAACTGCCTTAAACGGCTAAGGGTTGTAATGAAAGGTTCTAGTCGTCTAGTATATATTATATACTCGTATATAGAGTTTCCAGATGGCAGAAAATGCATTGATTAATGATTTCGTGCATTCCATTTCAGTGTGAGTCTGTTATGACTAACTGCATACTGTAGAATTTTCGTTATCTGTGCGCGCGCTACATTCGTTGCCTGCTAAAATTTTACCTTCAATACGCCAAAAAAGTATAACTTCAAAAAATAAGATTCAGGCAAGTTCTTTACTCTTTTATGGAAACTTTGTACATACATAAACTCGACTAAAGTAAATAGAAAGGCGCAAGATCTTCTTAAACTTGAAAAGATGTAGGAGGAATGTATACAGCAATTGCAAACACAGTAATGGGAGTGAACAAATATATACTTTAAATAAGGAAATTGTAGACAAATAGCTTAGAATATGCCAAGTTATTTACGGTGTTTAATTCATCTTAAACGGGGTGCTTCACACTTACAATTAGTGAGCCGCGAATTTATGGAACTGTGCGATACGAAGGTTTTACAGTGGGGTTACGCTTTTCGATCTCCGTTAAGGCTGTCGGAACGCTCTGAATTTAAGTCCAAAAATAGAGCTTCGGCTGTCAACTGATTGTAGTCTTATTCGTCAACATTCTGCAAAAATTCTTTCTCTATAAGGAAAATAAAGGACAAATCTAGGTCTCTAATGGGCTACTTTTGTAATTTATGTACGATTTACTAGAAAAAAGTTGGCATTAATTGTGCTAAAAAAACACACGTTTTCAATGTCACACTACGACCTTATTCGTACTTATTTCACAAAACTGTTCCATCACAAACCTAAAGTGACTCTTCTTTTTTCGGAAAAGTTTTTTAAATCTTCAAAATATTTCCAAAAATTAGAGTAATCAATTGACAGCGGCACCCTTGCAATAACATTTTTTAGCCTCGTAGTTGGCACCAGCAAAAAATTGAAACGTGCAGATGATTTGAGCGAGACAGAGCTAAAGAAAGTCACACCCACAATATGTCTTTTGCCTACCTCGCCTCTTACCGCTGGGTCTCAGCACAAACTGTGTGAAAGTGATCCAACACTGTTAATAAGACGGTTTTCAATTATTTATTATCGCTTTCGCTTTTTCCGAATTTTCGGCTTGGTGGATAATACGCGTCACGGTTCTAAAAGGTTCTGCAAATGGAGGTTTACGCAGGTACAGTCGGTTGAAAAACTGTTAACTCGCGCTATATTATTATTTTTAATTTAAAAGTTCTAAAGATCTAATTCCTTGCATAAAGTCATCCAAAAAATTATTTTTCGTGCTTGTCTCTGCACAACTGCATTAGGCATCTTGATCAATTAACAATCAAAGAAACAACTTAACAATAGCGCATGTTCTGTGCCGGTAACTGGGAGGTGGTGGGAGTCTTCCTTTCTCACAAAACACGGCTCTAAAATATGCATTTATGACGCTGTTTGTGACTAACTTCAGAACCTTTTAGAACCGTAGCGAGTATTATACTCGACAACTGAGTTTATAGGAGAGGCGGGCTCCATATTTGTTTTATTTGTGAAGCCTAAATCTGTGCACACATCCTTAGTTTATCGGAAAAAGAAAATCAACTTGCTAATAAACCGAAGTGTTAAAATTTAGCACGAACAAACGGAAAAAATTAGTTCAGTGGTTGTATAGACAGAGTTTAAAAGACTTGTAGAAGCATGGAAATGGGTATTCTTTGTTTGAATCGAATTTGACCAAAAAAACGGGAAAGGGGAATTTCGTGAAAGTGAAAATACTCTTTTTAAAAAATAGTACTTAGTTTATGTATTTAGTTTGTAACGCATTATTTTATGATGAGTTATAACATTGCGTGTCAATAAAGAATAAATTAACGAGATTTAAGTCACACGAGTCATAAAAGCATTACAATCGAGATACATACTACATTATTTGCACGTACTAATTTTCACACCACAATATTTTTGATGGACTATTCAGCGCCTACTTTACTTCTCTGTCGCTCATATGGATTTAAATGGCAACGAGGATTGGTAAAATCGCATTACTTTTATTTTACTTTACACGCTAGGGCGAAAAAGGGTCATTTTACTGCTATATTGGCATAAGAAGCAGTTATTTTACAGACGGTCGTGCAAAAAATATATTATGGTCACCGTCGGGAAACTATCCAAACATTTAGACTCTTGCTCGTCGCCCTAGTCACTGCGCACGTTATTTTAAAAAAAGAGTAAAAATCTATGGTTTTAACTTTCACTCTAGATGTCACGCTTTGATATTTATATACTGCAGTTTAAACCGAGCTGGATAGAGTAGTGGTGACAGCAGTAGACTCGCATTCGGAAGGTCATGGTTTGAGTCCCGGCGAGGGCAAATGTGGCTGGGACTTTTTCCTACTGCCTCTCGCCGAGAAACGGTAATTCCTGTACCGGCCATCTTAATCGAGGTTTTCCATGGTTTCCCTCAATTAATTCCAGATAAATATCGAGCTGGTTCCTTATTTGAGGCCATGGCCGATTACCTATCAAACTCCTAGTTCAAAAATTACCTACCTTATCCTAATTTCCTATAATTCCTTCATTCGCCCATTGCTATTACATAAGTTGAAGTTTTAAACTGTAGAAAAATAACGGGACGTGTGGTAGATGGAAAATAGTAATGGTGCGAATGGCGTCTGTTATGACATAAAGTCGAGAAACGGACGTTAAACGCATTATTATTATTATTATTATTACTGCAGTTTAAAGTAAGATGTCACTGTTATGAGTAAGTACTGATTTCTGAGACAACCTGAACACAATATACCCAGCTCATGTGCATTTACAACAATCGTAGAAGTGTCAACATTGTTGTAAAACATGTTGTAAAATTTAACATAAGTTTATTAGTGAGAATATAAACAATAATCATAAATACAAAGACTTGGTGCAAAGTGTAATATTTGTGCATGCTCAAAAGCACATAACTTCAAATCAAACCGTGAAGAATTATTGATAATATTATAATAATAATGAGCTGTACGTATGAATTATTAAAATAAGATATTGTTGGGTAGGAAATATATAATACGACCGCCATAAAACTAATAGATTATTATTGCGGAAATATTCCAACGGTCATTTTGCCAGCACGAAATTATTTCAAACATTTTTCAGATATTAAAACTATAAGCTTTACGACATAAATAATAGTGACTATTTATAGAAGATTTGTAGACAAATTGTAAACGCTTTTAATGTCGTACTTACATTGTAAAAAACAAAATGGTTGCCATTATTTTTATTAACTTGCATCTCTGTCTATATCTATAGTTTCGTATTTAGTTTTCGAGTACAGTAAGACCTTGCTTAACGCTGCTCCGTTTAATGTTGTTTCAGTATTACGCGGTTTCTAAAAACAAGTTTAACTACTATACTGTCAATTATGGATCAGTTTATACAAAATGATTCAAATGTTGATAGAAGTTCAAAGACAAGACGAAGTGCCATTGATGCAGTACGTTGCTATCGACAACAGTTTGCTGAACGAAACAGAAAAAGTCAAACGATATTATATTGACTTCTTCACAAAAAACAAAATATGTCGAATGAAGGACCTTCCCCATCACAAACACATAGCTTCTTACTGGAACTTTTATTTGATTTTCATAAATGTTTTATGAACAAAGATTGATATTAGCAATAAATAAATCTATAATATAATAATATAATATAATCTATAACACATAGCTTCTTACTGGAACTTTTATTTGATTTTCATAAATGTTTTATGAACAAAGATTGATATTAGCAATAAATAAATCTATAATTAATGTAAAAAAAAGTATTTAACAATAAATGTTACAAAATTAAACAAAAAAAAACTAACAAATTTTCTTCTTCTCGGTATACTGTTTTACGTATGCCTATTATCTACGTATTAAGGAACGTATCTCCAGCGTTAAGCGGTATCTTACTGTATTTTATCTGCACTAATATTACATACAAACTTTTGTATGCTTGTCGCAAGTAAACCCAGATACTACAAAATTTATCTGAAAAATTCTTTCACTGTTTTAAAGCCTACTTTTTCTGAGTAACATACGTACAAAAAAGTCTACCGAGCAGTGAGCGAAAATTTAAAGCGAATCAGGAATTTCGCACGTGATTTAATATACGTTTGATGTGATTAATCATTAAATAGTTTTTTAATATTAATTTAAGTCATGTTTTTTGCGTTTTTAGTGTATTTGCCATATGGCAACATACACTATTGGCGTCGGTCGGATGGCGGGACCTAGGGGTCGGACCAAAATTTCTCGACGTTTCATAACCTCCTAAACACTTTGGCACCATTTTTAAAAATGTTTATATATATATGTATATATATATATATATATATATATATATATATATATATATATATATATATATATTTATATACGTATATATATATATATATATATATATATATATATATATATATATATATATATATATATATGTGTGTACGCGCGATAACTTTCGAAAGAGTTAATTGATTTCAACGAAATTTGGGCCACGTGTTGAAACCCATCACCGCAAGAAGCCTATTTAAAATGGGCCTAATCGGGCTATTTTAAGGGTAGTTTTTAGGGGTTGAAAACTGTTTTTGGGCCCCAAAATACCGAAAAAATTCTCCGAATCGTTTCAAAATTGAAATTTAACCCTCTGGTAGTGATTAAAAAGTGTCCCCACAATTTTAATAAAATCGGCCCGACAGGACCGGATTTACAAATTTTATGAAAACACTAGTTTGCAGATAGTGACTTATTTATTGAAGGGTGTATTTAATTCGGTGTAGACGTTAGATTGATAATAATATTACAATTAAGAAAAAAATGTTATTTTAAGGGGTGTATTAAGGGGTTAAATTTTTTATTTTGCCCAAAAACAAACTAAATTTCACATAATAAAAGTATAAAACCACACGGCCCTATACAAGCAAATACACTATATTGTCGGCAGGGTTTTGGCACTGCGACCCGGGTTTTTCTAATCTTACAAAGGTTATTTCAGTTTATTTCCTACAAAAGTATGAGTTGCCTAGTACTAGGCCGAGATGCCTTGGCAGTTGGCGATCTAAGAACAACAAAACAAAGTCGTCTTATTACATTTGCATTCTAAAAGAATATATGTGCATATAAACAAATAAATATTACGTGGGTTCATATAATAATAACGTATCTGACATAAATCGACACGTATATAACGCACGCATGCGCATTATAATAATCATTATTAAGCTGAGAAACGGTACATTACGTTTAAATTATATTCTGCACATGACTGCCACACCTGCCGATTAAATCTGAATAAAAATCATCAAAAAATAAATAACAGGTGTCGTTTCTGTCAATCAAAAAATGTTATGTGGGTGGGTTGATTTGCAACTGTCTAACTTGACGGTTCAAATCTAACTTTGTACTCCAATTTGTATTTGTCATACATAAATGTTACAAGATTCATTTCATTGTGACAATTATTTCATATTATACATTCGCAATGACAGCTTGCTGATAGCTTGCCCGTCTCTGTTAATGAAACAGTTTACTGTCGAATGCTGTTTTATCCACCTACATCGTTGATAAACACAGATGACGCTTCGGTACGGTGTATATGATTGAAATCTTATCACAAATTACTATTCTCTTTGTCAGTATAATTTATTTGCTAAGATTATTGAAATTATTTATGTTCTTGGTTATCATGCAAAGAATTGTTTTCATCACTTCGATAAATTGACATACTTGTTTTTTAGAAGCGACAATTTGCACTGCATTGATCGTCGGAAATATCCTACTCACTGAACCAGCATTATTTTTATGGCGATTTCTGACACGACTTTAAATACTTACACACAAAATTTGGTCCGAGCAAGGCCGGGTTCGCAGCTAGTTATTAATAATTCTAAAATGAACATATTCCCATCTATGATTGTTAGCAAAAAATTTTATCTTCCAGCTAAAATTATTAAATCTATAACCGTCTGTTGCCTGCATTAAATACCTGTTTATTTAACGGTCTGATATCTTTACACAAAAATTCAATAATTATCTCAATTTTTACTCGAAACCTAATTTAAATAAAAAGCGCAGTGCGCAAAATTGCATCTGTACAGATGCCTTTAAATGCACATGATGTGCCCCGTGGTACCTCTAATTACGATAATAATACACTAATTTTTGGTGCAACCGATCAAAATGAAACAAAAAATATTTATAAAATAAAAATTCAGATATAATGATAATTTATACAAATATTTGTAGCAAAATTGTGTCATGCAACTGGTAGAGCCCTGTAATAATTTAACGTTTATAAAGGGAACTAACTGCATCTTAATTTTGCATGGGGAGAAGGTGTACACACAAACGCAATAACACGTTTTGTTCTTTTCCTGTGTCCCTGATCAGTATGGACGGAAAACAGCTTCACGATTACAAAAGAAGCGTCTTAAGGTTCTCTATACAAGAGTGGAAGTTCTCAGTATCTATCTTTCCGTCTGTCACACGAGTATAAAACTCAGATGCAATTTAGAGGAAGTCCAATAAGACAGTTTAGTATTTGCCTGGATTTGATCCAAAGACTCACATATTCACATTTTAATAGTTAAAAAACAACTTTGTTTCTTGTCATAACATATGACTTGGCTAAATTACAAAAGCAGTCCATTAGAGATCTAGATTTGTTCTTTATCTTCCTTATTGAGAAAGAATTTTTGCAAGATATTCACTAATAAGTCTACAATCAGCTAACAGACGAAGCCATATTTTTGACTTAAATTCAGAGCGTTCCGACAACCTTAAACTATATGAAACTGCAGTAAATATATGTTTTCTTTGATTGTTTCGCTGTCAAACCCATAGTCACCCGGGCGAAGTCGAGACGCAAAGCTGGTCGGTTATTCGCAAAATAAAACGCGTTTCTTATTCGTCGCTGTCACAAAGTGACTTGAATTTGCAACATACTATTATGTAGATGACGACAGACTAACAGACGACTTTTGAAGTAGTCAAATTGTTAAACTATTCCTGACATTTAGTAATCACTTACTGAATTCAGTCAATGTCTACTAGTCTAGAGCAGTGTATTCTCTGACAGGAATATACGACAATTGACCAGTCGTAATGTTTGGTCGTTTATAGTCAGACATAATTGTTGTTAATGAATATTGCAATAACTGAATGAGAAAGACTCGTCTCCCTTTAGTCATGCTGTGCAGACATTGGACATATGTTGTGAATTGTTGATAGCGTGCACCGTACATCAAACAACAAAACAAGGGTTCAAACAGTGTTGCCAGACAAGTAATACACTCTCCAGATCTAGGGATTTTTATCGATTGTATTTCGATCAATTGTAAATACATTGGTATAATAATACTGGTTAAAATCCAGTTAATAATATCAATGATTAGGTTAAGAGGATAAATGATCACAATGATAACAACTCATGTTAAGCTAATTGTTCGATATATCCGGATCGAAGGGCCAGAAAATGTTTGATATGTATTTTCCGTAAAAAGAATGTATTTTGTTTATAATTAAATAGAAAACTTTATTTAATACTACATTCTTACATGTAAATCTAAATATACACTTAATTTTGTATTATTTAATTTGTCATTTTTGGTCTTTAGTAATTAAACAGTTTTTTATTTTTGATTATTAAAATAATCACCAGTTTCGATCTGGAACACTAATCTTTGAGAGCCTGAGGAAGTTGTAATACGCAACGAAACGTTGCAATCAATATTTGCTAATTAGCATTTTTATTTATGACCCTTCATTCTCTTAACCTAATTATTTAAATTGGTATCCGAACAATTTTCTATATATTTTAGTTTTCATATAGATGGAAAAGGTGGTCCCAGAACTTAGGCACTGTTGACCTGAGCTGTTTGACGTCTATAATTTGCAACCTCTATTTGTACCAATATTATTTGCTGATTTCCTTGTTTTTTATTGCATTAGAAGGTCAATCTCTGAACAGTCTTGAGTAATCATATTTGCGCACAAAGAGATTCGTACCACGAATTGATTGAGTGTACTCTGACGAGAACCTAGGATTATTCGGGGAGGCACAAGTGTCTATCCATCTAGGATCGAGACAATTCAGAACTTAGAAAGATATCAGGAAGCTAGAATGAGTTCTTGTAGGTCTGTTACCTGCTCCCAGATTACCTATCTTTCTATCTAAATTCCTTGATGTTTATCAAATCTAAAGTTTGCCAAAATAATCTATGGCAACACTGAGACCTATGGCTCGCCGTCGGTCAATCAGACGGTGCAACGCGTTACTTTTTGCATAAAATGACTCGCGACTGATGATGTCTGATGCACCGCATCCGTCTGTCAATACGACGATCGCACTGTCCACTGTCCGTACAACAAAAATGAATGGGCCCATGGCGATCAGCGGCTCATTCACACAATTGCCAATGTGCAAAAAATAAGAAAAGGTTTGTTCGAAGATTGCATTGCCAATTTATTTACGCTGATGTTAGTAGCAGAGCGTAATATATCAATTATTAATATACTAACCGGAGTTTGGTGGTTTGGTTAATTATTTATTTGTGTATTTTATGGCAAATACACTATTAGCGTCGGTCGGATGGCGGGACCTAGAGGTCGTACAAAATTTCTCGACAATTTACATCATTCTAAGCAGTTTGATATCTTTTTTGAAAATGTGTGTGTGTGTGTACAGGAAATAACTTTCAAAGGAGTTAATTAATTTTAACGAAATTTGGCCCACGCTAGAATCAATCACCGCACGAACCCTATTTAAAATGGGCCTAATCTGACCATTTAGAGGTTTAAAACTGTTGTGGGGTCAAAAAACACCGAAAAAATTCTCGGCTTTGATTCTTAATTGAAATTAACACCTTAGTATTAATTGTGAGGTGCTCTTCAATTTTAATAAAATTGACTCGATATGGCTGGACTTTATTAAAACATTATTGCGGATAGAGAATTATACTTACTGAAGGCTGTATATAATTTTGTGCAGATGATGAATTGATAAAATAGGGACGAAATATTGAAATTAAGAAAAATTATTTTAAGGGGTGTATTAAAGTATTATTTTTTTTTCCAAAAACAAACAAATTCATATAAATAAAATCACACAGCCTGTATTAGTAAATATACTATATTGTCGGCAGGATTTTGGCACTGCGACCCCAGTTTTAATAAGTCTATAATATAGTCTAAAATAAGTCTGAAAAAATAGTAAAAGATAAAATATTTTCTCACGTAGCGGTTTTATTGTGACGTAATTGTATAGTAAAGGTTTGAAATACTTTCTCAGTTAAATAAAATATCAGGAAATACGTGTTTCTGAGAAAATCTTCTTAAAGGAGAACCTGTTCAAAATTAAAACTGCTTATAAAAATAATATGAAAAATGGTATTTTTTTAAGAAAAACAGTTAATCTTAGACTATAATGCTTGATTTCTGGTACGACTTTGAAATGAGACAATATAAATTTTATATTATCTCATTTCCAGAAATCAATAAAATGTACTTTTAGTATTAATTTTATTGATTTCCATTGTAAATCATGCTAAAAGTAAATTTGGCGTTAAAAATAATATGACAAACAGAGCATGTGAGGCGTTATAACAGGAAAAATTATTCATTAACTTATTAAAACAGTTTTTATTATACCTGTAACAGATATCATATTATCATTGTAATATTATATAGATACTTATTAGTTATTATATTTATTTATAATGCACTACAGAGCCGTAGTAGGAAAAATGTCTATTAATTTACTAATGTTGAATAGATCTCAAAAACGACATGATAAAGTTTAAGATAATACAATAAAAATGTAACTATCTTACTTAGCGCAATATATAGAACAATTTATTATATGTTTTAATGACATCTGTTAGCGAGTTAGTTAGTTCCTCTGTACCAGTACCGCGGTTGTATTCTTTGGCCCACCATTTTCCGTCGTACTTTTTTCCATATCTGTTCGGAACTGACATTGGCTGTGATTAAGATAACACTCCTACATACATCCACGAGTCAGACTTGTGTATTTTCAACACCATCTAATTTCAACCGATTTTAAAGTTTTTAGTCCCTACTTCCCACGCAAAGTGTCTCCGCCTACGCTGCTCATCAAAACTTACAGCGTACTTCCCGTTGACCTAGAATCATGAAAATTAGCAAGGTCGCAATGTCTTATAGCACACGTAAAGGGAAAAATCCGAAAACCGTAAATGTGTTTTTTCTACAAACGTCAAAATAGTGCATACTAGCGACATCGGACGGAGTATCTTAAAAGCTATTAGTTAAGGCATTTATGCGCCTTAATGTGTTTTACAAATAGTGAAAATAAAACAAACTTAATAAATAGTGTACGGTGGACGGAACTCTTTGTATGCGAGTACAACTCGCACTTGGCCAGTTTTTTATTGGTATATGACTAGCACGAGGTGAGGATAAAGGAGAAGTTGAAAACACATGAGTTGATTGGTTCCGGCAAGCTGAAAATATATTAGTTCTACTGTATCCCAGTCTCCCTGTTCATGAGATATCGTGCAACTCGACGTTTTTAAAAGTAGAGTTAGAAAATTATTAATAGAAGTTTGTCCATACGATTCGAATTTTATATTTTAACTAATATTTTTATTGAAAATTTTAATGTCATTCAATTACATTCATACCTCGCAATATGGCCGCTCTTTATACGGCATTTCGCTATAACGGCCCTATTCAATTAAGACACGTTTTCGATTTACGGCTTAAAATGTTTCGCTATAATGGCAAAAAAAACTTTTTTTCGATGTCGATACATCTACATGTTGCCAATCTTGCAATTTAGAATAATTGATTCCTTACACGGCTTTTCGCTTTGCGGCCAAGTTTAGTGGAACGTATCTAGGCCGTAAAGCGAGGTATGGGTGTATATATTTTTTACAGTAAATGTTACTGAAAATATTTTCAGATTAGACCTTTTACACAGTTAGTGAATTTTTTATGTTGTTGATAAGTGTATAATTTTATTTCTATATTTCGCTGACGTGTCAAATGGATGTACCTATGTCCAAGGGCGTACCCAGGATCAAAACTGGGGGGGGGGCAAGCCATGGTCGTTCAGGTTATAACATTTCATCACAGAAAAGGTGAATGAAACCAAAATATTAAGAAAATTATGTATAATTATAGCAGTGCGTTATCAACTAAGTTATTACAATTATTTGCTTGAAAAAAAAATTATTCTAGTTACATGTCTTATACTAGTATCATTTTTCTTGGATTTGTAGAAGTAAAGTTAATTCAAGAATTGTGAAAATTCCAGCAACAAAATTTAAAAACCCGGGTCGCAGTGTCAAAACACTGCCGACAATATAGTGTATTTGCTTATACAGGCAGTGTGGCTTTATTATGCGAACTTAAGTTGGTTTTTGGGCAAAATAAAAAATTTGACTCCTTAATACACCCCTTAAAATAACTTTTTTGTTCTTAATTGCAATATTATTATTAATCGAACCTTTACAGCAAATTATATACAACTTTCAGTAAATAATTTACTATCTGCAAACTAGTGTTTTCATAAAATTTGTAAGTTCGGTCCTGTCGGGCCGATTTTATTAAAAGTTTAGGGACACTTTTTAATTATTACCAGAGGGTTAAATTTCAATTTTGAAACGATTCGGAGAATTTTTTCGGTATTTTGAGGCCCAAAAACATTTTTCAACCCCTAAAAACTACCCTTAAAATGGCCCGATTGGGCCCATTTTAAATAGGGTTCGTGCGGTGGTGGATTCCAACATGCGGGTCAAATTTAGTTAAAATCAATTAACTCTTTCGAAAGTTATTGCCCGCACACATATATATAAATATATATATATATATACATATATATATAAACATTTTTAAAAATGGTGCCAAAGTGTTTAGGAGGTTATGAAACGTCGAGAAAATTTGGTCCGACCCCTAGGTCCCGCCATCCGACCGATGCCAATAGTGTATGTTGCCATATAGCAAATACACTAATAACGACTTATTTTTTGCTTCCAGGGGGGGCAGCTGCCCTATCTATCTATCATTGATTACGATGTCTTCGACTATTGACAATCGAAGATAAAAAGGCTGCTGATGATCGAAGTACACTACCTCCCTGATTTTCTCTGCATACACATATTTATACAAATATGTTTAAATAAATTCTCATGAACAATGTTCTAGTTTATAATCAAATATTTCCAAGAAATGAAATCTAAATAATTACATGTTTGAGACAAACCAGCATAATATACTATCACGATCATCGACTATCCGTCTCTAGCACTATAACAGGCGAAGAAGTAATTCTCTTCGATCTCTTTACACACAATAAATTTACTGCATTGAAGGGAAACATAAAAACATGAGTATATTACAAGTTGGCAGTAAATACGAGAGATAAATTATAAAACGATATAATTTCAAAGTATGCAGTGATACCAGGGTTCGGTAAAAGTTTAACATAATTTGACCAATGACTGTGAAAAATAGTTCGTTTATAACAAAAAAAAAAAAAACCCGGGTCGCAGTGCCAAAATCCTGCCGACAATATAGTGTATTTGCTTGTGTAGGGCCGTGTGGTTTTATACTTTTATTATGTGAAATTAAGTTTGTTTTTGGGCAAAATAAAAAATTTAACCCCTTAATACACCCCTTAAAATAACATTTTTTTCTTAATTGTAATATTATTATCAATCTAACGTCTACACCGAATTAAATACACCCTTCAATAAATAAGTCACTATCTGCAAACTAGTGTTTTCATAAAATTTGTAAATCCGGTCCTGTCGGGCCGATTTTATTAAAATTGTGGGGACACTTTTTAATCACTACCGAAGGGTTAAATTTCAATTTTGAAACGATTCGGAGAATTTTTTCGGTATTTTGGGGCCCAAAAACATTTGTCAACCCCTAAAAACTACCCTTAAAATAGCCCGATTAGGCCCATTTTAAATAGGCTTCTTGCGGTGATGGATTTCAACACGTGGCCCAAATTTCGTTGAAATCAATTAACTCTTTCGAAAGTTATCGCGCGTACACATATATATATATATATATATATACGTATATAAATATATATATATATATATATATATATATATATATATATATATATATACGTATATAAATATATATATATATATATATATATATACATATATATATAAACATTTTTAAAAATGGTGCCAAAGTGTTTAGGAGGTTATGAAACGTCGAGAAATTTTGGTCCGACCCCTAGGTCCCGCCATCCGACCGATGCCAATAGTGCATGTTGCCATATGGCAAATACACTAAAAAAAACGTGGTAATAAAATAGGGTTATGTGCAGACCACGTATTAATTTCTTTGTGTCAATTCTGCAATGTCTTGTCGGTATTATTCCGACTTCTTTAGGTATCTGAAGGTAGTTGTCGTGGTTAAGGCACACCGTCAGAAAATTCTTAATTTTTGTATACTTATTAAGGACATGATAATACAATTAACCTGAAAATTTGAAGTCGATCGACCGTATATAGTCCGAGATAAATTCAATTAAAAATTGGATAATTAACATTGATTGTATACGATCTCTGTAGTTCTGAACCAGTTTCTTATTTATAAAAAAATAACTAACTGTCAGAAATTTTGCAAAAACTGACAGCCTTTCAATGCATTTGTTATGAGTTTAAAAAAAATAAGAAAACATTTTTGACCGTCTAATTATTTATAAATAACGGTTTAAAGTTCAACAATTTATAGAAAAGTATAAATACATATGAATACTGTATGGGTTACGTTTCCACGGGTACAGTCTTGCGTACAAATTATGGATCACTTAGCTACAAGCTAGTATATTTTTATGGCGCGTATAATCTATAACTTTTAGACAATATTGTACCACGACAACTACCTTAATGTTAATTTAGATAACATCAAGATGGCTGAAGAAGTCGAAATAATACCAAGAAAACGTTACAGAATTGATGAATAAAAACTGGCCAAGTGCGAGGTGGACTCACAAACCACCGTACAATATTTATTAAACTTTATTTTATTTTTATTACTTGTTGTTATAGCGGCAATAGTAACACACACTAAGCCGCAGAAATGCCTGAACTAATCGCTTTTAAAGGATTCCGTCCGATGTTGCTAGCATGCACTATTTTGACGTTTATAGAAAAAAAAATGTTTTGTGAAGTAGCTACAAATTTACGGGATTCGGATTTTTCCCTTTGTTTGTGCTATACTATATAAGACATTGCTTCTTGCCAAATTTCATGATTCTAGGTCAACGGGAAGTACCCTATAGGTTTTGATTCCCTTGCGAGTGTCAAAATATGCATCATAAACGGCCGTATCTTTTGATTGCGTTGACATTGAAGTTTGATTTTTTCACAGCTCCAAAGGATAGACTTCAGTATTTTATATTAATTTCAACCTGATACTTCCACGCGTTCCTAAGAAAAAGGAATTTAACAGACAGACAGAAAACGAAGTAATCCAATAAGGGTTCCTTTTTTTTCCTTTTGTGGAATGCAAGAGAGAATTCCCGGTCTGTATACACGTATCTTATTCCTAAAGTAATTATAATTATATAATGTGGTTATAATGTTTTTTTTAAGTTTTTAATGACATATTTTTACAATTTTCGGTTTTTCTCTTTAACTACAAGTCAAAATCTACCTAAATTTCATGTTTCTAACACTACTAGAAGTACACAACCGACGACATTCGAAAGAACACAAAAGTGGCTTAATATAAGCGTTTCATATTTAGTCATATGTAGAAGTTGATGACCTCAGCTACTGAGCGTCTATAATCTACTATCTCTCTCTCTCTAGTCATATGGTAGATAGTAATGCGTTTTAAAATTGATAAAAAATGCATACGCATAAATTAAGATAGACAAAACGAATAAAATCTGGACGGAAATGAAACATTCTTAAGACAAGCATTTGGAACTCAGCAGAGCGTCGCAGCAAATAGAAAAACAGTGATCAGTAACACATTGCAACTAAAATATTGAAAATGTCCGTCTTCATAGTTCAAACACTGAATCACGTAGAACATTCATATTAGACTAACAACTAGCTTCATGGTGTCTTATGCGTACGCAACTTCAGTAACAGAGAAAACTAACTTCATGGTGATTCATATTCGCTGCATGCTGCGTGCGCATCTTCCGTAACAGAAAAAATTGTACCCTCAATGCGTCAAAAGAAGTATAATTTTAAAAATTGTCAACATTTTGATAGCGACTGTTATTAACACGTTTTTATAAGCTTCACCTGTATGAATCTTTGAACGTGAAATTCAGCCTCTTCAAAACGTCAAATTAAACTGAAACTTTGCACACTTATCAAGGACCGATGACACTACAATAATTTAATAAGTTTGTCCCATTATCCTAACCAAACTTGAAAAATCACAGCAAGCAAGCTTGTACAGTGACGTGCGTTGTGTTGCCTACCCCATAGTCAAATTTAATATTATTTTTGTTTTATAATTAAAATTAGAGTTTGAAAAAACTAGAACAACACGCATTTATGAACTAAAAAATGTAAAATAAATTGGCCGCAAAATTAGCTTTACTGTAAAAAGCGTGGAGTCCTTACATTTTTCTTTTACTAGCTAATTGTAAAGGTAGAACTATTATGAAAATTTAAGTTGATAGCACTTCACGCTTTTTACAGTAAAGCAAATTTTGTTGTCAATTTATTTTGCATTTCTTAATTCATAAAAGCGTGTTGTTTTAGTTTTTTTTAAACTCTAATTTTAATTTTATGTATAAAGCGCGTCCTGAGTAGATGATATTTTCGATATTTGAATTATAATTATGAATATCGGCCAAGATAATATTATAAAGCATCATAATGACATTTGTTCAGACATGACGCGTGGCGTCGGCGATGTACGGATAGGTGAAGGGGGTGCGCGGGGACAGAGGACAATATTAACAGATTCATCTTCATCATCAACACCATCGGGATGGATCTATTTACGTCGCATCATATATAAGTGATGTCTGATCTGTCTGAATTCACACACAAAACAACTCACTATATATTTTAATGTCTGCCAAAATACAAACTAATTTATTACCAATGCCAAAACTATATTATAGAAATCATTTTTGCCTTTATACTATTTTACTTCAAAATGAAAACTGTTTATTTTAATACTGACGAAAACCAAGTGAAGTAGTTTAGAACTAACTATAAGTAAGATTCATATTATTAGGTTTAAAATCTGGCGGAGTTAGACGCTGTCGATCATCTATAATCTACAATCTAATGCAAAAGTGGCTAGGACTTGTTCCTACGACCTCTCACTAGGAAACGGTAATTCCTGTACCGACCATCTTGTGGTGATTCCCAAATCCCGACAAGAGCAGATATGGCTAGAACTTTTTCCGACTGCCCCATGTCAAGATAATTTCTGGTTTTCCGTAGTTTCCCTGAATAGTTCCAGATAAATATCGAGATTACCTGGCAACCTCCGTACAGCAATTTATATTGTTCCCTAAATATTATTTCGAGACATGACTCCATTGACCTATAAAACATTCCCCGACTTGACTAGATTGGACTGATCTAAAAATGGGTATTTTATGCGATTTGTTATGTATACCAAAGAGGATTGGATATAGGGAAGACTTCGATAAAAGTCAATGCTGCAGCTTCATTTATGAGTTCATCTTTAAAATAAAAGGTGACATTTAATCGGGAAAAATCTATTCATGGACATTTAATAATAATAAATAGAATATAGGTTTACTCAAAAGAATTAATGAATTTTATAGATTTCAATTGACTACCGTACAATTTAGTATGAGGCAAGGTACGATTTCTATTCATTTTTCTTTGATATGTACGTTTATACTCCCTCCCTAAAAAAAACCTTAAAAAAGCCCTAAAAATACTACTCGCTGCGGACAGGATTCGAACCTGTGCGATTAAATCACATTAGGCTTCGAGTCTAACACTTTACCGCGTGGCCAGTCCAGCTACTTTCATAGATGCCGTTAAAACAGTATACAAGGAGCACATGTTCCAGTTGATAGTTTCAACTTCCGTTTGCGTTCGCCATTCGGCGTTCGCAACGTCCGTAAGAATTTTGTCTCGCATTTGCCAGCTTACTCCCCAAGCCAAGCGTGCGTAAAGAAGTTTTACTTCAAAAATATTTTAGACCAGAGTGAGTAAGACGCGAGTCGCCAGGAGTAAAAGTGAGTAGTCCAGCCTCTATCATGAATCCACGATGCCATCTCTAAGACAAGACTCAAACCAAATAATTGAAACCAAACAAGAACAGGACCAGTCGCATATTTTAGAAGATGTTGACACATAAAAACCCGCGAGTCCTTCGCATTCATCACATTTGCTCGAGCAGGGTTGCCACATTTTAATATACCGAGGTCGAGAAAAAGACGCATGCAGTGCGTATGATTGATGAACTGAGATTTATAATTAGGGGACCACTTCCGGCGCTGTTTATGTTGGCATTGTGACGCATGCGCGCACGAGCACGGCATGTCATGGGCCTGTCACATCATGTAATTCGATATGACGGCGATTTTTTTAAATTAAAATTGGATGAGTAAAATTCCATTAATAAAATGCAGATGGCTGTTTCATGTTGTACATATCAATAATAATTTGGCAACGCGATAAAAGATTCCAATAAATAAACAGGCAACATGTGTTCTATTCTTTTTTATTTCTTGAAAAGCAATTTTAATATTGAAATTTCAATTTACTTGAGTAATAAATTTAAGATAAATATCTATAAAGTTATTGTAATTTGTTAAAACAAAAATATTTACGATTTTTTTTTCACAATTTTTTTTCTAATAAATTTGCTTCTTTTTGATGAAAAATCAAAATATATATTTGCTTGCAAAATTCAAGCAGAAAAATTAATTTCGTATCTTTAGCAAATAACTGGTGTAAATAATTCGTTTTTTTATTATTCTGTTAGCTACCGTTTAGTTCTACCTATTTATCACTTAGACTAACTGCAAAATGCACAAGTCACGATGACCAAAAATTTACGTACTGTGTTCATCGCAGCCACCGACCAAGTTTGTAGCACGGTTATTTCTGTGAAAAAGTATAAATTAGTGACGTAACGATTGTCAATATTTTGACATTCGCGAATCTGCGGATCTACGATTTTTTCGAACCGGGGCAGAAACTTAATAGTGGGCCTCCCACTCTCCAGCGATTGAGATGGATTGTTTAAAAAGACTCAAAAATATATAATGGGTGGTATTTTTTCTAACCGGTAGGGAAGAATAAGAACCCTTTAATAACTTTCTTTTTATAATTTATAATCAATTTTCAAACCTATTGTTACGCGAATAAAATTGCATGGCGCTGCTATCAGTCTGGCCACGACAATTACATATTGGCGACATCTGGCGTAGGCGCTAATAACTACCCACAAGGCGGAAGTGACACTCTCGTGGCGATAACGAGAAGTATACGCTCGGTGCATGGTTCCGCTCATTAGCGGGGTAGGTTGTGGGGTATTCACCAGGCGGCCATTTTAGGCGTTGGACGTGTTCCTTTGTGCTGGCGATATATGTCTGTATTATAAGCACTTAACACTGTGTAGTTAAAATAGAAAAATAAAACATGTTGTAACAATATTATGATTTTGGCGCCCCCTGAAACTGTCACCTGGGGCAGGTGCACCGGTTTGCACTCCCCCCGAGATCCGGGGCTGATATCTGTCGCCGAATGTGAATACGAATATCCAGTTTTCAGTCGAAAACTTCATAAGTGAGGAGCAAAACTAGATTTTATTATCGGTATGCGTACCTATTGGGCCGTCAGAGAGAAAAGGAGCCCTCTAAAAGCCAATTCAGACTACCCGTTCACGGTTACGATTCACCGGTCCGGTTCGGTTTTCGATTAATATAGGCTGCTCACACTATCCCGATTCGGTTCTGCGATTATTCTCGGTGCGCATGCGCAATTTCGAAATATGATTTGACGTTTGATGTGTAGTTAAACGTCAACAAAAACAGCTGGCTAGTCACGTGACTCCAGCAAGCGTTCTCATTGGCTACGGTTGCGAACGGTCCGGTTGAAATTAGAGCTGAACCTAAACGCTCGAACCGAATCGCAATCGGGAACGACTGCGCCCTGATTGGTCGAGCTCCCAACCGGACCGGTGAATCGTAACCGAGAACGGCTAGTCTGAATTGGCTTTAAGATTGCTATTTTGTCGGTCGATTTTGGAATTTACAGTGCTGTTAAATTGTTACTTTCTAACAAATTTAACATTACATTATATTAAAGTTTGACACAAATTCAACTATAAATTAACAACATTAATTAATGTCGCCTTACAAAACATAAAACTGAGATAATTTGTTGAAATCTAAAATTACTATGTATTCCAAAATAAACTAGAAATCAGTGATGAGTGATGATACACGCACACAAAGAACCAAACGTTCATAAACTGTTAACACAGGTAATAAAGGCAAGTAGCCATGACATATCACTTCCTAACACCGTTTCGAACTGTACAACTATATGACTATGCGTTAATTCGGAGTATATAGAAAACAAATACTTCAACGTTCGGTAAGTTGATATAACCTAATTTAATTATAGGGTAACAAACAGGGTGGTCTTTAGTGAGCTTTGAAGATCGTTTAAGCAAGGGTAGTTTTTGTATAAAGGGAGATATAATTATAGATAACTAAAAGACAAAATTGCCATTTAAATGTTTATTAGATACTATTATTGGAACAAACACTGGACATAAATTATGTAAAAGTAGCTGTACCCGCGATTTCGCTCACGTACATTTCGAGCTGCTACTGTAAGTTATTTTAGATGTATTATAATAGCGGGGAGTGTCATTTCAATAAGTAAAAATCTTTGTTGTAGAGATGGCGATTATTTCAGAAATAGATCGATTTTTAAATCGATTCGAATCGAAATCTGATGAATCGATTCACAAAAAAATCGAGGTGTACAAAATCGATTTCTCAAAAAATCGATCTTTTTTCAATTTACTTTTAGAATTTGCATTTACCGTATAAAAATATTTCCATGTTATGGAAGACATAAGGGACACCTTAATTATCGATTTTTTTATCATTTTAACTAATTAAAGCTGTTCTTAGAACCATATCAAAGTATCGAGTATAAAAAAAAACATTTATTCCACAAATTTATTGCGTACATTAAAAAGTTTGGAAATGATATAATTTATAGTTCCCAGTGCTTAAGTAGAGACGAAAGAAACTGAAAACCCAGCCATCTCGCGAGTTTTTGAGTAATTAAGTGAAAAACTGTCATTTCGCTAATTGTAAATCATTCTATGATACTTCTCAAACTAGAAAAAATCGAATCTCGATTTTCAAGGGTGAAATATCGATTCATTGGATCGAGTCAGTACTATATATCGATTAAAAAAATCGATTTTTTTGGCCCAAGAAATCGATTCTTCGATTAATCGATCTCAGATCGCCATCCCTACTTTGTTGCTTTCGTTAGTCTTCATTGCGCGAATTTGATGTACCGCTCGATCTTATAGCCATGAATATAACCTCACTATTTCTCGGTGACTACTGCCCTGATCGACTTCCATCACATTTGTTACGAACTGTACAATACTAATGCGCTACTACGCATGGAGTCATTAATGAATTTTTGAAAACATTAAATTCGCATATCTTCTGAGTGACCCGATTGTGATGAAACAAAAACCAGACGCTACTTTAAGTTGAACCCATCGTTTTTCAAAAAAAAAAAAAAATTATCCGAATTGGGTCAGTTTTTTTACGTGATGCGTGCACAAACAAACACACAAATAGACACGCAAACAGTTAAGTGAAACGCCGATTCAAATCAGTTCATTAGTTTTTAGGGAAACCGGGAAAAAGTAAAAAAAAAAAATTTTTTACGACTAATTCGGTCTTTCGCGTTCAAAAACTTACTATATTAACAATGGTACAGTTTTATTTATTCATTATTGATACTAAGTTTCCGATCCAGCTTTGCTCGGATAGATTATGGTTTGGTAAAGAAATAATCAAAAACAACAAATTTCTCATATATAGGAACATATTCTATCTCACATTTTAGCTCAAATATTACGTCCGGGATCCCCTTTGTCTTAAAATATTTATATAATATAACCTACTTTTCTCGTTAAATATACAAAGCATTTTTTAAATCGGTCCGGTGGTTCTCGAATTTTGAGATGACTTTACAAACTTTTTATAGACATCGTTATATATAGGTAAATCGCAATCAAAAAAATATTTTTTTATACCAGGTCGAAAGTAGGTATTTTCGGCTTCGATATTAAGGCAGAAAGCCTAACATTTATGCTCTGCTGGAATTACTCGCACGCCATCTATAACAGCGGAACGAAAGAGTTTTCTCGTGCACACTAATACGCGAGACTGCCGTCAGCCAATGGTAGCAAACAGCTGTTACTGCGTATAACCTCAAAATAGCTCACTTAAAAGTTATTAGTCTTTTTATATAATGGTGAAAGTACGTACTGTCGCCTGGGTATAAAGAAAAATAGTATACACCGCAAGGACAGAAAGTTGAAATTCCTTCACTGCGCGACATTATGCCCTAGGTTTCGCCTCGGGCATCATGACGCGCAGTGCAGCTATTTCATTTTTCTGCCCTTGTGGTGTAATACTATTTCCATGAATAATTTTTTAACAGTGAAGGAACAGATATGTTTCATCTCATTCTTTCAAAATACGCGACAACTGGTCACGCCGGAACCGATGGATATTCCTTTTGTTATTCAATAACCACCGCCTTTGATGTAACATCTCTGTCTTGACCGTCTGCATCCTTTTTCAACTGACATCGGCAACTGCATTTTTATGACGTGTCCGGGGGTAGATTCGTGTTAATGGTGATCGGTCGGTTGTAAAACTGCCAAATAGGGGTTCTCGTGTTTTCCGCGAATTCAAACAATATTCTTAACACTCTATCACCACGGGGAACCCACTTTAAACTCACATTTATATAGAAAAAAGAAGATTGTATGCTACTTATAATAGCCATCCGAGAATATACTATTAGGATTTGTATACTTATATATATTAAAAGGTTGGGTTTTGTTTAGAAATGCACTTTCATTCAACAACGCAATATGGAAAATCTACAAATGCACAGCAAAGATATATAAAAGTTGCAAGGTATTATCATATAGTATCATGGATGTCGTGATTATCAGTTAAAGATACTAAAATCACTGTTAAACAGATCATATTGCTCCAGTAAGACGTAGTAAGACATAGAAGTTCTTTCAAGTACATAAAATTAACAGTGTCAGAGTATTGCGCTAAGCACATGATGTATCTTATTTTTTTAAAATATTAAAAAATCGGTTCGTAATATGAAAATAAATAGAAATTATTAAGTAAGAATTTTATAGTTTATCCAATTTTTAAAAATCTAAAATCATTGACAATGACGTCAAGCGTTTCCAAACGTCCCGATTTTGGCGGGACGTCCCGATTTTTAAATCAAAATTAAATGTTCCGCGCGGGACAGGCTCAGTCCCGCTTTTCGGGGATAACTCGACCGTGCGTAAGTAATTATTCTCTTATTGTAAGTTGCAATTTGTAACACTCACTCCTCAGACTTTGAAACGCCATATTTTTCTAATGAATAAAACTTTTTTTAATTTTGATTTCTGTTTTTTTATTTTCTTTATTCAGAAGACGCATAAAATTCAACTATTTAGCGATAGGGCAAATCTGATTTAAAATATCATATTTTTATTAAAATACATTTTCTATGGCTATTTTTGCTATCTATTGTCACGTAAACGTAATTTGAACTCAAATAAAATGATAAATATTTAAAAACTTCTGATTATATACGTTTTTTTACTATATCCCGCTTTCGACGAAAGAATCCCGCTTTTTTCACTCAAAAAGTTCCAAAATCCCGACTTGGTAAAAAAAAATCTGGCAACGCTGGTGACGTCACACATGGGACGATTATGCATGAAAACTATATCACTTATATTATATTGTGGAGTATACTAAAAATGTATCTTTAATGTACTTAGATTGGCAGCTCCATTTTGGAAAATAACTCACAGAAATACTAATTTAAGAAGAATACTATTATGCATTTCAGTCTTGTGACAATATTTTAAACGAGACCTTGAACCGATTAACTGCCATAAAAAAATTAAAAGATGGAAAACGTAAAAATAATATATAAATTAAAATATATATAAATAAACCAATTCAAAAATAATTGTAAAGGGTTATTGTACTTTATCAACGTGCTGTGCTTCAGACATTTAATTTATTAATTACGACAATTAATTTTGATGTAAAATAATCGATAATCAATCATTACAGTCTATGACAATATAATATGATATAAGGATCTCGGACTGATGTAGCCATAATATAATATACATATATATGAGTAGTAGGTACTAATCATAACAATGTATATATTATTAATAGACGTGTCAAGAAGCGACTAAATGAGCTGATCCATACAAATATTGCAGGCCGTTTACAGACTGTACGAGAAAATGAGCGACAAATACCTAAACTTAATGCACAGTAAAATAACTTGACTTCAGTTAACATGAAACTTTGAAGACGTACGTAGTTTTGATGACAATAAAATATTCTGATATTTTGGCTATAATAATATTTATATAATAAATTAAAAAAGACAAGTGGTGGGAGTGACGGTGTCGATGATGGGAAAACGTGTCTCCAGTTGTTTAAAATGTAAAATGATATGTATTACCTATAATGGAGTTTGAAAAAGAAATTTCAAAAAAATTAAAAAAAACCTAAGAAATACGTATAGTAACCATTTGCAGAGGTGCATTGTTTAGTGTCTTTTCATCACATTTTTCTATTACACGAGTGATAATTTCCCGCACACCACTTCGAACAGTTTTTACTCGTTTACGATTCATTTTTACATAAAATCCCATAAATCTTTATAACAGCTCTATCAGCTACAAGTTCGGGCAATTACGCATACGCCGTATAGTGCCATTGATACGTTAAAGGTGCATCGATTAATCAACACTCTACATTGACACAGCTGGATATTGCATAAGAAATGCCTCAAGTTACCATTCAAACATATTCTCTGGGGTTGACTCTAATTAGATGATTAATTAGAGCGGTTGTTATCCTTGACGACTGTTAGAGAAAGTGTGGAAAAGAATCCGTGGCACAGGATCAAATCAGAAACAATACTGAGTTTTAAAATTGCATTTATTTACTGACTTTTCGGTACACTTCGTTAGAAACTCTGAAGATTGTACGAAGTGCTCCGAAACGTCAATAAATAAATGCAATTTCAAACTCAGTATTGCTTCTTACTTCTGTGCCACGGATTTTTATCCAAACTTACTCTGTATTCTCTGAATTACTGGAATGTCGCAATGTGTCATAGGAGCGTATGACTTCACTGACAATAGGGATGTTGACTGTATTCAAATAAAAACATAATTTTAACGAAAAGTAGTAGTTCCTATGATAGAAATACTAAAAAACATTATATTTTTCCATATTTTTAAGGAATTTAATTAATATTTAATAAATAAAACCTAATAAAAATCACTCTCAAGTCATGTAACAACAGACACCAATCAGAGCGCATGACGTCATATGTTCAGCCGCTGTCAAAAAACTTCATTGCTTGGTTAATATTTAGTGTGTAATTTATTATTATTTGTTTATAGGAAACGTCAAATTACATGTAACTATAGCAACGACTACGAAACTTTTCATCACCTCAGTTTACTAACGTTTATGAGCACAGAATACGCGTCTATAGGATGGTAGCTCCCGTGTAAACTTTTGAGCCTCCATTGGTATGAACAGGTGACGTCACGCGACTAGTATTGGCGTTTTGGACCGAAATTTGAAACGGGATTTAAAATACATGATTTTTAAGGCTTGAGTTGTATTTAAATAAAAATAATAAATATTTGTGACAATATTAGGTACTTATGCACGATTTAAAACACTTTTCCAAAAATAATCAACATCCCTATTATTTTCGTATCGTACTATAAGCGCATTTAGTTAATCGAACGAACGACACCATGTGTGTTGGTTCCTATATTTAGAGGTAGATGGAACCTATGTATATATGTATATAGAGTACATCTCGTTTACACATCTCATTAACGCTACCAATCTGGAGGTTATGTAATTAAAAATTTTCACATGATTAATAACAGCGCTGTTACGTAATAAATCAAACACGATATGTTTTATAGAGCATCGACGGATCGCGTCTGCGTCTTCTGTCTTTATAAGTAATTTATGCATTGCAAGAGCCAAGACATCTCCTGCGTACGGTTTAAGCGTCGTCGTCAAAAGTTTTTTAATGCTTTAAGATCGTAAAACTGATTTTAATTCATTCATTTATTCCCTGTACAAGAATATAACTTGATTGAAGTAGCAAAGCACGAAACACTTCGTGAATAAACGTGGAAATCAAATTAAGATTTACGGTTACGCCGAAATCATCTTAGTGCAGTATACAGAATGATTTTTAAGTTGATACTTCTTTTTTAACAATGTGTAGGAATCAAATAGACGAACAAATATTTCAAGTAACTTTTTTATCAAAACTCAAAAATAAGAGAGAACAGTCATTCAAAATTTTATTAAATTATGTTATATCATTATGGAAATATGTTACGTCATTATCAAGTAGAAATTGCTTAAAGTTGTCCCCGTTTTGTCTCAACTAGTGACGAACAACTAAAATGACTATATTCACAGGACCACCCGTTGTTAGAAAACATAGACCCGTCCGACTCGAAAATTCGTTTGTGCGCAGAAATGACGCCACTATCTTCTCTAAACATTTGACTGACAATTGAATTTTTTTTTAATATCCGCGATTTTTGGCTTCTGCGATTATTAGCGCAATTAGACACAACTTTATACGAAATTATTGTTTAGAAGTTTTCTTCTGAGTAAAGATTAGAACTCAAGCATTCTTCATTCATCCTTTTTCAATGAATATTTATTAGAAACATTTCTAAATATGTCTATAAACAATAAAAAAGTACTCACCTCTTTTCTGCATGAATGAAAACAGGTCATCCAGGAATTCTTTCCTTTTTGGATCGTCACTAATTTCGTACAGCTGAAAAGAAAGAAAAAAAAAACAATTATCTTTACTGAAACAAACATTAACAAATACAATTTAAATCGGTATTTTGGCAGAAGTTATTACAATCGAAAAAAATTCTGCAGTCAAACAAACACACAAACACACAGTCATTTTTATTTATATACGTTTTGAGATTTGTACAATCAGAATCTGACCTTACGCTTTTCGTCTTCCATTTTGGTGTAATTTATTAAAATATTCATTGCTGCGTTTCTTTTTGAAGTATTTTTTTTAACTGATTACAAAAATCTATAAATAAAACAAGCTCGTTTAAGATGTTATATAATTTACTTACTCAATATACTTTCTTACAGACCATGAACGTAATAATAATAAATTAATTGATGGCATTAAATAAATAAACGTAAAAAAATGTCTTGGAAATCTTGGAACAATTTGTTCATTTACTTCCATATTCTCCAACAAACTTTTATAGGCGACTTCAATCACGTTAATGTCAGTTTTTTGGCCAAAAAAGACGAGGTCATTAACATCCCCTTTAGCAGAAGCGCAATAATATAATACTACACTGATCAAAACAGGTTCAAATGTTTCTGAGATAACGAATTTATTTTAATGTCTAGATTCGTAATTATGGATTAAAATCGTTTTTTTTTTATTTATCATAAGCCAAGCAGATTTGAAAAATAAAAATTAATTATTATTGCTTTTCAATGATGGATGTTTAAATAAAATATTAACATTTTTTACTCAAATTGATAGTATATTGATACCGTTTCTTAAGTTGTTATTGTGGATGGTCATAATTATAAAATCGCTTTAAGGAAAACATAATATGGATTGCTTTTGAAACGCCAGAAAAGTAAGTAAAAAATTCAAATGTTTAATAAACTGCGATGCTTCAGTGAGATTGTAAATGTATAAAACGTAGAGTTTTTAATTAATTGAAGAACATAAAATATAACTAATCGAATAGGCGTGTCAGTTTTTATTAATTTTTCATTCTGTCTTCTGAAGGTTAAATTAAAAGGTGCTGAAGAGAATTTAGTCCTGGCGCATTCTGCACGCCTTCTATGATGCCTCACACGAAGGGTTCACGACAAATGAGTTACGTACACAGATCTTCAACTGTTTAATTCTATCATTGTTCAATTTTATTCATCTGTATATAAACAATGAAATAAAAATATTGACCAATTGGTGGATGCTAATCTATAATAATAATAATAATATTCTTTATTTTATCCAATTTTACATTATAGTAAAATTTACCCACTTGTGAGTATAAAACATGTCAGAAAACAAAATTTAGTTTATAATTCCGTGCTGAAATCAAATGTATAAAAATCGTCCAAAGTGTACGGTGCTATAGTTTTATCAATTCCTGTTTTAATTTATTTTTCAGCCCACTATTGTTTAATTTTACTAAAGTATTAGGTAGTTTGTTATAAATGTTTACTATTGTATTATTTACACTGCTATTTAATACATCATGTGGTATCATTCAAACAATATTTTTTTTATTACTGAATTTCAAGAAAAAAATCTTTATCATCATTCGTTCACGACTATTTGGGACTTCAAACTTATTCTGGTTTCATCAGAAAGCAAAACATTATTCCATAGTTCAATTATTTCTTTAATACTAAATATAGCAGAAAAACGAGTGGTGCTTTAACTTTGACCAAGAGTTTAAATAGATTTACGTGTTATTTCAGGGATCTGCGGTGGTTGATATTAAAACCACAAATTGAATGATTCAAAACCTTTGTTTTATTGTGATTAATGAAAAGGTTTGTCGACGATTAACTGAGCGATCAAAAAGGGTTTCTATGGCATTTCCGCAAATAAATAAAATGTTACAAAACAAGAGGTCAAAATTATAAAAAGGAAACGTGGTCATCGGAAGTTATCAAAGCAAAAAGAATTTTAATGAAAATATTTCCGATGATCAATTGGTATTCGATAGATTAATATAAATCATGCATTCTGTATCACAACAAATAATCGTCACTCTTTTCCGTTATTCTGCGTTTGAAAAATTTGATTTTTGAAGTAAAACTTCATATGCGGCCCTTCACCAATTTGGAGAATAAAATAAATGAAACAAAAAACACTGAAACAAAAGAGTGACGACGAAGCCGCAGAAAAACAGTATATCAACTATATAGCCTATGATAATTGAGAAGGAATAGGCTTTAAAATAGTGGAAGGATTTTTCAAAGCGGTCACGCAGTCTCTAAGATAACCTCGAGCATACATCATGACGAATTGATTTTTTTAACACCCTTTTATTAGCTTCATCTGTATGTTTGTAACGGAATCTTTGAACGTGAAATTCACCCACTTCAAAACGTCAGATTTAACTGAAACTTTGTACACTTATCAAGGACCAATGACAATACAATAATTTAATAAGTTTGTTCCATTATTCCGACCAGGATCATAAGCACCCCACGCTTTTTTACAATAAAAAAATAATTGTTACTTTTTAGTTCGGTTTGCTATTAAAGCGTGTTTTTAAACTATTATGTATTTTGAAGTGAGTTAAAAAATTCAAATTCGAAATTCAGAAAAATCTTTTAAAAGAATACAATATACTTACAAGAATGCATTCCACGAGCACGTCAAATTATATTAAATGTAACATTTCAACAAGTTATTAATGCTTTTCGATTATAGTTTTTTGCTAGCTTTAAATGGGTTCACATCAATTTTGCAAGTTAATTCCTCCGATAGCGAAGACACTCAAACAACTAAATGAATGATAGCATCAATTAAATACACAACATATTGATTGCCAGCGATTAATGTACACCGTGTCTCGAAATAATCTTACTTTTGGTTTTATGATGAAATCGATCATGCATGAGTTTCTCAGAAAGTTTTAAATTATCCTATAATAGTAAAAATGTTGTATATGCTATATACCAGTAACTATCAAGGATTCATATTTTTAATTTATTAAATTTTCTATATTTATTTAAGACAAACGACTTTCCACGATTCCTACTCAAGAGATTTTTTTTATTGAAGCTTTTTGTTCGTAGATTTGCCGTCATTATTTTTCTTTTTATTATTACAAATTATATCATAATGCTTAAATATGAATCTATTTCATTGAAACTTCTCCAAGAAGCTTAAGGTGAGTATCAAAACATACATGTATGAATCGGGTTTCAACTAACCGCTCAAAGAAACAAAAAGTAAGAAACCAAGTATGTTAAAAACTTAAAAAAAAAATGTTAACCTTCTTCAAAAAAATCGCTAAAAAGATGAAAATAATGAAATTTTGAGGTCGGACCTAATTTCATTACAAAAACTTTTAATTACATATCTACTTTTATTAAATAGACGCCGACCTCAAAATTTCATTATTTTCATCTTTTTAGTGATTTTTTTTGTAATGAAATTAGCTCCGACCTCAAAATTTCATTATTTTCATCTTTTTGTGATTTTTTTTTACTTTTTAGTGGTGGATTTGATTTCGCACACTTTTGAAGATTTCCCTCGATTTCTCCAGGGTTCCATTATCAGATCCTGACCCGATGACCATGGGACCACCTGGGGTGTATACCCATTCAAACAAAAAAAGAAATTTCCAAATCGGTTCAGGCGTCTTCGAGTAATCGGGGAACATACATAAAAAATTAAAAAAAAAGATTCCGACGAATTGAGAACCTCCTTTTTTTTTGAAGTCGGTTAATAAAAAAAAAAGATTCCGACGAATTGAGAACCTCCTCCTTTTTTTTGAAGTCGCTCAGAATTGATTCTTTATAATATACACAATTAAAATATGTAGTTTATGTCCGATATACTTTTTTAAACTTTTATTTTCTATGAAAAATATGAATAATTCAATTGATACGTTTACCAGTTCTCAGATAAGAACTTCAGAACTGGGGGTTTGTAATAATCGACTTAAACTGTTTGAGACACTGTTCATCTTGGCTTCTTGCACCCCCATCATTTCTTAATAGTCCATCCATATGTTATATAAGCATAATATACACGAAAATATTATATGAATATTATGTGTTATATACATGCAGAGACGAAATGCTCGTTAACAGATCGTTTTGATTGATCTACGCAAGCGCCCCGCCCCCGACGTTTCGTCCGATCCCGTGCCATCGACTCAACAAACATTAACAGTCCTTTCATATATTGTATGTGTACACATCGATTATGACCCCTACCTATACCTACCTACCTGTTTATTATTATAAATTTATATCTGTATACACCGTTGGTCAAAATAATGGATCGGCTCACAGACTGTTCAGCTTGCCTAGGATAGCAGTACGACTAGGGATTGCAATCCAGCGGCATTTTCAATCCAGCTGGATTTATCCTGTATCAAAGCAAATCTACCTGGATCCAGCGCGGATCCAGCATTAATCGACTGTTCAAATAAATGAAACAATTTTTTTAAAACTCTAGAAAGTAAGATCTCAAAAAAATCTTATTGATGGTGTTATCTCTCAGCCTACTTCTTAAAGAACTGCAAATATACTGCGAAAAAGGCTCTATCTGCCTCTACGTTGGTTGGTTTGAGAGTCATCAAGTAATCATAGATTAAAGTTAGGTTTTCATCTCTTACTTTCTCACTTTTATAAAGTGTCATTTTTTTGTTCAATATCTTATTATAATTCTTCTCAGATCCAGTTAATTACTCGTCTTTAGTTGATTGCGGATCTGCACCGCTGGATCCAGTGCCCGATGCTGGATCCAGCAAGGTCAAAAATGTGCTGGATCCAGCTGGATTGCTGAATCCAGCATTGCAATTCCTAAGTACGACTGAGTCGTAATATAGAGACAGAGCATGTACTAGACGAGGGGGGGTAAAGCCGATCAAGGGACGCGACGAGGTGAGTGGTGACTGCTTGTCATTGGCCGGCGCACTGTGCATGTTTAGTGGAATGAAATATATGACCTTTTTCTTTTAATTCACCTTCTTTATTTAATTATTTTAATTTTCTTTTTTACAGGATAGAAGGCCCAAAAATAAAAACAAATCTTCTTATTAGTTTTTAATTAAGTCTAACGTTTCGGCTATCAATCATAGCCATCTCTGAGGATGGCTATGATTGATAGCCGAAACGTTAGACTTAATTAAAAACTAATAAGAAGATTTGTTTTTATTTTTGGGCCTTCTATCCTGTAAAAAAGAAAATTAAAATGAAATATATGTTGGTAGTATGGTGTAAAAAGAAAATGTCTTTTGTATGCAACACAATGCGCCGGCCAATCAAAAATCAACACC
Source organism: Venustoraphidia nigricollis (assembly GCA_034508555.1). NCBI lineage: Eukaryota > Metazoa > Arthropoda > Insecta > Raphidioptera > Raphidiidae > Venustoraphidia > Venustoraphidia nigricollis. The sequence goes on from JAVRKA010000020.1 coordinate 2,139,118, forward strand.
ATTCTTACTTTGTACCAATGCTTTGTACCCGTCCCTGAATGGATTCCCCCCGCAGCTGTATACTCCAACACTATAATTACTAGATCCATGGTCGTATTTCAATTTTGATACTATGAGTAAGAAAGTATAACAAAATGTGGCTATAATAGGTCAGGTCTTTATGTCAAATTTTATAGGAATTGGACGCTATGACATCTGGTAGCAGAAAAATAAAGGATAACAAAAGGCCAATCCTTCGCATTTGACGCTATGACGTCTGGTGGCAGAAAATGCAAATATAGCAAAAAGTGATTAAATGGATTAGGTATTCTTGTCAAATCCCTTATAAGGATTGAACGATCGCATTAATATCTGCATGTCAAATCTGTTATATGGATTTGATACTTGCATAAAAATGAAATTATAACCAAAAAATGGTATGTAACCTCAATTATTGCCGCGCATCCACGTCAAATTTGATATTTGATGCTATGGCATTTTTGGTACTATAAAATGTGGTTCCCACATCTCCAAGTCAAATTCCAATAGATTGTGACGATAGCATTCACAAAACGTTAGCATGCCTCTTCCGAATAATTGGGTGAGGGAGGCATTAGACAAGATAAAAAACAATTAAAAAAACCCGGGTCGCAGTGCCAAAATCCTGCCGATAATATAGTGTATTTGCTAATGCAGGTCTTGTGGCTTTATTATGTGAACTTCAGGTGATTGTTGGGCAAAATAAAAAAAAACTCCTTAATACACCGCTTAAAATTACATTTTTTTCTTAATTGCATTATTATTGTCGATCGAACGTCTACACCAAAATTAAAAACACCATTCAGTACATAACTCACTATCTGCAAACTAGTGTTTTCAAAAAATTTGTAAATCCAGTCCTGTCGGGCCGATTTTATTAAAATTTTAGGAGCACTTTTTAATTGCTATTAAAGGATTAAATTTCAATTTTGAAACGATTCTGATAATTTTTTAGGTATTTTGGGCCCAAAAACTTTTTTCAACCCCTAAAAACCACCCTAAAAATAACCCGATTGGGCCCATTTTAAATAGGCTTCGTGCGGTAATGGATTCCAACATGTGTGCCAAATTTCGTTTAAATTAATTAACTCCTTCGAAAGTTATTGCCCGCACACATATATACCTATATATATATATATATATATATATATATATATACATATATATATAAACATTTTCAAAAATGGTGCCAATGTGTTTAGGAGGCTATGAAACGTCGAGAAATTTTGGTCCGACCCCTAGGTCCCGCCATCCGACCGACGCCAATAGTGTATGTTGCCATATGGCAAATACACTAATTATGTTTCTTATTATAAACGATTTTACAGAAAAATTTCTTAGAGGCAGAAAATAAAATAATAAGAGCTCTGTTACTGTTTACACTGGACCATTTTTTAGACAAAGATTGTAAATTATAGCCTCTTATACAAATTAGGTACCTATATATAAGATATAATAATTTTTTTCATATTCTAGGCAGTTGTTTGATTGGCACTCATTAATTTTTTTTCCAAAAGCAACACTGGAAAATTAATGATTAAAATTAGTTTATACTATATAATGTAAGCGTGATGACTTTGAAAGAAGTTAAACGTTTCATTGTACCTTTTTTTAGAAGTGTCAGATATATCTATATGTACGCAATTTAGTATCGTCGATTTTTAGACGATAAAATAAATACTGGCTTTTATTTTTATGATAATTATTAATATACTAGTTGTTAAGCCTGTCTCCGTCAGGCGCAATCGAAGTTTAAATATTTAAAATAGCATTTCTTTTACATAATAACATACATTTTAGACCACTTCTCCCCTATTTCTGTCCGTGGGGAGACAATTTGTAAAATTATTTGAAAACTTATTTGACATTTGATATCAGAATGTTTCAGAGTTTGTTGTTCGTCACCTAGGCAACTAACCACCCATTCAGGTCTGTTATGTTCTATGCAGTTTTTCCAAAAAAAAAAACCCTATTTCGATCCCCGGGGAGAAAATCGAAAATGCGGATACGTTATGTTCTGTCCCGTGCCTTATACTATAAGTGTGCCAAATTTCAACTTCTTAAGTCTATTGAGGTCTTCTGGAGTGTCTGGAAAGACAGATATCTGGACATCGCGATCGAGACATCCGGACACACATTAGGAAATTATATATGTGCAGATACTTGACTGACCTTCGTTAAAATCCGACGAAGCGAAGATATTTGAAAAAATATCTTAAAAATAAAAAAGAAAAGTAATTTTTTATAATACTATAACGGCCCGCTCCGGCTTCGCACGGGTAGCTTTAATTATCTATGACCATAAAAAATGAGAATCATTATCATTAAATTCTCATATTAAATTTGCACGAATTCAATCTCTTTTAATTGTGAATGTTCAAAAATCGAAGAAAAATCAAAATTGACAAAAAATAAAAAAGAAATTCTGTTGATCCGATCGCTACCAAACTTTACAGGATCATCCGGTGGGCTAATCTGAATATTGCCTGATAATTTCATCAAAATCGGTACAGCTGTTTTGGAGTCCATAGGGAACATACATACACACATCGATTTTATATAATTTGTAGATAGATAAGAAAACGTTGCATTTTTAACATGGTTGGTTGATTGCTTTCGGCTTCGTCGAGCGATTGGATAAAATCGCATACCCGACTCATACATGTATGTTTGGTAGCCCATTTTGTAGTTCAACGAGCAGTGCTGGTAAAAACAGAATGTCGTCTATATGAATAGGATTTATCGGAACTGATCAGTACCTGGCAGTGCAATATCCCACTTTCCTGATTTTTTTAAAAAGAAAAATGCAATCAATTAAAAATTACAAGGGAAAAATTAACTGCTAGAAAAATGAAGAAACTGTATTATTTCTTCCCGCTAATCTCTGAGAAATTATTTTAAATACTTATTCGAAAGTCAAAACGTTAAACCATAAAATTGTTTTAGCAGTATCACTATAATTATAATTTGCTTTATAATTTACTGCAAAGCAGTAATTAAAGTACTAATAAACCTGCCATTACCATCCAACATTTCTGCAAGAAATCATGTATCATCATCTTTTATGACAGCATTATAGCGAAATTGTTATGTCGAACAATGTAGACAATTATGTTTACATCGATACAAATAAAGAAAATAATTTTGTCCGTGATTGTAAATTTTTAGTTCCCCGTCCGGTTTCGTCCCGGAGATTTTGGTTTGGCAACGATATAATCAAGAACAGTTAAACTGTCATAGTGTTGGGTAACTCAGATCTGAACCGGTTCAAAGAGCCGACTCCGACAGAAGATCCGTGAGAGCCAACTCACTTTTTTTTGAGTCGACGGATCAACGGATCCGCATAACTCAGTGAAACACTTAACACACAGAAGCACATTTTACACTTACTTATCAGTTCTCGCTTTGATGCATCTGTCAGCTCAAATGATTCATGCATCACATGTTTGGCTATGCATTCTTGATTCTATACAGGTCGTGATATGATTGACTGAACTAGGTAACTCAGTGGCAGACTGCAGTAACATATTCAGAACTCGGCTCTTTTTGAACCGGTTCAGTGAGCCGGTTCACATACGGGATACAGATGCAAAGATGCAGATCACTAAAAAGACCCGTTTTTCCCATCTCTGAACTGTCATATATCACTTTCCTCCAGATCTTATAAAGTTTAGCCAGTGTACACCAATTTAGTTCAGAGTTAGCGTTCGAGATTCTCGAGTTAATTTACATTTGTCGCCCACTATCCATTCCCGTTTTATCTTAGCGCAATAATCTTTATATTATACGAGGGTTGATCAATAACTACCCGTATTTGACGACAAATGGCGTTGATGAGTGAAATTAACTTTACCATCATGTACTGCAGACTTTTAAACAACCTCGTGCTGAATTGTAGATAAATTCATAAGTTACGTTATTTCTGACTGCCAATAGTATCGTTCGTGTTTTGTATTTTTCGACAAAATGGAAAAAGAGCAATATCGATCAGTAATTCGTTTTTTATACGAGTATCTTACCGTGGTTAGAGATGGGAAAAACGGGTTTTTTTAGTGATCTGCATCTTTGCATCTGGATCCCGTATGTGAGCCGGCTCACTGAACCGGTTCAGAAAGAGCCGAGTTCTGAATATGTTACTGCAGTCTGCCACTGAGTTACCTAGTTCAGTCAATCATATCACGACCTGTATAGAATCAAGAATGCATAGCCAAACATGTGATGCATGAGTCATTTGAGCTGACAGATGCATCAAAGCAAGAACTGATACGTAAGTGTAAAATGTGCTTCTGTGTGTTAAGTGTTTCACTGAGTTATGCAGATCCGTTGATCCGTCGGCTCAAAAAAAAGTGAGTCGGCTCTCACGGATCTTCTGTCGGAGTCGGCTCTTTGAACCGGTTCAGATCTGAATTACCCAACTCTATCATCTGGTTAAGTCTGTATATATTATTGACAATAAGTCTAGAGTGACGATATAAAGTCAGAAACGCGACAATTTCGCTGTTTATAATTTTCAAAGCGCATATTAATATGCAAATACAAATAAAATTTAGAACACACATAAGTGAGGTCATTTAAATTTTACATATAAAACACATGTTGATAATGTTAATATTAATAGATACACTAAGTACAAAGGAATATTTTATATGTGATAACGCTTATCCAATTTCAGTTGGCATCAATGTTCTAAACACATATTTATGGTTATGACCAAGTACCTGCACTGAGTATTCTCAAATTTCACAGCAGTTCTGGAACTGATTAAGAATGTCCGTAAGAATTGTATTAGAATGTTTTTAGTGTATTTGCCATATGGCAACATACACTATTGGCGTCGGTCGGATGGCGGGACCTAGGGGTCGGACCAAAATTTCTCGACGTTTCATAACCTTCTAAACACTTTGGCACCATTTTTGAAAATGTTTATATATATATGTTTATATATATATGTATATATATATATTTATATATATCTTTATATATATACGTATATATATATATATATATATATATATATATATAAATATATATATATATATATATATATATATATATATGTGTGTGTGTGTGTGCGGGCAATAACTTTCGAAAGAGTTAATTGATTTTAACGAAATTTGGCCCGCGTGTTGAAATCCATCACCGCAAGAAGCCTATTTAAAATGGGCGTAATCGGGGCATTTTAAGGGTAGTTTTTAGGGGTTGAAAAATGTTTTTGGGCCCCAAAATACCGAAAAAATTCTCAGAATCGTTTCAAAATTGGCATTTAACCCTTTAGTAGTAATTAAAAAGTGTCCCTAAAATTTTAATAAAATCGGCCCGACAGGACCGGACGTACAAATTTTATGAAAACACTAGTTTGCAGATAGTGAATTATTTACTGAAAGTTGTATATAATTTGGTATAGAGGTTCGATTGATAATATTAATGCAATTAAAAAAAAAATGTTATTTTAAGGGGTGTATTAAGGAGTCAAATTTTTTATTTTGCCCAAAAACCAACCTAAGTTCGCATAATAAAGCCACAATGCCTGTATTAGCAAATACACTATATTGTCGGCAGGGTTTTGGCACTGCGACCCGGGTTTTTATTAATTCCATTTGTTGGTTATGGTCAAATAAATACCTAAATCCGATGACAATACAATATATTTTCATGTCTCCGACCTGACCATGAAGTCAGGAGGAATCTCTCGACCATTAACAGTAGGTAACAGCTATTTAAAAAATGTTTTTCAATGTAAATAAATACTTAACATATAGCGAATTTCACTTAAGACGCAACATAGGTGAGGTTTTTCGTTATTTGGCTGCTTTGGAAAATATTACTGCATCAAAAAAAAATCGTTCCACTTAAAAATTAAAAGGCAACATCCACTGAATAAAAATGTGTATCACTATCATTAATTATCACCATTAAATTAAAATATTGTTAGTGATATAATGCTTTTCATAACTGGTAGTTATGAAAAACATATCACTAACAATATTTTGATGGAAGATTTTCGAGTTTTTTTGTGTGATCATGCGGAAAAACGTGCCTTATAATTTTTGTCTCTGTTCTGTTTGTACCAGAATTACTTGAGAACGGCTGAACCGAATTTGATAAAGTTAATATACTATTTTATACTGACAGAGTGTTATTAGTGTATTTGCCATATGGCAACATACACTATTGGCGTTGGTCGGATGGCGGGACCTAGGGGTCGGATCAAAATTTCTCGACGTTTCATAACCTTCTAAACACTTTGGCACCATTTTTAAAAATGTTTATATATATATATATATATATATATATATATATATATATATATATATATATATATATATATATATATATATATATATATATGTGTGTGTGCGCTATAACTTTCGAAAGAGTTAATTGATTTTAACGAAATTTTGCCCACATGTTGGAATCCACCACCGCAAGAACCCTATTTAAAATGTGTCCAATCGGACCATTTTAAGGGTAGTTTTTAGGGGTTGAAAAAAGTTTTTGGGCCCAAAAATACGTAAAAAATTCTCAGAATCGTTTCAAAATTGAAATTTAACCCTTTAATAGCAATTAAAAAGTGCTACTAAAATTTTAATAAAATCGGCCCGACAGGACCGGATTTACAAATTTTATGAAAACACTAGTTTGCAGATCGTGAATTATTTGCTGAAAGGTGTATATAATTTAGTATAGGTTCGATTGATAATAATATTGCAACTGAGAAAAAAGTGTTCTTTTAAAGAGTGTATTAAGGGGTCAAATTTTTTATTTTGCCCAAAAAAACAACTTAGGTTCGCATAATAAAGCCACACTGCCTATATTACCAAATACACTATATTGTCGGCAGGGTTTTGGCACTGCGACCCGGGATTTTGTTTATAGAGACGATAGTAGCGTCATGTCTGCTCACTAACGATATTCGGGTAGGATGCATCATTGTTTTATATCTAGGAGTGAATATGATCATTTAGTCGAGACGCACCATTAACAGTACAGGCACCTCTTATGATTGCCCCTGAAATTATAAATCACAACGCTACCGGTCGCTTTTCCCACTCTTCTTACTACGCAAATTCTTCACCTTGCTACTATCTTCTTTAAACGATACCACCTTACTACCCGACATCACGATTTAAGTAATGTCACAGATGTAATTTCACGCTATTTAAAAGTCCTATAAAAGTCGTCTGCTAGTTGTCACCGCTGCAATCGAGTAAATGATAGGTTTCTGTCTATTCGACGCGGGTTAAGGCTACAAAAATATTTTTCTTCATATCATGCCGAAAGTATGTACGTACTTTCGATTTTAAGGTAGAAAGTCTAACATTTGTGCACTGCTGGAATTACTCGCCTATCGTCTGTACAGACGGGCCGAAACAATTTTGTCATGCGCACTGATACGTGAGACTGCCGTTCGCCAGCACACGTGTTCGCCAGTACGAGCAGAAGTAGCCAACTGCTGTTATTACAATATATAACCTCAAAATTGCTCACTTGAAAGTAATTAGTCTTTTTATATCTTGATGAAACTACGTACTTTCGACCGGGTATATACATCACACGGGCAGAAAGTCCTGCACTTTCTGCTCTTGTGAAGTAATGTATTATTCTTACAATGATACCAATATCAATTCGATGAATAAGATAAACAAATGACACAAAATATTCAGAAAAACAACGAACACATACGTGTGACGGTGGTACTTTGTAAACCTCAAGGTTTTTAATTTAAAAACGATGTATTATGTACCATTATAATAATTATTGCTAAGCATAATGTACACAGAACATTTTATTCGATAATAAAATTGTATTTATATGTAGAACGTACGTCCATGCATGGCTGACTCTAAACGACAATTAATTTCTTATCAACTAAATGTATGCATCAAGCATTTTATATAGGTATTATGAACTTAGTAACAATAAAATGAATAAAAAAACACAATCATTTTCACAGACAAAAGAATTAACATATATACGGTGTGTCGAATCAATGAACGTCTGTGCGGAAGGGGAATGAAACTGCTAGAATTCTGCGAAGCCATACGCGGAGAAGGTATTTTCGCGTAATAACCGAGAGCTGTTTGACATTTTTGGGTAGGTATTTGAGGCACTGTGAAAATTTGTATAATATCTCTTCAGTAATATCCGAATACAAGACCACAGACCTGGCTGAAGGGTAACGGGGCGATTTTCTCCATGCGTACACTCCTTTCGGCGACAAACAGCAAATTAAGCTCTTTTCATTTCTTAACATTGGCAATGAACTAAGACCACAGGATTAGATATATCTGTTGGTAATTTCTACCATTTTCTTTATTCTGTCTCATCTCATTGTTAATGTTGTTCTCAAAAGATTATTCACAATACACAATTAAGTTAGCAGGAAAGTGGACAAATTTATGTAAATCAATAAACCAATTATTAATTTAGCGACGTTTCGGTCATTTATTTGATCTTCATCTATAAAGTACAGCACATGTTAAAATTATTACTTTATAGATGTCTGATGAAGATCAAATAAATGACCGAAACGACGCTAAATTAATAATTGGTTTATTGATTTACATCAATTTATCCACTTTCCTGCTAACTTAATTGTGTATGTTTGAAAAAAATATGGACGCAACAATTTCCAATGTAAATTATTCACAATATTTTGTTGTAATTTGAGAAAATACTCTTTATATGCAATTTTTTTATACTTAATAAAATTAAATTTATGATTAGGCAACAGTTCAGCATAGTTTGCGACTTATGGTCACAGATGGGGCGACTTGGTTAAAAATTTTCAGGCAACCCTGATAAAACGTTCAGCGGTGAGAAAATAGCGTATGACACCCCTGTTCTGAAATAATAATAAAACTAGTAGATACAACCTATATACAAGGCAAATGATACATAAATTAATTATATTAAACAAGCTGCACCATAATGCCAGGTGTGCATTAATAAATACGCACTTAATTATATTATTGCGATTAGGTTATCTCTCAAAAAAAAACTTAAATACGGTTTTTTATTATTTGCATGAACATTTTTGCGCACATTTTCGTACCTAATATTAAAAAAAAAATATAAATAAATAAATTCTATTTATAGTGCCAAAAAGTGCTCATTGAAATCTGAGAATTGGTAAAAATATCGGTCAATTTATTACAAAAAAAAATCGATCTTAAACCATAGATTATATTCGGACAAAATTAAAGTTGTCTTGAAATCCGAAACGATTTTTGATAAATTTTAAGTTCCGCAAAGTAAAAGAAGATAACACGAGATAGTCAAATAGTTTTAAAGGAATGGAATGAATACAATACGAGAGTCATAAACCAAGGCATCATTATCAAACATGTAGTATTGCAAATTGTAAATGGCAATACAAGATATACAATGGCAGAGGTTCCTAAGCGGCGGTATACATTATAACTAGTCGAAAGAAACAGAAATTAATCGGTTCAGCAGTTTTTAAAAATGTGCGAAATTAAATCCACCAAAAAGTAAAAAATAAAAAAAAAGTTAACCTCCTTAAAAAAAGTCACTAAAAATTTTGAGGTCGGTGCCAATTTAATTAAAGTTTTAGTAATGAAATGGACTCTGATCTCCAAATTTCATTATTTTCATCTTTTTAGTGACTTTTTTAAGAAGGTTAACATTTTTTTTTACTTTAATTTTGTACATTTTTAAGTACTGCTGAAGGAGGTTAATATTTTTTTCTTAAAAATACTTTTAATAATATTTTTTAATAATAATTTTTGATAATACGATCAAAAAATCGTCATATTAGCCGACCGGTCAAAAGCAAAGAGTCCTAATGTAACGAAATAAACATTTTAAGTAGAATTGGTTCACGGATTGGATCTGGACGTAGGGATGTCGAAAAATATCGATATATCGATATTTTTTATTTGATATATCGATATTTTTTGGCGATATTTAATATTTCGATATATCGATATAAAATTCCGAGTATCGAAAACCGATATTTTTTTCCAGTAGTAAAACTTGTATGTACTACCGCGACTGACTATGGCCGTTTAATTATTCCGAAAATATCGAAAACTCCACTGAAAAAGAAACATTTGTTTTTACATATGTTTTGGAACATATTTTTAAGTGCGTTCTAAAAGCAACAACAGTGAATAAAGCACATGTAAACCACGTATCTTTTCACCGGATTTTTCGATATTTTCGGAATAATAAACAGTCAAAATAGCACTCATGAAATATTCCATTTCATTTCTACAACATCTAGAATATTTTTAATTATTTCGATTTACACCTTAATTCATGCTGTACCAACAATTTTCTGTCGAATGTCACCAGCCCTGGCTTTATTAATTGTTCGATTAATCTCTAAAATTATCTGCTCCTAAATGTATTAGACGTTTGATTAATAAACAAAAAAAATCTTATCGTTGTTTTCGATTTCAGATAATTATTTATTACTTGATTTACTAGAAAGAATGTCCGATAATTGCTATTTGACATTATATATTAAGCTATAGCCAATACGTACAATAAATTTCCTCGAGTGCCAATGTTCTCTTTCAAATTGTACCGATATATCGATATTTTTAAAAAAAATATATCGGTACCGATATCGATACTTGAAAAAAATATCTATACGATATATATCGACACTTTTTGGCGCTTCTGACATCCCTAGAAGTGACTGACGGAAGTGAAAACATGAAGGAGCGTACGCAGTGTGATATACGACTATCGACTTGAACATCCATGACGGCGTTGAAAACGCACACACATTTTATTACCGAGTACCAGAGTAGGTACCTGCGGTACTCCTGATGTGCTTTTCAATCCCGCGTTCGGTACCGTCTTATCGGTGTTCACTACATAGCCGGAGAGCTCATGACACCCGTTTCATGAAGTGTTGGATTCAGGTATACAATAGTATATATAGGTAAGATGTATTAGGTATGAGTGGTTGTCTATCCTACCTGGGTACGCCAGGTACTGCACACACAGGAAAAGTTAAAAAAAATACGTGCCAAAAAAGTGTGATTCAAAAGCCAACAAGTACTATTCGAAAGTTAAGTTGATTTTAAATAAATGAGGCAGACACTTTTGGAGGGATTAATATTAAACCAAAATACCCCAATGTGGAATTTTCAAAAATGAAAAAATAAGTGATTGATTCACGCTGAAATTTTTATAGCAACTTTATTAGATATATTTAAAAATATTTGCACTTTTTCCGGGGTGTCGTCAGCTCTTGGGGACTAATACGATAAGTGATAACTCATCGTGCGACAGAACAAATCTGGTAAAGCCTGAGTTACACAATCAACGAATAGTTCATTTCTGATCCTGTAATTCTCACAACTATTTGTGAACGTAAATAATGATTAAATAGCAAAGTTTGACGAATGCCTGTATCTACTGCACAAATATAGATCACAGCACCTTTGCCCACATACGTTAGGTGATGTACGATGTGCGGCAAAAGTGGTTCTTTAAACCAAATTGAGGCACCACTAGAGTTCAGTTAAGGTAAAATGTATTAATTTAAACTTGAGCAATCGAGTGCACTCAGGCGAAGATGGACGGGGCAGCATAATTTTATGGACACGCTACATATTATTTTTTTTAGCTACAAACTTATATAAATATATAAGCTAAAAAATGATGAAACTCCTATTCCCGTGATATTTCACCGACTCACTCTAGCAGGGAGAGGATAGTAAATATGTTTCCAGATTAAAAATATGAAACGAGCAGTTAAAAAACTAAAAGAATGCCCTGGTAGTCGTGGGACTACCGGTAGACGTGGAATCATAGGTTGATGGGGTTTCATCAATCTTCAAATGGCTGCCATTTTCTAAGTTCTCGCCAGATTTCTTTGATTTTAGTTTCAAACGATAAGCGTAAGGTTTGCCGGTTTTCGGTTTGAAATGTTTGGTTCGAGTTTTATCACGATTTTTAAGTCGAGACAATTCAAATTTTGAGGTTCCAATGGTGTTGTTATTTTCTGTGAGTGTTTCTGGTACTCGGACTTAGTGTTATTGGAGAGATTTAGTTTTGAGGATCACAACGCGCTTTGTATTTTCGCGTTCGGACTTGTAGTTCCCGAGATATTTGAGTTTTAGTGGAGCAATTTATTCACTTTCGGCGCAATTTAGACAAAGCTTAGAGGCGACTAAAGTCAGTTGTCACAAAATTCTCAGTACTATTGGTGACTCGATCATTTGGCACCTAATTTGCTGGGATTGGTTGAGCGGTTCGTGAGATAGCGATATACCGAAAGTATATTTGAAACATAACGGTCGATTTTCGTGAGACATGCGAATAAGACTTTACATCCTATTTTGGGGATTCGTAGACAGTATTCAACTCTTCAGAATACAAAAGCGTGTCATCCGCATAATTGCTGGTATTCCGCAGTCTACTTCTTGTAGAGGCCTTTTTAAAAAATTCAAAATTTTAACCTTACCTTGCTTATACATATATGTCTGCCTCTGCTTTTTTCGTAAAAATATAGGTTTCTTTAACATTTCTGAATTAGGCAGTACCAGAAATCTACAATATGAATACCAAAAACACTCACTAACTCTGTTCGAGGGCAGTTGCAGATATAGGCGTACAAGGATTTTTAATAAGCTTCCAAGACCTATCAGTTCAATAAAATCATTTTCTTCTTTTAAAACTGCAGTCTTCAGTTTTTTGATTGATGCGGAATTTTATTCTTTGTCAGACTATTTTAATTAACGTTTTATTATTGTTGAACTTTTTTTATTGTTAAACTTTTGTTATTGTTAAACTCTTATTATTTTTTATACTCTTGTTATACTGTAATTTGTTACAAACTTTTGTCACTGTAACTAATAAATTTCATTTCATTTCATGTTTATGATTTCATGTCAAAAATTACGAATGTGACACGTTTGGCGTACATTGTACAGTGTATCGTATAGAACAGTTACGTATGTATTATATAGGATAAGAAGATAGAATAGAATAGAAAACAGCAGTGAACGGTTGTAATGTGGTGTTAAAACACGGGGCCATTGTTGTGAGCGCGCGGGGTTGGCTAAAGGTTAAACACGGTCATTAATAACCCTGGTTAACTAATCTGTCTGCTAGGGCCATCTATCTTTACAAGTTACTTTAGTTCAACCGTCCGACCGTGGAGAGTATTCACAGGTCTGCCCGAAGCGATTCTCTCAACTCAATATTATATGTTTCTAACATACATATCTGTGGCGAAAAGGCAAAACTGCTTAAGATGATTGTTCACTCATATTGTAAAAAATAATTCAATAATAAATCGCAGGTATTTGGATTAATAATACAAAATAATCGTGTTATTGTTAATCTTGCTACGTTTCGACTACTTTATTTAGTCTTCGTCAGGCTCTGAAAAATACATATATATATACAAATTCAATTATACCATAATAAGTAAAAAATATATAAAAAATTTTGTAAATTATTACCATAACTAATAAATGAAATAATCAATCAAATGATTTATGTTTAAAAATTTATAATATTGAACACTTATTGTATTTAAAATTAATTAAATAATGTTCAAAAAGATTGGTAACGTATCAAATTTAGTTATTTTTATATGAATAACAAAAATTAATAACAGAAAATAAAAAATAAAACATTCGTTTCTATAACGACATCATGCGGTAATAGCTAATTTTAAATAATCAGAGATTAACCTACTCTGACTATTATTAATCCAAATACCTGCGATTTATTATTGAATTATAATAATAATTTTGGATGCGATATAATGTCTAATTGTAAAAAATTATCTTAGAAATTTTCAATTTTCAAACTGCAAAAAGTATTTCACTACTGTTTTTATTAGGCGTGATTGAGCATTAAGCATCACAAAGTTTGGATTGGTGCTTAAAAATTTCCAAAAGTATATTCATTTGTCCAAAAAATTACATCAATAATCGTGATATTTGTCATTATTTCTTTACAGCACAGCAAGACATTTCAAATTGCGGAAAGTCTAATTTAAAAACGCATTTAAGTTAAGCGGTAGAGTAACTGAAAGCTCATTCCTTCGCAAAAATGGAAAGATTCGGGTTTGAGTTCCGACGGTGACAATGGCTTGAAAAATATTTTTTTTTTAATATAGCATTGTAACAATGAATGTTTCTAACAATTATCGCAACTATTAACATTTATCTTTAAAGTTCAATTCCAGATATATGTTATAATAGAAAACAGTATCACGGGTAATTGGAATAATGAAAATAAATCAATTTAATAAAAAAAAAGATGAAACGTTGCAATCAATGAGTGTTTAAATTGATTTATTTTCATTATTCCAATTACCCGTGATACTGTTTTCTATTATTAATATTTATATTTTCGTTCCATTACACAGTCCGTTAATAAATGTAGATTTTTTAGATATAGGGGTTTAGCGTTAGGGACATCTCGATCGTATTTTTGAGGTTAGGGGGTTTTCGAAAAATGCAATTTATTATAATTTTTAAAAATGAAGCAAATTAGACATAAACAGTTTAGCATTTTAGCCATACATATACAACATACATAATTTATTTAAACGTAATAATATTAAAATAATGTAATTTATTATAATAACTATAGTATTTCTGCATCACTTTTCATAGTGAAAAACAAAATGGCACGTGCTGAAAGATTATTCCAAGATTCTTTAATTTTTATACGGAGTAAACTTACATACAAGAGCTATTTTAATGGCCAATTTTTCAAATTATCTTTTCAAAAATTATCGGTGTGTATAATTTACGTCATTTTATTAGAAAATAAGTTTAAAAGAGCATTCTTTTGCGTGTTCAAAATTTTCAAACTATTTCCTGTAAAAATTGTCATTGATGTAACGCAACTAAAAAAAAGTAAAAAACATGCTCTTGTACAAATTAAATTAAATCTTACTAAATTTTAAGTTTATTTTTCAGGAGCACAATCCGAAAGATCTTTCTTTAGAATTTTAATTATTACTGAATCGACAATGATGATCGAGTCTGCCCAGCGCCCGATTAAAAATATCTCATGCTTAGTCCGGCTCTGAACTCCGCATTTGACACAATACAAAAGAAATATTACAACTTTATAATTACACATTGGTGCTACAATTAATTTTTTATTATTAATTATTATTAAAACAAAAGGTAAATGCATGTGTGTACTAAGTCTAATGGAATAATAATTGTTCAACTTCAACTGACGGCTAGAAAGAAAATGTCGCTACTGGCTATTTTATTTAGTAAGATTAATTTTTTAATAAATTTTATTTCGTGCATACCATTTATGAAATGGATATTCTAAAAATCTTAATAATAAAGTCTATTTCTCAAACAGATGCCACTCGCACCACTTTCTTCGTTATTTTCTACGTTTACAACTAAAGCGCGACTGAAGGAAATACAGGAAATCCGGATAAGGACATAACATTGTTTGAAAAATCTCTAGGATGGCTGGTACAGGAATTATTCTCTTTCGGCGGAAAAATAATAAAAGAATTTCTTTGTTTGAGTAATTAGGTGCCTATAGGAAATCAGAATAAGGTAGCCGCGCAAGAAGTTTCACTTGAAAATAAACCGATGGATTTATAAGACCGTAATGTCAACTCTGAAGTATATAATTTAATGATAATTCAAACTCGTTTTTCAGTGGCGGATTTAGGTTCGATGCCACCCTAGGTCCCGTCTAATATGGCGCCCTTTTTGCTCTATATGGAAGTGATAAATCTAATGAAGCCAGAGAACCGTAAATTTGGACAACGGATTTTTAAATTTAAACTGCCCTATAATATTGTTTACTTTTGATCTCTAAAATTCTGCCGCCCCTAAAATCATGCCGCCCTAGGCTTAGACCTCACAGGCTGAGGCATAAATTCATCACTGTCGTTTTCAATAATCAAAGTTTGAGCAATTAATAAAAAGTCGCAGTAAATCAATGCAAAATAGCCATTCTTACCATGCAAAGAGATATTTTGTAGACTTTACTTCATTATTTAATAAGTACTATAAATAAACTAAACGTAAATAACACTAATAATAACTATAAATCTTCGTGGAAATTTAATAACATTTTTATTACAATAAAATTTATACATAGTTGCCATTTGCTACTAGGTTGTATTAGAGACCAGAGTGAATAATATCAGGAGGAAACTATCTATATGGCAATGATGCGAACGTTTCCGTGATCATAAAGCATATGTGTTATTAACCAACAAAATGCTTGAATCTGCTTTATACATTTTGCTATATATTTGAGCAATACTTCCATTTAAATTTTAAAGAAGCATCTACATGGAAAAGCATTAGTAGGAACAATAATTTCAATATTCGCCCCTCCCCTTACTTAGAAAGATGAGCTCGGCGTTCTGTTCAACTGGTCGATTTTTATGATTATACTACAAAAAGGTCTACTTTGTGAGAAAAAAAATATATAGACCTATTGATACTTTATAGTTTACAACATTTTAACTTGACTGGTTACATCGATAATAAATAAATATTATTATCATGAGTTTCCATTAAAACTGACATTAACTGGAGCGCACCTGTGAACAACATTGATGGTCACGCGAGCGAAGTCGCGGCCAGTATATTTTGTTTTGACATTAGCTTACCTACTGATATTCTCCGATCGGTGTAATGCATCAAAAGTCAAAACGTAAGCAATTGATATTAGTAAATAATAAAAAGCAAAATAAATAAGAAAATAACGGCTTTTATACCAACCATAATATGCCGTAATATAGTTCATGATATAAAACGGTCATGGGAACCGTATTTTCTATGCTAAAAAATACAATTTGCTTTTTAAATTGAACTTGTTGAAGAATATGAATAAATAAATATTATTATTATTAAAAGTCATAACTCAAAAGACTGAAAATAAACAAAAAAATACAAATACCGTTTCAAACTTAGAAGAAATTCACACCAAACGTCAGCTATAAATAAATATTTCGCGATTGAAATCCGAAAAAGCTTATATTTTTTTAACTTTAACTAAAATGTATTAAAGAGGAAAATGTATACGTCGCCAAACTAAGGAAAATGGGCATAATCACGGTAGGTTATTCATATTCGAGAGGTTTCGATAGACATCCGCTCGACTTTCTTGATTTTATCGTCAGTTCAAATAGTGCAAAACATATTTTTGTTATGGAATTATTTTGCTTTAACAATTTAGCCTTAACGACAATAATTTGATGTACCTACATATATTTGGAGACAATAATCCCATGATCATCAGTTTAGTGTTTCCTTTTGATGCGACCATGGGATCAGCATTGCTATTGAAATGCACATTAAAATATTAACATTCTTAAGAAGTGACAAACTTGCTGTTTTTTGTAATTTCCAAGCACAGCGCTCTTATGATTCTTTACTTCCACTGACATGGAAAGAAAATGTCGTTTGTATTTTCACAAAGATGTTTTTGAGGACAGTCTATATAATAGACATATATGTATTTCAATAAAATTATTTATTTTAGAATTGCACACTGAATTAATAGCTTGAAAAGTCCCTGAAACATACATTACGAGTGACTTTAATGAGTGAATTGTAAATTGCCCGGTCACGTTTGATACGTCTTGATTTTAATAATGCAATAACTTGAATTGTTATGAACAATAAATGATAAATGACAAAACGAACCATTCTGAACACGTGAAGGATGACGGAAAATAAAATCACAATTTATACAAGCCGAGAGAAGTTTTACCCCCAAGGGATAATTTCCCAGGACTCCTGTGTATCTTTTTGTTTAGAATTCTTCGAAACGTTCGGGAATTCTTCCAGAACCTCGGGAATTCTTTGAACGTCTCAAGAAGTGTTTAAAAGTTTTGGGAATTATTCGGAATTTCCGGGAATACTTGTTGTATACTGTTTCCTCAAGAAATTAACCCCACACCCTATCTTAATCAGATAGTATAGCTGGATAAAAAGTAACCTATACTTAGTTTATAAGCTAATGAAGACAGGGTCGGATTTACCATAAGGCGCTGTAGGCAGTAGCCTAGGGCGGCAAAATTTTGGGGGCGCCATGGGAAGACAATTTTTTTTATTATTTAAAAAATTTCTTTTTAAATTTCGATCTGAAATTTTGAAATCGCAAAAGAGTGAAAAAAAAAACAATAAGAAATGTCTATGACGAGTTGAATCACACAATTTATGAAACGAATGTCAGCGACGGCTTTACTCGCGATTGAATCTTCCTTATGTGTACAACTTGACTGCGAGAAGTTAATTGAAGAATTTGCTAGAAGTAAAGTTCGGCGCAAATTACTGTAAATTAGATAATGCTGAACAAACCATATATCCTCTCAAATATGTCGGGCATCTAAAAGCGATTACAGAGTTAAATAAAAATATAGTTAAAAAAAGTATACGTTGGAATTTGCTCTTTTTCAATACACCTACAATCCAAATTCATATAAATCGTAACATCGGTAAGATAAAGAACGGGGGGGGGGGGGGGGTTGAGAATGTAAGAATGAAGACATCTTCTTTTCTCATCTTAAAAAATAGACATTTTTCATGTGTTAATACTTTCACATTATTAATCTTTCCACAACATCCCTGGAGAATTTTAATTCAGTTTTGGTGGAATTCCGCACATCCGATCAACTTGAGCTTTGGACATATGTGTCTCTGCGCTTCAACCTGATGACGGAGTCGGGAACTTCTAGTTGGTCTACCGTGATTAAACTCCTTTTGGTTAACTTAGCGAGGACTTTCTATAATGCTTTTTGATGTTATACTTCTTTTCGCGCATTGAGGGTAAAATTTTCTCTGTTACGGAAGTTACGGACGCATCATGCATCAAAAATGAGACACCATGAAGTTAGTTGTTAATTTAATATGAATGTACTACGTGTATCGACAAGGTTGAAATCGTCGATATTCATAGATGACACGTCTCATTTCTCTATTACAATGTGCTGATGGAGTTGTCCACCTATCCAAAGTACTACTCGAAGTGAACAGGCTAACTTTTAACTATATTTATGATGTCCCTAGACATCCTATTTTATTTTATCAATAATCTTTAACGAAAATGTGAATATCAATTATCACGATCATGCCAAAGAAGTATAACTTCTGCCGCGAGTAATTTTTTTTGCGTTTTTAGTTGTGTTTCATCAAAAGAGTGTTAAAAACAGTGCAGTCTTTTATATGTAGTAACGTCTCCAAACACAATATAAAAAAAATATTTATCGTTTATAAATAGGTTACAGGATACAGTATACGACAATGGAAAAATAAAAGAATGTACAAAATAAATATAAAGGAAAACATAATAATATGACGAGTTGACACTTCATTTGTCAATAACCACTTGACTGGTTCTGATCTGGTAACCCTAATGTCAAGGTTTGTACACAATATTATAATAGGCGCGATGGGACATGTGGAAAATACAGACAGATCAAAAACACACACTGTTAACATGTAAATAAAATTGAAACGGGATCCTTCAGTTGCAATTCCGTTTTCTTACGGAGTTGTCGGATAGTCCAGAGAACGCATTTAGAGAATGTTTGTATCAGGATCATTCAAAATAGTCAGATTAATTTTAATGATCATTAACACTAGAACTTTTAAAATAAAGGGTACTTTGTATCCGGATAGAAATTTTAACTTATTACATATAATTTGCACTGATTTTTCACTCGGAGCTTGGTAGAACAAGATTCATAATTAACAAATAAATAAAAACACTTTAAAATTCTACAAAAATTATTAATAAATTATTTCTTGACGATCGTTTCGGATAATAAATCCATCCTCAGGAATATAAAACATGTTTTATATTTCTGAGGATGGACTTATTGTCCGAAACGATCGTCGAGAAATAATTTATTAATAATTTTTGTAAAATTTTCAAGGATTTTCAGGATATTGACTTCTTTTACATTTTTGCCAGTCGATCATCCTTCTCTTGTTTTAGCCTACGCCGTTTAAACAGTGAAATATTTTTTCAAATGGGTTCAGTGGCAAGCAAACACAAACTTAATTTTAGTAACATTAGTTTTGATTTGATCGCTTTGTATAACATATTATGTGGCACCCTACGTGTATATAAACCACACAAGCCAAACATGTATTGTTCTATTGTATCACATGATCACATCCCATGAAAAGACCATATAAGAACCCATACACAAGAGGTTGTGGTCAAAAATTGCAAAAATTTTACAAGACATATTTTTAAATTGGCTAGTAATATTTAGGGTGCAAATAAAAATAGGTGCTAGTCAGCGAGTCAGCGCCGACCGCTGATTTGCTGACTGTAGCACCTGGCGTTGGGACGCTTTAAAAACGTCAAGACGCAACCACTGACATGCTAACAAGTATACATTTTCTTAATAATCCTCTATAAAACAGCTGCTTAATACAACGCCATCGATTCGTGTGACTGCGTTAAAAAGCGCTATATCGCTCGTTTTAACATGAAACCTAATTACGCCATTAGAAATATAATCTGCTATTACACCCAAAATATAAGCAAACCAAAATAATAGTATTTGATAAATATATTTCATACGTTTATAGTATGTAAAAATTAATCTCTATACATAAAGTTGTAGACGGCTAATGATAATTGCTAGAAAACATTCATTGTTACAAAGCTAAATTAGAAACATTTAATTTTTTATCCACTGTCACCGTCGGGACTCAAACCCGAATCTTTCCACTTTCGCGGCGGAATAAGTTATCAATTACTCATGTTGGGAATTTAATGTTACAATCATGCTTTATTAGGATGAATTAACTGTTGAGATAACGCACAGTTGAGTAATTGATAACTAATTCCGCCGCGAAAGTGGAAAGATTCGGGTTTCAGTGCTGAAGGTGACAGTGGATAAAAAATAAAATTTTTCTTATTTAGCATTGTAACAATGAATGTTTTCTAGCAAAATAACACTCACAAAATTGTTGCAATTTTTGACCACGAGCTCTCGCCCTACCAGTGCATGTAGTGAAAACAAGATTCCGACCCTCACACTAAACATATTTGCCCCCTCGCGGACAGAACAAACGCTCCGATTGTCAATACAACAATAACACCATAATAGAATCAACAATTTTAAACATAATTAGTCACTTTTTAGCACGCTTCAACGCTTATAAAATATTCAATATGTTTGTTATATAACAATTCAATAACTTGCTAATCTCTTCGTAGCTGTAAGGACCGTTAAGCTTCCCTGTTTATTGAAATAAAATATAAAAATGTGTAGCCACCCTACATTATTATTCTGTGAGGATTAAAATCTTATATTTTATGCATTTAAATATATTGTGTACTAAAATAATATCATAACCAGTTTTTTTTACTAAATGGTCGAATAAAAAAAATGTTTGTAAATTAGACATGGGAAATTTAGTAGATTTTTTTTCACACTAATAATTCTACAAACAATTAACGCGGATTTGCCAAATTATACTGCATTACTTTTTAAGCGTCTTCCTCAAAAAAATTATAATGAGCCTCACCCTCATAAGCTCACATAAGAAGTTTAACTTCTTTAGTTTTTAATATTATTCCCAAGTTTAATTTTTTGTTATGTCAAACTAATTAATAATATTTACGCATACCTTAGCAACACACTATAAGCTTCTGTCCTTGTCAGTTTCATATAATTTAGGAGACAAACCAACTTATTCTTTAAGGATGGATTCTACATCTCCTCGATTTTTTACTTTTTTCAAACAGATACGTCGCTAAAGAAGTTAAACTTCAAAAACTGCTAAATGTATTTTGAGTTTAATTTCATTTCCGTTTAAATATATGTAAAATGGAGAATTGTAGACAAACGACGACGATAAATTAACATGGCTTGATACTGGTGACATCAATGCTAGATTAGGTCACATTAAAAAAATTGTATTTTTTACTCAAACACATGCATAAAATCCACAGAATTAATGCGATAAAACTGCCATGTGTCTCGATAAATCAATCGTGTCGGATTGATTTTTTCAAGTTGATTGACTAAATTAGTGTGAATATTCAGTATTTTATTTCCCTCAATCAACCAACGTTTCAACCGCAAAGTGGTACTTCTTGCGGATTTTAATTGAATGTCGTAATTATTACTGATGATCAGTATAGCTTTCTTAGAGTCCTGAAGAAATTACAATTTGGGAATGAAACGTTGGCTGAATAAGTAAAATATAATACAGAATTTAGTGTTAACCTCACCAATTTGTCTGAATTAATTCATAATGAATATATCTAAAAATACCTTTACTGTTCCAATTTGTAATTATAACTGTGATTTAAGCTGATGAAAGTAATAACGAAATAATTACTTTTTCTTTTTTCTATATCATATCCTAAGCATACCAAAACTTGAAAATATAAAGAAAATCGCTATGGGAGAAGTCAAAATTAAGTTGGCTATCCCTGCAATATCAAACACAATCTAGGTACCTATAATGGTTATATAAAACGATTATAAATTCAAAAAAAACCCGGGTCGCAGTGCCAAAACCCTGCCGACAATATAGTGTATTTGCTAATACAGGCCTTGTGGCTTTATTATGTGAACTTAAGGTGATTGTAGGGCAAAATAAAAAAAATTAACTCCTTAATACACCCCTTAAAATTACATTTTTTCATAACTACATTATTATTGTCGATCGAACGTCTACACCAAAATTAAAAACACCTTTCAGAAAATAACTCACTATCTGCATACTAGTGTTTTCAGAAAATTTGTAAATCCGGTCCTGTCGGGCCGATTTTATTAAAATTTTTGGAGCACTTTTTAATTGCTATTAAAGGGTTAAATTTCAATTTTGAAACGATTCTGAGTATTTTTTAGGTATTTTTGGGCCCAAAAACTTTTTTCAACCCCTAAAAACCACCCTTAAAATGATCCGATTGGGCCTATTTTAAATAGGCTTCGTGCGGTGATGGATTCCAACATGTGTACCAAATTTCGTTAAAATAAATTAACTCCTTCGAAAGTTATTGCCCGTACACATATATACCTATATATATATATATATATATATATATATATATATATATATATATATATATATAAATATATATATATATATATATACATATATATATAAACATTTTTAAAAATGGTGCCAAAGTGTTTAGGAGGTTATGAAACGTCGAGAAATTTTGGTCCGACCCCTAGGTCCCGCCATCCGACCGACGCCAATAGTGTATGTTGCCATATGGCAAATACACTAATTATATATGCATTAGTTATTTCATTGATATTTTGCAGCTGGTTAAAAATAGTATCTCTAAAATTGATAGAGAGAGATCAATAGATCCATTAACATACCTGCTAACCCATAAATATCAAACCATTGAAAATCCAATCAGATATTAAAAATATGCCATAACGTACACGGCTAAAAAACAAAAAACCCTATCGAATTTTTAATATTAAATATAATTTATAGCAATACCAATTGAAAATACCCATCGAAAAAACTATTTAATTAAAAAGCTAAAAAAACACTCATTCGATATTAGAAATATAATCAAATTGACTTGAAAACGATGCAGACATCAAAACAAGGCGGCAAATTGTAAAAACATTATGATACCGTTTATGTTACAAAGCTTTACGGCCTGAGATACGCACAAATGATGCCATGAACTAAAGGTGAGGGTTTTTAATTTGGTTTATGTCAACGATGGCCATGATAAATTATTTGGTGTGGGCTGTACACTCCGTATCAAAAGTTAAGTTAATCTAACAGACCAAGGAACGATTAGTCAAGTCCATATTATTATGCCGTATATATAAATACTCCGCGTAGGTTGCAAGCTATAAAAACCCATCCAATTCAAGTTAGACAGATTATTATAGACGCTCGACAATAGCCAAGTTCATACTAATGGTTCCAGCTGTTGAGCGTCTATAATCTACACTCTACGGGTTCAATTTACTTAAAACATTTAAACTGAGAATTTTACTTGTATTTTGGATGTGCAAAAATCTTATTCAATTCTGACTCTGTGAATTTTCATGGAAGCAATGTGTCGCACAAAAAGTGCAAAGCTGTATTAAACAGGTATAATAGCAGTCAAAAATTTACTCACTGTTTTTTTTTTAATTAATTATTTAATCACTCGTTAAAGTTTAGTAAATAAACTTTAATCGACTTCAAAAAAAGGAGGTCGTTCTATATTTGTCTGTATTGTTTTAATGATTGTTCACCGATATTTTCGTCAATAATTGTAAACCGATTTGAAAAATTTCAATACCATTTTGTCAGAATGCTACCGGACTGGTACCCTATAGTGTTTTTAATAATTATTCATTAAAAGCTTAATATAAAAGTATGGGAATTATAAATATTGTAGTTGCACACAGTTCAATTTTTTCCGCCAGAGTTCATAATAGTTGCAACAGTATTTTAACAGATGAATAAATAATGATTTTAGTGACAAAAGCTGGTTTCGAGATTGTAGTTTACAGATGCTCGACAATTGCAATTATAAGCGTTGTTTTCGAGGTCATTTGGTTCCAAGTTACAAATTGTATTTTGCTTAAATTATATATTAATGCCATGAAGATATTAGTAAGTGTTGAGACACTTAACCGATTCTTATATCACCCATCTCACTAATTTTACAGTATGTACTATTTATAAATATGTATAAATATGTATAGGATGACTCACGGAGGATTTGAACCATTTTTGGAACCGATAATCGAATAAATGTAATATTGCTTCAAATAGATCTGAAAGAACCTGCCTTTTCAGGTGCAGTCATTCAGTAATATAAAAATACTTCAATAAACAATAGCATATTTCAATATTAGATATTTATCTCGGAAATTTATAATAAATTAGATTTCTGGTCCGCGGTTTCGCCCGCCACGAACAAACAAATGTTTCCTATTTATATATTACTAGCGGCCCAGTCCGGCTTCGCCCGGGTGTAAATGTAATATATAGGATATAAAAGATGAGAATCATTATCATTAAATTCTCAACGTGTATTGAATTTGCGCGAATTCAATTACTTTTATTTGTGAATGTTCAAAAATCGAAGAAAAATCTTATTTCTCAAAAAAAAATTTAAAAAATTCTGTTGATCCAATCGCTACCAAACTTCAGAAGATCACCCGCTGGGCTAATCTAAAGATTGTCTGAAAATTTCATCAAAAATGGTCTACCCGTTTGGAGTCCATATAGATTACATATACATCGTCTTTCATCTATATAGATTATTAAAATGTAAAAAGTGGTTATTGTGACATAACGATAATAGTTGGACATATAGTGTCTGGAAGTTTTTTGTAGTTATTGATATGTTCTTTAATATTGTAGGACATACTTTTGTTCTATCATCAATAGTTTCCGCAGCGCATGCGACGAAAGATATTTTATGACATTTTTTTTACACCTAAAGTTTTAGTAAGGATCCCTAATATTTTCTAGCGATAAATATAGCCTATGTTACTCAAGGTGAATGTAGCTTTCTAATGGTGAAAGAATTTTTTAAATCGGCACAGTAGTTTTTGAGTTTATTCATTACAAACATACACACACACACAAAAATACAAATCTTTCCTCTTTATAATATTAGTGTAGAGAAGTAGAGACTGATTGAAAGACTCAAAATATTACTGTATGTCCAAAAGAGAGTGAAATCGCTAGAATTCTGAGAAATTATAGGTAAAGAACCAAGAAGGTGTTCCTCAAGTAGTGATGCAATCGACAAAGGAAAACTGGCTGGAAATAATATTCTATTAATATTGATAAATTTACGATCCATATTTTCATAAAATCCGCAAATTTCTCTAACAAATCTCGGCAACTAAAAGTTCGACCAACGCCGTAGCGACACTGACACTTATCTTAAAGGTGCCTTTAATTAATGAATCAACACTCTACATTGATACAGCTGGATATTGCATAAGAAACGCTTCATATTACCAGTCAAATATGCTGGATTACTGAAACGCCACAATCTGACAGGAGCGTTTTGTATCAACTAGTAATTGTTCGTTTGTTTTCATACTGCTTTTCCTGACTAAGGGATCGTAAGCATACTGTTTTGCTTAACTTTCTTTGGTTGATCAGTCTACCAGGTGATTTGACTTAAATAAAAAAAAAAATTTAAATTTACCAAAAGCGCTAAATATATTTTGTAATCATCTGTACATAAACGTTTATAAGCATGTAATGTAATTTAGCCTAGAGTTATCAAACTGTATAATTGGTTAGGTTTAACGTCATTTAAAATGGAGGTACACTTTATTTATTCTTTATCTAGAAGAAACTGGCTTTCATTAGTCTGTCTGTATTAATTATCTTTAGAAATGTCAATTATTATTTGTTAAAACAAGGCGGTTTATTTGAATGGAACAATTCTTTTCTCACCTTTATAATCATTGATTTTACAAAGCATTTAAAAGAAACTTCCGTAGTTACAGACATACACACACAGCCGCCATGAGCAAACTGATTTCACGTTTTTAGGATGGTACAATCAGAATGTGACACCCACTGAATCGGATTGGACCGGCTCGGCACGATCGGCAATTATGGGATATACAATGGTACCTTGAGATACGAATTTAATTCGTTCCGGGATCATCGTCGTATGTCAAAACAATCGTATCTCAAAGCAATTTTTCCCATTTAAAACAATGTAATGTATATTAATGCGTTCTAGCGATATGAAACTACCCCAATAATAGGCGTTAGCCTATCTTTCATAGCCTTGTGGCCGGGTAACCTCGTTTCTTCTGCGGTAATATAAGTGCGCCTAAGCATTTTTTTCCAAAATAACCCCGTCTCATCGCAATTAAACACTTGTTGCGGTAGGTATCCTTCTTCACTAACGAGTTTTTCAAAAAACTTAATGAAATTTTCAGCCTCCTTAATATTTGCACTAGATGCTTCTCCATGACGAATTACCGAATGAATTCCAGTTCGTTTTTTAAAATTGTCAAACCAGCCACGACTAGCTTTGAACTCTGGCCCACCTTGCGACGATTCTCCCTCTGTCTCGGCTACATCACGCTTGAGGTCTTGGAAGATGCTGCTAGCCTTCTCACAAATGATCGTTTCAGAAACAGAGTCACCAGCCAATTGCTTCTCCTTAATCCATAATAAAAGAAGTTGTTCCATCTCATCATGTATATTAGTTCGAAGCTTTGAAATAATGGTGACGCCTTTGGAAGGTTGCAGCTTCTTTATCGCTTCTTTCTGCTTGATGATCGTGGATATTGTGGACGCATTGCGGCCATACTCTTTTGCTAAGTCGCCGATACGAATGCCACACTCATGCTTAGCAATAATTTAATGTTTGGCTTCCATTGAAATCATTTTCTTACATTTTTTCTTCTCACTTACTTTAACTTTGGGACCCATTGTTAAAATAACAGGGTACATACAGTATTTAAACTAAAATAGCACGAAAAACAGGCACAACACAACGAATAACACAGCTACGTGTGAACAAGGAACGATGCGGCGACGGTGTCAACAACCAAACAGAGCGAACGCTCTGCCATCTAGCGATCATCTATAAAATTATCGCGCATTAAAATTCGTATCTCAAATTTTTCGTCGTATGTCGAGGTAGAAATTTTCGAATATTATTCGTCGTATCTCAAAAAATTCGTATGTCAGGGCATTCAATCTCAAGGTACCACTGTATGTAACTAAATCA
The DNA here is from genome assembly GCA_034508555.1 of Venustoraphidia nigricollis. NCBI lineage: Eukaryota > Metazoa > Arthropoda > Insecta > Raphidioptera > Raphidiidae > Venustoraphidia > Venustoraphidia nigricollis. The sequence continues at coordinate 2,166,805 of JAVRKA010000020.1, forward strand.
GTTCCCACGTACTAGTCGGCTCGGATCCACACGGCAACATCCAGTGTGCGTATAAACTGCCGTGCCAAGCCGATCCGTTCAGTGGGTGTGGATCTATGAGGTAAATTTTCCGGCCTATATCACCATACTTCAGTTTCCTTATGTAAAACGGAAGCAAAAAAATATAATTATGCAATTAACTTAATAATGAAGCTTAATAAATCAATAAACAAATTATAATTTGTATATCATAGTGATCAACAAAATACAAAAAAATTAAACAAATGACTACAGCGGTGTTTTAATGTCATATCATTAAAAGATTTACTAAAACAATAAAAAAAACAAGCGATAAATTTTAACAGAAAAATTATTAAGAGCCTGGTATATTAATTGCCTAAAACAAGCTATAAAATATTTTTATACATTCTCCAGACAAAAAATCCATAAACAACCAATCTTATTCATATTACAGTTTGCTATATATTTTATAAACTATAACTATAGTCTCACAAAGCCAAAAAAAAAACGAACTATATCAAATTGATTTATTAAAATATACAGTAACAGTTCTGTATCAACATTTGGACGTGGCATATTATTTTTATTAAACAGCATCAACGACTCGTGAAAAGAGGCATGTAAAAAAAATCCTTTCATCAATACTAAAAAATAATAAAATTGCAAATAGACCAGTCATATCTTACATCCGAAATTGCAATAATTACGGTAAACTTGCTTTTTTGATATGTAGTTTGGGTTCCCTTAAATAGTATTTTTCTAGATTTGCAGCACTCTAAAATGTGAGCGGGTTGAGTTATTGCTGAAAAACTGCAAACTTTTTTCATTTTTTATGAAAAAAAACACATAGGAAAGCTTTGACAAGAAACGTCACATAGACAAAATTCCCGACAGTTTGAGCTTTAATTCAGTTTTCTAGGTCTAATAGCTCCCAAGATACAGGGTTCCCAAAATTTGCAATTTTTTTCCAAAAAGTTGAAATATGAGAAATGGCCAATTTTCGACCAAAATATCAGGTATAATGAGGTATCTGCAGGGAAATTAATGGCATAAAAGGGAATTGCGTAGATTCTTAAATCCCTAAACCGATTTCAATGAAATTCGATACACGTATCCACTTTATAGCCCAGATTCGTTCGCGGTAAGATAGGATTCTCGTAAAAATAATAGTACTTAATTGTTTAAACTTTAATGTATCTAGAATTTAATGTAAGTTATTTTCGTCGAGTAACTGGCATTATGATAGAAAGAGCGTTAGCATGTTTTAACAGTCAAAAACAAAAATATAATTACGCCCGAGATATTTCATTTTCAATATATTTTAAAAGTTTTTAAGAGTTCCATTGTATAACAAATTTCAGTTCTAATTAGATTATATTTATGGGAATTACTATTCGCCCCTGCCAACGTTTTAAATATACTTTTAATGATAGGTTTTATGAATTGGTAAGATTGCGTGCATTTGTTTTACTTTACGCACTAGTGTTTAATGGATCATTTTACGACCGCTATACCGACATTATTTTTGTAGGGGGTGTTTCATGCGCAAAATCAACAAAGTATTGTACTAATTTGAAATAAGTTTCGATATAAGATGCATTATGGGGCTTCACATACTTAAATGGTGGAACTCCCAGTGGACAAAATAGTTTAATTACCATCTATTTAAGTCTGTCTGCGAAAGCAGAAATTTAGCGGCTCTGTTAATTTTAACATTGACCATACATCTCCGTTTCAATTTGTTGCTTACAAATTTAGTGCATTGTGTCAAACGAGAATGAACTTAAAGATATTTTCGTATATAGTAGTGTTAATCCAATAGAATGTCACAGTGAAGGAAGATTTGGTTGAGGATCAATAAATAAGCTTTACCAATGTGACACTAGTGGCCAACGTTCCGAAAAATGTATTTTCATTTTCAAGGTCTTACCACCATTTGACCAGCTTAAGGCCCTGAAGATGAAAATAAATTTTTCGAAACGTTGGCCACTAGCGTAACATTGGTAAAGCTTATTTCTTGATCCTCAATCAAATCTTCCTTCACTATTAAAGATATTTAGTTGTTATAAATAGGTCGAAATGAGGCAATGCCTCTACCCAAGTTCGTCTCTGGAATAACGACATAAGCATCAATAATAAAATACGTAATAGTGTAGAAGTAATATTAAAACGAGAAAGAGAGAAATATAGTTTTCTCTGTCAGATGACAATCAAACAGTATCTGCGTACACTTCAAAATGAGATTCATTTGTTTCCACCCACTTAATATTTTATGACAGCAAGTGTGATCGAAATTTTCACCTTGTAGCACAACTCATTATACAAAATGTAGTATGGAGGTATTTAAACTGCGAACAGGGACTCGAGTACACTTCATTCGAAAGAATCAGGATTCGACGGCCTTGATTTTTGGAATCAGTTGCGACCTCCTTTATTTTTGGGTCAGTTCCGATAGCAATGCTGTCATTACCATTACAAAGCTACTTATAAAATTAATTCCACAACTAAAATTTGAACCCGAAACTGCCTGGAAAAAATTAAAATTATGTAAGTTATAGTTTTTATTTCTGTAACAAAAAGGAACACTTTTTGCGTATAAAAAACACAGTTTTTCAGTATAATAAAAAACACTAATAACAAACCAACAAATCCACGGTGGACTTATTTTACAAAGATTGCTGTACATTTTACAAAAAAAGTCAAAAGAACTGTGAAATTCAATCAGTTGCGACCTCCTTTATTTTTGGGTCAGTTCCGATAGCAATGCTGTCATTACCATTACAAAGCTACTTATAAAATTAATTCCACAACTAAAATTTGAACCCGAAACTGCCCGGAAAAAATTAAAATTATGTAAGTTATAGTTTTTATTTCTGTAACAAAAAGGAACACTTTTTGCGTATAAAAAACACAGTTTTTCAGTATAATAAAAAACATTAATAAGAAACCAACAAATCCACGGTGGATTGATTTTACGAAGATTGCTGTACATTTTACAAAAAATGTCAAAAGAACTGTGAAATTCAATCTAAAAGTAACAATTCGAAAGGTTTTCATGAAATGTGGCAAACTTGATTGCGACAGAATAGCTTTTACAACTGCAAAATGTTCTCTAATCGTGTGATCCGGATTATTCCCAGTGTCCGAAAGTGGATTTATTCCGCTTCGATTGATTTCTCGTCAACTCCGTGAGCTACACCAACCTGTTATATATAAATAGTATTTTCAAACGAACTCATTTTCTTTTTATATACGACGATTGAACTATTAACGATACAAAGCCCGACTCGATCAATATAGTCACACAAGACGATTTTTTTCTCATCGTCAGTTTAGATAATTTCAGTTCCCTTTTCATTAAAAAAAACTGCTCAAGTGCGAGTCGGACAATATTTATTAACTTTATTAGTGTATTTGCCATAAGGCAACATACACTATTGGCGTCGGTCGGATGGCGGGACCTAGGGGTTGGACCAAAATTTCTCGACGTTTCATAACCTCCTTAACACTTTGGCACCATTTTTAAAAATGTTTATATATATATATATATATATATATATATATATATATATATATATATATATATATATATAACTTTCGAAAGAGTTAATTGATTTCAACTAAATTTGGCCCACGTGTTGAAATCCATCACCGCAAGAAGCCTATTTAAAATGGGCCTAATCGGGGCATTTTAAGGGTAGTTTTTAGGGGTTGAAAAATGTTTTTGGGCCCCAAAATACCGAAAAAATTCTCCGAATCGTTTCAAAATTGAAATTTAACCCTCTGGTAGTAATTAAAATGTGTCCCTAAAATTTTAATAAAATCGGCCCGACAGGACTGGATTTACAAATTTTGTAAAAACACTATTTTGCAGATACGGAATTTTTTACTGAAAGGTGCATATAATTTGGTATATAGGTTCGATTGATAATAATATTGCAATTAAGAAAAAAAAATGTTATTTTAAGGGGTGTACTAAGGAGTAAAATTTTTTATTTTGCCCAAAAACCAACTTAAGTGCGCATAATAAAGCCACACTGCCTGTATAAGCAAATACACTATATTGTCGGCAGGGTTTTGGCACTGCGACCCTGGTTTTTATTATTTGTTGTTATAGCGACCATTATAACACACACTGAGGCGCGGAAATGCCTGAATTAATAGCTATCAAATAATTACGTCCAATGTCGCTAGTCTGCACTATTTTGATGTTTGTAGAAAAACAAGGTATTTTTTTGAGTGTCCTAACATACGAGTTTTTTGAAATACGAGCTCGTACAGGAGCACTCTCAGGAACTGACGACCGAAGAGTTACAGTCGCAGCAGTATATGGAAGTTCTGCAAGAAATTGGTTTCGAGGAGGAGCCAGAAGTGGAGGAGGTTATCTCTACAAGTGAGATAAAGAAGATCTTGAGAATGTGGGAGAGAGTTTCACAGTTCGTGGAAAAGAAACACCCCGAAAAAGTTGTAACTGGTCGTGCATCGCAGCTATTTAATGACACTTGCCTAACTCATTTCCGCAACATTTTGAAAGAGATGAAGAAACAAGCCTCCTTGGACAGGTTTTTTTTAAACGGCTTGCAGGTGTAAGTCAGAAAAGCGTGGCGAAAAAGACAAAGACCAGTGAAGAGAAAAACAGTGAGTAATACCTCCGCCAGCATCTTCCGTAAGCTCAAGTCATCTATAAATACATTTTTCTTATTCAAAAACACGTAACAAAAACAACTAGGGTGGAATTTTGGGGGCTGGAACGGATTAATGGCATATTTCAATTAATTTCATAATAAGAATAATAATAATAATAATGCGTTTAACATCCGTTTCTCGACTTTATGTCATAACAGACGCCATTTGCACCATTACTATTTTTTCATCTACCACTTCCCGTTATTTTCTGCATTTTTTACAACTTCAACTTATGTAATAGCAATGAGCGAATGAAGGAATTATAAGAAATTAGTATAAGGTAGGTAATTTTTGAACTAGGAATTTGATAGGTAATCGGCCATGGCCTCAAATAAGGAACTATCTCAATATTTATCTGGAATTAATTGAAGGAAACCATGGAAAACCTCAATCAAGATGACTGGTACAGGAATTACCGTTTCTCGGCGAGAGGCAATAGGAAAAAGTCCCAGCCACATCTGCCCCCGACGGGATTCCAACCCGGTACCTCCCGAATGCGAGTCTAATGCTGTCACAACTACTCTACCCAGCTCGGTTATTTCAATTAATTTAAATGGGGAAATACGAGCAAACTGGCATGCAAGAAACGTTACACAACGAATAAAACTCGTATGTCGAGGTACCACTGTATTCTTAAACTAAGAACAGTCTGACTCAAAAGTAATATCATTTCTCCGTATAGAAATGAGTTAAAAAAAATAGACATATTTTGGTTTTACGAGAAATAAAAATAACATTTGAACTATTATTAAAAATATAAACTGGATTTGAATATAAAAATCCAATCTTTTCAATTAAAATATATGTAATATAGTAAATAACGACGGCTTCTACTTTTATAATAAAAAACTTGATCCCACCATTTATATTAAAACAACTTTTATACTCATATTAAAAATTATATTATTAAAAATATATCCAATAAAAATCATTATGTTTTTAAGACATATAAAATAACGTTGAATATATTTTCTAGGAAATATAATTCATATTAATGTGATTTTTAATATCTCCATTTTATGATTAGCCTGTTTTAATCCTACCGCCGTTTATAATATGATTCTTCACGGCCCCAGGGTTCTTCGTACTACCGAACTAAACCTGTAGGCCAGGGGTGGCCAACTGCATGACCTTTGGGATCCACAATAGGAAAATTTATGTTGAATTGCAGAAAATCTGGTATAATATTGACCTTATACTGTGTCCACATATATTTCTTCATAAGAAAAGCATTGCAGAATTTTTAAATCGATTCTTAAAAAAAACAAGGTGTACGTAATGTTGGGTCTTTTTGAGATAACATAAATACTTTGCATTGTCGACCATAAAATTTTTTGTTTTGAGTTTCTATTAGCAATGCTTAAGAAATAAACAAAGACAATACAATTTTCAATCTTGTTGTGATCAGACGTATTAGAACTCGTCTTAATTAAATCAAATTTTATTTATTAACAGATCAATTAGATCTTTACAATAAGGCCAGACGGTGAAAGTGAAACTCTCTCTCACTCAACGGAATACTGCCCTCTCTCGCTCACATATACCTACTAAATAAACATTTAAGTAACCGTTATCTAGGAAAATTTATTGCAACAGAGGCAACGCTTTTTCATTTATTTTTTACTGACATCTGTTAGCGAGTTAACTAATTCCTCTATACCAGTACCGCGGCTGTATTCTTTCCTTTTTAAATTCATCACAAACTTTTTAGGCCGCTTTGTCTGTCTGTCTGTCTGTGAAACTGTGTTTTATATTTGATCGGAATCACTTCATCGCGCCTACTGAAGTTCCACTTATATTTCAAATAGCAAACCTTTATGCATGGTAAAGAGAACAAATAATTAATAAATTACTAATTACCCACAATATAGGAAATTCTACAAAAAAGAAACGTATTGATGTTCGTGGGAAGTCCAATACGTTATTTAATATTACACAAACTGTAAATAAAAATTGACATCATGTGAATAAATATGATTGGTATGACAGGTGTGGCCTTTTAAAAAATATTCTCTGTATCTATGCTGAGTAGATATAAAAAAAATACTACCTCAAAACCTGAAACCCTCTGAATTGATTTGAAAAATCTATTCTGTGAATAAAGGTCCCAGATAGACCACGTGTTATTTGTTTCATGTATGGAAATTTGCTTCAAAAAATGTTTTTACAACTTTTTAATTCTTTAAGTGTTGCGAATATAAAAGACATCTCGCTATGTGATTTCGTGAAATCTGGTTGTAAATTTTAGAAGCTACGAGATTGTGGCACCAAGGGCGGACATGACGAAATTCTAAGGGTTCTTATATAGTGACTATAATGGAGTGATCGAGAACTGGCACCTACACCCTATAAATTTCGCCTAATTAGTCATAAGTGGAAACTCCTCTGCAGGAATGATTTCTGGATATACCTACTACTGGAGCAAGCATTGTTACATTAATCCCCGCTCTCTATAATGTACCAAATGAGGGTTTTCTAAATTGCTTTCCTTAGCTACGAAGGTTGTTATTAATAATATTCTAAAAAATTTGATATAATTACATTTTGAGAAAACAATTAATTACGAATTATTTATAATTCAATTTTGAAGTTTTCGTTTTTTGAAAGTAATTGCTTAGATTAGTTCTTACACTACTTTTCCGAAATTATATAGAGACGGTTCGGTTAGTGAAACGGCAAAGCCAATGAAACAATGTAAAGGATAAGTCTATGAATCACTATCTACTATTTTGGTACCTAAAGGCCGCTACAAACGATGTTAGTTTTGCCACTGAATTCGCTGCTGGGACTTGTGCTGACTGCAGGGATGGAAGTTGAATTTCAAAATTAGAATCGAAGCTATTTTCCTTGCTTGATCCTCTGCTGGCTTGGAGCAAGAACCAATCAGAAAACAGTATCCTGTCACGTGGGAGACAAGTGCAAACGTCTAAGCGTCCACTTTTGTTAACGTTCGAACTGTCATAGCGCGCGCATCAAAATCGTCTACAAATCTAGCTTCAACCCGCGTATCGTGAGATTGTGAAAATCCAGCGCCATAGCACACTTGTAACGTAGCAGCGGATCCAGTGGCAAAACCCCTCTTGTGTACAACGGCCTTTACTACAGATTTAATTTCATAGAAATATGGCTATTATTACCTTAAAATTTTATTTTCCTTTTTAGTGACTTTTAAAAAAAAAATTTCTTCTTTAAGTCCGTCACTGTTAAAATCTAATGTAAGAGGAAATATGAATCATTCTTTAAATAAATCGTTAAAATCGCATCATTAGTACTTGAGATATGATTGAATCTCTTCAGCTGCAGATAATATTATTTGTTATATGTCCATCGAATTGATGCCAATTAGTAGAAAATACGTTAATTGTGTTAAACAGAATGTACCGTAATTAAATAAATAATGATTTCATTGAAGACATTCAAAGTCTGTTCGAAACTTCTGGTAAACTATACAAATTATTTATTATAGAAAAGTAAATGATTATATAAATCAGTTTAATAACAGTAAAGCAGCGTAACAAAGAAGATGGATTTCTTCTAAATGGTTCTCTTCTTAAATAAAAAAAACCCGGGTCGCAGTGCCAAAACCCTGCCGACAATATAGTGTATTTGCTTGTATAGGGCCGTGTGGTTTTAAACTTTTATTATGTGAAATTAAGTTTGTTTTTGGGCAAAATAAAAAATTTAACCCCTTAATACACCCCTTAAAATAACATTTTTTTCTTAATTGTAATATTATTATCAATCTAACGTCTACACCGAATTAAATACACCCTTCAATAAATAAGTCACTATCTGCAAACTAGTGTTTTCATAAAATTTGTAAATCCGGTCCTGTCGGGCCGATTTTATTAAAATTGTGGGGACACTTTTTAATCACTACCAGAAGGTTAAATTTCAATTTTGAAACGATTCGGAGAATTTTTTCGGTATTTTGGAGCCCAAAAACAGTTTTCAACCCCTAAAAACTACCCTTAAAATAGCCCGATTAGGCCCATTTTAAATAGGCTTCTTGCGGTGGTAGGTTTCAACACGTGGCCCAAATTTCGTTGAAATCAATTAACTCTTTCGAAAGTTATCGCGCGTACACATATATATATATATATATATATATATATATATATATATATATATACGTATATAAATATACATATATATATATATAAACATTTTTAAAAATGGTGCCAAAGTGTTTAGGAGGTTATGAAACGTCGAGAAATTTTGGTCCGACCCCTAGGTCCCGCCATCCGACCGACGCCAATAGTGTATGTTGCCATATGGCAAATACACTAATTAAGATACTAAATACTAAACCGAATATTATTAAACTCGTCGTTCGTTTTATATTGATTACTCACCAGCTGTTCAATATAACCCCTTATTCACCCACATAGCTCTATATTACAACCATTTGAATGTGTGTGATGAAAAATCGTTTGAGAAATCTATATAAAAAACCTTATTCAATATTTGTTTTAAAGCATGCTAGAAGTACGCATTATTTTTCCCATATGAATTTAAGTCGATTTTTCGTAAATTATTTTGACCTAAATAAATGTTTTAGAATCAAGTAAAAATGACAAATTTAAATGTTAATTAGCCGTCTTGTAATTTGAAACTGCATGTCGTGCTGTAAAAAAATATTGACAAAAATCACGTTTTTTGATAACATTTTTGTTTTCTGAAATTTTTAAGCAACAAGTTAACTTTTGTGAAGCTTAATGCTTTATCACTACTAATAAAAACAGTAGTAAAATTTCTTTTGCGACCTCAGCTTGAAATTTGGCGCGAGCATTTTTTTGTCACCTTAATTGTGATAATTCCATTTCTACCACATTTATGCTGAGTTGCAAAAAGCGTTGTCAGAAAAAGTGATTTGACAATGACCTTAGATTGTTACCATACACATTTCTCGATAAGAAAAGCATTGTAGAATTTTAAATCGATCTGCTCCAAAAGTAGTTGATCAATTGCAGTGATATTTTTTCTAAACTGTGTATAAATGTGTTTAAAATTGTTTTTTGCACTAATCCCACTTCGAAACATGTATCAATAATTTGTTTTTCTCTGAGTACAATCTAATGCACAACATAACAGGGAATTTCACATAATTTGACATAAGATTGCTCTTGCATATATAAAAACTGTATTTATATAATCACAATCTACAGCCATTGTCAAATCAATTTTTGTGATAACGCTTTCTGTAACCCAGCATTAACTTTTCAAGATCAAATAGTTTCCGAATGCGACCAAGGGGACATAATAGTCTCAAAATTAGTACTTTTTCTAGTTTAGAGTTTTTGTCTGTGGAAGCTATTGTATTCTACGGAACAAACCATTGTAAAATAAACTTCTTAAGTGTCAATAAATTAAAACGCAGTGTTTTATTAAATTTAAAAGGAATTACTACAGTAAATTCTTTTACCTTGACAACGGAGTTGAAGTTTGCTTGGTGGGTGTGTTGAAGTGTTGAGACTTCTGAACTATAGCGAAGAGATGGAAGAAGTGACGTCATCATTCTGAAGATATTTTATAGATTTTGTAGATTATAGATGCCTAACAACTAAGGTCATTCGCGTAGGACGAAATGTTGTAACACGTCAAAAATCGCGTTCACTGATTAGCGTTTTGATATCTACCGCGTATGAACAAACTCGCGTATTAGAAATTCACGTACTGCGAACTCGCGTTGTAATAGAAGAGACTGTATTTAGTTACAATTTTAACACAAACAAGTTAAATCAATCATTTCTATACACTATTTCTAGAAGAACTAAATTCAAATAGAAAATATAAGTACCCAATAGTATTTTTTTGAGGAATGCAAATTGACCAGTAGTTTTAATTCCTAGAAAAGCCTTTTGTTTGACAGGTAGTTTTGTATTGCTGATTTGCATTGGGTAATGTAAAAAGTCACAGAAACGAACCTCATTTCACATTTGTATGCAAGGTTAAATGTAATTTGTCGTATTATAATATACGCCCACAATTTAAAAAAAATAATTTTTGTGGCACAAAAATGTTTTATATAAGGGAACAGTGAAAAGGGCTACCGCAAATTTTACAATTTCTGTAAAGACAATAAAAAATGGCACTTTTTTATCTATTTTATCTCAAGAATGTGTTGTAGGTATATCACATTTTGGCTGAAGTCGTTAGCAAATTCCAATTAAAAATATGTTTTTTCATAATGGTAGAAACCTGTTTATTTTTCATTTATAATCGCATTAATAATATAAATGCATTTTTTTTTTGTGTATAGCAAAAACCATTAAAAAAATTACAAATTTTCCAAACTGTCCAATAGTGTATGTTTCGTATACTAAAAATACTATCATGCATTTATTCTACAATTTAAAATGTACAATTAGTTAAAAACATTTTTAACATTACTTAATTGTCGATGAATTTCACCCATCCCTACACAATAATGAATGACATCAATGTTTTTGCGCAACAATATTCGTAATAATAATATAAAACAGCTATAAAAACCAATTATTATTACCTCTGTTATAATAACATTAATAGTAATTTACTATAAAGAAAAAATCTCAGAAAACCTTGTACTACCTACTTTACACCAGTGGTCGGCAAACTGAAAAAAACGCTCTCCATATTTTGATATCAATGAAAACATAAAATTTCACACAAAAAAAAAATAGAACTTTATAGTAAGGTATCAAAATTTAAGGTGTCATTATTATACTACGGTTAACTTAAGGTAGTTCTAGCATGGTATAATAAAGTGAAATCACTTTTCAACAGATTTTGCTCATTTTTTTTCATAGACTCAAAATAATGTTTTCTAATAAATCCCGAACTTTCAGTATTTTTGACTGTTTTAGAACGCGAAAAAATTAATAACAAATTAGTGTGTTGATTCTCATCCATGTTTATTTATATTGATAAGTTAATTGGGAACTTGGATATAAATAAATTGATGCTAAATTTTCAAAATTTGCAACGTTTCGTTGGTTTATTTTCAACTTCTTCAGGCAAGCTAATTGTATTAATTGTATTTATTGTAGCTTACCTGAAGAAGTCGAAAATAAACCAACGAAACGTTGCAAATTTTGAAAATTTAGCATCAATTTATTTATATCCAAGTTCCCAATTAACTTATCAATATTAATAACAAAATTCGCAATTTTCACGGTCAGCATGTGAAAATCGCGAATTCTGAAACTTCGGTATTTATTAGAAAACGTTATTTTGAGCCTATGAAAAAAAAAATGAGCAAAATCTGTCGAAAAGTGATTTCATTTTATTATACCACGCTAGAACTAGGACCAGCAAATCATATCCGTCGTGGGTTTCTGGTTTAGAAACAATGTTTCAGTAACTCTGATATAAATATGTGATAATAATAATTCTGGCAACTAATATAAAACATTGATTTGTCAATGTGATAAATTGACGCGATAACGCAATAGCTTTTCCATTTAAATATCAATAAAACTGTGAAGAACGTGGTTATAAAATCCAAGTACTAGGTGCCAGATAATCAGATGACAACTCATTATTATCAGACCTACATCCGAGTTGGTAATAAAATGTGTTTAAATTGTTCAACTGTTAAAATGTTTTAACTGTTTACAGAATAAAAGAAATTATCTTTCAACTGCGTAAGTCAAACATGGTATTATCAATGCTGACAACTTAACGGGCTTCCTCCTAAATTTCAAGGTTTTTAAGAACTCAAATTGTTTTTAGGTGCAGAGAAAATGATTAGGCAATTTTTCACAGATTTATTTTAACAGCTATTATGTAAACACCAACACTACTATCAGGGCCGTCTTTAACCTATTGTGGACACTTTAGGATAATGGGGCTCCTATGACTATTAAGAGGACCAGTGACAGGACTATTTTCTATTAAAAAAAGAGCCTAATTACTAAGCAAATCAATAATTATCAAACACATTATTAAAAAATATATTTGTCGGCAGTATCGGTTATCGGATGCTGATCTGTCATGAAACTAGGGAGGCCCATCTATCGCAGGGCCCCGAGCACTTATCTATAGTGCCCAGTAGAAACGAGGGATCAGCATACTATAAAAAAAAACTCGAGACATGTTCTAAAAATCCTAATTTTAAAAATATCTGGTTTCGAATCGTTCAACCATGTTTTATCCAGACTTCAGCACGATAGCCTTCCAAAATTTGCTCTAGAGATCACGAAACGATTTAAATCCTTCGAAATCTTAAATGCGTTTTTTTGCTATTGTAAAAGGCTTTCGTTTTAAAAAGTTTCAGGGTCAATTTTTTGTTTCATGTTGTAAAACTCTAAACACTAAAAAAGAGTGTTTGACAGCATTGATGCTCTGAGAATGATATATAGAACACCAAAACGTTAGCTATTCAATGCAATTTTAACACATCAGTATTGTTATTTATTGATCCCTAGCCATAGAGATTTTCTCCTAATTTTTAATATTAATAATCCACGGATAACCTTATCTCTATACTGTTTCTTTTCAACATTAAAAAAAATATTTTTTAACTCTTTCCACCACAACGACCATGTCTTCTAGATCTGGCACATGATAGCATAATACACAGGTTAAATCAAAGAGAACTAAATTATCATGAATCTTAACTTAGAAAATCTGACATAAGTCACTTGATCTTGTGGCCACATATGTGTTCTTGGTGTAAAGAATTTCGAGAGTGCAGATGTTGGAGGTTATTGAATGATGGCCAAATATTAGAGTAAGCAATAGTAATCATATCGATAATATAAAACCAAATGTCATTTATTGCTAAAATGCTTCATTTCACCGGAAATCGTTTCTTGGCATCGCACAGTCTGATGCAAGCCGAGAATTAGTAAAGACAAATCGAAAATGGAGTGCAAATTAGTATTGACTATGCAAAATTTCAATTTATTAAAACAGCATTTCAATTTTTTTAATTTAACAAAACAGTTTCGTCAGCCAAAGGTGTTCAACCATTTTAAAATATTTGTCTGAAAACTCCTGAAAAACATCCGAAACTGCTTTAAAATGTTCGTAATTTTTTTCAAAATAGTCAAAAATAACTAATGAAACCCAACCCTATCCCAAATGCTGGAACACTTCTCAAAAAGTACTAGAAATGCCCCAAAATACTCGAGTACCTCTCAAAAAGTTCTTTTAACTGTTCCTAAATTCCGCAAAAATCCTTAAAAAGGTCCAAATTTTTCCAAAATGTATGAAAAAAATGCATGTTCTGATTTTCCTCCAATTCTGTAGATATATTATTCTCTGATATAATTCTGATTTCGCCGATATTAATTTGTAGCCACCTGTTTTAATTTTTAATTTTTAAGTTTTAATTGACTACAATCAAAACTTATTGAAGACAGTGTACTTTAAGTTTGCCGCTCCATATAAACAATGATGTAAGTTTGAGAAGCTTGTTAAATTGTATCCCTTCGGTTTACTTATTTTAACAATTTATAAACATTTACAGAAATGCATTGACGATAAAAACTATACAAATTTACTACGAATTATTACAAGTACTATTATAAATATTGGATATTCATCAAAGAAGGTTATAAAACTGCGGTTTAAAAAAAGAAATACATGTGAACATTTTAACTGCAAATGAATTGACAGATGTTACACATAAAAATTTTATGTTACCATTTGAAATAAAAATATAAAATATTTCCGCAACTAAATAATATGTTAAACATTAGCAGATTAAAAATTCAAAACGGATGAACAAAACAAGTTAAACAATTAACCGTTTATCTCACAAATCGTTCATTGCAAAACGGAAAAAGTAATTTGACTACATAGTTGACAGGTGCCATGCTTGTTCCAAAATCATTTCTCAAAATAATTTTTAATAATAGAAATATCACCGGGATCTCGTCATCGGCTTACAATGGCTCATTTTACGGCCCCGTACCTACAGTTGAATTTAAGGTAGAATAGCGGTGGTTACAAGTAGGACGCAAGAAAAATTTTTACTTGATCTGATCTGGTCAATCGATTTTCGTAGTGCTTGACTTGTGAGTGAGTGAGGTAGTACTAAAATGCCTGGAGGGGTGATCGATAGATAACAGCAAAAAATGCATTTATTCAGGTTTATATAATTTAACTCCAAACATATATTCAATATAATAATAAAATATCCTTCCTTAAATCAACTGAATTCTTCGATTCGCCATATATTATTAAAAATGCGAAGGACTTAATTTAGATCAACTGACTTTTAACTATGGTATTTTTTAAAGTAGGGCATCAAAAGCAGCTATTTTATAGGGGGCAGGACAAACAATTTTTTTTGGTATTTGTTTTACAGGTATATTTTTTAATCGGCATAACTTTGCCTAACAAGAAAAATAATTTCAACGCTGTGTTTAAAATCAATATCTCCAATAAAAGTGCGATAAAAAACCACTTTTAACGCGTTAAAGAGTGACAGAGAATGCTAAGTACACTACAGTATACGTAAATTATAATACAGGTGTGAATATTAATTAATTTCTAATAACAAGTGAAGTGTTATTGACAGTTTGCTGAACTTTAGTAATCATCTACTATATAGGTACGTATACATTATTTAAAAAAACTGAGTAAAATAATTTTATTCGTATTATAGCTTTTCTCCCCAGCTTCGCTCGGATAGATTTTGGTTTGACAGCAAAATAATCAACAGCAATAAAATAATATTAAGTTTAGCCACCGTGGATAAATTTAGTTCAGAAATCGTGTGCGGGATCACCGATTTCTTTACATTTTCGCTGGAGTTTTTAAAAGGAGGTATCTTCTCACGATATTTTTCTATAACGAGAAGATGTAAATACTAAACGGTTGTTCGTGTACAATGTGAAACAAAAGAGAAATCCGATTTAAAAAAAAGGTTTTTTAGTCTATCCCCCTGAAATAATTGATATTACTTATTCGTCATAAGATACCTCATTACGCCCTAGATGCATAATCTATTATATAATGTGACTGCAGCTTACACACGGTCCGTAACAATTGAAAAACATAATTTTACATGAAGTTGGAATCGTAGGGAATTGGACAGTTTATGAAAAGAATTAACTTTGATTAAGTTGAACGTTTCGTTGCTACTTGCAACTTCCACAGCAACTTATTCTTATAATTCTATTGTTAATAATAAGTTGCTGAGGAAGTTGCAATTAGCAACGAAACGTTCAACTTAATCAAAGTTAATTCTTTTCATAAACTGTCCAATTCCCTACGATTCCAACTTCATTAAAATTATGGACACGAATTTACCAACATAATTTTACATGTTCGTGTTATAAAAACAGTTCTTTACAATTAGGTACGTATTTGACTTCTCACATTTCAAACATTTTTAAAGCAGTATTAATTCAAATGAATAAATTTTTGGAAGCATTGTACTCTGAAAGGTCATACATGAATAATAGATATATAAAAAAATCTGGCCATAAATGAAATTAATATAAAACAATAATTCAAAACAAAGCACGTCATCTAACTCAAAAGCAATTAGTGAGTGTACATAATCATTCAAAATAATAATATAAAAATTATATTTATATGTTTACAAGATGTTTTTAATTTGAATCAATATAGGCACCAATAATAAAACTGTAAATGGAGGTTGTGTGTCTTATCTGTCTATTCCACCATAAATCTTAAGCCCTTATATTGCGATTTCAAAGAAATTTGGTACACATGTAGTGTGTGGCCAACCAAAGAACGTCTATATGGAAGGGGAATAGAACAGGCGCATGTACATTATTCACTACCTCTAATTTTCTGTGCACCACTCCTCGTTTACCTAAAATCACACAAATATCTATAACAAACCACGCCAACTACAAGTTCGGTCAATTATTCATACGCTGTAACGCCACTGCCACTTCATTTAAAGGATCAACGAATAGAGTTGGGTAACTCAGATCTGAACCGGGTCAAAGAGCCGACTCCGACAGAGCCGACTTTTTTTTGAGCCGACGGATCAACGGATCCGCATAACTCAGTGAAACACTTAACACACAGAAGCATATTTTACACTTACGTATCAGTTCTTGCTTTGATGCATCTGTCAGCTCAAATGACTCATGCATCACATGTTTGGCTATGCATTCTTGATTCTATACAGGTCGTGATATGATTGACAGAACTAGGTAACTCAGTGGCAGACTGCAGTAACATATTCAGAACTCAACTCTTTTTGAACCGGTTCAGTGAGCCGGCTCACATACGGGATCCAGATGCAAAGATGCAGATCACTAAAAAGACCCGTTTTTTCCATCTCTATCAACGAATCAACACTACATTGACACAAGAATGCATAAGAAACTCTTCAGGTTACCTTTCAAACATGTCTGGGCTACTAGAATGTCACAATGTGACAGGAGCGTTTTGCACAACTTATTATAAAGGACCCTATGTACATTCTTTTGGTAGATTTCCTTTCAAAGAAGAGACTACTTGGTACACTATGCTTTGCTCGCGTTAAGGCAGAGTAACATCTTATATAGGTATACACTTTTATTTATCATACACATTTCCAGGGGATTTCCATGGAATATTGTAAAATGAATAAAAAGTAGTTTAATTAACTTTTCTTCATACCCTGACGAAAGCACGTCCTTTCGACCGGGTATGAAGAAAAATAGTATACACAATACGACCAGAAAGTTAAAATTCCTGCACTGCACGACACATGATGCCCACGGCTTCGCCTCGAACTTCATGTTACGCTCAGTGCAGGAATTTTAACTTTCTGCCCTTACGGTGCAATATACTATTTATTCGTGTAATGTTCCCTAAACTTAGAGTATAGGGTTTGTTTAAGCTAGACTATATATGAAAATTCGAATCACTCTGCGGGTCAAATTGATGGAATTCGTCTATGTTCCGTTTTGTTTCGGACACTCGGTATAAATAAATTCATTTATGCATAATACATTATGATACATGTAGATATTTAAGTAAAGGTAAGTCTAACAACATATATAGCCTAATATTATGTTAAAAATGGAACTAATCTTAAAAACATTCATTAACGCTCTCATTAAGGAATCTCCAATCAAGGATGTGCCGGCATATAATTATAAAGTATTTACAAAAGGAGGATACTCTCAGAGGGGGAGGTGTTACCACCTATCTACGTGTATACAAGTACTTCACGTATTATTACTTGCATTTTGTGCTGGCACTTCGAAAGCAACGATAACAAATCGTGTTAGTAACTTCTTAGTACATTGAAAAGCTGTTGATATGGGTATCAAATGAAAGGGTATGACAAGTAGAATACAATCAGCAGTGTGACTTAATTCCAAATCCAAAATGGCGACCGACACAAAATGGCGAATCATCTATTTCTTTACAACTCCCTTGATATGGGTATCAAATGAGAAGATATGAAAAGCAGAATACATTAAACTGTGTGACGTTATTTAAATTCCATTATGGCGGCCAAAAGGCGTAGGTGACTAAAAATTTAAAAATAAAATATTAGTAAAAAAACTTTTTAAAAACAAGCTTTTCTTAAATTGTACTAAAAAAGAAAAAATAACTCTTAATACTTTAGGTTCATAGTTATAAATGCGTGGGTCGTTATTATCATAGAGCTTATACAACCCCCGCTAAGGCACTACCCACGCTTTTATAACTATGAACCTAAAGTATTAAGTTATTTTTTCTTTTTTAGTACAATTTAATTAAAGCTTGTTTTTAAAAAGTTTTTTTACTAATATTTTATTTTATGTTATATTTGTATTAAGTAACGTCTCTATGGTAGTTAGAATTATAGGTTTCGACTAATAAAAGCGAATTAGATTACAAAACGACGCGAATGCAAGAAAACACTACGATTGTCGTGTGTTTTTGGTAAAGCATTAAATTAAGAAGTGAGTGAGGGAGTGAGTGAGTGTATAATTAACACGTGTTCATGTGTATATAGCTCTATGTCTACACATCGTAGGTACACGATTCCTCAGTCGGTAATTCATCAAGTCTATACGACAGCTCAGACGGCACATCTACTTAACTATGTCTGTAACTTAAACGCCAGTTTAATTCATATTTAACACTGAAAATTGTATGTAATTTAGTCAAATTTACAGCTACGCCAGTAACTCGGTACCTCTACAAATGTGTTTGTACGATTTACTGTTTCACAAAATTGAAATTGACTCCCATTATTATTTATCAGTTAACAAAAAATGTATTTTTACTCCTTTAAAGTTAAGTTATAACTACGTTAAACACCTTATTAGTGTATTTGCCATATGGCAACATACACTATTGGCATCGGTCGGATGGCGGCACCTAGGGATCGGACCAAAATTTCTAGAAATTTCATTACCTCCTAAACACTTTGGCACCATTTTTAAAAATGTTTATATATATATATGTATATATATATATATATATATATATATATATATATATATATATATATATATATATATATATTTATATGTGCGGGCAATAACTTTCGAAGGAGTTAATTTATTTTAACGAAATTTGGCATACATGTTGGAATCCATTACCGCACGAAGCCTATTTAAAATGGGCCCAATCGGGTCATTTTAAGGGTAGTTTTTAGGGGTTGAAAAAAGTTTTTGGGCCCAAAAATACCGAAAAAATTCTCAGAATCGTTTCAAAATTGAAATTTAACCCTTTAGTAGTAATTAAAAAGTGCTCCTAACATTATAAGCAAATCAGCCCGACAGGACCGAACTTACAAATTTTATGAAAACACTAGTTTGCATATACGAATTTACTTACTGAAGGTCGTATATAATTTGGTGCAGATGTTGGATTGATAACAATATTTCAACTAATAAAATTATTATTGTAAGGGGTGTATTAAGGGGTTCAATTTTTTTTTATTTTGTCCAAAAACAAACTTAAGTTCATTTAATAAAGCCACAATACCTGTATTAGCAAATACACTATATTGTCGGCAGGGTTTTGGCACTGCGACCCGGGTTTTTTTTGAAATTTTTAAACAGTAATCCAAATTTTGTGCTTAATCACAGCTAATAAAAACAGTAATAAAATAAATTTTGCAACCACAGTTCGAAATTTCCCGAGAGTATATTTTACGATCACCTTAAAACAATTAATTAGGGTTTCAACTAACCAAGTGTCACCTTTTCACAAAAAAATGCAAGGTATATTCAACTATCTGGACTACTAGATAGACTATGAGATAAATGTAACTATGTCCTTCTTAAAATGACATTTATATTAAAATTTTAAAAGTATAATAAATAAGGAATGAAAAATTTCAATGCTCTTTTGAAATCGGAACTTCTATACAAACGTAATAAAACGACACGCAGCTTGTAAGAAATATTCCAGAGCATTTAAGTTATTAATATAATTCATCATGTTTAAGAGAAGAATTTTAAATCAGAGAAAATCTAAATTTATCTTACAGCTCAAATATCACAAAAAAATTAAAATATATAAACGCATCATATTAAAATGACAAGAGAAACTTGTATATTTATTATATAATATACAAAAACAGTATAAAGAATGAGCCAAAAATTTTGGGTACCTTTTGAGAACCAAAATTATTCGTCATTATAATGTGACAGATAAAAAAAAGCGAGCGCTATTCACACAAAAAGACAAAAATAGAGGTCGACATAACGTAAGTAGCTTAATTAAGAAATATATATTTGAGACCCTTACTACAAGCCCCTTCATTTGATATGTAACACGGCACAGTTTGCAAATTTTTTTTTATTTCCTAATTTGCTCCCTAAAAATGACCCCCATCTTTAAAATTCATTTATTTACGTTTGCGTATGTTTAGGTCACAGAAATTCATAGGAGCACCAAATTTCAACTTAATCGGTAGATTAGGAGCAAATTGGCTATGACAGACAGACGGACAGACATAGACACACGAGTGATCCTAAAAAAGCTCCATTTTTTTCGCAGGTACGGAACCGTAGAAATCAACTTTTACGTAAATCTACCCTGAATTACGTAAGAGTTGATTTTTTGAAAAATTAAGCTGCTTACGTTATGTCGATCCCTATTTTTGTTATTTTAGGGTAGTTGTAGGGTGGCTGATGCTTGTAGAAACAATAAAATTTTCGCGGACGAGTCCCGTCATTAAATGGTGTCACTTAGAACCAGCGTTGCCAGATTTTTTTTTTGCCAAGTCGGGATTTTGGAATTTTTTGAGTGAAAAAAGCGGGATTCTTTCGTCGAAAGCGGGACATAGTAAAAAAACGTATATAATCAGAAGTTTTTAAATATTTATCTTTTTATTTGAGTTCAAATTATGTTTAGGTACGTGACAATAGATAGCAAAAATAGCCATAGAAAATGTATTTTAATTATTTCTTATTCGTCTTCTGAATAAAAAAAAAAAACAGAAATCAAAATCAAAAAAGTTTTATTCATTAGAAAAATATGGCGTTCCAAACAATAGTCTGAGGAGTGAGTGTTACAAATTGCAACTTACAATAAGAGAATAATTATTTACGCACGGTCGAGTTATCCCCGAAAAGCGAGACTGAGCCTGTCCCGCGCGGGACATTTAATTTTGATTTAAAAATCGGGACGTCTGGCAACGCAGCTTAGAACCACTGGAAATTTAATATAATCAATAAAATTTTGACGAAACCTTTTATGGAAGATTTGATGGGCATAATATATTATTCAACAAAATGTCCGCGACAGCGTACCTACCGAATGTCACAGGTGATTTATAAACTCGGGCGAAACCGGACTGGGCTACTATAGTCTATAATAAACACGATTCTAACGGCTTCTAATTAAAATGAACGAACTATAGTCATATATTATTATTTTTATTTATATAATTCAACTATGGTGACATCCAAACAAATGTGAAGTCTTTTGGCGTGTACTAATCACTCTTGTCTCTCTTCGGTAGCCCATACAAAACTAAGTTTCCTTTCATTTATTATTTACGAGAGACGATCAACACAAAACTATCTACTGCTGCGCTCGCAGTTATAAGTTTATCAGAACTAGAATTTTTGAACTTTAACTTCTTTAGCGACGTACCTGTTTGAAAAAAGTAAAAAATCGAGGGTAAATACAATCGACCCCTAAAGGGGAAGTTAGTTTGTCTCCTAATTACATGTAACTGACAAGGACTGAAGTTTATAGTGTGTTGCTAAGGTATGCCCAGTCCAGCTTCGCCCGGGTGTAAATGTAATATATAGGATATAAAAGATGAGAATCATTATCATTAAATTCTCAACGTGTATTGAATTTGCGCGAATTCAATCGCTTTTATTTGTGAATGTTCAAAAATCGAAGAAAAATCTTATTTCCCAAAAAGAAATTTAAAAAATTCTGTTGTTCCGATCGCTACCAAACTTCAGAAGATCACCCGCTGGGCTAATCTAAAGATTGTCTGAAAATTTCGTCAAAAAGGGTCAACCCGTTTGGAGTCCATAGATTACATACACATCGTCTTTTATCTATATAGATTATTAAAATGTAAAAAGTGGTTATTGTGACATAACGATAATAGTTGGACATATAGTATCGAAGTTTTTTGTAGTTATTGATATGTTCTTTAATATTGTAGAACATACTTTTGTTCTATCATCAATAGTTTCCGCAGCGCATGCGACGAAAGATGTTTTATGGCATTTTTTTTACACCTTGGGTTACGTTACTAAAGTTTAAGTACGGATCCCTAATATTTTCTAGCAATAAATATAGCCGAGTGCCGAGTGAAAAATTAGTGCAAATTATAAATAATAATTAATCGTATTAGTTATTCTGAAAGACGGGTATTTAAGACGTAATATTTTAACGGTAGATAATTATCAGCCCTCGTATAATTCTTATTCTTGCATTCCCTTTCCTTAACTGTAGCACCTAATGTGTTCCACAGCTGTATTGAATCTCATCACGATGAGAGATGATCCTGTTGTATTTTTCTCCGGTCCTCCAAACCTCTCGCGCATCGTCGCCCTTCCGTCATTGTGCCATAAGGGTCACGTTCGCTCGCATTCATCAAACTATCGACAAGCAACGGACAAGGGTTGTTAAAATTAACCCCGTTTTATTTTAGTCTATAAGGGCGTTCTTTCTAGATTATGTTATTTGAAATGAATGTATGTCTGCTATTTTCATCTAATGAAGGGTGTAAAATTACGATTCTTTCGTGAAATTAAAACAGAAGCAGATGCGTTTTTGGCAAAATTTAAAATGTCTATTTTTGTAAATTGTTATGTCTGACTTAAATGATTTCAAACATGAATGACAAAATTGTAAATACTTGTCAATTTTATATTTATTTTCTTAACTGCAGTTAACTAGGGACGGTGTAGAATTTAAATACGCCCAGAAAAGTGTTTTTTGACAACTAAAATAATGTATCATTTTTAAATATACATAATTGGATATTCTCCCGTTTTTTTACTGGTTAGTGAGATATATTAATGGGGAAAAATAATTTATCTGAACTTTTTCGTCTTAAAAAATATTTATAAATAAGACAGCGATAGTTAAATAAAAGACTTAACGTTACTTAAATAGGTGAAATAGGTACATGACATAAACGTATCAAAGCAAATTGGCTACAAAACTACTGATTTGCATAGATAAAGAGAGACCTATTAAATGTATATTCAGCTATGGATACTCATATTCGCAGTTTTTTTATGTCATTTACGAAATTGGCAGGTTCCGTACCGTTCAAAAATCAAGCACAGTTTTAATATGCTTTTGTTGATTAATAAGTTAATTTATATATAGACTTTTTTTTCTTTTATGTCCTTGATAATTCATATAAAAATGATTTGTCGGGAAAAAGGACTTTTTAAGTAAACACTTATTTGTTATTTATAGCGACGTTCCGTCCCTTGCTTGGGACTTTTTCAAGCTTTATACTTAACTATTAAATGTTTTGATCAAGTAGATATAAAAGCTAAAATACACATGTAAATATAAATTTTAGTTAAACAATTGTTCATTAAAAAGTTTGTAATAATTCCGTTTTTAAAAAACATTTTTACGGTTGATATTCAAACTATTTTATTTTTTTGACGGTTAGTTAGACTTTATTTACTACCTGTCAATAAAATAAAATAGTTTGAACATCAACCGTAAAAATATTTTTTTAAAAACGGAATTATTTAAGAACAATTGTTTAACTCAAATTTATATTTACAACTGTATTTTAACTTTTATATCTACTTAATCAAAACATTTAATAGTTATAAAGCTTGAAAAAGTTCCAAGCAAGGGACGAAACGTCGCTATAAATAACAAATAAGTGTTTACTTAAAAAGTCCTTTTTCCCGACAAATCATTTTTAATTTATATATATTTCAACATGTAATTATAGGATTTTTAAATGTTTATAAAAAAAATCACAACATCAAAATGTAGGTATCTGTGGCCCGTACTCAAAGGGTACGGAGCCAGGTTGTTCTCACTATTGTCTGTCTTTCTGTCAGAGACGTCAAGCCCCAAATCTACACAAGTGCTTTTAAATACTATTTTTTTAAGCTCACCGACATCTAGAATTATTTGAGCCAATTCATTTTTTAAAATTTATTTATAAGTAATAAATTAAAAACCCCACTGATACCTAAAGCAGTTTTCAGATTAAAATCTGGGAACCGAGGGTTTGTAATAGATAAGTTTTCGAAACGCCATATAAACAACAATATCGCTACGATAGATAGATTGTAGATTATAGACGCTCATCATCTGAGGTCACTACGCGCTCGGCCATTCGCGTCGAAAGGTAGGTACAATCAAATTGAGAAATTACAGACCAAATTGAAAGGTGATAGGGCGGCGAGTTTGCGTTAAATTGATTACCAAACAGATTGCGATTGAGACATCGGTAATGGTCACTTGTGTTTAGGGAGAAGGGATTCGCGGGGGTTGGTAATCGTCACATCGCATACGCCACCATTCATCCCTTATTCATAAACAGCTGTTTGCACTCTCAGACATTTATATGGCCACTACACTAAACTATAAAGGGCAACTACACATCATTGAGGTTATGTAACTATCATCTGGCCAAGAATATCAGACGGTAATCGCTTAAGGTAGTTGTCGTCGTACAATATTGTCAAAAAGTTATACATTATACGTGTCACAAAAGTATACTAGCTTGTAGCTAAGTGATCCATAATTTGTACGCAAGACTGTACCCGTGGAAACGTAACCCATACAGTATTCATATGTATGTATGCTTTTCTATAAATTGTTGAACTTTAAACCGTTATTTATAAATAAGTAGACGGTCAAAAATGTTTTCTTATTTTTTTTAAACTATAAACAAATGCATTGAAAGACTGTCCGTTTTTGGAAAGTTTCTGACAGTTAGTTCTTTTTTTATAAATAATAAACTGGTTCAGGACTACAGAGATCGTATACAATCAATGTTAATTATCCAATTTTTAATTGAATTTATCTCGAATTATATACGGTCGATCGACTTCAAATTTTCAGGGTAATTGTATTATCATGTCCTTAATAAGTATCCAAAAATTTAGAAATTTCTGACGGTGTGCCTTAACCACGACAACTACCTTAGAATGGCTCTTTTGTGCAATCTGTCAAGAAGATTTTTTTTAACTTTTTGATTGATCACTTTTTATTTTAGGCGCTTGAGCACAAAGCTAACCTTAAAAAAATCAGAAATAATCATAAAAAGAAAAAAATTCAGATTTTTTTGATGTTATTTTCTTTTGGCACATTGAGGGTTAAATTTTGTCTGTTACGGAAGTTGCGCACGAAGCATGCACCGAACATGAGACACCATATACTACATGTATCGGCAAGGTTGAAATCGCCGATAAAGCTGACTCTTCGATGATGTATAGTTTTACGTTGTATTCATAGATGACACGTCTCATTTCTCTGTTACAATGTGCTGGTGGAGTTGTCCACCTATTATCTAAAGTAAATAAGTATTACTCGAAGTGAACAAGCTAACTTTTAACTATATTTTTCATCTCCCTAGACATCCTATTTTATTTTATCAATGTACATCTTTAACGAAAATGTGAACATCAAGTATCGCGATCACACCAAAGAAGTATAACTTCTGCCGCGCGTACATAATACAAGCACCATTTTTTTCAGATTATACTCGTAAGTTATAAAAGTTATAAAAGAAACTTGGAAATATAATAATTTATATGATAATTTTGTGTCCAAAAGTAATCCGTTCTCATCTAATTCAGAAGTTATGGACGTTCACAGATTTTTTTTCTAATTTTGAGAAGCTATACCATCTATATATAGCTTCCAAATCAAAAGATATACAAATGCGCGCATGTACAAGTATGATTAATTGATTAATTTGAAAAATATAGCAGAGACCTTATACAAAATCGCAAATGTCTGAACATATTGAAACTGTAAGAATTCAATTATATAGTTTTTATGCAGATTGCCGCTCTATTAAGCGACCCGCACTACGCATGATTAACTCCTAAAATTATGATATCTTCTTATGAGCATCGCAGCTAAACCGTTTTAGTTAAAAGTTTCCTGCTGATATTCTTCTCTTAGTAGCTATAGAACTAGCTCTATAATAGCTCCTTTTTGTACCTCCATGAAAGTACAAAGCGATGTGTTCATTTGTAATACTTATGTAAGGCAATATTTCAATACAGATTGAAAATCTCGTAATATATAACTCCTATTGTGCTCAGAAGTTTTTTTATTGCACTTTCATATACTTTGACAGATAGAACTATCTGTCAGTAAATTATGTGCTAACAAATATACCATCTCACATTTAATAAAAAAACATTATTTAATAAGAAAGTAGTGCGTGTACTTATGTATGCGCGGCAGAAGTTATAATTCTTTGGCGTGATCGCGATAATTGATATTTACATTTTCGTTAAAAATGTACATTGATAAAATAAAATACTGTTAAATCCATAATTAAAAAAAATTGAGGTTATTTAACTGTCAAAATTTGGTAACAACACTATAGCTTTTAAGAAGTTCCGTCCGATATCGCTAATATAACCTACATCCTTGTTTTATGAAATAACTATTTTGACGTTATCAGAAAAATATTGATCAAATAAAATAGGTTGTCTAGGGAAATGATAAATATAGTTAAAAGTTAGCCTGTTCACTTCGAGTAGTACTAATTTCCTTTGAATAATAGGTGGACAAATTTATCAGCACACTGTAACAGAGAAAATGTAGGGAACTTATAAACTACTGCTTTAAAAAACTAGCCTTCAGCAATATTGTTGTTTAATTTTTGAGTATTCTTTCATTTCTAATTAATACCTAAACATTGCAGGTTATTTCAAACTTTTCTGTGCCAAAATAAGCAAACGATGTAACAGTAGACTGTATATCTAACAGTCGTAAGTTTCAACAGTCACACGAGTCATAAAACCGTTACACACGAGATATCTATGGTATTTTTTGCACGCTACGTCCTATAAAGTAACTGATTTTCACTTCATTTAAAATGTTTTTGACAGTTCACTTTTGAATAAACGTTACTTCTAATAGCAGGTTATAAAAAAACTGACAGGCAAAAGGTGATTTATGGGCTAATTACATGCAGCTATTTTATATTCACACACTAGGCTAGTACCGACCAGCAACTTTTAGTGCAAGTTCCATGTGTGGCAGACATTTTAGCAGTTTTCAAGTAGTGAATTGGCAACGTGGGCTAATATAGTTCGGTAGAACAATTTTTTACTTTGACGACGCTGTGTGAAGAAGAAGAAAAAAATGTCAGGAAAAAAAATAGTTTAGGTTCATCTTATTAATGAAAATTAATTAATAAAGAAGACACATCACCAGTACACTAGATCGGTCCTGCACAACCTACTGACGGGCGTTGCTGGTTGCAGATGCTGGTCTAATGTGCGCTACTCCGTTAAATAACACATGGTACCTTCACGAACAGACTTTTCTGATTCGTGTTGTGCTACGTCAAAGCCCTCTAAGTGCACGCTCTCTAAATGCACACGCTCTCTTACTGCACACGAACTCGCCCTCTAAGTGCACGTTCCCCAGCCCCCACTTCGAATAATCTGCGACCAATCACGTGCGACCGTAAGCGCGCTATTTTCAAACTTTCCATTTCCATCATATTCATAGAGTTTTAGAGATATTGTTTATAGCATCTGATTGAAAAAAGATAGCTATAGGAGTTAGAAGAGTGGGGATGAAAAAGATCGTAGGGGAAGTCTGCACTTAAAGGATGGGCTCGGTTCCGAGCTGTGCACTTAGAGGGCTTTGACTGTAGTCGTGCTGAATAAGTGTGAGCGGTCTTTTAATCAAACAGAGTAAAAATATCAAACCTGAAGTTAGTTTTCTTTAAGATAAAGTTTTCTTACCTGGAACAAAATAAATGAATGTTAATATTAGATTTTATATTTGGTTCATAATAAATTGTATTAATGAAATAAAAAAAATAGTTTCTTTTTTAATTTCAAAAGCCCATTTCTGACTTGTATTACATTTCCGTTCATCGTGAGCTTTCAAATCCGTTCAGCAGTTTCTGAGAGTGCCAGTTTCAGAGATTGGGTAAAGGATCCCGGACTTGATTTACATTTTTTCTCACTACCCATCCTCCTTTTGTCTCAATGTAATAATAGGTATGTTTGGTATCGTTCTCTAGTGTAAAGTGTAGTGTATAACCATGGATAATATATCTAGTGTGAATTTCAGTGAGTTATCTGCACTGTACTAATATATAACACATTTAAAACACACGTAACTCGGGAAGAAGTAGATTTTTAAACAGAAAAATGATTTTTCAAATCGATTCAGTAGTTCTTGAAATTAGTCTCAACAAGCAAACAAACATACTTTTCCTTTTTATAAGACTAGTTTTTGTGAGTGTAAAAGAATGAAAATTATAAAAGGAGCCGAAATTACAGTGGTTTTGTCAATTGTACTTTCGTTATTTTATGCTTCCCTATTTATTCTAGACAAAAAAATCTTCAAATAAAAGTTTTAGAACATAAAATTCTGCATCGAAGCCAATAAAAAGAACAAGTTTTTCACGTTTTATAACGATAGAAATTACTCATGAAAATGACTTCAAAAAAATTTCCGAGGCAACGTTCGACATATTCATATTTAATTTCTGCCGTTGCGAAGCATGCAAAATTAATTTTTTTTATTGATTTGAATGCAGAATTTTATGCCCGAAATATGTTATTTTGCCTAAAATAATTAAGGAAACAAGAAATTGTAAAATACGATTGTTCAAGTACTGTGATAGGCAGCAAGTATGGGTTATCACGCTGTATGTATTTTTAATTACAAAATCGAGGCGCACACGCGGATACAAAAGTAAAAATAAAAAACAAACGTTGGGCAATAAAATATCTAAAGATCAATGCGAAATACGTAAGATGTCTAAATATCAAGCCATAATTACAGATACAACATGAAAGAGATGAGTATAGTATCAATAAACAGACCGTGGTACAACAGACAAAAATCATCAAAACGATTTCAACGTATATAAAATTTGTATCTAAACGCATCTCAGAGCAAAACAAAACGATTCTACAAAAAAATAAACGATACGATAAAATATTATGTTATAGTTCGATTGTATGGCAAAAGAACAAAGTATGATGTCAGATGTGTATCAATCAATCGGCGGCGATACAAAAAAACTGTTCAAAGCGCCCAATGGACTGATTCACACTGAACGATATCCAAAATGTGGTTCCGATCACTTTAATCATTCTATTAAAAACACTCTATAAAAAGCGTCTTCGAAGTACAGTTGAACTCCTTCATAATGGTCAAGATTTTTTTTTTATTTACAATATGGTGCTTCGACTACTGAGGTCATTAGCACAAAAGGTCACAATATGGATACTATAATATAATATAATACATAATACGGTTACTATGGAAAAATTACATGATGACAGAAGGTAAGTAAAATAGTTATTTATTGCGTATAAGTTATCAATGGTTGAATATATTAATTGTTAGTTAGGTTGTCATTATTTTTTGTTTCAGGTGTCCAACAAGAGCGCTAGGTCGCAGAGATTAGGATGATTGGGAGGAGAAGAAGGCTATTTTAGATGGTAAGTGTGAAGAATATTATTTGGATGGTGACGGTTTAATGTTTATTGTAAATTAACAACTACAACGAACCACTTTCAAATTAATGGTTTCTGGATTTGTGGCCCACCCAATGCTAATTCCACCTGACGTTTCGTTTACAATAAACATTATCAGACGCTGTCATAGAGAAGGACGCTGTTCACGCTGTCAAAAGGCTTCGTTGTTTGGTTAATATAGTGTTCAATTTATTATTATTAGTTCATAGTAAACGTCAAATTACATATAACTATAGAAACAATTACGAAAAAACCTTTCATCACCTCATCAGTTTACCAGCGTTTATGAGTGTATGACGTCACAGAAGTCACGTGGCAAGTAATGGTGTTTTGGAGCGAAATTTAAAACGGAATTTAAAATACATGTTTTTTTAAGCTTGAGTCGTATTTAAATAAAAATAATAAATATTTGTGCCTATATTAGGTACTTATACACGATTTAAAACACTTTCCCAAAAATAGTCAACATCCCTATTGTAGATGACACTTCAGGTAGAAATCACACTGGGCCACGGCCTTCAACGACAAATAAACGACCGCCTATAGTTAGCACGATGTTCATTGGGCTGTTTTACCACGATGATGTCATAATACCACCATTGACTAAACTGCGCTATTCAAATATCAAAAGTTACTGGTTGAAATAAACACGTAATTTTATTTTGATATAAAATTGTGTTAATGAATATTATTTGGGTCATATCAGAAACTCGCATTTCGATTTAACGGAACGGTTCCGTTCGACTAATAATAGAATCTTTTCAATAATGCATATTAACTTAAAGCACAGCATAAATTCAGTCGTGACGTTTGCACCTACATATTGTATTTTTTTACAAGTTTTTAGACGACAAAAAAGCGTCAACCAATTTATACAAACAGTAAAATACACTCAACTTTACTTTACTGTTCACCCGCGCGATTCGTCTATATGACAGTGGCGGTCCACAAACGTGAAACGTTGCCTCATAACAAAAGGCCAAATCACCTGATATAGATAGATAAAATAATACTGTATTTAAGAAAATATTTCTATTACAGGGAATTGGCACTTTTATAATAAACATATACATAATCACCTAATATGTCGAAATGTGTGTATTTTTCCCATGGGAGCATCCATAAACCAGGTGGCCTTATTTCAGCTTCTCAGGAACCCCTCTCTTCCTTTAAATTTACTAACAACAGTGGCCAACAGCAGTGTTTACGTTACTTATATCAAACAACAATGATTGTCTTACAATAAATTTGACGTGTCTGAACCTGTCGAGACATGAATTGTTGTTGTTATTGTGGAATTGTGTGTGAATGATTGTTACGATACGTTTCTTAGCCGCTGCAACTTTAAATTTACTAACAACAGTGGCCAACAGCAGTGTTTACGTTACTTATATCAAACAACAATGATTGTCTTACGATAAATTTGACGTGTCTAAACCTGTCGAGACATGAATTGTTGTTGTTATTGTGGAATTGTGTGTGAATGATTGTTACGATACGTTTCTTAGCCGCTGCAACTTTAAATTTACTAACAACAGTGACCAACAGCAGTGTTTTACATTACTTTACTTTAAGCAACAATGATTGTCTTACGATAAATTTGACGTGTCTGAACCTGTCGAGACATGAATTGTTGTTGTTATTGTGGAATTGTGTGTGAATGATTGTTACGATACGTTTCTTAGCCGCTGCAACTTTAAATTTACTAACAACAGTGACCAACAGCAGTGTTTTACATTACTTTACTTTAAGCAACAATGATTGTCTTACGATAAATTTGACGTGTCTGAACCTGTCGAGACATGAATTGTTGTTGTTATTGTGGAATTGTGTGTGAATGATTGTTACGATACGTTTCTTAGCCGCTGCAACTTTAAATTTACTAACAACAGTGACCAACAGCAGTGTTTTACATTACTTTACTTTAAGCAACAATGATTGTCTTACGATAAATTTGACGTGTCTGAACCTGTCGATTTGAATTGTTGTTGTTATTGTGGAATTGTGTGTGAATGATTGTTACGATACGTTTCTTAGCCGCTGCAACTTTAAATTTACTAACAACAGTGACCAACAGCAGTGTTTTACATTACTTTACTTTAAGCAACAATGATTGTCTTACGATAAATTTGACGTGTCTGAACCTGTCGATTTGAATTGTTGTTGTTATTGTGGAATTGTGTGTGAATGATTGTTACGATACGTTTCTTAGCCGCTGCAACTTTAAATTTACTAACAACAGTGACCAACAGCAGTGTTTTACATTACTTTACTTTAAGCAACAATGATTGTCTTACGATAAATTTAACGTGTCTGTACCTGTCGAGACATGAATTGTTTTTATTGTGGAATTGTGTGTGGTTTATTGGTAGGATACGTTATGTAAAGGTTATAAGTTGACAAAAATCGTTAAATAGAGGTAATTTATACTTTCCGTTTATATTCTGCAATGACTAAAAATGCGTTATAAAGAGGTTTTTAACAAAAAATATTCGTAATATAAAGGTATATTTTGCATTAACTCCAATGATCCGTTCTGGGGGATTTCGAAAAATTAGTTAAATCGAGGAAAGTGTTTAATAGAGACTCGTTATATTAAGGTTACACTGCATGTAACCAATGTTTGAAAACAAATATTCAACTTATTCTGGAAATTATTTTCATTGTGCCAAATAAAATATATGAAAAAATTACATAGCTTGACTTCCATTCCCCCCTTCCCCCACCTAGCTTTCGAACTGATCGCCCCACCCTTTTGATCGAGTTGGACGCTTCTTACTATAGTCCCTCTGGGCAATAGGGATGTTGACAATTTTTGGGAAAGTGTTTTAAATCGTTCATAAGTACCTAATATAGCCACAAATATTTATTATTTTTATTTAAATACAACTCATGCCTTAAAAATCATGTATTTTAAATGCCGTTTCAAATTTCGGTCCAAAACGCCAATACTAGTCGCGTGACGTCACCCGTTCATACCAAAGGAGGCTCAAAAGTTTACACAGGAGCTACCATTCTATAGATGCGGTCACAAAGTAGGAGGCTGTGCTCATAAGCGCTAGTAAATTAATGAGGTTATGAAAAGTGTTTTCGTAATTCTTGCTATAAAAGATGAATTCTAAGTTTTCGAACTATTAGCCTTAATAAATACATTTTCCATGACGTTAAAACTCCTTGCAGTGTTTTTTTAAAGAAATTTTCGAATAAATTACACACTAAATATTAACCAAACATTGAAATTTTTTGACAGCGGCAGAACATATGACGTCATGCGCTCTGATTGGTGTCTGTTGTCACGTGACTTGAGAGTGATTTTATTAGGTTTTATTTATTAAATATTAATTAAATTCCTTAAAAATAAGGAAAAATATAGTGTTTTTTAGTATTTCTATCATAGAAACTACCATTTAACGTTGAAATTATAATTTTATTTGAATACAGTCAACATCCCTATTGATACATGCATTAACGCGGAGCTGTGAAAAGGACCTAAAATCGGTCCTGCTGACGAGTCGGTTATGTTTGAGTCCATGTCCCCGTATGTATTTATGTAATATGTTAATTCGTCTAATATTTTATTCTTTTATTCATACAAACAATTATTTATATTTATTCTGCAGATGTCTCGACTACAGTGTATCCTATCTATAGGATAAAGGTGTATTCATATTATAAACCGGTGAGGTTTTTATTTCAATATAATAACACCTACACTGATCCATGCGCGCACAATTATACGTTTAACATACATATTATTATATATTGTCTGTTCAAAAATCCTACAGTCTACGATTTAATGTCCCACTTGACTATCTTATACACAGGATATTCCTCCAAAAATAAAACCGAATGTTTGTGAAAGTATACGAATAGAAAAGTCCGTTGCCGATTTCGATTCTGAAGTCCACTTACAGAACGGTTTTATTAATGTAATCAGAGAACAAATATACTCGCCACGGTTCTAAAAGGTTCTGAAGTTAGTCACAAATAGCATCGCAAATGCATATTTTGGTTGGTTTTTTGACCGACTTCAAAAAAAAGGAGGAGGTTCTCAATTCGTCGGAATCCTTTTTCTTTTTTTTAATTATTTTTTATGTATGTTCCCCGATTACTCAAAGATGCCTGAACCGATTTGGAAAACTATTTTTTTGTTTGAAAGGGTATACATCCCAGGTGGTCTCATGGTCATCAGGTCAGAACCTGATGATGGAACCCTGGAGAAATCGAGGGAAATCTTCAAAAATGTGCGAAGTCAAATCCACCACTAAAAAGTAAAAAATAAAAAAACTTTAAAAAAAAATATTACCCTCCTTCAAAAAAATCACTAAAAAGATGAAAATAATGAAATTTTGAGGTCGGAGCTAATTTCATTACAAAAACTTTTAATTACATATCTACTTTTATTAAATAGGCGCCGACCTCAAAATTTCATTATTTTCATCTTTTTAGTGATTTTTTGAAGGAGGTTAATATATATTTTTGTGGGAAAGGAAGACTCCTACCACCTCCCAGTTACCGACACAGTACGTTCGTTGTCTTGTCAATTGTCGCTTTCCCGCTATAAAGTACAGTCCAGTACGCCATTATTGTTTCTTTGATTGTTCAAGATGCCTAATACGGTGATTCAGATGATAATTTGTCTGCTGAAAACCCCCAAAATCCCACACCAAGTACGAGCAGGATGGATAACTTTAGTGCAAGGAATTAAGCCTTTAGATTAAAGGAAAATAAAAAAAATTAAAATAATAATATAGCCCGAGTTCGTAGTTTTTCAACCGACTATATCTGCGCAAGCCTCCATTAGCATCTAACTTCCGAGCCTTTCAGATCCATGGCACTTACTATACATTGAGAATGGTGACTCCGACGTAAATAAAAATATAAAGTTTAAAAACTAAAACCCAACTACGGCAAAAATCGTGCTCTGAAAAGAACGAAGCAAAAAAATATTCTTGTCCGTGGTTGCATGCCACCTTGCCCTAATACATCAATAATACCCTAAAATGTATTGTAATGTGTTGATTCAGACCTCTCATTTGATACCCAATACAGCACATTATTTTTATTTGTTTTAATACAGGATACTTGGGATGCGATAAGACCCTATTAGGTAATGCATTGCCAAAAGGGACAACGATTTACAAACGTAATCTTTAATAAAAACATAGGAAAAAGATTCACTTTTGGTAACACCGTATAATACCCAACAAACTGATGACAAGACTAAAAATAACGTAATAGCTGAACGCATATTTTAATTCCATGGTCAAATTGATCTCTTTTATACGACATTTTATAATAAGCTGTAATTAATATCAAAATGAATGGTTCTCAAATAAACATAAAACAGTCGATTCAATGGTGGTCTTACTACATTGTCAAGGATTAGTAATCATATTTCACAATAAATGGTTGAGTGGAAGATCAGTTCCGGCTAAACTCCGCCATAACAAAGTTTATTATTAGTGTATTTGCCATATGGCAACATACACTATTGGCGTTGGTCGGATGGCGGGACCTAGGGGTCGGACCAAAATTTCTCGACGTTTCATAACCTCCTAAACACTTTGGCACCATTTTTAAAAATGTTTATATATATATATATATATATATATATTTATATATATATCTGTGTACGGGCAATAACTTTCGAAAGAGTTAATTGATTTTAACGAAATTTGGCCCACGTATTGAAATCCATCCCTCCCAGAAGCCTATTTAAAATGGGCGTAATCGGGTCATTTTAAGGGTAGTTTTTAGGGGTTGAAAAATGTTTTTGGGCCCCAAAATACCGAAAAAATTCTCAGAATCGTTTTAAAATTGATATTTAACCCGCTAGTAGCAATTAAAAAGTGTTCCTAAAATTTTAATAAAATTGGCCCAACAGGACCGGACTTGCACATTTTTTGAAAACACTAATTTGTAGATAGTGACTTATTTATTGAAGAGTGTATTTAATTCGGTGTAGACGTTAGATTGATAATAATATCGCAATTAAGAAAAAAAAAATGTTATTTTAAGGGATGTATTAAGGAGTCAAATTTTTAATTTTGCCCAAAAACCAACTTAAGTTCGCATAATAAAGCCATACTGCCTGTATAAGCAAATACACTATATTGTCGGCAGGGTTTTGGCACTGCGACCCGGGTTTTTATTATTATTACAATGTAATATAAGCGGTATAGTTTTTATGCATGGGTCAGGTATGCTTGACATTGTTCCTTTGCTTTGTCGTTACATTAAGCAAAGCGTACTGTTATGATTAACTCCTTAATTTTTGATACTTTACTAGAAGTACAAAAGTAAATCTGGCATAATTGTAAAAAAGCGAAAAAATAATAATAGAAAACAGTATCGTGGGTAATTGGAATAAAAATAAATCAATTTAAACACTCATTGATTGCAACGTTTCGTCTTTATTTAATTAAATAAAGACGAAACGTTGCAATCAATGAGTGTTTAAATTGATTTATTTTTATTCCAATTACCCACGATACTGTTTTCTATTATAACATATATCTGGAATTGAACTTTAAAGATGAAAAATAATAATAATGGCAACGATCGCTGGGATCAAATCTATAAGCTTTATGTTGCGAGGCAAATGTTTAACCTCGTCGCCACCTTAGTTTATTGTTCTACAGTCGGTATACGTACATTGCGACACGCTCGCTACATTTTCAATCCCAAGAATCAATTTTACCATACCATACCAAAAGAAGTTTTATGTCAAAAAATACTATAAAACCTGGTCAAGTGCGAGCCGAATTCGCGTGGAGTGGGTCCCGTACCATTCCATTTTCCGTGAGAATTTTTCGGTTATGTCTTCCTGTAAACTATGAGTGAGGCACTATTTTTTCAAAATTTTACCATCAGTAATTTCGGAGGTAAAGGAGGGGAAAATGATTGATTTTTGTGTATTTTAATTTTTGTCAATTTTCTGATTTGTCTCCCAAAATTGGAATTTGTTAATATACGCTACACGTTAGTGATCAGGTTATCTAGCTCTATACAGGTTCCAAATTTCAACTTTTTTCGCACAGTAGATTCGGAGAAAAAAAGTTGAAACAGACGGACAGACTTAATTTTTTCAATTTTCTGATTTGCTAAAGAGCTGTTATAATTTTTTTAATTTGTTAAATTCATTTTTAATTCTAAAATTGTTTTAATGAAAAATTTTACTGTAAACTTTGACATATTGCATCCTAATAAGTTAAGCAATAAAATTTATTTCTATTCTATTCTATTCTAAAATTGGTTTCGTTAATATACGCTGCTCTTCCAAGATCAGGTCATCTAACTCTAGACATGTACTAAATTTCAACTTATTTCGCACAGTAGATTCGGAGAAAAAAGCTGGAACTGACGGATAGACATACACGAAAGTCATCCTATAAGAGTTCGGTTTTTGTACGGAACCTTAACAACTGTTTCATCCTTGAAATACTTAGATAATTGTTGAAATCTCTTTAATTATTTGAAAATATAATTCAAAACAGTTTTCTCCTAGCAATCCCCACAATCTGATTGGTCCTGTTATCAATAGTTGTTTCACTCTTATTGACTTGTTTTGTGTCGTGAATAGAATAAATGCATAGGTAATATATTGTGGAGAACACGCAGCAGCCGTATTGTGTGCTAGAATATGGCCTTTGACACTCCGTCTTTATATTCTGTGACAAATATCTATGTACTACTTTGTATGTTTACTATGCAAGTGTTTATAAATTGTTTTTTATTGTTTCGCTAACATTTATGATGTACATATAGCCTTTTTTTAATGTCTCTTCAATCCATCGTAAACACTTTATTAAACAACTAGACTTTACTTGCGGATTCTCTCGCAAATGTCATTTTTCATGCTTCGGTTCCATACTTTAAAATAGGGATGTTGAAAAAATATCGAAATATCGATATTTTTTATTTGATATCGATATTTTTGGTCGATATTTAATATTTCGATATAAAATTCCGAGTATCGAAAACCGATATTTTTTTCCAGTAGCAACACTTGTATGTACTACCGCGACTGACTATAATGGCCGTTTAATTTTTCCGAAAATATCGAAAACTCCACTGAAAAAGAAACGTGTTTTTACATATGTTATTGGAACATACTTTTAAGTGCGTTCCAAAAACAACAGTAAATAAAGCACATGTAAAATACGTTTCTTTTTCACCGGATTTTTCAATATTTTCGGAATAATAAACAGTCAAAATAGCTACATGCAATATTTTATTTCATTTCTATAACATCCTGAATATTTGTAATTATTTCGATTTACACCCCAATTTATGCTGTACCAAGAATTTTTTGTCGAATATCACCTCTAGCAGGCATGCCATAGGTTCGCCATCTCTGGCTTTATTAATTGTTCGATTAATTTCTAAAATTCTCTCCTCCTAAATGTATTAGACGTTTGATTAATAAACAAAAAAACATTCTTATCGTTGTTTTTGATTTCAGATAATTATTTATTACTTGATTTATTAGAAATAATGTCTGTTAATTGCTATTTGACATTACATAAAGCTAGCCAATATGTATATACTAAATTTCTTCGAGTGCCAATGTTCTCTTTTAAATTGCACCGATATATCGATATTTTTAAAAAAATATATCGATTCCGTTATCGATACTAGAAAAAAATATCAATACTTTTTGGCACTTCTGACATCCCTACTTTAAAAGATACAAAACGTATCATTATAGTGTGTGCCACAGTCGATTTTCTAAGAGCTTGAAATTTCGCAGCTAGAAAACTTACAATAGTTCATTGATGTAAGTGCCAAATAAAGACTGATTTCTGTAAAGTTTATTTATCTGAGTGAAATACATACCTACCTAACCCCATCCCGTATAAAATAAATACTTATTTCGTGCGTGATTGTATTACGCAACCAGACAACCTACTATTTTTTAAACAACTCAAAGCAGCAGATGCTCATCATAAGTTTTAAGTTTTGTATTTTGAATAT
This sequence comes from Venustoraphidia nigricollis, assembly GCA_034508555.1. Lineage (NCBI taxonomy): Eukaryota > Metazoa > Arthropoda > Insecta > Raphidioptera > Raphidiidae > Venustoraphidia > Venustoraphidia nigricollis. The sequence continues at coordinate 2,205,540 of JAVRKA010000020.1, forward strand.
TTTCAACGTTAAATGACATAAGTATATAAAACACAATAATTTTTAAAACACGCGCACCTAAATTTAAGCCTTTCTACGTTATTTAGAAATGTTTACATTGTATCCTTATTCCACCCTTTCGCAAAATGAAATCTATTTTTGTCTTTATGTCTAGAAATCTACGATGCATGGAATTCATTGCTATGACTTGAGACATCAGTTTAATGGTTTGGACGCTAAAACTTAAAACGCGGTTCACATGTAAATCGAACTTCTCAACAATGGGATCAGAATGCAAAAAAGTTATATGTTCGCCAAACTTATTATCATCATATAAAATCGTCCAAAAATAATAACACTGTTAAAACGGGCTTTAAGCGTGACGTATTAGGACGAATAAACGAACGTCGCACGTCGTTAATTGGTTTAAAGGTAACATCACACGGTTCATTTTTTGTTCATTTCTGTCTTTCATTCAGCATCTTTCACTCGAAATGAAACGTCTGAACACAAAATGAAACAATAGTGACGAATGAATGCATTAATGAACCGATCCAACAACGCTAGATATCGGCATCATTCATTCGCACTGCGAATGAACGAAAAATGAAACGTCTGAACACAAAAGAGAACATTCATTCGGGTTCGATTATTTTGTGTCGTGTCTTTAAGCGGACGGACTTGGGACTACGACACCGCATAGTAGATTCTGTCTGTGTATGAGACAAAATGGTATTCAAGTGGAACGACCAAAACACGCTGCTGTTTTTGGAGTATTTCAAAAATTATCAATGTCTTTGGAACCACAAACTCGACGAATACAAAGACAGAACAATACGGACAAATTCCATAAAATCTCTAAGTAATGATTAGACTTTGCTTCTTTTTTGTCAATTCTTTGATTAAATGATCACAAATCAAACGAATTCCAAGGCGCAGAACTTCTATAGGAAAAGACTGGATGAATGTTCATTTCTATGTCATTCTGTCTGTGCCGTGTGAACGCGGAATAAAACAAAAATGAACATTCACTCAAGTGAACATTCATCCGAGTGAACCGTTTGATATCACCTTTAGCGCTTGTTTATGTTTGAACATGATGACGTCGTAACACCCTTACTGGTGGGACTGCTCGAATCAGATTACGTCACAACAGATCTGAAAAGTTACTGATATACTGACATAAAATTATGATCTTCTTCTGCCAAATTCGAGACAGACATATATCAGCAAAGGTAAATTAGCGCGATGCAATATGTAAATCGGCCTTTATAAAGCATTCTGAACATGTGCAGCATGCAGTCGGTTCGCGACACGTTGTAATCAATTCGACGCTGTTTGTATACGACTAACGATTTCAGCCGTAAAGACGCATATCTATATGCATCCCGCCGCCCCCGCCTCCGCCAGCGCCGTCATCATTCGACCGGCTGCACTCGCCGATTCCAAAAATATACTTATTTTTGAAATATGCAACAGCCTGGAGCACGCGTTTAAAGGGATGTGGCTACGGATACAGAGTGTTCGAAAAATACATCACTTACATGACAATTAAGTACTACATAAATTCATTTTTAAAGTAATCTGAAAATATGTTCTGAATTTTTTAACACCTGCGACGTCTTCGTCTGCATCGTGAACTACGTCTTCGTCTGCATCGTGATCTACGTATTCGTCTGCATCGTGAGCGACGTCTACAACTTCGACGCCGGCGTCTTCTACAGCTGCTTCTTCTCCTCCTGCGGCAACCTCGCTGATCAAATTTTATATTTTCCAGAGAATCAGTCAATTTATATTTTCCTCCAGTTCTCATCAAAACTCCAAATTCAACCCCCCGTTTTAATGCAGAGGACAAACGCCGTGATAATAATAACGTGAAATTAAACGTTTTTAATCTAAACATATCAATTACTGATATTTATAAATTAATAAATGTTCATTGTTAAAATACATTTATATTTATTTTGAATGTGAATATCTTGACAAACAGTCGCCGAAAAATAATTTTGTCGGTAAGAATATTATCCAGGGGCGTAGCTACCGCCGTATCTGACATATCAGTTATACGGGGCCCCCAGGCCACGGGGGCCCCCAACGTGCGTAAAGAAAAATTAATAAAAACTTCCCAATTTTTTTTTTATTTCAGAAATGACAAAAGTCAAAAAAAGCAATTTCTTTTTTTCCCGCGTAAAGCGTGCGTTCAAAAGTTGGCAACACCCTACATCGGTTATCGCGGGCTGCGGGATTTCCCCGTTTAAGTCATTTACTTTAACGGGGGAAGGGCCCCCAAACAAATTTTTATACGGGGCCCCGCCAAGGCACGCTACGCTTCTGATATTATCAATGATTCTTATGAAGCATCGCACACGAGCGACAAAAAAGATACGAGCATATTCTATTTACTGTATGATTAATATTTAATAAAAATGATTTGTCGGGAAAAAGGACTTTTTAAGTAAACACTTATTTGTTATTTATAGCGACGTTTCGTCCCTTGCTTGGAACTTTTTCGAGCTTTATAACTATTAAATGTTTTGATCAAGTAGATATAAAAGTTAAAATATACATGTAAATATTGATCAAGTAGATTTAATAGTTATAAAGCTTGAAAAAGTCCCAAGCAAGGGACGAAACGTCGCTATAAATAACAAATAAGTGTTTACTTAAAAAGTCCTTTTTCCCGACAAATAATTTTTATAATTACCAAGGACGAAAAAGAAAAAAGTCAATTAATATTTAATTTTACCACCTATTATTGTTAAACTTTTTGATAACTTTATTTCATTAAATTATTTGCATTTATAAAAAAAAGTATAACGTCAAACATAACACAGAAGGTAGTACATATGTATATATTAATTTTTTTTGGTCGTATCTCCCTACTAATTACTCTATCTAACAATCTTTAAATAGTGTTATCTAATTTAGGTTATTTTTGGACACTTGATATATACAAAAGAAAGCTAAATCTGTATCACATATCTGTCTGATGGAACTTAACACATTGCGCCGAATCAACCCCCAAGTCGAGGTGCTCTGCCCTTATGGACCCTCTCTCTACACGTATCTATATCTCTGAAGGTCTATATACACACTTATGATACGTAAGTCCTGATTTGCAAAATAAAACAACAATTTGCAGACGGATATACTTGATAAGTAATTGATCGATTACGACATACCATAAAAAATCCATCTGAGTTTTGTATGGAAAAAAATTCTAACGTAGCATACACAAGCATGTTGAAAAGAAGCGTTCAGAATATTGTTTCTTTATATTAATATAAACAACAATAATAAAAAACCCCGGGTCGCAGTGCCCAAACCCTGCCGACAATATAGTGTATTTGCTAATACAGGCCGTGTGGCTTTATTATGCGAACTTAGGTTGGATTTTGGGCAAAATAAAAAATTTTACTCCTTAATACACCCCTTAAAATAACATTTTTTTTTCTTAATTGCAATATTATTATCAATCTAACGTCTACACCGAATTAAATACACCCTTCAATAAATAAGTCACTATCTACAAATTAGTGTTTTCAAAAAAATGTTTAAGTCCGGTCCTGTTGGGTCGATTTTATTAAAATTTTAGGGACACTTTTTAATTGCTACTAACGGGTTAAATGTCAATTTTGAAACGATTCTGAAAATTTTTTCGGTATTTTGGGGCCCAAAAACATGTTTCAACCCCTAAAAACTACCCTTAAAATGGCCCGATTACGCCCATTTTAAATAGGCTTCTGGCAGGGATGGATTTCAATACGTGGGCCAAATTTCGTTAAAATCAATTAACTCTTTCGAAAGTTATTGCCCGTACACACACACACACATATATATATAAATATATATATAAACATTTTTAAAAATGGTGCCAGTGTTTAGGAGGTTATGAAACGTCGAGAAATTTTGGTCCGACCCCTAGGTCCCGCCATCCGACCGACGCCAATAGTGTATGTTGCTATATGGCAAATACACTAAAAAGCATGTATCGCGCGACACATGACCGAAATGCGACTTTTTACAATAATAAACATTTTACACGGTTTTATTTACATCACAATTTATTTTTATTGACAGAATAAGATAATCAGAAGATAATAAGTGTTAAACCATAAAACCGTTAGCATTGTAAATTCCGTCACTCATATCCGTTTCATCGAGCTACCTACCATTTACTTACAGGTAGTGGCAAGAAGTTTCACTTCAAAAAATAATGACCTGTAATTGGTTCTTATTTGAAATATACGATTCATAGACAAGCGGACCCGTGCGAATAATTCGCGCCGTTAGTGATCTGTTACGTAATATAATAAGGTGGAAATTCTATTCAGAGGACTTCAGCGCCACTAAACACGTCATATTACCGACAACTGTTAAAATAAACAGATTGGCACCAGATGGCTAAATTATTTTTTTTTTGAAAACATTACTTTTAAAATATTAACTTGTTTTAGAGAGAAAAATAATCTACAAAATGCCGTATAAAATATAAATTTTGATAAAATATTAAAGGAGATATTTCCCACTGGCAAAAAAACACCTTTGGGAAATAATTTATACCGATTATTTTAGTTGACCCGACGAATTTAGTTCCTCAACTTTGCTTATTAGGGATCGTTCTGTTTCGGTACCGCGCTCACTTTGGCTCAAAAGTCGATAAATAAACCTTAATGGCTTATATTATGCAGACGTAACGTTTCCTGTCGCGTTCATTTTGCTGTAAATTAAGTAATATCACGATATTTACAGTCGTTAGAATGATGTATATATTTTAACAGAATTTTACTGAGTGGTGATTGAAAGAAACTGCATATATAGGGTTTTGAAGTAAAATATACGCATATTTCACGGTTTTTCGGAAAAGTTACAACAAAAGTTACAAAAGTACAACAAAAGATCAATTTTTCGAGATACAATCGCCATTTTGTAGAATGTGCGAAACAAAAATTTCACTTAGCCGAAATCGGGTATAGAACTAGAAATAAGATAAAAAAATAATGGAGTCGTTTCGCATTTTTTATAGCATCATCAGAGCACGCATCGTCAATCCAGAATATTGCAAATGTTATCTCTGCTCGCAGAACTCTTATTTCGCGAGGAAACGTAATTTAAATTCGTTAATAATACCACATTTTTTTATATACACTTTTTGGATTTTATACTAATTGTGTATTCAGGTACTATCTAAAAACCATAAAATCAAATAAAACCTTGCATGCACATATATAAAACGGGAACACAAGAAGGATGTAGAAATGGGAAAAACGGGTCTTTTTAGTGATCTGCATCTTTGCATCTGGATCCCGTATGTGAGCCGGCTCACTGAACCGGTTCAAAAAGAGCCTAGTTCTGAATATGTTACTGCAGTCTGCCACTGAGTTACCTAGTTCAGTCAATCATATCACGACCAGTATAGAATCAAGAATGCATAGCCAAACATGTGATGCATGAGTCATATGAGCTGACAGATGCATCAAAGCAAGAACTGATACGTAAGTGTAAAATGTGCTTCTGTGTGTTAAGTGTTTCACTAAGTTATGCGGATCCGTTGATCCGTCGGCTAAAAAAAAGTGAGTCGGCTCTCACGGATCTTCTGTCGGAGTCGGCTCTTTGAACCGGTTCAGATCTGAGTTACCCAACTTTGGAAGGACGGATTACCAGGATATAGAAAACAGGACAACGGAAATGCCTCGGACCCAACTAAGAATACCGCATTTAAAATGCGCGTTTATAACGTGACAATCTGACGATCAAACGTAATTTATTGGTTCAATACCTCTTTTTGCTGAACTGTTCGAATGAGATTGCATCACAACTCAAAAGTTACTGTTTGAAAACAAACTTAAATTTTAAACTGACAAAATTGTGATTTACTTATTATGTATTTTAAAATGCCACGTAAGAATTTTTGGGTTGATATGATAAACGTAAATATTCATTTGGTGGGACATTTAAACAACAAATCAATTTCTAGTGTGCATTGCTTTATGAGAAAATAATCAACTGTATACACTATATATTTTATCGTACCACGGTGTTATGCCAAAAGAGATTTATCTATAATATCTAGAAATTACGAAATAATTAGTAAAACTAAGGGGTGAAACCACTGTGAAACACGAATTTAATCGGTTTACTTGTAAACGTATTTATTTATCAGTTACATAGGGGCTATTTTCGAATAGATTCAATTATATTTGGGTTGATTGAGTTATCCCCTATATTTCCTGTACTGTGTGTGAGATTGATATATCTGTGTTATTCCTTTGTACAAATATTATAAGGGTGTCAACCAGGACTGGACTCTGAAGAATTCTTCAGAGATAACAAAATTAAATCACCTCTAATAATAGCGTTTCCGCCCAGACGAAAAATAGCAAGACATGAAAAAATGTTATCGTTTCGAAATCGAGATTAAATCATCGAGATGTACGCTTTGAAAAGGAGCCGTTGGGCATTCTGCATCAGCCATGCAAAAGAGCAATATAGTAAACCGGTCGTCATGAGTTTGACGACTGTTTTGCAATCTTGCTCTTCCAATTTGATAAGTATGAAACGCGGACACACTTAAATACTTCTATTTTTACTGACCTGAACCATCCCCAATTTCAGTACTAGCGATTCGGTGGAATGTTATGGAAATTTGTGGGTTGAAGTTGAATTGTACAAGTTCTATCTAGAGATGGGAAAAACGGGTCTTTTTAGTGATCTGCATCGTTGCATCTGGATCCCGTATGTGAGCCGGCTCACTGAACCGGTTCAAAAAGAGCCGAGTTCTGAATATGTTACTGCAGTCTGCCACTGAGTTACCTAGTGCAGTCAATCATATCACGACCTGTATAGAATCAACAATGCATAGCCAAACATGTGATGCATGAGTCATTTGAGCTGACAGATGCATCAAAGCAAGAACTGATATGTAACTGTAAAACATGCTTCTGTGTGTTAAGTGTTTCACTGAGTTATGCGGATCCATTGATCCGTCGGCTCAAAAAAAAGTGAGTCGGCTCTCACGGATCTTCTGTCGGAGTCGGCTCTTTGAACCGGTTCAGATCTGAGTTACCCAACTCTAGTTCTATCGTATCTAGGATATATCTCATTACGGCGTAAAATGAAAGCTGTCAATTGTTTCGTTTTCCAATCTAAATGTTTACACGTCTTTTTACTGAGCTATTAGCTTCAGAGTATTCTCAAAAAATAATTTATAGCGCATGATGTAGATTTTAACCTCCGAAAAATGGGGGACGGCTCCGTTATAATAATTTTAAATTAATCCGGCCCTTTATAGTGAGATGTTGCAAATGTTCACGACACAAACAGATAAATAACTGCTAAATTTATTTGTAATATATCAAAGAATGAGGGATGATTAAATAAACGTATTCGATATACCTAACTGAACATATCATATGTATGACTCGGACATATTCATAAAAATTGTGACATTTTAACAAGCTTCTAATAGTAGTTAAATACAAATATATTAATTTAATATTTCATATTTAATGTATATGGGTTATTTTTCACCCTTTCTGAATGACATTCTTAACTAGCCTTCAAAATTAAGTTGTCAGTCTTGATGAAATCACATTTTTCAACAACAAAACAGTTTCAAAACTGAACGTCGATTAATAGCTTCATTATTTTTTTAAAATCGAATTAAAGTTGCGTTGTAAAAATTCAAAATGTAATAATTTTAACAAACTTATTTTTTCATGCTTACAATATGTGTCTCTTTTGTAATAAGAGATATTATCACGAGCGGTGACATAATGTTAACACGGCTGATTTAGATTTTGTGACTTGAGTGACTGGTAAAACTTGTTACCTCTCGTTTTACCATGGCAGTACATTAAGTCATAAAATAATAATGCACGCACTAGATACATAATCTAATATTTCTTGATTTATTTTTCCTTCTCATAATTACGTAATTAGTACAGTTTAAACAGATGATACTTCAGACCATCTTTTTTTAATTTTTGGTAAAATTACTCGATAGATCATCAAAAATTACAGTCCTAATTAATCTGCAACGAGTTTAAGATAAATAACAAAAATTAGTTACTTCTTTGTTTAACGTTAACTAATAATTAAGAAAATATATCTGTAATTAATTCGAAGGTTGCAGATATTACCTTTTATAGATAATAACTCATTTGTCCGACATTAAAATAAATAAGTTCGAGTTCTCGATTCACATAAAAATTATTGACAGTAATACAATTTAAAATTCGTAGAAATCGATTCAACACAACAATGCATTTTAAATTTTTAAAAATACGTCATTGAGCAATAAATAAATTTAAGATGAACACTATGTAGCGTTTATATGAGAATAAAAACTTACAGTTTTTATGTACGAGGCTCCTTTGATCAGGAAAAATGCATTAGTCTTTTGTGCTTGCATAATACAAGTATCCGTAGGTGTCAATAACTGCGGTCAATCGCCATGCAATTTTTTCTGTGGATATTCCGGTGAACACACACGCAATTAAGGGGTTAAGTGGGTTTGAAAATTTCAAAAAATCGATTTATTAGTGTATTTGCCATATGGCAACATACACTATTGGCGTCGGTCGGATGGCGGGAGCTAGAGGTCGGACCAAAATTTCTCGACGTTTCATAACCTCCTAAACACTTTGGCACCATTTTTAAAAATGTTTATATATATATATATATATATATATGTGCGGGCAATAACTTTCGAAAGAGTTAATTGATTTTAACTAAATTTGGCCCACATGTTGGAATCCACCACCGCACGAACCCTATTTAAAATGGGCCCAATCGGGCCATTTTAAGGGTAGTTTTTAGGGGTTGAAAAGGGTTTTTGGGCCCTAAAATACCGAAAAAATTCTCCGAATCGTTTCAAAATTGAAATTTAACCCTCTGGTAATAATTAAAAAGTGTCCCTAAATTTTTAATAAAATCGGCCCTACAGGACCGGATTTAAAAATTTTACGAAAACACTAGTTTGCAGATAATGCATTATTTACTGAAAGGTGTATATAACTTGGTATAGAAGCTCGATTGATAATAATATTACAATTAAGAACAAAAATGTTATTTTAAAGGGTGTATTAAGGAGTCAAATTTTTTATTTTGCCCAAAAACCAAGTTAAGTTCGCATAATAAAGCCACACTGCCTGTATTAGCAAATACACTATATTGTCGGCAGGGTTTTGGCACTGCGACCCGGGTTTTTATTTTTTTTGTCTTATTAAATAGTACAATACGTTTAAAATATTCTCCCAAAAATTCAAATCGATTCGAGTAAAATTCTAAGAGATAGACCCTTTGGAAGTTCCGCTCATCAGGCCACATCAGTGCAACGCTTCGCATGTTAAACGCGTTTATCTCAAAACTCAATTTTTTAAGTCGGTGGACACGATTTCTCGAAAAGTTATGAAGCGATTTTGTTCAAATTTTGCACACATCTTTGAAATAACATTATCTAGGCACTGAACGAAGGATTTTTTTTTATTACGACTAATTTTTTCGAGCCAATACCTGGCGAAAATTTGACCAAAAAATATGTTTTTTTGTTCAAAGTCTGTCAAAAATTCAAATTTTTATTTTTCTTTCCTTCGTCCAATACCTAGATTTATCCATGTACTTTTGATTTTTTGATTTTGGAGGAACCAATAATGAGTTATTCAGTCCACGGCAAGAGCATTTTTTTTTATACGTCAAGGGAGATGAGGTACCAACGGTTGAGTTTTCGGAATTTTTAAATAAAAATTTCACAAAATACTGTTTAAATATGTATCTTTGATATGCTGAATTGTTTAAATAAAATATATGATTGTATATATTAAAAAAAATTAGTAAAAATACCCTTTTTTGGAACCTCTGAAACCCACCTAACCCCTTAATTGTGTGGTAATTTTTTCTAATAGTAATATCAAAATGCACATTTCACTTTCAAATCACCTCGCTAATAACCTGAATTGTCAAGCGTCTCTAATCTACAATCTCTTTCCCAATCGCATACTACCCGAAATTTTTACCGAATTTGTAAATGTAAGGACTTCGAAAGTTTTAGTTTGCAGGCTGGTTACAGATATTTGTAAAAAAATCCTTCAGGTTTGACTTAAATTGTAATTTTTTTCTTTCTCCAAAATAGTAAGCAGTTAGGGTTTCTTATTCTCAAATTTAAGACCCATAAATTTTACTTTACGCATTTCTACGTTTCCGACCTCCAAAAATTCCCAGACTTTTCCAAGTCTGTGACCAAATTAATAAGTCAGTGAGTTCAGAATTTCATCTTTACGTAAAAAATGCTGATATGACAAGGTATACTTATATATATTAGAATAATTCTTTCTTGTTGATGAAATTATGCGCTATAAAATTCGCATATAAAAATATAACTTATATTTACAGTCGGCCAGTTCGGTATTGGAGGATTGCGATCACGGTTCATGTTCAATGTTTAAGGTGTGTCAGTCTGTCTGCACGCTGATCTGGCAGCCAACCATAAAATGTTCAATAATTCAACATTAAAATGGCTCACTACAAAATAACATTGGTTTAAAACATTGTATGTATAAATATATAAGATTTGTAGAGACCAATATAGGGTCAGGCGATATGCAGTGATTACAAAGTGGATGCAGTTTCTCAAGATATAGACGCCAATAACCTCGGGTGACGAGCGTCTACAATCTATTCTCTCTCTCTCTCTTAAGACGCCATTAAGGCAGCTATTGCGTGAAATAAATAAATATATGTTTATTGCAGAAATCATTTTTTACAACAAAAATCTACAAACGGTAAAGAGTCTAAAGTCTAGTTTTCAATTCTGACCATATCTAAAAATAATATATTTGATACACACGAAAACTTTCATCGCTTCTCAAAATACAAAATCGATCATTGCAAAGCTCAAAATGTCACCAAAGTGAACAACTTTTATAGTTATTTTGCTATATTATGACGTTCTTGAACTTTAATGACCAAATCCTTTGCCAGATTTCGATAAAAAAAAAGTATTGCATAGCAGACATATAAACAAATATAGAAGTATATATCATGTAAAATAATATGGAATGGATGTAAGAAAAAAATTTGAAGTCGGGGCATGGGATCGAACCCTAGACCTTGACCATACTAAGCATACGCCTTAGCGATTACTCTACAGTCAACTACAGCGGGCTGGTAATTTTCGCGGTTTACCAGTTAGCTTTTCTATTCTACTACCTATATAATACTGTACAATAACGTACAGCAAAAGTGTTGGTCGGTGTGTCGAATACTTTTTCCCATCTAGCTCCCATCCGTCAAACGCACGATAAGGAACATAGTTCCAATATGAGACGACTTCCGTGGAGAAACTATTAACGTCTGACGAATTTAGAAACGACTACTAGTTTCTATTATACATAGTTCCGTTCGAAATGCAATATTATATAAAATATTCGGCGTGTGGAAGCGAGCTGGTCGAAATGAGGGCGTTACATCCCCGGTTTGAGATATGGAAGGTTTTATTACTAGAAATGAGCAGTTTGTTCGGTTGAACAAAGTCATCTCATCACAATAATATTGTTTATACTTATAAATACACGCGTTTGTGTCATAAAGAAATACCGCTTTAAAAAACGCAACAGCGTGGCTGGTAGTCAAAGTGGTGAGAGAATTAGACTCGCATTTTGAAAGTAATGGGTGATTCGGACCTTTTCCTTACTGCCTCTTGTAGAGAAATATTAATTCCTATTGAGAATAATAGCTTTTGCCTGCTATAATTGTTAAGAAACATTCATTGTTACCAATATTAAATTGTCGTTTTCCGCATTAAAACAGTCCTAAAACGATACAGAAAAGTTCTGTGACTTAGGTCCGTATTATTAATGAAAAGTTCATCTTTGATTCATTCAAGAGCCCTCGCTACTGTGAGAGTTAATGTTTAGCTATTGCTAAAAAATAATTGGCTCTCGCATATAGCGAATTTGAGTGTTGTAAATCGCTATATTATGAAGGATTAAAAATTGAATTGTGTGCACCGTAGAGTAATTGATTAACTCATTCCGCCGCAAAAGTGGAAAGATTCGGGTTTAAATCCCGACGGTGACGTGTTGGAATAATAATTTTTTCTAATATAGTGCTACAACAATGAATGTTTCTTAACAATTATAGCAGACAAAAGCTATTATTCTCAATTAATTCAGCACTTACGTATAGCTATAAGCGTATGAAAAATATCTACTAATATTAATTCCTATATCGATTTTTGTTAAGGTTTTCCCTCAATGATTCCAAACAAACATTTTTTTAGTTATCGATTTGTCTGAGTACCGCATAAGTATTATTATAAAAAAATTGAAAACAACAGTGCTTCAGAACTGCATAATATATAAAAAAAATTATTATGGGATCAAAATTTGAGGAGATTGCTAAACCAGATTTTCAGACGCTTTGCAACACGAGCATTAACCTTGTTGACTGATACGTGATTTTTCGATTAATAACGCATCCCTGTCTATTACGCAACTCACACATCCCTTGTTATTACACAATCGAGTAAATGCCTAGATAGTAGAAAATACAGATTATAAATTGTAAAAGAACATTTAAAATGCATGTATAATAATTATATGACAATATAGACTGGATTGTTACTTTTTAAACATCTTTAAAATAGATTTATTTTATTGAAACCCTGAAATCAAATGCATAAAACATGGTAAAATTCTCTCTATCGGTGTAATTAAGAGCAATTAAGATCCATTATGCATTTTAATAAAGTAGATAATTATCAGGAAAAACAGATAAATAATTACGATCTAGTCAAATAAACGGTCATTATTTTTTATATTAATCGCGTATAATAAGGCCCTTCTGATTACTATTAATTTTAAGTATCTTCTTGTAGTTAAAAAAATGCAATTACCAACCAATTTACCCAATATCAAAGTTTCGAAAAAAAATTGTTACAAATTACTATCACCTTTGTCGAAAAATACACTGTGTAATACAACACAGTGCATTTTTTGTCAATTTTGGTGACTTTCGAGTTTCGGTTCACTACAAAGTGTGCTCCGCGGAGCCCTGGGTCTCCGCTAGACCTCCGCGAGGACTCCACCGAAATAAGATCAACCTAAAGAACGAAACACCGACCTAAACAGTCGTTCAAAAAAAAAACATTAAATAGAAACAATTGTATCAGTTTGTAGTGAAATCAATACGACTGTTATATAAAGACCGTATTTTGTATGATTTTCATTAAAGAAGGAACATAAAACCAGATTTTGCTTATTTTTGGGCTCCGTAAAATATTTAGTGTTCCCAAAGGGTTCCGTCGCCAAAAAGCACGAGAACCGCTAGTCTATAGTATCAAAAGTGTCAACATTTTGTAGACTGAACCACAATACCAAACACACCTACTATAGGAGAGACTTGTTCTTGGTTGTTTCGCTGCTGAACCAAAAACTACCCGGACGAAGTCAGACCGGGAAGTTAATGTATGTTTACAAAGAATAAATGTTTTAGAAAGAATCGTTAAAACTATAGGTGCACAAGAAATTATTACTCGATGCAGTGCCGGATTAAGCCAGCGCGGGGCCTGTAGCAAATTCTGTCAAGGGGCCCTTGGTTTGCTTTAGGTTCTCAAGTTTAGGGTATTAAATAAAACAAAACTGTTACAAATAAACTTTTCTGGATTTAATATGGGCAAATTTAGAGATAACACTTTCAATATCGACTTCTTTAAGCAAATGAATCTATATTTTATAATAAATCAACCAACCACAGTAGATTGGATCGTGACTGAGTTAACAAAATTTAAATAGTTCGCCTGTTTTCTCGAAATACTTATAATGGATATTATATTAAAATCGATTAAAAAAGTATAATCTCGGCTACGTAAACTCGCAAAATAAATGTATACCTATATATAAAAAATAAAAATCTGGCCGTTTGAAGGGTAGAAATGTGGTATAGATGCTAGTCTAAATATATCGATTATAATTAAACATTAGAACATTAACGTTAAAAAGTTCGTAAAATACTTACTTATTTTTACGATTTAACGTGACGAAATCGAGTTTTAGATTTTCAAGTGGAAGTGAGGCATAGCCTAAGCGCTTTGCGTTTAAGGCATGCAAGATATTTTACGCTCCTATCTAAATGAATATTTTTTTATTACGGTCAGACAGGCGTTGGAGCGTGGGGCCCCCAAATTCGCGGGGCCCGTAGGATTTGCTACTCTTGCTACGTGGCTAATCCGGTACTGACTCGATGTTTTATGTGTATGTAGAATATATAATAAAGCGATCATACCTGACGCACCTGTTTGAATTGCTCCTCAAACGACCACGTGTGCTGACTAGAGGCGCTGCCCTCGGAGGAGTGGCTCGAGCCTCCGGATGACGGCGGAGCAGGAGGCGGCGCCATTGGGGTTTGTAGATATGCGGCCGATGAAAGCGGGAACGCCGGATGAGTGAAGGGCATTGTGAGGCCGGGCGGCAGCATAGCATTGCCGTTGCTGCCGCCTCCCACCGCCGGGCTCATTGTGATGCCGCCCCCGTTTGTATGGCTCAAAGATTTAATCTGTTGCAATTGTTCCAGCTCCTCGCGGTCCTGGAAAAACTTCAAATTAAACAGATTATTATATTCCGAACTGGAATCTATCTAGTATAATATCTTACGTCTTGATTAGTGTCAGCGTTGCCAGATTTTTTTTTTGCCAAGTCGGGATTTTGGAACTTTTTGAGTGAAAAAAGCGGGATTCTTTCGTCGAAAGCGGGACATAGTAAAAAAACGTATATAATCAGAAGTTTTTAAATATTTATCTTTTTATTTGAGTTCAAATTACGTTTACGTGACAATAGATAGCAAAAATAGCCATAGAAAATGTATTTTAATAAAAATATGATATTTTAAATCAGATTTACCCTATCGTTAAATAGTTGAGTCTTATTCGTCTTCTGAATAAAAAAAAAAAAACAGAAATGAAAATCAAAAAAGTTTTATTCATTAGAAAAATATGGCGTTTCTAACAATAGTCTGAGGAGTGAGTGTTACAAATTGCAACTTACAATAAGAGAATAATTATTTACGCACGGACTGAACCTGTCCCGCGTTGGACATTTAATTTTGATTTAAAAATCGGGACGTCCCGCCAAAATCGGGACGTCTGGCAACGCTGATTAGTGTATATAAGATATATTTTATAGTAGGTTACGTGTCCACGATGCGTGATGACTAATACTTTGACGAGTGTGGCAATATGTTAAAAACGAGACCAGCGAGTTCTAAGTCATCATATCATCGTGAACATACACCCTATAAAATAGTTGCTTTTCACATTATCACTTCATTTTCAAAATTTTTGAAAATTAATTTATGAAAAAACTACATATTTATTAGAATGACTTATAAAAAAAACTGAGAGACTATAGTACTTGCCATGGATTTAAAAGGCTCAGAAGCTAGATGCAAATTGGAGGCTTGCGCAGGTACAGTCGGTTGAAAATTTACAAACTTTCCCTATATTATTATTTTTAATTTTTTACTTTTTTTTTAATCAAAAGGTCTAATTCCTTGCACAAAGTCATCCAAAAAATTAATTTTCGTGCTTGTCTATGCAAAACTGTATTAGGCATCTTGATCAATTAACAATCAAAGAAACAACTTAACGATATCGTACGGGACTGTACTTTATAGCAGGAAAGCGACAATTGACAAGACAATCAGCGATAACCAATTACCGACGAGCGCACCTTCTGTGTCGGTAACTGGGAGATGGTGGGAGTCTTCCTTTCCCACAAAACAACCAGGACAGCTCTAAAATATGCTTTTGCGACGCTGTTTGTGACTAACTTCAGAACCTTTTAGAACCGTGGCGCGTATTATACTATGAAATTGGCATAGCGCGATCAATTTTATTTCACATTACCGCACTTGCAAGTTGTACGTAATGATTTACTTTACATGTCTGTATTTGTGCATGTAAAATAACTATTTTGGTACAAAAGAGTCTTTTAGATACAAAGTATTTCATTAAGGGCGCTAACAGCTATGTATCGAATGACTTTTTAGTGTATTTGCCATATGGGAACATACACTATTGGCATCGGTCGGATGGCGGGACCTAGGGGTCGGACCAAAATTTCTCGACGTTTCATAACCTCCTAAACACTTTGGCACCATTTTCAAAAATGTTTATATATATATATGTATATATATATTTATATATATACGTATATATATATATATGTGTGCGGGCAATAACTTTCGAAAGAGTTAATTGATTTCAACTAAATTTGGCCTACGTGTTGAAATCCATCACCGCAAGAAGCCTATTTAAAATGGGCCTAATTGGATCATGTTAAGGGTAGTTTTTAGGGGTTGAAAAATGTTTTTGGGCCCCAAAATACCGAAAAAATTCTCCGAATCGTTTCAAAATTAAAATTTAACCCTTTGGTAGTAATTAAAAAGTGTCCCTAAAATTTTAATAAAATCGGCCCGACAGGACCGGATTTATAAATTTTATGAAAACGTTAGTTTATAGATAGTGAATTATTTATAGTATAGAGGTTCGATTGATAATAATATTGCAACTAAGAAAAAAAAAATGTTATATTAAGGGGTGTATTAAGGAGTCAAGTTTTTTATTTTGCTTAAAAACCAACTAAAGTTCGCATAAAAAAGCTACACTGCCTGTATTAGCAAATACACTATATTGTCGGCAGGGTTTTGGCACTGCGACCCGGGTTTTTTATTTTTAATTATAAATTGAAAATACAATTGATACTTGCACCACTTCTCAGATTATAATCTGGGAACTGGAGAAGTCGGAAACGCCATATATAAACAGCGACATCGCTAAACACTCGGCTTTTCTCAAGATTTAGACTAGAATAGTTTAAATAACAAACATACTTTTGAACCTATCTAATAAATTGACTCTTCTTCTAGACCTTAAAAATTAGCTATTAAGGCTGTCGGAACGCTCTGATTTTAAGCCACACTATGAGGCTAAAAAATGCTGTTGCAAGGGTGCCGCTGTCAGTTGATTACTATAAATTTTGGAAATATTTTGAAGATTTAAAAAACTCTTCCGGAAAAGCAAGTGTCACTTTAGATGCGTGATGAAACAATTTTGTGAAATAAGTGCGAATAAGGTCGTAGTGTGACATTTAAAACGCGTGTTTTTTGGCACAATTAATGCCAACTGTTTTCTAGTAAATCGTACATAAATAACAAAAGTAGTCCATTAGAGACCTAGTACTTTATCTTCCTTATAGAGAAATAATTTTTGCAACATGTAGACGAATAAGTATAAAATCAGCTATCAGCCAAAACACTATGTTTTGCTTAAATTCAGAGAGTTCCGACAACCTTAGAAGCTCGTGTATTTTTAAGCAAAGTATTTAATAAAAATTAAAAAAAAAACCCGGGTCGCAGTGCCAAAACCCTGCCGACAATATAGTGTATTTGCTAATACAGCGAGTGTGGCTTTATTATGCGAACTTAGTTTAACTCGGTTTTTGGGCAAAATAAAAAATTTGACTCCTTAATACATCCTTTAAAATAACACTTTTTTTCCTTAATTGCAATATTATTATCAACCGAACCTCTATACCAAGTTATATACACGTTTCAGTAAATAATTCACAATCTGCAAACTAGTCTTTCTTAAAATTTTTAAATCCGGTCCTGTAGGATCGATTTAATTAAAATTTTAGGGACACTTTTTAATTACTACCAGAGGGTTAAATTTCAATTTTGAAACGATTCGGAGAATTTTTTCGGTATTTTGGGGCCCAAAAACATTTTGCAACCCCTAAAAACTACCCTTAAAATAGTCAAATTGGGCCTATTTTAAATAGGCTTCTTGCGGTGATGGATTTCAACACGTGGTCCAAATTTAGTTGAAATCAATTAACTCCTTCGAAAGTTATTGCCTGCACACACACATATATATATATATATATATATACGTATATATATATATATATATATATATATATATATATATATATATATATATATATATATACGTATATATATATATATACATATATATATAAACATTTTTAAAAATGGTGCCAAAGTGTTTAGGAGGTTATGAAACGTCGAGAAATTTTGGTCCGACCCCTAGGTCCCGCCATCCGACCGACGCCAATAGTGTATGTTGCCATATGGCAAATACACTAAAAATATATGATGCAAGACGTACCTGTAGGTTCTGAAGATTTCGGACCTGTTTTTTGAGTTTGGCCAATACGTCGGGATGATGTTCCGACAGATCCATGTTATTCATGGGGGTCTGTAATCTGGATCTGACACCGTCACAACTGTCGCCCTCATCATGCAAACCTGCGTCCACGTCTTGATCCGACAGTTCCTCCTCGTGAGACTGCAATAAAAAAACAGAACAGTTAAAAAAGTGAAGGATTTATCATTATATATGCCCACTCAAAAATTTATAAGAATCGATCGGTAACCAACGAACCCATAGTTCCTCACCATTATGAGACTGTAACCATAAATTATTAAATAATTAAACTACAACCATACTCAAAGTGTGTTCCGCGGAGCCTTGGAGCTCCGCTAGACCTCCGCGAAGGCTCCACCGAAATAATATCAACCTAAAGAACGAAATACCGACTTAAACAGTCGGTCAAAAGAAAAACATCCCATGTGGGGTCTACAACGAAAGAGTAAAATTAAAATGACTGCTCCCGCATAATACAATTCTCTGCTTTTGCAGAAGCACAGAAAACTGTAAAATTGTGTTCAGTTCCTAGTTGATTTGAAAGTTATGAGAAAAAATTACCTCTTTGTGATACGATTGATTTGATCTCACATAGAAGTTCAAAGTGCTGATATCTGCATTCGCTATTTAGGTTATTTAAAAAAAGAATGGCATTAATTTTGACTCTATTCAAACTGGATTATAAGCTGAAAGTATATTGAAACTTCGATATTCATTATGCAAGATGAGAGGTGTCCGTTTAAGACCTACATTTAGTATTTAAAAAGGTCGCTGCTAGTCCGTATAAAATTCGTGAATTGTCAAAGTATTAAACATGGTAAGTAATGAGTCAATACATCAGGTATTCTTTAAAAAGAAGTCATTGTGTAAAATAATAAAGAGATGAGATAGTTAAGAATTCAGTTATTCCAATTCACACCCATATATGAACACTATGAGGAATGTTTTCACTTCATCTATGTATTGTACGTATATATTTGTTTAAGCGATGTTAAAGTGTTATGAATTACGAAATTATCTTCAATAAATAAGACAATTTCATTGCTTTTATATAGGGTGTATGATTAACACACGATAATATACCAGTTGTTCTCGGAGGTGCAAATTGCTATTTTCGATCACCGCTCAGTTCCTTTTTGGCTTACCATAACCTCCATGTTACTCGTTAAGAAGAAGAAGTAAAAGAATTATTACAATCGATTTTGTGCCTTTCGAGTTTTGAGGTTTCATGGACCCAAATTGATATTCTAGATGGACTCACAAGTCAGAACAACTACAGGAAAGTGTAAGTTTCAAGATAGTCCCGTCTTTTCAAAAGGATTTGAAATCCGATGCCGTACAATTAAATTTTTGACCGATCAACACAACCTATTTCCGACGTATGTGAATATTGCTTCCAAGCAATTTGTAGCCTTAATATTTTAATTTGTACCTAACTATTGGTAACCAAGTTTTTTAATTTGTAGTCAAACCGTTTCCCAGTTATAACCAGTTTCTCGATGGGTGGGATAACTTCACACCATAATATAATACTGATGGCTATGACATCTTGTGGCAGAAAACCAAAGTATCGCAAAATGGGGTTTCGCAGTTAGGTCACGCTAACATCTTAATACTACTCGAATCTGATTACGTCATAGCAGATGTGATAAGTTACTAGTTGAAAAAATCACAATGCATGTATACGAATCGATTTCATTGGAACTGCTCGGAGAAGTTTAATGCGAGTATTCAAACATACATGTATGATTCGGGTTTCAACTAACCACTCAAAGAAGCAGAAATCAAGAAACATCTTTGAGAAATAATATATGATCCCGATACGTAAATTTGTTAGCATCGTAGACCCTGTTGTTGCAGCACCGAGTAACAAATAAGTACATATTATTAACAACTTATTTATACAGGAAATGTAATATTTGTTTCACATTAATAAAGAGACTTGTACATTCATTGTTGTGTAAGTAGAGACGGGTCAATTCTTTGGTCAAGGTGTGGTCAGTCCCCACAGCAGGTCCGCTTGCAGCGGCAATATGTGTGAAACAAAACTAAAACTGCACGCGACAAAACTCAATCGGCTTGTCTTGAATACATCGGATATTTTTTCGAATTCTTTGAATCATTACATGGATTATGTACGATGTTTTGTGCACGACATTTTTTTATTCAATATTTCTAGTTTCTATGGTGTATTTTATTCAGGGTCGGATTTAACCTTAACGTCACCCTGGGCACTGTAAAAAATGCCGCTCCATTATCGAAATTTTGCATAAAATGGATAAACTGTCGATGTGCAATTTCCAAATAAATAAAATGACTCATTTATAGCAGAAAATTTATTATAAATAGAAGGTACGTAGACTCATTTGCGAATCGGACTGCAGGTGGCAGCATGCAGGGTTGCAAGTTATTTGATTTTTCGCAACCCTGCCAGTATGCTGTAGGTATGAGAGAATTTGGAAAATGGTGATCTGTGAATTTTGCAGCGGACAATTTATAAAATTCAAGACACAAACTTTTTTCACAATTTTGTTAACAAAACTACATAATACATTGTTTATAATTTTGAACATACATTTAGTAATGAAAAAAATAATTTTATTTATTATAACTTGAAGATGCTTTTAACACTATTACACTTTTTAAAGCGTTTTCAATAACGCGAAGAAATTTTTTTTCTCAGCTTCTGAATTTTGCCGCCCTTGAAAAATTGCCGCCCGGACCACTAACCCTGAGCCTCCCTAGTGTAAATCCAGGATTGATTTTTTGTTTGCACTTTGCAATACATTGGATACATCTATAAGACTTTAATTATCAGTACTTGTTCTGCACGGCTTCGTCCGAGCAAAGCTTACGTTCATCCCAAGTTGTGATAGTACCTATCTATTAGTTCAACATTCTACAAGAAAAAATCTGTATATTATAATGAATTATATTCCCAACGAAGTAAAAAACGTGGCTAATTGTCGGCAATTTAAACAAAAACTTAAGACTTTCTTTTTTTTAACACGCGAAAATATTATGTTTAAAGTAATTTGAATTGTTTCTGATTTCTTATGTGTGTCTTTGTAGAAATAAAAAAAATGTTTTTCTGAGATTAGCCTTACTTTTCGAGAAAATCGTTCCCGTTCCAACAGCCTTAAAAAAAGTAAACACGACAGATTTGTTTAATAATGACAATTATTAAATTAAAGTGTCAGCTTCATATGTTTATAAAGTTTATGTGTCAGTGTTTTTGTGTGATTTCAGATTTGTTTTAACTTTTAAGACAACATATCGCGACTACTACCAGACGACGTCAAGTCAGTGGCAATCGTCCGCATATAAAACAATGCAGAGAATACAAGCAATATAGAGTGCATTATATTTAAAGCACTATCCATTTTCTTTTAACAGTTCGCCAGCGGTCTCCACTCAATGGATTTACATAATTATTGTTTTAATTAAAGCTTTTTGTCTACAGATCTGCTATCACTATTTTTTTTCTATCGTTTAAGTATATTATTATAAAAAAAATAGGTAAAACACTTTTAAGTTAAACGGTTTTATTTTAAAGCATCAGGTGTACTAAAAACTAGAAAATAATTTGGGACTTTTAACAACGTGGGACGTATTTGAAACATTTTTTTTCAATTCCGTGGAAAAGCATTTTTCTAGACATTTAATTACACAGCAGATATATAGGTGCAAGTTTTTATGCAGCCCACGTTTTATTAGTGTATTTGCCATATGGCAACATACACTATTGGCATCGGTAGGATGGCGGGACCTAGGGGTCGGACCAAAATTTCTCGACGTTTCATAACCTCCTAAACACTTTGGCACCATTTTTAAAAATGTTTATATATATATGTATGTATATATATATATATATATATACGTATATATATATACGTATATATATATATATATATATATATATATATATATACGTATATATATATATATATATGTGTGCGGGCAATAACTTTCGAAAGAGTTAATTGATTTCAACTAAATTTGGCCCACGGGTTGAAATCCATCACCGCAAGAAGCCTATTTAAAATGGGCCTAATCAGGCCATTTTAAGGGTAGTTTTTAGGGGTTGAAAAAAGTTTTTAAGCCCCAAAATACCGAAAAAATTCTCCGAATCGTTTCAAAATTGAAATTTAACCCTCTGATAGTAATTAAAAAGTGTCCCTAAAATTTTTAAAAAATCGGCCCAACAGGACCGTATTTACAAATTTTATGAAAACGTTAGTTTACAAATAGTGAATTATTTACTGAAAGGTGTATATAATTTGGTACAGAGGTTCGACTGATAATAATATTTCAATTAAGAAAAAAAACGTTATTTTAAGGGGTGTATTAACGAGTCAAATTCTTTATTTTGCCCAAAAACCACCTTAAGTTCGCATAATAAAGTCACACTGCCTGTGTTAGCAAATACACTATATTGTCGGCAGGGTTTTGGCACTGCGACCCGGGTTTTTTTAGTTTGTTAAAAGTCTCAGATTATTTTTTAGTTTTTGGTACAGCAGATGATTTAAAATAAAACCGTTTAACTTAAAAGTTTTTTGTACCCATTTCTAGTTATAAAAAGTAACAGAGAATTTTTAAATAAATAGATAAACTAAGTATTTACTTGAACAACATTATACCGAGTTAGGTTAACATCATAGTTACGGAATTAGTTTATTCATATTGCGACTGTGCGTGAAGTATATGGCAGTGAAGACCGCGTGTACATACTAATACTCTCAATTCTCACGCATACTTAGATAAAACACTATTCAATCGATTCATCCACCTCCACGGAAAAGAGCTAATAGCTGTCGTATACTCGAATCTAACTATTTACACATTTCTTGGGAATAGCGGAGTATCTTTATAGTATCGCATCGTTCCGGTTTAGTTTTACTCCGGATTATTAAGACCTCGATTGTCGATCGTCTACAATCTAAACACCACTCCGTATTCATTAGCGTTTCTACGGTCGAAACATGTGTGTGTATATTATGTTTTTGTGTGTAAATTACAAGAAGAAACCATTTGAGGATATATTTAGGTATAGTCACGTGCCACCCGTTAAGCATTAGGGTAGGTCGGAAGTGACGTCATGTGGCTCTACGTAGCTGGGGTCCTGCATGCATCACATGGTATAAATATTATACATCTTAAATTCAACGAACGCAGAATTCTTTACGTGTGTACAGTATTTCTTATAAGTTATTCCAGTCTTTAATCGCATTTCGTATATAATTATTTAAATAAGAAAAAATAGCCATAACTGTACTTTCGTACGTTTTCAGAAAATCAAACACTTATCGAGGTGTCATTCAGGTGTGATTTTACATTATTATAGAAAAGAGTATATTTTGATATACAAAATGTGTCAAAACTCATGTTTCATAATTTATAAGGCGCTTTAAACCGCTATTTTCTGTTATTTTTATACCTTCGTTATTATTTTGTGGACCATTTTTCCCAATATTAAGCCACGCCATCCGCAATACTCTTGAATTTACATTTAAAACTGCATTATTTTTTAATCAACTTAAAAAGCTATAGTTTCTGAAGACGGTCTAACCGATTTGAATAATCTCAACGCCATTGAGAGTAAACAAACCACTAGTCGATTTAAACATATAAAAATTATACAGAATTCGAAATTCTTACGAAATGTAAACATTTTGAATTCTATATAATTTTTATACATTTAAATCGGCCAGTGGTTTGTTTTCTAGTTTAATAATCAAATATCAAGAAAGAAATCAGTTTCATAACAACGTGTAAGCCATTACAAAGCTACTAAAATGTAATAAATAACTTTTTATAAAAAAGTTTAGTTTTCTTCAAAAAAAGTCACTAAAAAAGAGCAAATAATAAAATTTTGAGTCCGACGCCAATTAATAAAAGTAAGTATCTATATAAAAATTTATAGTAATTAAATTGACGTCGACCTCAAAATTGTATTGTCCCCTTTTTTGTGACATTTTTGAAGTTTTTTTATTTTATCGTTTCATTTAAAAAAATCGCACTCACTTCAATCTGAAGTCAAATATTAATATTTTTAAAGGACATATTTAAGGGGCTCCTACCCACAAAAGGAAAAACATTTTTATCTGAACGTAGGTGTTAAAATGATTTTTAAATTAAATTAATGCTCTTATTATTAAGTTATTAGATCGTTCAGGCGTACCTACTTAAAGCCACATTATAGACGTGCATTTGCTAAACTATTATCGTATTAAAGATATGTATTATAAAATAACTATATTATGCATTACTTCCTTGTCAAGGGTTGCCATTTCTGTATCATTTATTTTCAATTTACCAGTCTTTTGAAAATCAGATGCCAGTTCTGCTGTAGATCTTGCTTTGGAATTTTATATCATAATTTTTTTTTACCTATCTATTCAGAAAACTAAATTCAATTTTAATAAATAAAAAAAAATTGATCACACCGGCATTCCGTAATGTTGGCAGTTTTAAATAGCTTTCGCATTATGTGGAAAAAATTAACCTTTTAATAGCAATTAAAGAGTGCCACTAAAATCGGTTCAACTTTCTGCTATTAAAAGTGAACTTCGCTCAATAGTGAACTGTCAAAAATTGTGAAAATGAAGTCAAAACTAGCTATTTTATTGGAGGCACGCGCAAAAAATACCGTATATATCCCTGTAAATAATCGCATTATACGATACTAGTGCTGGGTTGCAGGAAGTTTTGTCAGAAAATCTGATCTGACAATTAACCTTAGATTGTAACCAAACACATTTCTCCATAAGAAAAGCATTACAGGGTTTTAAATCGTTTCTACTTGAAAAATAATTGATCGATTGAAACACTATTTGTTTTAAACCGTTTTAGCTTTTTGTATAATTTCTACTTTAAAAAAACATTTTTCTACGCATAGAGCTTGAAAAACGATCTTTTTCTATGTGAACCAATCAATTGTTTTTGTGTGGGTACAATCTAATGTTTCTACGTGACAGAGTTTCACAATGTACTGTATGTATAAACAGTGTAATTTATTTGATCACAATTTGAGGTCATAGTCAAATAAAATGTTTGACAAAGTTTTTTGCAACCCGATATAGGTATAGTACCAACTATTTCTTACATGTTTTGTAACGTTCA
This sequence comes from Venustoraphidia nigricollis, assembly GCA_034508555.1. Lineage (NCBI taxonomy): Eukaryota > Metazoa > Arthropoda > Insecta > Raphidioptera > Raphidiidae > Venustoraphidia > Venustoraphidia nigricollis. Next base: position 2,230,867 of record JAVRKA010000020.1, read on the forward strand.
TGACAACTTCTATTTTTCCCTAATGAAAATTAAAACCATTTAACTGAGGACTGTATTTTCCTGCATTAGATTAATTTACTACCAAGATAATATCGCAAACCCTTTTCCTGTGAATCACAGTGTTTTGTATATAGTTAATGCAGTTTAATCCAATTACAAAATTGCATTAAATATTTCATTACATTATATTTATGCATTTAATACACGCTGGAAGACGTTTACACAGAAACCTTACAATTATGTTCATAATATTGTATCTCCACAGGTCAGAGTTACTGCAGTGATATTATGGTTTGACGATCGGGATTTTTATTTTTAAGTCCCGGTTCAGTCGAGCAGATTTTAGTTTAAATAAGTCTCCGAATAGAAGAACATGGGAAATCGGAATTCGAATGACTAGCGTTGGTTGTTGAAAGGCTTATATGTACCTGTAACATTTAGCACAGTCGCTGGAGAAGAGGGAATACCGGTTTTCCCTGACAACAGGTTACGATTTCATGGAGATTTTTGCATAGAAATACACATATGCCAAAAAATTAATTAATTCACTTTGCGATAAAATAGTGAAAATAAAACATAGCCTACATCATTTCTGGAATCAATGGAAACGTTTCAAAAAAATTCATCGAAATTCGACAAATATAGTTGTTTAGTTAAATCCACTCAACGCGCATATATACAAAAGAGTTTATAGACGAGTATTGAAAATTTTTGAAAATGATACAGAATATTTTCAACGTTAGCTCCACTCAAGACCTCAGTTGTGAAACGTCTGTATTCTACAATCTCTCTCACTTAAGCTTATAACGGTCATATTATTCGATACAATTATTATCAAGATGTCAAGCACTTGACAATAGCCGAGCATGTAGCAATGCCGTTGTAAAACATGACGTTTCCATTACGCTTCAATAATTTGCAAGCCCCCCGTTCTTAGGTTCTAATGTGATAATTGATACAAAATTTATTTATTATTGAAATATAGAATAAATTAGGTTCAAATAACACTATAGCTGCTAGTGGCAAAAAAATAACCAGTCTATAAAATATATATGTGAAAAACTGTGACATTGTAAAAACGTCTCAAGTTTTGTAATTTTTAAATCTTGATGTTTTCTTATATCTATATAAAGAAGACTTACACGTTTTAATATTAAACAGCATATACGGTGTTAGAATCGCTATAATATTGTGACACTCGAGCTTTAATCAATAAGAAGTGGGCATCAACTGAAAGTAAAATATCAATACGCATTTATACAACACAATTATTCAGACTGATTCGCACAAACAATTCCAACCAATCGTGCAACAAAATCGTTCCAACTCTAAAAATACTAACATTTGGCATAGCTAACAAAAACCTATATCTATAATATGCCCATTTTTATTACATAGGTATAGCAAAATTTGCAACAGATTACAGATGGGAAAAACGGATCTTTTTAGTGATCTGCATCTTTGCATCTGGATCCCGTATGTGAGCCGGCTCACTGAACCGGTTCAAAAAGAGCCGAGTTCTGAATATGTGACTGCAGTCTGCCACTGAGTTACCTAGTTCAGTCAATCATATCACGACCTGTATAGAATCAAGAATGCATAGCCAAACATGTGATGCATGAGTCATTTGAGCTGACAGATGCATCAAAGCAAGAACTGATACGTAAGTGTAAAATGTGCTTCTATGTGTTAAGTGTTTCACTGAGTTATGCGGATCCGTTGATCCGTCGGCTCAAAAAAAAGTGAGTCGGCTCTCACGGATCTTCTGTCGGAGTCGGCTCTTTGAACCGGTTCAGATCTGAGTTACCCAACTCTACTATAGATGTAGTATAATAAATATATTTTTTTACAACAGACTTTTGTTCATAACAATTAAGGTAGTGAACACGTTTCAATGAATTCTATTTTGGTAGTGAATAAAAAAAATAAACCATTCCGTCCGTCAAGAATTGCAACCTGTAAAGCTCGGACGTACGAAAGGTACGGAAAGTTCGCCTTTGGTTTGCGCAACTACAGTCGCGTCGGTTTGAAGACGGCCAAATATTTGACTCAACGGGTGTGAGCGAATCGAGTCCCGCGAGGGAATCAGCTTAATTTGATTAGTTCTTTATGATAACAATTTTAAAAGCTACACCAAGTTTTTTTGTTTAACCGCCTTTATAAGACGATATCAAAACTTACAATGAAACGGATTATAAATCTTCTGTTTCTATTTGAAGACTTATAAGAACGTTCAAAATCCTATCAAATATGCCACCGTCTTTCTTAAATTACCACGGTCTGAATTAACATTACGTGGGGTAGGTATACTGATAACTATAGTACGTTCAAAATAATATAGACTAATAAATCAATTTGGTTCGAAGATTATGGCAGACTTCAGAAGTAGCCCTTTTTTAAATCATTCCCAAATTTAGATAAACTTAATACCCAATATATTTTAAGGCTGTTTTTAATCTTGTCTAAGAAATGTATATATTCAGAATAGCCTTAAAGTTTTTTGGTTATTACATCCTTTCCTGGATTTGGGAATTATCTAAAAGAAGACTTTGGATACCAGCTCTGTGGTACTACTGAAATTGGTCGAAAACTTAAAACTAAAATGATTTATTACGCTAAATTATTTCTGGATGACAAGAAGTATACCTACAGTTTTAGTAGTTTATAAACGATATAAATCAAAGGCAATAAAAGCTCAAAGTATTTTTAAAAAATTAATTCCCCAAATTTTAGCATAATCAGAAAGTATTCAATCAAATGTTTTTGTACGATAGTCTGTCACTTGATTAAGTCGTTTTAAAATTTTAAACAGTGATTTATGATTTAAATTACTACCTAAGGCACTGGAATGGTAAAAGAATGAAGTGCTTAAGAATAGTCGAGTGCGTAGCGACGTCGCTTGCGTAGCCCATCAATTAGATAGTTATGATGCCTTCTCAACATTTCTCAGATTCTAATCCGAGAACTGAGAAAAGTTCTACGTAGATCTTCGATTTATTGTTAAAAATAAAAATATAACAAAAATTGGGATTAAACCTAGCTGTTGGTGGCACTAAAAAAATAAATACTTAAATATAAATGAGTGAAAACAAATTGTTCAACCCTTACAATATCAAATGATTTGAAATATCAAAACACTTTAATATTTGGTTTTTATCTAAAGAGGAATAAAACATTTAAAGAATGTCGTTTACACAAATCGCTTAACAGGAACCAATAAATTGTCTGCCCTTTCAGTTAAATGACTGTTCAAAGAAATAAAACTATCTAATTGTCTGATGCTGACGACTTTATAGAAATGGAAAAGGACATTCGACGAAGGGTAAGCCAATTCTGTAAACTCTGACCATCTCTATTATATAAAATACAGGCCATGTCTATTTTTCTTTTTAGAGGTTTCTTCATATTTTTCGGTAAGTTAAAAGATTGAAATTCGGCAAAGAGTTTCCTGGGCACCCGATCTTAAACCTGCACAATTAGAAAAACCTGTGATCGCAAAAAGTCCCGATGCTTACGTTACGTGATGAAATTTGTTCGATGGCGCTGATTTCCGAGGGATTTTAACTAAACATGCTATTTTTTTTCGAAATTCTGACATTTAAAGAAAATAGGAATTTTTCGTGTCTTGATTATCACGTGATCAAAAATCTGCTTGCTCCACTCAATCCAGCGCCAAATCAAACGTATAGACCTAAAATATGCAGACATATTCCTGGTGATAGAAATCTACAATATTAAAACATTTGCTACAATATTACGCACAGGCGTTCCAAGGACGATAAAAACGTAGTAGCTGACAAATAATACGAAGCTATATCTATAACACTGGGTGTTCATCAATCCGAAAGTAAATGTGGCGCCTGGCAGCACATTTAACAAATTCTATCCCACTTGTTCAAGTTAAATACACAACAAAACCTTACCGATAACATTTTGTACAATAGATAGGCAAGAGAAACCTTTTCAAGTGAGACTTCTTATGCGGCACCTCGTCGATTAAGAGGGTAAGACGAAATAAAATTAGATTTAAAAAAAAACTAAAACAACACGTTTTTATGAACTAAAAAATGCAAAATAATTTGACAATAAAATTAGCTTTACTGTAAAAAGCGTGGAGTGCTTTAATATCGGTAATAATTTTTAGTGTATTTGCCATATGGCAACATACACTATTGGCGTCGGTCGGATGGCGGGACCTAGGGGTCGGACCAAAATTTCTCGACGTTTCATAACCTCCTAAACACTTTGGCACCATTTTTAAAAATGTTTATATATATATATATATATATATATATATATATATATATGTGTACGCGCGATAACTTTCGAAAGAGTTAATTGATTTCAACGAAATTTGAGCCACGTGTTGAAACCCATCACCGCAAGAAGCCTATTTAAAATGGGCCTAATCGGACTATTTTAAGGGTAGTTTTTAGAGGTTGAAAACTGTTTTTGGGCCCCAAAATACCGAAAAAATTCTCCGAATCGTTTCAAAATTGAAATTTAACCCTCTGGTAGTGATTAAAAAGTGTCCCCACAATTTTAATAAAATCGGCCCGACAGGACCGGATTTACAAATTTTATGAAAACACTAGTTTGCAGATAGTGACTTATTTATTGAAGGGTGTATTTAATTCGGTGTAGACGTTAGATTGATAATAATATTACAATTAAGAAAAAATTGTTATTTTAAGGGGTGTATTAAGGGGTTAAATTTTTTATTTTGCCCAAAAACAAACTTAATTTCACATAATAAAAGTATAAAACCACACGGCCCTATACAATCAAATACGCTATATTGTCGGCAGGGTTTTGGCACTGCGACCCGGGTTTTTTTTATTTACTAACTATTTGTAAACGTAGAGCTATAATGAAAATTTAAGTAGATAGCACCCCACGCTTTTTACAATAAGACTATTTTTGTTAACAATTTATTTTGCATTTTTTAGTTCATAAAAGCGTGTTGTTTTATTTTTTTTTCAACTCTAATTTTAATTATAGGACTAAAAAACATTATTGGATTTGACTATAGGATAAGCAACGCAACGTACGTCACTGTGCTGCGTGTTAGCTTGCTGTAATTTTTCGAGTTTTTTATCCTGAAGGTTCTGGTCAAGACAATGGGACAAACTTATTAAATTATTGTATTGCCATCGGTCCTTGATAAGTTTTCAAAGTTTCAGTTTTATTTGACGTTTCGAAGTGTGTGAATTTCATGTTCAAAGATTCTTTGCAAACAAATAAACAAACATACTAGTGAAACTATGTGTTAAAAAAAAGCAGTTATTATCAAACGTCATAATGAATGTCAAATTTGTACAATAAAACGGTTTTAAGGTTGTAAACAGTAAATTGTTCAATTACCAAAAATAAAAATTATGAGATTAGAAAATCGTGTTAAAAGCAGTCAAAACGTTTATAATTTTTATTATCAGTTTCACTTCAGTTGTGTGTTCTGCGAACGGTTCAACGGACCATCTTATGAATTTTAGCTATAGTAAAAAATATTTTTTAATGACGCTGTTTTATATGGTCAATGTTATAACAGCGCTGTTAAATTTCTGCCTCGCTTTTGTCATGTTGAATTTGTTAGAAAGTGATAAAAAAACGGCACTGTAAATTCTTACATTTATATACAATAGCGCCAAAAATTTGATTTGCACCACGTTCGCTTTCGCTGCCCCTGTTGATCTGTGGAAGTCTCTATAAATAAATCTCTTAAAGAAGTTAATTCTAAAAATTCCACGACAAAACAAGTACCTAATAACTTTTATTCTTGAGTAGCAGAGGTTCGGATAAAAATGTTTTGTTGTGGACGGATCCAGCCGCAAGGTTGTAGGTTGTCCATGCCTGCTATATATATAATACTACCACAAAACTAGAGAAAGCATTGATTCTCAGAAGTGTGTATCTTTTCAGAATTTTGTATAAAAATACAAACAAATCGATGCCTTATTGACTGCAAGCGTAAGTCTTATTTTGAATACCACCCTTACAACATCAACAGCAGGTACATTGCGGTTGTGTGTTCCACTATTGTATGGCAGTCAATATAATAACAATATAAAAACATGACAGCTATTATCCTCAGCTATTGACGTCTCCTATATGCTAAAGCGACGGCAATTTTATTGTATAAATTATTTCTTTTTAAAAATTAATTTTCACATGGCGCCATGACGCGAATTTTTGAAGTTATACTTCTTTTGGAGCATTGAGGGTAAATTTTCTCTGTTACGTGTATTGGCAATGCTGAAATCGTCGATAAAGTTGACTCTTGATTGCAGTATAATTTTACTTTGTATTCAAAGATGGCACGTCTCATTTTTTTCTGACAATCTGAAAATCGGTTCAGCATTTGTCAAGCGGTTTACAAGTAAAAAGACAGCATAAGAAATCCGTACGCAAAACAAAATTACAGGCCGTGGTCTGGCTACACACTGGCATTTGGCGTCGTTGATATAAAGTAGAGGAACAACTAATACTAAACCACAGATAAAATTCAAGCAAAAATGAAATTGGTATAAATGTTTAAAGGACGTACTCTATTGGCTCGAATAAAGATAGCAATGACTATAATGTTAGTGAAGTGCATTAGATAACAAAAAAGTCAAGTATTCCATCTACAAAATATACCGTATTCACGGAAAAGTGAAGCACATAATATAATAGGGATGTTGACTGTATTCAAATAAAAACATAATTTTAACGAAAAGTAGTAGTTTCTATGATAGAAATACTAAAAAACACTATATTTTTTCTTATTTTTAAGGAATTTAATTAATATTTAATAAATAAAACCTAATAAAATCACTCTCAAGTCACGTGATAACAGACACCAATCAGAGCGCATGACGTCATATGTTCAGCCGCTGTCAAAAAACTTCATTGTTTGGTTAATATTTAGTGTGTAATTTATTATTATTTGTTTATAGGAAACGTCAAATTACATGTAACTATAGCAACAACTACGAAACAACTTTTCATCACCTCAATTTACTAACGTTTATGAGCACAGAATACGCATCTACTTTGTGACTGCATCTACAGAATGGTGTAAACTTTTGAGCCTCCTTTGGTATGAACAGGTGACGTCACGCGACTAGTATTGACGTTTTGGACCGAAATTTGAAACGGGATTTAAAATACATGATTTTTAAGGCTTGAGTTGTATTTAAATAAAAATAATAAATATTTGTGGCAATATTAGGTACTTATGCACAATTTAAAACACTTTCCCAAAAATAGTCAACATCCCTATTATCATATATACTGCAGGTAAGTATAACGTAGTTGTTCTTAAAAGGAAAATATTGTATGTTCTCATTTATGTATAAAGACATGGTGATTTTTAAATGCATAAATAAAACTCTGATTGGTCTGTTTTTGCAGCGTTTGTCTGGCTGTACGTAAAAACTACTGATCCGATTCGGATGGAGTTTTCAGAAAACCCATAGGGCTCAGCTCGAAGTAGCTATTAATTTTTATTTCATCGTATTCGGTTCATTCAATCAGACGATATGCGAATTTAATGTTTTCAAAAATTAATTTGTACAACAAAGTAAAGTGTCATGGACCAGATAGCTGGAGAGTTGTTAGAGATTTTTGGGTAGGTATTTGAGGCAACGTGAAAATTTATACAATAATTCGAATATAAAAACACAAACTTGGCTGAAGGGTAGCGGGGCTTAACCGAACTTCAAATTTTGAAATTAGCAAAATTTTTGTCCAAAAACTTCCTTGGGGCATTTTGAAATTGTTTGTACTTTGAAATTTTATAATTAAGGAGTTGAAAAATAAAAAAGCCCGATCTTTTAATTGGACTTAGCCAGTTGCTTGCAAAATTGTATAATTTAAGACTTAAAAAATATATTTGAGGCACGATGACATTTAAAGAGAATAATACTGAACTAAAAAAAGATATATTCAAAAAGACAAGTCGTTTCGGTGGGACATTTTACCAGCCAGGCAATCAATATGTTTAAGCCCCGCTACCCTTCAGTCAGGTCTGTGTTTTTGTATTCGAATATTACTAAAAAGTTGCTATACGCATTTTTACAATTTCTCAAACAGCTACCAAAAATGCTTAAGGTAGTTGTCGTGGTTAAGGCATACCGTCAGAAAATTCTTAATTTTTGTATACTTATTAAGGACATGATAATACAATTAACCTGAAAATTTGAAGTCGATCGACCGTATATAATCCGAGATAAATTCAATTAAAAATTGGATAATTAACATTGATTGTATACGATCTCTGTAGTTCTGAACCAGTTTCTTATTTATAAAAAAAGAACTAACTGTCAGAAACTTTCCAAAAACGGACAGTCTTTCAATGCATTTGTTATGAGTTTAAAAAAAAATAAGAAACCATTTTTGACCGTCTAATTATTTATAAATAACAACAATTTATAGAAAAGTATACATGCATATGAATACTGTATAGGTTACGTTTCCACGGGTACAGTCTTGCGTACAAATTATGGATTACTTAGCTATAAGCTAGTATACTTTTGTGGCGCGTATAATCTATAACTTTTTGACAATATTGTACCACGACAACTACCTTAATAGCTCTTGGACTATATATAATAGATTTTAAAATTATAATAGATTTTAAAATTAAGTAAAACAAAATGTTTTATTTTATAACAATTATTGTCATACAATAAAATTCTTAAAGTGTAAGTAATTTAAACGTTGTGTTTTATTTAATTAATTTTAAAATGAATATGATCTCTTTTTCTGAGGCGAACTTTGTTTTTGTCACCCCTGTAGTATAACAGAGGTCAAGGGCTCGATACAACCCCGTTGCATAAGGGTTGTATAAACATACGGATCAAATATCCAGTTGCATTTCTTAATATAAAACAGACCATGGAACTGTTTTTTTTATATTGATCATTAAAAAAAGTACAGTCCTTTCAATGAAACTTAGTAATTTTGTTTAAAATTAAAAAAAAAAATGTTAACAAACATTAGTCAAAACAACTTTTTAAAACATTTTGTTAATTTATTTATCGATATCCGTGTTCCATCTAAACACAAAAAATGTTTTTTCGAATAAAAAAAAATTTAGTCTGGGCGTCTTATGGCTAACTTCATACTGTCGAATTTTCGTTATGTGTGCGCGCGCAACATCCGGTGCCTGCTAAAATTGTATTCTCAACGCGCAAAAAGAAAAAAAAACCTTAATATTTATTCCATTTCTAAGTAAGTAATCATATGGTGTAGGTACCGGGTCACCATGTGTATGTTAGTGAATGAATGGAGGGTAGCAAAAAATCGAAAATGTTCGTATTTTAAGCTTATTTTTCATGTATATAAATCCGCCAATCACCATTGTAGACTCTAAGAATCTCACCTGTCGCACGTCTACAATATACTATTTCTCTCTCCTTAATTGCAGGTCGGCTGAATAACCATCTATCACTCCTAGGAGCGATTTTTTAGTGTTCCCTAAGCCACAAAAATCTTTGAGCGCTGCATTTTTTTTTTAAAAGTCCAACTTACGTAGGTTATAAGATTTTTCAAATTTACCAGATGACATTAAGTCATGCAAATTTTCGAAGTTTAAAAAATGCTTGAAAAAACATCTCACACAATCTGTGCCTTATAAATGATTTATTTTAATGTTAATTTTACTTCATATGTATAATCTGATTTTTGTATCCAATTTTTTTGGCCACACAAATAAAAAAAACCCGGATCGCAGTGCCAAAACCCTGCCGACAATATAGTGTATTTGCTTATACAGGCAGTGTGGCTTTATTACGCGAACTTAAGTTGGTTTTTGGGCAAAATTTAAAATTTGACTCCTTAATACACCCCTTAAAATAACATTTTCTTTTTTAATTGCAATATTATTATCAATCTAACGTCTACACCGAATTTAATACACCCTTCAATAAATAAGTCACTATCTACAAATTAGTGTTTTCAAAAAATCTGTAAGTCCGGTCCTGTTGGGCCGATTTTATTAAAATTTTAGGAACACTTTTTAATTGTTACTAACAGCTTAAATGTCAATTTTGAAACGATTCTGAGAATTTTTTCGGTATTTTGGGGCCCAAAAACTTTTTTCAACCCCTAAAAACCACCCTTAAAATGACCCGATTGAGCCTATTTTAAATAGGCTTCGTGCGGTGATGGATTCCAACAGGTGTGCCAAATTTCGTTAAAATGAATTAACTCCTTCGAAAGTTATTGCCCGTACACATATATACCTATATATTATTATATATATATATATATATATATATATATATATATATATATATATATATATATATATATACATATACATATATATATATATATACATATACATATATATATAAACATTTTCAAAAATGGTGCCAAAGTGTTTAGGAGGTTATGAAACGTCGAGAAATTTTGGTCCGACCCCTAGGTCCCGCCATCCGACCGATGCCAATAGTGTATGTTGCCATATGGCAAATACACTAAAAAATCATATTATTGCGCAAAAAATAACTTTTTTTGGCAAACCGCGAAACAGTAATCTAGAATTTTTTTCACTGTTTCTTAAACCAACCAAATTTTTGAAGCGCTGTATTACTGCGCAAATACATTATTTCAAACAAGTAAAGAAACTGTGTTAACAACTACAAATTACAGTCTAAACTATTATTAAGATGATTTTTCGCTTAAATTAAAGTGAACCGTTTTAATAGAATGTAATTTTAGGACATGGGTGCTGTAAGTATAGCAAAGTAGTAATTTAAAAATTACAGAATACAGCAGAATATTATGATTTATTGTTCATTTTCAGGACCTACATAAATTTATCGAAGTTGACTTCTACTGTGTGAACTGACCTTGTCTGTTCCTTATAACAAGACCTACCCTAACGTGATGCATATAATATACTGCTTGCGTTGCGTTCTCTAAAGTAGTCTAACAGTAAAAAATGTTTACGATTTTATTTTTCAAATCGAATACAGTAATTCCTTCTCAACATTTTCTCAGCAAGCAGGACATAATACAACTATTCCTAGCGAAAAAAAATTATATGTGACCGGTTTTTTTATGTACTTGTTTATGCATAGAGATAGAAGTCGGACCACGAAATCACGACGTTTAAGTTTTAATAGCTTGGCACAATTTTTGAAAATATAGTAGGCTGAGTTTACTGATCTGGCAAAAGTTTCAACAAAAAAGACAAAATGTATGTGTGTGTGTCAGTGTGGTAACTCTCGAAAAACGTAATGGATTTAAACGAAATTTGGCACATATATTGGTTCTACTACTAACTCCAAGTATATCTAAAATGGGCAAAGGATAGAAACAATTTTTAATAATTTAATTTATAATAATAAAAGCGTGGGCCGTGACTATCATAGCGCTTACAACCCACGCTTTTATAATTATTAAAGATAATTTTTATTATTTTTAGTACAATGCAATAAAAGCTCGTCTTTATAAAAGTTTTTTTTCTTATTTTTTGTACTTGAACTCAATACCCTAAAAAAATGATTACTTATGTGAAATCATAATAATTTTGCTAAACATAAAAAAAACAAAAAACACCAAACCACCAAATTATATGGTCATATTTTTAATATTCAGTACCTTCACACCAAGCTATATTCTTGTTCAAGAGATTCATGGATTATAATTTCTACTTATTTAAATTGAGAAAAATGTTAAGAGGTGTATTAAGGAGTTTAAAAAGTTGTTAACCTATAACAAATGTATAATTTAACGCAAATGATATTTTGCTATTTAAACGTAAATACTTATAATAACATTATATTAATACTATTTTCTCGGCGTGGCTCTGTAATATGATGAGCGTTTTTATGCCTCTACTAGGTATACGCGTTTTGTGAAAAAAAAGTCTTTATACTTCCAAAGCGTAAATTTACTAACAATAGGTTATTAACGGCCCGCGTTACAAAAACTAATAATTGTAATTGGTTATGCAGAATTGTAAAATTACTGTTTAAGGCGTTAAATTAAATCATAATTTACTTGTAATTTAAATGCGTAAATAAAATAGTCAGTATTGCATGATACAGGAGATAACAGAGGTATAAGCCTTATATATGAACTGTTCTTAACATTAACTTAGAGTAACCCTGTCGAAACTGAAAGATATTGTCATTGCGTTTAATGTGTATTGTTAATAGCTGCCCGTCCTGGATACGCTCGGGTACAGCTAACTTACTCTAACATAAATAATAAAACTCAATTTTATATAAGCAATGCCAAACTCCATCGACAATATAGAGTATTTGCTAATACAGACAGTGTGGCTTTATTACGTGAATTTATACTTGTTTTTGGAAAATAAAAAAAAATCATCCTTAAATACACCCTTTAACATAATATTTTTAAATAGCACAAGTTTAACTCAAAATTATATACAAAAATGTTTGAACAAACTAAATTGTTCAGTATACAATACTTTAAAAAACTTTAAAATGATAATCCGATTTTTGGATAAGTTTGGATAAAATCCGTGGCACAGGATCAATAAAACACAATACTGAAGTTAAAATTGCATTCTCACTAACGTTTCGGTGTGCTTTACACCATCTTAAGAGTTCTAAAAATTATTTGTTTATAAATGATGTTAATGTTATAAATATAAACAGGTTACAATATGTAAAAAACTTACCGAAAGCTGTCAGTTCGTATCAGTATTTAGTCGAAAGATTGAAAACATGGTGATTGGTTTCACAATATATATAAAAGGTAAGATGGTTGTTTGTAATAAAATATTTAAGTTAAAATGGTTTATGCCAATGATTAAAATTGTCATTAAATAAAATAGATGGCAACCACTCAAAAAGAATTTTTTTATAAGACTGAAAGGGAATAATGATACGAATTGATGACTTTTGATAATGATGTTTATGTAACAGGTTATATTTTATCAGTTAATTTATTATGTATATGGGACAAATTCTCAATATCTGTGCGTTTATTGACACTATTTTTGAATTTTTTAATGAAAACCATTTCTAAAAATATGCGTTTGAAATAATTTGATTCATGAATTAGAATGGTAGGATTATTAAAATCGGAATTATGTTATATATAATCAGATCTGTAAAGAAATAGACAAATGTCACGTTTTTTTATGCAATTTTTAGAACAAAAAATTTATTAAGCAACAAGTCGAATTTTGTGAAGTTCAATGTTCTAATCACTCAGCAAATAAAAACAGTAGCAAATTGCTTTTTGCGACCACAGGTTGAAAGCTGAGAGCAGTTTTTGCAATTAATAGCATTTATTAATGCCGTCGAAGGCAAATACGTTAGGAACAATATATTATTATTATTATTCATCTTTAAAGTTCAATTCCAGATATATGTTATAATAGAAAACAGTATCACGGGTAATTGAAATAAAAATAAATCAATTTAAACACTCATTGATTGCAACGTTTCAAGCTCTCAATATACTTAAATGATAATTAAACTATGATATAATAAGCAATTTCGCATTACAAAAAACAATTAAAAATTGAAAATTGTAGAAAATAAAAAAAGAACATATTATTTTCTACAATTTTCAATTTTTAATCGTTTTTTGTAATGCGAAATTGCTTATTATATCATAGTTTAATTATCATTTAAGCATATTGAGAGCTTGAAAAAGTCTTAATTAAATAAAAGACGAAACGTTGCAATCAATGAGTGTTTAAATTGATTTATTTTTATTCCAATTACCCGTGATACTGTTTTCTATTATTATTATTATTTCTAAAGCCGTCCCTGTACAGCAGACTATGAATATTATAATAAATACAAGGGGTGCCTGGATATGCAGTTTCTGCATAAAGGGGATGCACAAACCCAGACAGGAAAAGGCGGTGGTCTGACGCCTACGATCCTTTAAATCAACAATATTTAAATCACGACGAACAAAAAGACTTTACAGTTACGTTTTGTTACCGTGCACAACGCAGAAAGAGACACACAAATACAAGTTCACGCAATTCTAAGCTACTTATCTCTTTTCAAAAGACATCTTTTATAATATATTGAACAAGGACAAAGAAATACAAAAATATATTTTGTGTGTATGTATATAACTCCGTCCTTATTTGGACGACTTTATAATGAAATTTGTGTATGAGAGATGTTCAAAAGAAGAAGATGGTATTATTAAGAAATTATTCATTGCTATGTACTTGTCTTTTTCTAAGACATTGTCATAATGAAGATGAGTTTTGCAAGCTACTGTCACTTAATTGTGAAACATGCTTGTGACAGATTGTCATTCAAAGAGGGGTTAGTATTCTGATGGGTTAAAATTATATTCTGAGAATTTGAATTTCTATAAATATATATTATGTGCAATTAAATGAATACAGGAAATTAACAGTTATTAATTTAAGAACTAGACGCGCTTGCCTGGCTTTGTCCGGAAAAACAGACCTCAACTACAATATAGAATAAAACTTTTCCCGACGTTTTCCCTGCCTATTCGTGGAATCTCATCAAATCATCAAAATCGGTTTAATAATTTTCATGAGTCTTCGTGTCCTAAAAGTTCAATGAAAAAGTTCTATAGTAGGCTATTTCAAGTCTGAGCACCAATTGATTTATCAAAATCAGTTTTCGAATCATACCGATACAATTAGAAAAATGTTTAGAAGCTCGGCCGTCCAAGTATTACACAAAATACTTTTTTTATACCCGGTCGAAAGTACGTACTTTCGGCTTCGGTTTTAAGGCAGAACGCCTAACATTTATGCTCTGCTGGAATTACTCGCACACCATCTATAACAGCGGACCGAAAGAACGTAACAGCGGAATGAAAGAGTTTTCTCGTGCACGCTAATACGTGAGACTGCCGCCAGCCAACTAGTAGCTACTAGCTAACAGCTGCTATTGCGTATAACCTCAAAATTGCTCGCTTGGAAGTTAAAACTCTATAATAGTGAAAGTACGTACTTTCGACCGGGTATAAAGAAAAATAGTATACACCACACGGGCTGTCAACTTTCTGCCCGTGTGGTATAATATACCATGAAAATTCAATTCAATTCAATTCAATTTATTCCTTAGAAAAAAAAATGTATACATATATAATATAATGTTTATAATTATAAGGATTTTCTGCCCAACTTGGTTGCCCAGTGCTAGGGCAGGGGATTAAAATATTATTATGTTCGGACGTCTTTTTTTTTAATGGTGTGTGTGTGTGTGTGTGTGAATGTCTGTAATGATTTGTATAGTTTAGTGTGCGTCTGCATGTGGCTTGAAAAATTTGCAAAATGACGACATTATAGACGGACGCCTCGTTGGAATTGTATTCATTCAAACAAATCATAATGAAATCGCGGTAGTAAACGAAAGTAAATTATCGTTTTCGTTATTCAAAATATGTTGTAGCGTCGACGATTATTTAAAACCCATAAATTCAAAGAGCAAATGCCATGTGAAATCAGCTAATTAATACGACTCAGACATTAAATTATGCTAATTGTTATTTTGAAAACTATAATAATTATAGTAAGTTACAATAGAACGGCTTGAGATAAATGATCTCAACAGATGAGAGACGAGACTCGGACACTCCTTGGCACACCGCCAATCATATTCCGCCGTCCTAACCTAAAAAGTCATATCTCCAAATTGTTAGTTTCGAGAAAACGTATACATTTAAGTTCTTATGGTCAAAATTAACTTTTTAAGATTTTACAATATTTTTGAAGTTTAATTTCTTTAACGACGTATCTGTTTGTAAAAAGTAAAAAATCGAGGGGAAGTCGAATTGGCCCCGAAAGGGGAAGTTAGTTTGTCTCTTAAATTACATGCCACTGACAAGGACAGAAGTTTATAGTGTGTTGCTAAGTATGTGTAGATATTATTAATTAGTTTCACATAAAAAAATTAAACTTGGGAATAATATTAAAAACTAAAGAAGTTAAACTTCTTATGTGAGCTTATGAGGGTGAGACTCATTATAATTTTTCATTTTCAGGTTCCCTGAATCCATAAATTTGTAAAAAAAAAGATCTGTGCATTTGTTTATCTGTGATGTTACTTCTTTGGAAAATGAATGTCGTATAGTGCTCCTACTTCTTTCTAGTGTCACACGATGACAGAATATTTTCTCATATCAAACCCTAGAAAATGAAAGAACTACAAATGAGAAGAATTATAGAGATGCAGCTTTTTAGGTTAGGACGGCAGTATTATATATACATCAGTTCGTGGACATTAATAATGAGTAATATTTTGATGAAAAAAATGTCATTCGATAAATATTAAAAATAGCTGTTTGTTGTTTGTCAGGTTCCAGTTAAGAAATAAACGGCCCGACATCCGCTCGGCCCAACCGAACTCGTACTAATTTTCCCGTATTTAGGTATACACAATTTTTTAAAACTATTTTTACTGATTTTTAAGGGGTTACTTCTGACATATTTGAGCAAGGAAGATTTCTGTAAGTTTGTATTGACCCTTCTTAAAGCCAATTCAGACTAGCCATTCTCGTTTACGATTCACCGGTCCGGTTGGGAGCTCGACCAATCAGGGCGTAGTCGTTTCCGATTGCGGTTCGGTTCGAGCGTTTAGGTTCAGCTCTAATTTCAACCGGACCGTTCGCAATCGTAGCCAATGAGAACGCTTGCTGGAGTCACGTGACTAGCCAGCTGTTTAACTACACATCAAAGGTCAAATCATATTTCGAAATTGCGCATGCGCACCGAGAATAATCGTAGAACCGACTCGGGATAGTGTGAGCAGCCTAGATTAATCGAAAACCGAACCGGACCGGTGAGTCGTAACCGAGAACGGCTAGTCTGAATTGGCTTTTAATGCATACAAAAATTGAAGAAAATTGATCCAATGGTTTGGGCTCTAGTTACGACCTATGGCCGACTGACATATTTTACCTTTTTGGGTTCAGGGATCATGAAAATGTATAAATTTACCAAACACTCAAAATTTAATTTTTGCACAGACTTATTATGTATCTATGACAGTATAGAGAGCCTATAGTAAAAGTGTGACCGGCGCATTCGATCGCCGCCATATTGAGCCGCGAGTGGTGTACACTGCGTATGTAGCGTTTGCACGGTCACTCTATACAGAATCAGCCGACAGCTGTACACTGCGTTAAAAGCAGGCGTATAAAATAGCTGAATATGGCGCAGCTAATCCGTGTTCCGACCTGGTCACTCCATAGGACAGGCGACGGAAGCGACGCACAGTGGATAAAAATGTCAAAAATGGATATTTTCATAAACACAGAAAAACACACAAACATTAATGTTTTTTGACATCCATTTCGTTTGGAAAGTAAAAAATTAAGCGCCTTATTAAAAATGAAATATTTCTGTTAAGAATTCATAAAGTAAAAATAGAAAATATTTTTTTAAATCGATCAACTATAATGCTATTCTATATGGTCACGGTGAGAATTTATAGTGCTGTTAATTTTTTGTCACTTTCTAGCAAATTTACCATTGCATAAGTTAAAGTGAGACAGAAATTTAACAGCGCTGATAATTTTAACATTGATGATACGGAATAACGCCATTAGAGTGAACTTGATTTATTATTAAAAGCATTTGAATGTCATCAGCTGTCAATGTCATTTCTGTAGTTAATTTTATAGCAATGTTACTATTTATATAAATATTGTGATAGACAGTTACATTAAAACTTTAATATTTTTATGCAATCGGCCATTAGAGTTGGATACAAAAATGTTTATATTTGAAAATTTTGTAGATGATGGCATGCACTGTAAGAGTTCAATTGAGATCTGCAGACAAGTGGGAGGAGTTTACTTATGACGTAATCAATATGGCGATACGAAAGGAGTAATTGTACTATCAGTGCAATAGAAATGAAAATAAAAGATTGTAGTGCTGTAATGTATTATATTACGACGAAATGTGACATTGTTTTAAATGAGCACCAGCGAGTTTTAACAGTTACACGAGCCGTAATGCTAGTACTATAGCGAGGTGTATATGGTATTTTTTACATACACCTCCTATAAAATAGCTGGTTTTCACTACATTTTCAAAACTTTTGACATGTCAGTTTTGAACGAATATCATTTTTAATAGTAGGTTATAAGAAAAAAAATTTTTCGAAAATCGGTCTAAGAAAAGATCATTAAATCTAGTTTGTAATGAATTATGACAATTTTTGACAATTTATTAATAACGAGCAATTAGCGAGTTTTGACAATCACATCAATCATATAAACATTACAATCGAGATATATACTACATATTTTACGTAACTCCTATAAAATAGCTGATTTTCACATCATAATAAATATATTTGTAATATTTTTGACAGTTCACGTTCGGCCATATTGGTACCTGTTGCTCATATGAATTAAAATGGCAACTGACAGCGATATAACTATATTGGATTGATAAAATCGCATTACTTTTGTTTTACTTTATGCACTAGTGCGAAAAAGGCTCATTGTACTATCACTTTACAGGCATGAAAAACAACTATTTCATAGGGGGTCGCACAAAAAATATATTCTCGACTGGGACCGTACAATACAGTTTTAGGTTGGATTGAGGATGAAAGAATAGTTACTTCTTACCACAACAGATTTATTCAGTGGATGTACATTTCGAGAGCTAAGCTCCCATCTTCAGCAAAACACTAAAGATGGAAGCTTAGCTCTCGAAATGTACATCCACTGAATAAATCTGTTGTGGTAAGAAGTAACTATTCTTTTATTTTTATTGTTCCAACCACAGTGCTCTTAATATTTATATTGGATTGAGGAGGCTAAGATTTCTCTTAAGGAACTCGTGAAATAGATATTTAACAAAAAAAAGTTACACCAAACACATATTTTTTACACAAATGTCTAATGAACTAGAAAATCAGCTCACGTCACATGAAGATGAAGGCGATAAACATAAAGTAAAAAATAATACGAAAATTCAAAATGTCTTGCTTTGATGCGTCTCATGGCACTTTGCTGTCTATCAAAGATATAAATAAAACGCATAACGAAAATAAAAATGTCCCTTTTTAGATAGTAGTCCATTTAAAACATTCACTTTCAATGACAAACTGACAACTTTATCTATAAGACACTAAATCATCTGGTCAACTATTTTAGTGCATGCAATTGTTACTTATACTTATTTTTATGACTTGTCAAATTTTCGACAAAAATAATTTTTAAAATATAATTGCATATAACGGTATAAATTTATTTGATGTGCCGAAAGTGTCATAAATATAAAAATATTCTTAGAAATTTATTGGCATTATTAATATTCGGCTCCGTTGGGGTACTTTTCAGAATAGATTATCAGTAAACAGAATATTGAAATAATCCTCTTTGTAGGTAAATACTTTTTTCCATAATAAATGATTCCATAAAGCAAATACACAAAACATGAAAACAACAAAACTGACAACCCACATGCAAAAAAAGAATGTAGGTTCTCTAAAATATTTATGCACATTAAGCACATCTCAAAATACTAATTTAATTGTAAAGATATTGTAGATTAGAGATGGTCAACAGCTAACGTCATTATAATCTCCTAATTTAATTGAGCAAGTAACTCAAACTAATTATGGCTTCCACCTCAAAATATCACGAAGTCCGGAGATATAATAGGGATGTTGACTATTCAAATAAAATTATAATTTTAACGTTAAGTGGTAGTTTCTATGATAGAAATACTAAAAAACACTATATTTTTCCTTATTTTTAAGGAATTTAATCAATATTTAATAAATAAAACCTAATAAAATCACTCTCAAGTCACGTGACAACAGACACCAATCAGAGCGCATGACGTCATATGTTCAGCCGAAAATTTCTTTAAAAAAACACTGCAAGGAGTTTTAACGTCATGGAAAGTGTATTTATTAATATATTTATTAAAATATATATTACACTTTTGTATAACAAACGCAAAAACGTCAAAAGTGTCAACACTTTTTACACTAGGGCACGATACCAAACACACTTTTTAATACCGCACTTAAAACAAACGAACGCGCACATCATTCATTGGTTCATGCTTTACAGTTATGACGTCGTTATACCACTATTTTCTCGAATGAGATTATGTCACAACGGACGTCAAAGGTTACTGTCTGTAAGAAACATTTGAGTTTAATCCGACATAAAATTGTGATTTTCTTTAGCCTAAAGCTTAGATTTGCTATGGTAGCGATACCGTAATATAGCGGGCGTAGTATAATAGCGAATGACGTAGCAAAAAACATGTATATATAAATAAATAGATGTCGCTTTTTACATTACAATGGTGCAGCCGCTACCCAGAAACTTCTTCCATTTACATTATACACATCAGCGTTGCCAGATTTTTTTTTAGCTAAGTCGGGATTTTGGAAGTTTTTGAGTGAAAAAAGCGGGATTCTTTCGTCGAAAACAGGACATAGTAAAAAAACGTATATAATCAGAAGTTTTTAAATATTTATCTTTTTATTTGAGTTCAAATTACGTTTACGTGACAATAGATAGCAAAAATAGCCATAGAAAATGTATTTTAATAAAAATATGATATTTTAAATCAGATTTGCCCTATCGTTAAATAGTTGAGTCTTATTCGTCTTCTGAATAAAAAAAAATAAAAAAAACAGAAATCAAAATCAAAAAAGTTTTATTCATTGAAAAATATGGCGTTTCAAACAATAGTCTGAGGAGTGAGTGTTACAAATTGCAACTTACAATAAGAGAATAATTATTTACGCACGGTCGAGTTATCCCCGAAAAGCGGGACTGAGCCTGTTCCGCGCGGGACATTTAATTTTGATTTTAAAATCGGGACGTCCCGCCAAAATCGGGACGTCTGGCAACGCTGATACACATGTTTTTTACGTGATTCGTCATCATATTACGACGGCTATATTATGGTACCCCTATCTGAGGGAATTTGGGCTTAATCCTTATCATGTAAAGTGAATTTTAATTTAGCAAAACTATTTTCCTATTTGAGAATAAATAAATGTGGGAATACGCAAAATACGGTACTGGAATGAAAATGGTTCATACAAAAACCTTCTTGTAAACTACAGAGAACATAATGCAATTTATCGACTTGTCTACAATAAATAAAATAGACAGAAGATGCTAAACGTTTTTCCATCGAGCTACAAATTTCAAGAGTTTGATCGCAATAACGAGCTTGTTTTTTAGGGTTCCTCGTACCCAAGAATGGAACCATATAGTCCACACTATCCTATCTGTCGCAGATTTTAAAACGGAGCGTTTTAATTGATTTACACTTAAGAATTTTATTTTAAAACAAATGTTTCGCACCACAGATTGACATTGTCAGACACACAGTTTAAAATCCTTGTCTGATGAAGTCACTATGTTGTGCGAGAAACAATTGTTACAAAATATAGTTCTAATGTTTAAATAAATGTACCTAAATATCGCGTTTTCTCAATATAAAATGTATAATTTTTCTGTCCCTGGTTCGTTTTTAAGAAATTATGAAATATGAAATTCGGTATGCATGCAGTCTTCACAATGGCAACTAAAGGTGCCTTTACACGATCAATTTTTTGAGCAATAATTGCCCGGCAACAGAATGGAGCAATTATGGATCAATCTGGAGCAATTTCAATAAAATTCGGCAATTGTTTCGCCAATATTGCTTCTAATTGCTCCGTATATTCCTTATTGCCCAAAGTGGCCAACATGAATTGCCGAATATCCACACGGTTTGGAAATTTTAGTCAATTTTCCTTCTATACGTATATCCATGTTTTCACTTTCGTGTGGTGACAGGGATGAGATGCGCCGCGGTCATTTCATTTTCTTTGCTTCTATTGTACAGTGCAGTACAGCTGTGCGTGGATTAATAAAAATGGCGTGGAATAATGAAAAAATAATAAAGTTTTTGAATAAATAATTGTCCATATCATCACAAAATAAAGATGGCTTTCGTCTTGCTAGATACGTTCGCACCCAAATCCGTCTATTCCTTTTCTTTTTTTTTCGTTTTAAACTTTAAAAGCACTACACGCCGCTGCCAGTAAAACCTCGTCCATAGCCAGCGACAGTTCAACTGAATTGCTATAGTGTATGAATGATTGCCTTGTATAACCTAGTTTTTCAAAGTTGCTCCATATCGCGTGATATGGTGCGGTGGTATCTTTGGCAACAATTGCTACATGTTGCCATCGCCGTGAATTGCTGATGTACATAGTTGACCACTATTGTCCGGAATTGAGCAATTTTAATTGCCCGTGTAAGCGCACCTTAACAACCACAATTGATTCTCTGGTTTCTGAGATAAGCGTTTCCAAAACTCGAATATTAATAAGTCACTGTCAGCGCCATTTTAACTAAAGTCAAAATTATCGATAATGAAACTCAAGGAGTGAGTATTAATAAAATCGTAAGACCAGCATTTGTACAAACGGAGTTGATACTTATTCGTTTTTTAGTATTTTTTACTATTCTCACTCACTATTATTTATATCTCAATGGTTCGCTTTCGCAAAACATAATAATAACTTGCAAAGTGCCGGTTGTAGTGTATAGGTGCAAAGAGCATAAAGGATGAAGGAATAGGTGTTATAAATTGGACCAAATTGCCGCGAGTGTAGCCGATGACAAGTGGATCTCACCCACTCCGTGTTTGAAGCTGACTGCTAACTAATGTCCTACAGCATTCTTCGTTGCGATAAAAATGTCGCGCTGCACGCCTGTCGCTGTGTAGTTCGATTAAGTTACACGATTAAAAATAAATCTTGGCGAATGTGTTTATAAAATGACGATTAAATAAAACTCTCCACAATGATTTACATGACTTTAATATATTTCTTTTCTTACAAAATGTTTGTTGGAAAGAAATGTTTATAAAATTGAGTGCAAATAATTTAGATTAATAATTATTGACTGCGTTCGTATAGGCGAATTAGAAGGAACTGGCGAAATTTAGGAGAAAGGCGAGGTAGGCAAAACATTCTGAAAACTACTCCCAAAAAATGATTTTACAAGAATTCAGGAATTGTACAAATAAACAAATAATGACAATAATATTTCTACGGATAGATTTCTAAAATTTTGTTTTTAGATATTTTCGAGTAAATGAAAAAGTATGACCAGAAAAATAACCCGAAAGGTGCTACCCACGGCTAAGACCGTATGTTCTTTTCACATGTCGAAAAAGTGACTTTTGAATCTCCGATCGTGTAGATGCATAATGAATACACCGTTCAGCGGACCAAAATCAAATTTTAAACTTAAAGTTTTTAGAGGATTCTTCCAGGATTTATTTTCCTTATTTCCTCCTATTCATTGGATCTGAACCAGTCTGCGGAATATCCTATAAAACTATTCAGCAAATTGTTAGGAGATGGATCTGTGAACATCATCTTTCAGATTGGGACCTGGTTACAAAACATAGGAAGAAAGTTCATCATCAGTTCACATCCAAACAAATAAAAAATATTATCATTTATAAAAAGAAAATTATCGTAGGTCCATCCTTAAGGCTCACAGACGACATAATTAGACACTCAAATAGGTGATTGGGCTTTTAACCGGTCATGTTTCCCTGAGAAAACACCTACACATGATGGAAATACAGCAGGAATCAACGCTATGTAAATTTTGCGAAATAGAGGATGAAACAGTCACCAACACCCTGTTCGAATATGAGACTTTTACCTACATGAGGATAACCATCTTTGGCTACATTGATGAGGACGGAATCATTCCACAGGATAATCTTCTGGAGCTCATAAGAAGATCCAAATTATTTGCTGAATAGATCCAGTTTAGGCGAAGCACACCGTGTTCGAATATGAGACTTTTACCTACATGAGGATAACCATCTTTGGCTACATTGATGAGGACGGAATCATTCCACAGGATAATCTTCTGGAGCTCATAAGAAGATCCAAATTATTTGCTAAATAGATCCAGTTTAGGCGAAGCACACCGTGTTCGAATATGAGACTTTTACCTACATGAGGATAACCATCTTTGGCTACATTGATGAGGACGGAATCATTCCACAGGATAATCTTCTGGAGCTCATAAGAAGATCCAAATTATTTTCTGAATAGATCCAGTTTACGCGAAGCACACCGTGTTCGAATATGAGACTTTTACCTACATGAGGATAACCATCTTTGGCTACATTGATGAGGACGGAATCATTCCACAGGATAATCTTCTGGAGCTCATAAGAAGATCCAAATTATTTGCTGAATAGATCCAGTTTAGGCGAAGCACACCGTGTTCGAATATGAGCCTTTTACCTACATGAGGATAACCATCTTTGGCTACATTGATGAGGACGGAATCATTCCACAGGATAATCTTCTGGAGCTCATAAGAAGATCCAAATTATTTGCTGAATAGATGCAGTTTAAAAAGGGGAAGCACAAAAATCATTTTAGGATGTGGTGTACTTGGGCCAAAGTACCACCCCATTCTATTTTAATCTTTACTTCCTTCTACTTTTTCCAGTAACGGTAGTTTACTGATAAACGAAAATCCGCTGCCAATGCAGCTCAGCGAGAAAGTCAGTACGATGGAAGAGTGGTGGATTTACCAGTAGGCTGAGTAGGCTCGATCCTAGGGCAGAAGATTTTAGGGGCGGCAAATTTGGGGACCACCTTTTTTTTAGCCGTCTTACATAAATCAAAAATATTTTTGAGACATTATTGTGTAAGTAATATACATTACCCTACCTTATTAGTAGTTCATGATTGATCGTTGATTAGCTCAAAAGTATATCTAGCATCTTTTTTTTTGTAAAATTTCAAACAAATAGTTGGATTCTAGGAACTGACCATTGTGGAGGTAAGGGCGCCAAAAATTTAACAGCCTATTACTTGGGAAATGTGCAAATCTGTCACTGCGATAGAGAAACCTAAAAATATTGATTAATATATCTAACAAATCTAAAACAAATGCACTCTAAAAACAAACCCAAATCAAATTATAGTGAAATAAATAAACGTGTGAAAACAATATGTCCGCGCTCTAATAAATAAAAATAAATATTGATATAATTTCTGAATATATTTCGAACTAAAGACAATTTAGACAACAAGAAGTTGGCGTTGTTTCAAAAAATGAATCTGAAGCAATTGATGAAAAGAATAGAAAACTTTTTTCAGTCAAATATCGTTTATAACTGTCAGAAATATTCCTATACCGTATAATTGAGAATTCAATCCCGCGCTTTTATTTTCTGTTAAAAAAAGACGATTGAATCTTGAGAGAGTTTCTTTCTGTCAGTGACGTTAGACAAATAATCATTACCCATCGCACTATTCAATACTATCACAATCTCAGTAGATATAGATGTTGAATGGTTGACATCCTTATCATCTATACTACTATATAAATCTGTAGACTCTGGCTGTACAATTAATTTTTTTCTCAAATTTTGTAATATTCGTTTTATGACTCACTGACACCAATTCTACAATTTTTAAAATTTTTGTCTGTCTGTATGGCTTGACCGACCTTGATGAAAATTGGTATATATTAAGAGCATGTGATTGCGCAATTTTTTATTGAATTCCATCAAAATTTAGCACTTCTTCTGAACGAAATTATAATGTAGTAGATCTGGACGGGAGGGTATGCAAGTTTGTGATATGTTGACAAAAATTTTACTTATGGAGTCTGTTAGGCCAATGAACACAGTATAAACGTTACATATGTCTGTCTGTCTGTCTGAATACGAATAGTGCCACCGGCGTTGTTGCAGAGGAAGAAGACGTAAGCGATAGACAAATCTATACACAATGCCTGGCCAGCGTCAGTACAAGAAAACAACGGAACGTCGCTCTGCTGGTATAAAGCTTGGTATATAAAATGGCAGACAGTTGCACTGTGCCATCAACATCAAAGGAATCAAATATGCTGCTAAAATTAAACCATAGCTAGCAGCTCTTCTGCTCGCAGTTGTATTAATTTCTTAGAATTATAGTTCTATACACTTTTTTATGTTCTAAGAATAATTTATTTTATATTATACAAGTTGTACCATAACCTTATATTTTATTATTAATTGAATTGTAGCGCATGATGAAAGGGGTTTTACTATTTTTTAAACTACTAGATGCCCCGTCCAGCTTCGCCCCGATTTAAAAGATTAAAATAGAAAGGGGAGGTCTCTTCGCCCAAATGCACCACGTCCTGAAAGGATTTTTGTGCTTCCCCCTTTTACTGGATATAGTCAGCAAATAATCTGGATCTTCTTATGAGCTCCAGAAGATTTACTACTAGATTGTCCTGTGGAACTATTCCATCCTCATCAATGTAACCGAAGATGGTTGCCCTTCTGTAAGTTAAAGCCTCATTTTTTAACACGATGTGGGTGGATGTTTCAACTTTCATTTCGCAAAATCTACATAGCGTTGATTTCTGATGTATCCCCATCAAATGTAGATGTTTTCTCAGGAAAGCATAACCCGTTAAAAGCCAATCACCGATGTATTCGGTCGCTCGAATTTATAATTATCTGTCCATGACTTATTGTTATTGGGTATATCTTACACTGCTTTTGACATAAAGTTGATTTCAATCCAACTTAAAATGAATGCAATTTTCACCCAGACAAGCTGGGGCGAAAAGCATAGATCTATACCTTCGCCAAGAAATAAGAAATCGAAACGTAAAAGCTGAATTCTAATGCGTTCAGCAGTTCTCAAATTTTGTTGGTATAGACACTTATTAAGAAAGGCATAGAGACTTTTTTATACCATGTAATAAAAAATAACTAATATTGGAGCTTTACAGTCTACAAACAAAAGAAAGCTTAAGGAAAATTATAATCCTTACTTTCCTTCAACGCAAAGATGTCGCAGTGAAACAGTGGAACTAAACAGTTCTGCTGTTTTCACGTACTAGTTCCACTCAACAAAGAACGTGTTCAATATTCATTTCATCTTTCTAAATGTTTTGCGTAAGCAACATCACTAACTTTTAATG
Source organism: Venustoraphidia nigricollis (assembly GCA_034508555.1). Classification (NCBI taxonomy): domain Eukaryota; kingdom Metazoa; phylum Arthropoda; class Insecta; order Raphidioptera; family Raphidiidae; genus Venustoraphidia; species Venustoraphidia nigricollis. The sequence goes on from JAVRKA010000020.1 coordinate 2,257,801, forward strand.
AATAAGTCCTCACGCAGTCGATAAAAAGCATTTTTTTCTATAAAAAATGTTTTTCTGTAATGATCGTCACTTTGCTGCAATATAACATTGTAAAGTGGTAATTATTAATATGTGTCTATCATCGTAGATATGTAATGTAGCCTTTGACTGTAAATAATATTAAATAATCTGCTTAGTTTGCGTGCAGTTAAATGATGATCAAGATATAGAAATAATGCACTGAGAAAATAAATTGTATTAAAATTATTAACGAGGGAAAATGTAATACTAATTACATTCAATTATAATTATATGAATTAATAGCATATATGCATATAATGCACATTAATCATTGTAACACTTCAATTTATATTTTGTCTTATTAACACTTTGACGGACAAACCGGCTAAAACCGGCATAAACAAAAGTTCAAAAATTTGACACGACGGCTGAAGCCGTCGTATACTACGGACCGCGTAACAGCCAGACGGGTGTAGCAGTTTCTTTGCCAGTGTAGAATACATGCTAATTAATCTTATTAATTAACTCAATAATTAGATATAAATATTATATTTGTGATTAAAAACATATTATTGGTTCAAACAATTGAAAAAACTATAGTGTCAAAATTGGAACAAAACTAAATTTTTAAGTGTCCGTCAAAGTGTTAATAACTTGCTTTTTCTGCCCACTCAGACAGATTTTGATTTGCCACCGAAATAATCAACAAATTTTTCATCTAGCAAATCCGTATAAATACTTCGCACCGTTAGCGGTCAGTTACGTAATATAATAGGGTGGAAATTCTATTCAGAGACTTCAGCACCACTATACGTCACGTAACATTACCGACATTATTGTTGATATCGTTGATCTGCTGATCTGTAATAATTTTTTTTTTTTTTTAATTTTCGTTCTTTGAGGGTGTCCTCAAATCAGATTAGCTACCTACTTTAATTAATTCCTCAGATAATAAATCTTTGTGCTACATATTATCAAAATCATAGATCGTCGCTAGACAGTTCGCGGTGGCAGCGATGTTGTCGTGTGCGCGTTATTTTTAAATTAAATTAATTGTACATAGACATCAAGCAGCATTGAGCGGCTGTTATTATATGTGCGTCTTTGTCTTTGTCTTTTTATGTATTTCTCATTCACTCACTCTCTTATTCCTTGTGTGCATATCAACTATCAAATGAGACTTTTTATTTTAGAAAACGTCATATGTTTAATTAAAATCTAAAAATGTCTCTCACTGTGCGACTCTGTGTTGTCTGTACCTAAGTTTTATAACAACAAGTATTCATAGTCAATGGTAGCAGAGCGTAGTTTGACCTACGATTCCCTACTGCCACAAAAAACCACAAAAAACGTAAAGAAGGCCATTTTAACAGTGTTGGATCACTTTGTACTGGTGCCACACTACGAGGTTAAAAAACACTGTCGCAAGCGTGCCACTGCCAGTTGATTACTCTAATTTTTGGAAATATTTTGAAGATTTAAAAATCTTTTACGAAAAAGTAAGAGTCACTTTAGGTTTGTGTGGAAACAATTTTGTGAAATAAGAATAAGGTCGTAGTGTGACATTGAAAACGTGTTTTTTGGCACAATTAATGCCACCTTTTTTCTAGTAACTCGTACATAAATTACAAAAGTAGTCCATTAGAAACCTAGATTTGTTTTTTATCTTCCTTATAGAAGAAGAATTTTTGCAAAATGTTGACGAATAAGTCTACAATGCTATCAGCCGAATCCCTATTTTTGGCTTAAATTCAGAGCGTTCCGACAGCCTGTAGGTTCTGAAGATTTCGGACATAAGACAACCAAATCAAGCGTAATAGAAAAATCCTGAGCTCGTAACTCCGTTTATTTGTATAAGTAATCTTTATAATGAAATAAATAAATTAATCAATTTATGATAAGGTTATCATAACTATTAGATCTACTGAAAATCAACATTATTAAACATTATTAACTCACATTAATGTCGTTTGTATTTTTGGCTACCGCTTAGCCGTCCTTAAGTAGAAGCGCAATAAAAAAACCACTAGATTTAATTATTTTCTCATTAAACCAAGCTAATTTTAAAACCATGAGATGAACAAATCTGGCAAAGGTTTGGAGAAAGATTTTCAATCTCTTTACAAGCGAATTCCTCCCCAGTACACTAAATGGTTCCCTTGCAAAAATATTCAGATACTAGCCGCTACCCGCGGCTCCGCACAATAGTAGGGAACCTTCGGTTTATGTTTATATACCTGTACTTCCACCATAAAATTAATGTATTTTGGGATTTTTATTTTTTATCAAAGTAAAATATAGCCTATATTACTCCGAGTTAGTGTAGCTTTTCATTATTGACCGAATTTTTAAAATCGGTTCAGTAGTTTCATTACCCCCACATACAAATAAACAAATTGTACCTCTTTATATAATTATATAAATTTGATGATCTGGGATGACCTTCGATGCCCTCACAGAGTTTCGAAGATATTACAGGTACCTATAATCTATATCCTTCTCTTGATTTTCGCCATACTATATTATTTCAAAATTAATAATAATAATAATAATAATGCGTTTAACGTCCGTTTCTCGACTTTATGTCATAACAGACGCCATTCGCACCATTACTATTTTCCATCTACCACACTTCCCGTTATTTTTCTACATTTTTAAAACTTCAACTTATGTAATAGCAATGGGCGAATGAAGGAATTATAGGAAATTAGGATAAGGTAGGTAATTTTTGAACTAGGAGTTTGATAGGTAATCGACCATGGCCTCAAATAAGGAACCATCTCGATATTTATCTAGAATTAATTGAGGAAAACCATGGAAAACCTCAAGCAAGATGGCCGGCACAGGAATTACCGTTTCTCGGCGAGAGGCAGTAGGAAAAAGTCCCAGTCACATCTGCCCCCGCCGGGATTCGAACCCGGTACCTCCCGAATGCGAGTCTAGTGCTGTCACCACTACTCTACCCAGATTATTTCAAAATTACTCTGATTTTATTAGAAAACAAAACATGCTTCAAGTTCAAAAATATAAATTTTACGTTTTATAATACAAAAAAAAACGACGCATTGAATTTAATCAATTTAAAATGTGTCAGAATTATGAATACTAGCTTCAATAATATTTTTATAAACGCGAACAAAAAAGAACTAGTACACAAGAAAACCAGCTGTTTACAGATTTTTATTTTGTCTGTATTATAGACATTGACTTATTATACACTAGCATCGCTATCAAAAATTTCGGCCATTATAATTATTTTGAAATCAAAGTTCCAAAGCAAATAAATTTTATAATTTAATCAACAAACATTTTAACAGATTGCAAACAGATAACAAGCTTAGAGAGATTATCATCAGTACCAATAAACAAATTAGGTAGTGCAAAACAAGAAATTATGATTAACTAAAAACAAATAAAACAATAAACATTTCAAATTAGTCTTTTAAAGTTTGTAATATTTTAATATTTTTATTATTATAGTAATTATATTTTCAAAAATGCTGTATGCCCGGCCCTTTCTAGCCAATTTTGTTATAAATTTAAGGTATATTTATCTTCTAAGTTCTACAGGATTAAATTTCGATTTTGAAACACCTCCAACAATCTTTTTCGGTGTTTCTAACCATATTTATTTTTTAGTCACTACAACCAAGTCTCAAAATGGTTCAATTGCGCTCAGTTTAAATAAGCCTCGTACCTAGATTCAAATATTGCGAACATTCGTGTTACGTTGTTCTTTTTTTTGTATTGTCTTCCCGCCAAATTCCATCCCTCCTCGAGAGACTCATTTATAAATTCCAATATATGTACCAAATTTCGTTTAAATCGATTAAATCTTTTATACATAAAACGCATTATTATTTTGTTTTAGATAAATTGACATTTCGAAAAATGGCAACAAGTTGTGCATAATTAGATGAAGCGTCTAGATTTTATGGTTCGAACCCTAGGTCCGGTCATCCAACCAACGCCGATAATCATATAATGTATGTGCTATATGTATAAAAAGTCAGAACTGGTTATTGGATTTCCTGTGTAACGAATAAAGTATCTATTAAAATTATATAAAAAAAGGAAATCATAATAATATTAAAAACGTTTAAGTTAAAACATTTAAATGTATAAGAAAAATCTTTTCAGGTAAAAACAGATTGCAATCATGCTTATAAAATAAATGATCGAGCGTCTTTTTTTATACTTTTTATACCATCGTATGAAATTAAATAATCTTGGTTTTAAAAATGTTTTCCCATGTACATTAAACGGAAGTCCAAAGGTAGGCTGATTATAGGTTTGAAGAGGCGATGCAGACATCACAACAATTATATTTAATATTGAAAATAAAAAGTTTATTCTAAGACACGCAACCCGCTTTAAAAGATTGCAACGATGTACTAACAAAAAAATAAATGTAAGTACAGTCTAAGCTGTGCCGCAATTGTAATTGTTTCACTTGAACAATCAGAATGTGATTTTTTTAAAGAAGCGATTTTATCTAATATGCCTACATTTGCATTACACTGAAACAAGTGCAAAAAAATAAGTAACAGTCAAATTTACCTTTTTTATAAAATTTAACTGTTCACTTAATTTGTTGTTTATAACGTTAGTGTCCGTCTTCTGAAAAGACAGAAACCGATAACCCACGTAACTTCACGACGGCACCGGTGTTATTACCACTTGTAAAACTATTTTGAGGTTATACGTAGTCATCATAACGCAACATGTTACCTTCTGATATAAAAGACATTCAAACCATTCTAGTTTCAAAAACAGATTAAAAAATTGTTGATAGACAGTAGCCTATATGATTGGTATATAGTTAAAATTTTAGAGAGGTTTCTTGTTTTGTGTCTTTCTTATATTGCTCATAATGTGAAAATTTTGACGCATTTTAAGTAATATTATTTGTATTTTTTGACGCTATTATTCCGATTGCTTCTTAATAAAGATAATATTCTGTTCTATTCTATTACAGCGCTGGTATCGTCACATCGCGAAGTTACGTACTTGTCCTTTCAGAAGACGTGCATAAGTCTTTCGGCTAGCAGGTTTTTTTGACCCCGGGCGCAAAAAAGGGATGTTTAAGGTTTCATCAAGTTTCTGTCAAAACCGATATTTGATTATAAAACTGTGAACAAAAATTAGTTGTATGTATGTTTCATTTTAAATCAAGCTCTTATAGCATGGTTTAACCAGTGCAGTTATTATTAAGGTAACCAATCATCCTTCTTTAGGGAGGACAGTCCCTCTTTTGTGGGATCTGTTCTTCCTCGAAAAGTGTCCTCCTAATTATCCTCTCTGTAAGTATATGCCGCGCTGGACTGTTATGTTCGAAAAGATGATATATTGACAAACAATATACATTCACTGGAAAAATATTCGTTTAATTAAATAATTAAAAGGGATGTAAGCATAATTAGTGTATTTTTGTTTGAATTAATACAATTGTTTCATTTATTTACGTTATAACTTTTTCATATTTTTTCCTCCTTTTCATTGTAAAAAATTGGTCACCTTCTTATTATTAACAATAAAAGAAGTATTAATTGTGTCAAATTCGAAGGAAACCAATATTCGCTTGAGACTTTATTAATTTCTGTTAAATATTTGAATTCGTCTCAAACTGATATTAGAGACGCAGTAATTTAATATGCAAGGATTTGGACATGAATGAAACAACAAGGGTGAACGCAGTGGTGGCCTAAGAAAGAAATAATGCCAACGCAACGGCAGGACATTTGAGTCGAAAAAAGAATGCATGGAGAAAATAAAAAAGAGGTGCGCCAATTCGTGGACACACGACGGAAGCTATGCTCCTTGTGTACTTTATATTAATGGTTAAAATTCATGTACACATAAAAAAAAAAACAATAAAATTATTTTTCTTTATACCCGGTCGAGAGGTACATACATATTTTAAGGCAGAAAGACTAGAATTTATGCTCTGCTGAAATTACTCGCACGCCATCTATATAACGGTGGGCCGAAAGGAAGTAACAGCGCGACGAAAGTGTTTTCTCGTGCACACTGATACGCGAGATTGCCGCCAACCAGTAATATCTAACAGCTGTTATTGCGTATAACCTCAAAACTGCTCACTTGAAATTTATTAGACTTTTTATATAATGGTAAATAAAAGGTAAATAGTAATATTAAGTAAACACTAGTAAAAAAAAATGGACGAAAGTACTTTCGACCGGGTATAAAGAAAAATAGTATACACAACACGGGCAGAAGATTAAAAGCTCTGCATTGCGCGACATAATATCCTGGGCTTCGCCTCGGGCACTATGTTGCGCAATGCAGGGCTTTCAATCTTCTGCCCGTGCTATGTATACTATTTTTCTTTATACCCGGTCGAAAGTACGTACTTTCGTATATCACGAGAAAACTGTTTCGGCCCACCGTTACAGACGGCATGCGAGTAATTACAGCAGTACTTAAACGTTAGGTTTTCTGTTTTAAAATCGAAGTCATAACTACGTACTTTCGACAGGGTATGAAGAAAAAACCTTTATTTATTAATTTGAGATTTAACACTTTTAAACATATTTTTCCATTGACTGAGCAGCTTGAGAAGTAAAAACATGAAAATACGTAAATAATATAAATAGAAAATAGATGGTTTTGAAAATGCATGAGTACGATTGTAGTTCTCTAAATTTTCTGAAAATTCTCGAGCCGGTCCTGCGTAAATGCGAATAGCCGCATGGCGTTTGTGAATTGGTTTCGCGACACGCAGGTATTGCATTTCAAACAAAACACGGCTGCACCGACGCACTACTTCGAAACCAGTGCACTGAGTCAGGCCGTTGGGACTATGCCTTGTCAATTACGGCCGCCTTCATTATCGCGCATTTTCGCTTAGATATTAATCGGTAGCGTTGCGTTACAAATTAATTTATTCTCACTTAAAACTTCGCATAATAATACTTGGCGGTCCGGTTTTTCACATACACACGTAACCCTATAACAACGCACTAAGGTCCAGTTGACCTCGACACAAATCAGTGATTTTTCACGACGCTGGTACTCCGTTAAGAATCGATGGTCGTTTATTTAATTTTTGCCAAAAACCTAAGCATATTCAGCTGCATTTTACACTACACATTACAGAAGTGAAGTTGGTATAAATGTATAATTGAGAAATTTCTTAGGAAGAGCCTAGGTGGCACAGGATCGAAAAAAAGCAAATACTGAGATATATATGAATTGCATTTATTCTAACGTTTCGGCAATCTTTTTGCTATCTTCAGAGAGTCTGGAATTATATAAATAGATTGTAAATTATTATTATATTTGTTTTGTTTAGTTTTTTTGGTTGTTATCTAGCTGTAAGTGTTTTTGATTAAGTTAAAAATGTTATTACTTATATAATTTAATTTAAAGGAACTCACCAATGCTGTCCAGTTGTTCAGTATTATTGTGAAAGTATGATATAAAATAAAGTGAGAATCTAACATCACGTATAAAAATGTAAATTATTAAAATTATTTTACTAAAATTGTTTTAAAAGTGTTATCAGTTAAAAGCTAAAGAATAATATGAATGGAGATTTTTTTTTATTTGTATTGTTGATGTTTTATAGCAACATATCATTAGTGTGTTACTATTTGTTCAAACTTGAATTTACTATTTTTCTATTAATTTGCTATATATAGAGGAAAGATTCTCAATATCCGTTCTTTTGTATAATATGTATAATATAATATATGTATAATATGTATAATAAAATATTTTTAAAAAACTTCTACAAAGACCAGCTTTTAATGCAGTGTACTAAAAAGGATAAAAATAATTTAAGTTGATAATTATAAAAGCGGGGATTGTAAGCTCTATAATAATCACGGTCCACGCTTTTATAATTATGAACTTAAATTATTAAAAAATATTTTTATCCTTTTTAGTACACTGCAATAAAAGCTTCTTTTAATAAAAGTTTAATATTTTATTTTCTTATTTTTAGTTACGCCTTTTGGCCGCCATATTGGATTTTAAATAACATCACACAGTTAACTGCAACAATTAACTGTATTCTACTCATTTGATACCCATATATCAAGGGGGTTGTAAAGAAATAGATGAGCAGCCATTTTGTATCGGCCGCCATTTTGGATTTGGGATGAAGTCACACTGCGATAGTATTCTACTTGTCATACCGTTTCATTTGATATCACCAGCTTGGAATCGAGTCAATTTGCACTCGGGCGAAGTCGGGTTTAAAGACCTAAACCATCCTCAAGAAATAAGCTAACTATGGACTGATAAAAATCGCATTCAAATCTGTTCAATTCGAATTTCACCCGGGTGAAGCCGGGGCGGGCAGTTATTATAGCCTTAAACTTTCCCCAAGACACAAGCTTCTGATTGGTAACAACCACATTCAAATTCGTTCAGTAGTTCTCATGTTTTTAGCGGACATACAGAAAGACGCCCACGAGGAAATTGGTTTTACATTTACGTAGTGATAATATTCACTTACAATCTTGGACGCGGACGAAGCCAGGGCGGACGGTTATTAGTGTATTTGCCATATGGCAACATACACTATTGGCATCGGTCGGATGGCGGGACCTAGGGGTCGGACCAAAATTTCTCGACGTTTCATAACCTCCTAAACACTTTGGCACCATTTTTAAAAATGTTTATATATATATGTATATATATATTTATATATATATATATATATATATATATATATATATATATATATATATATATGTGTGCGGGCAATAACTTTCGAAAGAGTTAATTGATTTGAATGAAATTTGGCCCACGTGTTGAAATCCGTCACCGCAAGAAGCCTATTTAAAATGGGCGTAATCGGGCCACTTTAAGGGTAGTTTTTAGAGGTTGAAAAACGTTTTTGGGCCCCAAAATACCGAAAAAATTCTCAGAATCGTTTCAAAATTGACATTTAAGCCTCCAATAGTAATTAAAAAGTGTCCCTAAAACTTTAAAAAAATCGGCCCGACAGGACCGGACTTACAAATTTTATGAAAACACTACTTTGCAGATAGTGAATTATTTACTGAAAGTTGTGTATAATTTGGTATAGAAGTTCGATTGATAATAATATTGCAATTAAGAAAAAAAATGTTATTTTAAGGAGTGTATTAAGGAGTCAAATTTTTATTTTGCCCAAAAACCAACTTAAGTTCGCATAATAAAGCCACCCTGCCTGTATAAGTGCAAATACACTATATTGTCGGCAGAGTTTTGGCACTGCGACCCGGGTTTTTTATACTTAAACCTTCCTCAAGAATTAAGCTATTACACATTCAAATTCGTTCAGTAGTTCTCGTGTTTTTAGGAACTTAACTTTATATTTACGTAGTGATATAATCAATTACAATCATTTCTAAGACACTATTTCAAATATTCTCACTCCATCAAATTTCGGCGGGGTCATTTTAGAACTGCATAGGTTATTTACCTGTTTTATACCGCCATTTGTATTTATAGCTTCATGGGTGTACAAAGAAATCCAACGTGAATATATCAATGAAAAAAAACTTTACACATTCACAATATTATGATGAATAAAATTATCTACAATGTGATAATAAGTTAACATAATATATGTATTTTCAGAGGTGAACTGTTTCAACTATAAACTATCGATTCTAATTTCCAAGAATACTTGTCGCGTAGTGTGAACAGGTGTACCTACTTATGGTGATTTGTCGCAAATAATTGTCAAAGGGCGACAAATTATTGGAGACTTGTCAAGTTGACAACCTTTCGATCGCCATTCATTGTCTAATGACAGATTATGCCTACGTGACAAAACACACATATAACAAGTGTATCCAAAGAGGAATATATAATAATAATAATAATAATTTATTCCACCAAAATATTGATTATACACAATGCTATATTTACAAAATGATTTGGAATATATGAATCTCTATAAAAATATCACACAAACGTATATAAAAAATTTCATCAACTAAAGTTCGGTCAATTATTCATACGTCATAACACTACCGGTGCATCAATGAAATAGTCTACCTTGAGTATTGAGATTTTGCAATCAAATTTGTCTGGGTTACTGAAATGTAACAATGTAACAGGTACTTCACATATATTAGCTACAAATCGTTCGTTTGTTAGGGTTCCGTACCTCAAAAGGAAAAAACGGAACTTATAGGATCACTCGCGTGTCTGTCCGTCCGTCTGTCACAGCCAATTTGCTGCGAAACAGCTGGACCAATTGAGTTGAAATTCGATACACATATATAAGCCGGTGACCCAAAGACGGGCGTGTAACGTAAATAAATGAATTTTAAACATGAACATCATTTTTGGGGGGCAAATAAGGAAATTAAAAAAAAAACTTTTGCAAACTGTACCGTGTGACATATCAAATGAAAAAGCTTGTAGTAAGGGTCTCAAATATATTTTTTTATAATTTTAAAATACATAGTTTTAAAGTTATTTAAAAAAATTGACCCCTCTCCCAAATTTTGAAAATAGTTTACGGGCAAACCTAAATGAAAATCTTAAGTCTAAAAGTACTAACGGTAAACGGAATAGTACGGAACCCTGTTCTCGCGAGTTCAACTCGCACTTGACCGGTTTTTTCTCTTAATCAGAGGACCTATGAACATTCCTTTAGTAAACTTTTTGTTGGCTCGTATAATACAAAATTTGTAAATTTGTCAAGTATAACAGCGTTGTGGGATTCGGGTTTAAAATTTAATACTAGTCCGGTACTGGAAACAGAGAAATTGCTAACTGATAAAACAAATTAAGCCAATTTTGTTATTATCTTATTGTAGGTTATATCTCTAAAAATAGATTGATTATTATTAATGTCTGTTGAAACACAGCTTGTTATTTTAGTTTGAATATAATTATGGATTGAAATGCGTCGTAACTAACCTTACAAATAATTACTTTTAGTTCATACTTACATTTAGAATGCATATAAGCATTTTGTGGTAATATATAATATTGTGGTAATATATATATTTCCGAAAACTGCGTAAGAGTTTTAAGACAATCCTTTACAAATAATAATCTACAACCCACGTGACCGAATACAAATTTACGGGAAATTATGTGTTACGTTCTTGGGTTCTATTGGAATATATAATGCGCGTTGGTAAGCTTTATAATCTTTATTGATATGTCAAATTTCGCCTTGGTAAATTTATTTAATCAAGAGAAATTTGACTGTGACAGACATCGAACAGACGAAAAAATTAGGTGAACCCCAAAATGAACGCGAATGAGATGACTTTTTCGAGTTACAGTTACGTCTGGTTTGACATTTTACTTATTTCAAAACGTGAACAACAAATTTTTTCATACTCTAAAACGAGAACAAATGAAAAATTGACCCAATTCCAATATACAACTTCAAAACTACATATTGTATGTAGTCATAAAAAAATAAAACATTTTACAAGAAATTACTTTTTTTAAATTTTTTTATTGTATATTTTATAAATAAAAGATGTTTTAGCTATTTTAATAAAGGTGTTTTTAAACCACGAACATTTTATAAAAACTAAATTAATAATTAATTATTATTCAGTCACATAACACCACGTCTTGCAGTAATTAGTTCACGTTACCGAGACCCTTATACTGTACTGTCGTTATTTAGAATGAACGAAATTCTGTTATTCTAAACTCCACCCACGCTATGCCGGGTACAACAGCTAGTAATGTAGGTATTTATTGTGATCGTTGATAGATAATCGAATACAAATCAAATAGTTTAGCCATAGGTGGTGCATTATTGTGAGTGGTTTTTGGACGAAGTATCAATTCTCATGGACATGAAGTTTGACATCTGAGCTATGATATCTGCACAGCTTGATTAAATGTTATATCAATGGCAGACACGACTTTTGTGTTTATGAAAACATGCTCAAATATTTCGTTTATTTGTCCCATCTTTTATAGTAGTGTATCATATCTAAATCAGGCGTGTACAACATTTCTAAATTTATGGGATTAAATATTTTACAGCTTGTATCGATTTTTTTGTGATTTTTTCTATATCTGTAGATTAACTCTTTAAACTTTATCCAAATGTTTTGTTGTAAAACTTTCTACCTGACGTTTTGACTACAACTGCGGTAGATTTCGCCCGCGACCACATCGCCTTTGATAATGTCTACCGCCAGTTGTAGTCAGGTAGAAATAGCAATGAATCACGGCGTACAAGCCCGGAAGCCAAGAAGTCTTTCAACTTTATTCTCTTTAACATTATGGAGAACCGTTTCAGCTCTATAAGATATGTAAGAACAGAAAAGTCCAGTTTGAATTATATTTAAAAATTACTTAATTTTCGAGTCGAGTATTTAACAAATATTCGATTTTCGAGTCGATTAATATGAATATTCAATTTTCGTAACTACCTATTTAATAAAATATATTCGATATTAACAATATTTAAAAAATACTCGATTAAATTTCGAGACGAGTATATTATGAGACGGCATCTCTGCATATTAAATTTACATATATGTAAATATAAAATAATATTTTGTCAAACCTGTTAATTATAGTTCACTGTGTTTTGTGAAGGTGAATGTGACACTTACCTGTAACAAAAGAAAAATACATTAATTAACAAATACAGTGTGTAAATTAAGTCTGGAACAATCCATATACCTGACGCATATCGTTGAAATCAGATTTTGATAACCTACCCAAAATTGCAAAAAAAAATTGGGAAATGCAATAGGTACAAAAAAGCGATGGCAATGCGGAAAAGGCTAAAATAAAACACGACTATCCATAAATAGTCGTGTTTTATTTTAGCCCTTTCCGCAATGACATCGTTTTTTTTATTGCACTTCCCAATTTTTTTTTGCAATTTTCGGTAGGTTATCAAAATCTGATTTCAACGATATGCCATTTTTTAACATTTGCACTGACAGTTTCCGAAACATGTTAAAAGTAAAAACAAAAATTTGAGATAGCTGAGGAATTTTAGTTCGTTTATTTGGAACAAATGAATAACAGGTGCACGGACTGCTAAATAAACGTCAATTATAAAAAATCAAATTAAAGTGTTCAAATTAGATTTGTAAATAGCAATATCGCGACACGCTGTGTTATCTTTCTATAATAAACAAAAGATAAGGATATATATAAATTTATGCAAATTCTTTTTTATCAACAACCCCCTCCTCCAGTTCTTGTTATTATCTGAAAGTAATGATGTAATTGTAAAAGAATAAATCACCGGTTAAACCGGTGAAATAACCGTGGAAATTTATTTTAAATAGCCGCGGCTATTTATTATTATAAACAAGTCTGCGCAGAAAGTTTTGAGCATGATTGTAGCTTCCGGTCAATATTTTAATTTTACAACCAATATATCTACATAAATCTAAATATAAATACATTATTTACTTTTATCTATTTTGTACTACTGTAAACTGCTTTAATGTTTTGTTTTTTGTTGTTCTGTAAAACAGAAACCGGAAGCCGCCATTTGGTTTTATAGATATTCGGATAAAATTGTTACGATCACAAATAACCGGTAATTTTACATCACTATCTGAAAGTATAAAATAAGAGTTTAAATTTATAATAAAAAATAATTATAAATAAAAATATTGTCGAAATGACTCTGGGAGTTGGCGACCTTTTGTTATAATTTTCAATATGCTATGTAGATATGTGAATCTTTTGCTATCATGAATAACTGATACAAATTATTGTGTCCATTTTAAACCAAGTAGGAACGTTGGTCACGCCTGCCAATGGCGCCCCAGTCGATCGGCATTGGGTACCCAGCGCTGTTATCTCCGCGATCGCAGTAAAGCTATCCGGTAAATAAAATATAATAAAGAATCGTGGTCGCGGCAAAGAGATATCAATCGAAGAAGACATCTCCATTTTATATATAGCAGACAATCCTTCAATAGTCGACCGTTGATCGACTCTCGAGTTCTCTAAATGCGCTGCCAACAGTGCTGATCAACAAAAGAACTGCCAGGGCTTAAGACTATAATATATCAGAGGGTGTAGCCGCGTTTCCATAGTTCCAAGTATTACGAGCCCTCAGTTCTAGGTTCTAATCCAAGGATTGGTGAAAGAGCAAAGTGCGAGTCCGACTCGCGCACCGGGGGTTCCGTACAAACTTGTAGGTATGTAAATAATAGTTCATCAATCACGAGAATCGAGTTTCCTCCCAAAATCAGTCCCCAAAACGTATGTCGTATACTTACAATATTTGTTTTTTTATAGGTCAAATTGTGGTTAGTAAATTATTTTGCATTTCTTAGTTCATAAAAGCGTGTTGTTTTAGTTTTTTTAAACTCTAATTTTAATTTTCATAAAAAATAAAGAAATATTTACGCCTACTATTTTCGCATGATAAATAACGTAGGTAATTCTTCTACAACGGTTACATTTTGAGAGTTACTGTTACAAATTATTGGTTACATTATAGATTGTTCTCGTTCGATTGACTGACAATATGGACAATAAAATCATTTATTTTATTGACCGTTTTATTCTATTGTGACTAATAGATGGCCGACGATTTAATATACCCATCATATTGTTCTGACATCATGCATATTTTATTCTGAACAAATTCCTGGTACAAAACTACCCTTCAACCAAACTGGATCGATGAAGCCCTCGTCTTGCCTAATTAAAATGTAACTGCCACGGCTCCCTTATTACAAGCCATGAATTCCCAGGTTCTAGCCCAAGACCTGGTAAAAGTGTCATTTGAATTTTCAATTTATTAGTTAAAAATATTAATTGATGTTACTACCGTAGCTACTAGTGGCCTTAAAAATGTTTTGTGTGATACTTAGATGTCAGAGTTTTCGTTAGGAATTAGGATATGAATTGCTCTATCTAGTTTTTTTTGTCTATGATCGGAATCACTCCTATCGGTCGTGCCACTAGAAGTTTCACTTGAAAAATTGAATAGTATCACGATAGAATTTTCTACTTAAATAAAAAAAACAAGTTTACATTACCGTATGCCTATATTCATGTAATATGTATATAACACAGAAATAATTATCACATTCCTAATTAGACTCTCCATGTACGAAGAGGTAATGAAAAGTCGATAGGTATTTGTTTTGATTGCATTCAGAAGTATAAAAGGCAAACACGAAACATAGTGAGTTCCATTACAGAAAGGCAACGCGCATGTATCAATTATTCACGCTTTATAACATAAAAAAACGCTGCTTCTTGCCAAATTTCATGATTCTAGATCAACGGGAAGTACCCTATAGGTTTTGATTCCCTTGCGAATGTCAAAATATTTGGTATAAACGGCCGTATCTTTTGAGTGAGTTGACTTAGAAGTTTGATTTTTCCACAGCTTCAAGACATTACAGACCTGAGTACTTGGTATTAATTTCAACTTGAGACTTCCACGCGTTCCTGAGAAAAAGTGTCTTGACAGACAGACAGACAACGAAGTGGTCCTATAAGGGTTCCTTTTTAGTGTATTTGCCATATGGCAACATACACTATTGGCGTCGGTCGGATGGCGGGACCTAGGGGTCGGACCAAAATTTCTCGACGTTTCATAACCTCCTAAACACATTGGCACCATTTTTAAAAATGTTTATATATATATGTATATTTATATATATATATATATATATATATATATATATATATATATGTGTGTACGCGCGATAACTTTCGAAAGAGTTAATTGATTTCAACGAAATTTGGACCACGTGTTGAAATCCATCACCGCAAGAAGCCTATTTAAAATGGGCCTAATCGGGCTATTTTAAGGGTAGTTTTTAGGGGTTGAAAAATGTTTTTGGGCCCCAAAATACCGAAAAAATTCTCAGAATCGTTTCAAAATTGAAATTTAACCCTTTGGTAGTAATTAAAAAGTGTCCCCAAAATTTTAATAAAATCGGCCCGACAGGACCGGATTTACAAATTTTATGAAAACACTAGTTTGCAGATAGTGACTTATTTATTGAAGGGTGTATTTAATTCAATGTAGACGTTAGATTGATAATAATATTACAATTAAGAAAAAAAATGTTATTTTAAAGGGTGTATTAAGGGGTTAAATTTTTTATTTTGCCCAAAAACAAACTTAATTTCACATAATAAAAGTATAAAACCACACTGCCCTATACAAACAAATACACTATATTGTCGGCAGGGTTTTGGCACTGCGACCCGGGTTTTTTTTCTTTTTGAAGTACGGATCCCAAAAATTAAATTACATTTTGTTTAAGAAACTTCAAACAAAAGTTCTTTAAAAAGTAAAATAAGTGTATCTTGTACTAGCGGGTTCTTCGATTTGATTTTGCTTCACGTTCTTTGCGCTGAGTAAAAAGGTATACCCCACTGATACAGGAGAAATATATTATATGTCACAAAATGACACATTTAACACAAGTGCGTAAAGGAAAACAAAAGTTAAGCTATACACATTCAATAGTAATTTATACCTAGTGTGATTTAAACTCGTGTAACGGTTAAAACTTGATAGCACTCGTTTTAACATAATAATACAACTCGTCGAGAAAAATACTTCATTATGCCTTAGATATATATATATTAAGTTATCATTTTAGAATAGGAATCTTTATATTGTTAATTATTTCAATTTTTTGAGATGAAGTTTTGCAGGTAAGATAAGATAAAATATTTACTAAAAATACAATTTCGTACAAACATATAAACATAAGAAAACCGTTCCGAGTGACCTGTTATCTAAGATTTTTGCAGGTATATACTTTTAGTTAACCCAAAGACAAACGTAAAGAAAAATTGCAAAAATATATGGTTCACATCCATGAAAAGCTGAAATGGCATTTTCTTATCGAAGTATCTATTTGAAAAAAAAAAACAAGAAATCGAGGGGAAGTAGAATTGACCCCGAAAGGGGAAGTTAGTTTGTCTCCTAAATTACATGAAACTGTCAAGGACAGAAGTTTATAGCGTGATGCTAAGTATATGTAAATATTATTAATTAGTTTCACATAAAAAAAATTAAACTTGGGAATAATATTAAAAACTAAAGAAGTTAAACTCCTTATGTGAGCTTATGAGGGTGAGGCTTTTTTCGACATTCTCTTTGATAGTTATGTTGGTTCCTTACCAGCGTTGCCAGACGTCCCGATTTTTAAATCAAAATTAAATGTCCCGCGCGGGACAGGCTCAGTCCCGCTTTTCGGGGATAACTCGACCGTGCGTAAATAATTATTCTTTTATTGTAAGTTGCAATTTGTAACACTCACTCCTCAGACTCTTGTTTGAAACGCCATATTTTTCTATGAATAAAACTTTTTTGATTTTCAATTCTGTTTTTTTTTATTTTTTATTCCGAAGACGAATAAGACTCAACAATTTAACGATTGGGTAAATCTGATTTAAAATATCATATTTTTATTAAAATATATTTTCTATGGCTATTTTTGCTATCTATTGTCACGTAAACGTAATTTGAACTCAAATAAAAAGATAAATATTTAAAAACTTCTGATTATATACGTTTTTTTACTATGTCCCGCTTTCGACGAAAGAATCCCGCTTTTTTCATTCAAAAAGTTCCAAAATCCCGACTTGGCAAAAAAAATCTGGCAACGCTGTTCCTTACGCACATGTATTTGACAGATACATGTGGACCAGTGTACAATTCATAGATCTCTAGTAGTTATGTGTACCTGTCCATGGTGTATATATGTAGGTATCTATTTAATATACACTAATCGAGGACCCACCGCGTCGATGAATTAGCACTTCTAAACGCGTCATACCACTTATACCACATTAGGCCTTACTACAAGTGGCCCATATTGTTTACAGTACGTTAAAACAGTTCCAGTGCCACTGGTAACTGCACTTTTATATGATTTACTAACTTTTCGTTTGGTAATGAAATTACCAAAAGCAACAAATCTTTTATAATGACTTGATTGCACATTGATCAAACGAAAACGTTGTCAAACAAAACGTTTTGTTGCATTCAAAAACGTTTTGATTTAATTTCCAACATGCAGGCGAATTGATTTCATTGTTTTCATACATAAAACACTTTTACAAAGAAAAATAAAAAACTTTCTTTTTTTTAAATATTAGCTTCCTTCAAAAAAGTCACTAAAAAGATGAAAATAATGAAATTTTGAAGTCGGCGCCAATTTAATAAAAGTGGATACCTATGTAATTAAAACTTTTAGGAATGAAATTGGCTCCGACCTCAAAATTTAATTATTTTCATTTTTTTAGTGACTTTTTGAAGGAGGTTAATAATTTTTTTTATTTTTTTTTACTTTTTAGTGGATTTGATTTCGCACATTTATATTAACAATTTTAATAATAATATTTTTTTGATATCCTTTAAAACGGATGAATCGATTTAAATAAAAACTATATGGTACCAATCCGGTAGCATTCTGAACAAAATTTTCAAATCAGTTTACAATTGGTGGAGTAATCGCGTAAAAAAAATACAGTCGAATTAAGAACCTCTCCTCCTTTTTGAAGTCGGTTAATTAAACCGCCTTCAAAAAACAACGTTTTTTTTGTCACTATTCAGTCAGCCTATCTCTTACAGTTTAGCGTGCGGGTTCCCCACTTGCTTTACATTTTCACTTACTACTCACCCCCCTTATCATAGCGTAATAATATATCGCTTATGTCGCTCAGGAAAAATTACGCTTTTAAACTGTGAAATAATTTTTCATATCGGTTCATTCGTTTCTGAGATTACCCCTGACAAACAAACAAACGTTTCCTCTTTAGAATATTAGTATAGACTATAGATGCAGGCAGTATGATGACAAGTGAAGTGTCATGACATCATGATCGCACAGCGTTGTTTAAACCAACCCTTCGAGGATAAATCTTAATATTTGTTTAGTAAAGGTTGGTATCTTTATAAGTCTACAGGCATTTTGTTGTTTTAGTTCGGCTAATATTAGTTCACGTGTTGATCCGACGATAAACTAAACATTATAATAAAAAAATTCATCGGCAATATCTTTCTGTATGTTCTTCTCACCCAGGCAATTCTTCCGAAATTCAAGAAAAAATCTCTCTGTCTTTTAATTTATTTTTATAATAAAGTAAACAATACACGTTTATTGAATTTTAGGTTTTTTATTTACACAGTTAATTCTTTTAAGGGGGTATTCTCATGTGACCACTTCGAAAAATCGATTTTTTTTTCATTTTTCAATAGTAAAACCTATCGAAAATATGCTGTGAAAAATAGAGACCGAAATTCCTAGTTTTAAATAAATTACAACTCATAGTCGCCGACGAGCCGTACAAGCGACTTGTTGGCTCTTGAAACTTTAAACGCATTTATCTGGAATCATTATTTTCTAAAACTGTCATGGTCCTAAAAAAAAAGTATTCAACCGATTGCTTTGAAATTTATATATGTTCTTCTACTCATTAATGGTTATCGTCCGTACCAAAATTGCTTATTTTCGAAAATATTTTCTTATTTTTTTAAACGATTTTTAACAAAAAACAAACTTTTTTTCTACAGTCCGCCATTTTTTTTTAATAAAATTGATTAATTTTGGTAGGGACGATAGCGACATCCCTACTGAATAATGATCCATTCGATTTTTTTATTTCAGACAACATGAACAGCCGCTATTACCATGACCGGTGACCTGCTTTTTTTTTAGTGCCTAATTTAATTTAAAAAAAATATATATATAAAAAATGTAAATTAAGAGAAAAAAAATTTTTTTTATACAGTTATAGATACAAACAAAAACATATAAAAAAATTAAAATGATTGAATGTTATTGTCGTCTAAAAAAAATCCCTAAAAAGAAGTAAAATTTATGCGTTCACATGAGAATACCCCCTTAAGAAATATGAACTATAATAATTTTTGTCAGGAAAGACTGAACCGTTTTGAAAAAATCTTCCACTGTTAAAGTTTCCTTACACTATATCATTGTTACAAAATGGGGATGAGCAATGCGTGAAAATGTAAAGCAAGCCAAGGATCTCGCAGGCGAAATCGATGTACGCTGGTTAAATTACAAGAGAGTCTTAAAGTGATAATATTAAAGACTAGCAGACCCGTGCGAATATTTCGCACCGTTAGTGGCCAGATACGTAATATAATAGGGTGGAAATAAATTTTATTCTATTCTACTCAGAGACTTCAGCGTCACCACGTCACTCAATATTACCGACAGCTGTTAAAGTAAACAGACTGCCACCACATGGCGACATTGTTTCATTTTATTCTATTCTATTCGAAGACTTCAACTGTATTTTTTTTTAATAAAAACGTTAATTTTAAGATATGAACGTAGTTTTTGTCATTAGTGAGAAAAATAATCTCCAAAATGGCGTATTAAACATTAATTTTGATACAGTATTAAGGGAGATATTTCATACCGACAAAAAACATCTTTGAGAAATAATATATACCGATTTATTGCTTTTAATAATTTCGTTAACAAACTAAAATCCGGGGTGAAAAATTTGTTAATAATACAAATAAAAATACCAGCTGGAATGCAAAATCCTGCCGACAAAATAGTGAAGAATTATGGTATTGTGAATTTAAAATTGTTTCTGGACAAACTAAAAAACGTCCCTCATAAAAAAAATCGAGCCGAAAAGCCAGTCCTTGATATTTAAAATAGTAAAAGGTGCAGTTCATCATTTTTTATATAATCTCTGAACTTTAAACAACACCTTTTTGTAAATTTGTATTGTTTTGGTTTTATCATTAATTACTCAATTTGTAAAAGAACAATCCCTCAAAGACGAATGTATATTCTTAATTACTAAATAATTACTAATTACACTATCAAATTCTTTCTGCTACGAGATAAGTGCGTGTTTCTCCCACAAACGCCCACAACACTTGTGTCCTATACTAATAATAAGTAATAATCTACCTGAACAGGTTATTTAATATTTACCACAAGTCGTGGTCAGTTCACACAATAACTATAAGCGACTGTCCTTGTTTAACTCATTGTAAAGAACAGAGAGAAGACGAAAAACGTACTTCTGTAGCTGATATGATTGCGTATAAAATATAAATACATAAAAATTAAGAAGGGCACAGGTAAAAGCTATTATTATTATTTTAAATTCTTTTCGAATGTGTGTTTGTACAATCATAATAATATAATAGTAGGTATTTTATACTGTATAATAATAATAAGTTTATTGTCGAAACAATAATTGAACTAGATTCAGATTGATCTTACATCAGCCCTATGCAAAATTCATAAAATATTAATATAAAAAAAAACCCGGGTCCCAGTGCCAAAACCCTGCCGACAATATAGTGTATTTGCTTATACAGGCAGTGTGTCTTTATTACACGAACTTAAGTTGGTTTTTGGGTGAAATTAAAAATTTGACTCCTTAATACACCCCTTAAAATAACATTTTTTTTCTTAACTGCAATATTATTATCAATCTAACGTCTACACCAAATTAAATACACCCTTCAATAAATAAGTCACTATCTACAAATTAGTGTTTTCAAAAAATTTGTAAGTCCGGTCCTGTTGGGCCGATTTTATTGAAATTTTAGGGACACTTTTTAATTACTACTAAAGGGTTAAATGTCAATTTTGAAATGATTCTGAGAATTTTTTCGGTATTTTGAGGCCCAAAAAAATTTTTCAACCCCTAAAAACTACCCTTAAAATGGCCCGATTACGCTCATTTTAAATAGGCTTCTTGCGGTGATGGATTTAAACACGTGGACCAAATTTCGTTAAAATCAATTAACTCTTTCGAAAGTTATTGCCGCACACATATATATATACGTATATTTAAATATATATATATATATATATATATATATATATATATATATATATATATATATATATATATATACATATATATATAACCATTTTTAAAAATGGTGCCAAAGTGTTTAGGAGGTTATGAAACGTCGAGAAATTTTGGTCCGACCCCTAGGTCCCGCCATCCGACCAACACCAATAGTGTATGTTGCCTTATGGCAAATACACTAATAAGAATTAAACTACAAAGATAATGACAATTAAAATATAATAGGTTTTACTCGCGCGGTATGTTAAACAGCCTATCAACAAGAAGTTAGAGGGCGGTTGGAGGTAGGCTCGTCATGTAACAATGTCGAAAATGTGGGAAAAAAATTGAAATAATTTTTATTATCAAAAATTTCAACGAAATTTGCCAGAAAACCCTCATAAAATACTTAAAGAATACCAACAGTCAGGGTTATTTCGATACAGTACCAATTCATATTACCAGTTTACTAATAATAATTGAAAATTCAGTTGATACTTTTAACAGTGTTGGATTACTTTCATACAATTTGCGCTGAGCCCCAGCTGTAAGAGGCGAGGTAGGCAAAAGACATATTGTGGGTGTGACCTTCTTTAGCTCTGTCTTGCTCTAATCATCCGCAAGTTTCAATTTTTGGCTGGTGCCACACTACGAGGCTAAAAGATGCTATTGCAAGGGTGCCGCTGTCAATTGATTACTCTAATTTTTGGAAATATTTTGAAAATTTGAAAAACTTTTCCGAAAAAGGAAGATTCACTTTAGGTTTGCGATGGAACAATTTTGTGAAATAAGTACGAATAAGGTCGTAGTGTGACATTGAAAACGTGTGTTTTTTTGGCACAATTAATGCCAACTTCACGAGATTTCGAGTTACGGAAAGGCAAATTAACATTTTGAAGCTTTTCCTTTACAAACTTCAGCGAAATCATAAAAGTGTTCGCGCGATTATCGACAAGGAAAAAGTCTATTTGTAAATAATATTTTATCAGTACCTATTCATAGATAATAATTAACATTTTGCGATTCATTTTTACATAAAACCTCGTAAACTACAAGTTCTGTCAATTACTCATACGTCGTAAAGTCACTGGCACTTCGCTTAAAAGCGCAACAATGAATCGATATTGAGACATCTGGATATTGAATAATAAATGCTTCAGATTAGGTACCACTGAAATATATCTGGGTTACTGGAATGTCACAATGTGACAGGAGCGTTTTGTATACCCTATTTTCTTATTCTTTGAATGGTCGGAATTAGGAACATAGCGGAGGTCAAGTGCGAGCGGTGTCATCAAAACTGAGGACACCCCCACCATTGTAGTTTTCCGATCTGTTTATTATACGATCGTGCATTAGAACAATATTAATTTGTTATATGAGGCTATGAATGGTACTTTTAGGTGTGCGTTAGAGTCGACTCGCCGTGGGAACTCAGCGGGGAACGAACATCGAACTCAGAGGGGCGCAATCTAAACATATCAATATCTTTATATCAAAAAGAATTATTGTATATTATATTATTTTATACATTCATACCGGAATTTATTGTTTATAAATGTACCTACGCGTGTTAATATAGCAATGTAATTTTTAGTCACGTTTTAAAATGTCTGCTAAATATTTTCGTCTGGTTTTTTAAAATTTATTCAGCGACACTGACAATTAAATCGTATAGATGAGAGCATTCAACAAATTTTTGAAATAAAACTTCTTTAGCCGCAGTAATGTCAAAGGTTATACATTTAAAGCAACGGAAATAACCGTTTTTATTAACAGTGTTGGATCACTTTCACACAGTTTTGTGCTGAGATCCAGCGGTAAGAGGCGAGGTAGGCAAAAGACATATTCTTTAGCTCTGTCTCGCTTAAATCATACGCACGTTTCAATTTTTGGCTGGTGCACACTAAGTACAAGGCTAAAAGATGCTATTGCAAGGGTGTCGCTGTCAATTGATTACTCCAATTTTTGGAAATATTTTGAAGATTTAAAAAACTTTTCCGAAAAAGGAAGAGTCACTTTAGGTTTATGATGGTACAATTTTGTAAAATAAGTACGAATAAGGTCGTAGTGCGACATTGAAAACGTGTGTTTTTTTGGCACAAATACCAACTTCACGAGATTTCGAGTTACGGAAAAGCAAATTAACATTTTGAAGCTTTTTCTTTACAAACTTATGTTAAAAATACTGACAAATTTGACTAGCTCAATATTTTTATTTAAAATTTAATATTTTCTGTACAAAAATTTGTATAAGACATGCCACTTTTCTGGGTTTTATCTGACTTTAAATCAAAAAACCCGGGTCGCAGTGCCAAAACCCTGCCGACAATATAGTGTATTTGCTTATACAGGCAGTGTGGCTTTATTTTGCGAGCTTTAGTTGGTTTTTGGGCAAAATAAAAAATTTTACTCCTTAATACACCCCTTAAAATAACATTTTTTTCTTAATTGCAATATTATTATAAATCGAACCTCTATACCAAATTATATACAACTTTCAGTAAATAATTCACTATTTGTAAACTAGTGTTTTCATAAAATTTGTAAGTCCGGTCCTGTCGGGCCGATTTTATTAAAATTTTAGGGACACCTTTTAATTACTACTAAAGGGTTAAATGTCAATTTTGAAACGATTCTGAGAACTTTTTCGGTATTTTGGGGCCCAAAAACATTTTTCAACCCCTAAAAACTACCCTTAAAATGCCCCGATTACGCCCATTTTAAATAGGCTTCTTGCGGTGATGGATTTCAACACGTGGACCAAATTTCGTTAAAATCAATTAACTCTTTCGAAAGTTATTGCCCGCACACATATATATATATATATATATATATATATATATATATATATATATATATATATATATATATATATATATATACGTATATAAATATATATATATATATATACATATATATATAAACATTTTTAAAAATGGTGCCAAAGTGTTTAGGAGGTTATGAAACGTCGAGAAATTTTGGTCCGACCCCTAGGTCCCGCCATCCGACCAACGCCAATAGTGTATGTTGCCATATGGCAAATACACTAATAAACTGTAAAAACTCGGTTAACAGTCTCTCATCAAAATAAGATCAGCATGGGCACAGATAGATTTCTAACAATGACCGCAATTCGTCATCCATTAAATAGAGTTCAGCGGTTGTAAGTAATTAAATTCGACGTTGTATTTCAATATTGCGTAATTCAAAACTACAATAAATTGTGATAATTAATGGAATAGTTTTTAAAGAAAAACTTGCATTAATAATTATGTTAGCCTCAAACATTATATTTATTTAAAATATTGCTAATTGATGAATAATTAATAAGTATTCGTATTTTTAGACTTCGTACAAATTATTATGATTTTAATTGGCCTAAGACTAGTAAATAAGCTCATTCGAAATTAACATCAATTAAATATTGCCTTAATATATAGTCGCGTGATAATATAACAGATGTGGTAAACTAATTTGTCTTTTCAAAATATCTGCTATAAATTTCTGGGTCGGGAAAATTTTGGTTTATCAAGCGACAAATTTCTCATATATTTTTACTTTAGGTACTGCATTTCGTATAATTTAGCCGCCGCACGCGTATTTAGCTTAGACAGCGCTTGTGGGATCCATGAACTGCTGTATTGTACAAAGTTTGGAATCATCGATTTTATTTATATATGTACAAATGTTTAGATAACGACTCCAAGAAGAATATTGATTGTTTTTTTTTTTTTTTTTTTTGTTTCCGGCGGGTAATCTCAGAAACTACTGAATCGATTAAAAAATTCTTTGACTATTTAAAAACAAAAGAGGACTGTGTAATAAGCGAAAAGTCGCTTATTACACAGTCCTCTTTTGTTTTTAAACAGTCAAAGAATTTTTTAATCGATTCAGTAGTTTCTGAGATTACCCGCCGGAAACAAAAAAAAAAAAAAAAAAAACAATCAATATTCTTCTTGGAGTCTTTATCTAAACATTTGTACATATATAAATAAAATCGATGATTTTAAACTTTGTACAATACAGCACTCTTACAATAATAATGATTGATGTGATTGTAAGCCAATAGATTACAAAGTCCACATACTGCGAGAGTTGCTTTTTTAATGAATTTTACAGAAGTTAGTTCAATTAATACAAATAAACAAAATCGTAGCGTAGTCTGTAATAGTACGGATTTAAAGATTCCTAGAGTGAATTTTCAGTTTTCAGTCAGTTTGTTCTGTCCGTCCGGGCTAATCTTTGAAACGGCTGAGTCGACTGTGATGACACTTCACAGACAGGTCAAGGACTATGTCAGGAGTGATCTAGGCTACATTTTATCCCAAAAATAACCCTTATAGGGGTGAACATGATGATAGAAACCTTTATAAAGGATACGCTGCATCTCTGAAATTACTTAAGTTAAAAAAGATACACATATTCGACATCTTTTGAACACGCTACCCGAACGGGGTGGGGATGGATTTTATATAAAATAATTTAACCGGGTACAGTATATCTACTATACTAAGCAAACGAAGTCGCGGGCAAACCGCTAGTATATGGCATATATTATCAGTATGAAATAAAAAAATTGGGAAGTTTTTATTAATTTTTGCTTACGCACGATGGGGGCCCCCGTGGCCCGGGGGCCCCGTATAATTGATACGGCAGATACGGCGGTAGCTACGCCCCTGGTTCTGATGATGAAATATTGGAATACCGTATCACTGGTATTCAAACAATCTCGGCTAGTCTTAAACACAATCTGTAGTCAGACTAATATCATAAAACACTATTTTGCAGTATGTTTGTTTGCGGCGGGTAATCTCAAGAACGACTGAAGCGATTTGAAAAAGTCTGTCACTAAACTAAAAGAGATACAGCAAAGTGATACAATATGAGAGATTTGTTACTATTAATTATTTCGCTGCCAAACTAAAATCTACCAGGGGCCGGATGAATCCGGACCGGGCAGCTAGAGTATAATTCTAGACAACTTCATATTGTTAAAGTAATGTGACGTAGAAATACAAAGGTTTCGTTTCGAATGATTTCATTGAACTTGGCTTGCAATGCTAATGTACTTTTGTATCGAAATGAGTAAGTTTCATTGTGATTTCTGTAAGGTGAGATCAACACCGACTCCGTTAAGTGTAAAGTAAATAAAATCATTGCAAACACACATACATACACACCAATACGGGGACATATTCTACAATAAACCAGTGGCTCTGGAACTGTGTCTCGATACCCCAGGGTGTCGCAGCCTTGAATCTAAGACAGGTCCTGAGCAAATTAAACGAGGTGACCGAGCTGGGTAAAGCAGTGGTGACAGCACTAGACTCGCATTCGGGAGGTACGGGTTCGAATCCCGGCGGGAGCAGATGTGGCTGGGACTTTTTCCTACTGCCTCTCGCCGAGAAACGATAATTCCTGTACCGGCCATCTTGATTGAGGTTTTCCATGGTTTCCCTCAATTAATTCCAGATAAATATCGAGATGGTTCCTTATTTGAGGCCATGGCCGATTACCTATCAAACTCCTAGTTCAAAAATTGCCTATCTTATCTTAATTCCCTATAATTCCTTCATTCGTCCACTGCTATTACATAAGTTGAAGTTTTAAAAATGTAGAAAAATAACGGGAAGTGTGGTAGATGGAAAATAGTAATGGTGCGAATGGCGTCTGTTATGACATAAAGTCGAGAAACGGACGTTAAACGCATTATTTGACGTAAGGAATCCCAGGAAACCAATTTGAAAAACTCTTTCATTGTTTTCAATCCTATTCCTTCCAATAAAAGGGAGAGAAAGTCAGGAACGTCGAAGATTCCGCACGCGAATTCTGAGCTAAATTGGTATACGCTAGCTAAACTATACGATATACAGCAGACAAATCTAGAATAGCTAAGGGCGACGCGTAACATAAAAATGTTTGGGGACTGCTGCAATAGGTGTATAAATTGTGAGTCACTGGTGACTCGTGAGCGTTGCATTATAACGATTAACCATATCAATTAAATGCACACAATGGAAAACATAGCATTTATTATAATACAAAACAAAATAATATGTATCTTCAAGAACAACGTAAGCCGATCTTTTGTAGGCACTATAACAATAGACAATCGCAACAAGGAGTATTTAAGTTGTAACGCAGTTTTAGGTAACTGTTTCTGTAAAAAAAATATTATTTAATATGAAGTTGAAATTGATTCTTTTGAATCGTCGCGCTAAATTAATATTTAGCTGATGGAAGCCAGTCAGTCATTCTTACGTAAGTGCAGTTAAATGGGCAAAAAAGACCCAAGTGGTAGAGTTGGGTAACTCAGATCTGAACCGGTTCAAAGAGCCGACTCCGACAGAAGATCCGTGAGAGCCGACTCACTTTTTTTTGAGCCGACGGATCAACGGATCCGCATAACTCAGTGAAACACTTAACACACAGAAGCACGTTTTACACTTACGTGTCAGTTCTTGCTTTGATGCATCTGTCAGCTCAAAT
This sequence comes from Venustoraphidia nigricollis, assembly GCA_034508555.1. NCBI lineage: Eukaryota > Metazoa > Arthropoda > Insecta > Raphidioptera > Raphidiidae > Venustoraphidia > Venustoraphidia nigricollis. The sequence continues at coordinate 2,286,061 of JAVRKA010000020.1, forward strand.
GACTCATGCATCACATGTTTTGCTATGCATTCTTGATTCTATACAGGTCGTGATATGATTGACTGAACTAGGTAACTCAGTGGCAGACTGCAGTAACATATTCAGAACTCGGCTCTTTTTGAACCTGTTCAGTGAGCCGGCTCACATACGGGATCCAGATGCAAAGATGCAGATCCCTAAAAACAGACCCGTTTTTCCCATACCAAGTGGACATTTTGGATAGACAGTGATTTTTCGGCCTGGTAATGTGTTTAAAATCGAGTTTCCGGGACAAGGTGTTCCCTCATTTGGCCAAAAGAAGTGTGTAAGTAGTTTTTGCTGTGTCTGTAACATCATAGATCTTCAATGAGTGAATCGATTTTAGTGTTGTTTTCTTTATATATGGCAAAACATTGTTGCAGAAACGTTACAGAATACAAAAAAGCGGATGAAATACAAAAAAAGCTATTAAATGACAAATAAAACATTCAATATGAAATGATAACTGCGGTAACTGATATATTTAGTAATAAAATAGTTCCCATAAAATATTTAATAACATTTGTATTATTAACGCTATGTCAAAAAGTTAATAATATAAATTGTAAAGAATTTTATTGTCTGTAAAACTGCTGTCTAAAAAATTTTTGTGACTCACGGTTATGGACCAAATGGAGAAATCAGTTTTAAACTCGACATCCCCTTCTCACGATTTCAAAAAAAAAATACTGCCAACACAAAATACACTATTGAATGACGAATTGACTGCAGTTTAAGGTGCAGTTCAACATATATCAGATAAAAATTACATGTTTATTTCAAACAGTAGCTTTTTGACATCAGCTATTGTGACGTAATATGATTCTAGCAAATAGCGCTGTTACGATGTCACTATACGATAGAACATGAACCAACGAACGACATATGAAGTATATGTATTGGTTTGTTTGCCTGCATTCGTCGATTAAACTGAATTTTAAGTGCGCTATTATTAGTGTATTTGCCATATGGATGGCAACATACACTATTGGCGTCGGTCGGATGGCGGGACCTAGGGGTTGGACCAAAATTTCTCGACGTTTCATAACCTTCTAAGCACTTTGACACCATTTTTGGAAAAATTATATATATATATATATATATATATATATACATGCGGGCTATAACTTTCGAAAGAGTTAATTGATTTTAACGAAATTTGGCACACATGTTGGAATCCATCGCCGCACGAAGCCTATTTAAAATGGGCCCAATCGGATCATTTTAAGGGTGGTTTTTAGGGGTTCAAAAAAAAATGTTTTTAGGCCCAAAAATACCGAAAAAATTCGCAGAATCGTTTGAAAATTGAAATTTAACCCTTTAGTAGCAATTAAAAAGTGGCCCTAAAGGACCGGACTTACAAATTTTATGAAAACACTGGTTTGCAGATAGTGAGTTATTTACTGAAAGGTGTATTCAATTTGGTGTAGATGTTAGATGATAGTAATGTTGCAATTAAGAAAAAAACTGTTAATTTAAGGGGTGTATTAAGGGGTAATTTTTTTTATTTTTACCAAAAAACTTAAGTTCATGCAATAAAACCAGACTGCCTGTATTAGCAAATACACTATATTGTCGTCAGGGTTTGGGCACTGCGACCCGGGTTTTTATTGATAATATTAAATTACGGGTTCGCAAAAAAATAACAGACCAACAAGCATACGACTTAAAAGGGTGGGTATAAGCTCTCTGATGATATTATAAACATTGTGGGACTGTTTTAATAAGCAGTTGGTTGGCAGTACAGTTTTCATGGTGCAAATTCAGTCTGATTTACAGACGGATAGCAACACTCTATAGTCTATACTCCTTGTCCACAAATATGGAGAAGCCTATAAGGAGACAAGTGAACAACGACATATAGACAGAACGTCTGAAATCTTCGCGTGGGACGTATATGACATATATATAAATTTATCATAAATAACTCAGCGGGACTGCAGCATCAAACGGGGAGTAAAGGGGGTTGTAAAAGGGGTACAGGGGGCACAGAATTGATTTATCATGGCGCCCCCGCGGTTTAAACATCGCATTCAAATAACAGCATGCATTTTAATATTGTCACCAGATTATTTATAAAGTTAATTTGAATACAAGAGTGACTTTTTATAAACGCTATACACACCTCGGCCACCATTCATAATATTTGTTTTTTATGGACGCACAGAATGTATCTCTACTTTTACACAATGATGTTGTTTATTTTATTTATATATTTATTATATTATACAAATAAAACATATTTTCAAATTAAATATCATATTAATAACGATGCTTGTTTTTTAAAATATTATACGAAAAAATAACAAAAATGCTATCATATTTTATGCGAGAATTATTTTGACATGGACACAGTGTAGGTGTCAAAAAGAATACTTATTATAACAACCATCTATACCTACTAAAATTATAAAGAAAAGTATGTATGTTTGCCGCGGGTACTCTTATGAACTATTAAAGCGATTTGAAAAATTCTTTCATTCTTTAAAAATGTATGTTGGGTATTAGACAATAAGGCTACTATCCTGAACATAAAAACCGCAGCCTAGCAACTGATACCGGGGACAAAGATGTCAAACTGAAGGTGTCACTTATGCTGGGTTGCAGAAAGGATTGTCAAATAATTTGATTTGACAATGACCTTAGATTGTGAACACATATATTTCTCCATAAGAAAAGCATTGTAAAATTTTAATTCAATTCTGTTCGCAAAATAATTGATCGATTGAAATGGTATTTTTCCTAAACTGTGTATACGTGTATTTAATATAGTTTTTTAGCATAATTTTTACTTCGAAACGAGATTTTTCTACGCATTTTAATCAAAATTTGACTTGAAAACCGATCTTTTTCTGTGTAGGTCAAGCATTTGTTTTTGTGTGAATACAGTCTAATGTCGTACATGACAGGGAGTTTGAATACATTAGACTGCTCTTGCATGAATGAAAATTGTAATATATTGTCACAATCTAAGGTCATTGTCAAATGCAATTTTTTGACAATGTTTTGTACAACCCAGCATATCCTCTCGAGTGACGTAAGCTGTACATAATTACACAATGACAGAAAGAAAATTTTCGGACAGCCTTATTCTACTCAATTTTGATTTTGATAAACGTTTTATTTCTTTCTACCGTCTAAATCTAGAATCCGGCGTCCCAAGAAAATGCTGTGCATGGGGCCTCCAAACGTTTTAAGGCTGTCGGAGCGCTTTGAATTTAAGCCAAAAATAGAGCTTCGGCTGTCAACTGATTGTAGACTTATTCGTCAACATTCTGCAAAAATTCTTTCTCTATAAGGAAGATAAAGGACAAATCTAGGTCTCTAATAGACTACTTTTGTAATTTATGTACGATTTACTAGAAAAACTTGGGCATTAATTGTGCTAAAAAAACACACATTTCCAATGTCACACTATGACCTTATTCGTACTTATTTCACAAAACTGTTCCATCACAAACCTAAAGTGACTCTTCCTTTTACAGAAAAGTTTTTTAAATCTTCAAAATATTTCCAAAAATTAGAGTAATCAGTTGACAGCGGCACCCTTGCAATAAATTTTTTTAGCCTCGTAGTTGGCACCAGCCAAAAATTAAAACGTGCGGATGATTTGAGCGAGACAGAGCTAAAGAAGGCCACACCCACAATATGTCTTTTGCCTACCTCGCCCCTTTCCGCTGGGTCTCAGCACAAACAAAATTCGGAGCGTTCCGACAGCCTTAAGACTGGATGCACAGAAAAGAGTCATGGTAAAAAAAGACATTTATTTACATAATATCAAACTATTCAGACTCGGGGTGACTCGATCTTAAGACAGATCTGTGATTTTTCAATTGAGACTGAAGTAGTATCCACAAACACGTTCAATGAATGGGTTAGTCTGTCGTGTGTGGTCCCTTGAAGGGTTGGGTTCCATACGTCATGGGTTGTCTATATCTGATATGTTTATTTTAAAATAATATTCTATTATAATAAAAATATTTATCATGAATTCAAACTAGTCAAACCGTCTGTTTATAAAATAAACTAAAAGACGTCCTGTTAGAGAAAACAATAGGAAGCTTTTTGAGTATCAGTTTTTAGTACAGAAATTATATTTTTAATTGCTTTTATATTATAGTTATCAATAAATATCTTAATCATATTATTTAACTTAACAGAAATTAGTTTCACGGGTAATTGGAAACTAATTTCTATTATTACATATTTTGGAATTGAACTTTAAAGATGAATTTAACTTAACTTTTTAAATATAATTTTTTTTTATTATTTTTTATACGGCTGTTTTTGTATAATTTATAATAGGTTTAGATAGATTGTTTGGCTGCAATCTATCTAAACCTATTATAAATAAACTTTTTAATTATTTTTTTTGTAAAAATGGGGAGAATTTTCTTAAAACCAATAAGGCTTAACATGTCAATATCCTATCAAAATTTGGTTTAGATCCGCGTAGCAGGTATCGTGCTCACATGCATTATACAGAGAAACAGGCATTTGACAAAAACATGTATTTTAAGGTCCGGTACCTCAAAAGGAAAAAAGGAATCCTTATAGGATCACTTCGTTATACATCTGTTTGTCAAGACCCGTTTTCTCAGAAACGCGTGAAGGTATCAAGTTGAAATTAATATAAAATACTTAGGTCTGCAATCCCTTGGAGCTGTGAAAAAATCGAACTTCTAAGTCAATGCAATCAAAAGATACGGCCGTTTATACTCGCAAGGGACTCAAAGCCTATAGGGTAGTTCCCGTTGACCTAGACTCATGAAATTTGGCAAGAAGCAATGTTTTATAGCACAAGTAAAAGGAAAAATCCGAAAACCGTAATTTTGTAGTTACAACACAAAATATTTTTTTTCTATGAACGTCAAAATACTAGCGACATTGAACGGAATATTTTAAAAGCTATTAGTTCAGGCATTTATGCGTCTTAGTATGTATATGTCGTGGCCAGATCTTAGAATTCACCATTTCATGATGTGGTCGACCAATTCATGAAATGGTTGTATTTATGATGTGACCATTTCATGAATTGGTCAGCCACATCATGAAATAATAAATTCAAGATCTGGCCACGACATAATATATAACAAATAATAAAAATAAAATCGGGTTAATAAATATTGTACGGTGGTACGAAATCCTTCGTATGCGAAGTTTTTTTTATATTCCGAGGACCTCGAGTAGGGAAAGTTTTGTAAAATAGTGAAAAGTGAATTTTGACCCAAATTAATATTTCCATTTATGGAGTTGGAATGGTATAATATGAAGCAAATATAAATCTTTACTTGCAGCTTCATTTTCATTATCAAATTCCTTGTCAGTGCTTGACATAGTTGTCAAGATATGTCCCGAGGCAAAAATAACGGTTTTCCGGTAAATGAATTTACAGGCGTTTTAATTCAAGTACCCGATACAAAAAATTAATTCCAAATGAATGCATGTAAACTACGTATGACCTTTTTTTTCTATATTTTATAAGAATAGAAAATTAATTAATTTTCTAAAGATTTCACGGACAATTAATAAACGCTGAGTAATAATTAACAAATTTTATAAATAAATAGACACAGTCTTCAATAATAATAACTAGCGGACCCGTGTGAATACTTTGCACCGTTAATTGTGTTACGTAATATAATAGGGTGGAAATAAATTTTATTCTATATTCTATTAAGATACTTCAACGCCATTACGTCACTTAATATTATCGACAACTGTCAAAATAAACCGACTGCCATCAGATGGCGACATTTGTTTTATTTTATTCTATTCAGACTTCAAAGCCACTACATGTCATATTACCGACAACTATTAAAATTTTTTTTTTTGAAGGTTATTTTCTGCAATGAATTTGTTAAAATTTTTAAACTGTAATTTTTTAATGAAAACAATAATTTTAAGATATTAAATTAGTTTCCGTTATTAGAAAGAAAAAAAAATTCCAAAATGGCGTATACAACATTAATTTTGATACAGTAGTAAGGGAGATATTTCATGCCGAAAAAACACATTTGAGAAATAATATAAACCGACAATAGTCTTAGCTATGTCCTCTGTTTTAATAAATTGTTCTAGATGGCGCTTATTTGAAAAACAAAATATCGTATTGTATTTAATGTAGGTATATGGACGATAGGGGCTGCCAGCTTTCGCAATCTCTTTTCTTATTTAGAGTGTTCGAGAGGTATTAATTGTTGAAATTCTCTTTTTTATTGGATTTCGATTTTTCTATAAATTTCAGCGCAAGAACCATAATGTCTGAATATTTCAACATAATTAGCATTTTCTTTGAACACACATTTTATAAAATTACAAACAATAAAAATGTGAAAGTTCTTTTATTGCTTAGCCATAAATTTTATGAAATTACAATATTATTAAGGTAGGGTAAACGCTACAGTCGTTGGCATAGCTATAGTTATTGGCACTGTATATTTCGTTTCCCTAAAATAAGGTTTATAAGACAGATATATCAAAATGTTTATAACCATCACCTAGCTACAGGTTTATATATTCGATTTTAGTTTTGATTTACGATAGTAGATGGCACAACCAGCATAAAAATATTTTTTTTTATCGACACTTCACCGCCACTAGCACTGTCGGCATTTTATATGTTAAAGTGAGTAAGGTCGTTTGTTGAAAAAGGGTCTGTAAGTACGTTATATTTTTTGAGAAACTTGAATGTGTGTGTTTTACTGGCATATTACTGAATTACTGATTAAGCTAATGTATGTTTATTTTCATTTAAACTGGTTATTTTTAATTATTTCCGGTATGCCAATAATAGGAACATTTTTTTCTAATATTCAGTTAGTTGGCACCCCGTGCCAATAACTGTTCCGTACTATTGTGTTTAAAAACTTTGCCTGTAAATAAAGTAACTTATGAGAAACCGATAACTATACATAACACTTTTATATTTACTGTCTATACAATTAATGGCACCGATGCCAATAACTATGTCAATGTGGTGCCAATAATTGTAAATGTGATTTACAGGACACCTAGAAATGGCTGAAAAAAGGAAACAATACTCAGATGAGAATTTAAATAACGCTTTAAATGCTATAGACACCGGTGTGTCCATAAAGGGAGCATCAAAATTATTTGGGGTCCCCAGGTCGACACTACAGTTTCGATTAAAAAATAGAAATAATTTTAACGCAACGCCTGGCCCAGTTCCTATTCTTACGACAGAAGAGGAGAATACCCTTGTAAGGTGGATTTTTGAATGCCACAGAAAGGAGTTTGCCAGAAGAAAGGGTGACATTCAATTATCTGTGCAAAATTATTTGCAAATCAATAAAAGACAAAATCCATTTAAAAATAATTTGTCAGGTCGTGGCAGGTATAAAGCCTTTTTGCGTCGTGATCCAGAAATATCGCAACGTACAAGTGAAGCCGTGACAAACGCTAGCTCTTGTGTTTCTGAACGCGATAGTAAAACATGGTTTGATGACAACAGATTACTTGAACGAAAATAATTTCACTGATGTTTTAAAAGATTCAAGCCGTATTTTCAATGGGGATGAGACAGGTTTTCAATTGTGCCCCAAAAAAGGTTAAGTTCTGGCACCACGAGGGTCTAAAAATGTGTACGAGGTTCAAATGGGACCCGATAAACAAACTATTACAGTCATGTTCACCTTTTCTGCGAATGGAAACATGTGTCCCCCGATGGTTATTTATCCATATCAAAGGTTGCCAAAGGATATCATAAATTCTGTACCAAATGAATGGTGTATTGGCCACAGTGAATCTGGATGGATAAAGGCCGAAGTATTTTTTAAATATTTTGCAAATTCTTTTCATCCCTATTTAAAGAGAAAAAATATCGAATTCCCCGTTTTATTATTTGTTGATGGACATAAAACCCATCTGACGTACGAATTAAGTAAATTGTGCACCGATTTGCAAATAATTTTAATAGCCCTGTATCCTAATGTCACACGAATTCTACAACCTAAATACAGTAAATACAAACAAAAAAATGTGCTCTATCTGTAATAACATGGTCTTAGTAAAGAGACTATTATTAGAATGCAGTAATTGTGGAAAATATTTTCATGATTCCTGTGTACCGTCAACCCATACACAGCACATTCCTGAAGAGGAGGAAGACATGTTTCTTTGTCACAGGTGCTACAAAGTAACTGCCGAATCTGAAGACTCTGTAGACACAGATGATTTACTAAATTTAGTAAATCAGTTTTACAAAGATAACTGTGTGTGTAGTACCTACTGATTTCAATAAAACATTTAAGTACCTATATCCATATTTTGAATTTCATTTAAAACCTAACTACCTAGTGCTCCGTTTCTGGTATGACTTTTAGCTTTAAATCTAGACTTAAAGCTAAAATCAATACTAGAAACTGAGGACAAATCCAGCAAAATATACTGTGCCAATAACTGCAAAAGTGTATGCTAATAACTATATAAAAATGTGCCAATAACTGTATTTTCTTAAATTTCAAAATAAAATGCAAATAAAAAAATCATTAAACATTTAAAGCAGTTAATTCATGTTTAATTGAAATTGTTAAACTTTTCTGTATTCAATGGCACTTCAAAAGTTTCATAAATATAAAAACTCTGAACTCAGGGAAGCAAAATTTAAAAAAAAATCCTTAAGGTGCCAATAACTATAGCGTTTACCCTATATGTAAATAAGCTAATACGGTTATTTCATAAAATAATTATTACTCTATATTGTTATTATTCTAAAAAATATGCGTTTATATCAGCCAAACGTTTCAAAATATTTTCGAAACTATGAAGCTTAGAAACAAAAATTTTTACAAAACTTCTTTGGAAAACTAAATAGAATAATAAATCGTTATAAAAAGTATACTATCATTATACAAAAAACATGCATACATTTCTTCTGCGCTTACGTCAATTTTCCATCAAAAACAATCGTGCTCTTCATATTTGCATATTAATTCTCCCAAAGAGTTTCAATATCTTGATAAAAGTTTAACTATGACTGCAGCCATGATTCCTTTTGAGACATTCTGTATTTTCTTTTTATCAGAAAGCAATCTATTCTGTGAATTTGTCGATTTTAAGGGATATACGCCATAAATACCCCCTGTCATAAAACGATTTATTCAAAACGATACCCCAAGTACAAAAGAATTATCTTCGAATTTTGTAAATTGAATTTTTTTCCTATCATAAAAGTCAAGCTGAGACATACACCCAAAGGCATGTTCAATTGTAATGCTAAAATTAATGTTAACATGTTTTAAATTTTCACTTGTAGGTACACATTTTTTACAGTTGTAACATAAATTCCTCAAATCTACTTAAAAACTTTATGTTTATAAAATAATCTATTATACAGAACTATGCGTCGAAACTGAAAAAATACAACAAAATTTATTGTCTAATAATTTTAACAAATTATTGTATCAATATTAATATTTTTTCATGATTTATTATAAAATATTAATTAGTCTTCATATGAAGCTTCCAAAATCGGTCCGTCGTCTATATAAGCGCACAAGGCGACATCCAAGGGCATTCGAATTTGAGGGGCGATATGGCCAGGGCTCGGGAAGCATGATCAAAATCGGTTCAGTGGTTTACGAGTTCAAATTTATATTAATTTCATATTATAATAATAATAATTTTTATTTGTTCCTATATTCGAAAGTCTTGGACACTATATATTTGAAAGCCCGATTAAAATCGGATAGTACTAATTCGATTTATATTAAATAAGAGATTGAGAAAAAAACCTATTCAATTGTAATCACAGGTTCTCTATTATAGAGAACATGTCTCTCGCCATTATTGTGATGCACACCTATTGTGTCAGGTAGCCCAGCATATAGCGCGTGCGACATAATAGACATTGTCAGACATGTAGACAGACAGAGTCAGTGGCGGGTGTGCAATGCGCATATTTTTTAAATGGTTTTATTTATTATACCTCACGTCAATATCTGAAAAAATAGCTACGTTATTTCTTAAAAAAAACACAATTTTTGAGCTTTTTAAAACAGTGAAATAATACTAAAACTTAAGTATCGGAGAAACATTTTCAGAGGACTATTCATGTCAAGAATAAAAATTAAAATAAATATTAAATTGACTTCACAAAAAGAAATCAGAAATTTTCCAAAAATCTTAAAATAATTTTGCCTTTTGTGTTATTTATTTAAAAGTAGGGATAGATTCCTGTTTATAATCTACAATTTATAAATAATTCAACTGCGGCTCTATTAAAAAAAAGTCGCGAGAGTGTAATGTACCTATCTTTAAAAGACGATATACTAATCCGGGTGAAGCCAGACCAAGCTACTAGAAGTATATACTATACACTAAAAATGAGAACAGGCAGTGCTTTATGCGTAAGCCACTGATAAACAATTCGTGATCAAAAAAATACGCACCATACAACAGGTAGATTTGTTCAATGCACATACAAAAATTTACATGTTTAGTCCCTATCAATACTATATACAGGGTGTGTCAGAAAATAGCGGTAAACTTCGAAAATAAAGAAAAATCCACACCACTATTTAAAAAAAATTTCGCAAATAGATATTGTTTCTTCAATAAATTGACCAACCAGAATGAAAAAGTTTTATTAAAATATTCGACTTTTAGGTGAATGTGGATATTATTTTGTTTGCTTTTTGTCCCGTTCTCATAAAATAACTAAACAAGGTGTTTTAAAAATAATAGTAGAAATCTTTCTGGTACACCCTGTATGCACAGGTAAATAGTAAACACGCAAGTTGGTGTGCGTGAAGGTAAGATTTCAGTTGGTAAACATTAAATTTCTTCGAAAGGTTTTAACTTGATGAATCAACTTTACCTAAAATAAAGTACTGTAGGTATATTAAAAAAATCAGTTAATCCGAAAGAATTTTAGCAAAAACTTTTAGCCACAAACTTTTAAATTAAATGTAAAAACAACAAGAAATTCAAAACCGATTCCTCGAGGAATATTATTTTTCAAATTTTATAGGACTTCACAACTAAATTTTCAAAATATTTAAATTAGTGTTGCAGCGAACACTAGGTATATTCGGGATCAAATCGAATACTGAATTGTCGACAAGGTCACAACTTGCAATCCGCATAGCGACATATTTTTTTTTATAGTTACTTATTAAAACTATGCATTCATAACAATGTCTGATACACCATTATAGAAATTAAAATATAAGCGGAGGTTCTGTCTGTCTGTCAGTTGGTTTCGCCACAACTTTTAAAGCAATAATTCGATTTCAATGAAATTTGGTACACGTATAATATGGTGTATTCAGACTCAAATGGTAAAACTTTATATACACACTTTGATCTAATCCATAAAGATTCCTATACTAGATTTCGATGGAATATTCTAAAACGAATAAAAAGTATTCTAATTATTAGTGTATTTGCCATATGGCAACATACACTATTGGCGTCGGTCGGATGGTGGGACCTAGGGGTCGGACCAAAATTTCTCGACGTTTCATAACCTCCTAAACACTTTGGCACTATTTTTAAAAATGTTTATATATATATGTATATATATATATATATATATATATATATATATATATATATATATATATATATATATATATATATATATATATATATATATATATATATATGTGTGTGTGTGTGCGCTATAACTCTCGAAAGAGTTAACTGATTTTAACGAAATTTTGCCTACATGTTGGAATCCACCACCGCAAGAACCCTATTTAAAATGGACCCAATAGGACTATTTTAAGGGTAGTTTTTAGGGGTTGAAAAATGTTTTTGGGTCCCAAAATACCGAAAAAATTCTCCGAATCATTTCAAAATTGAAATTTAACCCTCTGGTAGTAATTAAAAAGTGTCCCTAAAGTTTTAATAAAATCAGCCCGACAGAACCGGATTTACAAATTTTTTGAAAATATTAGTTTGCAGATAGTGACTGAAGGGTGTATTTAATGTGGTGTAGACCTTCGATCGACAATAATTTTGAAATTAAGAAAAAATGTAATTTTAAGGGATGTATTAAGGAGTTAAATTTTTTATTTTGCCCAAAATTCAACCTAAGTTCGCATAATAAAGCCACACGGCCTGTATTAGCAAATACACTATATTGTCGGCAGGGTTTTGGCACTGCGACCCGGGTTTTTATCTACTTATTGTTATCAACGTATGAAAAATCTTTTACATACGTTGTATTAAACATGTGAAATGATCTGACTGTTCATGTTAAACATTATAACAAAAGTAGTTTTTCTAATTTTATTTATCCCATCAAAAACATAAATGTGAAATGACAGCCAAGTTCAATATTATGATATATGATTTGGTTGTTGACTTCAACGACAAAAGAAGTGAGATCTAAATGAGTGCCAAGTTACTAAAGTTTTAGTAAGGATCCCTAATATTTTCTAGCAATAAATATAGCCTATGTTACTCAGGGTGAATGTAGCTTTCTAATGGTGAAATAATTTTTTAAATCGGCACAGTAGTTTTTGAGTTTATTCATTACAAACATACGCACACACAAAAATACAAATCTTTCCTCTTTATAATATAAGTGTAGATTATAGATGTTTGATCAATAGCATCTTGCAATGACCCTTAATGATTAATTTAATCAAGCTCAGAATTTGCTTTACTGTTATGGCTACCAGAAAAATGGCCATACACTGATAATCTCCAGAGTGATGATTTATCGAGTCAGTTTACTGTATCATTAGCAACCGAGAAGTGACTTCTATTCAGCACTGTGATCGCTTGCCACTGAATAACAACAACAACAACAACAACAAGAAACTGACAAGTATTATTATGTCTTTAGAGGAAATAACGCGCTACCCGACACTTATCTAAAGATCTATTACACACCTTCGGTTCTCATTTGTTGATGTTGACTGCGCTTCAACATGTAAGCAATATAACGTACACAATAATGGCACAGAAAATTACAGAAGCGACAGTAAGTAAGTTATCAAATTACATTTTTTATACACATGACCAAGTTCATCATGTTGATTATAGTGTTTTCTTCATACCCTGTCGAAAGTACGTACTTTCGGCTTTGATTTAGGCAGAAAGCCTAACATTTATGCACTGCTGGAATAGGGATGTTGACTATTTTTGGGAAAGTGTTTTAAATCGTGCATAAGTACCTAATATTGCCACAAATATTTATTATTTTTATTAATTAAAAACAACTCAAGTCTTTTAAAAATCATGTATTTTAAATCCCGTTTCAAATTTCGGTCCAAAACGCCTATACTAGTTGCGTGACGTCACCTGTTCATACCAAAGGAGGCTCAAAAGTTTACAGGAGCTACCATCCTATAGATGCGTATTCTGTGCTCATAAACGTTAGTAAACTGAGGTGATGAAAAGTTGTTTCGTAGTCGTTGCTATAGTTACATGTAATTTGACGTTTCCTATAAACAAATAATAATAAATTACACACTAAATATTAACCAAACAATGAAGTTTTTTGATAGCGGCTGAACATATGACGTCATGCGCTTAGAATCTAGTTAGACGCTCGACAATACATGTTTAAAGCGTCTTGCGTTAGTTCAAGCCATACTTTTCCGCACATGATCAAGTTCGCCACGTTGATAATAGTTTTTACTGTCAATTTATAGCACTTCCAAGTTCCATAATTTGCTATTGTACTTATACTTGTAGATTATAGATGCTCAACAGCGTCTGTAGTTTGCTATTGGTATTTTCCTATAGGCCTATTGCGTATCTATGAGTAGTTTCGTCGTTATGGAAGAAAATTTTATAATTTATTTTAAGAAGCGCGAAGCGCCGCACACAAAATGACTAATATTGACAGTATTTGATGCTGTCGGTATTTTGTAAGTCGCCTTTCACGATCAGTATTATTGATATTTTGGCTCCGCGTTAAATACTTTGAGGATTGCAAAAGTAACATATACTGATATTCCAAGTATTTTCCCTCATACGATCAGGAATACTGAATTTTGATGTAGTGTCAATGTTACCGATCGTGTGAGGGGCACTTTACTGAAAAAAGCAATAAAAATGTTCAGAATATCGGCAACACCAAACGATACGCCTAGGGGTAAAATACGTTTAAAGAACGTTTCTAAGTACTGTCCTGAATAAATCGAAGACAACTGAAAGTAACAAAGAGATAGAGACAGATATTAGCAGCCGCCTTATTTCATCTCAGACAATAAGAATTACTGACTGATATCGACAGAGCGTTTATAATGCAAAAAAAATATTTAGAATCATATTTCATCTCAAGCTTACTGATTCCTGATGTCAACCTTTATCTACCAACCACAGAATTTTGACAATATACGCGATGTACATGTTAAAAACGGTTGGTTTTTTGTTGGAAAATAAGCTTTTATTTCACTTTTGCATTTACCGGGTCATAATTATGACACACGGGGTCGTTTAAATCACGTTATTATACACTAGGGGACTCCGTTACTCTGCTATTTGACAGTTTACCTCCCAAAATTGTTGGCATCAAAAGCTACAAATTATTGAAAAAAAAGTCGCCAAGTATCTTATCGAAGTGTGTCCGTACCAAGTTATTTGCGATTAATTTTTAACTGACTATACTTGTTGTTAACATGTTATGTTTGCCACCATTTAGTCATTTTATAGTGTTTAATTGTCTCTAATTTTATGTACAATTTTGATTAACACATTCATTGTCATTGTGACATTAACTCAATAAAGCACGTATTATTATTATTATTTTAGTTTCTCTATTACAAATCCCCAGGTTCTAACCTGAGAACCGTAAAAAGTATAACTATTAATTGAATTTTCCATTTGTTATTAATATGAATTGGTACTAGATCCAAACAACCCTAGCTGTTGGTGATCTTAAAAAAATACTAAAATATGGGGAATACGCAGTCCAAGCAAATGATATTCGGATAACCAAAGTGAACTGAATATTGTTTTTGCGTTGTTAGATAATGAATATAAAATCGAAAGAATCGCCTGTGAAATAAAGGAGTGGTTTTCGTTTATATGAATCGAAGAACAAAAAACACTATACAATCATTCTATTTTGTATCTGCTGCATTTTACGATCCGTGTTTAGACTGTGAATTACCATCCAACAGACAGTGGCTATGCAACTCGTATAACGTGTTGCTAAAATATCAAGGTATATTCTGCCAGAGAGAATAAAGTTTTGACAAAATTAGTCTATACTTTTAAAAAATCAAAACGTCTCAGTTAAAAAGTTAAAATGCGAATATCACTGGTGTACCGAGAGTTTCGTACAATTATTAATACATGATGTATCGAATTACTTCAGTATATAGTAGTGTTGATCCAATACAATGTCACGGTGAAGGAAGGTTTGGTTGAGGATCAAGAAATAAGCTTTGTACCTTTTATATATATTGTGAAACCAATCACCATGTTTTCAGTCTTTCGACTAAATACTGATACGAACTGACAGCATTCGGTAAGTTTTTTATATATTGTAACCTGTTTATATTTATAACACTAACATCATTTATATACAAATAATTTTTAGAACTCTGAAGATGTTGTAAAGCACACCGAAACGTTAGTGAGAATGCAATTTTAACTTCAGTATTGTGTTTTATTGATCCTGTGCCACGGATTTTATCCAAACTTATCCAATTTTATACCAATGTTATGCTAGTGGCCAACGTTTCGGAAAATTTAAATTTAAATTATCATTGCACCTAACAATATTCAATTTTTTTTTAATTATACCTTATATAAATATTTTAACATTTTAATTGTGACAGTTTATATAAAAATTGAATTAATACTTTAATGTTTTCATAACATCATTTTTAAAATTGTATTAACTCATATTAATGATCATGTATATTTTTAGAAAAAATTACCACCATTTGAATAGTTTAAGGCCCTGAAGATGAAATAAATTTTTCGAAACGTTGGCCTCAACCAAACCTTCCTTCACCGTATCGAATTACATTCAAGTCTTACCCCAAATAACACAAATTAGTAATGATTTCACCGACCTCATAACTAAGCTATGTTGTTTTTTTTTCACGAAAACTGTGTACTATTATATTTTTCCTGGAAACTTTACTAGATTACCGTGAACATTTGGAAATTTTTGATCTACAATCTTAAAAAGAGACAAAAAATGTGACTGTGACTCTAGATCTAGATGCGGATACATAAGCTTTATAGTTATATGCCACATTTCAAGTCGATGTAATTCCTTAAAAAACCGACTGTGACATATATACTAGACAGAGATAGACAAACAAAATATCATCATAAGAGTTCCTTTTGTACCTTTTAAGATAAGGAGCTTAGACATAGATTGCAGTTATATATATTTGATTTTTATCGCGAACTCAAATGAATGTAAACCCGGCATTATTATTCCTTTCTTTTTCAAATTCCTTAAACATTTGATTAATTTTATTTTCTAGTTCATGCACTGTTTGGGCTGATATTGCATAGATGACAATCTTGCCCAGACTTATATGTTGAGGCATGTAATTTATAAACAGAGAGAAAAGTAATGGCCCCAGAACTGATCCTTGAGGCACACCTAGGTTATTGGAAATTCATTAGATATACTGTTGTTTATATATAATTGTGGTTATATATATTTGATTTTTATCGCGAACTCAAAGGAATGTAAACCCGGCATTATTATTTCTTTTTTTTTTGTTTGGAAACAGAGATATACGGTCACAGTCTAATCTCACAAACTTTTACTACTAATTAAATTCGGGTGAACTTAATTTCCTGACGGTCGTAAAACAAAGCGAACCGCGCGCTCTTCAGTGCAATTCGCGATTGGTTGAACAGTCTAAAAACCAGCTTCGACCCTTCAAGAATAACACATTCATTTACTGCAAAAAAGTTGGGTAAATTGCATCTACTAGCTCGTTGATAAGTTTTGTAATATAATTCACCTCAAGAAACTTCTACTTGAAACTGCGCCATATTTAAAAAATCGGTCAAGTGCGTGTTGTACACCGCGCATCAGGATTTCGCATTCTTATTAGTAAATTGCTGCCATTGAAAACTGAAAATTGTGGATTATTCAAAATAATTTTTAGCTATTTCATCAACAGCGATCGTATTACTGGGAGAGCTGTTAGACATTTTTGGGTAGGTATTTGTACAATACCTCTTTAGTAATATCCGAATACAAAAACACAGACCTGACTGAAGGGTAGCGGGACTTAACCGACGCTCAAATGTTTAAATTAGCAAAATTTGTTTCGCAATAAAAAGCCCTTGAGACATTTTGAAATTTAGTATTTAAGGCGATTTCTTAATCTTAGCCAGTTGTTTGCAAAATGTATTTTTGAAAAATTTTATAAATATTTTTGAGGCACATTGAAATTTAAACAGAATAATATTGGTAACTGAAATAGATATGTTAAAAAAAAAACAGGTCGCTTCGGTGAGTCATTCTACCTGCCAGGTGATTAAAAATTTGAGAGTCGGTTAAACCCCCCGTTTCCCTTCAGCCAGATCTGCATTTTTGCATTCGGATATTGCTAAAGAAGTATTGCACAAATTTTCACGGTGCCTCAAATAGTTACCCAAAAATGTCTAACAGCTTTCGGACTGTATCGTCTGTTGCATTAAATTGATAATAATAGCTGTGCATTTAAGTTTATCCACCAATGATAGTCCCATCGTACTCAATAAAAATGATTTTAACTGTTTCATAAACTTGGCATTTCACACACATACATAAATTACTATATTTAATGTAGTAGGTACCTCGTAAATTATTTGTCATTTTGATATACCTAAAATTAAACTCACTAAATCTGAATTACTGCTTCGCGAATTTCGATGCAGTCTCTTTTAACAAATTACAGTTCGTTTCTACAAGTTTGTACACACGTAACAAAAAAAAAACGTAATTACAGATGGAGGTCTTTTTATGATTTTATATTCATCCGAGTAGATGGTTCGGAAACAAAATGATCAAGAGCAATAAATCTCGCAATTATCTTTTACAATTTGCACCAATATAATCAGAGTTCCGATTTTCTTTAAATTTTCGCTTAGTATCCCTCCTCCTTTTGTCTTCGCATAATAATGTCCAGCCTGTCACTTGGGAAGAAGTAGATTTTTAAGTAGTGAGAAAATTTTTGAAATCGGTTCAGTAGTATTACACGTGACAAAAAAAAACAATTGCAAACTTCTATTTCACAATATTAGTACCCAATAAAAGTAAATAACTTATTTAAATTTTAAACCTTTGGGAAAAATATTGACTGCAGTATTCGATATTCAACGGCTTTTCTGTACAGCTTTAACCAAAACTAAAAAACGACATTATGCGTAGTTTGAAAGTTAAAATCCTGTACGGTGGGGGAACCCCTCACAGCAAGTGTCCTTTTGACAGAACACAAAAGCCTAAGGCGTGTTTGCAGATAATACAATATTATTATACAGCTCAAATACAGTTATTTTACATGATGTACACAAGTGTTTTTGTTTCTAAAAGAAGTATATTATGGGTACCTACTGTTCAGAGGCGTACCGTACTTATTCATTTTATTCAATACACTATTCCTATGAATTATTTAAATTCACATTACTGTTGGTAAATTAGTGTCCATAATTTTAATGAAGTTGGAATCGTAGGGAATTAGACAGTTTATGAAAAGAATTAACTTTGATTAAGTTCAACGTTTCGTTGCTAATTGCAACTTCCTCAGCAACTATATTTAAAAACAAACAACAAAATACAAAATAGTAAATATTACAATGACATAATTTTTTTAAAAACATTCTTTATAACCTATATAAAACTGTCATTGTAATATTTACTATTTTGTATTTTGTTGTTTGTTTTTAAATATAGTTGCTGAGGAAGTTGCAATTAGCAACGAAACGTTCAACTGAATCAAAGTTAATTCTTTTTGTAAACTGTACAATTCCCTACGATTCCAACTTCATTCACATTAATATTCCGTTTACATTTCTCACGACATTTTTGAAGAATTGTGGTTTTCGAAGATAAGGAAAAGACATAGAATTCTTCAGAGACTCCAAACTAAACCGTTGGTAGGCACACTCAAGAACTGATGGAATTTTAGGAGAACGCTTCAGAACTGTCAGAAATGCACGAACGTCGAATTTTGTTTTAATTCTTGCTTCGCCCCCTATTTTGATATTTCACTATGACACTGGTAACAATTCGATGGTCAATTCTCAAAATTGCCTACCATTAAACAGTAAACCAATGTAAAAACATTACAAAGTTTGTACAAATAACTTTAAAATGTAGTCACACGTCGAGATTAAACGATAGATCTGAAATAGGTTTGACACATTTTAAATTAAGAATTATGCTATTCAAAATCATAAACCTGCGTAACTAATCAGTAATTGTTAATGGAGTCGCAAAGAAATTAGGCAACCATTCGGCAGAATAATTTTGATTAACTATATAAAGCCTGTATGTTCGTTTGTCGCGGATAACCTCAAAAACTATTGCACCGATTTGGAAAATTATTTGACTACTTAAGGTAGTTGTCGTGGTTAAGGCACACCGTCAGAAAAATCTTAATTTTTGTATACTTATTAAGGACATGATAATACAATTACCCTGAAAATTTGAAGTCGATCGACCGTATATAATCCGAGATAAATTCAATTAAAAATTGGATAATTAACATTGATTGTATACGATCTCTGTAGTTCTGAACCAGTTTACTTATTTATAAAAAAAAACTAACTGTCAGAAACTTTCCAAAAACTGACAGTCTTTCAATGCATTTGTTATGAGTTTACAAAAAATAAGAAAAAATTTTTGACCGTCTAATTATTTACAAATAACGGTTTAAAGTTCAACAATTTATAGAAAAGTATACATGCATATGAATACTGTATGGGTTACGTTTCCACGGGTACAGTCTTGCGTACAAAATATGGATCACTTAGCTACAATGCTAGTATACTTTTGTGGCGCGTATAATCTACAACTTTTTGACAATATTGTACCCGACAACTACCTTAAAAAGCTTACTCCTTCTCGAGTACGATATGCTTACATATTATATTATTACACAAATACAAAAAGACTCTGAGCAGTGAGCTAAAATGTAAAGCACTAAATTGGTGTGCCTACGGATGAATAAACTATAAATTTTTCAATTAAAATAATACATAAAATCTGTTGGCTCCTAATTATTTCGCTGCTAAGCTAAAATCTACTCGGGCGAACCAGGTCGGAGCGCTAGTTTATTAATAAGCTAACGTAGAGAGATTCCGTGCTCGTGCTAATTAGTTATTCACTATTTAAATTAATACGAACCTAAAGAAATTATTTGACATTTTTTCGTCTCAATTTCTATAAGTTTTCTGGTTTATTATAAACTAAGTATGTAATAAATCAGAAAATCCTGAAATCAGAAGTAGAAAATCCGCCATAATTTTTAATGTATGAAAGATTTTAACATGCTTGCGCAGGTAACTAAGTTTAAAGACTGCCTAATATTTCCACGAATATTTCAGCTTTTCGGCATGTATTAACTTTGTCGAACTATTGGATGAAATAGAATAAAAATATGGGCTAAATCGGCATTCAATTTAATAAATTCCATATAAATACTATTATATAAAATATTGATAATGTTAAATAAAGTATTTTGTACCATAGAGCGAATTTACCAAAATATTTGTTTTGGTCACTTTATACAAATTCCAAAAGAAAAAAGAAAATCTAATAATAAATTAATAGAGCACAAAAAACACCCGGTATAGTAGTTAAATGCTAAAGAAATTTTATACCTAGAATCCCAAATGCGGTTTTTAATATGGTCACCATGTGTATATCATGTGACTATAAGACAATTTTGCATGTTGGCTGCAGCACTGAGATTTTATGACTGTCGTGTCAGATGTTTTAAAACATTTGTTAATTTTCGAATATCCGGCAAATCTTTTAGATAATTTCAAGATCAGCTGCTCTATAATATCCTATAAAAATCTGCGTAGAAACCAATTTTTCTACCGAATTTAGTCAAATTGGAATTTGCTTCATCTGGGGAATTATTATACTTATAAAGGGTTAGTTTTCTAATTTTATAATATATGCTTTTATATTAAGGTATTTTGATACCAAATTTTTGAAAACGGAATTTTTCTATAGTCAACTGGACAGAGAATATAAAAAAATCGAACATGAATAAACTTTTCCAATTTTCATTTATTTTTTGCTGATAAATCAGTAACGTAAATTAACATAGCCTACGATAGTTCGGGGTGGTATTTGAAGTCATACAGGTATTTAATTTATGATAGATAGATACTTTATTGGTGCTATTAATTAGATTTACACAAGTCATGTACAGTTTAAAATTTACAATGTAATAACAAAGAATTCGCCTATCGAATAAAGACTGTTCTTAATAAGATGATTTTTACACGTATTTTGAATTGTTTTTCCGGCAAAACTCTAACAGACTGTGGTAGAAAATTGAAAAATTTCGGGCCATGGTAGTTTATTCCTGTTTTTGAAAATCTTCGCTTAGTTATTTCAAATGCTAGTGGGTTACCTACATACAAACATAATGTACTACGATTGTCGACGACAAATGCCGGTGAAAATTATTCTACCCTCCGTGACTTCGCCGCTAGTCGATTCAAAAGATGTGTTTCTTGTTCAAGTTTTAGAACGGTTCCCTCTGGGTAATTTCGATCGAACAAAGTGAGCATTGGTGGTTGTGGTTGAAAGTATTTTACCATTTCAACCCACTAGTGGGGAATAGTACTAATTATGTCAAACTCCACTTTTCAAAATTTTGCAATATTATTTCGTTTCGAGGTCTCCTGAATCCAAAAAAAAATAATTTTTGGAAAAACTCTGTGCGTTTGTTTGTCTGTGAGCAAGATACAGGTCATAACGGATAAACGGATTGAAACCAAATTTTGGGAGGATGTTTGGTATGCAAATATGAAGAATCCTATTGTTTTTTACGAGGTTGACTCTAATTAAAAGAAATTAATTAGAATGGTTGTGATCCTTGATGAATGTTGGATAAGTTTGGATAAAATCCGTGGCGCAGGATCAATAAAACAGCAATACTGAAGTTAAAATTGCATTTTCACTAACGTTTCGGTACGCTTTTGAACTCTGAATATGGTACAAAGCGTACCGAAACGTTAGTGAAAATGCAATTTTAACTTCAGTATTGCTGTTTTATTGATCCTGCGCCACGGATTTTATCCTATTGTTTTTTCCGACAAATGGATTTATTACTAAAATTAATCCGCGCTATTAATGTTTAAAATACACATTTTTGTAGAAGAGAAAATCTTGAGAGTTACTGTCTAGACCAGGAACTAAGTACTAGAACCATAGTTTAAACAATCCGAAATTTTGACCAGCTCTCAGTTCTGACAGTCCGAGAAATTCTTTACTGTCAACAATCGCTTCAGAATTGAGATAATTAGCTTAGAAAACACTTGAGAACCTGGAGCTACTATAGAATCATAGCTCAAACAATCCGAAATTTTGATCAACACTCAGTTCTAACAGTCCTAGGAATTCTTTAGTGTTAACGAACGCTTCAGAATTGAGAGAATTAGATTAGAAAACACTTGACAACCTGGAGCTACTAGAATCATAGTTCAAACAATCCGAAATTTTGATCAACACGCAGTTCTAAGGGTCCAAAGAATTATTTAGTACCAACAAACGCTTCAGAATTGAGAGAATTAGCTTAGAAAAGGCTTGAGAAGTATAGAAAAGAAAATTCAGATTATAAAGTGAGTTTATGAGGTTCGAGAATAAGTAGCATCTATAACCATAATAAAAAATACGATACGCATCGCGATCATAAAGGGGCCGAACCCGTGGATAAAATGGGCGGTGCCGCGAGAGCGTTCTGGACCAATCGTAGCGTGGAATGCTGACTCAGTGCATTAATTTAATCGAACTTACAAGTATAATGCAATCCGGCCGGTTGCATCGCGTGCTTTACATTGTATGCAACGTATTATTATTGTGTTATTATGCGATTTGCACTTTGTTGCACTTACGTTGCATTTTCTTACTGGCAAATGGTAAATGTACGGTCTAAAAATATATTACGGCTAAAGCGGACTTTTAGGGCCCTGACTCAACCGGCCATGGCAGCGCAACTGGTTGTGCTACTGTGGGTTCTCTAGACCAAGGGTTGGCAACCTTTTTTATAACGTACTTTTGGATCATACATAACTTTATCCAGAACTAGCGGCTTGGTTCGGCTTCACCCGAATTAAGACATATTATGCTGCTTTCTCATAGAATAATATAGGAATTTGCTCGGTGTTGCTTTCTATATATTAATATTATATAGCCTTCCTCGATAAATGGACTATCCAACACAAAAATGTTTTTTCAATTCGAACCAATAGTTCCTGAGATTAGCGCGTTCAACCAACCAACCAAACAAACAAACTCTTCAGCTTTATAATATCACAATTTAAAAAACCCGGGTCGCAGTGCCAAAACCCTGCCGACAATATAGTGTATTTGCTTGTATAGGGCCGTGTGGTTTTATACTTTTATTATGTGAAATTAAGTTTGTTTTTGGGCAAAATAAAAAATTTAACCCCTGAATACACCCCTTAAAATAACATTTTTTTTCTTAATTGTAATATTATTATCAATCTAACGTCTACACCGAATTAAATACGCCCTTCAATAAATAAGTCACTATCTGCAAACTAGTGTTTTCATAAAATTTGTAATTCCGGTCCTGTCGGGCCGATTTTATTAAAATTTTGGGGACACTTTTTAATTATTACCAGAGGGTTAAATTTCAATTTTGAAACGATTCGGAGAATTTTTTCGGTATTTTGGGGCCCAAAAACATTTTTCAACCCCTAAAAACTACCCTTAAAATAGCCCGATTAGGCCCATTTTAAATAGGCTTCTTGCGGTGATGGATTTAAACACGTGGGCCGAATTTCGTTGAAATCAATTAACTCTTTCGAAAGTTATTGCGCGTACACATATATATATATATATATACGTATATAAATATATATATATATATATATATATATATATATATATATATATATATACATATACATATATATACAAACATTTTTAAAAATGGTGCCAAAGTGTTTAGGAGGTTATGAAACGTCGAGAAATTTTGGTCCGACCCCTAGGTCCCGCCATCCGACCGACGCCAATAGTGTATGTTGCCATATGGCAAATACACTAATAATACAATTAAAATGTTAAAAATACAATTTTTTGTAACCACGCTGCATTATAATCAAGTGTACCATATGTGTTAATCCTGACCATTTTTAATCTTATGCAGTTTGGCTCTAAAAAATCAGGATAGCGAAAATTTCCATACATGAATGTTTTTACATGTAAAATCCCTATTTATATGTCATAAGGTGTTCAGCACCCTGCATAGCTAATAATTGTGAGCTAGTCACGATTTTATTCATGATATTTCCTCAAACTTGAGTTTTTGTGAGTTCAATAAGGCTGCTATCCTGAACATAAAAACCGCAGCCTAGCAGCTGATACCGGGGACAATGATGGCAAAGATGTCAAACTGAAGGTGTCACTTATGCTGAGTTGCAGAAAGGATTGTCAACTAGTTTGATTTGACAATGATCTTAGATTGTGAACACACATTTTTCTCCATAATTAAGGAAAGCATTGTAGAATTTTAATTTCGATTTTTGTTCGAAAAATAATTGATCGATTGAAGTAATATTTTTTCTAAATTGTGTATACGTGTAGGTATTTAACATAGTTTTTTGCATAACTTTTACTTCGAAACGACATTTTTCTACGTATTTTTTTCAAAATTTGACTTGAAAAACGAACTTTTTCTGTGTAGATCAAGCATGGTAGCTTAGCTCTCGAAATGTAGGTACATCCACTGAATAAATATGTTGTGGTAAGAAGTAACTATTCTTTTATTTGTATTGTTCCAACCGCAGTGCTCTTAATGTTTATATAATTGGTATATCTACTTATACTGTAACCATGATGTCAACAAACAAATTTCGTTATACCAAACGAAAACCGAGGCGAAGTCAGAGTGAAAATGAATCCTTTATATTTTGAAAGTAATTAAATGATAGAAAATGTGCTCGTAAATGGCTATATATAGCAGAGACATTATTGTTATATCT
Organism: Venustoraphidia nigricollis; assembly: GCA_034508555.1. Taxonomy (NCBI): domain Eukaryota; kingdom Metazoa; phylum Arthropoda; class Insecta; order Raphidioptera; family Raphidiidae; genus Venustoraphidia; species Venustoraphidia nigricollis. Next base: position 2,311,222 of record JAVRKA010000020.1, read on the forward strand.
GTATTTGTAGAGGTATATATACTTATCTATAAATATTTAAATTAACTTCAAATTGATATTTATTGAGATTCAATAGATTAGTTTCTTGAATGGGTGTCAAAAACCTGTCTGCAAATGCCTGCTGTATTATACGAAGACCACACAAAATCTCCACAGGGACGTACAAAACGCGACGCTAAATAGATTGATTGATTATTATAGACGCTCAACAGCTTATCATCAGTGCAACGCTACCATCACTATTTTTATTTATTCAATTTCAATAAAACAATTAATAATTATAAAATTGTATAGTTATAGGTATTTATACTGTCTGTATGATTGTAAGTTGTTAAAGACATTTAATTCCATTTATATTAGATTGAACGATGTCGGCCTGGATTGAACTGGTGACCTTGTCCGTACGAAGCATACGCCTAATCCATTACTCCACAGAGTTCAACGGGTGTCTAGCTATTTTCAAGGTACCTATTGCACATAGCTGTTCTACTATTCCTGTACCATACAACGAATAAAGTAATTTCCGTTGGAAAAGATCAACTTCCGTCTGAAAATATCAGACTATCCGTTCGAATGATTTCCGTTTGAAGAGATCTGTCGCTCTTAAAGAAGATTTACTTCAAGAAATCACAATTTAACGTTTTCATTGTCATTAATTTGTCTGAAAAAAGTATTCTTGTTCAATCGCATATTTCAGCTATAAGTTTTTTTTGGGACAATACTTTTATCCTTTTAGGACGTTTACGTTAAAAATATTCGACTTATTACTATCGTAACCGCCGTGTCTACCTGTACTTCGTTTCACACTTCAGTCAGTACATTATCCCAACAAACGTAAATATATTAGGCCTATATCGATACTCAATAACTAACATATAAAAAACATTCCCATTTTGCATGTTCCCTAAAAACACAAGAACTACTGAACGGATTTGAATACGGCTTCTATCATTCGATAGTTTATTCCTTGGGAAAGGTTTTGAACTATACTTCGCCTGAGTGAAAATCGGGTTGAAATCGCGATACTGAAAACATTACATTTATATCGATTTCCAAAGTTTTTACAACAGTGAAAATACTTACAAACTATTTCGTTTCCTTGAAAAAACTGAACTTCTTAACAAAATTTAACCAGTGATAAACAGTTATATATTATACTATACAGTGATCATTTATAGAATTGGAGCTAATGACCTTGCTGCCGAAGCCCTATCGTTTATACAAAAAAAAAAAAAAAGTTTTTACATTGATTTGAGTGTAAAACAGATTCCACTATATAAAATTTGAAAAATATATCAAAAATATTTCACGAAATCCCGTTGTTTCTACGAAAGCGAGGAGATTGAGAGAGAAAATCAAAACACAGATGGTAACAGCCGAAAGGAAGAGTGAGACATGAGTAAAAGCTAAATTAAAAAGAGTAAACATTTGTTCTGAACTCAAGAGGATGTTCATTTGGATTGGACTTGCAATAATGCTATTTGTATGACTCATAAATATGAGAGGAATTTGCATAATCAATAAAAAATGTAACGACCGGATAAAATCAAAATGCATCTAACTCATCCATCTATAGATAGTATATTAAATCGCTAAAAATGCGAGCCTGTAATCCATTCGACGAGTTTCTGTTTATCATTTCACATATTTTGACTGCTCAATCAAAAGCTCTTGTTAGCCTTCTCGTCAAAACCAACATTTATGAGAGCGAATCTACAGAAAAAAAATTATGTTTACGGGCGTGAAATTGCGGGAAAAGGCTATTATATAATAAACTAGTCTGAATTCGTGATTTCGCTTCGGTGAATGACAATTTTGCCTGCAGATTCACTGGATTAAATGTCGCGGTTTTGACGGGAAGCCTTAACAGCCTTAAACAGTACGCTACTTTAAGTTTACATATCATTAAACAGATAATAATTAAACTAATTTTGCAATCTTTTCTCGAATTCCTCTATTTTTCTAGCGTGCAAGGCCTTGAGACGCAATAGTAAAAGACTATGAGTGGCCATGGTGGCAAATTTGGGACTTAGCAATACTGAACCGAAGTGGCAAAACATCTGTCCACATTGTAATTCGAATGGGTACCGTAAATCAGGATTACTTTGACAGTTTTTGGAATTACACCTTTATTAATATTACCTCATTAATTATTTACACGTAGGTATACTATTGTGTTAAATTAGAGTGAAATAATGTGTCCTGAGACATTATTATGCGTAAATAAGAAGCAGGGCTGCAAGTTATAAACGGCGGGCGAAGGGCACTCTGTCGCTTGTCGACACAGTAGCTCAGTGATTCCCGCGATCGATGCTAGCGCGCTGTAGATTCACAGCGCACTAGCATCATAATGGTTCGAAATTATAAAACAGCATACATCAGCACATATCAATCGTACAACAGAGAGGTTTTAAAGATAGTGGCTTGAAGATTTTATAGATAACTCTCTTAAAAAGCGGCTGCTGAGAAATATTAAATAAACCGGATAACACTTAATCAAAGTTTACGAAACTTAAATTGTTCATTTGTTAATAGTTTTAAGGATAATTAATAGTTCATAAAAGGTTTATAATAAGAGTTCTGTTATTATTTGTAACTTTGGCATTAAATATAGTAGTATTCTTATACACTAATATACAGATAAATTCATTGCATATACTCGTAAGATGCACGGGTTTCTTCAAGATATTTCGAAAAATACAGGTGTGTCAAAAAAGGCCCCATACACGCGGGACTGCATCGAAGCCAAATTGACTTACTTTGTTTTAATTATTATGAGTGCAGCTGATAATCCAACTTCCACACAGAATTGATAGCTGAAGAGCCATTCGGTAGGATGTAATAAAAATTAAACTAAGATTTTGTAGTAGATTATCTTTTTATTTTTACAATACTGACGCTATGGAAACGAATATAAACCTTCAAATATATCTAAATAATTTACCGCGCTGTGACGCTACTATAGACTTTGTGTTATCTACGGACTCCAAAACGGCTGGGCCTATTTTGACCATATTTTCACACAATCTTTAGATTATCCCAGCGAATAATCCTGTGAAGTTTGGTAGCGATCGGATCAACAGATTTTTTTTTCGCAATTTTGATTTTTCTTCGATTTTTGATCATTCATAATTAAAAGCGTTTAAATTCGCGCAAATTCAATACACGTCGATAATTTTATGATAATGATTCTCATCTTTTATGGCTAGGTACAGATAATTAGTGCTATCAGTGCGAAGCCGGGTCGGGCCGCTAGTTAGGAAAATTTAAGGATTTAATCAAAGTTCGTATGAAGTTCTACTTTTGAGTATGGAACCGTATACCGAATTTTACTGAGAATCAGTTCAGTCGTTTGTTAATCTTGTATAATAACGTGAATGAAGTCGCGAGGTCAGGTTAGTGGTTTATATAAAAAATATTGCAATGGGATTGGTCCTATAACAGAAACTTTAAGCATGTTAAAATCATCACCGTTGATCTTGATGAATGCAAAGCGTTGAATATTATAATGTGATTGAATATCATTCTATTATTATATTCTATTCGGTGATATTTCAATTTCAGATAACTATTTTAGGTTAATGTTATTTATAACAAGAAGTAGTTCCATATTAGTACCTACATCTCCAACAGATCGGAGATTGTATTACCTCCATCAGAATAGGATATTTCCGACTGTAATTTAACCGATTTCTTTTGGAGTCTCGAGTACTTTTTTATATGAGAATAATGGTCGATTTTTGATACGACTTTCAGCGTTAAATCTAGATTTTAGAAGGACATTCGTAAAGTTGGAATCTTTTATTTTTACTTAATTTATATAAGGTTACTAACCATCATTCGTGGCGTTTTACGCGTTCCCGGACACTTTATGACTTATCTAATGTCAATTCGATGCGCGGAAATAAAATAGCCTATCGTTGCAGTTGAAATACCAATACATCAAATACGTGTACTAAAAATCATTGAAATCAAATTGGAATTTCACAGAGTGAAAAAAAATCTGGAAATTATTAACTTGGTATCAATATCGACCAAAATGCCTAAAAAGAGTCATTCTTTTTTTTAATAACTCACAAACAAACCTCTCTACAGTTTTTGTTTATTAAGACTGGTAGTGCCTAATAGTTTGAAGTTATACTTCTTTGGCGTGATTAAAAACTAATTTTTAATATACATGCAAATCATTTTTTCAAAATGAAATTTTCAAAAGTTTAAGAGTAATAGTTACAAAAATTGGCCTCAAATATTTGAAAACACTTTACTTTTTTTTCGTTGGATGGCACTTAAAACAACTATTGCTTATAATCAAAATTTATATAGTCATCTATAGTCAGCGTTGCCAGACGTCCCGATTTTGGCGGGACGTCCCGATTTTTAAATCAAAATTAAATGTCCCGCGCGGGACAGGCTCTGTCCCGCTTTTCGGGGATAACTCGACCGTGCGTAAATAATTATTCTCTTATTGTAACACTCACTCCTCAGACTATTGTTTGAAACACCATATTTTTCTAATGAATAAAACTTTTTTGATTTCTGTTTTTTTTATTCAGAAGACGAATAAGACTCAACTATTTAACGATAGGGTAAATCTGATTTAAAATATCATATTTTTATTAAAATACATTTTCTATGGCTATTTTTGCTATTTATTGTCACGTAAACGTAATTTGAACTCAAATAAAAAGATAAATATTTAAAAACTTCTGATTATAAACGTTTTTTTACTATGTCCCGCTTTCGACGAAAGAATCCCGCTTTTTTCACTCAAAAAGTTCCAAAATCCCGACTTGGCAAAAAAAATCTGGCAACACTGTCTATAGTATATTATATAGTTTCCAGATGGCAGAAAATGCACTGATTTCGTCCATCTGTCATTTCAGTCTGGGGCTCTTATGATCAACTTCATACTGTCGAATTTTCGTTAGTTATGCGCGCGCAATTCCGTTGCTCTCAACGCGCCAAAAGGAGTATAACTTCAAAAATATCTTTTTATATTGCTTTGATAAACCTGCCGATTTGAGTTTCAATTTTAAACTCTTATACAAGACAGTTTTATGTTTGCTATTGTGCTTTATGGCATCTCTTATATTTATTTGTACCGACATCGCTCGAAAACAGTTGGACCGATTTTGAATAATCTACCGATATCCAAACTTAATGTAAATAATTCAATAATAAATCTCAGGTATTTGGATTAATAATACAAAACAATCGTTTTATTGTTAATCTTGCTACGTTTCGACTACTTTATTTAGTCTTCGTCAGGCTCATGACTAATAAATGAAATAATCAATCAAATGATTTATGTTTAAAATTTATAATATTGAACACACATTGTATTTAAAATTAATTAAATAATGTTCAAAAACATTGGTAAAGTTTCAAATTTAGTTATTTTTACATGAATAATAAAAATTAATAACAGAAAATTTATTATTCACGTAAAAATAACTAAATTTGAAACTTTACCAATCTTTCTGAACATTATTTAATTAATTTTAAATACAATGTGTGTTCAATATTATAAATTTTAAACATGAATCATTTGATTGATTATTTCATTTATTAGTTATGAGCCTGACGAAGACTAAATAAAGTAGTCGAAACGTAGCTAGATTAACAATAACACGACTGTTTTGTATTATTAATCCAAATACCTGAGATTTATTATTGAATTATAGTAATAATTTTGGATGCGATATAATGTCTAATTTAATGTAAATACTTATAACAAAGCTACTTTTTATTCGGCTACGATCGGGTTAAGATAAGGTTTCTATCAAAATCGAAATTAAAGCTATTGGAGGCACTGGAAAGTTATTGAAGAAATAATATGCACAAATTCAGTCAGTGGCTTGTAAGATGTCAGGGATAATTTAACGGTATTTATGTGTCATCGTTATAATAACAGGTAAGAAAAATTTCACTCAAAACTGGTAGGTACCACGCAAGCGAAGTCACAGGTAAAAGCTATATCCTATGCATATATATTATAGGTATAATTTATCAATAATATACTGTACCGCCCAAAAGTTCAGAGATATGGCAAAATTTTATAATTTTCCGAGAATTAAGTCAAAACCAGATTGTTTTCTTTTTTGCAAATTTTCGAGATATATATTTTTTCATAATAATGAATACCTAGCTATGAAACAGATATACCGAACCAACATAAACACGATCTGTCAGCAAAAAATACATGATACTGCGTGCACGTTTAGTAGTCAATTTCAATTGAACAAGCAATAATTTCAATGTTTTATCTGTTTTCATGTTTCCAGAAAGATAAATATGACATTAATTTACTTTAAATCGATATATTTATCGTTTCAGAAATTACAGCACATATATCACCAAAACAAAAATAACCTTGCAGATTACAATAATTTAGTATTATGCGTTATTGGTGATGCATACAGTTTTTATTTCTTATCCATCATGCAAGAAAAATATACTTACAGTAAAATGTTTTATAAACAAATTTAATCAAGTTGTTCGGAACGGAACAAAGCAGAGCTGGGAATAAACGGTCTATAAATTAATGTAAAAAAATAAAAAACTAAAAAAAGCTACCGACTCTTCGAGAAATGTTTTAAAATTTACCTGTTTTTTTATTTGAACACATTTAATATTTCTGGTTTAATAGTTGATAATTTTTTGAAATCGAAATTTAAATTATATATTGGACTTTGTAGCAGTGGCGTAATTATATCGTTTGAAACCCGTGGTAAATTCATCGGATGGGGCCCTTCCTCAATACAAAAAAGATCGACCAGCGATATATTTGTTTCTTACAAATGCGTTCAAATCTTGATACATTTTTTTATATAATTTGTGTACTTTAGTAGGTAACTTAAATCAACTGAATACAAAACTAAAAAATTTTAATCAATGTTGTAATAATAAATGCTAGGATTACCCTGTGCTCACGACCCTCTTGGGTCGGGGGTCCGTGGCATTTTGCCCGTCCTGCCACCCTATTGTTACGCCACTGCTTTGTAGTTGAAAGGAGGATGGGGAAATAGGCTCTCCCAAAAGCTCTTTGGAACGTCGTAATATTTAGTATGGAAACATCCAGATAGTGCCAAAATTTTAATTTGGCCGGTTGTGGTCAACAAAATAATAAAATTGGAGGATCTGCATGTCTATTGTCTTTGTTTGTTTTTAAAGAATACAAAAGATCGGGGTCACACGGCTGTTTTGGAATTAGTAAATTTTAATTTTCGCACATATAAAAATCATGGACAAAAACTGTTTCTATCTTATACAATTTTATGTACAAAGTACCTAACCACTTTCCTTTTAAATAATTTAAATGAATATATTTTAACACTAGATACCTTTATAGTTTTTAGATCTTTTGATAGCATAATTAAATTATAGTTATATAATCATAATGCAAAATTTAAACATCAATGTTACAACATTGTGTAAAAATGCTTTGACATATCGTTTAGTATTTAAAACACATTGATAGATTTTTTTTCAAATTGAATATATCCTTGATATTTTTTCTTCCGTACTTATTTACCAAATAATTTTGCAAGTTTTTACACTATGCGCGAGTAAAGAAACATATTTTATAAGTAAAAGAGATCCGCGAGAACGGAAAGTATGATAGCGTTAAAATAAAACTGCAAAAAACCTTAGAATAATAATGTATTATAATATAGTGTTGTCAAATAGATTGGTACCACCTCTCCTGGTGTGTACGTTGTTAAAATTATAAGATATACAGATAGATTATAGACACTCGACAACAAAATTCCTATCTAAGCGTCTTTTAAATACGATAAATTTACCATTATAATTTCCCATTTAAAAGGATTATGTAGGTATAAATTATATTTAAAATTTTCTAATCTGAATATTAATTATGTAGAAACGTAGATTTCAATTGCTACCCCAATTATGATAGGTACGTTTCTGATATTCTTATAGACATTTTAGACTGTAAGGCAAACCTTTGAAAATAGAAATATTTAAGTTTATATTTTTCAGTTTTTTTGTCTTAAAAAACATATGGATTTATAAAAATATAATTAACTGATATTAGGTGTAGATATACTTATAAAACTTGCATAACCAATAGATCCTTACAATCTGTGTTGTCGTGCGTCTATGTAATCTACAAATGTTTAATGGCTAAAATAATTAATACACCCACTAGGCATATATTAGGTCGTATAATTACAAGATTAGGTGCAGTTTAGTTTATGTTATATCTATAATATAGAGATATTTCTAGGTGAACTGAACGCTAGTTGGGGTCTAAATTTTTTTAGTAACGATAATTTTAGTAAAAACAATCGCTTATATATTTATATAGGAAGCAGTACGTCGCCAAACAGAACCTTAAAGATACTTGAAAAGTCATCGTTGACAAATTTTAAAATTATGATTACACCTAATTAAAAGTAACACTAAAATAAAACATAAATATAACTAATTACCTATTGAAATCTAACACAAACAAAAAGTAATTTAAAAATAAAAATTGACTTACCACTGGACTCTCATCCCCCATATCGCTTTCGCGTTCATGGGGATCCATTTCCATAGCGTATGTGGGCAAAGGCTCTCTGTTTTTGACGCGAATTTTGATAGTCTTAATTAAGCGAGAATGCCTTTCGAGCACCCCCACTAAACAAAATAACGAAAAAAAAAATAAAACACAAAATCAGTTCAAAACACCAAAAACTCAACCTCACTTTGTATTGCAATTTTAAGTTTATCACCAAAATCACTGTTCAAAAAAGTACAACAAAAAAACTAAACAAAAATATTAATTATTTGATTTGTATCGCACTTATTCGTCATAATAATTTGGACACGGTTTCGATTTAATTGAATTAATAAAATCACTCGATCAGACAAGATGTTAACGCGGCAACAGTGAACTCGTCTCTCTGATCACATTAACAGTTTACAACAAGCCGGAGTGTATTCATCCCCACCTATTTACTATAAACCAATAACAACGTTGGGCGTTACGTCACATACCTTCCAAGGGTGTTACGATCTGTACTCAACGTTTTTATTGCCGACAATTTTCTGTACCAATCCACAACGTGTGAACGCAAAATATTCGATATAGTTAAGTAAATAATAAATGATACGATTTGAAAATGGCAATTAGTATTGCATTTATCTAAATATATTACCGCCAGGGGCGTAGCTACCGCCGTATCTGCCGTATCAATTATACGGGGCCCCCGCGCCACGGGGGCCCCCAACGTGCGTAAGCAAAAATTAATAAAAACTTCCCAATTTTTTTTTTATTTCAGAAATGACAAAAGTCAAAAAAGCAATTTCTTTTTTTCCCGCGTAAAGCGTGCGTTCAAAAGTTGGCAACACCCTACATCGGTTATCGCGGGCTGTGGGATTTCCCCGTTTAAGTCATTTACTTCAACGGGGGAAGGGCCCCCAAACTAATTTTTATACGGGGCCCCGGCAAGGCACGCTACGCTTCTGATTACCGCTTTATTTTATCACATTAACTTGTAAGTTTTTATTTTTATAACGCTAGAAAGTTGTGATTTTAGTAGTTCCCAGCCTGGAGAAGTTTGCGTACCACTTAAATTAAATTAGTACTGACCCCCCACCCCGCTATATCCAGTCGTAATCAAATTCAATGGGGGTAGTAAAATCATTCTTTAAGGGTATTCACCAGTGTAACGACCGATTATCGAGCGGTTTTTCAGAAATTTATTGTGGGAGAACTACTAAAGTTTTTTCAACAGTTTTTACGCCATTTTGTTCGTGTATTATCTAGTATTCTACATAAATTTTGTTGAAAGTGTAATCAAATTGATGTGCCTCTGATAAAGGCTGAAACGTGACTTCCACAAAATGATACTGCCAAACGGTGTGCAAGATGCAATACGCATCGGTTGTTTGAAACGAAAAATGAAAATATCTCGTTATTCGTAATTCATTTGCCGAGGCACTGACGTAGGGGTTTTGCAAAATTTTGAAAACTAACAAAATGGCGGACCTTGAAAAAAATCCGTTTTTTACGTATTTTTCTCTGACATTTATAAAATTGTGACATACGTTAGTTATGTTACAAAACATAAGCCATGAATTTAACATTCACGACCTTGGCAATACTAGAGTTACCAAAAATTAATAAAATCCTTTTCGTAATTTTTGTGCTACACTCTATAAAATAGTGGCTTTTGTCATCATTTCCAAATTCCAGTATTTTCAACATTTTTAGGGCTTACGCTTATTAATTTCTTACGACTAAATTGACATTTCACTTGAGTAGCAAAATTCAATGAATTGTATAGAAATTATACATGTAAATTGTTATAAGTTTAAGTATCCTCTATAAGCAGCGTTGCCAGATTTTTTTTTTCCAAGTCGGGATTTTGGAATTTTTTGAGTGAAAAAAGCGGGATTCTTTCGTCGAAAGCGGGACATAATAAAAAAACGTATACAATCAGAAGTTTTTAAATATTTATAGTTTTATTTGAGTTCAAATTACGTTTACGTGACAATAGATAGCAAAAATAGCCATAGAAAATGTACGAGTATTTTAATAAAAATACGATATTTTAAATCAGATTTACTTTATCGCTAAAATTAAAAAGTTGTCTTATTCGTCTTCTGAATAAAAAAAAAAAAAAAAAAACAGAAATCAAAATCAAAAAAGTTTTATTCATTAGAAAAATATGGCGTTTCAAACAATAGTCTGAGGAGTGAGTGTTACAAATTGTTACAATAAGAGAATAATTATTTATAAGAATTTCTTATTCATATTTATGTGAAGATTTAACTTCTTTTAAAGTTTCCTTTTTCTCTTTAATAAAGATGAAGAACTCTTCACAAGATAGCTGTAGTCCACACTTGTCTGTGCCCCCCGCCCGCGCTTCCTCAGCACGCTGCACGCACGGTCGAATTGTCCCCGAAAAGCGGGACTGAGCCTGTCCCGCGCGGGACATTTAATTTTGATTTAAACATCGGGACGTCCCGTCAAAATCGGGACGCCTGGCAATGCTGTCTATAAGTGACCGCAGCTACATGTGCGTGACAGTGTCGTGATTAAGGTCTCACGCTTTGTTATATAGACAGGTACTGTTTGCAAATTCGCAGGCTCGATCCCAGCTGAAGTATATGAAATAATATTGAAATAATTGAAATTTACTTTACTTATTAGGTACCTATTAAAAATAATAAGTTGAGAAAAAAATGCTTTATCGCCTGAAATCGGTCATTTTGAAATCGATTTACGCATGGAAAGTAGCTATTTTACAGTTATACTTTTCAATTCGGGTAGATTTTAGTAATAAATGAGTTACTTATAATAAATTAATAAATATTTTGCAGGTAAAACAAATCCCAGTTTACCACTTTGTTTTATTAGACTGTAGTAACAGTTTATATTGTATATAGTATTATATACATATAGTAATATATTATATACAGTATATATAGTAACATATTATATATATGTATGGTCAATATGTTAAAATAAGTATAACAACGCTATCAAATTTCTCTCTCACTTTAACTTATATACATAACGTAATTTGTTACAAAGTGACAAAAAATTAACAGAATCTACTGTCAGCGTTGCCAGATTTTTTTTTTGCCAAGTCGGGATTTTGGAACTTTTTGAGTGCAAAAAGCGGGATTCTTTCGTCGAAAGCGGGACATAGTAAAAAAACGTATATAATCAGAAGTTTTTAAATATTTATCTTTTTACTTGAGTTCAAATTACGTTTGCGTGACAATAGATAGCAAAAATAGCCATAAAAAATGTATTTTAATAAAAATATGATATTTTAAATCAGATTTACTCTATCGTTAAATAGTTGAGTCTTATTCGTCTTCTAAATAAAAAAAACAGAAATCAAAATCAAAAAAGTTTTATTCATTAGAAAAATATGACGTTTCAAACAATAGTCTGAGGAGTGAGTGCTACAAATTGCAACTTACAATAAGAGAATAATTATTTACGCACGCGGTCGAGTTATCCCCAAAAAGCGGGACTGAGCCTGTCCCGCGCGGGACATTTAATTTTGATTTAAAAATCGAGACGTCCCGCCAAAATCGGGACATCTGGCAACACTGTCTACTGTAAATGCTTATATTGACCATAAATTTATAATATTTAGATTAAATAATCTCCTGATAATGGTAGCATTAACGAAACGTACGTCGAGAAGTAATTGTTGAGAGATTTGGAATTTCGTGGTTACTTTTTAATATTCAGTGACTTTACACAAAAAATTCCACGACTCTCCAAGAAATTTATAGATAAGGTAAGTCTAGTCTCCTTAATGAATCGATCGTGTTCCTAAATAGCCATTGCAGCAAGGGAGAGACAGAGAGATTGTAGATTATAGACGCTTAAGGCTGTTGGAACGCTCTGAATTTTGTTTGTGCTGAGACCCAGCGGTAAGGGGCGAGGTAGGCAAAAGACATATTGTGGGTGTGACCTTCTTTAGCTCTGTCTTGCTCTAATCATCCGCACGTTTCAATTTTTGGCTGGTGCCAACTACGAGGCTAAAAAATTGTTTTGCAAGGGTGCCGCTGTCAACTGATTACTCTAATTTTTGGAAATATTTTGAAGATTTAAAAAACTTTTCCGAAAAAGGAAGAGTCACTTTAGGTTTGTGATGGAACAGTTTTGTGAAATAAATACGAATAAGGTTATAGTGTGACATTGAAAACGTGTGTTTTTTTAGCACAATTAATGCCAATTTTTTTCTAGTACATCGTACATAAATTACAAAAGTAGTCCATTAGAGACCTAGATGTGTCCTTTATCTTCCTTATAGAGAAAGAATCTTTGCAAAATGTTGACGAATAAGTCTACAATCAGTTGACAGCCGAAGCTCTATTTTTGGCTTAAATTCAGAGCGTTCCGACAGCCTTAATAGCTGAGCCTTGAAGCAAAAGGGATAGTACACCGAGCTTTTTTTCTTTTTAGTTACCATCTACAATTTTTCCAATCCTTAAAACGTATACCACTTCAGGCTCTAGCCTCATTTAACCCATTTGTAAATTCACTCGTATAGACACTAGCATAGGTATATCAGATATTTTTACCTATATGATTTATTGGCATACTGATGTATATTGGAAATAGTCATATTTATTTTAGGTGAAATATTCTCTTTGTAAAATAATATTATTGCTATATCTAACTATTACCTGGAAATACAAGTTATAATGTAAACAGATTTGACCGCTGATAATTATTTTATGTTCGATATTTTTTATTAATATTTATTTTAACAGCCCAACCTCGTCCTGTTTGTTTAATCTCGTTAGTTTATTGGTCGACGTTTCCTTTACAGAAGAAACGGTGTTTTGATATCTTAATATTAATAGGTACCTAAATCCGTGACAAAACCACAAAATGGAAAACATTTTGTCTAAATATTTCACGTACTTATCCGTTTTGTATTATAGCACCTAATTTAAGGTCGCAATCAACATAAGCAGAATTATTTTCTTCTAACTAGGCTTTCCCGCACCTGTCCGGGATTATATAACTTTTTTGATGACAGACTGTTCATAGTAAATATAATTAAAAATTTAAATCGTTGTCAAAGCAAAAATTTTACAACGGCAAATACAGGCATGAAAAGCAACCTGTTTTATAGGAGGCTTTTTAATCTGATAAATTACAAAAAAAAATCAGAATATTGTATTGTGATCAAAACTACATATCTAGATACTACTGAAAAGTTTCATGTTAATTGGACATTTGAAAGAGGGTGGAAAATCGAGTTGTAAAGTTTTTTTACACGCATGCATACAACATACTAGTCAAGCATATTAAGGCGTTTTAAAAAACATTGTAAATCTCCTCTCTCACTTCATGTTTTTTACATATATAGTCGAGGTGGCGATTGCCAGCCGGGCCCCAGCCTGGCCCCACACGGAGCACTACGTTCCGTAGTGCGAGTGCGTTACTTTGTCTATGACTTAACACCAACCAATTTCTATCTTAAAGAAGTCCTAAGATGTGTTTAAGAGGCGAATTGATTTGTCCAGATCCATAGGAAAAGTTAATTTTTTATACCCTAAGCACAAAGTTAAGTAGTTTCGGAATTTGCTTTCTACGTAACGTATTTTCAAAGTTCTCTGCGTTTTCGGCACGGGTTAAACTATAAATTGTGCTGAAATTTTAAGCTAATCATTTTTCAATATATAGAACCATTTCAGGGGGTAGCAACTCAAAAAATTTGAAAAAAAATTGGCTTTTACAAATAAAGGCCAGTCGAATATTAGACTGGTCCTTATTTTGACAATTTGGAAATTGTCACATGCTAACCTTTAAAATGGTTCTTTACATATAAAAAATGATTCTCTGAAAATTTCAGCTCGAATGATTAAAATTAACCCGTGCCGAAAACGCTATAACGATTATAGGTTTGCGGGGCTTACCGCAAGCCAGGCGGTAGGTAAGATAGGAGGCCCATGCAGGCTAGGTCCCAGCTCTTGCGACATAAATGTAAACTAGATCAGATAGTTCGTTCATACATTAGAGAGAAATGAAATAGAAAAATATCCCATCTATCATTATCCAGTCTCGGGCCCCAGACTTGTGGGGAGCCACCCGGGCACTTCCGGCCCAGCCCGACCCTGACAACATATCTACAGAAACCAGCCAATAATATAGTCTAAGTAGAGTTGCTGCGCGAAGGGACCCTTTTTTTATTTGAATACAAATAACTGGTGTATTATGAAGTAATTCAATTCTTGGAACTAAATACGTGACTTCGGCGTTACACTTGTTTCTTAAATAATAATAATAATATATAAGATTTCCAATCATTAATTTAAACACTCAATATTATAACTGACGAGGAGAGAAATAATTAAAACAGTGTTAGTTCGTATTTGTTGTCTCATGTTTTAACTGGTCTGAAGAGCACCATAGCATAAGAATAATATTAATGCATCACACTTAAACTAAATGCATTCAGAAACAATTCATATAACAGAAACGGATTTAGTTTTTGAATCTAAGCTTCTGATGGCGAATTCGTGAGGCCATGAAACGAAAAAGCGACATGATTGAGATAGACAGGTGATGAGTAAGAAAGAGATACAATAGATCTGACTGACGCACTATTTATGAGCTACACAACGCGTTTGATTCAGGTTTGAGTACATAATGGAGTAAAAAAGTTGCATTTCTAACGTATGATGTACATGCTAGATTTTATCCAAGGATTCGTTCGTGTGAATATCGATATTGATGGAGACTTAAGTGTAACCGACCAAAAGGACCATCAAAAAAATTCACATTTTCTGATGATCTGCAGTCATTCCCCTTAAAGTTAAGATGACTGTTCACCGGCTAATCCATATGCCCCCTTATTCACCCGCATAGTTCTATCTTAAGAGCATTTGAATGTGTGCTACATGAAAAACAGTTCCCAAAATCTCTAATTTGTATGAAAAACCTTATTCATCATTTGATGGTAATGCTTTCAAATTAAACTAGAGGCATGTATCATTCTTCCCATGTCAGTTTGAACTAAATTTTTATATATTATTTGATCTAAATAAATGATTTAAATCAGGTAAATATGACAAAAATAGCATACGTTTAACACATATACAGAATAAAATATATTATAAAAAAATTTCTGAACAAGCTAAGTTTCTCAGTACTAAAGACATTTATAATGAAAAAACTTTAAAATGTTAATTTGACTTCCCGCTAAGTATTTGAATGTCGTGCTATAAAGGAAATATTAACAAACATTACGTTATTTGATACAATTTTTAGGACAAAAAATGTATTTTTTTGAAATTTTTAAGCACAAGCTTAGTACTTAAATCACAGCTATAATAAAAATAGTAGTAAAATACCATTTACGACCACGGAGTTTTGAAAGTCGGGAGCATATTTCATATTCTGAGTGAATATCACCTTAACTATTCATCAAAGGAACCGTCCCGCTAAAATAAAACTCACGCTTTTGATAATCCAGTCATTTCTTCTTGGCTAAAATAGTGACGTAATCTGATTCGAGCATTACAGCCAACAGGGTAATACGAACAAGAACCAATGAATGACATGCGATCTAGGATTTCGGAACATATAACTTTTGCAATGTTTGGTTACAAATTACAGTGTGAGTTCTCCGATGACGCTAAAAAATGGCTGGTTATTCAATATGTCATTAATGATAATAGATTACGAAAGGTATTAATTTTTAAAATGCCAGCCCTGTAATTTATAGTATTTCATTTCTCATATTTCAATTGTTTGTTTAGTATTGAGATCTCCCATAATGCACTAACAAATGACTATCGATGTCCACGTTTACACCGGTCGTAAATTTTGTTCCTAAATCTACACCTTTCTGTTTTCAATTTTAATGTTCGAATGTTTGCATACAAAGCTCGCATACTAGCCAAAAAATTCATACTTCGCATGCGTAGGTTTCGTATTTTAAATAAAGGATGTTTTGTGTTATAGTGGCTTGTACTCTATTACTGTACTGTCATTCGGTTTACAAGAGTAAGACCGAGAAGAAACGAAGAAAAACACATTGTTTTCTTCGTTTCTTCTTGACTGCCGCACTGATGATGGTCTTATCTTATGTATCATTACAAGCATATATTTTTACATATGAAGGAAATTGGGAATAATCGCAAGGCTGCTATTCGAATGAATATAATAGAATAATTTTTTCTACCTATCATTATTATGTTTTGTTATGTAGGTATATGTATTACACCAAAAACATTGTCAAAAAATGGGGATAGCTAAATTTAAAAAATGGAGATCTAAGTAAGTGCCAAATTTTCATGTTTTATCTATATATAAATAAACTTGGCATCCACTTAGATTTCAATAATTTTTTGTACTGAACTCGGCTCCTTTTTCATATTTATGTTTTTGGTGGGATACTTCTAGTAGACTTACATTCTACTTAAATATTATAGTTATATATTATAAGCAGGCTCCTCTTTTCCACTGGACACTCTGGCAGTGGTGGATTTACCACTTGGCTGAGTAGGCTTGAGCCTAGGGCGGCAGATTTTAAGGACGACAAATTTGGAGACCAAATTTTTTTAGCCGTTTTACAGAAATCAAAAAGATTGTAAGTAAGTCGGACAAGATTGAGCGTTGATTAACTCAAAAATATATCCAAAAACTATTTTCTGTGAAATTTCAATCAAATTGTTGGATTGTAAAAACAATCTAGGAACTGACAATCGTAGAGGTAAGGGCGGCAAAAATTTAACAGCATATACTTGGAAAATGTGTAAATCCACCACTGCACTCTGGGCAAGTACCCGGGGCCCAGCGATTGATGGGGCCCTCTAGTTCCTATCAGATCAGCATGCGATAACCGATACTGCCGACAAATATATCGATATATTTTTAATAATGTTTGTTAATTATTAATTTGTTTAATAATTATACTCTTTTTTTAAGAAAAAATAGTCCTCTGTAATAGTTATAGGGGCCCCATTATCCTAAAGTACCCAGCGTCTCCAATAGGTTAAAGACGGTCCTGATTATAAGCACCAAGTTTCACACTTCATCTACAACATTACCACACCAATAATTTTGTCTTCAATTATGACTGTCCTCGACATAGAATTGGCTATTTTCTCATCGTTTCCTTCCCAATTTCATGCCAAATTTCAAGTTTATAAGTCAATCAGAAATGGTCAAGATTGCTGATGAGTAAGTCAGTCAGAGACTGTTAAAAGCAGCGCTATCGGACATCAATATCTTGGGAACTATCTGAGATTTTGTTAAATAAAATTTGGGATTCTTGGTAATTGGGGAGCCTTACTTAAACTACAAGTGTGCACGTCTAAAAGATTTTATAAAAGCATCAAAAGTAGCTCGAACTGATGGAGTAAGTGAAGACAAACATTAGGAGCTAATATTTGTCAGTAACTATTGAACTAGTCTAAGAAGAACATGAATTTTAATTTGAATTCGAATCGACCCTCCTAATGTAATACTTTTTGGCTTCCGGGCTTGTATACCGTGGTTCATTGGTATTTTTACCTGACATTTCGCCTACAACTGCGGTAGACATTATCAAAGGGCGAGGTGGTAGCGGGCGAAGTGTTCTACTAGGCTGGTCCTAGTATTGCGTTAGCGGAACTACTATAGAAGCAGAAGAAATATTTTTATTTGTAGGATACTGCTCAATTATTAATGATAATTAATTAATGTATAAGCTTCTGAATTGTAATTCTTTTATTTAGTTCAGCATTGTCCTGCAAAAGCTGCAGTGTAAACTGGATCTTTCATCTGATTTTATTCAGTGATCTTTGATTGTTGAAGCACTGCATGGTTGCATGGCGCGGTGCATCAGCCAGCAATCATTTAACGCATCCCAAGTGAATACAGACACACACAAAGCACAATATGAATTCTTTTATATTACAGTACAGGTACAACATATATAATGTTAATATTGATATACTAGACGATTCAAGTTCCATGGAAAGTAATCTTCAATATTGACTCAATCCATTTAAATGCTTATTTGTCTTCTCCACACACAGGCATGCGCACTCACACAAACGTTGAAATGTGCACCTACCTCTATATACCGGGTGAACATTAGAATTTGACTATATAATCAATATACAAATAATTAATTAATCAAATCATACAACTTTCTAATTTGTAAATTCAAAAATTTGGATGCGCACTGAAGTCGTTGAGAAATAGTGAGAAGCTGATGGAGAGTTCGCAACTCTGCTAGGGATAGCAATGCTGGATCCAGCATCTGGCGTTGAATCCAGCGTTGCGGATCCGCAATCAGCTAAAAACAAGTAATTAAATGGGTCTGAGAAGGATTATAAGACATTGAAGGAAGAAATGGCACTTTATGAAAGTGAGGGAGTAAGAGGTGAAAATCTAACTTTAATCTATGATTATTAGATGACTCTCAAACCAACCAGCGTAGAGACAGAATCCTTCCGCAGGCGGATATATTTGTAGTTCTTTAAGAAGTAGGCTGGGAGATAACACCATCAATTATATTTCTTTTTTGAGAAGTAAAAAAAAACTATTTTGTTTTTAATAAAAGTTAACTAAACATTTTATAAGCGGGAAATGCAATTTTATTTCTAAAATTATTGGGACTCAATAGGTAAATGAATAACTAATTCAGATATCTAAAATATCAATGTAGGTGATTTATGATTGTATTGTGATAATTAATAATTAATACTGTCTTGTAACTATTGCTTACTATTAGAGTACTTTTCTAGAGTTAAAAAAAAATGTTTCATTTATTTAAAAAATCGATTAATAGTGGATCCGCGCTCGACTTAAAATGCCGCTGGATGCAACCCCTGGTCTCTACAGTCTCTAAACATGAGTGATTGTGGCTTTACATTCTTATTTTTTAGGGTTCCGTACCTCAAAAGGAAAAAAACGGAACCCTTACAGGATCAGTCGTATGTCTGTCCGTCCTTCTGTCACAGCCAATATGCTCCGAAACTACTGGGCCGATTGAGTTGAAATTTGGTACCTACACATATGTAAGTCGGTGACCCAAAGACGGACGTGTAACGTAAGTCAATGTATTTTGAACATGGGGGTCATTTTTCGAGGGCAAATTAAGAAATTAAAAAGAAAGTTTTGCAAATTGTACCGTATGACATATCAAATGAAAGGACTTGTAGTAAGGGTCTCAAATGTATTTTTTTTATAATTTTAAAATAAATAGTTATATAGTTATTTAAGGAAATAGATGAAAATTGACCATTACCTCCCCCCCCCCTTATCTCCGAAACTACAGAGCCTAAAATTTTGAAAAAAAATGGAGAATGTCGGGTCTCACCCATAGCTTACAGAAAAACCTAAACGAAAATCTTAGGTCTTAAAGTACTCACGGAAAACGGAATAGTACGGAACCCTTTTCTCAGGAGTTCGACTCGCACTTGACCAGTTTTTATTTTTTATTTTCTACTTGTCGCTACCCGCGGCTCTGCACGCGATTGAGATGTGAAACATGACAGCGACCACAGTAGTGGAGTCTTCGGCTCTTACGTATTACATACTGTCTTACCTCGTGAAAGTGCTCCCCATTCGGTAGCAACAACAGTAATGAAGACTTCGGCTCCAGCGTATTGAGATATTGCCTCGCAAGACTGCCCTACTGGGCAGCAACAGCTATAGTGGAGCCTTCGGCTTCACCGTATTACAGTTTTCCCTCTCGGGGCTGCGCCCCTCTCGGTAAGACCTAAGAAGCATAAAAAATATGTTACACATCACTGGTGACTACTGTAAGACTCGCTCATTTTTTGTAATATACATGATAGACAATTTCACAACGACAGTAGATAGACTGCTCCCAAATGTATAAAAACTGTAATTATATGATCAAAGAACCAAAGGTTCTGGCAGAACACAATAGATTAACTTTACTGTGGGTGCCGGGACCTTCAGGAATCAAAGGCAATGAAGAAGCTGAAGAGTTGGCGAGAAAAAGATCGTCAACTCCATATATTGGCCCAGAACCTACCCTGGGAGTGTCTAAAATCACAGTACGGGGTCAAATAAGAGAATGGGTCATAAATCAGCATAAAACACATTGGAATCAAATTTCCACGCAGCAACATGGGAAATCTTTTATCCGAGGACCATCCAGAAAAAGGACTGAAGAATTACTACAACTTAGTAGGAACAAACTTCGACTGGTGGTTAGTCTCCTAACAGGACATTGTGCCCTGAAAGGACATCTCTAAAAAATCGAACTGTTTAATGGGGACTTAAAGTGCAGACAGTGCAATAAGGAAACGGAAACAGTGTACCATATTCGCAGAAGACAGATAATCTATGGATAATCAACAATGGGTTCAGAAGACTATCAACCATCCAGTCCACGGACTGTGCAAGTTAGTACAAAGAACGGGGATACTGGACCGGGTGATATAAAGAAATTGGGAGATAGCACAATAAGCCCTAGAGGCTGTAGTGCTCTCGGCGATAGACTGGCTAATAAAATATGATAACAATCTAAGGTCATTGTCAAAGCAAATTTTTGACAGCATAGAGATTACGACAGCTTGTATAAAATGCCAGTGCAGGTTGAAGAACACAGACGTAATGCTATAATATGTGTACAAGTATTATAGTGGATATATTATATTATGATACATCGTTTTCAGGTCTCGTTAATGATGTTTTTCTGCCATCAGACATTACGCATATAGGTGTACAAGATACATACATGTTAATTATAAATACCACAATTAATACAGATGGTATAATTTAATTAAAGAACTCATATAAAGGATTGTACAAACGTCTTTGTGAAAACAAATATCACTTAGGTGAACGTTATATGGTATATCAACAATAACTGACAATGCGAACGTTTATTTAATAAAACCCAATGAATTTCGAAATTAACAGACGAACGAAAAAACAATTATCGTTTACAGAGGCATCACTGTAAACGATAATTATTTTTCTTTCGTCTGTTAATTTCGAAATTCATGGTAAGCGACACAATTCAGACTTTCCCATATTAGGCGCACCATATTTTGTGGCTTCAGAATGGAAATCCACTGCCAAAGTTTACCACCAGTGGCGCCAGCTATATAATGACCGCAGTCTGTGAAATAGCAATGTATGTAAAATAAGCTTATTTTAAATTATAAACCAGTATTGCCAGATTTTTTTTTTGCCAAGTCGGGATTTTGGAATTTTTTCAGTGAAAAAAGCGGGATTCTTTCGTCGAAAGCGGGACATGATAAAAAACGTATATAATCAGAAGTTTTTAAATATTTATCTTTTTATTTGAGTTCAAATTACGTTTACGTGACAATAGATAGCAAAAATAGCCATAGAAAATGTATTTCAATAAAAATATGATATTTTAAATCAGATTTACCCTATCGTTAAATAGTTGAGTCTTATTCGTCTTCTGAATAAAAAAAATAAAAAAAAAACAGAAATCAAAACCAAAAAAGTTTTATTTATTAGAAAAATATGGCATTTCAAACAATAGTCTGAGGAGTGAGTGTTACAAATTGCAACTTACAATAAGAGAATAATTATTTACGCACGGTCGAGTTATCCCCGAAAAGCGGGACTGAGCTTGTCCCGCGCGGGACATTTAATTTTGATTTCAAAATCGGCACGTCCTGCCAAAATCGGGACGTCTGGCAACGCTGATTGAGAATGTCGATGTGCTGTGTTTACCAATGTTCAAGTTATAGAGGATTTGTATTCCCAAAGGATCTGAAACTGAAAAATAAGCGGTGGTATCCTATCAGAAAGGGAAAAACGTTTACTGTAAATGCTAGGATAATAGTTTGTGAAGCCCACTTTACTAAAGAGGACTTTGCCACAGAAAGATACATTACAGATAGAAAAATTAATTATAGATATCTATTTAAGAATGGTTATAATATTAAAACATCGCAGATTGATTTTGAAATATTCCTTATTAATAATTTAAATCACGCCACTTAGAAAGGAACACCTAGATTTGGTTTTTACTATACTACTCCTTAATGAAAACCAGTCATAATTTAGGTCTTACCTGCTGTCATCTATACGTTACGCTTGTCATGTGTCCATGTTCATTACACTTTTTGGTAGAGTCCGAACATTCTACGTTAAACACCGCTATGTAGCACGTTCACGCAAGCGCTTTATCATTAATAGTTCAGCTGGAGGTTGCAAATTTAATTTGGCTTATCCGGTTCAACGACGACCGGATAAATGAGCCTCTACTATATAAATATGTAAATTTTGAAAATAGGCTATAGGAGTATAGGTCATCAGGGAGCGACAGAATATCGGGGTGTATAGTACGAATCGAGGGTGAACAACACCGCGGGTACAACTATTATCTACTTTAGAGTGAAACTGAGGAATCAGTCCGACAGATCTAAGGTTCTATTGCAGTGTTTTTCAAACTGTGGGTCTCGACCCCCAGGGGAATCGCAAAGCCTTACTCGGGAGGTCGCGGGTAAAGTAATTGGCTTTATGAATGAATTTTTCTTTTTACAGAAATGGAAAAATCACATACAAGTTTTATAGCAAAACTACTTTTATTATTGTGTTTAATTTCATAATTAAAAAGTTATATTTAATTTAAAAATAATGTTTAAGCTAAGATCCGATAACGCGCCAAAAACCTCTCTGACGTCAAAATATTTTTATGGCCCTGGTTGCCATGGTTACTTTGATAGCACGTATAATAAAACATATCCAAATACACGACTTGTATCATTTTGACGTCACAAACATTCCTGGCACGTTTTGTAGTCACGTGATATCTTATGAAGTTTTATACATTTTAATTAATTTGTTACTAATTACCTATGACTTAAATTTTTTTTCTTTTCGTTCTTCAATATTATTTACGATATACTTATTATTTAAAAAATAAAAAAATGAGTAGTTTTTTTTTAATTCAAATACTCAATTGTTTGTAAGTTCTTCACAACAATAGAAAAACTACAATTTCAAAGTTACTACTTGCAGAACTCTCGCGACGTTCTTGCGAAGTACACTTGGTTTTTCGATCAATATAGGTCGAACAGTAAGAAAAATAAATACAAACTTATATGGTTTTATTATGGCTCTAGGTCTAGGGGGTCGCCACAATTTTTTAGCGTGTAAAGAAGTCGCGTGTTCAAAGAAGATTGAAAAACACTGCTCTATTGCATTCGGAAGATTAGTGACTTAAAAGTGACATGTAGGGGTTATTAAAGTGATTTTTAAACAATAACTATTCGCTAATCTCTGTTATATTGATTCATAGACTTGTTTGCTTATCTGTTAATAATAACAGACATTTTAAAGATATCACAAGAATTTTAAAATAAAATTACAATTTCAAGTGATAAGTAACAGACATAGAAACTTTTTTTTACTTTTATTTCTGAATAATTCTTAAAATATTTCTAATAATATGTAAAGATAAAGAATGTGTACGTGTTACATTCGTGATTTTTTTTTTAAATTTATACAGAGTGGCCAAGATAAAAGAGGTCTCGTGTACTGAAAGTGATATTGAGCGCTTGCGCGAGGTCACGTGATATCCAGCGTTGTGTTAACTGTGTATTGCTCAGTGTTGCATTGTCACTTGTTGATAACGGTTGTGAATAAGTTCTGCAGAATGCCATTTTCAATTGAACAAAGAGTGTTCATTGTTGAAACTTATTTTGGATGTAAATCGTTTGTAACGTTAAATGAAAGGTTCACCTCAAAATACCCACAGACAGTTGCTCCTGCTAGAAGTGTTGTCCAGAAAATGATAGCTAAATTTAGAGCTACAGGTTCAGTCGCTAACGCAATTTAAAGGGTAAAGTGTATTTTAACAATCCGCATACAATTGAAGAGTTGAAAATGAACATTCGCAATACGATTGCGGAAATCACACCAAATGAATTGGCAAAAGCTTTCCAAAACATGTTGAGACGTGCTGAGTTGTGTATCGAAGTTAATGGTGAACATTTTCAACACTTGCTGTGAACTAATGAATGTCCACTATGTTGTTATTAATTTACCTTTCTGTATTCACACGGGACCTCTTTTATCTTGGCCACCCTGTATGTAGGTATATCTCTTTTGCTTCCAAAGTATCGTCAGATGTATTCAATTAAATGAACTAAATTAAATAACTTCAGAACAGTGTTGCGCGAAATTAAAATTCACGTTTCTGATATAGGCAGTTTTTTGCTATAAAAAGTAAGAAATAAAAAGAACTTAAAACTTTTCCCATATATACTTTTGTAAATTTGCGCCGACTTGAAAATTTCATTATTTTCTTCTTTCTACTGGCTTTTTTATGGGGATATTTTTTTAAGATTACCCATTAAAAGTAGACATATTATGCTGCAGTGGACATTCTTAATTAATTAATTAATTAATTAATAACCACAACCCGCGGCTCCGCACGCAATTGAGATAAAATACGGCAGCGACAACGGTAGTGGAGTCTTTGTGACCACTCTATTAGTATCTTACTTCGCCGCGCTGTGCCCCACTCTGTAACATTTACAGTTGTGGAGCCTTCGGTTATCAATGAGCATCCACGGGGTCTGCTAAAAGTCGACACCCCTAGTTTGGCGAGCATATAACTTTTACAATATTTTGAGATTTGGTATGGGCTCTTTGATGCTATAAAAATGTGGGATGGCCCCATTCGGAACAGATAATGAGCTAAATATGTAATTTATTGACTTTTCAACGACAATCCTTTAACTTGTATAGTTCAGTGAGCCAGTATGGAAAGGATAAGTATAGACGATATTACCCCAAATTCCTTTTCATAGCACACCAGACTATTTGTAATAATGTCTCTATGCGTACATATATGAACAGAATCTTTCTAGGGTTGAATAAAATAGGTATACCATTAGGGGTCTGAGAATTGCCAGATTGTAGAGATGTCGTTGCTTATATAGAAAAAGATTTATCGGATCTAAATTACACTGGCGGCAAAAAAAAAACATTTTTTTCAATAGAAAAACATATTTTTAAAATTGGATAAATTATATGATTTTTATTTATTTTCATACAATCTTTCGTCCTTGTTTCAGGACTTTTCAAGTACTGTAACAAACAGAAATATTTTTTTATTATAGAATTTATTGGCCTTTGTTGATTAAAACAGTTAGCCACGACAAAATCAACAAAAATATATAATAATTGAAATTTATTTTTTAAGGACAAATATAATTAATTATCTAATTTTCGGCAACTATTGTTCTTATAAAATAAATTTCAATTATTATATATTTCTGTTTGTTACAGTACTTGAAAAAAGTCCTGAAATAAGGACGAAACGTTGTATAAAAATAAATAAAAATCATTAAGTAAGAAGTAAGTATGTATAATTTATCCAAATTTAAAAATCTGTGAAGTCTGTTTTTTAGTGTATTTGCCATAAGGCAACATACACTATTGGCGTTGGTCGGATGGCGGGACCTAGGGGTCGGACCAAAATTTCTCGACGTTTCATAACCTCCTAAACACTTTGGCACCATTTTTGAAAATGTTTATATATATATGTATATATAATATATATAAGTATATTTATATATATATATAGGTATATATGTGTGCGGGCTATAACTTTCGAAGAAGTTAATTTATTTTAACGAAATTTGGCACACATGTTGGAATCCATCACCGCACGAAGCCTATTTAAAATGGGCCCAATCGGGCCATTTTAAGGGTAGTTTTTAGGGGTTGAAAAATGTTATTGGGGCCCAAAATACCGAAAAAATTCTCCGAATCGTTTCAAAATTGAAATTTAACCCTCTGGTAGTAATTAAAAAGTGTCCCTAAAATTTTAATAAAATCGGCCTGACAGGACCGGACTTACAAATTTTATGAAAACACTAGTTTGCAGATAGTGAATTATTTACTGAAAGTTGCATATAATTTGGTATAGAGGTTCGATTGATAAAATATTGCAATTAAGAAAAAAAATGTTATTTTAAGAGCTGTATTAAGGAGTAAAATTTTTTATTTTGCCCAAAAACCAACTTAAGTTCGCATAATAAAGCCACACTGCCTGTATCAGCAAATACACTATATTGTCGGCAGGGTTTTGGCACTGCGACCCGGGTTTTTTATATTTAACAATGGATATGAAGCGAGTTAACGTATATATGATTAAAATGCTCCTTTTTCTGTTTTATTATTATTGCTAATTAGACATTATATCGCATCCAAAATTATTACTATAATTCAATAATAAATCTCAGGTATTTGGATTAATAATACAAAACAATCGTGTTATTGTTAATCTTGCTACGTTTCGACTACTTTATTTAGTCTTCGTATATATATGTATTTTTCAGAGCCTGACGAAGAGACTAAATAAAGTAGTCGAAACGTAGCAAGATTAACAATAATACGATTGTTTTGTATTATTAATCCAAATACCTGAGATTTATTATCGAATTATTATTGCTAATATTCAATATTGATCAAACTAGGAACTTGTGAAATTTAGGGCCGCTTGTTACTAATATGGAGACTAGCCGTTACCCGCGGTTTCGCATGCGATTGAGATGAAACAATGTTATATAGCTTTTAATTTGTTATTTTGCTAAGATAATATAATTTTTAAGTCTTATATAATATAGCAGTCTTGTCTCGTGGAGCTGCGTCTTGTTTAACAGCGACAAGTGATGGAGCTTCGGCTCTCCCGTTTTCACATCTTGCCTCGCGGGGCTATGCCCCACTCGACAGCAGCATCGGAAGTGGAGCAGTCGGCTCCAACGTATTTGAGTCTTGCCTCCCGGAGCAACACCCCACTCGACAGCGACAACATCGTGGAGTCTTCGGCTATCCACTTATTATTATAGGAATGCACTGTTAAAATTTCAACCCTTTAGGTCTAGCGGTTTGGTCTGTGCGTTGTCTGTTACATATATAGATAATTGGAGTGTCCCAATTTACCCCTTAGGGATGAAATTTCAAAAAATAACTTCCCAATTTTTGAAAATTTTCAATTTTCTTAGCGGGAAGTTAAAAAATCTAAGCGGTTATCCATGTCATTTTAGGAATGCATTGTCAAAATTTCAGCACTTCCGGTGCAGCAGTTTGGTCTGTGTAGAGAATAATTAGAGTGTCCCAATTTATTCCCTTATGGATGGAATTTCAAAAGTTCCTTTCTTAGTGGATATCCATGTAATTATAGGAATCTACTGTCAAAATTTCAGCCATTTAGGTCCAGCGGTTTGGTCTGTCCATTGTCTATTACGGTACCTACCTACTGTTTTATATACAGTGGTACCTCGACATACGATTGCCCTAATATACGAGTTTTTTTAGATAAGAGGTCGTAAAGAGCACTAGCAGGAACTGATGACCGAGGAGTTACAAGAGTTACAGTTGCAGCTGCATACGGAGGTTCTGCAAGATATTGGTTTCGAGGAAGAACCAGAGGTGGAGGAGGTTATCAATACAAGTAAGATAAAGGAGATCTTGGGAATGTGGGAGAGACTTTCTCAGTTCGTGGAAAAGAAACGCTCTGAAAAAGTTGCAACTGGTCGTGCATCGGAGCTATTTAATGACACTTGCCTAACTAATTTCCGCAACATTCTGAACGGAAGGAAGAAACAAACCTTCTTGGACAGTTTTTTTTAAACGGCCTGCAGATGAAAGTGAGGAAAGCGTGGCGAAAATGACAAAGGCCAGTGACGAAAATTAAGCAAAAGTAACACTTCCGCCAGCATCTTCCGCAAGCTCAAGTTATTTATAAATACATTTTTCTTATCCAAAAATAAAAACAACTGGGGTGGTATTTAATTGGGGAAATTTGCTGATGATACGAGCAAATTGGCATACGGAACGAATAAAACTCGTATATCGAGGTACCACTGTATATAGATAAATTTTTCATCCCTGCGATAAACCATGAGAGTAGCGGAAACAGAAAAGAGAACGAGAAGGCATCGCATCCTCACAACACATACACACACATATATTAATATTATCTCTCACTGCAGCCAGCAGCAGCAGAAGAAGAGCAAGCCTGAACACATTGATGTAAAGTTACAAACGTCATCAATTATTCCAAATAGACACGGTTTAAAATTGATGGCGCAATGAATTGGCATTCACACAGCACGCTAGATTGATTGATGGAGTTTGGATAGAATGATCATCAAGAGAGATGGATGGTTCGTAGTCCCGATGAACATACGGTTCAATATCGCACTGCTTTCTGCACTTATATATATTATTGGTTTGGTTGGTTGCTATATAGTTGCTACCATCTATAGTACTTCTATTACACGACTGCAATATTGTACAGTCCGTTCATTTATTCCGTTTTTGCAACACCATACCTTAGGTACTTTTAAAGCGAAATTTGCAAATCCATGACCCCTAACCTAACATCCGTGTATACTATCCCTCTTGTGTCCATGCATGTTGCTTCATATTGCGTCCTTTGTATTCAAGATCAGTAAAAACTTTATTTATTTCAAATTCAATTAGAATCTAGCCCTGGCTAATTACTTGTGACAGTAAAGGCCATTCTGTTAAAAAAACGAAATTTCTATAGCGAGGGTAAGTTCGTGAGACGATGAGCGAGAATGCAACACAATAGAAATTGAGAAAGAAAGATATAGAGCCCAATCATCAACTAACATATTATTATTTATGGTTGCGGGCTTGCTGAGTAGTCAAGAAGTTTCATTTCTACGGTTCTACCGTATGGTTTAAAAATTTTTTAAGGCCACCAAAGAGTCAGAGTTATTGGACCTAGCACCAATTCATATTTTCGATTTTTTTTATAATCAGCTGAAAATAAAAATGATATTTTTTGCCAGTTATCGGATTACAAGCTAGGAGCTTGTAAAAGAGTAATTGAAACGCCATATAAACAGTAGCGAGGCAACGTAACCAAAGGCCCCAGTGCAAAAATGAAATTAAGGTCCTATCTAAACTGGTTAAGTTTTATCGACACAGCGCCGACCATGCGGAGCCCTATTTTCAACACTAAATTAAAAGCATTAATAATCAAGATGAAGTTCTGAGAGTCGACATTTTTTTCGGAAATTTTCTCGTCATTAGATTTTTTTTTAAATTTCTTTAGCATTAATAGTTTTCGAGTTATTTGCAGAAAATAAACTTTTTTGGGATTCTTAAATTGTTAATAACTTTTGCAATCGTTTATGTGCGGATTTAAAACTTTTGCACATTTTTCAAGAGGTGATTACGAATCCAATGAGCTATGACACGTATTTTAACTCGCAGTAGCAAGAATTAACACGTTTTTCAACTGGTGAACCAGACTACAGGGGCCAAAGGGTCAAAAGTCAAAAATTCTTTATTCGATCAGGATATTTAAATAGCGTTTTTGAACGTCGTTTAGGAGGCCGAGGGGCCCCCTGAGTTTGCATACAGCCGGTATGGTTGCTCAGTTCGGTAACGGTTTCCCGCGAACATACAGACAGAAAAGGGAGCCACTTTATTAGATAAGTCTTACTTATGGCTTCGCTCTCGATCTCACTTATCAAGCGTTTATAATCACTTTAATGTCGATTTTGTAAGAAATTACAGTAAAAGAAGATTTGGTTGAGGATCAATAAATAAATAAGCTTTACCAAAGTTTCGCTAATGGCCAACGTTTCGAAAAATATATACAATAATATAACAATTTACCACCATTCGACCAGCTTAAGGCCCTGAAGATGAAAATATATTTTTCGAAACGTTGGCCATTAGCGAAACTTTGGTAAAGCTTATTTATTTATTGATCCTCAACCAAATCTTCCTTTACTGTGACATTCTATTGGATCAACACCACCATATACGTAAGAAATTACATTTTATCATTTTGATTGCAGCAATGACATCTAGCAAGTGAAATTATTCCTGACATTTTGCATCCATTGATTGAACAATTTATACTCTGCAGCATTAATAAAAAGACACCTAAATGCATTCATAAACCTATCTTAAATTATACCTAGCTCTATACTTAAAAGAGCCGGCACTTTTCCCAAACTACCACCTGCTGTTCTGAGCCTCAATAAAATGAATAAAATCATACTTAGAGAATGTTATTGCAGGGATAAGACAAAACTGTAAATTTAATTTTGAGTATGATTTTACCTAAATCTGAATGCGGAATAAGTCAGACTTTTTACTTCTTTTGGTGCACTGAGAGTAAAATTTTCTGTTACAGAAACTGCGCACGCAGCCAATGAGACACCATGAAGTTAGTTGTTAATTTAATATGCATGTACTACGTGCATCGGCAAGGTTTAAATCGTCTATAAACATTTCTCTTCAATGCAGTATAGTTTTACTTTGTATTCATAGATAATTAGATTATACGTCTCATTTCTCTGTTGCAATGAAATATAACTTTTGCCGCGCGTATTAAGTACTTACACGCGCCATTTTTTTTATTTAAAAAAAATGTGAAAGTTTATATTTTTTACTTTTTCGGGGATTTGAAATTTGTTTTTCTTATTAGTGTATTTGCCATATGACACATACACTATTGGCGTCGATCGGTTGGCGAGACCTAGAGGTCGAACCAAAATTTATCGATGTTTCATAGCCTCCTGAACATTTTTCGAAAGAGTTAATTGATTTTAACGAAATTTGACCCATGTGTTGAAATCCATCAAAATGTTTTTGGGCCCCAAAATGCCGAAAAAATTCTCAGAATTGTTTCAAAATTGAAACGCAACCCTTTAGTAGCATTTAAAAAGTGCCCCTAAAATTTTATTAAAACACTAGTTTGCAGATAGTAACTTTTTTACTGAAGGATGCATTTAATTTAGTGGAATTCTTCGATTGATAATAATATTACAATTAAAAAAAATATTCTAAGGAGTGTATTGAGCGGTTAATTTTTTTTATTTTGCCCAGAATCAAACTTTAGTTCACATAATAAAATAACATTGCCTGTATTAGCAAATACACTATATTGTCAGCAGGGTTTGGCACTGCGATCCGAGTTTTTTAATTTTTTTGTATTTTCTTTATTTTTTTATCATAGAATGCTAAACTTAGCGGGGCGTACACTTTTGGCTTCGCTAACGATTTTCTTTTTTTTCTCAAAAGTTTACAAGCGAATATTTTGCGCTTGATGTAATTTTTAATATAAAGTAATTACGTTAGCGTATGTCAAATTGTCGGTGATACAAATTACAAATAATATACAAACAATTTAACAAACAATCGTTAATCAATTGAGAAAGAGAAAGGAATACATGATAATATCGAAAACGTGACGTCGAAACAACGCCCCTACATTATAAGGGATGAGCAAACTTTACTGTTTGAGTGGTAAGTGTTTTCTTAACTGTTTGATATTTTTATATAATGATTCGATCGTTATTCGATGTAAATTAATATTACCTATACGTCATTTTAAATTTAATAAAACACAGTGCTTCGTCACAGAAAAATGTTTGTGTAACGAAGCTACTGTTGTACAAATTGCGAAAAAATTGTTATAAAATAATCCATGAAACTGTTTATGAATCTATCATCCTAGTCCCCGAGAGTCCTAGCGTACAAAAATCTACTGGACAACACTACTAAAATGCTATTAGTAAACATAAAATCGCACTATCACTTCATAAATTTTGGAGCTGAAGGGAGCGTCTATAAACCATGTAACCTTATTTCAGCCTCTTTGGAACCCCTCCCTCCCTTCATGTAACCTAACGTAGCCTTTCCTATGACCCTCCCCCCGAAAGGAACATAGTTTTTTATTATATTATAGTGTATTATTATGTCCAGAATATAGATGGGAAAAACGGGTCTTTTTAGTGATCTGCATCTTTGCATCTGGATCCCGTATATGTGAGCCGGCTCACTGAACCGGTTCAAAAAGAGCCGAGTTCTGAATATGTTACTGCAGTCTGCCACTGAGTTACCTAGTTCAGTCAATCATATCACGACCTGTATAGAATCAAGAATGCATAGCCAAACATGTGATGCATGAGTCATTTGAGCTGACAGATGCATCAAAACAAGAACTGATACGTAAGTGTAAAATGTGCTTCTGTGTGTTAAGTGTTTCACTGAGTTATGCGGATCCGTTGATCCGTCGGCTCAAAAAAAAGTGAGTCGGCTCTCACGGATCTTCTGTCGGAGTCGGCTCTTTAAACCGGTTCAGATGTGAGTTACCTAAGTCTACTAGAAAGGTACGAATTTTTTCTATAGTCGCGTTAGCGTTGCAGCGATATCAAAAGTTGTTTCGCATTGCATTTGAGTCTCGGTTTCCCCGATGGGATCAAAGTTCTATTAGAAACGAGTTGTAAAGACATTGCAGGAAGGTTTCGTCGAAGTAGTGTATTAATCGTAGGAGAGATGGCTTTATATTTGTAGTTGTCTCAACCATTAACAGACAGAGTATTCCGACATTTGGTGTCAGGTTGGTGTCGGTGTTGTAGAACACAGATAATTACATTCTCGGCCAAGGAAGATGAATTCGAAGCTGAATGATTCAGGATGATGAACTGATTCATTCAACTGATACAATTCCCTGCTGCATCAATATAAATCCGGAAAAGGAGTTCTATAGGTACCATTTTTAACTTTTTGAAGATATTTCGTAAATCTAGACGGGAAAAAAATATTTGAAAAATGAGAATAGCCGATCATGTAGCGATGTCGTTGTTTATAGCGTAACTCACGATTATGGTTATATTACAAGCTTCCAGTTCGCAAATTCTATTCCTTGATTTCTTATAAACGTAGTTTCGGATATTTTTGCCTTTTTTCAGATATCTGTTTAGTATGCTATTTAAAATCATGAAATACATATTTTTGTATCCATCATAACAAGTTCTTTTAAATGGTACTCCATATGATACTCTATAAATAAAAAAAACTGAGTACCTAAATTGTGTGAGCCGCTAAGGAGGACACCGGCTACTGCCACACCACCTTTGATAATCTCTACCGCAGTTGGATCATAGATGAAACTTTAGGTGGAAATATCAATGAACCACAGTCTACAATTTAGTTTTGCTTGCACTGCAAAATGCACAAATTGTCCAGTTTGCAAATCAAAAAATCGGACGCGTTTGCTTCTGAAAAGATGTCTAATATCTCGCAACTTATGAGCAATCGTTTTTTTTGTTAATTTATGATTTTTAATACGGAAAAGAATGTTTTTAGGGTTTCGTACCTCAAAAGGAAAAAACAGAACCTTTATAGAATCACTCTTGTGTCTGTCCGTCCCACTGTCAAAGCCAATTTGCGCCGAACTACTGGACCGATTAAGTTGAAATTTGGTACACATATGTAAGTCGGTGACCATAAAATGGGCGTGTAACGTAAATAAATGAATTTTGAACATGGGGGTTATTTTTGGGGGGTAAATTAGAGAATTAAAAAAAAAAAAAAACCCGGGTCGCAGTGCCAAAACCCTGCCGACAATATAGTGTATTTGCTTGTATAGGGCCGTGTGGTTTTATACTTTTATTATGTGAAATTAAGTTTGTTTTTGGGCAAAATAAAAAATTTAACCCCTTAATACACCCCTTAAAATAACATTTTTTTCTTAATTGTAATATTATTATCAATCTAACGTCTACGCCCAATTAAATACACCCTTCAATAAATAAGTCACTATCTGCAAACTAGTGTTTTCATAAAGTTTGTAAATCCGGTCCTGTCGGGCCGATTTTATTAAAATTGTGGGGACACTTTTTAATCACTACCAAAGGGTTAAATTTCAATTTTGAAACGATTCGGAGAATTTTTTCGGTATTTTTGGGCCCAAAAACAGTTTTCAACCCCTAAAAACTACCCTTAAAATAGCCCGATTAGGCCCATTTTAAATAGGCTTCTTGCGGTGATGGATTTCAACACGTGACCCAAATTTCTTTGAAATCAATTAACTCTTTCGAAAGTTATCGCGCGTACACATATATATATATATATACGTATATAAATATATATATATATATATATATATATATATATATATATACATATATATATATATATATATATATATATATATATATATATATATATACATATATATATTAACATTTTTAAAAATGGTGCCAAAGTGTTTAGGAGGTTATGAAACGTCGAGAAATTTTGGTCCGACCCCTAGGTCCCGCCATCCGACCGACGCCAATAGTGTATGTTGCCTTATGGCAAATACACTAATAATTGCCAAAATGTATCGTGTGACATATCAAATGAAAGTGCTTGTAGTAAGGGTCTCAAATATATATTTTTTTATAATTTTAAAATGAAGAGTTTTAAAGTTATTTAAGAAAATAGATGAACAATATTGACCATTCACCCCTCCCCTTATCTCCGAAACTACTGAGTCTAAAATTGTGAAAAAAATAGGGAATGTCGAGTATCACCCATAGTTTACAGGAAAATCTATACGAAACTCTAGACTTAAAGTACTCACGGAAAACGGAATAGTACGGAACCCTCGTCTCTAGAGTTCGACTCGCACTTGACCAGTTTTTTTTGTGTAATTGTCCCGCTTACAATAAAAAGATTTTCAACTTATATATGAATTATTTCATTTATATGAATATTCTATACTGTTTTAGGTAATAAGGCGTAATTTTTCATGGCGCCTCAGGACGACATTTAGGGTAAATCCGGCCCTGATCATGTGATTGTGATCAAACGACTCAAAGCTCAACGATTCGTTCGATTTAAGAACTTGGAATCTGTCAGAGCGAGCGGATAGCGGCGGTAAGCGCGAGCGGGCGGGGCATACGCGTTTCGCTGGAGTTAAAGATTAACGATGCAAACGTCGCTAAACAGCGATATTAACTGCACGTCAGTCATTCGCTATATACAGGGTGTTGAAAAACAAAACTAATAAAAGGGGTTAAAATTGACATCAAAACTAACCATTTGAATGAATCGGAAATTCGCCGTCATGTTAGCAGTTAAACAGTTAGAGGCACTGATTTTTTAAGCGTTCGGCTACTGCAGAGGAGCAAAATGAAAAAAAAATATCATGCGTCACCGTTAAAGTCAATTCAGACTAGCCGTTCTCGGTTACGATTCACCGGTCCGGTTCGGTTTTTGATTAATCTAGGCTGCTCACACTATCCCGATTTGGTTCTACGATTATTCTCGGTGCGCATGCGCAATTTCGAAATATGATTTGACGTTTGATGTGTAGTTAAACGTCAACAAAAACAAGCTGGCTAGTCACGTGATTCCAGCAAGCGTTCTCATTGGCTACGGTTGCGAACGGTCCGGTTGAAATTAGAGCTGAACCTAAACGCTCGAACCGAACCGCAATCGGGAACGACTACGCCCTGATTGGTCGAGCTCCCAACCGGACCGGTGAATCGTAACCGAGAACGGCTAGTCTGAATTGGCTTTTACAGCACGCGCGCGTGGCCGGCACGTAACGCAAGTTATTTTTAAAAAAACAAGTGCGCGATTTATTAGGTAAATTCGAATTTATACACTTTTTATTGTTTTTATATATGTATAAAAAAAACTGTTTCGACGTATTCTGTAATACGAAATTTATGTAAAATTTCGTCCTCTTGCGTTTAAGACAGGTCTTGAACTGATCTACTTTTAATTAAGGGGGTATTCTCATGTGACCACTTCGAAAAATCGATTTTTTTTTTTCATATTTCAATAGTAAAACCTATCGAAAATATGCTGTGAAAAATAGAGACCGAAATTCCTAGTTTTAAATAAATTACAACTCATAGTCGCCGACGACGGACGAGCCGTATAAGCGACTTGTTGGCTCTTGAAACTTTAAACGCATTTATCTGGAAACATTATTTTCTAAAACTGTCATGGTCCTAAAAAAAAAAAGTATTCAACCGATTGCTTTGAAATTTATATATGTTCTTCTACTCATTAATGGTTATCGTCCGTACCAAAATTGCTTATTTTCGAAAATATTTTCTTATTTTTTATAAACGATTTTTAACAAAAAAATTAACAAAAAACAAACTTTTTTTCTACAGTCCGCCATTTTTTTTTTTTAATGAAATTGATTAATTTTAGTAGGGACGATAGCGACATCCCTACTGAACAATGATCCATTCGATTTTTTTATTTCAAACAACATGAACAGCCGCTATTACCATGACCAGTGACCTGCTTTTTTTTAGTGTCTAATTTAAAAAAAATATGAAAAAAAAATGTAAAATAAGAGAAAAAAATTTTTTTTATACAGTTTAAGATACAAACAAAAACATATAAAAAAATTAAAATGATTGAATGTTATTGTCGTCTAAAAAAAATTCCCTAAAAAGAGGTAAAATTTTTGCGTTTACATAAGAATACCCTCTTAACATTAACCTTACCGGAACTTTTACATAACGAGAGAAACGGAACATTTACGATGGAAATAACGGGATCGTTTTGGAAATTTCGATGATGAATGAACTGATTATGCGATATTTATTTCCACACCCCTGTAATTAAGCATATTTTAAGAATTGGTGAAAGTATTAACTGAAAATTAATAATACGTTGAAACTATAAATCAACACCATATTCAAATATTTCTGGAAGTTTTTAAGTCAGTGGTCTTAAGGTAGTTGTGCTACAATATTGTCAAAAAGTTATAGATTATGCGCGCCACAAAAGTATACTAGCTTGTAGCTAAGTAATCCAAAATTTGTACGCAAGACTGTACCCGTGGAAACGTAACTCATACAGTATTCATATGCATGTATACTTTTCTATAAATTGTTGAACTTTAAACAGTTATTTATAAATAATTAGACGGTCAAAAAACTGTTCTTATTTTTTTTTTAAACTCATAACAAATGCATTGAAAGACTGTCAGTTTTTGGAAAGTTTCTGACAGTTAGTTCTTTTTTTATAAATAAGAAACTAGTTCAGAACTACAGAGATCGTATACAATCAATGTTAATTATCCAATTTTTAATTGAATTTATCTCGGATTATATACGGTCGATCGACTTCAAATTTTCAGGGTAATTATATTATCATGTCCTTAATAAGTATACAAAAATTAAAAATTTTCTGACGGTGTGCCTTAACCACGACAACTACCTTAAAACAACTAATTTAGACGGGAAAGCTCGTGTTTGACATAAAAAAAAATACTTCATCAAAATTAAATAATATATATTACTTTAAATTATTTCTTTATAAAATATTGAAAATCTTTTACTTTAAAGTTCAAATGTATTGCGTAGCTATGTACTAAGTACTTGTCATTTCAGAAGACAGGCGTTACATTAGTACAGTGGTATCTCAACAAACGAGTGCCCTCAAAAGGAGTTTTTTGAGATACGAGCTCGTCGAGGAGCACTCTCAGGAACTGACGACAGAGGAGTTACAGTCGCAGCAGCATATGGAGGTTCTGCAAGAAATTGGTTTCGAGGAGGAGCCAGAGGTGGAGGAGGTTATCTCTACAAGTGAGATAAAGGAGATCTTGAGAATGTAGGAGAGAGTTTCACAGTTCGTGGAAAAGAAACACCCCGAAAAAGTAGCAACTGATCGTGCATTGGAGCTATTTAATGACACTTGCCTAACTCATTTCCGCAACATTCTGAAGGGGAGGAAGAAACAAACCTTCTTGGACAGGGTTTTTTTAAGCGGCCTGCAGGTGAAAGTGAGGCAAGCGTGGCGAAAAAGACAAAGACCAGTGAAGAGAAAAACAGTGACGACAATTAAGCGAAAGTAACATCTCAGCTAGCTTGACATTTTTTTTATTCAAAAACACGTAACAAAAATAACTGGGGTGGCATTTTGAGGACTGGAACGAATTAATGGCATCTCAGATACAGTGTAAACTCCATGTAATGTCACTCGATTTAACGTCAAACTCCCTAAAACGTCGAAATTACTCGACTTTGGTTTGTTTGCTTTGTCGTCCATACAATGATACACTGTGTAGTATCACACCCACTCTAATTAACGACCATATGTATACTATAAATTTTATTATAAATCAAGTAATTTCGACAACTTATAAAGCACCTACTGTTTATAGCAGCGTTGCCAGATTTTTTTTTGTCAAGTCGGGATTTTGGAACTTTTTGAGTGAAAAAAGCGGGATTCTTTCGTCGAAAGCGGGACATAGTAAAAAAACGTATATAATCAGAAGTTTTTAAATATGTATCATTTTATTTGAGTTCAAATTACGTTTACGTGACAATAGATAGCAAAAATAGCCATAGAAAATGTATTTTAATAAAAATATGATATTTTAAATCAGATTTACCCTATCGTTAAATAGTTGTCTTATTCGACTTCTCAATAAAAAAAACAGAAATCAAAATCAAAAAAGTTTTATTCATTAGAAAAATATGGCGTTTCCAACAATAGTCTGAGGAGTAAGTGTTACAAATTGCAACTTACAATAAGAGAATAATTATTTATGCACGGTCGAGTTATCCCCGAAAAGCGGGACTGAGCCTGTCCCGCGTGGGACATTTAATTTTGATTTAAAAATCGGGACGTCCCACCAAAATCGGGACGTCTGGCAACGCTGATTTGTAGGTACTTTCTAAGTCGCCGAAATTGATAAGAACTGCAGCTTTATTGTCTAGCCCATATTTATTTGTGTTAATAATAATTTTTGTTTGTAAATTTTATGCGTTATTATTAAATAATACTACAATAGTAAAACAATAATGATTTTTCTTTCTGTCCATATAACGGCAACTTTCTATAACGCCAGAAAATGCGCAGTCCCTTCAGCGTCGCTATATAGAGTTTACACTGTAATTTAAATGGGGGAACTTGCCTTGAGATATGAGCAAGATTACGGAACGAATAAAACTCGTATGTCGAGGTTCCACTGTATAATGTATTTGACAAATCTTGTACAAAAGCTAGTTGATACAATATAAAAATATTTCTTAAAAAACTTTTAATATCTTTGGACTAATGTACAAAAAGCGTAAATATTACAGCTAATTACATAAAAAAATTATCAACGATTCTTACAATAACAATTCATATAAAATGAGGATAGATTTTTTTCCACTGAATTGAAAAAAAAATCCACGGTATAAGAAAGAATGGAAGAGCCCGCGGAGTGACGCTGCGAGCACACCAGCAATGCTTGCTGTGTTAAAAGAGATGCGTAACGGGTTTGCCTATGCGTTGGCGTTGCATAATATATTTTGAAAATCGAATTGAATCTTTTTACTCTTTTTATTTAACACAGCAAGTATTACTGCTGAGCTGGCAGCGCTACTCCGCGGGCTCTCCGTATACTAGCCCAATAAGAGACTCACTGTTTTATATGGGAAATATACTACCATTCGTTCTTATACTGTGAAATAATCACAGCCATTTTTTAAAATTAATCTGGAGGGGGACAACCTGTTGTCCAGACCGTATCTTGTAAATACGCTTTAGCCGGTCCTTCTAACAAATTATAAACCATGTCTCTGAGACCGAGTTCACTAGCTAATCTATATTTGGTACTCGGTGATTTAACAACGTCTAAAATCGCCATTAAACTTTTTGGAACCGACCGTGCTGGTTTATTATAAATCAAATATCGCCGCACGACATCTTTCGCCAAACTATCAGACAAAGGAAATGCCGCCAAAAACGCAGGGAGGTACTTTTCAAATTTGTTTTTAACAACGCACTGTTCGTACAAAATAGCTCCCCAATCAGAAGGATGATTGTATACACTAATCAAAATTCTTGCTTCGATGAAATCGAGATGATTTAAAATTAAATTGTTTAGTTGCTGACTACTTAACTCGAACACACAAACTGAAGTAGATTCGGATGCATTTGCTAAAAGACCTAGCTGTAACGCCACGAGTTCAGCTGACCGTGTAGCTCGATTAGCACTGCTTAACCGATTAGCTAAAAGATAATGTTCAACAGCATGCGCAAAGCAATTCATAGCGTTGTCCAAAACTTTCCTGTTAGCTCCATCCGTCGTATTCAAATAAATCAAATCGGTCGGTCCAGGATTTTTTCCTGCATTTTGCATTTCGAGTTTAGCTACTTTGACTAAATTCGTCACAATGTCCTGGGCTTCGCTTTCCCAAAGTTCAGCCGCGAAATCGTATAAACCCCATCGCAGGGCAACCATTCGTGACAATTCCCGTTGACCCGGACAGTACCTCGCGAGATAATCCATCGTGGCACGTTTTAATCCAACTGCGGGAGCGTGACCCAATAAAGATTCAAACTGATCGTTCTCTTGTATGATTTGAAATACATAAACCATTTCTGCGTATCGACCGATTCCGGTTAAAAGTCGTACCATAGGAGCCCACGCTTGTAACCGGTTATAACTAGCGACGAGCGCTTGCGCCCGCTGCAGTACGAGCGATATACCTTCCATATTACAATCGGCTGTGAAACAATCGTGCGATCTGATTAATAATTCTCCGGCTAAACACAACGTGTTCTTCGACGTAGACGTTAACGGAGCCGTCGTATGCGTAAGCAATGCGTTACCGAGAAGCGACGGGTCGGTGCATAGTTCTAAAACTAAATGCATGTTCGTGTCGAGCTGGTAGCCCCATAAACAAATAGGCTCTTTCGGTACTGAATCTTGCAGCGCGTATTTGCTTATTGCCGATACTAATTCGGCACACAAAAACTCGGCGATACGATGTCTGTTCCACGAATGCGCGATCATGATATCGTTTGCCATTTCGAGTTTATTCACACAATTGCTATTAAAAACTGACTTTAACAAATTTGCCGCTTCGTATTTCGTGAGGATA
The DNA here is from genome assembly GCA_034508555.1 of Venustoraphidia nigricollis. Taxonomy (NCBI): domain Eukaryota; kingdom Metazoa; phylum Arthropoda; class Insecta; order Raphidioptera; family Raphidiidae; genus Venustoraphidia; species Venustoraphidia nigricollis. Next base: position 2,352,364 of record JAVRKA010000020.1, read on the forward strand.
GTTGCATACGAACGTGACGTTGTCATTGCGATACGACTGCAACATAAGATGCGACCGGCTATAGCTGTCCCTCTCGTAATGTGTTGTGTGAGTGAGACGAGAGCACTTTCTATATCTAATGAATTCACTGCGTGTAGTTCGTTGTACTCTTTATTGAGGTTCGGACTCGTTCCGGAACTGGAACTGCCACTATCGTTCAATAATCTGACCGAACTCAAAGTTCGGTGACGCGACTTAATTCCGATCCGGTTTAATGTTTTATTTACTAATACGCGGTGCTCTGGGGATAATTGGTACGGATTTAATTCCCCTTCTGCTAGTTGCATGCACGTTTTTATTAAAGATAAATTTTTAGTTTTGTAATTAAAGATGTGTTCTAATCGAATAGCCTGAACTATTTGACCTTTGTCTAGAAGCATTCCTATGAGCTCTTCGAAACGTTGTTTTTGTTGCTGCGTTTCCAATAAACGTGTTACGATTATCGATGAAATGTTGGCTTTACGGATTAAGTCCGATAACGGACTTTTAACGCTCGGTCCTTCATCGAAATCAACCGTAAAATTCTTCCAATCATCTATATTTAAGTATAACCACCACATTTCTAGTTCGACCTTTTGTATTTCTGTGTTTGAAATAGTGCATTCTTTTAGCCAACCAAAGGCAAACTTCAAAACGATATATTTCTCCAAATTATCCATTATCGAGTCACCTACATGTATAAAAAACATGGCGGCAGTAACCGGTTCCACTTTTTGATTGCGTAACGATTTTTCACAGCTTGTCCAAAATGTTGATACGTTACTATCTCTAGTTTGAAATTTGAATTTCCATTTTTCGATTAAAATATTATCTGCGTTAATGTTTTCGAACAGAGCAAGACTAAACGCTTTATCAAATTTATGTTTGGAAATCAATTCATTGATGCATCGTTGAAATTCTTCATTTTTGGTTCTCTTAGCATTACTTAATTCTAAAACCGCTTCAAAATCTAATCTGACATCGGTTTCACACAAAAAAAGCATGAGGTTTTTTAAATGATGAAAATATAAGTCATCTATTTTCAAATCCGATATGAAATTCTCATCACATAACAGATTCAAAAACATTTCCTGACGGTAAGTTGACTTAAATCCGTATGCTAAAGCATAATGAGCCAACTTCACCGTGGTCTCCATTATCCATTTTCTGTCGGTTAAACATTTCGTTTCAAGGTCATATTCGGACGGAGAACTGCTGTACAGCATGTAAGTAACGGCCGTTTTGAAAGTTTTCAAGTATTTATGACAATGTTCCAACTGCAGATCTTTGATATATTGGGACAAAAAAGTCGTTAAGGAGCAGAGTGGGTTTTCCTAAAAAAAACACTCAAATTAAAATTAAAGGACGTAAAACCAAATACAAAATGATTTTTAAGTTGGTTCTTTTTTTAAATAACTATTTTATCAAAACTCAAAAGTAAGTGAGTGGTGTCCGCTTGTCATTGGCCGGCGCACTGCGCATGTCTAGTGGCATGAAATTTATGTTGGTAGTATGGTGTAAAAAGAAAATTTCTTTCGTATGCAGCACAATGCGACGACTAATCAAAAATCGGACACCATTCTTACTTTGTACCCGTCCCTCAATGGACCCCCCCCCCGCAGCTGTATACTCCATCACTATAATTACTAGATCCATGGGTAAATGATAGATATAGTAATGATGCGCGTGGCGTTTTTTAGGACCCAATGCCGAAAAATGGACGTTGAACGCATTATTACTTACAGGTAAAAATATTTGAAAACTATCTGCCAGAACAGAAAACTGTCGATTTGCCGCAACTACTTCGAGCAATTTTGTCACAGTCTCAGGAGTTACATTGCGATGACACAATAAATCCCAGAACTCATTTGTTCTAATTGAAGTGGCGAGCCATGTTAGCCAACAAACAACAGTAGATTTGGGCTGAAAAATCATTAAATGCATTACACTTTCAAAACACAATAAGGTCTACCAGACTTTTTTCCGCCATCTGATGGCGCCACTAGCAAGTGAGGTATCTATATTACGGGTCTGAACTAGCAGAGAGTGAGTCATTATTATAGTATGTATAGCTTAGTGGAACAGAGAAGCAATGAAACAATGTAAAGCAGACCTGTTCCATGCATAAAAACTATGTTAAGTCTGTGTAGGGTTTCACGGTTGGTGTTGCTGTAAAACTTCTTGCTTTCCGTGGTCCATTGGTATTTCCACCTGACGTTTTGTCTACTACTGCGGTAGACATTATTAAAGGCGAAGTGTTCTTCTAGGCTCTCCATCGGTATGTTGACGACTGCTACTCCTTCTTCTTTTATGCAACATGGGTTAGTGTTTTCTACTCAGTCGTAGTTCTCTCTCTGATTGGCCGTTGGGCTCATTAGTTTAGTAGTAAAAATCTGGACACCAGCACTGAGGTATACTAAACTAATGAGTCCAACGACCAATCAGAGAAGAGCGAATTACGACCGAGTAGAGAACACTAACCCACATTGCATAAAAGAAGATGGAGCAGCAGTCGTCGACACACTTATCTGTGAGGAGCCTAGAAGAACACTTTACCTTCTACCACATCACCTTTGATAATATCTACCGCAGTTGTAGACAAAACGTCAGGTAGAAATACAAATGGACCACAACGTACAAGCCCGAAAACCAAGAAGTTTTATATAAAGTCTATTTCTTTACTGTAGATTTTTTACAAATGAATAACACCTGAATTTTTTATAGTATGAAAAAAGCTTTTTAAGATGGTGTATCGTGTAAGTTTTACTTTAAATCACGAAAAACAATTGTTGCAGTAGAAAAATATAAATAAATTTCAAACTTACTTCATAAAAAGTTGCAAAAACTGCAAATATAGGGTTCATATATAGTTTTGAAGCACTCAACAATGCTTCAGAAGGATTAATTGTTTTATGACAATTAATTAATACAGTAATTAGATCCGCATTAAAATAATTAATCTCCAATTCATCCGATTTGTAACTTGACCCTTCACTAGGTGATCCTTCACTTTGAGACAGATTACCGCCAATCTTTGAATATAAAGTTTTTCTGCTATCTCTACTTTTGATTCTTTCTTCAACAGAAAGGCTTGTTGGTTTCAAGTCATTACTGAGCGCGTGGTTGAGATGTTCTGCGATCGATTTATTTTCAAATTTGAGTACCGAGTTCATAACTTGTTCAGTTGGGTAATTATGATATTGAACAAATATAAGAAATGGCATCCATAACGAATTGGATGCGCAATGTTCCAAAAAAGCTTCCGGATAATCGAGTTTATGATGCATTGCAAATTTAATAGCAATTTCCCAGTCAGCTAAATAACTCACTGTTTTGTAAGAGTTTAAGTTTTCATTTGTAGTTTCTTTCATTAAAGAGTTTTCAAGTAATTCCAAAATTTTCTTGCTATTAAAACTAAAGTTCTCAAAGAGAGTATAAATATTTTCATTTTGGTTATTTTTCAAAATAATACTCATTGTATTCAAATATAATCTCAGTGTTTCCGAGGACATTCCGAGCATTTCCGTGAAAGCTACCGAAGCTGCTACTATTTCTCGATTTTTAAAATTGTCACAAGCGAATTTACAAACAGAATTATTTACCGTTTGCTTACTTTTCTTGGTTATCTTTCCGTATTTTTTAAATTGATGCATTATAAATAATTTGTATGCAATACTAGGCCGGCCCTGTTTTAAATATAGCGTAAAGTTAACGTTTTCTTTGTGACCGTATCTTTGAATGAATTGCTCCGAATCAAAACGGGGTAAGAGATCGCGGTTGGCATCGTGTTTAAACCGGAAATGAAATACTTGAGTCATATCGATGTTTTTATAATTCGCCAATAGTTGGTAAACATTAATATCCTGTTTGAATTTATCGCTTTTCTTTTTGTCAAAAAAACTGCTTAACATCGATAAATTCTTCTTAATATTCGACAACACTTCTTCGTTGATCGTTATGTCTTCGATTTGCAATTGCGACTGCTCAAAAACATTTTCTATTTTTAAATTATCGTTAAATAATATGAGAGATAAAAATATTAATGGATTTTGTATAAAATATGTATCTTCGTTACGATTGCAAAAATACTGACATGTTTCTAAAATGCATTTGCGAATTTTATCATTATTGTTTAAATCATTAAACATTTCTCGAATCGTTAAAAAGAGATTTAATTCTCTTGAGTTTAACTGATCTTTGACGTGATCGTTAAAAATATTATCCTTGAAGTGGGTTGCGAACTGATTAAAAAGTTTGTTTTCCAGATAAAATTCGGCTACAGTATAATTAAAATCTTTGTTATTTACTTGAAGTTCTGTTTTATCATTAATAGCATCTAAATCAATCAGTTTTTTGACGTTTGCAATTCGTTTTAATATTCGCAAAATGCTTTTCTTATCCTGGTCGGTAAAAATACCGTAAATACTCAATTCATTTAAAACAAAATCTTTTGTAAAATTATTGGTTTTTGCAGCTTCAACACTATTCACCATATCCGGTGTAATTTCCCAGATCAGAAATAATTCACTCATTTTCAATAAAAGCATTGAATCAGTATCTTTGGATTTGATTTCAAAATCTCGGCAGTTCTTATTGAAATATATATGAATCCAATCGTACAGAAGGGCCAGTTTATCATGTATTAGCAAAGCGAACCACACATTTTCCGCGTTCAAAAATGGAGTCAATGAAAAATCTACAAAAATTATAAACTATTAAAAAAAAATGGCTAAACTACGCATTTATATGCTATTCACGATCATACTGCACACCAAAACTGGTGACTTACGTAAAATAACACTCTGTATGGCACAAACATTTTTTGAGCACTCTGTAAGTTACTAAAAAAAAATTTAATTAACTGTCAAAAACTGACAGTTCAAATTTACTTCTTCAAAGCTGATTTTTCAGAGTATAATATATAAATTTTTATTGTAAAATTATTTTATATCCATAAAACTAAAAAATATGTGCATAATACTTATTCAGTTTATAGTGTGTATTGGTGTTCATTTCAATTTAGATGACATTCGAGAGACGTGGAATTGTTTAATATATTAATTTCCTCACATCACAGAAGTAATAATAACATAATTTTATTCGCAAAATGTATATTTAATTACTGTTTTTGTAATAGAATGTATCTGTTAAGATATAAGTAAATTTGTGATCTAATAACAACAAAGACACTGTGAAAGCGCGTGAGACATCTGGAGGTAGAGTAGAAAAGTAGGAGTGTGAGAAACAAAATGGTCGTCGTGAATGCGTATCATTATATTTAACAAATGTATTATTCTTATGTCAAATCTATGTAAAAACTATCAATATATTTAACAGTATCCATACAGAAAATAGTTTGGAGACTTTTGTGATGACTTGTTTCAGTGTATTTATTTTTGTTCTTAATTCGTCGCAATAATTGACCACTGCCAGTTTTTCTTTCCGCTTTAAATCATTTCCTTTTCCAGGTATTTTGTTAAATAAATTAATTTACTGTTTCCATAGCAATTTTGAATTAAATTCGTGTGTATTTTTATTTTTTACCACCCATATGAGCTGAAAAAAGCTTGAAAATTTGTCTAGTGCTACACTGCTACCAACATAAGTCACCAATCTGGTGTGCAGTGTGATCGTGAATGGCGTATACTTGCAAAAATTTATTATTAAACAAGGAAGAGTTCAGTAGCTAGAATGGCAAAAGAAAGTCTCGAAAATACTAATGTTAACTTAAAATCAGAATTATACAATTACCAAAAATTTGTATGAACAGCTCGGCAGCAATTTTCTCTTTAAAATTCGAATCAAAATCGATCAGTTTAGAAATACTCAGATTTTGAAAATCATCATGTTTAGTGTAGATTGTAAGATCATCGGCCGACTCAATTGCCTTGAGAAGTTTCCAATGATTCCATACTACATTATCGATTTTTTTTGTTTTTGACAAATGGCCAGCTACATAATCCCTTAATTCAGAATCTTGACTTTCTGTTAATATACCCGAAAACTCAGTGTAAGGGTCCAAATTAATATTTGATAATACATGGGTCGCTTTGAAAACTTGCCGTTGCATCAATAACTGCCTTGCCCATGCTCGTACCTGAAAAATTTATATATATTTTTATTCACCCCCTAGGTCCTGGTGGGATTTATTAATAATTTGCTGTTAAAGAAAAATTGATTTTAGAGCCTTTTAGGTACAAAATATGCTTACTTCAGTATTAAACCATTGTTCAGCGTCGACTAGTTCGCAGTTATTGCGAGCAGCAATAAATTTGTGCGCAAGAGATATATGCGATCCTTTTGTGGCAGCTTCTCGGGCTACCTCGCGATTTTTTAGGGAATTCCATCCTGTCCAAACACCCGTAAATTCAGCACTCAAATCTGATGGCACTGCGACTTTTTCCATATTGTTACATCCTTTTTCTTATCTAATTTCTACTAATACAAGATAATTTTTGTTTTTTTAAATACTACATTGAAAACAACAACTATGTATATCGCCATTTTTCAAAACTATATTTAAAAGTCTATATTCTGTCAGTTTTTATCAATTCAATATAATTTCTTAATTACAATAATCTAAAATGCAAATAAAACTCACCAAATAAATGACATTTGACACTTGTCAAATTTGCTAGGCACGTGATATGATCATAGATATTATATAAAATGACAACTAACATTAGTTGTCGGGTAAAATTTATAAATATATATATTTATAAATTTATAACGCTTTAGAAGTTATAAAAGCGAAGTCGAAAATTATAAAAGTTTTGTCTGTCTCACTAAATAAATAAATAAACTATTTAAATGACCCCATAGCTCATAGGTTAAAAGAATAAAAAGTCTGTTACTAGATGGCTATAGCTACACTATTTTGTCATAGGAAAAAACGTCAAATGAAATGTCAAATTCGTAGGGGGAGTGGCAAAATTGCATTAATAGAAGTGTAACTCATCAGTGTAAATTTGTAAATAGTTAAATATTCTATTCTAATTAGCATTGTGCCACAGTTTTAATGTTTTTGTGTAATTTTTAAATATTGTAATACAACAATTTTGTTTGGAACATTCTTAAAATATTGTTTAAAATGGCCGGCGAAGCTCCGGGATCTTCAGGACCAGGCAAGAAAAAAGGAAAACTTTCTAGACAGGAATCAGGAAAAAGTAGCGGCGGTGAAAATGAAAAAGCTGGAGCTGCATCAAGTTCAGGTCAAACAACACGAGGCGGTTTAAGAGTCTATAAAATTGTGGTATTGGGTGACGGTGGAGTGGGAAAATCAGGCATGCAAAATTTTGAATATATTATACATTTATAATGATGTTTTAGACTTTTTCTTATAAGTTTAAAAAAATTAAATTTCTTTTTTTTTAGCCGTGACATTGCAGTTTGTTAAACATAGTTTTCTCGAGTATCATGATCCTACTATTGGTAAGTCAATTTTCAAATACGAACTCCATTTGTACAGACATAATAGTTTAAGACAGAATAGAATGTGAACCCTTCGAGTAGAGAGTCCTAAAAATAGGTGTCATATGGTTATAATTTCGTGTTTACAGAGGATTCTTATCAGCAGCAAGCAGTCATTGACGGAGAACCAGCCCTACTTGATATATTGGATACGGCAGGCCAGGTAATTACGTCTTACTTTCTAACAATTATTTGGAACTAATAATAATGCTGTCCCTAGAAGACCAAGCTTTGCTCGGAGAGGCTGTCAATGTGTCTAAAAATTCACTAAAAATCGCATATCCTCAGTGAAATTTTGCCATACAAACTTCCAGCGCTAAAAGTGCAACCTTTCGGGCCGCTATTTTGCCATTATTTATGTCCTTTTGCATTAGTTTTCATATACATTTTTTTTTCTTTGGATATGTTACGTAAAATCGAGTTTATACATTTTTAATGCTTCCAAGTCTTTATAAAGAACTATTTTAACACACTCTAATGTACAAAATTTATGTAGAAATTTCTTCCTTTTCTTTTAAAAAATGGTCGAATCGATCTGACATTAATTGAGCGAGTTATAAGGAAAAAACACTTTTATTTTAATTGCACTTCTCTGAAGCCGAAATTCTACGCTAGAACTATTCAATAATGTTTAATCATACATGATATAAAAATAACATACCTTATAGTTTATACCTATTATTCAAATATTTGTTAAAACTATTTTTACTTATTCATATTTCTTTTTTTTTATTCAAATAATAATTTATGTTTTACTTACAATTAGTATAACATATTGAAGATTCACTGTCAGTATTTTGACATAATTGTTCCTTTGCAATTTCAAAGCTTACTTACATTATTACAGTATTTTGAAACGTCAAAAAATTAATTCTATAAAATGATTAAATCTGTGGGAAAACAAACTTTTCCGAGAATAAAACTTAGCTAGATCGATTTTTTGTCCCCCAATACCTCTTTTCAGTGAATTTCATCCAAATCGTTAGAGCCGTTCGAAATTCATAAATTTTGAACCTCGATAAGTTAAAAGCCACTATAAGTTAAACATTTGTTTAATTTCCTTCCCCTGAAAGCATAAAACCTCCATTACTTAAATCAGAAAACCTCGGTAACTTAAACAAATGTTCTGAACATCACCCTCGATAACTTAAAATAATATTTTGGTGACCTCCATAAGTTAAAGTATTATCAATGAGTCATCATGAGTAAGTATCCAAACAAAAAGTTTTGCCAAGAACTTAATTGATTTTCACTTCAGTCTTCCATTAAATCGCTTTACTGATTTCTTTGTTTAAATAATTGATTCTAAATGAGTAAATGAATAGATAAAAAATTTATGTCACCTCTATTGAGCTTAATACATCCTCTATAAAATCCACAAACCTTGGTAAGTTAAAAATTTGACAACCTCTCTAACTTCAACTCTCGATAAATAAAAAACTCGATAATTTAAATTTTTTAACGTTTACCTTGGATTTTAAGTTATCGAGGTTCTACTGTACAAGAATTGCTCGTTTAAATATATAAAATATTTTAAATTTGTCATTATTTTTAATAATAAATTGAAAATATAGTTGATATTTTCACCAGTTCTCAGAATAAGCGTGTGGGATTTGGATTTGTAATAAAATAAATAAATATAAATATTGGTGCAGTTTTCGATGCGCGAGTTTTTGAGCCTTACATATTGTTTTAGGTTGAATTCACTGCAATGCGGGACCAGTACATGAGATGCGGCGAGGGTTTTTTAATTTGTTATTCCGTTACGGATCGACACAGTTTTCAGGAAGCGCTAGAATATCGAAAACTTATATCAAGAGTAAGAGTGAACGATGATATTCCACTGGTGTTGGTTGGAAATAAGTTCGATTTACAGCCGCAACGAAAAGTATCACCCGAAGAGGGTAAAGCCCTTGCGAGACAGTTTGGATGTCCATTTTATGAAACATCTGCGGCATTACGACATTACGTAGACGACGCATTTCATACTTTAGTACGAGAAATTCGACTTAAAGAAAGACAAAAAGCCGATGGCGGCAATATAGAAAAACAGCATGCCGGTAAACATAGTCGATGGTGGCGATTACGGAGCATTTTTACTTTAGTTTTTAAACGAAAACAGCATCACCATTATTCACCGTAAAACATTTTTATCTGTTTGAATATGTTTATATCAGTTGGTAAAAGTGTTTTTGTTGTGCATTTGTTTATTTTGCTTTGTTTTAATTTTAGGATTTGTTTTGTGGTGCTTAGTGTATGTGATTATATGACGCTGAAATGTAAAACTTTGTGGTCGCTTTTAGAATGTTGTTTCTGATCTGACTCAAAACAAAATACGTCGATGTTTGATTGTTTTGCTTTTTTATATTCATTGATTAGCCAGTGCAATAATGTGAAACAATGACATCGTATGTAAGATTACATTTTTACAACATTCTTATTATTTGTGGGAGTAGGTTACAATCAAGTATGCTGAAACATCCTGTCTTATTTTCATATCTTTTCAAAATATATTTGGCTTCTGTAAATTGCTGTAAGATACAAAAAGTTTATTTTTTTTAAAGAACCATGGAATCAATATCTAAATTTTTGAAGTTAATTTCTTTTAGGTGCGCTATAGGTAATAGTAATTTCAATTAGTCATCAGATATGAAAAACAAATGGTGTGTGTACTTATGTACTTGCGGCAGAAGTTATACTTCTTTGGCGTGATCGCGATAATTGATATTCACATTTTCGTTAAAGATATACATTGATAAAATAAAATAACGTTGAATCCATAATTTAAAAAAATACAATTAGAGGTTATTTACCTGTCAAAAGTTGTTAACAACACTATAGCTTTTGAGAAGTCCTGTCCGATGTCGCTAGTATAACCTACTTTGTTGTTTTATGAAATAACTATTTTGACGTCATCAGAAAAAAAAAATGAGACGCGTCATCTGTGAATACAAAGTAATACCATGCTGCATCGAAGTCAGCTTTATCGACGATTTCAACCTTGCCGATACACGTAATTCATGGTGTCTCATGTTCGCTGCATATTGCGTGCGCAACTTCCGCAACAGAAAATTTTACCCCCAATGCGCCAAAGTATAACTTCAAAAACGTGATGGAAGTAGAGGTGGTAACTGGTGGTAAGGAGAAAGGAATACAATCACGGTACTAGTATATTGACAGATGGCAGTAAAAAAATAATAAAAAGGCGAACCTTCTGTCCCAATATAGTACTTACTCATTTATATTTAAATTGAACTTAAAAATAAGATACGGTGTTTCGGCACATTTAACTCCATAACCCCACTTTTTTTAAAATTACGTTTTATTGTAAGTTGATTTTAGTACGGCTATATTTGGTATATTAGAAAAAGAAATTGGATAGCAGCCAAATAATTATTCTTATTTGGGACTATCTAAAAAGTTTTCTAATTATGTTTTATGTGAATGACAAATAAAATTGACTTCTTTTTTTACTGAAATATATTTGCGTAATATAATGTTTTGTTGTGTTGTGCTAAGCTATTGTGATGCTTTAAAATTTCAAGTAATGTAACTTGTACAACAATTTTTAACTTCATAATTAAATAACAATAATTTAACTGTTAAGCAATTAAGTTAAGTATTGTTTTAGAAGTTTAGAATTGGACATGGAAAAAATGTCGGCTAACTATGCGTATTAATGAATCTTTTTTCTGAGGTTAATAACTCAGCCGTGAAAGACAACGCTTTAATATAGACATACAAGTGCTGCCTCTCACAGCCAAACGTTAACCATTTTACTCTAATCATCAATATTATACAGTAGAATCTAGATAAGTTAAAATTCAATGGAAACGTTAAAAAATTTAAGTTAATGAGTTTTTTACTTATCCAGAGGTTGTCAGAATAAAATTTTTAGCTTACCGAGGTTTGTGGATTTTATAGAGGATGTATTTAGTTCAATTGAGGTTACATACATTTTTTATCTATTCATTTATTCATTTTTAATCAATTATTTATTTATTTAAACAATCAATTATTTAAATAAAGAAATCAGTAAGCGTTTTAGTGGAAGACTAAAGTGAAAATCAATTAAGTTCTTGGCAAAATCTTTTGTTTGGATATTTACTCATGATGACTCACTGATAATACTTTAACTTATGGAGGTCACCAAAATATTATTTTACGTTATCGAGGACAATGTTCAGAATATTTGTTTAAGTTACCGAGGTTTTGTGATTTAAGTAATGGAGGTTTTATGCTTTCAGAGAAAGGGAATTCAAAAAATTTTTGACTTACAGAGGTTTTTAACTTATCGAGATTCTGCTGTATAAATTTTTATTATTATTCAGAACGTCAATGAAAAAAGAAACCTTTCGATCAATAATTATTTGATCTTCATCAGGCATCTCAATGGCGACTCACAGAATCGTTAATCCAGTTAATAGTTTAGAAATCAATGTCAATATCTGTTAAAAACAATGTTCTAGTCATAAAAACATTTTAATGCAATTTTTTTTTAAACAGTATATTATATCTTTGAATAAACGTTACTTTGATTATATTAACAACAAAAAAATGATGATCTCTTCTGTTAGCTCTTTCGGTGCCAATTATTGTCATATTTTGATGATAGTAACAATTAGTATATATTTTGTAACAGTAGTAATACAAACGTAACGTCTTAATCTATCACGATGTAACCGAGTATACCAAGAAAATAAACACAAGGTATTTTATTACAAGCTTTTATTTAACTTGCAATGTATGAAATATGTTTGTACGGGTGGAATCTTGCAACTCAATTTTGAAGCAGATATCCTCAACCGATTAAGCTGAAATTTTGAATTCACGTTTAGTTTGGATGACAATTCATGGTTAACTGTGTGACGTCATTCTAAATCCAACATGGCGGCACATGCAAGATGACGGACTAATTATTTTTAATGCACTCCTACAATATGAGTATCAAATGAAAGGGCTTGCTAAGAGTAACTCGAAAAAATTTTGAAAGACTAAAAAGAAGAAAATAAAATATAAGTAAAAAACTTTTTAAAGACAAGCTTTTATTGAATTGTACTAAAAAGTAAAAAATAACTCTTAATACTTTAGATTCATAATTATAAAAGCGTGGGTCGTTAGAGGTTCCAACCCACGCTTTTATAATTATGAATCTAAAGTATTAAGAGTTATTTTTTACTTTTTAGTACAATTCAATAAAAGCTTGCCTTTAAAAAGTGTTTTTACTAATATTTTATTTTGTTCTTTTTATATATTTTAAAGTCATGCTTATTTTATCCAGTAATAATATGCATAGAGTGAGTATAGGTGTGACGAAAAAGGGCAGCATGGGGGCCAGTGGCATAGCTGTCGGAGGGCTAGGCGCTGCAGTGAATTGGGGCCTTCAAACTCAGGGAGCCCCTTGACCTCCAGAGCGATGTTTGAAAACGTTATTTAAATATCTTAATCAAATAAAGCATTTTTGACTTTTGATTCTTTGGCCCCTGTAGTCTGGATCACAAGTTGAAAAACGTGTTTATTCTTGCTACCGCGAGTTAAAATACGTGTCATAGTTCACTGGATTCGTAATCACCTCTAGAAAAATGTGCAAAAGTTTCAAACCCGCACATAAACAGTTGTAAAAGTTAAAGAATCCCAAAAAGGGGGTCTAATTTTTTGCAAATAATTAGAAAACTATTAATGCTAATGAAATTAAACAAAAAAAGTTTCCTAAATAGGAGGAAATTTCAGAAAAAAATATCGACTGTCGGACTTCATATCTATTATTAATACTTTTGATTTAATATTAAAAATAAGGCTCCATGGTGTCGGCGATGTGCCGACAAAACTTAACCAATTTAGATAGAGCTCCAATTTCATTTTTGCTCCGGAGCCCTTGGTTACATAGCCACGTCACTGATAGGGGCGTATAGTTATGGGATTCAAAATACAAATAGTAAATATGACTCGAACGAGCTAATTTTTTTTATTTAATTAAACAAAAAGAAAATACGCTTCGTTGAATGCTAACGTATTTGCATCACATAAGTATTTATAAGAGTCGTAAGGCAAAGGAGAACTCGTCCTTAATACCTATTTGCGATTGCGAAACGAAAGAATTTTATTCTCTGAAAAAAAGTACAAATTTTATACTAAAATGAAACAATCCGGAGAATAGGGATGTTGACTGTATTCAAATGAAAACATAATTCGTTAATTGGTAGTTTCTATGATAGAAATACTAAAACACAATATTTTTCCTTATTTTTAAGGAATTTAATTAATATTGAATAAATAAAACCTAATTAAATCACTCTCAAGCCACGTAACAACGAACACCAATCAGAGCGCATGACGTCAGAGGGTCATGAACAGCATCAGACGCTGTAAAAAGGCTTCATTGTTTGGTTAATATTTAGTGTGTAATTTATTATTATTTGTTTATAGGGAACGTCAAATTACATGTAACTATAGCAACAACTGCGAAACAACCTTTCATCACCTCATCAGTTTACCAGCGGCTATGAGCACAGCCTCCTACTTTGTGACCGTCTGACGTCACGGCAGTCACGTGACAAGTATTGACGTTTTGGACCGAAATTTGAAACGGAATTTAAAATACATGATTTTTAAGGCTTGAGTCGTATTTAAATAGAAATAATAAATATTTGTGGCTATATTATTACGATCATTTTCCCAAAAATAGTCAACATCCCTATTGACTGCATGACACCATAATCTGCTGACTGCAGGTAAAGTATTTAAACTCGCAAACTCCGAGTGAAACCCGGAAAGGTAGTCACTCTGTATATGTTCCAGGTTATTGAGACAAGTAAAGTGGAACATATTGTGCTAAAATACCTGTAATATAATGACCTGAAGCGGGTAGCCTTACCTAGTTTATGTTACCGAACAATGTAAGGCGCGGATACAGAGGGGGAGAATTTAACAATGGTCTCCGATTTCGTTCCAAATTTTGAATATATACACAGCTTACAACCTATTATTTTTGGCAAAACCGCTCCAATGCGTTGCCGTAGCTAGAGTTGAATTTAAAGGTAGGGCAGCGGTGGTTACCGGTAGGACGAAAGTAAAAATTGTATCTGATCTAGTCAGCAGTGTTGCCAGATCGGGCGATTTATCGCGAATCGGGCGATTTTCTCTCTGCGTACGCTCCTTAATTTAAATTTGGGCGACAAATCGCAAATTAGGCTCTTTTCATTTCTTAACATCGGTAACGATCTAAAACTACAAAATTAGATATATCTGTTGGCAATACTAATTAAATTTATTTTCTTGAGTACCGCATTAGTTCTGGAATTACCTTACAAAATTACATTAAAACATTATTTTTAGTTCTATAACACTCACTTTAAAAATATATATTTCAGATTATGCGACAAATTCAAGTGTACCAATAGAATATTTTCAAATTTATAGTTGGGCGACTATTAAGAGTAAACTGCGACTTATAATCACAGATGGGGCGACTTGATTATAAATTTTCTCCCAACAACTCTGCTAGTCAGTTGATTTTCGCCGTACTTGACTTGTGAGTGAGTTAGGTAGTAGTGTAGTACTTAATTGTCGGAAGGGAGTGACTATTAAGAGTAAAAAATTCATTTATTCAGGTTTATGTTATTTCTCCAAGCATATTATATTCAACAAAATAATAAAAGCACTTCCTTAAAACAACTGAATTTTTCGATTCGCCATATTAAATATGCGAAGGATTTTATTCAGATCAACTGACTTCTAACTATGGCATTTTTTAAGGTAGAGCATTGCCCTTCCATGAGAGCTTGTAACCGCCCCTGACAGTGAAATTTCAACGTATACCATTTACTATTTAAAATTAGTGTTTCCAGAGACGAGACACTGCAAATGTCCAAGCATTTTTGAGAGTGCCCGGTTTTCCCAAAAACTATCAACAGGAAGATTATAGATCATAGACGCAACTACAAATATAACCTATA
The DNA here is from genome assembly GCA_034508555.1 of Venustoraphidia nigricollis. NCBI lineage: Eukaryota > Metazoa > Arthropoda > Insecta > Raphidioptera > Raphidiidae > Venustoraphidia > Venustoraphidia nigricollis. Next base: position 2,367,807 of record JAVRKA010000020.1, read on the forward strand.
AATTTGTTTTGGGCTGAGTTAAAATGGGTACGATATGAAGACAATGATATGGGAACAACAAATTGCGATTCGCCATTTCTTTTTTTTAAGGTGTAAGAAATGCGATTTTTGAGCTATTTTATGAATGTCTGGTCACTTCTTCGACACTGAATGCTCCCGGACAGTTCTAGACAACTTAGCAATGTGTGAAAAAGAAAAAAAATCTTGTTTGAATCTGCAGTTAATTTTCAAATAATTTTTGCATTGACACGAATTTTGGTATTTTTTTTATATTAAAATGCTTTTTGACGTGAGGAAAATGTAGTGGGCTAGTATCCTTATATTATATTCCCCTTGGTAGCTATAAGTCTGAATTTATGACAATTTAAATCCTTTACTTACATGGAATACGACAAAACGCGTTGATGAAGTTGTAAAAAAATAAATATTAGAAATGAGATTTTTTTTGTGTATACAGTTAATTTTATGATGTTAACATAAAAATTGTTTGTTTGGTAATGTTCAATAATTTATATACTAAATTAATTGTATTTTTTATACTTTGCAAAAAAAGAAGAAAATTAAAAAAAAAACGAATATTAAAACATATTATGTCTTTTATGTGAAATATAATTATTGTTAATAATGCAAGTTAATTTTGTATTTTATTTTGTTTCAATTAAATGTTTATAAAAATAATTTGTGTATAATTGTTTATCTATATTTAGAATACAAAGTTTAAGTCGACGGTGTTACTAGTGCCTTGGAGAACTATATTTTCAAGCTCTAAAAATGTACAATTACAAACAGCGCCAGTCCTAGCGCAGAGCGAGAGGAGCGGTTGCTCAAGGCGCCAGGTGGCAAAGGGCGCCAAAAAAACCAAATGCGAAAACTTTCTTATTGTTAAAGAAGCAGAAGTATAATAATTAAAGCGAAAAAAGAATAATATATTTTATACAGAAAAAAAAAGTTACTTTATGAATTTCTGAACTTTGACAATGTATATTATTTTCTGACAGAATTGTTTTTGAAACATTTTGATATAAATCTGCAAGAAAAAAAAATTACAAAACTTTATCAAAGCATGTTTTTTATATTTTCATTTATTGTGTAACAAAATAAAGATAATTATTTTCAATGAATTTAAAAATAATACTTATCATTCAATTTCATATATTAATTAAAATTGTATAAAAGTAAATTAAATATTATTTGAATTTTTTGAATGTTTCATATTTTTCATAAATTTCTCATTCCAATCAATCAGTTTTTGACGTAATTGCGCCTTTTCTTCTTCTGAACAAAAACTGTAATTCACAGTATTATAATTTAGTTCCCACACTGAGTTAAAACCCATGCTGTAATATTCAGCAGCTAGCTGAAGTTCTTTTGAAAGTGTTGTTGAAAAAATACCTTTGTCATCCGTCTAAAAAAGTCATGGTTATTTAAAATTACGACAATCATAAGTTATTATTGTGAAACAAATACTACAAACTAATTGTTCTTTTCGACGCTGTCCCTATTTATCACTGGAAAGAATATACTGTTAGATAATTAAATAAAAATTGTCCAATATTCAGGTAAAACTTTAATTAAACGCAAAATAACAGATAATAACAAAATAATAGCGGCCATGTAACCTCAGCAGCTATCATAACTTCGACTCTCCATAAGTGAATGCGTAGCTGACGAGTGGCGGCTTAGCCCTTCGTCTACTTCAACAATATTGTTTACATAAGTAGACACATTAAAAATGAAACACAGACAGATAAGGCATGTATATCTCACAGTTGATGTTAAACGAAATACAGACCGATAATACATGCATATATCTAACAATACATACTATAAGTGTGTCAATTTCAAGATTACTAGAAACTAAGGTTGAGCGTTAGCATTGTTGAAGGTGTGAATTGACGAGACGCCGGGGAGGGCGGGGGAAGTAGGCTTGTGGAGTCTTTTTCCAAATACTTGGGATAAGTATACTTGAATAACCAAGCCACGGGCATCAGTGACGTAAGCAATCGACTCAACCAATCACAGACGTGACCATGCTTATAGCCTCTTACGCCCAACCTTCTAGTATTTTCGTAATCATGTGTCAGTTTCAGCTTCCTAAGTCAACAGGGGCCTTCCGGAGAGGGTCAAAAATAAGTAGAATTATTTATATTACACTTACACATATTGCAACTGGATGATTGGCTTCCAATAAATATTTCAAATGATGATCGGAATAATCAGCGATTGTTTTTGTTTTCAGATTGGAAGTTAAACAGCATTCTGGCGAAAAACAAGAAATAAAAAAAAAATGAAACCTAATAAAACCTCTTTATAGTTTCTCTTCTAGACGTAGGTGCTTACCAACAGGTATTTTCGACTCCAATAACATGTTCCATAGTTCTTTTGTACCTTGGCATGATTGGTGAATACATGTTCCATGGCCAATTCGATCAGGTTTAAAATTTAATATTTCTTTTGTTTCTTCAATATTGGGTATTTCTGCAGCATGCACGACGATCTTTAATCCATTATCACGTGCCTCCAAGAGCAAATTTTTAAACCAAGTTCCCTTTGAAGGATCGCTGCTTACATCGACACCGCACACAATGTTCGGGTATTTTTCGTAATATTTTATAGCCAAATCTACTGACTCCTTAGCGTCAGCTTCACTCTCTTTTCGACTTAACGAAATAATCAGTTTCACTTTAATGTTAGGGAGCGTTGTTGACATTTTTTCAATTGCATTTATCACTGTACATATATAGTCTTCTTTTGTCATTTCTCCTTCAACTGCTCTGGGAGTAGTTCTCAATTCTAAATATATAACGCCGTCATTATAAAAATCAGTAATTACGTCGCAAGTTATCTTGTCTATAGCTTCGGTGTTATCGGTGACCATGTAAACGAAATTAAACAAATCGAAGCATTTAGAAAGAGTTCGAGATTCACCGTTGCGGATAATACTTGACAAATGATTATATTTCTCAATTAAACCCCTCTTTTGGTACAATTCGAGTAAAGTTTTGTCATCTACGGACCCATTCAAATGAGCATGAAGTTCCTGTAAAAAACAAACGTGGTATATAACGACATTTTCAAAATATATACCTGTAATTTAATCAAATGTCTTTTTACCAGCTTTGGAATTCTTTTACAAAATTGTTCCATCATTTTGGTTGTTGGAATTTTAAAACGCCAAATATAAATTAAAAAATAACTGAAATATAAAGGTTAAGTAGCGAAGTGTCACTTAAATGACAGCCGACAATGGATAAATAAATGACAGGCGGAGTTGGAAAGCTATAAATCCATGGAGGAAATAGGAATGTAATGTAAAAATGTAAATAACAGATTAAATATCCATGGCTATTTATTAATTAAGTTATGCGCAGAAAGTTTCGCGAATGATTGTGAATTCTGGTAGCGATTTTAATTTTAATTTATGACCATTTTCTACATAAATATAAACATTTAGATTATTTAATCTTTCGATTCTACTGTTGAAAACTATGCTCTATACCAGGCCTTCTTAAACTATGGGTCGCGACCCCAAATGGGGTCGCGTAGCAAAATTCTGGGGTCGCGAGAGATTTTAATGTCAAATATTTAAATACACCAAGATTTAATTTGTTATGCAATAAAAAACAGGCATATCCATCTCATTAAATTTTTTCCTTTAATTTTAATTTAATACCACTCAACGACTGCATTCGAATATATTCGAGCGAACTAAGACGGTCAGAATTCCCTTTTATTTATGTTATTGCAAAAAATGCAATTTTGATGAAAAATAGGGCATATAATTTTTGTAACTATAATAAATACAATTTTACAACTTTTTGCGCAATTTTTAATTTTAGATTTTTGTGTTGCTAAACGAATTCTAAAACTATATATTTTCATATGTATATGTATATTGTTACCTAATAAATAAATCATCAAAAAATATTTATTTATATTGGTAAATTCGTGTCCATAATTTAATTAAGTTTGAATCTTAAGGAATTGGACAGTAATAAAAAGAATTATTTTTGAATTAATTGAACGTTTCGTTGTTTATTACAACTTCTTCAGCAACTATAATTGAAAAAACAAACAACAAAATACAAAATAGTAAATATTACAATGCCAATGACAGTTATATAAGATATAAAAAATATGTTTTTGAAAAATTATGTCATACCTTATTCTATTGTTAATTATTAACATCATATGGTAAATTTTTTTCATTTTCTTCTTCTTTCAATTTTATAAATGATTTTTAAAAATTATAAAACAATTTTTAATACAAAAGTTTTTTGTTTATAAAAACAGATGTTATACCTACTACGTTTATTTTAAATAAGTGTAAAGTGTTGCCATTCTCAGTTAAAATATGAAACTAATTTTATTGATTTGAATTTTTTTGTTTTATTTTATTTTTAGAATTTATGTGAAATTTGAAAATTTTGTAATAAACAACGAAACGTTCAACTAATTCAAAAATAATTCTTTTATTACTGTCCAATTCCCTAAGATTCAAACTTAATATTTATTTATCTTTCTTTTATAATTATATGGGGTCGCCAGGAAACTCGCAATCAAATGGGGTCGTGAATGAAAAAAGTTTAAGAAGCCCTGCTCTATACGTTTCGATTGACACCATAACGAAGTCAATTAAGCTTTTTATTCGAGAGCTTTCGTGTAAAATTCCGTGTTTTGCAGTATTTTTCTTTAAACAAAAAAATGGCTGAAACGATTTTGATTATATTATGAATCTTTGCGAAATCGCCTGTTGAAACATCAACAAATTTAAATTTATTTTATTAGTGTATTTGCCATATGGCAACATACACTATTGGCGTTGGTCGGATGGCGGGACCTAGGGGTCAGACCAAAATTTCTCGACGTTTCATAACCTTCTAAACACTTTGGCACCATTTTTAAAAATGTTTATATATATATGTATATATATATATATTTATATATATATATATATATATATATATATATGTGTGTGCGCTATAACTTTCGAAGCAGTTAATTGATTTTTACGAAATTTTGCCCACATGTTGGAATCCACCACCGCAAGAACCCTATTTAAAATGGGCCCAATCGGACTATTTTAAGGGTAGTTTTTAGGGGTTGAAAAAAGTTTTTGGGTCCAAAAATGCCTAAAATATTCTCAGAATCGTTTCAAAATTGAAATTTAACCCTTTAATAGCAATTAAAAAGTGCTCCTAAAATTTTAATAAAACTGGCCCGACAGGACCGGATTTACAAATTTTATGAAAACACGAGTTTGCAGATAGTGAATTATTTGCTGAAAGGTGTATATAATTTAGTATAGTGGTTCGATTGATAATAATATTGCAACTGAGAAAAAAATGTTCTTTTAAGGGGTGTATTAAGGAGTCAAATTTTTTATTTTGCCTAAAAAACCAACTTAAGTTCGCATAATAAAGCCACACTGCCTATATTAGCAAATACACTATATTGTCGGCAGGGTTTTGGCACTGCGACCCGGGTTTTTTACTTTTAATATGGATCTAATCTATCTTTATTCATGACATATTATTCAACTACTTACGTAGTCATTATGTAATGACGAACAAATTTTTGCTTTTTACTTAAAAATTAAAATATTGTAATTCATAAGTTCTTTCACCATTCAGTTATCAATTTAAAATCTGTAAAACTATAGATAAACCAAATCATTCATGAACATAATTCATTCAGTGAAAATTATTCAAGAATAATTCAATTTACAAAACTAACAAGTAACAAACAATTATTTTATTGAAATTCATTTTTTATTGCAAACTTTTTTTATAAATGTGAATTAAATATACCGAAATTACTTGCGTTTCTTTACACATTTCATTAACATCGCCTTAATCGTTAAAGACTGCAAAGTTATTATTCCTTAAATATACTTGACCAATTGTGAAATTTGATTATTAATCGCGAGTACCTGAATCGACTCACCCCTTCAAAATGGTCAAAGTGTATTGAATGGCTTGAATAATGTGCATAAAACATATTATTTTTAAAAGTTAAGTTTAGCTTCCAAATGATACCATTATTTTAAAAATCTACCCAGTACTTTTTAAATTAATCAGGTTTGAATTAAAACGCAACAAAAGTGAAGTTAATCAAAGTGAATATTGGGTTGATCAAAATTAAAATAAAACAAAAAATATACGTTTAATACTTAAGATTTATTGTTTCAATACTTGGTGTTGCCTCCCCTAGCTTTGATAACAGCTCGAAGGCGGTTTCTCATCGACCTGATAAGTTTTTTAATCAGTTCTTGAGGAAGCCTTTACCACTCCTCTTCCAGCACTATCTTCAGCTCTGCGATGCTTGTAGTTGCTGGATTTCTGTGCCATACCCTCCGTTTGAGCTCGTCCCATAGATGCTCTATGGGACTGAGGTCAGGACTTACATTAGTGCTGGCTAATCCATGGTCCGAATGCAAACTTCATCCAAGAACGAACAAGTGATTCGTGCTGTGTGACACCGAGCATTGTCATGCATTAAATGAAAGCCGTCCTCGAAGAAGCATTCATAAGGCAAGACATGGTCCAGAAGAATATCTTCCACATATCGCGCAGCACTCAGGCCGCTTCCTCGGCCTCTACCAGGGACGAAAACGAGCTCCGTTTTTCCTTCCAGCGAAATGCCCGCCCACATCATACACGATCCAACGCGAGCGCCGTAGGATATTTTGAAAAAAGAACTGAACGAATTTAAATGATTAGTGTTATTTAAGAGCCCCAAAGATCAAGCTTTAAAAAAATAATAAGTTTATATACGTTACTCTAGTCATTTTCGAAAAAAGTTAGATTTTGTACTTTTTGTAGGGGTGAGTCGATTCAGCTGCTCGCGAGTGTATATAAGTAAAATTGAAGTGTCTATCTGAAATTTCGGAATAATCCTTTTTCCTATCTAAATGTTTAATGTACGATATTAACTATTGACACTCCCGTACCGTTCCCCCCTTTCCACTTAGAAGATGATTTTAGGAATACCCATTTTTAGTGGATGTTTATATAAGATACATCTCTATCAAATTTCAGGTCTGTTGAAGTTCTAGTTCAAAAATGGAAATTTTATATCTATAACGCCTCCGCAACCTCACTTGGGAGTCTATATTTCTGCAAAATTCGTTCTTAGCGGATCTCTAATCAATAAAAGGAATATGCCTGCCAAATTTGAAGTCTGCAGGTCTAATAATTAAAAAACGGGAAATTTATCTCTATAACGTCCCCGCAACCGCCCTTTGGGGGTCGATTTCTGCAAAATTCATTCTTAGCGGATCTCTATTCGATAAAAGAAATATGCCTGCAAAATCGCGCGATGATAGATTAGATTTTCATCCTCTATTTCATCCCCTTCAAGTTTTTTTTGAGACAAAAGGTGGCCCATGTCTTTCCTCAGGATGCAATTTATCTCCTTGCCAAATTTTATCGGAACCTGTTGAGCGGCTTAATAGGCGTGAAAAGATAACAGACAGTCAGACAGACTTTCGCATTTATAATATTAGCAGACCCCTCTTTTCCACTGGGCAAGTCCCCAGGGCTCCATGATCGATGGGGCCCCCTACATCCTGCCAGATCAGCATCCGATAACACTGATACTGCCGACAAATATGCATATCGATATATTTTTAGTGTATTTGCCAAATGGCAACATACACTATTGGCGGCGGTCGGATGGCGGGACCTAGGGGTCGGACCAAAATTTCTCGACGTTTCATAACCTCCTAAACACTTTGGCGCCATTTTTAAAAATGTTTATATATATATGTATATATATATATATATATATATATATATATATATATATATATATATATATATATATATATATATATATATATATATATATATATATATATATATATATATATATATGTGTACGCGCGATAACTTTCGAAAGAGTTAATTGATTTCAACGAAATTTGGGCCACGTGTTGAAATCCATCGCCGCAAGAAGCCTATTTAAAATGGGCCTAATCGGGCTATTTTAAGGGTAGTTTTTAGGGGTTGAAAACTGTTTTTGGGCCCCAAAATACCGAAAAAATTCTCCGAATCGTTTCAAAATTGAAATTTAACCCTTTGGTAGTGATTAAAAAGTGTCCCCACAATTTTAATAAAATCGGCCCGACAGGACCGGATTTACAAATTTTATGAAAACACTAGTTTGCAGATAGTGACTTATTTATTGAAGGGTGTATTTAATTCGGTGTAGACGTTAGATTGATAATAATATTACAATTAAGAAAAAAATGTTATTTTAAGGGGTGTATTAAGGGGTTAAATTTTTTATTTTGCCCAAAAACAAACTTAATTTCACATAATAAAAGTATAAAACCACACGGCCCTATACAAGCAAATACACTATATTGTCGGCAGGGTTTTGGCACTGCGACCCGGGTTTTTTTTAATAATGTATTTGATTTGTTATAGTAATTACGCTTTTTAAGTAATAATATTCAAGGTTGTTGAAGAATTTTCTTTATATACTCCTTTTGCCTGTTTTAATAAAATAGCCCTCTGTAAAAGTCATAGGGCCCCGTTATCTTTGCCCACAGCCCCCAATAGGTTAAAGACGGCATTGAATATTAGTATAGATTATGCTGACAATTTAATTCTGCCATCAGCAATAACTGATAATGCGTCTGTAATTTATAAACGAGAATAACCGACGCGATTGACTCCTGAATCGTAACCGTAGCTGAATCTTTCGCTAGCTCTGGAATAAATGAACGATGCAGAGAGTTCCTCGTGCAGTTGACGTCTGGATACGACGGCGAGCAGGCGAGGTGCGTTATTCTATAACCTGTACTTCTTTGAAAAAACGTGTTCTTTTACGTATTGAAAAAAAATGTTACTTAAATATTTATTGACTCAATAAGTGTTTATACTGATAAATAATTTAAAACAATGAAAATAAAAGATTGTGCAACGATAAATTCTAAACGTAAAGAAAAACAAATGAGTGAGAATATAATAAAAAACGATCGGGATCGAAATTTTCGAATATTTGCGTGTGCCTCAATAGTGTTTTTGTTCATGAGTGAATTAGTGCTGTCATATTATTTACTTAAACTGACAAACACTTATAAAGACAATGATGAATTAGACGAGATCTTTTTTTCGAACATTAAAACTGACAGTTTTAAAACGTCAGTTGAAGTTATTGTGAAAGATGTGTTACTTTCTTACGGTGTGAAACAATCGAATAGACGTAAACGATCTCTCGGTTTTGATGACAATTATGTGGTCGGTGCAAGAGATGAAGAAATACGTCATGTCGATGGCTTTCGGAAAAAATTTTCAACTCGTGATTTGTTGGATGTCAAAGACGAAGCAGCTAAAGATCCGAACGACAACAATTGGTTTTGGTTGTCTGGTACCAGTCGCGTGCCGGTAAGTTTGTAATCTATTAAATTCATCCATAGTGGTATTATTCAGGTCCATATAAATTATAAATTCAATAATCAGTTTGTAACATTATGAAAGTTTAATCAACATTAAAATTTTTTTGGTCTGATCAAACTGATTATTTAATTTGTAATCTATATTATTTATTGTATGTGACTAGCGAAGCCGTGCGAATATTTCGCACCGTTAGTGGTCGGTTGCGTAATATAATACGGTGGAAATAAATTTTATTCTATTCTATTCAGAGACTGCAACGCAACTACGTCATTTAATATTACCGACAACTGTTAAAATAAACAGACTGCCACTAGATGGCGACATTTGTTTTTTCTGAATGTCATTTTCTGTTATGAAATTGTTAACATTTTTAAACCGTAATTTTTTAATGAAAACATCAATTTTAAGGTAACTTAGTTTTCGTCATTAGAAAGAAAAATAATCTCCAAAATGACGTATCAAACATTAATTTTGAAACAGTATCAAGGGAGATATTTCATACCGACAAAAACACCTTTGAAAAATAATATATTATACCCAGTGCCGGATTAGCCACGTAGCAAGAGTAGCGAATGCTACAGGCCCCGCGCTCCAACGCCTGTCTGACCGTAATAAAAAAATATTAATTTAGATAGGAGCGTAAAATATCTTGCATGCCTTAAACGCGAAGCGCTTAGGCTATGCCTCACTTCCACTTGAAAATCTAAAACTCGATTTCGTTTTTGAAGTATTTCGACAGCTAAAATCTCTTACAACAGAAGAGATTTTGGAAAAATCCTCAAGTATGGTCAGTGCTTACGAAGATGATTTGGAGAACAGCCTAGGTGGCGAATTAGTGCAGTTCGCAGAGCTGCTGTAAACAGATGTGGCTACTGTTATTGACAGCAAAAAACGGAGCCTCTGGAACAGCAATTTTATAAACTTTTATTAAATAATTCTTTAGAATCGTGTTTTTCAAACTTAGAAATTGCCTTGCGCATTTACCTGTCTCTCATGATCACTAACTGCAGTGGCGAACGTTCTTTTTCAACATTAAAACGTATTAAAAATGAATTAAGGAACACGATGGGCCAAGAACGTCTTAATCATCTCACTTTGTTGAATATAGAGCATGATTTGCTAAAAGAAGTCGATATTGAAAGTGTTATCTCTAAATTTGCCCATATTAAAACCAGAAAAATTTATTTGTAACAGTTTTGTTTTATTTAATACCCTAAACTTGAGAACCTAAAGCAATCCAAGGGCCCCTTGACAGAATTTTCTACAGGCCCCGCGCTGGCTTAATCCGGCACTGATTATACCGATTATTAAAGATCCGTGGGTACTCATATTCTATACTGGGTGTATAGTAGATCAGGGATCACCGACTATTTTTGATGGAAGTCCGTTTTAAAAAGTTGCTTGTCTTTCACATTTCAGAAAACTTAAACAGTGATTCAAGGTCAAACCCTACACATTAAAAAAAACGTTATTTTCACTCCTTTCCGCTATTTCATTAATTTACTAACAAAAAAAATAGCAGTCCGACGGACACCAACTACTTTTGGTGATTAAGGTTCGTTGGAAAAATTTGCCAGATTTTTGCGATCTGGCAGATAACAGCTGTTGTCTCAAGATGATGGCTTACAATTTACAAATTAAAAACGTGATTCAGTTGTTACAATACCTCGTTAAATTATTATTTAATTACTCAAACCGTTGGTAACATATCTTATCTAATGATTTAAACGACGCTATAACTGGTCTAATACCAGAGAAATTTTTTTTGTTTCATCCAAAAATGGCATTAATGTCGCAACTTGCTATTGTAGACACTGTATCATTGGGTTAGACTACAAGCTCCAGAATCACCAAATTTGCAGGAGACAGTAAAAACGAAAATATCTTCTATATTATATTAACAGCATATTGCCCGTTTTACGTGCGGCATGATTTAAGGAAAATCTTTTATTTTTTAGAGTTATTTGTTTTGCTAAAGCATGGATATGATTGTTTTTTACCGACTGCATGTTATCATTTAATCTTGTTTCCATTTTTTTGTTCGCTTTTCACGCAGTCGGGTTTTTTTGATTTTTTTAATTTACTTTTTTGTACAAAATGACATCTAAATCTAAACTTCGGCCAAAAATAGAGTTAGGTGATTTGTAGTCTAAGCGTATTCTTAAGAAAACTATTTTTTAACACCTCTGCTCGTTTATTAAATAATTAAGCCATTTAAATTTATTTTTAAATACACCGTACGTAGAGCGAGCGAACGTTACAATAATTATAATTTAACTCGAGCGCAACCGCAATTTTAGGTAAGAATATGACTAACAAACTCCTTGCGTCAAGTATGGAAAGTCGGGAAAAGTCAGAGATTTTTTTTCAGATATTATTGGACATTCTTTTCTTGCTGAAACTCGGCTTGAGAAAGTTTTCATCTGTTCATACTAATAGAGTCTGAATGATGAGAAAACGAAGGTGTCATCCTCAATTCAGAGTGACGCTTCTAACATTATAATGTTATTGGGGTTGCTTGCTCTATACTCTTGGCAGCTTATACTCAACAAAACATAATTTTAAACATCTTTCTTTTTGAATGGACAAAAATCAAATACGACTTTAAACAGAATGTAAAAACATCACCGTAAAACTTCGAAACAAATAATGAATTCAAAGTTTATAATATTCTTCAATTTATTTCGGTTCGATATATCCAAATGACAAGGGCGTACCCAGGATCAAAACTAGGGGGGGGGGGGGCAAGCCATAGTCGTTCAGGTTGTAACATTTTATCACGGAAAAGGTGAATGAAACCAAAATATTAAGAAAATTATGTATAATTATAGCAGTGCTTTATCAACTAAGTTGTTACAATTATTTGGTTGAAAAAAAAAATTATTCTAGTTACATGTCTTATACTAGTATCATTTTTCTTGGATTTGTAGAAGTAAAGTTATTTCAAGAATTGTAAAAATTCCAGCAACAAAATTTAATAACGACTTATTTTTTGCTTCCAGGGGGAGGCAGCTGCCCCTCCCCCTGCAGCCCCTCGCTGGGTACGCCCTTGCCAAATGATGTGAAATTTGTTATTTGGCACAGCCTTTTTTGGGTTATTTGCGCCAAATAGCCTTTCATACTTTCAGCTTATTATTTTTAACAATAAATTGGTAATTTGATTTATACTTTTACCAGTTCCCGGATTAGAAACTGAGAACTGCGGGTTTGTAACAAAGGAAACGCTCCTGCTATACTAAATAGTAAAAATATAGATTCTCCATATTTTCGTGACGCTGCACGTGACTTCATGAGTAGGGCTTTCAATATTGGATCATCCTCAATTCTGGAACTGGCTTCGATATTTAGTTCTCAATTCCGGAACTAGTTCAGATTCGAAAAAGATCTACAAAATATGTCTTTTTTTATTCGAAATATATTTATTGACTTAGAAAACGTAGAATCAAACTTTGAATCAGAAAGTTGATAACAAACATAAAAATCATATTTGACAAATAATAATTAGATACTATTGGAATATAAATCTTAAAAAACAGTAATATGTACTTTATTAACTTTATTTACTCTTTTTAATATGTCCTTTATTAATCTTTTTAGGGCTCCGTACATCCGATGAAAAACCGGAACCCTAATAGGATCCCTCTCGTGTCTGTCTGTGCGTCTTTCACAGCTCTGAATCTACTGGTACATAGGCAGAGTATAGAGTATAGTAAATTACTCAGATCTGAACCGGTTCAAAGAGCCAACTCCGACAGAAGATCTTGCTTTGATGCATCTGTCAGCTCAAATGACTCATGCACAGGGGCGTAGCTACCGCCGTATCTGCCGTATCAATTATACGGGGCCCCCGGGCCACGGGGGCCCCCAACGTGTGTTAGCAAAAATTAATAAAAAATTCCCAATTTTTTTTTATTTCAAAAATGACAAAAGTCAAAAAAAGCAATTTCTTTTTTTCCCGCGTAAATCGTGCGTTCAAAAGTTGGCAACACCTTACATCAATTATCGTGGGCTGCGGGATTTCCCTGTTTAAGTCATTTACTTCAACGGGGGAAGGGCCCCTAAACAAATTTTTATACGGGGCCCCGCCAAGGCACGCTACGCTTCTGCTCATGCATCACATGTTTGGCTATGCATTCTTGATTCTATACAGGTCGTGATATGATTGACTGTACTAGGTAACTCAGTGGCAGACTGCAATATCATATTCAGAATTCGGCTCTTTTTGAACCGGTTCAGTGAGCCGGCTCACATACGGGATCCAGATGCAAAGATGCAGATCACTAAAAAGACCCGTTTATTCCGTCTCTAGTTGACTTAAACATGCATTTGCCTCATACCGTATTTGATTATCAATATAATTACTGTAAGATCTCGCTTGACGCTGGTTCAGTATTACGAGGTTTCTAAAAAAAAATTTATAGATCAGTTTACACAAAATGATTCAAAATATGTTGATAGAAGTTCAAAGACAAGACGAAGTGTCATTGATGCAATATCTTGCTATAGACTAGAGATGAGAAAAACGGGTCTTTTTAGTGATCTGCATCTTTGTATCTGGATCCCGTATGTAAGCCGGCTCACTGAACCGGTTCAAAAAGAGCCGAGTTCTGAATATGTCACTGCAGTCTGCCACTGAGTTACCTAGTTCAGTCAATCATATCACGACCTGTATAGAATCAAGAATGCATAGCCAAACATGTGATGCATGAGTGGTTTGAGCTGACAGATGCATCAAAGCAAGAACTGATACGTAAGTGTAAAATGTGCTTCTGTGTGTTAAGTGTTTCACTGAGTTATGCGGATCCGTTGATCCGTCGGCTCAAAAAAAAGTGAGTTGTCTCTCACGGATCTTCTGTCGGAGTCGGCTCTTTGAACCGGTTCAGATCTGAGTTACCCAAGTCTACGAAGTGCCATTGATGCAATATCTTGCTACCGACAGCAGCTTGATGAACGAACCATAAAAAGGCGAACGACATTAGGTGACTTTTTCACAAAAAACAAAATATGTCAAATGAGGAACCTTCCTCATCACAAACATAACTTCTTACTCGAACTTTTATGTGATTTTCATAAATGTTTTATGAACAAAAATTGATATTGGTAATTAATAAATCTATAATTAATCTGATAAAAAAGTATTTAATAATAAATGTTACAAAATTATACAAAAAAACGAACGACTTTTCTTATTCTCGGTTCTGTTTCACTTATGCCTATTATCTATGTATTAAGATGGCCTCGTTTAGCGCTGTTTCGTATAGCGCATGAACTTATTGGGACGTATCTCCCTCGTTAAACGGGGTCTTACTGTATTGTCAAACAAGATGTTGCCAATCAAGAAGACAGCGTCACATATGGGTGACTTATTAAAGTGCGTCAGTTGATCTTATTAAACAATATGAAAAATGAGTCACTTCAAGTCTTCAGCGCTGTTAATTTAATTGCGCTAATTAAGGATTATGTTTTCGTCTTCACTTAAACGTCAAGCTGCTACGTCGCGTCGTTCGTTGTAATCAAACAAAACAGGGATTAAATTTGAGATTGTGTAAGTGGGTAACATGAGACGAATTCGGTATGTCGTGTCACGCGTGGATAAAAATTACAGAAATGCGTACTTTCGTCGTTATGGATATAAGAAAACAAATACGACAATCTTATAACAGTTGTAATGGCAGGGCCGTCTTTAACCTATTGGGGGCCCTGGGCACTTTAGGATAATGGGGTCCCTATGACTTTTACAGAGGACTATTTTATTAAAACAGGCTTCAACAACCTTGAATATTATTACTTAAGGGGAGGGTAAGGTTAATTCGTACAAAAAAGGCGCATTTTTGTCAATTTTTTTCGACAACACAGTTAAAATCTATTTATTAAAACCAATGGTACATCAAAGTATAACATTTGAAGAATATTTTGTAAAATTTTCGTGTAGAAATATTGAAAAATACGGCAATGGCAGCAATTATTTGGAAACGTCTCAGAAAAAAGTACAATTGCGGTGCCCCTCATACAGCGTTGCCATATTATTTTTTTGCCAAGTCGGGATTTTGGAACTTTTTGAGTGAAAAAAGCGGGATTCTTTCGTCGAAAGCGGGACATAGTACGTATATAAATAATCAGAAGTTTTTAAATATTTATCTTTTTATTAGAGTTCAAATTACGTTTACGTGACAATAGATAGCAAAAATAGCCATAGAAAATGTATTTTAATAAAAATATAATATTTAAAATCAGTTAAGTCTTATTCGTCTTCTGAATAAAAAAAATCTGAAAAAGGGTTGACCCTGCAGGCCATCCTTGGAACTTCCCGCTGTTTACGATCTATTGAGAAGTATTGAAATTATAAAACAGCAATAAATATCAAGTTTTTAAAATTTGATGTTCATTCCTTGTGTTATTTCAAAGTAAAGCATTTCTGAATTTTATTTATTATCTTTTACTCTTAATGATTTATATTTATAATTAGTAAACCTTTTTCCTTTAAAATTTCTTACAAAAGTTATTTAATTGTGTTAAGTTACAAAGTTTTTAACAAGGAAACTCGCGTGCATAATTTGAAAGAAAAGATTTAGCGAAATCTTAACTGTTTTATAGATTCGTTAAATGAATCTAATTTATATGGCTTTGCTGTAAGAATAAAATGGCTGTTCAAATTTTCTCATGTGTAAAACGCCTTCTTTTGTTTACTCTTCAAACATTTCGAATACGACATTATTGTATGATCAAAAAAAAGAGAATTTGTGCTTAAGGCATAGTTCCTCGGTGTAATCAACACTAAAAGAACGTCTATCGCCCATTTAACCTAGACGAAACACAATACGTCGATGCAGCCAATACTTCCAGATTCTAAGATTATAACCAAAGATAAGAGTATTACAACCTTATTTTTGAAGAGACATTTCTTATGCGGTATTTCGTCTACTTGGAGGGTAAGGGAAATACTTGTTATGAAACGAAAAATATGCCAGGATAAATGTCGTTTACCAAAAGTATGGTAATATTGTTAAGGTTGTTTTATCGAATAAAGTACATAAATTGTTTAAAATAAATATTATAGAAGTTTCACTTTGGCTGTGTGTTCCACGACAATGCCTTTTGTTAATATCAGAAAAAAAGTCGCCAAAATGTTTAATGCGCATGCCAATTTCCATAGTTCCATTTTGGTTTTATGTTTAGACCATGTACCGAAATGGTAGTTTTGAAACCGTCACCGAAACCGAGAGCTGTTAGACATTTTTGGCTAGGTATTTGAGGCACTGTGAAAATTTGTACAATGACTCTTTAGTGATATCCGAATACAAAAACACAGGTCTGGCTGAAGGGTAGCGGGGCTTAACCGAGCCTCAAATTTTTAAATTAGCAAAATTTTTGGTAAAAAAAAATCCTTGAGGCATCTTGAAATTTTTAGTACTTTGAAATTGAGTATTTAAGGAGCTGGAAAATAAAAAAGCCAAATCTTTTAATCGGGGCTAAACCTTAGCCAGGTGCTTGCAAAATTGTATGTTTTAAGACTTATAATAATAATAATAATAGTGCGTTTAACGTCCGTTTCTCGACTTTATGTCATAACAGACGCCATTCGCACCATTACTATTTTCCATCTACCACACTGCCCGTTATTTTTCTACATTTTTAAAACTTCAACTTATGTAATAGCAATAGGCGAATGAAGGAATTATAGGAAATTAGGATAAGGTACATAATTTTTGAATTAGGAATTTGATAGGTAATCGGCCATGGCTTCAAATAAGGAACCATCTCGATATTTATCTAGAATTAATTGAGGGAAACCATGGAAAACCTCAATCAAGATGGCCGGTACATGAATTACCGTTTCTCGGCGAGAGGCAGTAGGAAAAAGTCCCAGCCACATCTGCTCCCGCCGGGATTCGAACCCGGACCTCCCGAATGCGAGTCTAGTGCTGTCACCACTACTCTACCCAGCTCGGTTATTTTTTAAGACTTGAAGCACCTTGAAATTTCCACAGAATAATTTAAAAACAGATATATTAAAAAAAAACAGGCCATTTCGTTGGGGCATTTTACCTAACAGGCAGTGAATATGTTTATGTGAGTGCGAGTGAACAAGCGCTATGGGTAGCTTGAAGTGTGAGAGACACCGTCCGTATCTCGGTCGGAACACGTTTAATGTACTGCGCGTGACGGTAATATTACCGTTCGCAGGATTGGAACAAAGCTCATGTGTTGTTTCGCTGTGAAGCTGACCTTAGGCTTGACCCTCTGTGAGGATCAACTTTGCAATTAAGGAACATGAAATAGTACGTACGGAGAGAGTTCCTGACCACAAATGTCTTCCTTACACTATTGCATCGACCACTTTATAGTCTTGTTAGTTGTTACCACCAATTGGTTTTAAACACTGCTTCCCTATGCTTAGCGCATTATGCACAGTCAATTTTACTTAGAAATTCATTTTAGCATTTATGTATCCAAAGAGGAAGTGGACGCGTCGCTTCTTGTGGTCCCTTTGATGTTTACCTTTGGAGTAAAATACCTTTGGGATAAAATGAAATAAAATAAAATCAAAATTAATCAACTTTAAAATAGAGGATATCAATTCAATACCTATACATTCTGCAATTTAATTAAGGAGACACATAAAAAGTGTTGAAATTTTGATGATTTTCAAATCGTTGTACTTTCGCGAAAAGTGGTCATATTTTAAAAAACGAAAGCTTATTTTAAAGTTTGAACATTCTAGTTTTTGAGTCAAAATTTCAAAATTTTTTATCATCCCTTGGTGAACCATAACAATTTAAAAAAGGAAAAGAAAATGATCTCTTGTTTTTTTATAAAATTGTATTATGTCTATGGGCTCCAAAAAAAATTACAGATAAATTTCGAGTAAAGCATCTTAAAGCTGGTGCTTTTCTCTTTAAAACGCATTTTTTTTAAATTTTCCTACGATTTTTTTAACCGAGTTATCAGCTGTCAAAGCAATAATGCCGCTTCTGACTTTAAATGCTCATAACTTCTGAAGAAATGATCGTACGGCAATTTTCCAAATTGCATTAGAAAACTGAGAATGTCCTTCTTAAAATGCTTTTGTCCAATTTTTTTCTTAAAGATTTTTTTTTGTTTTAAAATGCCATTTTGTTATTTAAACGCCATTTCGTTTAAAATGGCGGAATTACTAATGTTTTTACGTTTTTCTTCTTACAAGATTATTACTAAAAACTGTGCCAAATCCCAAGTTTCTGCAACTTTTTTTCTTTGTGTCCACGACTGTTAAAATTATATAAAACTAGCGGCCCAGTCCGGCTTCGCCCGGGTGTAAATGTAATATATAGGATATAAAAGATGAGAATCATTATCATTAAATTCTCAACGTATATTGAATTTGCGCGAATTCAATCGCTTTTATTTGTGAATGTTCAAAAATCGAAGAAAAATCTTATTTCCCAAAAAGAAATTTAAAAAAAAACTTGGAACGTGTCGCGGGACACGCGTTTGGAAAGAAGTCCCTTTCGTATAAGAGGTTTTTCGTAACGCGTTTTATATAATCTAAAAACACCCGGTATAATCTAAAAACATCCGGTATAATCTAAAAACACCCGGTATAATCTAAAAACACCCGGTATAATCTAAAAACACCCGGTATCACCGTATACCAGTTTTTCGTGACATTTTTGTCTTACGGTATAGCCTTTGTTACTCAGGGTGAATGTAGCTTTCTAATGGTGAAAGAATTTTTTAAATCGGCACAGTAGTTTTTGAGTTTATTCATTACAAACATACACAAATACAAATCTTTCCTCTTTATAATATTAGTCTAGATTAAGGGATCACTTTTTAATTCATTATCGTACAAGTTAATGGTTTTTTATTTTATTTTTGAGCGTCCGTATTTTCACGAAAAATTATGGGATTTTAATGAACTACACAAAATAATCTGTAAAATGAGTCCAAGTTCATATAAATCCCATAATTTTTCGTAAAAAATACACACATAAATTTTCTGTGAAAAGTACACTCGTTTCAACATTTTGATATCGTTTTGTTTAGTTTTTAAGTTCGGTTGAACAGTATTTGCTGTCTCTTTGTATTTGTTGTTGTAATCTAGTTCTCCAATTTCCAATATCGAATCCTCTTAAGTTGTGCGAGAGTAGTATTCAGACGCGTTCTATCTTACATAAGGAAAACCACAATAATCCCAGTGCACAAACTCCACGTTTCTCCGTTCTGTCGAACGGAGAAATCCATTAAGAAACATAGCGATGCGGTTTTTCGTATTGGTTTAGGTGGATTTATACTGAGAAACCTTTGCTCTAAATTTGTTTGTACTTATTTTATATCCAATTAAGTAACTTTCTCTCGTTTCACGTTTCTTTTGTTTTAACATCAAACATTGTTTTGTTCTTTTTAGCGCCATTTTAGTTAACGTGACTTACACAATAATCCAATTGAAAGTCCAGAAAACTGTATTTTCTTATTAGTGTATTTGCCATATGGCAACATACACTATTGGCGTCGGTCGGATGGCGGGACCTAGGGGTCGGACCAAAATTTCTCGACGTTTCATAACCTCCTAAACACTTTGGCAACATTTTTGAAAATGTTTATATATATATGTATATATATATATATATATATATATATATATATATATTTATATATATATATATATATATATTTATATATATATATATATATATGTGTACGCGCGATAACTTTCGAAAGAGATAATTGATTTCAACGAAATTTGGGCCACGTGTTGAAATCCATCACCGCAAGAAGCCTATTTAAAATGGGCCTAATCGGGCTATTTTAAGGGTAGTTTTTAGGGGTTGAAAACTGTTTTTGGGCCCCAAAATACCGAAAAAATTCTCCGAATCGTTTCAAAATTGAAATTTAACCCTTTGGTAGTGATTAAAAAGTGTCCCCACAATTTTAATAAAATCGGCCCGACAGGACCGGATTTACAAATTTTATGAAAACACTAGTTTGCAGATAGTGACTTATTTATTGAAAGGTGTATTTAATTCGGTGTAGACGTTAGATTGATAATAATATTACAATTAAGAAAAAAATGTTATTTTAAGGGGTGTATTAAGGGGTTAAATTTTTTATTTTCCCCAAAAACAAACTTAATTTCACATAATAAAAGTATAAAACCACACGGCCCTATACAAGCAAATACACTATATTGTCGGCAGGGTTTTGGCACTGCGACCCGGGTTTTTTTTTTAATGCTGTGTTAAATTATTGATAAAATATGTCAGGGATGCACAGAGGATTCTTTTTTCAAAAAATCTAGTAACGGATCAAGTAATTTAATACCGCAGAGGAAAGTGTGGTTCAGTAGTTAACGCGCTGACTTCTTGACCGGACTGTCGTGCGTTTGAATCCTGCCTTTGCTCATGGATGTTTTGTGATGTCGTTTAGTTTTAGGTGATTATGTTGTTTGACGTAATTTACGCTAATGATCTAAGTTGCCGAGCATCTATAATCTACACTAATATTATAAAGAGGAAAGATTTGTATTTTTGTGTGTTTGTAATGAATAAACTCAAAAACTACTGTGCCGATTTAAAAAATTCTTTCACCATTAGAAAGCTACATTCACCCTGAGTAACATAGGCTATACCGTAAGACAAAAATGCCACAAAAAACTGGTATTAGATTATACCGGGTGTTTTTAGATTATACCGGGTGTTTTTAGATTATACCGGGTGTTTTGAGATTATACCGGATGTTTTTAGATTATACCGGATGTTTTTAGATTATACCGGGTGTTTTTAGATTATATAAAACACGTTACGATATACGTCTTATACGAAAGGGACTTCGTTCCAAACGCGTCTCCCGCGACACGTTCCAAGTTTTTTTTTAAATTTCTTTTTGGAAAATAAGATTTTTCTTCGATTTTTGAACATTCACAAATAAAAGCGATTGAACTCGCGCAAATTCAATACACGTTGAGAATTTAATGATAATGATTCTCATCTTTTATATCCTATATATAATACATTTACACCCGGGCGAAGCCGGACTGGGCCGCTAGTCTACAATAAATAAAATTTAATCCCGCACAGCTTACAAAACTTTTGTAGGAGATCGATACATCACGCATCAAATATTATTAAGGTGGCTGTTTGCCCGCTATTCAATATGCTCCCTTTTCACCCAGCAGTTAAATGCACTTGTGTTTCGAAAATCTCTTATTTCCATGAAAAATCTTATTCAATCTTTGATGTTCATGCTTCATAATAAACTAGAAATATGCACCATTTTTCTCATAGGACTTTTAACTACGTTTTTATAGTTTATTTAATTTAAATAAACGATTTAAAATTAGGTAAAAACGAGTTTTGCACATATTTTTGTACAGAAAAAAATGAATTAGAATTTTTTTTGAGCAAGCCAAATTTACCAGTATGTAAAGAAAAACACTTCAAAATGTTAATTTGCCTTCTTATGTAGGTACCTAATTGAGAAATCTCGCGACTTGCTGTAAAGAAATATTTTGCGATCACAGTTTGAAATTTCCCGAGAGCATATTTTACGATACGATCACCTTCTGCCATCAATGTTAAACCTCTAAACAGATTTCTATAAAAGATGAACGAATACATGATTCAAAGGAGAGGCTATTTTGTATCCGGCTTCGTTCGCGTTCAGGTAAGGGTCACATACAAACAAAAGTAATTTTCTTATCGTACAATATGTATATCATATAACGTTTTTGTGTTTTGTGTATTGTTTTTTGTATATTGTGCTAATGACCTTAGCAGTCGATGCACATTTTTGTTTAAATAAAAAAAAAAAAAAAAAAAAGTAATTTTCGTAGATAATCAACAAATGACTAAACTGATTTTCAGTAAAATTCGGTACACGTATTATGGGATACAACTTTCTTTGTGAATTTCGATGAAATAAAGTAAAATGAAAAAACTAGTAGGTAACGTAATGTGACCTAAAATGAGCCATCATTTTTGTATGTTCAAAGATCAGGCATTGATTTAAATTTAATTAATTTCATTGTGGTGATAACGCAGCCCTATTGTGGTTACGACACTAATTGTAAATTGTGGCAATGGTGGTTCAACTGTTCGTGGATAAAGCACGGTTCACATATTAGACTATTGGATTTTCACTTTTGAAGTTTAACTTCTTTAGCGACGTATCTGTTTAAAATAAATAAAAAATCGAGGGGAAGTAGAAATACCAATAAAGGGGAAGTTAGTTTGTCTCCTAAGTTACATGAAACTGACAAGGATAGAAGTTTATAGTGTGTTGCTAAGTATGTGTAAATATTATTAATTAGTTTGACATAACAAAAAAATAAACTTGGGAATAATATTAAAAACTAAAGAAGTTATATTTTTAGTGTATTTGCCATATGGCAACATACACTATTGGCGTCGGTCGGATGGCGGGACCTAGGGGTCGGACCAAAATTTCTCGACGTTTCATAACCTCCTAAACACTTTGGCACCATTTTTAAAAATGTTTATATATATATGTATATATATATATTTATATATATATATTTATATATATATATATATATATATATATATATATATGTGTACGCGCGATAACTTTCGAAAGAGTTAATTGATTTCAACGAAATTTGGGCCACATGTTGAAATCCATCACCGCAAGAAGCCTATTTAAAATGGGCCTAATCGGGCTATTTTAAGGGTAGTTTTTAGGGGTTGAAAACTGTTTTTAGGCCCCAAAATACCGAAAAAATTCTCCGAATCGTTTCAAAATTGAAATTTAACCCTTTGGTAGTGATTAAAAAGTTTCCCCACAATTTTAATAAAATCGGCCCGACAGGACCGGATTTACAAATTTTATGAAAACACTAGTTTGCAGATAGTGACTTATTTATGGAAGGGTGTATTTAATTTGGTGTAGACGTTAGATTGATAATAATATTACAAATAAGAAAAAAATGTTATTTTAAGGGGTGTATTAAGGGGTTAAATTTTTTATTTTGCCCAAAAACAAACTTAATTTCACATAATAAAAGTATAAAACCACACGGCCCTATACAAGCAAATACACTATATTGTCGGCAGGGTTTTGGCACTGCGACCCGGGTTTTTTTTGTTGAGTTTTTATGAACACGGCCAAGTCGAGTGAATGATGAAAAAAGTGTAAAAAACCAACAAATTTTATTATTCTCGGTTCTGTTTCACTTATGCCTATTATCTACGTATTAAGACGATCTCATTTAGCGCTGTTTCGTGTAGCGCTGGAACTTATTGGAACGTATTTCCCGCGTTAAGCGGCGTCTTACTGTACTTTTAATGGTACTTTATGAAAACTATTGTTAATTTGGTTAGATCGCCTACTTTTGTTTTCCTCCACAGCACTAGTGCGAAATGGATTCAGAAATTACTCGATTTTTTTGTTTTTACTGCAGTATGAATCTGTCTTTATTTGTTCTTTATACAATGTAATTGGAGTCACTACAGTGCAATCAGAATGCATTTTGAAAAGAACATTCCTTATAATTGAAATTCTTCACGTACAAGCTTTTAATGAATGCCAATCTAAAATAAATTGTAATAGGAATGTTTGCAACTGCATAATGAATAACATAAGAAATTCTATTTTTTTTAAAGTAAAACTTTTGACACGGTGGAGTGAATTTGATTCTTCAGATTGAAAATAGAACGAAGTGGCTGCAATGTACGTATAGCACCTATACTATAAAAACCGGATGTAGGACGTCAAGCTTATAGCTTCGTGGTGCAGATCTCGCCTTGTAACCTAAATAGTAGGAAAGCTGTTAGACAATTTTGCGTAGGTATATGAGGCACTGTGAAAATTTGTACAATACCTTTTTAGTAATATCCGAATACAAGAACACAAACCTGGCTGAAGGTTAGCGGGGCTTAACCGACCCTCAAATTTTTAAATTAGCAAAAATGTTTTCGCAATAAAAATCCCTTGAGGCATTTTGAAATTTTAATACTTTGAAATTCAAGGAGTTGAAAAATCAAAAAGTCAGATTTCTTAATCGGGTCTACAACTTATAGACCAGGGTCGATAATTTTTGAGACCAAAAAAATTATAGTAGGATGAAACCCATTGGAAAAGGTAAAGAATATAACAAAAATGAAAGGAAAAATAAATTACGGTCGATCTGAGGTCGGGAAGGAGAAGGGGGTGAGTTTTTAAGGGTAAAAAACGGTTTATCTCGATTTTCGGCAAAACTACAAGTCCTATGAAAAAAAGTTAAATGGCAAAGTTGTAGGTAATAAAAATATCTACAACTTTTGTTTTTACACTTTTTTCACATAGCCTTAAAATTTATGTGAAAGATTCAAATAACCAAGTTTTTGGTTTTTTATTTTTATCTTTTGCAAAAAAAAATATTTTTTCACGAAATTTGGTGAAAACTTACCTTTTTATGTTCCAAACACACAGTAATTTTTTGGATATATATATATAATATTCATTTTTTCACCTTATTTTGACTTAATATCGAAAAAGCACCCTAATTTTCAATCGAAAATTCTCACGTCAAAATATCTGCTTTTTTAAAAAAGTCGGTGGGCTTTTTGTTCGTTGAAATCTCTACTTTCTGATGGTATGAAAAAAAATATACATTACTACGGTAAATGTTCTCAGAAAATGCAAATAAGTTATCTTAAAATAGCAATAAATAGGCATCTACGCATATAATCTTATAAATTACATGCGTAGATGCCTATTTATTGCTATTTTAAGATAACTTATTTGCATTTTCTGAGAACATTTACCGTAGTAATGTATATTTTTTTAGTCTGCCACTGAGTTACCTAGTTCAGTCAATCATATCACGACCTGTATAGAATCAAGAATGCATAGCCAAACATGTGATGCATGAGTCATTTGAGCTGACAGATGCATCAAAGCAAGAACTGATACGTAAGTGTTAAATGTGCTTCTGTGTGTTAAGTGTTTCACTGAGTTATGCGGATCCGTTGATCCGTCGGCTCAAAAAAAAGTGAGTCGACTCTCACGGATCTTCTGTCGCAGTCGGCTCTTTGAACCGGTTCAGATCTGAGTTACCCAACTCTAACTTATTCTGCAAATTATTTTCATTGTGCTAAATAAAATACTTGACTCCAACTCTCCCCTCCCCTCACGTAGCTCAGCGTAGCTTTCGAACTGATCCCTTCTCCCTCTTGATCGAGCTACGTAGTTTATGGACGCTCCCTATTACTTATTATTATTCCAGAATAAAATGATATTTCCTAATTCCTGCTATATCGAATTCGCTATACCGATTAACGCTTTCAGATTTGGGTACCCGGAGACCCGTTTAGTCATTTATAATGTGCAAGCAGTCAAACTGGCGGATTCGATATATAAATATACAGAACGTTTATTGACACAGTTGACCTTTTCATGTTAACTATATGTACGTATTAAAATCAGTTCACTTTAACTGCTGCTACACATATCGATTAACGAATTCTAATTTCAACGGGTTATAAATAACTATAATAAACTGAAACATAAACAAAACGAGCACAGATTCAAATATACAGACGGTTCAGTAATCAAGAGTCTGGATATTGCCTCACCGGGCTGCCATGACAGCGCAATTGGTTGAGCTGCTGACATAACTAGAACAAAATTATAATGAGCCTCACCCTCATAAGCTCACATAAGAAGTTTAACTTCTTTTTTTATTTATTTATTCTGTACTTTAATTGTTCGTAATTTTAAGCGTCAGAAACTTCTGTGCTTGTCAGTTTCGTGTAATTTAGGGGACAAACTAACTTCCCCTTTATCCAATTGTGTAGGCTTTCACGGCTGGCGTTGTTGCAAAACTTCTTGGTTTCCGGGCTTGTACGCCGTGGTCCATTGGTATTTCTACCTGGCGTTTCGTCTACAACTGCGGTAGACATTATCAAAGGCGATGTGGTAGCGGGCGAAGTGTCCTTCTCGGCTGCTCACAAGCAACACACTTGCTTGTGAGCAGCCGAGAAGGACACTTCGCCCGCTACTACATCGCCTTTGATAATGTCTACCGCAGTTGTAGACGAAACGTCAGGTAGAAATACCAATGGACCACGGCGTACAAGCCCGGAAACCAAGAAGTTTTGTAACTTCCCCTTTATTTGTTAAATTGTACTTCCCCTCGATTTCTTACTTTTTTCAAACAGATACGTCGCTAAAGAATTAAACTTCAAAAAAAAATTTTTTTTCAATATAAATAAATACTTAACATATACCTAGTGAATTTCACTTAAGACGCAACATAGGCGACGTTTTTCATTATTTGACTGCTTTGGAAAATATTACTGCATCAGAAAAAAATAGTTTCATTTAAAAATTAAAAGGCAACATCCACTGAGTAAAAATGTGTATCCCTATCATTTATAACCATTAAATTGAAATATTGTTACGGATGTAAATTTTTTCGTAATTACCTACTAGGTTGATGGAAGATTTTTGAACCTTTATTGTATGATCATGCGGAAAAACGTGCCTTATAATTTTTGTCTCTGGTCTGTTTATACCAGAATCACTTGAGAACGGCTGAACCGAATTTGATAAAAGTTAATACACTATTGACTTTTTTCTTTTTTGTCCTTGGTAATTAATATAAAAATGATTTGTCGGGAAAAAAGACTTTTTAAGTAAACACTTATTTGTTATTTATAACGACGTTTCGTCCCTTGCTTGGGACTTTTTCAAGCTTTATAACTATTAAATGTTTTGATCAAGTAGATATAACACTTAAAATACACATGTAAATATAAATTTGAGTTAAACAATTGTTCATTAAAAAGTTTGTAATAATTTCTTTTTTTAAAAAATATTTTTACGGTTGATGTTCAAACTATTTTATTTTATTGACGAAACGTCGCTATAAATAACAAATAAGTAGACTTGCAACGAATATTCGGTTACTATTCGGTATTCGGCCTATTCGGCTGCTTTTATTATATTCGGCCGAATACCGAATATCTACATATTATTCGGTCGAATACCGAATACTTAAGTAATATATTTTGTTATAAGGAGATAATTGGTAAAATGAAAAACAAAAAAACCATCCATTACGTGTATATTCATATTTTCATTTCTCTTATAATCATTTAAGTAGTCATTGGTACATAACACAGGTACATAATCATACAATTAGAAAAGTTAAGGATTCTATGTATTTGAATTATTGTCGTAATCAAAATTTAAAAGGGTAAGGTTCTCATTTCTTTTATAATCATTTATTAAGTAGTCATTGGTACATAAAACAGGTACATAATTTAATCATCTTCTGTATTAGAAAAGTTAAGAATTTTTCTATGCATTTGAATTATTTTCATAATCAAAATTTAAAAGGGGAAGGTTATGGTGCAGAAAGACTATTTTTTCTGCATTTTAAACTTGTCTAAACGTCCAGTGCGTTAGCAATATACCGCGCAGAGCAACTGCGGGCGCGCGGGCGGTCAGTACATTAGAACAAACGAGCGCGAAACAATCACGTCTGTACAAGTTTCGGCGCTAAAATCCAGCCGAATACTTTTGCCTAATATTCGGCTATTCGGTCAAGGAGCTCGCCGAATATTCGGTATTCGGTATACTGCCGAATATACTATTCGTTGCAAGTCTACAAATAAGTGTTTAGTTAAAAAGTCCTTTTTCCCGACAAATCATTTTTATGTTAATACACTATTTTTATATTGGTAGAGTAGTATCGTTTTTAGAGAAGATAGTAATGTCATTCCTACACACAGACGAAGTTTCGGGTCAGATGGATCTGTGTTTTCTAACAAGGGGTGCATACCGCACGGTCCTATGAATATGGTCATTTAGTTATTCGTCGCTAGTCGAGATGCATCATTGACAGAACAGATACCGCGTATGATTGCCCCCGAAATTATATACCACGCCGCTCAACAGGCTCGGAATTATAAATTTTATGAAAACACTTGTTTGCCCATAGAGAATTATTCTTACTGAAGGCTGTATGTAATTTTGTGCAGATAATGAATTCATAAAGCAGATATAAAATATTGAAATTATGAAAAAAAGATTATTTTAAGGGGTTTGGTAATACTATTTAATGGATTAAATTTGTTGTTTTGTACAAAAACAAATATAAATTCACATAATAGGCACGAAAATAGGTACACTATATTGTCGGCAGGGTTCTACCACTGCGACTCGGGTTTTTGTAATTTTGAAATATGAAAAAACGGTTTCATATGAATATATTGAAATATTATGTAACTTGCATTTTCAAAGAAGTTACAAGTGGAGTGAATATTATTTGTAATATGTAATTTTCTTTTTTCTTTTATATTCTTCGTAGAAGCTTAAAGCCATGTTCTCATATTAAATTGATTCTTTTCTCCTTTTCGCGGTTTTCTAATACAAGTAAAATTATATTGCATTACCTTTACACATATACAGACTGATCTAAATATTACATATACAGATTGTATGATTATTATAGACGCTTGACAACTGAGATCATTAGTGTCGATTAAAAGTTATAGCTGATGTAATTTGAGAGTGTATGGAGATTGTTAATAATATTTAAATAAAATAGTTAAAGAATTGTGATATTCTTGTAAAAAGAACAAGTTTCAAACTGAAATATTTTATTTTTTATTCAATGAACATCAAGTTACAATTAATTCTAAATTACAGAAAATTATAATATTGAAATAATTCATTACAAAATTCAATCAATTTATTGCTTAATATAACTATGAACTCAAGTACATTACAGGAATCTTTGTAATTTTGTTTTTTTTTTTAGAATTTTAGGGAGGAAAACGTGTTTCCAGAATTTTTGTCTATCTTGCCTCGAAATTGAACCACTTCTATTGATGGTACTTAATATTTTACCATTTTCCATTTCTAGAAAATATCTTTGCTTGTATATGAAAATTTTCGGCACTTCGTTTCAGACCAACTTGTTACGTCTAAACGCCAAATTTGAGGTTATGTAGGTATATGTCGCGGCCCAATAGTTAATTTAACCAGTTAATTGGACGGCGAGCCTGTTAGGTATACGCCGACATTCAACTGTATCATTTTAGTTGAATAACAATGACGCCGTATGACATTTAACGTTTGACCTGACAGAAGCCAGCCTTTTCAATACGGCTGAATCATAACTCAAAAGCCGCCACGATGTTTAATTTTATTTTTTTTAACCGACTTCAAAAAAAAGGGAGAGGTTCTCAATTCGTCGGAATCTTTTTTTTTTATTTTTTTTTTTTTTAATTTTTTATGTATGTTCCCCAATTAGGTACTCGCAGACGCCTGAACCGATTTGGAAAATTCTTTTTTTGTTTGAAAGGGTATACAGCCCAGGTAGTCCCATGTAGTTTTTATTAAAATCGTTTCATCCGTTTTTAAATGACGTCAAAAAAACATATTTTTTAATGTATGCTACCTCATATCTCCAACATTTGTAAAGCGATTATGATGATTCTTTTCTTATTTAATAGGGCACATCTTCAGGATGATCTCACATAAATTTTACTTAAATCGGTTCAGTAGTTTTTAAAAATCTGCGAAATCAAACCCACCACTAAAAAGTAAAAAATAAAAAAACTATTTAAAAAAATATATATTAACCTCCTGCAAAAAAATCACTAAAAAGATGAAAATAATGAAATTTTGAGGGCGGCGCCTATTTAATAAAAGTAGATATGTAATTAAAAGTTTTTGTAATGAAATTAGCTCCGACCTCAAAATACCATTATTTTCATCTTTTTAGTGATTTTTTTGAAGGAGGTTAATATTTTTTTTTTAAGTTTTTTGAAGTAAAACTTCTTAGGCGTCGACGATTTCAATTGTAAAATGATGGTCAGAGCAGGCTAGAAACGAAATTCGTCGAAGAAATTGTACATAACGTTGCGATTGAGTCGGTGCAAAGTTTTACCATTCCAAAGTCCACAATGGTATTAATTTAGGTCGAAATTCAAATTTTAAAATTTTACAATATTTTTTTGTTATGCGACCTCCTGGATTCAAAAAAACATATTTTTGGAAAAAGTCTGTTTGTGCGATGTTTGTTTTTTTGTCTGTGAACACGGTACAGGTCAAACGGATAAGCTGATTAAAATCAAATTTTGGTTGGGTATTTGATATGCAAATATGAAGAACCTTATTGTTTTTGGGGAAAATTGGCGCATGCGTAGGAGAGATATATCCTATAAAATTGTTTTTTATAAGTATTATAATTGTATACTTCTCATAACGATTTATTATTGTATTTATTTTTGCAAGAAAGTATTGAAAAAATATTTTTTTCTAAACTGTATAGTAAAAATGAAAACAATCAGCTGTTCTTTGGTTTTGAAGATCCGTCAAAACATGCATGCTTTGATTAATTTTTACATGTGAAACCGTTTTATGTAACCATGGAAATGAATAGCCAATGTCATAATATTTGTTACTAGTCGTTATTCACATCACCGCGCACGTTACCAGAAATTTTATTTTATTTATTATAATATGTCAAATGTCAATATTTTTGAAGTTGGAATGGTTCTGTCGCCCAATTGGCTATGACTTTTTTACGAAAAAAAAAAAAAAAAAACGAAAAAAAAAAAAAAATACGAAAAAAAAAAATTTTCACACCAAAGGTTCCATCACTCTTCTTGGCTTATGACTTTTTTGTTAAGGTGGCTACTGGCTGTCATAACAATTATTATAATCGCCCGTAGAAGGTCGATATTTTCACATGCAGTAGTTTGAATGATCCCTGTAGATATAATACAAAAGATAATTCGGGGGTTTTGTTTGCCTATGCAAAGTATTAATTAATGATAATAATTAAATACTTATGTACTGTACTAAATAATATATGTTGTCTTTTGTATACCTTCTCTATATCTACCTTTTCAACTACTATTGTCATCTCGACGAATACCTAGCGAGAATTCTCGAGAAATCTTCTCCCGACAATATGCTATCCCTAATTGAGTAGCGAAAATTATGTTTTTGCAGTAGCTAAAATGTCGCAAGTCCGTATGGAATTTATTGCTGTATGTTTCATCCACTGCCCAGAGTAATAGTGCGAGTGGCATCTGTTATAAAATACAATGGGATCGTGGTAATCGGGCTCTCTTCAAATTGAACGCCTCTTGTAACCGGGTATCGTCAAGCGCTGACTAGACGTGCAATCTAGAGATGGAAAAAACGGGTCTTTTTTGTGATCTGGATCCCGTATGTGAGCCGGCTCACTGAACCGGTTCAAAAAGAGCCGAGTTTTGAATATGTTACTGCAGTCTGCCACTGAGTTACCTAGTTCAGTCAATCATATCACGACGTGTATAGAATCAAGAATGCATAGCCAAACATGTGATGCATGAGTCATTTGAGCTGACAGATGCATCAAAGCGAGAACTGATACGTAAGTGTAAAATGTGCTTCTGTGTTAAGTGTTTCACTGAATTATGCGGATCCGTTGATCCGTCGGCTCAAAAAAAAGTGAGTCGGCTCTCACGGATCTTCTGTCGGAGTCGGCTCTTTGAACCGGAACAGATCTGGGTTACCCAACTCTAGTGCAATCGTGAGTAGTATTTTGTTCACGATTACTCACGCTCACGACAATCATTTTCAACTCACGCCCGCTCACGCACTACTACTATTTTTTGTAATCACACCCACGCACGCTCACGACTAGGTTTCAACACTCACTTCAGTTCACGCACGATAATAATTATATTTCGTGAATCACCCACGTTCACTTACCCTCACGTAATGGTTACCGAAACTTTATAATTCATACTATAATATTGCAAATTTGCGATTTACACATTGTACATTTTTAGTGTACTATAATTTATCTATAAAATCGAGCTGTGTAGAGTAGTGGTGACAGCACTAGACTAGCATTCGGGTGGTATCGGGTTCGAATCCCGGCGGGGGCAGATGTGGCTGGGACTTTTTCCTACTGCCTCTGGCCGAGAAATGGTAATTCCTGTACCGGCCATCTTGATTGAGGTTTTCCATGGTTTCCCTCAATTATTTCCAGATAAATATCGAGATGGTTCCTTATTTGAGGCCATGGTCGATTACCTATCAAACTCCTAGTTCAAAAATTACCTACCTTATCCTAATTTTTCAAGTGTTTTTAATTACTTGTTATTATTAATCATGTTCTACCACGTGCCGAGAGAAAAATCAGTACAAATTATTCCTTCATTCGGCCATTGCTATTACATAAGTTGAAGTTGTAAAAAATAACGGGAAGTGGTAGATGAAAAAAATAGTAATGGTGCGAATGGCGTCTGTTATGACATAAAGTCGAGAAATGGACGTTAAACGCATTATTATTATTTTTATTATTTATCATAATTTATCTATAAACTGAATTCAACGGGATACAAAACGGAAGGTTTTTTGCTGCCTAGATTTAGCTCGTTTGCTCAAATCTATAAATAATTATTGTTACTCATTGCCTTCGTTCGTTCAATCTCCAATTTAGCATCAATCTAATTTGTACTTGGGCGAACGTGGACCTATAGATTTAAAATTCTCACAATAAATAAGCTATCGAATGGCATAAACCTCATTCAAATCTGTTCAGTATAGTTAAAAAAAAATCGGTAACCTTCAGAATTTCATTGTTTAGGTCTTTCTAAACTTAAATCGGAATGATTCCACCGGATTTTTTATACAGGATGCAGCCCACAGCTGTAGAAATTTTCAATTGATATGAAAAAGAATATTGTGTTTGTATAATTTCATTTGCAATTCTGAAATAAAGCACTGTTCTTGACCAATATCCGCAAGCCATTATTGAACATAAAAAGCTGATGGCGTATTTTAGAATTAATTTATGAGTATTTCAATGCTACCAGCAACTTTCGAATAACACTACAGAATACAGATCACTGAGAGCGGTCGAGCGGTCAATGCAAAATATGTATTATACTCGTATATATATCGGGTCCTATTCTACTGTAGTATAACGACAATATTGTCTTGCTAGACTTAAGTATAAAATTCTTGCTAATACTCCATTCTAGATTCGAAGGAAAGGAACCGATTCCCAGTTTCGTGTTTTGTTATGGCAACTCAGTTTTTTTACCATTCCAACCCACTAGTGGAGAATGGTACTGATTTAGGTAAAAATTCACTTTTTAAAAATTTACAATATTTTTCATTGTAAGGTCTCTCGAGCCCAAACAACATAATTTTGGAAAAAGTTTTTACGTCTCTGTCTGTGAGCACGATACAGGTCAAACGACTGACTGGATCGAAACCTTTAGGTAAGATGTTTCATATGTAAATATGAAAAGATTATTTTTGGAACTGATAACGACTGTTCGCGATTTTCAGTTACAATTTTTGAAGCTATTATGAACTCGAATCAATCTAAAATTGGTTCTATTTTCTAGAACAGAATCTCCTCTTTTCGAAAGGCTACAGTTTGAATCAATTTCTAGGAAAATTAACCTAGAGCGAAAAATGTCTGATGCACTTATCGTTAATAGAGCGCATACCGTTGGGGTGCGTGCAATATTCGAGAGCTAAAGAATGTGTGTTTTTTTGGGGGGCCGGAAATATTAAACGGGAGACACATGAATGCTTGAGTGCTAAAAATCACCGTTTATGAGGCCAATGTTACCTAAAAAAATCCCTATTCAAAAGGTCTTAGCTTTTTACTATTACAGTTTGAATCAATTTCTTGGAAAATTAACCTAGAGCGAAAAATCTCTGATGCACTTATCGTTAATAGAGCGCATACCGTTAGGGTGCGTGCAAGATTTGAGAGCTAAAGAATGTGTGTTTTTTGGGGGGCCGGAAATATTAAACGGGAGACACATGAATGCTTGAGTGCTAAAAATCACCGTTTATGAGGCCAATGTTACCTAAAAAAATCCCGATTCAAAAGATCTTAGCTTTTTACTATTAGCAACCTTGTCAAACTTAGCAGAATAGAGATCTGTATTTTGTATGATATTGTGTGTTACAAAATAAAACTGCATAAGTCAACTTTATAATACGTTTACAAGATTTTAACATGATTTTATATAATGCATAATTATTATTCGTTAGGGACATTATAGGATAAAATCTTGTAATCCAATTTTGACCCATTTCCATATTATAATATCTACCTAATAAGTAATTCCGACTTCCAGGGCCAATAAATATTTGTAGAATAGTATGCATGTGTATCTCTATACGATACATGTAAAGGTTATCCCACCAAAAACCAGGCCCGGCAGGTCATGTTCAGTCCATGTGGGTAGTGAGATGAAAAAAAATTTTGTTTCGATCTAGCGGTGATTAAATTAACAAACTTCAAAGCAAGCCCCCTCCAATTAACTCATGCCAACACTGAGCATTTAAAACCTAATAATTGTATATAGCTTATATTTTATAAGCCTCGTAATCGTACAACAAACCTTCGAAATCCCATAACTCTGGGGAAGCCAGCACATAAGTTAAATTGGTTAGTTAACAAACTTTACATTACAGAAAACATATTTTGAATTTTTATTGAGAAAAATATTGCACGCTTAAATATATCTATTCACTTTCATATTTTTAATACTGCTTTACGACCAAAATACTTTATTTATTAATATGTGAAAAAAATGTTGTCAAATTCCATGTGGGTATTTTACCCACACGGAATTTTTCGTATGGGTATAGCTACCCACAAAACCCTGGTCATCCGCCGGGCCTGCCAAAAACATTTCATGTGAAGTTGGTTGCCAAGACTCACAAGTTCATAATGCTTTCACTGTTAAAAAGTTATGAAATCTCCAGTAGAGCCAAGTCCCTTTTAGACAGGCGCACTAGGTTATTTTTTTTACTATTTTTCATCATTAATGAAGGTTTGTGGACCGCAGTAGCACATTTTGCACATATTCTTTTATGTACAGATCAGCGTTGACAGACGTCCCGATTTTTAAATCAAAATTAAATGTCCCGCGCGGGACAGGCTCAGTCCCGCTTTTCGGGGATAACTCGACCGCGCGTAAATAATTATTCTCTTATTAAGTTGCAATTTGTAACACTCACTCCTCAGACTATTGTTTTAAACGCCATATTTTTATAATGAATAGAACTTTTTTGATTTTGATTTCTGTTTTTTTTTATTTTTTTTATTCAGAAGACGAATAAGACTCAACTATTAAACGATAGGGTAAATCTGATTTAAAATATCATATTTTTATTAAAATACATTTTCTATGGCTATTTTTGCTATCTATTGTCACGTAAATGTAATTTGAACTCAAATAAAAAGATAAATATTTAAAAACTTCTGATTATATACGTTTTTTTATTATGTCCCGCTTTCGACGAAAGAATCCCGCTTTTTTCACTCAAAAAGTTCCAAAATCCCGACTTGGCAAAAAAAAATCTGGCAACGCTGTTCTGTATACAACTTCACTTATTCCACAATCCAAAATTCGAGTCAAGTATTTACGTCAAAACTGCGGTTTGTGTCGCCAACACAGTCGATCTGATTTTTTCAAGTAGGTGTCTTTCGTAGCTTTGAACGGTTTTGCCGAGTGGCCACTGATAATATTGTATAGAACGTTCATATAAACCTTCCTTCCATACATATCTATGTGTCTGCATATTATACAGTTTAATTAATGAGCTTTCATTCGCTATCGTTTTCATATTTCGAAGCACCGACTTGCGCCTCGGGTCTCTCTATCTATGATATTTATATACGGTAAAATAACTGTCGAGTAATCTGACGTTAAATGGGAATTTTTATTAATGATTGATTTTAATTTCATTTGCATATAACTTCCGTTTCAATGCACAAAATAATAAAAAACAATTATCGGAAAATAATTTAAATCCGACTCGTCCTCATTTAAAATTATGTTTTTGTTCTTCCGCCTATAAAGTAGCTTGCTTTCGTGGAAGTATACCGGTCGTAAAATGATCCATTTCGATGCAGGCGTTAAAGTAAGTTTACCGCTCACTGGGCGCTTAAATAAAATTTATTAATAATTTTATTTTTGGAACGAAGTTCCTTATCGCGGGTTAGCGAGGGGACCTAGCCGAGAAAAAATGTAACATGTCACGAAAAACCGTAAGACAAAAATGTCACGAAAAACCGGCAGACGTATAATGTATACTGGTATACGGTGATACCGGGTGATTTAGATTATACCGGATGTTTTTAGATTATACCGGATGTTTTTAGATTATACCGGGTGTTTTTAGATTATACCGGGTGTTTTTAGATTATATTGGGTGTTTTTAGATTATACCGGGTGTTTTTAAATTATATCGTGTGTTTTTAGATTATACCGGGTGTTTTTAGATTATACCGGGTGTTTTTAGATTATACCGGGTGTTTTTAGATTATATCGGGTGTTTTTAGTTTATATCGGGTGTTTTTAGTTTATATCGGGTGTTTTTAGATTATATTGGGTGTTTTTAGATTATACCGGGTATTTTTAAATTATATCGTGTGTTTTTAGATTATACCGGGTGTTTTTAGATTATACCGGGTGTTTAGAGATTATACCGGATGTTTTTAGATTATACCGGGTGTTTTTAGATTATACCGGATGTTTTTAGATTATACCGGGGTGTTTTTAGATTATCTAAAACGTTTTATACGAAAGGGTCTTCGTTCCAAACGCATGTCCCGCGATAGGTTCCAAGTTTTTTTTTTAAATTTATATGCAATAAATGAAAAATTTAGTCTTGATTCTACGATAAAGATAATTTATTATTTTATACTTTGTTAACGTTTGTATTTATTTAAAATAAGTAAAATTAAACGACTAAAAACAAACAAATGTCATAGCGGGGACAACGTTTCAGTTAGGATTTGGATTTTCTTCACGTTCGTACAGAAAAAAATATTTAATAAATATATATTATGACATATGTGAATTCAATTTGAAAGATAGTGAAAATTAATTTCACTATATTTCAAATTGAATTCACATATGTAATAATATATATGATATACCTATGTATTTTTTAAGAACCTTAAGATGGTTCAAATCCGGACTGAAACGTTGTTCGCTATTAAATTTTTTCAATTGTTTGTTTTTAATCGTTTAATTTTATTTATTATTAGTAGTAGTTGGAAGCAAACCTGCGATCTTGTGAATAGTGCACTATACAGATAGCACGGATATATTTATTATTGGAGCTAAGTTTGATACACAAGTGAAATGCCAAAAATGTTAAGAATAGTGGAAATGAAGAGAAAAGTCGCTCTTTTTTAGAGTTTAGTAGGTACAAATAAAATGCGCTGTGTACCTAGAACGCAATGCTTTTTTGACTCGTGTGACTCTTATATGCTCGTTTAAAAAAATGGCACGTTTCGTAGAACATATATTTCCTTGCGTTTTAGATAGACAATTTGTTATATCTTTAGGTTAAAATTTTGAAAGTGTTTTAATTTAAAGAAATATTAAAAGTGGCTTATTTATAATTTACGTTTTACGAGCTTGCCTCGGAGTATAAATTTTACACAATCCTTTGTATGAGGTAGGCAATATCCACGTTTTATAGTAACGCGTATAATAAAAGCTTCACTCCACTCAAATGCTTTTATATTTAAATATATTGTCTTGTTTTGCATTTTTGAGCGCGAGCTTAGAATATTTTATAGCACTATGGTTTTCAAACTGTGTTTCGTGAACCCTCGAGATCTTGCGAACGATTAGTTTTTTTTAAACAGGCTTTTATTAGCTTCATCGGTATGTTTGTTTGTTTGTCTGTTTGTAATGGAATCTTTGAACGTGAAATTCATCAACTTCAAAACGTTAAATTAAATCGAAACTTCGCACACGTATCAAGGACCCATGACAATACAATAATTTAATAAGTTTATCCCATTATCCTGACCAGGACCTTCAGGATAAAAAAAAACTTGAAAAATTACAGCAAGCAAGTTAACACGCTGTACAGTGACGTACGTTGAGTTGCCTACTTCATAGCTAAATGCAATTTGTTTTTTAGTCTTATAATTAAAATTAGAGTTTAAAAAAACTATAACAACACGCTTTTATGAACTAAAAAATGCAAAATAATTTGACAACAAAATTAGCTTTACTGTAAAATTAATATCGGTAATAAATTTTTCATTTATACTATAGCTAATTGTAAACGTAGAGCTATTATGAAAATTTAAGTAGATAGCACCTCACGCTTTTTACAGTAAAGCTAATTGTGTTGTCAAATTATTTTGCATCTTTTAGTTCATAAAAGCGTATTGTTTTAGTTTTTTTACTCTAATTTTTTTATCTGCATATTATTTGGATTGCACGGAATTAATCCGGAGGCCGTGGCGTATGGTTAATGTTTATTGTGTAGGCAGAAGCGGATTTAGACATTTTCAGCTTCTAACAAAATGCCGCCGTTTTTTACTAGGTTAAGCATTTATTGATACAATATTCAGTTATATTTATTTGTAAAATAGGTACAGTCAGTTTAATATGAATACTATTTCCATTTATTAATCACTATTTGTTGGTTTGACAGAACGCGTTTTCTGGACTCTCGTGCATGTGAAAATGTTAAAATTAATTCCAATGTGTATTATTTTATATCACAAAAGAGAAAAATAAGGTAAAAGTCATTATCACACAAAATTTGCCGCCCTAGGCATCTGCCTACATTGCCTGTTTGTTAATCTACTTCTGGGCGTCAGTTGTGTAAATTGGTCCGCTGTTTCATCAGCGACCGTATCGTGTGTTGTATTCAGAAATTTCCTAACGATGTTAAAGTCATAAAATTTAAAACCACAAAGCCGTATAAGAAAACAAAAATATACAAGTCCAAATACAAAATCCGATATGTCTTGGGAGATGTAGCATTGAAAAGTTTGGGAACCACTGTGCACTTTTAGAAAGTTGAGAGTTACGCTGAGCTTAAAGAAATTTATATGGAATTAAAATGCACAGGTTAATATGTACCTGTTGAACTATTTCACACGCTACAAACGATGTAGATCAAGCTCTGCTATTCGTATTAAAATTTCTTAAATTACATTTTTACATACAGGGTTTCTGGAAAGTTTGGAAACGTCTCCATATAATTCCGTTAATAATTTGAGAAAAATATGTTTCAGATAAAAGCTGTACTGTTTTAAGAGTTCTGTATAATGCCGCAGCTCATAGAAATAGTTAAATTTTTTCAAATTTGACCGGATTTTTTGTCCGTTACCTATATCCGAAGTCCATTATATAGAGGTCCGTTAAATCGAGTTTTTACTGTTCTTTGTCGGCGGGGGTTGGCGCTGTGACTCGAGTTATTACCTTTTAATATAGGTCAACAGATAAACATCAGCTGTGTACATATTCTTGGATGTTAATATTTTAGGTGTCCTTTGTATCTCTTTAGAGGAGCCACAAAGTGCGATAATGATGGTGAATACCAAGGTTAAAATATAACCAAAGAGGCAAGAAATTAAGGTAGTTGTCGTGGTTAAGGAACACCGTCAGAAAATTCTTAATTTTTGTATACTTATTAAGGACATGATAATACAATTACCCTGAAAATTTGAAGTCGATCGACCGTATATAGTCCGAGATAAATTCAATTAAAAATTGGATAATTAACATTGATTGTATACGATTTCTGTAGTTCTAAACCAGTTTCTTATTTATAAAAAAAGAACTAACTATCAGAAACTTTCAAAAAACTGACAGTCTTTCAATGCATTTGTTATGAGTTTAAAAAAAAATAAGAAAATTTTTTGACCGTCTAAATTATTTATAAATAATGATTTAAAGTTCAACAATTTATAGAAAAGTATATATGCATATGAATACTGTATGGGTTACGTTTCCACGGGTACAGTCTTGCGTACAAATTATGGATCACTTAGCTACAAGCTAGTATACTTTTGTGGCGCGTATAATCTATAACTTTTTGACAATATTGTACCACGGCAACTACCTTAAGGAGTGACTAGAGGTTCTACATATTAGAATGGGGATGTTCCGCTAAAACGTTTGTGATTAACACGTTTTTTTACCCAGCTTAATATAATTGATACGAACTAAAAACCGCGCACACTGTACATGCACGGACCAGCACAGCACGAAACTGCAATCTGCATAATTTCGCACACATGCGCCGGCAACTTGTAGTGTAGGTTCCGTCTAGTGCGTAGGAACACATTTTAATTCATGTATCTCAAAATAGAAGATTCTGCCTAGCCGATCCGATTCGGTGGTTGTGAATCTGAAATCGGTCCAATACTGCTAAATCTAGAAAGTGCAGGTGAGAATTGCTCCCCGACCGACGCGACACGATTTACTCTGACGGTTGCTGCTGGTTGCAGATGTTGTTCTAATGTGCACTACTTCGTTAAATAACATGAACAAGCTTTCTGGTCCGTGCTGTGCTGATCCGTGCATAGTATAGTGTGCGTGCTTTTTTAGATAGAAGAAATTCACAATTTCATGTTGGATTAAAATTACGTGTTCATTTCTAATTTTTGACGTTTTGTTGTGACGTAATCGGATTCGAGCAGCCAATGGCAACATTACGACGTCATAAGGGTAATGAACCAATGTACGACATGTAAATTAGGCGTTCCTTTGTTTTTGTTGATTGACACCTATTTTTTCTTTGTTTCTGTTGGATTGACTCCCGTTTGAAAAGATCTGAGTTACTGTCAGGTTTCGGCTAAAGAAGTTTTACTTTAAAAGATAGTATTCTGTTATCTGTATAAAGTCCTACTTGACTAGTTTTCTATAAGCAAAGGTACCGACTGTTTATTTCATGAATGAATAATAAATGAATGAGGAAATAACGACAATACATCGACGCCATAAATAAGAACGCGTGCCTGCATAAAAGCAGGAGTATTACACTAAATAATTGACCTGTAGAGACGAAACGGCGAAGTTGTTTGATGTGCGGTGATTTGTAAACGTTGTAAAACACCGAAGTTATTTCACTTTGCAGTTCGTTATGTCCGTCGCGTAATAGCAGTCCAAGCTCCGGCCGTCTAGATAGATAAATACAGTCGAACCTGGATAAGCAAGAGTTCGAGGGACCGCGATCTCTTCTTCGTTTATGGAGGTTTTTCACAAACCTGAGTTTCTAGGTTATAGAGGTACAGGAATGGCCTTTCTCACTTATAGAGGTTTATAAAAATACTAGCGGCCCAATCCGGCTTCGCACGGGTGTAAATGTAATATGTAGGATATAAAAGATTAGAATCATTATCATTAAATTCTCAACGTGTATTGAATTTGCGCGAATTCAATCGCTTTTATTTGTGAATGTTCAAAAATCGAAGAAAAATCTTATTTCCCAAAAAGAAATTTAAAAAATTCTGTCGATCCGATCGCTACCAAACTTCAGAAGATCACCCGCTGGGCTAATCTAAAGATTGTCTGAAAATTTCATCAAAAATGGTCTACCCGTTTGGAGTCCATAGATTACATATACATCGTCTTTTATCTATATAGATTATTAAAATGTAAAAAGTGGTTATTGTGACATAACGATAATAGTTGGACGTATAGTATCGCGAGGTTTTTTGCAGTTATTGATATGTTCTTTAATATTGTAGAACATACTTTTGTTCTATCATCAATAGTTTCCGCAGCGCATGCGACGAAAGATGTTTTATGGCATTTTTTTACACCTTGGGTTATGTTACTAAAGTTTTAGTAAGGATCCTTAATATTTTCTAGCAATAAATATAGCCTATGTTACTCAGGGTGAATGTAGCATTCTAATGGTGAAAGAATTTTTAAATCCGCACAGTAGTTTTATGAGTTTATTCATTACAAACATACAAAAATATAAATCTTTCCTCTTTATAATATTAGTGTAGATAGCAAATATGTAGTGAAAAACATGTACCTATGTATTACTTGACATAGGTAATAATTCGACATAGATGATAAAAAAAAGAAAACAAAAAATCTTACAGTAATATTTACTTAAAGAAATCCGTTAATTGCTTCTGCATTTCTGTTTTTTACA
This sequence comes from Venustoraphidia nigricollis, assembly GCA_034508555.1. Lineage (NCBI taxonomy): Eukaryota > Metazoa > Arthropoda > Insecta > Raphidioptera > Raphidiidae > Venustoraphidia > Venustoraphidia nigricollis. The sequence goes on from JAVRKA010000020.1 coordinate 2,410,118, forward strand.
TTTTGTGTATATTCTTCTAGTTCATAAATTTTTTCAAATATTGTTTTATCAAAAACCGTCGAGTATTCAAAAAACCGTCTTAAAAAAATGTGTGCAGTTCATACACGGTAGAAGTGAAACGTTCAGAAAACTAAACTGCGAGAGAGTGAGACGCTTTTATGAACTAAAAAATGCAAAATAATTTGACTACAAAATTAACTTTACTGTAAAAAGCGTGGAGTGCTTAATATCGGTAATAAATTTTCATTTACTGGCTAATTGTAATCGTAGAGTTATTATAAAAAATTAAGTAGATAGCAGCCCACGCTTTTTACAGTAAAGCTAATTTTGTTGTCAAATTATTTTGCATTTGTATTTGATGATTTAACTATAGGATAGGCAATGCAACGTACATCACTGTACAGCGTGTTAGCTTGCTTGCTGTAATTTTACAAGTTTTTTTTTTATCCTGAATGTCCTGGTGAGGATAATGGGATAAATTTATTAAATTATTATATTGTCATCGGTCCTTGATAAGTGTGCAAAGTTTCAGTTTAATGTGACGTTTTGAATTGGGTGGATTTCACGTTCAAAGATTCCATTACAAACAAACAAACAGGTGAAGCTAATAAAAGCGTGTTAAAAATGGAATTAGTCTGCTACCGATTTGTTGCTTTCCATCATCATATATATTAATACGCTAAGGTTAAGATCTTTGCCTCCCTTTTCGAAAAAACCACACATCATAAATTTTATATCATTTTATAGATAATTGCTTGCTCTACCGACATCAACAACTAAAAAATCTATTATTGCTTTTGTTTTTGCAAAATAATTAAATATAACAATTATACATTTCAGTATATGCAGCAATGCTGTCATCTGACGGTTCTAACTTTGAAACAACGTCAACATGATTGACGGTCGGTAAATTTTTTTTGTTTAATTTTTAATCAAAATTCACGTATAAATACTTTTCGTATGGCGGCGCTTCAGCTCAACGTTTTCGATACTTGCGCCTCTATATGACAGTTTTAGAAAAACATTTTCTTGAACTGTCACTGAGCTTTGTAATGTAATACAACAAAAAGAAGAAAGTTATAAAGAGTGTGAGAAATTAGAAACGAATTTTAGTGCGAATTATTCGCACAGGTACCGCTAGTATTAAATAATAGTTCTAGGCATCAACACCACGTTCGTTTTTTTGACGCTGCATAGCGATTCTAAACTCACATCCTCGTTGGTTTGACTTAGCGTAGCGGCCGCGCGTTGTAGCGTCGGCGCCACAGCAGGCATTATTAATGAGACGACGTCAAGTCCGTTGTTTAGATGAAGGATCATTCCAATTTGTGAAAGTGCGCGAGCCGCGAGTTTCTGTGATGAAATATGTATATTAAGGGGATTATGCGGCTATTATTCAGGAAGGATTAAGTCATCTTCAATACGATGAAATATACACTCTACTCTAAAGTGTGTTATTAAAATTTGGTTGATTTTGTAAAGCTTTGTCTATGACTGCAAAGAAAGATTAATACTTCTATTGTTTTGTTTTTATAATGAAACTGTCGGCCCGGTTTCGCTTTGCCCGGGTGCAAATTTAATATATAGGTAAAGTAGTTTTAGCGGATACACAAAAACACACCCGAGAAAATTTAACCTGAAACTTTCAAATGTCTCGAGTAATAAACACTCTACGAAAAAATGTTTGAAACAAAAGTTGTATAATTGGATGGAGGCAGTTAGGCAGTGTATGTCACTTTGACTTTGTGTGGAAGGATTAAGATCATTCAAGGTCAAATAAGTTTTTTTTTTTAGTGGAAACTCCTATTTTTTTGCAAATTCGGATTTTACGACTAAAAATACACTAGATTTGTCTGAAACATTTTTTTCGATTTATGATAGATGGAGCTGTGCATATGATTCTGCAATACGTTTGCAATAAAAAAGGCCATGTTTTCACTGAAGGTACTCAGAATTGGTCTTTAAACAAATTTTATGTATCAAAATGTCAATTACTGAAAAATTAGTTGTAAAATTATACTGGAATTGGTAGACAATGACTTAAAGCTGCAACATCCAACATTGGCACAGCTGGATATTGAATAAAAAAGACCTCAGATCTAATATGTCTGAGCTACTGGATATTGAATAATATAACGCATATAGGCAGAAATTGGGTTTAAGAATGAATTTTTTTTTACATAAATGGAAAGATCACATACAAGTTTTATAGCGAAACTACTTTTATTATTTTGTTTAATTTCATAATGAAAAAGTTATATTTGTTTTAAAAATAATGTTTAAGCTAAGATCCGATAACGCGCCAAAAACCTCTGTGACGTCAAAATGTTTTTATGGTCCTGGTTGCCATGGCTACTTTGATAGTATGTATTATAAAGCCATACACAAATGCACAACTTTTGTCATTTTAACGTCACAAACATTCCTGGTACGTTTTGTAATCACGTGATATCTTATGAAGTTTTATGCATTTTAATTAGTTTGTTATTAATTACCTATGGCTTAATTTTTTTTTTCTTTTCGTTCTTCAATATTATTTACGATATATTATTTAAAAAATAAAAAAATTTTGTAGTTTTTTTTTTAATTCAAATACTCAATTGTTTGTTTTTGTCTTTATGCCGCTTTCTCTAAATAAGAACTCCTACCAGAACGAAAACCAGAATTGAGATGGTTATTGAAACATAGATAAAAAGTTATAATGAGCCTCACCCTCATAAGCTCACATAAGAACTTTAACTTTTTATATTATAATTACGGCGAATTTATTACACATTTTAAGAGGGCACTTTGATCTTTATGTCATGTGAAAATTCTCACATGGACAGATCGTCACATTCATACCATAGTTTTATTTACATCCTATAATTTACAGAAAAAACATTTTTAATATGAATTATCTGTAGTATATCAACATCATAACCTCACATTATATGACGTTTCAGCATATACTTTTTAAAAAATGTTTAATCCGAAAATTATTCTGATATCTGAAAATAGAGAATATAATTTTTAATATTTTCCTTTCTGAATTTACATGAAATATATATTATGTGTTCTTACCGTTTGTAAGTCAAATTACAGAAACTATTTAGTACTTGAATTGTTGGTAATTTTAAACGTCAGATTCAAGCCGTTCATCTTTGTTTTACTATTTTGCGAATCGAAATGCAACACACTATCCTTGTTAGTTTCATGTAATTTAGGGGACAAACTAAGTTGATCCCCTTTATTTGTTTATTGTACTTCCCTTCGATTTCTTATATTTTTCAAACAGATACGTCGCTAAAGAAGTTAAACTTCAATAATTAAGGAGTTAAAAGTAGTTGAGTTTTCAATAAAAAACACTATATTTGACAAAAAAGAATGTACAGATATTGCGAATCTCAAGATTTCATTGACATTATGTATTTACAGGACGGGCAAGCTAACAAACTTCGAGATTTTCTCGGAAATGTCGGCCGTTTGGCGACTCTACGTGACACGCGCTTCTACTAGTTAGCAGTGAGTAGTAGAGATGGGAAAAACGGGTCTTTTTAGTGATCTGCATCTTTGCATCTGGATCCCGTATGTGAGCCGGCTCACTGAACCGGTTCAAAAAGAGCCGAGTTCTGAATATGTTACTGCAGTCTGCTACTGAGTTACCTAGTTCAGTCAATCATATCACGACCTGTATAGAATCAAGAATGCATAGCCAAACATGTGATGCATGAGTCATTTGAGCTGACAGATGCATCAAAGCAAGAACTGATACGTAAGTGTAAAATGTGCTTCTGTGTGTTGTGTTTCATTGAGTTATGCGGATCCGTTGATGCGTCGGCTACAAAAAAAAGTGAGTCGGCTCTCACGGATCTCCTGTCGGAGTCGGCTCTTTGAACCGGTTCAGATCTGAGTTACACAACTCTAGTGAGTAGTCGTTTCGTGTGACACTCTAAATAGTTAAACAAGACGAGATATAAAAGTGAGAAAGAATCCGTTAGATTTTTAACTTTGATCCGAGGCAAAGGTTTGACAGTTCCGGATATGTAATATTTCTTTTATACAAAAGAAACTGCGATTGGAGTTTTCACGTTTTGGCAATGATACGTACATTCTTTCCGATTTTACAGTGGTGACGACGGGCGCGGATGGATGCAAATGTACCCACGCTCGGATAATATATCTTCATGAACACTCTCTGGGATACAGCAGCGTATTATGGTGTCGCAGTCGTACGACATATTTGGACGTTTCGTGCTTCGCTCAGACATTTTATTACAAGCTTTTATTTAGTTTCACCTGCCCTGGTGTCTGTCTGTCTGTAATCGAATCTTGCAAGTTAAATTTGATTCACTTCCCGGTTTCCAAAATGACGGCCGACACAAAATAGCGGATCATTTGAGTTGGGTAACTCAGATCTGAACCGGTTCAAAGAGCCGACTCCGACGGAAGATCCGTGAGAGCCGACTCACTTTTCTTTGAGCCGACGGATCAACGGATCCGCATAACTCAGTGAAACACTTAACACACAGAAGCATATTTTACACTTATGTATCAGTTCTTGCTTTGATGCATCTGTTAGCTCAAATGACTCATGCATCACATGTTTGGCTATGCATTCTTGATTCTATACAGGTCGTGATATGATTGACTGAACTAGGTAACTCAGTGGCAGACTGCAGTAACATAATTATTCAGAACTCGGCTTTTTTTGAACCGGTTCAGTGAGCCGGCTCACATACGGGATCCAGATGCGAAGATGCAGATCACTAAAAAGACCCGTTTTTTCCATCTCTAGGATCATCTATTAACTCCCTTGATATGGGTATCAAATGAGAGGGTAGAATACAGTAAACTGTGTGACGTTATTTAAAATCCAATATGGCGGTCAAAAGCCGTAACTAAAAATTTGAAAATAAAATATTAGATAATAAACTTTCATAAAGACAAGTTGTTATTATAGTGTAGGGGAGTCCCCCGAGTACCGGACACTTAAGATTTTTAATAAACAAAAAATAGAATAAAATTATGTTTTATTTCGATGCTTAACATTTTCGTTTAAACAATCATATATAACATTATAAATCAACAAAGATGAACATTGTACATTTTTAGCCACTTAAAATGGAATCAATCATTGGTTTAGTTTTTGGTTTCATTGAAATTTGACACCCAGTACCGGACAAGTATAAATTCGAACTCATAAGACCGGACAGAACCTGGTAATTATGGGTTTACAAAAATTTAAAGTTACACAATAATCTTACATTAATATTATAAACGCCTGAGCCATATAAACATAAAAATCACAGACAATTAATTCACTTTAAAAATATGATCTATGACGTTCTTCCTGCGCAAAATGACTAACGTGTAACCTGTAAGGCGTATCGAACGAAACTGACGCCTCCCGCGCCGCGGGGGGAATCTGACCGTTGAGTTTGACGTCTCCGATTACACGAATGTTATTATGAGCGTCATTTCATGTTTCGACGTGTTTTGTCCGGTACTAGGTGTTGTCCGGCGCTAGGGGAATTCCCCCTACTAAAAAGAATAAAAATAATTGTTAATAATTTAGGTGCATAATTATAAAAGCGTGGGTTGTAAGCTCTATGATATAGTCACGACCCACGCTTTTATAATTATGAACCTAAATTATTAAAAAATATTTTTATCCTTTTTAGTACACTGCAATAAAAACTTGTCTTTATAAAAGTTTTTTATCTAATGATTTATTAACTGCTAGACTGAACTTCAGAATAGTCCAGTGTCTTCTATTGGTTCTAATCCGAGGAAAAAACACGGGCGACGCCGGTCCGAGCCGCTAATTTCATTATAAAGAGACAATTCTGAACGCTGCTTTTTAACATGTTTGTTTGGTTTTGACTTCACTGAATGGTTAGCAAATGACACCCGATTCATACATGTATGTTCGGTTGCTCACTTTGGACTTCTAGCGGAATATTGAAAGAAAATGACTTGTGTTCTAAATGTGTGAATTATCTTTCTGGTACGACCTCAAAACAATGCATTTTTTAAATAAATTTAGTAGTTTGTGAGGTTAGCGTTTATATTTATTATATTATACGCCTTCTCACAAACTGTCCAGAAATGTCATGAATTGTCTTGTTCTGTGCAATTCCTGCGACGCGACGTGCAAATGTAATATGTTATGTGATAGGGCTGAAATAGTTTATTCATGATGTTTATGTAATGGGCCTAGATCTGTAAAACTTTTACGTGAGAATTTTTGGTATTATGTTTAAAATGCTATTTTTTTTTACAAAAAATGTAGTTAAACCAATCTAATGTCTAAATCTTGACGTTTTTTAAAGTCCACAGTGAAAATATAAGATTTAAAGGCGATCAAGTTACAAATCAGTGGATTTTCTGCCATCTGTAAAGTATATAATATGATATACTAGACGACTATAACCTTTGATTACAATCAATGGTCGTCTTAAGTGTAGAATTTATAATAACATATTTTTGATTATTCAATGGACTGAATGTAAAAGAAGAACCAAAATAAAACATTTCTTCTATTTAGCTATTTTTCATCAAAATGCCTGTACTAGTATATAACTAAAAGTCCACACGATGCGTAGAAAAAGAGTACGTGATTAATCGTTAGTTGATTTGGATTCTAGTCAATAAATGAGCATGATTAAGTAGGTATAAGTTGTTATTTTTTAATTTTCAAATGGCGAAACCTCCCCAAATAGCGTTCACAATATTTTATACTCTAAAATTACTAGCATGCAATTGTAAGTATGGGTTTCACACAAAGAGTAGGAGATTAATAAATAATAATAATAATAATGCCTTTAACGTCCGTTTCTCGACTTTATGTCATAACAGACGCCATTCGCACCATTACTATTTTCCATCTCCCACACTTCCCGTTATTTTTCTACATTTTTAAAACTTCAACTTATGTAATAGCAATGGGCGAATGAAGGAATTATAGGAAATTAGGATAAGGTAGGTAATTTTTGAACTAGGAGTTTGATACGTAATCGGCCATGGCTTCAAAATAAGGAACCATCTCGATATTTATCTGGAATTAATTGAGGGAAACCATGGAAAACCTCAATCAAGATGGCCGGTACAGGAATTACCGTTTCTCGGCGAGAGGCAGTAGGAAAAAGTCCTAGCCACATCTGCCCCCACCGGGATTCGAACCCGGACCTCCCGAATGCGAGTCTAGTGCTGTCACTATCCAGCTCGGCAGGAGCTTGATAAATACGTTTTTAAAGAATGTTTTCACCTTAAAAATGCTATTTAGGACATTCCACTACATTAATTTATTATTAAAAAAGCACATTTATGTTTAGAATAAGATAATTTGTTGATTAAAATCAAAATAAGTTAGTCGCCAAGTGATAAATCGGTAAAGGTAAAAAGTTGATAGCGACTTACTCGCCCATTAGAAAATATTGTTTGATGGATGGAAGATTTGCTCAATTAAACGTTTAGAATATGACCAGTCATGTTGCCCTAGTAATTGACTCATTGTTCATTGTTTGACGACATCGAAAATTGAAATAGAGCACATTTGCTAGTATAGAGGATGTGCAATATTAACTTACTAGCCGCTACCCATGGCGTCGTACTCGATCGAGATGTAACAATGTTGTATAGCTTTATATCGTGGCAATTTAATTTTGTTAATATAATACAGTTTAACCTTAATAACACGACCCTCAATATAACGATTTCCTCGATTGAACAAATTTTTCGAAATCCTCTAGAACTGTTGGTAAGAGTCAATGCAAAATATACCTCTACATTACGAATACTTTTGGTCAAAAATCTCTTTATAACGAATTTTCAATCATTGCAGAATATAAATAGAAAGTATAATTTACCTCTATTTAACGATTTCTGTCAAGTTATAACCTTTACATAACGTATCCTAGCAAAAAAAAAAATCGATCGCTAGCAAACTTCACAGGGTCACCCGCTGGACTAATCTGAAGATTGTTTGAAAATTTCATCAAAATCGGTTCAGCCGTTTTGGAGTCCATAGATAACATACATCGCCTTATAGTCAATAAAATTCTCGTAATAATAGTGTTTCGGTAAAATTCTCAAATATCATCCTACTATGAACAATTTAAAATTGACTTTCTCTCTTATCCTTGATATTGCAAGTCTAAAAAATTTACTGCGACTCGACAATAGCTTTGTGCGTAAATCGAAAACGAAATGGCTTATTTACAAAAGGATTTGCATTTTACACGTTTTGTGATATTGTTGTCGTTTTATATATTATGCTGGTAGAAAGGATTGGACATAAAGTAGATTCCGAATTAAGGCCGGTCTTTACATATTTTCACATTTTTTTAAATCGGTTTTTATCGTAGTTTATATATTACGTTATGTAGTCTTACGCAGAGCCGGCGTAACATGGTATAAGCATGGCAGGTCAGAACAACAAACTTTCCAAGGGCATCGGAGGTAGAGGTGCAATCGTGAGTAATATTTTGTTTACGATCACTCACGCTCACGAAAATCATTTTCAACTCACACCCGCTCACGCACTGCTACTATTTTTTATAATCACACTCACGCTCACTCACGGCTAGGTTTCAACCACTCACTCACGTTCACGCATGATAATAATTATATTTCGAGACTCACGCCCACTCACGCATGTTCAATCACACTCAAACTCACGCAACCTTATAATTCATAACATTTACCAAAACATGATACAATTATATGGCCTATGGAAATAGGATCAGGTTATGTTTGTCAACAATAAAATACCAAACAACGAATTTTCGTAATTTTATATAATACTAGCGTAATATATAGGATATAAAAGATGAGAATCATTATCATTAAATTCTCAACGTGTATTGAATTTGCGCGAATTCAATCTCTTTTATTTGTAAATGTTCAAAAATCGAAAAAAATCTTATTTCCCAAAAAGAAATTTAAAAAATTCTGTTGATCCGATCGCTACCAAACTTCAGAAGATCACCCGCTGGGCTAATCTAAAGATTGTCTGAAAATTTCATCAAAAATGGTCTACCCGTTTGGAGTCCATAGATTACATATACATCGTCTTTTGTCTATATAGATTATTAAATGTATAAAATTGGTTATTGTGACATAACGATAATAGTTGGACATATAGTATCGCGAAGTTTTTTGTAGTTATTGATATGTTCTTTAATATTGTAGAACATACTTTTGTTCTATCATCAATAGTTTCCGCAGCGCATGCGACGAAAGATGTTTTATGGCATTTTTTTTTACACCTTGGGTTACGCTACTAAAGTTTTAGTAAGGATTCCTAATATTTTCTAGCAATAAATATAGCCTATGTTACTCAGGGTGAATGTAGCTTTCTGATGGTGAAAGAATTTTTTAAATCGGCACAGTAGTTTTTGAGTTTATTCATTACAAACATACACACAAAAATACAAATCTTTCCTCTTTATAATATTATTGTAGATTATACGTTACAGTTTACTTTTAAATGTGAAAGAAGTATTCATTTCAATTCTGTGTAACGACACATTGGTACAGCTTTTTTACAGACTCGTTATTCGTGTCAAGACTTAATAAAGGGAAAGCTCTGTATACTGAAATTGGCGAATTGTGCTTGTTGTGTGTATCGGAGTTCACGTAATCGGATTTCTTCAAGTGGACACAATATTGGAGTATCACGTAGTAGCCACTGGCTAAATAGCAGAATTCCACGAAATTCACGTTAAGCCGTAAACATAATATTGTACCTAGAATACGAGTACAGATATCGCTTGTTCATTCATAAAAAAATGTTTTGTGAATGTGTTTTTAATTTTCAGTTTTTGATTAACCTTTAACTACTGAGTTGGATTTAATTTCACGTAACCACTGACGTGGGAACCTCAGAGACCCGTATATATGTTTGCTTATATTTAAAAATCTTAAGGTTTTTTAGGGTTTAGTGTTTAATAATTAGCTTTAGTGGATATATTAAAATAAAATAAAATAATTTTTGTATAATTTATTAGTGTATTTGCCATATGGCAACATACACTATTGGCGTCGGTCGGATGGCGGGACCTAGGGGTCGGACCAAAATTTCTCGACGTTTCATAACCTCCTAAACACTTTGGCACCATTTTTAAAAATGTTTATAAATATATGTCTATATATATATTTGTATATATATATATATGTATATATATATATATATATATATATATATATATATATATATATATATATATATATATATATATATGTGTGTGTGTGTGCGGGCAATAACTTTCGAAAGAGTTTATTGATTTTAACGAAATTTTGCCCACATGTTGGAATCCACCACCGCACGAACCCTATTTAAAAGGGGCCAATCGGACCATTTTAAGGGTAGTTTTTAGGGGTTTAAAAATGTTTTTGGGCCCCAAAATACCGAAAAAATTCTCCGAATCGTTTCAAAATTGAAATTTAACCTTCTGGTAATAATTAAAAAGTGTCCCTAAACTTTTAATAAAATCGGCCCTACAGGACCGGATTTAAAAATTTTACGAAAACACTAGTTTGCAGATAGTGAATTATTTACTGAAAGGTGTATATAACTTGGTATAGAAGCTCGATTGATAATAATATTGCAATTAAGAAAACAAATGTTATTTTAAGGGGTGTATTAAGGAGTCAAATTTTTTATTTTGCCCAAAAACCAAGTTAAGTTCCCATTATAAACCCACACTGCCTGTATTAGCAAATACATTATATTGTCGGCAGGGTTTTGGCACTGCGACCCAGGTTTTATTTGTTTATAACTATTATTTCAAAGTATATAAAACACTTAGATCACAAATCACAAAATAGGTAAGGTATTTAAAATTATTAAAAAAAATCAACAAATTAACTTACAATTTTAATTTTAAATAGTCTTTCTAGCACATAGCACATCAGTAATTATAATTTACATTGGAAATTGTTGCGTCCATATTTTTTTTTCAAACATACACAATTAAGTTTATTTATTGGTTTATTGATTTACATCAATTTGCCCACTTTCCTGCTAACTTAAGGCTGTCGGAACGCTCTGAATTTTATTTGTGCTGAGACCCAGCGGTAAGGGGCGAGGTAGGCAAAAGACATATTGTGGGTGTGACTTTCTTTAGCTCTGTCTCGCTCGTTTCAATTTTTGGTTGGTGCCAACTACGAGGCTAAAAAATTTTTTTGCAAGGGTGCCGCTGTCAATTGATTACTCTAATTTTTGGGAATATTTTGAAGATTTAAAAAACTTTTCCGAAAAAGGAAGAGTCACTTTAGGTTTGTGATGGAACAGTTTTGTGAAATAAGTACGAATAAGGTCATAGTGTGACATTGAAAACGTGTGTTTTTTTACCACAATTAATGCCAAATTTGTGCTAGTAAATCGTATATAAATTACAAAAGTAGTCCATTAGAGACCTAGATTTGTCCTTTATCTTCCTTATAGAGAAAGAATTTCTGCAGAATGTTAACGAATAGGTCTACAATCAGTTGACAGCCGAAGCTCTATTTTTGGTTTAAATTCAGAGCGTTCCGACAGCCTTAATTGAGTAATTATGTTGGAGAAATAAAACTCTAACAAATAGAGATATGGTGATCCGGTGATTGTTGAAAAGTTGAAAGAAAACTCGGTGGCTCGGGATCAATAAAAAGCAATACTGATGTTAAAATTGCATTTATGGCTAACGTTTCGGTGAACTTTTCACCATCCTCAGAGCAACTAAAATATGTTGAAAGATTAATTGTTAGATATAATGGATTTATAAAAATTATGATAAAGTTCAAACTTACCAATGCGGTTAAAATTTCAGTATATTGTTAATTATTGATAATAAATATTATAGGCACATCATGAAATTTAATTTTGTGGAAAAATGAAAATAGTCAAAATTATAAAATTAATTTTACCTTCTTCTTAGGACGCGAAATTAAAACTGTTTTTCTTATCACATGAATAAGTATAAACTTGTATAATAATAGAAATTACATTTTTTCAATTAGGTTGCTATATATAGAAGACAATCCTTCAATATCTGTCCTTTTATTAATACTAGCTGTGAATTTTTTTTTAACCTTGGCCATACAAAAATTGGACTGAAAATGTATGGTTTAGTGAACGAGCTGTACCTAAATAAATTGCCTACAACCCGCATTATTATAAATAATTGAACATAACGTCTGCGTTAACTTACGTTGGATACAGTGTTGCCAGATCTAGGGAAATTTCTCTAGATCTATAGAAAATTTGTAATAGGTTTTGGGGAAAAGGGGAAACATGGTTTTTGATATTATCAATAACTTAAGTCTTAAATACTTTGAAAAGTTGTACCTACAACGAATTATTTGAATCTAAAACGTACATTTTGGAATACTATAAACTTACGAAAAGTTAAGTGTGTGCAGGGATTTTTTTAATGCTTTAAGGTAGTTGTCGTGGTACAATATTGTCAAAAAGTTATAGATTATACGCGCCACAAAAGTATACTAGCTTGTAGCTAAGTGATCCATAATTTGTACCCGTGGAAACGTAACCCATACACTATTCATATGCATGTATACTTTTCTATAAATTGTTGAACTTTAAACCGTTATTCATAAATAATTAGACGGTCAAAAAAAATTTCTTATTTTTTTTAAACTCATAACAAATGCAATGAAAGACTGTCCGTTTTCGGAAAGTTTCTGACAGTTAGTTCTTTTTTTATAAATAAGAAACTGGTTCAGAACTACAGATATCGTATACAATCAATGTTAATTATCCAATTTTTAATTGAATTTATCTCGGATTATGTACGGTCGATCGACTTTAAATTTTCAGGGTAATTGTATTATCATGTCCTTAATAAGTATACAAAAATTAAGAATTTTCTAACACACGCCTTAACCACGACAACTACCTTAAAGTTATAAAATGGATAGAAAAATCCAGGAAGTTTTTAATATGGAACATTACATCTGATTTGGCAACGTTGGCTGGTTGAGTAGTTTGTGCTTGTTTCAGGCAAGTGTTGTTTACTTTTCCAACGTTTCTTGTGAAAAATATAATTTACGAAAAAAAAGAACAATCAAACCGCATTTTGATAAATGCGACCTAGTTACTTACTACTGTGGTTTGACTATTTTTTCATAAATTATATTCAATAAATTAACTCTGTTCCCAATTTTAACTTTTACAAAACATTCGTTTTTCATCCCTTTTATAACGTCTCAACACCAGAAGTCTCAACTGACTTGGTGATTGTGGTATATTTATTTACATCCTGAATAAACTCGAAATATTAGCTTTTATAAAAATCTTGCAATTTTTGATCACCCGCTCTTGAACTATAAAGCAAGCCAAATTTGTGTATACTGGCTAAACTAAAGATACAGTAAACTGTAAAGTGATATTATTTGGTTAATTCGCTGTCAATTTAAATTCTGTAAATACTGTTTTCGTCTTTAGGCCAAGCATTTAGACATTATGTGTGAATTTCAAGTCGTAATATTAAAACAAGCGTCTAGTGGTTCAAGGGACAAGTCCTATCGGGTAACTTCGAGCCATTCCGCTCAGCCAGCGCCGGCAGCACGAAGTACTGTGATTCCTGAAGAAATGATCGTACGACAATTTACATTTAATAAATATGATGCAATTTTATAAAAAATTAAGGGATCATTTTTCTTTTTTCAATTCTCACGGTTCGCTAAGAAATGATAAAAAATTTAGAAATTTTTATTAAAAAACAAGAGCCGTTCTCTAAGTGATCCATAAACCACGAAACATTATTCTCGTTATAAAAACAATGCAGGTTATTAGCGGTAAATTATGAATATTGCATGTGTGTTCCATTTTAAAACAAAAATGAAATTGCAGTTTCTGAGCTGTCACCACTAATTACTAAAACAAGGAAATAATTTATTTTTATTATATAAAAGACAATTGGAAAATAATGTAAATAAATAACATGTAAAAAATGAAACAGTTGAAAAAAAAAACAAAAATCACACATCGCCAATCTTCGGATTCGAATTATGAACATTTAGGTATGAAACAGTGCACGCGCGCTAAACCACTCGTCCATTTATGTTAACTTGAGTGCTAGCTTATTTTAGAATACCACGTTTTCTCAGTACTAGACAGTTAGTATATATGCTGTGTGCAGTCAATCGAAGTTGGCCGATAGGATTTTGTGATGTTAAGAAATAGTCTTGGGCGATTATGAATGATATAGTCGAAATATTTCGATTATGGCCGAATAATCGATCATTCGATTATGGTAACCGAGATATCATTCACTTGAATCGATTATGAATATGAAATGTATGTGAATTAATCCCGACACAGTACTATGTCGATTGTCGATTATGATATATCATTCGGTTTCTGCATCTGCACACATTGGGAAGTCTGTGCTTGCACTGGAGAGTGGGGGTGCTTTCGTTTGTTTAAACAATATTTGTCAATGCCCAATATACCTCGTTCTTCCAATCCACTGATTTTTTGGTCAGAAAACAAAAATTTGTTTCTTGAATTATACAAACTTCATGAAAAATATCTCTGTGCGCCAGCTACCTCCGTGCCTTCCGAAAGAATATTTTCAAAAACTGGTGTCATCACTAATTCAAGGAGGAACAGACTTTCATCAAAAAATTTAGACTATATTGTTTTTTTAAATACAAATCTGTGAGTTATTAATGATTAATTATTAATTTATAATAATAAAGAATTCGTTCCATTTTTGTATTCAATCATACGAGCTATTCCATTATTAATGTGTATAGTATTAAGTATATTAACAAATCGAAAATTAAGTATTGCAAAGTTAGCACATCATTCATAATCGATATTTTGAATGATCATTCGTTTATACTGTACATAAAACGAAATTGCGAAGTTTGTGCATCATTCATAATCGATAATTATTCATAATGGATAATTCAAATCATTCATAATCGATCATTCAAATGATCATTCGATTACAAAAACCGATTATTTCGATTCATTCGATTATTGAAATGTATCGATTATGCCCAACACTAGTTAGAAGCCTCTGACAGGCGGAAAGACAATAGGTTCTGTTAGAACCCTAATAAAATGGATGTATTATTTCAGTGAGTAAGTAGTTGATCTTTTTGTCTATGCTCACGTATAGTATTATACTCGGTTAACGGTTTGTTCGGTAATATCTTACAGAATAATGTAGGTACGCACATATATCAATGCTACCGGTGGAACTTTCGGTTCTGACATTTTAAAAGTTGATAAATATGAGACAAAGAAACGGGAAGTCATTTTATCCGCCTAAATGTTTCTACAGATTATTTGATTGTCGAAATGTACAGTCCTGAAGTAAATGTTGCTTAAATCGATGTCATTATATTTTTCGGAGAAAACGTGAGGCCGAGTATAAATGGCTAAATATTATAACTTGTTCGATTCAATAACGTTATTGCAGTCCGTGGAAACATCTTCCGCTTAATTGCGATAAAGAATGTACGGATCTTATATAGAGGCCAAGAAAATTGTAGGGTTTTATGTGAAAATTGGTTATATATCTCAGAAATGTAGGCTTTGACGTAGAGATGGGAAAAACGGGTCTTTTTAGTGATCTGCATCTTTGCATCTGGATCCCGTATGTGAGCCGGCTCACTGAACCGGTTCAAAAAGAGCCGAGTTCTGAATATGTTACTGCAGTCTGCCACTGAGTTACCTAGTTCAGTCAATCATATCACGACTTGTATAGAATCAAGAATGCATAGCCAAACATGTGATGCATGAGTCATTTGAGCTGACAGATGCATCAAAGCGAGAACTGATACGTAAGTGTAAAATGTGCTTCTGTGTGTTAAGTGTTTCACTGAGTCATGCGGATCAGCTGATCCGTCGGCTCAAAAAAAAGTGAGTAGGCTCTCACGGATCTTCTGTCGGAGTCGGCTCTTTGAACCGGTTCAGATCTGAGTTACCCAAGTTTACTTTGACGAAGCGAGCGGAGGTAAAGTGTACTTCAAGTGGTGTCTTCAAAACTGAGAACATTCCCTGCACCACCGACTAGTTTTCCGACTTAACAAATATATTTGTGAAAAAAAGGAAATTAAAAAAATCAAAAAACCCGACTGCATAAAAAGAGAACAGAAAAGATAGAAACAAGATCAAATGATAATAAGTATGCAGTCGGATATGCATCAGATGTTTATGTTCATTTTATTTTTGCAGTTACTACATGTACTCCTCCGACTGCATATTATCATTTGATCGTGTTTCTACTAATGTTTTCTGTCCTCTTTTTTGGGTTTTTTGATTTTCTTAATTTACTTTTTATTGACATCTTTTTTGCGTTAGATTTTTTAGTTTTGGTCGATTAGCTTCTCCGGAAAACAATTTGCATCTGTTGTATATATTTTTGTAAACAACTTTTAATATTCTTCATTTTGATACCCTATTGGATTAATCTGGTGAAAAAAAAATTTCGAGCCACACATTATGGCACCTAAAATTCGCCGTTTTGATTTTGTTCTAGGACACTTGTGTTTCCGAGATAAATCCAACGATACCTTAATTTTAGAAATCCGTCCAGCGGTTTGGATGATACGAGGTAATAAAGAACAGAACACTTCTTGGCAATCGGGTAAAAACTGAAATTAATAATAATAATAATAATGCGTTTAACGTCCGTTTCTCGACTTTATGTCATAACAGACGCCATTCGCATCATTACCATTTTTTCATGTACCACTTCCCGTTATTTTCTACATTATTTACAACTTCAACTTATGTAATAGCAATGGGCGAATGAAGGAATTATAGGAAATTAGGATAAGGTAGGTAATTTTTGAATTAGGAGTTTGATAGATAATCGACCATGGCCTCAGATAAGGAACCATCTCAATATTTATCTAGAATTAATCGAGGGAAACCATGGAAAACCTCAATCAAGATGGCCGGTACAAGAATTACCGTTTCTCGGCGAGAGGCAGTAGGAAAAATTCCCAGCCACATCTGCCCCCGCCGGGATTCGAACCCGGTACCTCCCGAATGCGAGTCTAGTGCTGTCACCACTACTCTACCCAGCTCGGTAAACTGAAATTGTTATGGTTTAAGTCACAAATAAAGCCTCTCAACTGATAATATTTCACCTAACTGTAAAAAATACCCTCTGCAAATTTCGAACTGTGGTCGAAAAAGGCATTTTAATGTTTTCATTTGTTGTGATTAAGTATTTAGTTTCGCAAAATGTGGCTTGTTGCTTAAAAGTTTTAAAAAGACACATTTTTTGTTCTAAAAATTGTATCAAAAAACGTGGTATTTGTCAAAATGTCTTTATACCATGACATGAGATTTCAAATTATGAGAAATCTAATTAACATATTAAAGTTTTCTCTTTGAAAGAGATTGTCAACGTACGAGATATTCACGTAAAACCTTTTTTGGTGACTATTGATCCCGAGTTAAATTAAGTTCATCCTGATTTTTTCTCAACTGAAGCCTGCGGCCTTGTGCGAATTGGAACCCCCTTCGAGCTGCCTCTGGGTAAATCCACTGCTGTTCCATATGTTTCGTTTAAAAAAGAATGTATGTGATTCTAGGGTTAGGTTGAAAAGTTTTGAAAATAGCTATGTTTTTTTTCGGACGCGGAACAAATTCATCAAAAGTTTTCTGAAACAGTCGGTGTATAATTTACACCTAAGTGGTTAGCTAGAACAGAGTTAGGTACTCCTGATGTGAGAACAACTTTTAAAACAGAAAAGAACTGAAACTAATATATCAAACTGAAACCAACTGCGTGCGCTCGCATATGACGTTGACATATACACTGTTAAAAAGCTTCCAATGTTACGTTTTCTGTCACATTTGTACGGTTATACATACTTATGTGCTTCATATTATACGCAGTGTAACAAAAAATACATCATAATCTGTATAAAAGCACAAGTCGTTTTCCTTCAGTTCAGGTTTTATTTGAGTATCTTAAAAAATGCGACCGATCAACCTGTTTATGACTGTTCTAAAATTTAAATCTGTATTCCTTCAAATATTTTAATCCATTAATCTACACTAATATTATAAAGAGGAAAAATTTGTATTTGTGTGTGTGTATGTTTGTAATGAATAAACTCAAAAACTACTGTGCCGATTTAAAAAATTCTTTCACCATTAGAAAGCTATATTCACCCTGAGTAACATAGGCTATATTTATTGCTAGAAAATATTAGGGATCCTTACTAAAACTTTTGTAACGTTACCCAAGGTGTTAAAAAAATGCCATAAAACATCTTTCGTCGCATGCGCTGCGGAAACTATTGATGATAGAACAAAAGTGTGTTCTACAATATTAAAGAACATACCAATAATTACAAAAAACTTCGCGATACTATATGTCCAACTATTATCGTTATGTCACAATAACCACTTTTTACATTTTAATAATCTATATAGATAAAAGACGATGTATATGTAATCTATGGACTTCAAACGGGTAGACCATTTTTGATGAAATTTTCAGACAATCTTTAGATTAGCCCAGCGAGTGATCTTCTGAAGTTTGGTAGCGATCGGATCAACAGAGCTTTTTAAATTTCTTTTTGGGAAATAAGATTTTTCTTTGATTTTTGAACATTCACAAATAAAAGCGATTGAATTCGCGCAAAGCCAATACACGTTGAGAATTTAATGATAATGATTCTCATCTTTTATATCCTATATATTACATTTCCACCCGAGCGAAGCCGGACTGGACCGCTAGTCTAAAATATAGTGCAAATAAATTGTTTATAATCGCGCTAAAATTTTTCAGTCCTGGTAATTTTCGTTCAATCTACATCTAATTCTCAATGTTCATGATTTTTCTCAGATTTTTCTGAACGGTTCCATTTGGTGATAAAGGTCGGGGACAGCATATTTTTTAGTTTCTCCTGATTTTTTTTTTAAACATGTCAGTAAGCTTTGACACCTTGCTCTTGAAAAAAGTTTTTTTTTCATTTCCCAATTGATCAACTGAAATTAATCACCAGAATCAAAATTAAAATTTTAATTCTTCACGTCTGTGATTGGGCCACCACAAATTTCAATTTTTTACGTCAAATAATTCCAGAGAAAATCGCCTGTGACAGACGGACGGACACTTAAGTGTTTCGTTTGGTCGGAACTAGGGATGTCGAAAAAATATCGATATATCGATATTTTTTATTTGATATATCGATATTTTTGAACGATATTTAATATTTCGATATAAAACTCCGTGTATCGAAACCCGATATTTTTTCCAGTAGCAACACTTGCATGTACTACCGCGACTGACTATGGCCGTTTGACGTTAATTATTCCGAAAAGATCAAAAACTCCACCGAAAAGGAAACATGTGTTTTTACAAACGTTTTTGGAACATACTTTTAAGTGCGTTCCAAAAACAACAACAGTGAATAAAGCACATGTAAAACACGTTTCTTTTTCACCGGATTTTTCGATATTTTCTGAAAAATAAACAGTCAAAATAGCTATTCATGCAATATTTCATTTCATTTCTACAACATCTAGAATATTTTTAATTATTTTGATTTGCACCTCAATTCATGCTGTACCAACAATTTTCTATCGAATGTCACCTCTGGCGCGCATGCAATAGGTTCGCCATCCCTGGCTTTATTAATTGTTCAATTAATCTCTAAAATTATCTGCTCCTAAATGTATTAGACGTTTGCTTAATAAACAAAAATTCTTATCGTTATTTTTGATTTCCGATAATTATTTATTATTTGATTTATTAGAAATTATGTTCGTTAATTGCTATTTGAGATTATATTAAGCTAGCCAATATGTATACTAAATTTCTTCGAGTGCCAATGTTCTCTTTAAAACTGTACCGATATATCGATATATTTAAAAAAATATATCGGTACCGATATCGATACTTAAAAAAACACTAAAAACTGTGCTACGACTATGTTTTGTTTTGTTACATCGTGTACAGTGCACATAATATTTTCATTTTGTATTCCGTCTTGTCATTTTACATTAACTGTACGTACGCTCATATTGCAGGGTAGGTACCCAGCTCTAGTGTGGATAAATATGTTTGTGCGCGTAAATGACTGGCGAGAAATGGAACGGACTTGAAATCGCATTAAAAAGCCATTTATATTATTATTATTATAATACCACGAATAACGGCAAAATAACAGCTGAAGAAGAGTTGAAATCGTAATAAGAATCATTCACTCTAACGTTCTCGGTTGTCGAGCGTGTCCAATGGGGTCGCATTTTTTAAGTAAAACGTCTTTATGCGCGGTGAAGTGAACTGGGCTAATGCAAGTTTTAAACCTTGGCCTCCCCCAAAATGAAAAATATTTTTAGGTTCTAACAAGAAGTTTCCTATTTTTTCTCCTAAGTGATAGGCTTAAAAAATTCAAAATTAATGGCGAAAGAATTTGTGTAATATCTTTAAAAATAACAAAGTTAAGATACATACTTGAATATTGATTGTATATTAGCGGCTTGATCCGGCTTCGCTCGGATTTGCAGATTGTCTGTTAAAGACAGACATATGCTCCAACGGACTTTATATTATTGTAACATTTTTTGTGAAAAAATACACAACGTTTGCCTGAAACATTTTTTTATCCGATGCCTCCCTCAGTCCCTAAAATGCATGTCAAAAATCGGTTTCCAGAAACTCCATTAAATTTTTAAACCTAAAACAACGACCTTGCGCAGAAAATTACAAGAGGTAAAAGTGTTTGGTTTGGGAAGGGTCATCCATTAAACACAAAGTAAACATAAAGTGTACGGGGGTGGGGATGACTAAAATCTTTTGTTTAGTTGATGACCCTTCCCAAACCAAATCACTTTGACCTCTTGTAATTTTCTGCTCAAGGTCGTTGTTTAGTCATAAAATTTCATAATGGAGTTTCTGGAAACCGATTTTTGACATGCATTTTAGGGGTTGAGGGAGACATCGGAGAAAAAATGTTTCATGCAAATGTTGCGCAGGGGTAGTTTTTGTCTCCAAACGATGTCCCCCTTCAAACTGAAGAACTTTTGTCTGAAATTTTTTTCCCGAAATTGTTGCTCTGCCTCAAGAGTATCCCATATAGATTAAAATGGATCATTCTGTATATATAATTTTTTTCTTAAGAACCTGAAGAAGCTTCAAATCCGGCTGAAACCTTGTTCATTATTAAATTTTTCCATTTGTTTATTTATAGTCGTTTAATTTTATTTATTATAAATAAATACAGATGTTAACGAATATATTTATTTCTAATTCAGAGAAATTCGACTCTGATGGACATACAAAACGGCTTACCACTAAGAGTTCCGTTTTATTACTTTTGTGATACATAACCTTAAAATGCAATATTTCTCCGATACGCAGCACCACTTAGCATGTAGCGAATGTAGGCAACCCTCGTTTAGTAATCGGAAATAATTGTCTTACAAGACACGTATAGAGCAAAAGCAGACGCAGGTAATAGCTGCGAGAGCAAATCATTGTAAAGTAAATACTTGTTAATCCCTAACGTAATTGAAGCCTTAATGCTAGACACGCACTAATCTCTGTATAAATAGACGGTCTTAAGTCTTTAGTAACTTCGCTCTTCGCTGCAGTGTAATATGCGCACCGTACAGATTTAGAGCAGTAATACAGCCGGTGCATAGGGTTTCCACCTCTCCCAGAATTCCGGAAGTCTCCCGGAATTTAGCTCTGAAAATTAAAATCGCCCGGCTCCCGGAAGGAATTTAAGATAAACAAATATCTCCTGGAATTTCTGTTCATTGTCCATTACGGTACTGTTTTATATATATAGATGCTGCAGTCACTCACGTCATTTTGTATGCCGATATGTTAAGCTTCCTGAAACTCGCGTCAGAAGATCGTCAAAGAAAGTCAAAAACATTCTAAAATTTTAACTACGTCACCTCTTAATTCACCCATCAATACTTAGAAAGTTTCTACATACTAGGGGGAATCCCCCTAACGCCGGACAGCTCTTAGTAGTGGACAAAACACGTCGAAACATGAAATAACGCTCATAATAACATTCGTGTAATCGGAGACGTCAAACTTAACGGTCAGATCCCCCCCGCGACGCGGGAGGCGTCAGTTTCGTTCGATACGCCTTACAGGCTACACGTCATTTTGCGCAGGAATTTATTGCGTCGAATAATATTCAGAACGTAATTGAATATATTTTTATTTTTGTTGATTTATTTAGATTTTTATAATGTTTATATGGCTCAGGCGTTTATAGTATTAATGTATGATTATTGTAAACCCATAATTTTACATTGTTTCATTGCCTCGCGACTCCATTAATCGAAACGTACTATATGATGAGACACCCTCCACTATTTCAGAACCTATCTATACATATTATATGGGTCAATGATATAAAATTTAAACCTTGTCAGAATGATTTTCTCGATTCGTTTTGAAGATGTTATATGAATATAGTCAGTTAATTTAATTAAATTCTATATAATCTGTTTGTAAACTTCTGTCTTTAAAGGCATCTATTATTAAATTTATCTCCACGTAAAACCTTTTATTCATATTCTTTGCTATATCTATTCTATGTGTTCTATATATAATAATGTAGTAGATGACTGAATATGCAGAAGTTTCTACAATACAGGCGAACATAAATTCTAAATATAATACTCGCCACGGTTCTAAAAGATTCTGAAGTTGGCCACAAACAGCGTCGCAAATGCGTATTTTAGAGCCGTCCTGGTTGTTTTGTGGGAAAGGAAGACTGCCACCACCTCCCAGCGACCGGCACAGAACGTGCGCTCGTCGGTGATTGGTTATCGCTGGTTGTCGTGTCACTTGTCGTTTTCCTGCTATAAAGTACAGTCCAGTACGCTATTGTTAAGTTGTTTCTTTGATTGTTAATTGATCAAGATGCCTAATACAGTTTTGCAAAGACAAGCGCGAAAAATATTTTTTTGGATGACTTTTATGCAAGGAATTAGACCTTTAAATTAAAGAAAAATTAAAAAATTTAAAATAATAATATAGCGCGAGTTTGTAGTTTTTCAACCGACTGTACCTGCGCAAGCCTCCATTTGCATCTAACTTCAGAACCTTTTAGATTATACGCTACGGTTGCTTTCCATTTACCCTACTACCAGCAACTTTGGCATCGATTCATGACGATTAGAGAGGGGAAAAACGGGTCTTTTTGCTTTTGTGTGTTAAGTGTTTCACTGAGTTATGCGGATCCGTTGATCCGTCGGCCCAAAAAAAAGTGAGTCGGCTCTCACGGATCTTCTGTCGGAGTCGGCTCTTTGAACCGGTTCAGATCTGAGTTACCCAACTCTAATGACGATACCAGTAGACTTGGGTAGTTCCGTGTTTGCATATAGTTCTAGGAACTCCGTCGGATACGTTTCCTATCTAGAATGCAGTTTAGCATGCTTGTGTAGTTGATTTCATCATATCTAGCTGTCGCCAACGGTCACTAAGACAGAGCTTTACGAACATCCTAGTTGAACTTGTTGTTAAGCCTTTGTTTCTGCACGTAGCGATAAGGAAAACATTTCAGTTCTCTCTTTCCTTCAGAAAAATGGCAGTGAAACTAGATAGTCCAACCGAGTGTCGAGTTTCTTAGCGGAAATCGAATTTCGACTTATTGTTCACCTTCGCCTTAAACCGAAACCTTAAAAGTAAGAGAAACTAATTCTTCGATTAAAAAAAAATTGGCCAAGTGCGAGTCGAACTCGCATAGGAAGATTTCCATATTACCGTACAATTTTTATTAACTTTATTTGTTGTTATATACACACTGAGGCGCAGAAATGCCTGAGCTAATAGCTTTTAAGACATTCCGTCCGATGTCACTAGTATGCACTATTTTGAAGTTTGTAGAAAGAAAGTTTTTTTTTATGTAACTATAAATTTACGATTTTCGGATTGTGCTATAGGACATTGCTTCTTGCCAAATTTCATGATTCCAGGTCAACGGAAAGTGTCCTGTAGTTTTAGATTCCCTTGCATTTCCTTTGTATTTTTTGATTGCGTTGACTTTTTGATTTTTTCACAGCTCCAAGGGATTGGAGACCTGAATATTTGATTTTAATATAAAATTTATTTGTTGGGAAAAAGGACTTCTTTAAGTGAACACTTATTTGTTATATATTGCGACGTTTCGTTCCTTTATTGATCAATAAGAAAAGAATTAGTGACTTATTAAGAAACAACAATTATCCTAAAATGATTATTAACAAATGTATAAGAGATTTTAGAGTATTAAACAATACACAAAAAAGTGAACAATTGGTTAGTTATATGAAGTTTCCATTCATAAAGGGATTATCCAGAAAAAGTCCCAATAAAGGGACGAAACGTCGCAATATATAACAAATAAGTGTTCACTTAAAGAAGTCCTTTTTCCCAACAAATAAATTTTATATTAATTACCAAGGACAAAAAAGAAAAAAGTCAATTTAATTTTAATTTCGCGTTCCTGATGAGAAAAAGGGTCTTGACAGACATGCAGACAGACGGACAACGAAGTGATCCTATAAGGGTTCCTTTTTTCCTTTTGCATTTGATACTATAGAAATTTTAAAAGAGATAAATTATTTGAAATACTTTCTTGAAGTCGGTTAAATTTTTTAAAAATTCTTTTTATTATATTTAGATATATAGGTACAATTCATTTCTCTACTATTCTTCAAACCTTTGTATCTTCCAGTAAACCGAAGTCAAATAGAATATGATTTTTCTTTAATTTCTAAGCGGAGTCCCTAGGCACTGGACTGTATCTCAACTTCGCATATTTAGTACCTAACAGTTGTGTTTGTTACAAATTCTGGAAACTGCAGTTGCAAAATTATCTCATAATCTAGTATTATCGTCAGTCATGCATTGAAAACTAGTATTATTACACAACTTTCATAAAGGTAAAGGTACCAGTTCATGTAGTAGACAGTTTTGTAAGCCAAGGATTTTGACAGGTAAAGCGCCTTTTTCATGAGAACAGTGCCTCCAATTAGCCACTAGAGGAATGCACTTATGGAGGAAAAAAAGAACGTGCTATTTCGGTGATAAAAATAAATTACCATAAATTCTTAGTAAAAAAAAGCCCTGTCGACAATATGGTGCATTTGCTAATAAGGGCATTGTGACTTCATTATATGAGAATTTAAGTTTCTTTTTGGACAAAATAAAACATTTAATCTCTTAATACAGCCCTTAGAATATTTTTTTTCTTATATTCAATATTATTACCAATCCATCTGCATTCTGCACCAAATAAAATTAATCCATTACTAAATAAATCCATATCCCCAAACGAGCATTTTCATAAACTTTGTAGGTCTGATACTGTCGGGCCAATTACAAATAAATAAATAAATTTTTAGCAGCACATTGTGATCTTTACTAAAGGGTTAATTGTCGATTTTGAAACGATTCTGAGAATTTTTTCGGTCCAAATACTTTTTCAACATTTTGCTTACTACTTATTGTAATACCACTACACTTACTACAGAAATCTTTACATGAATCCAGCAAACAATTCTGCCCAACTATGGACAAAGGCAGTAACTAACAAAAAAACCGAAATGCATTTTTGGATACGATTGAATATATTAAATTATTTTGTACCTAAATTCAACGCAAAAAAGCAGTAAGTTATTTTACTTTGTACACAAATTCGATCAAACAGTTACTGCTTTCTGGAAAAACTAAGCGTTTGCACGTCAGAATGGCAGTAAGTGCAATATGCAATACAAAAAAGCAGTATTTGTCGTGCAGCTTGTTAGATGCTGCTTTGTTGTTTTGCATCAGCTGATTTTTAAATTTGACTTACTGCTTTATTACAACTAACATTTTTTTCATAAAAAATAATTTTAGAATAGAAACGTTTTCTATTGTAATAAATATTACGTTAACTACCTACTAATGATAGTTCGATAGATATGAAACATTGATTTTATCGGTTGGTACTACTTAGGCGCGAAAGTTTCATCTCAAATGTCACTACTTGTCAGTAAGTTGACGTCTTGTCAGTTTCATTCAAAAACGCTGTCAGTTGTGTTATTTTTCGGCTCGCTAGTTATAAAAACGCAGAGTTTTTGAATTATACCTACTGCGTAGAAAATAAAAATGGATAAAAAGTGGTAAGTAATAATATTGATAATAATATACAAACGCCTTTTGTACTCTAATTAATAATTTGGTTTAACTACTTTAACCTAACTTTTCTACATACAATATCATGTTTTTCCAACAGGCTTACACGAAATGAACTTATATTAGAGATGGCTCTTAAAAAGCAAAAGTTGGAAAAAAGTACAATAACCATAACCAATCTAAAACACATGACTCCTGTTAATAATACGAGAATTATTGAAGAAGCTCTCAAACATGACATTATCATACATGATGAAGATGAAACCGGTAAGTGGATTATGGAATTATTTTTTTCGACTACCGTACCCGCTTCTCGGACGCTTTTTTTCTTTGAGAAAGTAGCGCTTCCCGGCCTAGTTCGGAAAATTGGTGAGAAGTTTGATGTTTTTTCTTTTCAGATAATTTGGTTACAAATCCTTCAATCATATCAGATTCAATAACCATTGAACCTGAAGAACACGAGCGACTTAAAATCTTAGGAGTTGAGATAGATTTTCAAAATGAATCAAACAATTTTGAAGAGCCTTTAAGAAACGAGGAAGCAGAGTTTGAAATATCAAATGTTACACGTGTTACAGACATAAATTATAACGTGATAGCAAAAGGAACTCAATCCCCAAGCCAAGACGATATTCTTAGTAATGAAGCAGACAATGAAGAATCACACCCCATGGAAGTCTCGGTGGAAACTGAAAAGGGAAACTTAGATGAAGAAGCAGACAATGAAGAAACACACCCCATGGAAGCTGGGAAGGCAAGCTCAGATGACGACATGCCTTTGTCGGAATATAGAAATGCTGTAAAAAGAAACATTAAAAAACGAAAACACACCATGAGCAGAAAAGAAAGAGCTCAACTAAAAGCTAGAAGCAAGCATCCACTTCGAGATCCCTGCAAATCAACATGCAAAAAGGGGTGCAATAAATTAATAGGTTTTGATCAGCGGAAATCAATACACCAAAATTATTGGCTACTATCTTGGAATGATCAGAGAAAATTCATACTGAATTCATGTTCCCGGATGCCAGTTAAGAGAAGGACAAAAGCTGACAATTCACAAAGGAACATGACATTTTGCTACAGACTACTGCAAGAGTCTGGAAAATATGTGGAAGTTTGTAAAACATTTTATCTGGGGACACTTGGATACCATCACAAGAATGATAAAGTGATTTTTAACGTACTACATAAATCTGCAGCAGGTTCTATCATTCCAAACGAGGATCAAAGAGGAAAAAACCCACCTCCTAACAAACTTGACAGGCAAGTGATATTGGCGCATGTAAACTCGTTCAATCCAGCAATATCCCACTATCGTCGAGAACATGCGCCTAGGGTTAAATATTTACCTAGTGACGTTACGGTAAAAATTATGCACGATGACTTTTTGGAAAAGTTTCCGCAATATAAATGCGGGTACGAAGCTTACCGCAAAATACTGTTTACTGAAAATATTAGATTCACTAAACTTGGAAATGAGGAGTGCGAACACTGTGAAATGATGGACCTGCATCCCCATAAGCGTGAAGACCTTGATCCAGAATGTGACATATGTAAAAAATGGTCAGACCATATAAGCCGTGCAAATACTGCGCGACATTTATACCAAAAACATGCCGCTATTGAATATGAACCAAAAACTATTTGTGTTTCGGCAGATTTAGAAAAGATAATAATGCTGCCTAGAATGGAAAACTTTAAAAAAGTTTTGTTTACACAAAGACTCGTTTTATATAACGAAACATTTGTACCCCTTGGGACAAAAAACAGAAAGGTTCTGCCCGTTGCAGTTGTTTGGCATGAAGCTATTCGCGGCCGGGGAAAAGAGGAACTCATCAGCACGTTTTTTCAGTTTATACTTCATAATCGTGACGCCGAACATTTTATATTCTGGTTGGACAATTGTTCAGCTCAAAATAAAAACTGGGCCTTCATGTCGTTTCTCGTCTATATTGTCAATTCATCTAAGATAGCTGCTGAGACGATCGTAGTAAACTATTTCGAGCCAGGGCACACTTTTATGTCCGCCGATTCTCTGCATCACCAAATAGAATTGTCATTAAAGCGACAAAAAAAGACACAAGATTTCAATGACTTTGTGCAAGCAATACAAAAGTCAAACAGTGGAAAGGTTACAACAAAAGTTATGAATATTGATGATTTTTATGATTTTAAAGATTTTTCTTCTGCCCACAAAAGAAACACAATTGAAAACGAAAAAATACTTTTGTCCAATATTAACCAAGTGAAGGTCTGTCGAGGTTCTTTCGATTTACAGATTAAGTCTGACCTAAATTCTAGTGAGTTTAAAATACTTAATTTTCTACGAGGCGACGTATACAAGAAAAAGGAAATTCCAGATCCAGCCTGCCACAGTATTCCATGTGGGATAACTGAAGAAAAAAAGGACGGTATAATAAAAAATTTATTAGGACTTATGGACGACAATAGGAAGGGATTTTGGTTAAATTTGCCTGTTACTAGTAACGCCCAAATTGTTAAAAAAACCTGTAATAAAAGAAAATCCAAATAAAAAGATGTATACGAATTTGAATTTAGTACGGCTGTGAAAATTAACATTGTTAAGAATTGTGGAAATAACAGCCAAATATGATTTTAAACATTCACATTTTAACAGAATCTGTTAAAATGTGAATGTTTAAAATGTTTGGCTGATTTCCACAATTCTTACAAAAGATGTATATTTGGTTATTAATTGTGTTTTGTGTTCGTTTGTATATTTATTACATTTTGCAATGAAAAAAGGCAGTAAATTTAATAGCAACGCAAAAAGGCAGCATATGCCACTTACTGCTTTTAATATTGAATAAAGACGTACTTAAATCAACGGTAAAAAGCAGTATGTGTATTTATTTATTCATATGCCATTAATTTGATTTTTTGGTCATTAGAACTTAATTCGGAGACCCTTTTTTAATGGTAAAGCTAGGTTTTATTAGTAATCTCTCTTGAGAAGCCTTCGGCTAAAGCCATCAAAGTTAAAGTCGATTTGCCACAAATTTGTTGGTTAGTAGTTACTGCCTTTCTCCATAGTTGGGCAGAATTCTAGTGATCTGGAACCCCAGTTTGTAAATGTGAAAACAGTTATATTTTGTTTAAACTAGGAACACACCAAAATAAAACTAATGTACGTAAAATGTGTTCATTAAATTTTGTATGATTTCTTTTTCGTCGCCATGGCTACACAATTAGCATTACCGATGTCGCATAAGAATAAATGGTTTTTGTATATGTTATAAAACATTTGAAGCGAACTAAAAACATTGTTTTTAATTTTATTTGAAACAGTGATTATAACAAAAAATATTGATTATTGTTATGTTAATTTAAACTATTTTTTTATGCCTGTAAGCAGGCAACCATAATTACCTTTTTTATTCTTTGGCCTGCATACAGTAATTATTTGTCCTTTGTTTTCAAAGCTTATATAAACCTTATTTAATTAATTATTTAGTAAAAGGGTATTCTAAGGTCGCCTGACTAGCATTCCTTAATTTTAATACATGGAGTGTTGGGTGAGAAGTGCGAGAACCTTCCTTCCTTTAAAACGCTAATCCTGATTCGAATATTTTAATTTATAATCAGTTTATTGCCTTTTTTTATTTCTATTTATTCTTTGGTAAATTTATTTAATTTTTTTTGTGATCTATTAATTTTCAATTAATTTTGTGTTTCGTTTTTTTATTCATGTGAGTGTAACTCGTATTCCTTATTATTTCAAATAAATTGTTATTTTGTTAATACGTATTTTTTTTGTCGATCTACGGGCGTTTAAATAATATTTATTTTTATTATTAAACGCCACAAATGGTAGCAGAGCGTGTTTGCTTTTAAAAATTAAATTTTGTTTCTAGTAAACTTATATTTTTTTTTCGTTTCTTTTGAATATTAATCAAATTATAGATTATAAATTCAATTTCATTCGCGAAGTTATTGCGTAATCTTTTTCAATTGATACGCAATCAATAAGTTCACCTTTTATCCAGCTGGTTAATTTTTTTCTTGTCGTAAAAAAAAAAATCTATTTCATTAATCAAATTAAAATTTCGAACAATCATATTTACCTTCTCCTGCGGTATAATACGATCCATCGTTCAAAAGTTACTTAACCTACCATACGATGTCTACTACGAGATCTCAAGGAGACGAACCAGCATCAGCGCAATCGCAAGCAGCTCCGAACATGGAACGCCTGGCTTCTTCGACTGATCAACATCCTTCTTCGTTGATTCAAGCTACTGCTGTTCACATGCAATTGACGGCAAGCATGCACGATCAAGTGACGGAATTGCGAAATTTGACTGAGACAATAACGAAGCATCTTATTGGTAATGAGTCACAATTCAAGCATGATGTGTCGAAGTTCACTTCCAAGGTCACCGTCTGCTGTGGAACCGAGCCAGAAAAACTTATCAACTTCTTGGAAGAAGTGCAGTCCTTAGTCGACTTGAAAATTGCTCCAGACGTGATGCTGCTTTCGGCGTTGTTGGATCGTCTCCAGGGCGAGCTTTCATCATGGTGGCCTGAAGCAGTATCCAAGTACCCCTCATGGCGCAGCATGAAGACTGAACTATTGAAGAAATTCGTTCCAGTGACAATAAGGTTGCAGCTGATAAATTCCTTAGCTAGACGCCACCAGCGAAGCGACGAGTCTTTTAGCGCATTCATACGCGATATTATACGCAAAGTCGACATACTGGAAGCCAATATTCCTCAAGAGGAACTCGTATGTCACATCTGGGCTTACGCCAACGTAAATACGTTAACAGATCTCAAGCACTTGATTATGCCATCAACACTAGCCGAATTAATTAAGCTCGCTCAACGCATGGAAGAAGCTCAAACGTTGATAAATTTGGCTAAGCAGCGTGAAAGTAAAGACTCAGCCAACGCAAGTTCGTCTGCAAAGAACCATTGTGCTTACTGTAAGCAAGCGGGGCATTCTATAAACGACTGTATGCGCCGACCAAGAAATAATAATTCGCCAAAAAACCAATAGAGATGCAATCCAAATCGGATTGCTACCTACACGAGATCACCGATGAAGACAACGTTAGATTACCAATAATTGACATCAAAATACAAGACTTATCATTTTGCTGTTTGATCGATTCTGGGGCCAGCAACAACTTCTGTGAAAAACAAGTCGCCGACCGATTGCTGTCTTCCGGTGTGGCCACAGCGAAGCCTACGAAAGTAATCACTCGACTTCCAGATAATCATTTAGCTTTGATTACGCAAGAAATTTCAACGATTATCAAAGTTTCCAATTTTACGTGGAAGCTCTCATTTCTTGTCTTACCTAATATGACATTTCCTTTTATCATTGGGTTTCCTTCTCTGAAAAAACTCAGAATCAATCTAAATTTCTCAAAATCCAATCTTTATTTTGAATTTAATCCGGAGATCAAAATTAATTTCAACCAACCTCCGCAAGAGACTAAGATAATCCTATCGTCAATGGTGGAACATCCATACGAACTCTCACCATGGCATGAACGACAACTGCAGGCGATTATGAAGCGTTTTGACTGCACCTTAACAAGTAAATTGGGGCGCGTTAAAGACTATCATTATAAAATTCAGCTTCGAGAACCGACTCCAGTGCATCAACCGCCTTACAGTTTAACTCCTCCTAAGGCGGCGGTAATGAAACAACATATCGAGAAGCTGCTGAGTCTGAATGTCATCGAGCCAAGTCTGTCGCCATATAGTAGTCCTTGCTTTCTCATTCCCAAAAAGGACGGAGGCCAGCGTCTAGTCGTTGATTACCGCAAAGTAAACCAACGAGTTCGTTACGATGCGTATCCAGTGCCGAGACCTGAGTCTATTTTCCAGTGTCTTAGCGGCGCCCAAGTTTTCTCGAAGTTGGACCTGAATATGGCCTATCACCAGCTGCCTCTCTCCGATGATTCGAAACCGATCACAGCGTTCACCACTACCTTTGGAACATACCAGTATCGTTATCTTCCGTTTGGACTATCTGTTTCTGCAGCGGCTCTAAGTCGCATCATGAATAATCTTTTTGGAGATCTTCGGTACAAGTTCGCAATCACGTATTTTGACGACCTATTAATTTATTCTGCAAGTTTAGAAGAGCATCTCAAGCATATTGAAGAAGTCTTAAAACGTCTTCATCAAGCAGGATTCACGGTGAATCCCGACAAGGCACATTTCTGCAAATCTCGTCTAAGGTGTCTTGGCTACGTAGTGTCTTCTCAAGGCTGCCACATTGATTCCGAGAAGGTTAAATCTATTCAAGCGCTTCCTCCGCCAGCTAATTTGAAGCAATTGAAGACCTTTCTGGGAATGACCGCTTATTTTTCAAGGTTCATTCAAAATTTCAGCGAAATAGCAGCTCCTCTAAACTTGCTTAAACGAAAAAACGTGAAGTTTCGTATGGAAAAGAATCAACTGGATGCGATCAATAAATTGAAAAATGCCTTGTCTACGGCTCCAGTACTCAAGTTTCCCGATTTTGAACAAAAATTCATCGTTCGTAGCGACTCATCGGATACTGCCTTGGGCGCCGTCCTCCTCCAGGAATTCACCGATGGACTCCATCCGATCGCCTTTGCTTCACGTTTGTTAACGCATGCGGAGAAGCGATATGCGGTTATGGAAAAGGAAGCGTTGGCTGTAATTTTTGCATTAGACAAGTTCCACGACTATTTAATGGGGAAAGAATTTC
Source organism: Venustoraphidia nigricollis (assembly GCA_034508555.1). Lineage (NCBI taxonomy): Eukaryota > Metazoa > Arthropoda > Insecta > Raphidioptera > Raphidiidae > Venustoraphidia > Venustoraphidia nigricollis. The sequence continues at coordinate 2,442,929 of JAVRKA010000020.1, forward strand.
TGCTCCAAGTGGACAATGAAGCGCTAACCTGGATGGTTAGGCACCCTAAACAACTTGGAAAGGTTGGTCGCTGGGTGCTTAAGTTATCTAAATATCACTTTCAAGTTCAGCATATCCGAGGTCCATTGAACAGCGTAGCCGATGCTCTAAGTCGATTATACTCCACCGGTTCCGAAGCACCAAGCGAATCAGCAACAATGCATGATCTTAATGCTTTGCACGAAGTTCCTCAAAGTTTCATTTCAGTGAAGACTCACCAAGAAACTGACGCCGAAACACGCCTCATCTTAGAACGCATTCGTAGCGGCGAAGATGTGAAAGGGTACGTTGAGCGTGACGGTTTGTTGATGCGTCTCGTTGGGAAGAACCGACTGAAGAGGATCTTCATTCCTGCAAGTGTTCGCAATATGATCATGTATTATTTCCACGATCTTGACGCGATGCATCCTGGAATCACTAAAGCGTACAGAGCGATCTCGAAACGTTTCTGGTGGCCACATCTTTTTCAAGAAGTTCGAGAATACATACGTTCCTGCGACCACTGCCAGACGGTAAAACCGGCTAATAGACGACTTGGCGCTCCTATGGCGTCAACGCTTCCTACGGCGGTTTATGACAAGGTCTACATTGATTATTGTGGACCATTACTTTCATCGTCGACGGGTAATCGTCAGGTCCTTGTGGTTCTTGACTCGTTCTCAAAGTGGATCGACGTGATTCCATGCCGAAGAGCAACTGCAGCCGTTACCGTCAGAAAACTCATCCAGCTCTGGTGTAAGTACGGGCCACCCAAGACAATCGTGTCGGACAATGCTACGATATTTCGCAGCGAATTATTCAAGCGCATGACCTTAGCTTGGGGAATCAAGCACATTTTTACGTCCCCGTACCAGCCGTCATCCAATATGGTGGAGAGGTCGATGCGTGATCTAAAAAGTTCATTGACCATTATGCTGCGAGCCTGTTCTGAAAATAACCATCGTGACTGGGATAAATATTTACCATTTTTTGCGTATTCCCATAATTCTAATCTGTCGGAAGCCACACAGCAGACTCCAGCAAGTATTTTCATTGGCCGCGAGCTACCTCGTCCATTAGACCGTCAATGGGATTTAGAGCGTTACATTGATCACGCCGCCGTCGCTTCACCAGAAGAAGTCACCCGAAAACTTCAGCAGGCTCACGATAAAGTAAAAGCTTTATATGATCTCCGCCAACCACCTGGACATCGTCTTCGCGTCGGGGACTTAGTCGTTCAACGTACCCATCAAATCGTTTCTCAGGGTGGTAACGAAGGACAGAAGTTCAAACCAGCCTGGAGCAGTCCCAGACGAATAATAAGATTCACCACTCCGACGTCATGCGTTATTGCAAATATGGAAGATCCAGACCAACAATTCCGGGTTCACGTAAGCCAGCTCAAACCATATATCCATCGTCAAGAAGCCGCTAATGCGCTTCTTTAAGCGGGGGAGATTGAAGCGAACTAAAAACATTGTTTTTAATTTTATTTGAAACAGTGATTATAACAAAAAATATTGATTATTGTTATGTTAATTTAAACTATTTTTTTATGCCTGTAAGCAGGCAACCATAATTACCTTTTTTATTCTTTGGCCTGCATACAGTAATTATTTGTCCTTTGTTTTCAAAGCTTATATAAACCTTATTTAATTAATTATTTAGTAAAAGGGTATTCTAAGGTCGCCTGACTAGCATTCCTTAATTTTAATACATGGAGTGTTGGGTGAGAAGTGCGAGAACCTTCCTTCCTTTAAAACGCTAATCCTGATTCGAATATTTTAATTTATAATCAGTTTATTGCCTTTTTTTATTTCTATTTATTCTTTGGTAAATTTATTTAATTTTTTTTGTGATCTATTAATTTTCAATTAATTTTGTGTTTCGTTTTTTTATTCATGTGAGTGTAACTCGTATTCCTTATTATTTCAAATAAATTGTTATTTTGTTAATACGTATTTTTTTTGTCGATCTACGGGCGTTTAAATAATATTTATTTTTATTATTAAACGCCACACATTCATAATTTATTCTAAAGTGCAACCTTGATATAACAAAGCTGAAGGAAATTAGAAAATATTCGTTCTACCAAGTAATTCGTTATAATGAAGTTTGTTATATAAAGCTTAGGTTGGTCTAAGATTCGTTTTAACAAGGTAAGAAACCACTTTTTTTCTTCTGAAAACTTATCTTTAAACTTTAAAATTGTGGCCAATGTACTTGCGGGAATTTCGAACTCTTTAGCGATGTCTAACTTTTTCTTTATAGGATTATCGTCCACGTACTTAATGATTTTTCGTTTTTCTGCGACGGTTAAGGAACACCTTTTTCGTTTCTCAGCTGCTGCAACTTTAAATTTACTAACAACAGTGACCAACAGCAGTGTTTACGTTACTTTACATCAAACAACATTATCTTACGATAAATTTAACGTGTCTGAACCTGTGGAATTGTATGTGATTGATTGGTAGGATACGTTATGTAAAGGTTATAACTTGACAGAAATCGTTAAATAAAGGTAAATTATACTTTCTGTTTATATTCTGCAATGATTGAAAATTCGTTATAAACAGGTTTTTGATAAAAAGTAATCGTAATGTAGAGGTATATTTTGTATTAACTCTTACAGGCAGTTCTAGGGAATTTCGAAAAATTTGTTAAATCGAAGAAATCGTTATATTGAGGTTCCGTATATTAAGGTTACACTGTATAAATAAACGTAATTTTGTAAATCAAAATGTAAACATACAAATAGCAAAAACGTAATGAACGTCAGTAATTTAGTCAATCCGTTGCACATTCGCAAATATATAACCACGGATTTCGATGTGCCATCATCGGGTTGTATTATTCACATTGCAGTTTGTCAACCGAACCGCGCCCTCCCGGAGGCCACATTACGTTCATTGGTTTCTGCATGGACGGTCCATTGGTCTTTTGTAACTGTTCGTAATATATTGCAAGCATAATAATTCAAGTTTAAACCAAAAATCAGGAAGCTCGAAAAATTATTATAAACTAGAAATGTTATGGACGTGACGTAATTTGTGAATATCATTCCATTTTCAGTAGCTCCATGATGGTATCAGTTCTCTAACCATTCATAAAAATTTGTAGTAATATTGACCGGAAGACGGGCGTAAATCTCTTAACAGTGTTGGATCACTTTCACACAGTTTGTGCTGTGACCCAGCGGTAAGAGGCGAGGTAGGCAAAAGACATATTGTGGGTGTGACCTTCTTTAGCCCTGTCGCGCTCTAATCATCCGCACGTTTCAATTTTTGGCTGATGCCAACTACGAGGCTAAAAAAAATGTTTGCAAGGGTGCCGCTGTCAATTGATTACTCTAATTTTTGGAAATATTTTGAAGATTTAAAAAACTTTTCCGAAAAAGGAAGAGTCACTTTAGGTTTATGATGGAACAGTTTTGTGAAATGAGTACGAATAAGGTCGTAGTGTGACATTGAAAACGTGTGTTTTTTTTTGGCACAATTAATGCCAACTTTTTTCTAGTAAATCGTACATAAATTACAAAAGTAGTCCATTAGAGACCTAGATTTGTCCTTTATCTTCCTTATAGAGAAAGAATTTTTGCAAAATGTTGACGAATATATCTACAATCAGTTGACAGCCGAAGCTCTATTTTTGGCCTTAAATTCAAAGCATTCCGACAGCCTTAATAATTGGAACCATCCATAAATTACGTCACATGAATTTCATGATTTTTTGACCTCCCGCCGTTCTTTGTCACACAGTCACAGGTAGTTACATTTGTGGGAACCCCCTTCCCTGATGTGACGTCACATATTTTATTAATTTTACACCTAGAACTGAGTAAATGAAAACATCAGTTGCAAAATTATACAATAGCCTAAAGATAGAATATTTTTTTAAGTTTTTCGTGTACAGTTAAAGTTTTATGTTTTAATACTTTAGATTTTGACATGTGACGTCACGAGGTTTATGACCCTCTGCCCCTTGTTACACAATATCACACTTCGTCGACCCCCTCTCCCCTCTTAACGTGTGACATAATTTATGGATAGCTCATATCTATCAAATATGTGTTACGACCGCCATGTTGGAAACTGGAAACTGATATAAAAATGTTTTTGAAAAAATTCAGACTGTATTAAAATAAATAATTTTTATTCTTGCATTTTGTAAACGTAATAGTTTTCTAGTTTTTGCCACTTTGAGTTACTTGTCATCTGACACAGAAAAAAAATCTCTTATAAATAGATGTTGAAAATAGTTCAGAATGGTCTGTATTTTAGCAGCAGTAGCTTTCTCTAAATTGCTATCAAATGGTGTCACAAAGGATTCCCTCTGAAGATTCTACTCACATTACGTGATGAGTGAGCAGTTATCGTGAAATGGAATTGAAATTTCGAGAGCATAGTCAACACATACAACAAATTAAAATGATATTTAATTTGTCATGGCAAGCTTTGCGACGAATAACAGAGAGCTGGTAACGGTTTTAATATAAACTCCGTGCAGAATGACTATTGGTACAACTTGGCAAATTTAGAAAGTTTTCGTTGGGTGTTTTGTATTGTTTGTACGCGGCATTAGTTATTTACAGTTTTAACAATTTTTCGATAATTAATGGTAATATTGAAACTGCTTTATACCCGGTCGAAAGTACGTACTTTCGGCTTCGATTTAGAGCAGAAAGTCTAACATTTATGCACTGCTGGAATTACTCGCACGCCATCTGTAACAGCGGAACGAAACAGTCATCTCGTGCACACTGATACGAAAGTACGTACTTTCGACCGGATATGAAGAAAAATAGTATACACCACACGGCCACATGATGCCCTCGGCTTCGCCTCGGACATTGCGTGTGGCGCAGTGCAGGAATTTCAATCTTCTGCGTGCATGGTGTATACTATTTTTCCTTCTCTCCGCGGTCGAAAGTACGTAGGGGAAGGTACTCTAAAATGGGATACTTAAGGTATTACAAGTTCTGAAAAAAAAATTACAGACAGTTAATTACTGCAAATTAAATACGTGACAGTTTTGACATAACTTTATTTAAAAAAAATACAAAAATGATATAAAGACTACAAATTAAAAAAAAAATGTTTTTCTTTGTCACATGGTTATTTCCCATTTTAGCAACACTATGTGTTTAAAACGGGATTCATTATGTCGCTAAAATGGGATTGCGTTTAGTGTACGTAACTATAAACAAAGATCACAGTCGAAGTGTTCATCATTACTGTTTGCTCCACTACATGCTTCATGAACCCATTTTTGGCAAGAATTGCATTGAATCCATGATTCTCCTGCCTTACTTTTAAAAAAATCGATGTCGCAATAAAAGCATACGGGATTTACTTAACTATCAGTTTTTTTATTTTCAATGGTAATTATTTCTATTTTCTTCTTCATTTTTGCACCGTTTGTCTTTGCGTTCGTCTTCTTTACCGCTTTTTCTTTAACCACTTGCTCCTTGCGGCGTTTTAGCAATATACTCCATATCTCATTTTATCAACGTATCTACACTATGTCAAAACAGCATGCAATTTTATAATCTACAAAATTGGCGCGGAAATTTTATATACAAAGTGACACATTTTGACACTAAAACTGGTAAAAATATCGCCGTCAAAATCTCATTACTCAATTAGGCAAAATGCTTACCTTATCATACCAGTATTCTTATAACAAAACTGTTGAAAACTTAAAAACTTGCTTAAATTTGACACTTGTAACACTATCGTACTGAAAGTACTACAGGTGTATTTCGTGAATTTTACAAAAGATGGCATTGGGTATATTTAAAAATAATTAGGGTATCCCATTTTACCTAAGTATCCCATTTTAAAATACCTTCCCGTACTTTCGTATCAGTGTGCTTGAGAAAACTGTTTCGGTCCGCTGTTATAGATGACGTGCGAGTAATTCCAGCAGTGCATAAATGTTAGGTTTTCCGCCATAAAATCGAATTCGAAAGTACGTACTTTCGACCGGGTATAAATAAATCTATATTAAATCCGTGGCTAGCTCACAGTCTATAAAGTGTGGTCGTTCAGTTTTCACCAAATAGCTTGTTAGTTTGAAGTTAATAGTATAGAACTGAAGTGCGGTATATAGAGTTGCAAACTATTGGCTATGCCATTGCTGTACATTTACTCATTTTATATTATGAGTGAACAACTAACTCAAAAAGCAGTACAATATCTAATAGAACTAATAGAACATTGCAAAATTCTACACTCGTCGAACTATTATTGGTGTGAGAAAACGTAATAGTCGTCAATAATAAAATCACACCTAAAAGGTTCGTTAAACTTGACGTAATCTCACGAACACAAACGAACGTCTCGTCGCATATCGCACCGTTCATTCGTTCATGTTTTACCGCGATGACGTAATACTGCTGTTGACAACTGCTCGAATCATATTACGTCATAATAAATGTCCTGAGATTGCCCTTCACGAAGTAACAAACATACACACTTTTCGCCTTTATAAATAGGTAGATATATTATAGATGGAAGATGGGGCGCCAAGACGAGCCAAAGAAAGCAGGCCACTATACCTACCTTTTCTGGAAGCGTTTCGTCGTATTTTTGAATCGTTACAGCTAAAAATAAGATGTCCTTAGCAAATTTATCAAACACACCAAGTATCAGTGAACTAGTTTTTATGGTTTCAGATTTATTGACATCTGAAATACGTCGATTTCGTGACTGATTCACTAACTGATGGTTATCAAAACTTTTAGGGTACTTCCTGAAGTATTAGAAGGCTGAAATTTGGTATGTAGGCTAGGATTTGCATATAAACAACGGAAAAATTATGAAATCGGAAAATTTTCCCCTCCAACCCCTCGTATAGGGTGGGTGCATATCTGTAAATAAAGGAATATGTCCAAAATGTGCAAAAGTGGTCCACAAACTTTCATTGGTGAGGAAAAATAGTGAAAAAAAATTAAATTATTGAGGACGCCTGCCAAAAAGAAATCAAGTCCCATCAAAAACATTTCATGTGAACTTGACTGCCAAGACTCACAAGTTCATAATGCTTCCACTGTTAAAACGTTATGAGATCTCTAGTAGAGCCAAGCCCCTAGCTGAGCTCCGATTTGTACTTTGGACAGGCTTCGTAGACTCGTAGACTATGACGTTCATAACTTTTTAAAACTTGTGAGTCTTGGCAACCAACTTCACATAATATGTTTTTGGTAGAATTATGTTGTGTTTAGAGTTGGGTAACTCAAATCTGAACCGGTTCAAAGAGCCGACTCCGACAGAAGATCCGTGAGAGCCGACTCACTTTTTTTGAGCCGACGGATCAACGGATCCGCATAACTCAATGAAACACTTAACACACAGAAGCACATTTTACACTTACGTATCAGTTCTTGCTTTGATGCATCTGTCAGCTCAAATGACTCATGCATCACATGTTTGGCTATGCATTCTTGATTCTATACAGGTCGTGATATAATTGACTGAACTAGGTAACTCAGTGGCAGACTGCAGTAACATATTCAGAACTCGGCTCTTTTTGAACCGGTTCAGTGAGCCGGCTCACATACGGGATCCAGATGCAAAGATGCAGATCACTAAAAAGACCCGTTTTTCCCATCTCTAATTGTATCCTATCGTATCGTATCGCATCGCGTAGCTTCGTATCCTATGTTATTATATTATATTATATTATATTATATTATATTGTATTGTAATATGTTATATTATATTATATTCTATTATATGATATGATATTATATTATATTATTGTACGCTAAAACTATAACTAATTTGATCACCTGTACTAAGTAGGTACTTACATTTATATATTTACGTGAAGGGTTTACGTTCCGTTCAACAAGAAAGTTTTGAAAATCGATAATGACTATTCCATATAGGTTACAAGTAGGTATTGAAGCTCGTTTTTGCATTATAATAGTTGCACAGTGAGGCAAAATTCTTTATATCAGGGATGAATAATACCAGTGGCGGATTTGCCGCCCTTGGCCCCTCCCGTTAAAGCGCCATTTTTGCTCTGTGTGGAAGTGATTATTGCAAGCAAACATCTAATGAAGCCAGCGAACCGTAAATTTGGGCAACTGACTTCTAAATTTGAACTGTCCTAACATTGTTTACTTTTGAAATTTTGTCGCCCCTAAAATCATGCCGCCTTAGGCCCTGGCCTAGACGTAAATCCATCACTGGACAATATTTGGAAAATTTTAACCAGTATAGTTTGACGAGCAAAAGTACGTCGATACGGAAGGGGAGTGGAATCGCGTGTAACAGTTAAATTGCTGCGAAACAATGAGCGGAATATATGTTCTCGCAAAGTATGTGATGCGCCATTATAAAGGAAAACTCTTATCGTAAATAATATTTTATTAATATTAATAGATGTTTATTGACATTCATAAGTTTTTTTTCATAAAATCACACAAATCTCTATTAAAAATCTTGTCAACTGCAAGTTCGGTCAAATACGCGTATGCCGTAACGTCACCATTAATGAATCAATGGCCTACATTGACATAGCTGGATATTACTTGAGAAACGCTTTAGGCTGCCGTTCAAATATGTCTGGGTTACTGGAATGTCACAATGTGATAGGAGCGTTTTGTATTGCCACATATTAACTACAAATCGTCCATTTGTTTTCTTGCCGCTTTAATTTAAGGGGTCCTATGCAAGTACTTTCTTCAGTCACAATGTTTGTTTTATTTTATTATATCCTAAGGTAACGGCGCTATCCCGCCTTTTTGTAGCATCATTGGATAGATCATTTCTAACCTAGAACACTATGGAAGTTATATGTTTGACGAATTTTTATTTGGTGAGAAAACGTAACTTAAACGCACCTTAACCGTCCAGTCAACGACCAGGTACCCGGGTACCCATTTCAGTTTCCAAGGTAGAATTTATTAACTTCTCCTCAAAAAAAAATTATGACCGCCCGAATCCCCAAAATTGAAGTAATTTGACATCCATTTTTCGTCAAATTTTTTTTTATAATCAATCATTCAATAACAGTTATTAACTATCAAACTTGATACCCGCTCCGTTCAGTGACCAGGTACCCGTAGTGTGATAAATTCACGTCGTTCGTTTTTCATGTTTTCCAGTGATGCCGCCATAATCCCGCTATTCTGCTTGACTCATATGACGTCAGAAGTTACTGTTTGAAAATGAATTTTAATCTCACACAAAATTGTGATTTTTTCCACCAAATTCTTATCGTCTATGCAGTTAAACTGTATTTTAGATATGGTGGGGTTGTATAAGAAACATAAAATGTAATTTAGTGGGATGACCTCATTTGACATCCCTGAGGTAGTTACTGTTATTAGCTTATACAGAAAACTTCACTATCGGTGTATGTTAGTTTACAATACGTGACTTCAAAAACAATTGTGTGCAAAAAGTATTTATTTTATAATGGCCAAATCGCGGAAATGAATCCAATTAAAATTTTTATGAAATGTAAAAATTGAATTATGTGCCAGCCTTAATGTTACAGGAAAATAAATATTTGTTTTTTATTGAAGTTTAACTTCTTTAGCGACGTATCTGTTTGAAAAAAGTAAAAATCGAGGGGAAGTAGAATTGTCTCCGAAAGGGGAAGTTAGTTTGTCTCCTAAATTACATGAAACTGACAATTACAGAAGTTTATAGCGTGTTGCTAAGTACATGACGAGTATGTGTAAATATTTTAGTTTGACATAACAAAAAATTAAACTTGGACATAATATTAAAAACTAAAGAAGTTAAATTTCTTATGTGAGCTTATGAGAGTGAGGCTCATTATAATTTTTTTTACTATTGACAATTTTTTATATTTCTTATTAAAAAGTAAATAAAAAATTTTGTAATTTTGTGTTTTTTTTGTGTATACTTAAATTTTAAACGTTATAAAATACGTAAGGAGCATCTTCTGTCGTGTGCCCATAAACTGACAAACCTCCTTTTTCACTTAAGGTAGTTCCAGCGTGATATAATAAAGAAAAATCACTTTTCGACAGATTCTGCTCATTTTTTTTTCATAGGCTCAAATTACCGTTTTCTAATAAATCCCGAAGTTTCAGAATTTTTGACAGCGGTGAACGCGAGATAATTAATAACAAATTCATCTTTAAAGTTCAATTCCAGATATATGTTATAATAGAAAACAGTATCACGGGTAATTGGAATAATAATTGTTTTTTGTAATGCCAAATTGCATATTGTATCAAGGTTTTACTATCATTTAAGCATATTGAGAGCTTGAAAAAGTCTTAATTAAAGAAAAGACGAAACGTTGCAATCAATGAGTGTTTAAATTGATTTATTTCTTTATTCCAATTACCCGTGATACTGTTTTCTATTATTAATAACAAAGTTTGCAATTTTCACATGCTGACCGTAAAAATTGTAAACTTTGTTATTAATTATATATATTGAACTGTCTATAAATATAATAATTATTTTATAGATTTATTTGTTACGAGAATTTAATGATCGTTAGTGATTAGGGTTTGGCTGTGTGATTTATTAATTGACAGTACGTCACATCGTCGTATATTCAATTATAGCTTCGCTCTCTAGTTTTATTTATTATTACATAGTTGGCAGTGACAGGATGGCAATACTAAAGCTGTAAAGCGAAATCCAATAATATATTTATGAATTTAATATGCTTTGTCAGCTTTCAGCTCTCGTCATTCAACGCGTTTTCATTTTTAATTTTATTTCGATATAAAATAAATTGTAATCATTTCGCTTGTCTTCTTGTTAATCAATATTAATAATATATAAAACGATAAAGGGCAGTCGGGATTTTGGAACTTTTTGAGTGAAAAAAGCGGGATTCGTTCGTCGAAAGCGGGACATAGTAAAAAACGTATATAATCAGAAGTTTTTAAATATTTATCTTTTTATTTGAGTTCAAATTACATTTACGTGACAATAGATAGCAAAAATAGCCATAGAAAATGTATTTTAATAAAAATATGATTTTTTAAATCAGATTTACCCTATCGTTAAATAGTTGAGTCTTATTCGTCGTCTGAATAAAAAAAAATAAAAAAACAGAAATCAAAATCAAAAAAGTTTTATTCATTAGAAAAATATGGCGTTTCAAATAATAGTCTGAGTGTTACAAATTGCAACTTACAATAATGGCTCAATATGGCGCAGCCAATCCATGCTCCGTGACCTGCTGACCACACTCTTATATAATCACTCTACCAAAGATACTCGTAAAGTGCCGCGAGTTTAATATAACGCGCCAGTTAGGGATGTCAGAGGTGTCAAAAAGTATCGATATATATCGTATCGATATTTTTTTCTAGTATCGATATTTTTTTCTAGTATCGATATTTTTTTCTAGTATCGATATTTTTTTCTAGTATCGATATCGGTACCGATATATTTTAGAAAAAATATCGATATATCGGTGCAATTTTAATGAGAACATTTCAACATTGGCATTCGAAGAAATTTAGTATATACATATTGGCTAGCTTAATGTAATGTCAAATAGTAGTAAACGGACATTATTTCTAATAAATCAAGTAATAAATAATTATATGAAATCAACGATAAGATTTTTTTTTGTTTAATCAAACGTCTAATACATTTAGGAGCAGATAATTTTAGAGATTAATCGAACAATTAATAAATCCAGGGATGGCATGCGTGCCAGAGGTGCCATTCGATAGAAAAATGTTGGTACAGCATGAATTGAGATGTAAATCGAAATAATTAAAAATATTCTAGATGGTGTAAAAATATTGCATGAATAGCTATTTGGCTGTTTATTATTCCGAAAATATCGAAAAATCCGGTGAAAAAGAAACGTATTTTACCATGTACTTTATTCACTGTTGTTGTTTTTAGAACGGACTTAAAAGTATGTTCCAAAAACATATGTAAAAACATCTGTTTCTTTTTCAGTGAAGTTTTCGATTTTTTCGGAATATTTAACGTCAAACGGCCATAGTCAGTCGCGGTAGTACATACAAGTTTTGTTACTGGAAAAAAAATCGGTTTTCGATACTCGGAATTTTATATCGAAATATTAAATATCGCCCAAAAATATCGATATTTCAAATAAAAATATCGATATATCGATATTTTTTCGACATCCCTAGCGACAGTCACGCCGAATCGGAAGATGTATGCTAAGGTGTTTTGTGGGGAAAGATAAGAAATGTCTCTGAGAGAGAATTTAGTTCCTGGAACTGTACAAGTTCGGAATAACTCTATGTCAATTTTGTATGACACCAAAATGGGGAACACGTTTCCTGAATACAGTTGCATTTGGATATATAGTTTTATATAAATTAAAACTAGATTTCTAGCTGGATTATAACTGCAGTGTACATTAACCTGCACTAATGATATTCTTAAGTAAACAATCCTTAAATGTAATCGTTATTAATTAGCACTATATGTACATAGATTCTATTTGATGAAATGTACACAGTTGATAGTGGTTTTGAATAATTACTAATTTTGATGTACTTTCTAGTCAAAGATGTGTTTGCTGATGAATGAATCATTGATGAAAATTAGATATCGTGATTTGCGTTTTTATTATCTGACCATTTCAGCGACATTTGATTTAGGTACTAGGGATGAGTAAGTAGGGAACTTTTTTCGATATCTCTAATAAAATATAATAACGAGATAATGAACCTAAAAAAAACGAGCAGCAAAAACATTTACTTTATGACTAAAGCTCGACCGAAGTTTCGTCCAAAACTTAAATGCAGAAAATTGGGCTCATTAACGCCCCGAAAAAACAATTGAATTTTTACATCCTATGAATTTATTCAGAAAATAGTGAAAAATGCCATTTATGAAAACTGGCCATTATGAAGATATTTAAAAATTTCATTAAACATTCTTTGATAACTTTTTAAGGTCTTTTCAGTGACGTAGATTTAATTTTTTTATTTTCACTACATAATGAGATATTGACATGAACTTTGTTTTTTCTTATGGACGGCATTTTTGGTTTTCAGATATTCAAATTCTGCTTATTTTTCTAAATAATTTAACATAGCATATCCTATATCTAAGCCAATCAGAAGCTACAAAACTGACCAAAATAGCTTTTTGACGTTATCCATACCGATCAAAGTATGCCGTGTAAAACAAAATTTGTTGAAACAAATACATACCTTTTTATAAATATTTTAGAGGAATTAGGATCAATGAAATTAAAAGACAAATTATTATTTCACAACGTTTCGTATTAAATTAATACTTCATCAGGTGATCTTAATTAATTGTCTTAATAGCTAGATTTAATTCAATTATCTTGTTATATTATTTTGAGATATCATAACAAATCAAAATTTTAAGTAGTTACAGAGTAAAATTTTTTTAAAAATTTTTACTCTGTAACTACTTAAAATTTTGATTTGTTATGACATCTCAAAATAGTATAACTAGATAATTGAATTAAATTTAATTTGTAATAAGAGGCTTGGAAACTCTAGGGTTTGTAAAGTACTTTCGCACCCGCTCACCTGCATACCGCCATTTTCGCAACGCTTCGCAGGCTACGGAAGCCGCCATTTTCGATGTTCGTATTGTGAAAAACTATTTTTGATTCATAAATCTACCGTATCAACTTTATACCATACTTTTAGTACATTTCTATATATTGTTGAAAGAAACAGATATACTGAAGTAAAGTCTTCCAAGAAACGGTTTATAGACACTATCAACGGTTCGTCTTCACGCTTCAGAAGATTTCTTTAAACCTGCTTTCGTTAACTATGTCAAACATGGATGTGAAGAGTTTGCACTGACTCAAACGTATATAGGATCCCAAATTACATTGCAGCGAACTTAATTTGTCAATACTAGAGATGGGAAAAACGGGTCTTTTCAGTGATCTGCATCTTTGCATCTGGATCCCGTATGTGAGCCGGCTCACTGAACCGGTTCAAAAAGAGCCGAGTTCTGAATATGTTACTGCAGTCTGCCACTGAGTTACCTAGTTCAGTCAATCATATCACGACCTGTATAGAATCAAGAATGCATAGCCAAACATGTGATGCATGAGTCATTTGAGCTGACAGATGCATCAAAGCAAGAACTGATACCTAAGTGTAAAGTGTGCTTCTGTGTATTAAGTGTTTCACTGAGTTATGCGGATCCGTTGATCCGTCGGCTCAAAAAAAGTGAGTCGGCTCTCACGGATCTTCTGTCGGAGTCGGCTCTTTGAACCGGTTCAGATCTGAGTTACCCAACTCTAATTTTAATACTAACTGCATGTTTAAAGGCAATATTTTTATTGGAATGGACTAAAAAGATTTTTTTTTAATAATTTAGGTTCATACAAGCGCAGGTTGCAACCTGTAAAATCGTTTATTGGTCACCACTTACGCGTGTATATTAATTGAACCTTTTGTAAAAAATATTTTTTAACTTGTTAGTAGGTAACATTTTAATAAAAGTTTGTCTTCAAAAAATTTTTAATCATTCCAACCCACTAGTGGAGTAGGACAAAATTCACTTTTCTAAATTGTACAATAATTTTTTCGTTTTGAGATCCCCTGAATTTAAAAAACTTTTTAATTTAGAAAAGCATTTGACTTAAAATTTTTTTATTTAAAAAATAATAAATAAATGGTAGACACAAATATGTGTAAAACAAAAATATTACGAACGTTATAGTTAACAGTATCACGGGTAATTGGAATGATGAAAATAAATCAATTTAAACACTCATTGATTGCAACGTTTCGTCTTTATTTAATTAAGACTTTTTCAAGCTCTCAATATGTTTAAACGATAGTTAAACTATGATACAATATGCAATTTAGCATTACAAAAAACAATTATAAAAATTTGAAAATTGTAGAAAATAAATAAATAAAAACACTTTCATTTTGACAGATGAAAGTGTTTTATTTTGCTATTTAATAGTATTGACAATTTTATCTTTTCTTATGAAAAAAACAATATACTCTAATATAAATATTTACCATGTTATTGGTGTACTTAACAACAATACAAATGTATTAATAGCTAAGAAGCCTGATATCATGGATATCGAAACGTTGCTAATTTAGTAATAAACATTTGTTATAGTTAACAATTTTTTAAAATGTCATTATAAACTAAATATAAATTTTGCGTATCAGAATGCAAGTTTACTGTCTTGTTCAATTTTATAAAAACCATTTCACTCAAATTCCTTTTTAGCATATTCTGCTCACGATGCAAAACTGATATTTGATCAAAACAGAAATTATGTCCTGTGTCAAAATGATGGTTAGCCAACGCTGTTTTATTAGTGTTAAAAAAAAACCCGGGTAGCAGTGCCAAAACCCTGCCGACAATATAGTGTATTTGGTAATATAGGCAGTGTGGCTTAATTATGCGAACTTAAGTTGTTTTTTTGGGCAAAATAAAAAATTTGACCCCTTAATACACCCTTTAAAAGAACAATTTTTTCTCAGTTGCAATATTATTATCAATCGAACCTCTATACTAAATTATATACACCTTTCAGCAAATAATTCACGATCTGCAAACTAGTGTTTTCATAAAATTTGTAAATCCGGTCCTGTCGGGCCGATTTTATTAAAATTTTAGTAGCACTTTTTAATTGCTATTAAAGGGTTAAATTTCAATTTTGAAACGATTCTGAGAATTTTTTACGTATTTTTGGGCCCAAAAACTTTTTTCAACCCCTAAAAACTACCCTTAAAATGGTCCGATTGGGCCCATTTTAAATAGGGTTCTTGCGGTGGTGGATTCCAACATGTGGGCAAAATTTCGTTAAAATCAATTAACTCTTTCGAAAGTTATAGCGCACACATATATATATATATATATAAACATTTTTAAAAATGGTGCCAAAGTGTTTAGAAGGTTATGAAACGTCGAGAAATTTTGGTCCGACCCCTAGGTCCCGCCATCCGACCAACGCCAATAGTGTATGTTGCCATATGGCAAATACACTAATTAGTACCTAATCCTACAATCATTCCTGTGTTGTTTAACACGTTCTTCAAGTTTCTGTTTAGTTTGTCCAATATAACAAGTTCCACAAGAACATGGAACTTTGTATATCAAACAAGACTGTTGGTGAAGCGGGACAGGGTCTTTCAACCTGCTATAAACAGATTTGACAGTCTTTCGATTATAGAAAGCTAATTTACCTCCTCTTGATCTAATACATTTATCTACACTAAGTGACAATCCCCCGATGTACAGAAATTTGAAGAAGTTATTTAAGGCTGTCGGAACACTGAATTTAAGCCAAAAATAGAGCTTCGGCTGTCAACTGATTGTAGACTTATTCGTCAACATTCTACAAAAATTCTTGCTTTGTAAGAAAGATAAAGGACCAATCTAGGTTTCTAACGGACTACTTTTGCAATTTATGTACGATTTACTAGAAAAAAGTTGGCATTAATTGTGCTAAAAAAACACACGTTTTTAATGTCACACTACGACCTTATTCGTACTCATTTCACAAAACTCTTCCATCACAAACCTAAAGTGACTCTTCCTTTTTTGGAAAAGTTTTTTAAATGTTCAAAATATTTCCAAAAATTAGAGTAATCAATTGACAGCGGCACCCTTGCAATAGCATATTTTAGCCTCGTAGTGTGGCACCAGCCAAAAATTGAAACGTGCGGGTGATTTGAGCGAAACAGAGCTAAAGAAGGTCACACCCACAATCTGTCTTTTGCCTACCTTGCCTCTTACCGCTGGGCCTCAGCACAAACTGTGTGAAAGTGATCCAACACTGTTAATAGCTTGCGGTTTCATTTATATTTTAAACAAATACTAGACAGTCTAAATTGTCCATCCTTGCATCGAAAAATTGTGGAGCGACATTTTACAAAGGCTTTATAGTCCACAAATGCTTCAGTGTTATCGTTCTCTGTTGTTTTGATGACAAGCACTTGCCGTAACGAACTCACTAGACAACAGACAAAAAGACAAGTGTACCTGTGAGCATTTCTTAAAACTTTTCACAGTATCTAATCATACTAAAGCAATCTAAAAGAAAAAAAACGGCAATACGTATGTCTCTGTAGAGTACTGTTTTATATTAATACTAGCCGTTTCCCGAAACTTCGCATCCGATTGAGATGAAACTCGGCAGCCTTCAGCTCCACCGTATTACAGTCTTGCCTCGCGGAGCTGCGCCCGGCTCGGCAGCGATAACATTGTGGAACCTTCGGCTATCCATATCATTCTAGAAATGATTATCCATGTCACAGTATAGGAATCCACTGTTAAAATCTTAGCTCTTTAGGCTCAGCAATTTGTTCTGTGCATTGTCCATTGCGGTAATGTTATATATACAGTCAAAATCTGTTCTAACGACATTGAAGGGTCTACTCATATTTGGTCGTAACAACTGGTGATGTCTTCGAGGTACAAAGTAATTTTTTATTAAGTGTTTAGTATTATTGAATGTGCATAGGTACATATAAATCCATAGATATTAATAGAAATAATATTCACGTTATCATTACCATTTTTCTGTATTCATAAAATCTGTAATTTTAGTCTGTTTGGAACACTTCTGTGCGTATGAATTTTGTTTACAATACAGTTGATCGTTCTAACAGATATAATTCTCCGAAGATAGGAAGATATTACATTAAATGTAGTCGCTTAATGCGGTATGTCGTTATAAGCAATGTCGTAAAAAGCTGTGTTTTTATAAGGCGGTCATATAGTATTCAGCCGGGACCTATGATTTTAGTTAATGTAACCAGTATGTTGTCGCCCGGGTTTAAATTTAATATGTAGAATATGTAGTATAGCTTTTACTCGCAATTTATTGTTGTTGCTGGGTATAACGGTTTGCTTGCAACAGAGGTCGTCTGGGTCCACCCCTCAAAATTGTAAAATTACCTAAGCAAAAACTAAGCTTCCATCGGAAAAAGACAGACATATTTTTGATTATTTATTTGTAGGAATACGGCTTCCATATATGGGAAAGTATAAAATAATGTCATTATTTTATTTACGTTTTTTGTGAAGCACATAACATAGGTAATAAAGGCTTCGTAAAACTAATTTAAAGTTGTTTTTTAGTTTTTAAGAAGGTATATTTTTATCCAGTCTTTTTTTCCATAAAAATGAAAATTAAATTGAAATGTAGAAAGGGGAAGTAAACGTCTACTGGCTTTGTGACAAATAATAATATTTGAGGTAATCCCCGGAATTTTAACGGAATTTTTCACAGAAGCTTTTCCAAAAAGCTTTTAACACTACCGTGTAAATGATTTGAATTGTTTTATGTAAAAAAAAGTAGACTTCAAAGCTATACAACTGCCATTTAAACCAAGAGTATGTTATGCATTTTACGTTATGTCCTATATAAACAATATATGCATATTGTACTGAATTTTTCATGACTGGAATATATGGAATATATTAAAATCTGCTAAAGTGATTTCGTTAAGAACTGCAGAGAGAGAAAGAGAGAGAAATATGTATGATAGTGAGCAGACATAAGAAAAGCATGCCAAATAAGATTTTTTGACAATATACGTTCAGCAGTCGAGCATTTATGCATTTGAAATAAGATAATATAGGTATTTAGGAACCTTAAGTTTTCATTTTCGTTCTTAATAACCTCAAAACAGATGCTTAGTGTTGTATCTACGTTTACTACGCATTAATAGAAAATAATAATTAATGGCCGATACCGACATTGCAGTATATATAGGGTAATTTCGGGAGTGTGGGCCCACTTTTTTTAAATGACTAGTACATTGTAAGTTGAACGTATAATCAAAAGACACAATTTTATTAGGAACCACCGAACAGGGTAGAGTAGTGGTACAGCACTAGACTCGCATTCGGAAGGTACGGCTTCGATTCCCGGCAGGGGCAGATGTGGCTGGGACTTTTTCCTACTGCCTCTCGCCGAGAAACGGTAATTCCTGTACCGGCCATCTTGATTGAGGTTTTCCATGGTTTCCCTCAATTAATTCCAGATAAATATCGAAATGGTTCGTTATTTGAGGCCATGGCCGATTACCTATCAAACTCCTAGCTCAAAAATTACCTACCTTATCCTAATTTCCTATAATTCCTTCATTTGCCCATTGCTATTATATAAGTTGAAATTTTAAAAAATGTAGAAAATAACGAGAGGTGGTAAATGGAAAATAGTAATGGTGCGAATGGCGTCTGTTATGACATAAAGTCGAGAAACGGACATTAAACGCATTATTATTATTATTATTATTATTATTATTATTAGGAAAAATCAGGTCTTGAAATAAATTAAATAAAAAGGATCAGGTTAAAAGACCAATTTTTAAGTACGTTTTTATTCGATCTACGACGTTTCGAATAAAAACGTACTTAAAAATTGGTCTTTTAACCTGATCCTTTTTATTTAATTATTATTATTATTATTATTATAATTTTATTTGGAACCGTAAATGCACATTAAATTATAGTGTGTAATTAAAATAAAAAAATAGTCATGTTTTGTCACAAAAAAAATAATTGGCAAATCATGCATATGGCCAGTTATTCCGGAGTGTCCGGGTGAGATGACCCATGATTCAGGGTGTGATGGCCCAAGTAAAAAAACGTATTGTTTCTTAAGATAATGGGAGGAAAATGTATTTTTTCTGGTATATAGCTTTTCTACTATGATCACATATTTAAAACACTCTTCGTGAAAGTACTTTTCACATCTATTAGGTACATCGAATTAAGAAAACCCGTTTTTTTGTAACTTTATGGTATGAGCTTTAATTTTCCCCTCATTTTCTGCACCTGAAAAGTCTATATTCTTCATTATTCTCTTCAGTATAGGAGCCGGGATGCCAAAGTTTCTAGAGGCACAATTCACACTCTTTCTGCCACTTTGAACCGCTTTGACGACATCCGAAAGCTTTTGTGTCCATAATTCGCTATCTTTATTATTTTGTTTCATATTCAGTCGACATAACAAAAAAAATGATAGGCTACTAGATAGCTGTGTGCAGTTTTATGTTGAGTCACCTAGACCCTAAAAGAAAGGGCCATTTGACCCGACAGTGAGGGATAGATGGCCCATGCGTTTCTTTCAATAACTAGACGATAAAATTCTACCACAAGAATATATACATAATCTCTAAATATCATATTTAGAGTTGGGTATCTCAGATCTGAACTGGTTCAAAGAGCCGACTCCGACAGAAGATCCGTGAGAGCCGACTCACTTTTTTTTGAGCCGACGGATCAACGGATTCGCATAACTCAGTGAAACACTTAACACACAGAAGCACATTTTACACTTACGTATCAGTTCTTGCTTTGATGCATCTGTCAGCTCAAATGACTCATGCATCACATGTTTGGCTGTGCATTCTTGATTCTATACAGGTCGTGATATGATTGACTGAACTAGGTAACTCAGTGGCAGACTGCAGTAACATATTCAGAACTCGGCTCTTTTTGAACCGGTTCAGTGAGCCGGCTCACATACGGGATCCAGATGCAAAGATGCAGATCACTAAAAAGACCCGTTTTTCCCATCTCTAATCATATTCACACATTGCATAGAGAAAATGTCATAATTCTTTGGTAAGATGTTAAAAAAATATAATTCAAGCAACAATCAAAAAATTTCTGAAGGTATTCAATTTTTATATCACAAATAACTTCAAAAAATTCTCAGTTGAAAGGAAACAAATAGAATGTATATAAGGTGGTTTGTCAAATTGCTAAGTACATCACCAACAATATAACTGGAAATTTAATCGTGTTTGTAAAATCTGGGACTGGGCTATCTCATGCGCGGGGTCATCTCACCCGGAATTACCCCATCAGCCGATACTGATAATAATCGGTCATAAGACCGATATATCGATATTGATATCCGTATCGTCGCCCTTCCATAGTACAGATGGGAATTAAAAATTTGAATTGATAAATTGTATAACATAATGTATTCATTTTAGGAAGAATGAGGTAAAAGAAAATTGACAGAAAATCTACTTGAAACATGATTACCGCTACTATTTTCTTCTCAACATTCTAATCATTTTCTATAATAAATAGCGCGGCTTAATACACCTGATCCTGTATTACAATAGAATTCATGAAACGCGACTGGTGCACGACTGCTTAGCACAATATACGACAATTTGCTCTCGTTTGATTAATGATTGATTGATGAAATTTTGTCGGAAAAAATCCTCCAGGGTATTTTGCCCTCGAACTTCTCGTATTTCATCAACTCACCAGATACTTTGCTTCTGGGTTTTTTGTACTTCAACGGTTTTAATTTTATTTTTACAATTTCGAACACAGCTATTAACAATCAGGGCTATTCTACTAATGATAATCACGGTGATTACCAAGTGCTTAGCAACATAAACACTCTGGGCAACCACTTTTATTTGTTTCTTATTCTGCTAAGCAAACTGATTGCCACAAGTGGTTAAAATGATCATGTGACGTGTTTATAAGAGTGGATAAATTGTAACTTGTAAATGAGTGTTTTTAAGTTGACACTTTGAGTGATTATTTATTAAAATATTTCACTTACTTATTTTGAAGTTAATTGAGAATCAAAAAAAGGTTAATAATAGAATTATATTATAACGTACACGCGTTATACATTTTTTTATTATTCGTTTACGCTGTTTATTAATCCATAAATCGAATTGGAATTCAGTATAAGGTCTAATTTTACCCATTTTTTATCCACAGTTGTGGATTCGGTTTGTGAAAGTTTTCCACTTAACATATTTTTATTAGCGTCAATAAAATCAATCATCAATTTCTATTGACTAGATACTTTTTTTTGTCGTCTTTTTGTAATTTTATTATCCATAATAATATTAATTATTATTAATAATTAATTATTTTCAGGACTAGACAACTAACACAAAATTCAAAAGTATATAACCGTGGTAACGGCACAAAAATAGACTTGTAATGAAATTCAAACAACTCTTTATAGGTATCTACGTTTTTTTGAAAACGAGTGACAAAAAAGTTTTGTAAATACTCGCGTAATCACTTGTTATTAATGCTTTACCTGAATAGCGTATTAAACATTATAGTGATTACAGACTGTTTATTTATTTGTTTGTTTATTCGACACTCAACAGGATAGTGTTCCAAGTATTAGTGTGTTAAAAAGCGTACATACAAAATAGAAACAGAAAAAAGTACTTAAAGAAAAATATATAATAAATTATAAATATTTTAGAGGAATTAGGATCAAAGAAATAAAAGACAAATTATTATTTCACAACGTTTCCTATTAAATTAATACTTCATGAGGTGATCTTAATTAATTGTCTCAATAACTAGATTAAATTCAATTATCTTGTTATACTATTTTAAATTATCATAACAAATCAAAATTTTAAGATATTACAATTCATACTGTAGGAATTGTAATATCTTAATGTATGAATTGTAATATCTTAAAATTTTGATTTGTTATGATAATTTAAAATAGTATAACAAGATAATTGAATTTAATCTAGTTATTGAGACAATTAATTAAGATCACCTGATGAAGTATTAATTTAATACGAAACGTTGTGAAATAATAATTTGTCTTTTATTTCTTTGATCCTAATTCCTCTAAAATATTTATAATTTATTAACATCAAAAGGATCTGATTATACATTTTTTTAAAATATATAATATAGAAATTCATCATCAGTTCACATCTAAATAAATGTAATATAGAAAGTTTACAAAAAGGAAAACTTAGCTAAATGAAATTATTTAGAATGCAGAGAATGTATTGACTCTGTAAGCAAAAAAAGTTTAAAGTAGGATATCAACGTGATAAAAAAATTATAATTTACACATTCCTCTTCTAAATATTAATTGAAAACTAGCTATTTTATGGATACGTGAACAAAAATACCATACATATCTCGTCCGTAATGATATTATTACTCGCGAGACTCTTGAAAGTCGCTAGCACTCGTTTTTATTAACACGCTTTTATTAGCTTCACCTGTATATATGTTTGTAAAGAATTCTTTAAACGTGAAATTCACCCACTTCAAAACATCAGATTAAACTGAAACTTTGCACACTAATCAAGGACCGACGACAATACAATAATTTAATAAGTTTGTCCCATTATCCTGACCAGGATCGTCAGGATAAAAAAACTTGAAAAAATACAGCAAGCTAGCTAACATGCTGTACAGTGACGTACGTTTAGTTGCCTACCCCACAGTCAATTTAAATATTGTTTTTAGTCTTACAATTAAAATTAGAATTTAAAAAAACACTTTTTTAGGAATTAAAAAATGCAAAATAATTTGAGAACAAAATTAGCATTACTGTAAAAAGAGTGGGATGCTATCTATTTAAATTTTCGTAATAGCTTTACGTCTACAGTTAGCTAGTAAATGCATTATCGATATTAAGCACTCCATGCTTTTTACACTAAAGCTAATTTTGTTGTCAAACTATGTTGCATTTTTTAGTTCATAAAAGTGTGTTGTTTTCGTTTTTTATATTATGTCTACTAATCTTCAGTATTTACCACAGTTGAGTGTTTTTAGTGTATTTGCCATATGGCAACATACACTATTGGCGTCGGTCGGATGGCGGGACCTAGGGGTCGGACAAAAATTTCTCGACGTTTCATAACCTCCTAAACACTTTGGCACCATTTTTAAAAATGTTTATATATATATGTATATATATATATATATATATTTATATATATATATATATATTTATATATATAGGTATATATATATGTGTGCGGGCTATAACTTTCGAAGGAGTTAATTCATTTTAACGAAATTTGGCACACATGTTGGAATCCATCACCGCACGAAGCCTATTTAAAATGGGCCTAATCGGATCAATTTAAGGGTGGTTTTTAGGGGTATAAAATAGTTTTTGGGCCCCAAAATACCGAAAAAAATCTCAGAATCGTTTTAAAATTGAAATTTAACCCTTTAGTAGCAATTAAAAAGTGCCCCCAAAATTTTAATAAAATCAGTCCTACAGGACCGGATTTAAAAATTTTACGAATGACTAGTTTGCAGATAGTGAATTATTTACTGAAAGGTGTATATAACTTGGTATAGAGGTTCGATTGATAATAATATTGCAATTAAGAAAAAACATTTTATTTTAAGCGGTGTATTAAGGAGTCATATTTTTTATTTTGCCTACAAACCAAATTAAATTCGCATAATAAAGCCACACTGCCTGCATTAGCAAATACACTATATTGTCGGCAGGGTTTTGGCACTGCGACCCGGGTTTTTTAATATAATGTCACTATATTATGTCTACTAATCTGTCTTTACTACAGTTGAGTGTTTTTTTTCTTACTGAGTTTTGATGTGTTTGTCAAGTTCTTTGAAATAAACAAAGAACTGTCGAACAAAAATGTAAAATTACATTTCGCGAAAGCTTTCCGTTTGCAAGCTGAACAAACTTTTCAATGAAAATACAGTGTCTGTGATGTGTACCACGAATAAAAGTTACGTTTGTATTCAAACTTCAATTTTGCATTCAAAATATTTTATTTTCAAAATAAACCTGCAATGTAACTTGAAACTTATTTGTGCATATTGTTTATTCTTCTATGTATGCAGATAATAGCTCCGTTTTCTTTGCATTTTGTCCCAGGACAATGGATCGTCATTATATTAGTGTATTCTCAAAATCGTTTCAAAACTGAAATTTTACATTTTAGTAGCAACTAAAAAATGCCGCTAAACTTTTAATAAAATCGGTCCAACAGCACCGGACTTAGAAATTTTATGAAAACACTATTTTGCAGATAGTGAGTTATTATTGATTGAAGGGTGTATTTAATTTAGTCTAAATTGGCTGGATTTTTTTTAGTTTAAAAATTATTATAATAATTTTGAAATTAAGAAAAAAAATTCCAGCCAATGAAATTCACCCTGACCAGGATCATTAGGATAAAAAAATAAAACTAAAAAATAAAAAACCCAGGTCGCAGTGCCAAAACCCTGCTGACAATATAGTGTATTTGCTAATATAGGCAGTGTGGCTTTATTATGCGAACTTAAGTTGGTTTTTTGGGCAAAATAAAAAATTTGACTCCTTAATACACCCCTTAAAAGAACATTTTTTTCTCAGTTGCAATTATTATCAATCGAACCTCTAGACTAAATTATATACACCTTTCAGCAAATAATTCACTATCTGCAAACCAGTGTTTTCATAAAATTTGTAAATCCGGTCCTGTTGGGCCGATTTTATTAAAATTTTAGGAGCACTTTTTAATTGCTATTAAAGGGTTAAATTTCAATTTTGAAACGATTCTGAGAATTTTTTAGGTATTTTTGGGCCCAAAAACTTTTTTCAACCCCTAAAAACTACCCTTAAAATGGTCCGATTGGGCCCATTTTAAATAGGGTTCTTGCGGTAGTGGATTCTAACATGTGGGCAAAATTTCGTAAAAATCAATTGACTCTTTCGAAAGTTATAGCGCACACACACACACACACACATATATATATATATATATATATATGTATATATATATATATATATACATATATATAAACATTTTTAAAAATGGTGCCAAAGTGTTTAGAAGGTTATGAAACGTCGAGAAATTTTGGTCCGACCTCTAGGTCCCGCCATCCGACCAACGCCAATAGTGTATGTTGCCTATGGCAAATACACTAATAATATAGTTTAAGAAAACTAAAAAACATGCTTTAATAACAAAGTAAAAAATAATTTCTTATTGTAAAAAGGCGTGGGGTGTTTACTATTTTTATACTAACTCTACTTGTACAAATAGCTACCAATGAAATATTTATACCAGCTGTTGATATCAAGTACCCCACACTTTTTTACAATAGAAAAATATTTTTTACTTTTTAGTTCGGTTTGCTATTAAAGCGTGTGTTTTTAAACACGAGTTAGAGTTTATGCAGTATAAATACCTATAAGGAGTATAGAAAAATTCAGTGTGTGTTGGCGCCTTATCTAGGAATTTTGCGACAGTTGGCAACATATCACCGGAAGTACGCATGAGAAAACATGAATGCTTGGATAATACCGGATCTTTTCATTCTTACATGATTCCCTTGAATGGCACCTTTGTAATTCAATGGCTGACATTTGATGTGATAAATAGAGACCTCTGTGTCTATTTCATTATTGATTTGGTCAACTCTGAACTCGCTATAATGATCGGAACCAGTGATGCGTGTTTGTTTTGTCTTGTCAAATTATATATGAAATGCCATGTTTTCTACAGCAAAAATATCTATAACTATTTATAGACGTGATTAATAGGTGACATTTTGACTTTAATATAAAAATGGGATTTCTGTAAAATAAACTTTGATGTGTTTAAGACTACATGCAGAAGTGAAATTTCTTGACTAATTTGCCAAACGAAAAGGGTTTTGCAGTTTATAAATAGAAATTTCATTTAAATAAAATTAAAGCTCAAAAAAATTAAAACAACACGCTTTATGAACTAAAAAATGCAAAATAATTTAATAACAAAATTAGTTTCACTGTAAAAAGCGTGGGGTGCTATCTACTTAAATTTTTATACCGGTCAGAAAGGCAGATCAGTCTACAGAGACTGATTTCTGACCTTTTGCGCTAAGCAATAAACGCTATTATTATTATTATTATAGCTCTACGTTTACAACTAGCTGATAAATGAAAAATGTATTACTGATATTTGTTTTGTAGTTTTAAAATAATTTACTTGTTTTTCTTAGTGTCATTCAGTTTATTTAATTCACTTACATAATGCTTCTCTATTTACTTACATAAGTAACTAGAGGGCATTGCAAACGTAATTGACAGTAAAAATAGTTTTTGACTAATTCATTCGTAAATGTACTACTGTAAATTCAACACAAAATATTATAAAAATAAATCATATTTCAAAATATATATCTTTTAAAAAGAAATTATCTTTTTATTTATTTGAGCGTCGATACAAAACAATATTAAGCACTCCACGTTTTTTACACTAAAGCTAATTTTGTTGTCAAATTATTTTGCAATTTTTAGTTCATAAAAGCGTGTTGCCTTAGTTTTTTTAAATTCTAATTTTAATTATAAGACTAAAAACAATGTTAATTTGACTATGGGGCAGGCAACGCAATGTATGTCACTGTACAGCGTGTTAGTTTGCTTGCTGTAAGTTTTCAAGTTTTTTTATCCTGGAGGTTCTGGTCAGGATAATGGGACAAACTTATTAAATTATCGTATTGTCATCGGTCCTTGATAAGTGTGCAAAGTTTCAGTTTAATCTAATGTTTTGAAGTGGGTGAATTTCACGTTCAAATATTCCTTTACAAACAAATAAACTAACATACAGGTGAAGCTAATAAAAGCGTTTTAAAAAGTGATCAAGTGTCTAATGCAGCGTTTCTCATACCGATGTTTGAAGTAAAATTTCTCATTCTTGAAATTAAAAATTTATAATGAACATGTTGCAATGTGCGTCTATAATATTTTGTAAAAACCAGCTGTAGAACTAGAGATGGGAAAAACGGGTCTTTTTAGTGATCTGCATCTTTGCATCTGGATCCCGTATGTGAGTCGGCTCACTGAACCGGTTCAAAAAGAGCCGAGTTATGAATATGTTACTGCAGTCTGCCACTGAGTTATCTAGTTCAGTCAATCATATCACGACCTGAATAGAATCAAGAATGCATAGCCAAACATGTGATGCATGAGTCATTTGAGCTGACAGATGCATCAAAGCAAGAACTGATACGTAAGTGTAAAATGTGCTTCTGTGTGTTAAGTGTTTCACTGAGTTATGCGAATCCGTTGATCCGTCGGCTCAAAAAAAAAGTCAGTCGGCTCTCACGGATATTCTGTCGGAGTCGGCTCTTTGAACCGGTTCAGATCTGAGTTACCTAACTCTATGTAGAACATTAAGATAGGATGGCTGCGAGATAGAACATTTTCCTCGCAACCTAAAGATCATTATAGGTTCGAACTCAACGTTCGATGTCATTATTATTTTTAATGTTTTTACAATTATACGAGTTTAACTTCTGTAAAGTGGAAAATACACAGTCACTTTTTTATAGTGAAACTTCTATAGCTAGGATTAAATGTGAGACTATGAAACAATATGAGAGAGCTGAAATTACAAGTAACGCATTATTTATGACCTACTAGACACTGTCATTTAGGCAAAGTAGCTACGAAGTTTCACTTCTGTCGTGTGGTTTTAATCACAGATACTAAATTTTTTGGTTTCGATTACTTTCAAAAACATAGAATTGTAGTACGGCTCGCTTATTGTAGATACTGACTACATCACAATATAATATAAGCGGCACAGTGGGACGGTATGCTTAAAATTGTTTCATAGATTCGCCGTTTCACTAAGAGCGAACCGTACTATAATGATGAGTTACTCTCAGCTTTTTCAAAAATATATTTTTTTTTCAGGTAAGTGTTTCCAGAATTGTGGTCATCTTAGAGTTACATAATATCATGTGAAAATCACGGTAAGAATTTTTTGCCATTTTGTTTTATCAACCTTCTTTTGATTTTTCGTCACACCCTTTCAAACTTTGTATCATAAAAAAATCGTTTTATCTTAAACACGTTTGATATTTTCGCTAACGAAATTCCCTAGTCCCCTTTCAATGCATTACTTAACTGAATTGAAACTGTCAACATTTTCACAATATAAGAAAATTCTCTTTTTATCTTGTGCTGACTTTAAAACTTGAAAATAAAATACAGTCGACTATCGATAATTTGACACTCGTTAATTTGAATTTCTCGATAATTTGAAATTTATTTTCCCGGTCCCTTAAAAAATCAATATTAATTTGAAGTTAAAAGAATAGTATCTTGCCCGCCAACATGCAATATTTGAAGTACGGGTTTCCCTATTCTCTATAATTTGAAGCGTTTACCATGCACAGACCTGTCGTTTGTTTACAAGTGACGATTTCTTCGCAGCTCTCACCACTATCGAAAATTCATGGGACAATGATAGACTATATATATAGATGCTTATGTAGAAAAAATGCTAGAAACTTTACCATACGATATAGGTGTTGCAATTATACCTACTGCCTAAAGATGTACAGTTTAGGGATAGGAAAGTCGACTCTGACTTTAGTCAAGAATCGATCTTTTAATTAAAATAATCGACTTTTTAGGGTCGAGTTGAGTCTGTCTCGAATCGATTAGAATCGATTCTCACTCGATGACTTTTCGACTTTTTTTATACATTACTTAGTATAATACTCGCCGCGGTTCTAAAAGGTTCTGAAGTTAGTCACAAACAGCGTCGCAAATGCATATTTTGGTTGTTTTGTGGGAAAGCAAGATTCCTATTTCCTAGCACCTCCCAGTTACCGGCACAGTATGTGCACTCGTCGGCGAGTGGTTAACGTTCGTTGTCTTGTCAATTGTCGCTTTCCCGCTATAAAGTACTGTCCAGTATGCCATTATTGTTTCTTTGATTGTTCAAGATGCCTAATACGGTGATTCAGATGATAATTTGTCTGCTGAGAACCCCCAAAGTCCCACACTCAAGTACGAGCAGGATGGATGACTTTAGTGCTAGGAATTAGACCTTTAGATTAAAGAAAAATTAAAAATAATAATATAGCGCGAGTTCGTAGTTTTTCAGCAGACTATACCTGCGCAAGCCTCCATTTGCATCTAACGTTTGTACGTTCATAATTTAATAAAATATTAAAATATCTAAGTTTGTATACACGAGTTACTAAATTTCTAAAAAGTCGACTTAAGTCACAAAAGTCGACTATCAGAGATGATTAATCGACTTCAAGAGTCAAAAAATTTGAAGTCGATTCTAAAGTCAAAAATCGATTTAGCGCGCGCTTTTTCAATCCCTAGTACAGTTGCAATTACTGTAACTTAGGACGGATCAATAATAATTAGATAAATGGAAATTTTCATCTGATTCATTCGTAACTCTCGCTACTGAGAGGGTTCATGTCTCTCACATGATGTGAATTTAATGTTACAATTGCTTTATTATGAAGGATTGAGTAATGAGATATCGCACCGTAGAGTAACTGAAAACTCATTCCGCCGCGAAAGTGGAAAGATTCGGGTTTGAGTCCCGGCAGTGACAGTCGTTCAAAAATAAATTTTTCTAATATAGCATTGTAACAATGAACGTTTCTAACAATTATAATTCAATAATAAATCTCAGGTATTTGGATTAATAAGCCTGACGAAGACTAAATAAAGTAGTCGAAACGTAGCAAGATTAACAATAACAAGATTGTTTTGTATTATTAGTCCCAATACCTGAGATTTATTAATGAATTATAATAATAATTTTGGATGTGATACAATGTCTAGTTTATAACAATTATCGCAAAACTTTTGTTTGCTTCATTTTTTCCTCCCTCTCGCTCTTGGTTATTTAAACTCCTGTTATTTTGAACTCTCGGTAATTTGAAATTTTTCTCTGGTCCCTTGAGTATCAAATTATCGAGAGTCGACTGTACCAACAAAAAAAAAAAACGGATAAGAGGTTAAATCCTATGTGCACAGTTCATATATAATTTATTTTATTGACTGTTAAAATCGTTCACAAGCATTTATTTATATTCTACTTTTCGTGAAGAGGGTGGAAAACTTTTTATATTTACTGAGATTAAAGCAAATGTAGTGGATTTACAGAATGGCTATCTAAACAGAGCGCTTCTGTGTACACAATATAAGGTAATTGATCGAGATAGTGTTAGCTGCAGATACCGGTACGGTGGTGCGCTGAAAGGATTCTGTTCAAGTCATGCAGTAACTGTTTGAAGTAGTTAAGGAATGAAATAACAGTAACGTTTATTGAAAATTTTGCAAATAACAGCTCTGAGAATTATGCTGTTCCGAACAGAACATGCTGTTGAAGAAGATGCTTTTGAAAAAACTCTTGTAAAACGAGGGTTTTAGAACGGAATATTGAAGACCGGTTTGTTAAAAAAGGACACTTAGAAAACGAGTTCTTGAAGAACAGGTTCTTGATAAACGTGTTTAGAAAAACATGTTCTAAAGAACATGTTTTCATGATCATGTTTTGAAGAAAATGTATTGAAGAACATGTTCGGAAAAAATGGTTTAAATAACCGGTTTTTAAACAATATAATTTTTTAAAAAAGCTATTCTTAAAGAACATGTTTCAAAGAATAGATTCGTAAGAATATGTTTTAAAAACTTGTTATAAAGAACATATTTTAAAGAACAGAATCTTAGAGAACATTTTTAAAAAGTGATTATCAAAATAACAGTTACGGAAAGATACACTTCAAGGATATATTTTTACAACAGAACATTGTTATTTGGAACATGTTTATTGAAAGAACAGGAACACATATTATTAGCAAAGAACTGTTTAGCTCGTCACAGAGCAAGAACAGTGTTAAAAGGTACTATCGTTCGGCTATCGATAGCTTTATTGTTTCCATTAGGACAAAATAGCGGAACTTAGTATATATTGCGCTGTAGACATCAAATTCCGGTCTGTTGAAATTCCATAACAATATTATGTTGTTAATTTATCGTGGAACTTCAACCGTCAATCAAGAACCCTATACAGGTG
The DNA here is from genome assembly GCA_034508555.1 of Venustoraphidia nigricollis. Lineage (NCBI taxonomy): Eukaryota > Metazoa > Arthropoda > Insecta > Raphidioptera > Raphidiidae > Venustoraphidia > Venustoraphidia nigricollis. Next base: position 2,474,484 of record JAVRKA010000020.1, read on the forward strand.
ACCCAAAAGTAACGTCGATAGTAGAAATGGTGTTGGTTATATGATGTTGCCGTGGCCTATTTATTACAAATCTCCAGTTGACAGGCTCTTACTGAGAGCTGGTAAAAGTGTCAGTTGGATTTTAAATTTACTGTTAAAAAATAATACATTGAAAACATGGTGATCTTGAAAAAAGTCACGTCGATGATTTGTAAAATTTGTAATCGAAACCCTCTCTGTTCGCATTAATTTTTAAAGTTACTTTGAAGCTCCACTGTCAGTTAGAGTTGGGTAACTCAGATCTGAACCGGTTCCGATCCGACAGAAGATCCGTGAGAGCCTACTCACTTTTTTTGAGCCGACGGATCAACGGATCCGCATAAAAGCCAATTCAGACTAGCCGTTCTCGGTTACGATTCACCGGTCCGGTTGGGAGCTCGACCAATCAGGGCGCAGTCGTTCCCGATTGCGATTCGGTTCGAGCGTTTAGGTTCAGCTCTAATTTCAACCGTACCGTTCGCAACCGTAGCCAATGAGAACGCTTGCTGGAGTCACGTGACTAGCCAGCTGTTTTTGTTGACGTTTAACTACACATCAAACGTCAAATCATATTTCGAAATTGCGCATGCGCACCGAGAATAATCGCAGAATCGAATCGGGATAGTGTGAGCAGCCTATATTAATCGAAAACTGAACCGGACCGGTGAATCGTAACCGTGAACGGCTAGTCTGAATTGGCTTTAACTCAGTGAAACACTTAACACACAGAAGCACATTTTACACTTACGTATCAGTTCTTGCATTGATGCATCTGTCAGCTCAAATGACTCAGGCATCACATGTTTGGCTATGCATTTTTGATTCTATACAGGTCGTGATATGATTGACTGAACTAGGTAACTCAGCGGCAGACTGCAGTAACATATTCAGAACTTGGCATTTTTTGAACCGGTTCAGTGAGCCGGCTCACATACGGGATCCAGATGCAAAGATCCAGATCCCTAAAAAGACCCGTTTTTTCCATCTCTACTGTCAGTCATGAGTGCCTCGTTAACTTTGTTAATACTGTATACTCTAAGAACTAGCGAACGGTATCACTAGATACTATCGCTCGCTAATGAATTTTATGATACATGTATATGATTTTATAATGTATTTTTTAAATTGTATTTAATTTGACGAATCCTGCTTCCAAGAAGAGTGATGGAACCTTTTTTTTTTTTTTTTTTTTATTTCGAATCCTGCTTGTTGGCTATTTCGGATAATAAATTTATTTTATTCTATTGTATTCATTAATCATCAAATTCAATTTGTTGATCAATTTTTTGTTCATTGTATTGTTGTTGACAGGATTTTGGCACTGCGGCCGGAGTTGTTTTTAATCATATTATCGATAACTTTTAGTAATGTAAATATATCGATTTAAATGTTGATTATCGGTATTTTTGTGTCATTCTTGCCGATTTTTCGATATATCGCTGCAACTGTACTTTAAAACTAGTTAAATATAGGGAAAGTTCAAGTGAAATATCTAATATAGAATGTAGTTCATTGAACGACGATAAACGATAAGGGTATACAAAGGGAGAACAGAAATTCCATTAGGTGACCGCAAGAGTCCGGAACTATAGACGTCATACTTCAAACGAACCCGTGGTTTGTGAGCACCAAACTTCATTACTCACTCACTTCATTTCATTCCATCAGTATGAAGTTGCATCCTTACTTATTCTACTACTATATTCGTTTGTATGAATGTATATTTGTATGTTTGACACAACAATACCATAGAACTTAACAATTATAGAAGGGCCGCTATTTGAAAATACAGTAAAAATCTGTTATAATGACATCATATTTGGTCGTAAAAACCGATAGTCGTAACAACCGGTGATGTTTTCGAGGTACAATAATTGTGGCGTTTAATTTCAAATTCAGTTAGATCCAAAAATGTAATTTTACAGTACTTATGTGATTTTTTTATATTATTAATATTACTTGAATAATATAATTGTCAAAATTTAAAGCAATATTTGATAAGTATAGCAAACAGCATATTGATTTTAAATTCATTCGTTTAGAAGTAAAATATGCATATTTTGTGCCAAAAAATTGGATGTAGCTGACTTTGATATTCAGTTTTGGATCTGGCGGGTTATAAAAAAAAAAGCATAGGATCTAACTGATTTTGTTACCAACGTTAAACTAAGACATCATCTATACAGGCTGTTCTTTACTTACTACAAAATGTAGAACAAAATAATAGAAAACAGGATCACGGGTAATTGGAATAATAAAATTAAATCAATTTAAACACTCATTGATTGCTGACACATTTACAAAAAATTTTGAAAAGACCAAATTACTTAGCCCCGTTACCCTTCAGCCAGGTCTGTGTTTTTGTATTCGGATATTACTAAAGAGGTATTGTACAAATTTTCACAGTAGGTACTTCAAATACCTACCCAAAAATTTCCATCAGTTCTCTGGGGCATTATGGATAAAATTTAAAAAGTATAAATCGACCTTCATCTAATCGCTCGATCAAGCCTGTTAAAAATTACTGTTTAAAGTTTGCTGTTTTCAAAGAATATAAAAAAATACAATTATTACATTAGATAGTTACTTTTCCCAATATTCTTATTCCGTCGTTGAATATAGACGGAGTCTGTTTAGCTTTAATAAAGCACAAATGTCCACTTCAAAATGTCCGACTCTGAAGTCAATTTCGCGTAAATTGAAATGAATGGCAGGAAGTTAAAAAGCAAGAACAGGTCATCTATTTCTGAGCTTATATAAGTGGCCACCCAGTTGATCGTCGTTTATTTCTTGTGTTTGTAGAATTCAACTATTTTTATTTGTTCACTTGTTTAACAATTCTTGCCGTTATTAATTAATGACTGTTAATATTCATGGGTATTTGGATTGACAAGACTGTTATTATTCCAAAACAATTCTTTAATATCATTGTACGACGTTTCGTCTCTCTCGAGACTTCTTCAGGTACTGTAACGAGAACACAAAAACAATAAATAAGTAAATATCATTTTTACAAGTACAAGAGTTGTGAAAATATAACTAGTAGGTTAATTTTCAACATAATATAAACAATACAAGTAAAATACAATAGTAGTATCATCAACAAAGCAAAAAACCTGTTACATTAATTCAAATTATTAGTAAATTCATTATTGCAAAATTGTAAAAACAGCAAAATATTTATTTAGTAACTAAATGACCGAAAGGCTAAAAGATAAATAAATATTTACCTCGATAACGAATTATTCAAAGTCAATAAAACTAAAATTCACAAGATATGAAAATAATAAGCTACATAAAAAACGTCGTTCCATTCTCAAGCTAATTAATCAGTTAACAAAATCTTAACGTTATTAATTAATGATATACCGAACGACTAGCCTAATGGTGAGCGCACTAAACTCACATTCTAGACGTACTGGGTTCGAATATCGACGGGGGCAAATTTAGCTAATAATAATAATAGTAAATGTATTTGTAGCGACCAAGACAGCTATACAAAACGTCAATACAATAGTTTTCATTACAAAAAATCATTAAAATTGTATGGAACTTTATAAATTAAATATTTTTTTAAATCAGTATTAAATGTTTTTGTGTTTTTTATCATTTGTAAGTTTTCTGGTAATTTTTGGCTCATTTTGAAACCAGTATACACCGAGCTTTTTTAAAAAAATGTGCTTTTATGTCTAATTGAAAATTCGTTTGTTCTGGTTTGTTAATGTTTGTTAACAACGATGGTAATTCCTGTAGTATACCGGCCACCTTGTTGAGAATTTTTATGCTTCCCTTTTGTTCACGTGTCTTAATTTCTTATAATTCCTCCAGTCGCACATTGTAATTAATTTTTAATTCTTATTGTGCACAGAATACTGATATATTTTGGTCTACTTATCTTCATTTTTTATGCAATGTTATCTGACAATGAACTATTTTTTCGTTTGTAATAAGAGGTGTCATTTGTATGGACCCAGAGTCCGTTTGACATCCATGTTATATAAATAAATAAATTAAAAAAAAAAACTAAGTTGAAAATAATGGGAAAGGTAAGCGGAAGATAGCAATGGTGCGAGTTGCGTTTGTTATGACAATGTCGAATCCAGTACCTTCTGCATAATATGTCTAGAGCACTCACCACTATAGACTACTCATCCGCGCAGCACCGGATTTACCCTAAGTGCCCCTTTAGGGCACCATCAAAAATGCCCCCCCATTACCTAAAAGCGGTATACAATTTTCAAATATATAAAATGATTCATTTATAGTCCAAAATATTTTTGTTATAAGCAGGATAATTACACAAAAACATTTTTTTCGTATTAAAAATCATAAATTGACAAACAAACCGATTGCTCATAAGTTGCGACTTGCGAGATATTATACATCTTTTCAGAGGCAAACGCGTCTGACTTTTTGATTTGCAAACTAGACAATTTGTGCATTTTGCAGCGCGCAAAACTAAAATAATGATTATATCAAGCAAATTGTGATCGAGCCAAAAACTTTTAAAAATTGCTAATAATAAGTTACTTATTCTCTTTACCAAAAACGTGTGTAAAATTCGAGACACACATTTTTTTTTTCACACTTTTGTAAATAAAACTTTATAATTTTACACACATTCTTAATAAAGAAAAAGTATTTTGTTTATGAATGTTTTCAACACCATCACACTTCTCGAAACATTTTCTTTATACAGTGTAAACTTTATATAGCGACGCTGAAGGGACTGCGTATTTTCTGGCGTTATAGAGAATTGTCGTTATATGGAGAGAAAGAAAAATCAATATTGTTTTACTATTTAATAGTATTATTGGATAACAACGCATAAAATTTACAAACAAACATTACTATTAACACAAATAACAACGCTTATTACGTAAAATCTGTTATCTTCGTCTGATGTTTTTTGCTATGCCAGTATTTTAATTGTACTTTCTTATGTATTTTATGCATATCTTGGGATACTGTGGGATCAACTTGGTTATACAAAAAGTATTTTTATAATAATTTCGCTGTATATGGTCGTTATTTAGAGTGGGTGTAATGCTATATAGAGTGTATCATTGTATGGACAACAAGGCAAACCAACCAAAGTTGAGTAATTTCGACGTTTTAGGGAGTTTGACGTTAAGTCGAGTGACGTTACATGGAGTTTACACTGTATTACGTGAAATTTTACCGCCCCTGGAAATTTGCCGCCTTGGGCACTAGTTCCGAATGCCCCTAGTGTAAATCCGTGTTTCAAATATTGCAATATGGTAGGTACAAATTATTAACCTTTAGCATTTCATAAATGGGCGATTCTATTCTCTCATTATGATGTAGTACCTACCAATTCTTTTTTTTTTTTTTGTAAATTTTCATGTTCGTAGAATAGGTCTTTTTCCGTGTATTCTTCAAGCTTTCCGACTACGCATTGTCAATCGTTTGTGTTCATAAAAGAAAATTACAGAAAAAATTGAATTTAACAGCTTTAATACACTTTGAGAAAAATAGCATTGAACGAATTTATACGCTCCAGTCTTTCAACACTTAAATGTTGGCAATTCCGTTAATGCTTCTGAGACTTGCGCATTATCCATCGAATCTTCTTCTTTGTGGTGGGTTGAATAGCGACACGACAATGCTGCCTTCGTGATAATGCTAAGATTCGAATCAGTGCTGTTCAATTTCTGCATATCTTAATATTGAAAAATATGTATGTAAGCGCATTACGCCTAAACCACTGGACGTATCAACGCCATATTCTAAAAGGGTAAACAACCGGTCAAATATTTGATTAAATAACCGCGGATATTTATTATTATACTAGGCTGCGTAGAAAGTAATGCGCATAATTGTCATTTCCGGTCAAAAACAAAATTTGTCAAATGAGGAACCTTCTTCATCACAAACGTAACTTCTTACTCGAACTATTATTTGATTTTCATAAATGATATACGAACAAAAATCGATATTAGCAATTAATAAATATATAATTAATGTGATAAAAAAGTATTTAACAACAAATGTTACAAAATTATCTCCCGCGCTAAACGGGGTCTTATTGTACTTCATTTGATATCATTCCTGCTCGTACCGTGATTGGTCAGAAGGAACGAGACAACCTTATATAATACGCGCCACGGTTCTAAAAGGTTCTGAAGCTAGATGCAAATGGAGGCTTGCGCAGGTACAGTCGGTTGAAAAACTACAAACTCGCGCTATATTAATATTTTTAATTTTTCTTTAATCTAAATATCTAATTCCTTGCATAAAGTCATCCAAAAAATTATTTCTCGTGCTTGTCTATGCAAAACTGTATTAGGCATCTTGATCAATTAACAATCAAAGAAACAACTTAACAATAACGTACTGGACTGTACTTTATAGCAAAAAAGCGACAAGTGACACGACAACCAGCGATAACCAATCACCGACGAGCGCACGTTCTGTGCCGGTAACTGGAAGGTGGTGGGAGTCTTCCTTTCCCACAAAACAACCAGGACGGCTCTAAAATATGCATTTGCGACGCTGTTTGTGACTAACTTCAGAACCTTTTAGAACCGTGACGAATATTATACTCTACTAATCTTTGTATTGATTGATATGACAAAGTTTGAGAACTGCTGCATCACGACAGCCTTTTGCTTCGTCGATATAAGGGATTACAATAAAGATTAGTTCTATAATATCTGATGAAAACGTTTCTTGGCATTATCATGATTGCCAGCCATTGTCAATAAGGGAAGCAGTCTACCGAAACTGCGGGCTTCTTCTTCCAATGGAGGAGTAATATTCCGCCTTAAACTGTTTGTTATGACAGATTGGATTGGGGCAACCTACATTTTCTATTCAAATCCTGTTTCGCCTATAAGAAAAATCAGATTTATAATTCGATTACACTCTGCAAAATTCGGCAACATACATTTTTTATAACCACACCGCAGTCTTATGGAACACCCAGTTTTTTTTATAAATCCAGGTGTAAAAAAAAACGGCCATCTTCAAGTTTTATTTAAGTCTTTCCAGACTTAAATAAAACTTGAAGATAGCCGTTTTTTTTTTAACTCTTTTGTCCAATGTGGATTAATTTATTAGTAAATTTTTTAACTTTTTAACTATTAACTATTAAAATTAAATGTATTAGTGAAATTGGTTATTTGAAATATTTTACAAAGATAATCGAATTTTTTCTTTTTTATCTAATTTCCAAACATTCTGTGGAATAATTGTTTTAAAATGCCAGTTTTCATTAACTGCCATCTGTTCTTAACATTTTGTTTTTATTTTCATGTCAATATATGCATTTTTTCACACACAAATGCAAAATACTAACAACAACAACAACGGTTTTACTTAAATAAAACCCGGGTCGCAGTGCCAAAACCCTGCCGACAATATAGTGTATTTGCTTATACAGGCAGTGTGGCTTTATTATGCGAACTTAAGTTGCTTTTTAGGCAAAATAAAAAATTTGACTCCTTAATACATCCCTTAAAATAACATTTTTCTTCTTAATTGCAATATTATTATCAATCGAACCTCTATACCAAATTATATGCAACTTTCAGTAAATAATTCACTATCTGCAAACTAGTGTTTTCATAAAATTTGTAAGTCCGGTCCTGTCAGGCCGATTTTATTAAAATTTTAAGGACACTTTTTAATTACTACCGGAGGGCTAAATTTCAATTTTGAAACGATTCGGAGAATTTTTTCGGTATTTTGGGCCCCAAAAACATTTTTTAACCCCTAAAAACTACCCTTAAAATGGCCCGATTGAGCCCATTTTAAATAGGCTTCGTGCGGTGATGGATTCCAACATGTGTGCCAAATTTCGTTAAAATAAATTAACTTCGTCGAAAGTTATAGCCCGCACACATACAGGGTGTCCCATAAGTCGACGTCCAAACGAAGTGAGGTGATGGGGGAGGTCATTTCCTATCAAAATAACCATAAATGTGATTATCCAATTGTTTACGGTTCGAAAGTTATTTCAATTTTTGTATTTTTCTCTGAAAACGTGTAGTGCTTATACTAAAAAATTAATTTAAAAAAATCTATGAGTTGTTTGGTTGATTTTTTTTTTTTTAATAGGATCCTGAAGGGTCTGCCTTTCCAAAAAAAATAATTTTCATGAGCTCTGTTATCATCTGTCAAATAAAAAAAATGGTTTTGTAAACACTTTTCGGTGGCAAGAAAAATATATTTGATTTTAAATTCACGTTGACAGAAAAAAAGTGTTATAAAAAAAATTGACCAATTATCAGAAAAACTTGTCCATTTAACAGAGATTCTAACGCGGTATAGTACAACTCGTTATTCATGATAGTTTTTTTTATAACAATTTTTTTACATGCAAGTCGTGTTTGTTAAAAAATACATTTTCGAAAATTTCAAAATCTAAGTTGGCTGGAACGACTTAAACAAATTAATACGTTCCTCTTTCATTCACTACTTCTAATGTATGCTCGCTATTCGTTTTATTACTAGTAAACCTCCGACTTGACTTTTCATTTTGTACTTTGTTATTTGGACCTGCGCTTGGTAATTTGAACTTCGATCCTGTTTGTGATTTGGACTCTTTTCAAGTTGGACGCATCAAAATGGTTTATTCCCATCGGGAGTATGCAGAAATGCACTATGTCTATGGGTTTTGTGACGAGAATGCTCGGGCTGCTGCAAGAGAATATCGGGCACGATATCCCAACCAAGAACACTATCCTGACCACAGGGTGTTCCAAAGTATACATCGGCGGTACATAGAAGGTGAAATCCCTGGGAATGAGCAAAGAGCTGGAAGACCTAGACTTGACATCGACGAAGATGAAATAATTGGAATGGTGACAGAGGACCCATCTACAAGTGTTCGTCGTTTGTCAAGACGTTCGGGAGTTTCGAGGTCCACAGTGCACCGTATTTTAAAAAGGGATCAGTTACATCCATACCATGTGCAACGTGTGCAAGCACTTTTACCCGCTGATTATAACAAAAGGGTGCAATTTTGCCGAGAAATTCTACGTCGGAACAGGGAAGATCCTCAGTTTTTTAATAACATTTTGTGGGGTGACGAATCGAGCTTTCGAAGGACGGGAGTATTCAACATCCATAATTTTCACTCTTGGGATTATGTAAACTCTAGAGCTATAAGAAACGACCATTTTCAACATCAGTTTGGGGTCAACATGTGGGCGAGAATTGTTGAAGGTAAAATGATTGGGCCCCTTGAGCTACCCAGAAGGATCGGGGGCGATGAATATCTTTATTTTTTGCAAAATGATTTGGGCGGCTTAGTGGAACACGTGTCGCTAGAAACACGCCGAAACATGTGGTTGCAGCACGATGGGGCTCCTTGTCACTATGCTCTAGTAGTGAGACGATACCTCAACACCGAATACACAAATCGCTGGATTCGAAGGGAAGGAACCATCCAGTGGCCACCGCGGTCACCTGACCTAAACCCACTAGACTTCTTTTTATGGGGTTACTTCAAAGAACTGGTCTACGCGACAGAAAACCAAAACGAACATCAGCTGCGGCAAAAAATAAGAATTGCGACCAATACAATACAAAATAACGAACGGGGGTTTCGACTAATTTCGAATATTTGTTGTAACTTTAAATAAAATTTGGTTCATTTGTGTTAGACTAGCTAACTTAGATTTTGAAATTTTCGAAAATGTATTTTTTAACAAACACGACTTGCATGTAAAAAAATTGTTATAAAAGAAACTGTCATGAATAACGAGTTGTACTATACCGCGTTAGAATCTCTATTAAACGGACAAGTTTTTCTGATAATTGGACAATTTTTTTTATAACACTTTTTTTCTGTCAACGTGAATTTAAAATCAGATATATTTTTCTTGCCACCGAAACGTGTTTACAAAACCATTTTTTTTATTTGACAGATGATAACAGAGCTCATGAAAATTATTTTTTTTGGAAAGGCAGACCCTTCAGGATCCTATTAAAAAAAAAAATCAACCAAGCAACTCATAGATTTTTTTAAATTAATTTTTTAGTATAAGCACTACACGATTTCAGAGAAAAATACAAAAATTGAAATAACTTTCGAACCGTAAACAATTGGATAATCACATTTATGGTTATTTTGATAGGAAATGACCTCCCCCATCACCTCACTTCGTTTGGACGTCGACTTATGGGACACCCTGTATATACCTATATATATATATATATATATATATATATATATATATATATATATATATATAAACATTTTTAAAAATGGTGGCAAAGTGTTTAGGAGGTTATGAAACGTCGAGAAATTTTGGTCCGACCCCTAGGTCCCGCCATCCGACCGACGCCAATAGTGTATGTTGCCATATGGCAAATACACTAATAACTAATTTCAGTGTATTGCCACCTCTAACCCCTGCAACGACTGTCTGTGCACCCTGCTAATGACATCTCCGGATTTGAACCCAATAGTACATGTGTGGAAATGGACAGTTTTCTAAAAAAATCAGTAAAATCGGACTAAAAATAAAAAAAAAGTTATGAAGCCTGGGTTTTGTTAGTAGTTTACCGCTATCTGTGTGTTCTATAATAGTAGATTGTATATCTAGTATCGTAATAGATTATATTACGGCGAGCTGTGACGTTATATTTAAAACGAGTGCCAGCGAGTTTAGCAGTCATAACAGCCGTGATCTACTATGAACGATATATACAGGGTGTCCGAGAATTATCTTTACAACTTTGAAATTTAATAACTTTTGAAGTAAAAAAGATATTCACATTCTGTGTTCTACAGTTATTAATGCAACTCATAAAGTTTTTTTCTCTGGGGTTATTTGAAGGATATTGTTTATCGGAGAAAGGTTACTGACATTGCTGACTTAAAAACCCGCATTACAGAGGCTTTTGCCACTGTCACAGACGTTACAACGTACCTGACAAGAAATCGATTACCGACTGGATGTGCTTCGAACCACACGTGGTGCACATGTGGAGGTGCTAACCTAAACAGAACAAAACTTTATGAGTTGCACTAATAACTGCAGAAAACAGAATGTGAATATCCTTTTTATTTCAAAAGTTATTAAATTTCAAAGTTGTAAAGATAATTCTCGGACACCCTGTATATTGTATGTTTCCGCACGTTCCTCTTATAAAATTGTTGCTTTAAACTTCATTTTCACAATGTTTGACAGTTCATTTCTGAATAAACATCACTTTTAATAGTAGGTTACAAAAAAAGCAACTGACATAAACAACGACATACTATGGAATTGGTATAGCTCGATTTGGATTATTTTATTTTACCGCACTAGTACGTAAAGGGTCACTTTACATGCCTGTATGCATGGACGTAAAGCAGCTGTTGTGTAGGGGGTAGCACAAAAACCATTAAAATACTGTGTCAGTGTACGGCCTTGTGCGATTATAACAGGCGCCTAACTGACGGGGGTTCCGATTACAGCAACCCCACTGCAATGTATATGCAAATCGGTAGTGTAAAAGCCAATTCAGACTAGCCGTTCTCGGTTACGATTCACCGGTCCGGTTGGGAGCTCGACCAATCAGGGCGTAGTCGTTTGACCGCAATCGGAAACGACTACGCCCTGATTGGTCGAGCTCCCAACCGGACCGGTGAATCGTAACCGAGAACGGCTAGTCTGAATTGGCTTTAAGGGGACCACTGGCGAACTGACGAAAAAGAACGGATTGTGTTTTAAATACATATATATGTATAGATTTGTTTCAGTGTAGATAAAACTTACGTAGTAAGTAGGGTAGGTAGTGTAGCGTTCGTTTTTTAAGGTAGAGGGAAAAGCTACCTGATATCTATGCATGAATATAGTCTAAGAGCCAGTAACAGATTTCGGGTAGTCATTTATAATAATAAAAACCCGGGTCGCAGTGCCAAAACCCTGCCGACAATATAGTGTATTTGTTTGTATAGGGCAGTGTGGCTTTATTATGCGAACGTAAGTTGGTTTTTCGGCAAAATAAAAAAATTGACTCCTTAATACACCCCTTAAAATAACATTTTTTTTTCTTAATTGCAATATTATTATCAATCGAACCTCTATACCAAATTATATACAACTTTCAGTAAATAATTCACTATCTGCAAAGTAGTGTTTTCATAAAATTTTTAAGTCCGGTCCTGTCGGGCCGATTTTTTTAAAATTTTAGGGACATTTTTTAATTACTACTGGAAGGTTAAATGTCAATTTTGAAACGATTCGGAGAATTTTTTCGGTATTTTGGGGCCCAAAAACGTTTTTCAACCCCTAAAAACTACCCTTAAAATAGCCCGATTACGCCCATTTTAAATAGGCTTCTTGCGGTGATGGATTTCAACACGTGGGCCAAATTTCGTTAAAATCAATTAACTCTTTCGAAAGTTATTGCCCGCACATATATATATATATATATATATATATATATATATATATACGCATATATATATATATATATATATATATATATATATATATATACGCATATATATATATATATATATATATATATATATATATATATATATATATATATATATATATATATAAATATATATATACATATATATATAAACATTTTTAAAAATGGTGCCAAAGTGTTTAGGAGGTTATGAAACGTCGAGAAATTTTGGTCCGACCCCTAGGTCCCGCCATCCGACCGACGCCAATAGTGTATGTTGCCTTATGGCAAATACACTAATAATAATAATAATTTTCCTTTATTCATTTGTGCCAATTACAGCGTAAACAGCGTCAGGAAGAACATATTATCTATATATAAAAGCTTTAGAACATTAAATATTAAATATTAAAACATCTACACAAACAGTTTAAAAACAATTGGCAATAAGCACAAAAAAACCCGGGTCGCAGTGCCAAAACCCTGTTGACAATATAGTGTATTTGCTTGTATAGGGCCGTGTGGTTTTATACTTTTATTATGTGAAATTAAGTTTGTTTTTGGGCAAAATAAAAAATTTAACCCCTTAATACACCCCTTAAAATAACATTTTTTTCCTTAATTGTAATATAATTATCAATCTAATGTCTACACCGAATTAAATACACCCTTCAATAAATAAGTCACTATCTGCAAACTAGCGTTTTCATAAAATTTGTAAATCCGGTCCTGTCGGGCCGATTTTATTGAAATTGTGGGGACACTTTTTAATCACTACCGGAGGATTAAATTTCAATTTTGAAACGATTCGGAGAATTTTTTCGGTATTTTCGGGCCCAAAAACTGTTTTCAACCCCTAAAAACTACCCTTAAAATAGCCCCATTAGGCCCATTTTAAATAGGCTTCTTGCGGTGATGGGTTTCAACACGTGGCTCAAATTTCGTTGAAATCAATTAACTCTTTCGAAAGTTATCGCGCGTACACATATATATATATATATACGTATAAGTATAAATATATATATATATATATATATATATATATATATATATACATATATATATAAACATTTTTAAAAATGGTGCCAATGTGTTTAGGAGGTTATGAAACGTCGAGAAATTTTGGTCCGACCCCTAGGTCCCGCCATCCGACCGACGCCAATAGTGTATGTTGCCATATGGCAAATACACTAATAAAATTGTAAGACAGTAAGAAAATATCAAATAAGTATAATAAAATTTAAATTTCGTTAAAATTCATTCTAGACTATTCTTCTAAACTGTATATATTACTTTATTAAGAAAAATGTTTTTCAGTATAGATTTTAATTTTTTATTTTTTAAGTTTAAAATATCAGGTGGTAATTTATTGCATATTTTCACTTTTGTATTGTAAGGAGAATTTAAAGTGATGTGTAGGTTACTGTTTTTGAAATTAATATTTTCTCTATTTCTGGTATCATGGTGATGAACAGTATTCCTCTTAGTGAAGTAGTTTTCATTATTCTTATAAAACAATATGCAGTTTAGAATGAAGATACTATATGCAGTTAAAATTTTAAGATCTTTAAATAAAAGTCGACATGAGTGTCTTGGGTGTACACCAGCAATTACACGGACAATTTTCTTTTGTCTTTTAAAAACATCAATAAAATTTGTGGAATTTCCCCAAAATATGATACCGTATGTTAGATGACTTTCTACATACGAATGGTAAGTAATTAAGAGTGTTTCTCAGCATAAGGGGGGCATAAGGGGGTATTCTCATGTGAACGCATACATTTTACCTCTTTTTAGGGAATTTTTTTTAGACGACAATAACATTTTTAATTTTTTTATATGTTTTTATGTGTATCTTAAACTGCATAAAAAAATTTTTTTTCCTCTTATTTTACGTTTTCTATATTTTTTTTAAATTAAATTAGACACTAAAAAAAAGCAGGTCACTGGTCATGGTAATACCGGCTGTTCATGTTGTCTGAAATAAAAAAATCGAATGGATCATTGTTCAGTAGGTATGTCGCTATCGCCCCTACCAAAATTAATCAATTTCATTGAAACAAAAAAAAAAAAAAATGGCGGATTGTAGAAAAAAAATTGTGTTTTTTGTTAATTTTTTTGTTAAAAATCGTTTAAAAAAAATAAGAAAATATTTTCGAAAATAAACAATTTTGGTACGGCCTATAACCATTAATGAGTAGAAGAACATATATAAATTTCAAAGCAATCGGTTGAATACTTTTTTTTAGGACCATAACAGTTTTAGAAAATAATGTTTCCAGAAAAATGCGTTTAAAGTTTCAAGAGCCGACAAGTCGCTATTACGGCGCGTCGGCGACTATTAGTTGTACCTTATTTAAAACTAGGAATTTCGGTCTCTATTTTTCACAGCATATTTTCGATAGGTTTTACTATTGAAATATGAAAAAAAAATTGATTTTTCGAAGTTGTCACATGAGAATACCCCCTTAAAAATCGTGAAAATGTAGATAACTAATTCTGTATACCTGCTGCACAATGAAAGTCGATTCTGGGAGTCCCCTGCGGACGGTATGTACTATTCCAGAATATGTTGGAAATAAAAAATAGAGCTGTGCTTTTGTTCTGAAGATCTGTCAAAAAGAAATTAGGTAGCTGACCAACATGCTTTAGTTAATTTTTACATGTGAACCCATGTTATGTAACCATGCAAACGAATAGCGACTTCAAAAATATTGACGTTTGATTTTTGTATACTTATTATGGACATGATAATAGAATTACCCTGAAAATTTGAAGTCGATCGACCGTATATAATCCGAGATAAATTCAATTAAAAATTGGATAATTAACATTGATTGTATACGATCTCTGTAGTTCTGAACCAGTTTCTTATTTATAAAAAAAGAACTAACTGTCAGAAACTTTCCAAAAACTGAGTCTTTCAATGCATTTGTTATGAGTTTAAAAAAAATAAGAAATTTTTTTTGACCGTCTAATTATTTATAAATAACGGTTTAAAGTTCAGCAATTTATAGAAAAGTATACATGCATATGAATACTATATGGGTTACGTTTCCACGGGTACAGTCTTGCGTACAAATTATGGATCACTTAGCTGCAAGCTAGTATACTTCAGTGGTGCGTATAATCTATAACTTTTTGACAATATTGTACCACGACAACTACCTTAAAAAACACGCTTTAATAGCAAACCGAATACTTAAAAATTAAAAAATAATGTTTTATTGTAAAAAAATTTTTTTTTACTTTTTAGTTCGGTTTGCTATTAAAGCGAGTTTTTTAGTTTTTTAAACTATTATACATTTTCACGACTTTTGAAATGACAACTTGAAATTTGTTGCTGGCTCTTCCTCTAATATAATTTTATATATAGGAGAAACCTGGAAAACATGCAAAGATAATGTTTTTGTACCGAATGGCAACGCATATCTTTAGTTTAACCTTTCATAATAAGTGGAGCGTCTTCCTTTCGAATACGAATGTGAGCAGGAAGTGTCTTTGAAGTTTACATGTTTTTAACGTTCAGTAAATAAGGAATTTAATTTTATTTCTGATTGAATTTTCAAACGAGTCGACAACGATTTGTTTTTTTCGCCAAAAATAAATTCGAATTTGATAATCGTTGACATTCCTATAAAATCGTGAAATTCAGAAGTCGATAAGATGATAATAATTTCTATTCGGTGTATGTCATTGACCTAATTTTTAGATGCGTGATGTGCTATAAGAATAAAGAAAAGTATACATTCCTTCTGTATGATGAAAAAAAACCGGTCAAGTGCGAGTCGACCTCGCGAGAAGAGAATTTCGTACTATTCCTGTAAACTATGGGTGAGACCCGATACTCCATATTTTTCTCAAAATAAAAATATATTTGAAACCCTTACTACAAGCCTTTTCATAATTTGATATGTCACACGGTACAGTTTGCAAAACTTTTTTTAATATCCTAATTTGGCCCTTAAAATTGACCCCTATGTTCAAAATTAATTTATTTAAGTTACACATCCGTCTTTGGGTCACCGACTTACATATGTGTACCAAATTTCAACTCAATCGGTCCAGTAAGAGATAAGAGGGTGGGGATGGTCAATTTTAATCTATTTTCTTAAATAACTGTAAAACTATTTATTTTTAAATTATAAAACATACATATTTGAGACCCTTATTACAAGCCCTTTCATTTGATATGTCACACTGTACAATTTGCAAAACTTTTTGTTTTTTAATTTTCTAAATTTTCCTCCAAAAAAGGCCCCCTTGTTCGAAATTCATTTATTTACGTTACACATCTGTTTTTGGGTCATCGACTTACATATGTGTACCAAATTTCAACGCAATCGGTCCAGTAGTTCGGAACAAATTGGCTAACACAGTAGGACGGCCTATAAGGGTTTTGTTTTTTTCCTTTTGAGGTACAAAACCCTAAAAAGGTGGTGCGTGTACTTATGTACGCGCGGCAGAAGTTATACTTCTTTGGCGTGATCGTTGTAATTGATATTCACATTTTCGTTAAAGATAAAATAAAATAGGATGTAAGGGATAAAAATATAGGTATAAACATTGAGATTATTTAACTGTCAAAAGTTGTTATTCATTCATGTTTATGAAGAACGACTAAAGCGCAAAAAAGTATAAACTAATAACTTCAAGAAGTTCCGTATGATGTCGCTAGTATAACCTACTTTGTTGTTTTATGTAACAACTATTTTGACGCATTATAGCTTTTAAGAAGTTCCGTCCGATGTCGCTAGTATAACCTACTTTGTTGTTTTATGAAATAACTATTTTGACTTTATCAGGAACAACTTCCGCAACATAACTTTCACAACATATTCGTTGCATGCTGCGTGCGCAACTTTCGTAACAGAGAAATTTTTACCATCAGTGCGCCAAAAGAAGTATAACTTCAAAAATTTAGAAAAATGTGCTTTCTTCAAAAAAAGCAATTAAAAAGCGTAAAATAATAAAATTCACATAGTAAAGTCACACTGTCTGTATTAGCAAATACACTATGCCTATTCTTTTCATTTTTTTTAATATTCTAAACAATTTCGCCATTGTTTATTGGTTGCCTGTACCACTGATCAGGAAAATAATTTGACCGGTCTCTGTCAAACAAGCTGAGCTTAATGATTTATCACCGGGTGGCTTCTTCGCTTAACAAAGTCTCATAGAGATAGTATTGCTTTAACGGAATATATATTGCCCGCACATCCCAGCGGTTTTCTTTTTCCTCTTATAACATGTCATATTTTAGCAAAATTGAAAAAAAAATCTCCTCGTGGAAGAATTTCTTTGTCGCTACACATATTTATTATTTGCTTTATATTATATATCTATATTAATATATAAAATTCTTTGTAGGTATGTGTATGTTTGAACGAATTCAAGTAAAAAAAAAACCCGGGTCGCAGTGCCAAAACCCTGCCGACAATATAATGTATTTGCTTATACAGGCAGTGTGGCTTTATTTTGCGAACTTAAGTTGGTTTTTGGGCAAAATAAAAAATTTTGCTCCTTAATACACCCCTTAAAATAACATTTTTTTTCTTAATTGCAATATTATTATAAATCGAACCTCTATACCAAATTATATACAACTTTCAGTAAATAATTCACTATTTGTAAACTACTGTCGGGCCGATTTTAGCGACACCTTTTAATTACTACTAAAGGGTTAAATGTCAATTTGAAACGATTCTGAGAATTTTGTCGGTATTTTGGGGCCCAAAAACTTTTTTCAACCCCTAAAAACTACCCTTAAAATGCCCTGATTACGCCCATTTTAAATAGGCTTCTTGCGGTGATGGATTTCAACACGTGGACCAAATTTCGTTAAAATAAATTAACTCTTTCGAAAGTTATTGCCCGCACACACACACATATATATATATATATATATATATATATATATATATATATATATATATATATAAACATTTTCAAAAATGGTGCCAAAGTGTTTAGGAGGTTATGAAACGTCGAGAAATTTTGGTCCGACCCCTAGGTCCCGCCATCCGACTAACGCCAATAGTGTATGTTGCCTTATGGCAAATACACTAAAAAATATTTAATGAATTTTGATGAAACCTC
Organism: Venustoraphidia nigricollis; assembly: GCA_034508555.1. Lineage (NCBI taxonomy): Eukaryota > Metazoa > Arthropoda > Insecta > Raphidioptera > Raphidiidae > Venustoraphidia > Venustoraphidia nigricollis. The sequence goes on from JAVRKA010000020.1 coordinate 2,492,982, forward strand.
TTTTGAAATGTTTTATAGGCTATGTTTTATTTCACTATTTTATCGTAAAGTTAATTAATTTAATTTTTGCAATGCAAGTTAGAAACATTCATTGTTACAATGCTATATTAGAAAAATTTTATTTTTGAACAACTGTCACCGTCGGGACTCAAACCCTAATCTTTCCACTTTCGCGGCGGAATGAGTTTTCAGTGACTCTACGGTGCGATATCTCATCGGTCAATCCTTCATAATAAAGCAATTGTAACATTGAATTCACAACATGTAAGATAGAGTTAAGTAACTCAGATCTGAACCAGTTCAAAGAGCCGACTCCGACAGAAGATCCGTGAGAGCCGACGGATCAACGGATCCGCATAACTCAGTGAAACACTTAACACACAGAAGCACATTTTACACTTACGTATCAGTTTTTGCTTTGATGCATCTGTCAGCTCAAATGACTCATGCATCACATGTTTGGCTATGCATTCTTGATTCTATACAGGTCGTGATATGATTGACTGAACTAGGTAACTCAGTGGCAGACTGCAGTAATATAAGATAAAGTTTAATTTCTACAAGCTGCAGAACGGCTATTTAATTGTTAAACATTCATTGTTACAATGCTAAATCAGAAAAATTTATTTTATCCACCAACACATTCTGGACTCAAACCAGAATCTTTCCACTTTCGCGACGGAATGAGTTATCAGTTACTCTACGGTGCGATATCTAAACAATCAGTTCTTCATAATATAGCAATTGTAACATTAAATTCACTACATACGAGAGCGGATTATTTTAACTAGGTACCGCTAGACATGAATCGTCTCAATAGCGAGAGTTATTCATAACTCTCGCTGTTGAGACGATTCATGTCTAGCGGTATCTAGTTAAAATAATCCGCTCTCGTATGTAGTGAATTTAATGTTATAAATTACAATGCTATATTGCTCCGTAACGCTAGACATGAACCCTCTCAGTAGCGAGAGTTACGAATGCATCAGATGAAAATTTCCGTTTATCTAATTGTTATTGATCCATCTTAAGTTACAGTAATTGCAACTGGACATCTTTAGGCGGTAGGTATAATAAATTGCAACACCCTTATCGTATGGTAATTTAATTTAATTATTTTTTTGGAATATGGTACTCGTATATAAAATATGTTGTCAAGCCAGACCAGTATTCTCTTTTCTCCCGCGCATGTGTTATATGTTACTCGTACATATAAGTTGTGAAACAGCCAGTGGGAAGTCAGTCAACTTCTGACTTCACATGGCGTGCAGTGTCCAAGTGCACCTAGCCGGAGACTTCTACGAATACCAAGATAAATGCGGGTCATTTGAAACTACATTTCATTATGCTTTCATAATTGGGGGCTGTTATTCATGGGCAACGTCGGGTACAAAAGCTATATTCCATTAAAAAAGTCCGCGACAGTTTAATGTGTCTAATGACTGCGTATGTAAGCTTGCCAAGTGGAAACTGGGCACCTTACTTTTTACTTCTTTTTTTTTCGGAAAAGCCGACAAACCCACTTTTTCTATGTATCGAATTTTTTAGGGTTCCGTACCTCAAAAGGAAAAAAGGAATACAATAACTTTGTTGTCTGTCTGTCTGTCAAGACCCTTTTTCTCAGGAACGCATTTGGGTATCAAGTTGAAATTAATATCAATACTTAGGTCTGCAATCGCTTGGAGCTGTGAAAAAATCGAACTTTTAAGTCAACGCAATCAAAAGATACGACCGTTTATGCCATAGGTATATCTTGACACTCGCAAGGGAATCAAAATCTATAGAATACTTCCCGTTAACCTAGAATCATGAAATTTGGCAAAAAGCAATGTCTTATAGTACAAGCAAAGGGAAAAATTCAAAAACCGTAAATTTGTAGTTACACATTACAAAAAAAAATTTTTTTCTACAAACGTTAAAATCGTGCATAGGTACTAGCGGCATCGGACGGAATATCTTAAAAGCTATTAGTTCAGGCATTTATGCGCCTTACTGTGTATATAACAACAAATAATAAAAACTTTAAAAAAAAATGTTAACCTCCTTCAAAAAAATCACTAAAAAGATGAAAACAATGAAATTTTGAAGTCGGAGCTAAATTCATTACAAAAACTTTTAATTACATATCTACTTTTATTAAATAGGCGCCGACCTCAAAATTTCATGTGATTTTTTTTGTAATTATATTAGCTCCGACCTCAAAATTTCATTATTTTCATCTTTCTAGTGATTTTTTTGAAGGAGGTTAATATTTTTTTTTTAAGTTTTTTTATTTTTTACTTTTTAGTGGTGGATTTGATTTCGCACATTTTAAAAAACTACTGAACCGATTTAAGTAAAATTTATGTGGGATCACCCTGAAGATGTGCCCTATTAAATAAGAAAAGAATCATCATAATCGCTTTACAAATGTTGGTGATATGAAGTAGCATACTTTAAAAAATAAGTTTTTTTGACGTCATTTAAAAACGGATAAACCGATTTTAATAAAAACTATATGGGACCACCTGGGATGTATACCCTTTCAAACAAAAAAATAATTTTCCAAATCGGTTCAGGCGTTTTCGAGTAATCGGGGAACATACATAAAAAATAAAAAAAAAAAGATTCCGACGAATTGAGAATCTCCTCCTTTTTTTTGAAGTCGGTTAAAAATAAAATAACGTCGATAAATATTGTACGGTGGTACGGAATCCTTCGTATGCGAGTCCGACTCGCACTTGGCCTAGTTTTTCTTCACATGTATTTTTAGTGTGTTTTGAATTACGTAATCTGCTTCATGAACTGTTAAGAAGTTCCATAAAATGTAGTTACTTACCTCAGAAGATGTACGTGTCGTACACGTATTTTGAATGCATTTATAGTGATTCAAGTTTGTGTCAACTACATGTTCAACATCCCTATGGTCCTTAATGTATCTAAACATTAACTAACATGTTTTTGAAAATCAGCCGCTTAAGGCTGTCGGAACGCTCTGAATTTGAGCCAAAAATAGGACTTCGGCTGATAGCTGATTGTAAATTTATTCGTCAACATTTTGCAAACATTCTTTCTCTATAAGGAAGATAAAGAACAAATTTAGGTCTCTAATGAACTACTTTTGTAATTTATACACGATTTACTAGAAAAAAATTGGCATTAATTGTGCCAAAAAACACACGTTTTCAATGTCACACTACGACATTATTCGTGCTTATTTCACAAAATTGTTCCATCACAAACCTAAAGTGACTCTTTCTTTTTCCGAAAAGTTTTTTAAATCTTCAAAATATTTCCAAAAATTAGAGTAATCAGTTGACAGCGGCACCCTTGCAATAGCATCTTTTAGCCTCGTAGTTTGCATCAGTCAAAAATTGAAACGTGCGGATGATTTGAGCGAGACAGAGCTAAAGAAGGTCACACCCACAATATTTCTTTTGCCTACCTCGCCTTTTACTGCTGGGTCTCAGCACAAACTGTGTGAAAGTGATCCAATACTGTTAAGGAACGACTGTGTTTAAAAGCTTTATAAATTTGCAAAGTCTTTCAATTCAGTTATCCGTTTTTGTCTGTGAGACAGCAGATCAGTCAGTTCCTTGTTAAATAACAGAACATGAAAACAGAAACAAAAGCTATCTTGCGTTAGTTGATTCAACGAGGCGATAATACGTATTCAAACAATATAGTTTTAAATCCATTAAGCGCTCCACGAAATTGGATGTTCATAAAACGACGTATTCACAATAGCCACTGTACTTAATTTGTTGAACATTTTGCACTTCACAAATCTAGTAAAATTCTGTTAAACGTTTTGCAACAAATTGTTATAGATAGGCTTAGCTCTTTTTTCAGAGATTTCAGAACTAAGCGCTAAAGAATGCCCGTTTCAAAATAGCTTTGCTAAACTTTTAAATTTTCAACTGTTCATCAACTAGCTAATCTTGTGTATCAAGTAGTGATAAACCTTGCAAAGGACCTGTTTTTTGGCTTTGTAGTTCCAACACAATTAAGCGCTGAAGACAACTGATTTGGTTTTCAACCGAGCTAGACGTTTTTGTCGTGAACCTCTCTGAGTTAGAGAAGCTTGGCTCTTGTTTCTGTGCTCGTCGATTTAACGAGGTGACTGTCTATTCCAGGGATTCTCAACTCTAAACCGAGTATTAAATCATTGTTGAAATTAACTTTGTTTATGTTGTTTTATATATATTACCAGTTCATATGATTCGGGTGTCATCGGAGTTGTTCGGAGGAGTTCGAAGTGAACAATTGAATATACATGTAGGGTTTCATTTGCCTTGTGTTCCAAGCTCACACTTTTGTGTTACTGACGGGTCACTGTTTATCGGACGGCGATTATACATTTCGGTCATCTTTAGTTGAACCGTTTTTTCTTTAAATAAATTTGCCCCAAAAACCGGAATAACAAGATACAGTAGGGACTCGATTATCCGAACACTCAAAATTTTCACCCTGTTCGTATTAATGAGGCGTATGTGTATATTTTAAAAGGTGTATAGTATGTATATATTTTAAAAGGTGAAATTAAATAGCTTTTTATAACTGAAAGTGAATGCAAATTTTAATCATTAAGTATTATTTTCACCACTAAGTTTTAATTGGTGTATTCCATGTCTTTTTTTGTCTAACCACCCTCTACTAGCAACAAACTCGCCGATGCCAAGTCTTTCACGGAAAAATTTGGCTTTTCCATTACTATGTCACCTAACACGGGAACAGCTTTTCTTCGCTACTCTAAAAACCACATAAATAAGGCGTTTTCAAGCTGAGGGCTCGTTCGGATTATAGAAGCGTTCGGAAAATTGAGGCCCTACTGTAGGTAAAATTTTATTAAATTAAACGGTTTTATTTTAAATCATGACTTTATCTATACCAAAAAACTAGAAAATAATCTGAGACATTTAACAAACTAACATAAAAACGTGGGGCGTATTTGGAATATTTCTTCGGAAGGTTTGGAAACACGTTTTTCGAGACAAGTCGTTATTATTTAATTATACAGTCGTTATACAGATTTTTATACGTCCCACGTTTTTAATTTTTTATGTCAGTCTGTTAAAAGTCCCAGATTATTTTCTAGTTTTTGATACAGCTGGTGATTTAAAACAAAAACCGTTTTTTACCTATTTTATATTTAAGTCTTTAGTGTATTTAATTAAAAATATTATTTGTACCCGGACGAAGCCGGACCGATCAGTTAGTTACCATATTATTGCAATAGCACAGATGTGTACAATTTCAATTCAATGGTTTAACGAGAAGAGGATGAAAATTTAAAAGTTCGATTTGTACCCGGACGAAGCAGGGCCGGTCTGTTAGTTATCATAATATTGTATTGTTATCAGAACTAAAGGTGTGTACCAAATTTCAGAGCAATCGGTTTACAGGATGGAGGTAAAATTTCAATTACTAGATTTGACCCACACAAGACACCAACAAAGGAAGCTAAATAAAACCGTTTAAAAAAGTTTACGAAACCCTGATGTATCCTAATGACATACTCTAGCATCAGGACGCCATTAAAAGATTGTGGAAACATGCATGCTTTAGACGCGTGATTTAACAGAGTTGATGCATTTTATTTCGATTCCGCATCCTTTCCGGAATCAATACTAAAGCATGGAAATAGCAACGGGATCTCTCTCTGAAATTTCAATTTCAGGCAGGTTTTTGGGTAATACGGCATGACATCTAAACCGTAAAACGTGTTCCTCGAATTTTTATCTGCACAAATGGGGAACGGTACTCAAAATTCATTTTTCAAAATTTTACTATATTTTTCGTTTTAAGGTCTCCCGAGATCCAAAACATATTTTTGGAAAAAGTATGTATGTCTATTTGTCTGTTAATCTGTTTGTCTCGAAAACGAATGAGAATATGAAGAACTCTATTGTTTTTGGGGAAAAACGACGCATGCGCAGATAGCGCGGTTTTTTTTATATAATAATGCTTTACTTTTCAGGACGGTTTATTATTTTTTTTCTTTTGCAAGAAAGTTTTGTAATTTTTTTTCCAAACTGCATCCCTAGTTTTGGAAATATTTTGAAAATACGAACAATTTTCAGCCAATTGGATGACAGGACCATTCCAACTTTAGAAATATAGACATTTGATATTTAATAATAAATAATATAAAATTTATTTTAAAGCGTGCGATGACGCGGGTAACGACTGGTAATAAATATGAAATTTGCTATTCGTTTGCATAGTTGCATAATATGGTTTCACATGTAAAAATTAACCAAAACATGTTTATCAGCTATATAATTTTATTTAACAAATAGCTTAAGATAAATTCCGCCCGATGTCGGTAGTTTTCCCAATATAAGCAACACAGTTTTTGTGTGTGCGAGGTTATTTTTTACATTGCTTCGCTGTTTTGCCGCTTCATTAAGCGAACGTAATGATATGACTCACTCCTTGTACATTTTGGTACAACAGTATATAGGTTTTATGATTACTACGGAAGATTTTGCAGTGTAGATAACGCATATTTAGCCGATTTTTCAATTATTGATTCTTAATTTTATTCCCATGAGTTGAAATTAGATTCGGCAGTAATTGATAATCAATACAAATTAAATTCTTGTCCGTTAAGTCTAAAGGTGCCTTTACACGAGCAATTTTTTGAGCAATAATTGCCCGGCAACAGAATGGAGCAATTAATGGATCAATCTGGAGCAATTTCAATAAAATGCGGCAATTGTTTCGGCAATATTGCTTCTAATTGCTCCATATATTCCTTATTGCCCAAAGTGGCCGACATGAATTGTCGAATATCCACACGGTTTGGAAATTTTAGTCAATTTTCCTTCTATACGTATACGTATCCATGGTTTCACTTTCGTGTGGTGACAGGGATGAGATGCGCTGCTGTCATTTCATTTTCTTTGCTTCTATTGTACAGCTGTGCGTGGATTAATAAAAATGGCGCGGAATAATGAAAAAATAATAAAGTTTTTGAATAAATAATTGTCCATATCATAACACAATAAAGATGGCTTTCGTCTTGCTAGATACGTTCGCACCCAAATTTGTCTATTCCTTTTCTTTTTTTTTCGTTTTAAACTTATTATAATAAAAGCACTACACGCCGCTGCCAGTAAAACCTCGTCCATAGCCAGCGACAGTTCAACTGAATTGCTATACTGTACGAATGATAGCCTTGTATTGCCTAGTTCTTCAAAGTTGCTCCATATCGCGTGATATGGTGTGGCGGTATCTTTGGCAACAATTGCTACATGTTGCCATCGCCGTGAATTGCTGATGTACATAGTTGACCACTATTGCCCGGAATTGAGCAATTATAGTTGCCCGTGTAAGCGCACCTTAAGAAAGACAAGAATGCTTATAGAATCCAGCATCGTACTTTTACGACTTAATGCGAATTGGTTCGAGGTTCGATTTTATCGCTCACACATAACCATTATCGATGTCCCAAGGAGACTTCAGACGTACGAGCGACATAAATCAGTAGTGTGCGGTTTTAGAGCTCTCTTCATATTATCTTAGTTTTCACACCGACCTTAGGGTACAGTCATGACCGAAGAGTCAGCAAGGTGACTTAAGAGGCGATACTTTTAGAAACTTAATTACCGAGCTGGGTAGAGTAGTGGTGACATCACTAGACTCGCATTCGGGAGATCCGGGTTCGAATCCCGGCGGGGGCAGATGTGGCTGGGACTTTTTCCTACTGCCTCTCGCCGAGAAACGGTAATTCCTGTACCGGCCATCTTAATTGAGGTTTTCCATGGTTTCCGTCAATTAATTCCAGATAAATATCGAGATGGTTCCTTATTTGAGGCCATGGCCGATTACCTATCAAACTCCTAGTTCAAAATTTACCTACCTTATCCTAACTTCCTATAATTCCTTCATTCGCCCATTGCTATTACATAAGTTGAAGTTGTAAAAAATGTAGAATATAACGGGAAGTGATAGATGAAAAAATAGTAATGGTGCGAATGGCGTCTGTTATGACATAAAGTCGAGAAACGTATACGTTAAACGCATTATTATTATTATTATATTATTAATATAAGATTATAGTGGAGTTGCGGTAGTCGCAGATTCGGAGCCCTGTCGAGTTGGGCGCTTCCTCTCGCACGATTAACAGTGTTGGATCACTCTCACACAGTTTGTGCTGAGGCCCCGCGGTAAGAGGCGGTAGGCAACAGACATATTGTGGGTGTGACCCTCTTTAGCTCAAATTATCCGCGCGTTTCAATTTTAGACTGGTGCAAACTACGAGGCTAATGCAAGGGTGCCGCTGTCAATTGATTACTCTAATTTTTGGAAATATTTTGAAGATTTAAAAAACTTTTCCGAAAAAGGAAGAGTCACTTTAGGTTTGTGAAATAAGTACGAATAAGGCCGTAGTGTGACATTGAAAACGTGTGTTTTTTGGGCACAATTAATGCCAACTTTTTTCTAGTAAATCGTACATAAATTACAAAAGTAGTCCATTAGAGACTTAGATTTGTCGTTTATCTTCCTTATAGAGAAATAATTCTTGCAGAATGTTGACGATAAGTCTATAATCAGTTGACAGCTGAAGCTCTATTTTTGGCTTAAATTCAGAGCGTTCCGACAACCTTAAACCACCAAGATAAAACAACTATGACAAAAACAACCCAGGGTCATAAGAACCCCGTCAAGAACGACCACGTCAAAAACAAGTTAAACAACCACAGGACATAACCAGTGGCGGATTTACCATTAGACCCGTGAGGCTCAGGCCTGGGGCGGCATATTTTAGGGCTGGCAAAATTTTAAAGACGACAAAATTTCAAAAGTAAACAATGTTTGGACAGTTGAAATTTAAAAATTAATTTAATTAATTTATCATCCGTTGTCCAAATTTACGGTTCTCAGGCTTCATTAGATGTTAAATTTCAATAATCACTTTCTCATAGAGAAAAAAGGGCGCCATTTCGGACGGGGCCTAGGGTGGCATCGAATCTAAATCTGCCACTGGACATAACAACCATAATACGATGAATAATAACACAACACTAAAATATTAAAATACAAATAAATACTAAAATACTAAATAAAAATCAAATAAATAAATAATGAGTAAATAAATAAAACACTAAAACAAATACTAAAATACTAGATGACATTAGTAAATAAAAATAAATATATTTGTTATGACTTATGGTTGTTGTTTTTGAAGGGGTTATTATGACCCGAGGTTGTTTTTGTCGAGGTTGTTTAGTCTGGACACCATCGTCGAGCACTGGCCCAACACAGACCTGGCGCAGGAAAGAAATGCGTTTGTGTTATTTTGGAGATAGCCAACACTGTTGTTATAACTAATAAATATTTATGACTTGGTTTATTAATCTCACAGTAACTGTGTATATGTAGTTTTGATCAGTTCCACACAAAAATACAAACAAATAAAAGACATATGCAACTTCTTCCTTTTATTTTTGCTCAGTGTTCGATTACAGAATACTCTATTATATATATAGTTCAACTACAGGAGATTTAACTACATCTCTCGACGCCCTATAATCGGGCAACTTCGATTATTGGACGCCGGCGTGCAAAAATAAATTCTTGATTATCGTGACCCCACTGTATTATCTTACAATTTGTGTTCATACCGACCGACTGAAGAGTAAGCAAGTCTTGTAAAGAGGCGACGCTTTTAGTACCTTAATAAGATGTTCACGGAGAAGAAACGTAGCGGTTGCTGTCAGATCGCATTTATGGTGGCAGAAATGGAAACTGCGCGACAACCGTTGCTTCGATATATTATTATAGATATTTATTTATGAAGATCCTTGTAAACATGACATAATTTTTAGAATCGTTTTGTATAATGCATATCTAAATATGATTGAGGTTTCATCTAAAAATGTAGACAATATACGTTTTCTTTAGTGTGAGGAACTAAACAAGAAAATATTTTTAAAATAATTTATCAAAATAATTTAAACCACTTAAGGCTGTCGGAACGCTCTAAATTTAAGCCAAAAATAGAGCTTCGGCTGTCAACGGATTGTAGACTTATTCGTCAACATTCTGCAAAAATTATTTTTCTATAAGGAAGATAAAGGACAAATCTAGGTCTCTAATGGACTACTTTTGTTATTAATGTACGATTTACTAGAAAAAAGTTGGCATTAATTGTGCCAAAAAAACACACGTTTTCAATGTCATACTACGACCTTATTCGTACTTATTTCACAAAACTGTTCCATCACAAACCTAAAGTGACTCTTCCTTTTTCGGAAAAGTTTTTTAAATCTTCAAAATATTTCCCAAACTTAGAGTAATCAATTGACAGCGGCACCCTTGCAACAACATTTTTTAGCCTCGTAGTTGACACCAGCCAAAAATTGAAACGGGCGGATGATTTGAGTGAGACAGAGCTAAAGAAGGTCACACCCACAATATGTCTTTTGCCTACCTCGCCCCTTACCGCTGGGTCTCAGCGCAAACAAAATTCAGTGCGTTCCGACAGCCTTAAGAGTAATTAATATTTTGTTTTCTAGTAGTTTGTTTTTTTACCGGAACTTTCAGTATCTTTATAAATTATACAACTACAAGGAACAATAACTTATTAGTGTATTTGCCATATGGCAACATACACTATTGGCGTCGGTCGGATGGCGGGACCTAGGGGTCGGACCAAAATTTCTCGACGTTTCATAGCCTCCTGAACACATTGGCACCATTTTTGAAAATGTTTATATATATATGTATATATATATATATATATATATATATATATATATATATATATATATATATATATATATATATATATATATATATATATATATATATAGGTATATATGTGTACGGGCAATAACTTTCGAAGGATTTAATTTATTTTAATGAAATTTGGCACACTTGTTGGAATCCATCACCGCACGAAGCCTATTTAAAATGGGCCCAATCGGGTTATTTTAAGGGTGGTTTTTAGGGGTTGAAAAAAGTTTTTGGGCCCAAAAATACCTAAAAAATTCTCAGAATCGTTTCAAAATTAAAATTTAACCCTTTAATAGCAATTAAAAAGTGCCCCTAAAATTGTAATAAATTCGCCCCGACAGGACCGGATTTACAAATTTTCTGAAAACACTAGTTTGCAGATAGTGAGTTATTTACTGAAAGGCGTTTTTAATTTTGGTGTGGACGTTCGATCGACAATAATAATGCAATTAAGAAAAAAATGTAATTTTAAGGGGTGTATTAAGGAGTTAATTTTTTTATTTTGCCCAACAATCACCTTAAATTCACATAATATAGCCACAAGGTCTGCATTAGCAAATACACTATATTGTCGTCAGGGTTTTGGCACTGCGACCCGGGTTTTTTTTGGTTTTCAACTCGGTGCAAATCTCTGTTTTCGTTCACTTATCCTAGTTTTGTCGTAGAGTAATAATGTATAGCTTATGATGCTCGATAAATACTAAGCTTTTTAAATAGTGGAAGAATATTTCAAATTGGTTTAGTGTTCTCAAGTTTAGAGGTACTTAACATAAATACAAATTCATTCTTTTTAGTGTATTTGTCATATGGCACATACGCTAGTGGCGTCGGTCGGATGACGAGACCTAGAGATCAGACCAAAATTTCTCGATGTTTCATAGCCTCCCGAACAGTTTGGCACCATTTTTTTAGGACCCAAAATCTCCGAGAGCTCTTGGAATTGATTCAACATTGAAATTTAAACCTTTAGTATCAATTAAAAGAAGCTCCTAAAATTAAAAAAAAATTGGATGGACAGTGTCGGACTTATAAATGTTATGAAAACACTTGCTTGGGAATAGAGAATTATGCTTACAAGAAAGCTGTATATAAGTTTGTGCAGATGATGAATTGATGAGAAAAATTATTTTAGGGGGTGTACTAAGAGGCTAAATTTATTATTTTGTCCAAAAACAAAAATAAATTCACATATTAAAATCACTCTACAAATACACTATATTGTCGGCAGGGTTTGGCACTGCGACCCGAGTTTTTGTATATTTATAAAGTTGGTCTGAGTTGTGTGGGACAATTTATTTAATATGCCTTGAAAATATGCTTGGTGTAATTTAATCATATTATCCTTTAAATTTTCGAAGGAAGAACATAACGAGTTAAATTAGTAAAAAAGAAAGAAAAAATGCTGATTACAGTATTAGTCAGCATTTTGTCTTTCTTTTTTAAAGAATTTGGAGCGTGAAAAAGAAAGTGATTACGAGAATCTTTTACATTTACACGGCAGTCCTTTGAAAGTGATTATCTTTAATGAGATAGCAATTAGAGAAGCTTGGATTACTGCAATTAAAGTTAACAAAAAGAAATCCAAACGATTTGCTACTATGGAAATCGAAGTTTTATATGCTACTACTACTACAATAAAGATCCGATTATCCGAAATACCGACGAAACAAGTAGAATATTTCCCGCCAATTGGGCGACAGGACCATTCCAACTTAAGGGGGTATTTTTATGTGAACGCATAAATTTTACCTCTTTTTATGGAATTTTTTTTTAGACGACAATAACATTAAATCATTTTAATTTTTTTATATGTTTTTGTTTGTATCTTAAACTGTATAAAAAATTTTTTTTTCTCTTATTTTACATTTTTTTTATATATTTTTTTTTTAAATTAAATTAGACACTAAAAAAAAAGCAGGTCACTGGTCATGGTAATAGCGGCTGTTCATGTTGTCTGAAATAAAAAAATCGAATGGATCATTGTTCAGTGGGGATGTTGCTATCGTCCCTACTAAAATTAATCAATTTCATTAAAAAAAAAATGGCGGACTGTAGAAAAAAAGTTTGTGTTTTTTGTTAATTTTTTTGTTAAAAATTGTTTAAAAAAATAAGAAAATATTTTCGAAAATAAGCAATTTTAGTACGGACGATAACCATTAATGAGTAGAAGAACATATATAAATTTCAAAGCAATCGGTTGAATACTTTTTTTTTAGGACCATGACAGTTTTAGAAAAGAATGTTTCCAGATAAATGCGTTTAAAGCTTCAAGAGCCAACAAGTCGCTTATACGGCTCGTCAGCGACTATGAGTTGTAATTTATTTAAAACTAAGAATTTCGGTCTCTATTTTTCACAGCATATTTTCCATAGATTTTACTATTGAAATATGAAAAAAAAATCGATTTTTCGAAGTGGTCACATAAGAATACCCCCTTAAAAAATATTCACATTTGATATAAATAAGATTAATATTTCTGATAAAGCGTGTGGTACATGCTTAGTAAGAAATATTATGAAACTCATGATTACAAAATATGGTTTTATATGTAAAAATTAACCAAAGCATGCTTGTCAGCTACCTAACTAATTTCTTTTTGACAGATCTTTAGAATAAAAGAACATCTGAATTTTTTATTTTAAAAATATTTTTGAAACTATGAAGCTTAGAAAAAAATGTCTACGAAACTTTCTTGGAAAAATAAATAGAATAATAAACCGTTACAAGTATACCATCATTACACAAAAAACATTATAGCATATATCTGTTCCGCGCATGCGTCGATTTTCCTCAAAAACAATAGGGCTCTTCATATTTGCATATTAAATATTCTTCCAAAATTTGGTTTCAATCCGCTTATCCGCTTAACCTGTATCGTGTTTACAGACAAACAGACGCACAGACATTTTCCAAAAATATGTTTTTTGGATTCAGAGAACCTCAAAACGAAACAGATCGTAAAATATTGAAATGTGAATTTCGACCTAAATTACTATCATTTGTGGGTTGAAATTAAGCTAATCGTATGTGCTGTTAAGGGTTACGTTGTCTAATCGCTCCGTGATTCTGCTTGGAGGGGGGATAGCCGAAACTATCGAAGCTTTAAAAGCAGAGAAAGTAGGATGGAAAGTTGGAAAGTTTTTCTTTAGTTTCTAATTATATGAAAGATAAGGTTCGTTACTTCACAATAAGGAGCTATTTCAGAAGTTCACTACTAGACATACTTGAATTTCCATAGGGTATAATAATTACAGTTTTCTTTTTATAACATTACACAAACAGAACGTTTGGATATAACTCCGTGGCCAAAGGATCAATTGAGAACAATACTGAGTTTAAAATTGCATTTATTTATTGACGTTTCGGTACACTTCCTACAATTTTAATTAGTGATATCAACTAATTTTAACTAATATATTCTTTTATTAACACTTAACCATTTTAACAATAATTTCTGTACATTAGTGAAGTCTACACACTATGTTTACAATCTTTATTTTTATTCGATAAAATACTGATATGGTTTGACAACATAAGATGGTACGAAATAAATGCAATTTTAAACTCAGTATTGCTTCTCAATTGATCCTTTGTCACGGAACTTTATCCAAACTTTCTCCAACAGCCATCAAGAATCACAAGCGCTCTAATTAATCATTTAATTAGAGTCAACCTCGTATTACACATAGATTTAACATGTATCATACACAATAAAGTTCAATTCCAGATATATGTTATAATAGAAAACATTATCACGGGTAATTGGAATAATGAAAAAAAAACCCGGGTCGCAGTGCCAAAACCCTGCCGACAATATAGTGTATTTGCTTATACAGGCAGTGTGGCTTTAATTTGCAAGCTTAAGTTGGTTTTTGGGCAAAATAAAAAATTTTACTCCTTAATACACCCCTTAAAATATCATTTTTTTTCTTAATTGCAATATTATTATAAATCGAACCTCTATACCAAATTATATAGAACTTTCAGTACATAATTCACTATTTGTAAACTAGTGTTTGTAAGTCCGGTCCTGTCGGGCCGATTTTATTTAAATTTCAGGGACACCTTTTAATTACTACTAAAGGATTAAATGTCAATTTTGAAACGATTCTGAGAATTTTTTCGGTATTTGGGGCCCAAAAACATTTTTCAACCCCTAAAAACTACCCTTAAAATGCCCCAATTACGCCCATTTTAAATAGGCTTTTTGCGGTGAAGGATTTCAACACGTGGACCAAATTTCATTAAAATCAATTAACTCTTTCGAAAGTTATTGCCCGCACATATATATATATATATATATATATATATATATATATATATATATATATATATATAAGTATATAAATATATATATATATATATATATATATATATATATATATATATATATATATATATATATATATATATATATATATATATACATATATATATAAACATTTTCAAAAATGGTGCCAAAGTGTTTAGGAGGTTATGAAACGTCGAGAAATTTTGGTCCGACCCCTAGGTCCCGCCATCCGACCAACGCCAATAGTGTATGTTGCCTTATGGCAAATACACTAATAAATCAATTTAAACACTCATTGATTGCAACGTTTCGTCTTTTCTTTAATTAAGACTTTTTGAAGCCCTAAAAATTTTTTTTTTATTGAGGTTAGTCACACCATTGTTTCTTTTTAGTAAATTATTTAATCCATAATCTTTAATATTTTTTATTATATGAATGTTAATTTTTGTAAAAAATTTTTAGAGCTTGAAAAAGTCTTAATTAAAGAAAAGACGAAACGTTACAATCAATGAGTGTTTAAGTTGATTTATTTTCATTATTCCAATTACCCGTGATACTGTTTTCTATTACCTTAATGTTTTATAAATTAGTTTTTTTATACACTCAAGACTCTCTAGGCTTGATAATTTAACTTTATTATCCCAACCACCATATTTTTTATAGATTATTATAGACACTCCACAACTCAGATCATTAGCGTCCTAATTAACATAATCACTTAAATCTAAACAGCATCACGAAACATCCATATGGCAGGATTCGAACCCACGACAGTTCTGTCAAGAAGCCAGCACGCTAACCACTGGACCCAACCACCAGAGAGTGATGAGGTATGCACGTAGCAAATACCTTTGGAACTCATGCCCAGATCACAAAATTTACATGGCACCATTTGTGATATGTGTATGATAAATTTGTCGTTCTTGCTTTCTTCGTTGTCAAACTAAAATTTCCCCGGGTGAAGCCAGGTCGCAATGCTAGTTTTGTTGTACATTTCATTGTGGGAGTTGATAATGGTTATGGATAATGCGCAGGTGTGAATGTAATGATGTCCTTGTCAGCTGCTTCAAGTCCCGTTTTAGTATCTATTAAATAATTTATGAAGGTAGCTTTAAACTAGGGGCACGCCTTTTGAAACAAGTTCATGGAGTCCGTAAAGGGCATCTATGCTCAGAACCGGATTTAGTAACATTTTCTGTTTTACGTTTTATTTTAAATACCTCGCTTAACGTTACCTACTCCGTTTAATGCTGTTTCAGAATTACGCGGTTTCTAAAAAAAAAAAAATTAGCCACTATAACGTAAATTATGGATCAATTTATACAAAATGATTCAAATGTTGATGCAATATCTTGCTATCGACAACAGTTTGCTAAACAAAACAAAAAAAGGCAAACGGCATAAGACGACTTCTTCACAAAAAGCTAAATATGTCAAATTAGGAACCTTCCTCATCACAAACATAACTTCGTACTCGAACTTTTATTTAATTTTCATAAATGTTTTATGAACGAAAAACGATATTAGCAATAAATAAATCTATATTTTAAATCTATTTTTTTACAATAATAATAATTAATGTGATAAAAAGTATTTAACAATAAATGTTACAAAATTAAAAAAAAATTAATTAATTTTCTAATTCTCGGTTCTGTTTCACTTACGCCTATTAATTATCTCCGTATTAAGATGACCTCGTTTAGCGCTGTTTCATACAGCGCAGAAACTTATTGGAACGTATCTTCCGCGTTAAGTAGGGTCTTACTGTAATTGCAACAATGCGTGTTTATTGTTCTAAGTTATATTCAAGTCCATGGTCAATTACCTATCTTAATTTCCTATAATTCCTTCAATCGCCCATTGCTATTAGTTATGAAGTTTTAGAAATGTAGAAAATAGTGGTAAAATAGAAAATAGTAATGGTGCAAATGGCGTCTGTTATGACAAAAAAGTCGACAAACGGACGTTAAACGCATTATTATTATTGTTGTTCTAAGCTATAACGACGTGACAATGCTTTTTGCAACCCAGCACGGCTGTTTCACAGATGTTTGGTTAGAGTGAGATACCGATATCTCTTGTGAAAACCTTGAACAAAAATCCTGCAACCAAACCTGTAAACACATACGTAGTTATGTAATAATATTACATGTAGTGCATCCGAACAGTCTCAAGGGTGTAATTGGTTGATTTATGCATGTGCGCTTTGCAATGGGCTTTTGGTGTACTAGTTTGAAGACTCAACTTGTAGAATTTCACATTGAACTGTGATCTATTGCTTTAACCAGTCGATATTTATTGGAAAATGTTTGAAAGCCAATACATTATAGATTTCATTTTCTTGCAAAAAATATGTGTTCGTTAGTTTCGTGGTAGAACATTCGATACAACAAAACTCAATGTTTATATTATTTATGACCAAAAAGCAATTCACAAGAGATGGTGAAAACTACTATTTGAAATAAACATCTCATTTTAATTTTACTGAAAACTAGATTTTCTTCTCTCATCCTTATCATGGATGTTAGTGAATCTTAGCCAAGTAAGGATGGTTGGGTTAGAGTTGGGTAACTCAGATCTGAACCGGTTCAAAGAGCCGACTCCGACAGAAGATCCGCGAGAGCCGACTCACTTTCTTTTGAGCCAACGGATCAACGGATCCGCATAACTCAGTGAAACACTTAACACACAGAAGCACATTTTATACTTACGTATCAGTTCTTGCTTTGATGCATCTGTCAGCTCAAATGACTCATGCATCACATGTTTGGCTATGCATGCTTGATTCTATACAGGTCGTGATATGATTGACTGAACTAGGTAACTCAGTGGCAGACTGCAGTAGTATATTCAGAACTCGGCTCTTTTTTAACCGGTTCAGTCAGCCGGCTCACATACGGGATCCAAATGCAAAGATGCAGATCACTAAAAAGACCCGTTTTTCCCATCTTTAGGTTGGGTTATATCAGAAACTTGTATTTTTATTTAGCGGGACGGCCCAAGTTTTCAATGTTTAATGTGACCTTAAAAAACTTTTTGGTGACTCACAGTTTTAGTAGCTGTATGAGTGCATTTCTTTTTAAGTAACATTTTTTTTTAGCTTGGTAGAGCAAGTTGGATTTATGCGAATTGAAAATGTTATAAAACGCTGCAAAGAAGGAGAATCTAGGGATTAAACCTTGAGGAACCCCGTCGTTGAACGTATACTGTATACTATAGAAACCGGCTGCACAACCTTAGGTTACGGTGAGTGAGAGGTATGGCGGTTGCCTCGTATATAGAAGGTCGCAGGTTTGTATTCGGCGGTCGGCGTATTAGTTCTACCAATCCAACTCCACAAGTGAGAAATGATACTACCTATTAATTTAGGTCAGAATTCACTTTTCAGAATGTTTTTTGTTTGAGGTTTCCGCGTTCAAAAAACATATTTTTGGGAAAATCTGTTTGTGTTTTTCTGTTAGTTTATCTGTGAGCATGATACAGGCCAAACGGATGATTTGATCGAAACCAAATTTTGCTAAGATATTTGACATGCAAATTAGAGCCCTATTGTTTTCGGGGAAAATCGGCGCATGTGTAGAAGAAATAAATGTATTACAACATGTCTTTTTCCGCTACAATAGTATACATGTCATAACTATTTATTATTCTATCAATTTTTGCAAGCATATTTTATAAAAAATTCTGCGCGTGTGCAACTAGTTTTTGTAGTTGGAAATATACAGTCTCTTTTTTACTATAAGACATTTAAAACTATAAGTAGGTATATGAAAAAAAACAGGTGGTGGAATATTATCTTTATGTTTTGTTGTTGTGGTCATGGTGGTAGAAAACTCGGGTCGCAGTGCCAAAACCCTGCCGACAATATAGTATATTTGCTAATACAACTATTGTGGCTTTATTACGTAAACTTCAGTTTGTTTTAAGAAAATATAAAAAAATTAATCTCTTAATACACCCCTTAAAAATAATTTTCTTCTTAGTTGAAATATTGTTATCATTTCAACATAAGCACCAAATTAAGTACAACCTTCACTAAGTAAATACATATACCTACGCAAACTAGTGTTTTTTTATATAATTTGTATGTCCGATTCTGTCAGGCTGATTTATTAAAATTTTAGACCATCTTTTAATTGATACTAAAGGATCAAAATTCAATTTTGAAATGATTCTGATATTTTTTTCACACAAACATTTTTCAGCCCCTAAAATCTACCCTGACGGTAGCCCGATTGGATCCATTTTAAATAGGCTTCGTGCGGTGATGGATTCCAACTTGTGTACCAAATTTCGTTTATATCAATTAAGTCTGTCGAGAGTATAGTGCTAACACACACACACACACAATCAGT
Source organism: Venustoraphidia nigricollis (assembly GCA_034508555.1). Classification (NCBI taxonomy): domain Eukaryota; kingdom Metazoa; phylum Arthropoda; class Insecta; order Raphidioptera; family Raphidiidae; genus Venustoraphidia; species Venustoraphidia nigricollis. Next base: position 2,512,353 of record JAVRKA010000020.1, read on the forward strand.
ATAGTAGGGCCGTTGACTTCAGCGTATTAAGTTATGCCTCGCGAGGCTGCGCCCCGCTCGAAAACTACAGCATTACTAGAGCTGTCGACTCTATCGTATTACAGTTTCGCTTCGTGGGATTCTGCCCCGTTAGGCAAGACATTAAGTTGATAAAAATATTTTTTGTCAGAAACGGCAAAACGGTTTTTTTTTATCAATAAAACCTCTGCATCCTCCCTTGGGAGTCGGTTTCCGCCAAACCCATCTTAGTAGATCTGTACTCAACAAAAGAAACACGTCTGCCAAATTGCAACTCTATAGGTCTAATAATTCCGGAGATATCGTGATGGACCCAGTCAGTGAGTCAGTGGCAAATTGTTCAGGATGAGGCTACGTCCTATGAAGCGTCGAGAAATTTTGATCTGATCTCTTTTTTTTGTTGGCGGAGGAGGAAATCCGTTTTACGGACGCCCAGGATTATACCTTTGGTAGTGTGGGACTCGGGCTGTAGCCCCTTACTCACTAAAACCCCCTTCTTCATGCTCCTTGTATCCCTCCCGCGACACTGACGTTCAGTCATTCCTTCGCGGGAGGGAGAGCTCCGACTCAAGGTCGTATTTGTACACTTGTAGGGTTGCCATACCCTACGTATTGCGCGGTTCGCGTTTTCTCATTATTTTTCGTCTTTTTTCCTCTGCCTTCAACTCCTCCATGATCCTTACGGAAGGTCATTTCCGAAATTCCAGTCCGCTTGAGTGGTCTGATCCCTGGAACTCAAGGTCGTACTTGTACACACGTAGGGTTGCCACACCCTACGTTTTGCGCGGTTCGCGTTTCCTCATTATCTTTCGTCTTTTTTCCTCTGCCTTCAACTCCTCCATGATCCTTACGGCAAGGTAATTTCCGAAATCCCAGTCCGCTTGAGTGGTCTGATCCCTGGGACTCAAGGTCGTACTTGTACACACGTAGGGTTGCCACACCCTACGTTTTGCGCGGTTCGCGTTTCCTCATTATCTTTCGTCTTTTTTCCTCTGCCTTCAACTCCTCCATGATCCTTACGGCAAGGTCATTTCCGAAATCCCAGTCCGCTTGAGTGGTCTGAGCCCTGGGTTCCGCCATCCGACCGACGCCAATAGTTTTTGTGCCATATGGCAAATACACTGCAAAGAAAGGAACTTATGAGTATCATATTTTAACCCAGTTTCTGTATAGCGGCTATACGGATATTTAAAGGTGTACGCCCAGACTATTACAGTATATCAAGGAAAACATTATACACGTGACTGAGCCTCGCAATCCATGCGGCATATAAATAAATGATAGCTACAGTTGCAGTGTTGCCAACTGTTTCTTTAGCTTGCTTGTTTTTAAGGCTCGAGAATTAATGGCGGGAAAAAACAGTAACTGTTGTGTAGTAATTATTACCTGGAAATAACTGGCTACAAAAAGGCCTTTCACCAGAATGATGGTATTAAAAATGGAAAATTGTGTATTTTATATTACACACTACAAAATTAAAACTGATTAAACACAAACACGCACACACATTTTTTTATAAAACCTTAGATAAAGGATCAGAGTACGTATTTTAGTTGGATAGATCTTTTATATACGAGTATAACAAGCTTTTATTGCATTGTACTAAAAAAATTAAATTTTAAATTTAAAAAACCCCCGACACAAAAGAAACATACAAAAAGTTAAAAAATAAACTCTCTGGGCCTGGTCCTTTAAGTTTAATATTTAAATACTTAATTAGTAATATTTTGTAATTCAAGCGTCGTTGCGTTGGGGGACCTAGATAGAATACTTATATTAAAATTGCATATTTTTTTGTAACATTACCAAGCTGCTTTTTATTTGTATTTTAACTTTTATTTTATTTATCTAGCGGTCCCCCGACGCGACGACGCTTGAATATTACTAATTAAGTATTTAAATATTAAAGTTAAAGGACCAGGCCCAGAAATTTTTTAACTTTTTATAGGTTTTTTTGTGTCGGGGTTTTTTTAAATTTTAAATTAAAATTTTATTTTAAACTTTTTAAACTTAGTTACAAACAAAATACCCGTTATGCGTCTAATATCCCTACCCCAGCTAAGAAAAGAGCTGATGACCTTGAAACGGCTGAACCGATTTTGATAAAACATGTCTAAGAACCACCGCTAGAAAACCAGCTTTCATATAAAAAACCGCAGACAGACACTTAGCGGTCAAACTTTTAACACCCCTGTTTTTGCGTCGGGGGTTAAATAGGATAAAATAATTTTTAATAATTTAAGTTCATAATTATAAAACCATGGGTTGTAAACTCTATATGATAGTCACGGCCCACGCTTTTATAATTATGAACTTAAATTATTAAAAATTATTTTTATTCTTTTTACTACACTGCAACAGAAGCTTGTCTTTATAGAAGTTATTTATCTAATATTTTATTATAAGTATACGGTATACGAGCATTGCAGCGTTTTGTCACAGTTCCAATCTCAAGATTCGATTTTACCCTAGCGTGCGAAAAGAAGTTTTACTATAGTAACCAATTGTAAAAGATTTTATACTAGATAATTAAAACTTGTTAGTAAATAATTATATGATAAATTGTATATCTTTACTTCCACCATCGTTGTGGTGGGAGTAAAGGGGCTCAAATTCAACTTATTGAATATTTTAAATTTAATATTTTCGCCAAACGATTAAATAGTTTGTGAATCGTTTAATTTTGATCCATGAGCGCTGCTGTCAATCTGTTGACTGAATAATTGTGCACTTAATGATTGTCTTTCAAAGCGATGCCTAAGTTCAATGGACTATGGCAGCAAACGTGTTAAATAAAGTATTCGTATAGGCCACGAAAACGAGCGTTTATGAAAGCTTACAAAATGTTTTTTCGTGTACAAAATAAGTAAACATTACTACGCTTAGTGATAAAAAATTACGGAACAAAAAATAAGGTTTTACGAAATCAACATTTATTTATCTAAACCACGAAAATCACTAGTTGTCGTTTTAATTCAATATTTTCTTCGCACGAAAATTGTGACATTTTATGTAAAAAATGAATATAGAATGATTTTTTCAATCTAACTGATTCTTGTAACGAAAATACAATATTTCAGGGATGTATAAAATGATTGATAATTCCTTGTTTAAGTCTTTGTTCGAGTCTAAAATTTGTGTGAAGGCTATTAGTTCAAGATTGTATTTTTATGATCGCTATTGGCCTGATTCTGAAAGTAAACGAAAACTGGTTGAAATGTTAGGCTACCTGTCATAAATCGTTGATTGTCAAAAATGTATCTTCAAAAGTAGTGAAATATTTTTCTACGGTGTTGCACCGCTTCTTTAAATAATATCTTTTATAACTATATATTTATCTTTTTCTAAATGAACAAGTGTCCGAAAAATATGGCGGGATTTGAGACATGCGCACATAAAATCTTCAACTATGGAAAGGTCTGTTGTGTTATCATGGCGTTATTTATTTTGGGTTATTATTAAGGTTTCTCATATGTTTCCCCGCTGTTGAATCATTTCCCCTTTAACGATACAGAAAATTTCAAACAGATATACGTCGCTAAGAAAATCTCACTTATGAAAGGACATTCGACGACTGTTATTCTCTTTCTTTTTCTACTAAAGCAGTACATTTTATGGCCTCCCTGTCTTTATTTCTCAGTAATAATTTCTCATGTGAAAATTTCTGTTATAATTTCTGAATCGCAAAAATTTCTCATGGTAAAAATTTCTCAGATCAAAAATTACTCACGGCAAAAATTTTTCACACCAAAAATTTCACACACGCTCACACATTAGGGGGATTATTACACTATATATGTATTTATTTACTGTACTAATTCAAAAAGGAAAGCAAGCGAAAAATAATAAATATCATTATTTAATTAATTAATTAATTTTGAAATAGTACAGTAAATAAATACATATACAGTGTAATAACCCTCCAATCCCCACCGGAGCTTCGCCCCTGAACCCCGAATGAATTTTTGTTACCATGAGAAATTATAAACGTGAGAAATTTTGACGCGAGAAATTATAATAGTGAGAAATTATAACTGTGAGAAATTATAACTGTGAGAAATTACAACTGTGCGAAATTATAACTGTGAGAAATTATAACTGTGAGAAATTATAACTGTGAGAAATTATAACTGTGCGAAATTATAACTGTGAGAAATTATAATTGAGAAATTATAATTGTGCGAAATTATAACTGTGCGAAATTATCACTGTGCGAAATTATAACTGTGAGAAATTATAACTGTGCGAAATTATAACTGTGAGAAATTATAACTGTGCGAAATTATAACTGTGAGAAATTGTAACCGTAAGAAATTTTGACGCGAGAAATTATCGCTAAGAAATTCTGTCGCGAGAAATTATTGCATGAGAAAAAAAGCGACGGTGGCCCGTTTTATGGCTTGTTGCTTTCATTGTCTGTGTTTCTCTCTAGTCTCTATGTACCGTTACTTAATAGATCATTTGTATCTCGATTGTATAACACTACGGGTCATATGAACTCTTTTCGCTATTATAAACTTCTCGACTCATCCTCGCGTTTTATTACTGGGGTCGGAGGTTATCCTATATTTTACTCGAATTACTTGTATGTTCAGAGGCTTTATTTTTCAGTGTGCGAAAACATGTAAATGTACACCAGGTGTGTTCGTTGTATTATATTGAAAACTTTCACATCAATACAGTGAAAATATTTTTTTTTACCTAAGTAGAAATACGAAGTGTAATTTTTTCTGACACGGATGTGTATCATGTGTTTTTGAAATGTTTTTTACCCGACTGCCAAGGAAGGTTATGTTCTTTGCGCGTATTTATGTATGTAATATTCTTTATTACTTTTTTTCTTTTTTGTCCTTGGTAATTAATATAAAAATGATTTGTCGAGAAAAAGGACTTTTTAAGAAGTAAACACTTATTTGTTATTTATAGCGACGTTTCGTCTCTTGCTTGGGACTTTTTCAAGCTTTATAACTATTAAATGTTTTGATCAAGTAGATATAAAAGTTAAAATACACATGTAAATATAAATTTGAGTGAAACTGTTCATTAAAAAGTTTGTAATAATTCCGTTTTTAAAAAATATTTGTACGGTTGATGTTCAAACTATTTTATTTTATATATATATTTTATTTTATATATAATAAAATAAAATAGTTTGAACATCAACCGTAAAAATATTTTTTAAAAACGGAATTATTACAAACTTTTTAATGAAAAATCGTTTAACTAAAATTTATATTTACATGTGTATTTTAACTTTTATATCTACATGATCAAAACATTTAATAGCTATAAAGCTTGAAAAAGTCCCAAGCAAGGGACGAAACGTCGCTATAAATAACAAATAAGTGTTTACTTAAGAAGTCATTTTTCCCGACAAATCATTTTTTTTATTCTTTATTACCTTGTATCATCCAAACGGCTGAACGGATTTCTAAAATCAAGGTCTTATTGGAGATGAAACCCAAGTATCCTAGGATAGGCGACGTCAATAAAAAATCAAAATGTCGGATTTTAGGTGTTATAATGGCTCGAAATTTTTATTTTCTCCAAATGAATCGAATAGGGCAGTGGTTCCCAACCTTTTTCAGCTGCAGGCGACCCACATTTCCTTATCAGAATACCTCCACGGTTCATCGGTCCATAGTGGAGTAGAAAACCTTATTTCTATCGCATTTTTATCTTCTCTGATGGTTTATTCTATGGTTTCTGATAGTTTTAGGATCGAGTTGGGAGTCGCTGCAATAGGATATCAAAATGAAGAATATTAAAATGTAATTACAAAAATATATGCAGTTTATATGTTTAAATGTAATTTATGATATTTTTACTTCGAAAGTGTCAAGACAAACTATTGGGCATATACAAAAGAAAATAATTTTATAAAAAATTAAATTAACAATTTAAAAAAAACCCGACACAAAAAACTTATAAAAAGTTAAAAAATAAAATTTCTGGGCCTGGTTCTTTAACTTTATTTAAATACATAATTAGTCATATTTTGTGATTCAAGCGTCGTCGCGTCGGGGGACCTAAATAGAGTGCTTATATTAAAATTGCATATTTTTATATCATTATCAAGCTTCTTTTTATTTGTACTTATTCTGTTTTTTTATTTTATTTATTTAGCTGTCCCCCGACGCGGCGACGCTTGAATCACAAAATATTAGTAATAATGTATTTTAAAGGACGAGGCCCAGAAAATTTATTTTTTAACTTTTAATAGGTGTTTTGTGTCGGGGGTTTTTTAAATTATTAATTTAATTTTTATTTTAATCTTTTTAAATTTAGTTACAAACAAAATACCCGTTATGCGTCTAAGATCCCTACTGCAGCTAAGAAAAGAGCTGATGACCTTGAAACGCCTGAACCGATTTTGAACTAGCGGCCCGCTAGTTAATAATAAATAGAAAGCAACACCACGCAAATTCGTCAGTCATTCTATAAGAAAGACTACTATAGCATCATACGTCTTAATCCGGGCGTAGCCGAACCGGTCCACTAGTATTGTATGCTTTGTAGTTCTTTCTCACAAAGTAAATAAAACTTTAAAGTAAAATGTCGCCATTTTTGTTATACATCCAGTATAATACACATTACAAAGTGTTGAATAGCTTCGTCGGGCGAGTATTTTCACACTAAAGGACACAAACAGTAATAGGACATGCGACCCACTGCAAACAAAACCTTTTCACAGTTCGTATACTCTGTTCTGTATTAGGAACGCGCTTTGCCTCCTATAGAGAGATATGTACAATCGTAATAACTGAAGAGGACTATTCTTCGTTTGACCAGACGGAGATGACCTATTCGAGGCATACTGGATTTAAATCCCGATAGGAACAGATGCGATCTTCCGTAAGGAATATCACTTCTTTTATCGATTTTTCTCAATTGTTTTAACTTGTCATTGGAAACAGTGACGGATCCAGGAAGGCTATGGGGGCTTAAGCCCCCCCTCCCAAAGCCACTGTAAAAAAAATCATTTCTAGAAATCCTAGGATAAATTTTTCCCCAAACAAGACAAGAATACTTTATCCCCGAAAGGAGTTTTCCAGTCTCAAAGGCACATTTTTCAATGAGTAGTTGCAATGAATCAACTCAACTGAACTTTCGAGGTTTTAACTCTCGAGCCCCCCCCCACAGACCTGGATTCTAGATCCGCCACTGATTGGAAATAACACATTCCTTTTTGGAAGTGAAACTTCTTTAGGTGCAGTGGACTGGAGCGATTCTCATCGGCAGTGGAAAAAAGCCAATAGGAAAAAAATCGAGATTCTAGTATAAAGGAATTAAGTAGTTATCGGTCTAATAGATGGCAGTAAACAATAAATGAAAATGCGTTTCCTCTGGGTATATGACGTCATGTAAACTTGCTTGTGTATCAATGTCTTCAATTTGAAATATACAGTCGACTCTCGATAATTTGACACGTTAATTTGAATCTCTCGATAATTTGAAATTTTTTCCAGGTCCATTAAAAAATTCTCGATAAATTGAATAAAATCAATATTAATTGATCCTCTCGGTAATTTGAAGTTAAAGGAATAGTCTCTTGCCCGCCAACATGCGATAATTTTAAGTTTGGGCTTCCCTACTTCACAACAATTATATAGCTCGTTCTGAAGCTTTACAGAATTAACATATTCTTACACTCATTTAGAAATTGTATCTATCTAAATTCTAGTTTTCCAAAATTCACAATAAAGATCTTCTATAGTGTCCATTACTTTTAACCCAAAAGAGGTACAGAAACTTGCTTGTGTTCAATTTGAAAAATATATGAAAGCTTTTTTGTTATTTGAAAACAAAGCGCAGGTAATTTTTGTAAAAAAATTTAAAACTCAAAATATTAAAATATTAAATTTAATTACTGTCAGAATGTTTTAATATTTTCAGATTCAAAACTAAAAGCAGATGAATTGATGAATTGAGTTAATTTTTCAGTTAAAAAAATTTGAACTACTATAATCAGTATGGTTTTAGGTCGTGTAGCAGGTACAGCTGGTACAGGTTGTCCGTTGTCCGTGGTTGTTGTCGTACACGTTACCTGACCCTTGCGCATTTACGTGAAATTAACACTTCCGGTATAAATCACTGTCAAGTTTTTATTACATAAACACCAAACCCACACACGCACGACCACACACGGAACGGTAAGCGACGCGAACGAATCTATGTATGCAAACTAACCTGACTTTTTGTCCAGTGACGGGTTCCTCAGCGCAAAAACTGCTTAAAATTCCAGCCAATTGGACGACGGGACTACACTAATTTCAAAAGTTGGCGGACCCGTGCGAATATTTCGCACCGTTAGTGGTCAGTTACGTATAATATTGTAACAAAACTGTGTTTTGGTGGTTTAAAACTGATTCAACAAACGAAATAAATACAAAACAAATAAACTAAAAAATACCTCTCTATTAACAATGACAAAAAGAAACTAACAATGAAAAATAAACGGATTCTAGTAAATAATATAATTCAACAATACACTTTTTATACAATACACACTTTATGTACTGACTGATTATTTACGTCTTCTGTACCGCCTTACCAATTGCCGGACTGTTGCGATAACTGACTACCCAGTGAACACAATGACGTCAAACTGCCGTCAGAATGACATGACGCTAGATCATAGCTTATATAAGATTAAGATCACAAGTGTGTCATAAAATAGTAATTATTTCCCACTTTTTTATGTCAGCCTCTGATGTAATAATATGACAAAAATGTGACGTCTATTTAACATCATCCAGTGAACACAATGACGTCAAACCGCCGTCAGAATGACATCACGCTAGGTCATAGCTTACATAAGATTAAGATCACAGGTGTGTCATAAAATAGTAATTATTTCCCACTTTTTTATGTCAGCCTCTGATGTAACAATATGACATAAATGTGACACAAATATGATGTCTATTTAACATCATCCTGACTTTAATGATATCTGTTTTACATAACAATGATGTAGTAATAACGTCAAGTTGTATAAATATGACGTATGTTTAACATCATCGATGATGTTAAACAGACGTCATATTTATCGTATATACGTTTTCAACCTTAGTGGCCCAAAGGTGCCCTGAAAGTTTCAAAACGCTGCGATTTTTTTTCTTAGTGCTCGGAAGGTTTAAATTTATCGTTTTTGTCAAAAATCAACGTTATGTGCACTTTTTTTATTTTTGATTCATTTTCTCAAATTCAAAATGTTTTCTTTAGCTATAGTCCTTATATTTCCCTAATCAAAAACTTTGATTGTTGTAACAAGTTGGAAAAAAATTGAGGAAATACGGACTATTGCTAAAAACATTCTGAACTTGAGAAAATGAATAAAAAATAAAAAATTGCACGTTACGTTGATTTTTGGCAAAAACGAAAAATTTAAACCTTCCGAGCACAAAGAAAAAAAAATCTCAACGCTTTGATACTTTCAGGGCACTTCTGGGACACTTTGAGATTGAAAACGTATAGAGGATATCCTTCATTTATCCATTATATGGAAAGTTATACCAAGTTATCCAAATATCCTTAAATACGCTATTTTTTACCTTTTTTTCACCCGACATTTTCACTTTGAAACATTTTTTTTTCGGAAACCACTAATCACTTTTTGAAGGGAATGTTTTGCAGTTTCCAAACCTTACTTTAATTTTCTGTAAGGTCATTATCAAAGACAAAAAAGACTTTTTTGCTTTGATCAACGATAACTCTGCGCCAAATCATCGTACGGAGCTTTAAAGTAGGTCAAAGTTAATTGAATTTTATAAAAGAGTTTCATAGTGGCATGACCAATAAAAATTTACCAAAGTACATAGACCGTGTTAAAGACGATCCAAATTCGAAAACGAAACACTTTAAGATTCGATTCATTATCCAAAAAATTCAAAAGTTGTAAAAACATATATTATAATTATGTTACAAATTTAACTAAGCTACACATTAAACATCACAATTATTTAGGCTTTTTAGATTTTAAGAAAACAGATATATCTTTTATATGCTTAATAAGAATATCACATTTCAATTCATAGTTCGTCTGTAGCCTTAGCAAAATAACACTTATGTCTTTCTTAATGTTACATTTATAATTCAAAACATTTTGATATTTTGAAAAACAGTACTGTACATTATGCACCAAACTCATAAATATTTTTATAATATTTGGACAGAACAATTATTAACATTTAAAATTGTTATGTTGCAAATAAATCTATATTAACAGGTACTTAAACAATAGGATATATTTTAATTTGTACTCATTCAATAGCCTGTAATATTAATATTTATGAAAATAAAATTAAAAAAAAAATTTTCTTACCGCTAATTTGGCAGGATTCAAATTAAAACATTAAATGTAACAAAATGAAAAACTATTGTATGTTATTATTTACGGTCATTGCTTCAGCATTATTTTTTTTTTTTTTTTGTAACTAGCCCGGTTGGTTTCACGTTGATTTCCTAGACGAAACCAATTGATCCCGGTTTTTCCAAATTCAGCGCTGGTCCAACTGGGAAATTTTTTTAATATAATATCTGGAATTATATTATTGCGGTCATTTTACTATTATAAATATAAATTAATCTCATAAATGATAAACATTACATACCTTCAACATTTCCAATTAACCAGCTGGCTTTTCCTTTCTTGAATCGGGTTCTTCGTTAGAACTTTCTGAATCATTTCTATATCTCCTTTTTCCACGTGTAAAAAGCACACCAGCGCTCTGATAATTTTGTCGACATCCACTACCTATAAATGAATCTTTTTCCATTGCCACTAAAATTTGAAATAAATAATAAATTACAGATAGCTACCATTGGTGCAAGTAGAAAAATTTGATTAATTATAATTAGGGGTAATTATATTTAATAAGTTTAATTTAATTACAATGTTACGTACAAAAATAAAAGGTTAAGGTTTATTCAATGAATTAAATCGATAAATCTGCAATAATATTTCTAAAATAAAAATACTTACTAAAAATGCACAACAGTTCTAAAAAAAGAAAATATTTCTGAATGAATTAAACTTTTGCAACAAATTATATATATATTTTTTTTTTAATCCGAAACACAGAACATGCGTACTTTCGTAATCAGAGTAACTCGACTTAGCGTGGGTTGCACGTAGTGAAATCACTACAGCGCACGGCGCACGCGCATATCGCGCCTAACGGTGATTCCCAACGTGTGCGTCCCGAATATCAGCGCCTCAGGGCGCTGCGGCTGTTTTTTGGAGCGCCGTGAAAATTTTGATTATTTATTAAATAAAATTGTAGATAACATATTGGAGGTATATAGATATATCAATGAGTTTCTGAATTAGAAATGAAAAAAATTCATATTTTAAGGGCGCTGGAAACCGAAACAGTTTGGGAACCCCTGTACCATAAGATTAATATTAATATGAAAATAATTTAAAAAAATAAAATTTTCTATTGATATCATAATAATGATCATAATAATAAGTTAGTATAAATAATTTAATGAGTATAATTCTAAAAAATAAAAAAATAATTATACTTACCTTCAAATCACGCGGTTAAATAAAAACAGAATTGAATATTTATTGTATCAACAATAATTGTGTTTCGAAATTCATATCAATCACGGCGGACTTTATTAGATCAAAGTGCTTATATTTTTCGACTATAACATGTAATACGTCTTTCGTCATACCTTTATTACAATATAATAATTAAAATATATGAACTGTTTATGAGTTTTTTCTAAATTTATATATAAAATCAATGCGTCATTATATTTTTTATGAACTAATTTTGGTACTATTTGCACTACAAATATGTATATTAAGGTAGATTTACCATAGAACCATGACCTATCTGTTAGATAATTAATACTTAAAAAATAAGCATGAGTCTTATATACGATTTAATTGTTATGTCAGCTATACGCAAAACTGATATTTATACTTACATGTTGATTATACGTATATTAAATTTATGTAAAAATATGACTTATAATTTATATAATATTATGACAAATTTGTTACGGCAGTTTTACATAAAAAAAAGACTTTCAACGTATATAATCATATGATCAATTTTTTATGTCAGTTCTACGTAAAATGTGACTTATAAATTATGTAATATTATGACAAATTTATTATGGCAGTTTTACATAAAAAAAGGATTTACACTGGATGTTATAGTATGATAGACTTGGTATGTCAGCTGTTCGTAAAATAATGACTAATGTGTGATATCACAATTTGATATAAATATTACATACGACGTATGTAACGTGTAAGTCATGTAATCATGTCATATAGCAGTCAAATTTTATGTCAATATGAGGTCACGATGATATCAATTCACTGACGTCATGTGTAGATCATGAAAAGAGTCATTTTTATGTCGAATTGACGTAAAATTGTATTACACACATATGATCTGCCTGTGACGTCAATTATAGGTCATGTGTTCACTGGGTATCGACTACACTGTCGCAACTGACCTTGACTCACTCACTGTCTCTGACTGAATGCCCGTCGCGTTCCATATACACTGTATTTATAGGCGTGTACATCCCGTTCTCGATCATTTCAGCAACTTCTGTCAGTTTGTTCGAGAAGCCTATGTCATTTCCAACGGCGTAACAATTGGAGGCGCGTTACAATATAATAGGTGGAAATTCTATTCAGATACTACAGCGTCACTAGATCATTAATATTACCGTCAACTGTTGAACAAATTACCACCAGATGTTTATTCCAGTCAGAGTCTTCAGCGCCACTACTGCATGTCATATTACAGACAACTGTTAAAATAAACAAATTACCACCGCAGATGGCTTAATTTTAAACTGTATTTTTTTTAAGAATACATTAATTTTAAGATACTAACTTATTTTTTATCATTTGAGAAATAAATTATCTCTAAAATGGCACATCAAACATTAATTTTGACACAGTATTAAGGGAGATATTTCCTACCGACAAAAAACACCTTTGAGAAATAATATATACTCACCGATACTAGCATTTGACGTCTATATATAATATTTGAAACACATTCTGTTTTTTTTTAACTGCCAAAAAAGTTCCCTATTGCGTCTGTTTATGTGTCCATTCGAAATACGAAAACTACTGAATGGGTTTGAATGCGGTTTTGCCATTCGATAGCTTATTTTTTGGGGAAAGTTCAGGTTTGTAGGCCCGTATTCGCCCGAATGCATATCAGATTGATTCTAAAATGGTGATCGAGCGAGCGAGTGAATGGAGAAGGATTAAATGAACGCGCAGAGGTACCGATTTCACAATTTCGATCAAAATTCTGTAACTTTCGAAGTTAACCGATAACAATAGTCAAAATTTCTCGAAAACCATTGGGCCGATTTCGTCTAAACTTCGCACGCTTCTTTTACAAACTAAATACTCGGTTCTGAACGAAGGATTTTCTTTTTTTCCATTTCAACTAACTTTTTAAATAAACAATAAGAGCAACTTTTGGCAAAATGATATTAGAGCTTTTTTATTGCACCTTTGCCAAGAATTCAAAAATGAATATTTTGTTAATTCCTTCGTTCAAATCCAAGATAAACTTATGTACTAAAGAAATCTTTTTGGTTTTTTAATTTCAAATGAAGCAATCATGAAGTTATCCTGACTACCGCATGGAATTTTTTTTGAGGTGACTCGGTTCTAACCACTACCATTGGCTTATTTTTCAATATTTTTTGATGAAAATTTGACAGAGTATTCTTAGAATGGGGCTTAATAATGTGACACATTTTTAAAATATTAATAAGTAAGGAATTCCGAAAAAAAAAATCACAAAAATATCTATTTTTTTTTTGTATCTCAGACTCTTTCCCCCCCTTAAAGGGACTCTTGAAATAACAACATTTATTCTACACGTGCGAAGTCACTTCATGATACTACGACAGTAAGTCAGATCTCCAAGTATGGTTTGACTTTTAACTAAGAAGAAACAAACAGATGTTCAAGTTAACTCAGCGTTTTCTTCCCCAACAGTCCTCTTGGCGTAAGCTTATCGAAAGCTACTGTTTTGCAAAGGCCAGAGTTGCGACTCTTTGGTTTAGCATAAAATATTACGGACGTCACTGGAAACTGTGGGGAAATGACTTGTTCAAGGCATAAAGTTTACGGCTGTGAAGGACTGGGGACATCAAACAGATGTATGTTGGTTGGTCGATGGCGCTAAAATGACAGTGAAAAAAATGTAATACATAAACAAATTAAACACATTTTACAAAATTAGTCTCCTGTGAATTTCTCTCAATCGTTCTCTTTTATCCGAGTAGCATAATTTAAATTGTGTTCACCACAAAAAAAAGAGAGAAGGTTGACTTTTTACAAGCTTTTATTTAACTTCATTAAGCCGCTCTTTTATTTTCATATCCTTACCATCCTACCAACAAAACAAAAGTAATATTCTGCAAATAATACTATCTGTTTTTTTACACATCTTCTATATTAATAATTTCATCCAGGCATAAAAAATATACAGTCAAAGCCCTCTAAGTGCACGCTCTCTAAATGCACACGCTCTCTTACTGCACACGAACTCGCCCTCTAAGTGCACGTTCCCTAGCCCCCACTTCGAATAGTCTGCGACCAATCACGTGCGACCGTAAGCGCGCTTATGTCAACACATGTCATATGATTGTAAACACAGTTTGAGTTTGAACTCATTTTTAAATTCTGCGCAATGTTTCGCGCAGAGAGAGAGAGAGCATCTGATTGAATAAAGATAGCTATAGGAGTTAGAAGAGTGGGGATGAAAAAGATCGTAGGGGAAGTGTGCACTTAAAGGATGGGCCCGGTTCCGAGCTGTGCACTTAGAGGGCTTTGACTGTAACAGCTAAATTTCCAGCCCATAGAAACTGTATTTTAAAAATTAGAATGTGTTAATTATTGACACCTCTGTACTTCCCCCTTTCTACTCCTTAGAAGACGATTTTAGGATCTCTATTCATGAAAAGAAACATGTCTGCCAAATTTCAAGTCTGTGGGTCTAATAACTCCGGAGATATCGTAATAACCTGTCAGTGACCTTCATCCCCTATTTCACCCCCTTTAAGTTTTTATGTTGAGACAAAAGTTAGCCTATATTATTCTTAGGATGTCATCGACCTCGTTCTCAATTTTTATTGAAATCTGTTCAGCGGTTTCAAAGTACAAAGTTTCATCAAAATCGATCAAGTCGTTGTCGATTGATGCCAGTATGAAATTCTAGAAATATAATTGCAGAGAGGGATTTTTTCAGTGAAAGCTCTTTGAAATTTTCTGTAACTTTAAAGGGAAAATGACTCAACGGCGGGGAAACATAAGAGAAACCTTGGTAATGCAAAATAAAAAACCCGGGTCGCAGTGCCAAAAGCCTGCCGACAATATAGTGTATTTGCTTATACAGGCAGTGTGGCTTTATTATGCAAACTTAAGTTGGTTTTTGGGCAAAATAAAAAATTTGGCTCCTTAATACACCCCTTAAAATAACATTTTTTTTTAATTGCAATATTATTATTAATCGAACCTCTATACCAAATTATATACACCTTTCAGTAAATAATTCACTATCTGCAAACTAATGTTTTCATAAAATTTGTAAATCCGGTCCTGTCGGGCCGATTTTAATAAAATTTTAGGGACACTTTTTAATTACTACCAAAGGGTTAAATTTCAAATTTTAAGCGATTCGGAGAATTTTTTCGGTATTTTGGGGCCCGAAAACGTTTTTCAATCCCCAAAAACTACCCTTAAAATAGCCCGATTAGGCCCATTTTAAATAGGCTTCTTGCGGTGATGGAGTTCAACACGTGGGCCAAATTTAGTTGAAATCAATTCACTCTTTCGAAAGTTATTGCCCGTACACACACACACACACACATATATATATATATATATATATATATATATATATATATATATATATATATATATATATATATATATATATATATATATATATACATATATAAACATTTATAAATATAAACATTTTTAAAAATGGTGCCAAAGTGTTTAGGAGCTTATGACACGTCGAGAAAATTTGGTCCGACCCCTAGGTCCCGCCATCCGACTGATGCCAATAGTGTATGTTGCCATATGGCAAATACACTAATAACGCATCAACGAAACGAATTCATAACTCTAAAGAAGTTTAACTTCCCCCATGAGCCTATGTGGGAAAGGCTTTTTTTTACTTGCATGTTTCTTATAGTAAAGAAGAGGTCAGATTTTTAAAACGTGAAGAAATATGATTTTCCACGTGGCGTCTGTTTGTGGGTTTTTGAAATATCTGCAGAAATGCTCCGATGAAAACGATTTTTTTTAGAAAATGTTTATTTTTAAAAAAGCTAGAGTTCAGATTTGAATAGGTCGATGTCAATCGGAACTGGTTTTAAAAATGTCTATAACAATATTATCTAAGTAGATATCGTATAAGGGTCGTTTATAAATGACGCAACGCTTTTGAAGGGAGAAAGTCTGCATGGCGTTACGCTAATTATTTTTATAATGTCACACAATTTCCTTTCTTAAAAACGGTAATTATAAACAAATAAATTATACAAAAATAATTTTATTTTATTTAAATATATCCACTAAAGCTAATTAATAATAATAATAATAATGCGTTTAACGTCCGTTTCTCGACTTTATGTCATAACAGACGCCATTCGTACCATTACTATTTTCCATTTACCACACTTCCCGTTATTTTCTACGTTTCTAAAACTTCAACTTAACTAATAGCAATGGGCGAATGAAGGAATTATAGGAAGTTAGGATAAGGTAGATAATTTTTGCACTAGGAGTTTGATAGGTAATCGACCATGGCTTCAAATAAGGAACCATCTCGATATTTATCTGGAATTAATTGAGGGAAATCATGGAAAACCTCAATCAAGATGGCCGGTACAGGAATTACCGTTTCTCGGCGAGAGGCAGTAGGAAAAAGTCCTAGCCACATCTGCCCCCGCCGGGATTCGAACCCGTACCTCCCGAATGCGAGTCTAGTGCTGTCACCACTACTCTACCCAGCTCGGTTCACTAAAGCTAATTATTAGACACTAAACCCTAAAAAACCTAAAGATTTTTAAATATAAGCACACATATATATATATATATATATATATATATATATACATGTGTGTGCTTATATTTAAAAATCTTTAGGTTTTTTAGGGTTTAGTGTCTAATAATTAGCTTTAGTGAACCGAGCTAATTATATATATATATATATATATATATATATATATATATATATATATATATATATATATATATTTTTTTAGAGGAAGTGGAAAACTTTCATAGGCACCCATTAGGGTAGTGTTGGATTTCCTCATACTGTGGACCTACCAACTAAAAACCATTCCCCCCCTCTTCTCCAATCAGGCTGGGACCACTAGTTAGTATTACTTCAGCCTGACAGGTGTCTTATCGCTCATGTCCGTTCCGTTTGTCTCTGTTCTTCCATTTTAGCTCTCAGGATGTCAGTGATTAGACGGTTTATCTTATCCCATGTCTCCTTGTTCTTCAGCATTTTTCCCACGATGTTTTCACTCGCTAAAGGGCCAATCTCTTGACAGAGCTGCTCTCTCTGTAACCTCCATCGGGAGATATATATATATATATATATATATATATATATATATATACACGGGCCTCTAAGGCCCCCACGTCAGTGTTTACGTGAATTTAAATCCACCTCAGTAGTCAAAGGTTAACCTTAAACAATAAAAGTTTCTTAGTTTGACCAGTCCTGTATTGTGTTGGAAACGGTACGTATAAGTAATAGATTAAATCTTATCTTTTATTATTAAATTTACTGGAATAATTAATTTACTAATTTGTGCAAATATGACATTTTCATAGCGTGAAATAAGAAAATTTTATCCATCTAATGGAAGTTAATGCTCGGTTTCTGACACGACTTTCAATGTAAATCTAGGGGTTGAGAATAATCAAGCGTGTGTCGATCTCGTTATTTCCATAGCTTATTTATTATATTGCAGTTCTAATCCGAGAATTGGGTATTGTCACTGATTATTGAAACTGATTCAGGAGGAAATATTTTCGTTTATAAAAATATCAATAAATAAGAGTTAACAAAATAAAATTACTTGCAATACTGTTCAATATTTTTATTTATATAAAGACGTTTCAACCAACAGTTTTGGTCCTTTTCAATTTTCAAATATTAAATTAAATTAAAAATTTTTAATTTAATTTTTTATCCACTGTCGCCGTCGGGACTCAGACCCGAATCTTTCCACTAGAAATGGAAATTTTATCTTATTCATTCATAACTCTCACTACTGAGATACATATCTAGCGTTACCTAGCTAAAAATCAGCTCTCGTATGTAGTGAATTTAATGTTACAATTTGCTTTATTGAGGCATCGCACCGTAGAGTAATTGATAACTCATTCCTCCGCGAAAGTCGAAAGATTCGGGTTTGAGTCCCGACGGTGACAGTGGATAAATTATTTTTCTAATTTAGCATTGTAACTAGAGATGGGAAAAACGGGTCTTTTTAGTGTTCTGCATCTTTGCATCTGGATCCCGTATGTGAGCCGGCTCACTGAACCGGTTCAAAAAGAGCCAAGTTCTGAATATGTTACTTCAGGCTGCCACTGAGTTACCTAGTTCAGTCAATCATATCACGACCTGTATAGAATCAAGAATGCATATCCAAACATATGATGCATAGCCAAACATATGATGCATGAGTCATTTGAGATGACAGGTGCATCAAACTAAGAACTGATACGTAAGTGTAAAATGTGCTTCTGTGTGTTAAGTGTTTCACTGAGCTATGCGGATCCGTTGATCCATCGGCTCAAAAGAAAGTGAGTCGGCTCTCACGAATCTTCTGTCGGAGTCGGCTCTTTGAACCGGTTCAGATCTGAATTATCCAACTCTAATTGTAACAGTGAATGTTTATAACTACTATTATATTGTTGATTTCAAGTACAGATAAACCTGAGCTATTTTTTATTTTCAAAATGAATGAAAACTGAAATTTTTTCCTTGAAAAGCAACGTTCTATTGCTGGAGTTTCTATATCGTGTGTGTAGGAATGACGGCATTCTTCATCTTGATTTCTGGCAAGTAATGATGACTATCGTGTAAGAGTTTTTTTTTTCATGCGAGATATATTGCCGACTGTCTGCTCGTCTGATCTCCCTTATTAATGGTTCATATTAGCGAAGACGGAAACTCCGATAAGCTTAGATCAGCACATCTTGTAAACTTGCTTGTTTGTTGCACAAATTGATTAAAAGAAGAACGTCAACACAAAATGTATGGTCTTCTGTGTATTTGTAACTAGCGGCCCAGTCCGACTTCGCCTAGGTGTAAAACTACACTAATATTATAAAGAGGAAAGATTTGTATTTTTGTGTGTGTGTATGTTTGTAATGAATAAACTCAAAAACTACTGTGCCGATTTAAAAAATTCTTTCGCCATTAGAAAGCTACATTCACCCTGAGTAACATAGGCTATATTTATTACTAGAAAATATTAGAGATCCTTACTAAAACTTTAGTAACGTAACCCAAGGTGTAAAAAAAATACCATAAAACATCTTTCGTCGCATGCGCTGCGAAAACTATTGATGATAGAACAAAAGTATGTTCTACAATATTAAAGAACATATCAATAACTACAAAAAACTTCGCGATACTATATGTCCAACTATTACCGTTATGTCACAATAACCACTTTTTACATTTTAATAATCTATATAGATAAAAGACGATATATATGTAATCTATGGACTCCAAACGGGTAGACCATTTTTGATGAAATTTTCAGACAATCTTTAGATTAGCCCAGCGGGTGATCTTCTGAAGTTTGGTAGCGGTCGGATCAACAGAAGTTTTTAAATTTCTTTTTGGGAAATAAGATTTTTCTTCGATTTTTGAACATTCACAAATAAAAGCGATTGAATTCGCGCAAATTCAATACACGTTGAGAATTGAATGATAATGATTCCCATCTTTATATCCTATATATTACATTTACACCCGGGCGAAACCGAACTGGACCGCTAGTGTAATATATATATAGGATATAAAAGATGAGAATCATTATCATAAAATTCTCAACGTGTATTGAATTTGCATGAATTTAATCGCTTTTAATTGTGAATATTCAAAAAATGAAGAAAAATCAAATTTGCCAAAAAAAAATATCTGTAGTTTCGATCGCTACCAAACTTCACAGGATCACCCGCTAGGCTAATCTAAAAATTGCCTAGAAATTTCATCAAAATCGGTCCAGCCGTTTTGGAGTCCACAGATAACATACATACATCGCATTTTATATACATAGATAATGTGTACTAGACTGACGTCGAAATTCGACGGGGAGAGGATATTTGGAAAAAGTATCTTAGGAATAATTCTAATTGTTTATATGATTATTATAAAGAAACAATTCCTATCGCTTCTTTTTAACATGCTTCGTTTGCTTGCATTCGGTTGCGTCGAGCGGTTAGATGAAACGGGACTCAGACATGCATGTTTGGTTGCTCACTATGGATTTTTTCGAACCCGATTCATAACACAAGCATGTTAAAATAAATGTTCAGAATTGTTATATTATAATAATATAAACTCAATTATAATAAACTGAAAAATGGTGTAGACTAAAAGCTTCGATGAAAAAAAAATGTAAATCGTCGATATATGGACTTTGGCGCGTGATCATCGACATGGGTAGATTCAAGTTTGGAAAAACTATAAATGGATATCACCGGCTTCCATTACCCCGCGTTCCCCTATTCAGTAGAATGTTTACAGTGTAACCTCTTCCTTTATATCGTTTCCGACAACAAATTGTAACCGTCCGTCTCAAATAAAATCGACAACGTAATACTACAGCTCGTCAGTAGAGTGATCTCCAAATAATATATATATCCCACCAAAATCATAAGTGTGAAAGAATACCAAGTTCGATACGAAGAACATGTGTGTTCTTGAAAAAAAAAAAGAAATGAGAAAATCATTATTTTTGGACACTATCTTAGAAACTATTCCACATAGTAATCTGAAATTTGGAATAGTGTTTCTTTATAGTGACCCTAACCTCAGTTCGGTAACGTAACTAACTTCGGTAGTAGAGGGGGTCGAAAAGGACTCTAAATGATTCGTGTAAATATAGTGAGCTGTATAGAGATGGGAAAAACGGGTCTTTTTAGTGATCTGCATCTTTGCATCTGGATCCCGTATGTGAGCCGGCTCACTGAACCAGGTCAAAAAGAGCCGAGTTCTGAATATGTTACTGCAGTCTGCCACTGAGTTACCTAGTTCAGTCAATCATATTTAGACCTGTATAGAATCAAGAATGCATAGTCAAACATGTGATGCATGAGTCATTTGAGCTGACAGATGCATCAAAACAAGAACTGATACGTAAGTGTAAAATGTACTTCTGTGTGTTAAGTGTTTCACTGAGCTATGTGGATCCGTTGATCCGTCGGCTCCAAAAAAAGTGAGTCGGCTCTCACGGATCTTCTGTGGGAGTCGGCTCTTTGAACCGGTTCAGATCTGAATTACCCAACTCTAGTGAGCAGTGCTTGGAGAGAACTTGCCCGCGGCACTCCGGGCGCTATGATTATAATATACTGTATAGTTTCTTGTATTTTGTTTTTTGTAGCAGTGAGTATTGTGGACTAATGACACATTTTCAAGTTGGCAAACTTTTAAACTGTAGCCTATCAAGTTTGAAAGAAAAGTTTTTTAAATCAATACTGTCAAACAAATGTTTTTTTTTAAGTTTATTATTGTTGAAGCATAATTAAATTAGATTCTATCCTAGGATTATTTTTCCATCGCCCCTTTTTTATACAACTAACTAATTGTGTT
Source organism: Venustoraphidia nigricollis (assembly GCA_034508555.1). Lineage (NCBI taxonomy): Eukaryota > Metazoa > Arthropoda > Insecta > Raphidioptera > Raphidiidae > Venustoraphidia > Venustoraphidia nigricollis. The sequence goes on from JAVRKA010000020.1 coordinate 2,534,240, forward strand.
TTTAATACATAATTATACAACATTGAAAATTGAGCTGAAACTTTTGCCATAGTTTTCTGACTAGAATGTATAGGAACGATTTGTTCGGAGTCTAATTTAATAGTTATTTTTATTACGAATTTCGGACTGAAAAACTGACCATTTCTGATACGACGACTATCATTCATAAAATTTAAAATATGAAAAATAATATAAAAATGATTTGTCGGGAAAAAGGACTTTTAAATAAACACTTATTTGTTATTTACAGCGGTTTTTCGTTCCGTGTTTGGAACTTTTTCAAGCTTTAATAACTATTAAATGTTTTGATTAAGTAGATATAAAAGTTGAAATACCCATGTAAATATAAATTTGAGTTAAACAATTATAAATAAAAAGTTTATAATAATTCCGTTTTTTTTTAAATGTTTTTACGGTTGATGTTCAAATTAATAATTTTTTTTTTTTAAAGTCAATATGAAAAATAATATTAGGTACGCCTTTTTAGCTTACGACGGCAGTATGGTGTGTTTACGTCATTCTATGCAACGAAGTGTTGTAAGGATGCTCAAACATTGTCATTTTTACGAAAACATGTCTCATTCTGAATAATACATTGATTTTATTTTAAAAAGAACATTTATCTTCCACTACCTGATATAGCCGCGGAATCGTTCGCGTTAAGATACCGCTACATTCCGTATGTCTTCACGCCGCATGTGTTGCAATCTAGCGTTAGCTGAACATGCTGGGTTTCACAAAGCACTGTCAAAAAAATGAATTTGACAATGACCTTAGATTGTGATAATATAATTACAGTTTTTATACTTGCAAGAACAGTCTAATGTCGTATATGTATAACATTAGATTGTATACTTACACAAAAAGAAATGCTTAATCTACAGAGAAATATATATATATATATATATATATATATATATATATATATATATATATATATATATATATATATTATATTATATTATATATATATTATATATATATTATATATATTTTTTTTTTTTAAATGTCGACCCTAAATAATTAAAAAAATCTTTTAAAGGAATTTAATTGAAAAGTATCGGTGTGATTGTCATTTTTAATCTGTAATTGTCCCCTTTAACTTATGACTTTTTTTTTGAGTCAAAATAAAATTCATTTTATCTATGATAGTATAATGCTACATTAATTTACTGTTTAATATAAAGTTAATTAAATTAATTTGGACCATGCTGTCAAACACCTTTTATTAAAAAAAAAAAATTAATTTGTGGACTAACAAAATTTTCTTTTTCAGAAAAAAGACATCGTCAGCTTTTGCCACGAATCACGAAACTTTTGTCTACCGTCAATGAAAGGCGATCAGGGACCACCAGGTCCGAGAGGTGATCCAGGACCAAAAGGTGATAGAGGTGAAAGAGGTTTTCCTGGAAATATGGGACCCCCAGGACCACGTGGTCCAGAAGGAGTGAGAGGCTTACCTGGACCTCCTGGATTAGATGGAAGAGATGGTGTTCCAGGTGAACCGGGCTTAGATGGTGTTCCTGGTAGAAGCGGTAGTGACGGATTACCAGGAGAACCTGGCAGAAATGGAACGGACGGAAGAGATGGGAAAGATGGAAAACATGGATTGCCTGGTAAGGAAAAATATTGTAATTTCGTACGTACCATTTATCCACAATAGTGGATAATAATAACACGATCGTTGATATGTTTTTAACACGCTTTTATTAGCTTCAACTGTATGTTTTTTTTATTTGTATGCTTGTAAAGGAATCTTTGAATGTGAAATTTATCCAATTCAAAACGTCAGATTAAACTAAAACTTTGCACACTTATTATAAGGATCGATGACAATACAATAATCTAATAAGTTTGTCCCATTATCCTGACCACGACCTTCAGGATAGTCAACTACAATATTATAATGAAAATATAATAAAAATTAGAGTTAAAAAATCTAAAACAACACGCTTTTATAAACTAGAAACTACAAAATAATTTGACAACAAAATTTGCTTTACTGTAAAAAGCGTGAGGTGCTATCTACTTAAATTTTCATAATAGTTCTACGTTTACAATTAGCTAGTAATTGAAAAAAATATTACTAATATTAAGCACTCCACGCTTTTTACAGTAAAGCTAATTTTGTTGTCAAATTATTTTGCATTTTATAGTTCATAAAAGCGTGCTGTTCTAGTTTTTTTAAACTCTAATTTTTTTAATAAACAAAATGAAAACTATCAATTTACATAATATTACCATCATAGTTGTTTATATGACGCACTGAAATTCGATTGCATTAAATGTAATAAAGTATTAAAATTGCAATTACTTACACTATAGTCTTCTGTGTTATTAGTGTATTTGCCATATGGCAACATACACTATTGGCGTCGGTCGGATGGCGGGACCTAGGGGTCGGACCAAAATTTCTCGACGTTTCATAACCTCCTAAACACTTTGGCACCATTTTTAAAAATGTTTATATATATATGTATATATATATATATATATTTATATATATATATATATATATATATATATATATATATATATATATATATATATATATATGTGTACGCGCGATAACTTTCGAAAGAGTTAATTGATTTCAACGAAATTTGGGCCACGTGTTGAAATCCACCACCGCAAGAAGCCTATTTAAAATGGGCGTAATCGGGGTATTTTAAGGGTAGTTTTTAGGGGTTGAAAAATGTTTTTGGGCCCCAAAATATCGAAAAAATTCTCCGAATCGTTTCAAAATTGAAATTTAACCCTTTGGTAGTGATTAAAAAGTGTCCCCACAATTTTTATAAAATCGGCCCGACAGGACCGGATTTACAAATTTTATGAAAACACTAGTTTGCAGATAGTGACTTATTTATTGAAGGGTGTATTTAATTCGGTGTAGACGTTAGATTGATAATAATATTACAATTAAGAAAAAAATGTTATTTTAAGGGGTGTATTAAGGGGTTAAATTTTTTATTTTGCCCAAAAACAAACTTAATTTCACATAATAAAAGTATAAAACCACACGGCCCTATACAAGCAAATACACTATATTGTCGGCAGGGTTTTGGCACTGCGACCCGGGTTTTTGAATATTAACAATAGATTTCAAAATTCATTTAACATGAAATTAAAACCAGTGGCCAAAAATCAATGAAGCGAATATTAATTATAGTGAGGTTTTGTATAATTGAAATTAATTAATCGTAAAATAATTTTGAATTATTAAATGAAATACCGTTGTTTAATGGCCAACGGCCAAAATGACTGAAACTTTCATACTCGCCAACAGCTTCTAAGTAAGCGTCATTTAGACTTTTTCATTTATTTTTACTGCCAGTCAGCGAGTTAACTCATGATTCCTCTATGCTAGTACCGCCCCTGGAAATTTGCGAACCTGGACACTAACCCCTAGTGTAAATTCAGCGCTGACTATGCCCATTCGTACCGTTTATGCGGTGGTATGTATAATAATTTATAATGTAAAATGAAGAGAATGCCAAATAACCTTCGGAAACAGTGATTGCTTTTCAATATTAAACAGTATTGATTACTTCCAAGGCTTTGTCTCAGCTTCCCAATGGATTTAACCTAACCTGTGGTGACGATTCATGTTTCTGGATTGTCATGGCATAACCACTTTCTAATCTAAAACATCTGACATCGTTTTAATTAAAAAATAACAAAATTTTTCCGTCCTTTTTTCTTCTTTATAGGCTCATTTCTTATAATGAAATTTCCTTAAAAGTAAGAAGAATATCTTTATCATTATTTACTTTGTGAAATTACGTTGGTTGTAAGGTGAAACCTTATTCAGAGAAAATATTTGTATTTCACATGGCGAGAGAAACGGAGCATTTATGGTAGAAATAACGGCATAGCTACGAGAAAGAATGCTAATTAGATTCTTAAAAAATATTATCATCATCGGACCTACGCATATGTGTAAAGTTTCAAAATTGATCGGATATTTGGAAGTGGGCCAAAATTGGATAACAAGATGTGACTCTATCTAACAAATGAAGCTAACAAAAATATGCTAAATAAAATGAAAAGTAAACATTAAATTTTATTTCGTTTGTTTTAATAAAGAAGTAAATATATTATAGAAAATAAATTCTGAAAATGTAATATTCAATTTTAAAAACCATTTTTCTGAAATATATTTTAAATTTGGTTGTGAAGTAAATGAAATACATAATATATTTTGCTTTTATTATTAAATGACTGGAAAATATAAATTTCAACTGAAGCTTTATGGAAGGGCTGGCTTTAGAATAAGTATGTTTAATTTTACTTTAAGGCTACCTACTAAATGCCAGAAGTTCTATGACAGAATATTTCAGTTATTAGTGTATTTGCCACATGGCAACATACACTATTGGTCGGATGGCGGGACCTAGGGGTCGGACCAAAATTTCTCGACGTTTCATAACCTTCTAAACACTTTGGCACCATTTTTAAAAATGTTTATGTATATATATTATATATATACATATATATATAGATGTAGATATATATGTGCGCGGGCAATAACTTTCGAAGGAGTTAATTCATTTTGACGAAATTTTGTCCACATGTTGGAATCGACCACCGCAAGAACCCTATTTAAAATAGGCCCAATCGGACCATTTTAAGGGTAGTTTTTAGGGGTTGAATCGTTTCAAAATTGAAATTTAACCCTATAATAGCAATTAAAACGTGCTCCTAAAATTTTAATAAAATCGGCCTGACAGGACCGGATTCACAAATTTTTTGAAAATACTGGTTTGCAGATAGTGACTTATTTACTGAAGGGTGTATTTAATTTGGTGTAGACCTTCGATCGACAATAATATTGCAATTAAGAAAAAAATGTAATTTTAAGGAGTGTATTAAAGAGTTAAATTTGTTATTTTGCCTAAAATCCAACTTAAGTTCGCATAATAAAGCCACAAGGCCTGTATTAGCAAATACACTATATTGTCGGCAGGGTTTTGGCACTGCGACCCGGGTTTTTTATTAAAGTAACACTAGTCAGCGAGCCGAAATTAGCGGACCGTGGAACAGAACTGGCCCTCGAAGATTTGCGTGTAATATAATCCAACTCTATTGCATAGCCTTTGTTACCTGTTTGGTTGCTTGATTTCGGGTTCGTCAAGCGGTTAGGGGAAATCCAATTCAAAATAGATATGTTTGGTAGCTCGTTTTGAACGTCTCCGAGAAGTGTCGAACAGTTGCGAAGAAACCCGATTCATATGCAAGCATGTTTCTTTATAAGAATAGATGTGAACAATAATAATGTCATGTCTGTGGAAAAAAAATTTTAGTAAAAAATAATGTAAAACGGTTTAGTAGTAACTGCTGGTAAACTGCCGAAAGACAACGATTAGAAACGTTTAAAAATAATCTTGTTTTGTTGAGAATGTATATGCAACAGACTTTAAAAGGGGTTGAGAGTAGCCGAACGTGTGGTATATGGAGCTTCTTGTCTGTTACAAACGGCTTATTTCCAGGTTCTAATTCGAGATCTTATAAAAGTATTAATTGGATTTTCAACTGAATAAAAAAAAGAAAAAGTTGCTAAACCTAAATAATCCTAGCTCTGTTGGTGGCCTTAAAACATGTAGCAAATATGTATATGAGTAGCGGTCGACTTTTGAAAGTGAATCCGAACCTGCTGTCGAGGGTGTCGTGTTGTCAGCTCTCAAGAGCGTTTTCAGTTATTTCCATCCGATTCTTCTCACGTTACATTGCTCGACTGCTCGTTTATATCGTATCTCACCAAAAACATAAATACGAAAAAGGGGCCAAGTTCGGTACATAAAACAAGAATGTTTGTCAGTTACGCCAAAAAAAGAATTGAGATCTACTTTCATGTTGTAAATTATAAAAAATATTACTTGAGAATAATAGCTTTTGTCTGCTATAATTGTTAAGAAACATTCATTGTTGTAGCACTATATTAGAAAAATTTATTATTCCAACACGTCACACGTCGCATATAGTGAATTTGAGTGTTGTAAATCGCTATATTATGAAGGATTAAAAATTGAATTGTGTGCACCGTAGAGTAATTGATTAACTCATTCCGCCGCGAAAGTGGAAAGATTCGGGTTTAAATCCCGACGGTGACGTGTTGGAATAATAATTTTTTCTAATATAGTGCTACAACAATGAATGTTTCTTAACAATTATAGCAGACAAAAGCTATTATTCTCAATTAATTCAGCAAGTACGTAGCTATAAGTGTATGAAAAATATCTACTAATATTAAAAAATATTACAAAAAAAACTTTTGTAAAGGCAAGCTTTTATTACAGTGTACTAAAAAGGATAAAAATATTTTTTTAATAATTTAAGTTCATAATTTTAAAAAGCCTGAGTCGTGATTATCATAAAGCTTACAACTCACGCGTTTATAATTCTAATATTATAATTTTCAAATTTTTAATTACGCCTTTTGGTCGCCATATTCGATTTTAAATAACATCACACAGTTTACTCTATTCCACTTGTCATACTCTCTCATTTGATTCCCTTTATCAAGGGGGTTACCGAGCTGGGTAGAGTAGTGGTGACAGCACTGGACTCGCATTCGGGAGGTTCGGGTTCGAATCCCGGCGGGGGCAGATGTGACTGGGACTTTTTCCTACTGCCTCTCGCCGAGAAATGGTAATTCCTGTCCCGGCCATCTTGATTGAGGTTTTCCATGGTTTCCCTCAATTAATTCCAGATAAATATCGAGATGGTTCCTTATTTGAGGCCATGGCCAATTACCTATCAAACTCCTAGTTCAAAAATTGCCTACCTTATCCTAATTTCCTATAATTCCTTCATTCGCCCATTGCTATTACATAAGTTGAAGTTTTAAAAATGTAGAAAAATAACGGGAAGTGTGATAAATGGAAAATAGTAATGGTGCGAATGGCATCTGTTATGACATAAAGTCGAGAAACGGACGTTAAACGCATTATTATTATTATTATTATTATTTATCAAGGGGGTTGTAATAGATGATCCGCCATTTTGTGTCGGCCGCCATGTTAGATTTGGATAAAGTCACACTGCTGATTGTATTCTACTTGTCATATCCTTTCATTTAACACACATGTGGAATGGGGGGTTGTAAAGAAGAAGCTAATACGTCATTTTGTGGTGATGGCCATATTGGATCTACCATAATATCCAATATACTATATCGTATTGTCTTTAGAACCAAAGATGTTTGCAAAATTTCAGCTCAATTGAACAACGGAAAGTAGGTCAAATTCAACTTGCAAGATGCGATTGCAAACCCATAGACAGGCATCGGAATAGGTGAAACTAAATAAAAGCTTGTAATAAACGACTCGTGTTTGAAAGCTTGTCAAGTGAGAACTTGGCAGCTGCTTAGATTTCAATTATTTTTTCGGCGAAGGCGGCAAACTCACTTATTCTTTATTCCGAACTTGGCTTCTTTTTCACATTTATATTTATGATGGGATGTCAATATGTTGTGTAAAGTTACACATTGTTCTTATATATTATATAAATATTAGACTGGCCCTTATTTTGACAAGTTGGAAATTGTCACATGCTAACCTTTAAAATGATTCTTTACAATGAAAAAAACGATTCTCTGAAAATTTCAGCTCGAATAATTAAAATTAAGCCGTGTCGAAAACGCTATAACGGTTATCATTAGCATTACGTTTTGTAGTGCGAGTGCGTAACTTTGTCTATGACTTAACACCAACCAATTTCTATCTTAAAGAAGTTGAAATTGAAGTATAAAACATGAAATATAGGTGCACCTATATTTCATGTTTTATACTTCAATTTCAACTATTCTCGATCCACCATTGGCTGTATTCTGATTATTTTCTTTATATATGCCCAACGACCTAATCCGATTTTCCAGTTTCTAAGTCAACCGGAAGTGGTCTAGGTTCTTTAATGATTCGGCCAGTCAGTCAGTCAGTGAGTGAGAGTTAAAAATAGTGATATTCAGACGTCAATAGGTTGGAAACTATTTGAACTTTTTTTTTATAAAGTCTGAGTAATTGTGAGGGGGAGTCTTAATAGATAAACTAAATTGCAAATATACAGGTCAAAGAGATTTTTAGATATAGAGAGATGGAAAATAGCTGGAATCTGTTTTAAGTGTTGCCGAACTTGGCTGACACAATGCCGTGTGTCTAGATTCATGATAGACTTTATTAAGATTCCTGTTTCATCATTTCCTTTTGTATACTGTTCGAGTTCTCATGGAGATATTTCTGCATACAGGGTGTGCCGGAAAGTTAAAAAATAAAATCAACCTAATTCTGCTATCAGTCAAAGCAATATTCACAATATACGTACTTTAATCGGGGGATCGTCCAACAGTCGAATTAATTTGATGTTAGCTCTCGGTAGGGGCTGTGTGAGATTTTGAACGTCAGACCGTGTTTTGCTGATGTGCCTGGGTGTGTACTTCGAGTGGGAAGGATTATCGATGAAGTCGGTTGTTTTCGAGTGGACACATCAAATCTCGTGATTATTGCGTCACTCAAACCTTTTTTTAAAAGCCACCAGCTATTACATGGGTCTCATACCATCGTACCTTAAGTTTGTTGTTATTTTTAATAATAGTTTAATTACAAAAAATTCAAAAAATGATTGAAAATAGAAATGAATCTCCGGTACTCTCAAGAGATGGTGAATTTTTCAGATTTTAATACGATGACAACGTCGCATAACCTCAAAAACATTTGATAACTGATCAGGGAGGGTATAATGTAGCTGAAAGTGAAGCTTTGCATTATGCCAGCGACACCATTTGCGTGATTTCATCGAGTCACTAGAGTAGACATTTTGTGGGAGGGGGCAGCTTACACATCAAAATTTTATCTGGAGATAAAGCGATAAAGAGTTCACTGCTTTGACATTTTCGCTTTGCTGTATAAACAATGGATTTTAGTTAACGGCAAATCATCCTTTCTCCTTGCATTTACAGCAGTTTTGTCTTCTTCAAAAAAAGTGGACCCATCATGCTTCCCTGTGGTACTCCAGTGTCTGTAGGACACGCCATTAATAGCGAGAGATTGTAGATTATAGACGCTCAACAGCTGAGATCATCAGCGTCTGTATAATAACTATAAATCAACATAAAAATAAAACAAAACAGTAAAAATACATCAATAACTACAAATAAATATCTTGATATAGGTAGGTATATAAAAGTGGGAAAATAAATAAAATTAGATAAACCGGTCTAGACCGGTTTCATTTAAAAACCGAAACAACATATCGACATTATCAGGATCATTTCCTAAAACCACCGACAGATTACCTGACAATTCGATCTGTTGTCGTGTGTCCCTAAACTGGACACACACGCCGTTAATAAATTTCTGTTGTACCTTGTATATTTAGACTGTTTCTAACCTACATACATAATACTTTAGGAACGACAGGTGGATAATAGAATGAATATAATCCAGTATTGCTGATATCAGATGTGGATCTGACGCGTATCTTGAATAATATATCGTATGCAAATTAAAGAAGCGATATGCGTTTATTTGTAAACAGAATAAATTATGCATCATTAGTCTTGACGACATGCAATCTAAGAACAAACAGTTTTCTGTATAGACATGTCAAGAGATGTGCAAACATTTAAGGTAGAATACGATGACAGCTATATAATAAATTTCTTAAAAGAATTTGGGACTCAAGACCTATCACGAAGTCAAAAATCTTCATTTTCTTTATACCCGGTCGAAAGCACGTATACTTTCGGCTTCGATTTTAAGGCAGAAAGCCTAACATTTATGCACTGCTGAAATTACTCGCAGTGTCAAAATAAAGTGAAAAAACTGATGATGCAAAATATTCATATTTGGTTGCAGAAAGCATTTTCAGAGAGCCTTATTTGGCAGTGCATTGTAGAGTTTTAAATCGATCCTGCTCGAAAAATAATTCATCGATTGAAACGATAGTTTTTTAAACTGTGTTGTATGCATATTGTTTTTTGTACAATTTGATCAAAATTTACCTTAAAGTGCTCTTTTTCTGTTCAATAATTTGTTTTTATTAGTACAGTGCAATGTTTTACAGGACAGAGAGTTTGTCAACAACCTCAGTTGCTTCTGCATAGATAAAACTATAATTTAAGATCACAATCATTGTCAAATCAAACATTTTGAAATGCCTTCTGCAACTCAGCATCAATCTGGAAACATAAGGTCTTCATTTTGTTTAGTATGTCGTTAAAAGCACTCTTTCTGATTTGAATCACACGGCAGATTATAACAGGAGAGTTAGTTCGACGTTTGTGACTAACAAAACTCATTTTCATTGCGCACAGAAAGTTCAACCGTTAAACAAAATGAATTTATTCAATTTCTTCATATATAATAACACATAAAAGATTTTCAAACTCATTTTATTTCTTGCAGTGATTCAATTCAGTATCGTTTACACTTTACGTGTTTTTACAATATGCATTATAAAAGAAAATTTATTAGTGATTTGCCATAAGGCAACATACACTATTGGCGTTGGTCGGATGGTGGGACCTAGGGGTCGGACCAAAATTTCTCGACGTTTCATAACCTCCTAAACACTTTGCCACCATTTTTAAAAATGTTTATATGTATGTATATATGTATATATATATATATATATATATATATATATATATATATATATATATATATATATATATATATTTATATGTGCGGGCAATAACTTTCGAAGGAATCAATTCATTTTAACGAAATTTGGCATACATGTTGGAATCCATCACCGCACGAAGCCTATTTAAAATGGGCCCAATCGGGTCATTTTAAGGGTAGTTTTTAGGGGTTGAAAAAAGTTTTTGGGCCCAAAAATACCGAAAAAATTCTCAGAATCGTTCCAAAATTGAAATTTAACTTTCTAGTAGCAATTAAAAAGTGCTCCTAAAATTATAAGCAAATCGGCCCGACAGGACCGGACTTACAAATTTTATGAAAACACTAGTTTGCGTATACGAATTTACTTATTGAAGGTCGTATTTAATTTGGTGCAGATGTTGGATTGATAACAATATTTCAACTAATAAAATTATTATTGTAAGGGGTGTATTAAGGGGTTCATTTTTTTTTTATTTTGTCCAAAAACAAACTTAATTTCATTTAATAAAGCCACAATACCTGTATTAGCAAATACACTATATTGTCGACAGGGTTTTGGCACTGCGACCCGGGTTTTTTATAATTACATTTATAAAAGTTGTATAAAACCCTGTCCGAATTTTTCTTCAAAATACCAGAACAGGGACAGAAATATTTTTTATCTCTCGATCTCTTATTTTTAGGGTTCCGTACCTTAAAAGGAAAAAATGGAACCCTTAATATAGGGATCACTTGCGTGTCTGTCCGTCCATCTGTCACAGCCAATTTGCTCCGAAACTACTAGACCGATTGAGTTGAAATTTGGTACTCAAATATGAGTCGGTGACCCAAAGACGGACGTGTAACGTAAATAAATGAATTTTAAATAAGGAGACCACTTTTGAGGAGTAAATTAGAAAATAAAAAAAAAAGTTTTGCAAACTATATCGTGTGACATATCAAATGAAAGAGCTTGTTATGAGAATCTCAAATATATTTTTTTTTATGATTTTAAGGTGAATAGTTGTAAACTTATTTAAGAAAATAAAGGAGAATTGACCATTCCGCTACCCCACCTCTTATCACCAAAACTACCGAGCCTAAAATTTTGAAAAAAACAAAAAAATAGAGAATATCGGGGCACACCCATAGTTTATAGGAAAACCTAAACGAAAATTTTAAATCTTAAAGTACTCACGGAAAAAGGAATAGTACGCAACCCTCTTCTCGCGAGTTCGACTCGTACTTGACCAGTTTTTTAATACGGAGCGGACAAACCATGGATGTATCAAGCTTTGTCTATTTTCTCAATGTGCGATGAGCTTAGGCAACAAAGGGGGCAAAAAATATTGTATATTCGAAGTGATTTTGCGACAATATATTAGAACCGAAGTAACAGTATAAAAGCGAATTGTCATAAGGTGACACGGTTCGACGCGATAGGATATTTTATATACTCGATTTTTACACAGCGACGTTCAGAGACAGTGCTCGCAGCGGCATAATATAGCACTGTCCGAAACACTGAATTTTGTCGCGTCGCGCTGCTTCTGTGTCGCGACGCTTTAATGAGAATACGGATGTTGACTATTTTTGGGAAAGTGTTTTAAATCGTTATAATTTTTTAAATATGACTCACGCTTTAAAAATCATGTATTTTAAATTCCGTTTCAAATTTCGCTCCAAAACGTCAATATTTGTCACGTCACTGCCGTGACGTCGTAGGCTCATAAATGCTGCTAAACTGATGAGGTAATAGGTTTTCTTGTAATTGTTGTCATAGAAAATTTCGAATAAATTACACACTCTAAATATTAACCACCAAAGAAGCCTTTTGACAGCGTGAACAGCGTCCTTCTCTATGACAGCGTCTGATGATGTTCATAAGCCAGTGACGTCATGCACTCTGATTAGTGTTCGTTGTCACGTGACTTGAGAATGATTTAATTACGTTTTTATTATTAAATGTTAATTAAATTCGTTAAAAATTAGAAAAATTATTGTGTTTTTTAGTATTTTTATCATTGAAACTTCCACTTAAGGTTAAAATTATGTTTTTATTTAAATACAGTCAACATCCTTATTGCTGCAGTTTAAAACACACACATTTTTTGAAACTAGAATTTTTTTGCTTGTGTGAGAATTGGATAATATTGTATAGTTTAAATGTCCAACCTCTTATTAGAGTTTCTAGTTTTCATTGTTTTCGGTAAGAATGCAGCAGGTTACAAAGTTTGTTGAAATTTAGTTAGTTCAGTTCTTGAGAAACATTGCTTTGGTCGTGCATCATTTATACATTCTGCCGCGTGACGTTTATAAATATTACATACAGTACACCATTATGTGTTGTTCTTTGTACATTGGTTTTCGTTGTTTGCAGGTTTGAACGGAAAACCGGGACCACAGGGACCAACTGGACCCCAAGGACCTAGAGGTGAGTAAAAGTTAATTTTACTTTGAGAATTGCATTGGGTAATGCATATATTGTCACTGTATTTTTGCAATGGGGTCGTTCCGCAATATAAAAATTGACGTTTCCGATATAATCCAACAATTCCTATCTGATAGCTAAAGATATACAGTTTAAAATACACGATAAGGATTAGAAAGAAGTTGATCATAATTTTGAGTCAGATTAAAATTACATGTTTATTTTTAATCACGATTTTTGAATTCTGAATTATGACGTATTCTGATTCAATCACCCCAGCTAATAGGTTATTATTTTGACTCAAAAATATGTTACAAATTGTTGTCATCGTAATACACACTTTAATTTCATGATAAAATATGATTATTTTTTGTAAAAAGTTTAAATTTTTTTGAGGTGGAAAACGCTCTGTGCTTGGTTACAACTCTGGCGACGTCATACGCAAATAAACATATATAATTATTCAAGAAAATAAACAAATTTTCGTTTTCTTACTATTTAGCAATTACTTCAAATCCACCACTAAAAAGTAAAAAATAAAAAAAAATATTAACCTCCTTCAAAAAAATCACTAAAAAGATGAAAATAATGAAATTTTGAGGTCGGCGCCTATTTAATAAAAGTAGATATGTAATTAAAAGTTTTTTTAATGAAATTAGCTCCGACCCCAAAATTTCATTATTTTCATCTTTTTAGTGATTGTTTTAAACGAGGTTAATATATTTTTTTTAAGTTTTTTTTAATTCAAATTTTTAACATTGAAATTTACCGAAAATACTACAGATCTTCAGGAAATATGAATATACGATAGTGTGCATTAAATGTAATAAAAAATAGTATAAAAACAGTTTACAATAGTACCTAGTCAAATACCCTGTTACAATATTACGACGTCATCACGAGAAAATATGAACCAATCAAAGACGTTTGAATTGGACTTCTAGAAATGGATGACAAAAAAACGTTAGGAATGTTGAGAAATACTGATAGAACAATGTTCATAATATGCGGCCGTAACATGTCGTCTGAAGGTACCTCCGTCATCGATAAATCATTTGGTTTGAACAGAATATCAATAAGAATACCAGTTCAGTGCATTCAGCATATTTTTCACTGCTACTGACTGACCGCCCCATTTGATTTGATTTATGAAAAACCCTCTCACTGGCTTATTATTAATGATAACATTTGATATTTTATATTTAATTTTTCATTAGATTTATTCAGGCTTCACAACAGCGTAATTTATTAAACAAATAATATTTATTCATGCAGAATAACATTATTTGAATATTATAATTACACATTTTACATTGTTGTTTTGTGGTCCCACCTCAAAAACATATTGTACTACTAGTTTTTACCCGCGATTCACGTTAATGTCAGTTTTGACAGAGACTTTATTTTTATCCGATAGTATGTTAGAACAATAAAATGATACCAATAGATAAATAAAAAATCAGTTTTAAAAGAGTACGTACTTTCGGCTTCGTTTTTTAAGGCAGAAAGTCCAACATTTATGCTCTGCTGGAGTTCCTCGGACGCCATCTATAACAACGGACCGAAAGAACAGCGGGACGAAAGAGTTTTCTCGTGCACACTGATACGTGAGACTGCCGCCAGCCAGTAGCTGTTGTTGCGTATGACCTCAAAATTGTTCACTTGAAAGTTATTAATCACTTTATATAATGGTAAAAGTACGTTTCGACCGGGTATAAAGAAAAATAGTATACATCACAAGGGCAGAAAGTTGAAACCCCTGAACTGCGCAACATGATGTCCTTTCATGCTCGCTATCACATCACCTTTGCAGTTGTAGACAAAACGTCAGGTAGAAATACAAATGGACCACGGCTTACAAGCCCGGAAGCCAAGAAGTTTTGCAACAACGCTGGCCGTGTTAGCCTACACCCTTAGATAAAACGTCAAAGTAAATCAAATGGACATATTTAACATGTTGTCACTATTATATTAGTTGAAAGCAAACGCACTGTACCTATATAGGCAGCATAATTGATTGGGACATTTACCGTGACTGACCATCATAAGTTTCATAATTTTCCACTTACAAGTTACTTTTTCTTCACAGATATGAGATAGCTCTTGATTCACGAACAATTTTTTAATAAAAAATATTTTATAACAGTGTATTCCGACATTTGTTTCTTTTGAGAACGAAAATATAGCGGAAAAGCAACACGTTAATATGTCATCAATGTCGCTTCTGGGCAAATGTGAAAAAAGGATCCAAGTTCGGTACAAAAAATAAGTGACTTTGTCGGCTTCGTCGAAAGAATAATCAAGCTTTTATTTTTCAAGTTTTTGTTTTATATTGTTCTACTAGCGAACCCATAGATAGACGTTGTCCTGCCACAGATCTCGCTTGCACGATATATTTCTTGAAATAAAATTTGGGATTATATTCGTCGTATAATTCGTTGGGAAATAAAAAAAAATCTCGACAACAGGGCCACCTACTGGGTCCAGCTATAGCTAATAAACATTCAGGTGACCCCATAAGTACAAAACAAATCATCAAAATCGGTCGAGCTGTTTAGGAGGAAAATAATTACAAACCCACGCACACCGGAATGTTGTCTATATAAGTCGTAGGATAATTAAAAAATTCGGATTTGCGCGAAAATCCGATTTTTTTAATTATCCTACAACATATATAAAGATAAATGGCTTGTGTACTTATGAAAACTTGGCGCAATATTTTCTTTAGCTGTTTTTTGTACCGAACTTGGCCTCTTATTTCACATTTATATTTTTATTGAGATATCAGTATTTTTTGTAAAGTTACATTCAACGCAAATAAGTTTAGTTAGTGATGGAGAAAGTTTGGATATAAGAATCTGTGGCAAGGGATCAATTGAGAAGCAATACTGAGTTTAAAATTGCAATTTTAAACTCAGTATGGCTTCTCAATTGATTCTTTGCCACGGACTTTTATCCAAGTCATCGAGGAACGCAATCGCTCTAATTAATCATTTAATTAGAGTCAACCTCGTTTAGTTGGTGATATTCGGACGCCAATACCGCCTGGACTCTTTGAGTTTCTTTTATAAAAATTGCAATTCTGTGTAAATAGGGGACCTTAATCGACAAACTAAATCAAAGTTTGCGGGTCAAATAGATTGCGAGTTATAGGGGGATCGGAAGTAGTTCGAAATGGTTCGTGTGATACGGTCAGAGCGTTGCCGAACTTGGTTGATAACATTGCCGTGTGTTGTCCGGATTCTAGAATAGTAGAAGATACCTAAAGTAAATCTCTTCGTACGGTATTATGGCGGTACGCGTAGTCACATGACGTACGTTTGATGTCTGAAACCACGTGGCGAAATGGTGTATGTTTAATTTTTTGACAATTTTTAGTGTATTTGCCATAAGGCAACATACACTATTGGCGTCGGTCGGATGGCGGGACCTAGGGGTCGGACCAAAATTTCTCGACGTTTCATAACCTCCTAAACACGTTGGCACCATTTTTAAAAATGTTTATATATATATATGTATATATATATTTATATATATATATATATATATATATATATATATATATATATATATATATATATATATATATATATATGCGTATATATATATATATGTGTGCGGGCAATAACTTTCGAAGGAGTTAATTGATTTCAACTAAATTTGGTCCACGTGTTGAAATCCATCACCGCAAGAAGCCTATTTAAAATGGGCCCAATCTGGGCATTTTAAGGGTAGTTTTTAGGGGTTGAAAAATGTTTTTGGGCCTCAAAATATCGAAAAAATTCACCAAATCCTTTCAAAATTGAAATTTAACCCACTGGTAGTAATTAAAAAGTGTCCCTAAAATTTTAATAAAATCGGGCCTACAGGACCGGATTTACAAATTTTTTGAAAACACTTATTTGAAGATAGTGACTTATTTATTGAAGGGTGTATTTAATTCGGTGTAGACGTTAGATTGATAATAATATTGCAGTTAAAAAAATGTTATTTTAAGGGGTGTATTAAGGAGTCAAATTTTTTATTTTGCCCAAAAACTAACTGACGTTTGCATAATAAAGCCACACTGCTTGTATTAGCAAATACACTATATTGTCGGCAGGGTTTTGGCACTGCGACCCGGGTTTTTTTCACTTCTAAATAGATTTTTCTGCTGTTATTAGCTGGAAAGGGTCGTGCAGAAACCACGTAACGTTTTCTCTTGTGTTTTTTGTCTTGTGTTGTCTTGTGTTTTTTGTTTGTGGATCACCCATCCATTCCTTTCAAGAACATTTCGTGGAGTATGGACGACCTCTAATGCTGTGTGCCGAAATTATTCATCTGTACAGCCACTGCCAGATTTAGACATAATAATAATGCGTTTAACGTCCGTTTCTCGACTTTATGTCATAACAGACGCCATTCGCACCATTACTATTTTTCATTTTACCACTTCCCGTTTTTTTCTACATTTCTTAAACTTCAACTTATATAATAGCAATGGGTGAATGAAGGAATTACAGGAAATTAGGATAAGGTAGGTAATTTTTGAACTAGGAGTTTGATAGGTAATCGGCCATGGCCTCAAATAAGGAACCACCTCGATATTTATCTGGAATTAATTGAGGGAAACCATGGAAAACCTCAATCAAGATGGCCGGTACGGGAATTACCGTTTCTCGGCGAGAGGCAGTAGGAAAAAGTCCCAGCCACATCTGCCCCCGCCGGGAATCGAACCCGGACTTCCCGAATGCGAGTCTAGTGCTGTACCACTACTCTACCCAGCTTGGTTATATAGACAGAGATTTTCATATGTAGTTCTTAAAACGTATATATATAGCAGGTGTATTTGGTATTGTACTCCAATTTAAAAAGTGTTAACACTTTTGACACTATTGCGTTTGGTATTCAAAGGGGTAAGATACACTGATCTGTACGTAGAGTAGAGTAGATGACATATCTCTGATTTTGACAATTGTTTAACCAAATACATTTTCCGTTTTTTTTACATAGATTAGATTAGAAAAGCGGGCGAGAGGATTTTATTCTAGAGTTGGGTAACTCAGATCTGAACCGGTTTAAAAAGCCGACTCCGACAGAAGATCCGTGAGAGCCGACTCACTTTTTTTTTGAGCCGACGGATCAACGGATCCGCATAACTCAGTGAAACACTTAACACACAGAAGCACATTTTACACTTACGTATCAGTTCTTGCTTTGATGCATCTGTCAGCTCAAATGACTCATGCATCACATGTTTGGCTATGCATTCTTGATTCTATACAGGTCTTGATATGATTGACTGAACTAGGTAACTCAGTGGCAGACTGCAGTAATATATTCAGAACTCGACTCTTTTTGAACCGGTTCAGTGAGCCGGCTCACATACGGGATCCAGATGCAAAGATGCAGATCACTAAAAAGACCCGTTTTTTCCATCTCTAGTTCTGACATACATGGGTAAACAGAGTATAAATCAAAATATTCATCCATTCATTGTAGGGTTATTAGTGTATTTGCCATATGGCAACATACACTATTGGCGTTGGTCGGATGGCGGGACGTTTCATAACCTCCTAAACACTTTGGCACCATTTTTAAAAATGTTTATATATATATGTATATATATATCTATATATATATATATATATATATATATATATATATATCTATATATATATATATATATATATATATATATATATATATATATATTTATATGTGCGGGCAATAACTTTCGAAGGAGCTAATTCATTTTAACGAAATTTGGCATACATGCTGGAATCCATTACCGCACGAAGCCTATTTAAAATGAGCCCAATCGGGTCATTTTAAGGGTAGTTTTTAGGGGTTGAAAAAAGTTTTTGGGCCCAAAAATACCGAAAAAATTATCAGAATCGTTTCAAAATTGAAATTTAACCTTTTAGTAGCAATTAAAAAGTGCTCCTAAAATTATAAGCAAATCGGTCCGACAAGACCGGACTTACAAATTTTATGAAAACACTAATTTGCGTATACGAATTTACTTACTGAAGGTCGTATTTAATTTGGTGCAGATGTTGGATTAATAACAATATTTCAACTAATAAAATTATTTATGTAAAGGGTGTATTAAGGGGTTCCATTTTTTTTATTTTGTCCAAAAACAAACTTAATTTCATTTAATAAAGCCACAATACCTGTATTAGCAAATACACTATATTGTCGGCAGGGCTTTGGCACTGCGACCCGGGTTTTTCACATTTGTAACTGTACGTTAGCCACTTTGCTTTGTAGCCATAAATATGAAGCACAGATTCATGTGAGTCCTTTTAGCGGAGATTCGTCACCCGTCGAGCTATAGTGCCGATTTACACTAGATGCATTCATGAATTCATTCACATGTCTGTTGTGTATTTATACAGGAACATCGAAAAATAATACGAGACATGCTGTACACATTGTTAATAACATTTTAATTAAAAATGAACAGTCCGACACAACTTGGTCAAACTTCTCCGAATGAGTTATATCGATTTTGCGATTTAGCCTCGAGATGTGACCGACCAGCGGTTTGGGTTTGCGCTGCATTCACAGACAGACGGTGACAAATACAGACGATAGACAGACATTTTTTTTACAAACACTTTTGTAAACGTGTGATAAAATTCATTTCAGTTTTTATTCAAATGACTTTTCGAACGTCTGTAATTTTTCAAAATTCCAAAGATTACAGAAAGTTAAATAGTAATAATTAATAAATCAATAATGAAGTGATCGACATTATATAGATAAAAATTGTATGACTTTTTGTAACTCTTATACTGGGTTGCAGAAAGCATTGCCAATAATTGTGATTTGACATAGACTTTACATCCAGGAGCAACCTAATGTTGTGAAAATCTCTGTCATGCAGAACATTAGATTATACTGAAAAAAAAAACAAATGTATAAGCTACATAGAAAAAGAGCACTTTTTAAGTTAAATTTTTATCAAAATACAAAGAAATATGTTGTTTCGATGTGGAAATTGTGAAAATAGATTGACGAGTGTGAAGTCAGCCCCCCAACCAAGCAATACTTCTATTCTTTCCTAACAATTTGTACCCTGAATATTTTAATTTGTAACTATTTATAACCACCTTTTTAAAACTTGTAACCAAAGTGTTTCTCAATTTTGTCAACAATATGTTACCATTGCTGTTTGAATCGAGAAATCGCTCATATATCGCGAACGATTTGGTTACAAATTCTGAAAAGTTGGTCACAAATAGTTATTAATTAAAATATTCAGGTTACAAATTGTTTGGAAGGAATATTGCTTGGTTGGGGGCATGGCCTCCACATTGTGACGCGGGCCCCCTGACTGAAATTCGACCGGGTCCCCCTACTTACAACTTAAGAATAATTTTCAAGTTAACGAGGTAGTAATTTTTTTTTCCTGCCAACGCGGGCCCCCCTTTGTCCCGGGCCCCATGGCTGCGGCCAGAGCTGGCCAGTACCATATGGGGGCCATGGTTGGGGGGCTAACTTCTCATGCATAATAAATTGTTATAGATATACGTTCTTATATAAACAGTTTTAAAAAAATATCGTTTTACGAGATTAATTATTTTTTTAGTAAGATGATTTGAAATTCCACAACGCTTTCCTTATGGCGAAATACGACTGATCAAATTAGATTTTCTGACAATACTTTCTGCAACTCGACATTAGAATTACTGAACGGTCTGTATAAAATATCTTTTCAACGAAGTATTTCAGAAGCAGATCTCTTCATCATCCATTCATCTTTTAAGACCAGTAAGTTTTTCAACGTTCACCTCCTGTCGGTTGATTCATCTCTTGTCATTTATTGTCAGTGGTCAAACTTTTAAAATACATCAAATATTTGATCAGCATTCTATCAGAAGTCGAATTGAAAATTCTTCTCCTTCACTTCCCTTCTCCCCTCTTCAATATTCCATTATGTACCTACCGTATAAATCAGCGGTGATAAGCCAAAACGTCTTATTTTCCCACATGCAATCCGCGTCTCAAATGTCGTCCATCTTAACTTTTGGACAAGTTGAGTTAAAAAGTTCGGGCAAAATCGAGATAAACCCTTATCACATATATATAAATTTATTTTTTGAATTTTAAAGATGGCGCCCCCCAAGGGCATTGTTAACTCAAAATTTACAAATAGCAAAGGAACAATTTTTCGATTTGAAAATTTTTCAACGTTCACCTCCTGTCGGTTGATTCATCTCTTGTCATTTATTGTCAGTGGTCAAACTTTTAAAATACATCAAATATTTGATCAGCATTCTATCAGAAGTCGAATTGAAAATTGTTCTCCTTCGCTTCTCTTCTCCCCTCTTCAATATTCCATTATGTACCTACCGTATAAATCAGCGGTGATAAGCCAAAACGTCTTATTTTCCTACATGCAATCCGCGTCTCAAATGACCTCCATCTTAACTTTTGGACAAGTTGAGTTAAAAAGTTCGGGCAAAATCGAGATAAACCCTTATCACATATATATAAATTTTTTTTTTGAATTTTAAAGATGGCGCCCCCCAAGGGCATTGTTAACTCAAAATTTACAAATAGCAAAGGAACAATTTTGCGATTTGAAAATTTTTAAATAGAAAAATTGTTCCTTTGGTCTTTGAAAATTTTGAGTTGATAATGCCCCTGACGGGCGCCATCTTTAATATTCGAAAATTAAATTTATATATATATGTGATAAGGATTTATCTCGATTTTGCCCGAACTTTTTAACTTGATTTTTTCATTGAAAATTTTAGCTTTGAACATCATTTATATTTCAAAAAAACACTTCTTGTGAATTAAAAAGATCAATATTTCTTGCTAAATAAACAATTCAGAATTTATAAAGGGAAAATTATTGCCCAATACCTACTGTCAAAACCAATTTTACCAAAAGATACATTTTTAATTAAGGCAGAATTTTTTTTAATTTGTTATACGTTGAAATAATTGGAATTTATTTATTTTGTTAAAATATTACGCAACACTGAATAATAATGAAATTACTGTAAAATTCTGTTTTCATTAAAATAACTTGTGCATATTAATACTACATATATTTTATTGAATAACTTTTGTGTAAACAAAATACAACAAACGGGCCTAAGGTTCACAAGACCAACTTCCCAGTTTGATGAATACTGAATATTACTAATTAATTATTATGATAATATAAATACCTACATTATACTTTACATATCTTAATCATAATATACACACATTGAACATAAATCACCATATTCATCTGTATCCAATTTATTACACAATATATTTTATTTATATTTATTTATTATTTATATATAGTTTGTATTATTTTTGTAGCGATAGTGGTCATATATGCTAAATCGCATAAAAAAATAACACTGAAAAGTGAGCATTTTTGTCATAAAAAATAATTTGTTTGCTACCAGAGCAAATTACATTCGATAGATATTTTTCCAAAAATCTTAAAATTCATTTTTTGTAATCCTTTTGTTAAAATAGTATTAAAACGGCTGGACCGATTTTGATAAGATTTCTTTCGGAGCATACGGACGTTTGTACGCTTCGATTAGCACCCTAACGAATTTTAAATCATTTTTTTTCGCGAGATTTCGTATAAGATACCTACACTGTTTTGCAGTTTTTTTATTTAAAAGAGAAAAGAAAAGTAAAAACCGGTCAAGTGCGAGTAGAACTCGCGAGAAGAGGGTTCCGTATTATTTCGTTTTTCTTGAGTACTTTAAGACTTAAGATTTTCGTTCCTGTAAACTATGAGTGAGAGCCGACGTTCCCTATTTTATTCAAAATTTTAGGCGCAGTAGTTTCGGAAATAAGGGGGGGGATGGTCTATTGTTCATCTATTTTCTTAAATAACTTTAAAACTATCTTAAAATTATAAAAAAAGTATATTTAAGACCATTACTACAAGCTCTTTCATTTGATATGTCACACAGTACAGTTTGCCAAACTTTTTTTTTAATTTTCTATATTACGCCCAAAAAATGACCCCCATGTTCAAAATTCTTTAATTTATATTACACGTCCGTCTTATGGTCACCGACTTACATATGTGTACCAAATTTCAACTCAATCGGTCCAGTAGTTCGACGCAAATTGGCTTTGACAGTGGGACGGACAGACACACGAGTGATCCTATAAGGGTTCCGTTTTTTCCTTTTGAGGTACGCAACCCTAAAAAGTAAAAAAAAACTATAATTGTTTAGTTGAAACTTTACCTGTGTAAAAAAGAATAGCAAAAGAAAATACATATTATACCATTTTTAATACAAAACCAATATAATTCATTTAAATCACTTTCAAGAAATGTTTTTTTGAAATAGAATCGTAGTCACAAGATTATTTCTGAGTGAACTCATCCTTGAATAACTTACTAAAATAATAAAATTGTACTATGTTTATATTATATCGACGCAGAATTATAATGTAGGTCATATGATAATAAAGTCTATAATATGGGAGATATTTAAATTTAAATATTATATGTGCTTGCACGTTAAAGTTGGCATTACTTCAACCGAAAATGTTTAATCATACAGTCATAGAAGGGAGTCGGGTGAGCGCGACCCCTTCCAGGGTTCCATTAAACCCCCGCTAGGATTAAATATTCATAAATAAAATGTCTGTATGTATTTTGTTACACACGGTTGGTGTTAACTGTTAATACTACGTACACAATTAAAGTAGTTGTCGTGGTTAAGGCACACCGTCAAAAAAATCTTAATTTTTGTATACTTATTAAGGACATGGTAATACAATTACCCTGAAAATTTGAAGTCGATCGACCATATATAATCCGAGTTAAATTCAATTAAAAATTGGATAATTAACATTGATTGTATACGATCTCTGTAGTTCTGAACCAGTTTCTTATTTATAAAAAAAGAACTGTCAGAAACTGTCCAAAAACTGACAGTCTTTCAATGCATTTGTTATGAGTTTAAAAAAAAATAAGAAAAAATTTTGACCGTCTTATTATTTGTAAATAACGGTTTAAAGTTCAACAATTTATAGAAAAGTGTACATGCATATGAATACTGTATGGGTTACGTTTCCACGGGTACAGTCTTGCGTACAAATTATGGACCACTTAGCTACAAGCTAGTATACTTTTGTAGCGCGTATAATCTATAAATTTTTGACAATATTGTATGACGACAACTACCTTAAAGACAAAAATACATCGTGAAAAAACAAAAATACATGGTAAAAAAAATATTATATGGCTCATAGGGGATCAATCCCGCGTCTTCCGATTTATTACAATGGTAAATTAGTAAGAGTAAACTATGTAACGCGTTATGTTTTAACACTTTTCGCAATAGGTTAAACTAGTGTAAAGTCGCACATCATTTCAAAAATACAGTGGACCCCCGGTAATCCGGCCCCCGTCTAATCCGGCACCCCCTGTAATCCGACATGGTCTATTATTTATTATTGAATATTTTTTTGACAACCTTCGCTAATGCATGATTGAACAAGTTCAGAGTACCTACATATATATAACATATAGAATCTTATCATTGGATCTGTAATTTGTCAGATTACAAGGTACTCTTTTGTAAAAAATTCCGGACTATAGAGGGTCTTAGGCAGTACTCTATAATCCGACAAATTCGATAGTTCGACACTGCATCAAAATGTTTGTCGGATTACCGGGGGCCCACTGTAATACGTTGGCTAATTTACGAGATTGTCAATGTACTTAATATTCTCAACAACAACTAATCAGACAGACTCTCCTCCCCCCCTCCCCCAACTTTAAGTTCTAGTTATGCCAATACATATAGTGAAACATTTGCATGAAGTTTAATACGAAACGATGTGAGAAACTTCTAAAAAATAAAAAACATCGAAGTTATAATAAATTAACTTTTTTAACTGTGATATTGGTAGATACCTTACTTAACAAAAAAAAAATTATACTTAGTAGCGAATTACTACACGGGCGCTATAATCGCATGCTTGAGGTTAGTGGTCACCAAAAATTGAGAATAAACTTTTGTTTATTTACTACGTTTTATTCATTGATAAAAAATATGAAGAAACCAGCTTTTCGGCCCGGATTCATCCAAGTCTCTCATTAGTCAGCGTTTATCAGCTCAGGAATCGCGTCCGGAATTCTCAACGTGCTTTTCTTTTTGGCTAACCGATCATATACTTTTTACCGTAGCGTAAATGTATATACATTATATTGTTGTATGCCAGGAATGCGATAATTAAGAAAATAATTAAGTATAAACAATTACCACCTCCACCGAAATTAGTAATTAAGTTAAGATAAGAATTTAGATAAGGAAATCAAATAAATAGCGCACCCTCGAACTACCGCATCAGAGTTACTATATTGGAGCTACGCAGTGTTACACAGAATTATTAGAATTATTATTATAATTGTATAAAGTAGTGCTGTAAGATAGTTGTTAATTGTAATTCTCCGTTATTAAATAAATCTATTAAATTGAAAATAACTGTTATTCTTCAAAACACCTTCAAGAACAATAATAAATAAATTAATTATTATTCTTTAAGTTCGAGAACAAGTGAACGGGAATAATTAGTTAAAGTAAATTAAATAAGTTTTATAAATAATAACGTTAAACTAAAGTGTCACGGAGATCCACAACAAAGATCTGCCCTGGTGTCAGAAATCCTTTCATTTGGAGCACCTAAAGGAGGAATCCAACAATATATATATCTGAGGAAGAAGTAGGATTTTAAACGATGAAAAAAATACGCCTCTACAAATTACTCGTATAATATTAGTACCTATATAGATTATACTGAAGGCAAATTTTGTGACGTTAAAAAAACTTTTTTTTCCTTTTTGCTATTTTGCTAGGAGCTCAAAATCAGTTTAAGTGCTGATTTCCCCATTGGCCCTTGCTGTATTTAAATTCCTACGTTGGTAGTTGTAATTATTGTTCCTTCAATCTTCGAGAACAACTGACTGCTTTGAACAGTATCTCAAGGGATTTTTATCTTCTTTTGTTGGTATACGTATAGGCTTGCATTGATCTCTCGACAGATACCCCTTGCGTCACCAACCACTGCCATATCTCCTGTATCCCTGAGGACCATCTGTTCAACTCAGATTTCTTTTATACATCCACTAAAAGAATATCACACTTTTTGACGTAACAGCGAAATATGTTTTATTGCGCATTTGTAGGTCGTGTGTGTTTTTAGTGTATTTGCCATATGGCAACATACACTATTGGCGTCGGTCGGATGGCGGGACCTAGGGGTCGGACCAAAATTTCTCGACGTTTCATAACCTCCTAAACACTTTGGCACCATTTTTAAAAATGTTTATATATATATGTGTGTATATATATATATATATATATATATATATATATATGTGTGTACGCGCGATAACTTTCGAAAGAGTTAATTGATTTCAACGAAATTTGGACCACGTATTGAAACCCATCACCGCAAGAAGCCTATTTAAAATGGGCCTAATCGGGCTATTTTAAGGGTAGTTTTTAGGGGTTGAAAACTGTTTTTGGGCCCCAAAATACCGAAAAAATTCTCCGAATCGTTTCAAACTTGAAATTTAACCCTCTGGTAGTGATTAAAAAGTGTACCCACAATTTTAATAAAATCGGCCCGACAGGACCGGATTTACAAATTTTATGAAAACACTAGTTTGCAGATAGTGACTTATTTATTGAAGGGTGTATTTAATTCGGTGTAGACGTTAGATTGATAATAATATTACAATTAAGAAAAAAATGTTATTTTAAGGGGTGTATTAAGGGGTTAAATTTTTTATTTTGCCCAAAAACAAACTTAATTTCACATAATAAAAGTATAAAACCACACGGCCCTATACAAGCAAATACACTATATTGTCGGCAGGGTTTTGGCACTGCGACCCGGGTTTTTTATTTTATTTTTTGGCTAAAATGAATTCTTTATGTCTGAAATTCTTATCTTCATAAAATTAAATTGTATACCAGGCATTCTCAATAAGAGACCCTCGGACCCGTGAACAATAACTTTTTGGAAAAAAAATCATTACTTTGGAATTTATTATAAATTTCAATGTTCGACTTTTAAAAATTACATGTTAAATCTAAATAATCTTAAAATTCAATGCAGTTTTCAGTTTTGAATACAAAATTGTGCGTCACGTGGCGACGCCATTCACCTACTATTCCTGCAATTTCTTCACGAATGCTGTCTTTCAAATCCTTATGCTTTTTGTAGGATGACTTGCAAAGACCTTTTTCCTCAAATGTCTTCGGTGGAAAAATCGGACGAACCCTTGCAATCAGATTGAATTGGTTAGTTCGCCTACTTTTGTTTTTTAATACAGCACTAGTGCGTTATGAGTCACTTTACATGCATGCGAAGCAGCTATTGCAGCGTTTCCAAACTTTTTTGACCACGGCTCGGAACGAGGTTTTAAAATTTTTCGCGACTCACCCTATGAAAAAAAACTATTTACAAATCAAATATATTTTAATAGAAATCAAGTTATTTGTTTGCTTATTTCATACACAAAAATCTACAATTTTTTTTCGCGACTCAACAAATTTTTTCTCCGACCCGGTATCGGATCGCGACCCTCACTTTGGGAAATATTGAGCTATTATATAGGCGGGGATAGTTTGTGAACAGCGCCAATTCAATAAATAACCATTGACATAAATTCCAAAGACTACAAGTTATGGTCCACTGAAGTAAAAATTAATCGGTGCCATTGTTTAAAATTCAAATGTGAAAATGGGTAGTCTAACATGGGAAACCCTATATACTAATATAGATGCGGGAAATCACTGCAAATCCATCACAAAATACCCGGTTGGAAAATTTAATATCACATCTAAGAATGTGCCCATTGTTTCTACCCTTACATTAGTATTTTATGTAATATAATATTCATTGAGGTTATGTTTTCATCATATAATATAAATTATAATTTCATTACAGGCTGGTATGAAAACAAAACAATAATATAGTGGTACGGTTCAGAATTGTGGTTTGTTGCCGCTAGTTCAAATAATCGAACTAGTATAAAGAATATTACAGTAAACGTCATGTTTTCATCATGTTGAATCATTAGTTAAATATTTTTATGTAAAATTTAATAATAAACATTATTCTATGTAGTTTTTTATTATAGATTGGATATCGAACATAATTATCTACAGGACTGCAAGAATTGGATACCTTGAATAATATATATTATATTGGATGTATTTTGCGTCGAGGGTTTCGTGGAGTTATACCAATTTATTATATTAGTAGATATTTTACATAGGTACGCTTATAGCTACGTGCCAGCTGAATTAGTATAATAGCTTTTGTCTGCTATAATTGTTAAGAAACATTCATTGTTGTAGCACTATATTAGAAAAATTTATTATTATTGGAATAATAAATTTTTCTAATATAGTGCTACAACAATGAATGTTTCTTAACAATTATAGCAGACAAAAGCTATTACACTAAATCAATTTATTATAGTTTACAGTCATCGCGTAGGATGGCGCCACGTTCGTTTACTTTCGACACTTTTTTTACTGGATTATGGAAGCGTAGAACTTAGTATTTGATATTAATATTCAAGTTGATACCTCTAGCCATTTCTCAGAAAAAAAGTCTTGGTGGACAAACAGACGAACAACGAAGTAACCCCATAAAGGTTTCATTTTTAACGGTTTGTTTAGCTGGACTCCGTATATTTATAACTAACTACTCTTGTTTCAAATCTTGCGACAGCATTTTCACCTACTTCTCGTTAAGCGATTGAGTTGAAATTTGGCACACACGCAGTGTTGCCAGACCTCCCGATTTTGGCGGGACGTCCCGATTTTTAAATCAAAATTAAATGTCCCGTTTTTCGGGAATAACTCGACCGTGCGTAAATAATTATTCTCTTATTGTAAGTTGCAATTTGTAACACTCACTCTTCAGACTATTGTTTGAAACGCCATATTTTTCTAATTAATATTTTCTGTTTTTTTATTTTTTTTATTCAGAAGACGAATAAGACAACTATTTAACGATAGGGTAAATCTGATTTAAAATATCATATTTTTATTAAAATATATTTTCTATGGCTATTTTTGCTATATATTGTCACGTAAACGTAATTTGAACTCAAATAAAAAGATAAATATTTAAAAATTTCTGATTATATACGTTTTTTTACTACGTCCCGCTTTCGACGAAAGAATCCCGCTTTTTTCACTCAAAAAGTTCCAAAATCCCGACTTGGCAAAAAAAAAATCTGGCAAAGCTGAAAAATGTGTTTCTTAGTCTTCCGAAAGAAATATTTCAAATACGCACTACGTTTTTAGTTTAGCCTGTTAGAAGTCATAGATTATTTAGTACAGCTGATGATTTAAAATGAAATCGTTTAACTTAAAAGTTTTTAACGTATTTAATTTCATTCTGAAGGACGGAACCCTAAAATGATATATTTCTGTTTTTCTGCCCGGAAACTTAAATGGAAACTAATTTGTCGATTAGTGCGGATAGTGGCTGCGTTGTGTCTCTATACGCAATTGTGCATGCAGGATTTCAGAAACAAAATACAAACAGATCACGTAACACACTATAACAAATAGTAAATGGCTAAAAAGCGTTGTTCTGAAGGTTGAGCTTGAGAAGGTGCTGTTGTGCAGAAAGCTCGTAATATTACGTTTGATTGGAGAACACATTAGACCGACAGTGTTTTGTCCCAAACACAGAACCGCGCTCAGAACGGCCATCAGACAAAGTACAAACGGTCATAAGGAAAGAGAAGCTTTATGTAGTTTGTGTAAAACAGAAAGAGATCATGAATATCGTATAAAACGCATGGGTCATTCTAAGTGTCGGAGATTGTAAAAAAAAAGGTTAACTTTAGGTAACAAAAAAAAAGATTTAGTGCGGTGGATTTACACAGACCCAGTTTCAAATAAATTATTGGTTTCGTATTAAAGTAAAAAAAAAAAATAAAACAAATTGTTCAGTTTTGCCAATACAACTTTTCGGGGGAAAGTTAAAGACTTTGAAAACAAAAAGAGATTCGGAGTAGTTGAAATTAGACAAAAGCTGAGTATTTAAGACCTCAGGACAATGACGGTCTAATATTTGAAAAATTTTCCGTAGCCAACCGGGAAATTGCCAAAAACTGATTTGGATAAAATGTTATCGCGTAAAAAAATGATACGAAAAAATGTCATAGAACATACAGAATAGCAAAAGATAATTTTTGCCATTTTATTTCTATTTAGGTGTGAAAAACGACTATTTTATAGGGGGTCCTGCAAAATTATATTTTTCTTAATATCCTGTCGAAAGTACGCACTTTCGGCTTTGATTTTAAAGCCGAAAGCTTAACATTTATGCACTGTTGGAATTACTCGCATGCCGTCTGTAACGGCGGATCGAAACAGTTTTCTCGTGTACATTGATACGAAAGTACGTACTTTCGACCGAGTATAAAGAAATACTAGCGGTACCTGTGCGAATAATTCGCACTAAAATTCGTTTCTAATTTCTCACACTCTTTATAACTTTCTTCTTTTTGTTGTATTACATTAAGAAGCTCAGTGACGGTCCAAGAAAACATTTTTCTAAAACTGTCATATAGAGGCGCAAGTATCGAAAACGTTGAGCTGAAGCGCCGCCATACGAAAAGTATTTATACGTGAATTTTGATTAAAAATTAAACAAAAAAAATTTACCGACTGTCAATCATGTTGACGTTGTTTCAAAGTTAGAACCGTCAGATGGCAGCATTGCTGCATATACTGAATAAATGTATAATTGTTATAATTAATAATTTCGCAAAAACAAAAGCAAAAATAGATTTTTTAGTTGTTGATGTCGGTAGAGCAAGTAATTATCTATAAAATGATATAAAATTTATGTGGAGCAATTGTGTGGTTTTTTCGAAAAAGGGAGGCAAACATCTTAACCTTAGCGTATTAATATATATGATACTCGTAGTATACACCATACGGCCAAAAAGTTGATATTCCTGCACTGCACGACAAGTGCAGTGCAAGAATTTTAACTTTCTGCCTTTACGGTGTAATATACTATTTTTCTAATTGCATGCCGCCTTTTAATTTATATACTATTGTAAGAAAAAATCATCTATGAAAATTGTTTAGTTAATAACGTCAAAACCGAATTAGTCTAAATGTAAATTTTATTTTCATGTCCTTTTTAATTTGATCTTCTCTTCAGTATCGTTAATTAACAGTTAGTGGGTTTTTATACTCAAAATATGACATGTTAATGAGAGTGTAAATGGAAGCGGTAAAGAACTTTTGTAATTAAACGCACGCTGCAGGTTTCGTCAACTAAAAGTTGATTTCTCCGAATAAATAACTTGTTTTGCAGTCCTACGATTTTAGTACATGTTTTCGAAATAATTAGGTTATACAAAGTGTTAACGAAAATGTCGATTTAAAAATATAAAAAAGTGGCCAAGTTCGAGTCGGACTCTCCCACACGAAGGGTTCCTTACCACCGTACAATATTTATATACTTAATTTAATAATATACACTAAGGCGCAGAAATGACTGACCGAATAGCTTTTACGAGATTACGTCCGATGTCGCTGGTTTGTACTATTTTGACGTTTATAGAAACATTTTTTTGCTGATGTAACAACGGTTTTTGGATTTTTCTCTTTACTTGTGCTTTAAGACATTGCTTCTTGCTAAATTTCATGATTCTAGATCAGCGGGTAGTACCCCATAGGTTTTGATGTGGCATAAAGGGCCGTATCTTTTGATTGCGTTGACTTAGAAGGATTGCAAACCTGTGTATTTGAAATTAATTTCAACTTGATACCTCTACGCGTTCTTGATGAGAAAAAGGGTCTTGACAGACAGACAGACAGATGGACAATGAAGTGATCCTATAAGGGTTCCTTTTTTCCTTTTGAGATACTGTGGACTATATTGTGGAGTCGAAGGCTCCACTAATGTTGTTGAACGGGACGCAGCCCTGTCAGGCAAGACTTTAATAAAGTGCTGCCTTAAGCTTGACAAAAGGTTTTCTATTTTAAATATAATATTTATTAATTATATTAGCAAAATTAAATTGCCGCAGGAAAGAACTATATAACATTGTTTCATCCCAAACGCGTGCGAAGCCGCGGGTAACGGCTAGTACCACATAACATTGTCACTTTCTTCTATCTAATCATTGTCAAGAATTCTAGTCAAGTAAGAATAGCTGGGTTGTATAAATTAAATTTAGCGTGTCTGGCTCATTTTAAGTCAAGCAATTTCAGAAATGAATCGATGTTATATACCAAGGTTGTGGGACATTCTGTACATAAAATGTCGTGTATAATTGCGTTTTAATTGGGCGTTGGTGTTTAATTAATACATACGCAATATCACACAGAGTGTGTGTGAGAGAGAGAGAGATAGGGAGAATCAGACAATTGACAGACAGATATTAGTGTGAGGAACGAGACTAAAATAAAACCGACGAGTGTGGTTTAACGGCAGGCTTAATTAGGATTTTAGCTCGCTTGAGGTTTTTTCATAATTCTCCTCAATTACATCAGGCAAATGTCAAGGTAGCATCAAATTACTCTCTGTCTCCAGGCCCGTAAGTACTCGAAAAAATGTGATCGAACAGAAAATATATAGTGGTCAACAATGTTCTTGTTGATTGGGTCCATTTGCAAGAGACGGAAAAGTTGAAGTGACGAATTCGTCTAGTTAATTCCGTAAGAAATACGTGGCTGACTTTCTAAGTATCGGCCATTTTTTTGAGGGGACGTTTAAATGTAGTTATTGAAACGAAGTTCCTTATCGCGGGTTAACGAGGGGACCTAGCCGAGAAAAAATGTAACATGTCACGAAAAACCGTAAGACAAAAATGTCACGAAAAACCGGCAGACGTATAATGTATACTGGTATACGATGATACCGGGTGTTTTTAGATTATGTCGGGTGTTTTTAGATTATACCGGGTGTTTTTAGATTATACCGGGTGTTTTAAATTATACTGGGTGTTTTTAGATTATACTGGGTGTTTTTAGATTATATCGGGTGTGTTTAGATTATACCGGGTATTTTTAGATTATACCGGGTGTTTTTAGATTAACCGGATGTTTTTAGATTATACCGGGTGTTTTTAGGTTATATAAAATGCGTTACGAAAAACGTCTTATACGAAAGGGACTTCGTTCCAAACGCGTGTCCCGCGACACGTTCCAAGTTTTTTGTTTTCTGTGAGTGCTTCTGGTACTCGGAATTGGTGTTATTGAAGAGATTTAGTTTTGAGGATCATAACACACTTTATGTTTTCGCGATCGGACTTGTAATTCACGAGATATTTCAGTTTTCGTGAAGCAATTTAGAAATTTTCGGCTCAAAAACTCCTTCACGCAGACGAAACCTAGAGGCGACTAAAGTCAGTAGTCAAAATTCTCAGTACTATTAGTAGAAGGGGGCCAAGTGACTCGATCCTCTGGCATCTGGTTTTCTGGAATTGGTTGAGCGGATCGTGAGATAGTGTTATACCGAAAGTACATTTGAAACATAACGGTCGATTTCAGTAAGACATTATGAGTACATGTCTATGAATTCCATGTCAAAAATTATACATAATAATAATAATAATAATAATAATAATAATAAATATACTTTATTCTTTAAATACTGCGAATACAGTGTAGAATGAGTCCGGATAAAACTTACATTAGAATTATTAACATTATTTTATTATTGATAAACACATTAAAAGTCAGTATTAAAAAAAAAACAATTTGGCGTGTTTAAAAATTCATCGAGGCAGTAGAAGTTGTTCTGTAAAAGAAAGTTTTTTAAACGTTTTTTAAATTTTTGGTAAGGTAAATCTTTAATATGTTGTGGCAATTTGTTGTATATTTTCAATATAATGTTTAAGGGCCCTTTGTTTACTTTAACACGAGATGTGACAATCATTTTTCGTCCGTGTTTCATACCCATGGGTACGAATGTTTTCTGCAAATAGCTGCGGATATTTTTTAACGAAAGAGGCGCTTTAAATGGACGTTTACACAATGCAAAAAAAAATATCGAATTTAAATTCTACTTAATGCAAGTTGCCTGGTAATGCTTTATAGTTAAGCCAGCGTACACCAATGTATCTCAAGTTTTAATATCTACCTAAAAAACTTAGTAAAACTGACAGTGTTCAGAGAGAGTAAAGTCTGAATAAATGACAGTTTTAAGGCTGTCGGAACGCTCTGACTTTTTTTGTGCTGAGATCCAGCGGTAAGGGGCGAGGTAGGCAAAAGACATATTGTGGATGTGACCTTCTTTAGCTCTGTCTCGTTCAAATCATCCGCACGTTTCAATTTTTGGCTGGTGCACACTACGAGGCTAAAAAATATTATTGCAAGGGTGCCGCTGTCAATTGATTACTCTAATTCTTGGATATATTTTGAAGATTTAAAAAACTTTTCCGAAAAAGGAAGAGCCACTTTAGGTTTGTGATGGAACAGTTTTGTGAAATAAGTACGAATAAGGTCGTAGTGTGACATTGAAAACGTGTGTTTTTTGACACAATTAATGCCAACTTTTTTCTAGTAAATCGTACATAAATTACAAAAGTAGTCCATTAGAGACCTAGATTTGTCCTTTATCTTCCTTATAGAGAAAGAATTTTTGCAGAGTGTTAACGAATAAGTCTACAATCAGTTGACAGCCGAAGCTCTATTTTTGGCTTAAATTCAGAGCGTTCCGACAGTTTTAAATCTTTCAGATTTTTCGAATTTGGAATTGGCATTTTTAGATTTATTTTCGTTTGGTGGCCGAACAAACTGATAGAAAAGAACTCTTTTACATTTATGTTTTTGGTTGAGATACACTCTGCTGATATTTTGCAACCGCTTGATAAAGCGTGCAAACAAGTAAACTTTATTTTTCCTTCATGAATAAAATCATGAACACAATTTGTCACCCTCCTAACATTATAATAATTTGTAGATATACAAACAGCATGAGAGAGAATTGTAGTGCGTGTGGTGTTTTTCCAAATCATATGAATTTTTCACTTTTCTTACTAAACTATGTCATTCAGAAAAAGTTTTATTGCCTTCTTGTTCAGAACTTACATCAGAACGTATCTTAAAAATGCCGTATTACAAGTGCAGTTTCTATAAGCTGGGAACTGATAAAAGTGTTAGTTGAAATTATTAAAAATATAACAAACTGAAGACAATAATTGACACTAGGTAAAAAAAAACCGGGTCGCAGTGCCCACACCCTGCCGACAATATAGTGTATTTGCTAATACAGGCATTGTGGCTTTATTATGCGAACTTAAGTTGGTTTTTGGGCAAAATAAAAAAACTGACTCCTTAAGACACCATTTAAAAGAATTTTTTTTTCTCAATTTTAAAATATTATTATCAATCAAACCTCTATCCAAATTATATACGCCTTTCAGTGAATAATTCACTATCTGCAAACTAGTGTTTTCATAATATTTGTAAATCCGGTCCTGTCGGGCCGATTTTATTAAAATTTTAGGGACACTTTTTAATTACAACCAGAGGGTTAAATTCCATTTTTGAAACTATTCGGAGAATTTTTTCGGTATTTTGGGGCCCAAAAACATTTTTCAACCCCCAAAAACTACCCTTAAAATGGCCCGATTAGGCCCATTTTAAATAGGCTTCTTGCGGTGATGGATTTCAACACGTGGGCCAAATTTAGTTGAAATCAATTAACTCTTTCGAAAGTTATTGCCCGCACACACACATATATATATATATATATATACGTATATATATATATATACGTATATATATATATACGTATACTATATATATAAACATTTTTAAAAATGGTGCCAATGTGTTTAGGAGGTTATGAAACGTCGAGAAATTTTTGTCCGACTCCTAGGTCCCGCCATCCGACCGATGCCAATAGTGTATGTTGCCATATGGCAAATACACTAAAAAGTCAATGATGCCGTCTGGGATCGAACCGGCGATCTCCTCCGTACTAAACAAGACCGTTTACACTAGGGTACTGAATAGGTGTTTAGCTACTATTATAATATAGCACTTAGGTGCCCTACTAACTATTTATTATGCAATAATTTATGTTATATTTTACCTATAAAAAAATAATTAAAATTGCTTATAAAAATAAAATACTAACCGCAATTCAATGTACAGTATAGGCCTCGCTTAACGCTGCTACGCTTAACGCTGTCTAAGTATTATGCGGTTTCTAAAAAAAAAGTTTAGCCACTATAACTTAAATTATGGATCAGTTTATGCAAAATGATTCAAATGTTGATAGAAGTTCAAAGGCAAGACGAAGTGTGATTGATGCAATATTTTACTATCGACAACAGCTTGCTGAACGAAACAGAAAGAGGCAAACGACATTAGATAACTTCTTCATAAAAAACAAATTATGTCAAATGAGGAATCTTCCTAATCACAAACATAACTTCTTACTTTTATCTGATTTTTATAAATGTTTTATGAACAAAAATCGATATTAGCAATAAATAAATCCATAATAATTAAATAAAAAGTATTTAACAATAAATGTTATGAAATTAAACAAAAAAAACCTGACAAATTTTCTTATTCTCGGTTCTGTTTCACTTATACCTATTATCTACCCATTAAGATGACCTCGTTGAGCACTGGAATTTGCTGAAACGTATCTCTCGCGTTAAGCGGGGTCTTACTGTATTTAAACGGGGTTGTATACAGTATACAAAACGAATAAAACATAATCTAACGCGATTCATTAATGTTTGCGATCTGTATCGTTCGAATTCATAATAAGTTCTGAAATTTTAAGTAAAAAGTGCGAATAGCAGCTGTTGGTCGGTCTAGACCGACCAACAGCTGCTATTCGCACTTTTTACTTAAAATTTCAGAACTTATTATGAATTCGAATCAACATTGTACTTTATAGAATAAAATCTCCCTTTTCAAAAATCTACACTTTGAATGACTTTCGTGCGAAATCCTCCTACACTTCTTGTATGAATGAAACTCAGCTTTGACGCGTAAAATGATGTTAATCCTGTAGATGTAGGTGGCATTAAAAAAATGCTTTCTGCAGCTTTATATGCATTTTTAAAAAGCTTAAAGGTTATCAAAAAGACGCTTGAGGACTGTGAGGCAATAAGCTGTAGCTTATTAGTGTATTTGCCATATGGCAACATACACTATTGGCATCGGTCGGATGGCGGGACCTAGGGGTCGGACCAAAATTTCTCGACGTTTCATAACCTCCTAAACACTTTGGCACCATTTTTGAAAATGTTTATATATATATATGTATATATATATATATTTATATATATATATATATAGGTATATATGTGTACGGGCAATAACTTTCGAAGGAGTTAATTCATTTTAACGAAATTTGGCACACATGTCGGAATCCATCACCGCACGAAGCCTATTTAAAATAGGCTCAATCGGGTCATTTTAAGGGTGGTTTTTAGGGGTTGAAAAAAGTTTTTGGGCCCAAAAATACCTAAAAAATTCTCAGAATCGGTTCAAAATTGAAATTTAACCCTTTAATAGCAATTAAAAAGTGCTCCTAAAATTTAAATAAAATCGGCCCGACTGGACCGGATTTCCAAATTTTCTGAAAACACTAGTTTGCAGATAGTGAAAGGTGTTTTTAATTTTGGTGTAGACGTTCGATCGACAATAATAATGTAGTTAAGAAAAAAATGTAATTTACATTTTTTTCTTAACTACATTATTATTGTCGATCGAACGTCTACACCAAAATTAAAAACACCTTTCACTATCTGCAAACTAGTGTTTTCAGAAAATTTGGAAATCCGGTCCTGTCGGGCCGATTTTTGCCCAACAATCACTTTAAGTTCACATAATAAAGCCACAAGGCCTGTATCAGCAAATACACTATATTGTCGGCAGGGTTTTGGCACTGCGACCCGGGTTTTTTATTTTGCTTATGCCCTTCGACACTGTTTGACTCACATCCATGTGAAGTGTGATCAGACTTTGCAGAAATTGAATTTTCTCTACAAATTTTGTTTACATAAACACTTCACAACTTTGTTTTCCCTATATGTGTAATAATACAGAAGTATTGTTGTTATGCAACGAAGCATCAGCGCGTAATTTTCATGTCTGAAACTTGATTGTCATTATTTTCTCTCGAACAATAAAATCAGATCTTTTGTTTTTCATTCCCCTGATAATTCTAATCCCCTGTCTCTAAAAATATATAAATTAAAGAATATCAATTTCGCCTGAATTTACTATCAATAATGTACAAGTAAGTAAAAAAAAAACCGATCAAGTGCGAATCGAACTCGCGAGAAGTGGGTTCCGTACTATTCCTTTTTCCGTAAGAACTTTAAGACTTTAAGATTTTCGTTTAGATTTTCCTGTTAACTATGGGTGAGACCCGACATTCCTTATTTTTTTCTCTTAGTAATGTAATATACAATTTAGGATTACAAAAACAACTATTAAAAATTGAAAAATTGTAGAAAATAGTATGTTCTTTTTTTGTTTTTTTTTTCAATTTTTAATAAATGTTTATGTAATGCCAAATTGTATATTACATCATAGTTTTAACTATCGTTTAAGCATATTGAGGTTAGTCACACTATTGTTTCTTTTTAGTAAATTATTTAATTCATAATGTTTAATATTTTTATTATACCTATGAATGTTAATTATTGTAAAATTTTTAGAGCTTGAAAAAGTCTTAATAAAAAAAAAGACGAAATGTTGCAATCAATGAGTGTTTAAATTGATTTATTTTCATTATTCCAATTACCCGTGATCTTGTTTTCTATTTTAATTAATTGTTTTTTAAAAATAAAATGAAAATACAATTGATAACTCATCTTCAAAGTTCAATTCCAGATATATGTTATAATAGAAAACAAGATCACGGGTACCTAATTGGAATAATGTTTTCTATTATAACAATTGATACTTTCACCAGTCATCGGACTAGAATCCCGGAGCTTGTAATATAGTCGAGGAGTCACGCCAGAAAGCACTTGTGACGACACAAGTCGAGTAATTGTTTCGACTTGTGTCAATATAAAGCATCCTATTCTGTATAAAACTTTGTCTTCAGCCACATCTGAATTCTTCAGGCGCGTAATTACAAGGAAATAATGAGATGACGGGTTGCATGTACTTTATGTAAATAAAACAAGATATAGTGTCTTTATTTGGATTTAAGTAATTATTTATGAACTGTCTAATTGTACATGCCTCAGTGTTATTCATTATAAATGAGGTTTTAATCCTGATCAGTAATCAACCTTAATGTGTCATCCTTAAGGACTATTATATAAGCATTGTCTGCTTCATTGCCAGTAACAGGGCTGTAGACCAATTTGTAAGATACCTTACAAGCGAGTTGTAACGAACGCTGTTTATCAGCGTTGCCAGATGTCCCGATTTTTAACCCAAAATTAAATGCCCCGCACGGGACAGACTCAGTCCCGTGTTTCGGTGACTACTCAACGGTCTAACTACAGGGTAAACCAGACAGTTATTGTTAGTATAGTAAAGTAACGTTTTTTAATTAAAGTACATTTTCTATGGCCATTTTGGCTACCTATCATCATCTAAACTTAATTTGAATCTCAAATAAATTGATAAATATTTAAAAATTACTGATTATATACGTTTTTTTAGATGTCCCGCTTTCGACGAAAGAATCCCGCTCTTTTTCTTCAAAAGGTTTCAAAATCCCGGTTTGCCCGAAAAAAATCTGACAACGCTGTGGTCTATATTTGGAAGGATGCATGTTTGTAGTATAACTTAAGTCCGTAGGCTCGGATTCTCTCCAATACAAATCAGATTGAACGAGCGAAGCGTAATAATAATGGGATCCCAGAATCAAACAACTTATTTAAACAGGGTCTTAAGAATTTAAATCCTAAACTACAGGGGCGAAGCCGGTCCGGGCTGCTAGTATTGTATAATGCTATAAAAGGAAGAAAAAAATAATGGATGCGTTGAAGCTGAGAAATATTTTTCAGTTCTTGTTTTTTAGTGTTCCGTGCTAAAACGGAACATTTATGACATCACTTCGGTATCTGTTAGAGATGTGAAAAACGGGTCATTTTAGTGATCTGCATCTTTGCATCTGGATGCCGTATGTGAGTCGGCTCACTGAACCGGTTCAAAAAGAGCCGAGTTCTGAATATGTTACTGCAGTCTGCCACTGAGTTACCTAGTTCAGTCAATCGTATCACGACCTGTATAGAATCAAGAATGCATAGCCAAACATGTGATGCATGAATCTTTAGAGCTGACAGATGCATCAAAGCAAGAACTGATACGTAAGTGTAAAATGTGCTTCTGTGTGTTAAGTGTTTCACTGAGTTATGCGGATCCGTTGATCCGTCGGCTCAAAAAAAAAAGTGAGTCGGCTCTCACGGATCTTCTGTCGGAGTCGGCTCTTTGAACCGGCTCAGATCTGAGTTACCCAACTCTAGTGCAATCGTGAGTAGTATTTTGTTCACGATTACTCACGCTCACGACAATCATTTTCAACTCACGCCCGCTCACGTACTACTACTATTTTTTGTAATCACACCCACGCACGCTCACGACTAGGTTTCAACACTCACTTCAGTTCACGCACGATAATAATTATATTTCGAGAATCACGCACGTTCACTTACCCTCACGTAATGGTTACCGAAACTTTATAATTCATACTATAATATTGCAAATTTGCGATTTACACATTGTACATTTTTAGTGTACTATAATTTATCTATAAAATCGAGCTGTGTAGAGTAGTGGTGACAGCACTAGACCAGCATTCGGGTGGTACCGGGTTCGAATCCCGGCGGGGGCAGATGTGGCTGGGACTTTTTCCTACTGCCTCTGGCCGAGAAACGGTAATTCCTGTACCGGCCATCTTGATTGAGGTTTTCCATGGCTCTCACGGATCTTCTGTCGGAGTCGGCTCTTTGAACCTGTTCAGATCTAAGCTACCCAACTCTAGTATCTGTTCATCTGTGTGGCAATAATCAGTACGAATTTGTTGAATGATCGTAAATAGTAGACGATCGACACCGCGATGGCTGTTATTTATTCTGAATGTAGACCACCTCATATTGCGTATATGTAAAGCATTCTCCACATCTGTGGAGCTACCAACCTGACGCAACAAAGCCCATCCCGTTGGCAGTGAGCCTTTTGCCACAGTGCATTATATACGTAATTACAATGGGATTCTGTAACACTTGACAACGAATTATAGGTATATACAGTACAACCTCGATATAACAAAGCTGAAGGGAATTAGAAAATATTCGTTATTCCAAGTAATTCGTTATAATGAAGCTTGTTATATAGAGGTTAGGTCGGTCTAAAGTTCGTTTTAACAAGGTAAGACCACCCATTTTCTTCTGAAAACTTATCTTTAAACTTTAAAATTGTGGCCAATGTACTTGCGGGAATTTCGAACTCTTTAGCGATATCTAATTTTTTCTTAGTAGGATTCTCGCCTACATTCTTAATGATTTTTCGTTTTTCTTTGACGGTTTAAGAACATCTTTTTCGTTTCTCAGCCGCTGCAACTTTAAATTTACTAACAACAGTGACCAACAGCAGTATATACATTACTTCACATTAAACAACAATGATTGTCTTACGATAAATTTAAGGTGTCAATCTGTCGAGACATGAATTGTTGCTGTTATTGTGAAATTGTGTGTGATTGATTGGTAGGATACGTTATGCAAAGGTTATGCGTTGACAAAAGTCGTTAAATAGAGGTAAATTATACTTTCTATTTATATTCTGCAATGATTGAAAACTCGTTATAAAGAGGTTTTTGACAAAAAGTATTCGTAATGTAAAGATATATTTCGCATTAACTCTTACGGACAGTTCTAGAGCATTTCGAAAAATTTGTTAAATTGAGGAAATCGTTATATTGAGGTTTGTTATATACACTGTAATAATATATTTGTGTTAGCATGGCTGATTCATAAATGATCTGGGCCTAAATTAGACTTTAATGATTGATGTCAGTTGAGCGTTTGTAATCCACAATATCTACCTTTGCTATATTGTTAGTTCCAAATTTTTAGTTAGTACTAAATTTCAGTACTAATTTTCGTAATGATTCCAGTTATATGAATAATATATTATAATATTATAATATAATATAATATATTATTTTATTCTACTCCACTGTACTATGATGTTAATAAACCAGTGTAATTCCAACGTGTGGTTATGTGTTTTAGTGCCAATTGCTAATAGTTGCAGTTCACTGATTATAATTTATGAAATTGTGTTCAAAATGAACGCTATAAAGCGGGCAATGTTTTTTTAGAAATATGTCAAAGGAAATAGGAGACATTATTATACATTTTCTGTATTCTTCCATGTCCTCAAAGGCGACTTCTTTTAAAAGCATTTTAGAAGCACTATGGATGTTTTTCCTTGCGAGCTATTTTCTTATTTAAATCTTTTTGTTGGGTTAACTACTAACACATTATGAATTATAAATGCAATTTAAAATTTTAGTTAAGTTACTGCCACCGTGTAAATTACAAATATCTTCCAAAACACTTGCTTTTAGTACTGAATCTCAATAGCTTGCATAAGTTATAATACTAGCCACGGTTCTAAAAGGTTCTGAAGTTACTCACAAACAGCGTCGCAAATGCATATTTTAGAGCCGGCCTGGTTGTTTTGTGGGAAAGAAAGACTCCCACCACCTCTCAGTTACCGGCACAGAACGTGCGCTCGTCGGTGATTGGTTATCGCTGGTTGTCTTGTTACTTGTCGTTTTCCTACTAAAAAGTACAGTCCAGTACGCTATTGTTAAGTTGTTTCTTTGATTGTTAATTGATCAAGATGCAGTTTTGCATAGACAAGCACGAAAAATATTTTTTTAGATGACGTTATTCTAGGAATTAGAACTTTAGATTAAAGAAAAATTAAAAATAATAATATAGCGCGAGTTTGTAGTTTTTCAACCGACTGTACCTGCGCAGCCTCCATTTGCATCTAACTTCAAAACTTTTTGGAACCGTGGCGCGTATTATACTGGCCCTGCTTTGGGATTGGCGTTCCAGTCGATTTGTCACAGCTATTTCAAATTTCTTAAAAGTGTATGTATGGATCAAGTTCAGTTACAAATCAATATCAAAAGACAAGGAAAGAAACATCACTTTTATATTTAATCTCACTTCAGAAACTTGGACATATTTGATTTATTATTGTAGTCAGAAATAGGTTATGTGTACTTACGTTCTCATTATTGATTTTGTTTTGAAGAAAATTCTACTGGAAAGCACTTCGAGTTTCATCTGTTTGGCATCGTTTTGTTCAGTGCTATAAATATTGAAAAAATTCCGGCCAATCATACTAACTCCAAAAATTCTGATATTTTACATATTATAATTTATATCATAAATATTTGATTTCTTTTTCGTTTGCATGACTGCATAATACGATTTTACATATGTAAAAATTAACCAAAACTTGCTTGTCAGCTACCGAACTAATTTCTTTTTGACAGATTTTCAGAACAAAAGAGCAGCTTATTATTATATTTTCAAAATATTTACGAAATTATAAAGTTTGAAAATAAACCTCTATGATTGCATTAATTTTCTCCAAGCCGTCTGACCCGTATCGTGCTCACAGTCTTTTTCCAAAAATACGTTTTTGAACTCGAAACAAAAAAAAAATGTAAAATTTTATAAAGTATATTTTGGCCTAAATTAGGACCATTTTCTACTTGTGAGTTGTGGAGTTGAAACGGTAATAAAAATAAAAAACAAATAAAACAAAAAGAAAAATATCGTCTTAAAAAAAACTTTTATTGCTTAAACTCTAATCCAGTACTTCTCACCCTCTTCAGCTGGAAAACAAAATCCGGAAATCCAAGGCTTTCCTGCTTCATAATTACATATTTAATTAAAACGTTGCTATTACGTTCATGAATTGGATTTATTGAGCTCTGAATATTACATTAACATAATTCTACTTACTTGATTCTTTAAACCGGCACCACATAGGAACTGCGGTACCGATTTTATAGTGTTATCTATTAATACTCAATATTTCTGTGCAAATGTCGAAATCGACATTTACGCAGGCGCATCTGCGGGCAAAATCAACGTTCATGTGAACAAAGTCGCCGATAAATGCATAATTACAATCAGTTTATTTATGTGTAACTTCTTGTGCGAGCTCAGACCGTTTAATGTTTGCGTTAAATATTTAACATACAACGGGAATAAGGAAAGAGAGCCGGTGGGCGGTCAGTGATGTCCTTGAAATTTATTTGTTTCGACTCCCTAACCAGTCATACTCTGCCTGCTTATGTAAAAAATTATAATAAAAATAATTTTTCTCCATTTATTTTCAATAAATTACTGACGGAGCAACTGCGATAAAAATTACACTTTTTCTTTGTACAGTTTTGTATATTGCTTTTTACTATGTAAATTTTACCGTGGGCTAGGTGGAAGACCAACGAAAGTTGAACAATGCCTTTTGTGCGTTTTATTTTTTTTATTTGAATTAAAAAAAAAACTAATTTTTTTTTATTTTTCAAATAATATATCGTAAATAATATTGAAGAACGAAAAGAAAAAAAAAGTAAGCCATAGGTAATTAATAACAAATTAATTAAAATTTATAAAACTTCATAAGATATAACGTGATTACAAAACGTACCAGGAATGTTTGTGACGTCAAAATGATAAAAGTTGTGTATTTGTGTATGGCTTTATAATACA
The DNA here is from genome assembly GCA_034508555.1 of Venustoraphidia nigricollis. Lineage (NCBI taxonomy): Eukaryota > Metazoa > Arthropoda > Insecta > Raphidioptera > Raphidiidae > Venustoraphidia > Venustoraphidia nigricollis. Next base: position 2,578,998 of record JAVRKA010000020.1, read on the forward strand.
TACTATCAAAGTAACCATGGCAACCAGGACCATAAAAACATTTTGACGTCACAGAGGTTTTTGGCGCGTTATCGGATCTTAGCTTAAACATTATTTTTAAAACAAATATAACTCTTTCATTATGAAATTAAAGAAAATAATAAAAGTAGTTTCGCCATAAAACTTGTATGTGATCTTTCCATTTATGTAAAAAAAAATAATTCAAAAACCCAGTTGTCAACCCTTTTCGTATAGTTTTCCCACACTTACGTTTCTCGAATTGGGAAATATTATTTATTGATTGTTATTTGTCTGTTTTTTTCAATATTTTTTATGGTACTCATGAATATACTTCAGAGAAACATTACAGAGAACATTACGGCTATCCCACAGAAACCTCTATAAAATTTTATATTATAGACGTTTGAAAATTGCATTACCTACATTGATTTTATATTTTCAATAGCCTTAAGAGCTCAGCGTATTGGGATACACCTGTACCGCACGATGGCGCCGCGAGAAAAACTTTTTCAAAATATGTTTCGAGAAAATTAAATATTTATTTATTTTCTAATCGTTTCGTTTTGGAAGACCTTTCATTTGATACCTTACGCAAATGGTTTTGCTGATTTTTGATTTTAGCGTTTTCATAATATGTCATCTGGCGTCTGCCCTATGATATTCTACATGACGTCGTGTACCCTGTTTCACTCGTGAGACTATAATAATAATAATAATGCGTTTAACGTCCGTTTCTCCACTTTATGTCATAAGAGACGCCTTCGCACCATTCCTATTTTCCATCTACCACACTTCCAGTTATTTTTCTACATTTTTAAAACTTCAACTTATGTAATAGCAATGGGCGAATGAAGGAATTATAGGAAATTAGGATAAGGTAGGTAATTTGTGAACTAGGAGTTTGATAGGTTAAATCGGCCATGGCCTCAAGTAAGGAACCATCTCGATATTTATCTGGAATTAATTGAGGGAAACCATGGAAAACCTCAATCAAGATGGCCGGTACAGATATTACCGTTTCTCGGCGAGAGGCAGTAGGAAAAAGTCCCAGCCACATCTGCCCGCGCCGGAATTCGAACCCGGACCTCCCGAATGCGAGTCTAGTGCTGTCATCACTACTCTACCCAACTCGGTCACTCGTGAGACTATGACGAATCTATTGACACCTCATTTTTGAAAATCCGTTCAGCCGTGTACTACTATGACACAAACATGCCCACAAACTTGTATACTCATAATAAACCGTAAAAGCATTACCCTCTGTAGTTGGTTGAAAACAAGGTCCTGCGCATTATTTATCAAATTTTCAACGAGCCTTTGTGTTAATAATGTAATATGTTGTTTATACAGAGATTATAAATTATAATACGTTCACAAATAAAGTTTTGTACAATAGATCAGAGTTCTATTGTAATATTGGGAAACCTTTAATCATCTTCCCTGCCTAAATTTATTGATTATATGACAAAAATTTCGCTACACAACACCATCTATCAGAATTTGATAATGTTGAACAGTGTACAATATTCCTTATACATAAATTCAAATAATGAAAACCAAATATTTTGTTCTTTTATTCTTCCTCTAATGGCAAACAAGAATTTTAAAAAATTGTTTATTTGAAACGGCGGACCATATGATCTGAGAGGTATGTCTATGGAAAGAGATGCCAGTCATCTATACCCAAAAACTACAGGCAGTCAAGGAAATGAAGCTGTTTAGCGATGACGTAGCGGGATTATTCTATATTTAAAATAACATTGAAAAATACACAATTTTGAGAAAAAAATATTCTTGTAGAAAAAGCTTCCGAAAAATTCTCAAAAAAATTTTTTTTTATCTATTTATAATGTAACTCCCTTAAAAACTATGGAACGAAACCATTTACTAGCCTGAATTTACGGTTTCGATTTTGCCAGAAACTTTAGTTTAATTTGATACCAAGTTTTATCAAAATCCATTCTATTGTTATCTAGGGATGTCAGTACAACAGACAGAAAATCTGGAAGCGCGCTGAGTCATCTATCAAGCAAAATACCCCAAAAAAACACACGAAAATGAAATTATAGTTATATACCTTAAAATTACCCACCGCAAGCAAACAAACAAATTTTTCCACATCTGTGGATACTAATGTACTCGTAGAGATGGATTACTGACCTGTAAAAGTTTTAAAAAATCTGAGCTGAAATTAAAAAAAGGTGTCGTCATTATTTATTTTAAATTATATAAAGCGAACTTTTTCTATATAAACAAAAAACTACGAAAGCGTATTACAGTGTTTTTGTTACATTTTCGCGTTTTGTATAATGATATACTTGAAGCTTTTTTTCAAGCCACAAAAAAACTACGTTGTTAGTTTGCAGTACATAAAAATAAGAATACAATTTTTCTTTGTAAATTCTCTTGTCAATTTTTAATTTACTTTCAGAATAAAAAATTTGAATTGTAATTATTGATGCATAGACTTTTTTGTTTCATAGAGCACGCAGAGATTTTATCAGTGGCGTAACTATAGAATTTGAAACTGGGATGAGTACCTCTTTGTTCGTCTACCTAATTAGTGTGCAAGTAATTCAAAAATTACAAGGCGCGAAATTTTATATAATACGCCCCAGAATTAAAGGTTGAAAATCGGTGTAATTTTTTAATGACACTTGGAGCTTAAGGATATAATTTAATTTACTCAATTTGAGAAAAAATAACAATTGAAAAAATCCCTGGTTAACACTATGACAAACAAAGTTTTTAAACAGTAAAAAAATATTAGAAAAAAAACTTTAAAAGTGAATCTTTTATTGCAATGTCCTAATAGTTAGAGACGATTTTACTCATAGTATTTCCTCAAACCTGAGTTTTTGTGAGTCCATTAAGGACACTATCCTGAACATAAAAACCGCAGTCTGACAGCTGAAACCGGGGACAATGCGTGGGTGGACGCGGTGAAAAATGTCAAACTGGAGGTGTCACTAAATATATTTCCTCATGTTTGAAATTTTCTTTTCTGAAGCCGATTAAAAACTTAAGGCTGTCGGAACGCTCTGAAATTAAGCCAAAAATAGAGCTTCGACTGTCAACTGATTGTAGACTTATTCGTCAATATTCTGCAAAAATACTTTCTCTATAAGGAAGATAAAGGACAAATCTAGGTCTCTAATGGACTACTTTTGTAATTTGTGTACGATTTACTAGAAAAAAGTTGACATTAATTGTGCCAAAAAAACACACGTTTTCAATGTCACACTACGACCTTATTCGTACTTATTTCACAAAATTGTTCCATCACAAACCTAAAGTGACTCTTCCTTTTTCGGAAAAGTGTTTTAAATCTTCAAAATATTTCCAAAAATTAGAGTAATCAATTGACAGCGGCACCTTTGCAACAGCATCTTTTAGCCTCTTAGTGTGGCACCAGCCAAAAATTGAAACGTGCGGATGATTTGAGCGAGACAGAGCTTAAGAAGGTCATACCCACAATATGTCTTTTGCCTACCTCGCCCCTTACCGCTGGGTCTCAGCACAAACTGTGTGAAAGTGATCCAACACTGTTAACAGTGGTCAAATACCGACGAGTTTATCGCAATAGGCTATCAAGCATAAAAATGTCCACGGGCACAAAATGTCTGCGGGCATAGAGTTGGGTATTCTTGTTATAAAGCCAATTCGTTTTAACAATTCAACCGTTAAATAATTTTACAAATAAATATCATTATTTTTTGCCTTCTATCCCGTTCTCGTAAAGTAATTAAACTTCAAACAAGGTGTTTTAAGAAAATTCTTATAAATTACATTGTTTTTTTGTTTTACAGGTATAACAGGTCCACGTGGACGTACAGGAAAACCAGGAAATCACGGAACACCAGGAAGACATGGGATATGTGCGTGGAAAACTAGTGTCAACGATTCCAGTGAACTACTTATCCCACCTTCAATTGCTGGTAAGTTATTTAGTATACAAAAATAAATAAATCTGACTCCTGGTTTGTCAATTGTTTCCAAGTGATATGTGTCCGGCGTAGAGGTCCGGGTGAAAATTGTCAAAGTATTTGATTATTACTCGAGAGGTTATTCAAAATCATTCGAATGATTTTTAGAGTTCCGTACCTCGAAAGGAAAAAACGGAACCGTTTATAGGATCATTCGTATGTCTGTCCGTCCCACTGTCAAAGCCAATTTGCGCTGAACTACTGGACCGATTGAGTTGAAATTTGGTACACATATGTAAGTCGGTGACCATAAGACGGACGTATAACGTAAATAAATGAATTTTGAACATGGGGGTCATTTTTTGGGGGTAAATTAGAAAATTAAAAAAAAAGTTTGGCAAACTGTACCGTGTGACATATCAAATGAAAGGGCTTATAGTAAGGGTCTCAAATATGTATATTTTTATAATTTTAAAATGAATTGTTTTCAAGTTCTTTAGGAAAATAGATGAAAATTTACCATTTACCCCCCTTTATCTCCTACTGGACCAATTGAGTTGAAATTTGGTACACATATGTATGTCGGTGACCCAAAGACGGACGTATAACGAAAATAAATAAATTTTGCAGATGGGGGTAATTTTTGGGGAAAAATTAGAAAATTAAAAAAAAAAGTTTTGCAAACTGTACCGTGTGACATATCAAATGAAAGGGCTTGTGGTAAGGGTCTTAAATATATTTTTTATAGTTTTAAAATAAATAGTTTTAAAGTTATTTAAGAAAATAGATGAACAATTGACCATGCCCCCCTTAACTCCGAAACTACTGCGCCTAAAAATAAAAAAAAAGGGAATGTCGGGTCTCAGCCATAGTTTACAGGAAAATTGAAACGAAAATCTTAAGCCTTAAACTACTCACGGAAAACGGAATAGTACGGAACCCTCTTCTCGGGAGTTCGACTCGCACTTGACCGGTTTTTTTTATATCTACTAGCTACGACTTATAATACAATCTCCAGTAATAAATTATATTACGCTCTTTCTGTACTCTTTAAAACGCTGCATGTAATTTTCTCTCTCCGATTGCATCTCACAATATTAAATATGCTTCTGTCTGTTCTGTAGGCAGGTAACTTTTTCTAGTCTCATAATCGAAAACTAGAGCTAAATTCATTCGTTATATTAATTATATCGACTACATAGACACATCGAAATTATTGTTTTTATTGCATAATACCTGACCTAAGACCTGAGTACCATTATTTATGTATTTTATCTACGTCTTTTACTCTCTTCTGTGAAGCACTGTATGCAAATGATCCTGTTAAGACTGATAATCGAAACCGAGAGCAAAATTCATTCGAGAAACATTCATTCATTCATTCACGTATAAGTACCAAGAGCTGTTATCGTGTGGATGAATCATTTCGAATGAAACATTCCATTATAAAAATCAATCTAATGATTTCAGTAATCGAAAGGTTGCTAAATTTTCGATTTATCAAAGTCATTCGTTTATTCCGAAGAGTAGTTTGGCGTGACGTATACACGCAAAAACAATTACGTTAAATTTTTTGTTGGAAACAAAAGAAGAAACGCGTTAAAATTATTTATAGCTTTTTCTAGAAATCCTGTAGCAGTTATTTTATTGCGTCATACTTGGTGGTACTTTAAAATGTTCTAATGAAAAAGCTCATTACCGAACTGAGAAAGGGATTAAATTCGCTCGAAAGCGGTTGCAAGTATCGTAAAGACAGAATGTAATCACCAGTTGTATAAATTAATTCAAGTCTATAAAAGATACAGTAATATAGTAACGCAAATAAAATTATGATTGTTTTAGAAGAAACGTTGCTCTTAAATGAAAACATAAAACAAAACGGTTTACAGACATACAGACAGGTCTACATCTCACAGTTGAAATCTTCTTACGTAATGCGCGTATAATATATAAAATGGAAATAAAACAAAAACAAAAGACGAGCGTCGACGGCAGGGATGCATTTACACATTTTGCGCCTGCAAAAAAGCGGAATAATTTGTAAATGGATCTAGTAATTATAGGGATGGAATATACAGCTGCGGGGGTGAATCCATTGAGGGACGGGTACAAAGCATTGGTACAATGTAAGAATGGTGTCAATTTTTGATTGGCCGCCGCACTGTGCTGCATAAAAGAGAAGTTTTCTTTTTTACACCATACTACCAAAATCAATTTCGTGCCACTAGACATGCGCAGTGCGCCGGCCAATGACAATCAGACACCACTCACCTCGTCGCATCCTTTAATCGATTTTGCTCCCCTCCTCTAAAGCCCTAGTACATGCTCTATCTTTATATTCCCATGTCTGTGGTATTGAATAACCGTAAATATTCAAAAAACAAAGAAAGTACGTGCTTATGACCACGCGATAGAATGGAAACGTTTTGATTACTTTGCTTATCCAATCATAGATGGCAGTACCAACCTAATGCGTTATGTTGTTCATATATAGTGCGTTAGTTGTTTATCTTTTTCTTTCTCATGTCGCTATTTTGTTTTATCGTCTCACAAACTTACCCTCGCCACAGAAATTTCACTTAAAAAAATCAGGCTTTTCCGTGCCTAAAAAAAATTTTCCCTAGCTTTTTTCGTTCTCGTTACTCACATTCGAAACGTATGGATTCGAAATCTGGTGGGACCAGAACTGGCAGGTCGCAGGTGTGACTAGAGCTTTTCCCTACTCCCTATCGTCGAGATAATTCCTAGTTTTCTGTAGTTTTCCTCAATAATTCTAGATAAATATGGAGATGGTTTCTTACCCTAGATTCTTAAAGTTATTCTGATTTCCTATAATTTCTCTACTTACACGTTGCATTGAATTGCAATTAACTAAATTGAAGTTTAAAAATGTAAAAAAATAGCCCGAAAATTGTAAATCAAAGACAATTATGTTTCAAATGTAGCCTGTTTCATGTCGAGAAACGAACGTTCAGCGAGTATTTATATCACACAGGATTTAAACCCGAATATCGTACTGTACGGGTCGAAGCCAAGGAGTGGCAAGTGGTCAATATTTATTGGGTAGGTGTCGTGGGTTCGAATCCTGCCTTTGCTCATGAATGTTTCGTGATGTCATTTAGTTTTAAGTGATGTTATTTGATGTAATTAAGGCGCTAATGACCTAAGTTGTTGAGCGTCTATAGTCTACAATAAAAAAATGTGTTGGGTAACTATTATTATTACTTTTGTAGTATTTGAATTACACGGGAATGAACTTGGATTTTGTGAGATACGGGTCGAAGTCAAGTATATTAGTATGGGGTCAGAAGCTATGAATAAATCAACGAGAGGTTACTGTAATTTCGAAATCTTTGGGTCTTGAGCACCTATATTTTGAGTACTTATGAAATCAGTGTTACCACTCTGGTGAACACCGGCAGCTATTCCGACTTCAATGACATCTATAAATTAACCCGTCTTTACTCGTTATGCGCGTTTGTATATTTGCCAAGCAAGCAGAGACTGTTTTCTCTTTTAACAGTTCCAGACTGGAATAAACATAAATATCATTGACTTAGAGCATAGACCAAGCAATACGCTATAATAAATTAAAAAAAATATAATGACCCTCGCCCTCATAAGCTCACATAAGAAGATTAACTTCTTTAGTTTTTAATATTATGTCCAAGTTTAATTTTTTTTAATGTGAAACTAATTAATAATATTTACACATACTTGGCAACACACTATAAACGTCTGTCCTTGTCAGTTTCATGTAATTTAAGAGACAAACTAACTTCCTTTTTAGGGGACAATTCTATTTCCCCTCGATTTCTCACTTTTTTCAAACAGGTACGTCGCTAAAGAAGTTAAACTTCAATAAAAACACTTGAAAATTCCACATAAAATATTATTAAATTATTTCTCGACGATCGTTTCGGACAATAAGTTCATCCTCAGGAATATAAAACATTTTATATTCCTGAGAGTGGACTTCATGTCCGAAACGAACGTCGAGAAATACTCGTAATTTAATAATAATTTTTAAATGTTTCTATTTATTTGTTATTATTAATCATGCTCTACCAAGTGCCGTGTGAAAAATCAGTGAAATTATAAATAAACTAAAACCTGTTTTTATTTTGAGACATGTAGACGCTAATGACTAGGGTTGCCAACCGTCCCGCTATACGCGGGACGTCCCGTTTTTGATACCCTTAACGAGACGTCCCGCTTAGGATGTGTGCGGGACGCCAAATATCCCGCTTTTTGGAGGACGCTATTTACATTGCATCTATTCCGTGTTCTAATGCAGCAGCAGAGAGAGTCTTCTCACTTTGTAATAATGCCTGGACCGACGCGCGAAATCGTCTTCATGTGGATTCTGTAAAGTCAGAGCTACAAGTTAAAGTAAATTTTTGGTATCCATGCAAAGCTTTTTACAATTTTATACTTAAAAATAAAAAAATCCTTAAAAGTGCCAAATGCCAAGAAAAATACTCATTTAAAAAGTAATTTATACTTTTCATAATAAAGTCTAAATTACACTATAACTGTTTTTTTGAGTAAATATTGACTATTGTTAATCTAACAAGGTGTTTTATTTTACTTCTCATCTTGATTTGTAAAGAAAATTTTCGTTTTTTTGTATTCTAAATAAAATTAGTTGGATCCCGCTTTTTAAACCCTTGTCCCGCATTTGAAATCATTATTTCCCGCAAAATTTGTATTTTAAAGTTGGCAAGCCTACTAATGACTGTTGCTTTCGCGTGTCTATATTCTATTTATCTTTATGAGTCGTGACTGTCCGAAACGCTTAACAATTTTTTTTGTAAATTTAAGTCTTAAAAAAGATTAAAAAAACTCTGAACTGCATTTTCCAACAGTTCAAAAAAAAAAACGAAAAGAGGTACTGAGAGGCGTAAAGAGAAAAGAATACAACCGCGTTACTAGTATAGAGAATTTATTTAACTCATTAACAGGTGACAGTAAAAAATTCCAGCCAATTGGGCGACAAGACAATTCCAACTTCATAAATATTGGCATTTGAAATATTATAATAAATAAAATAAAATTTCTGTTAAAGTGTGCGGTGACGCGGGTAACAACTAGTAATAAATATTGTGAAAGCTATTGATTTTCATGCTTACATAATAGGATTTTACATGTAAAAATTAACCAAAGCATGTTTATCAAGCTACTGAACTAATTTATTTTTGACAGATCTTCGGAACAAAAGAACATCTGATTTTTTTCAAAACATTCCTGAAACTATGAAACTTAGGAAAAAAAATTTCTACGAAACTTTCTTGGAAAAATGATTAGAATATTAAACCGTTATAAAAAGTATACCATCACTATATAAAAAACAACATTATAGGATATTTGGTTGAGGATCAATAAATAAATAAGCTTTACCAAAGTTTCGCTAATGGCCAACGTTTTGAAAAATATATTTTCAGCTTCAGGGCCTTAAGCTGGTCGAATGGTGGCTATAAAAATGATTATGTATATTATTAGAACAATTTACCACCATTCGACCAGCTTAAGGTCCTGAAGATGAAAATATATTTTTCGAAACGTTGGCCATTAGCGAAACTTTAGTAAAGCTTATTTATTAATTGATCCTCAACCAAATCTTCCTTTACTGTGACATTCTATTGGATCAATACCACTATATACGAAGATTATCTCTTCTGCGCATGCGTCGATTTTTCCCCAAAACAATAGGGCTCATCATATTTGCATACCAAACATCCTCCCAAAATTTGGTTTCAATCCGTTCATCCGTTTGACCTGTATCTTGCTCACTGACAAACAGAGGCAAAGTTTTTCCAAAAATATGTTTTTTGGATTCAGACCTCAAAACGAAAAAAAATTGAAAAATTTTGAAAAGTGAATTTTAACCTAAACTAGTACCATTCCCCATTAGTGGGTTGGAATGGTAAAATAAATATAAAACGTTTCCTCTGTTCCAAGAATTTACCCTAGGTGCGCGGTCTATTCTCTAAGTCAATGGTTATTACTGTTTCTGTGCTGCCAACATAAATTTCAAGAGTCGCCGGTGTTTTACTTTTTATTAATTCATACTTTTTGCAGTTTGTACTTTACAACAAATGGTCACCTAAATTATATACGTTGTAATATTATTATGTTGTTTACATTTTTTATGCAAATCAACATTTAAAATGCTGCCTCACATTTTTATTTTTGTTTTTTCACATCTCACATCAAAGGAATTTTAAATATTGTTTATTCTTTCAAGTGAAACTTCTTTACGAACGGGAGTGATTTAGATTGTGGTCGTCGAAAAATGATACCCTCTATAAAACATTATGTTCTAAAATATGATATTATATTAAGTGTGTTGTCTAGTATGCTTTTAATTATAATTTAATTTAATCAGTAAAACAATCATATTAATCCAAAGCAATTAAAAGTTAGTTTCATTTTAATATGTGTCTGTATCTTAAAATATGACCTCAAGGCGAATCCGTGTATTAAAACTGTCTTAAAATTAATAATTTCAAAACACCAATATATAAATTGCCCTTAGAAGAAAAAAAAAATTTGATTAAAAATTACAACTTACGAAGAAATAAACGTTTAATCTCTATTTAATGACCAAAAAATTAAATTAAAAATTAAAAAAACACAAAAAAAAATATAAAAAGTTAAAAAATAAAATGTCTGGGCCTGGTCCTTTAACTTTAATATTTAAATAGTTAATTAGTAATATTTTGTGATTCAAACGTCATCGCATCGGGGGACCTAGATAGAGTATTTATATTAAGCCGCTTTTTATTTGTATTCTAACTTGTATTTTATTTATTTAGCGGTCCCTCGACGCGACGACGTTGAATCACAAAATATTACTAATTAAGTATTTAAATATATAAGTTGGACTAGGCCCAGAAATTTTATTTTTTAACTTTTTATAGTCTTTTTTTGTGTCGGAGGTTTTTTAAATTTTTAATTTAATTTTTATTTTAAACTTAGTTACAAACAAAATATCCGGAATGCGTCTATGATCCCTACCGCAGCTAACAAAAGAGCTGATGATCTTGAAACGGCTGAACCGATTTTGATAAAACATGTCTAAGAACCACCGCTAGAAAACCTGCTTTCATATTAAAAAAATCGCATCCACACACACTTAGCAGTCAAACTTATGACACCCCTGTTTTTGCGTCCGTGATTAAAAAATAGACATGCACCGTTTTGATTTTTTGCCATAGACATGCATATAATAAATGTATGTAAATATAAATAATTGAGTTAATATGTGACTGTTTTTTTTTACAGCACCTGCGCAAAAAACAATTGTGGTGAACGAGCGACAGAATTTGCGACTGAGATGCGCCGCAACTGGTGTCCCAAAACCGCATGTAGAATGGCGCAAGGCTGATGGCTCGGTTATTCCTTGGGGCTCCTGGCAAAGTAAGATAAAACATGCGTAATTTTTAAAGTGAAAGTTTTTAGTTCGTTGATTTTAAGTCACCGAAATTGGCGTCACATTCTGAAAATAAAATTATAAATGCATTTTGTTTAGCAATTTTCATGACAAACAATAATCCTCTTTCGGTTAGAAGCCACGAGACGTATCAATGGATTGAATCGTGTTTTATCAAATATTTTAATAGTTTTGAGTATACAGTTCGTGAGATTCTCACTCCGCCCACTGCCTATCACTTTACGCAATATCGTATCATGAATAAACTAACTTCCTAACTGCGATAGTAATCTAACTCTTAAGATTAGATTAGATCAGAGAGCGTGAGGCGAGCCACGCTAACACCACGACTTTAATTGATCTGTTGTGAAGCCCTAACTTGCTTATTCCTGCGCGAGATTGGCTTTTTAGGGTTCCGTATCTCAGAAAGAAAAAATGAACCCTTATAGGATTACTTCGTTGTCCGTCTGTCTGTCAGTCTGTTTCTCAGGAACACGTGGAGGTATTAAGTTGAAATTAATACCAAATACTCAGGTCTGCAATCCCTTGGAGCTGTGAAAAAATGAAACTTCTAAGTCAACGCAATCAAAAGAAACGGCCGCTTATGCCGCGTATTTTGACACTTGCAAGGGAATCAAAACCTATAGAATACTTCCCATTGACCTAGAATCATGAAATTTGGCAAGAAGCAATGTCTTATAGCACAAGTAAAGGGAACAATTCGAAAACCGTAAATTTGTAGTTACATCACAAAAAAAACTTGTTTTCTACAAATGTCAAAATAGTGCATACGGGCGACATCGGACGGTATATCTTAAAAGCTATTAGTTAAGGCAGCTATGATGACAGTTTGAATCAGAACTATCAGTTGTGGTTGCTGAGAATATGGCGCGTCGCTTGCGTTTGTGCGAATTAGGTTTTGGGTTAATTGGGTTTTATACTTTGAGTGATTCAGCTGGTTAAACTGTGTAATGGGTACCGCTATTGCTATTATTCATAGCTGTTAAGGCTTTCGGAACGCTCTGAATTTAAGCCAAAAATAGAGCTTCGGCTGTCAACTGATTGTAGACTTATTCGTCAACATTCTGCAAAAATTCTTTCTCTATAAGGAAGATAAAGGACAAATCTAGGTTTCTAATGGACTACTTTTGTAATTTATGTACGATTTACTAGAAAAAATTTGGCATTAATTGTGCTAAAAAAACGGACGTTTTCAATGTCACACTTTGACCTTATTCGTACTTATTTCACAAAACTGTTCCATCACAAACCTAAAGTGACTCTTCCTTTTTCGGAATTTTTTTTTAAATCTTCAAAATATTTCCAAAATTTAGAGTAATCAATTGACAGCGGCAGCCTTGCAAAAAAAATTTTTTAGCCTCTTAGTTGGCACCAGCCAAAAATTGAAACGTGCGGATGATTTGAGCGAGACAGAGCTAAAGAAGGTCACACCCACAATATGTCTTTTGCCTACCTCGCCCCTTACCGTTGGGTCTCAGCACAAACAAAATTCAGAGCGTTCCGACAGCCTTAAACACTGCAATATGTGTAGTGTAATAAACTTTTACAATTTGTGTTAATCCATTTTTAATTTTAGCAAAATAAAACCAAAACAACTTGTTGTAAAAAAACATTCATTGTTACAATGCTATATTAGAAAAATTTATTTTTTATCCATCAACATTGAATAAACCCGAATCTTTCCACTTTCGCGGCGGAATGAGTTATCAATTACTCTACGGTGCGATATCTAAACAACCAATTCATCATAATAAAGCAAATTGTAACATTAAATTCATAAAAAATATTTTTTTCTAATTTAGCATTCTAATTATATAGCGTTCTGGAGCTTTGTAGAAATAAAATGAAATAAAATATATCTTATACCAAAACAACTGCGCGCGCCAAAATATTTATTCAATTCGTGTAAATTACCATTTTCTTAGAATGCTTTTAAAAACATTACGATTTTAAAATAGCCACAAGCGTTACGAGGAAATGCCAGGAGTTGTGTGATTTCCCTAGCTTAGACATGGAGAAGAAAAAACTTGAGAATCCGGAGAGAGAGAGAGAGAGAAAGAACAAATATCTAGAGCTTCAAGAATAAAATAGTAGTTATTTTTTTTCGGAAATAAAATTTAGCAAAATCGGTGTACCTGTTTTATCTTTGTTTCAACAAAATTACTGCAAAACGTGATTTTAAGATTTCTTAAAAATATTTATCAGTCTAATTTGTTCTGGTGGCAAAAAACTAATTCATGTTTTTTACGATTAAAAGGTTCACTTTTCAGTGTTATTAAACTAATATTATATATATTCATAAAACTGGTCTTGTTAACCTTAGAGCCGCTTGTTACCATTAGGTAATTAAAAATACAAACCAATAATACTGCGAAAAAATCCCTTTGTTAAAATAAATAAAAAAACACGATGGTTCCTATTGAAAGCTGTATGTTTTTGTGTACTGGGGTACATAAATATTATAATCAATGTACTATTTATTGGAGTACGTCCAAATTGAAACAGAGTTCTGTTATATCCAATTGTGTAGGCTTTCACGGCTGGCGTTGTTGCAAAACTTCTTGGTTTCCGTGCTTGTACGCCGTGGTCCATTGGTATTTCTACCTGACGTTTCGTCTACAACTGCGGTAGACAATATCAAAGGCGATGTGGTAGCGGACGAAGTGTCCTTCTCGGCTGCTCACAAGCAGCCGAGAGAACGTCATGTAGAAATACCAATGGACCACGGCGTACAAGCCCGGTAACCAAGAAGTTTTGCAGAGCTCTGTTAAGTTCATAATCTGGCCCCAAACAACTTTGTGACTAAAGGAATGTCTCTGAAAAGGGTTACACAATTTTTCTCTTTGTTTTACAACAACCTTCCTTAACCTACTTTCAACTAGAAATCAGCGTAAATAAATCACTATTGGAATTTGACATACCCAGTTGGTAACAGAAATTTAAACTATAAGCATTTTATATGCTAGTATTACTCGAGGTTATTAGAAAAACACAGGCTACCTCGTTCCATGAATGACGTCAGCTGGCAGACCGTTCATATTTTTATCAACCACGCAATATCAATTGACAGTCCGCTGAATAACGTAATCGCCCCATTACTATCCAACGGAACGAGGTTACTTCTGTACGTAATAACCTTGAGTATTACTATATGTAGAAAATGGCGGATTTGACTTTACATTTGGTCTAAACTCCTGCCCATATGTCAAATTCCAAGAGACAACTACAATAGAGAAATAATTCCGTCAACTTCTAAATCATTGTAAAATGATGGGAACATTATTTTTGTTATAAATATTAAGAGCACTGTGGTGGGAACCAAGGGCGTACCCAGGATCAAAAATAGGGGGGGGGGCAAGCCATGGTCGTTCAGGTTGTAACATTTTATGACGGAAAAGGTGAATGAAACCAAAATATTAAGAAAATTATGTATAATTATAGCAGTGCTTTATCAACTAAGTTATTACAATTATTTGCTTGAGAAAAAAATTATTCTAGTTACATGTCTTAAGTATGCTCGTATCATTTTTCTTGGATTTGTAGAAGTAAAGTTATTTCAAGAATTGTAAAAATTCCAGCAACAAAATTTAATAACGACTTATTTTTTGCTTCCAGGGGGGGCATCTGCCCCCCCCCCCCCTGCCTCTCGCTGGGTACGCCCTTGGTGGGAACAATAAAAATAAAAAGAATAGTTACTTCTTACCACAACAGATTTATTCAGTGGATGTACATTTCGAGAGCTAAGCTCCCATCATCAGCAAAACACTAAACTAACTTTTTATTTTTGTTCTTTTTAAAGACATTCTTTTTAATGATCTGCATAATTCATAGACGATTAAATCCACTCATCACAGCTTCAAAATGCGCGTGTCTTTTAGCCGACACACCTGTTGGATTACATGTTTTGAATTGAAGACAAAAGGCTTGCTGCAGCGTGTAAACGGGCTGCGCAATAAGCACAATAGAGTTTTAATAGAGCTTGCACATTTTTTTAGGAATAAACAAAAGCACCCTATGGTTTAATTTAGTATTCACCAGATTCGTATGCCTGAAAATTTATAACCGGTATTATTAACAAACAAAATAATTTCACATGAAATATAAACCAGTCAAGCGTAACCGAGTGTTCCATGCAAACGAATGCATGCATCCTATATTAATTTAAATTGCATTTCATTAAATCTTATTCGATATAATAACACTGTTTATTAATGACTAGCGGACATGTGCGAATATAATATGGCGGAAATAAATGTTATTCTATTCCATTCGGACACTTCAGCGCCACTACGTCACTTAAGGGGGTATTCTCATGTGAACGCATAAATTTTATCTCTTTTTAGGGAATTTTTTTTTAGACGACAATAACATTCAATCATTTTAATTTTTTTATATGCTTTATATCTTAAACTGTATAAACAAAATTTTTTTTCTCTTATTTTACAGTTTTATATATTTTTTTTTAAGTTAAATTAGACACTAAAAAAAGCAGGTCACTGTTCATGGTAATAGCGGCTGTTCATGTTGTCTGAAATAAAAAAATGGAATGGATCATTGTTCAGTAGGTATGTCGCTATCGGCTCTACCAAAATTAATCATTAAAAAAAAATGGCGGACTGTAGAAAAAAAGTTTGTGTTTTTTGTTAATTTTTTTGTTAAAAATCGTTAAAAAAAATAAGAAAATTTTTTCGAAAATAAGCAATTTTGGTACGGCCGATAACCATTAATAAGTAGAAGAACATATATAAATTTCAAAGCAATCGGTTGAATACTTTTTTTTTTAGGACCATGACAGTTTTAGAAAATAAATGTTTCCAGAAAAATGCGTTTAAACTTTCAAGAGGCCGACAAGTCGCTTACGACGCGTCGGCGACTATGAGTTGTAATTTATTTAAAACTAGGAACTTCGGTCTCTATTTTTCACAGCATATTTTTGATAGGTTTTACTATTGAAATATGAAAAAAAAATCGATTTTTCGAAGTGGTCACATAAGAATATCCCCTTAAAAGAAATTATGGGAAACTGCCTGTTAAAGTTAAAAAAATTGTAGCAAATACCAAAAAATGTAAAGAAGCATTAATAAATTACCTAATTGATGTAACACCCTACAGTATGGGAGACATTTTGTAAAAATATTGTTTTTGACTTTTTTGTACCCCATCTGGGCTAAACAAATATATATTTTATTATTATTATTAATATTATTAATATTAGCGACAACTGTTAAAATAACTAGATTGCCACCAGATGGGGACATTTGTTTTATTTTATTCTATTCTATTCAGAGACTTCAGCGCCACTACACGTTATATTACCGACAACTGTTAAAATAAACATATTTCCATCAGATGGCGATTTTTTTCAGAATGTTAAAATTTTTAAACTGTACTTTTGTTATGAAAACATTAGCTTTGAGATATTAACTTATTTTTCGTCATTAGAGAGAAAGATAATCTTCAAATTGCCGTATTAAACATTAATATTTAATTGACTTTTTTTTTCTTTTTTGTGCTCGGTAATTAATATAAATAAGTGTTTACTTAAAAAGTCCTTTTTCCCGACAAATCATTTTTATATTAATATTTAATTTTGATGCAGTATAATCTATAAATTATTGTCTGACAATTATAGATCCAATAACACTAACTGTTCTTTGTGAATACAAAATCAGCATATTAGCATATTTATTAGTGCGATCTGTCTTTTAAATTAGTTATTGACTCTTTATGAATACGACCCTGTAGGTATCAAAAGTCAATTTATCTTCATCCATTTAAGTGGGAATAAGTACAACTCGAGTAAATGAAATTTACTAATGGACCTGTGCAGTTGTTTGTGCGTGATTGAGTAATGGTTTCGTATATCGGTGATATAGGTAAAACTGCAGATACCACGAAAAGATCAGGTAGAGTGGGTGTAGAGTGAGTGAATCCAATTAACCGGAAGCTGCCATTTTAAATCTAAAATACAAGGTGGTGATTTTGATCAATCATTCTGATCATACAAGTATAATAAAATGTCCTGACCTCCTTTTTAATTGATCTGTTTGAAATTTTAACTGCGACTAGCATTTGTACAACCACAAAAAATGTTTTTAAACGACACCCTACATAAAATAGCTGCTTTTCAAGACTGTATGGCTGTTGTAAAATGTCCCTTTTTGGCGTTCCGTACCCAAAGAGTGCCAACGGAACCCTATTAGCTATTACTAAGGCTTTGCTGTCTATCCGTCCGTCTGTTATAGGGTTGTATCTAGGGATGCAAGGTTATTAAAAATATCGATATATCGATATCGATATATATCGAACCAAGTCGATATTGATATATCGGTCTAGTAGGCCGATATATCGGTCTAGTAGGCCAATATATCAATATTTCTTCTTTTTTTTAAAAGCCACAACGTCCACAACTCACAAAACACTCACCCCACCTACGCTACCACAGATTAGAGTAGAGAACAGAATCAAAATGTGATATCGGGAAACTAGTTCGTAGTTACATATTTTAGTCAGCGAAATAAAAATAACAAGCAAGTAGCAACTGACATAACCTAAAAAATATAAACAAGTATGTAAAAATGTAACAGTATAATAAAAATGACTTCGTTAAAAAATATTTATTTTTTAATTAATAAGTAAAATTAAGTATTTATTTAGTAAAATTTAGGCGGGTTTTTCGATATTTCGTTATGATATATTGAGTTTTTTGATATTTATATATCGATATCGGCGTATCGCCGATATCGATAAATATCGATATTTTTAGGCGTCGATATATCGATATTTATCGGTTTTCCGATATATCGTTGCAACCCTAGTTGTATCTTTTGAACCGTAATAGGTAGACACAGAGTGTGTGCTACTATGACCGTTGTAGTAACAAATAGTAAAAACAAAAAAAACCTGGGTCGCAGTGCCAAAACCCTGCCGACAATATAGTGTATTTGCTTATACAGGCAGTGTGGCTTTATTACACGAACTTAAGTTGGTTTTTGGGCGAAATTAAAAATTTGACTCCTTAATACACCCCTTAAAATAACATTTTTTTTCTTAACTGCAATATTATTATCAATCTAACGTCTACATCAAATTAAATACACCCTTCAATAAATAAGTCACTATCTACAAATTAGTGTTTTCAAAAAATTTGTAAGTCCGGTCCTGTTGGGCCGATTTTATTGAAATTTTAGGGACACTTTTTAATTACTACTAAAGGTTTAAATGTTAATTTTGAAACGATTCTGAGAATTTTTCGGTATTTTGGGGCCCAAAAACATTTTCCAGCCCCTAAAAACTACCCTTAAAATGGCCCGATTACGCCCATTTTAAATAGGCTTCTTGCGGTGATAGATTTAAACACGTGGACCAAATTTCGTTAAAATCAGTTAACTCTTTCTAAAGTTATTGCCCGCACACTCACACACACACACACACACACACATATACATACACATACACATACACATATATATATATATATATATATATATATATATATATATATATATAGGTATATACATATATATATAAACATTTTTAAAAATGGTGCCAAAGTGTTTAGGAGGTTATGAAACGTCGAAAAATTTTGGTCCGACCTCTAGGTCCCGCCATACGACCGATGCCAATAGTGTATGTTGCCATATGGCAAATACACTAATAAAGTTAATAAATATTGTATTTTTCTATAAACGTTAAAATAGTGCATACTAGAGACATCGGACGGAATCTCTTAAAAGCTATTGTTTCAGGCATTTCTGCGCCTTAGTTGTTTTTATTTTATTACTTAGGCTCCGCTGCCTGCTTGTCTGTCTGCCCGTCAGCTCTAGGACTGTATCTTTTGAACCGCAATAAGTAGACACTTTTCACAGAATGTGTATTACTATGGCCGTTATAACAACAAATAAAGTTAATAAATATTGCACGGTTGTACGGAACCCTTCGTGTGCGAGTCTAACTCGCACTTGGTTAGTTTTTTTGCATTACTGCGTGAAATAAAACTAAAGCAATTCGATTTTACCAATCTAGTAGTTGCGTTTTAAATACATAATGAGCAAAGAGACTGCAAAGTAGATATTGTCCACATGTAAACTGTCAAAAATATTTTGATGTGAAAATCAGCTATTTTATAGGAGGTACGGGCAAAAAATGTAAAATGCATTTATGGCTCATGAGACCATTAAAACTCGCTAATCGCTCGTTTTAACGTAATGTCTCTGCTCGTACATAAAATAATGCATTACGATCTATCATCATAAACTACTAATTACTAATTTTAAATAGTTTATATTTCACAATGCATGGCGCAGACATTAGGATGAATCTGTGTTAATTATTTAATTATTTGATTGTGTTTTGTAGCCGTGTCAATGCCGGGACATACTCTCAACATTACCCACATCAATCGTGGCCATATGGGACCGTACGAGTGCATCGCTGACAACGGAGTCCCACCGGCGGCGAATCAAACCTTCTTCGTCGAAGTACATTGTATGTATTCTCAACAACTCAATTTCCATTATTTTAATCTATCTATAGGATTTCTAATGCAGAACAACCAGGTCCCTCTTTTCCACTGGGTACCCTGGGTAAGTGCCCAGAGCCTCGCGATCAGTGAGACCCCCTAGTTTCTGCCAGGTCACCATCCGATAACCGATCCTGCCAGCAAATATATCGATATATTTTGGAACGAAGTTCCTTATCGTGAGTTGGCGAGGGAACCTAGCCGAGAAAAAATGTAACGTGTCACGAAAAACCGTAAGACAAAAAATGTAACGTGTCACGAAAAACCGTAAGACATATAATGTATACTGGTATACGGTGATACCGGGTGTTTTTAGATTATACCGGGTGTTTTTAGATTATACCGGGTGTTTTTAGATAATACCGGGTGTTTTTAGATTTACCGGGTGTCTTTTAGATTATACCGGGTGTTTTTAGATTATACCGGGTGTTTTTAGATTATCCGGGTGTTTTTAGATTATACCAGGTGTTTTTAGATTATACCGGGTGTTTTTAGATTATACCGGGTGTTTTTAGATTATAATGGGTGTTTTTAGATTATACCGGGTGTTTTGGAACGAAGTTCCTTATCGCGAGTTGGCGAGGGGACCTAGCCGAGAACAAACGTAACGCGTCACGAAAAGGCTTCACGAAAAAGCGTCACAAAAAATCGTCTTGAAAAAGCGTAAGACGTTTTTCGTAACGCGTTTTATATATGTGTGTGTGTGTATGTATATTATGTATGTGTATTAATTATGCCAAACCTGCATACGAAAGGGACTTCGTTCCAAACGCGTGTCTCGCGACACGTTCCAAGTTTTTTTGATAATGTATTTGTTAATTAGTGATTTGCTTAGTAATTACGCTCTTTTTAAAACGGTTTTATTTGACTTGACTCCGTATATTTATTAAGTAGGTAATAATATTCAAAGTTATTGAAGAAAAAAGTAATTCTGCCCTTCGGAGTAATATACTATTGTTAAATTATTAACATAAAAAAGTTTATTGTGACGAGTCAAGCTTTAACGCCATACAATATTTTTGATCACGAGATTTCTTCCGAAAGTTATGGTGCTATTCTGTACGGTAATCTGATGCACTGTAACGAATATTTCAACTTTTCTCAGATTTTGTAGCTGTTGATATATTTCGTGCCATGTAATAAAAATACAATAAAAAATATTCAACTTCCGTACACATCAATTTTGCGCCTTTTCCTTTTTCGATTTATTTAAAATTTTTCCACCCCCTGAAACGTATCGTCCTAGGCTCTAACCTACATAGCTTGTTGCCTTTTGGTAAATTAAAAAAATATATAATGAGCCTCACCCTCATAAGCTCACATAAGAAGTTTAACCTCTAGTTTTAAATATTATTCCCAAGTTTATTTTTTTTATGTGAAACTAATTAATAATATTTAGACGTACTTAGCAACACACTATAAACTTCTGTCCTTGTCAGTTTTATGTAATTTAGGAGACAAACTAACTGCCCCTTTATTTGCCAGTTCTATTTCCCCTGGATTTCTTACTTTTGTCAAATAGATACGTCGCTAAAGAAGTTAAACCTCAAAAATCAATATAAAAATGATTTGTCGGGAAAAAGGACTTTTTAAGTAAACACTTATTTGTTATTTATAGCGACGTTTCGTCCCTTGCTTGGGATTTTTTCAGCTTTATAACTATTAAATGTTTTGATCAAGTAGATATAAAAGTTAAAATACACATGTAAATATAAATTTGAGTTAAACAATTGTTCATTAAAAAGTTTTTAATAATTCCGTTTTTAAAAAATATTTTTACGGTTGATGTTCAAACTATTTTATTTTATTGACGGTTAGTAAATAAAGAAAAAAAAGTCAAAAAAAAACTTAAAAATCAATGTTTTTATCCTCTGCGAGTTAAGAAAGGATTTTGTTTGTTTGTTTGTTTTTTTTTTATTTACCAAACAATAAAAACAAAAAATAGGGTTGTGCTTCAACCCTAAGGCTATTAGCACTATTATAAATATACATATATTTACAATTAGTACAATAATTAATAGGGTAATTTGATTTGGTTTTAATGTACCTAATATCGTTGAAAAGTAGCATGGCAATTCGCAATAAATACAAAATAACTTTAAAAAACTATATTTCAAGTTTATGACTGTAACGGAGCGTGCGCTATCATCAACGACACAGATAGTCCATTCTTATAAATGCGCTTTTAAAAGCTTTCAGTGCTATTTTTCGAGACCACTATATTATATACTGTACTACTTTACTTTTCATACATTTATACATATTTATAGATTTTTATATGAATATTTATAAAGATATCGCTTTTACTACATTCTACTACATAGGGTGCCCGTTTTATTACAGAAATGTGGCACTAAACGACGTAACCAAAGTTGCATTCGAAATATAATTTTGTGCTTATGACAACCGAGTAGTGTTGGAATTTTGTGTTCAGATAAAGCTGGAAATACTTAAAAGTCGCAAATCCCATTCAGGCTTCATTAGGGTTCCGTATATTTAATGAAATAAAATTAGAGTTTCAAAAAATAGCACGCTTTTATGAACTAAAAATGCAAAATAATTTAACAACAAAATTAGCTTCACTGTAAAAAGCGTGGGGTGCTATTTACTTAAATTTTCATAATAGCTCTACGTTTACAATTAGCTAGTAAATGAAAAATTTATTACCGATATTAAGCACCCCACACTTTTTACAGTGCAGCTAATTTTGTTGTCAAATTATTTTGCACTTTTTAGCGTGTTCTTTTAGTTTTATTAAACTCTAATTTTTATTATAAGACTAAAAAACAATATTGAATTTGACTATGAGGTAGATAACTCAACGTACGTCACTGTACAGCGTGTTAGCTTGCTTGCTGGAATTTTTCAAGTTTTTTTTTATCCTGAAGGTCCTGGTCAGAATAATGAGACAAACTTATTAAATTATTGTATTATCATCGATCCTTGATAAGTGTGCAAAGTTTCAGTTTAATCTGGCGTTTTGAAGTAGGTGAATTTCACGTTCAAAGATTCCATTAAAAACGAAACCCTTATATAGAATCACCCTGGTGTCTGTCTGTCACAGCTTATTAGTGTATTTGCCATATGGCAACATACACTATTGGCGTCGGTCGGATGGCGGGACCTAGGGGTCGGACCAAAATTTCTCGACGTTTCATAACCTCCTAAACACTTTGGCAACATTTTTAAAAATGTTTATATATATATATATATATATATATATATATATATATATATATATATATATATTTATATGTGCGGGCAATAACTTTCGAAGGAGTGAATTAATTTTAACGAAATTTGGCATACTTGTTGGAATCCATCACCGCACGAAGCCTATTTAAAATGGGCCCAATCGGGTCATTTTAAGGGTAGTTTTTAGGGGTTGAAAAAAGTTTTTGAGCCCAAAAATACCGAAAAAATTCTCAGAATCGTTTCAAAATTGAAATTTAACCCTTTAGTAGCAATTAAAAAGTGCTCCTAAAATTATAAGCAAATCGGCCCGACAGGAAAACACTACTTTGCGTATACGAATTTACTTACTGAAGGTCGTATTTAATTTGGTGCAGATGTTGGATTGATAACAATATTTCAACTAATAAAATTATTATTGTAAGGGGTGTATTAAGGGGTTCAATTTTTTTTATTTTGTCCAAAAACAAACTTAAGTTCATTTAATAAAGCCACACTACCTGTATTAGCAAATACACTATATTGTCGGCAGGGTTTTGGCACTGCGACCCGGGTTTTTTATTTACTTTGAATTTACTGGACGAAAAACCCCGGCTGGTTAGCATTAAGCTAAGGTGGCTGTGAGGTAGAGTTGCTGATTTGTATGCAAGAGGTTGTTGGTTCAAATCCGTCGATTGGCGTCTTAGTTTTTGTTTGCTTTTTTTGCAACTATCCCATATTCGACCCATATTCATTTATATTTATATTTATATTCATTTATATTCTATATATTTTGTTTATACATCATCTATGAATACAAAATAAAAATGTCAGCTTTATCGACGATTTCAACCTTACCGGTTACCCGTAGTACATTCATATTAAATTAACAACTAACTTCATGGTGTCTCATTTTCGCTGCATGCTGCTTGCTCAACTTCCGTAACAGAGGCATTGCATGTTGTGTGTGCAACTTCCGTAACAGAGAAAATTTTTCCCTCAATGAGCCAAAAGAAGTATAACTTCAAAAACAGATTTAGCGTATAAAGGACCTCGAGAAATTTGCAACGAACATGTGCCCTCATTACAAAAAGAACGCGCCCTCACTGTATCAAAAGGAGAAATGTTTATTTGCATAAAAATAGTAAAAACCTTTTTGTACATTTAAATGCACAATCACGTAACTAATTATAATATTCTCGTTACATTTGAAATTCATTGAGTCTTTAAGCATTAGCATAGTATCTACGTGAAAAAATTAACAGGTCTTAAATTTCTACGGTTCGAGGTATTGCAATCCCTGTAACTTCTTTAAAAATTAAAAGTTATTAAAATATTTATTTTTGAATAAATTTACACTAAAAATTTTATATGTATTCAAATTTTTTTATTATCTATAGCACGCCTTGCACTTAATCATATCGTTAAAGTTAATATTTTTTTAACTTCCAATTTTTACGCTACTTTGCATAAACGTTTTAAATTTATTTTTATTAACTTTTGTACAATCTTTCACCAAACATTTGTCAATATCAAATGGCAAACATAAAATACATTCTGAGTAAACACAAATATAAAAGATATGGTAGATATATTGACATAATAAACTCACTTTAAAAATATTTTTTTCAAAATTTTAAATCCTTCACAATGTACTTAAATTAAGCGGCATAATTTTTGTGCATGTGACGGATATGCTTTACATTTTTTCATTAGGCCCTTCTCCAAAGCTAACTGAGGACTTAATTAGACTCAACACTCAGAAAGACGATTGGGCTTTTAAGCGCCATGCTTTCCTGAGAAAACATCTACATGTGATGGGGATACAGTAGGAATCAACACTATGTAGATTTTGCGAAATGGAGAATGTAACAGCCACCCATATCGTATTCGAATGTGAGACTTTAGCCTACAGGAGGACAATCATCTTTGGCTACATTGATGAGTATGGAATAGTTCCACAGGACAATCTAGAAGTCAATCTTCTGGAGCTCATAAGAAGATCCAGATTATTTGCTGACTAGATCCAGTAAAAGGGGAAGCACAAATATCCTTTCAAGATGTGGTGCATTTGGGCTAAGAGACCACCCCATTCTATTTTAATCTTTTACATTGTTTCATTGCTTTGCCGCGTCATTATGGTAACCGTACTATAATAATAACGCACTCTCTATTATTCGACTTCGACTTATCCACGTAAAACTCTTTATCAAACAGCCGAATCGCTATCAAACTTTGTAGAAAATAAAGATATAACAGTGTTTGGTTGAAAGTTAAATAAGTTTCGTTCAATTATAATTTAAAATTTTTAAAAAGGCTGCCACTTTATTATATCTTGATAATACAATAGAATACATGCATTATATTTTTTTTGTGCTCAAGAGCAAATGAAAATTTCAAACACGAAAAAATATATTTAGTGACACCTCCAGTTTGACATCTTTGACCGCGTCCACCCACGCATTGTCTGCGGTCTCAGCTGCCAGACGGCGGTTTTTATGTTCAGGATAGTGCCCTTAAGGTAGTTGTCGCGGTACAATATTGTCAAAAAGCTATAGATTATACGCGCCACAAAAGTATACTAGCTTGTAGCTAAGTAATCCATAATTTGTACGCAAGACTGTACCCGTGGAAACGTAGCCCATACAGTATTCATATGCATGTATACTTTTCTATAAATTGTTGAACTTTAAACCGTTATTTATAAATAATTAGACGGTCAAAAAGTTTTTCTTATTTTTTTTTAACTCATAACAAATGCATTGAAAGACTGTCAGTTTTTGGAAAGTTTCTGACAGTTAGTTCTTTTTTTATAAATAAGAATCTGGTTCAGAACTACAGAGATCGTATACAATCAATGTTAATTATCCAATTTTTAATTGAATTTATCTCGGATTATATACGGTCGATCGACTTCAAATTTTCAGGGTAATTGTATTATCATGTCCTTAATAAGTATACAAAAATTAAGAATTTTCTGACGGTGTGCCTTAACCACGACAACTACCTTAATGAACCCACAAAAGCTCACGTTTGAGGAAATACTATGAGCAAAATCGTCACTAGCTCCCTACCTAAAGCTTGATAGTTTTGCCGGATTCTAGCGCAGGACGATACCTACGCTAGAGTCCGGCAATCTAAACTTATAAAATTGTTTGTCCTGACTGACTGATCCATCAACGCACAGCCAAAACTACTAAGTCTAGAAAGCTGAAACTTGGAACATGTTCATTTCATTCGTTTCTATTTTTGTTTTGAATGTAGTAAACAAAAGTTGAAAAATACCCGGGTCGCAGTGCCAAAACCCTGCCGACAATATAGTGTGTTTGCTTATGCAGGCAGTGTGGCTTTATTATGCGAACTTAAATTGGTTTTTTGGAAAAATAAAAAATTTTACTCCTTAATACACCCCTTAAAATAACATTTTTTTTTTCTTAATTGCAATATTATTATCAATCGAACCTCTATACCAAGTTATATACACCTTTCAGTAAATAATTCACTATCTGCAAACTAGTCTTTCTTAAAATTTTTAAATCCGGTCCTGTTAGGTCGATTTTATTAAAATTTTAGGGACACATTTAATTACTGCCAGAGGGTTAAATTTCAATTTTGAAACGATTCGGAGAATTTTTTCGGTATTTTAGGGCCCAAAAACATTTTTCAACCCCTAAAAACTACCCTTAAGATGGCCCGATTAGGCCCATTTTAAATGGGCTTCTTGCGGTGATGGATTTCAACACGTGGGCCAAATTTAGTTGAAATCAATTAACTCTTTCGAAAGTTATTGCCCGCACACATATATATATACGTATATATATATATACGTATCTATATACGTCATATATATATAAACATTTTTTAAAATGGTGCCAAAGTGTTTAGGAGGTTATGAAACGTCGAGAAATTTTGGTCCGACCCCTAGGTCCCGTCATCCGACCGACGCCAATAGTGTATGTTGCCTTATGGCAAATACACTAATAATAAACAGTTACGACTTGTTTATTATTCTCATGTTTCTTTAAAGAGTTCCACGAAAAAAATCATACGTGGGACTAAAATCTTGAAATGTTCCTTTTATTTTTGCTCAGTGTTGTACCTATATAAGCTTGATTACTGCAATAGTTCAACTATACAAGAGGTTTAACCACAGCCCCCCATAATCGGGCAACTTCGATTATTGGACACGAGCATCCCAAACAAATGTCCGATTACCGTAACCCCACTTTAAGTCATTTTGAACTGTTCTGTTTCCTAATAACATAACTCGAATTATTTGTATCAATTTCCAGTTCCACCGCTGATTCGAATCCGCAATCAGATGGTCGGTGTGATGAACGGTTCGATTGCGTCGCTGGAGTGTGAAGTGGAAGCCTTCCCCGAGCCTGTGCGTTATTGGGAACGTTCGGATGGTCGCCTCCTGGAGCACAGCGACAAATATCGCATTGATAATAGCGAACGCAGTGGTTATAAATCAATGATGCGACTTAACATCACTCGTCTCAATCATTATGACTACAGTTTATATCACTGTATCGCCAAGAACGAAATGGGAATCACCAGAGGCGTGTTTACTGTTTACGGTAAGAAGATGCATCCAATTTTATCAATATTAATATCGAGGCCCAGTCGTCACTGTACAATTTTACGATGTAAAACGTGGCGTAGCTAAAAAATTACAGTTCTGAAATTTTAACAATTTCATTACAGAAAATAACATTTAGAAAAAACAAATCTCGCCATCTGGTGGCAATCGGTTTATTTTAACAGTTGTCGGTAATATGACGTGAAGTGGCGCTGAAGTCTGAATAGAATGAAATAAAACAAATGTCGCCATCTAGTGGCAATCTTTTTATTTAACAGTTGTCGGTAATATTAAGTAAATAAATTTATTCTATTCTATTCAGACTGCAGCGTCATTACAGACGCTGAAGTCTGAATAGAATAGAATAAATTTATTTCCACCTATTATATTACGTAACTGACCACTAATGATGTGAAGTATTCGCACGGGTTCGTTAGTAAATATCATATATATTAATACGTTAAGGTTAAGATGTTTGCCTCCCTTTTTCGAAAAAACCACACAATAATTGATCCACATAAATTTTATATCATTATAGATAATTGCTTGCTCTACCGACATCAACAACTAAAAAATTTATTATTGCTTTTGTTTTTGTAAATTTATTAATTATTAAAATTATATATACAGATATACATTAAGACACAATACAGCAACGACGGCTTTGATTTTGAAACAACGTCAATATGATTGACGGTCGGTAACTCTTTTGTTTAATTTCAAATCAACTCACGTATGTATCAATACTTTTCATATAGTGGCGCTTCAGCTCAACGTTTTCGATACTTGCGCTTCTATATGACAGTTTTAGAAAAATATTATCTTGAACCGTCACTGAGCTTCGTAATGTAATACAACAAAAAGAAGAAAGTTATAAAGAGTGTGAGAAATTAGAAACGAATTTTAGTGCGAATTATTCGCACAGGTACCGCTAGTTTAATATAAACTAGCTGCTAACTGCTACCCGCGGCTCCGCACGCGAATGATACATGGCTATAATAACAGTCATGGAGCCTTCGACAACGGTAAGAATAATGGAGGCTTCGGCTTCACCGTATTACAGTCTTACCTCGCGAGACTGCGTCACTCTCGGCAGGACCTATTGTCCATTTACTGATTGAATTTGTTTTTTACGTTGATCCCACCCTGATGGGGTGCGTCTGTTAACCTAGCCCTGGGGAGGTCTAGGGATAGCGTCCCACCATCAAACGTTTTAGAGATATGAGATCTTGTCCAGGTCAGCTAATAAAAGTTCAAATCCGGACTTTAGGAGTATTATTAAAATTAAAAAAAACACGTCGATTTAAAATGTCTTTTTAACTATGAAACAAAAATAAAAGAAAATTTCTTAACAAAATAATTTGTACATTCTGACCTTTTTCAACTGATTTCAATCCGAAACCTTTCGTAATGCCTTGCGTACGTGTACTGGATAACTCATCTTTTACTCACAGAAAAATGTTTGTACCTTTAGGTCTTGTGCATGTTACTTTTCAAAACAAAAATAACAAAGATCAGCGCCTCACAATATAAATTTATTATAGAATTTCTTTTCGCAACCACATCGGGTGGTTGGATCCCCTTTCTGTCTTGCCAGTTCGTTCGTTGCTTGTGTAACTAATTTTTCAATTCCCTCTTCAGACTCGTTACATTTCCGCTTATCTTTTCGCAAAATCCGGTCTAGAGATGGGAAAAACGGGTCTTTTTAGTGATCTGCATCTTTGCATCTGGATCCCGTATGTGAGCCGGCTCACTGAACCGGTTCAAAAAGAGCCGAGTTCTGAATATGTTACTGCAGTCTGACACTGAGTTACCTAGCTCAGTCAATCATATCACGACCTGTATAGAATCAAGAATGCATAGCCAAACATGTGATGCATGAGCCATTTGAGCTTACAGATGCATCAAAGCAAGAACTAATACGTAAGTGTAAAATGTGCTTCTGTGTGTTAAGTGTTCCGTTGATCCGTCGGCTCAAAAAAGTGAGTCGGCTCTCACGGATCTTCTGTTAGAATTGGCTCTTTGAACCGGTTCAGATCTGAGTTACCCAACTCTAATCCTGTCAGCACGCCAGTGATTCCAGAAAATCCGCCCACGGAACATTTGCACATATTTATGCTGCTGAAATCATGGGCACCCGCAGTCCCCTGTAGGACTCAGTGGCGTACCAAATAGATGTGGACGCGCTCATTACACTACAAAGCATAAAAAGTATAACAGTTAAATTTCAAGTCTAGAGAAACTATATAAAAATTGGAATGTATTAGTTATTGACACCCCATACTTTTCCTTCTTTCCACTCAGAAGACGATTTTAAGAAAACCCATTTTTAGTTAATGAGACACCCATGTCCCATACCAAATTTCAGGTCTGCTGAAGTTATAGTTTAAAAACAGGAATTTTATGTCTATAACGCCCCGCAACCCCTTCTTGGGAGTCGATTTCCGAAAAACCCGTTCTTAGCGGATCTCTACTCATCAAAAGAAATATGCCTGCAAAATTTGAAGTTTGTAGGTCTAATAAATAAAAAACGGATTTTTTTTGTCTGTAACGACCCTGCAACCTCCCTTGGGAGTCGATTTCCGCAGAACCCGTTCTTAGCGAATCTCTACTCAACAAACCATACATGCCTGCCAAATTTAAAGTCTGTAGGTCTGATAATTCCGGAGATATCAGTCCCTATTTCACCTCCTTAAAGTTTTTTTTTAGAAAAAAAGTAGTCTATGCCCTTCCTCAGAATCTGTTCAGCGGTTTATGTGTGAACAGATAACAGACAGACAAGACATACTTTCGCACTTAAAAAGTATGGATTTTAAAACACTCGCACTTAGCGCGATACGTGTTTAGTTGACCCACTGCATAATAAAAATGTGAGATCCGATTTCAGTTAGATTTGCACTTGTGAAGACTCCCCATCATGAAGGATAGGTTTTTCTGACGTTGACATAATATAATTAAAAAAATAAAGTTTCTGTTAAATAAGTAAAATTATAATCAAAAAAGTGTGACAACAATATTATGTAAATATTGATTTGGAAATACAACCAGTAATATAAACTCATTCACAAAACGTATTACTAACAAACATGAAAGGACTGAGTGAATAAAAAAATACGCAACGGTTTGTGTGATTGTAAAGATTTGTACGAATGTTTTCACGCAAATGTTCTCTTAATTTCGAACGTCTTATAATCTTGTGCATTTCTTTTCTTAATTAATGAAAGGTTTCCGATGTTAGAATAGATGCATGTCGAAACATATATACAGTCGACTTTCGATAATTTAAAACTCGATAAATTGAATAAAATCAATATTAATTGGTCCCCTCGGTAATTTGAAGTTGAAGGAATAGTATCTTGCCCACCAACATGCAATAATTTGAAGTTCGGGGCTTCCCTATTCTCTATAATTTGAAGCGTTTATCATGCACAGACCTGTCGTTTGTTTACATACACACAAGTGACGATTTCTTCGCAGCTCTCACCACTATTGAAAATTCATTAGGCAATGATAGATTTAAGTCGTTCACTCAACAGAAAATTACGGACTTCTTTTCAAAATGAATAAGTGAATAATTGTACAAATGTTTAAAATAATAAATAAACAATTTTGATGCAACTCTTGTTTACTTGATTTTTTTCCTCCCTCTTGGTTATTTAAACTTCCGTTATTTTGAACTCTTAGTAATTTGAAATTTTTTCTGGTCCCCTGAGTGTCAAATTATCGAGAGTCGACTGTCGATATGCATTTGTTCTAACAACGAAAACCTTTCATTAATTAAGAAAAGAAAAGAAATTGGAACAATAACTGCCCCTTGGTATTAGATGAACATCGATTGAAACTAGCCAACGCCTTGTTCGCAGTTCTTTTACCTTTCCAACTCCACAAGTGAGGAATGGTACTAATTTAGGTTAAAATTTACTTTTTAAATTTTTGCAATATTTTTTCGTTTGAGGTATCTCGAATCCAAAAAACTTCATTATGGAGAAACTCTGTGCGTCGTTTGTCTGTGAACACGATACAGGTTAATCGGATGAGCGAATTCAAACTAAATTTTAAGAGAAGAGCTCTATTGGTTTCGAGAAAAATCGGCGCAAGCGCAGAAAAAATATATACTATAAAGTTATTTTTCCTGCTATAATAGTGTTTTTTTTTTATAACGGATTATTATTCTATTTATTTATCCAAGAAAGTTTTGTTAAAAAAAAACATATTTCTATTTTTTTAGTTTTGGAAATATTTTGAAAAATAAAAAAGAATCAGCTAGTCTTTTGTTCTGAAGATTTGCCAAAAAGAAAACAGTTAAGTATACGTTAAGCATGCTTTGATTAATTTTTACACGTGAAACCGTATTATGTAACCATGGAAACGAGTAGGCTACAGGGAATTTAGTAGGCACAGTGGTTTAACTACAAGAAGTAGAATTGTCTTGAAAATAAAAAAAAATTTTTTTTACAAAAAGTATGAAATATTGAAATGTTAACCGCATATTATAATGTTAAGACGTGACTATTATACGGTCGTGTACGAAATTTGAATTTCGGATATAAGGAAATTTCGAGTTATTGATAAACACAACTAGGTTAGCTTATCTTCCTCTAAAATTATATTATTTATACAGATATTTTTTGTCCTAACTACGCGGAGCCCCGGGAAACCGACATGTCCACCCTGTCACTGATTTGGTTGAATATTGTCTACAAGAAAGCTGTCGCCCGACACGTTTTCCATTCAATCTTCGTTGCTTCAACTTGCACCTACCTCATGAACGAAATACGAAAAATTTTAACTGCTGCATGTGGCAGTTGAATGATTAAAAAGTACTTCATACAATATTATATTACACCGTACCAAGTACATCAAAGAGCAGCTGCTGCATTATTAATTCAAAAACTCGAAAGGCAAAATCTCTGCCGTCTGCCTTAAAAGTTTCCCGAAATAACTCAAGTGGTATACTCTTTCATAGAGTTATAAATTATAATAAACACTCAGACATTAATAGAGAGCTCTGTTCACATTTTGCACTCGTTTTATTAAACAGCATTTATGTAAAAGCTTTTTAAAAACATGCCAGTTAAGCTGCAAAATTTGTTCTTTTAAAATAAGCTACTATAAACCACGATCGTGTAGGTAGACCGTAGACGACCGTGCTATAGACCAACGGTGAATTTAGTTTAAGATGAAACATACAAATTTCCGTTTACTTGGTTACACAATAACATTTTTGACAGCAATGTAATTACGCGTTTATTTTAAAATAGAACATAGGAATGCGCATACAAATAATAAAAACCCGGGTCGCAGTGCCAAAACCCTGCCGACAATATAGTGTATTTGCTTATAAAGGCAGTGTGGCTTTATTATGCGAACTTTAGTTGGTTTCTCGGCAAAATAAAAAATTAGACTCCTTAATACACCCCTTAAAATAACATTTTTTTTCTTAATTGCAATATTATTATCAATCGAACTTCTATACCAAATTATACATATACAACTTTCAGTAAATAATTCACTATCTGCAAAGTAGTGTTTTCATAAAATTTGTAAGTCCGGTCCTGTCGGGTCGATTTTATTAAAATTTTAGGTCACTTTTTAATTACTACTGGAGGGTTAAATGTCAATTTTGAAACGATTCTGAGAATTTTTTCGGTATTTTGGGGCCCAAAAATGTTTTTCAACCCCTAAAAACTACCCTTAAAGTAGCCCGATTACGCCCATTTTAAATAGGCTTCTTGCGGTGATGGATTTCAACACGTGGGCCAAATTTCGTTAAAATCAATTAACTCTTTCGAAAGTTATTGCCCGCACACATATATATATATATATATATATACGCTTATATATATATATATATATATATATATATATATATATATATATATATATATATATAAACATTTTTAAAAATGGTGCCAAAGTGTTTAGGAGGTTATGAAACGTCGAGAAATTTTGGTCCGACCCCTAGGTCCCGCCATCCGACCGACGCCAATAGTGTATGTTGCCATATGGCAAATACACTAATAAATACACATGATATTATGATTTTTTTATCTAATCAAAGTAAATTTTCGAAAATTCCCCCATTCGCTGCCAAGAAATGCCCTAAACGGTCATGGAAATTCTTCAAAACGTTACTTAACTGAAGAGGTGTTATATTTGTTATTATTTTGCATTAGCGTAATAATCTCATTTTTTTTTGCCTCTGTAAGGACATATCTATGTTTTTTTTCTTAAGATGTAACTCGATGCAACCGCTGCTTTTAAATGTATTCACAATTCTTGAAATTTAGACCAATTGAAGACTAAAATACGAAATGCATCAAGAGATATAACACCTCTTCAGTTAAGTACCGTTTTGAAGAATTTTCATTACCGTGAATGGGGGAATTTTCGAAAATTTACTTTGATTAGTTGAAAAAAAACATAATATCATGTGTATTTATTATCACTTGTACGCATTGTTTTATTTTAAAGTAAACGCGTAATTACATTGCTGTCAGAACTGTTACAGTGTAACCATGTAAACGGAAATATGCATGTTTCATCTTAAAATAAATTCACGGTATATGTACGGAGGAAAAATGTAGCTGGTGGTCGAAACTGAAACTGAAAGACAACCGTAGTTCAGTATAGTATATATTTTTTTATTGAAATTATTGTTACAAAGAATTATTTTTTTAATGGTTTTTAAGTACCTATACTAGTAATTGTATTAAATTTCACATTAAATATAAAATAAGTTTTCTTTGATATATTTCGTTACAATATTTTGAAGCGAAACTTCTATAACGAGTAAGTTTGTGAGATGATGAAACAATAAAAAACGACATAACAGAGATAGTTTGATAAAGAAAGAGATAAAGCACAGCCCACGACTGACGCACTATTTACGAACTACACAACGTGTTGGATGACACTGGCATTTATGCTTGGGTGAGCATAGTAGTCAAGTATTCATTTCTACCGTGTGACATAATCTAGTACATACTAAGATTTTTAAAATTAAATCTTTAAACTCTAGAATTTATAATAGTAGGTATTTCTCAATGTTCATTAATGTGCCCGGTGTTATTATGAATTTATAAATTCCGAGACTAGCTAGAATTTCATACTGAGTAACTTTTATGTACGAACTCTGCCTATTATCGATTTGAATCAAGTAAAAAAGTCATGTTGGAGACTGTTTCGGGAAATTAAAATTCACATTTGTCATATCAACCCATCCGTTCCTACTTGCCGGATTAAACATACATTTTAGATAGAAAGAAATCACAATTTTATGTAAGATTAAATCATACGTCTATTTCAAAAAGTTTTGACATCTGTTGTGACGTATCTGATTCGAGTCAATAGCGGAATTATGACGTCCTCACGATAAAACTTGAATCAAAGAGCGCGACGTGCGATTAGACGAAAGTGAAGTGAAAAACAGCTATTTTATAGAAGTTTTGGGCGTTTTGGATGCAAAATTCTTTACGAAATTCTTCCTTCTCAAAATAATAATAAAAACGTTCGGTAGCCTATTGCTAATTTTGTCTCGTTTTGTAGGGTTATAGCTCAGTGGGTCAGCCTATCCGCATTCATGTTTAGGGCAACTTTTTTTCGTAGAAGGTTCTAAAGAATTAACTCTTTCGCAATACTTCTGGAATACTCTGTATATAAATCTGATTCTACTGAACAGAACATGTTGTGATTAATTCTATATAAGCGGTGAAAACTTTTCCATTACAACCTGCGCGTTTATATGTGCAATAGGATTCATGCAGTTTTAAATGCATTTACGGACGTTGCTTGTAGTTTGCAACATGGATAGCTTTATTTAAAGAATACAAAAGCATACCCAGATAATTTTATATTTATAATAATATCTAGCCATTACTCGCTACATTGCTCGATTCCCCGATATAATTAATATTTGCGGTCGTCCTGGTACATTTTCGCTTAAACGAAGGATATTAATTAAAGTCTAAATAAAAATAAGAAATGGCATTAGGTCGTACCTGCAGGACCGTAGCTAGAGTTGAATGTAAGATAAGGGCAGCGGTGGTTACAGCCTACAGGTAGGGCTGAAGTAAAAATTTTACTTGATCTGATCTGGTCAATCGATTTTCGTCGTACTTGACTTGTGAGTGAGTGTAAGTGAGGTAGTGCTTAATTGTCAGGAGAGGTGATAGCTAGATAAGATGAAAAAAAATCATTTATTCAGGTTTATATTATTTCTCTATATCTACATATTATCTATACTAATATTATAAAGAGGAAAGATTTGTATTTTTGTGTGTGTGTATGTTTGTAATGAATAAACTCAAAAACTACTGTGCCGATTTAAAAAATTCTTTCACCATTAGAAAGCTACATTCACCCTGAGTAACATAGGCTATATTTATTGCTAGAAAATAGTAGGGATCCTTACTAAAACTTTAGTAACGTAACCCAAGGTGTAAAAAAAATGCCATCAAACATCTTTCGTCGCATGCGTTGCGGAAACTATTGATGATAGAATAGAAGTATGTTCTACAATATTAAAAACATATCAATAACTACAAAAACTTCGCGATACTATATGTCCAACTATTATTGTTGTTACAATAACCACCTTTTACATTTTAATAATCTATATAGATAAAAGACGATGTATATGTAATCTATGGACTCCAAACGGGTAGACCATTTTTGATGAAATTTTCAGACAATTTTTAGATTAGCCCAGCGGGTGATCTTCTGAAGTTTGGTAGCGATCGGATCAACAGAATTTTTTAAATTTCTTTTTGGGAAATAAGATTTTTCTTCGATTTTTGAACATTCGCAAATAAAAGCGATTGAATTCGCGCAAATTCAATACACGTTGAAAATTTAATGATAATGATTCTCATCTTTTATATCCTATATATTACATTTACACCCGGGCGAAGCCGGACTGGGCCGCTAGTATTCAATATAATAATAAAACGTCCTTCCTTCAAACATTTGAATTCTTCGATTCGCCATATTATTAAAAATGCGAAGGACTTCATTCAGTTCAACTATGGTATTTTTTAAGGTAAGGCATTGCCGCACAATGCCTCCCCTTAGCTACGGCCCTGCGTACCTGGCTTATAGAAATAGCTCATTGTCACCCCCGCTTTAAATGACGTTCGGAGTAAGTGCCTTACCTTAAAAGAAATTTCGTTTTTTCATTCTAGTTTAATTAAGTTTTGCATAAATATAAAAAAAACAAATGCGAACATAATGGTTCGTTGAAATATGGGCGCTTAAAAAGTTCGAATCCGTCCTTCTTCCTGGTTTTACTTACCTAAAGGTGCCTTTACACGAGCAATTTTTTGAGCAATAATTGCCCGACAACAGAATGGAGCAATTAATGGATCAATTTGGAGCAATTTCAATAAAATGCGGCAATTGTTTCGGCAATATTGCTTCTAATTGCTCCATATATTCCTTATTGCCCAAAGTGGCCGACATGAATTGCTGAATATCTACACGGTTTGGAAATTTTAGTCAATTTTCCTTCTATACGTATACGTATCCATAGTTTCACTTTCGTGTGATGAAAAAATAATAAAGTTTTTGACTAAATAATTCTCCATATCATCACACAATAAAGATGGCTTTTGTCTTGTTAGATACGTTCGCACCCAAATCTGTCTATTCCTTTTCTTTTTTTTTTCGTTTTAAACTTATTATAATAAAACCCGGGTCGCAGTGCCAAAACCCTGCCGACAATATAGTGTATTTGCTAATACAGGCCGTGTGGCTTTATTATGCGAACTTAGGTTGGATTTTGGGCAAAATAAAAAATTTAACTCCTTAATACACCCCTTAAAATTACATTTTTTCTTAATTGCAAAATTATTGTCGATCGAAGGTCTACACCACATTAAATACACCCTTCAGTAAATAAGTCACTATCTGCAAACTAGTATTTTCAAAAAATTTGTAAATCCGGTTCTGTCGGGCCGATTTTATTAAAATTTTAGGGACACTTTTTAATTACTACCAGAGGGTTAAATTTCAATTTTGAAACGATTCGGAGAATTTTTTCGGTATTTTGGGGCCCAAAAACATTTTTCAACCCCTAAAAACTACCCTTAAAATGGTCCGATTGGGTCCATTTTAAATAGGATTCTTGCGGTGGTGGATTCCAACATGTGGGCAAAATTTCGTTACAATCAATTAACTCTTTCGAGAGTTATAGCGCACACACACACACACACATACACACATATATATATATATAAAAAAAATTTTAAAAATGGTGCCAAAGTGTTTAGAAGGTTATGAAACGTCGAGAAATTTTGGTCCGACCCCTAGGTCCCGCCATCCGACCGACGCCAATAGTGTATGTTGCCATATGGCAAATACACTAAAAAGCACTACACGCCGCTGCCAGTAAAACCTCGTCCATAGCCAGCGACAGTTCAACTGAATTGCTATAGAGTATGAATGATTGCCTTATATTGCCTAGTTTTTCAAAGTTGCTCCATATCGCGTGATATGGTGTGGCGGTATCTTTGGCAACAATTGCTACATGTTGCCATCGCCGTGAATTGCTGATGTACATAGTTGACCACTATTGCCCGGAATTGAGCAATTTTAGTTGCCCGTGTAAGCGCACCTTTAGATACGTCTCTGGCTAAGTGATAAAAATTATGTGCATAAATAACTTTTAAAATTATTAGATCGATCAAATACTTGACAAAAATGTGATCTTTTTTTATAGAAACGTTGCCTACGCTTGAAGGACTTGCAAAACTCTCGTCTATTCATTTTCTTCCGTGCAGCTTTTTATCAAGGCTCTTGACTTGCTGCTTCATCTCTACCTCTTAATTATAAGGTTACACTGCTACTTTACTGTCGACAATAAATTGAATTATTTTTTGCACGCCTTCCACGCTACTTGACTATAAATAAATTAAAAGCAGAATGTTATTTACGAAATATGTATACGATTCGCGTATAATATTAATTAGAGGTGCAAATCGTGCGTGAAATTTCCCGTGACACTGAGTGTCGCGACTTGATACATCGTGAGTATGACTGTAAAAAAAATCGTGAGTGAGTGCGATTAAATAAAATATATGGATACGTGAGCGTACGTGAGTAGAAAAACACTTTTCGTGAGTGTGAATTAGCGTGAGTGAAAAGTTAATCATGGACTGTTAAATCTGACCCGGAACTAACGTTAGTAACTGTCAGGTGCAGTCATGATTTTTCTTGTTTAAAGTATGTACTTACTATTTAAAGGTTTTTTATTTTTGTTTATTGTATTTGCATGTGTAAACTGTAACGTATATTATATAAAATTACAAAAATTCATTGTTTTGTACTTTATAGTTGACAAACACAGAACCAGATCCTATTTCCATAGGCCATATTATAGAATCATGTTTTGGTAGCTTAAGAAATGTTATAATATCAATTATAAAGTTAGTTGAGTTGAATGAGTGTGAGTGTGATTGAACGTGCATGATTGGGCGTGAGTCTCAAAATATCTTTATTTTTTGTGTCGGAGGTTTTTAAATTTTTTATTTTAGTCTGTTAAAAGTCTCAGATTACTTTTGTATTAGTACACTAACGCAAACCAGTTGTACTATAGATTCATACCTATGATTAATTAGTGCACGACATTTTGTTCTAACGTGCAATGTGAGTACTAATTAACGGTAGTTCAGTTGATTCATGTCCGATGTCGCTACACTAGTTTTGTATTAAATTTGCTATTTTTATTTTACGTTCGCACTTTTGACGGTATGTAATTTCATGACATCCAAAAGCGACCACTGAAATCTGTCTTTTGAAGGCTTTGTTTTGCCTAACAGTAGACAGGCCGTGGTCGGATAGCGATCACCTATCACCTGTTTGTTTCATCTGCGAGAGCCAGCGTTGCATCATGAGACTCGTATATTGTTTTCACATCAGTTAAGAGCGGCATCAGGATAGTAGGGGAGGCTAATTTCATTGGCACGTGTTTTTGAACATTGAGCATATGTCAAAAAAGGATCATCGGGCTGTCAACGGCAATTGGCCACAAAAAAAAATCGATTGTCAAGCCGCCCTCTCTCGATTCACATTTTTTAATATAAAAGAGAACGATGCCCAGCCACCATCCATCCTTGAAAAAAAAACAACAATTTTATTTACTGCGCATGCGCAGTAGATAAAATTGGCCGATTTGCATGAATGCGCATGCGCACATGACCAAAAATATGAAAAATATCTTTTTGATACAAAAAAATAAAAAAACAGAACCGGGAGCATTTTTTCTTTTTTAATTTAAATTAATAAATAACAATAAAATTAATTCAGAAATAATATTTTCTAGTTGGTGCGAGCTGTTTTATAGGGGCCACCGAGGTATTTAATTAGGTGGCATTTGCTCGATGTTCACATGCCACAAATTTGGCCACCTCTATCCAGACGCCGCTTTTCAGACCGACCTCGTCCGTGTATAGAGCATGCCATTTGCAGCGACACAGCTCTGAGCCTCTGGGCTCTGACTTCAACACAGTAGCAAACAGATGATCATTATACAATCACGCTCTGTGTACTGTCGCGGAGAACAGAGTCTCTTAAAGACAAAGTTTTAACAGACGCGGCCGAAGTGCCATTAAATCACGCACCGTCAAAAGTGCGAACGTAAAGTAAAATAAAAATAGCTATAGAAAAATCATTGTAGCGACATCGGCCGTCAATCAATTGAACTACTCAAATGTCACATTAGAGCAAAGCGTCGTGCAAATAATAGGTGTGAATCAATATAAACTGGATTGTGTTAGTAAGTCACAATGTCGCGTCAACCAAGTTATTAGTACACATAGAGTAACTAATAAAAATGAAAATTAATCTCCGAATGTCAAGCTATATATTATTACGCTTAATTAAAAAGTACAATAATTTTTTTAGTTAATTTGTGTTTATTTTCTTACAATCTTTACAAATACAATAAAAATATAGTAATGTAACATATTCATTCAGATAACATAGTATAAGATATTACATATTTCAATAATATTAGATGTAAATGCTTAATGTCTCTCAATATACAAGATTCTGATTTTCTTCCAGCCACTTGATGTCGATTCAACAAGGGCGAAGACGGTTTCCATCTGTAACAAAAAGAAAAAGTTATTTTAAAAAAAAAAAACTCGTGTGGTAATGTCAAACCTTATCGACAATATATGCTAATAAATTGCATTCTTATGCGAACTAAAAATAAAAAATTGAATCCCTTAATACATTTTTTAAACGAAGCCGAACAAAGCATAAATTATCTTTTTGTATCGAGTATGGCGATCTTTTTCGGTATAAAACTGAACGTTTTATTAAAAATCTTCTCAAAGAGCGAAATTTCAATTTTTTGTTATCCAGCCCCCATAACCATATAAGAGGTAGTTATATTAAAAAATTTAATTGTTATAATGATTTCGTGAAATATATAATTTTAGGTATAGGCTATCAGAAGTAGATAAGAGGTATTTTATTATACGGAAAATAAAAATATGCATCGAATTGCATAACCTCTTAATTAAGGCTGTTTCAAAACATGTAGAATTTAGAACAAAGAAATAAAGTTATCTTTTAAGCTGGGTTTCAGCAAAGAAATTATGATTGAATTAGATCATTATAATTCATAATGGAGCATTTGCAAAATTTTGCTTGAGTATTTTTTTCTTTTTTGAAATCACAGTAACAAATGTGAACAGATTAAGACGTTAAAAATAATTAATCTCTCTGAGAAAACGAACGTTTTTGCAGTTACATATTTTTTAAGGTCACCAACAGTAGGGTTATTTAGGGCTAGAACCAATTTATATTTTCAATTTATTATCTTTTATCAATAAACTGAAAATTCAATTGATACTTTAACCAAAACCTGATGGGAACAAGAGCAACGAAAACACTGTATCATAAACAACTTCTCGGCGATTCTGAAATCTGATAGATAGCTATTATATAGATTATAAAGGCCCCAGTACTCAGTGGTCTGTAGTGGGCCACGCTTTGCAATGTGCAACTGTAGGCCACTATCACTTGGTGTTCACACAATGGCCCATGGTTCATTTCTGCCTGGCGAAGCACTTGCGATGGACGTGGAAGTAATTACGGCCGCGGCTACTTATTTATATGCTGTTTACAAGTATTATAGTATTATAAACCTAAAAGTCTCTTCATTGCTCCAGGATACTGACATTTTGGGTGATTAAAAATTTAAATAGTATAGCACGCAACAAAAAAAGTAGGTACCTGTCCAAACAATGGGCCACTGTGTGAACACCACAGGCCACGCTACATCAGGATTCCTTTGAAGTGTGTCAAAAAAACCGACAACAAATGGATTGCGCACCACAATTCACAATTGTCCGCCACTACAGACCATTACCCCCTGTACACAATGGCGATGGTCTACAATGGCCCACTACAGACCACTGTGTACTGGGGCCTAAGTATTAAAACATAAAACTTTAACTGAACACAAAAAAACTTGCAAAATTATACAATAGCCTAAAGATAGAATATTTTTTTAAGTTTTTTTGTGTTCAGTTAAAGTTTTATGTTTTAATACTTAGGCTCCAGTATACAGTGGTCTGTAGTGGGCCATTGTAGACCATCGCCATTGTGTACAAGGGGTAATGGTCTGTAGTGGCGGACAATTGTGAATCGTGGTGCGCAAACAAACAAACTGATGTAATCATTTAAGACATAGGTGCTCGACAATTAATTGGCCTCTATTCAAAAACATACAATAACGCAAGAATCATTCATATAAAATAGTTATATACAAGCAGTGTAAAAAAACAAAAGGGTCAAACGAACTTTTTATACAGATCGGAAAGCTCAAAGAAGTTAGTATCGAAAAATTAACAGGTGTTTGAAGAGAATTGCTTTGACCCATCTGCAAATACCTATACTTATTGAGATAATCGTTAGAAAGATCTTTAAAATCGAGCATTCTTGCAGAACTTATTGTGAAGGATTAAAATGTCACTTACAGACACGCGAAATCCCAGCTATCATGCGAAATACCTCTTTTCTTTACATTTTGAGAGTAGTACATTCAGAATCTACTTTGAAAATATAATTAGTGTTGAAAATTGTCTTAAAACTAATCATTAAAGTATAGGATACGCTTGTATCTAAAGGTTTTTATCAAAACCAATCTAAACGTGAACGAAGCCTCGAGTAAAGGCTAGTAACAAATATTCGGTTTTCAATTTATGCATGCATTTATAGGATGGCATCAAGACCAAAGGGAATTGACTTCCAAGTTTGTTGATAGTTTTGTTGCAAATATCTTGTCATGAATATTGTGATAGATGTGTCGTTCATTTTATAGAAACCGACCCGCGCTATATGACTCCAAAGCCGCCCACTTTGAAGCTGGGAGAGGCCGGTATAGCGTCGGGTGGTATGGCGGTCTACGGAGAGCGTCCTCCAGAATATACGACGCTCGACAGTCTCTGTGGACCACCGCCCCAGTGCCCGAAGTGTGCGGAGCAAGTCGACCTATCTAAGTGTCGTGGTGCAGGATATGCTTTCGGTCGTGTTGATATACAAAAGGTATTTATAATCAAGTCTTTTTAAGAACACCGCTAGCTATAGGAACGACGTTCTCTTCATTCTTTCGACAATCGTACGATTAGATTGACAAAGTTGTGTATCTATATGGGGGCGTCCATTAATTACGTAAGGTTTTCAAGGGGGGGGGGGGAGGGGGTCAAACTTAATCTTTCTAAATCTCACTTAGGGAAGAGGGGGGGTTTTAGCAAATATAACGTAATTTTTTTTCTAGTAGAAAACGGTTGTTTTTTTTTTATAATCAAGGCAATTACAGCCAGAACACAAATTTAAAAAAATCTCACGTAAGATTTGGGGAGGGGAGAGGGAGTTGAGAAAAATCTTGCGAAATCTCACCAAGGGAAGCGGGGGGGTCAAAAAATCCTAAAAAATGCCTCACGTAATTTATGGACGCCCCATTGAAAAACTAGTCTATAGTGGAGGTGTCCTCAGTTTTGAAGACGCCGTTCGGGATACACTTTACTGTTGCTAGCTTTGTCATGATCATCAACGTATAATACCCTCCACGGTTCTAAAAGGTTCTGAAGTTAGTCACAAACAGCGTCGCAAATGCATATTTTAGAGCCGTCGGGTAGTTTTGTGGGAAAGGAAGACTCCCACCACCTCCAGTTACCGGCACAGAACGTGCGGTCGTCGGTGATTGGTAATCGCTGGTTGTCGTGTCACTTGTCGCTTTCCTACTACAAAGTACACTCCAGTACGCTATTGTTAAGTTGTTTCTTTGATTTTTAATTGATCAAGATGCCTAATACAGTTTTGCATAGACAAGCACGAAAAATATTTTTTTTGGATGACTTTATGCAAGGAATTAGATCTTTAGATTAAAGAAAAATTAAAAATAATAATATAGAGCGCGTTTGTAGTTTTTCAACCGACTGTACCTGCGCAAGCTTCCATCTAACTTCAGAACCTTTTAGAACCGTGGTGCGTGTTATACATGCCCTAGCAGTGTAAAAAGTGCCATCTTCCGAAAGAAAAAGATAGAGCAATGGTTAAGCCAATCTCTATCTCTCTCAAAATAGTAGATACCTTAACCTCAGAGACAAGGATAGATACGGCCACACGCTACTCTATCCTCCTTACTCAGTGAACCGGAAAACAACTACAATATATGGCGAGGGCGCATCCAGGAATAAAAGTCTTTGGTCGCGATCTACGTTTCCTTTGAAACCGAGACAGATGATACTACTGTTGTCTCTTTTTATGTTGGAGATCTAAGCTTAATAAAAAGAGACAAAAGCAGAATCATCTGTAACGATCGCACGAGAAACATAGACAATTACGG
This sequence comes from Venustoraphidia nigricollis, assembly GCA_034508555.1. Classification (NCBI taxonomy): domain Eukaryota; kingdom Metazoa; phylum Arthropoda; class Insecta; order Raphidioptera; family Raphidiidae; genus Venustoraphidia; species Venustoraphidia nigricollis. Next base: position 2,623,515 of record JAVRKA010000020.1, read on the forward strand.
TTCTACCATCGGTGTTTTTCAAACTGTAATTTTGTCGCCATTATACAAATCCTTCAGAAAACTCGTCGCCGTGGAATTATTTTTCCCACTAACTGATTGTTAAACGAATGTATTTAAGTTGACAGATCTCCCGTATCGTAAAATATCGGGAAATTTCGAACTGTGGTCGCAAAATTCATTCCATTACTGTTTCTATTAGCTTTGGTTAGGCATTAAACTTCACAAAATTTGGCTTGTTGCTTAAAAATTTCAAAAAACATATTTTTGCCCTAAAAATTGAATAAAAAAACGAGATATTCGTCAGTGTTTCTTTACAACACGTCACGAGACTTCAAATTATGGAAAGGCAAATTAATTATCATTTTGAAGTGTTTTTTTTTACAAGCGTATGTTAAAAATACTGAAAAAGGCGGCTTATTGAATAATTTTTTCCAAATTTAATTTTTTCTGTACGAAAATTTATGTAAATCTTATACACCCATACCTCGCTTTACGGCCTACATACGTTCCACGAAACTTGGCCGCAAAGCGAAAAGCCGTATAAGGAATCAATTATACTAAATTGCAAGATTGGCAACATGTAGATATATCGACATCGAAAAAAAGTTTTTTTTTGCCGTTATAGCGAAACATTTTAGGCCGTACATCGAAAACGTGCCTTAATTGAATAGGGCCGTTATAGCGAAATGCCGTATAAAGAGCGGCCGTATAGCGAGGTATAAGTGTACTATTTTTTTCATTTTTATCTGATCTTAATTCATTTGATTAGATCAAATAAACTGTAAAAACTTGACTAAAAGTTATATAGGAAGAATAGTACATATTTAACATGAACATCTAAGATTGAATAAGATTTTTCACCGAAATTAGAGATTTTCGAAACGTCAATTGCTCGTAAGATAGAGCTATGCAGATGAAAACGAGGCAGCTGGTCCTCAATAGCCTTAATTAAAATGTGTTTAATAGTTGATAGCGCGAAAATTTAACTCTAAATTTTAAGAATTTTATTTTATGTGATGGAAACGTGGCCATTAAATAAAACAATCCACGATTTGAATTTCCTTGTAAAATTCAATCCGATATGAAATATTAACGATCGTTTAATTTTTAAGCTGGGAAACGAAACGTACCAAGGTCTTCCAAATCGTACACTGGATTGCGTTTTGTACGCTGTTGGAAAACCTGTGTACCATCGGTATACCAACAAAGATGGTTCCTGGATGAGAGATCCAATGCCGAAAAATGACGCAGTTGGTGAACGATTTTGGGTTACCTATGACGACAACAATCATCAGCTATTTGAATTCGCCAATAAAACTGCTTTCCGAAAAGATGCAGCTAGCAAAATGTAAGTAGACCAAAATTATTATTATTAAATTCAAATGTGCAATGTAACATTCCGGATACTAAATGAATTAGGGGAAGGTACTTTAAAATGGGATACTTAGATAAAATGGAATACCCTAATTATTTTTAAATATACCCAATGGCATCGTTTGTAAAATTCACGAAATACACCTCACTTTTCATCTGTAGTACTTTCAGTACGATAGTGTTACAAGTGTCAAATTTAAGCAAGTTTTTCAACAGTTTTGTTATAAGAATACTGGTATGATAAGGTAAGCATTTTGCCTAATTGAGTAATGAGATTATAACGGCGACATTTTTTCCAGTTTTAGTGTCAAAATGTGTCATTTTGTATATAAAATTTCCGCGCCAATTTTGTAGATTATAATAGTGCATGCTGTTTTTGACATAGTGTAGATACGTTGATAAAATAGGATATGGAGTATGTTGCTAAAACGCCGCAAGAAGCAAGTGGTAAAAGAAAAAGCGGTAAAGAAGACGAACGCAAAGACAAACGGTGCAAAAATGAAGAAGAAAATAGAAATAATTACCATTGAAAATAAAAAAACTGATAGTGAAGAAAATCCCGTATGCTTTTATTGCGACATCGATTTTTTTAAAAGTAAGGCAGGAGAATCATGGATTCAGTGCAATTCTTGCCAAAAATGGGTTCATGAAGCATGTAGTGGAGCAAGCAGTGATGATGAACCCTTCGACTATGATCTTTGTTTATAATTACGTACACTAAACGCAATCCCATTTTAGCGACATAATGAATCCCGTTTTAAACACACAGTGTTGCTAAAATGGGAAATAACCATGTGACAAAGAAAAACATTTTTTTTTTTTTTATTTGTAGTCTTTATATCATTTTTTTTATTTTTTTGAAATAAAGTTATGTCAAAACTGTCACGTATTAAATTTGCAGTAATTAACTGTCTGTAATTTTTTTTTTCAGAACTTGTAATACCTTAAGTATCCCATTTTAGAGTACCTTCCCCTATATTAAATTTAAAAAGACAATAATGCCATCGGGTTCAACAAGTTTTAAAAGAAATGTTTATTTAACACGCATTTATTTAGAATGGAAAATTATAATTAATAATAGATAATATTCAATATTCCAGATACAACATAACTCACCCTTTTCAAGGAAACGCTCACGTGGTATACAATGGTTCATTTTATTATAACGCCCGCAACAAACATGGTCGAATACTCAAATTCGATTTGGAACGCGATAGTTACATCCAACTGGATGTCCCACTTGTTGATACAAAAAGTCCAAAAGACTTCCTGTACACGACTGAACGCAATTACATAGATTTTAGCGTAGACGACAACGGATTGTGGGTTGTCTACGGTCTTCCCGAATCAAACAACACAGCTGTTTTGAAAGTTGACACGTCAAATATGAGAATCCAGTATGCGTGGAACATTAGCATCAACCATCACGAGTTTGGCGAAATGTTTGTCGTTTGTGGAGTTCTGTACGCTGTCGATAATGTCACGCTCAGAAACACGAAAATACGACTTGCACTCGATTTATATAAGAATAATTTATTGGATGTCAATTTAGATTTTACAAATCCGTTCCGCAATACTACCATGCTTGGATATAATCCAAAGAATAAGGTAAGGAATCATCCTTATCGTGTATGTTAAATCGAGTCTTAGCCAAGTAAGGATGACTCAAAATTACTGGAAACTAAAGTTGGGCGTTAGCATTGTTGAAGCTGTGACTAGGCGAGACGCAGAGAGGGTGGGGGAAGTAGACTTGCGGAGTCTTTTTCCAAACAGGTGGGATAAACATACTTGAATAACCAAGCAATCGACTCAACCAATCACAGACGTGACCATGTTTATAGCCTCTTACGCCCAACCTTCTAGTATTTTAGTAATCTTGAGGATAACTGGGTTATAGAATGACCCACATTTAAGTTTGCCGATGAAATGGATCGTTGCTTCTCTAACCTGATCGTAATTAATGAAAGGAAATTTTCGTCCAAATTTAATATACAGTAAAAGAGTATGCAGTAAGGATACGCTCTATGCAGACTTTTTTACTATTAATAGTTAGCGTGCTTTTTAAACTTATTGTGATTGCAGCGAGGTCCCGTGAAGCCTAAAAAGCCTCTGGCTTATTATCAGTCCTTCCCCACTATAATTACGATTTACGTCATTCCTGAATTATATTAGAAGTGTGAATTTTAATTTAGCGGGACGACCGCAGTTCCAATGTACTTATTCTTAATTTATTTCAGGAATTATATTCATGGGACAAAGGTAACCAACTAACGTATCCGATTAGATATCATGAAATTGGTTACAATCACACGCAAGAGGAAAAACCGGCGGAGCCAATGTTATTGCAGTCAGGACATATTGTTAATTAAGTGTTGATTTTTCACAATTTTCTAAAACGACTTTTTGTAAAATTTCATTTTTTTATGTATTATTTGTGTAATGTGTGTAATTTTATTAACTCTTGTTTGACAGTAATAACATTTTAAAATAAATACTTTATATTATTATGAGTATTATGATTTTCCTGAGTACATATAGCCTGTCACTTCACAATGCATTCCTTATTTCATTCGATACATTTTCAAAATGTCTTTAGACACGCGAGTGGAGTGAGAGGGAAAAAGTGAATGTGTACTTGGCGCCGAGTAGTCTACCGATACTCTAGATTAAAATTTTCATGGCGTTTTAGTACCTATATTATTTAGTGTTACAGAGAACTATTCCTTACGCGTTGAATTTAATAAAATATTTTATCTAGCTTCGTATTTTATTTCATTTTAAAATTGGGCTTGCTATGATAGTAAAACAATTCTTTTAAACAAAACCGTAAATATATAATTTAATTAGGTGCGCCTATGGAAAAGCAATAAAATTTCACCTTTTGTTTGGAACCAAGGTCACGGATTGATTGGTAGACACATCAAAGGCACCGCTTCCGATCTATACTTCAGGTTTTTGTGACAGGAGACTGTCATTCCAGAGTATCACGGACTAAAATGCGGCTTGTAATATGGTAAAGAAACATATTTCAGCTGGTAGCGAAAAATCCCAGACAAGTAGATATGACAGAAAATCGAAACAAGATGCATACGTTGTTATAGGCAAAGCCGATTTTAGTTGTTTAGAAGCGGTAAAGCTCGTAATCCTTTTTTGTCCTTACGTGAACAAAAACCATTTGTTTTTGTACAACACTACAGTCAGTTCAGTAGCGTTCAAAACGTAATCTTCGAAGGCCAGGGACGCATCATCCAAAGGCGTGATATATACATTCGTTAATAGTATTTTAATAAAATCAATGAAAAAAGGAAATAACATGCATAACACAAACAGTATTTTATTTCAATAAACATATTTTGAGAATATGCATTTCAATTTGTATTTTAAATGGTTTTATTTAACTTAATGTTCCGTATATTTGTTTGTTTGTAATTAATTGTAATCAAAATTTTCATAGTTGAGGTTAGGGTTTAAAGAATCGATTGTTAGAAGTATTAATAATTAGTGTATTTGCCATATGGCAACATACACTATTGGCGTCGGTCGGATGGCGGGACCTAGGGGTCGGACCAAAATTTCTCGACGTTTCATAACCTCCTAAACACTTTGGCACCATTTTTAAAAATGTTTATATATATATGTATATATATATATATATATATATATATATATATATATATATATATATATATATATATATATATATATATGTGTACGGGCAATAACTTTCGAAAGAGTTAATTGATTTTAACGAAATTTGGCCCACGTGTTGAAATCCATCACCGCAAGAAGCCTATTTAAAATGGGCGTAATCGGGCCATTTTAAGGGTAGTTTTTAGGGGTTGAAAAATGTTTTTGGGCCCCAAAATACCGAAAAAATTCTCAGAATCGTTTCAAAATTGAAATTTAACCCTCTGGTAGTAATTAAAAAGTGTCCCAAAAATTTTAATAAAATCGGCCCGACAGGACCGAATTTACAAATTTTATGAAAACACTAGTTTGCAGATAGTGAATTATTTACGAAGTGTGTGTATAATTTAGTATAGAGGTTCAATTGATAATAATATTACATTTAAGAAAAAAAATGTTCTTTTAAGGGGTGTATTAAGGGGTTAAATTTTTTATTTTGCCCAAAAACAAACTTAATTTCACATAATAAAAGTATAAAACCACACGGCCCTATACAAGCAAATACACTATATTGTCGGCAGGGTTTTGGCACTGCGACCCGGGTTTTTGTAATGTTATAACTACTGCAAGATAATTGAGGTTAAGTGTTCTGATAGCAAATACATATTCCCTAAGAAACATTGGGCCAGGCTGGGTCACAGGATCGAATTAAGCCATGTAGAGGCCCCTAGGCAATGCAAGTCTCGGGGCCCCTCTCCCGTTAGTTGTAGGTAGGTAGCATTTAAACTTTATACCAACGTCAAATTTTAATAACTAATAAATAGTCGGGGATATTTAATCAGCTACCTAACTGACTATTTAACATTTTTACGTCACTATTTTTATTTCTTTCGTTTTATCTTTTATATATATCGGGAGGACAATTAAAAAAATCGGATTTTCGCGAACTTCCTAGGATGTTTGCAAAAAAACGGATTCCAATTACTCGGTTTTTTGCTATCTTTCTAGGATTTTCGCAAAGATCCGATTTTTTCAATTATCCTACGACATATATAACTTCCTTCGACTATAATAACGAAAGTTATATAATCTCCATTTAGTCTAGTTTTTGCCCTCTGTATATCCAATATTTAAAATAATATTGCGACTCAAAATTGATTACTCACAAAATAGGTTACTTCAATACGTATAACTTTCTTTTGTTTGATGCTTGTTAACTATTTTGCTACGGAAACGCGGTCTTTACCATAGTTTATTTTCTTCTGGCAGCGGGAGCGAACCTGGCGTGGGAACAAATTATAATCACATGAAAGTAAATGCTAACATATTTCGGCATACAGATACTTTATTTAATCCCGAATAAAATTCTGCGCACGCCCTTGACAATGTCTATAGGTACAGTAAAACCTTGTTTATGCTGTCCTCGATCAACCGATCCTCCACGTTATCCGAGACAACGTACTAATCCGAGTACTCCGCATTAATAGGGATGTTGACTGTGTTCAAATAAAAACATAATTTTAAACATAATTTTAACGAAAAATGGTAGTTTCTATGATAGAAATACTAAAAAACACTATATTTTTCCTCATTTTTTAAGGAATTTAATTAATATTTAATAAATAAAACCTAATAAAATCATTCTCAAGTCACGTGACAACAGACACCAATCAGAGCGCATGACGTCGTAGAGTCAGCCGCTCTCAAAAAACTTCATTGTTTGGTTAATATTTAGTATTTATTCGAAAATTTCTTTAAAAAAAGAGTGCAAGGAGTTTTAACGTCATGGAAAATGTATTTATTAAGGCTAATAGTTCGAAAACTTAGGATTCATCTTTTATAACAAGAATTACGAAAATTTTTTTCATAATCTCATTAGTCTACTAGCGTTTATGAGCACAGCCTCCTACTTTGTGAGCGCATCTATAGAATTGTAGCTCCTGTGTAAACTTTTGAGCCTCCTTTGGTATGACCAGGTGACATCACGCGACTAGTATTGGCGTTTTGGACCGAAATTTGAAACGGGATTTAAAATATATGATTTTTAAGGCTTGAGTTGTATTTAAATAAAAATAATAAATATTTGTGGCTATATAAGGTACTTATGCACGATTTAAAACACTTTCTCAAAAATAGTCAACATTCCTATTGAGGTGTACGCTCGGATAATACGGAAAAACTCGGATAAAACTGATGAAGCCGCTACGCTTATGCTGTACGCCCGTAGTATTTTGCGTTTGCTACTTTTTCTTATGCCCTATGTACACGTATAAACCTACTACAACACGTTTTCTGTGCTCTTCGATTGTGAGCTAAAAATTAACAGTTGACTTTCAACAATCAATGAAAGAACATTGCCATGTCACAAAAAAGGAAAAAAATCGTAGTGAGAATGGTAAATAAGTTGGAAACAATAAGGTTAGATAATACATAAAAATCAATTAAAATTTTCGAATTTTTGGTTTTTTCCATGTTATCCGAGTTTTCGTTTTTCCGAGGTACCTCCTCTCCACATTACCTCGGATAAACGAGGTTTTACTGTACTGCTTGATTTTTTATAAAGCACTACCAAAATAAAATGGGTTAAAAAAAATATTAACCTCCTTCCAAAAAATCACTAAAAAGATGAAAATAATGAAATTTTGAGGTCGGAGCTAATTTCATTACAAAAAAAAATTTTACCTTTCGAAGAAAAAATGCTATTTATATTATACTAGTATCTGCTCTAGTCAAATTTTTATACAGAATTTTGAAAACATTTACTTTATTTTATCAAAAATAAAATCGATTATTCTAAACCTTGCAATAAAATTACATTGTATTCCAACGAGCAAATCAGAATTGAGGAACGCAAAAGGCTGTTTTTCGGAATAAACAGAGACAGGGTAATTTATGTTTTTAAATTAATTTTCACATCCTTAGGCTTAAGCTTTCTGTTAATTTTTTATCACGAGGTTCACAAATCAGAATCGTTATAGTTTTTGATGGGCAACTCTTTCAACAGTGAGGCCTCACGTTAATTCTGTATTTTTATATTTTAATAAAGTACACTTTCAATACATATTTATCATTTTCTGTATGACTTCAAATCCAAATGGTATTTTTGTGAAGCGTTATTCCATTTCAAAAATATAAAAATTCACAGTACTGCTTTTTAACATTCTTTTTTTAAATTTCTGACCTGCAGTAAAAGTGGAGGAGTAATTTCCGATTGAAGAACGAAGCCATAATCTAGGAAACTATGAATCCGGCATATCACCTCCTGGAACAAGCTGAAAAAAATAATCGCTTTTAGGGACTGTCACAAATTGTCAGTTTATTATTTATAATCTAAAAAAGGCCGACAGACTAGACGAAACATTATTCAATCTCTTAATTTGACAACAGCAAAATCATTATTTCACGTACCATCGTTATATTATTCCCATTTAATAATATTTGATCTAATTTTGTTACTCTTCTGCCATCGGGTGTTGATTCATATTCTGTAACGTCTTCAAGTAACATGTTAACGAAATCATCAAAGCCAAGTAGTGTCCCAACGATTTCCTTATCATTTTTCATTATAATGTGGATTCTTGATCCGATGCATTTATCGACTAATTCTGCAATAAAAATTCAAAAAATTAATATAAAATAAATACTAAAATCCATAAATATTTCTAAGTAATATTTTTTTAAAAGTCGTTATAAATTACCTAATGGTAAAAGCGTTGAAGGATTAGAAGTAACTGACGTCATTTTTAAGAAATAATTGGAAATGACAGTTCAATCACAATTTAATTAATTTGTAAAAAAACTGATCCAACAAGAAAAAATATTCAATCATATAAACTCGTAATAGTCGCGGCAAAACTGTGATGTTAAGGTTATGTTGTTAGCTACAGTTTGCGGTTAGCTGCATGTTAGCTGTCGAGAATTTTTACCTCCATGACTTACCTCCCTCCAATAATGGAACTGTCAGATTTTATCACTGATCTCTATCATAGGGATGGATCTTGGTCCCCCGACACGACGACACGAATCACAAAACATTATTAATTAACTATTTAAATATTAAATTTAAAGGACCAGTCCCAGAAATTTTATTTTTTATTTTTTTATAGGTTTTTTCGAGTCGGGGGTTCTTTAAATTTCTAATTTAATTTTTATTTTAAAATTTTTAAACTTAATTACAAAATATCCGTTATGCGTCTAAGATCCCTACCACAGCTAAAAAAAGAGCTGATGACCTTAAAACGGCTGAACCGATTTTTTAATTTAATTTTTATTTTATTTTTTTTAGCTTAGTTACAAAATGCCCGTTGTGCGTCTAAGATCTCTACCGCAGCTAAGAAAAGAGCTGATAACCTTGAAACGGCTGAATCGATTTTGATAAATTATGTTTAAGAACCACCACTAGAAAACCTGCTTTCAAATAAAAAAAATCGCATCCAAATCGGTTCACTCACAATCTTCGAACTATGAGAACGAATGTTCAAATCTTTTCACAAACTTTTACATTCCAAGATTTCTAAACACCAAAAAATTAATTCAATTTTAGCCACAAATATCTGAAAACGAATAGAAATAGATATTGTAATTTTAAAAACTTGTCTGAAACAGAAAGTTTACATCAAAATCAATAATTTTAATTCAACGCACAAGGCTATAGTGATTTTTATGTTGACAAGGCTATACACAATCCACTTTACTATACCGTGTTCATATCAGTGACGATACCTTGTTTATATCAGTGGATTTTATTTTATGGTTAAAGTCAAAATGTAATTTATTCGCATCGTAAATGGTAATTGAAAACTGAACGAATAATTAAATAAAAATAAGACTGTTTGTTTTAAATATTATTGTTACATCCGTGTATTGGTTAGCAAGGTTTGTAATTTATGCAAATAAAAAACAAAGTTCAGTTTTAATATCTTAACCTTAAAACGAGTGAAAACTGATCAAATTGTCAAACAGTGATAACGTTTATATTAATTTTACTTTTGTTGTATTTTTAGATGGCTTCACATTTATCACGAAGAGTGATTGAGGATATGAAACCGTCGGTTGAAAAAATTGTTTATAAAGTCTTAGGAACAACTGATTCGGCATTAGTTAGTACAGCTATGAAATGCCTTTTGTCCGATTACGACAAGCACAAGACTATTAAAAAACTTAGCTCTTCAGTTGAGACTAGAAAAGCTGAAAAAATTGCCGATAAATTATTTGATATGATTGGCGATGCTGTACCCCATAAGTCGTCTAAAAAACGGTCATATGATTCTGATTTAAAAGAGAGCGACTCAAAACGCTCAAAAACTAGTTCTAAAAACGATCATGATAGAAATAGTAGCAATCATGACAGAAATAATCACAGTGAAAAAAGTAATAAAAATGATACGAAAGAAGAGGAAAAACTAACACCGTCAAAAATTAAGGAAATGATGGCAAATGCTCAACGCGAAATAGAAGAACGTAAGAGACAATTGAACGCGATAAAAGGGACGCCTGACAAGAAAACGGTAAGATAATTACAAGGGGGTAATTTCCCTGAAAGTTTTGTGCAAAATTACTAGAATACTAGAAGGTTGGGCGTAAGAGGCTATAAACATGGTCACGTATGTGATTGGTTGAGTCGATTGCTTACGTCATTGGATGTCGGATGATCATGGATTTTTCACGTGAGACTTTTTCCAAGTGTTTGGAAGAAGCCTCCTGTGACGTCACAAGCCTACTTCCCCCGCCCTCTCTCGCGTCTCGCCTAGACACCTTCAACAATGCTAACGCCCAGTCTTGAGTTTTGTGTACATTATACTGAGAATTCATACCGTTTTTCTTTCAAGATATTTTTAATGATAATTTTATATTTTTAGGGAAGTACATCGGTTCCATCAGGTTTTGGACCACCAGCGGGTCTTCTCAATAAAACTGATGCTGATAAAGCTCGAAAAATCGCTCAGTTACAAGCGCAGATCAAAAGTAAATTGTCGTCCGGTATTCTCAGCAACACTTTACTGGCAGCTGCTCCAGTTGTAGATAAACCTACTCCGCTTATTTTAGACGAGGATGGCAGAACAGTAGATATTACAGGTAAAGATCGATTGAGAGAGAGAATGAGATTGTAGATTATAGACGCACAATATCGACGATAACACTACAATCTACAATCTTTCTCTTTTTCTCAATCTAGTGAAGATACAGAAGTTTTTTTCTATTGCCTCTGATAGACCAATCATCACAGTTTGTTAGTTTTCTGGTTTTACGTCCATAATTATTATCCATAATGGGACATAAATAAAACACGTTATTACGCCGTGTATAACGTTTTGCTGGTGAATTCCAACTTCCATGTGTGTTTGGATGTTCAGATGAATAATGTCAGCAAAACGTTATACGCAGTGTAATAAGGTGTTTGATTAGTGTACCTGTCTACCTTCCCTTTATCACTTTTGGATAATAGTTTGTTAGGTTTTTCCATGGTGTCAAAATGGTACTGTATTCGAGGCAATTACTGATAACCAGCTCAACTTCCTCTGTTCGCACTGTGCTGTTAACTAATAAGTGATACGGGTCCAACCCACTAACTTTTTTGCTGATCTACGGCGACCGCTGACTTTGATTCATTAATAAACTACCCTTTTTGAATTTTTCCCGGACAAATGAATGTCATTAATAACTCGATCTATGACATATGTTCAAAATCATTTGAGTTGCTTTTGAGAAAGCAAATAGAAGACGTCTGCCATATGGATTACAGAGTTATAGATTCTCGTCTCTTTGTGTCAATAAATAAATATTTAACGCATTCTCATTATTATACAACAGGTAAAGCAATTCAGCTGACGCATGTCATTCCAACGCTAAAAGCAAACATCCGAGCAAAGAAACGAGAAGAATTTCGAGCTCAACTTAACGACAAAATAAATGAAGATTTATCAGATACGCATTTCTTTGATGACAGAATTGGTGTAAAGCCAGCTATTAGAAACAAAAGAGCTTTACGATTTCATGAGCCCGGCAAGTTTCAACAACTGGCTGATAGACTCCGTATGAAGGTGAGTATTCATGTTTAGATAGGGATTTGGAAAGTATACACTGCAGCCTGAAAGATTTATCCCAATATCCCATCTATTGTTGATGGTTCTTAGGTTATGTAAAAAATTCAGTATCATATTATCGGAGAAAGTTTGGATAAAAATCCATGGCAAAGAATCAATTGAAAAGTAATACTGGGTTTGCCACAGATTTTTATCCAAACTTTCTTCAACGGTCATCAAGGATCACAATCGCTCTAATTAGTCATTTAATTAGAGTCAACCTTGTATCATATTATCAGAGAAAGTTTGGATAAAAATCCATGGCAAAGGGTCAATTGAAAAGCAATACTGGGTTTGCCACGAATTTTTATCCAAACTTTCTCCAACAGTCATCACAATCACATTAATGAATCATTTAATTAGAGTCAGCCTCGTATCATATTATCACTATGAATAGAAAATTGTCAGGATTCTCTCGCGTCAGTTGTGCCAGCGAAATAGTGATGAGCAAAATCCTTCTTGGTCTTGCAGTCGTGGTTTTGGTCTTGTGATTCCGCAAGACTAAGCTAAAAATTATAACTTCCATTCGAAATAAGAAACATGGGTAAAGTTTCATTAATTAGACATTAATTGTATATAGTTTTTTAATTTATACTTCTAAAAGATCTTGGCGATGATAGTGTTTAGGAAAATGATTCAAAAGACGTAAGTAACAGGCTAAATAAGCAAGACCAAGACTCAATACCCAAGACCGAGACTGAATAAGCAAGACCAAGACTAGAACAACTTGAGCAACACCAAGATCAATACCAAGACTTCCCCAGCCTTGATCTTGATCTTGTTTTGCTTATCACTACAGCTAAATGTATGAACGTGTTCAAGTAATCGCGTCAAATAATTCGCCACAGTTTGATTAGTCCTTCGTGTCTTAGAGAAAGTTTTCTGAGAATGTATTGTAAAATTATTTTTCTCCTTTTAGGCTCAGCTCGAAAAGCTGCAGAATGAAATATCTCAAATTGCCAAAAAAACAGGGATTTCATCTGCGACAAAATTGGCCTTGATTGCAAAACCTGATACTATTGTTGAAGATGTTCCGGCAATGGAATGGTGGGATTCAGTTATTTTGATGGACACTCTTGATACCATTGAAAATGAAAAGATAGCAGTCAATGAATCTGTTATTAGCAATTTAGTCGAGCATCCGACGCAGATGCGACCGCCAAGTAAGTTGTTTTTCCAAATGAGTGAAAGTTTGAAATTTACAAAAAAAGGTGAATGTATAACAATAACTTCCTGGTCAAAATTCTGCCATCTGCTTAGTGAGATTTTCTTATGAAACCAAGCTTTGAAACCAACAGATTGCTGTAAACGAGTATGGCAAAGGCTGCCTGTAATATCTCACTTGTTTATTCTGAGGCCCTGATTGAAATTATTATAACCTAATATATAATTTTTGTTTTAGCTGATCCTCGGAAACCAGTCTATATGCCAGTATTTCTTACTAAGAAGGAAAGAAAGAAGCTCAGACGACAGAATAGACGAGAAATGTGGAAAGAAGAACAAGAAAAAATACGTCTTGGCTTAGAAGCACCACCAGAACCAAAATTGAGAATTTCAAATTTGATGCGAGTGCTGGGTACTGAAGCTGTCCAAGATCCAACAAAAATAGAGGCACATGTTAGAGAACAAATGGCCAAAAGACAGAAAGCTCATGAAGAAGCGAATGCAGCCAGGGCTCTGACAGCCGATCAAAAACGTGACAAGAAAATACGAAAAATAAAGGAAGATACCTCATTGGGCGTTCACGTCTCTGTTTACAGAATTACCGATCTTCATGAGAACGCTTCTAAAAAGTTCAAGGTCGAAACAAATGCAAAGCAGTTATACATGACTGGTTGCGTTATGTTATTTAAAGATTGTTGCGTGGTTGTTGTCGAAGGAGGTGCCAAACAACAAAAGAAATATAAAAGGTATTTATGTTGTTTTTACACTATTGTCGCAACTCTGTCATCTGTAAACTTTTCCATTTTTTATTTATTAGATGTATCTATGATTACACATTTTGAAAACCAAAAACCCTGGAAATGTTACTTGCAGTTATTCTGTAAATTTTGTTTTATTTTTCATTTTGTTATATTCATTAATTTGATAATCATGCCAGCACTACTAATAGGCAGAGAGCCCGCGACAAAAAATGGTCGTGTGATCGTGACGTTCCAATAAGCGTAGTTCCAGTCCCCCTCTACAACTTTTTCCTTTCACATTATTCAGAGCTGTTAGGCCGGAGCGCGCTAGAGCGCTTTGTAATGGGAATCCATATTGATATTCAACACTAGTGGTCGCGATATCTGAAAATGTTTTTTTTAGTATTTGGGGGGCCTAAAAATGATAGAAAACATATTTTCTGACAAATTCCGTGGAGCAAGAATTTTTTGTGAATATTTTTTTTATTTTTTGATGATCTGGGAAAAGTTCTTGCTCAGCGGAATTTGTCAAAAATGTGTTTTCTATGTTTTTTAGGCCTCTCAAATGCTAAAAAAAACATTTTCAGACATTGCGACCACTAGTGTTGAATATCAACATAGATCTTCATTACAAAGCGCTCTAGCGCACTCCGGCCTGACAAAAGAGAATAATTTGAGAGGAAAAAGTTGGAGGGGGGACTCGAACTACCTACAGACGCTTCTTGGAACGTCGCGCGCACACGTCCATTTTTTGTCGCGGGTTCTCTAACTACAAAGCGATGGCCATTTTTCTTTTTCGCTGATTTTAAAAACGAAATTATCCCCCATTTTTTTTTTGTTTTAGATTGATGCTGCATAGAATAAAATGGGACGAAGATACTATAAAAGATGCCGATGGTAACGACGCACCAAATAAATGTGTTTTAGTGTGGGAAGGCATGACTAAACAAAGGAACTTTGGTGAAATTAAATTTAAGGTTTGTCCAACTGAAAAGATGGCTAGAGAACATTTCAAGAAACATAAGGTCGAACATTATTGGGATTTAGCGTATAGCGGTGCAGTTTTGGAGCAAGCTACTGATTTTTAATGTAAGAATTATTTGTTGTTAATTATTAATTTGTATGTGTATATAATTTTTGAAAGCAATATGTATTAAATTTCTAGGTAGTAAAACGCGTATTTTTTTGTCAACATGATTTTTAGAGAATTAGCTAAAAGACATCCTTAAGAAATGCCAATCGAAAGCCTTTCCGAAAAGCTAATCGAGAGACCCTTCCGAAATTCAAATTGAGACAACCTTCTGAAATGTTAATCAAGACACCTTTCCAAAATGTTTATCGAAACACCCTTCTGAAATACTAATCGAGCCGACCTTTTGAAATGCTGATCTAATCACACGTAAAAAATTCTAATCGAAACACTCTTTTGAAATATTAATTCAGAACAATTCCAAAATGCTAATCGAGACACCATTCCGAAATGTTAATCGAGACATCATTCCAAAACATTAATCAAGACACCCAAAATGCTAATCGAGATATCCTTCTGAAATGCTATTCAAGACGCTCTTTCAAAATGCTGTTTGAGTCACCCATCTGAAATACTAATCAAGACACCCTTCCAAAATGCTAATCGAGACACGTTTCCGAAAAGCTAATCGAGGCACCCTTCTGAAATGCTAATCGAGAACCTTTCCGAAATTCTAATCATAAAACCCTTCCGAAATGCTAATCACGACACCCTCCCGAAATAAAATACAAAGTGCGTTGTGATTCTCAGAACTAAATCTCTCCAATAACACCAATTCTGAGTATCAGAAGCACTCACAGAAAATAACATTTGAACCTAAAAATTTGAAATGCCTTGATCAAAATCGCGATAAAACTCTAACCAAAAATTTCAAAGCGAAAACCGGTAAATCCTATGCAGAGCGTCAATAGGCCTATCGTTTGAGATTAAAATCAAACAAATCGGTCGAGAATTTTGAAAATGGAAACCATTTGAAGATTGACGAAACCCCGTCAGCCCTTGGTTCCATGTCTACCGGTAGTCCCACGACTACCAGGGCACTTTTTTCTTTTAGTAGGTATGTATTTTCTTTCAGCATAAAAATAATACATTTAAGGAGTATATTTATTTTTACATAAGTCAAAGTATAGATTTTGATAGTAAACTTTTATTAAAATAAGAAATATTTACATAAAAAATAAATAATTTTGGTGTGTATTTAAATTATTTTATCCTATGAGTATTATTAAGAAAAGATTCTCCACTTTTAAATAACATATTTTTTTGGAAATTTTGAAAGCAATGAGCACATTAATATGAGTCCCATTTCTCTTTGTCAAGAATCTGAAGAAGGTCCAAATCGGCATTGAACGTTGCTAACTATTAATTTTTTTCAATTGTCTGTCATTAGTCGTTTAATTTTATTTATTTCAAGAGTTAATGCTGAGTTGCAGAAAGCATTGTCAAAAATTTTGATTTGACAATGACCTTAGATTGTGATAATACAATTACAGTTTTCATAATGCAGGAACAGTCTAATGCCGTATTCAAACTCCCTGTCATGTACAACATTATATTGTATTCACACAAAAACAAATGCTTCATCTACACAGAAAAAGATCGCTTTTCAAGTCAAATTTTGATTAAAATGCGTAGAAAAATGTCGTTCCGAAGCAAAAATTATGCAAAAAAACTATGTTAAATACACGTATATATAGTTTAATAAAAATATCATTTAAATCGATTAATTATTTTTCGAACAGAATTGAAAATTCTACAATGCTTTTCTTACGGAGAAATACGCATGTTCGTAATCTAAGGTCATTGTCAAATCAAATTTTTTTGACAATCCTTTCTGCAACCCAGCATTAGTGTTGTGATTGAAGCAGAAAACTATACAAGTCGTGCAAACATTTGAAAAATATTAATCTAGTTACATTTTTTGTCACAATAATTGCTTTACTTTTCTTGAGATTTTTTCTTTTGCATGAGAGTTTTCAAGGAGTAGGTTATATGAGAGTAACTCTAAGGAAAATGCGAGCGTTGAAGTAACTTACAGAAATGAAAAAAAAAACAATAGATACCAGACATGAGACCGATATATCAAAATTCATTAATAATACTGTTTTACAGCAAAAAATCTGTTATCCCGACAAAAGATGTTTATGTACTCTTTTCAAAGGATGTCTTTTCTTAGGCCTTATCTTGGTATCATCTACGTCAATAGGTGTGCTGGTAGTTTCAGGGGCGCCACAATCATTCTGAGGCATTTCGAACATGAAATCCAAATCAATGTCATACCGTGGTAGTTTGTCACGTAAATAAGTTATGACGTTGGGTCCTAATGTTGGCTGGCGACTCATGATGAAGCTGGACAAGTAACGCGTACTTCCGGATTTCTCTGCACAGTGCAACAACAAGGCCCACGAAGTGTAAATTGAATCTAGCACGTACGTGTGGTATACTCCCTCGTCTATAAAAAAATGAAATAGATAATTATAAAGCCGTGGTCTCCAACTCGAATAACCGCCATCGATTGCGTACGCGACGTCAGAATATGTTGACTCTATTAGACGCGGTCTCCTTTGACATAGTCCCTAGGGGGAAACATTGGAATGTAGTTGACATTCCAATGTTTGTTTTAGGAATTAGGGCTCCCAGGCATCCGAGCGCCTACCAGTCGGTTTGTGTTATAATGATCGTTTATGATCTATTGATATAAAATAAAAAGTAAATAAATAAAACACAATAAAATTTAATTTAATCAAGACGCAGTCTAAATACGTCTGATCACAACGATATTGAAAATTATATTAAACTTGTTTGTTTCTTATGCGTAGCTAATAGAAACTCAACACAAAACTATGTTGTGGTCGACAATGCAGAATATTTAAGCTGTCTCAAAAAGACCCAACATTATATACCGGCTGGCAGATTATACACACAGACGCTGATGACCTCAGCTGTTGAGCGTCTATAATCCACAATTTGTCTATCCTTTGACATAATATGATGCGGCCAGACGCGTACGACGTCACGCCACGTTTGTAGTTATTTTTTGCATAGCAGGGTACGGACGTCGCGTCAATGGATAATTATAATTCCAAAATTTAAGGAGTGAGTCATACTTCACAATTTAATATAAGCAGCATCATTTTTATGCATGGGAACAAGTATACTTTATATAATTTCATTGTTTTGCCGCTCCATTAACCCAAAAAATCAGGCACGAGGCATCGAGAAACTTAGCATCAGCAATATCGATATTCTTACATGTGTCTTCAGCGTGAATCCAATCAGCGGGCTGATTCATATCAGGTATTTTCCATGTGATATTGCCAAGCAGTATCTCGCCAGTAGGGTTGTCTGTGAAGCTGTACGAAAAGTTCATTGTAACTTGTGGTTCTGGAAATTGCTGATCGAATGTGAAAAAGGCTCTCATACAACCATAAGCTAGTGCTTCTTCTGAACTTGCGTAATACTGCACCACATACCACTGTCCGAGTAACTTAAGGATATAAATAAAAAAAAATAAAAGTCAAAATTATACATTATTATTATACATATATAATATATTATTATTATATTATACTATTAAAAATGCGAAGGATTTCATTCAGATCAACTGATTTCTATGGTATTTTTTAATGTAAGGTATTTTAAGGTAGGACATTTCCCCGCATGTCCCCCTAGCTACGGCCCTGCATCGATTCCGCAAATTTAATTTATTTGCTAATTCAGCATTTTATGATAATTACATTTTGATAATATATTTGTTGAAATCAGCGTGAGACATCCTTATGAGGATATAAATTTTATTAGAAATTACAATTTAGCAACGAAATATCTCATAATAGAAAATCTGATAAGTTTAATATGAAAACAAAGTATAAAGAAAAATTGGAGTGGCAGCTAGTAGGTTCTCCCCCTAAGACGATTATTAAAATTAAAATGGAAAGTAAATCGGGATTTTGAAACCTTTTGAGTAAAAAAACGGGATTCTTTCATCGAAAGCGGAACATATTAAAAAAAGGTATATAATCTATAATTTTTAAATACTTATCCTTTTATTTGAGAATAACTGTCTAGTTTTTGGCCTGTAGTTCGGCAGTAGAGTAATCCCCGAAAAGCGGGACATTTAATTTTGGGCTAAAAATCGGGACGTCCCGCCAAAATCAGAACATCTGGCATACGTATTGAAGTTTGTATTTGAAATTTAAAAAATAGAGTTTGGCTCGAAATTGATAAAAATAAACCGTTTCTTGTAAATTACAGAAATAAATTAAATGAAATTCAATAAATAAAGATTTATAAATTTACCTTGTCTAAATTAAAATTCCTAATTGCTTTGACCTGAGGACATTTAGTCTTATCTTCTTTTCGCTTTAATGCACTTACACTACACAATACTAGAACTAAAATAATTAATTTTTGTAATAAATTAGCCATTTTCTCATTAAATATTTGTTAAATTATTTCACTGCTACATATATAAATAAATTTAATTATACTTTAAATCATATTATGGTATAGTTGTTATAAAATGAGATTATAATGTCATTTTCAACTGCGGTTTCATCCTACGTTTCCTTTTTGACGCATACAGTAAATATCTGACATCCTCAGTTCACATTAAAAATGATAAAATGTGCGCTGTTGATTTATCAACATTAAATATAATATTAAATATAATATAATATTATACTGATTGAACGTCGTGACGGATCCTTGACAAATGGCGATTAAAGTTTATCAAATAAAATTTGTTATCTTTATAACTTGTCATACTTTAATTTGACTGTGCAATAACAAAAAAAATGTATTTCCTTCCTGAATTTTTAGTATTATAATTAATACAGACGTACGTATTGTAGTAAGTCTATCGAAAATAGACCTGCGTACGTGTAAATAACGATTAAAAATAAACAATTTTTGAAGTTATACTTCTTTTGGCGCATTGAGGGTAAATTTTTCTCTGTTACGGAAGTTGCGCCCGCATGAGACAACCTGAAGTTAGTTGTTAATTTAATATGAATGTTCTACGTCTATTGGCAAGGTGGAAATCGTCGATGAAGCTGACTCTTCGATGCAGTATAGTTTTACTTTGTATTCATAGATGACAGGTTCCATTTCTCTGTTACCTTTTATTCAAAATAAATAAGTACTACTCGAAGTGATATTCCTAAATTGATTGTGTTTTAAAATAATGCAGTATAGTTTTACTTTGTATTCATAGATGACATGTCTCATTTCTCTGTTACAATGTGCTGATGAAGTTGCCGACCTATTACCCAAAGTAAATAAGTACTACTTGAAGTGAACAGGCTATATTTATCATCTCCCTAGACATCCTATTTCATTTTATCAATGTACGTCTTTAACGATCGCGATCACGCCAAAGAAGTTTAACTTCCACCATTTTTAGGGTTCCGTCCCTCAAAAGGAAAAAACGGAACCCTTACAGGATTACTCGCGTGTCTGTCCGTCCGTATGTCACAGCCAATTTGCTCCGAAACTGCTGGACCGATTGAGTTGAAATTTGGTACACATATGTAAGTCGGTGACACAAAGACGAACGTGCAACGTAAAAAAATGCATTTTGAGCATAGGAGTAGTAGTTAAGGCGATTTAGGCAGACATACCCCCACCCGGCAGACATACCCCCACCAGGCAGACACATCCCGCCAGACAGCTCACTAGACCTATTCAGACTCATTCATACACTTCTTGATATACTGTGCTTAGCTACGTTCCACACCCCTCTACAACCCTTTCTAAGACGTTACAAGTTACGCTTTTCATCCCTCCAGATGCTCGTTTCCTCCTTGTTTCCATACTTACTTCTTTCCCTTCTTGACTTATAATCTTCTACACACCATATCCCGTCTAAGTCACCGAGGTTGATCGTTGCCCGATTCACCCGCTACGCAACCCGTGTCCTGTTACACAAGTCCCATTATTATGTTATGATGAAGCTATTTTGCATCAGCTTGGTAATTATTTTTAATTCCCGGTAATCCATTATCAATTCCAGACATTGTAAACATTACCCCCGCTGTCCTGCTTAAAAGTCACTGAATAAAGCCAGTAAACCAGATCGCTTCCGAGCTGTGGATTCGAACCTGGAAACGTTCGTGCGCTGACGAGGACGGCGCTTTTGACCGCTCGAGCATAATATTAAACTGCCATTAAAATGTGTTGAATATTACACAGATTTTGCAAAGACGATTTTATCCCAGGTAGGTATGCAAGGTACAATACGCTAGAAATGTCCACCACCAAAAGTTGATGTTTTAAATCGCCTTTGAGCTAGGCAACTTGCACACCTTTTTTTCCATGACAGAGCCAGTGTGTTTTCGAACCCGAGTTCCATAGCTTGGCGTGCCGCGACTAAACCAAGTGAGCTATTGGGTCGACTTGCCACAGCGCCATTAAAGTGTGTATATAAACACGTCGCGTTACACAGATCTATGTGACAAAAAAATGTAGCATTGCAATACGTAGATATTATACAGACTGTTTAATTATCAAAGCATGTATTTAACATTTTTTATTAACATCAAATTTTCTTATTTATTTTATTTTAAAACATCATATTATTATAAAAATCTTCCTAGTAGCTTTTTATAGGTTTCAGACAGGAATAAATATTAGCGAACAGATAGACGGACATTCCATTTGTTTTTTTTATCAAGAAGATAGACAGACAGACAGATAGACAGAACCATTTTTATGCTTTTTAGTACGTAAGTTTATTCATGATATTGAGTAATTACTTTGATTACGTTATTATATATTATTATATAAATCATTATTATTAGAAATCACACTGAAATAAAAATTGTTATTTATACTTTAAAAACGAGTGTTCACAACAATCTGCAGAGATACTTTTAACATTAAGGTTCCTATCGAGAGAGAGAGAGAGAGAGACAGAGAGAGAGTTCTCGTGTCTCTATTTTCAAAAAAAACAGCTCATAAGAAATCATATTATCCAAGCGTTGTTTGGTTGTAGAAGTTTGTAAAAAAGGGGGGAAGAGAGACTTTAAAGGTTTATATAAGGCCCTAGTTTATGTAACTTGAATATTAAAAAGCTATAAATAGAACGTCAATCTGAAAAAAAAAGAGGCAGTAAGCATTGAGCTTCCGAGCAGTCAACAACGAAGAAGAAGAATTAAATAATTAACATGGCAGATAATACGAAATTTGAGATCATCCAAGAAAGTGTAAACAAAGTTAAACGTTTTGGAATAAATGGTAGACGTTTGGTTTTTAAGATCAAAGAAGAACCTAAAGGGAATACAGGCGATTCCGTTTTATGGATCAAAAGTGCAATCAACGAGGTCATAGAATATATTACAAGTGAACTGACACCTGAAGACTACGTGGGAATTAGCTTTAACAGCTTGGATCACTCAACGGGTAAAGAAGGATATTTACCCTTTCGAAAAGCTAAAAATTTAACACTTGGAGACATTTATACCGTGTTTTGTTTATCAGCCTGTAAACGTATTATTAAGTTAAAATTTGTATCTTCATACCACACATTTTTCAGAAATTTGACTTCGTTATTATTGAAAATGGGGAACATTTACAAGTTTTCACATGAGGGATTCTCTGACATCGACAATTTTTTCATACAAAGTCGCGGTATGATATCCAAATGTGAAAATATTATTTAGTAAAATCAGAGAGTTGGCCGTCTAAAAATTATCAAATGTTGCATTGGAACCATTTTCCAATATATAAATAATTAAAAATGTCAGTAGTGAAACATAATTAAAAAAACAATAAAGTATGCATAAAATAAATAAAGTTAGGATTAACACAAAGCACCTACATGTATTATAATTCTAATACTTGTGCTTGTAACATCATCTTGGACATGGGCAATCACTTGACACAAATCAGTACTTCATTGCTATTCTTTTCATTTTAATGTAATTGTAAAACTCACACACACACACACACACAACACACGCAGAGAGACACATATACAGACACACCAAAGAGACACCAAAGAGACACCAAACAGACACCAAAGAGACCCCAAAGAGACACCAAACAGACACCAAAGAGACACCAAAGAGACACCAAAGAGACACCAAAGAGACACCAAACAGACACCAAAGAGACACCAAAGAGACACCAAAGAGACACCAAAGAGACACCAAAGAGACACCAAACAGACACCAAAGAGACACCAAAGAGACACCAAAGAGACACCAAAGAGACACCAAAGAGACACCAAAAAGACACCAAAGAGACACCAAAGAGACACCAAAGAGACACCAAATAGAAAAGGGGGGGGTACAGTGAGTACACGTCATAAATTTAGAATGAAAAATATTTAAACAACACGTTATTATAAAACAGTCGGTATGTTAGGTATGTGTCAATACGTGGTGGATATGCGCGGAAATGGTAATGTATATATCTACACACAACAAAAACAGGTTTTTAACATTAAGAATTATTCAAACAAATAAATATTTCAGCAAATTCGTAATAATCTTATATTACATGGTGGTAAGTCGAATATCACATTTCGTACCTAACAATGTGGGTTTTTTTATTCAAGCGTCTAAAACATTTAGCATTTATAAAATACACGATAATATAAAACAAAAGATTATCTTTTTAGTGTATTTGCCATAAGGCAACATACACTATTGGCGTTGGTCGGATGGCGGGACCTAGGGGTCGGACCAAAATTTCTCGACGTTTCATAACCTCCTAAACACTTTGGCACCATTTTTGAAAATGTTTATATATATATGTATATATATATATATATATTTATATATATAGGTATATATGTGTGCGGGCTATAACTTTCGAAGAAGTTAATTTATTTTAACGAAATTTGGCACACATGTTGGAATCCATCACCGCACGAAGCCTATTTAAAATGGGCCCAATCGGGCCATTTTAAGGGTAGTTTTTAGGGGTTGAAAAATGTTTTTGGGGCCCAAAATACCAAAAAAATTCTCCGAATCGTTTCAAAATTGAAATTTAACCCTCTGGTAGTAATTAAAAAGTGTCTCTAAAATTTTAATAAAATCGGCCTGACAGGACCGGACTTACAAATTTTATGAAAACACTAGTTTGCAGATAGTGAATTATTTACTGAAAGTTGCATATAATTTGGTATAGAGGTTCGATTGATAATAATATTCCAATTAAGAAAAAAAATGTTATTTTAAGGGCTGTATTAAGGAGTAAAATTTTTTATTTTGCCCAAAAACCAACTTAAGTTCGCATAATAAAGCCACACTGCCTGTATCAGCAAATACACTATATTGTCGGCAGGGTTTTGGCACTGCGACCCGGGTTTTTTTATATTCTAACACTTTGCATTAATTATGAGTTTTAATTTTAAAAAATATAAATACATTTAATTATTGAATTTTTCGCTCTAGTAATTGCTATGAATTAAGATTTATCAACAAAATTATACAATACGGTCTTCAATGATACGTGCATATACTCGTAAAGCTTTGAATAGAGACAAATATGCGTATCAGGTATAGAGCATTTTTAACGGATTGACTGTCTGCTTATTAATTAATATGCAAAGAATGTTATGGAACGTCTGACATTGAGCGGTACGTGATTTGACCTGTTTATATGAACGTGAACGGATGACGCGCTCCGTTATATAGTAAAAAAAAACATTACATTATTGTATAGTAAACATTACAGGTTCTTTGTCTTGTTTGGCGCACGATCACCGTTTTTTTTTCTTTTTCGCCCCCGAGCAACAATTAAACAAATACATTCATAAAAAACATACTACCGAATTGAGAAACCCTCCTTTTTTGAAGTCGGTTAACAGCAGTGTTAAATTTCAGTCTCACATTAACTTATGTGATGTAACAACACTGTAAACTCTTACATTTTGCATTTAGAATTATAACACTAATTTTAATTGTTAAGATAAATATCTTTATTTCCTTCCTGAGTTGTGCAATTAATTTTTAAAAAGAAAGGAAAAACGAATTAATTTAGATATTTTTAAAGAAAAAGCAAGAAATCACATTTATATAATATAATAATAAAAAATCTTAATAAAATCGATAATTATTGAATTGTTTCATGACACGAGAAAAAAATATAATTAAGCGCACACATTTAGATTAGTCTTCAGTTAAAATCTGAGATACTTGAAAACTTTAAAATGACTTTTTTAATTTCCTGTTGATGAAAATTCAGTCACAAATTTAGAGTAATGACAGCCATTTAAGAAGTGCAGCAGTTCTCACAAAAAAAAACAAAATTACAGATAGTTCTCTACTTTTTTAGCTACAGGATGTAGTTTAAGAAGACTCACATACATCTCCTTCGACTTGAAAAAAAATCTACTTTTTCAAGCAAATCAGCATAAGCAAATTGCTTGACTGGTATATTTTTTATAAAGGGATTTAACGTTCCAAAAGCACTTGTGTTGTAAATATTGAGTAACAGGTTTAACAGCCCGATCTTTGCTTAAAGAAATGAAATTTTGGGGCAGCTAATGATTGCGATTAAATTAAGGTAAATTTAGTAAACCTCAGAGTGAGGCAGATATTGCTACTCAACTAATAAATATATCAAAAATGAACTAAATCATTTACTAAAGTTTGGTTACTAAATTGCATGTCACATGGCTATAATATTATGTACCAATCTTTATACGTTGGAACAAAGACACATTATATTATATGCAAGGCCAATCCGATATTTAACTTTTTTACAGTCTGTCATTGAGAAAAGACACAGTGTCCTCGTACAAAATAAAAAACGTTTAATATTATTGCAGACATGTACGTTATTTACTTTGTTCAATATACAAAAGAAAGTCAGTTGCACAAAAGTTTAACTCAAATACATTTACGGAAACATTACGTGCACTTCTTTTGGGTATAAAATCCATTGCAGGGGGCATCAAATTATGAGTTCTCGCGTGACAGTTCACCTTATACAAAGCTACGGACAGTCGGTTTTATCAAAAGAATAATTCAGAAAAACCTGTTACAATCCAAAAAACAGTGCCTCAATTTTGTGAAAATTTTTGAAAAAAAACAGCATATAGATACCATAAAATGTGAGTAAATATTTATGTAAAAGTGATTACGTTGTTTTAAGTGTTTCATACCAAAATAAGAAAAAAAACACATAGCTTCACCCAGTCTCTATTTCCGTCTGTCACAAATATCCACTAACTGTACTATTTATTTAGAGATGGTTTTTTCTTCTTTATTGACGAGATAATTTTCAATTAAAACGACATAAATCAATAAAATAGGTGATTTTAAGAAAGACAAAATTTTTTAGAAAAAAAATTAGTTAACTGAAAACAGATCCATAAATTAAACTGATCTATAAATTTAATATTATGAAAATTAAATTAAGTGTTAAGATCACTGTATTTTTGAAGAAGAAAGAGAATTTTTATAGAACATAACGCTAAGTTGACGGCGAGGTATAATACTTGCCTCGTAGCATCGATCCCCGGCAGTAGGTGTCATTATTATTTTGTTTACAATTATAGGTATCAGTTTTACTTGTATAGTGTGTAGTGTAAAATACGATTTCTTTTTAATACCGGCTTTTTAAAAGAAACTTAAGCGTTTACGCCTCCTTGAGATTAAAAAAAAATCGATTTTTGGTTAGATGAATTGTTATACTTTTGAGAACATTTTAAGCGTTTAACTATTCCAGAATACAAATTGTCACCGAAGTTAGCGTTCGAGTCGACTCTAAATAGCTATCGGACCGTTACGAGATCCTAAATTACATGATTCCTTTGGGGAGTTTCGGAAGCTAAAAATATTACTCAGGTATATTCGTAGTCATAAATGCCGAACCCTTTATATATTATATTTCTGTATTACACTATAGATTAGAGTACTCAAAGTAGGAACTAGTTTATATTAGACTCACAGAAAATTCTACCAGTTAGTTTTTCTTTAGCATTTTTTCTCGAAACTACTCTTTTCAAATCGGTGTACACGATATATCTCAAGATCTCTACTCAACTGCCGATTTAGTTAAAATTACAGCACTTATTTTTTTATAATATTATCTAAAAGGTGACAGGGTTTTTTTATTGAGGTGCTATGTTATAAATTTTAATGTCAAAATTTCAGTACAAATTCGAGTTTTTTTTTTCCAGACAGCTGTTATTTTCTGAATAAAAAACTCTTTCTCTTACGTGACATTTTAGCTATTGTCCTTCTAAATAGGGAAAAATTATGTTTCAAAAAAAATGGCCCAACAGAGAAATCAAGTATACCATCAGGAAAAATTTTCAAAAGAGTGTCCTACTTATCGGCTCATAATTCCACCATTTTTAATTGTTAATATTGCAAATTCTTCATAAAACTACTATTTCCCTATATGTGTAAAGAAAGATCATTTTATTACTTAATAGCTGCAGCGTCAAAAAAAAAGTTTATTTTTATACCTTTTTCGAGTGCCAAGGGGAGCGTAAATCCTTAATACGTTGAAAGAATATGATTTCATTTGAAAATGCTCTCTCCTATACACTTCTATTATCAACTTTATAGTGACAGTACTAATAAAGGTTAAGTTAAATAGGACAAATACCTTACAAAACAATTAAATTAAGGTTGTTCACTTGTAAAAAGGCTTTTCTTAGGAATTTAATAAAATTGAAGTACGAGGTGAATAAAAGTGCTTTAAATTTAATTTCAAAAAATAATTTTTTCACCGACTGTAAAAAAGAGATAATAGCAATCAAAATGTGCGTAATTAACATACTGGAGATATACCAAGTATAAAGAAAACGAGTATCTAAATTCCAAAATATCTCGAAAACGGTTCTTAGTATATTTCTTAAAAAAAAAACGAATACATTGTAAATTCAAAAATTATAAATTTTTTTGAAAAAACTGAAATTTTACCGATTTGTTAAAAAAATATAGAGTTTTAAAATAAAAAAATATTGTTATTGTACTTGCATGATGACAGTATAAAAGAATCGAAGAAGAAATGGTTTTGAGACAAAAATATGTTGAAAAGATTTTTAAAAATGATCCAGTGTTAATATAAACATTGAGATTAATAAGATTTTTAATAAAACAAAAGTATAAAATACTGCAATCGGCCATGTTAATTGAAACACCGAACGACATCACGCCTTTGTAAATCAAAGAAAACATAAACACTTGAAGTAAATAATCACCGTATCGCTTAAATTTTTGTTGCGAACATTCACTTCAGCATCATTTAATTAGTTGATGTGTTGTTTATTCGTGGTTTTGTGATATTTTATAACACTTATGTCATAAGTTATTTTTGAGGTTAGTTAGCTTGCAACTAAAGAAAGTCATACTATTTTTACTACTAAGTACCTACCTACTTTTAAGAAAATACTTAATATAAATCATATCATTAAGTAAATTTACATATCTTTCTGCGAAATACCTCTGCACCACAGCTCTACACCCTTAAATACAACATCTAATGTCAGCTGTCACAGAGGCGTGACGTCACAAGCGTTTTCGCTATTACTTCAAAATAGAAAGATAAAAAATGCAATAATTTGCGTTAAAATTTTAATTTATTATTGAAATAATGCTTTTTCGGAAATAGTAGACGTGAACCTACATTATAGAACGGGATTTTTAAAAATCTGCCATCATGCCTATTGTAACTGTATAGGATTGTATCTGTATATTAAAGCTTATATTAAATATGTCGAGTACAGTCTCTTACAAAAAAAAATACAAGTCTTTAGCACGGCGAATCTCTAACTGTTGCTACTTATACATTTGTCTACGACTGTCGCGTGTGAACTACCTTAACTTCAGACGAACGCAACAGTGCTGGTTCTTTTGAATGAGAGTTTATTATTTTGTTAATTATTCAAATGCGATTTATTCCTGTTGCGAGATAAAAATTTATCTTTGAAATATGTCTGTTGTTATTATTATTACAATAGATATATTTTTTTTGTTTATACATAATATTCCGAAATACATTACTCTTGTTTGCTATTGTTAATGTACTGAGCACAACTCATTTTCGGCATAATGTAAGATGTGGCATTTTGAAAGACTGTGTGCGATAATAATTTATGATGCAAATGTTTGATATCAGTGCATATGTTCCACATTTTCCTGCAAGGCCTTACTTATATAACTACACATTTTTCAAGCATACATTTTATTGTATAAAAGGAAATGCCAAAACTGAATTTGTTTAATTGTCTTGCAGCTGTCAACAACAACAACCAGATCTGTCCTTATTACTGTGTGACTATAAACTGCGACAATGGAGCAGATTAATAAAAACGAAACTGTCTGCAAAGATGAGAAAAAAGAAATCAACACTCCAGAACACGTTGACAATAATAAAACGAAAGAAAAAAAATACGAAAAAGTTAATGAAGAACATAGTTTAGTGAGAAAATTTGATATATCGGGGAAAAAGTTAAGCTTTAAGTTGAAAGATATACCCATGGAAGCTAACGGAGCCGAATGGATTAAAGAGGGAATAAATGAAGTTATAACTGATTTACTAGAAGACGTGGATCCGGAATCATACATGGGTATCACTTTCAACATAGCTGACAAGGACGCTAAAGGACCAGGTTTTCTATCGTTTCGTCAAGCACGTCATGTCACCTTTGGTGATGTTTGGAATATAATAGGTGCCATTTTTCAATCCAATGTCGGCTCTCAAAACACCGATACGTTTGAAATGACCGTAACCTCATTCAAAATACCAGGAGGTAGAGGCAAAAGGAAAACGAGTACGAAATTTAATTCCTTTGATGAAGAATGTCTTAAACGGAAAGGTATTGTTGTTATTAAAAACACAGATAGCTTATGTCTTCCGAGAGCTCTGGTGGTAGCAATAGCTCAAAAAACCAATAATCCCGAGTACGTAAAACTCAGAAAAACGGACAGTCTTCAAAAAACCAGAGCCCTTGAGCTTCTGAATGAGGCCAAAATTTCTATACCTGAAGAAGGCTCGGGAATTACAACCCTGCAACAATTTCAAGCACATTTAAAAGATTTCAAAATAGTAGTTTACAAGTACGCTACGAAAGGTCGTCAACTTTTTTATGAAGGTCTGAACGAAGAAGCAAACTGTAGAATCAATCTTTTATATCACGAGGGGCACTATAACGTTATCAACTCTCTTACAGCAGCATTTGTGTCCTCATACTTCTGTGAAGATTGTCATACACCTTACAGCGAAAAAGATAAACACTTATGCAAAAATATGTGTAAAAGGTGTGAAGGATCATGTGTGAAGAAACAAGGCGACACTTTCTTGAAATGTTACGAATGTAACAGATCTTTTAAAGGGCTGTCCTGCTTTCACATTCACAAAGAAACACAAATATGCGATAAAAAACAAAAATGCAGTGAATGTTTCAGAATTATAAATAAAAGTCTGAAAAAAACACACATCTGTAATGAAAACTATTGCACAATGTGTAAATCAAGCTACATAAAAAAAGACGAAACCACGCATCTCTGTTACATACAAGCTGATAATAAAATACCACCAGAAACAGGATACGCGTTCATATTTTTTGACGTTGAAACACGACAGGAACGACCTTTATCTTTGTACGATCAGAATACTATGGTGCATGAACCAAATCTAATAGTTTTCAAAATAAGATGTTTTAAGTGTATTGATAGCGAACGGGGTGATGTTTGTCAACTGTGCGGTAGTGTAGAAAAATATATGTATGGTGAAAGTTGTGTAAATTTCTTCATGGAATACGTTCTGGGTATAAGAGAAATATATAAAGAAGTGGTGATTTTAGCACATAATTTGCAAGCTTTCGATGGAATATTCCCCCTAAAATACATAGTAGAAAAAACATCTATAAAACCTGAATTATTAACAAAAGGCACAAAAATCATAATGATGAAAGTAGATAATGTAAAATTCATAGATTCCTTCAACTACTTTCCAATGTCTTTATCGGCGTTGCCTAAAACTTTCGGGCTAAATATAGATTTGAAAAAAGGATACTTTCCGTACATGTTTAATAAAAAAGTTAATGAAAATTACATTGGACCTATGCCTGACATTAAGTTCTTTGAGGTAGATAGACTGAAACCAAAATCGACAACTCAGAAATATAAGGACGCAGAATTAACACAGCAGATTAGAGAAAACGATGATAACAGAGAGTGTTTTAGAAATTGGTATCGTCAAAAGTGTGATCAAAACTACGTTTTTGATTTTAAAAAGGAGCTGATAGAATACTGTCAATGGATGTAAAAATATTAGAACAGGCCTGTCTAAATTTTAGAAGACTTTTTCTTAAAGAATGCAACGTTTGTCCTTTTATTGAAGCGACAACTATAGCCAGCGCCTGTAATTTAATGTTTCGTCGATTATTTTTAAAACCTGAAACAATTGGTCTAATACCTGCTCAAGGATATAGATTAGCTGATAAGCACTCGGCTATAGCCTTGCAATGGTTGATCTGGGAGGAAAAAACGCGAAATATTTCTATTCAGCATGCTGGAAACTCTAGAGAAGTTGTCATACCAGGTTCTAGATTACGAGTCGATGGATACTGTAACGCAACAAAGCAAGTATTTCAGTTTCATGGATGTTTTTGGCACGGTTGTCCTTCTTGTTTTAATACTTCAAGAGAATTCTCCTTATTCAGACATCCGTACACAACTTTTAATAGTTTATATGAAAAAACGAAAAACAACACGGAGAGAATAGCAGCTAAAGGTTACGAAGTTGTTGAAGTATGGGAATGTGAATTTAAAAGAATGTTAGAAAATAAACCAGATATGCAATGGACAGCGATTCATCCCATTATGAAATTCACGCCTATACTTTCTCGCGATGCGTTCTACGGTGGAAGAACTAGCAATATTGTCGAGTACTATAAAGTTAAAAACAATGAAAAAATATATTATTACGACATTTGTTCCCTATACCCTTATATATGTAAATATGGTCGTTTTCCTATCGGTCACCCAGAAATTTATATAGGAAGTGAAGAGTGTATGCAACGTATACACGAAAAAGGGTTGACAAATCTGTGTGGTTTGATTAAATGTGACGTGTTACCTCCTGAATCATTGTATTTTCCAGTTCTTCCAGTGAAAATGCATAGTAAATTAATGTTTTTACTATGCAAAACCTGTGGTGAAAATATGCAACAAACCGACTGTACACACACAGTTGAAGAGCGAATGCTAACAGGCACGTGGGTTTTTGAAGAGATTGCAAAAGCCGTAGATTTGGGTTATAAAATATTTAAGGTCTACGAGATATGGAGTTATAAATCTACCAAATATAATGAAGAAACAAAATTTGGCGGTTTGTTTTCTGATTTTGTAAATAAATTTGTCAAACTCAAGCAAGAGAGCGATGATTGGCCATCTGGATGTCTCACTGAAGAGCAGAAAAGGTCATACATTGACAAATATTTGTCTTCAGAAGGCGTCCAATTAGATTACTCTAATATTAAAAAAAATCCGGGACTTAGAGCTTTAGCTAAGTTAATGCTTAATAGTTTCTGGGGAAAATTTGGTCAAGTTGAAAGGTTAGCAAATACTACGATAATTAGAAACCCGGCTGATTGGTATTCGTTATCTGTAAACCCCGCGATAGAAATAAATTTTATAAAGACAATTAATGATGAAGTAATAGCTGTAAATTATCAATACGTTGACGATTCACTATGTAAACTAAGAACTGTTAACCCTGTCATAGCCAGTTATGTTACGGCTCAAGCCAGACTTGAGTTGTATAAATACCTGGAAAAATTACAAGAAAAATGTTTATATTTAGATACCGA
This sequence comes from Venustoraphidia nigricollis, assembly GCA_034508555.1. Taxonomy (NCBI): domain Eukaryota; kingdom Metazoa; phylum Arthropoda; class Insecta; order Raphidioptera; family Raphidiidae; genus Venustoraphidia; species Venustoraphidia nigricollis. The sequence goes on from JAVRKA010000020.1 coordinate 2,656,314, forward strand.
TTCTACAATATTTGTTTCACATGTTGAAAATCCTATAAAAACAGGTGAATTCTTAGGAGACATGACAGATGAACTTTGTAAAGATTTTGGACCTGACAGTTATATAGTGGAATTTTGTTCAGGTGGTCCTAAATCTTATGCTTACGTTGGTTATTCACCTGAAAAAAAAATTTATTTTTCCGTAATAAAAGTGAAAGGAATAACGTTAAATTATACAAATTTAGAAAAAATAAATTTTAATGTCATGAAAAATTTTACTCTAAAAATAAATACTGACAACAATAAAGTTATCGTGTCTGATAAATCGTTTAGACGTACACACGATTTAAATATAATCACATGTGAAACGACAAAGACTTTCGAGCCAAATTCGATAAAAAGAAAATTTTATGATGATTATTCTTTGCCATTTGGCTATAAAAAAGCACAAAAACTATCATAATAAAAATAATTAAAAGAAATTATTGCGTTTGGTTTGATAATATAAGATTAAAATATAATTTTACTTCTAGAGAGAAAGAGAGAAGATATTTTTAACTGTTGTAGAATATATTTTCAAATAATACTTAAAGTAAGATATTTGCGTTATTTTGTCTAATAATAAATGATATATTTTTAGATATAGGTAAAGCAACATAGTATTAAGTTCTGTTGTCACTAAGCATTTGTATTGTAAATAATGTTATTAATCTTGTTTAATAAGTACTGATGTTTTTAATTATTATCATTTATAACAGTGTTTGTATTATTATATTTCTGTATGTGTCGCTATTAATAAAAAGCAATAAATATTTACAAATGTCTTTTTTTATTGATTAAGATTACCTTGCTTATTTTCAGTATTTTGTAATCTTAAAAATAATGTAGACGTAAATATGTATTTTTGTATCTTAGTCATACAAAATGTCAATGAAGGTTGAAACTTGGCATAACTCCTAACTTTGTCATACTAATTAATATTTTCCGATCTTAGGGTTTTGTAAATCTACTAAAAAGTAACGCAATCGTCCAACATTTTTGATTATGATTCAATTAAAATATACAAAAGTTTTCGTAATTAAATAAAAAAAGTAATAACGTTTTTAATGTTATAGAAAATATATAGCCATTGCTTTCGTCATTCATTTTTCGCCAAAACAACTGTGAAATAAATAAAGAATTGTCACTAGTCAGTATTAAACAGAGGCAAACGTTTTTAAATGATTAGTTTGCAATAATCGCTTTACAAATTGTGCACAAACGATGACAAATTCGTATGGAGCTATTAAAGGACCATTTGACCACCCCCCCTGATACCTCGGCTGGAACGCTTTTTATCTAATACACATGAGTGTGACGATAATAATGCCTTCTTTTTTTAGAGAGAGATTGGAACAAATCTATTCTCTTAAGATTAGTGGACAACCTATAAATAGTGCTAGAATTTAACATTAATACGTACATTGTCATAAAAAATATCCTATTTGCATTTTTTGAAACGACTCTAAAGTTAAAGTTGATATTGCTCTTTTTTTGAATAACAATAAATACTAACACGTCTATCTAACATAATATGACAAATTGTCTGCCTCAAGTGATCGCAATACGTTCATGTAACGTACGTTATGTAGGTGAATATCATACAAAGACTTCAGGTTTCATTATTTCGATATGAAAGTCCGACTTCATTATCACCTGCAATACATACACTTCAAATATTATATTATGGTCATAATATAGCTTAATAAGTATTGTACATAAATATTAGCACACGTCTTATGTTATAACTTTTTTGTGCATCATTTAAAACCAGCTATGTTTGCATACAATCTTGTTCATTACTCCCACTGCAAAAAAAACAACGATGTCTACACACATTCATGCATACGTGTTTATATTAATTGTAATACATTTAAATATCGATTTATCCAAAATGTTTGGCGAGACAACGGTGACACTTTTCCGCTTATTAGTGTATGATGTTCTCAATTCATTTTATTGACCTGCGTGGCTAAGAATTTACTTTCATATAAACAGTATAATACATATAAGTAAAAGTATATGGTATTATGACAACCTACACACGCATCACATGCATCACTAATTTGCACAGAAGGTCGTTGAATAATAATACGTTTACAGGCTGATTAACAAAACACGGTATAAATGTCTTTAAAATTCTTTATTTTTCTTTATCATGCCTAACATTTTTGGGAAACCTTTAAATAATACATGTTCATTACTTTATGGTTTTCTCACGTATGTAACACTCATTTGAAATTTATCTGAGCTTAATGCTTGGCCACAAGATTGATGTATTCCGCTTAGAATACTCCATACGTCTCCAAGTGTTAAATTTTTAGCTTTTCGAAAGGGTAAATATCCTTCTTTACCCGTTGAGTGATCCAAGCTGTTAAAGCTAATTCCCACGTAGTCTTCAGGTGTCAGTTCACTTGTAATATATTCTATGACCTCGTTGATTGCACTTTTGATCCATAAAACGGAATCGCCTGTATTCCCTTTAGGTTCTTCTTTGATCTTAAAAACCAAACGTCTACCATTTATTCCAAAACGTTTAACTTTGTTTACACTTTCTTGGATGATCTCAAATTTCGTATTATCTGCCATGTTAATTATTTAATTCTTCTTCTTCGTTGTTGACTGCTCGGAAGCTCAATGCTTACTGCCTCTTTTTTTTTCAGATTGACGTTCTATTTATAGCTTTTTAATATTCAAGTTACATAAACTAGGGCCTTATATAAACCTTTAAAGTCTCTCTTCCCCCCTTTTTTACAAACTTCTACAACCAAACAACGCTTGGATAATATGATTTCTTATGAGCTGTTTTTTTTGAAAATAGAGACACGAGAACTCTCTCTCTGTCTCTCTCTCTCTCTCTCTCGATAGGAACCTTAATGTTAAAAGTATCTCTGCAGATTGTTGTGAACACTCGTTTTTAAAGTATAAATAACAATTTTTATTTCAGTGTGATTTCTAATAATAATGATTTATATAATAATATATAATAACGTAATCAAAGTAATTACTCAATATCATGAATAAACTTACGTACTAAAAAGCATAAAAATGGTTCTGTCTATCTGTCTGTCTGTCTATCTTCTTGATAAAAAAAACAAATGGAATGTCCGTCTATCTGTTCGCTAATATTTATTCCTGTCTGAAACCTATAAAAAGCTACTAGGAAGATTTTTATAATAATATGATGTTTTAAAATAAAATAAATAAGAAAATTTGATGTTAATAAAAAATGTTAAATACATGCTTTGATAATTAAACAGTCTGTATAATATCTACGTATTGCAATGCTACATTTTTTTGTCACATAGATCTGTGTAACGCGACGTGTTTATATACACACTTTAATGGCGCTGTGGCAAGTCGACCCAATAGCTCACTTGGTTTAGTCGCGGCACGCCAAGCTATGGAACTCGGGTTCGAAAACACACTGGCTCTGTCATGGAAAAAAAGGTGTGCAAGTTGCCTAGCTCAAAGGCGATTTAAAACATCAACTTTTGGTGGTGGACATTTCTAGCGTATTGTACCTTGCATACCTACCTGGGATAAAATCGTCTTTGCAAAATCTGTGTAAATTCAACACATTTTAATGGCAGTTTAATATTATGCTCGAGCGGTCAAAAGCGCCGTCCTCGTCAGCGCACGAACGTTTCCAGGTTCGAATCCACAGCTCGGAAGCGATCTGGTTTACTGGCTTTATTCAGTGACTTTTAAGCAGGACAGCGGGGGTAATGTTTACAATGTCTGGAATTGATAATGGATTACCGGGAATTAAAAATAATTACCAAGCTGATGCAAAATAGCTTCATCATAACATAATAATGGGACTTGTGTAACAGGACACGGGTTGCGTAGCGGGTGAATCGGGCAACGATCAACCTCGGTGACTTAGACGGGATATGGTGTGTAGAAGATTATAAGTCAAGAAGGGAAAGAAGTAAGTATGGAAACAAGGAGGAAACGAGCATCTGGAGGGATGAAAAGCGTAACTTGTAACGTCTTAGAAAGGGTTGTAGAGGGGTGTGGAACGTAGCTAAGCACAGTATATCAAGAAGTGTATGAATGAGTCTGAATAGGTCTAGTGAGCTGTCTGGCGGGATGTGTCTGCCTGGTGGGGGTATGTCTGCCGGGTGGGGGTATGTCTGCCTAAATCGTCTTAACTACTACTCATAGGGGTCGTTTTTTGGGGGTAAATTAGAAAGTTAAAAAAAAAGTTTGGCAAACTGTACCGTGCGATATATCAAATGAAAGGGCTTATAGTAAGGGTCTCAAATATATTTTTTTATAATTTTAAAATAAATAGTTTTAAAGTTATTTAAAAAAACAGATGAAAATTTACCATTCCCCCTTATCTACGAAATTACTGAGTCTAAAATTTTGAAAAAAATAGGGAATGTCGGGTCTCACCCATAGTTTACAGGAAAATCTAAACGAAAATCTTAAATCTTAAAGTACTCATGGTAAACGGGATAATACGGAACCCTCGTCTCGCGAGTTCGACACGCACTTGATCGTTTTTTTTACATTAAAAGAATAAATTTAAAACCTGATATACGATCAAACCAAAAATACTTATTACTTAAAATATATATTATGGCTCTACATAAAAATGATGTTTGTACCAATCGATGGTCTAATGTTATAGGCTTTGGTAAACATTTTATTAAAATTTTTTCTTTTGTGCAAAGACACATTTTTCTCCTAGTTGAGTGTAAAATAGTGTGTTCAGTGTACGATCAAAGCATATCGATCAATTCTTAACGACATTATGTTCGATATCTAGTATAAAATTGTAATTCAGTCTGTGTTTGCTTACGTGTTTTTGCAATATAAAAAGTGACAAATTTTACGTCACAAAAAATAAAAATAATAAATAAAATATAACATTATTCATGAAAAAACGTCCATTGTTTATCATTAATATGAGAACCAACCAGCTGTTTCTATCATTATGGGAAACTATTTTGTACCCAAAAATTGGCTACATTAATATCTACCCACATCTTTATCAATATTTTAGTATGTAGTTTAATGAAATAAGTACGTAAGCTGTTATAAACATTCATTGTTACAATGCTAAATTAGAAAAAAATATTTTTTATCCACCAACACCGTCGGAACTTAAACCCGAATCTTTGCACTTTCGCCGCGAAAGTGGAAAGATTCGGGTAAAAAATATTTTTTTCTAATTTGGCATTGTAACAATGAATGTTTAAAACAATAAAATAGCGTTCTGCAGCTTTGTAGAAATAAAATATATCCTATATTAAGTACGTAAGTGTGGATATGTAAAAACAAACAAAAAAAAAAGTGAATGTTCTCATTTCATAAGAGACATCCCTACCAAATTTCAAATATGTTGAAATTATAGCTCAAAAAACTGGAATTTCATATCTACGACGCCCTCGAAACCCTCCTTGGGAGTCGATTTCTGCAAAACTCTTTCTTAGCGGATTTCTGCTCAACAAAAGAAACATGCTTACCAAATATTTTAAGGAGTTACGTTTTTTTATGTTTTCACAAAAAGACGCTCATTTTTCTTGAGAAAACAAGACGATATGAAATATTTGCTTTTCTACAAGCTGAAGGAATATAGGAAAAGTTTTTTAGTGATGTAACGAATATTCCCTTGTTTTTGAATATTCGCATTTTCCAAGAAAAAAAAAAAACAATGCAAGTTTGTGAAATTATTAGTCTGTCACCAACATTTTTTTTTTTAATATTTCTGTTTAGTTTCTCATTATTTTATTTAAAATAGAAATTTACATTCGATTTTTTGAAGTGTAATTCCTTTATCTGTATGAAATTTTCAGTACCTAACGCTGAAAGATGATTCAACGGCGGGAGAGTATGCTGCCTAGCCCGGTTCCCCGAGTAAAAATCAATTTGATTCCAAGATGGATTGAAACCACAATTTATTATATCAACAGCGATGTAAAAAAAATATTGAGCCTCACCCTCATATAAGTTTACTTAATGTTTGTACGTGAAATTACAGAAATTATTTTGTACTTCAATTATAATTTTAAACGTCAGATTCAAGTCGTCCATAGCCCAAGCACTGACTTTATATGTTCATCCTTGTCTTACTATTTTGCGAATCAAAATGCAACGCACTATAAACTTCTGTCCTTGTCAATTTCATATAATTTAGGAGACAAACTAATTTCCCCTTAATTTGTTTCATTCTACTTCCCCTCGATTTCTTACATTTTTCAAACAGATACGTCACTAAAGAAGTTAAACTTCAACAATAATAATAAGTCGCGGGCAGTTAATCATAAATTCGAGCGAGAAAGCAAAATGAGTACGGGGGTGCATCCTGTTTTCAATAATTATAAATTTAATTGTCTGAAAGATAGGCAACTTCAGATTGATGTACTCAATAGTTGCCTACTTCTCAGATATTAAGTGAACAACTACAACAATTTTGATTTTCTTGGTCATCAATATAGTACAAGAAATAGGAATAATTTAAAAAGCATTAGACCTAACTTAACACTCTACTTGAAAAGCCCCTTATATTGTTGTGCTAGAATATTTAATCATATTCCTCATGAAATAAAAAACGTTGCTAGTTGTCGACAGTTCAAAAGAAAACTTAAGGCTTTTCTTTCTGATAAATGTTTTTACTCTGTTGAGGATTTTTTTAATATGTATAATCTTGTTTGTCATTCTGACTTCTCCTATACAATTTTTTTTTGTCTTTGGAGCAATAAAGTATTATTATTATTATTATGAATATAAACGTAAGGATAGCGAGGACCAAGTTCTTGTATAGTAAGTGCCATGGATCTGAAAGTCTCAGAAGTTAGATACAAATGGAGGCTTGTGCAGGTACAGTCGGTTGAAAAACTACAAACTCGCGCTATATTATTATTTTTAATTTTTTAATTTTTCTTTAATCAAAAGGTCTAATTCCTTGCATAAAGTCATCCAAAAAATTATTTTTCGTGCTTGTCAATGCAAAACTGTATTAAGCATCTTGATCAATTAACAATCAAAGAAACAACTTAATAATAGTGTACTGGACTGTACTTTATAGCGGGAAAGCGACAATTGACAAAACAACGAACGTTAACCAATCACCGACGAGCGCGCGTACTGTGTCGGTAGCTGGGAGGTGATAGGAGAGTCTTCCTTTCCCATAAAATAACCAGGACGGCTCTAAAGTATGCATTTGCGACGCTATTTGTGACTAGCTTCAGAACCTTTTAGAACAATGGCGAGTATTATAACAGACCTTTCGACGGTGCGCGTATTATACAATATTTACACGAATCATTTTGAACCTTTTCGACCGTCATCTATCTTCGAGGCTAGTTACATTACAGGAGTGATTTTTACGGGGGTTAAGGTTATCAAAAAGAAGCAATATTCCAAATTTCATGCGTCTAGATGGAATAGTTTCGACATGGTAGCGGGCGAAGTGTCCTTCAAAAGCCTAGAAGGCACTTCGCCCGCTACCACATCACCTTTGATAATGTCTACCGCAGTTGTAGACGAAACATCAGGTAGAAATACCAATAGACCACGGCGTACAAGCCCGGAAACCAAGAAGTTGAACGTTATTGTTTATTACATGAATTTTGATACCATAGTTTTGTTTCTTAGGAAAGTAATTACTAATAAGAAATCACGTCCATTTTTGCATAACATTTTTTATAGATTGGAACAGTATGTTACTTAATTTATTCATGCATGTATTTAAAAAATAATAAACAATGAAGAAAGACGTAATCTATGATCATCTTTTCTCTTGATGATATTCTTTAAGTATTTGTTGAAAACGAAACTTTATACTCAATGTTTTGTTTATTCCTGACCCAATTTTCTTGAAATGCATAAAATTAGGTTAAAAAATTCAAATGAACAATGAACTGAATTTAATGTATGTTCAGCATAATAATTACAAAAGTAGAGACGTCATTTCTTTGATCTTCTAATGCAATCCGATGTACCTAATGTAAAGTTGCACTTAGACGATTTATTTTGAATGAACATCTCTACACGACCCTTATTATATTCAGGACCGTCTTTAACCTATTGGAGGCCCTGGGCACTTATCATCTTATCTATAGATACCTACTCGAAAATTGTAAAAGAATTTTAACCAACTTCCAGGTGAGCTAGAATCGCTGGAGTGTTCAAATTACGCATAAAGTCATTCGGGTCAAGAGCACGCCCTTTGCCTTTCTCGAGCACACCCAAACAAAAATTAATTTATATTAGGAATGTGATAATGATCATTATATAGAGTATTTAATTCTTTACTAAATACATAAGTGTATGTATTAGCTAAGTATGATATAGTTTTCTTAGAATTAGACAATGATGAAACTCGGTCAGAATGCGAACTTTTGACCCTTAATGCGGGTAACGATACGCAGCCTGGCGGGCAAAAGTTCACACATGGGGTAAATAAACACTCTCTTGCCCCACGGGACTACTTTTTGAATAGTTCGCCTAAAATTATCACTTGATAACAATCGTGCATTAATAGTGTTACAACACTAAAAACTACTTACCACGCTTATCTTGTCTTTATCGAGGTTATAAACTTTTCCTTGCAACAAAAAACTACGTGATAAACAATGAAATTCAGTCTTTTTTGTTTTTTTTTCACAACAACGCCGCGCAGCAATGTAACGCCTGGCTTCAATATGGCTGCTCGTTCGCCATGACTTCGCCATACTTAGCACTGCGATCTCTTACCCGATACGTGCTCTTACCCCGAATGACTCTAAAGGAAGTACTAATAATAAAACATTGAAGAACATTTGTTCATAGCCTTCTTGAACTATCAAAATTTCAATTACCTATAAAGGAAGTATTGTAAACCTCACTAAACATCCAATCTCTCATATAGGCATCTATACTGTCTACATCTAATCTATAGATACCTACTTGAAAATTATAAGAGAATTTTAACCAACTTCTAGATGAGCTGGAATCGCGGGAGATTTCAAACTACACATATTTATAGATAGTGTTCCTAAGCTTATGGAAAAAACTCACAAAGGAGGCATGTAAAGAACGAGTTGGTAGATATTTCTTTGTAAAAACAATTATTCACAAAGAAAAGGTGATTTACAAGATACTTAATTATATACGAAGATTGCGAAGCGCACTGCGTCGAATTTCCACACGTGTAATATTCCGTCCGAAAGGATTTACAGGTGAGTCATTTTTGTGTAGGATGACATATGGACGGCAAACGTCAGTGTTTTGGCGCATGCAATGTCTGTTTGTGTTCAAGGTTATAACGATTTCTGATTGTTTTTCTACCTATATTTCACAGTAATTAAAATAAGAGGAACACAACTGATGAAATTCATATGTTTACCTGTCAGCAAACCATATTTCGTATCTCAAAAATTAACTAAACCATTTCAGTCTTTGTGCCAAAACATTGTATATTATGTACGAACTATTACCCAGAAATTGCATGGATGTTGTATATCATTGTTCAAAAACAAAGTCAGCCGTCAGGATTACAATAAAATAATATTTAAACGTCACATTGTAATTGATTACGGAATCAAGTGAAGTGATTGGTTTAAATGTCTAAAAAAAGAATTTTGCCGGCTGAGTTCGTGAAATTGCATGTGCTCAATCCAGTGCCGGATTAAGCCAGCGCGGGGCCTGTAGCAAATTCTGTCAAGATGCCTTTGGTTTGCTTTAGGTTCTCAAGTTTAGGGTATTAAGTAAAACAAAACTGTTACAAATAAACTTTTCTGGATTTAATATGGGCAAATTTAGAGATAACACTTTCAATATCGACTTCTTTAAGCAAATCATGCTCTATATTCAACAAAGTGAGATGATTAAGACGTTCTTGGCCCATCGTGTTCTTCATTTTTAATACGTTTTAATGTTGAAAAAGAACGTTCGCCACTGCAGTTAGTGATCATGAGAGACAAGTAAATGCGCAAGACAATTTCTAAGTTTGGGAAACACGATTCTAAAGAACTATTTAATAAAAGTTTATAAAATTGCTGTTCCAGAGGCTCCTGTTTCTTGCTGTCAATAACAGTAGCCACATCTGTTTTCAGCAGTTCTGCGAACTGCACTAATTCGCCACCTAGGCTGTTCTCCAAATCATCTTGAAGGGTAGATGCTAGTCTAAATATATCGATTATAATTAAACATTAGAACATTAACGTTAAAAAGTTCGTAAAATACCTACTTATTTTTACGATTTAACGTGACGAAATCGAGTTTTAGATTTTCAAGTGGAAGTGAGGCATAGCCTAAGCGCTTCGCGTTTAAGGCATTCAAGATATTTTACGCTCCTATCTAAATTAATATTTTTTTATTACGGTCAGACAGGCGTTGGAGCGCGGGGCCCCAAATTCGCCGGGCCCGTAGCATTTGCTACTCTTGCTACGTGGCTAATCCGGCACTGGCTCAATCCAGCACTACACTATACGTGACATTTACATTGGCGCGGCTAGAAAATTTTTTAGAAGGGGAAAGCAAAACAATGCATTGTTTTTGCTTTTTCCTCTGATTCTAGTCAGATTTTATTTTTTTGCTATACAAACTTGATAACATAGATAAAAATAAAACATCCTTAACGAAACAAAAGTACACAGCCCGCTAAGCTTGCCACTTTGTGATAAAAACGTTTTTTTAGAATAAACTTTTATTTATAACAAATAAATGTCTGCTTTCAATAGGCTTCTATTAAGATACTAAACAAAGCGAATAAAAAGTAAACCTAGTCGATCCATCAAGAATTGCGATCTGTAGAGTTCGGACGTAGGTACGGTACATCACCCGACAACTACCGCTTGTGATTTTCAATTGAACTTTTAGGACTCGAATTTATAGGCTTGAAAAAAATTAAAAATAGGTCCTTTCGCACATTATTATTGAACTATTTATTTATTTAAAAATAGGTCCATTTTTCAAAAAGTTACAATGTTAATGCATTTCATGCCCAAACGATAATCAAGAATAAAAAAATGATTTGTCGGGAAAAAGGACTTTTTAAGTAAACACTTATTTGTTATTTATTTTATTTACTAACTGTCAATAAAATAAAATAGTTTGAACATCAACCGTAAGAAAATATTTTTTAAAAAACGGAATTATTACAAACTTTTTAATGAACAATTGTTTAACTCAAATTTATATTTACATGTGTATTTTAACTTTTATATCTACTTGACCTAACATTTAATAGTTATAAAGCTTGAAAAAGCCCCAAGCAAGGGACGAAACGTCGCTATAAATAACAAATAAGTGTTTACTTCAAAAGTCCTTTTTCCCGACAAATCATTTTTATATTAATTACCAAGGACAAAAAAGAAAAAAAAAGTCGATAATCAAGAATCTCTCGCTAGCGGAGTGTGTAATAAAAAGTACATAAAATTTGCTTCCCGTTACTTATCATGATACTTGATGCCTTACAGTAATTTTTCGAAGAGTGGAGTCTTATCTTACCTTCTGAACGGCGCTCACGAGGGTGTACCTGGAATGAAAAAAAGAGTTAGTCAAATTCCAAGCAACAAAATGAAAATTCACAAATATTGTAGTATAATATACAGATTTGTAAACTAGAAACCGAAGTTCATCCTTGAACTTCATCATTAAAAATTACACTGTAAGGGAAGAAAGTTGAAATTCCTGCACTACGTGACATACGATGTTTGAGGCGAAGCCGGGGGCATCATGTGTCGCGCAGCGCAGGAATTTCAATTTTCTAGCCGTGTGTTGTATACTATTATACTATTTTTCTTTATGCACGAGAAAACTGTTTTGGCCCGCTGTTACAAATTCCAGCAGGGCATAAATGTTAGGATTTCTGCCTTAAAATCGAAGCCGAAAGTATGTACTTTCGACAGAGTATAAAAAAACATTTTATTCATGAAACGTAGGGAACAAAAAAAATCAATGTTTAAGCGGTTGCTGACGCATTTTTACAAATTTCATTGAAACGAAGAAATAATCGGTGCTTTGGCCAGTTATAGTAAAAATTAGTTATTCCTTACTTATTAGGTTTGATTCTTTAATAATAATTAAAAACTGTATACCTAAATAATATCATACTAGCAAATGTGCATACGTTACAACTCGTAAGACTAAATTCATAAACGCATAGTATAATAGCTTTCGTTTGCTATAATTGTTAAGAAACATCCATCACTACAATGCTATATTCACTGTCGGGACTCAAACCCGAATCTTTCCACTTTTAATTTATTTTCAGGAAAATGGAACAACTGGAAAGATTCGGGTTTGAGTCCCGACGGTGACAGTTGTTTGAAAAAAAATTTTTCTAATATACCATTGCAGCAATGGGATGTTTCTTAACAATAATAGCAAACGATAACTATTACAACAGAGCCTCGATAAGTTAAAAACCTCTGTAAGTTAAAATTTTTTTTAATTCCCTTTCTCTGAAAGCATGAAACCTCCATTACTTAAATCACAAAACCTAAACCTCGGGAACTTAAACAAATATTCTGAACATCGCCCTCGATAACTTAAAATAATATTTTGGTGACCTCCGTAAGTTAAAGTATTATCAGTGAGTCATCACGAGTAAGTATCCAAACAAAAAGTTTTGTCAAAAACTTAATTGATTCTCACTTTAGTCTTCCACTAAATCGCTTTACTGATTTCTTTGTTTAAATAATTGATTGTTTAAATAAATAAATAAATAAGTAAATAATTGATTCTAAATGAATAAATGAATAGATAAAAAATTTATGTAACCTCTATTGAACTAAATACATCCTCTAGAAAATTCACAAACCTCGGTAAGTTCAAAATTTTACTCTGACAACCTCTCTAACTTCAACTCTCGATAAGTAAAAAACTCGATAACTTAAATTTTTTAACGTTTCCCTTGGATTCTAACTTATCGAGGTTCAACTGTATATTGTTTCTAAAATAATATGTTTAACATTTAGTCACAATTAAAATAAAAAAAAAATATAAATCATTTATTAATTTCATTAAATTGTATCAAGGTAAATACAAAACGATCAAAGACAGAATATAATATCTAATTTTATAAAGTTGTCGGAAGCTAACATGGCATACGTGCGGTGTGATTTATGTCTATGAGTTCTATCTTCCAACTAGATTATTTTCATTCCACCAGTAGTATTTAATTGTATTTTTAGACAGGAAGGCTATTTCCACCAACGGCATCAATAAACTTTATTTAGGTAAGCAAGCTTGTATTACCTACACTGTCGTGTTTCTTTCATTTCAAAACCACTTATATAAAATCCGCACTCAAAATAACAGCTGACCACTTAAATATCTTCTTTGAATATCGTGCCGCAGCTATATAATTTAAAATAGATAACGAATTAGGATCAATAAAAGATACGGTTTATTTTTTCTTTGTGTCAATATAATACCCGTTCTTCATCTCAAAACCTCTTTCTTCATTTCAAACCCTTCCCCTCGTTTAAAAATGGTTAGTTTTCCCGATACTATTTTAAAACTAAAGGATTTGAATCAACGCCAAATGAAAAATCAGATCCTACACCCGAAACACTAAAAAAAATCACTGAAAAATTTACAACTTAAAATATATACATTACGTAATATTTCGCACGTAGCCAAAACTTTGTTCAAAAAAATTCGCCTGTAGGATTTATAACGTGATTCTTGTTTTTTTATTTGGCGTTTATTCGAACCCTATAGCTTTAAAAACATAGTGTCCAGAAAACTATAACCTTTTTTAGACGAGGGAAAAGGATTTGAGATGAAAACTGTAGACGGTATTTGTAGATAGCACATATACTTAACCAGGGTTATCTTTCCCACTGGGCACGTGCCCAGGGCCCCACGATCGCTGGCCAGATCAACATTCCATAACTGATGTATTTGTTAATTATTGACTTGCTTAGTAATTAATCTTTTTTTAAGAAAAAATAGTCTTCCGTAATAGTCATAGGGGCTCCATTATCCTAAAGTGCCCTGGGCCTCCAAAAGGTTAAAGACGGCCCTGCACTTAACTAACGCGATACCTACGGAAAACTCAGCCTTCATAGCAATTTAAATTAAACCAACTTTTTATTTTCTCTACCAAAAACACGAACAGTCAAGGTTGACATTTTAATTCAAATCCTGGCTTATATACCACCACAGTAATAAAATAAAAAATAATAATTTTCTAAACCTAAAGTATAGAGTATACTGTTTAATATAAGTTTCTTGTTAAAAAAAAAAATGGTGCGTGTGGCAGAAGTCATACTTCTTGGGCGTGATCGCAATAATTGATATTTACATTTTCGTTTAAGGTGTGTTTTGAAAAAATAAAAGGATGTCTAGAGAGATAATTTAAAAGTTAGCCTGTTCACGTTACCAGCTAACTCCATGGTGTCCGATTTTCGTTGCATGTTGCGTGTGCAACTTCCGTAACAGAGAAAATTTCACTATCAATGCACCAAAAGAAGTATGACTTCAAAAAGCCTTAAGAATAAACTATAATACATATATATTCCGAACGAATCCGCGGGTTCAGACTATAGTCCAACATATATTTTCACAAAACAGCCGCTATTCTCGTGGGTATGAACTTCATCCAGTGTATTTTGGTGTCGGTCGAGGTGTTTTATAACGGTCTGACAGCATCACAGGTAGGTAAGTAGAGGACAAGCGTCGCGGCGTTCATCTGACAGCATCGAGACGCTCTCTAATCGCGTCAGTCGCTTTTCAACATCACGCTTAAACGCATAAAGCCACATACGTCTATTGAACTCGGGAGTTCGCGCTCGGTGTACCTACGTTCTACGTACCTCAAGTCAATTACTGTTTGAACTGATCGACGCTAAAGTTATTGACTCTTAATGAAAGTGCGTTCAATGACTTGGTTTTTTTTAAATAAATAAATGTGACTTAATAAATAAATGCAGATTTAATTAAAATTTTTACATAAGGTATCTTTCTAATTCGGCCGAACGATTTATTCAAAAGTTAATTTAATTAAAAAAAAAATTTTAACAGTTGATTTCAAGAATGATCTTTGTTGCATATTTTCATTTTTTTTTATCAAAATAGGAAAATTATTACTGTAGCGTAATAGTTTATTTATCTTTGTGATGATTTCTTATAGTGTTGGGACTAAGTTATGGTTTTTGTAATAGATATTACATAATATATTTACCTTTGTACATTAAATATCAACCGAAGATGAAATGAGTATGTAATTTTTAAACATACGACACTTGCTACTTGAAAAATACAAGCTGTTTAGTTAACCTACCTACGGATTTGAAATATTAATCTTAAATTTTATTTATCATGCATTCCCTAAATTTTTAAAATTGATTTTTTTATACATCATGCTTGCGAAATATTAAAAAGCTATATTTTTGTGGCGATAGTATTTGAAGTTTCTATTAGAACTAATTAATATTTTAATAGATTCACTAATAGTTCTTTTTTAACGTTATAATGAATATTACTCTCGCCTGTGATATCCATCAATTTTATTGCTGTAGGTACTAATAATTTTGTTATAGGAACTAGTAACTTAATCAATGTTCATAATGAAATTTCTCCCAGCTTTATATCAATCAAATAACTGTCTTAGACCACTTTAAATAAATCATATTTAAAAAATATCTATTAATTATTAAGAATATTAACAAAGACAATTAAATTTTCATGTCAAGTGCATTTTTAGAAATTATATAAAAATTAAGAGCATACAATATTTTTATAAGATATGGAAATTGCAGGCATCATTTTTAATATTTTAAAATTATTCGTTTTCTCGAATTAAAAAAATCCACATCTTGATGCAACAATGACAAAACTTAGATCTTAAAGACTAAGCTATTAATATTTATATTTAAAATAGTAGTACTTACGTGGCTACGTTATTTAATAAATATGAATTCAGTTCTAAAATACTACAAATATCATATATTATCTTGTTTTCGGAGTAAATTAGAAAAATACTTAAAATATCCTATTTTCTAGTTTTTGGTTTTTTTAAAGTTTTTTTAAGTTTCCAATTAAAATATCTATGTAATTCATCTTTAAAGTTCAATTCCAGATATATGTTATAATAGACGAAACGTTGCAATCAATGAGTGTTTAAATTGATTTATTTTCATTATTGCAATTACCCGTGATACTGTTTTCTATTATAATATCTATGTAATGTTAGTTATATTAAACACTTAGTTCCAACACTGGCCATAACTGATTTAATATTCAATACTTTAATACAAATTCTAGCATTAAAAGTCTTGTCTATGACCTTAGCTGTCGAATGTCTATATTCTATACTTTATCCAAAAGTTCTGTAACCATAAACGATAGCCTTATTTTCTAGTAGGTATCTGAGATGGTAATATCATACATATAAATTTTTGAATAAAGTTTTGAACTGGTCATGCGTTTTGGGTTCTAAATGCTACAACTTGGATAAAGTATTTCCATTTTTAAAAGTCTTGAAAATTCTACAAAAATAATTATTAAATTATTTCGACGATCGTTTCGGACAATAAGTCCATCCTCAGGAATATAAAAACATATACTAAATTATTTTTTATATTCCCGAGGATGGACTTATTGTCCGAAACGATTGTCGAAATAATTTAATAATTATTTTTGTAGAACTTTCAAGTGTCTTTAATTATTTGTTATTATTAATCATGTTCTACTAAGTGCCGAGTGATAAATCAGCGCAAATTATATTTTCTGTTTGTTCAAAATTAATTCACTCTAATGGTTATTATAAGCTTTATGAAAAAGTAATATGTTTTTTTTACTTAGGTAATTGTTCTTAGAAATGTTATTTAAATATAACTCCTACTGTAAAAGTTAAATCTTAAAGTAAATTTTATTAAGTCATCGTTGTGCGTGCACCAGTCAACATATCTTCAGTACGAAAATAACACGTAAAATAAATAAAAACAAACTGAACTACTGCATACAAAATAAAAAACTTTCCTCTTCGCATCTTAGGTAGACAGTGAAAAGAAAATAAGAACAAAAAAGTGTATAAAAATAAATGTCACAGAATCTCTTTAAATTATTTATGTACCACGACCTCTTCTCTTTTTAAAATACATACTATTTTAATTTGTATTAAAATAAAATTAAAAAGTTGTTTGACGTGTTGACTATTCGTTATTCTATAGTACTGTTTGTTATTTAACTTGTGCTTGAAAATAATTTTTGTGACATAAACATTGACAAGTAATAATTGTTAAAAATAAATTATTTACATTTCTATATCGTTATGCGTAAAAAATGAAATGCGGTGTTAAAAATATAATAAAATTATATTAAAATTTGATTAAATAATATAAATTGAAACATAATCAATATGTCGTTTTGCCGCATTACCGGCAAAAGCCGTAACCTTCCAAAACCAAATTATTTTCCAATAATACCGCCAATGTCACCGGCGGATGCCAGAAGGTTTTGTCGTATAACAGGAAAATCTTATGGACTTCCTATGCATCATTATATCCCTGTATTGGTGAGAAAAGTCACACTAGTGTCAAAATGTCGAATTACAAAAACAGCAGACGTCGATTACGGCAAAAGAAAACATTTCCCTTTGGCTGGATTCAGATACGTGTGTCCTGTTTTAGATGAAACTAATGAATCTCAACAAAAGCTCATCGAAATCTTGATGGGAAAATCCGGCGAAGGACAATTTGTATATACAGTGAAAGAGAGGGAATGCAGTTTGGTATTTTCAGCCCAGATGGAAATGGCTGTAAGGGATGGCGATATACGAGATGTTGTAATGGCTAAAGAAGAAAATAAAGTTGTTTTGAAATTAAAAGAAGGTACTAATGTGTCAGTAGATTTTAAAGAGTTAGATGAAATCGACTACATCAATGAAGAATTATACGAAGGAGAAGGAATTGCTCCAGAAGCCCCGCCAGTCAGAAAGAAACAGAAGTTCACGTCTGGTCTTGCGCAGATTTTTGAAGAAAAGGAACAACAAGCTGCTGAAAAAGCGGAACATGAAGCTATTGTTAAGAAAAAGAAAATAAAAAAAGAAAATAAAACAAGCGTTGTCATTAATAGCGATGATTGGAGGAATTTAATAGAGCCTTTGATCGAAAGCTGGGATTGGGAAACCTTCGAAAAGGAAGCGGCCAATCGTATTCCTTTCTCTGAATGGAAACCTCCCGAGGGACAAATATCCAGCTCATCGCCAAATAAAACTATAAACGGACTGAACAAAAAAATCAAATCTCCGTTTCAGGTAATTCAGGCAGCGGTTAGCAAAATGTCGCCTGAGCAGCTGCAAAAAACTGAAAACGTAATTGAAAAATTATTAAAAGGTGGCAAGAGGGCTATTGACGCTCTGCCATTCATCACTGAAATAGAAGATATCATAAACAAATTGTCATCAGGTACTTTAACGGAACTTGAAACCGTGCCAGGAATGAATATTTTTACGGAAAAAGGGCGTTTCATTGCTGGCCAAATGATTGAGACCAAAAACGGGAATATATTCGTACCCGGACAAACAGTTACTTCAGAAAAGGGCGAGGAGTTTCTACCTGGATTTATTGTAAACACAGAAAATGGCTTGGCAATGATTCCTGGACTCGTCATTTCAAAACAAAAACATTCACCTGTTTTTATTCCTGGTCAGAACATACTAACAAATACAGGAGTTTATGATTTCCAAGCAGATAATACTATTTTGAAATATGAACTTTTGCCAAATGCTATTTCAGAATTATCTGAATTTGAACAAAAACTTGCGTCGACAATACAACCCGAATTGTTGAACGAATCTGAAAATGATTCCGTTTTAAATGGATGGGGTATAGTTAATGTAAATGGTACAGAATGTTTCCAGAAATTAGTGACCGAAATTAAAACCGTCGAAGAGGTGCCGCCTATTTTGGATGCTGAAGTTATAACAAATATTCAAAAGGAATCCAAACTTCATTTAAATGACGCTAAGAAAATAGCACAAAAACTCAATTTTTCTAAAGAGAATGTAGATAAAGCAAGTGAAGTAATTTCTATGGTAAGCCATTTGGCAAAAAGTATAATGAACAACAGTGTTCCTATAATGGAATTATTAGAAAACAAAAATGGTTCTGATAATTTATTAGAAAACATAACAGTTGAAAACGAACAATTAATAAAAAATGTGTTGATGGCTGCCATTGATGTAGCCAAGACTAATTCTGGCAATAACAACGCGATTTATAAAGCTGTGGGAAACATTCTGGCAAATATTGGTAATAATGAAAATATTTTAAACAACATCCACACAACGTTAAGTACAGCAGAAAATTGTCAAAAAGTATTTAGTCAAATTTTAAATGAAAATCTCGAAGAAATATATTTGATTGGTTTCATAGATGCTTCGGTTGTTAACGCAGAAACTGCAGTCATTCAACATGAATTGACCGAAATTAAGAAAATAGCTAGCAACTTAAACTTAAGTAAGGAAAGTGAAGCCAAGGCTGATGAAATTGCTCTGGTATTTTCACATTTGGCTGAAAGTGTGACGAACCCACTTTCTCCACTTCGCACGTTCCTTGAAAATAGTGATATTTCGTTTCTACAATTTGACTCGTCATTATCTAAAGAAACTGTTGAATTAGTTAAGGAAGCGATAAAATCTGCTGCTAATCTAATTCTTGAAAATCCTCAAGAAAGAGGCGCAGTATTCGAATGTATTTTGAAAACTTTAACCAACACAGAAAACAAAGAGAAAATTCTAGATGATGTGTCAAAAGTTTTGAAGTCACCTAAACTTTGTGAGTTAGTTTTTGGACCATCTGCTACAGAAGGAATTCACCATATAGTTCAGCAAGTTCAAATAACACAGTTGTGTCAAAAGCAGCAAGCAAAAACTGTAAACAATGTGAGACACATTGCCGAACAACTAAATATTTCACAAGGATCTGTTGATAAAGCAAGCGAAATGATGCTGGTGGTGTCTCTTTTGGCGGAAAAATTCTTAAATGACCCAACGGCCGATATACATGATTTTCTGGCAAACAGAAATTGCGATGGTGATATAGAAAGCCCAGAAATGTTAAAAAATAATGAGATTTTAAAACACACACTAATGGCAGCTGTAAGCGCTATTCAAGATAATCCTGGTGACAAAAATATTGTATTTAAAACTGTAGGAAATATTTTAGCAAACTTGGAAAATAAAGAAATTATTTTGGATGAACTTTGCAATCTCTTACATTCTCCAGAAGCAAAGCATACAATTTTAGGACAAATTGCAACTGAGGAAATTAGTAACTTTAATGAAGAAATAAAAACATCACGACAGAGACAACGAAAGGTGGCTAAAAAACTAAATGAGGTCCAGAAAGTTGTTCGAAAAATACTTCCTTCTTCTGAAAATGTAACTCAAGTATGTGAAATTGCATTAGTCGTAAGCAGTTTAGCAACTAATATAATGAACAGCCAAAATGGACAGTTGGAAAATATAATAAATAATTTAATGAACCAAAGCAATCCAGAATTAGCTAAACAAGCAGAAGTACTTCAACAAACGCTTAAAGCTGCAATAAGTGCCATGAAAGACGATCCCACGAACGAAAAAGCAGTTTTTGAAAAAATCACAATGGTTCTTGAACATTTAGAAAATAAAGAAACCGTTTTACAAAGTATTTCCGACATTTTACATTCTTCTCAAAAATGTAAAACGCTTTTCGGACAAAATATTAAAAATGAAGTAGCGGAAATAATTAATGACATAAAATCTTCAGAAATTCATCAAAGAGAATCAGTACGAAAACTGAACAAAGCTAAATTAATAGCCGAAAATTTAAACATGCCGGCTCAACAAGTCCAAAAAGTGAGTGAAACAATAACAATAATACAAAATTTGGCTGAAAAATTACACTCCGATCCCGTAGCTTTAGAAAATTTCTTGAAAACTGGTGTCATTAATGGGACGGCTGATCGTAAACTAGCAAAGAAATGTAAACTTTTGAAAGATTTAGTACAAAAAACTGTAAATGCAATGGACGAGAGTATCGATTCAAATACCCTTTTGGAAATGATTGGTTTATTCTGTGTGGAAATGGGTGAACAGAAAATGTCTGAAATTGTAGACATATTGAAAATACCAAAAGCGTGCACTGCATTTTTCGGAGAAAATTTAGGACAACAAATTCAAGAAATATCTGAAGAGACGACGATTCTACAACAAGAACAAGGGCGACTGGAAAACTCTGTAAAAAGTACAGGAACAGTCATAAAAAATTGTGGTTTTAGTCCAGAAAATGCTGTTGAAGTTAGTGAAATTATGTTGACTGTTAAATATTTAGCTTCCAAGTGCATTAAAGGTAGCGACAAAAATATTTTGAATTTTATTGAAAATGAAACCAATCTTCAAATTGATCCTAAGTTTACAAATAGTTCATGTGTATTGAAAGACGCAATAAAAACTGTAATTAATGCTATTAAAAGTGGAAACAGTGATGATAACACTGTTTTCAGTGAAGTTGGAAAAGTGTTAATGAACTTTGAAAACAAAGAAAATATTGTAAAAAACATTAATGAACTATTACATTCTAATGAAATATGTCAAACTCTTTTCGGAGAAAATTTAAAAGTGGAAATCGATCAAATAATACAAGATGTAAAATCTTTTGAATCAGATGATACTTCCTCAATGACACCAATAAATTTAACAAAAGAAGTGATTGAAACTATTGAGAAGAAAACGGGCATAAAATTGTCCGACATTAGAAAAGTAGCAACGAAATTTAAATTCCGACCAGAAAATAAAGTAAAAGCTGCAGAAGTAATGTTGGTTCTATCAAATTTTGCCAAAACCATATCTGCTGCAAATTCGCCAATGCATGGATTTGTCGCGAATGGAAATAACAATCTGATGGTCATTAAAGATCAGGAATTGACAGACAAAAGTGAAATTGTGAAACATGTTTTAATGAAAACAATCGAAGTAATTCAAAACAATTCGAACAATGAGAAAGCTATGATAAGTGCAATAGGTGAAATTGTCAAAAGTATTGAAAACAAAGACCAAGTAATGGAAGAGGTTTGTAAATTACTGTCTTTGAATGCTGACAGTAATATGATATTAGATGAACTTTTAAATGAAAATAAAAAGTCGCAAGGCTTATTAACTAAAGATGACATTATAAAAATTGAAGCAGAATCAAATATAAATTTTAAAGATATTCAAAACGCTGTGAATAAACTACCTTTCACAGATTTTAACAAAGAAAAAGTTAGCGATGTCATTTTAATGGTTACAAATTTCGCGAAAAATAATCTAGATTCTGAATCTCAACAATATTGTTCATTAATTTGTAGTAAAGATAAACCAGAGCTGAAATCATCTCGTTCTGAATCTAACGAAACTCTGAAAGAGGCTATTTTAAAGGCTGTTAATTTAGTTCAAGAACATTCCGGCGATGAGAAAGCAGTTTATGACGAACTTACTAAACTGTTCGCAAGTATAAATGAAAAAGATAAAACTCTAAACGAAATATGCTCGCTGCTAAATGTAACCGAAGATTATAAAACGTTATTTAACAACATTATTCAGGAGGAGATTTGCCAGTATAAACTTAACGATAATGAAAATCAAGCTCTTTATACTAACCAAGAATTCATATCTCATATACAGAAACACTCTAAGATAAACCTCAAGGATGTAAAGAAAGCGACTAAAAAGTTGCATCTTAGTAAAGAAAATGCTGATAAAATAAGTGAAATTATATTAATGGCGACACATTTTGCCAAAAACATTTTCAATCCAGCATCACCTCTATTTGGAGTATTTGATGAAGTTTTTAATGAAGAACATTCTCAGGAAGTAAGAAGTTCCTCTGTCGAGAATGAAATTTTGAGGGAAGTTTTGTTAACAGCTGTCGGAATTATTCAAGAAAATCCTGGTAATGATCGTATTGTTTATGATTCTTTGGGACATATACTTTCTAATTTAAAGGATAACGATATGATGTTAGAAAATATTTGCGCTCTATTAAGTTCCAATCAAAGTTGTAAAGAAATATTTAATGATGCTGCCCAAGAGATTGACACTATTTTATCGAACAGTGAAGACAAAACAGATCAACTAAAAGCCGCTTTGATTTCGCTTCATACCGACAAACAGGCTGTTATTGACAAACTTTCATCTATGCTTGAAGAAGATGAAATTTTTGCTCCTGCATTCAAAAATGTTTCCGACGGAAATCCTGAATTTCTAGAACGCGTATTAAAGAAACTTTCTCGAAACATGAATAACATAAAGTCAGACGAAGTGGTTGATTTATTACAAAAAGCCGTTACAACAGCCGTCCAAGAAACGTCTGAACATAATTTAAATAATTTTTTGAAAACGGGATGCGATCAGTCCATAAAAGATTTATTATTAGAAGCGATTGGTTTGGCAAATGCATTGGGGATGTACAATACAGCCGAAACACTGAACGCGATAATGACTGATCCACAAAGTAGAGATATTTTGGCCGGCGATCAAGTAACTTTAGAAATTCTGAAGCGTTTGACTTTGATGCGCCAATTGGCTGAAAAACAACCGGAACTACATAACGCATTGGCCGAATTAAAGAACAACGTTACGACCGCAAGAAAAGATCCAAAATTAAGAGAACTAGTACGGGAGAGTGCTGCATTATGGGTCCCGGAAGTGCAACTACAAAGCTCCATCAATATCCCAAGTGTCCTTTTCCATGATCACAATGCACTGGCAATGGAAGATTTTATGGCGAGAAACAGAAAAGGTTACAGGACTTTACTAATCTACAAACGGGGTTTGCAAGCAATTTTACCAAAAGAGGCTTGTAGAGGGGTTTTAAACGGTACAGTGGCGTATACTTTAATTGATGAGAAGGGCATAACTCATTTCTCGCCGATGCATGCGATAAATGCATTAAAGTTGAGTAAACCGACAGCAAGAAGGTTTTCAATGTACGAGTGTTTGGGAACCGGTGACAAAAGTGCAATGGGTAGTACTCCAGATTCAGAAGAGAGCACGCCAACTAGAAAGAACAGTACCGATAAGGTGACGTTAGATCAAGCGAATAATAATGTACTGACATGTTGTTAATTAATAATAATTAATTCACGTAGTTAGGTAGTTATTTTTATACACAAAAATATAAATTTTAACCAAATAAAAATGAATAAATGCATTTAATTTCTTTTCTTTTTGTAAATAACAATACTCACAGATTATAGTAACAAAAGAGTGATAAAACATTTGATAAACACATTAAAATAGAATACTAGACACGTTCGACCATAAGTTTTCGACCAAATATTTTGGCGTTATCCATGATGTATCGTTTATTTAAACAGAACATTTAACTCAACACTATTCAATTTGAAAAGGCCACGTGTGCCGTAAAAATAATAGGTAAGGCCAATGAACATTCTGCAATTAAGATAATCGGTGTTTAGTTTATTTTGCTTCTACTTTTGTTTTATTTGAATGCACAGGGTCTAATAGAAAGTTTCAGTCAAAGTACAGCTTATTTTTCGGAGTATTATTGTACCGGTATGTCAAGAAAGTTTGAATGTTTTGCAAATTACTACCGAAAATTGACTAATATTCTACCATTTTGTTTTTAAACAGAAATTTTCATTTTAGTAAATCACATTTACTTTTTTATTATTTAAAGTCTTAGATATATTAATAAAAAATAATGAGAAATAAATAAAAAGACATTCTAGAGAACAGTATAATAGCTATCGTTTGCTATAATCGTTAAGAAACATCCATTATTGCGATGCTATATTAGAAAAATTTAATTTTCAAACAACTGTCACCGTTGGAACTCAACCCCGAATCTTTCCACTTTCGCGGCAGAATGAATTATCAGTTACTCTACGATAACTATTATACTGCTTATGAATTTACGCATACGAACTATAACGTATGAACATTTACTAAAATTTTAGAGAACATTTACGCGACAAACATTTGCAACAATCTATTCTACTACCAAATAATGAAAGCAATTAATATATTCTCAATAACTTTCTATTACATCTATTTATAACTATGTATATATACTCTACTAACAGAAGGTTTTTTTAAATTTCTGGACTAACATATTATATGCTTTTGTTTGTTTTTAATCCTTTTCTTATGTGAATGTATTTGTTACAATATAAAAAGCTGCTATGTATCGATCAATTTGGCAGACTTTCATGATTGCAGGTTACTTTTTTTGAAAATTTAATGATACAACACATGTTTTAAGTTGATTGTTATGTCGAATTAACTGATACAAGAAAAACAGTAATAAAAAGTCGAACTTTTTTCCAATTTGGCAGACGCACTATAATTCTTTTTTCTGTTAATGTATTTTTTCTCTATAGAATTCTTTGGTACATAGTTGCTTCTTGCGATAAAATATTATGTTCTTCAAAAATTTTAAGTATTCGTATCTTGAAAAAGGATCCCTGGAAGATAATCCCTCCTTCCCAAAAACAGATTTATAATTGCATGTCCATTATTTCATATTTGATTACAAAATGTGTCCTGGATTTATAAGCGTTGTGTGAACAATAGTATTTATCGAATAAATGTAAAAATATTCTAGGTTGATTCTTTAACAAATAAAACATTAGTTGAAGATTTCTACAACCAATCGAGCTTCTGAAGAACCATTTAAGTTTCAAAAGTCGGATTTAGAATATTAGTTAGTAAAATGCCACTTTTTAAGTTCGCAATCTACGTAGACAGCTAAAAGTTCGTATATTTGTATTATTAATACACGAAACTGTTTAAAATTCTAATAAATCTTTACTCTGCTAACGTATTTTTTGTCTATAAAATCCTTTGGTACATAGTTGCTTCGCGCGATAAAATAGTATGTTCTTAAAAAATGTTAAGTATTTGTATCTTGAAATTAGATGCCTGGCAGATAATCCCTCCTTCTCGAAAACAAATTTATAATTGCATGTCCATTATTCCATATTTGATTACATAATGTGTACTGGGTTTATAAGCGTTGTGTGAACAATAGTATCAATTGAATAAATGTAAAATAATATATAAAACATTAGCCGTAGATTTATACAACCGATCGAGCGCCTGAAGAACCATTTAAATTTCGAAAGTCGAATTTAGATTATTTGATGTAAAATGGTACTTTTTAAGTTCGCAATCTACGTAGCCAACTATAAGTTCGTATATTTGTATTATTAATACACGAAACTATTCAAGCTGAATTCTAATAAAATTTTATAATAAAATTCATTATCCGGAATCATCAATTAGATAATAAATGAAAACCTTTCATATGCAATAAAACTAGCGGACCGACAACTGTAAAAACAAACAGATTGCCACCAGATGGGAACATTTGTTTTATTTTATTCTATTCTATTCAGAGATTTCAGCGCCACTACACGTAATATTACCGACAACTATTAAAATTTTGAATAGGTGTTAATTGTAATACTTTTACTAATAATCCTCAGAAAAGAACATGTTAAGTAACAGAAAAACAGTTTATGGTCAAGCTAGACTATTTGACGAGGATTTGAAACAGCATTACTTATTTTTTTAATAAAATATTAATAAATATGCGATTTCTGTGTATTAAAATAATAAATGAAAAAGCGATTACATTTAAACAGATTGCTATTCATTTTTTCAATAAAAATAAAATATTTCATTACTAAACAGTCTACTAAATTCAATAAGTGTGTGTAAATATTGTGCACGTCAGTTGCCAAATCCTTTTAATAATCTTAATAGACATGTGTGTATATTAATTTAAAATACATATTTTATGGCACTTTGTTCCACATCAGCGTCTGAAACATATGTTTTTTCTTCAAAATTCGCTTTTCATTTTACTAGATACTTGTAACTAATTTCAACTGAAACAGTTGTTGTGGCCTTATCAATCAATACATCTAAAACACAAGGCGTTTTATTTTTTCAATTCGTCAGCAATTTCCATTGGAACAATTGTCAAGATCTTTTGACGTGCTATGAAAAAATGATGAGAGTGAATTTTTACTATGTAACATTAAATTGTAATTCATACACCGTAACGCTAAACTGTAACGCCTGTAACATCTACGCTTTTGGAGGAAAAAATTCAGGAAAAAAGATATAGAGCTCAAGGTCCTCTACTGTCCAGGGAGTGGTTAATTCTTACATTTCAGGGACTTAGGCGGCGCGGTTTTTCGAAGAGACCCTCGATTCTATTTAAAACGCATTGGGCCGAACGTATACCGTCGGCTGAAGTCGTAAAAAAATCGCACGAAGATACGGTTTTTAGCCGATTTTGGATCATTT
Organism: Venustoraphidia nigricollis; assembly: GCA_034508555.1. Taxonomy (NCBI): domain Eukaryota; kingdom Metazoa; phylum Arthropoda; class Insecta; order Raphidioptera; family Raphidiidae; genus Venustoraphidia; species Venustoraphidia nigricollis. The sequence continues at coordinate 2,683,585 of JAVRKA010000020.1, forward strand.
TTCTATTTTTACAAGACCATAAAAAATATAAACATCAATCAGTTTAAAACTATATTAAAAAATTTTTTTACTCAGCCATGTTTCTTTTCAATTGATAAACATTTTATTATAAGTTTTTGGTTTTGATTAACATTTTTATGACATTTTCTTGCCTTTTTGGCTATATGAAAATTATGATTTAAATTAAAAAGACATGAAAATTCTAAAAAAATTATTATTAAATTATTTCTCGACGATCGTTTGGGAAAAGTCAATTCTTAGGAATATAAAACATCTATGTTTTATATTCCTGAGGATGGACTTATTGTCGAGAAATAATTTAATAATAGTTTTTATAGAATTTTCAGGTTTTTTATTCATCTGTTACTACTTTGTTGTTTTATGAAATATCTATTTCGACATTATTAGAAACAATTTCCGCCACATAACTTCTGCAACATATTCGCATGCTGAACTTCCGCAACACCAACTTTCGTAACAGAGAAAAATTTACTCCCAGTGCGCCAAAAGAAGTATAACTTCAAAAATATCGTTCGATTTTTGTTTATTTGCAATACATTTTTGACGTGAGTCGTGCCCTTGTGAAAAATGTAGAAAATTATACGGCAATTCGTTTAAAAATCACCGAATATAAATAAATAAATAATTCGAAATAGATTTTTAAACTTTTGTTTACAGCCTGTTAATTTAGTGTTTAGATGCATATAATATATTACGATTGTGACTCAGCGGCCACACGCGGCAAAGTTCTAGTATTTATTTAAAATGAAAGTATTTTCAAACGATCCGGCAAACGGTAAACGAAATGAAACTTTATGATTTGCAGGTTTTGGCACAAGACAACTTGTAGCCAGTGTGTAATAATTTGACACGTAAAGTTGCACCGCATACAGGGACGTGATACAAAGATTCAATTGGAGAGAAATCTAAAACATCTTTTTCATAATTTCATGTTACGTACTTAATTATACCGGCTTTATTTTAATTTTAGGTTTTACTCAAACTTCAATTGAATATAATGAAAACGTCCTGTATTTTTGTTTTAGCTGACTTAAAAAAACTCTGGTCACAGCGCCAAAACCCTCCCGATAATATAGTACCTATACACGCCTATTTTATTTTATTTATTAATAGTTTATTACATTTTACAATATGCGTATACACAGTCCTAAGTCTATATAAAATGGGAAGGGAAATTGAAATTGCCTTTAAAACAATGTGGAAACCAATTCGGATATATTCTCTCTAAAACCCGGGAACCAATTTGAATATATCCTTCATAATAACCCGGATACCAATTCGGATATACCCTGTTTAACAACCCGGGAACCAGTTCGGACATTTCATAACCAACTCAGATACACCGAAATAAATGCCAGTATCTTGCTACGAAGATATTGACGGATGTAATTAGACAATTACTTTACACATCTTTGCGAATAATCACATATTGCTATAACGCCTCTCTTGTTTTTTTACTAAAATATTTTTAAAAAATATCTAGTGTTAAATATTGTACGGTGGTACGGACCCCTTCGTGTGCGAGTCCGAGTCGCACTTGGCCAATTTTTTAGTCATCCGTACCAAAATTAGAAAAACGGAACTCATATTCTCACTCCGGTGTCTGTCCGTCCGTCGCAAACTCCTAGGGTCAAACGACACAAGCTAGAAACTTGACGTTTGGCATAGGTAATTAAAGCTTGTTATGAATCAATTAATTATTTAATAACAGCATTGGCACCATCACGAAGCTACGTACTTGTCCTTTCAGAAATTCTACTTTACAAGTCTAATAACTCTTAGTTACGCCGCTAGGTATTGCAAAATAGTAATAAACATAACACGTTCAACTGTTGCGATACGAATTCTGTTACTTTTAAAAAGTATATGTCCCATAAATTGACGTCCCGCCTCTGAGTATAAGATCTACATTACAATTATTTCTGTGTTTTGACATTTAGAAATAATAAATGAAGTTACATCTCAGATAAATGACTTGAATAATGTAATAATTCGTATGGAAAATAAGCATATTTCAACTGCCTTGCACAAAATGCATTTCAAACGATCGTGCATTGTTCACTATATAAGAAAGGGTTTTCTAGTTTGTTAAAAAAATACGAGATAAAAAATCTTTTATGAAGACAAGCTTTTATTGCAGTGTACTAGAAAAAATAAATATAACTTTAATAATTTAAGTTATGAAAGCGTGGGTCGTAAGCCCTATGATAGTCACGGCTCACGCTTTTATAAATATGAAAAATTATTAAAAACTATTTTTAACCTTTTTAATACACTGCAATAAAAGCTTGTCTTTATAATAGTTTTTATCTAATATTTTATTTTCAAATTTTTAGTTACGCATTTTGGCCTTTTTCGTGATACTGTTCAGAATGAGCAAAACGTTGACTTTCTACACAAAATATTATATTTTGTATTATGAAATACTAATAATAAATCGACTGATATTTAAACTTATCGTTGTTGATGTAAACGAGATTTGTTTTTTTACAAATTAAAAAAAACTAATGTTCTGTTTTTATTTTTATAAATGATTATACAAGCAATTTCAGACTACAATTTTTATTCAGGGTATTTGATTTTGACCGGCATATTGACTGTGTACGTCCGCGTAAAATGTCTCCATTTGAGTTACATCGGATAAAGTAATAATCAAATGATCTACTAAACTCGTGGTGACGATTTATGCACTCAGTCTACTACTTCAAATGAAATGATATTTTTGCACGTAAAGTCAAAATGCCGACGCTGCGCAGAATCGGTTTTAAGAGCACTAATATATAGGAAATCTGTTTATTAAGTTTTGACTACTACCATATGAATATTATACTTTAATTTTTTCAACTGTAAAACTCTTACGAAGTTTATAAAGTGTAAAAATGCAAATAGTTTAATGCATTTCATTAAATCAGTGAACGGAAAACTTTTATTTACATATTTTATTTATAGAAAACAATGAGTGATATGCATAAATATAATTATACATTTATTTTTTCTAATTACATTCCAAACTATAATTATTTTGTGCTCTGGAAAGTTAACGAGGTTTTGGGCTTAGGTTTCTACCTATTTATATGCACTGTATTTCGATGTCACAAAAATAATAAATTATGAATTTATAGACTCACAGACTATTCACCGGGAGTTACCAAAATTGACGATAAAAACACTCTGTAATGTATCAAAATACACCCTTTGATACATTACAGAGAGTCTACAATCGTGAAAAATCTGTATCTTGAATTTTTGCAAACAGTAATATAAAAAAATAATTTTTGATGTAATCACTCCACAAACATATTTGTTAGAAGAAAAACAGGGATTTTTAACTTTTTTATCCTCTTAGCTCCCTTAATTTTATGTTCATATCCGATACCCTAAATGCATCAAAACGCCACCGGTTATAAACTCCTGTAATATATATTTTTAAAACTTTAGTAACGTTTTCATCGTAATGCCTCCATTGCCGATACAGCATTGTTTTGTTTCAGTGAGTTTAAGACAGCATTGCCAGGTTTTTTTTTGCCAAGTCGTGATTTTGGAACTTTTTGAGTGAAAAAAGCGGGATTCTTTCGTCGAAAGCGGGACATAGTAAAAAAACGTATATAATCAGAAGGCTTTAAATATTTATCTTTTCATTTGAGTTCAAATTACGTTTACGTGACAATAGATAGTAAAAACAGCCATAGAAAATGTATTTTAATAAAAATATGATATTTTAAGTCAGATTTACCCTATCGTTAAATAGTTGGGTTTCATTCGTCTTCTGAATAAAAAAAAAAAAACACAAATCAAAATCAAAAAAGTTTTATTCATTAGAAAAATATGGCATTTCAAACAATAGTCTGAGGAGTGAGTGTTACAAATTACAACTTACAATAAGAGAATAATTATTTACGCACGGTCGAGTTATCCCCGAAAAGCGGGACTGAGTCTGTCCGGCGCGGGACATTTAATTTTGATTTAAAAATCGGGACGTCCCGCCAAAACCAGGACGTCTGGCAACGCTGGTTTAAGACTACGCTTTAAAAATAAGCACGCTAGTTTCTTCAATATCAAACCTGAGAAAACTTCTATTGAAAATATCTTTAAATTGCAATAAATTTTGCATTTATTAGCTGCTGTTTCGTGAACTAAATTCATATCACGAAACATCTAATAAATACGAAATTAATTACTACAATTACGTTTTCATTGTGCATCCTTCAGACAAATTGAAGGCATCATCTTCAACGAAAATTTTCTCAGCTGTTCTCTGGATTGCCCTATTTGTTTCAATGTCAAATTTTCGATGTCATCAGACTAAATACGATTCTGACACCTAAAAATAAATGTCCTTACTAATCTTTACTAATATTATAAATGCGAATATGAGTTTGTTTGTTTATTTGTTTGTACCTTATCAAGCAAAAACGGCTGAACGGATTTGGATGAAATTTGGCACGCAGTTTATTACCTGGATTAAAACATAGGATACTTTCCGGAAAAACAGGTTCCTGCAGGATTATCAGAAACCTCGTCCATAGCCTTCTAAATTCTATGATATAACAGGCCATGGACGATATTGATTAGAATAATTTTACATTAATTTAAAAAATTATAATTATTTGCAAATTATTTGACATTTGATATCAGAATGTTTCAGAGTTTGTTGTTGGTAACCAAGGCAACCTACTTGGTTACCAACAACAAACTCTGAAACATTCTGATATCAAATGTCAAATAATTTGCAAATAATTATAATTTTTTAAATTAAAGTAAAATTATTCTAATCAAAATTATTTTCTACTTTTTAGAGTAGAAGAAAACCATTGTTTTTAAAATATTTTTTGAAAATTTATTAGTGTATTTGCCATATGGCAACATACACTATTGGCGTCGGTCGGATGGCGGGACCTAGGGGTCGGACCAAAATTTCTCGCCGTTTCATAACCTCCTAAACACATTGGCACCATTTTTGAAAATGTTTATATATATATGTATATATATATATATATATATATATATATATATATATATATATATATATATATATATATATATATATATATATATATATATATATATATATATATATATATATATATATATATATATATATATATATGTGTACGGGCAATAACTTTCGAAAGAGTTAATTGATTTTAACGAAATTTGGACCACGTGTTGAAATCCATCACCGCAAGAAGCCTATTTAAAATGGGCGTAATCGGGCCATTTTAAGGGTAGTTTTTAGGGGTTTTTGGGCCCCAAAATTCCGAAAAAATTCTCAGAATCGTTTCAAAATTGATATTTAACCTGTCAGTAGCAATTAAAAAGTGCCCCTAAAATTTTAATAAAATGGCCTCAACAGGACCCGACTTACAAATTTTTTGAAAACACTAATTTGCAGATAGTGATTTATTTATTGAAGGGTGTCTTTAATTCGGTGTAGACGTTAGATTGATAATAATATTACAATTAAGAAAAAAAATGTTATTTTAAGGGGTGTATTAAGGGGTTAAATTTTTTATTTTGCCCAAAAACAAACTTAATTTCACATAATAAAACTATAAAACCACACGGGCCTATACAAGCAAATACACTATATTGTCGGCAGGGTTTTGGCACTGCGACCCGGGTTTTTTTTATTTTTAACTTAATTATTTTTTTATTAAAATAATTTACGTTTAGCTGTTGGTCCTGCTGAAGTTATCACTACTGTTGTTGCTGCCGTGTTTCATTACAATCGCGGCCGGAGCCGTGGGGAGCGGCTATTAATTATTATAAATTCGAGCGAACGAATGGAGTGACTGATGAAACAATCCTAACTATTAAAATCGCGGGCGGAGCCGCAGAGAGTGGCTAGTAATAATATATATTATGATCACAATATGTTCATAGAAACGAGTACGAATAACGCAGTTGGAACATTGTTTTTGCTACATCCCTGGTCTGATAGGCGTGTAGTGTATGCGGTACGACAGCTGCTGCTAAATGAACAGGTGTATGTTAGAGTAGTACAGTAGATGGGTGCCACAGTGACTGATTAAGGATGATCAAACTTACGTAATTTATGAAGTTTTTTTACCAAAAAAAAAAAATCACGATTCACTGTCGTAACGTGCCGATATAGAAATCCAAATGAATTTTCCAATAAATAAATTTAAATGATTTCAATTGGTTGACTGTTTTTAAAGTAAGATTATTTCTTTTTTTTCATGTAGATTTTCTTGGAAAATAGGTATAGGTATGTAAAAACTTTTTTTTTATTTTCCAAATCCACAAAATGCGATCTGAAAGATCAAATTTAATTAAAATAATAATAATAATAAGTTTGGGTGCTTGTGGATGCAAAATTTTTTAAGGAATATTTCCTTCACAATATTAATAATATATTTCGTTACAATTGATAATATGTTTGTAACATGTCATTTACAAATTTATATATGAAATTAATTTAGTTGATAATATTCTTCGGTTATCAGTTCATTCCTTATTACTTCCTTGAAGCGAGAAAGGGTCTCAATGTTTTTTATTTTTGCTTGTAAATTATTATTATATATCTTTAAACAGTTATAAAGTGCACCTCCCTCTAAGGAAGTTAAGGAGTGAGCTGGCAAACGGAATTCATTTGCCCCCCCTAGTGTTAAGATCATGGTTTAATTTATAATTATCAAAAACCAAAGGATTTTTCCTAACAAGCATAAGGCATTCGTAGATGTACACACAGGAAATATCCCTCTACAGGAATCTCGAGCTCTTAAGCCCGCTAATATCCTTACGACATATTTTTGTAATTTAAAAATTACGTCAGTGTTGGCAGCTCCTCAGAAAATGATGCCGTATCTAAGTCTGGCAAGATAGCTACCAAAATACATTATTTTTAGCATGTTAGTGCCTACTGTACGTGACATATGCCTCAAAGAATAGCAAATTTTGCTCAATTGCACAGCCAAGTCACTAAGATGCGATAACCACTTGATGTGCTGATTTATCGTTAAGCCTAAGGATTTTATATCTGTAGACAGTTCGTAATTATAAGTCCCTAAGGTAAATTTTTTGGAGTTTGTGTTGTCCCTTGTGACGTTTGAAATATCATTATGTTCGTTTTACTTTTATTTAAAGATAGTTTATTATTTTCAAACCAGTTAAAACTTTTGTGGTTATTTGAGTCAATTAATTCCAATTTTCCTTCGTAACTAATAAGTTAGTATCATCAGCATAACAAATGATCTTCGCATCAGCGATCTGGCTGGGCAAGTCATTTATGTATAAAATAAAAAACAATGGTCCCAAAACGCTGCCCTGTGGCACCCCCATTGTAATTGTCTTCAGATCTGAATTGCAACTGTTAATATTGCTTACTAGTCTCACGTATTGTTGCCTATCAGTGAGATAGGAATCAATCCATTCTAGAGCCCGACTTCTAATTTCTAAATATACTTCAGTAGTCATTTGCACATAAAACCATTCAATGACAGCTCGTAAACTAACTGTACATTAACATATTTTAATCAAATGTTGTTACTTAGATTTTTCCAAGGCACATTAAAAAATTCAGAATACACACATTAAACGAAATTGAACAACAGCGTGTCTGAAAAGTCTAAAACTGTATCTTTAGCCTAATGAACTAAATGTGATGACCGTGACCTTGGTGGCCATTTGAATATAAATATATATAAACTTTTATTTAAATTTAACTGGCGATTAAGAGCTTTTGATAAGTATAATCTTGAATTAATGTGTTTGCGTGCAAATACGTATCCGATGCATTTATTGATTGCAGCTACTCAACCGTAAACTTGTCACGCATGTAGGAGGTATCCCCTCGAATGAACACTGTGGTGCGCGATATCACGTGGGGGTGAATTTCCCAAACATGGATCGACACCTACCCTAGAATTTATTTCCTTCTTGCTAAATAATACATTTTCAACAGAAACAGACGGCAACGGTTGGATTGGAGCGATATTGTTTGCAAAATAAATTACTCGTATTGCCAAAGGACTTAGGGCGGCACAATTTCAGCTTAACTTGATATACCTTGCCGACTATGTACATACATTACAAACCACTGAACTGATTATGTTGATTACATTTTACTTTGGCGTTATTAATGTTATTTTGTGTTGATTTATGGGCATTGATGTTTAAAATGTTAATTTTAATATGTCATGTATACTGATTTTTAAAGTGTTTTAAATATTTTATATTAATGTACTATATGTATCGTTTTTAGTAGAGGGCGGACTAGATAGCCACATTGGCTTGTCCGAACCCTAATAAAGAAATTATTATTATTATTATTATTTGAAAGGCGACAAAATTTTACGAGGCGACCAAAATTTTAAAGGTGACAAGGATTTGAAAGGCGCTAAAAATTCAAAATTGTAGGATGAGTTTTCGGTCGATTGCGAGAATGAATTTTAGTGCTTTCGTTCTCAAATCTCAGAGAGATATATTGTAGATTATAGACGGTCAACATCTAAGGTCATCACCGTCTATGCTTTCGCTCTCACTGTTACGAATAAGAAATGTTTATATTTTAATATCTTCGTATATGGTGGTGTTGATCCAATAGAATGTCACAGTAAAGGAAGTTTGGTTGAGGATCAATAAATAAATAAGCTTTACCAAAGTTTTGCTGATGGATAACGTTTCGAAAATAAAATGTAAATAAATTTTTCGAAACGTTGGCCATCAGCAAAACTTTGGTAAAGCTTATTTATTTATTGATCCTCAACTAAACTTTCTTTACTTTATATTTTAAGACTTATTACTATTTATGCCATCACTAAAACTCTTTAGAAGATAAATGAAAAAAAGTCAAAACGGGCCCATAGGATAGTTTTTCGTCTAAAAAGAGATGTCGCGTCGACGATATGGGTGGGCACTTTATTATATATATATATATGTATATATATATATTCTTTGACATTGGTACAAAACCGCGGCATATCAGAGCGGGCCTAGGGTGGCATAAAAAAAAAATCCGCCCCTGAGAACACAGAGAAAAATTACTTGGCGACAACCTAAGCTTGTTGAAATAATCTGGACGCAATAACGGTTTGAAAGAGGTTGAAATAAATACTCCGGTTAATTAAAATGTGATATTTAACATATTTTTAGAATATTGGTATATGGAATCGCGTAAGGAAATTCCTTACTACTAAATAAATAGCATTTATGTCAAGTTCAAAAATTAAAAAATACGAATTGACGACAATAAAAATATTATCGTTATTTGAATACGTTTCGTTTTGTTATTCAATTTATTTCCTGATATCAGCTTTCTCACTGTTCCCAATTCGTCGTGCTAAAAGTAATTATTGTTACTATTTAGGCAAGTTTTGTTTATTTTGTTGTAAACATGTCTGTCATTATTTAACGTATTCAAGTTTCTCGAACTATCAAGTTGTCTTCACCATTTTTCTTTACATTGAGTGTTTACTTTTATCAAGAAGTCACAATGACGTAACCATCATCAAATCACACGATTACAACACGCGAAACAAAAATTTATTATAAACGACCATATGTTCCGATGATACCTACAAAATTTGGATTGCTGCTTAAACATTTCAAAGAACATATATTTTTGCACTAAAAATTGAATAAAAAAACGTGATATTCGTCAATATTTCTTTACAGCACGTCACGAATCACGGGAAAGTTAACTTTTTAACGTTTTTTCTTCACAAACTTATGTTAAAAATGCTAACAAATTTGGCTTTCTCAATAATTTTCTTCAAATTCATTTTTTTCTGTACAAAAATGTATGTAAAACTTATGGTAATTTGCTCGTTTCATCTGATTATAAAACGTTTATTTAGATCAAATAAACTGTAAAAACTTTCGAAGAAAGAATCCCGCTTTTTTTTCTTAAAAGGTTTCAAAATCCCTCTTTGCCCGAAAAAAAATCTGGCAACGCTGGAGCAGAGCCAAACGGTGCAAGCTAGGGATCTTCTTATAAATTAGTATAAGATATACCTACTTTTATTATAGAAAAACAATTCCAAAATTTTTAATATAATTTATTTATTTATGAGCGCTTTCGACGATAGTCATCTTCAGATAATACATATTTTATTTACAACGTAAACTGTTAAAATTTAAAAAATTTAAATGTGACATTTAAATTTTTTAAATTTTAACAGTTTACGTTGTAAATAAAATATGTATTATCTGAAGATGACTATCGTCGAAAGCGCTCATAAATAAATAAATTATACTAAAAATTTTGGAATTGTTTTTCCAAATTTCTTTACGTAAAATATTATAATTCTTATAAACTGTTTATAATTTATACTATTAGTACCTTCCAAAATCTGTTTATGTGAAATTCGTGCATTAAAACATGCGGCTGCAGAAAAAATAAAAAAAAAATTATAATGAGCCTCACCATCAAAGGCTCGCATAAGAAGTTTAACTTCTTTAGTTTTTAATATTATTCCCAAGTTTAATTTTTTGTTATGCCAAACTAATAATATTTACACATATACACGTGTTTGGCAACACGCTATAAACTTCTGTCTTTGTCAGTTTCATGTAATTTAGGAGACAAACTAACTTCCCCTTTCGGGCACAATTCTACTTCCCCTCGATTTTTACCTTTTTCAAACAGATACGTCGCTAAAGAAGTTAAACTTCAATAAATGTAGCATCTTGGAAAAATATATCGATGACATAATAGTGTGCCATATCAGGTGTAAAACACAGCACCCATCCTTCGTCAAGCAGTACCTTCAGAAAACAACAGCCAGTTTGTGAATGTGTGCGTGTCAGTTGTCCAGGTGAGGAAGGTATGTGATACACGAAGGTAACAGCAGGCCGCGTGGGTAACTCTGCTCCAGTACGCGGTTTAGTTAGTTCGCGGTTATCGCCGAGGTAACAAGTTAAGATATACCAACCACTGTAGTGCACTTGCTATACCCACCTGGCGGTCATATCAATATACTGACCGTTTTAACATTGTGGTGAAACAATGGATATTTGATATGCTTCGTTATACACGTGCCTGTCAAAAACTTAACAATAATCGTGTCATATAATCCTTGAGCTTGCACAAGAAACATTGTTGTAACGTATTACGTTGTGACAGTTTTTCTATTGTTTGTTAACTGCGATAATAATTTGTCTTCCAGTTTTGACAGTCTGATAAATAATTCGATTTTATACAGTTTAAATTGTTTTCTGCGGATAAAAAGTGTTCAGTTGCCCTTAGTTCAAATAAGGAAACGTGTACAATTAGTGAACGTTAAGTGATATTTACCATTTATGTATAGTGTATTAACATTTTGTTTTGTTTGAAACACATTAATATCTGCGCAATGGCTGAATATGCACAAGGATAGAATAACAAATGATAATATGTAAGTAAACTGGTTTTGTTTGATGAAGTATAGAAGCATGGTTGCACGTTCTCTCTAACCGTTTGCTACGAAAGTTGATTAAACTCTGCGTAACTTCTTCTGGACAGATACGTTTTGTATTATGATAAAACATGTACATAAAAAATAGGAAAAACAAAGGTTCAGTACCTTTCAAGATCAAGAAACCGAGTAAAAAAAATAAAGCGAAATTTCTACTTTCTTGTTGAGTAGAATTATTAATCGCCAGGGTAATATTTTTCCCCGTCTCCTGGAATTTGTTATGTTCTGAAATCTAGTGCGGTGGATGTATTTGAGCCTTTCATTAATCATAGATTTTCTGACAGGATACTAGAAAATAAATCGCGTTTACTTTTTTATATATTAAATTCATTATTATGAAGAAAAAAGAGAATCGAGTGCCATCTTTACCAAAGTACAGTACGTTGTATACTATAGAATATATACTATAGAATACCGAATATCAACCCTTAGCTGCGATAGACGAAAAAATCAAAGGAAGTAGTCTCTTTTGTGAGGGGTTGATATTAAGTTAGATTGATATATCAATAGTACTCTAATCTATTCTCTATAATCATATGCCACAATCATATGCATGTCTTCAGTTTTTTCCTACAAGAGGTCATCCATAAATTACGTCACACGATTTTTAAGATTTCTAGAACGCACCCTCTTTCTATGACATATTTAGTCACATTGAACCCTCCCCTTCCAAGTGACGTCACACTATGACACTTTACAATTTTATAATTCGTAGAATTTTTTAACAATAAAATTAAATCATATTTGCAGGTTTTTAAAATGTTTAAATGGTCTTTATATTCCGGAGTGTGCAGATGGGATAAAATATTTTGGAAACTCCAATCTTATTTAAGAGTGGTTCTAAATTAAGAAATGATCACAAAAGTGCATGGGCCATTGGTCAATGTAAATCTCTTTTAAAATAATATTAATGTATTTACACTAACCAGTTCGATTTAAATAGTACAGCCATATAAAATCGTTGACCAAAATACTTAAAAAAATGTTGACAAATTACCAATCTTTTTATATTAATGGTTACATACATTTTTGGTCAACTTTATTATAAGAGTGATGTATATCAATTTATACATATCATTTTTTTGTCTATATATTTGCACACTGCAGCTGTTTGCAATTTATTTCGTATTTTAAATTAGACATAAGACATATAAGCATGGAATACAAATATTATTCGAAGAAATTTGAATCAAAATTCACTAATGTAATATTACACCGTCAAAATCATGCAAATACTCTCTAGACTAGAGTCTGAGCTTTAATAGCTTAAACGCTTCTGGTATAGGATTCTGACAGAAGGAAAAGCATAAAATAACTGAATTTTCTGATACTACACTAAAGTTCATATAGCTCATAGAAGTCATCTGTGGTCATAATACTGTAACGAATTCGATCGCGCATTCTTGGACGTAAGTGTTTGAAAGTGTTGCCTAGGTAGTGAGAAGGGAGTGAAAACAATTTTTTTACACTGGTGTCAGGTGTGGGGTTTAAACAATGACGACAAAACTGTTGAAGGATTTGGTAGTGGCAGATTTAAAACGGGAGCTGGAAGAAAGAAACCTGGACACATCGGGACTGAAAAGTGTGCTACAAATACGGCTCAAAGAGGCACTAGTAGCGGAAGGCGAGGATCCGGAAAGCTTTTTGTTACTAGTGCCTCTTTAAGCCGTATTTGTAGCACACTTTTCAGTCCCGATGTGTCCAGGTTTCTTTCTTCCAGCTCCCGTTTTAAATCTGCCACTACCAAATCCTTCAACAGTTTTGTCGTCATTGTTCAAACCCCACACCTGACACCAGTGTACCGAAACTGTATGAAAGATTTAACAAAATAATCTTTATTATGTAGAGCCGAAAGAACAAGGTTCAAAATTTGATAAATAAGGTACAGAAAATGCCTGATGTATACTTCTATTTAATTTTGTAACTGTCAAGTTTGTTTTTCACTTTTTCACTCCCTTCTCACTACCTAGGCAACCCTTTCAAACACTTACATCTAAGAATGCGCGATCGAATTCGTTATAATACTATGAGATAAGTGTAAGTTTAAATAAATCAGCAATTGACAATGTAACTCAGTTTTCCTTCCTAGGCAATAACAATGGAACTTTCTCCGAACATCTAACAAATGTGTGTAAAAAATTTTTCTTCGTAAAATATGTCGAGATTGTGTAAATTTACAGATTAGATTGACCATTTACTATTCATTGGTTTTCCTCCACTTGAAATATGGTATAATAGCACTAATTTATCTCGGTTATTTATTGAACAAAAATATGCAATCATAATAATATTTAACTTATCAAAACGATCATCGTGCAAACAGGTCTTTATAACCAACAACATTCTAACATTGCAAAGTATCTACATAATATATTTTATTTCACTGTATGTAAAATTAAATTTAATAATTTTCCGACTAATCAGACTGACCATGAGTATAATACAAGGCAAAAACACACTTTGTAATTTCTCAACAGTGTCTGTCTGTTTGGGCTGGGATTAACATTATATATTAATACGTTAACCACACAATTGCTCCACATAAATTGTATATCATTTTATAGATAATTGCTTGCTCTACCGACATCAACAACAAAAAAATTTATTATTGCTTTTGTTTTTGTAAATTTATTAATTATTAAAATTATATATATTATAGATATACATTAAGACAATACAGCAATGCTGCCATTTTCATATAGTGACGCTTCAGCTCAACGTTTTCGATACTTGCACCTCTATATGACAGTTTTAGAAAAATATTTTCTTGAACCGTCACTGAGCTTCGTAATGTAATACAACAAAAAGAAGAAACTTATAAAGAGTGTGAGAAATTAGAAACGAATTTTAGTGCGAATTATTCGCACAGGTACCGCTAGTTTTCAATAATTTATCTGTGGAAATTAAAAATTGTAAACATCGTTCAATTTAAAATTGCATTAAAAAAATGTATCATTCATCAATGTTTCTATTTTATATGCAATATTTTTTTCTAGATATATTTTGATTAAGATTTTTATAATGACACTTTCTTGCCTTTTTGGCTATATAAAAATAAATCCTATTACTGAATGGTATCATGATATTCTCTAACTAATGTATAGATTGATGAATACAGCGCTCTAAAATAATATCAAAATGACAAGTGCTGTTTCTTAAAATACATTTATTTTAACTCTGTCAATTGTTTATTAAGTTCTTTTGTTTGTATGTGATGTCATACAATTCTTTGTTTTGTGGTTTCTACTTTCTACTGTGCCACATCCTAGTGAACTCCGAAGTTGGTTAGTTTTTTGTATCTTGTAAATCACAAACGTAAAAATATTTACCATATATATTATATATATTTTTAAGAGAGTGATTTACAAAAAATATAATTGTTTATCAATGTAAATAACTTTTGAAAAAATAACACGTTTACTTAGTTAATTGTTGAAAAAAGACTAAGTAGTAGCAAAGTAGTTTTAAACTTGCCTTAAATGTATTTTAAATGCTTGATTCCATGTGAATGAAACTGTTTATTTTAATGTTTATAAAACTATGAAATTAACAATTCAAAATACATATTGATATTATACTAATAGCTTTCTAAAATACATAATAAAAAGGTACGATAGAACACGGTAGTTTATTTACACAAAGGTTCAATAAAAGCTTTGATATAATTAAATATTTGATGTCACGGTTTGACCTTTCAAAGTCACGTTCACACAGTAAGGTTGAGTCTTTATTTTGAGACATTTTCTAACAGAATATTATTTTGTTTTGAGTTTCTATGAGCTAATTAATAAACAACCGACTAAAATTAAATTTTCAATTTCGTTGTGATCAGATATATTTAAACTTGTCTTCATTGAAGTCAATTTTATTGTTTTCTTTATTTTTATTTTATATAAAGATCTTTATAGTAATTAAGGTATAAAAATAAAAGTTTAAAAAATTAAAATCCATCTACGCAAAAGAAGAAAACAAGCAAATCAAAACACGAAATAGTATTTGTTGTCAGTAGTCGGGAACTCAAAAAAGATGTTTCTCCAGTAGCCAGAGAGTTTCGACAGTTCTAACCCCTAACCAGACAAACATATAGGGTAGCTGTAGGTCCAAGCGCATCACTCTCACTCGCATTTGCTCGCGCTCGTACCTACAGCTACCCTATATGTTTGTCTGGCTATAGGCGTTAGAACTGTCGAAACTGTCTGGCTACTGGAGAACCATCTTCTAATAGTTCCCCAAATAACCTGTATAAAATTCAGCTTTTATACTATAACGTAAGTACAATAACAATTTATTGAAGTTTAAGAGTGTCTGGCAAGGGATTGCCACGATATTAATATTATTCCGAAGAAAAATACAAAAATAATTTGACGAAATTAAGTCGATATTTTATATATATATTTGCTACCTGTTACCTGCCAAAACCACGACGGCCCATCAGTCCTACCTGTGTTGGAAGCATGCGCTGAAGAAACTTTCAACTTTTATAAAATAACGAAGGTCACGGGCTCGTGCCCTATAATATTTTTCATAGATGCAATAGACTTACAACGAATCAGCAGATTGAACTTTTTAGCTCATTTTAGTGTAATAGTTTCATTGTATCGTACTGTATGATCCTAAAATATTAGATTCTTTTTTATACCCAATTCTACAATCTATATAATTATACTATGACATGATCAATTTTGTCTAAATGACAGCCAAACTATACTTTCGTATTTCTTGTTTAATTTTTACTTATTATTAATTAGGTGCTTCGTTTACTAAGTACTTTTACCACCAAATAGAAATAAATAAATGAGCACGCTGTCTGAGTAAAAGAATTAACACTTATTTTCGTAATTGCGAATTAACTAATGAATAATGATTCAATGATTATGTGCATGGCTCATTACATCCGAATGACGGAATTGCAGAATTTTGCAATAAATTCATTTAAACGAATCGTTAGACTTTACTTTCACCTGATGTCTTCTGAATCTGATACTGATGAGAAATACTAGCAAAAAATATTGTAAGTTAAGTAATATATTATTATTTATTGCCACTAATACTTAACGTTTATCGTTATGTAACCTGAACTGAAAGGTGTACAGACCAGTAAACGGGTTTTATGTTGTCTTTCCATGCATCGCTTGAGTTTTGACCAAATATATCTAGCCCCATTACTACTGAAAATATCGTAGGACTATTATGAAGATAATAGAATTTGATATTTTCTTCTCGACTGTCCTCATACGGCAAATGATGGGTTGATGTACGGAGTTTAATTTAGCGATAATACATTACATCATTGCATTGCAGAGTATTGAACAACATTTTTTTATCTGTGTCTGTTCTATGAAGCACTACATGCTCTCAAATCTCTCAAATCTAATAACCGAAACCGAGAGCAAAATACAATGGTTATAACAATATATCGAATGAATTGCGTCTACACTCGCATAGCACTTAACCACTCGAGATACTAAATGCATTACACAGTATTGAATACGATTGCTTCTGCGTTTGTTATATGAAGCTGACTCTAGATTGATAATCGATAGCAAATGCATTCGCGAGTTGAATTAGTCATTCATTCACACCTCCTATTGTTTTCATCATACATCATGCGAATCATTCGATTATCAAAATCATTCGAATAGCAACTTATCGATTATTATTAAAATAATTCAATTTTTCCCAGCTCTGCAATTTTCTTTTATGAGATTATATTCTCTGAGTCCTTGTGAATGTCAACTTACCTTTACTAGGAGAATATTTTAATTAATAATTTTATTCTCTGATGAGATAAAGAGACGTATATTAATTATCTAACTTTGTACGGTAATAACTAGATAGAACTTTATTAGTGTCATAAAATAAATTTGCCATTCAACTCTGTGTAACGGAACTTTATCTTTCTAAATAGGAAGTAGTAGACGGCAATTTTATAAAAGGAGATGTTTTACACAAAACCGTTAAGTAGGTATTGGATTTCATACTTTTCAACCAATTTTAATTCGATATGAAGAACCATACACCATTTCCATGAAGGTATCAAAACAACTGTCAAAATTATTTTTTATATGAAAAAGTTTAGTGGAGTTCGGAAGAAAGCTCTTATAGGTAGGGAGTTAGTGACGATTTTACTCAAACCTGAGTTTTTGTGAGTTCATTAAGGACACTATCCTGAACATAAAAATCACAGTCTGGCAGCTGAGAACGGGTACAATGCGTGGGTGGACGCGGTCAAAGATGTCAAACTGGTGGTGTCAATGTATTTCCCCATGTTTGAAATTTTCTGAGCGATAAATTTAGGTGCTCTTGAGCACAAAAACTCAAATCTGGCATTTCGCACCCTGGACAACCTCCGTCTGGTAAAGGGTTGAATATGTCGAAATCCATAATTTTTATTTTAAACAATTAACTTTTTTGATGATATAACAACCTTAATAACATTACCATGGTTTTGGCAGATAATTTTAACATTTTTCGTTTCATAGTATTTTCGTCGACCTGCCAGATACACTTTTCCTCAAGCACGGGCTCAAGGGCATCTAAACTTATCGTTTAGAAAATTTTAAACATGAATAAATATATTTAGTGACACAGGAAATGAAGATTTGGTTGAGGATCAATAAATAAATAAGCTTTACCAAAGTTTCGCTAATGGCCAGCATTTCGAAGATGAAAATATATTTTTCGAAACGTTGGCCATTAGCGAAACTTTGGTAAAGCTTATTTATTTATTGATCCTCAACCAAATCTTCATTTCCTGTGACATTCTATTGGATCAACACCACCATATATTTAGTGATATCTGTTTGTTGTCTTTGATCGCGTCCTCCCACGCATTGTTCCAGGTCTCAGCTGTCAGTCTGCGGTTTTTATGTTCAGGATAGTGCCTTTAATGAACTCACAAAAACTCAGGTTTGAGGAAATACTATGAGTAAAGTCGTTACTAGCTCCCTGACTATTATATGACATTGCGACGATATTGTGGTAGGTACGATGTAAAATTACCTTAAGTCAACCAATTTAAATTGGCTTGAAATACTTGAATTTATTTATTACGATTTGAAATAGATACCACATTGATTCAGTGGCGCCCCTCACAAAAAAATGCACTCAGCTCCTTTATCCATAATTTAGAAACTTTCTGGAGAAATGTTATCTTATACCCACATATTATTAACTAACTAAAATATCCCGTAAATATTTTCTACAAAAATCTATTTTGACAAAATAAACATTTGTCAGGAATTCTATACAATTATTTTCTTTGACCTCTCTGTTTCCACATTTGTCATCACACACAAAACGTGCAATTTGAAATTATAACAAATGTAGTAATTATGCATATCAATTATATCTACATTCTACATATTATAAGACATAAATTAACCAATTTGTTTTAAATTGTTTCCGTTTTCCTTGTTTTTTTTTTTTTTTTTTAATTTTATGAATTATAACTGTTAATACTACATCTTGGGAATGTAATCCATTATAATAGATTGCAAAGTAAAAAAAAAACCCGGGTCGCAGTGCCAAAACCCTGCCGACAATATAGTGTATTTGCTTATACAGGCAGTGTGGCTTTATTTTGCGAGCTTAAGTTGGTTTTTGGGCAAAATAAAAAATTTTATTCCTTAATACACCCCTTAAAATAACATTTTTTTTCTTAATTGCAATATTATTATAAATCGAACCTCTATACCAAATTATATACAGCTTTCAGTAAATAATTCACTAATTGTAAACTAGTGTTTTCATAAAATTTGTAAGTCCGGTCCTGTCGGGCCGATTTTATTTAAATTTTAGGGACACCTTTTAATTACTACTAAAGGGTTAAATGTCAATTTTTAAACGATTCTGGGAATTTTTTCGGTATTTTGGGGCCCAAAAACATTTTTCAACCCTTAAAAACTACCCTTAAAATGCCCCGATTACGCCCATTTTAAATAGGCTTCTTGCGGTGATGGATTTTAACACGTGGACCAAATTTCGTTAAAATCAATTAACTCTTTCGAAAGTTATTGCCCGCACACATATATATATACGTATATATATATATATATATATATATAAACATTTTCAAAAATAGTGCCAAAGTGTTTAGGAGGTTATGAAACGTCGAGAAATTTTGGTCCGACCCCTAGGTCCCGCCATCCGACCAACGCCAATAGTGTATGTTGCCTTATGGCAAATACACTAAAAATAGTATATTACACCACAAGGGCATGAATTTTAATTTTCTGGCCGTGTGGTATATACTATTTTTCTTTATACCCAGTCGAAAGTACGTACTTTCGTATCAGTGTGCACGAGAAAATTGTTTCGGTCCTGCATAAATGTTAGGCTTTCTGCCTTACCGGGCATAAAGAAAATGAAATTACAAACAGGCCGATATATAGTGTGTGGTTCAGAATTTTAGCATCACCGAAACGAAACTACTTGAACCAGTTGAAAAACAAGTTGATTCGTTAACTATAGTTCATACGCTGAGCAGGACAGTGCGACTGCGACCTCAGATTAAGTTGAGACCAAAAAACATTTTGTGTTTCGTTGGATCGTTGTTCGTATGTCCGTTATGTTTCGTTCATTGAATGCATGGAGAAGATGTTCTTTGCGTTTTGTTACCGATAAATTAATTAGTATAAGTGTCAACTAGTTAATTCTAAAAACAAAAACAATATCCTTGAATTAACACCTACTACTAAAGGGAAAAAATTGATCTATGATACGTTTTATTTTTATAAAAAATATGATAAGATATGATGATATTTAATTAAATTACTAAATTAATTTTAAAACAGCTGACTCTCAATTAATATTCATGCGGATATTTTTTTGCGTAAATGGTTAGACGTCTTATAAACGATGGAATTTATAATAATCAATACATGGTCATATTTTCATTAATCACAATTTGACAGTTGATTATACTTCTTCAACGTGGTGTCAGTCAGAATTGAATTTAAAAAAGTGAGTGAGTTTACTTAAGTACGCGCGCTAGTTATACTTCTTTTGATTAAAAAACAAAATTTTAATTTGCATGCAAATAATTTATTAAAATAAAATAATAAAAGAACTTGCGTGAAATATTATCACTAATATGAACTAACAAATATTTTCAATAATTATTACCAGTACTCACTATCAAGCATTACTATGTACATAATTTTTAAGCACATATATAAATTGTAATCGTATTGAGATAAAGCGTCATCTGACATCTGTCATACTCATTATTTTACACGTTAATTGTGTAAAAACTAATCATTTTTATATAATACAATGCATTTTTCGATGAGTTTAATTCACTATGATGCATGAAAAACTGTGACCCTTGTATTATATCCTTCAGTTTAACCGGAAATTGTAGTTCTCAAAGAATAAACGATTTTTGTTGTAGTCAACTGTCAAGTGAAAATATTAACCTTTACCTTGGTGGACAATCTAAACAATAAATAATAAATTTTCCTCGTATTCATCTATAGACTATACATATAGATAGATTGATAGATAATTATTGTTTGAATATTTGAGTGTTGTGTGAATTTACTTCAACTATTGATCCATCGAACCTACGAACAAAATACGTTTAACATAATGCAAAAGTTCAATGACCTATTCACAACAAAACATCATTTCACAACTGTTGTCACTTTGTGTATAATATTGTTTACAGTTCAAAAAGGAAAAACTGCGTTTGGTTCGTTTTCCAGAAGTTTAAAAATAAAACTGGATTCATAAAAATCAACAAAAAATTAAAAGTCAAAATGGTTTTTAAATTCTGTAGGTACAATTTTTTCACATATGAGTTTTAAATATAGACACAAAGTTTCACTTTTATATATCTTTTTCCTTTTCAACTTGCAACCTTTATAATAGTTTGTACTAATTGTTTTTGTACCTGATGATACCTGAGATAGACCAAAACCGGTCGCAATAAATAACAGACTGCATTTCGTAATTGAGTTCGTTTTCAACAATTATATTTTTCTATGACGACTATTAAAATAATAATCGATTGGCTTGTCCATGTTGAATATCAACTTTTCATATCACCAGGAATTGAACTAGACAAAGTGAAATAAAAACACTGTTTTTTCTCTATTCAGTTGCGTTTCGTCTTTATTTATTTATTTTATTTCATTTCAACTAGTTCAATTCCCCGTGCTATTAAAATTTGATATAAAAATAATTAGGATTTATCTCTATTAACACTAATGAAAATGTTCCAGCAAAAACGTCACGAAGACTATAATAATTTTATTAGTTTTAGTGTATATAACAATGAATGTTTTTTCATTTAAAACGTGAATAGGGATGTTGACTGTATTCAAATAAAAACATAATTTTAACGAAAAGTAGTAGTTTCTATGATAAAAATACTAGAAAGCACAATATTTTTCCTTATTTTTAAGAAATTTAATAAATATTTAATAAATAAAATCTAATAAAATCACTCTCAAGTCACGTGACAACAGACACCAATCAGAGCGCATGACGTCATATGTTCAGCCGCTGTCAAAAAACTTCATTGTTTGGTTAATATTTAGTGTGTAATTTATTATTATTTGTTTATAGGAAACGTCAAATTACATGTAACTATAGCGACGACTACGATTTACGAAACAACTTTTCATCACCTCAGTTTACTAACGTTTATGAGCACAGAATACGCATCCATAGGATGGTAGTTCCCGTGTAAACTTTTAAGGCGCTATGTTACAATCTTTTGAGTTTTCGCTGAGGTAAAGGGGTGCAGGGACGGTAAAATCAGTGAGAATTCGGTCCGCCAATAGGAATAGAGATGACAATATTCATAGTTAAGCAAATGCAACACTGGCCTGCATTGGCGCTGTTTACATCGTTGACACCATAGAGCTTATAAAATGTTCCATGGTTCAAATTTCTACACCTACTTACTAGCTAGAGCTGAAGAGTTATAATATTAAAATTATATTCACATGACATCGTGTTCATAAAAATAGTTGCTTTATATGCACATATGTAAAATATATTTTCTATTGAAAATAACATAATTATTGTTTATTGGCCATATTTTATGGTTTTAGACGGGATGGTTTTTGATTTTTGTAAAGAATAATGCTAGATGTTAGAATTCAGGAAAACAATTTAGTATCAGACTGTTTAATAATAATAATAAATATTTTGTATTTTATAAAAGAAAAATAAATCATTAATTATCAGTTTTCTATATTTTATAAATCTTATAAATTGACATCATCGTACAGTTTACAAAGTATTATTTTATAATTATATATATTTTATTTATCTTATATTAATTTACTGTACGGTTTTTAGGTAAGTATTTAATTTTTAACTTCTCACTATTGAAAATCTATACTAATATTATAAAACGAGAGGCAACTTCGCTTCGCAGGGGGAGAATTTCTCGCGGGGGAGTGGTGGTAATAAAGCATAAATTCTTATCTCTGGAACCTCTAAATCGATTCTAAAAATTCTTTCAATAATTGAAAGCTAGACTATCCCTGAGTGATATCGGCTATATTTTATTTTGATTCTCACGGGGGGGATAAATCATAAATTATTATTTCTAGAACTACTGAACTGATTCTAAAAATTATCTCACTAATAGAAAGCTATACTATCCCCGAGTGATATAGGCTTTTTATTCACAATTTTTACTGCTCGTAAATTCGTGTTCCATGCATATGAAAATATTCCGCTAATGATCTCGAACGTTCAGAAATGTAAATAGCAAAGAATTAAAATTAGGCAGGTCTATCTGGATTTCTTATTGGCAAATTTCGAGGCAGTCTAGGGTCTATAATTTCTGGGAGTATACATAATTTGTAAAAATGTATTAGCTTGTCCTTCATTTTTTCTTCCCAAAAGGAATTATCGCGATTGATCTGGAAAAAAAAAACAAAAACAATAATATATACATAATTTTCAAACACAGTTAGAATTAGGAAGGGTATCTAAATTATATTGTAATATCTAAGATATTATACCTTCAGTATTTTGGTATCAAGGGGGGTCCAGACAACAAAGTAACAATACTCTTTATTGCAAACTTCCATTTGTCCCTGCACTTGATACATGTAAAGATCTTCCGGTTTTAAATTAATGTCCCCGTCAGCATTTAGATTTAAAAACTTTATTTTTTTTTGCTCAATTGCCTCTTGAATGGTTAACTTTGAAGCAGACCACGGACATTTTATTTCAAGAATGCCATATTCGCCAACTAGGCCATCTGGACTAGCTCCTAAAAATGGGTAATCTCTGTGTATGAAGAGACCGCAACCTTGAACTTCTAAGCCTGAAATATGCGAAAATTTTGAGAGAGCTATTGGTTCATGTTCGTTGCCATATCGCGTAGCAGCATTTCCAAAAAAGTCTTTATAAAGCAATAATTCCACCGTTTTTACACACGATGTTTTCTTCTGGAGCTTACAAATTTTGCCAAACACTGAAGCTGTAATCCGAATAGCTCTTTCTTGTTTCCATAAAGGGTTGGAATTTTGTCCTCTTGTTATTATTTCAAGTTCCGATCTCTGCGTTTCGTCAATTTCTAGTGACTTGAGAAACTCCTCTTGCTTTTGCAAACACACATTTTCAGGCATGTCTTCTGTAGATCCATAATCCTGATCTGCATTGTTTCCCAGGTTTTTCACATGAGGTTTTCTGCTTACTGCATTAAAATTCAATCGTAGCCTAGCGTTGTAATTTTTCTGTTTGGTTTTTGACGCGATGAAAAATTTGGTGTACATTCCTGGACTTCTTTGTGTTACAGATTTATTTATCTTAGAATACAGGTCTGAAGAACAATTATATGACAACGCTGCTGCTTCGCATCTTGTTTGATATGCTCCTTTTAGTGAAAAATTTATTCGCTTTCCACCAACGAATTTACACAAAATTGAATTGTACAATTCAGCGGCATTGTTGTCCATGTCCATCAACAAACTTGATGCGTGCTGAACTAAGCGGTATACGCAGCACATTATATCTTCATATAACCCACAAAATTTTAAATCTGCAATCAAAAAAGTATAAAATAAAGTATAAAACACCCAGTTATTTCGGTTTAGAAATTAGCATAAGTGTATGTAAACTAAGTACATATTACGAACCTTCAACCTTGTTGTCATCATCAGGTACAGTCTTAGAACAGAAATAACCTAAGCTATTACATTTCAAATGCTCTCCAAATACATGACTTGGTGAATTGATCAAGTCGTTTTTAAGACTGTTAATTTTGGTTTCCAAACTTGCAGAACATTTTTTTCGAAACGCAATTGCCTTAGACACCGCAATCCGCAATCGAATAATATTTGATTCCAAACATTTACGCAAAATAGGTGGAACTGCTAGATTTTTGGAACTGTTCCTCTTTTTAGTTAGTTCTTTTAATTTGTTGCAATAATTTCGTAACAGGTGGTTGCGGCATTCTATTTTTTCAACTAAATTATTACCGTACGGTTTTGCCAGTTTCAAATTTTTCATGACACTGCTATCCCCGTCACCGACTAATTTTTTATAAACAAGACCATGATGTAATATAGAAGAACGGAATCCTTCGACTATAATACTGGCTTCCATAGCTGTTGAGGTTCCATTCCAATTCTTGTAGCAAATATGTTGATCGGCTATCAACCCAAGAGAATCAGCTCTTGTACAATTGGTGCAATATTTATTTTTGACCCCCAAAAACAGCATTTTCCCGGTTCTTTGACCTATTATGCACCCCACTCCCGATAGCGCGTTATAATTTGTTTTGTACGATCGTTTACACCATGCCCCATCAGCTATAACTGTAATCATCGGAATGCCGTCGTCTGTAATGTCCCCAACTTCTTTAGCCAATCGAGCTTCTTCTTTGCCCGCTTCTTCCATCGACTGCCATGCAGTATTACGAATAACATTAGCCATTTTATTGTGACTAGCTGTATAATGATAGACTGATAAACTTGGCTGATTAAGTGCAGCATGTTGTTCAACTAACTGGGTATGGCCTATACCCGTAGTTATACAACCAAGAACGGCTGCATCATTCACTGTTATGTTGGCAGATGGATCATCGTCGTCGGTACTAAGTGTATCTTTTAAATTACACATTTTACATTGCAATGTAAATATACTTTTTAATCCACTTCTCTTTTCAGATATTACATACATGTCCTGTAGACCACAAGAAAACGGCTGATGTAATTTCATTTCAAAGATTTGTTTAAAAAAATAGTGGATATTGATCACCCTTCTTCCAGTAGGTAATTGGTCTCCCAATTCATAATATGAATCCTCCATGTCAGTTCTAAATGGGTCCCTATCGGTATATGAACTGTTTGTAAGATCATTTTTTTCTGAAGTGGAAGATATATCAAGCATGTCTAAGCTATTTGTATCATCTATGTATTCAACAAGCTCGTTTCTATTTGTCAAATCTTCAGGGACTAGTGTATCAGATAACCTTTGACTCTCATTACCCATATCGACATTAGGCAAAATTTCAGAGGAAGTACCAGGCGAAAACATTGATCTACTTTGTCTTACGCTAAAATAAATAAAAATTATTGTTACAAGTTGTTTTTGTTTCTCGAAAAAAATGATGACTTCGTTAGGGTTCGAATCGAAGCGTAACGACGTAAATATAGTCTGAAAGAAATTTTATCAAAATAAGGTCAATTTTTTATAAAAGAAACGCAAAAAGCGGATTTTACAGGAGGCTTAAAAGGTCGTTTCCATGATTACGCCACAAAAATACTTTATTTACGTTAAAAATATTTTCTTTATAAAAAAAATTATTATCTATTTAATAAAATGAAAAAATGAATTTAGTACTTACTTATTTCCATTATTGAAAAAAAATAATTATATATATAATGATCGGACTTGTTGAGTCCTAATACACGACCCGGACTTTTTATAACATGGATTTTGTCTAATTTTATTGAATATACTGACAAAACAACTTGAATGATATATAAATTGTTATTAGAAAGAAAAATGAATCACATATTCTACTTACAACTTGACTCTCTGCTTTGCGCTCTTTTTACGACCATAATATGTTCTCTTGCTTATTTTCATTTTGAATTCACTTATGTTGCATAAACGGCAAAAACACTATTACACTACAGAATTAGAATTCTATTATTCTGCTGTCTTCATAACATACTATAATATATTATTTAACACTCGTATTATTATTAGTTACTATAACTACAAATCACAATGAATGAAAATAAATTCTGAAAACACATATTTGCTAAAAAACAGCAAAATAAGGTCAAACTAGGAGGTTACATTACGTTATCTCCTTCTAAAATTCTAATCTCCCTAATTTAAATGTTCGCCATCTAGCTACGTTATTAACTCAAATTGCCATTTGAGGCAGCACCGGACGATTGTAATAATATGAAATTATTTTTAATTCGTTTTTCATAAATAAAAAACCACCTTTTCAATTGACGCCACAATGTTAATGAAAGAAGTCGTCTATTTTTGTTTTAGAATGTGCGCTACAAGCTCAAAAAAGTAAAAAAAAAAGTAAATAATGATATTTTTTATTTTTTTTTTTAATTTCAAAAATCTGGCTTTGTAGCGCAACTTGCCGTATCATGAAGCGTATATGTGCAAAATTTCAGACAAATATTCAATCATTTGTTCAAGTTATTTATGAAAAACGAAAAATTTCATTTATATAGCGCCTTAAGCCTCCTTTGGTATGAACAGGTGACGTCACGCGACTAGTATTGGCGTTTTGGACCGAAATTTGAAACGGGATTTAAAATACATGATTGAAACATTATGAAAAAAACAAAAATAAAACAAACCATGACTTTTTCTCTAGGTACTATACAAGTGCTCAGATTTATAAAATCATTTTTTTTATTTTTGTATAAAACCGTAAAAAAGATTTTTAATATTCTATAGCTTTAAAAACCAAAAAGAAAATGTGATAGTGCCTTTTAATATTCCATAGCTTTAAAAACCAAAAGGAAAATGTGATATTGCCAACAGTGAAATAACCATTAGGTATATAAAATTAGCATAGGGATAAAACTTTCCGATCTTGTTTAAAAAAAAATTTTTTTTGACCACATGTTTACAAATGATGTGGATGGTTTTCAAAAGATTTGGAATTTGACTATTCTATATCTAATCTCAAGCAATGGATCACTTTCGTTTTACGAATGCGTTATAAATATATAGTACCTACTCTAATGTAAAATACACATTGTGTACAATTTTACTGTAAAAAATCTCGACTTATATTGTTTTAATACCAAAGAAACATATCAAGTAAGTTTTCGTGATTCATAACGAAACAGTAACGTGGATTATAAAACTTATATAATGTATGTACATAAATTAGGGCAGACCTCTGCCTGTCTTGAATCTACATCCTGCGTCGAATCGCCGAAGCGTGGAAAACCGGTTCCATTCACCTTAACAAAGACGCAAAAATCTACTTTAGTAGATTAAATTTTACCTGCCTTATAGCAGACACACCGCATAGCGAAACTATTAGATAGCGGAAAATTTTTTCACTTTGAAGTAGCACATTTCAACATTGATCTACGCGAAGTACTTGTTTTCACTATAACAAATGACCATCGCCGTCGACTGAAAATGAATTTCTTTATTGTGTACCCCAAAATCGCCCATTTTCTTTGGGTGCCCATGGTCGACCCTAAGTTGTTACATGTAAACATAATCAACTCAAATAAAGAGGCTAAATTTTGGACCAGGCGTATTATAGAACGTGAAATGTTCGTTAATGTGACAGTTCAGCCTCTGTGTAAAGCGGCTAGTGGTGAGTGTTGATTCAACGAACTAGTTAAATTAATTGTTAATCGTTAGTCAAAGAACTAACTGTTCCTGTTTTCAGAATTAACTAGTTGACGTTCCAACTACTTCACCTATCATTAACAAATCGCAAAGAATACCTTCAACCAATTATTATTAGCTCTATCATACCTTCAACGAACATACATTTTTTGTCTTACTTCCTATTGATTCTGAATTTTTGGCATTTCAGTTGAGTAACAAACTTCACTTTTAAATTCTTCTTTGTCCCATTATTCTGACCAGGACCTTCAGGATAAAAAACTTGAAAAATTACAGCAACCAAGCTAACACGCTCGCGCTGTACAGTGACACGTTGCGTTGCCTACTCCATAGTCAAATGTAGTATTGCTTTTTAGTCTAATAATTAATATTCGAGTTTGAAAAAACTAAAACAACACGCTTTTATGAACAAAATAATTTGAGAACAAAATTAGCTTTAGTGTAAAAAGCGTGACGTGCTATCTACTTAAATTTTCATAATAGCTCTACGTTTACAAATAGCTAGTAAATGAAAAATTTATTACCGATATTAAGCACCTCACGCTTTTTACTGTAAAGCTAATTTAGTTGTCAAATTATATTGCATTTTTTAGTTCGTGAAAGCGTGTTGTTTTAGTTTTTTTAAATTCTAATTTTATTATTATTTTTGTTTTAAATACAGACTATTTTTAAAAATGATATAAACCAAATTTATAAATCTAAGTGTAATTTTAGTGTGCGGCCCATATAAAAACGTCTTGTATCATGTCAAACATGATCCACAAACACGTGTATGAAAAATTAACACCACGATCTGATTTACTTTTTTTTGTTTTGGCTACGTGCAGCTTGTTGACAGAAATGGAATTGCCTTGTACGCGTTTAGAATGCATCATATATCACAATAAGTCGATGATAGAATCGAAATGTGATTTTTAAAACTTCTAAAGACTTCCAAAAAACCAATGTGGTTGTGGTCCCGGACACAGACGAGGTCAGAAGAAACTTAATAAGATTAGTGGTTACACAGACGCGGTCTACTTAAACGCGGCCTGCCACATTTTAGTGGTATTCATTTGACAGTAGGGATGTCAAAGTGCCAAAAAATATCGACATATATCGTATCGATATTTTTTTCAAGTATCGATATCGGTACCGGTATATTTTTTTAAAAATATCGATATATCGGAACACTTCAACAGAACATTGGCACTCGAAAAAATTTAGTATACATACTGACTAGCTTAATATAATCTGAAATAGCAATCAACGAACATTATTTCTTATAAATCAAATAATAAATAATTATCTGAAATCAAAAATAACGATAAGATTTTCTTTTGTTTATTAATCAAACGTCTAATACATTTAGGAGTAGATAATTTTAGAGATTAATCGAACAATTACTTAATAAAGCCAGAGATGGCGAACCTATGGCATGCGTGCCACAGGTGACATTCGACAGATAATTGTTGGTACAGCATGTAAATCGAAATAATTAAAAATATTCTAGATGTTGTAGACATGAAACGAAATATTGCATGAATAGCTATTTTGTCTGTTTATTATTTCGAAAATATCGAAAAATTCGGTGAAAAATAAACGTGTTTTACATGTGCTTTGTTCACTGTTGTTGTTTTTGGAACGCTCTTAAAAGTATATATCATATATAGCCTATCATGTGCGCAATCACATGTTCTTACTATATACCAGTTTGCATCAAAAACGCTCAAGCTGTTCTTGAGTTATAAAAAAAAACATACAAACAGGACAGAAAAATTTTTTAAAAATTGTAGAATTGGCGTCAGTGAATCATAAAAGGAATATTTATCGCAAAATTTGACAAAAAAATTGAATGTACAAACAGAGCCTACAGATTTATGTAGTAGTACCTATAGAAGTATAGATTAGATGTTTAAAGTGTTTATCTGCTAGTACAAATATGGACAAATTTAAATTTCCTCAGGCGGCTTCTTTTGTTTAAACCATAATAAAAAAAACCCGGGTCGCAGTGCCAAAACCCTGCCGACAATATAGTGTATTTGCTTATACAAGCAGTGTGGCTTTATTTTGCGAGCTTAAGTTGGTTTTTGGGCAAAATAAAAAATTTTACTCCTTAATACACCCCTTATAATAACATTTTTTTCTTAATTGCAATATTATTATAAATCGAACCTCTATACCAAATTATATACAACTTTCAGTAAATAATTCACTATTTGTAAACTAGTGTTTTCATAAAATTTGTAAGTCCGGTCCTGTCGGGCCGATTTTATTTAAATTTTAGGGACACCTTTTAATTACTACTAAAGGGTTAAATGTCAATTTTGAAACGATTCTGAGAATTTTTTCGGTATTTTGGGGCCCAAAAACATTTTTCCACCCCTAAAAACTACCCTTAAAATGCCCCGATTACGCCCATTTTAAATAGGCTTCTTGCGGTGATGGATCTCAACACGTGGACCAAATTTCGTTACAATCAATTAACTCTTTCGAAAGTTATTGCCCGCACACATATATATATACGTATATATATATATATATATATAAACATTTTCAAAAATGGTGCCAAAGTGTTTAGGAGGTTATGAAACGTCGAGAAATTTTGGTCCGACCCCTAGGTCCCGCCATCCGACCAACGCCAATAGTGTATATGTTGCCTTATGGCAAATACACTAAAAATCCATTTCAATGATGAACAAAAATAAAATCGGCTCATTATGGCAGTATTCATTGCATTAAAAATTTCTATAGCTATAGATTGCTATGACCTACTAGCCTCTTGTGCACCAGATGGTGACATGTGATGTACCTTACCTAAATGTTGTAAAGAAGCAGTTTTTGTTGAATCATTATGTGCCACAGCTCATTAAAAAACAAGGCTTCGTTAACTATACAATCAAGATTTAATGATTATTTAAATCTCCAACATAGGTTAAATATTTTATATTTGATGTTTAATTAGTGTATTTGCCATATGGCAACATACACTATTGGCGTCGGTCGGATGGCGGGACCTAGGGGTCGGACCAAAATTTCTCGACGTTTCATAACCTCCTAAACACTTTGCCACCATTTTTAAAAATGTTTATATATATATATGTATATATATATATATTTATATATATATATATATATATATATATATATATATATATAGGTATATATGTGTGCGGGCTATAACTTTCGAAGAAGTTAATTTATTTTAACGAAATTTGGCACACATGTTGGAATCCATCACCGCACGAAGCCTATTTAAAATGGGCCCAATCGGGCCATTTTAAGGGTAGTTTTTAGGGGTTGAAAAATGTTTTTGGGGTCCAAAATACCGAAAAAATTCTTCGAATCGTTTCAAAATTGAAATTTAACCCTCTGGTAGTAATTAAAAAGTGTCCCTAAAATTTTAATAAAATCGGCCCGACAGGACCGGACTTACAAATTTTATGAAAACACTAGTTTGCAGATAGTGAATTATTTACTGAAAGTTGCATATAATTTGGTATAAAGGTTCGATTGATAATAATATTGCAATTAAGAAAAAAAAATTATTTTAAGGGGTGTATTAAGGAGTCAAATTTTTTATTTTGCCTAAAAATCAACTTAAGTTCGCATAATAAAGCCACTCTGCCTGTATAAGCAAATACACTATATTGTCGGCAGGGTTGTGGCACTGCGACCCGGGTTTTTATTATTTACTATGTAAATATTAATAATGAATTTTTTGTAGAGTGTTGTGTCCATTAAAATAGTTTTATTTATAGAAAACAAAGTAGTAATTATGAAAATTAAAAAAAATGATGCCTACGAACTAATACTCATTATTATAAATTGTTATCTTTGTCGTGAAGAAATTTTAGATCAGATGTACCTGTACCTATGGAACCTTGATATGTGAAATTATAACAGAAACTCCATTAAACAGCTCCAGAAATATTTGAACGCAAAATAAGTTTACATCCCAAATGCATTTAGACCCACTTTTAATACTTTAAATTGACTTGGTTATAGGGGATGATAATTTGAATATTAGTAAGTCGGAAAACATAGAATCAACAGATTGAAAATGAAACATCTCGATATTTGGTTGTGATCTTAAATCTTATTACTTTGAACGAGCAATTCTTGAATATAAATGTATTTCGCGTATATCGGAAACGGCTCTACGATTTGGATGAAATTTTGTATTTAGATAAGGTTTTGCTTTTTAAGTTTGCCTACATGTATAAGTGGTATGTCTTGTAAAAACGCAACTTTACACATACGAAAGACGTTTTTTAGAACTATTTATTAGAGTTTTCTATCCGCTCTCGCTGGCAATTTTATATAGCGCCATCTCGTAAATTTTTGTGGTACTTCTATTGTTGCTGACGGATGATAATCAACTGTTACCTCCGAATTTTGTGAAATGGCGCTATATGATATTATCCGAATACGAATATGCTCGATTTATATTCAATAGTACCTTTCATTGGTTCGAGAAAAACTCGGTCTCCCAGGTACTAATAATTGAGCTATTCAAATTCTTGTTCGATTTCAAGGCTCTGATAGATTGGTGTGTACCTGTTATAATAAAGATACATGTATCTGCAAGTGATCTTTTCATGGCCGTTTGGCATGCATAACACCTTTAACGACTCACTAATGCACAAACGGTGTTCCAATAAAACTAAAACTCTTACAAAACAACCACACGTCGGTCGTACCGCGTTGGCACGCGCATTTACCGTTGCATCGATGCAATTCAAAAAGCCTGTATCACCAGTTTGCACTAATATATCCAACCATAAATTACGTATAAATGCAACAGTGATGCAATCCGGATTCCAGTACGGAATATGTTATACAACAATGCCCCGTTTTGTAATCAAAGTAGTATTCTACGCTTTGTGGTAATACTTCACAATGAATAGATTCATTTGGCATTTGAGGATAGTCAGGGTGTACAAAAAGATAACAGAGCTAGTAATAGTATATTACACCACAAGAGCCGAAAGTTGAGTTTCCTGCACTGCGCCACATGATACCCGACGCGAAGTCGAGGGCATCAGCTTTCTGCTCGTGTGGTGTATACTATTTTTCTTCATACCCTTTCGAAAGTACGCACTTTCACCAATATATAAGACACTAATTACTTTCAAGTGAGCAATGTTGAGGTTATACGTAATGACACATGGATCTAATAATGTCCATGTAATAACAGCAGATGGCTACCTACTGGCGTACACGTGGCCTGAAACGGCAGTCTCACGTATCATTGCGCATAACAAAACTGTTTAGGCTCGCCTATACAGACGATATGCGAGTAATTCCAACTGTGATTACAAACAACAGTGCATAGATGTTATACTTTCGACTTTAAAATCGAATGAGAAAGTACGTACTTTCGGCATGGTATAAGGGAAATATGATTTAAGGTACCAATCCCATTTTACACAGTTCTGAGACATAAATAACATAGTAAGGGTAAACAACTAACCGATCTTCGTGAATCTAAATATAGGATACTTCATAGGAAAGGGACATCCACAGGTTTTTTTAAAAGAACAGATCTGCGCGCTAATAATTTTGTGCGAGTTTTTACATTTTATGGCATGAGCGTTATAGCAACACCGATTATATATAGGGAAAGGTACTCTAAAATGGGATACTTAAGGTATTACAAGTTCTGAAAAAAAAATTACAGACAGTTAATTACTGCAAATTTAATACGTGACAATTTTGACATAACTTTATTTTAAAAAAATACAAAAATGATATAAAGACTACAAATTTAAAAAAAATGTTTTTCTTTGTCACATGGTTATTTCCCATTTTAGCAACACTGTGTGTTTAAAACGGGATTCATTATGTCGCTAAAATGGGATTGCGTTTAGTGTACGTAATTATAAACAAAGATCACAGTCGAAGTGTTCATCATCACTGTTTGTTCCAGTTCATGCTTCATGAACCCATTTTTGGCAAGAATTGCACTGAATCCATGATTCTCCTGCCTTACTTTTAAAAAAATCGATGTCGCAATAAAAGCATACGGTATTTTCTTTACTATCAGTTTTTTTATTTTCAATGGTAATTATTTCTATTTTCTTCTTCATTTTTGCAGCGTTTGTCTTTGCGTTCGTCTTCTTTACCGCTTTTTCTTTTACCACTTGCTTCTTGCGGCGTTTTAGCAATATACTCCATATCCCATTTTATCAACGTATCTGCACTATGTCAAAAACAGCATGCACTATTATAATCTACAAAATTGGCGCGGAAATTTTATGTACAAAGTGACACATTTTGACACTAAAACTGGTAAAAATATCGCCGTCATAATCTTATTACTCAATTAGGCAAAATGCTTACCTTATCATACCAGTATTCTTATAACAAAACTGTTGAAAACTTAAAAACTTGCTTAAATTTGACACTTGTAACACTATCGTACTGAAAGTACTACAGATGAATGCTTATCAAGTGAGGTGTATTTCGTGAATTTTACAAAAGATGGCATTGGGTATATTTAAAAATAATTAGGGTATCCCATTTTACCCAAGTATCCCATTTTAAAGTACCTTCCCCTACTTCGATTCCATAGAATTTCATGACTTGACCATACATTGCTGGTGAAAAAATGAGAAAATATAGAGTAGGTACTTAGAAAACAGATTTTTTTCAAGAGGCGGCAGAATAAAATAGAAAAGAGTGTATATTTGCACAGGGTAAGCGGCAGCCAGCATTCTGCCATAAATCTCTAATTTATGTTGACGCTAATAACTTCAGCTGTCGAGCGTCTAAATTATATTCCTAATATGGAAGTATTTTTGTAGTGTGCCAAAAAATTGTTTGTAGGTTATTATAAAATGACTGAGTCCAAATAGAATTGACACGAAACGAGGTATCCATGAAATTTTCAAATTATATATACACTGCAGACGTTAGTATACGGTTTACCTACATACATACTAACCGCAAACATCAGAGCAAAAAAGATAAACGGCTATAAAAGTGCTGAGAACATATGTGCAAAGTGCATTCACAACAATTAATTGTGATATTGTATAAGTGTCATTAACATTTTTAAAACAGAATGTCATAAATTGCCTATTTCAATTAGACTGCAGAATATTTGATTTCTTAAATAGTTCTTGAGACAAACGTAAGATATTACAGATCAAGGTACCACAACAATAAAGCAATTTCTCTGTAATATTGTGTAAGTGCCATTAATATTTTTAAAACAGAATGTCATAAATTGCCTATTTCAGTTAAACTGCAGAATATTTGATTTTTGAAATTGTCTTTGAGACAAACGCAAGATATGACAGATCAAGGTACCACAACAATAAAGCAATTTCTCTGTAATATTGTGTCAGTGCCATTAATATTTTTAAAACGGAATGTCATAAATTGCCAGTTTCAGTTAAACTGCAGAATATTTGATTTTTGAAATTTTGAGACAAACATAAGATATGGCGGATCTAGGTAATAGAACCCAATATAGAAAACTTCAATTTTTAAATTATATATACATAATTTAAAAATTGATTAATATCTTCGGTTTGTTTTAGTTGTTAGTAACGCTAAACAGCCGTCACTTTAATTACTGATTATTGCCAAACCAAAAATTATGTGGAACAAAGTTGACCTGTGCCGTAAAACTGCCCGTTATATTTTAAATACTGTACAATAAATTGATACATTAATGAAGGTTACAAAAAATAGTAAAGAATTTTTAAGCCACAAAGAAAAAAAATTGTTGTTATTTTTTCTCCCAACTATTTTTTCTATAACCTTCTTTTGTATTTAGGCTAATTTAAGGATTAATGTTTTTTTTTTTTGATCAACATATTGTACTTCATAAAGTCTCCAAAGGAGCCGAAACGTTGTACAAAGATTAAATAAAGTATTGAATTTTTTTATCCAGCTTCCTGAGAAAATTTAGCATTTTTATAATCAATAATGGATGTGAACTTATTTTATATTTTAGGAGTTATGCGGAAAAAACGTGAAAAAATGTTATTTTTAATTTTTATATAACTTTGAAACTACTTGACTGATTGACCCCAAAATCTAATCAGATCTAAATCTCAACAAATCCTTTCGAATATTGTAAACCTGATCTCAATCGGTTGATTCGCTCTACACACACACGGACATCCATCCAAAGATAGTCAGGAATAGCGTCCTAGAACCTTAGAACGTTGATTTCTGATGAAAATCCGCTTTCCTAAAATCGGACCGAAACCAATAACGTCCTTTTTTCAATAACGAGATATTATAAATACTCAATTTAATTTTTGAAAGATTAATGACCAATTTCTACTTTAAATGTTTGACAAGATCTGTATATTTGCGTACGTCAGTTGACTTATTTTTGTTGGCTCTTGACTAGATTATCAAAAGAAGTGTTCTTCAATTTCAATGGATATTGAGGACTTGTGCATCGTTCGTTGTGTCATGGCACCACATTAGTGTGTTCCCAAGGTTCAATCCCACTCGATCTTTCATCATCGTCATCATCATCATAATAATATACAGACTGTTGTGTGAATATAAGTGTCTGTATCATGAGGTTACTGACCCAGTTGAAGGAGTTCGCTTTTCTATTGTAAAACTTACACGGCTAAAGAACACACTACGTTTATTTTGTCTACGTATAGACAAAGAAAGAGTATTCGTGCAAACTCATTCATTCATTAGCTTTAAATGTTTTCGAAAATAACTTGACATTACACAATTTTAGCTTGAATCTAAATAGTGTATATTCATGGATTAAAGCTTAAATTATCCATCAAGGAAACTAGCCAATTTTACTAAGAAAAAAAATGTTATAGAATATAAATCACTGTTCTCTATTGTTCACGTCCATTATATTTAATAAGTTTTTTATTTTTTCACGGGAAATTGGACAATTGAATTTTAATATAGATAAACTAAATTAAAAAATTTGCGACGTTTCGTTAATTCGTTTTAACTTCTTCGGGCAAAACTTTAACTAGTTAACCATAACTTTAATAAAATTTGGATATTTATCAATACATATATTTAATTCAATAAAAATCAAATAGTAAATATTTAAACGAAACGAAATTATGGTTAACTAGTTAAAGTTTTGCCCGAAGAAGTTTAAACGAATTAACGAAACGTCGCAAATTTTTTAATTTAGTTTATCTATATTAAAATTCAATTGTCCAATTTCCCGTGAAAAAATAAAAAACTTATAAATCACTGTATTCTTAACTAGTTAACCATAACTTCAATAAAATTTGGATATTTATCAATACATATATTTAATTCAATAAAAATCAAATAGTAAATATTTAAACGAAATGAAATTATGGTTAACTAGTTAAAGTTTTGCCCGAAGAAGTTAAAACGAATTAACGAAACGTCGCAAATTTTTTAATTTAGTTTATCTATATTAAAATTCAATTGTCCAATTTCCCGTGAAAAAATAAAAAACTTATAAATCACTGTATTCTTAACGTGTGCATTTCGCGATCCGAGAAAAACAATGCATTGGTAATGTCGCCCGCCAGTTCGTGACGCGCGCTGGTCTGCGAACCTTGATAATTCGACACTTATTTCACAATATTGTTATTTTGTCAGAAATATGGCGTCGATACATAAATCTGCTGAATTATTTTGAAAGCTTGACGTGGCTATGACTCACTATGAGTGCAAGTAATGTGCGATTACTATTAGGGATTCACGGCTTGATTTTTAAGCTACTTGACTTAACTTTACTTGAAATCAAGTCAAGTATTAAAATCTGAAAATCAAACAGGGTGATGGAAACCTTCATAAATGATACGAGGTATCTCCGAAATTACTTAAGTTAAAAACACACTACCCGAACTGAGTACGGGTTTATTTAAAAGAATTTAATGTATTTACTATACCACGCTGACGAAGTCGCGGGCAAAACGCTATTATTTATAAAATTCGACATTTTTAAAACACTAACTTGCTAGTTACACCTTCTGAATTGAAATTATTGCACGTGTCGCGCGTTGTCCATAAACAGTAAAATTAGTTGAGCAATAGTGTTAGTGCATTTAATTTCAAACAAGTTCGAATTACTGCAATTAATCGCTCAGCTTGTCAGACATTACCATACACTACACAAATTTTTGCACAACAGCCTCTGATGTTGCGCAATTTGTTCGCAGGTGTATGAGGCCTATAAGGCAGTTTTGTCTCGTTTCATTAAATCGTTATACTAAATCTTATTTTAGCAAAAAATTGACACATGCAGTTTTGTCTCGAAGCCAAATGAATATTTAGCAAAAGATAATAATTATTGCCCTTATAAATTGCACGTACGACTTTTTTAGCATTGAAAATTGGAACAGCTTTATATTTCTCGGATATTATAATAAATGTATAATTTGGTTTTACGCAATTATAAAATAATAAAAAACAGAAGCAATTCTTAGAATTCTCCAAATAATATTATACTTCAATGTGTTTGTAATAATTATGGTTGGAGATAATTTAACAACAAATATTCCGTTATGTGTGAAAATTATAATTTAATTAAAAAATGAAAGAATTCTTCGTGAATAATCCGGAATTTTTTTATTCACTAAATTATTTTTTAATGAATGTGTTCGATGAAATTTTAATGTTGATAATTTGCAAGCGCTGTCAACTTGAATATTGTCAAATTATAAAAATAATAATATGAATATTTTATTGTTTAGAAACTACTAATTTGAATTTGGAGAAATCGACAATCATTTGTGTTCTGTCAGTCTTACATTAGCCTATTAAGAGAACTGCCAATCATCGTTGTGAATTAAAAATAGTATTAATAAAAATTATTAGTGTATTTGCCATATGGCAACATACACTATTGGCGTCGGTCGGATGGCGGGACCTAGGGGTCGGACCAAAATTTCTCGACGTTTCATAACCTCCTAAACACATTGGCACCATTTTTAAAAATGTTTATATATATATGTATATATATATATATATATATATATATATATATATATATATATATATATTTATATATATATATATATATATATATATGTGTGTGTGTACGCGCGATAACTTTCGAAAGAGTTAATTGATTTCAACGAAATTTGGACCACGTGTTGAAACCCATCACCGCAAGAAGCCTATTTAAAATGGGCCTAATCGGGCTATTTTAAGGGTAGTTTTAAGGGGTTGAAAAATGTTTTTGGGCCCCAAAATACCGAAAAAATTCTCCGAATCGTTTCAAAATTGAAATTTAACCCTCCGGTAGTGATTAAAAAGTGTCCCCACAATTTTAATAAAATCGGCCCGACAGGACCGGATTTACAAATTTTATGAAAACACTAGTTTGCAGATAGTGACTTATTTATTGAAGAGTGTATTTAATTCGGTGTAGGCGTTAGATTGATAATAATATTACAATTAAGAAAAAAATGTTATTTTAAGGGGTGTATTAAGGGGTTAAATTTTTTATTTTGCCCAAAAACAAACTTAATTTCACATTATAAAAGTATAAAACCACACGGCCCTATACAAGCAAATACACTATATTGTCGGCAGGGTTTTGGCACTGCGACCCGGGTTTTTAATAATTTGACTGTAACAATAAAAAAAGCATCAATTAATACTAGAAATGCAATGGCATGTTTACAGAGATACAATTTTTTAAATTCAAATAGCTGCCCACGTCGCAATACCCGCGAGGGGAGCTTTATAACTCTGTATGGCCAGGCCGCCTAAAACCGATTGGTACAACCAACTATCAAAATGGGACGTGTATTAAATAAATGGATTGCAAAAAGAGACCTTGATATTCGGAGCAAAAATAAGGATGTGGTGATTCTTATAGAAAAAGATCAATTTTTAATCGATTCGAATGGAAATCTGGTGAATCGGTTCACAAAATTCACCAAAAAATCGAGGTCTACAAGATCGATTTCTCAGAAATCGATCTTTTTTCGATTTGCTTTTAGAGTTTATATTTACCGTATAAATATAAATTCATATTATGGAAAACAAAAAGAACACCATAATAATCGATTTTGTATCATTTTTAACTAATTAAAGTTGTTTTTTCAACCAAAAAAATCAATATGTATTTTTTATTTCGTTATTAGCAGTACATCACAAGAGTCAGTCTATCAAGTCATAAACAAATAACGCAATGTCAGCAAATACAACAAAGCACGGATTACAAACGTATTTTTTTTATTTCTGTCTATTAAGGAGAGGCGTAGGAAACAGCACACAGCCATCTCGCGAGTTTTTGAGTAATTGAGTGAAAAACTGTTATTTCTTTGCATGTGTTTGGGTACATTTAACTAACTGTAAATAATTTTATGGTACTTATCAAAACAGAAGAAATCGAATCTCGATTTTCAAGGGTGAAATATCAATTCACTGGATCAATTCAGGACTATATATCGATTTAAAAAAAATCGATTATTTTGGTCCAAAAAATCGAATCTTCAATTAATCGATCTTAGATCGCCATTGCTAGTGTGTTATATTTTAACTAACTTCAAAAGTTAGACGGGGCTCTTCCTAATGATTTAATAAACAAAAAGTCATTTACATGCACTTTTATGTTAAAGAAGGACGGTGTATACTATATATGTATACCTATATTTAAAATCAATTAGATATTGCTTCTTGAAATAGAATTTGTTTGTGTTGTTGAGGCTTAGTAGACTCTGGCAAGCTTAGAAAATGATATGGAAAAAAATGACGAAATGACAGTTTTTTGGCAGACTTCAGGTGTGTCAACTTCATTACTACAAAAGAATGAGTTAGTTAAAGCAAATTGTCAAAAGTATTTATTTAAACTTGAATCTATAAATATTACTATAATGGCCGGTGACAGTTTGTCTCAAATTTTACAAAGTTTAAATTAAGACATCGGTTGTATTACGGTCACAATTGCGTAAGTTTCCTAATATAGAAAAAAGTTGTGCATGTCTTATGTACGCGTGGCAGAAGTTATACTTCTTTGGCGTGATCGCAATAACTGATATTCACGTTTCGTTAAAGATGTACATTGATAAAATAAAATAGAAAAATACAAGTATTGAGGCTATTTAACTGTCAAAAGTTATTATTCATTCAGGACATGTCTATGAAAAACGACTAAAGCGCAAAAAGTATAAACTAATAGCTTTTAGGAACTTCCGTCCGATGTCGCTAGTATATAACCTACTTTGTTGTTTTATCAAAATTAACTATTTTGACGTTATCAGAAACAACTTCCACAACATATTCGTTGCATGCTCTATACGCAACTTCCGTAACAGAGAAAATTTTACTCTCACTGCGCCAAAAGAAATATAACTTCAATAATAGCTAATAGTAA
The DNA here is from genome assembly GCA_034508555.1 of Venustoraphidia nigricollis. Lineage (NCBI taxonomy): Eukaryota > Metazoa > Arthropoda > Insecta > Raphidioptera > Raphidiidae > Venustoraphidia > Venustoraphidia nigricollis. Next base: position 2,725,153 of record JAVRKA010000020.1, read on the forward strand.
TTCAGCCGCCGCGATAGTAGCTGATTCGGGTTTGTGTCTCTACAGTGAATAGTAAATATCGCATTATTCATGAAACAATGGGTGTTACATAATATTGTAGCAAACAATTTCTATATTTAAAATTCAGGTTCCCAGAAACCAACACGGAACCTGGCGGAACTATGGAAACGCGAAGAACGCGGGATCAAATTATATGGCGGGATATAATATGTAAACGGGATATTGTAAACATAATATGTCCGCATATAATTTTGTTCTTCGCCTCGTCTCCTCCTGTCTCGTAGTCCCATGTTGGTCTGGAGGAGTCTTTATTCGATTTTAAATAATAAAACTACTTAGCACCGAAAGTCCAAAAAAACATTAATAATAATAATAATCGTAATAATAATTAATAATAAAAATAATTAATGTTATAGCTTCCAATTTATAATGTTTTAAATCATTTTTAAATTTCGAATCCGTTAAGATTGCAGGCTGTATAAATCAGTGGTTCCCAACCAGTAATCCGCGGACCACAGGTGGTCCATGAGATCCTCGAAAGTGGTTTGCAGAAGGGTACAGCAGCACACAAAAAGTTGCCACTAAATGGGAATTTTAAAAGCGATATGCGTGTGTTTTAAAACTGTTTTACTAGTTAAATACTTTTGAATTTGATTTAATTTCAGGCTGAGTGGTCCGCAAACTTTTACAGGTTGGAAACCACTGGTATAAATGAACGAACACTAATATTTTCGCTTTTTCAAACATCGAAAAGTACAAATTACATACATGAATTATAATTATAATTGTCCGTGCCGAGTTAATTCCATTGTGAAATGAATACCAAACACCTCTTCAAGGTTAATGACAGAAAATAAAATCAGTAGTAAAATGGCATTTTTATTATTGTCTCTGTCAGTCAGTATTTTGTCTGTTGGCTGGTGCGATTGTTAAGTATTTCAAGTCAAGTAGTCTTATATAATTACAGTACTTGTAACGAGTTATTATTGAGAAGCACCTGTCATTGTTGTTAAAACTTTTCAAGAAATGTTCACACAAAATAAGCAAACCATCAGACGTGCTACTTAATTCCAAATCTTTGACTGATTAATGTAAACACTATTGTGCTTCATAGTTCACTCAAACGAATTTAAGATACAATTTCACAGTGAAAGTAGTTTACAGAAACCTCGGCGTCGTTATGTTCATTTTTAAATTAAAATCTTTGTAAATAGATAATTTGTAGACCCTCGCCAACTGAGATCATTAGGGTCCAAAGCTGCTTCTTAATCATAAAAATTGTTTTGTAACGTTCTCGAGTTTCGGTTGTAATGATTTATATTTTTACTAGCGGTACCTGTGCGAATAATTCGCACTTAAATTCGTTTCTAATTTCTCACACTCTTTATAACTTTCTTCTTTTTGTTGTATTACATTACGAAGCTCAGTGACGTTTCAAGAAAATATTTTTCTAAAACTGTCATATAGAGGCGCAGTATCGAAAACGTTCAGCTGAAGCGCCGCCATACGAAAAGTATTTATACGTGAATTTTGATTAAAAATTAAACAAAAAAAATTTACGGACCGTCAATCATGTTGACGTTGTTTCAAAGTTAGAACCGTCAGATGGCAGCATTGCAGCATATACTGAATAAATGTATATTATTGTTATAATTATTTATTTTGCAAAAACAAAAGCAATGATAGATTTTTTATTTGTTGATACACATAGAGCAAGTAATTATCTTTAAAATGATACAAAATTTATGTGGAGTAATTGCGATTTTTTTTCGAAAAAGGGAAACAAACATCTTAGCCTTAGCGTATTGATATATATGATATTTAAATTTGTCAAATTTGAATCCCAGCGGGGATAAAGATGAAAGTAGACATTCCTTTACTGCCCCCCATCTGAAAACTTAATTCTTAAATAGTGACAATTTTGGTTCAAGCCTTTCATGTTTCTTTACTAATTCAAAATAAATAACTGTAATTGGCTCAGTGATCATCTTTTTAAATCTAATTGCCATGAACATAAATATTATGTTAATCAGAAATTATGTTATATGTAAAAAAAGGTTTTATTGCTTATAAATCTGTACAAAAAAACTGTTTTAACACATTTTTATATACGAAATACATATAGACTGGTTTGGAAGGTATCTAACTTTAATTCTTAACCTTTTTGAAGTAATTTATGCATTTTGACAGCGTTGTCTCAATCGATTAACAATTGTGTCAATTCGACAGGAAGAGATAAAAAATGCTGTGTCGTTTGCGAAAAGCGCGATGCTGACGTTTTTATTTGCAATTTGTTTTATGTCATTTATAAATAAATTAAATAATGAGGGGCCAGGATTAATCCTTGGGGTATATGGATAATGTATTCCTTAAGTATAGCATACGAATATATGTTAAAAATAACTCAACAGCAGTGCACGTGAGCGGAGCCGCGAGTACAGCTGGTATTAAATAATATTATTAAAAACTATTTTTGTTACCTAAACTTTTCCATTTCACAAGCAAAACAACAAAAATAGGAAAGACAGGAAAACTTAAAATCAAGTATAAAAGTAAAAAAAGCACTAAAAATTATTTACAAAAAAACTGTCCAATACTTTTTAATTCAATGCCAGGACAAAATATCTTTAGATTAAAATTAACTCTTTAACTTGTAATCATACTGCATCGGTTCATTAAATAAGACTATTAATTAAACTATTAATCTTAAGGCCCCTAAGTAACATTTACCTTGTTCTTCTTAATAATTTTAGTAGAATGCATAAAAAATCTATAATAATACATATTTCAAGTATATATCGCAGGGAAATGGTGAAACGGAGATTTGATCAAATCCCTAAGGTAGATAATCATCAATTCAACTCTGTGGGGTGATTTCCCTAAAGAAAGTAAGTGCTCTGATCAAATCCCTTTACTGTTTTACTGAATACTATAAAGTAAGCACAAAACAAGAAAAAGTGTTAATTGTTTAATGTTTATTTACACGCTTTTATTTAACTTGCTACCGAGCTGGGTAGAGTAGGGGTGACAGCACTAGACTCGCATTCGGGAGGTAAGGGCTCGAATCCCGGCGGAGGCAAATCTGGCTGGGACTTTTTCCTACTGCCTCTCGCCGAGAAACGGTAATTCCTATACCGGTCATCTTGATTGAGGTTTTCCATGGTTTCCCTCAATTAATTCCAGATAAATATTGAGATGGCTCCTTATTCAAGGCCATGGCCGAGTACCTATCAAATTCGCAGTTCAAAAATTACATATCCTATCCTAATTTCCTATAATTCCTTCATTCGCCCATTACTATTAGTTAAGTTGAAGTTTTAGAAATATAGTAAATAACGGGAAGTGGTATAAATGGAAAATAGCAATGGTGCGAATGGCGTCTGTTATGACATAAAGTCGACAAACGCATTATTATTATTATTATTTAATCTGCGGTTTGTCTGCTACAAATTTTGCAAGTCGATTTTGACGCACCTCCGATCATCTTACTGAGTTGAATTATTTTTTAGTATCACAGCAAAGATTCCATCCCTCTTCAAAACATTCATTAAATATGTATGCATGTATCAAAAAGGTGTAAATCTACCGTTTGTATAAAATATTCAAATTAAAACAGAGCGAGGTGCGTGGACAGCAGAGTGCGACATGTCATCAAGTACAGTGAATGATTAGACAACATTAAATTGCCGTTATGCATTCGACTGTGGAACTTTCAGATACATTTTTTTTGTGTTGTGTAAGCATATCATTAACCAGTGACGGCTTTCATGGAACTTTTAAAAATAAAGTGTTTAAGACAAAATTTAATTACTTTTTAAATCTTATGTCATGGATCATTTTACTACATCTGTAGAGGTGTGAAAAGCCGCCAGTTTATAGGGGGTTGTACAAAAAACAGTTTTTCATATGAATGATTGTGTCTGAAGAATTTTCCACCGATTTGAGTTTTTAGTGTATTTGCCATATGGCAACATACACTATTGGCGTCGGTCGGATGGCGGGACCTAGGGGTCGGACTAAAATTTCTCGACGTTTCATAACCTCCTAAACACTTTGGCACCATTTTTGAAAATGTTTATATATATATATATATATATATATATATATATATATATATATATATATATATATATATATATATATATATATATATATGTGTGTGTGTGTGTGTGTGTGCGGGCAATAACTTTCGAAAGAGTTAATTGATTTTAACGAAATTTGGCCCACGTGTTGAAATCCATCACCGCATTTTAAGGGTAGTTTTTAGGGGTTGAAATATTTTTTTGGGGCCCCAAAATACCGAAATAATTCTCAGAATTGTTTCAAAATTGACATTTAAGCCTTTAGTAGTAATTAAAAAATGTATCTAAAATTTTAATAAAATCGGCCCGACAGAACCGGACTTACAAATTTTTTGAAAACACTAATTTGCAGATAGTGACTTATTTATTGAAGGGTGTCTTTAATTCGGTGTAGACGTTAGATTGATAATAATATTACAATTAAGAAAAAAAATGTTATTTTAAGGGGTGTATTAAGGGGTTAAATTTTTTATTTTGCCCCAAAACAAACTTAATTTCACATAATAAAATTATAAAACCACACGGCCCTATACAAGCAAATACACAATATTGTCGGCAGGGTTTTGGCACTGCGACCCGGTTTTTTTTTATGTTTAATGTTAGATTTAGGATCTATTGATTTTGTTTCCAATGGGGTTGGGGAGTTTGGAAATATATGGAATTTCGTCACATATTTTGTACCTCTATTATGTAAGGGCTTTTTGTCCACTCCACTGCAGTTTTATTTAATAAATATTTTGAGAAAACAAAACTGATTAAAATTTTTCTAATTGTTTTCAATAGTATATAGGTATAATTATTAGTCTAAGCAATGTACCTTTCTATTATATTATAATTTGGAGGAATTTTCCGATTCAATTTTTCAGTATTTTGTATCTCTTTCTTTCTCGAATAAATGTCACGTTTTTAAAAGTTTTTATTTATTAATTAGATGCCAAAGGTTAGCAATAAAGTACGGAATGATTAGAATGTATAAATTTTACGGAAGCTAGCTGTAATCCATAATTTACTGTCAATTTGAAGTTTTATAAAAAAAAGATTATTCGATTTATACTCATATATCGCAAAGAACCGCTACTGTTAAGCATTAAAATTATATTGATGTGTCATTATGTAGAAAGTCTGATGAACTACACGCGTTTATTAGGGAGACAGAAATGTATTACAAAACTGGTTTGGTTTTAATTGAAAAATGTCAATGGAACAAGAAATATTCATTTATACTCAGTCTGGTTATATACACAGAATGATTTTTAAGTTGATTGTTTTTAAGCGTGTAGAAATTAAAAACCATGAATTTATTTTAAGATGAAACATACAAATTTCCGTTTACATGGTTACACAATAACATTTCTGACAGCAATGTAATTCGCGTTTATTTTAAAATGGAACACAGGAATGCGTACAATTAGTAATAAATAGACATGATATTATGATTTTTTTTAACTAATCAAAGTAAATTTTCGAAAATTCCTCTATTCACTGCCAAGCAATGCTCTAAACGGTCATGAAAATTTTTCAAAACGTTACTTAATTGAAAAGGTGTTATATCTCTTGATGCATTTCGTATTTCAATGGGTCTAAATTTAACAGATCACCATTGAATATTTTAGATTTTAAATACCCCCAGTAAAAAAAATCATTTGGGGCGAGGTCGGGTGACCTAACTGGCCACGTTACCTCACCGCCACGCCCAATCCAACGACCTGGAAACGTATACGGTTTAAAAATGTTCTAACATTTTGAGCGTAATGCGCCATCGTGCTGAAACCATGTTTCCTTCAATATTTAGTGTACTAATGGCTTTCAATTTTGAGGTTGGTCCTGACGTTATGTTATGTCACTATGGAAATATGTTAATATTAAGTATTCATACATGGCAAGCCTGGCTCAATATCGTCCAATAACGATTATGTGGCCGCTTCACCAGTTACAATGATCGTCAAATATTTGAGACTGAACGATATTCGAGGACTGGTCGAAGATAACGACAAATATCGACCAGCTTCCAACCTGAGCTAAAGGAACCGCCTTGTTTGACAATGCTCCAATGAGTCTGACCACGCATTCATCGATGATGTTTTTATCAAATTAATGAAAAAAGTAGAATAACGTGCATAATAACAAAAAGTATTTTAATTCAATAAACATATTTTGAGAATACCTATTTTGCAATTCGTTTTTAAAAACACGACTAGCCATTGATAGTCGGCTGGTACACCGTGTCAGGAATAATTAAACTTTACAATGAAAAACGCCATCTAAAATCAAGAAAACCAATTTTTGTATTTATGTATATATCCTTTAAATCAGTTTGTATGTTAGATGTGACTGAATTTAATAGTATTTTTAACACCATATGTAATCTAAACCAGCCGTTAAATCAACGTTGTCTTGATTTGCTACAAGTAGATTTAAGTTGCATGCAAATTCATCAAGAAAAATGACGACAAATTGATGCCAACATTAATTACTTTTGTGAAATACACTACGTTATGATTGTTTTGCTTTTAGCATACATTCATTTATGGAATTTTCGAAAATTAAAAATTATTTTATATTTTCTTTATTTTTTATCCCCCACTTCGCGAATATATCATTTACTCACAGAAAATATTGTATCCATTACGCGATTTTTGATTTTTTTTAATAAAAAAACAAGATTGTAAATCCCTAGCAGGTTGCATTTTGGATTTTTGTTTCAAAAAACTTACCATTAGACACTCGATTTCTTAACTCACGTAAGAATAAAACATACCAGCATACAGGCAAAGAATAATTAATGAAGAGTGATAACTTATAAACCATAAATTTTCTTATTTCCTGTATCATAAATATTTGGAGATTAAAGTTTGAATTTCAATTGCATCAAAACTAAAACAACTTCAAACATCAAAGATAAACAAAGGCGTGCTTAGAAAGTAAGTTCGTATTTGCAAAATGATATAATTTATGTTCATAAACGTAGCCAACGTACAATCAGGATTAACGTTCCTCTGCTGACGTTTAGAATTATTGCAGCTTTTAGTTTAAAAAAAAAATGCTCTGGTAGTCGTGGGACTACCGATAGACATGAAATCATTGGCAGACTTATGGCTGCCATTTTCTAAGTTCTCGCCAGATTTCTTAAACGATAGGCCTGTTGACTCTCCGGATAGGATTTGTCGGTTTTCGGTTTGATATTTCTGGTTCGAGTTTTATCGCGATTTTTAAGTCGATGCATTACATATTTTTGGTTCAGATGTTGTTATTATTTTCTGTGAGTGCTTCTGGTACTCGGAATTGGTTTATTATTCGAGAGATTTAGTTCTGAGAATCACTATGCACTTTGTATTTTCCCGTTCGGACTTGTAGTTCCCGTGATATTTAAGTTTTAAAGAAGCAATTTCCAAACTTTTGGCACAAAAACACCTCCACGCAGACAAAGCCTAGAGGCGACTGAAGTCAGTTGTCAAAATTTTCAGTACTATTTGTAGAAGGGCAGTTTGGTTTTTTATTACAGCCGTAGTGCGTCATGGGTCACTTTAGATGTCTGTATGCATGGATCTAAAGCAGCTATTTTATAGGGGCAGTACAGAAAAGATTTTTTATTTATTAGAAAATAGAAATATAATACAATACTACGGTGTCAACACTATAACCATTAACCACATTATAATAAAATTAGATATTTATTATAAATAAAGAGGCGAGGCCTTAGTTCGCGATTTAAAATTAATTATTGTAAGTTTGGAATGTTGGGTGTAATCGAGGGCTATTATTATAAAGGTCTGTTTACACGTTAAAAATGAAACAGAAGTGAATAATAGCTAACAAGAAATCGGTTTAATAGTTAATGATATCAGTTTTTAAAGATTTTTATTTGTGGAAGTATTTTAGTATCAATATTATCGGCTCTGTATCAAAAAGTTAAAAGTATTTTTGAAGTTATAGTTCTTTTGACGCATTGGGAGTAAAATTTTCTCTGTTACGGAAGCTGCGCAGAAAGCATGCAACGAAAATGAGACACCATGAAGTTAGTTGTTGATTACTACGTGTATTAGCAGGGTTGAAATCGTCAATAAAGCTGACTCTTCGATGCAGTATAATTTTACTTTGTATTCATAGATGACACGTCTCATTTCTCTGTTCCTATGTGCTGGTGGAGTTGTCCACCTATTATCTAGAGTAAATAAGTATTATTCGAAGTGAATAAGCTAACTTTTCACTATATTTAACATATCCCTAAACATCCTATTTTATTTTGCTTTATCAATGTACATCTTAAACTAAAATGTGAATATCAGTTATCGCGATCAGGCCAAAGAAGTATAGCTTCTGCCGCGGTACATAAGAACACGCACCTTTTTTTTAATATATATAACAGCAATTCGATGTACAAATTAATAGCTCATATATTTTATTTTATGCTTGAAAAATGATTATTTTATAACTTTAGGAGAGGAATATATTGTTATTTATAAAATACACGTTAAAAATAAATTCACAACAGCACATACATGAAAATTGTTTCATGTGAACAAGGCTTATTTCATTTAAAGTATGTGGTACAGGTGAAACTAATCAGTCATTTTTGCTATAAATATAATACACAGTTTTAGTCGATCATATCTATTTAATTTCCGAAATAAGGCGCTCAAGTTTAATAAATCGTATAGACATTTTATGTTTTATAATATAGTGATATAAAAAAAGCAAACTTTAAAACTGCATGTCAGTTCAGCTTTAATACCAATCACACTTTTACCGTATTTTTTGTCACTAGAAAAAACTTATTTTAAATAACTGACATTTCGAGTGTAAGTTTGCTTAGTTTTGGGCTCTACCTCTAATGCTATACAAAACTAAATCCGTGATGAAAGTTCGCTTAATTAAAAAACAAGTTTATTTTTTTTAAGAAAGGGACGCAGTAAATGACAGAGTTTAAAGTGTAAATTAAAAAAAAATCGAAGCCACTATTAATAATTACAATATTGATTTTTTGTATTAGTTTTGATTATTTCAAATACTTTCGGCAGATCATTTACAAGTTATAATAACTCTAGTTGGAACAAATATACTACAATTTCATGATGTCATGTTCGCAATTTTAACACATGTGTTTTTTTACGCACAGGTGAGAAACGAACAGATATGTTAAATAATAAAAAAAAGCTTCTGCGTATTCTGTCAGTGTCTTCGTTACGTGAAAAGCATGACAAATAATGTCTTACTTTGTTGTGACCCTCAACGGTTTGTCTAGCCAAGCTGTCATTCGCATCGACGAACATTCAAGGTCATGTACTTCCAAATACGATGTTTAAAAATGATTAAATTATCAACCATTATAGGGATGTCAGATTTCCAAAAAGTATCGATATATATCATATCGATATTTTTTTCAAGTATCGATATCGGTAGATACCTATATACCGATATATAGGTAAAATTTTAAAGAGAAAATTTGCACTCGAAGAAATTTAGTATACATATTGGCTAGCTTAATATAATATCAAATAGCAATTAACGAACATTATTTCTAATAAATCAAGTAATAATAATTATCTGAAATCAAAAACAACGATAAGAATTTTGTTTTGTTTATTAATCAAACGGCTAATACATTTAGGAGCAGATAATTTTAAAGATTAATCAAACAATTAATAAAGCCAGGGAAGGCGAACTTATGGCATGCGCGCCAGATGTGACATTCGACAGAAAATTGTTGGTACAGCATGAATTGAGGTATAAATCGAAATAATTAAAAATATTCTAGATGTTGTAGAAATGAAATGAAATATTGTATGAATAGCTGCTTTGACTGTTTATTATTCCAAAAATATTGAAAAATCTGGTGAAAAAGAAACGTGTTTTACATGTGCTTTATTCAATGTTGTTGTTTTTGGAACGCACTTAAAAGTATGTTCCAAAAACATATTATGTAAAAACACGTTTTCTTTTTAGTGGAGTTGTCGATATTTTCGGAATAATTAAACGGCCATAGTCGCGGTAGTACATACCGGAAAAAAATATCGGTTTTCGATAGTCGGAATTTTATATCGATACATCGAAATATTAAATATCGTCCAAAAATATCGATATATCGATATTTTTTCGACATCCCTAAATCATTATAGTCAAGAGCTAGGAACGTCGCGAAAAAAATAATTTTAGGTCGCCTGGTCTTTTGATATTCCTTTTCTTATTGAAACTGCACATCTGGTTGCTGGGAGCAGTTGCGTTTACCTGTGCGCAGGTACAAATTTCATATTTTCAAATCAAATTCGCTTGATTTTTCCCCCCATAATTTTCTATACCCTTTTGACAATATAAATGTAAATAGCCATACAGTTTTGGCGTTGCTAACACCGTGCGAAATGTTATTTTTGTAATTAAAAAAATGTTCTCAAATAATTTTAGTATAGCTGAAATTTAAATATGATATAATTATGAACCTAAAATTAATTTGAAATACAGAAATTCAGTTGTTTAATAAGGAGCTAGACCGATTTAAGTCTCGGAGACAGGAAGGGCTTTAGAAGAGTACTGTAAATTATAAATCAGTAGCGCGAAAAAGATAGCTGCAACAGAAAGCATCAGGAGAGAAATAGAAAATTATTCGAATTAAGTTATTCATTATAGATTAGAATAGAGTAGTTCAGATGAAAATAGAAACTAATTATTATATTATTTGCAAAATAAAAATTTTATTTCTTTATTATAAATATGTTTACTATCACATATAAATGATAATAAATCCTTTTTACTATATTATGTTGTCACAATAAAATAAAGCATCTTTAAGGTCATCATCATTGTAATATAATTTCTTGAGAAGTATCACAAACATTATTTGGAGAATTTGACATATTATGACGTATCCCCATCAAGGTTCAATAAGAAAAGGACTATCAAAATACCAGCCGACATAAAATTCTTTCTTGAAAACATTGTTAGCTCTCGACTATTACTGAAAGATATATATGCATTTTTTAAATTTATTTATCATATTATGATCAGTTATTGACTTTTTTTTAATACTTGACATTTGATCCGCCATTATCTTTGCGATCCATACTATAATTAAAAATTAATCATTCTTTTTATACGTTTAGACACAGAGCTGCAGAGTAATTTTTGTAAGCACTAGAGTTCAATAAACCTTTCTTACAACTTTTAAATCGATGACGCTAAAGTAATAAAAATGCTTTCAAAATATTCAAGATTTAAAAAATTAAATTAAATATTTACAAACTCAAATGGTTATTGCTTGATATGTTAAATTAATTAGTACATGTAATGCGAAATCTGTTTGCAATTTTATACGTGGTCTAATCTTTTATTGTGCTTAAATTATTAGAATAGTAAAACTTACTAAATTACTCAATAAACTTCTTTGTACATCATAAAAGTTGATTTTTATGATTAATCACTAAGATATGATCCTACATTTGAACTTACAAATAGTATATTACAACACAAGGGCTGAAAGTTGAAATTCCTGCACTGCGCGACATGATCACGTATCAGTGTGCACGAGAAAACTCTTTCGTTCCGCTGTTATAGATGGCGTGCCAGTAATTCCCGCAGTACATAAATGTTAAGCTTTCTGCCTTAAAATAAAAGAAAATAATTTTTTACTAATCAGTATATCAAATCTAAGCTATGTTTTTACCTTACGACTGTGTTCAGAAAATTATGGAAAAATAAAAAATGAGTATTTTGTTTGTCAACTTTGATAAGTTGTTAAATACTGACAATAATTATTATTATAGCATCAATAAAAAAATTACAAAGATTTAATGTCAATATAACAAGAACATATGTTTTGTAAGTACTAATTATTATGTTTCTAAAATAATAAATATAAATTTTAAAAAAATTACAACATTTATTACAACTTGCACGCAATACTCAGTTTGATAGAGTAAAAACGTTCTAAAACGGCGCATAAACTATAGTTTTTCATTGTTGTTTTGATGTAAATTAATTTGATCGTGCGACTATTAACCACAGCATTATATTTGCATTTACCCACGTTCATTTTGCATATAAGAATATCTCTTTATATTTTGACATCTGATATTCGCTCTAGGTCTCAAATCCGAGCATTATACGTCCGTTGTTAACTGTATAAGGTTAGCTATATTCTTTTATGTTTGTTAGTGTATTTGTCATATATGGCACATACACTATTGGCGTCGGTCGTATGGCGGGACCTGGGGTCGGAACAAAATCTATCCTGAACACTTTGGGACCATTTAAATAAATATAGATTCATGAAACATATTAAATAGTTAGAACTGATTTGTTTCAAAACTAGCAAAAAATATTTAACCCCAACTTCATTTGCCTTAAAAACTGTGCAGTCAGCGTTGCCAGATTTCTTTTTTGCCAAGTCGGGATTTTGGAACTTTTTGAGTGAAAAAAGCGGGATTCTTTCGTCGAAAGCGGGACATAGTAAAAAAACGTATATAATCAGAAGTTTTTACATATTTATCTTTTTATTTGAGTTCAAATTACGTTTACGTGACAATAGATAGCAAAAATAGCCATAGAAAATGTATTTTAATAAAAATATGATATTTTAAATCAGATTTACCCTATCGTTAAATAGTTGAATTTATTCGTCTTCTGAATAAAAAAAATAAAAAAAGCAGAAATCAAAATCAAAAAAGTTTTATTCATTAGAAAAATACGGCGTTTCAAAGAATAGTCTGAGGAGTGAGTATTACAAATTGCAACTTACAACAAGAGAATAATTATTTACGCACGGTCGAGTTATCCCCGAAAAGTGGAACTGAGCCTGTCCCGCGCGGGACATTTAATTTTGATTTAAAAATCGGGATGTCTCGCCAAAATCGGGACGTCTGGCAACGCTGTCTATAACATTGTTCAGTCATGTATTTGCTTCTATAAATTAGGTATTACAGTACTTGCTATTTAAAATTTTTGATAAAAAATTTGTTTTAGTTTAACTAGGTACTTACTTTAGATGTTTAATTGTAACAGTATTATTAAAATAGATATACACTGTTTTCGTTTTTAAACAATTATAATTTATAGTGTGGTTCTTTCATACTGCAGACACATTTTAGACATAAACTCTTTGACTGGAAATGTAATTTATAAATAATTCGTCTCGTCTTAATTATGTCTGATCTAAAAATGAATCTTACTTATAAACAGTCTGAGCCATTGAGCAAACTGTCTTCCGGAAATAAACAAAGATAACGATGTAATATTATTTTTCCACAATAGCTTAATGTTTCCTGCTTTAGAAGTTTGCTAAATTTTTTGTTTACAAAAAATGTCAATCACACTGCGTCGCGTTGGTTATGTTATATGTCCCGATAAAACTGGTCCAACGACCGACTATTTTTAAACTTTTACGCATGTGGTGATGAACGACAAATGTACGAAAGAAAACGTGTTTTCAGGAAAAACATCGTGTTTTAAATTTCATTACGTAACTGCTTTTACGCAAGTTGCTTTTAGATCGCATTCATGGCATTCGAAGTTATTAAATATCTGTGGAAGTTGAGAAAGAAGTTCTCGTGGCTACAAAATCAAACAAAAATAACATTTAGTACTAACTTTTTTTCTTTTTTGTCCTTGATATTAATGTAAAAATGATTTGTCGGGAAAAAGGACTTTTTATTTATATAGCGACGTTTCGTCCCTTGCTTGGGACTTTTTCAAGCTTTATAACTATTAAATGTTTTGATCAAGTACATATAAAAGTTAAAATAAATAAATAATAAATAAAAGTAAATTCGTATACGCAAACTATTGTTTTCATAAAATTTGTAAGTCCGGTCCTGTCGGGCCGATTTGCTTATAATTTTAGGAGCACTTTTTAATTGCTACTAAAGGGTTAAATTTCAATTTTGAAACGATTCTGAGAATTTTTTCGGTATTTTTGGGCCCAAAAACTTTTTTCAACCCCTAAAAACTACCCTTAAAATGACCCGATTGGGCCCATTTTAAATAGGCTTCGTGCGGTGGTGGATTCCAACATGTATGCCAAATTTCGTTAAAATGAATTAGCTCCCTCGAAAGTTATTGCCCGCACATATACCTAAATATATATATATATATATATATATATATATATATATATATATAAACATTTTTAAAAATGGTGGCAAAGTGTTTAGGAGGTTATGAAACGTCGAGAAATTTTGGTCCGACCCCTAGGTCCCGCCATCCGACCGACGCCAATAGTGTATGTTGCCATATGGCATATACACTAATTATTAAAGCATCTTTCAATTCAAATGTCCCCACTCATAACAACTATTCTTAAAAAGAATAATGTAGTAATTAACTTTTTTTATTTATTAGTGTATTTGCCATATGGCAACATACACTATTGGCGTCGGTCGGATGGCGGGACCTAGGGGTCGGACCAAAATTTCTCGACGTTTCATAACCTCCTAAACACTTTGGTACCATTTTTAAAAGTGTTTATATATATATGTATATATATATTTATATATATATATATATAAGCGTATATATATATATATATATGTGTGCGGGCAATAACTTTCGAAAGAGTTAATTGATTTTAACGAAATTTGGCTCACGTGTTGAAATCCATCACCGCAAGAAGCCTATTTAAAATGGGCGTAATCGGGCCATTTTAAGGGTAGTTTTTAGGGGTTGAAAAATGTTTTTGGGCCCCAAAATACCGAAAAAATTCTCAGAATCGTTTTAAAATTGACATTTAACCCTCCAGTAGTAATTAAAAAGTGTCCCTAAAATTTTAATAAAATCGGCCCGACAGGACCGGACTTACAAATTTTATGAAAACACTACTTTGCAGACAGTGAAGTTGTATATAATTTGGTATAGAAGTACGATTGATAATAATATTGCAATTAAGAAAATAAACGTTATTTTAAGGGGTGTATTAAGGAGTCAAATTTTTTATTTTGCCCAAAAACCAACATAAGTTCACATAATAAAGCCACACTGCCTGTATTATCAAATACACTATATTGTCGGCAGGGTTTTGGCACTGCGACCCGGATTTTTTTTATATTTGTAGACTAAAAAATCAGAGGTCACAAGAATGTGTCAAATAACTACTACGGCCCGCGGAAAAAAACGTAAAATTTATTCTGGCTCATGTTATAAAAAAGGCTGCCCACCCTTGGTATAGATCATTACGTAGGTGATACCTGTCAATTACTGTTAGTATTAAATTACTGCTACCAGTTATAATAATTAGAACATAAATTTTTCGAAACATGTTCAACTATTGTACATTTAAACCTTTTTAAAAAAACATTAGATTTTCCAGTTTACAGGTTATCATTTTATTTTAAAAGCAAACGTTAAAATAGATTTGTATGCTTATATAAAAGTTTTAAGTGAAATTTAAATAAAATAAGCAAATTAATAATAATGAATTATGAAATTAAGTCTGTATTTCATGCAAAAAAAGCAAGATATATCCGATCAAATATGTATACAAAATGTTTTTTTATTTAAATGTTTCAATACTTCATAAAAGCATTCATTCACATGAATCAGTTCGCAACTTGTTTCTGTGGAATTTGGTTACGAAATGCGCTTAGCTTCGAAATATGTACTGTTAGATTTCAAGAAGAAATAAAACCCGGGTCGCAGTGCCAAAACCCTGCCGACAATATAGTGTATTTGCTTGTATAGGGCCGTGTGGTTTTATACTTTTATTATGTGAAATTAAGTTTGTTTTTGGGCAAAATAAAAATTTTAACCCCTTAATACACCCCTTAAAATAACATTTTTTTCTTAATTGTAATATTATTATCAATTTAACGTCTACACCGAATTAAATACCCCTTCAATAAATAAGTCACTATCTGCAAACTAGTGTTTTCATAAAATTTGTAAATCCGGTCCTGTCGGGCCGATTTTATTAAAATTGTGGTGACACTTTTTACTCACTACCAGAGGGTTAAATTTCAATTTTGAAACGATTCGGAGAATTTTTTCGGTATTTTGGGGCCCAAAAACATTTTTCAACCCCTAAAAACTACCCTTAAAATAGCCTGATTAGGCCCATTTTAAATAGGCTTCTTGCGGTGATGGGTTTCAACACGTGGCCCAAATTTCGTTGAAATCAATTAACTCTTTCGAAAGTTATCGCGTGTACACATATATATATATACATATATAATATATAAACATTTTTAAAAATGGTGCCAAAGTGTTTAGGAGGTTATGAAACGTCGAGAAATTTTGGTCCGACCCCTAGGTCCCGCCATCCGACCAACGCCAATAGTGTATGTTGCCTTATGGCAAATACACTAAAAAGTGACCAAATGCGAGTCGGACACGAACGGTTCCGTACCACCGTACAATATTTATTAACTTAATTTTATTTTTATTATTTGTTCTTATAGCGGCCATAGTAATTACACACGCTGTGAAATTTTCAAATGTCTACCTATTGCGGTTCAAAAGATACAGTCCTGTGACAGATGGACAGATAGACCAGACGGCGTAAAACCATATCCATTAACTTCTAGGCAAACGTTTTTTGTTACGTAATTCACCGTCATATTAAGGCCATCATACTACGGTCCCGCTGTCTTACGAAGCAAATTGTTATTTTTTAACAGTTATTATCTGATAAAACCGATGCTCATCAAATAGCTGTTGTCAAAATTGTTAAGCATTTTTTTCATCATTATAATCATGTAGAAATGATTTGTCACTATCGATGTAATCAAATAATTAAGAAAGCAATCCATTGATCTGTTTCTAGAATATTAAATAGCTTCTAAATTATATATAAGGGTTGATCAATACGTACCCGTGTTTGACGACAGATGTCGTTGACTGGTGAAAATGACTTTACCATCGTGCACTGCAGATTTTTAAACGACCTCGTGCTGAGCTGTAGATAAATTCATAGGTTGGGTTATTTTTCACAGCCAGTTGTATCATTCCTGTTTTGTATTTTTCGACAAAATGGAAAAAGAGCAATATCGGTCCGTAATTCGTTTTTTAGAAAACTTGCGAACAAATAAAACTGAAGTTGGATACTGTCTATGGAGACCCTTCACCATCTATGATCACGGTGAGATACTCGTATAAAAAACAAATTACGGATCGATATTGCTCTTTTTCCATTTTGTCGAAAAATACAAAACACGAATAATACAACTGGCTGTCAAAAATTACCTAACCTATGAATTTATCTACAACTCAGCACGAGGTCGTTTAAAAGTCTGCAGTACACGATGGCAAAGTCAATTTCACTCTTCAACGCCATCTGTCGTCATACACGGGTACGATCAACCAGCAACGTGAACAAAGCTACTATGTCGAGTACAGTCTGTATCAGCGACTCACTTTCTAAATCAAATCCCGTCTTGTAATTTTTGCAAGTGCATGCTGCGGAGTGTAAATTGTAAAACACTATAATTACTGCATGTGGAGAGTGATTATGTTGAAATCAGCAGTCAGTCAGCTAGCAAGTAGTTGTCTGACCGCCGTGCTTCGTTTGTTCTAATTACTTTGCTCACTGAGACTCGAACGCATATTTACGATCGGCAAAGCAGTGGCCAGTGCAGCCTGTGGGTTTATTCAAGTCATTCATTGTCTATGTTTGTTGGTCTATTCGGTCCAGTCAATCATCCTCACGCAACGTATTGTGTATAAACAATTTCAGTAATTGAGAACACTATTAAAAAACCCGGGTCGCAGTGCCAAAACCCTGCCGACAATATAGTGTATTTGATAATATAGGCAGTGTGGCTTTATTATACACACTTAAGTTGGTTTTTGAGCAAAATAAAAAATTTGACTCCTTAATACACCCCTTAAAATAACATTTTTTTTTCTTAATTGTAATATTATTATCAATCCAACGTTTACACCGAATTAAATACACCCTTCAATAAATAAGTCACTATCTGCAAATTAGTGTTTTCAAAAAATTTGTAAATCCGGTCCTGTTGAGCCGATTTTATCAAAATTTTGCGGGCACTTTTTAATTGCTACTAAAGGGTTAAATTTCAATTTTGAAACGATTCTGAGAATTTTTTCGGTATTTTTGGGCCCAAAAACTTTTTTCAACCCCTAAAAACCACCCTTAAAATGACCCGATTGGGCCCATTTTAAATAGGCTTCGTGCGGTGATGGATTCCAACATGTATGCGAAATTTCGTTAAAATGAATTAACTCCTTCGAAAGTTATATATAAACATTTTTAAAAATGGTGCCAAAGTGTTTAGGAGGTTATGAAACGTCGAGAAATTTTGGTCCGACCCCTAGGTCCCGCCATCCGACCGATGCCAATAGTGTATGTTGCCTTATGGCAAATACACTAATAAATCTCTTTGCGCGAAACCTAAACATTAATTGTAGATCCATCATCTGCTGCGCTTTCGCAATAAACAAAATGATATCATCGGGCACGACTGTTGAGATTTGACCTTGTTTTTGCGATTTTTAAACTTTTTGTAGGTTAGTTTACATCGATGCAGTACACTCAGACCCCGTTTTACGCCACATATTAAAAATAAAAGCGAGGACTACCTGTATACAATATAGGGCTTGAGATTAGTTTCCATTGGTTGTCTATTATAACCCCCAGTTCTCATAGAATCTAAACTGAGACTGGAAAAGTATCAATTAATTGGATTACCGATTTATTAATGAAAACAATAACAGATTGAAAATATGAGTTTGTACTAGGCAGATAACTCTGGGTGTGTTAGTGGTTTTTAAAACAACCTGTAAATTAAAATTGTTTTGTAACGTAACTACAAATTTACGGTTTTCGGAGTCCATGATTCTACGTCAACGGGAAGTACCCTATATGCAGCATAAACAGCCGTATCTTTTGATTACGTTGACTTATAATTTAATATTTTTAACGCGGAGGGAAAGTTTGGTTGAGGAACAGTTGAAAAAAGAAGCTTTACCGATGTTTCGCTTGTGGCCTACGTTTCGAGGTATTATTAACCCATAGATTATGATCATGTATCTAAGATTAGTACAATTTACCACCCTTTGACTAGCCTGAGGCCCTGAAGATGGAAATATATTTTTCGATACGTAGGCCACAAGCGAAACATCGGTAAAGCTTCTTTTTTCAACTGTTCCTCAACCAAACTTTCCCTCCACGTTGACTTAGAAGTTTGATTTTTTCACAGCTCTAAGTAATTGCAGACCTGAATATTTGATATTAAAAGGGTCTTGACAGACATACGGACAACGAAGTGATCCTATAAGGGATTCTTTTTTGTTTTTGAGGTACGGAACCCTAAAGATCTATTTGAATTGATTCGACAAAAAAATTTGTATACTTGTTTCAAGAAAGTGTTCAAAATTTGTCAATCATAAAGCGTTACGATTTACGAATCATCATGCATACATGTTTAGGGTGACGTGTCATAAAATGTCCGAGTGTCACGGGTTGACCACCACTAACCTTCACGATCAATAGAGTTTATAGAAGTTCAAATTGTTTCTCGTGTAAAAATAGTTGAATGCATGGAAAATATTACCTATTGCAGTGACGTCACAAAGGTCATTAAATTTAATATTGAAAGCTTTATAGCGTTTGTTGTCCTATACGAAAAATAAATATTGCATTTGGGCAGTTTTTCTTAAATTTTCCTAGACGTAATAAGAGTTTTAAAATTATATTTTTTTAATCGCAGATGTTTAAATATCCTGTGGAAAAAATATTAATTATAAACATTTTGATTACCAATAATAGGTACTTAAGTGCATTGCGTTTATATTGTCGGAACATTTTTTAATTTTTAGTGTGTTACATAATTTTGTAGATTATTCTTTTGCTTGAATCGTGCTATTAAAATAAATAAAAACTAGAAAAGTAACAAGAGAAAAATGTTGTAACGATAAAATATTATCCATTTTTAAATTACTGTTATTTAATAATATTTTTTTATGAATTGGAAAAGTTTTAATGCGAACGCCCAAACTGTAAACTTGATATCATTATTTTTTTACTTTTCAATATCTGATAATAATATGCTTATTTTTAAAGGCACGATAAAACTTCTTTTTGTTGTATTTTGAATAATTAATTGAAAATATACATTCATAAATTGAAGTTTCGATGACGTTAATTTTTTGTAACGTCACAATTGTTCTGATTATGTCTGTATGATCAATAGTGATTTAGTTGTTACAATACTGGAGTGTTTTGACGTCATCTCTTTTATGTGTCTTAACTACTATTCTTAATTTTTGTAATAAATATTTTTATACGATTATTATCACCTAATTAGATTATATTTCAATTGAAATTCGGTGGTTTTCAGATAGGGATGGCGATTCATTCCGCAATAAATCGATTTTTAAATCGATACGAATTGAAATCTGATAAATCGATTCACAAAAAAATCGAGGTCTACAAGAAAGATTTCTCAGAAATCGATTTTTTTTTCGATTTGCTTTTAGAATTTATATTTAATATTAATTTTTAAAAGAATCGGTATAAGATATTATAAAATTTTTATTTAATTAAAGCCTTTCCCGATCCGAAATTGTTTATTAAAAAACCATAAGGAGTTTACAAAAATTAAAAACACAACGTTTCGACGTTAAATTATCGTCATTTTCAAGTGTACAAAAGTATTCTTGGACTCCTTAGTGGTATTTTTGTCCAATGTCATCAGAATTATCCATTCAAATACAAATTTATAATTAAAAAACCATACATGAATATGTAAAAGGCGCAATAAAACATTTGATAAAATTATTTTCTTAAGCATGTGCTTTTACAAGTACAACTGTTAATTTAGACTGATTTAATGTATAAATATAAATCCATATTATGGAAAA
Organism: Venustoraphidia nigricollis; assembly: GCA_034508555.1. Taxonomy (NCBI): domain Eukaryota; kingdom Metazoa; phylum Arthropoda; class Insecta; order Raphidioptera; family Raphidiidae; genus Venustoraphidia; species Venustoraphidia nigricollis. The sequence goes on from JAVRKA010000020.1 coordinate 2,746,038, forward strand.
CATAAATGACACCATAATAATCGATTTTTTGTCATTTTAACTAATTAAAGTTGGTTTTACAACCATATCAAAGTATATCGGATAAAAAAAAATTATTTCACAAATTTATTGGGTACATTAAAAAGTTTGGAAATTATATAGTTTAGTTTCCAATACTTAAGGAGAGACGAAACTGAGCACGCAACCGTCTCGCGAGTTTTTAAATAATTATGTAAAAAACTGTCATTTCTTTGCATGTGTTTGAGTACATTCAACTGATTGTAAATGCTTTTATGGTTCTTATCAAACAAAAAAAATAATCGAATTTCTATTTTCAAAGGTGAAATATCGATTCACTGGATCGAGTAAAAAACTCGTTTTTTTTTTGACCCACGAAATCGAATCTTCGATTAATCGATCTCAGGTCGCCATCCCTATTTTCAGAGAGTAGCTGCAGTCTGCAGTATGAAATTGTCAACATATTCATTGTATGCGGCGTGTTACTTCCGTAACAGAGAAAATTTTACCCTCAATGCACCAATAGAAGTAAAAATTCAAGAATGTTGTTGACTGTAAATAAGTATAAGGATTTTCATTTATAACTTATCTTTTTAATTCAGTGTAATAGGGATGTCAGAAGATCCAAAAAGTCTCGATGTATATCGTATCGATATTTTTTTCTAGTATCGATATCGGTACCGATATATTTTTTTTAAAATATCGACATATCGGTACAATTCTGAAGAGAACATTCGCACTCGAAGAAATTTAGTATACATACTGGCTAGCTTAATGAATCTCAAATAGCAATTAACGGACATTATTTCTAATAAATCAAGTAATAAATAATTATCTGAAATCAAAAACAACGATAAAAAAATTCTTTTTGTTTATTAATCAAACGTCTAATAGATTTAGGAGCAGATAATTTTAGAAATTAATCGAACAATTAATAAAGCCAGGTATGGTGAACCTATGGCATGCGTACCAGAGGTGACATTCGACAGAAAATTGTTGGTATACAGCATGAAAAATATTCTAGATGTTGTAGAAATGAAATGAAATATTGCATGAATAGCTATTTTGACGAAAATATCGAAAAATCCGGTAAAAAAGAAACATGTTTTGCATGTGCTTTATTCACTGTTGTTGTTTTTAGAACGCACTTTAACGTATGTTCCAAAAACATATGTAAAAACACATGTTTATTTTTCAGTGGAGTTTTCGATATTTTCGGACTAATTAGACGACCATAGTCAGTCGCGGTAGTACAAACAAGTGTTACTACTGGGAAAAAATATCTGGGAATTTTATATCGAAATATTAAATGTCGCTCAAAAATATCGATATATCGATATTTTTCCGACATGCCTACAGTGTAACAATTGATAGTTCACCATTTCATGCAATCAGCCACTACTTCATTTGAAAACCGTCACATTTAATTGTCGCATTCTGTATAAATTCTTTTATTTAATGAATGTTCCAAGTCCAAAGAAATAATGATCAGCTACCTAGCTCAGAACAGATTATAATATCTTATTATAATTAAATTAGATTTATCTTCCATCCCGCGTTCTCTTCATTTACATAAATGCTGTATTTATAAAATATAGTCATTTTCAAGTGGTAGAAACGCTACTGCGCCGGAGATATAAAAATATTATAGACTTTGCTTATCTGTTGATATCTTACATAAGCTATAATTTAATGTTATTTTGAAATGACTTTGATATATCAATTTACAATCGTTTAAGTGAGGCAGAGAAAACGAGTTCCTTTATGCGTACGTGTTTGAAAGTTGTCTTTTATACGCATATATGGATTTATAAAATTTTATTATTTCATTAAAAATTCTTTGTGTGTTATCCGTGACTTGAATATTAAAAAAATATTTTAAAAATCTTATTGCTTCTTTAGGACAGTAAGACTAAATCCACCAAAAACATAAATGTGAAAAAAGGAGCCAAGTTCGGTACAAAGAACAAGTGGATTTGTCGGCCTAAAATAAAAATATTAACCTCCTTCAAAAAAATCACTAAAAAGATGAAAATAATGAAATTTTGAGTTCGGCGCCTATTTATTAAAAATAGATATGTAATTAAAAGTTTTTGTAATGAAATTAGCTCCGACCTCAAAATTTCATTATTTTCATCTTTTTAGTGATTTTTTTGAAGGAGGTTAATATTTTTTTTTAAGTTTTTTTATTTTTTACTTTTTAGTGGTGGATTTGATTTCGCACATTTTTGAAGATTTCTCTCGATTTCTCCAGGGTTTCATCATCAGATCCTGACCTAATGACCATGGAACCACCTGGGATGTATACCCTTACAAACAAAAAAAAATTTCCAAATCGGTTCAGGCGACTTCGAGTAATCGGGGAACATACATAAAAAATTTTAAAAAAAAGATCCCGACGAATTGAGAACCTCCTCCTTTTTTTTGAAGTCGGTTAAAAATGAATTAAAATCTAAATGGGTACAAAGTTTTCATTTTGGAAGTTTTTATGTTTTATAAGTATTATAAATAAACAACTTGTGTGTGCAAATTTGCCAAGTAAAAACAAATCCACTTGTTCTTGGCTCCTATTTTCAAATTTATGTTTTTGGTGGTACCTATACATCACTACTTTTTTTTACATATTACGGGTGCAAATTTAATATGTAGATATAATATAGCTTTTGCCCTGCGTTTTATTATTATTACGTACGACCTGTCCCGCTTCGCACGGATGAATGTTTAAAAATCGAAGAAAAATCAAAATTGCCAAAAAACAAAAAAAAAATTCTGTTGATCTGATCGCTACCAAATTTCACAGGATCATCCACTGAGCTATTTTAAAGAGTGCCTGAAAATTTCATCAAAATCGGTTCAGCCGTTTTGGAGTCCATAGGGAACATACAAACACACATCGATTTTTACATACAAAGAAGATATGCAAATATTATAATTAGTTATATTATATAAACACCGAGTTTCACCATGTATGATAGTAAATAATTGCACCAATTAACTTTATCTTTAATTTCAACTATTCTGGACACACAGTTAGTTGTTTTCTCATTGTTAACTATAAGTATATATATGCCTAATGACGTAATTCCAGCAATTTTTATGTTTCTAAGTCAACCAAAAGGGGTATAGGCTTTTGATCAATCAGTCAGTCAGTCACTGAAAGTTAAAAGTAACGATATTCGGACGTGAATATCCCGGGAACTATTTGAACATATTTTAAAAAATTTGGGATTCTGGGTTAAACAAAATCATAAGTGTGCAGGTCAAATAGATTTTGAGTTATAAGGGAAATCGAAAATGACTAGCAATGACTTGTGGCCAGATCTTAGAATTTATCATTTCATGATGTGGCCACTAAAATCTATAATAGAATGCCGGATTTCATAAACAATGGAGGTTCTCATAAATTATTTAAAATAAGAAACAGTATCACGGGTAATTAGAATAATGAAAATAAATCAATTTAAACACTCATTGATTGCAACGTTTCCTCTTTTCTTTAATTAAGACTTTTTCAGGCTCTAAAAAATTTTTACAAAAATTAACATTCATATAATAAAAATTATTATATGAATGTTAATTTTTGTAAAAATTTTTTAGACCTTGAAAAAGTCTTAATTAAAGAAAAGACGAAACGTTGCAATCAATGAGTGTTTGAATTGATTTATTTTCACTATTCCAATTACCCGTGATACTGGCTTCTATTATAACATATATCTGGAATTGAACTCTCTTTGTAATTATCTCACTGAGAAGTGTAATGGAGTTTTTTAATGACAAAATTTTATATTTTTCTATGCATCTATGTTTCATAGCTCAACAGAGCTCTTTCTGGAACAATTAAGATTATTCATGAAATGGTTGTATTTCATGCTGTACCATTTCATGAATAGGTCAGCCACATCATGAAATGATCAATTCTAAGATCTGGCCACGACATATATACACAATCAGTGTGTTGCCGAACTTGGCTGACACAGCATCGTGTGTCTAGATATGTTGTTATATTGTTGTGAGTCTTGTGAGCTTACATATAGATTCAATAGTTATCACATGAATACACCAAAGTCTAAACGACCAAATTCAAACGCCAAACGAACCAATTAAGGCTGTCGGAACGCTCTAAATTTAAAGCCAAAAAGAGAGCTTCGGCTGTCAACTGATTGTAGACTTATTCGTCAACATTCTGCAAAAATTCTTTCTCTGTAAGGAAGATAAAGGACAAATCTAGGTGTCCAATGGACTACTTTTGTAATTTATGTACGGTTTACTAGAAAAAAGTTTTGCATTAATTGTGCTAAAAAAACACACGTTTTCAATGTCACACTACGACCTTATTCGTATTTATTTTACAAAACTGTTCCATCATAAATCTAAAGTGACTCTTCCTTTTTCGGAAAAGTTTTTTAAATCTTTAAAATATTTCCAAAAATTAGAGTAATCAATTGACAGCGGTACCCTTGCAATAGCATCTTTTAGCCTCTTAGTGTGACACCAGCCAAAAATTGAAACGTGTGGATGATTTGAGCGAGACAGAGCTAAAGAAGGTCACACCCACAATATGTCTTTTACCGCTGGGCCTCAGCTCTGTTAAATGAGAATATTAATTTTTATAATAGAAAACAGTATCACAGGTAATTGGAATACTGAAAATAAATCAATTTAAACACTCATTGATTGCAACGTTTAAATTGATTTATTTTCATTATTAGTGTATTTGCCATATGGCAACATACACTATTGGCGTCGGTCGGATGGCGGGACCTAGGGGTCGGACCAAAATTTCTCGACGTTTCATAACCCCCTAAACACTTTGGCACCATTTTTAAAAATGTTTATATATATATATATTATATATATATATATATATATATATATATATATATATATATATATATATATATATATATATATATATATATATATGTGTGTGTGTGTGTACGCGCAATAACTTTCGAAAGAGTTAATTGATTTCAACGAAATTTGGCCCACGTGTTGAAATCCATCACCGCAAGAAGCCTATTTAAAATGGGCCTAATCGGGCTATTTTAAGGGTAGTTTTTAGGGGTTGAAAAATGTTTTTGGGCCCCAAAATACCGAAAAAATTCTCCGAATCGTTTCAAAATTGAAATTTAGCCCTCTGGTAGTAATTAAAAAGTATCCCCAAAATTTTAATAAAATCGGCTTGACAGGACCGAATTTACAAATTTTATGAAAACACTAGTTTGCAGATAGTAACTTATTTATTGAAGGGTGTATTTAATTCGGTGTAGACGTTAGATTGATAATAATATTACAATTAAGAAAAAAAATGTTATTTTAAGGGGTGTATTAAGGGGTTAAATTTTTTATTTTGCCCAAAAACAAACTTAATTTCACATAATAAAAGTATAAAACCACACGGCCCTATACAAGCAAATACACTATATTGTCGGCAGGGTTTTGGCACTGCGACCCGGGTTTTTCCAATTACCCGTGATACTGTTTTCTATTATAACATATATCTGGAATTGAACTTTAAAGATGAATTAAAATTTTTATGAGGCACCTTATTTCTATATTTAATGCTCCGGTTTGTTTTCTGAATAATGTGGATTATGATTTATAACTTTATATATGGCATTTTGGACCAGGAAATGATATAACAATCAATATTTGGAATGAAGCAGTTAAAAGCAACGAACGCAATGAGTAGCGTAGTTCGTGAGTCAAAATAGACTATTTTATTGAGGTCAGTTTTTACTTGAACATGTAAATATTTGCATAACATAAATGTAAATTTATAATCAGACTTACAACTCATATTTTTATTGCTTTATGCGTGTTATATAATTTTGTCAAACTCTCTTGTGTACACTGTACAGTGTCCCCTAAAATTTCAAAAAAATCTACAAAAGAAAAGGTGCGTCGGCTTGACATACACCGTGGCTTCAAAATAGTCACAAAATCACATCCTAAAAGTTGTTTGAATTCTTCATGAAATCACATTCTGATTGTAAGTGATTAGAAAATGAAAAACCCCTTGCTTTGGTGTGTCCCAGTCTGGTAAATTTTTGTTTCCTGATCAGGACATAATTACTAAAGTTCTACTCATATCTAAAATGCAGATTCTGAGGCCACATTTTTACTAATTTAAACGTTTACTGATAAAACTAATGTTAAGACAAAAGAAATTAAAGAAATCTACCGTTTTGGCTATGTATATCGTACGAAATAATGCAATACACTGATTTAATAATACCGGAAAGAAGTTAGCGCGGAAATTATTTTTTTCTTAATTATTGAAATATCAAAAAATTGCTCCTTAAATGCTCTATCAGAATCAGTAATTGCTCCATTTCTAAAATTATTAGTTTATTTATAATTAATTTTTTAAAAAATCTAATTACTGAAAACTTGATTTTACTATAGAATGAGAAATATTCACTTTTTATACAATTTTTTTTGCTAAAAAAATTGCTCTCAATTTGCTCTATCAATTGCACAAAAAAATTATTTAACTTTGACAATTTTTATAGTAATTAACAGAAAAATAATATTTGTATGGTAAACCTACTGCGCTGTGACGTCATCAATTGTCGCTGCAACTTATAAGGGCCATATTTACATGTATCAGCACTACAGTCATATTCATAGTCACCTTAATGTTTATGTTTTCTACTTTAATTAAAATTAAATAAAATTCTTGATTAATACTGTCTTTTAATGATTTAAGTCCATTTAAATATATATATATATATATATATATATATATATATATATATATATATATATATATGTACATATATATAAAAGCACAGGTAGAAGTTGAAAAGACTACAATTATAAATACTTTTTCAAAATTGCAGGTCTAGAAGACGGTTACTGTTAGTAAGGCTGCTGTAAATTAGTTTCGTTAATCGGATTAGACTATCTATTGTTTTGAATAGGCGGAGTATTTACTATATTGATGAGTCATTACTAGATCTTTAAGCTTCAACTGAACAAAGGACAACAAATCGCTAACAAATAGAGGATTATGATTTGGGACAGACACTCTTAATTTTTTTTTTTCAGGTTTACCATACAAACATTATTTTTCTGTTAATTACTATAAAAATTGTCAAAGTTAAATATTTTTTTTGTGCAATTGATAGAGCAAATTGAGAGCAATTTTTTTCGCAAAAAAAAATTGTATAAAAAGTGAATATTTCTTATTCTATAGTAAAATCAAGTTTTCAGTAATTAGATTTTTTTAAAAATTAATTATAAATAAACTAATAATTTTAGAAATGGAGCAATTACTGATTCTGATAGAGCATTTAAGGAGCAATTTTTTGATATTTCAATAATTAAGAAAAAAATAATTTCCGCGCTAACTTCTTTCTGGTTTTAATAATATTTAAAAAAACGGGTTAATTTGAACAATTTCCACAAAAATTGTCCAAAATTCTCAGTGCAATTAACTTTTACAGGCTGCGCAATATAAAAAGAAGTTAAATATAGGCGCTAAAAAAGAAAGCTTTGAATGCTTTATGCAAACAGTTTGGTTGCGAAATATAAATTATAACATGTTAAATTTATTATACCGACATATATCAGCTGTACTTTTATTACTTGTAGACATTTTAATTTAACCAGAAGGAATATTTAAATATAAAATTCTATTCAGTATTCACGCCACGGCAACAAAGAGTTTTTCCAAGAAACATCACTAGGTTTATCACGTGCCTATTAAATAATTTTATCTTGTGGTTAGAACTTTACAAATTGCATGTTTAATATTCGGTGAAAAATTTTAAGATTAATAATGACTTTTTATTGCTTCCTTGGAATTGTGTGGTCAAAGCATTTACTAGTTTAAAATTTTTTTTTATATTTTGAAATAAAAAAAGCTTTTTGTAAACTTCCTTTTAATGTGAATCGCATATTACCATTCCAATCCCACTAGTGGGGAATGGTACTAATTTAGGTCAAAATTTTACAATATTTTTTCGTTTTGAGGTCTCCTGAATCCAAAAAATACATTTTTGGAAAAAACTCTGTGCGTATGTTTGTTTGTTAGTCTGTGAGCACGATACAGGTCAAACGGATGAACGGATTGAAACCAAATTTCGGGAGGATATTTCGTATACAAATATGAAGAGCCCTATTGTTTTTGGGGAAAATCGGCGCATGCGCAAAAGAAATATCAGCTATAACGTTGTTTTTTCTTATATAATGATAGACTTTTCCATAATGATTTATGTTCTGTTTATTCTAAGAAACTTTAGTAAAAATTTTTTTTTCTAAACTTTATATAGTTCCGGAAATATTTCGAAAATAAAATCAGCTGTTCTTTTGCTCTAAAGATCTGTCAAAAAGAAATTAGTTGGATAGCTGACAAGCATGCCTGAATAATTTTTACCATATTATGTAACCATGGAAACAAACAGCAAATATCATATTATTTGTTATCTGTTACCCGCGTCACTGCGCGCGTCAACAGAAATTTTACTTTATTTGTCATAATATGTCAAATGTGAGTATTTTTAAAGTTGGAATGATCATGTAGCCCAATTGGCTGGAATTTTTAATTATTAATTAGAATTTCCCACATTAATAACAATCAAAAACTTACATTTAATTGCAATCGACTGTAGACTTTAAGGACTTGTGCAGCGCTCTTTTAAGAAGAAAAAAATCCACACTTTCCTCTTGTAATCTTAAATGACAAATTGTTTTTTCAAAACTATAAAATAATGAACAACTGAAAACTACATCATAAATGTTGTACAAAACAAATTTTGAAGAAAAAAATACAAAATCACATAAAATTAACATTCAAAAAGTTGTTTTAACACACGAAAACAAACACTTAACTCCAATAAAGCGTACATATTTTTTGAAGTCTCTTAAGAAAACATAATGACTAAAAATTAAATCAAAATCACTGACGAAGGCTCGATACACTCTATTCAGAAATCGCGTTGCAACTAAAAATTCTCAGCAGATCATTTTTAAAACGTGAATTGTCCTGTAGATTACGCAATTATGAAATCGATCATGCAATTTAAAAAGCCAACAACGCTGTTTCATTTATTTCATTTTTATAATGTTGGCAAAAACTTTATAAATATTTATACAGAGTGTCTTCTTTATATTTTTGTCTTTTAAAATAAAAATATGTAGTATCAGTTGAACTAGAAACTAAGTATATTAAATTTGTTAGGAAGTATTTTGCGAATACTTCGTATATCGTCAATATAAAGTAAAAAAAATTAGAAATTCACATTTCAAAATTATACAATATTTTTTCGTTTTGAGATCTCCTGAATTCAAAAAACATATTTTTGGAAAAACTCCGTGCGTCTGTTTGTCTGTGATCACGATACAGGTCAAACGGATGAACGGATTGAAACCAAATTTTGGGAGGATGTTTGGTATGCAAATATGAAGAGCCCTACTATTTTTGAGGAAAATTGGCGCATGCGCAAAATAAATATATGCTATAGCGTTGTTTTTTCTCATACAAATGATATACTTTTCCATAATGATTTATGTTGTATTTAATTTTCTAAGAAAGTTTTGTAACTTTATAGTTTCCGAAATATTTTGAAAAGAAAAAAAATCTTTTTTTTTTCTGGAGTTTTATTTATGTCAAAAATAGTTGACAAGCATGCTTCAATAGTGTTTTTGCCAGTGATCAAAACATTTATTATAATATATCAAATGTGATTATTTTTGAAGTTGGAATGGTCCCGTCGCCCTATTTTTTTAAATAAATTAATCGACATTTCGAAATTTTTAAGAGAATAATTTTTACAATTATTCTTTGAAAAAATATATCGGTGTTCTCTTCCACTATTTTATAGAAAAATTAACCTAAAATCTTTGATACTATAAAGTTATAGCGTGACTATCCATATGTCTACTATAGTAGACGTCTTAGTTTATTCAATATCTACAAAACTTGTGGCGCCTCTATTTACCTCGGATAAACCAGAAAGTCGAATAATTAGACCTTCACTGTACAAAGAAATAAAAACAAACCCTTGAAATACAAAAAGACTGAAGAAACTCATTTCTTTAAGCATAGCTTAAAATTTGATTCTATATAAAAATATACGTTAGAGTTAAAATAAGTACCTACTTAGTTAACCAAACAAATTTTCAAACTCAGAGTGCACTTCCATTTTGTTTGCGTTTGTTTACGTTGCATCGGCCATTTCCGTGTATTATCTGACATTTTCATTTATCCGACCACCTGTCGGCTAAACGGGACTCTACTAGAATTATTTTTTTACAAACTGTAGTTGTCAGTTGTAGTTGTCAGTTTTTTGGTCACTTTCTAACCCATTTATAGCATCGCACAATTTAAAACAAAACAGAAATTTAACAGCGGTGTCAATTATTAACATTGATTTTACAGAATAGCGCCTGCATTCATGATAAATAGTCTCTAGATACTATAAAATTTACATGTTTACTGTGTTGGATACTTTAATGACATTTCTTTTAAACAAATTAAAAAAACCAAATAATCAATATTTATTTCATGAATAAATAAAACTAAGAAACAAATGTTTTATATACGCCATTATAATCTTAGACCTGCAAAATACTTTTAACAGCTATAAAAAGTCTCAGTGAAAAACATATGTGACGTTAATTCATCATAATACCCTCTCGAAAACGCAGATATACCTGTAGGTAATAATTTTTTAAAAGCGTGTTGTTTTCGTTACTTTTATTATGAGTCATATGGTTTATGTTTACATTTCAAAGAACGATTGGAAAAAGAACTAATTATACTTTTCTTTTTCGACGAAAAACATCTAAAGAAACTTTTCTAACGTCAGTTATAATGGCAGACGCAATGATAGACTGAACTTTTCAGAGAATGCAAATAAGAACTTTTACCAAGAAAAGTTTTCATCGAGACTTTTTACTGATCCGTGTTTCTTACAACAATTTCTAACGAAAATTGAAGAAATATAATTGTATCTATTACTTTTCCTAAATTTTAAATAATTTAAAATTTAAATATTATATTATTTATGGTCTACAGGAAATACAATTACGCTCTTGGAAGTTCAATTAGAACAATACTTTTCTTGGCAAGAACGTTATATAACACGTCTCATAAAAATTGAAAGAAGATATCAACACAATGTAAAATTACGATTCTTAAGCCTCAGCCACACACTCGACGAGTGGCATGGGAAGTAGCGAGAAAAGGAGACAGAGACGTTGTGTGGCCGCGTTACTTGTCATGCACTCTAAAAAATGACTTGGTTGTGGGAGCAAATACAGATTTGCTAGATATTTTTTTGCTACCAGAGCAAAAACATTGCCTACCTTAGCTAAAAAATTAACAATAGCAGCATAATCTGCTTTAACTGAGCTCAAATGGAACAATTTAGCTCTTTCAACAAAAAAAATTGTTGGAATAGAGAAAAAAATAGCTGCTATTGTTAAAATAATTATTTGTGGGCAATCTTACTGTAGTAGTCAAAATGAATTTGTAAGCTCTACTTATGTTGATTTGTTACTAAAGTTAATAAAAATTTGCTACACATTTTATAGTTGCCAGAATTAAAAAAATATCTATCCCAATTAAAAAATCTGCAATACCAACAATTTTCCGATTAGCTACAACTGACTGAACAATTTAGTTACTAAAACCGAACATTTTTTGTTATAGCAGATACAATTTTATTTAATATAGTTGAAATAATTATTTGTGATACTTAATTTACTCTTAATAAATTATTAGTACTTAACGTCAAAGTTAAAATTAAAAGATTGCAACAAATCTAATCCAGCATTATTGCTAAATATAATTGACAATGTTATCGTTTGATATGTAGTCAAAAACTAAAATAGAAGAAAATACAATAAGGGTCTTATTATACAATATAATGTGAACGCAGATTGCAGACCCAACAAAAGAAAATACTGTTTTGTTGAAAAGTTTGGTTTGTACAGCAAATCATATTTGTATGCAGAGTAATAGATCTCTGGTAATAGTTAGTTGTTATATGTTGGCACAACAAGTACGGGTATTTACCCGGATTGAACATTCCGTGTTCGCAAATCTAATGACGCGTCATTGTAGCTCCATCATCCATGTTCGATAGTGTGCGCATCTTAATGTTTAATAAATGTTTAATAATTGTTTAATAATGATGGATAGTACTAACGAAATAATTAGTGTTGAAGATATTTTAAAGAGTTGGGACCTAGATATCCTCATTGATGCATTCAAAGGTAGGTACAACTACATTATTTTATGATTTAAAATTTGCTTTTTTGTTTGATGCGTGAAAGTTGAGTTCATATGTAGCTGGAAATAAGCAGACTCGTAGAAAATTAGATAAAATATACCAGTTTATTCCAGTAAAAATTTTTTAAGAATAAAATGTTAATTCTTTCAGATAACATGATTAACATGCACTGCTTTAGTAACTTAACCGAGGACTTAATTAAAGAACTAATACCTAAAGTCGGATTAAGAATGGTTTTTCTTGAGAAATATAATTTATATAAAATGACCCAAAATTACCCAGCTACAGATGTTGCATCAGTGCTTGATATGAATTTTATATCGCCCCCATCAAATGCATCGATACATTCTTTGCAATCACTTACCGAATTGGATTCTGCAGAATCAATTCTAGAAGAAGGTTTTATTTTTATTTATCTTTATACCAGATTCCATGTCAGCTTATAAATCAAGAACCACATTTCTGATTTACATGATTAAAAAAAAATTATAGATACGTTCCGCTACAAATAGAACTTTTTTAAAATATCCGATTTTTTTGATAATTCGCCTTGTAATTCTTGAATTACTTGTATACCTTAAAAATTTTACTGGCTTTTTTTAAGGAGGTTTTATTTTTTTATAACGCGTTTTTTTATTAACTATCCATTTTTGTAGATATTCCGGTTCGACAAGACGCCACTGTAGTGTTACCGGACAATTTTGTTCCTCAGAGTAAATGTTCCTCAAAGAATGATCTTCAACTTAAACAATACATTGTAAACTTTCTCCAACAAGATCCTATGGGGAAATACCTTCTGACATTCAGAAATGAAATCTTGGATCGACGTAAGAGAGACCAATTATGTTATCTCATAGTAAAACAGGAAATAGGTGGCAATGTGGACAAAAGGTATTTAATCAAATTTGTAAATACGTCACAGTAATGTTTATAAAACTATTCAATATTGCACTTTTTTTAAGAATATCTTCACATCGGTTTTCCGAATTAAGTGTAGCAATACAGAGTATCTTTATCAAAGAACATAAAGAAACGTATTACGTGAACATGCATACAAAAAACATTAAAGGCAAACTTGTACGCACAGGCCGGGGAAAACTGTATAACAAATATTTTAATATGCGTCGACTTTTTCAAAAAGGCGGACTAATAAACCGTAATGCTACTGAAAAAATAGATGAAAGCGTCGATGATAATGATGTTCAGGAATACCTACAATGGTTAAGAAATTCAAAGTCTCCTTGGCAAACTGTCGAAAAATACTGGGCGGAAACCACAAAATACCGAATTAACGATTTAAAACATAATCCCGGCACAGTTTGTGAATACATGGCGTTATATCCAGCACTTAAAGAACCTGCGGGCATTAATCTCGTAAGCATTATTAATGCAATAACAATTTCTTTATATATTTAGTATCATATAATTTCTCTATTTTTAGTTGGCAATTGATTTTCAAATTATGTTTCCACAAAACGATTTAAATTTATGGAATAATTGGGATGCATTTTCTAAAGGGATTTTAAAAATCGCATCAAAAAAAATTAACGATAAAATTATACAAAAATATTTAAAAGAAATCGAACAAGATAGTATTTCAAATGGTAAATAGTTAATACTTAATACTTGAAAATAGCTTATGTGTAGTAATACCCCCCTCGTAAAATGTGAGCCCTACTTCAAATTTCTGAAGTCATACTTAAAATTTGGCACTGCATGTAACTGAGTGTAATTTTAACTAATATATTTCTTATATCTTAATTAATAATTTCAGATATTATGAACTGTAAAATTCTTATGATAATACCATATTTGTTTCACCCTGTTACAAAATTTAACGATACAAAAAACAAGAATCTGTGGCGACCGTCCCGCTTGGAAATCCAAGAAGGATTCTTATTACATTTAAAGGTATATTAACTTATTGTTTATTTGAGTAGATTATTAATTTATTTTAATCGTTAAAATCGAACAAATAAGCAAATTATAGTGTTATTAATTTGATATCCGCAATTACATTTCAGATATAAAACTAATATAACAATTTTGTTTGATGTTCTTTGCAGGATATTAGCACTTTAAATGAAACGGTTTCAAGAAAAAAGGAAAAACTTCAGAATTTCAAGCAGACATTTCAGCCAACTACCGTAATTGTGGGTTCAACATTAGATAATATTCACTCAACGTTCGTGTACATTGACGAAATATTATACAAGTGCGATAGTCCGTTACACGGTATTGACAGTTGCTATAAAGCTTTCCATGCGTTACATGCTTCATATCCCGTAGAAAGTGAGGAAGTTTGGCTCTTTTTGCAGAATTCTATTTATAAAATGCAAACAATTTTCGATAAACAGTTTATTGTCGTAAATTCTTTATTAGCAGAATTAGATGCCACTAGTGGCAACTAATTTGAACCATTTGGTAACATTAATTGTTCTTAAGTACTTATAACAGACTATAACATTTAGTAAATTATTCAGGAATATAATTTACTATATTAAAATACACATATATATTATATATGTAATTTATATAATATTAATATTTTCAGATTATAAAATAAGTGCATTGGGGATATGTGATTTATATTGTTCATTTTCGCGTAAATTTTGAGAATTTGAATATTTGATCACTAGTTTCGACTAAAAATGCCAGTTTGTTATATATGCAATAATAGTTTTCCAACAATATCTAACTTGTTTATACACTTGAAATACATTCACAAATTAAATGAATTCAGTATATATCGATGTCGAGAAGACACAAAATGTCAAAGAGACTTTCTAAATGCCCATTCATTTAAGGCACATTTACGTAAAAAACATGCTATCTGCAATCCTGAACTATCAAATATATTAAGCACGCCAAATGAAAATTCTGACAGCTCAAAAAATGATATTAAATCGTCTTATTCTAATTATGATTCTGAAATGAACTGTTCGACTTCTGAACAAAACGATGATTTTAATTTTCAAATAACCTTATTCATGTCCAAATTGTATAACATTCCATCATTAACAAAAGCTACTATTGATATTTTTTATAAGTCTATGACAAATTTATTCGACTTTGTATTTCAACATTTAATTAAACAAATAGAAAGTATTTGCGGCCATCAACAGTTACTGAAGCCATTATTTGATTCAGTTCAAAATTTTAAAGAAACACTGTCTCTTTTTAAGACCGAATATTTAAGAATGAAGCATTTTAAAAATTTGAAATATTTAACACCTCCATTAACAGTGACAGTTGGGTCTAAAATACAAGAAGTTAAACTGCCTTGCAATGAAGTAACATTACAAAATGTCAATGTGTCTATGCAGTATATTCCAATGGCAAACACTCTAACAAACATTTTTGAGATGTCTAATTTTTTAACGAAGTGTTAAAAAACGTAAAAACTTATGAATCAAATGATGCTGTTGTAACAAATTTTATTCAGTCAGAACTCTGGAAAAGTAAAAAATCACTTTTTAAAAAGGATGAGATAGTTCTTCCCCTCTTTATATACTTTGATGATTATGAAACTGGAAACGCGCTTGGTTCTCATGCAGGTGTAAACAAGTTAGGTGCTGTTTATTTTTCCTTGCCATTTTTACCAGCACAATTTAAATCAGAGATTGATAATATTTTCTTGACTTTATTATTTCATACAGATGATAGAAAAACATTTGGAAATCAAGTTATATTTAAACCTTTAATTGAAGAATTACAGAATATGGAAACAAATGGAATAATAATCAAATTAAATAATATGGAGAAAAAAATTTACTTTGTATTAGGATTAATATTAGGTGATAATTTGGGTATGCACTCAATATTGGGATTTTCGGAGAGCTTTTCAGCTAATTTTACATGTCGTTTTTGTAAAGTTCACAAAACAGAACTGCATTACAATTGTACACAAAATGATCACCTTTTAAGAACTGTGGAAAATTACAAAGACGATGTTCTGACAAATGACGTTTCAAAAACTGGCATAAAAGAATTTTGCATTTGGAACAAATTAAAATCATTTCATGTCACTGAAAACTATGCTGTTGACATTATGCACGATGTATTAGAAGGAGTTTGCCATTATGATTTAATTTTAATTCTCAAACATTTTATTATCAATATGAAATATTTCTCTCTAGACACGCTTAATTCTAGACTAAGAAAATTCAACTATGAAATTGATAACTGCAATAAACCACCCATTTTGGGTTGTGATTTTCATAAGAAACAGAAGCTGAGTATGTCTGCATCTGAAATGATGTGTTTTTTTAAGTATTTTGGATTAATAATAGGAGATTTGGTTCCACAAAACAACTGTGAATGGCAACTTTATTTATCATTGCGTGAAATTTTAGATATTATACTATCGACGAAAGTATCAAGAGAAATATGTATTAATTTACAAATACTAATTGCTGAACATCATAGTTTATATGTTAAGCTATTTAATGAAACTCTAAAGCCAAAACATCATTTTTTAGTGCACTATCCATTTATAATGAGCAAAGTTGGCCCTCTTGTGGATATTTGGTCTATGCGTTTTGAATCTAAGCATAGACAGTCAAAACTTACAGCGAACGTCATTTGTTCGAGAAAAAACATTACATATTCACTGGCTTTCAAGCACCAGCTACGCTTATGTTATAGGCTTTTAGCAAATGCAGAACTAGAAAACAAACTTGATATTGGAGCTGGTGACATTTTTAATATTCAAACGATTGAAAATTATTCTCAATTTTCTGATGTCCTACCAGATTGTTTACGACAGGACAATTTCTTTACTAACCGAATCCATTATAATGGAACAGATTATAAAACTGGATATATAATTATATCTGATATTGTGGACTTAGAACCACAATTTGCTGTAATTGAAAATATTATTATTACTAGCAAAGAAATAATTTATTTTGTATGTTCAAAACTACACAATGTGAAATTTTGTGAACATGTCTTGGCATTTGAAGTTAAAACAACGAATAATTTTTGTGTTTTTGATATGAATTCAATTTTTTGTAAAATGGTTTGTTTTTTAATACGTACTGCAGATGGAAAAGCGTATGTAAACCTGAAACACAGCTTGTAAACAAAAAGCAAAAGTTTTCAAAATAGTAAAAATATAGGTATATTTTTGCCTATATTTTTGCTACTTTGAAAACTTTTGTTTTTGTTTACAAACTGTGTTTTAGGAATTAAATTTACATATTTTTCCATGAAATAATTAAAAAAAAGGTAAAAGCCGCGACTTCATATTATTGGAGTTTTATTATTATAAGTACAAATGAATTTAAAATGTTATTTTTGCATACTTATTAATTTTGTTATATTCAATATCACAAAGAATAATTAATACGTCTTTTCTTAAATACATGTAAATTTGTTTTTATACTACCATTGCTGTGCTAATGGTACGTTCTATAGAAAATGCATTATATGCCGTTTTCACTTACGCAGTACTAATAATAATTGAAATTAAACTTATGTGACGATTATCAAAAAAATTCAAAACCTTATGTTATATTATCTAGGCCGAGTAATTGTTAGAATTACCAATTGATATGTTTTTACATAAATAACATAAATATAATATATTTATACATGTTATTTACGTAAATTCTGACATCAATTCTAACAATTGCTTCAATAATCGACTGCACTACCTAGCGAAATAATTTCAACTAATTATTACTCCTGCAACTGCAAATTTAAATTCACTCTTTCAGCTAATAAATTTTGTTCCTGGTTCTAAAAAAATAGTTGCAATAGCAATGTACTTTTGCTATAAAAAATAGTATAATGAGAATCCAGGTAAGTAAAATTATTTACTGTAGTAAGATCATTTTAGTAGACAGTTAAGTTTTTTTTGCTGAGTCAGCAAAATATTATTTACTGTAGCTATTGTTATTAGCAAATTCAGCAAATCCCATTAATTACAGTAACAATTATTTTTGTACTTTAGAAGGTGTTTTAATTGCTGTAGCTGATGCTATTCGCTAATTCAGCAAATTTTATTAGTTACAATAGTAGTTTATTTTGTATTGTAGAAAATATATCCTTTACTGGCACTAATTCTATTTGCTCATTCAGCAAACTTTATTTACTGCATTAGCAATGCGCATTGTCTTTTAGCAAGTAATTTGTTTGCTGTAGCTATTACAATTCGCTAATTCTGCAAAACTATAAGTACATACAGCTGATTTGCTTTCTTACTGCAGAAATGAACTTCATTTAATTCAGAAAATTACATTAGTTATCACGAATTGGAAATTTCATATCGTTGCAGCAAAAAAAAATTTGTTGCATTAGCAACAAATTTCCAGCAAATCCGCATTGATTCATGGAACTAAAATTGTTCGCTGTGCCAAAGTTACTGATGGTTTTTGCTAGTGCGATCGAAATCTTTGCTGTCGCAACAATTCTTTTTTTAGAGTGTGCCGCACGTCATGTTCCTCGTCATGCCCAGTGCTCCCTCGATTGTCGGTTTTTTGTGCGCGAGTCAAAGGACCGGCAATAAGAGCACGAGTAAGCCGGCCACATACTCCCGCGCCACTCAGTACGCATCAAGCGGTCTAAGTGTAAAGGCATAGTGCGCACGCTGCCACAGTATCGACCTCCATTGCCGAAAGGCGAAAGCCGAGTGCGGAGCGTCGCGAGTACAGCAGTGTCTGGCCGCTTAGGGCAACATCGCGACAGCACGATGAGCAGAGCGAGGGGCAGTGCGAGGAGCATAGTCTGGCAGTAGGGTTATGAACGACATGTTTCAAAATGACGGCTAGTAAAAAATGATTAAAGCCAAGGTTACTAAAATATTAGAAGGCTATAAACATGGGCACGTCTGTGACTGGTTGAGTCAATTGCTTACGTCACCGATGCCCATGGCTTGGTTTTTCGATTGTTGTTGTCCCAACTGTTTTGAAAAAGATTCGATGTGACATCACAAGTCTACTTCCCCCGCCCTCTCTCGCGTCTCGCCTGGTTACACCTTCAACAATGCTACCGGCCAACTTAGTTTCTAGTAATCTTGGATTTAGCTGTGGTACTCAGGGCCGGATTTAAACCTAAATGCCGCTCTGAGACACCGTGAAAAATGCTGCTCCATTATCTAGAGCATACTTAAAATGGGTAAAGGTTCAGTGTACAATTTTCAAATAAATAAAACGATTCATTTATAGTCGAAAATCGTTTTATTATTTACGTGATAGTTACACAAAAAACGTTATTTTTTGTATTAAAAATCATAAATTGACCTACAAACCGATCGCTCTTAAATTGCGAGATATTATACATTTTTTCAGAGACAAACCCGTCTGACTGTTTGATTTGCAAACTGGACAATTTCTGAATTTTGCAGCGCGAAATTCTGATCATATCAAACAAGTTGTGATCGAGCCGAAAACTTTAAAAAAATTGTGAATAACAAGATGCTTATAATTATTCTCTTTACTAAAAACATGTGTAAAATTCTAGACACTAAAAATTTATTTAACAATTTTGTAAATAAAACTGCAGTGTTTATAATTTTACACATACTCTCTTAACAAAGAGAAATAGTATATTACATCATAAGGGCCGAAAGTTGAATTTCCTGCACTGCGCTACATGATACCTGAAGCGAAGTCAAGGGCATCATATGTGGCGCAGTGCGGGACTTTCAGCTTTGTGCTCGTGTGGTGTACACTATTTTTCTTCAGATCCGGTTGAAAGTACGCATTTTCACCAATATATGAAAAGACTAATAACTTTCAAGTTAGCAATTTTGAGGTTATACGTTATGACACATGGATCTAATAATGTCCATGTAATAACAACAGATGGCTACCTACTACTGGCGAACAAGTGACGTGATAAACGGCACTCTCACGTATCAGTGCGCATGACAAAACTGTTTAGATCCGCCTATATTGACGATATGCGAGTAGTTCTCAGTGCATAAATGTTATACTTTCGGCTTTAAAATAGAATCAAAAAGTACGTACTTTCGGCATAGTATGAAGAAAAAGTATTGTATTTATGAATGTTTTCAACACGGTCACACTTAATTTTTTTTTCTATACGCAAATACATTTTTTGAATAAACTTTAAAAGTATACATAAAGGAGTCAATGAAAAAATTAATTTAACATTCCAATCAGTTCCACCATACATGAATGGCAAGAACCCGTGAAATCGCACGATATTTATTTTTTCATCGCTATCAAACAGTCAACAATTCTGCCGAATTCGAACACATTGAAACAGTAGCTAAAACTGAAGTGTATAATTTTTTACTTAACTCTTATTTAACATAAAGACTGGCCGTCTAATGTAACCGATAACGTTTCTTTATCGGTTATATATTATTGGCTATTTTATTCAATGACATTTGATCAGAAACTGAAACACAGAAATCTCACGAACAGCCGCAGACATAAAAGGCTCGAACTGTTTGACCTGCATAACACGAAAGGTCAGTCTAAATTCGTTCACTCACCAGGCTTTCTCATTCTTTCTTAAATGAATTATGCTTATTCTGCATAACATATATTTTAATCAGTTCTATAGGTGGGGACACAATACTTATGCTGGGTTGCAGAAAAGATTGTCAAATAATTTGATTTGACAATGACCTTAAATTGTGATAATATAATTACTGTTTTCATACATGCAAGAGCAGTCTAATGGCGTATTCAAACTCCCTGTCATGTACATTAGATTGTATTCATACAAAAACAAATGCTTGATCTACACAGAAAAAGTTCGTTTTTCAAGTCAAATTTTGATTAAAATGCGTAGGAAAATATCGTTTCGAAGTAAAATTATGTAAAAAAATTATGTTAAATACACGTATATACAGTTTGGAAAAAATATCATTTCATTCGATCAATTATTTTTCGAACAGAATCGAATTAGAATTCTACAAGGTTTTTTTGTGAAGAAAAATATGTGTTCACAGTCTAAGGTCATTGTCAAATCAAATTATTAGACAATCCTTTCTGCGACCCGGCATTAATTAAACTTCATATTTTTCACCAATCTTGGTTTTGGTAAATTTCACAGCATCAATAATTAGTTGCCATCGATTCTTCGATTCATATATAAACAAAATCGAAAATTTCAAACTTTGTACAATAGAGCACTCTTCACAGAAGTAATGATTGATGTGTTAGCCAATTGATTACAAAATTCATATACTGTGAGAGTTGCTTTTTAAATAAATTTTACAGAAATTCAATTAAAACAAAATAAATAAAATCATAACGTAGTCTGTATAGAGCGAATTTTCAGTTTTCAGTCAGTTAGTTCTATCTGTCCCGGCTAATCTATTCTATTCTATTCTAATCTTTGAAATTGTTTGTTTCGGTTAATCTCCGAAACGGCCAGACCGATTTTGATGGGACTTTTACTGGCAGATCGCTCATGTTATATGGAGTAACTTAGGCTACTTTTCTTTTAGAAAAGAAATACATATATAAATAAAATTTTCAGTTTTCAGTTAGTTTGTTCTGTCTGCCCCTTTGAAACTGCTTATCTGATTATGACGGCACTTCAAAAACAAGTAAAAAATTATGCCACGAGTGATGTAGGCTACATTTTAATGTAAAAATAACCCTTATGGGGGTGAACAGGGTGATGGAAACATTCATAAAGAATACGTTTTTCTGAAATTACTTAAAAAAGAAATACATGTTCGACGGTCTTTTAAACACACTACCCGAACGGGCGGGGGGGTGGATTTTATATAAAAGAATTTAACCGGGTACAATATATCTACAATACCACGTAAACGTGTCATATTTTCATTAGTTATGTTGAAAACTCGAATAAAATAACAAGTATAGAAAACTATTATAATAGAAAATTATATTTTCTCATCTCTTCAAATAGTGAAAGTTTGTCTCTAAGGTACACCTTGTATAAAAGCACAATACGAACTCTCGTCATATCAAAACTGACCATGACATGTTTTTTTCATTGACCTAAACTTTCTTTCGGGTATTTCGTGTACTCGATTGACATTTTCTTGAATATGATATCGTACATACTATATATATTTATCGCGTTCTATTTTTAAAATATTTCATTGCCGATTTTTTATAGACACTCGAGTTCCGTTCATTTCGGTCACCAAATTGTCGCCACACAAAAGAAAATGTCTGTGTTTTGCATAATACAGTAAAATAATAATTGTCTAGTATAGGTTTCACCAATGTAAAATAGTGTTTCATTTAAATATTTTCTTACTGTTTTTGACCGAGTAGTAGCGTAGTGATACATCATTAGACTTACATATTAGGAAGGAACTGAGTTTGAAACTCAGCGGAAGTAGATGTGGCGTGGAATGAACTGGAAGGGTTCGCAATGCAAAATCGATGAGGTATACTTAAAATATCCTTTTACACCCTAGACTATACAATCATGAGTTTTGAAAAATTTTACACCGTACCCGAAACTATTTTTGTGAACGCAACCGACTTGGATCGATCGTGAGTCTATCTGAGAGTGCACCAAAATATACTTTATTAACATAGAAAAAACCCGGGTCGCAGTGCCAAAACCCTGCCGACAATATAGTGTATTTGCTTGTATAGGGCCGTGTGGTTTTATACTTTTATTATGTGAAATTAAGTTTGTTTTTGGGCAAAATAAAAAATTTAACCCCTTAATACACCTCTTAAAATAACATTTTTTTCTTAATTGTAATATTATTATCAATCTAACGTCTACACCGAATTAAATACACCTTTCAATAAAAAAGTCACTATCTGCAAACTAGTGTTTTCATAAAATTTGTAAATCCGGTCCTGTCGGGCCGATTTTATTAAAATGGTGGGGACACTTTTTAATCACTACCAGAGGGTTAAATTTCAATTTTGAAACGATTCGGAGAATTTTTTCGGTTTTTTGGGGCCCAAAAACAGTTTTCAACCCCTAAAAACTACCCTTAAAATAGCCCGATTAGGCCCATTTTAAATAGGCTTCTTGCGGTGATGGATTTCAACACGTGGCCCAAATTTAGTTGAAATGAATTAACTCTTTCGAAAGTTATCGCGCGTACACACACATATATATATATATATATATATATATATATATATATATACGTATATAAATATATATATATATATATATATATACATATATATATACATATATATATACATATATATAAACATTTTTAAAAATGGTGCCAAAGTGTTTAGGAGGTTATGAAAATCGAGAAATTTTGGTCCGACCCCTGGGTCCCGCCATCCGACCGACGCCAATAGTGTATGTTACCATATGGCAAATACACTAACAAGTGTCCAAAACAATGTTTTGGACACTACGGAAACCACGTAACCACATTTTAACAGTATTTAAAAGAATTTTATCTCTAGGGTGTAAAGAGATATATAAAACACAGTTCGTTTTCTTTAACTCAATTTATTGTATTTAAATAGTTTAAATAGTTATATCTCAGTACTAAATCATATAATGCTAGCGGACCCGTGCGAATACTTCGCATCGTTAGTGGTCAGTTCCGTAGTATAATAGGATGGAAATAAATTTTATTCTGCTCTATTCAGAAACTTCAGCGCCACGACGTCACTTGATATTAGCGACAACTGTTAAAATAAACAGATTGCCACCAAATCGCGACATTTGCTTTATTTTATTCTATCCAGAGACTTCAGCGCTACTATACGTCATATTATCAACAAATGTTAAAATAAACAGATTGCTAACCAGATGGCGACATTCGTTTTTTCTGTAATTAAATTTTTAAAATTTTTAATCTGTAATTTTTTAATGAAAACATTAATATTAAGATATTAATTTATTTTTCGTCGTTAGAGAGAAAAATAATTTCTAAAACACCTTTGAGAAATAATTTGAGAAATAATATATAACAATATCATAGGCAGGAGAGAAACACATGCAGAGTTAAGTCTCTTCTAGCTACCAATGGCAGCTCAACTGGTCAAGCTGCCAGTTAAATGCCTCACCAGGCTTCCAGCCTAGAGAAATAGCTCAACTGTTGCCGTGGTAGCTCGGTGAGGTATGGTACTTACTCTCTTCTTTTAAAGTTCTTTGCAATTCCTAAGACTCGTTAAATTTACATCAATTGTTTGTGCTTTTGAATATTTCTGTCGTCATTTTGTGTACTAAAAAATATAAATTCGGAAATGTCCAAACATTTTTTATAATAAAATATTCTTGGATTATTATAAGTGTTATTAAGTCTAACACAAATACAAGCTAGACAGTTGAAACTGCGGAATATTAGTGTTCGTAATATAGCTTTGGAATTAATTAGAAAAAAAAATATTTTTATTTAAATATTATGTTAATGTACATAACATATTCATGCATGTTCATAAAACATACGTGAAATTTCCGCTCTCTAACTGCAAATGTTAAATGTGCTTTAAAATAAAAATTCTGAAAGCAGCTGGAAGTAAGACAAATACATAAGTCAAATTCTTATGTGTTATTACAGTGTACGATATATTAGTAAAAAAATAAAATAAAGCCGAACATCTTTCACTGAGGTATCATCATTCGATGCTATAAGTTTCGTAAGATGTAATTTAATTTTGGAGTTCCAGTAATGAGCTATAAGTATACAAAGTCGTTTATAACCGTTTAGAATTTAGTATAAAAGTTCAAAACAAAAATCATGAGTGTAGTAGCATTTAGTAAGTACCTTATTCAAAATTATTACTTTAAAATAAAGTCTTGAAATACAACAAAAACAGTTGTTAATTTGAAAATCATTCTATTTTCCAATGGTTTGTTAAGTGTCAACGGATCTTTAACAACTAAGAATTCATTAAAAATTAGGTGATTTTCTGTTTAAATAAATTTTATTTAGTATTTGAAACACGAGCTTTAAAAGATACATTAAAGTGGCTATACAGATTATAATGATATAGCACTTTCTTTGTATAATTGGATACTTGCCAAGCTTCGTCTTTTTAACTATTTCTGGTCTGCTTTCTCTTGAAAAATAAATTAATATAAAAGAACAGGGTGTTTACTGACCTATAATACCTGGAAATCTGACAGAAACTACGACGTACCTCTTTTTTTTTTCTGTAAATCTCGGACAATATCGGACTACATTGGAATTAAAAGGAGTTAGATGGAATAAATAATAATTAAATAAACGGGAAGTTTATGTAAGATATCTGGTAATTTGCAACCCAATGAATAAAAATTGTTTTGAACAACAGTGAATACAAGTAATTTTATTGATTTTACAAGCTTTTATTTATACTTTCACCTGTCCCGATGTCTGTGGATTTGTAATCAAATCTTACAAGTTCGTTTGAGCTGAAATTTTGCAAATACTTTTGGTTCTGAAGACAATACATTATAGTATATTTAATATTATAGTAGATCCAATATGGCCGTCATCACAAAATGGCGTATTACTTGCTTGTTTATAATCCCCTCCACATGGGTGTCAATGGGTATTAATAAATCCTTGGAAGTTTCTAAAATTAAACATCTGCAATGCTTAAAAATGTTTATCAGATTTATATTTTTAATACTTAATTTGTATTTTTATTTAGTCTTCAATATGTGCTCCACATTAATATGTCAAGCCACCCAAAATTTTACAGAGTTACCAATTTAAAAAGTATGTCTTTTCCGACATTTGCCGACGTGCAGAAAATTTATAGATAAATATTTAAAAAATTAAAGTATCTTTTATGAAGTACATAGATATTTAGTTTTTATTTATGATTAAAGAGCTTGAAGAGGCCGTTTAAAAATACACGTTTACTTACTGAGATGATGTCTTTGAAGTACATTCGTTACAACTACAGTGCGTCAACATCTGCCCCACTTTGTATTTCAGTATCGGACTGACTATTCTGGATCTGGGAATTCCCGGTGGCCCCAATGCAGATATTAAAAAAAGGACTTCGGCTAACGACCTTATAATTACTAACGTCAGTCTTCTCGAATGTCTTTATTGACAAATGACATGTGACTAGCAAAATATTTTTATATCATCTAAGTATTGACTTGTAAAGTGTACATACTTGAACGTCTGTATTTTTTCAGTATATATAGAATGTTCCAGAAGCAACTTCCAGATCGAAAATTCCTTTTAGTTTTGTTACCTAACTACGTATCAAATTATTAGATAATTGTACCATCGGCAGCATTAATGAGGACGAAGGCGATGCTTATCTTTTTAAAATTTTTATACAAATATAAAATAAAAAATTGTCCTACAGAATTTCAGTTCAAAATATTAGCTTTTTACATTTCAATAATCGATAACTTGGTACTATACATTAAAGAAAGTTATAAAAAAATGTGATGTCAATACGCGTCGTTTGATTTTGATCCGGTTTGCGGCATTCGATCAAGTTACTTATGTTCAAAAAAAGAAACTATTACAGAAAAATCAATCTGACCAAAATTTGAGAGGATATTTCGAAGACATCGTTGGAAATTTTAGAACTGCAATATCTTTTGAGCGCGTAGTTCGATTTTAATCTATTTTACGCCATTCGACGCGGTTTTTCAGACCCCAAAAAGTAATTTATTACAAAGAAATCAGTCTGATCAAAATCTAAGAAGTCAAGCCGGAAATAGAATGGCTTCCTAGGACCTCAAAACGTAGAGATCCGATGAAAACTCGATTTTCGGAAATTGCAGTGAAAACAAAAACTTCCCTTTTTTTTGAAAATATTCGATTTTCAAAGCGGGCAGTTAAAAATAATAAAGAGCTGTTCGATTCTAAATATGTTCTGATAACCCTCGAAAACACTCCTGCAAAACGTATAATATAGGTTGTAAAAGAGTGTTTTCGGTTGAATCAGAACAAGACGATTATACTAGTGTCTTCTTGACATGTAATATCATCCAATAAAAGTAAAATAGTTAAACCAAGAACACCCTGTATATACCTGTAGCAGAGCCTGTCTATAATTTCGTTTATTACGAGTTTTTCAGATTTTTAATATGACATCTGCAAGGCAGAATGCGTTTTCAGAATCATATCTGTCTAATTGTACCGGCATCACTCGAGAACGGATTAACTGAATTTGATTAAACTTGATACAGTTATCCGTTAATTGCAATCTTTGCGGGAAACTGCACATCGCAGGAAAAAGCTGTTTATAGAATATTATGATAACATTAATATAAATATACTTTTCTTTATACCCGCCCGAAAGTACATAATTTCGGTTTCGATTTTAAGGCAGAAAGTCGAACATTTACTTGCATGCCATCTGTAACAGCAGGCCGAAACCGTTTTCTCGTGCACACTGATACGACAGGTATAAAAAAAAATAGCATACACCACAAGGCCAGAAAATTGAACTTTCTGCTCTTGCGGTGTAATATACTATTTCCACTTTGATCAGATTATATTTATCTTCCAAGTCCGACACTGTACAATTTAAAATATAAACTGTGTACCTGCTGTTGTTTGATGAACAGGCATGCATATGTTTTTTTTATGTAAGGCATATATTTGCCAGCCATGTTCATAATCAGACAGCTGGACGACGGAAATTCCTCGTACTATAAATCTGTAGGAAAGATTTTTTTTATTTGTCTTTTCTGCGATCACGAAAATATAATAAATATTAAAGTGTAACTTTTATGACTGTGAATAATCATAATAGTTGATTTTAGTTCCTATAATTATTATGCCGTCTTGTGATTAATAATTAATAGTCATTAGTCTTTAATCTTCATTATTGATTATACATTAAGAATGATATTGCTAGTTTCTACAGACAAACACAACATTTTCAAGAAGAACTATTATAATATTTACAACAAGCATACCCTAATATGAACAAGTTAAATGCTGCACAAAGTACTTATTATATTTAAATGACAAAAAAAAATTATGAATAAAAATGTCAACGTCGCACTTTTCACAGAGTACACAGCATAACAAAGAAATAGAATGGAACCACTAGAGTTGGGTAACTCAGATCTGAACCGGTTCAAAGAGCCGACTCCGACAGAAGATCCGTGAGAGCCGACTCACTTTTTTTTGAGCTGACGGATCAACGGATCCGCATAACTCAGTGAAACACTTAACATACAGAAGCACATTTTACACTTACGTATCAGTTCTTGCTTTGATGCATCTGTCAACTCAAATGACTCATGCATCACATGTTTAGCTATGCATTCTTGATTCTATACAAGTCGTGATATAATTGACTGAACTAGGTAACTCAGTGGCAGACTGCAATAACATATTCAGAACTCGGCTCTTTTTCAACCGGTTCAGTGAGCCGGCTCACATACGGGATCCAGATGCAAAGATGCAGAGCACTAAAAAGACCCGTTTTTCCCATCTCTAGGAACAACCAATTTAAATATCTAGGATTTTTATAGATTCAAAATTACTTTTCACAGACCACACCAACAAGGAACAAAGGAATTTGTAGTTCGACTTTTTCCCATTAAAAAAACAGTTAAATGTCAAAAACAAGTTGATAATTTACAATTAGTTATTCGTTCAATCCTTGCATATGGCGCCCTGTTTGCTGTAGTACCTATATGTAAAAGTAAAACAATTATTATACGTAATTATGCCAATTATACCAGAATAGCTCTTATACATCGAAAAAGTGTAATAATGTTATAAATGAAATGTCCAAAAAATTCTTTGAAAAATGTGAAAAGACCCAAATCATCTCATAAACAAAATTGATCGTAGCAAATATATATTTTGCATTGAGATGTTATAGGCTTTTTCCATTTTTTCCATGATAACAAAAATAGAGCTCATTTATTATAAGTAAATTTGATTTTCTAGTCTTTCGAGAGTTAAAAAACAACGCAGACGAAGTCGCGGGTATCAGCTAGTCTAAAATAAAAGTAGCCTAAGTTACTCCTTATGACATCTGACAGTGAATGTCCCATCAAAATCGGTCGAGCCGTTTCGGAGATTAGCCGAAACAAACAGATAGACAAAAATTAAAAAAAATTATTTGTATAAAGACTATTTTTAAGACACTTAATTCCCCTTCGGTTTTTTTAAGAGTTTTTTACCTTCTACATAAAAATGTAAATATAAATGATGTACTAACATGAGACTAATAATACCTGGTAGTGTTTGCTTTGACCGCTAATTATACAAAATCATCAAAGACTGAAAATGAAGGTGCAGTTTGTAGTTAAAAGCTACAAAAAAACTTCAATTTGAGTTGATTTTTTAAAATACACCTCGTTCTAGAAATAAAGCGGACAGCTTACTTAGGATGGTTGATGCATGCTAAATATTACACGAATACGCCTTGAACTGGAATCTAAAACATACAGATTTGATCTAAGATAGCGGTGGAAATAGAAAAACTATACCATTTCGACACTCGCGATGTGTATTGCACAAATTGACCTTACTCTCATTTTTATAGATATTAACATATTATTTATAGGAAGATTGAAAGATATAGCTCCACTTTTTTTTTAATACAACAGATACATGATAAACAGCTGTGAGTTCTGTCAAATAACCTGAATTGATACCGAGTCCCAACACATTACAATAAGGCCGCTCTCACACTATGTAACAGGTACCTGATTATGATTTCACCGAAACAATAGACGATTATAAATTTCGAATATCGACTACTTCGGTGAGAAAAGATCTGTTTAAAACAATGAGTGAAGATACGAAAATGACAAATTGTTGCGGTGACATCCAAATCACACTCCAGTAGTGGGGAAGTTAATGTTATTTTAATTTTTTTTCTAAAACGAGGAAAAATTAGTTTTTAGTTTTTCGTCTTTAAATCAAATTAATAAAATAAAATTACTTGCAATACTGTTCAATTGGTTTTTATTTATATAAAAGACGTTTCAACCAACAGTTTTGATCCTTTTCAATTTTCAAATATAAATATTATATTTGAAAATTGAAAAGGACCAAAACTTGGTTGAACCGTCTTTTATATAAATAAAAACCAATTAAACAGTATTGCAAGTAATTTTATCTTGTTAATATATCTATTACTGTTGGTAGAGTCAACATTATAAATCAAATTTTTATAAAAAAATAAATAATTATCGCGTTAACACCAAAGAAGTATAACTTCTGCCGCGCGTATATAACTACATGCGCTTTTTTTATCGAAAAAAATTACCTCTGCAAAGTAGTCGCAAACAAATTTTCAAATTTCTTGAATAAATAGATAAAACGTGATGCAAACCGAGCACCGTTCAATAAGAAAAAACGCATTATTAATAGTATACTATTAGTCTTTATATCCTGTCGAAAGTGCGTTTATTATCAAAAATTTTAGTTAATTATTATCGTAAAAAATACAACCATGTTCCAGCAGGCCGCTTGTCATGCGGTCATATTTAATTTTTGCTATAATTTTTGAGGTTATAAGCGAAAACAGCTGTTAGCCAACTACTGGCTGTCGGCAGTCTCACGTATCAGTGTGCACGAGAAAACTCTTTCGTCGCGCTGTTACTTTTTTTCAGCCCGCCGTTACAAACGGCGTGCGAGTAATTCCAGCAGAGCATAAATGATAGGCCGAAGAACGTACCTTCGACCGGGTATAAAGAAAATTGTATTTTCTTCATACCGTGCCGAAAGTACGTACTTTCTGATTAGATTTTAAAGCCGAAAGTATAACATTTATGCCCTGTTGTAGCCACAGCTGAAATTACACGCATATCGTCTGTATAGGCGGGCCTAAAGAGTTTTGTCACATGTTCACCAGTAGGTAGCCATCTGCTGTTATTACATGGACATTATTAGATCAATGATACGTATAACCTCAAAATTGCTCACTTGAAAGTAATTAGTCTTTTTTATATTATATTGGTGAAAGTGCGTACTTTTGGCATGGTATGAACAAAAATAGTATACACCACACGAGCAGAAAGCTGAAAGTCCTGCACTGCGCGACATATGATGCCCTCGATTTCGCCTCGGGCATCATGTGGCACAATGCAGGAAATTCAACTTTCCGCTGTTGTGGTGTAATATACTATTTCTCTTTAATTTCGAAATCTTGATTTATCATACGATGAAATTCACAGTTGTTTTTCCGTATCCGCATTCCTTCTATAAAGTGACAATTTACGAGATCGTTAATTCGTTTCGTCTTTTTGATTTTATCACAAATATCTTCATGTGTCGCGCTTTGAAATATGCACATTATAAAGTGTAATTGACATGTGTGATTTACATATCATTGTGTATGCATGTTCTGTATTACGATTTTCTAATCCGTCGAGCTGGCATCGCGACGCTTAATTCAATAGACGACTTTGCGGGCGACCGACCGCCGACGGCGGCTACTAAAAATGCCAGCAATCTATTCAGTTTCACAACTGCACCTACTACTGTTTAAATAAACACTCATTGTTATTTCTTAACCAGTTAATTTTAACTGTCCTTGCTCAAGATCACTTTACAATAGTTTTGTACTCCTAAATTTCAACAATACGATTATTTATACCAAATTGAAGAACAAAATGTCACCAAGACAAATTCATTTTTAGTGTATTTGCCATATGGCAACATACACTATTGGCGTCGGTCGGATGGCGGGACCTAGGGATCGGACCAAAATTTCTCGACGTTTCATAACCTCCTAAACACTTTGGCACCATTTTTAAAAATGTTTATATATATATGTATATATATATATATATATATATATATATACGTATATATATATATATATATATATACGTATATATATATATATATATATATATATATATACGTATATATATATATATATGTGTGTGCGGGCAATAACTTTCGAAGGAGTTAAATGATTTTAACGAAATTTGGCCCATGTGTTGAAATCCATCACCGCAAGAAGCCTATTTAAAATGGGCGTAATCGGGCTATTTTAAGGCTAGTTTTTAGGGGTTGAAAGAAGTTTTTGGGTCCCAAAATACCGAAAAAATTCTCAGAATCGGTTCAAAATTGACATTTAACCCTTTAGTAATAGGTAATTAAAAAGTGCCCCTAAAATTTTAATAAAATCGGCCCGACAGGACCGGACTTACAAATTTTATGAAAACATTATTTTGCAGATAATGAATTATTTACTGAAAGTTGTATATAATTTGGTATAGAGGTTCGATTGATAATAATATTGAAATTAAGAAAAAAAAAATTATTTTAAGGGGTGTATTAAGGAGTCAAATTTTTTATTTTGCCCAAAAACCAACTTAAGTTCGCATAATAAAGCCACACTGCTTGTATAAGCAAATACACTATATTGTCGGCAGGGTTTTGGCACTGCGACCCGGGTTTTTTCAGTTTCTTGGTGGTGTTGAATCCACGCAAGCAAGTAGAATAAGGTAAATTAAAGAATCCGTATACAGTAAGACCCCGCTTTAAACGCAGGAGATACGTTCCAATAAGTTCCTGCGCTATACGAAACAGCGCTAAACGAGGTCATCGTAATACGTAGATAATAGGCATAAGTGAAACAGAACCGAGAATAAGAAAATTTGTAAGTTTTTTTTCGTTTGTTTAATTTTACAACATTAATGTTAAAAACTTTTTTATCACATTGATTATAGATTTATTAATTGCTAATATCGATTTTTGTTCATGAAACATTTATGAAAATCAAATGAAAGTTACAGTAAGAAGTTATGTTTTTGATGAGAAAGGCTCCTCATTTCACATATTTTGTTTTTTGTGAAGAAGTCATCTAATGGTGTTTCCTTTTCCTGTTTCGCTCAGCAATCTATTGTCGATAGCAAGATATTGCATCAATGACACTTCGTCTTGCCTTTGAATTTCTATCAACATTTCAATCATTTTGTATAAACTGATCTGCAATTTACGTTACAGTGGCTAAATTTTTTTTAGAAACCGCGTAATACTGAAACAGTAGTGTTAAGCGAGGTCATACTGTATATTATTTCTCAAAGGTGTTTTTTATCGGTATGAAATATCTCCCTTAATACTGTATCAAAATTAATGTTTGATACGCCATTTTGGAGATTATTTTTTTCTCTAATGACGAAAACTAAGTTAATATTTTAAAACCAATTTTTTTCATTAAAAAATTACAGTTTAAAGTTTATTACAATTTCATTACAGAAAATAACATTCAG
Organism: Venustoraphidia nigricollis; assembly: GCA_034508555.1. NCBI lineage: Eukaryota > Metazoa > Arthropoda > Insecta > Raphidioptera > Raphidiidae > Venustoraphidia > Venustoraphidia nigricollis. Next base: position 2,779,340 of record JAVRKA010000020.1, read on the forward strand.
AAAAAACAATTAATGTCGACATCGGGTGGCAATCTGTATATTTTAACAGTTGTCGGTAATATAACAAATAGTGGCGCTGCAGTCTCTGAACAGAATAGAATGAAATAAAACAAATGTCACAGTCTAGTGACAATCTTGTCGGTGATATTAAGTGACGTAGTGGCGCTGAAGTTTGAATAGAATAGAATGGAATTTATTTCTGCCCTATTATATTACGTAACTGATCACTAACGGTGAGAAGTATTCGCACGGGTCCGCTTATAGTTATGATAATAGCAGTAGCTTAGTCACTGATTAAACTCAGAATTTCAACGAGTTCCTTATTATTTCTTTCAAAAAAGTATTTTTTTTTATTGTGTAAAAACTACTTACATAAACGTTCTACAATATATTAACACTTAATTTAATGTAATCAGGTAAACTCAGAATCAACTAGTAACTTACGAAGAGAGGGCATTTTACATTTTTCCTAAATACCTATTCGCTACAAAAGTGTTCTTTCGGGAAAGAGTGCTCATTTTAACAGTTAATTGCAATCTAAAATTATCAAAGGAAATATAAATTTTCAGGTGTAGGTACTTATTTACTATTTTAATCTAAAGAGGCGACAATTTTGGCGAGCTTCAGAACAGGAGAAATATCAGCTGAAGACAATAACCTTATTAAAATGAGTTGAGTGACCTAAATATTCTTTAATATACCTACGTAAATACGGAAAACACTCCACTGGCACATGTGGAAAGGTGTAAAATGACAGAACATGTTCTCTTACATATAAAATTAATCAAAACATCAGAACAATTATTATTTATGTACAATTCACATAATTTTCCGCGAACTGTGACTATTTTTATATCACAATAGTTGTTTAGTATTTATATTTATAACGATTCTACTGCCAGATATCGTTTTCATCTGCAAATTTCAGTTACACCGACATCAGGGCTGAAACCTATTAGACACAATAAACACAGTTCAGTTAAGGTAGTTCTAGCGTGGTATATTAAAAAAAATCACTTTTCGACAGATTTTGCTCATTTTTTTTCATAGGCTCATAATAACGTTTTCTAATAAATCCCGAAGTTTCAGAACGCGACATAATTAATAACAAAGTTCGCAGTTTTCTTATGTTGACCGTGAAAATTGCGAACTTTGTTGAAAAAAAATGAGCAAAATCTGTCGAAAAGTGATTTTTCTTTATTATACCACACTAGAACTACCTTAAGGCTGTCGGAACGCTTTGAATTTAAGCCAAAAATAGAGCTTCGGCTGTCAACTCATTGTAGACTTAATCGTTAACATTCTGCAAAAATTCTTTCTCTATAAAGAAGATAAGGGACAAATCTAGGTCTCTAATGGACTACTTTTGTAATTTATGTACGATTTACTAGAAAAAAGTTGGCATTAATTGTGCTAAAAAAACACACGTTTTCAATGTCACACTATGACCTTATTCGTACTTATTTCACAAAACTGTTCCATCACAAACCTAAAGTGACTCTTCCTTTTTCGGAAAAGTTTTTTAAATCTTCAAAATATTTCCAAAAATTAGAGTAATCAGTTGACAGCGGCACCCTTGCAATAAAATTTTTTAGCTTCGTAGTTGGCACCAGCCAAAAATTGAAACGTGTGGATGATTTGAGCGAGACAGAGCTAAAGAAGGTCACATCCACAATATGTCTTTTGCCTACCTCGCCCCTTACCGCTGGGTCTCAGCACAAACAAAATTCAGAGCGTTCCGACAGCCTTAAGACCTATAAAACTGCTTTTTTGACACATATCTGAATCATAACAATACAAAAGTATATTACAGACAAGAGCAGAAAGTTAAAATTCCTGCAGTACGCAGTGCTTCGTCTTGGACATTACGTCACGCAGTTCAGGGCTTTCAATTGTCTGCCCGTGTGTTGTACACTATTTTTCTTTATACCCGGTCGAAAGTGCTCCGCCCGGTAGTGGAAAAAGATAAAACAGTAAAAAAATGGCCTATAATCTATATCACTCAGCGATTGAGCAGTTTTTTTTAGTGAAAGATTTTTTTAAAATCGGAACCCCTTACAAATAAATATACAAACAAATTTTACCTCTTTATAATTAGTATAGATTAATACAGCTTTTAACGTTCCTTTTCGACATTACTCATGCCATTTACAGCACAAAAAAGTAATATTGCTTATAAATTCAGAACTCTGACAGCAAAATGACACATTAATATTTTTATGATCAATTAATTTACTAAGTGCTATACTATAGGTACCTAACAGATATAATATATCTAATTATTCACAATGCGTGAAAAGTCTAATAAAGAGTATTTGATGTTGATATGTGGCTCACGGAGAAGCTAAAACAGCCCTGAATGTACAAAATATTAACCGTTTTGAATTTGTTTTTTGTGTAAAAAGTTATCCAAAAAGTCATCAAAGCTATTATCTAAATCAAAAAATTTACTTCAAAGTAAATCGTATCACGTGAAGTTTGCATCACTTAAAAAAAAAGTTCATTGGTCCTTCGATCAAATAGTGCGTTACTATTCGCACTATTTGATCGAAGGACCAATGAACGATTTCGTCGTCATAAGTGTTTTTAAGTGATATAAACTTCACGTGATACGATTTACTTTGAACTAAATTTTTTTATTTAGAATATTTAAAATATTGAAAGAATTTTACCTATTTAATAATGCAATAATTATCATAAATAATGTACTAAAAATATTTAATCGATTATAATAATTTTTAACCTCGCTTATTATGTTAATGTTATCGACTCTTATAGCAACCTACATTTTTGTTGTTTTTTTTATTTCAGGTGCGACACCGTTTTAAGGTCAATCAAGATAAGATGAGCCCCCGTATGGTGGCAAAACGCGAGGCGTAGCCCCGGCATAGGAATGAGGGAGGAGGATCTAGAAATCGCCATAAAGGTAAAATTATTAATTATTTGTTTTTAAATACTTATCGCTTCTAGACGTTAATTAATTCAACCAGAGCCAGATTAAAAAAGAGGCTACAACTCCAAATCACCACAGACTTGTTGAAATACATTTGTTAACTTTTTTAAGAGTCTGTCAAAACATCTCACTTGGAGTAAAGGAGATTTCAGACTAATATGTTTAACTCAAAATTTTTGACAGCTTGTATTTTTAAAAGTTCTCAAATCTGTATTCGCCTCAGAGCCCATTTTCCTTAAACCGACGTTGACTTTAGTTGTTAAAAGCGGATACAGTACAATATAATCTTTTTCTATAATCTTTTTTATAAGTTTTTTATAATCTCAATTATTACTAAAGTCCAGTTATTCAGAATATATCTTACCTGTACTCCTTGCACTCTTCATCTCAAATCCCTTCCCTCGTCCAGAAACACTTATAGCTCTCCCGATGCTGTTTGAACGCTTTCCTGGCAAAAACTTTTTTTTTTACAAAAAATTGGCCTGTTGAATGTATAGTGTGATTCTTAATGCTTCATTTGGCATTTACCCGAATTCTTTAGCTTTAAAAATAGTATCGGGAGAGATGTAACCGTTTTTAGGCCAGAGGAAAGGATTTCAGAGTGAAGGGATCATTTATGGTAGCATATACATTTAATGGAATGTACTAAAGTAAATTTAGTAAGTATATTTTGAGAGAAAAAAAACTGCTAAACGTTGTTTGTTGAATTATTTTTATTCTCATAGTCCATAGTTCTAGAAAGTTGTTGACTGTTGGGCACCAATTTAGTTTTAAGGGGTTGTTCAAGTATTACTTAGGTAGGGAGGTCTGATATTACTTGTTTGAATTTCAAGGACAGAGGAGTTGATAGAAAAAAGTAAAATAAAGTAAAAATTTAAGTAAAATTGATAAATAATTAAAAAGCATGAATATGAATCATTAAAAAAATATGAAAAGCCCGTTATGTCTTATCCTTTGGGAGATAGACTAGTTTACTTTTTTTCAAAATTTATGTAAATATGCTTAGTACGTAATACTTAAACGGCTCATTATGTCTTACTCTTTGAGGGCGTTCAAATTCAACAAAAATATGCTTTTTAATACATGAATGAACCCTAAAGATTTTAATAAATATTTATTTTTTCCTAATACACAAAAATAGAAATACATTCTTTCTATAATTACAAATAACAGATTTAATTTTCTAAATATCAAATAACTATTTTTTAAGGCAATTTTTTAATTACTTAGATACTATCTATAACAAAAAGACCGCAGATAATCCACCAGACAATTTCTAGAGTTTGCTTAAACTCCAAATAATTGATGAAACTGTTTTAAGTACAGAGATTTTACAGCACACGTAAATAGATGTCTTTATACTTTCAGGTTGTTATAGTGGGCAATGGGGGAGTGGGCAAATCCAGTATGATTCAACGATACTGCAGAGGAACTTTCACCAGGGACTACAAGAAGACAATCGGCGTAGATTTTCTAGAACGACAGATAGAGTAAGATATTATACTAAATACCAAATTTTTATTAAAATTTTCAATATGTCTAACGTCGACGAACGTTTCGCTAACCAAGATGAACATAGAATGAAATAGAATAGAATCGAAGGATTTGTTCTTTCAAAGTTATACAAAAAATATATAATATCGCATAACAAAAACAAAAATTGAAAAATATAGCTTCTCTAAGGAACATAATGATAATATCATAGATGATACTGATAGCTAATTGATTTATCAAAACGCACTCGAAACTTTTAAATTTATGTGTCGGTGACCGATGTTCCGAAAAAATACTAGTTAGTGTATTTGCCATATGGCAACATACACTATTGGCGTCGGTCGGATGGCGGGACCTAGGGGTCGGACCAAAATTTCTCGACGTTTCATAACCTCCTAAACACTTTGCCACCATTTTTAAAAATGTTTATATATATATGTATATATATATATATATATATATATATATATATATATATATATATATATATATATATATATATATATATATTTATATGTGCGGGCAATAACTTTCGAAGGCGTTAATTCATTTTAACGAAATTTGGCATACATGTTGGAATCCATCACCGCACGAAGCCTATTTAAAATGGGTCCAATCGGGTCATTATAAGGGTAGTTTTTAGGGGTTGAAAAAAGTTTTTGGGCCCAAAAATACCGGAAAAATTCTCAGAATCGTTTCAAAATTAAAATATAACCCTTTAGTAGCAATTAAAAAGTGCTCCTAAAATTATAAGCAAATCGGCCCGACAGGACCGGACTTACAAATTTTATGAAAACACTAGTTTGCGTATACGAATTTACTTACTGAAGGTCGTATTTAATTTGGTGCAGATGTTGGATTGATAACAATATTTCAACTAATAAAATTATTACTGTAAGGGGTGTATTAAGGGGTTCAATTTTTTTTTATTTTGTCCAAAAACAAACTTAATTTCATTTAATAACGCCACAATACCTGTATTAGCAAATACACTATATTGTCGGCAGGGTTTTGGCACTGCGACCCGGGTTTTTTATTATTATCAATAAAGCAAAAAAATTAATACCTAATTTTTTTGCAACTTGTGAAAACTTTTTTGAATAATATACTCGTAGATATTATTTTAATTCTTAATCTACGACGAAAGCATTTTTTTAAAAAGTAACAAATTAAACAACTTCAAAATTTAAATTTGGCAACTATTCGCATGTTCAAAAAATATCATGTCTCCGGCAAATTTAAAGGTACCGAAATCATTTTTTTTAGCTTTTTTTAAGTGATCTATACTTATTATCATGATATGACACTATCATTATTAGTATTTTCGTCAAGTGGAAACTGTCAAATTAAATTTTTAGTCATAAATTATCACTGCTGTAAAATAACTCAATTAAAATAGGCCAGACAAATAAATTACGATTTTGATGACGTTTATTGATGTCAATTTTAGGTGTTTAACGGCACTGTCTTTCCCTTTGATGATTTGTAATAATATGTCTAAATATTTTAATATCCCACAAACAAAAAGTTCATGAAAAACATTTTTATATACAACTATGAAGTAACTGAACTTCCTATTACAATTTTCTTTAAATCAGATGTTCCAATAAAATTAAGAAGATGTAAAACTGTCAAGTGAAATCATATTTTTTGTTGAGAAACAATAATAGAAGTTTCATAATTTATATAGATCTTTGGAAACACTTGTCTATGTTGCGTCTGAAATGATTTACGACATATATGTTTTTATATCTGTCGCGTCTTAAGTGCCTCATCTCCCCCGAATTTTTGACGACATTGTCACTAAAAATTGGATAAAAGCTTTACGAAAAACCTTATTCAATCTTTGATGCTTCAAAACAAACTAGAAATATGTATCATTTTTCCCATATGACTGTTAGCCAAGTTTTTACGGTTTATTTCGCCTAAATAAACGATATAAAATCAGATAAAAACAAGTAAATTAGCATAAGGTTTACACAAATTTTTATACAGAACAAAACAAATTTGAAAAAAATTATTGAGCAAGCTGTACGCTGATTGGTTTGAGAATCATCAAATAATCATAGATTAAAGTTAGGTTTTCACCTCTTACTCCCTCACTTTCATAAAGTGCCATTTCTTTCTTCAATATCTTATCATAATCCTTCTCAGATCCAGTTAATTACTTGTTTTTAGCTGATTGCAGATCCGCACCGCTGGATCTAGCGCCAGATGCTGGATCCCGCAAGGCCAAAAATGTGCTGGATCCAGCTGGATTGCTGGACTGCTGGATCCAGCATTGCAATCCCTAAATCGGACAGATCGTTCGTTCACTAGCCAGTAGCAATTCGTCTAGTGTAATTGAGACTTATGATAAATGAACGATTGTTAAAACGAAACTAATTATGGATTATTATTTTTAATTTCTATTCATTGATTTTGTCTAAAAAATATGATCGATTATTAAGAATTTGAATGTCATATCGCTCGAAAAAATGATCGATTATTAAATGAAAACGCAATAATAATCAGATAGATTTTATCGATGTGTTGATAAGGACATATTTATACTATAAATAGGTAAATCTAAATCATTTAGAAACGAGATGATCAATGTATTTTGACGTTTGTAATCAATTTTTAAATCAATCAATATATCCAGCTCAAGGTATTTATTTTATATATATTTTAATTATATCATTATACATTATATTTAAATCTCAATACGGTGTTGTTCATAAGACATAATTTATATACGAATAGCTATAGATAGCTATTATTGTGAAACACGTATTGTTACAATGCTGTGTTAGAAACATCAATGGCTTTGTTTTTAAACAGCGCCACTGTCCATTGATCTTGTTAAAAACACACAGTCTGTAACAATATATGTGTTTTTAACAATAATAGCAAACTATATAGCTATATCGAATTGTATAATATTATATTTAATCAGAATAATAATAAAAATGCTATATTAGAAAAATTATTTTCACACTCCTGTCACCGTCGGGACTCAAACCCGAATCTTTCCACTTTCGCGGCGGAATGAGTTTTCAGCTACTCTATAACGGTGCCATATCTGAACAGTTAATCTTTCATAATAAAGCATATTGTAACACTAAATTCACATCATGCGAGAGCTGATTTTAGCTTACTAACGCTAAACATGAACCTTTCACAATAGTGAGAGTTATGAATGAATCAGATGAAAATATTTTTTTCTAATACTTATGAACGAAGTCTTACGAAACTATTCCGTAGTGAACATTTACTGACATTATATTTAATAATATGATAAAATCATGTTTGCGTTTTTTTTTTTAGGAGTCAATATAATTACTTAACAATTTGTTCCTTCCCAATTTGCGTGATTTAAATAAGAAATAATTCAAAGAAAATCTATGGTGTATTAATATTATACTTTAGTAAAGTGAACCCCACAAACTATTGTCACAGCATTTGCAATAAAAGTTTTTCCCTTCTGAAAGTATACAAGCCCCTATTTTTCAGTTTCGGATTCTTTGAAAATACAAAACCTGTATAATTTGAAAATTGGTAAACACAGCACATCGGCGTTGTCAATGATTTAGTATTTGAAATAAACTTATTTGGCACACACTGCTATGAACTATTCACAGACAGGTCCTTAGATAGCTGGCGCCCCTAGCGATGAAGTTTGGCAATGCCCATCTTCATTTATATGCGTGTCCGGCCAATTTTTTCTAGTTGACTGCCTATTTGATTATTGTTTGTATTTTTAGGCTAAAACAATGTATCGTTCCTACGTTACACTATTAATATGCGTTGTATTGATAATAATAAATTCGGACATAGGACAAGCCGAACTACCATGTTCATTCAATTCAGACGCAGGTACATTTGGCTGTGAAAAAGCAAGTATCTACGAATACAAAGCATTTATGAAGACTCTGAGTGACCCAATAAATAAAATAAATATGGCAGTATTTAGAAACTGCTTGTTCTCAACGATACCATCGGATATCTTTGAGTACCACAATTACAACTCAACAACTTTCATCGACTTGGAAAGAAACAACGTAGTGAATATCGAAAACGGTGCCTTTTCAAGACTGGCCTCAGTCAAGCTTTTCTTTTTAGGAAATAATTTTGTTCAATCGCTTGAACCGGGACTTTTTCAAAATATGTCAAATCTAATTACGTTAGGTTTATATAATAACGCGTTAACAAATTTAGGTTATGGAGTTTTTTCGGGTTTAAATAAATTAGAATCTCTAGGTCTTAGTAATAATAAGCTACAAACTATTAATTTTAAAATATTTAATGGACTCCCTTCATCAGTATCTTTATCATTACATTCAAACAAAGCAACTGAATTAAAAGGAATACAGTATTTGAAATATTTGAAATTAAAGTCGATTACTGTACACGACAACGAAAATATACCATGCGATCAAATTGTCGACTTTCAACTTATTTTGATGGATCTTGATTTACCTTTTTCTAAAGATATTGATTATTATAAGAAGCCAAATGTGGATGGTTTTAAATGTTCTGATTTCAAAGTCATTACCTAACATGTCAGATTGTAAAATATGTCTTCGGGAATTTTCGAACTATGGTCGCAAAATTCATTTTATTACTGTTTCTATTATAGGTGTGAGTAAGCCTTAAGCTTCACAAAATCTGACTCGCTGCTTAAAAATTTCAAAGAACATACATTTTTGCCCTAAAATTGAGTAAAAAAAACAATATATTCGTTAATATTTCTTTACAGCACGTTACGAGATTTCGAATTACGGCAAGGCAAATTAACATTATGAAGTTTTTTCTTTGCAAACTTATGTTAAAAATACTGAAAAATTTGGCTTGCTCAAAAATTAATTTTTTTCTATACAAAAACTTATGTGAAACTTATGTTAATATTTGATAGAAATTAGAGATTTCCGTAACGTAAGTGCATTTTACATGCATTAACACTATCCAATTGCTCGTAAGATATAGAGCTATGCCGGTGAAAAAAGAGGCATATTGAACAGCTGGTAAACAGTCACCATAAAAAATAAAAAAATATACTTGAAGAATACCACAAAAGGTACAAAACTAACAAAAAATAGTATTTGCGCCATTTTGAAATCGAAATTCTAACCATAAATGCAAACGTTGTTTGAGTAGAAAAAAATATAGATTTTTTGTAAATAATAATAGTTTTTACCTCAGAATATTTCGATTACACAATGGCGATTACGAAAAATGTATTTAATGTATGTAATAAAACATTGTACCGCAAAAAAAAAAAAAAAAAAAACTTAACAAGAATTTATTGTTAGTTTCGAATTTACAGATTTACACGTTCGGTATTTAAAATAGTAAATACATTTTTTTGTCTCAGCCCCTATTAAATAATTCTGTTCACGCATGTCTACCGGTCGTAAAATGACCTATTACGGGTCCCATGATGAGAAACGGACGATAAAATATTTTTTTTTCTTTTATCATTTTTTAATATTATTGGTATTTACTATTAGATAAATAAATCTAAATAAAAAGGATCAGGTGAAAAGACCAATTTTTAGGTACGTTTTTATTCAATATACGACGTTTCGTCGGTATTATTCCGACTTCTTCAAGTATCTCGAAAATTATGTTAAAATACAAGTCATACCAATATTTTTTTACAATAAAATAATGAAGTACAATAATAGTCCAAAAATTATTAGCGTCAACTGATTAACTAATACGGAATTTCATATTAGTTAATCAGTTGACGCTAATAATTTTTGGACCTGATTTTTCCTAATAGGTATAAATAAATCTATTTATTTATTAGCTTCCCAGCACACTGGGAAGATATTGCAATGGGTTCAAAAATCTAAAAATGATTTGAAGGAATCTTTTTCGAAATCGGTTCAGTCGTTCTTTTTGTTTAAACAAAAAGACTGCAGACAAGTGAATTTTACACGAAATCTCGCGAATAAAAAAAGACTTCAAATCGTTAGGGTGTCAATCGAATCGTATTAATGTCAAGGTTCAAAATAAGTTTTATCAAAACCGGTCCGCCGTTTTTTTTTTTTTTTTTTCAAAAATTGCAAAAAAGTGTATTTTTGAATTTTTTGAAAAATATTTCTCGAGTCTAATTTACTAAGATTATCAGGGTCGTTTAACCTATATTGGAGGCCCTGGGCACTTTAAGATAATGGGACCCCTATGACTATTACGGAAGCCTATTTTTTCATAAAAAAAGAGAGTAATTACGAAACAAATCAATAATTAACAAATACATTAAATAAAAAAATACATATATCGATATATGTGTATGATATTTGATCGATGATGCTTATAATCTGGTATTTTGGCAATTTCAAATCATTTCCGATATTGTCTATAACTAGGCAGCACTTACATATTTCTGTCTGTCTCGGTTTAATTGCTTTTTACTGTTGAAAGATGCTTTCTCACAATTAACATAATACAATCAGTAATTAAACGCAGGCACCTCATATGAATATAAAGCCGTTAATTGACGTACTTAATGATTACACCATACAATAAAATAGTCTAAATCACTCGTTTCTTATTTTAAATTGCAGTTTTATACATAATTTACACGAATTAGAAAACCTGTTCTTATTAACTCGATATAATGAAGTGATAGAAGACTGGTATCATTACAAAGTAAACGCAAATGCGTTCAACAATTCTGTAAATTTAACTGTACTTAACACAAACTTTTCTAATTGGAACATTGGACTCGTTCGATTATGTCGCAAAATTAGGTTCTAGATATCTATGTCGTAATAATGCAGAACATTTATATGTCTAGAAATTCTAATCGTCTCACAGGAGAATAATTCAGCATAATAATTATGGATCGTGGAACGTGAAAAATTAAAAGTCCAAAATTCTCAACCCAAAAGGTGCAAATTAAGAACCTTGTGAAAAGAATGTGGGTTTTTGCTAACTGATAAAGGTATGATATATTCCAACAGAAATTACTGCCAACCATTTGAGGAACTATTAAAGGGTGTATACTTGACAGTTTTTTTATTAAAATGATTTTTTTTAAACTTCAGGCTTGTTGATTTTAATGGCAACTAGCAATTGGATCACTGGTTTTCGAAATAAACTAGAGTTTGTGCTTATTTTCTACTTATAATAACATCGTCTAAATTCTAAGTAATGCAGAAAGACTTTCTAACAAACAAAGATATTTTTCATTTAAAATTATTTTGAAACGTGCAAGTCATGTATAAATCTCCATACTAATGTTTTATATTTTATTTAAATATTTAGTTATGAAAGAAATTTAAATTCGTTACGATTTGGAGCAAACTTACTTCAAAGAATGAAATTCTTTTAAATAGGTACTGTTAAATTGTAGTTACGTGATTTCCTTAGTGTCCAAAACATTGATTTAGATACTTGTTTCTATGTTAAATAAAGTATATTTTGGTGCACTCTCAGAGAAACTCACGATCGATCGACGTCGGTTGCGTTCACAAAAATAGTTTCGGGTACGGTGTAGAATTTTTCAAAGTCAAAACTCACGATTGTATAATCTAGGGTGTAAAGGGTTGAAAATGATTATATTTAGATTATTTCTACGCCATAAAAAGAGAAAATCTTTTTGAACCTCCTCTGAGCCTGCTTGTGATGTATTCTATATTTCTTTACTTTTTAATCTACTTTGCTCTAGTACATAAGGACGAGCAAATGACTTCTAATCGGAACACGGTTTCCTTGGTAAAACAAGCCCACCTACCCCCTATTCACTATCTGTTCAGATCAGTGCTCAGGACAAAACTATAATGTAATGTAACATACTACATTTTTTTTTCTTTCGTAGGTACTGACGATTTATATACACTAAGAATTCTGACATTTTCACTTATGGATGCCAAATGCAGTGATAGTATATTACACCATACGGACAGAAAGTTGAAATTCCTGCATTGAGCGACATCATGTCGCGCAGTTCAGGGCTTTCAATCTTTTGCCCGCGTGGTGTATAGGGGGAGTCCCCCGAGTACCGGACACTTAAGGTTTTTAATAAATAAAATGGAATAATTATTTTTTATTTCGATACTTAACATTTTCAATTAAACAATCATATATAACATTAAAATAAATCAACAAAGATGAACATTGTACATTTTTTAGCTACTTAAAATGGAATGAATCGTTGGTTTTATTGAAATTTAGCACCTAGTACCGGACAAGTATAAATTCGAACCCATAAGACCGGACAGTACCTGGTAATTATGGGTTTACAAAAATTTAAAGTTACACAATAATCTTACAATAATATATAAACGCCTGAGCCATATAAACATTATAAAAATCACACACAATTAATTCACTTTAAAAATATAATCTATGACGTGCTGAATATTACTCGACGTAACAAATCCCTACGCAAAATGACGAAACTGACGCCTCCCGAACCGCGGGGAAGATCTGACCGTTGAGTTTGACGTCTTCGATTACACGAATGTTATTATGAGCGTTGTTTCATGTTTCGACGTGTTTTGTCCGGCGTTAGGGGGATTCCCATAACCATTTTTCTTTATATCCGGTAGAAAGTACGTACTTTCACTATTATATAAAAAGACTAAAAACTTTCAAGTGAGCCATTTTGACGTTATATGCACCAGCTGTTAGCTACAACTGGCTAGCGGCAGTCCGACTATCAGTGTGCACGAGGAAACTTTCGTCCCGCTGTTACTTTATTTCGGCTCGCTCTTATAGATGGCGTGCGAGTAATTCCAGCAGAGCATAAATGTTAGACTTTCTGCCTTAAAATCGAAGCCGAAAGTGCGTACTTTCGATCGGATAGAAAGCAAAATTAAATTTATTTTGTTTTGTAAAAACTATCAATCCTACAACAGTCACATTAACAGCTGTTTAGAACTACGAAATCATTCTTTTTTGTTGTTATATTGTGGTGACTAAAAATACAAAGATGATGCCGACTTTTATATTATTTATATCAAATGATATACAAAATATGCATTTATAAATAAATGTACAATAATAACTTTAAAATTGCGTGGCACATTCTTGTAGTTTGTAAAACGACCCACGCATGAATTCTTCTGATTTACATTTCATATTTACCTTCGGACCGTTCTTAAAATCAGCCAGCTTTCATTGAAATTTGTCACAACAAACCATTACATCAGTGTAAAGTGTCTCATTAAAAATAAATAATTGATGCAAAACTAATGCTATTTCGTTTAATTAACTATTTACTAATCACTAAACACTGAACAAATTGATGTTCAATTGCTTATGCAAATTACAGCTATTAATAAAAATAAAAGTTGAAAAGATTATGAAAGGTAGCCGAATAAAAAAATGTTACCTAAAGTTGTATGCTAGCAGTGAGATCACAGTGACATTTTTTACCCGAGTACTTTTTATATATTGGAAGCTCATTTTCTTCTTTTATATAGTCGGATTTTAGTTTTTTTTTTAACTTTCATTATAGCTTTTTGGGGTTTTATCAAGATACTTTTTCTCAGGAACGCGTGGAGGTATTAAGTTGAAATTGATATCAAATACTTAGTTCTGCAATCCCTTGAAACTGTGAAAAAATCAAACTTCTAAGTCAACGCAATCAAAAAATACGGCCGTTTATGCCGCATATTTTGACAATCGCAAGGGAATCAAAATCTATAGGGGTTCTTCCTGTTAAACTAGAATCATGAAATTTGGCAAGAAGCAATGTCTTATAGCACAAGTAGAGGTAAAAACCTGGACACCGTAAATTTGTAAAAGAAATAACTTTCTTTTTACTAACGTCAAAATAGTGCATACCATCGACGTCGGATGGAATATCTTAAAAGCTATTAGTTCAGGCATTTACGCGCCTTAGTCTGTATATAACAACAAAAAATAAAATAAAGTTAACAAGTATTGTACGGTGGTACGGAACTCTTCGTATGCGAGTCCGACTCGCACTTGACCAGTTTTTTTATATACTGAAAACTCGTTTTCTTCTTTTATTTGACTATTTTTACGAAACATAAGAAGGTGGATACTTTTTTATTATATAAGTAGAACACCTATGATCTACCTTATACCGAAATGTCAATCTTTTATGAATTTCACAATCGATATGTAGAGTTCCCGTTGACTAAACTTTGTTTAGTGATTTGTCGACAAACTTTTTTATAACACCTAGTATTAAAAAATTAAAGAAGTGATGTATAATATAAAAATAATTATGATATATTGAATACACAAGAGTTCATGTAAGTCGGCTACTAACAGTCCATAACGTTAGGGATGTCGAAAAAATAACGATATATCAATATTTTTTATTTGATATATCGATATTTTTTGGCGATATTTAATATTTCGATATAGAATTCCGAGTACCGAAAACCGATATTTTTTTCCAGTAGCAACACTTGTATGTACTACCGCGATTGACTATGGCCGTTTAATTATTCTGAAAATATTGAAAACTTCACTGAAAAAGAAACATGTTTTTTGACATATGTTTTTGGAATACTTTTAAGTCCGTTCCAAAAACAACAACAGTGAATAAAGCACATATCAAACACGTGTCTTTTTCACCGGATTTTTCGATTTTTTCGGGATAATAAACAGTCAAAATGTCTATTCATGCAATATTTCATTTCATTTTTACAACATCTAGAATATTTTTAATTATTTCGATTTACATGCTGTACCAACAATTATCTGTCGAATGTCACCTCTGGCACGCATGCCATAGGTTCGCCATCTCTGGCTTTATTAAGTAATTGTTCGATTAATCTCTAAAATTATCTGCTCCTAAATGTATTAGACATTTAATTAATAAACGAAAAAAAAATCTTATCGTTGGTTTTGATTTCAGATAAATATTTATTAGTTGATTTATTAGAAATAACGTCTGTTAATTGCTATTTGAGATTATATTAAGCTAGCCAATATGTATGCAAAAATTATCTTCGAGTGCCAATGTTCTCTTTCAAATTGTACCGATATATCGATATTTTTTAAAAAATATATCGGTACCAATATCGATACTTGAAAAAAATATCGATACGATATATATCGATACTTCTTGGCACTTCCGACATCCCTACATAACGTGACTTGGGGAAGCGGTGTTCGCGTCTGGACGGCGCAGTGCGCGTGGGCCCTCCCCAGTATGTCAGGTGGCGTGTGCTTGCCGTCTACCGATCGCCTCTCATGCATGAACCGACGTGTGGGACGGGTCAACGGCTGAACTGACCTTGCGGCGCAACATTGAAATCGAAACACCTTACAGCGCTTTTTCAACTAAACAGACCGTTTAAAATCGCAAAACAAGATTTTGTGCTTTGTTGAAAAATATGTTTTCTATGTTGACTTCTCACTTCAACACTGCAATCCTTTTATGCCTATAACGAGTAGATTTTTAACACGCTTTAAGGGGATATTCTCATGTGACCACTTCGAAAAATCGATTTTTTTTTCATATTTCAGTAGTAAAACCTATCGAAAATATGCTGTGAAAAATAGAGACCGAAATTCCTACTTTTAAATAAATTACAACTCATAGTCGCCGACGAGCCGTATAAGCGACTTGTTGGCTCTTGAAACTTTAAACGCATTTATCTGGAAACATTATTTTCTAAAACTGTCATGGTCCTAAAAAAAAAGTATTCAACCGCTTGCTTTGAAATTTATATATGTTCTTCTACTCATTAATGGTTATCGTCCGTACCAAAATTGCTTATTTTCGAAAATATTTTCTTATTTTTTTTAAACGATTTTAAACAAAAAAATTAACAAAAAACACAAACTTTTTTTCTACAGTCCACCATTTTTTTTTTTTAATGAAATTGATTAATTTTTGTAGGGACTATAGCGACATCCCTACTGAACAATGATCCATTCGATATTTTTATTTCAGACATGAACAGCCGCTATTACCATGACCAGTGACCTGCTTTTTTTTTAGTGTCTAATTTAATTAAAAAAAATATATATATATAAAAAATGTAAAATAAGAGACAAAAATTTTTTTTTATACAGTTAAAGATACAAACAAAAATATATAAAAAAATTAAAATGATTGAATGTTATTGAAAAAAATCCCTAAAAAGAGGTAAAATGTATGCGTTCACATGAGAATACCCCCTTAAATTATTTTTGACAAATCTTCAGAACAAAAGAACAATTGATTCTTTTTATTTTCAAAATATTTCCGAAACTACGAAAAAACTGCGAAATTTCTTGTAAAAATAAATAAAATAATAAACCGTTATACCATCATTATACAAAAAAAACAACATTATAGCATATATCTCTTCTCCATAAGCGTCGATTTTCCCCAAAACAATAGGGCTCTTCATATTTGCATATTAAATATCCTCCCAAAATTTGATTTCAATCCGCTCATCCGTTTGATCTGTATCGTGTTCGCAGACTAACAGAGGCACAAATATATTCCAAAAATGTGTTTTTTGGATTCAGGAGACGTCAAAACGAACAAATATTTAAAATTTTGAAAAGCGAATATTGACCTAAATTTGTACTATCTCCCGCTAGTGGATTGGAATGATAAAACACTCGGGACGTGGTAGAACATGATTAATAATAACAAGTAATTGAAAACACTTGAAAATTCTACAAATATTTATTTATTTCTCGGCGATCGTTTCGGACAAATCCATCCTCAGGAGTACAAAAACTTATTTTGTACTCCTGAGGATGGACTTATTGTCCGAAACGATCGTCGAGAAATAAACAAATATTTGTAGAATTTTCAAGTGTTTTTAAGTACTTGTTATAAATAAAATTTAGGTTAAAAATTTAACCTAATCTCATTATTATTTTGCTAACTTTAATCTATAACAAATGCGAATTACATGTTTTTTATTACTTGTCTGTTTAGTCTGGACGGCGAGGAAGTAAGACTGATGCTGTGGGATACGGCAGGCCAAGAGGAGTTCGATGCTATCACCAAAGCCTACTATCGCGGCGCACAAGCCTGCGTACTTGCATTTTCCACCACCGATAGAGACTCTTTTGAGGCAGCGCATTCCTGGAAACTCAAAGTAAGTGAGCATTAGTACAAAGAGTCGGTTAAAGCCAATTTCACAAGTTTTTATTTAGTTTCACCTGTCCCGAAGTCGATTTTTTTTAGATTATCTTAGACCCGATACTAGTTTATACTTTCCGTTTTTTACCTGTTTGTCACCACGGAACCATACCTAAAGCTTATTCACGATTGCAGTGCACCGGAAGCCAACGAAAATACTACACTCTGTGATGTAATACAGTGTGTATTTTCCGTCAGTTTGGGTGACGTCCGGTACACTAAAATCGTTTAATAGGGATGTTGACTATTTTTGGGAAAGTGTTTCAAATCGTGCATAAGTACCTAATATTGCCACAAATATTTATTATTTTTTTATTTAAATACAATTCAAGCCTTAAAAATCATGTATTTTAAATCCCGTTTCAAATTTCGGTGTAAAACGCCAATACTAGTCGCGTGATGTCACCTGTTCATACCAAAGGAGGCTCAAAAGTTTACACGGGAGCTACCATCCTATAGATGCGTATTCTGTGCTCATAAACGTTAGTAAACTGAGGTGATGGAAAGTTGTTTCGTAGTCGTTGCTATAGTTACATGTAATTTGACGTTTCCTATAAATAAATAATAATAAATTACACACTAAATATTAACCAAACAATGAAGTTTTTTGACAGCGACTGAACATATGACATCATGCGCTCTGATTGATGTCTGTTGTCACGTGACTTGAGAGTGATTTTATTAGGTTTTATTTATTAAATATTAATTAAATTCCTTAAAAAAAAGGAAAAATATAGTGTTTTTTAGTATTTCTATCATAGAAACTACTACTTTTCGTTAAAATTATGTTTTTATTTGAATACAGTCAACATCCCTATTGACAAAAAATACACTCTGTAATACATCACAGAGTGTATTTTTTGTCAATTTGGTGATTTCCGGTGCACTAAAATCGTGAAATTACAATATTTTTGGAATTTCTACTCATAATTGATTGTACTATGCACACCGCTAAACTGTTAGCGGGTATGCTCTATCATCGTTTTGCATGTCAGAGATAAGTTTCGTTCATACAAGAAGTTATATCTATGTTAATTTCGCACGAAATCCATTCAAATTAGATTTTTGAAAGGAAAGGAAAACAGCTATTGATGTGAGCGAATTTTAGATTAAAATCAAGGTTCAAAGCATTATGAAATGCTGTCTTCGTAGTCTTCTTAATGATATACTAATTTTATTAGATTTTTATTTTCTAATATAAAATTATTATAAAAGTTATCTTTCTAGTAGGCAAATACAAAAAAAAATCAAAATTCGTCACCCCTAAAAATACGCCACTCTAGAATACAACATTGTTTAGTCTAGTTTGAAATATTAGCTAAAAATAGACATTTCTAACTAGCCGTATTCTAGAGTACCACATTTTTAAAGGTGGCGAATTTTGATTTTTTTTTAAGCTGTCAATGGTATGATCCTCAATTGAATGCTCTTTGTTTTTTGTTTTTTTTTTTTTTTTGATATGTAATATTAGTTTTGTTTAATTATTTACAGGTAGAAAATGAATGCGGTGAAATTCCGACGGTGATAGTACAGAACAAGATTGATCTTATAGATCAAAGTGTTGTAGATCCGTAAGTATTTTTTTTTTTACTTTTCATTAAGTACTTCTGAGTTACAGCATTACAAATTGTTTTCAATAACTCACCGTTGATTCGGTTATTGATGACTGAGTGCATTTTATTGTTTATTTAATTGTAACATGCAAAGTTAAATTTTATGTAGCTGTCAATCTTTGTATTGTTAAAAACACAACACAGAGATATTGATTACATTAAATAAAAAGTAAAAAATGACTATGTATAAACTCTCACTTAAAATGTGTGCTTCAATTTCAGTATTAGTTGTAAGCAAATTCCCGCCAAAAACATTTCATGTGAAGCTGGTTGCCAAGACTCACAAGTTCATAATGCTTTCATACTTTGGACAGGCCCCGTGGACGCGCAGTACAAATCGTAGATCAGCTAGGGGCTTGGCTCTATTAGAGATCTCATAGTTTTTTAACAGTGAAAGCATTATAGTCCAGCAGCCACCGCCTGTTTTTTTAAGTGATTAATAACAGGCTGAATCTTCGTGAGTTCGTTCGGTTCGACGAGACGCCCAAGTTTCTCCTCTGTCCAAATTCTCAAAGAGGTAGGTAATGAACTGCGCAGATGTAAAACATGTCGATTTGGTAGGGTGTCGAAATTATTAATAACCAGCTGATTTTTTGTATGCAGCTTACTAAATATTAGTATAATTGAATGGCCACAATGTCCTACAAATGTAGTGGTAGGTTTTCCTAGTCCTACGCTTGGAAGTTGTCGATTCCACGGTAACACTTTTTTCATTAATAACAACCTAGGTTTGATTTTGTCCTATCGGGAATAAAGTGTAGAACACAATTTTACCAAGCGTAGGACTAGGAAAACCTACCACTACATTTGTAGGACTTTGTGGCCATTCAATTATACTAATATTTAGTAAGTTGCATACAAAAAATCAGCTGGTTATTAATAATTTCGACACCCTACCAAATCGACATGTTTTACATCTGCGCAGTTCATTACCTACCTCTTTGAGAATTTGGACAGAGAAAAATTTGGGCGTCTCGTCGAATCGAACGAACTCACGAAGATTCAGCCTGTTATTAATCACTTAAAAAAACAGGCGGTGGCTGCTGGACTATTATGAACTAGTGAGTCTTGGCAACCATCTTGACAAGAAATGTTTTTGGTAGAATTTCATTTCTTTTTGACAGACGCCCTAGGTTATTTTTTTCACTTTTTTCATCATCAATAAAGGTTGTGAACCACTTTCACACATTTTACACAAATTCCTTTATGAACAGATATACACCCCCTATACAAGGAGTTGGAGGTGAAAAGTTTCCGATTTCTTAATTTTTCCGTTGTTTATATGCAAATCCTAGCCTATATACCAAATGTCAGCCTTCTAGGACTTCAAGTAGTACCCTAGAGGGTTTGATGATCATCAGTCGCGAAATCGACGTATTTCAGATGTCAATAAATCTGAAACCATTAAAGATAGATAATTGATACTTGGTGTGTTCGATAAGTCTATTAAGGACGTCTTAAATTTCAGCTTTCTAGCATTATTTAGGCCGACGCTATAACGGTTCGAAAATACGATGAAACGCTTCCAGAAAAGATAGGTAGTGTCTTGCTTCCTTTGGCTCGTCTTGGCGGTGGCAATACCGTGCCCCCGATTCAATGAGACATTGTTCGTTTCCTTAGTCTAAAAATAATTTAAAGTGATCAGAGAAATTTAATTGACCGATACAGATTATTTTCATTGCCGGCATTGAAGTTTTCTTGCCAAATGTTCCGATTATACAGTAACATACGCGGAAACAGTGATCTCCATGATGACAGAGGAATTATATTGGTTTTGCAAAGCGTGGGTATTTTGGCAATACCTCGTAACGCATTTAACATGTGAACCAAGAATATCTACAAACATATAATACGGATGTTGACTGTATTCAAATAAAAACATAATTTTAACGATAAGGAGTAGTTTCTATGATATAAATACTAAAAAACACAACATTTTTCTTTATTTTTAAGGAATTTAATTAATATTTAATCATTAAAACGTAATTAAATCACTCCCAAGTTACGTGACAACGAACACCAATCAGAATGCATAACGTCACTCACTCATAAACATTATCAAACGCTGTTAAAAGGCTTCATTGTTTGGTTAATATTTATAGTGTGTAATTTATTATTATTGATTTATAGGAAACATGAAATTACATATAACTATAGCAACAATTGCGAAAAAACTTTCATCACCTCATCAGTTTATGAGTTTATGACGTCATGGCAGTCACGTGACAAGTATTGGCGTTTTGAAGCGAAATTTGAAACGTAATTTAAAATACATGGTTTTTAAAGCTTGAGTCGTATTTAAATAGAAATAATAAATATTTGTGACTATATTAGGTACTTATGCACGATTTAAAACACTTTACCAAAAATAGTCAACATCCATATTATAATAGTTACAACGTAATTTATTAGAAATGTTAAATACTTACCGTTGCTTTATTACGATGTTTAAATGTTTACTTATCTTACCTAAAAACTTATATTTAAGTGCATTGTAACTTTTAACGCGATAATGACCACAGAAACCGATTCGCATTTTTTTTAATTAAAAAAAGAAAAGAATGTCTATATAAACATCCTTGATGTGAAGTCATATTGGTTAGATTCCGAAGCATTATGGACGTGCACTGGTTTTCTAAATTTCAAAATTAGGCTATACAACGTGCGTGATTGTGTAATCTAACTCTATACAGGGTGAGTTTTAAGTTGATGCTTTTTTTTACAGCGTGTAAAAATCAAATAGACGAGCAAATATTTCAAATAGTTTTTTTATCAAAACTCAAAAATAAGAGAGAAACAGCCTTTCGAAGTTTAAATAAATTTTATTAGATTTTCTTTAATTTTGAGGTCGGTCCTGGGGTTATATTATGTTACTATGGAAATAAGTTGTTATTATCAAGTATTCACAGAAAGTGTTCGAACAATTTCTGTGAATACTTGATAATAACGACTTATTTCCATAGTAACATAATATAACCCCAGGACCGACCTCAAAATTAAAGAAAATCTAATAAAATTTATTTAAACTTCGAAAGGCTGTTTCTCTCTTATTTTTGAGTTTTGATAAAAAAACTATTTGAAATATTTGCTCGTCTATTTGATTTTTACACGCTGTAAAAAAAAAGCATCAACTTAAAACTCACTCTGTATATATGTTTAGTATAATAGCTATTGTCTGCTAGAATTGTTAAGAAACATTCATTGTTGTAGCACGATATTAGAAAAATTTATTATTCCAACACGTCACCGTCGGGATTTAAACCCGAATCTTTCCACTTTCGCGGCGGAATGACTTATCAATTACTCTACGGTGCACTCAAATTCACTACATGCGAGAGTGTTGTAAATCGCTATATTATAAAGGATTAAAATGGTGAATTGTGTGCACAAGAGTAATTGATAACTCATTCCGCCGCGAAAGTGGAAAGATTCGGGTTTAAATCCCGACGGTGACGTGTTGGAATAATAAATTTTTCTAATATAGTGCTACAACAATGAATGTTTCTTAACAATTATAGCACACAATAGCTATTATACTAAATGAATTCAGCTGGTACGTAAGCTATAAGCGTATGTTAAAATCTATCTATGTATATGTACAAAAATTTAACTTTTTTCGTCCGGTAGATTCGGAAAAAATAAGCTATGACAGACGGATAGACAGACAGACACGACAGGTTCCGTTTTTTACCCGATGTACAGAATCCTAAAAAACATGCAAGCCTACACAAACACATGTATCTAGTAATTTTTTATTACGTATTGTAGGGAACATATAAAAAATAGTTATTTTCATTGTGAAATTTAATCTGGCATTATTAAAGAAATAAAAAACTCGGATCGCAGTGCCAAAAATCTTCCGACAATATAGTCTATTTGTTAATACAGGTAGTGTGACTTTATTATGTGAATTTATGTAAAAATTTAACCCCTTAATACACCCCTTAAAATAATATTTTGTTTTTAGTTTCAATATCTCATCTCTGTTTTATTAATTCATCATCTGCACAAAATTATATACAAAATAAGTATACTTTTCTATCCGCAAGCGTTTTCATAAAATTTAAAAGTTCGGTGCTATCGGGCCGATTTTATTAAAACTTTAAAAGCACCTTTTCATTGATACTGAAGGCTTAAATTTCAATTTTGAATCAATTTCGAGCCTTTTTTCGGTATTTTTGGACCCCAATACTATTTTCATTAAATAGGCTTTCTGCCGTGGTGAATTCCAACGTATGGGCTAAATTTCTTTAAAATCAATTAACTTTCTTTCGAAAGTTATTGCCCGAGGCACGTACACACATTATGATTCCTTCTAATTAACAGACAGACAGACACAAAAGTGTGATCCTATAAAGGTTTCTTTCATCGTATATCTACGGAACCCTAAGAATTAAAAAAAAAATGTAATTACGGGACCTCTTTAAAAGATTGTAACTCTTTATAATTTGTTTTTTTAAATTTAATAATAATAATATAATAATAATGCGTTTAACGTCCGTTTCTCGACTTTATGTCATAACAGACGCCATTCGCACCATTACTATTTTTCATTTTACCACTTCCCGTTTTTTCTACATTTCTTAAACTTCAACTTATATAATAGCAATGGGCGAATGAAGGAATTACAGGAAATTAGGATAAGGTAGGTAATTTTTGAACTAGGAGTTTGATAGGTAATCGGCCATGGCCTCAAATAAGGAACCACCTCGATATTTATCTGGAATTAATTGAGGGAAACCATGGAAAACCTCAATCAAGGTGGCCGGTACAGGAATTACCGTTTCTCGGCGAAAGGCAGTAGGAAAAAGTCCCAGCCACATCTGCCCCCGCCGGGAATCGAACCCGGACCTCCCGAATGCGAGTCTAGTGCTGTACCACTACTCTACCCAGCTCGGTGCAGATGTGCAATATTACACAGACTGTACTAGTGCTTTCTTCCTCCTTGTAAATAATCCGCCACTGCTTCTGAAGGCTATTTGTGGACAGGAATCTTGGCTACTTAACCATGAACGCTCGATACCCTGACGCCCTGACATACCGTCGCCTGCTACGTAGATTTTTTTGTCTCAAATTAATCGTGACTGTCACAGTGCCAATCAGATCGCATTAAATATTTTTCTAGTAAAACAGCACGTTCAAACAATGATACTATAATATTGTAACAGTATGAAAAAAACAGTTTTGTCAGCTATAAAAATTGATGAGAATTTAAAAAAAAAATATATTTGGTAAAATCTTCAGGCTGGTTTTTAAGTTGATTCTTTTTTTAACAGCGTGTAGAAATCAAATAAACGAACAAATATTTCAAGTATCTTTTTTATCAAAACCCAAAATAAGAGAGAAACAGGCATTCAAAGTTTAATTAAATTTTATTAAATTTTGAGGTCGTTCCTGGCGTTATCTAACGTCACTATGTCATTATCAAGTATTTACAGAAATTGTTCGAAGTTGTTCCCGTTTTGGTTCAAAAAGGCAGCACGATACTTGATAATGGCATAAGATATTTCCATAGTGACATAACATAACGCCAGATTCGACCCCAAAATTAAATAAAATTTAAAAAATTTAATTAAACTTTGAATGGCTGTTTCTCTCTTATTTTTGAGTTTTGATAAAAAAGTTACTTGAAATATTTGTTCGTCTATTTGATTTCTACACGCTGTTAAAAAAGAAACTGTATCAACTTAAAAATTGTATAGGTGGTAATAACTAATAATCAAGACCCACAGTCAAAAAGAACTAACTATTAACTAAAGCTTAATTTAAACATACAACATTTTAGTTATTAAAACAATACTATTTACTATTTCTTTTATTTGACTAGAGTGCTGAGGTTATAAGGGGATAATTTTAATAACTAATAATTTCCATCTAATTTTCATTGATATATAAAATTTAAACTAAACATGTGTAATCACAAAACTGGGGTTAAAGATAAGGCTGTATGCAGGGGCGTCGCCAAGGGGGGGGGGGCAGGTAGGGGCAGCTGCCCCTCCCTAGAGGTTCGGGACTTTTTTAAGTTATAAATTTTCCTGCCTAATGTCACAGAATAAGTAAGAAATAAAATGTAGCGTTCAGCAGAATCACTCTGAAACTAAAATCAAATTTAAGGATTCAATAAATGTGTTAATATTTAATATCTTAACCCTCAAAAATCTGAAATTTGTTTTTTTCTTATCCTTCTGCCCCCCTCTGGCTCAAACTCTGGCGACGCCCTTGGCTGTATGATATTTCGATAGGCAAATGTTAAGGTCCTACAACATCATCCGCATTTTAACTATTTTATTAAATTAATACAGATATTATACATTTGAAAAAAAAGTAAAATATATAATATTGTGATTTGCAAATCACATTAAGTAATACATTTTTTTAAAGAACAAATGAATTATCACTATGTACAGAGTATTTTCTTGAATGAAAACAGTGAAATTGACTCAATAAACTGCAAATTATATATCTCTCTAGACTCTCTGACGCAATGCTCAGACAATAATAATTATTATCTCTCAACGATGATTCACAAAGGATAAAGTGGGATCCCAATATACAGTATATGAGTTTATTTTTACGCGACCACAAAAACAACAAAAATAACTATTCTAAAAGATTGAGTTCGCGATGACCATCAAATAAAACAATTGACACGACATTGTAACTATTGAAACTACTCGATGCGAAACAGTTGATTGATTTAAACATTTGAAACACAACACTGTTTTGTTGCAGAAAGCGTTGTCAAAAATTTTGATTTGATTTGATCTTAGATTGTGATCATAAACGACAGTTTTTATATATTCAGGAGCAGTCTAATGTCGTTGTGAAAGAAACATTAGATTGTACTCACACAGTCACACAAAAACAAATAAATGATCTATATAGAACTACATCGATTTTAAAGCTAAATTTTGATCAAAGTGCGTAGAAAAAAGTTGTTTAGAAGTGGAAATCGTACAGAAAATAACGAAATAGAAATATTAGGACTGATTTAATAAATGGAAATATTTCATCTTTGATTCATTCGTAACTCTCACTACTGTGAAGGTTCACGTCTAGCGTTACCTACCTAAAATTAGCTCTCGCATGATGTGTATTTAGTGTTGCAATTTGCTTTAATATGAAAAATTAACTATTGAGGTATGCCACTGTAGAGTAACTGATAACTCATTTCGCCGCGAAAGTGGAAATATTCGGGTTTGAGTCTTGACGATCGATGTTTTTTTAACCATTATAGCAAACGATAGTTATTATGCTGTTTACGAGGTTGACTCTAATTAAAAGAAATTAATTAGACTGGTTGTGATCCTTGATGAATGTTGGATAAATTTGGATAAAATCTGTGACGCAGGATCAATAAAACAGCAATACTGAGATTAAAATTGCATTTTCACTAACGTTTCGGTACGCTTTGCACCATATTCAGACAGCATTTGAACTCTGAAGATGGTGCAAAGCGTACTGAAACGTTAGTGAAAATGCAATTTTAATCTCAGTATTGCTGTTTTATTGATCCTGCGCCACGGATTTTATCCAAACTTATCCATTATATAAATATAAATTTTATATAGGCAATTAAAAATTAAAAACCAATAATGGAAAAAGTCGTTATTTGTTTTTATTTTTTCAGAATGGAAGCTGAGCGGTTATCCCGCGCCTTAGGTTGTCGTCTACTGCGTACATCTGTAAAGGAGGACATTAATGTGGCGGCCGTATTCCGTCATTTAGCCGCAAGATGTTTAGCTGAATTGCGCGATCCACCCTCCTCGCCCGAACACTCGCTTCACGCTGGTGGTGCGCTCCCGCACGCACGCACAATAAGTATGACTTTTGAATTTTAATATTAATTTTGCCAGAACACCTTAAGGGGGTCGTCTGGTGTGACAACTGTTTTTTTCACGCTTTTTTGGGAATTTTTCGTGGCGAACAATGAATGTATACTACCTTAATATTTTCATCATGTATTTATTGACATTTCACCACTCTCCAAATTTTTTCAGGTTGAAATGTATAGTTGAACCGACTGTAGTTCCCCGGGATGACGCCCATGTAAAAAAAGTCGGTTGACGGTTGCCACGATATATACTGTTCTGCTTATGAACAAATCAAATTGCGTTTTAATTGGTAGGCCTGTGACTACAGCCGGTACCAGCATTAAGTCGAAATATTGAAAACTTCATGTTTGGCGAAGATTTGAAAAAAAATTTACGATTTTCATCGTTTTTTTCACTATTCCAGCTTGAAGAATAAAAAACTATTACAGTTATCACAACGATTTTAGTTCGGGCTAGAACTATAAATGGTTGCCACGATAACTCAAAAACTAATGATTCGATGCGTTGAAATTTTTATGGTATCTTCAGTACCATAAAAATTTCAACGCAATCGGATCATTAGTTTTTGAGATATCGTGGCAACCATTTTAAAAAATACAGTTTCGAGAAAAACGCGTTTGAAAAATCAAGTATGCGTAACAGAAAAAAGTACTTAACTCACGATCTACCTCTGTAACTTTCCAACGACTTCGAATTCCGAAAAACTATTTCACAAACATATTCTGGAGATCCTAAAAAGGCGATTTAAGCAAAAAAAAAATTTCGGTTTTTTTGACCCTTCACACCAGACGACCCCCTTAAGGAACGTTCAAACATTATGTAAAATATTTTGCATAGGGTGAAGGTACAGTAAGACCCCTCTTAACGCAAGAGATACGTTCCAATAAGTTCCTGCGCTATACGAAACAGCGCTAAACGAGGTCAGGCAAAAGTGAAACAGAACCGATAATAATGAGAAAATTTGTTGTTTTTTTTGGAAATTTAACTTCTTTAGCGACGTATCTGTTTGAAAATGTAAGAAATCGAGGTGCAGTAGAATAAACAAATAAAGGAGAAGTTAGTTTGTTCCCTAAATTATATGAAACTGACAAGGACAGAAGTTTATAGTGTGTTTCAGTTTGATTCGCAAAATAGTAAGACAAGGATGAACGGCTTGAATCTGACGTTTAAAATTGCGAACAATTGAAGTAGGTACAAAATAAATTCTGTAATTTGACGTACAAACGGTAGGAACTCATAATAGATATTTCATGTAGTAAATTCAGAAATGAAAATATTAAATATCATGTTCTCTATTTTCGGATTAAACATTTTTTAAATATAAGTACATATATGCTGAAACGTCACATAATGTGAGGTTATGGTGTTGATATACTACGGTCAATTCATTTCAAGTGTTTTTCTGTAGATTACAGCATAGATTAGATACGATTATAGTATGTAAATAAAACTATGGTATGAATGTGACGATGCGTCCATGTGAAAATTTTCACGACATAAACATTAAAGTGCCCTCTTAAAATGTGTAATAATTTCGCCGTAATTATAATATAAAAAACTAAAGAAGTTAAAGTTCTTATGTGAGCTTATGAGGGTGAGGCTCATTATAATGTTTTGTTTTATCACATTAATTATAGATTTATTTATTGCTAATATCGATTTTTGTTCATAAATCATTTATGAAAATCAAATAAAAGTTCGAGTAAGAACTTATAATTGTGATGAGAAAGGTTCCTCATATTTTGTTTTTTGTGAAGAAGTCATCTAATGTCGTTTGCCTTTTTCTGTTTCGTTCAGCAAGCTGTTGTCGATAGCAAGATATTGCATCAATGACACTTCGTCTTGCCTTTGAACTATCAACATGCGAATAATTTTATATAAATTGATTCACAATTTACGTTTTGGTGGCTAAACTTTTTTTTAGAAACCGCCTAATACTGGAACAGCGTTAAGCGAGATCTTACTGTATATATCATCAGGCTACTATTATGGTATCAAGGGGTAGTAGGGTATTGATATAATGTTCCATTAGATTATTATCTTAAAAAATACAGTGATTTAGTATATTACGCTCACCTAGAATTCAAATTTAGCACGAACGAAATTAAAATGCTACGTAACAGGAGAAAGGAGGACGGAGTTTCATGAAAATGTTACGATATGTTATAATACTTCAACACTTTCTTCTTGGAAGTTTAACTTACCGATTTATTTCGATCATGGGACACATCTAATCCAATGAATACGCTCTTATCATGTTTTTTTTATTTTTTAACGGGATGTCATATGATAATGACTAACAGTTTAGATGTCAAGTTTAAAAATAAAACTATACAAAGTACTCAACATAATTCTATTTGAAATATTAACATGTTTAACAATATTGAAATCTATTTCAATCAAAATTATTGTTTTATTTATTTATTATTTATTGTTTATTTATTATCTATTTATTTCTCATGCGTGTATAGCGCTCGTAAAATGATCCATTTGGCACTAGTGCGTGAAGTAAAACAAGCGTATGCGATCTATTAATTTCAATAGTATTTTTCATAAATCACGTAAGCCTACTTACCATTAGAAGTATATGTAAAACAATAGCAAAACGCGAATAATTATTTTCATAATCAACCTAACAGAACTGAAGTTTGTTGTGCAAGGAAGCTGTCAGACATGTTTAAAATATTTCGTAATGAAGTGAAAAGGGGCACATGCAAAAGATCTAGTGTATATGTCGGATGTAATGATATTTTGGCTCGTGTGACTGTTAAAACTCGCTGATTCATTTTAAAATAATGTCAATTACCGAAAATATCCTACATATGTATGCTACTATTTTGCACACTTCCCTATAAAATAGCTGCATTTCATGCGTGCATTGCGGTCGTAACACAGTATTGTTTGCGATAATATTGTCGTCATGCAAGCATTTCACCGGTCTGTAGGTCTAATAAAAGACTTGCCCAAATAGCATGTTTGAAAAAACCATACCTACAATTTTGTCGTAAAGCTTCGTGCTTTAGCGAGCTTTCTTGAAATGTACTCTGTATAATATTGCTTGTAGTACAAACATCCTTAAAAGATTAAAATATAATGGGATGGTATTTTGGCCCAAATGCACCACATCCTGAAAGGATTATTATGTTTCCCCCTTTCACTGGATTTAGTCAGCAAATAATCTGAATCTCCTGAAGATTAGATACTGGATTGTTCTGTGGAACTATTCCATCCTCATAAATGTAGCCAAAGATGGTTATCTTCCTGTAAGTTAAAGCCTCACATTCGAACGCGATATGGGTGGCTGTTTCATCCTCCATTTCGCAAAATCTACACGGTGTTGATTCCTGCTGTATTCCCATTACATGTAAGTGTTTTCTCAGGAAAGCATGACCGGTTAAAAGCCCAATCACCTTTCTGAGTGTTGGTCTGTTGAGTCTAGTTAAGTCCTCAGTTAGCTTTGAGGAAGGGCCTACACTAATTTTCTTCCCATGTTTGTTACCTGAAAGCAGGTTCCAATTTGGGAGATGCTGCTTTCAGATCCATCTCCTGACAGTTTGCTGGACATTTCTATAAGAAATTCTGAGGACTAGTTCAGGTCCAATGAATCTTTTTTTTTACAAACATCCGTAGTCTTGATCAAAAGCTCTTCTTATTGACAAGTTTAACATCATATCAAAATTTTATTACGAACCGCTTAGCCGTTTGACTGTAATAGTAGAATATATATAAAAGAGTTTTATTGTCATAATATAAAACAAAAACAAAAATACATTAATTTACATGGCGGTTCCAGTTAAACACTTTTACCCGCGAACATTTTTTTTTTTTTTTTTGACAATAACGGGTGCTACAAAAAAAATCTTTTTTTTTACAATAAGGAAAAAATACATTAAAAAAACCTATTCATAATAATATTAATATGTAAATTTTGACTTTGGATTGCATCTATACAGTGGACCAACATCAGATTTAAGATGTTCTATAGTATGTGCTTGATCATTTTATGTTTATGTTTGCTGTTATTTTGATAATTACCTATTGATGCTATTAATGTATTTTCAGCAGACTCGATTTTTGTAAAGAATGTTTCAGTTAAAGATTTTATAAAATTGTTAATGTACTCTATGTTTAAATCTGTATGTATTTTAGGAATAGGTGTCCATCTAGGGTAGTTTCCCGCTATTCTTAAGCTTTTGTTCTGGATTGTTTGCAATTTTTTAATATTAGATCTACTGGTGTAGCTCCAGACAGGAGCTGCGTAGGTTAAGATTGATCTTATTACTAGTTTGTATATAAGCATTTTATTATTTAAACTTAGATTTGATTTTTTATTAAAGAGCGGGAAAAGAGTTGA
The DNA here is from genome assembly GCA_034508555.1 of Venustoraphidia nigricollis. Lineage (NCBI taxonomy): Eukaryota > Metazoa > Arthropoda > Insecta > Raphidioptera > Raphidiidae > Venustoraphidia > Venustoraphidia nigricollis. The sequence continues at coordinate 2,810,655 of JAVRKA010000020.1, forward strand.
CATAAGACCTAGAGCTTTATTTGCAGTGACATTTATATGATAGGTGAAGGTCAGTCCACTGTCTAGATGCAATCCCAAGTATCTGACTTGTCGAGACCATTCAATAACAGTATTATTGATATTTAAATTAGTTGGTATACTTGGTCTTCTTTTTGTGAAAACAATTGCTTTTGTTTTGGCAACATTCGGTTTAATCTTCCATTTATGGAAATATTTGAAGATTTTTGTAGTGGCTTTTTTTAATCTATTTACTACAGTATCTATACGATACGAGCTCGTATAGATAGCTGTGTCGTCGGCAAATAACGATAAATTGGTACCTTGGAGTTTTGGCATGTCATTTAAGTATATAAGAAATAGGATTGGCCCGAGGACAGATCCCTGAGGAACACCGGCAGAGACGTTTCTGGGGTTAGACATGTTGTTTTTAACCATAATTCGAAAGGTTCTGTTACGCAGGTACGATTTTGTTAGACATATGAGATATTTAGGAAAATTGTAATGTATCATCTTATATATTAGAGCGTTGTGCCATACAGTATCGAATGCTTTTTCAATGTCTAACAAAACCATACCTGTGTGTTTTTTAGCATTGAAATTTCTTGTTATATGATCGACTACCCTAGCCAGCTGACTTGTACAGGAATGATTTTGACGGAATCCAAATTGTTCGTTGATTAGTATCTGATTGTCTTTTAAAAATTTTACTATTCTAGTGGTAATGATCTTTTCAGCTATTTTACTAAGTGCACTAAGCAAGCTTATTGGCCTGTAGTTGTCAGGGGATTCCGGATTTTTCCCTTGTTTGGAAATAGCAATTATTTTTGCACATTTCCAGAAATCTGGAAAAAGAGCATGCATAAGAATATGATTAATAATTTTTGTTAGATATACAGTTGCTTTTTTTGACAAATTAATCAAGAGGATAGTTTGAATTCCGTCAAAACCAGGAGCTTTACGTACTTTTAGGTTTTTAATGATATCTTTTACTTCTGTTGGAGTTGTTAGTTTGGCGTTAGTATATTTGCCTGCAACATTTTGGAAATAACTTTTTAAGCATCTGTTTATTATATGCGTGTGATTTATTGTACTTAAATCTACCGTTATTTCATTATGTTTTTTGAAATTGTCAGCTAATAATTCGGCTTTGCCTAAGTCGTCATATACATATTTGTTATTTTTATCAATTAGGGGGGGCATTGCCTGAAATTTGTTTTTAAATATTTTAGTTATTTTCCACATGGATGTAATAGTAGAATGTAGAAGTTACAATGGTATATAAAATTATTAGAATTAAAACAGGACTTATAGTCTTTCATTTTTTAAGATGTAATTTCCGGGAAGAGACTAATATGCAAACTTTCCTTTTGCCAGAATACTGTCATCACTTTAAACTACTATAACGACTTGTTTTGAATTTGAACAATAGTTAAATTTCTAAATATAAAAAGCATTAGCAGGTTAATGATCTAATTTCTAAAAAAAAATTATATTGTGTTTATTTGACCTTCAAGGAAAAACTTGAACTAAAACAAAGTAGGGCAAAATGATAAATGATATTGAATTTAAACTTAGAAATATGTTAAAACTATGTCAAAGAAGTGTTCTTGGGAAGAACTACAAACGAAAAATTTGCGGAAAAAATGCAATTTAGAAGAGGCATAAGTCTACCATGCAAATTAAATGATTATAAATATCTCGATTTTAAAAAATCGTCCCTTCATTTAATGAAAAAAAGTCTTTTCTGCACTACCCCTACAATATAACTATTTGTAATTGCGGTCGTAAAATGACTCCTTTAATATTAGTGCGTGAACTGTACAGTAAAACAAACGTAGTAAATAATATGTATGTATTTCCGAACATTATAAAACAGTTTTTCGAAATCTGTCATCATGCCTATTCAACAGTACCTAATTTTCATAAATTATCTAGACCTACCATTAGTGTATGTTAAACAAAAATAGGCGAGAATATTGATTTTCAGAAACTATATATCAGCAGTGACGTGTGTTACACAATTAAATTGTCAATTATGTTGAAAATAAAGTGAAAATCAGCTATTTTCTAGCTTTCATACCAAATTTTCTGACTTAGGATATGTTTTGTCTATTTATCTGTATGAAATAAATAAATCTATTGTAATTTCAGGTGCGTTCAGCCCTAGTCATTCGGCCAAACAGCACAACGGTACAATCGTCCTGAGGCCTGGAAAACGGACCAAATCCGGCAAGAAGAAAAATGTGCTTAAGAATGCATGTCGCCTTGTATAAAAAAAAACTATATGAAAAATATTTTAAAAACATTTTGTGCAGAATGCCTACTCCGCCCCAACCTACAGTGCTGCTCTCTCATTTGTCTAAGAAAAACTATAAGTAAATCATGCCCAGAAGATTTTGTTTATAAATGTGAAGTGATGACGAGAAGAATAACGATTGACTAAACTTTGTTTTTTTATTCAATTTTTGAATATGAACTTTCGTATTTGGAATCGTGCAATATCCACTGTTAAACTGAAACTATATCCAAAGAAATAATTGGAACGACAATAGAGGTGTTGTAATGTGGCTAGTACCTAATTTGAAATTCCATGTAGGATAAAATCTTTTTGTAATATGTGCATTGTTTTTGAGAACTTTTACACGTCAGTGACGAAAAATAATAAAATAAAAGTTGCACATGCGCAGATCAAAAGAAGGCTTCCTTGGGAAATTCTTTTTGACTCAGAAGCAAGCAAGAGTTATACGAAAGTTCGCCTTACCTACAGGCTACATTTGCGATGTTATTGTTTGTTCTTAACGTTGTTTTTTCAGGCATCAATACACTTATTACAAAAGCAGTGTGCGTTAATCGGGAAAAATTGACTATTCTGGCAAACAAATGTCACCCTCGCCCACAATAGTCAATTCTTCGCCCGTGTACTGTTTCAAAAATAATTGTTATTTTTTTATAAGAAAAATTGATGTAATTTTTTTATTTCAGATTTTTTCTTTTCTTTTTCACTTGTAATTGTAACTGAAAACTTTAACATAATCGTTGATAAAAGCTGTAGATTCATAGAGCCGCATTAAGAATATGAAGAGGAACTAATTAATATATTACAATTGTAATTAGAATAAAACTACCAAATTAGAAGTAGATTAAAAGAGATAGTTTTAAGAAAAAAAATCTCGTTTCGTTCTTTTTTTGTAAAATACTTTTATGATTTTGAGGCCTGTACACCAAGTGAATTCGTCCGAATTTATAAATAATATTTTAGCAGACGGGTACCTAATATCGACAGGCTACCTAACTCACACAAAACTTAGTAAGCAAACTTTGTCATTTCATATAGATTTTTCTAGATAACATGTTGTAATTTTTTTTTTAAATATTTCAGTAAAATTTCATTCAATGTTTTGATTACAATAAAAGAAAGACCCTTCAAAGAAATAAATACGAATTAAGGGTGTACAATCCTCTTAAAATTGAAAAGCATGTAATATTAATTACATTCAGGGCTATAGTCAGATGGCAACTAAACTTTACAGCAAGCAGAGGCTGCGGTTATTTTTTGCATGCAAGAATAAATAAATATACTAAGTACGCGTTATCCATTCTACAAACTCATTAACAAAATAACATCGGTAAAATAAGAATTTCTTTACCTATAAACTTTTAATAAGTATATCAAATTATGCTAGCGAACCTGAGCGAATACTTCGCACCGGTAGTGGTCAGTTACGTGATATAATAGGATGGAAATAAATTTTATTCTATTCTATTCAGAGGCGTCAGCGCCACTAGTCACTACACGTCATATTACCGACAAATGTTAAAATAAACAGATTGCCACCAGACGGCGACATTTGTTATTTTGTGTAATGAAATTGTTAAAATTTTTAAACTGTAATTTTTTAATGAAAACATTAATTTTAAGATATTAACTTATTTTTCGTAATTAGAGAGTTAAATAGTCTCCAAAATGGCGTATCAAACATTAATTTTGATACAGTATTAAAGGAGATATTTCATAGTGACAAAAAACACCTTTGAGAAATAATATATACCGATAGTGTGCCCCCAAAATTGCGATCTGACTATGGCTCTAATCTTAAAATACTGTATGTATAAGTAATTGATTTTATCCATAAGCAGAATGGCTGTATAGTGCTTAAAGTAACTTAGAAATAGATAGTTTTAAGGGAAATAACTATAAATTGTAAAGTACTGAAAGTAATAATAATTAATAAACTTACAATAATACGAACTGAAAACAATGAACTGAATTAGATAAATGTATCATCAGTATGTTTTTTTTAATTTTAAAATTATTAACGATGTTGGTTTGTATTTTTTTGGTGTGACAATTTTAAGAAAATAAGTGAAAATTGAAGTACTTTCTGATATTTTATTATACAGAATAATTAATTTGTCTGCAGTTTGTTTAATTTAATTCGCTTTTCGCTGTCTCCTACAGTCCAATCACGTGGCGTATCGGAATTCCGCGAGCGGACGGTCCGTATCCGTGTCCGAAAAAAACTACATTTTGCAAATTCAACGAAACTTGTAAATTTTTCATTTAGGGTTCTTTACCTCAAAAGAAAAAAACCCGGGTCGCAGTGCCAAAACCCTGCCGACAATACAGTGTATTTGCTTATACAGGCAGTGTGGCTTTATTTTGCGAGCTTAAGTTGGTTTTTGGGCAAAATAAAAAATTTTACTCCTTAATACACCCCTTAAAATAACATTTTTTTTCTTAATTGCAATATTATTATAAATCGAACCTCTATACCAAATTATATACAACTTTCAGTAAATAATTCACTATTTGTAAACTAGTGTTTTCATAAAATATGTAAGTCCGGTCCTGTCGGGCCGATTTTATTTAAATTTTAGGGACACCTTTTAATTACTACTAAAGGGTTAAATGTCAATTTTGAAACGATTTTGAGAATTTTTTCGGTATTTTGGGGCCCAAAAACATTTTTCAACCCCTAAAAACTACCCTTAAAATGCCCCGATTACGCCCATTTTAAATAGGCTTCTTGCGGTGATGGATTTCAACACGTGGACCAAATTTCATTAAAATCAATTAATTCTTTCGAAAGTTATTGCCCGCACACATATATATATACGTATATATATATATATATATATATATATAAAAATATATATATATATATATATATAAACATTTTCAAAAATGGTGCCAAAGTGTTTAGGAGGTTATGAAACGTCGAGAAATTTTGGTCCGACCCCTAGGAACCCTTTATAGAATCACTTCGTTGTTCGTCTGTCTGCCTGTCAAGACTCTTTTTCTCAGGAACGCTGGAGGTATCAAGTTGAAATTAATATCAAATACTCAGGTCTGCAATACCTTGAAGCTGTGAAACAATCAAACTTCTAAGTCAACGCAATCAAAAGATACGGACGTTTATGCCGCATATTGTGACACTCGCAAGGGAATCAAACCCTATAAAGTACTTCCCGTTGACCTAGAAACATGAAATTTGACAAGCAGCAATGTCTTATAGCACAAGTAAGTACGCTATATGTTTTGATTACCTTGCAAGTGACATAAACGGCCGTATCTTTTGTTTGTGTTGACTTAGAAGTTTGATTTTTTCACAGCTCCAAAGGATTGCAGACTAGAGTATTTAATATCAATTTTAACTTGATACCTCCACGCGTTCCTGAAAAAAAAAGATCTTGAGAGACAGACGGACAACGAAGTAGTCCTATAGTTCCTTTTTTCCTTCTGATGTATGGAACCCTAAACAAAATTAAAAACTATCGATTTTATATTTAATGAAACAAACTGTTAGTGGTGGGTCGTTGACGATTTCAGCAACAATGAAACGAAATCGTTAACCATGCCGCGTCAAAAAGTTAAAAAGCCAGTTGATTTCAGAAATGAATTTTTAAATTAACTATAAAGAATATTAGGCGGACCGTTGCGAAAAAGTCTTAGTATTTCGTTGGTTTTAAATAACAAACTCAGCAGGTTGGTAGTTGTTTGTTTGTATAATCACTTTTTCCTTCCTGTGGTCGACATGGATCCGAATTGAATCACATAAAAATAGATTAACCAACTATTGTTGTGGTTTATGTATGATGTCCGTTTTGTTTAGTTGAAAACATGAATAATATATGTATACTTCATGGTTGAAGAAATTCTTTCAGTTTTGTTACCAATAGATGAAGCAGTTAAAACGTGAACTTAGGAAACAGAAATAGTTGATTCGTTGACGAACGATTGGCAGTTGATTTAACTAGTTCGTTGAATTAACGCCCACCGCAACAAACTGTAGCTAGAAACTTTAAATGCTGCTTATGATGTGTTGCATGTATAATTTCTAGTAAATAATCAATGATAATCATAATTATCAATAGAACATCACTGATTTAACAGCATTATTTAGATTATATTGCCTACTATTACTTACCGCGCTTTTGTCGACGAAGCCAGCAAGCTATCGGCAACATAATACCCGGCCGTTCGCATATCGAACAGATTTTGAATTTCTGATACACTTATCAAAAATTAATTACAATTTCACAGTTTTGACATTTATTTCAAAGTATTCTTCGTACTGAAAATTAAAAAGCGTTGAAAACATTTAGCTCCTCTATAAGTACCTACCTTGCAAGTTGAGAGCATTAAAACGATAAAAATTGAATGTATCCATATTACACATTTACTACTATAGTTAAAACTTGAAATTTGTTAAAATAATAAGATTTCGCAAATGATAAACTAGTGATGTTCCTTTGCACAATAACAAATACCCAAAGAAAAATGTATCATTAACAGTCAGGAATGGTAGGTGGATTATAATTAGATACAATGTAAAAAAATAATACAATAATCATCATATTATATGACTTTATAGGTATTTGTAGAGTTGTTAACATTGTATGAAAAAAATGTATTTTTTATTTCTTGTTGTTTTTTTTTCTTTTTGTAAAATATACTAACAGATACACAACTTTGTTTTATTTCAATATACCTATAGGCTTACCGTCAGTGTCGAATTAGCCACGGAGCAAGAGTAGCAAATGCTACGGACCCCGCGCTCCAACGCCTGTCTGACCGTAATAAAAAAATATTAATTTAAATAGGAGCGTAAAATATCTTGCATGCCTTAAACGCGAAGCGCTTAGAAACAGGAGTCTCTGGAACAGCAATTTTATAAACTTTTATTAAATAATTCTTTAGAATCGTGTTTCCCAAACTTAGAAATTGCCTTGCGCATTTACTTGTCTCTCATGATCACTAACTGCAGTGGCGAACGTTCTTTTTCAACATTAAAACGTATTAAAAATGAATTGAGGAACACGATGGGCCAAGAACGTCAATCATATAAAGAATGATTTGCTTAAAGAAGTCGATATTGAAAGTGTTATCTCTAAATTTGCCAATATTAAATCCAGAAAAGTTTATTTGTAACAGTTTTGTTTTATTTAATACCCTAAACTTGACAACCTAAAGCAAACCAAGGGCCCCTTGACAGAATTTGCTACAGGCCCCGCGCTGGCTTAATCCGGCACGGCTTACCGTATCCAAGAAGTGTTGACTTTTGGAAATGAAATGCTCAAAGAATCTATTTTGTAACAGTGACGAGCGTTGGTAAAGAATGGGCTATGTTAACCGTGTCTTTAAAACGTCTTTAAAAATAAATATATTACTGACAAAGGCGTCATACGTGTGTTATGCATTATCTTGTGAACAATTCCGTTACCTATAGAAAATTCTGCTAAAAAGTTTCACATAAAACAAAATGAAATGAAAACGTGAAAATCGGAAATGATTCAGTTAGAGAAAACGACACAAAGTCCTTCGCGATCCGAAAATGGCGGTAATTAATGCCGGGACGTTGTCCAACATATAAATATGTCACATTTAATAATGGAATAAACATCGGAAGGACTTTGTGTTGATTCTTCTAATTTAATAACATATATAACCCCCTCGAGAAGTTATCATTGAACGAACAAAAAAATATACACGTCAAATTGATCACCACTTTTTTAAGTCGGTTAAAAATAAACCAAGCCGATCCGTCAAAAACTACGATCAGCAGAGCTCGGACATGCGTACGCACATCTGGACATGCCCTAGAGTAGAAAGTGCAATGTTTGTATATTCTCTATTTCTCCCAGACTGGAAATAAATTAGGCGTATACTCTATCCATCTCAGGTCAATCTCATATCTCTCTCAGACTAGCAGAAACAAATTAGGCCACACGCATATTCTATCCTCTAACTCAGTGGTTCTCATCCTTTTTCAACTGGCGACCCACCTTTCCTTATCGGAATACCTCCACGGTCCATCGGTCCATGGTAGAGTAAAAAAAATTGGGAGGAATGTAGTGGTTCTGTTGTCTGGCCCAAGTGCCAAAAATCAAGAACCAAGAAAGCAAAACACAATTCGATTTGTTTCGATTTTTCTTATGGTTTATTCGATGATTTCAGATAGCCCCACCTGTAACCCTAGTGGGTCCCGACCCACCGGTTGGGAACCACTGCTCTAACCGACAAACAACTACAAATTATTATTATATATAGGGAAAAGGCATGTCCACTTAGTGAACGTTAAAGACTTTTACGCCAGGATACACCTTCGCCATAATCATTGTAGTTGTTTTTCCGGTTCACTGAGTGAGGAGGATATAGTAGCGTGTGACCATCTCTATCCTTTTCTACGATTGACGTTAAGGTACTATTTTGAGAGAGATAGATATTGGCCACACCATCCGTCTATCTTTTCCTTTCGCGGGAGGGTACTTTTTATACCGCTAGAGCACGTCTAAGCGTATATGTCTATGGTGTACGTCATATTATATCCTCACAGACCAACCGACAATAGGGATGTTGACTGTGTTCAAATAAAAACATAATTTTAACGAAAAGTGGTAGTTTCTATGATAGAAATACTAAAAAACATTATATTTTTCCTTATTTTTAAAGAATTTAATTAATATTTAATAAATAAAACCTAATAAAATCACTCTCAAGTCACGTGACAACAGACACCAATCAGAGCGCATGACGTCATAGAGTCAGCCGCTGTCAAAAAACTTCATTGTTTGGTTTAATATTTAGTGTGTAATTTATTCGAAAATTTCTTTAAAAAAAGACTGCAAGGAGTTTTAACGTCATGGAAAGTGTATTTATTAAGGCTAATAGTTCGAAAACTTAGAATTCATCTTTTATAACAAGAATTACGAAAAAAATTTTCATAACGTCATTAGTTTACTAGCGTTTATGAGCACAGCCTCCTACTTTGTGACCGAATCTATAGAATGGTAGCTCCTGTGTAAACTTTTGAGCCTCCTTTGGTATGAATAGGTGACGTCACGCGACTAGTATTGGCGTTTTGGACCGAAATTTAAAACGGGATTTAAAATACATGATTTTTAAGGCTTGAGTTGTATTTAAATAAAAATAATAAATATTTGTGGCTATATTAGGTACTTATGCACGATTTAAAACACTTTCCCAAAAATAGTCAACATCCCTATTGCTGTTCGCGATTTTCCGTTACAGTTTCTTCCAAAATAGTATATTACATCGCAGGGGGAGGCATTTTAACTTTCTGGCCGTGTAGTGTATACTATATTTCTTTATACCCGGTCGAAAGTACGTACTTTCGTATCAGTGTGCACGAGAAAACTGTTTCGGTCCACTGTTACCGATGGCATGCGAGTAATTCCAGAAGTGCATAAATATTAGGCTTTCTAACTTAAAATCGCAGCCGATACTACGTATTTTCAACAGGTATAAAGAAAAACTATTTGTATGAGCGAAACTCTGCTCTGGTTCAGAAAGCGATGATAAAGCACATGCTGATAGCGATGTGTACAATAATTTGAAATTTGTTGTTTTAATTAACAGAATATAAAATTGAAAGGTGTGGATAGAATGCCATATGATAACCTGTGACTCTGATTCATTTTGTGAATAATGATCACAATGAGTCATTTTTGTTTTAACAAGATAAGACATGCAAAAATTTTCAGTGCCGTGGACCAGTAGTTGTGAATTATAAAATTAGACCTTGTCGTCCACTGTAAACGAAACTACACTAGCCAAGTGACATACAGTGTAATATAACGAACCTCAATATAACGATTTCCTCGATTTAACAAATTTTTCGAAATCCCCTAGAACTGCCCGTAAGAGTTAATGCAAAATATACCTTTACATTAGGAATACTTTTTGTCAAAAACCTCTTTTTAAGGGGGTATTCTTATGTGACCACTTCAAAAAATCGATTTTTTTTTTCATATTTCAATAGTAAAACCTATCGAAAATATGCTGTGAAAAATAGAGACCGAAATTCCTAGCTTTAAATAAATTACAACTCATATTATAGTGGCCGACGCGCCGTAAGCGACTTGTTGGCTCTTGAAACTTTAAATGCATTTTTCTGGAAACATTATTTCCTAAAACTGTCATGGTCCTAAAAGAAAAAGTATTCAACCGATTGCTTTGAAATTTATATATGTTCTTCTACTCATTAATGGTTATCGTCCGTACTAAAATTGCTTATTTTCGAAAATATTTTCTTATTTTTTTAAACGATTTTTAACAAAAAAATTAACAAAAAACACAAACTTTTTTTCTACAGTCCGCCATTTTTTTTTTTTAATGAAATTGATTAATTTTAGTAGGGACGATAGCGACATCCCTACTGAACAATGATCCATTCGATTTTTTTTATTTCAGACAACATGAACAGCCGCTATTACCATGACCAGTGACCTGCTTTTTTTTTAGTGTCTAATTTAATTTAAAAAAAATATATATAAAAAATGTAAAATAAGAGAAAAAAAACATTTTTTATACAGTTTAAGATACAAACAAAAACATATAAAAAAATTAAAATGATTGAATGTTATTGTCGTCTAAAAAAAAATCCCTAAAAAGAGGTAAAATTTATGCGTTCACATAAGAATACCCCCTTAATGAATTTTCAATAATTGCATAATATAAATAGAAAGTATAATTTACCTCTATTTAACGATTTTTGTCTACTTATAACCTTTACATCCTACCAATCAATCACACACAATTCCACAATAACAACAATTCATGTCTCAACAGGTTCAGACACGTTAAATTTACCGTTAGACAATGTTGTTTGATGTAAAGTAACGTAAACACTGATGTTGGTCACTGTTGTTAGTAAATTTAAAGTTGCAACGGTTGAGAAACGAAAAAGGTGTTCCTTAACCGTCGCAGAGAAACGAAAAATCATTAAGTATGTAGACGAGAATCTTACAAAGAAAAAAATAGACATCGCTAAAGAGTTCGAAATTCCCGCAAGTACCTACATTGGGCACAATTTTAAAGTTTAAAGATAAGTTTTGAGAAGAAAATGGGTTTTTTTACCGTGTTAAAACGAATCTTAGACCAACCTAACCTCTATATAACAGACTTCATTATAACGAATTTACTTGGTATAACGAATATTTTCTAAGTCCATTCAGCTTTGTTTTTATCAAGGTTGTACTGTATATAATATCAGAGATAAATAATACCTATGAAGTAGTAGTACACTACGCACAACACAAATGTAATACTTTTTACAATGTGACTTTTCGTAAGTAAAAAAAAGAAACTGCCGCCAATGGTTATTTGATTTTCTAAAACTTTGGCTAAACCGGGCCTGATCACTACCGAATGATGCAAAATAAAATGTAAACACCCATGAACATGGTCAACCGGTTAGATTTGTCACATGATTTTAAACATTCGTTTCCATTGTCAAGTTCACAACGAATTGGAAAAATCTATAGATTAATAATATTAATGATAGCTGTTGCCATAATATTACCTACAACTAATCATTTTAATCATTTAGAGCTACTTCTGTAAACGCCTTACTGTAAACTGTAGACGTCGATCCTCTATGTTTTAAAATTATGGAATTCTAACGTAACGAAATTTCAGACCTATACCTACTCATCATTGTCACACAAAACGGCATTATATTTTGGTTATAAGAGAGCGTCCATAAATCACGTAACAAGATCAAGAGGGTTTGACGATCAGTTCGAAAGCTACGTGAGGGGAGCGGGGGGTTAGAGTCAAGCTACGTAATTTTTTCATGTATTTTATTTGGCACAATGAAATTAATTTGCAGAAAAAATTGAATATATATTTTCAAACATTGGTCTTAAAGACGCTATATTTTTACAATGCCGTATGTATGTGCGACTTGAAATCAAATTATTTTAATAGTTTGTTAGAAAACACAAAATGTCTTCTGGACTTAATAATACAAACTATATCCATCCGAGGGGGGGGGGGGCATAGGAAAGGCTACGTTAGGCTACATGAAGGAAAGGAGTGAAACACTTCTCTTGTAAGGTAAAATATTTATATTGTCAAGAAATACAAGGCAAATAGTATTTTTGACTTACAATCCACATATTCCGATTAGAATATGTAATGACGAGCGATGTGCGGAAAGCTGGAGAGGGATTATTGGTTAAAACAATTTGTTTTATTTTTCAAAAATTAAAATCTGCTTAATGCATCAGACTTATGTTTGCTCTATACAAACAAAGGTACAAGGTTCAATATTAACTATTTTACGAATAAAGCCGCGAAAATCTGTAAAAATGTTATTTCATATTTCACTAAAAAAATAAATGTGCCAACGGGTGACGTTTTAATTAGTTTTAGTCTTGGTTCAAAGAAAGTCTATGCCAAATTTCGTTCAACTTGTTAACACACAGTGGTTGTAATCGTGTAATAGCAGTTAAAATAAAACGATGTAAAAATAAAATAAGTATAATGCAATAAATTCTACTAATCTAAATTAATTAACAGTTAGAGTATATAATCACAGAATCGACATCGAATTTAACGATGTAAACACGCTTAGCAGAAAGCGAGGCGCAGACTATCTTGTCAAAATTTATCGTTAAGGCATGGACAACTTTTTCAACGAAATCTAAAAGCATCCGACAAAGTGACACCCAAGAATCTAGTTGTCGTGGTTAAGGCACACCGTCAGAAAATTGTTAATTTTTGTATAGTTATTAAGGACATGATAATACAATTACCCTGAAAATATGAAGTCGATCAACCGTATATAGTCCGAGATAAATTCAATTAAAAATTGGATAATTAACATTGATTGTATATGATCTCTATAGTTCTGAACCAGTTTCTTATTTATAAAAAAAGAACTAACTGTCAGAAACTTTCCAAAAACTGACAGACTTTCAATGCATTTGTTATGAGTTTAAAAAAAAATAAGAAATTTGTTTTGACCGTCTAATTATTTATAAATAACGGTTTAAAGTTCAACAATTTATAGAAAAGTATACATGCATATGAATACGGTATGGGTTACGTTTCCACGGGTACAGTCTTGCGTACAAATTATCGATCACTTAACTACAAGCTAGTATACTTTTGTGGCGCGTATAATCTATAACTTTTTGACAATATTGTACCACGACAACTACCTTAACTGTCATATTAGAACAATTTTGTCGAGACATTTTTGTGCAGGAAATTCCTACTAAAATCTCATACGTAGTTTAGTACACTGCCAACCGTCTCTCGTCACTGTCCCAGCTTTCTTATGTCCCATTGTGTTTATGGTGAAGTTAGATGACTCAGATGTTAACTAGGGTACTAAAGGCGCCAGCGACGCAGAAACTAGAGATGGGAAAAACGGGTCTTTTTAGTGATCTGCATCTTTGCATCTGGATCCCGTATGTGAGCCGGCTCACTGAACCGGTTCAAAAAGAGCCGAGTTCTGAATATGTTACTGCAGTCTGCCACTGAGTTACCTAGTTCAGTCAATCATATCACGACCTGTATCGAATCAAGAATGCATAGCCAAACATGTGATGCATGAGTCATTTGAGCTGACAGATGCATCAAAGCAAGAACTGATACGTAAGTGTAAAATGTGCTTCCGTGTGTTAAGTGTTTCACTGAGTTATGTGGATCCGTCGGCTCAAAAAAAAGTGAGTCCGCTCTCAAGGATCTTCTGTCGGAGTCGGCTCTTTGAACCGGTTCAGTTCTGAGTTACCCAACTCTAGCAGAAACTAATCCTACAAGTCCCAATTAGAATATTCCAAACACAAATACGTGACATCTTTGTCGATCACACGCCGTTATATCCGGTCTGATTCGTAGCTTAGAATGGCGTTACAAATTGACGATATAACCAATGACGTTATACACGACTATTAAAAGCATTGCTGCATATAGAATACCAACCATTTTAAAATTCAGTCGTTATAAGCAAAGTATTGTTACAAACGACGTCGCTATAAGCGACTTCCACTATAGAAATATCGCTGAATAAGTAATGTACCACTTGAAACTACAATAATTAATTTCATTTTTGAGTTTGACCACTCCTGAAAAAGATGTCTTCTAAATGGGATTCCCCTATATATATATACATTCTGTTAGCGGTCAGCTTTCTCACTTCTCCAGACTTCTCCGGTATTTGTGAACAGAAAAAAATATGAAACAAATGTTCAGTGTTTAAAGACTTTAAAGAGTATACTTATTGTTCTTTTGTGCTGCGGTGTTTGTTTGATTTCGGTTACATAGATACTATTTTACAAGAACTGCCGATTCAGAAATAGCAAAATGTTCCGATTTTCTGTATTAATTCTTATGTTATTTTGTGGCATGTGTTGGGCTACTAACGAAAAAACGCAAAATGTACCGAAAAAAAATAAAATGATAACGTAAGTACAGTACATTTATAAATAAAAAATAAATCTAGTAATAGAAATTTTGGTAATAGTTTGATAATATTTTAATAGTTAAAGAACGAAAAGATGTGTTTTAAAAGAAACTCAGCCCTTTAAGTAGTTGCTCTATAGCAATTGACCACCGGTTCGCCTGTAAACTACCAGAAAAAAAACCCTGTTCGCCAGACTATCCAGTATTTACAATCGCGATGTCAGTTTTGATGGAAATCTTATTTTAACCTGATCGTAACTAGATAAGAATTAAAAACCCTACACTTGCTTGAATGGTACTGATGGTGCTCTAAATTTTATCGAAATTGGTCACGTCGTTCACACGTTCTGCCTGTACTGATGACAGACAAAAATTCTAGAAATGCGTTCTTCTAACTTTAACACAATACAAAAAATTAATAAAAAACAATGAGTTTATTAATATTAATGCTATTAATAAAGTAAACAAACCACACAATTGTTTTTAGCATACCAATAATGCGTCAACGTACTCCACAGGAAATACTCCTAAATAAGCCGAAGAGCTTCAAAGTACCATATGATCTAAAGCCAAAGCCACCACACGACAAAAATGATACAATTTCGGTTTTCAGATACTTTGATGTAAGTATATTAATTGATGATAATTATCGTTTTGTATTTCACAACCTAAAGTAACTCTCAAATTATTTTTATGTGTATGCCAAGTAGAGTTGGGTAACTCAGATCTGAACCGGTTCAAATAGCCGATTCCGACAGAAGATCCGTGAGAGCCGACTCACTTTTTTTTGAGCCGACGGATCAACGGATCCGCAAAACTCAGTGAAACATTTAACACACAGAAGCACATTTTATACTTACGTATCTGTTCTTGCTTTGATGCATCTGACAGCTCAAATGACTCATGCATCACATATTTGGCTATGCATTCTTGATTCTATACAGGTCGTGATATGATTGACTGAATTAGGTAACTCAGTGGCTGACTGCAGTAACATATTCAGAACTCGGCTCTTTTTGAACCGGTTCAGTGAGCCGGCTCACATACGGGATCCAGATGCAAAGATGCAGATCACTAAAAAGACCCGTTTTTCCCATCTCTAATGCCAAGGATGGAGGGGTGGGCAAGGATTATAAGAGTAAACATGGACATTCGGTTGTCATACTGCAATAAGATCATAAACGATAGTCCAAACGTTCTAGGTGCAATTTGGGTATTTTCAGGCGCATTAACGGGGAATAAGGGATTATTTTGAAGTAAGCTTATTGCGTAATGAAAGTTCACACTTTATTGAGGATTCCAGGAGCTGAGGCACCTGTCTCCTCTGCCCACTCCCGTGGGTGGCGCATGTAGATGCAGAATAATACGTAACTGTAATGATTGATTTCTCAAAAGTTTGAATCCAAAATATTTATATGTAATGGTATATAAAAAATATTATACGTAAGATATCTTGTAAAATAATTAGTTATTAATCAGCCAGTGTCATATCAAATTGAGCATATTGCTCTTCTACCTATATCAAAATTTCTTTACAGACCGAGTTTTATGCAATGATTGGAATAGGAAAACCCTTCAAATTTTTCAAACTGATAATTGATACTGCTTGGTCAAACACATGGGTTATGTCAGAACAATGTGAAGTCGTTAGTATTGGTTGCTGTAAGTATATACAATACTTTAATTTTATAGTAAGTTATGTTCAGACTGACGGTTTTTAAAGTTATGGTCCAAGAGCCAATGAACTTATTTTTGTAATCAATTTTATAAAATCTGAAACTATGTAAAATTGCTAAGTTCTCTGATTAAGGTATCGAAGATCTAGCATGCCAGTCGAGCTATTTTACTTGCATACTTACCTCTCACGTAAACAGAGGGGTACATATGCAATAAAATATGAAAAAAACCCACACTCCTTTTTGAATTCTATCTTAGTGGGTGCTTACATCACAAAAGGAACTGTTCAAATTTGAAGTTTGTATGCTTTATAGTTCCCGAGATTTCGCTTAATCTCACTTATACATAAAAATAAATTTTCGTTCGTCTTCTATGCATTCCGATACCATTCATCCGATTACGAATGTTGTTGTGCGCGCGCCAGCGAAGATTTCTAATCCAAAAAAAAAAAATTCTTATTAAAAAATGTTTGCTGCACTATTAGAACCGAAGGCTTCATTACCGTTGTCGCTGCTGAGCGGGCGATAAAACGTTGTTTCATCTCAGTCGCGTGCGGAGCCGCGGGTGGTGGCTAGTATATAATATAATAAATCATTAAGATTATCTTGAAAAAATTTTAGGGTATCACAATAGATATGATTCTTATCATTCATCACGTTATATAAAAAATGGAACAAAGTTTGTCGTACACGACAATAAAACTACAATGGAAGGATTTTTGTCGGTTGATGATTTTAATGTAAGTAACATTCAAGGTTACTAGAAACTAAGGTTGGGCGTTAGCATTGTTTAAGGTGTGACTAGGCGAGACACGTGAGAGGGCGGGGCAAGTAGGCTTAATTTTGACCTATTCCCCACTTCTGGAGTTGGAATGGTAAAAATATATACCACAAATATAATATATTATACCAATAAAACAAAAATGAGTGATAACCTCACAAAAAAACATTTACATTACAATTCTGTACTTTTCTTCGTTTTTTGTAGATAGCACATTTTAATCTGTCAAGCTTTTTATTTGCTGAAATGACAAAAGTACCATGGTGGTATGTGTTCAGTAAAGCAGATGGTGTACTTGGCATGGGGCAAGTAGCTCTTGCTCTCGATGGAGCTACACCATTCTTCTATGAACTTATTAACCGAGCAATGATTGACAAACCCATTTTTGCAATTTTCTTGAACAGGTAAATATTAAACTATTATTTACTTTCGATGCAAACGTTTTTAATCGGAATGTGCGGCATTTGCGAAATTTTAAACAATCCTGAGAAATATTTTACAAGATGATAATATAAAAACCCGGGTCGCAGTGCCAAAACCCTGCCGACAATATAGTGTATTTGCTAATACAGGTATTGTGGCTTTATTAAATGAAATTAAGTTTGTTTTTGGACAAAATAAAAAAAAAATTGAACCCCTTAATACACCCCTTACAATAATAATTTTATTAGTTGAAATATTGTTATCAATCCAACATCTGCACCAAATTAAATACGATCTTCAGTAAGTAAATTCGTATACGCAAACTAGTGTTTTCATAAAATTTGTAAGTCCGGTCCTGTAGGGCCGATTTGCTTATAATTTTAGGAGCATTTTTAATTGCTACTAAAGGGTTAAATTTCAATTTTGAAACGATTCTGAGAATTCGGTATTTTTGGGCCCAAAAACTTTTTTCAACCCCTAAAAACTACCCTTAAAATGACCCGATTGGGCCCATTTTAAATAGGCTTCGTGCGGTGATGGATTCCAACATGTATGCCAAATTTCGTTAAAATGAATTAGCTCCTTCGTAAGTTATTGCCCGCACATATAAATATATATATATATATACGTATATAAATATATATATATATACATATATATATACACATTTTTAAAAATGGTGCCAAAGTGTTTAGGAGGTTATGAAACGTCGAGAAATTTTGGTCCGACCCCTAGGTCCCGCCATCCGACCGATGCCAATAGTGTATGTTGCCATATGGCAAATACACTAATAATAATTCGTGGGATACTTCAGGAAGAATTAATATTCCGGTTTTCAATCTCCCGATCCTGGTCTGGTTGGAAATGGTACGCGAGAAAATGAAAAATAGTTCATGTTATTTGTAATGTGTATTTTTTAGTGTATTTGCACATACACTATTGGCGTTGGTCGGATGGCGGGACCTAGGGATCAGATCAAAATTTCTCGACGTTTCACATCATTATAAGCACCATTTGAAAATGTTTCTATCTACATGTTTGCGTGTGTGTCCGTGTGTGTGTTAGCACGACAAGTCTCGACAGACATAATCGATTTAAACGAAAGTTGTTCCACATATTGGAATCCATCACCGCACGAAACCTATTTAAAGTGGGCTTAAGGCTGTCGGAACGCTCTGAATTTAAGCCAAAAATAGAGCTTCGGCTGTCAACTGATTGTAGACTTATTCGTCAACATTTTGCAAAGATTCTTTCTCTATAAGGAAGATAAAGGACAAATCTAGGTCTCTAATGGACTACTTTTGTAATTTATGTACGATTTACTAAAAAAAAATTGGCATTAATTATGCTAAAAAAACACACGTTTTCAATGTCACACTATAACCTTATTCGTATTTATTTCACAAAACTGTTCCATCACAAACCTAAAGTGATTCTTCCTTTTTCGGAAAAGTTTTTTAAATCTTTAAAATATTTCCAAAAATTAGAGTAATCAGTTGACAGCGGCACCCTTGCAAAAAATTTTTTTAGCCTCGTAGTTGGCACCAGCCAAAAATTGAAACGTGCGGATGATTAGAGCGAGACAGATCTAAAGAAGGTCACACCCACAATATGTCTTTTGCCTACCTCGCCCCTTACCGCTGGGTCTCAGCACAAACAAAATTCAGAGCGTTCCGACAGCCTTAATTGAGTCATTTTATGGGTGGGTTTTTGGGGTGGAAACACACTGAAATGTAACCTTTTAGTAGCAATTAAAAAGTGCCTCTAAACGTTTAATAATATATGTCCAACAGGTCTTACAAGTCTTATAAAGAGACTAGTTTATGGATACCTACGGATTTACTTACTGATGGGCGTATTTAAATTGATGCAGATATTGGATGGATAATAATATTAAAGTTAAGAAAAAAAATGTTTGTTTATTAAGAGCTGTGTTAAAACCAATTCAGACTAGCCGTTCTCGGTTACGATTCACCGGTCCGGTTGGGAGGTCGACCAATCAGGGCGCAGTCGTTCCCGATTGCGGTTCGGTTCGAGCGTTTAGGTTCAGCTCTAATTTCAACCGGACCGTTCGCAACCGTAGCCAATGAGAACGCTTGCTGGAGTCACGTGACTAGCCAGCTGTTTTTGTTGACGTTTAACTACACATCAAACGTCAAATCATATTTCGAAATTGCGCATGCGCACCGAGAATAATCTCAGAACCGAATCGGGATAGTGTGAGCAGCCTAGATTAATCGAGAACCGAACCGAACCGGTGAATCGTAACCGAGAACGGCTAGTCTGAATTGGCTTTTACGGGGTTACATTTTTTATTTTGTCCAAAAACAAACATAAATTCACATAATTAAACCACATATTATCAGCAGGGTTTTGGCACTGCGACCCGAGGTTTTATATTATTTATATTATAAAATAGACCTCTTGTTTGTTAGACTATATTAGTATCCACAAATAATAGACATTTTTTGAAATTAGTTATTCAAAACACAGAGCTATAAAATTTAATCAATAAAATAAAAACTAATATCTATTAGTTCATCTTAAAATCGCAGTTCTTGTGTCTATGGTATATGTTATAGAATATAGAGTAATCAAAAATGTAAAAATAAGTATTTAATTTCCAGTTTACTCAAACTTGAAAAAATAATTTTATGCGCAATTATTAATGAAAAACGTATCTGAATGAGATAAAAATATCCCAAATAAATAACACAAGAAATTTTTAATTAATTGACTTACATGAATATGTATGGGGACGTTCAGTGTGAAATCCACTTTAAGAACGATGTTCATCAATTATTAAAAAAAAATCGTTTTCTGTCACAAAAAAAACACAAATCTCTTAAACAATAATTTATCTATCTTTGAGAAACGATATAAGCCCATCAATTATTATTTAAAAAATCTATAATCTGTCAAGTGACTTTTGCAAAAAATATTCAGTACATAATCTTTGTATACTACTTCAAAAATTCAGAACTGAAACTGCAAAATTTCACAAAAAACCGTACAGTTTTAGTAATCTTTTTGTCAACAGTAAAACACACACACTGCACTCATAGGTAAATATCACAATTGTTATTTACGTTAAATTTTAATATTATATTTACTTCACATTAGTATAGTTCCTAATGAATAACTGAACTGCACAAAATGATTTAATCAATGTGCATCATTTGTCGACGAGTTAATATTGCATAACTAATTTACGCAAAACAAGAAAAATCAAGATTGAACGAAAGTGTAATATTAAGGTCCATCCACACGTTTTAATTTATTATTTATAGATTTCTGATTTTCAGAAGGTGACGAATAAAATGTCGTTACTCACTTTTTAGTGGATTTGCTATATATGGGACATCCACTATTTTTTTTCTCTTGGCGTCGACCGGATGGCGGGACCTAGGGGTCGGACCAAAATTTCTCGACGTTTCATAGCCTCCTAAACACTTATTTGGTGCACACATTAGAATTTGTCACCGCACGAAGCCTATTTAAAATCGGTCTAATCGAACCATTTTAAGGGGTGTATTTAGGGGTTGAAAATTATTTTGGGACCTAAAAATACCGAAATTTTTCTCGGAATTAAATTCAAAATAGAAAAGGTGCTCCAACAATTTTAATAAAATCGGTACGACAGGACCGGACTTATAAATTTTATGAAAACGCTTGCGGATAGAGAATCATACTGTATATTTGTGCAGATGATGAATTGGTAAAACAGAGAAAAAATATTGAAATTAAGAAAAAAATACTATTTCGAGAAGTGTATTAAGGGGTTAAATTTTCTATTTTACTTAAAAACAAACTTATATTCAGATAATAAAGCCACACTGTCTGTATTAGCAAATACACTATTTGTAGGCAGGGTTTTGGCACTGCGGCCCGGATTTTTTAATAATTTATATCCAAAATATATCGCGCTGCCACAATATACCGTGCTCTTACCACGCCGCCCTCCAAATTCAAGCACCGTGACCTGCTCGCTCAAATGAACTGGGCAGATTATATGCTGCGTCAATCCTGCTGTTATTCTAGAAACCACTCTTTGCACTTACATATTGTAACAGTATATTATACAACATAAAAAAATATTTATATGTTAAAGGGATCCGTCATCAAATAGAGGTGGCAACATATATTTGGGAGAAGTGGAACCCAGGCATCACAAAGGGAACTTTACATACGTACCTTTAACAAGTGAATATTACTGGCAGTTCCAAATGGAAAAGTAAACATACTTATTTAAATATGTAGTTATTTTAATTAAATTAGTATATTACACCACGAGAGCAGAAAATTGAATTTCCTGCACTGCATCATATGTCACGCACTGCAGGACTTCCAGCTTTCTGCTAGTGTGGTGTATACCCGGTCGAAAGTACGCACTTTCCTCAATATACAGTAATCGCAAAAATTAAAGGATATTAAAAAAAGTCCAAATTTTCGGTGTTTTTTAACAGGCTGTAACTTGGAGGAAAATGGTCGTACAGAAAATAAAAAAAAGGAAATTGTAGCTTAAAGTGTCTCGTTTTCGAATCTGGAGTTTAAATTTTTTTTTAGCGCAGGCGATTTTTGAGTTATCGTACAAAAACCAACAAAGAAAATTTTTTTCAAATTTTTTATCGTGTTTAACACGGTCTGTGGGCTTTGGTAATTTTTTTTGGTGATTTCACTATGAAACACTTTTAGAAAATTTAATTAGCTTTAATTTGACCTTCTTGAAAGCTCTGTACGATGATTTGGCGCTGAGTTATCGCCAATCAAAGTAAAAAAGTCTTTTTTGACTTTGATAATTAATTACCTGGGACATAATAATCGTACAGAAAATTAAACTACAAAATATTCCCTACAAGAAGGGATTAGTGGCTTTCGAAGGAAAAATTTGTTTCGAAGTGAAAATGTTGAATGAAAAAAAGGTAAAAAATAAGGATATTTGGATAACTTGGTATAAACTTTGCATATAATGGATAAACGTTTTCAAACTCAAAGTGTCCTAAAGGTATCCTGAAAGCTTGAAGTGAGTAATGTTGAGGTTATACGTTATGACACATGGATCTAATAATGCCCATGTAATAATAGCAGATGTCTGCCTACTAACTGCCTACTGGCGAACATGTGCCCTGACAAACAGCAGCCTCACGTATCGGTGCGCATGACAAAACCGTGTAGGCCCGTCATACAGACGATATGCGAGCAATTCCAGCTGTGATTACAACAGTGCATAAATGTTATATTTTCGGCTTTAAAATCGAATCACAAAGTACGTACTTTCGGCATGGTATGAAGAAAAAACATTTTTACAAAGTGCCAGTGTAGTACTTAGGCACTGCTATCAATAAATTAAAGCAGGGGGAGGGAGTCATATTGCACTCTACTTAAAAAGTATTTAATTCTCTGCATACTCGTAAAAAAATTGAAAATTCAATTGGATTCTCCAGTTATGAGCAGATTCAAAACAAAAATATGCATAAAAGTTACAAAAGAAACAAAAAACTTAAATAAATGTTCGGCCACATTTGGAAAACAAGTTTCCAAAGTGAAAAGTAGTCAGGTAAAAACATGTTTAGTATCATCTCACTAGTATACTAGCTCGTAAAAAATGTTTTAATTAATCTGATGTAGAAGTAGGTACCTACTTTAGGTTTAAGTTCATCATCGTTATTATTGACATTGTACTTTTCAGGTGACTTCACTTTTCTGAGGGTGTATTTTTGTAGAATCTGAAAATATGACGCAATTTTGATAGGTCGGGATTTTTTAATATTTTTGTCGGGGCAATGAACAGTGACAGTCCCGATCTTCGAATTATTGGGACCAATGGTTACCCTAAACTTGCCTACATTTTATTCTGTTTTGAATTTATTAATAACTACTGAACGGACAATTGGATTTATATTTTTTTAGACGAGTATGTAGAGAACTGAAATACCTATTATGTATGCAACATGACTCCTTTCCATCTTAAAAGTTTTAAGTTGATAGTGCACATGGCGGCTTAGTATATTTACACCCGTCGCTTGGACTAGCTTATAAGATTTACCCCGAATCCATTCGAATTTAAGACGCTCACTATAAAGACGCATTTACAAAAAATTGCTTTTACAGGGTTACTGTTACAATGCAACCTGACAAATCATTTACGTTTTGTCAAAAAGGATGCGAAGCATATGTGGATACTGGGTCGAATGTCATAACAGGACCATTGTTTGACATTCAAGGGATAAATAAATTGCTTAGAGCAAAACCCCTTCGTTTGTTAAATGTAGTTGACAGGTACATGGTAAGTTATCACGTATAATAATGAACATATGCATTGAGTTGTAGACATGGAGTAGAGTCGGGTCAAGAGCACGCACTTTGCCTTTCTCGAGCGCACCAAAACAAAAATAATTTTATATTAGGAATGTGATAATGGTCATTAGATAGAGTATCTAATGTTTTACTAAATACATAAGTGTATGTATTAGCTAAGTAAATAGTTTTCTTCGAATTAGACAATGAGGCTCGGTCAGAATGCGAACTCTTGACCCTTAATGCGGGTAATGGTACGCGCCACGGTTCTAAACGGTTCTGAAGTTAGTCACAAACAGCGTCGCAAATGCATATTTTAGAGCCGTCCTGGTTGTTTTGTGGGAAAGGAAGACTCACACCACCTCCCAGTTACCGGCACAGAACGTGCGCTTGTCGGCGATTGGTTATCGCTGGTTGTCTTGTCACTTGTCGCTTTTCTGCTATAAAGTACAGTCCAGTACGCAATTGTTAAATTATTTCTTTGATTGTTAATTGATCAAGATGCCTAATACAGTTTTGCATAGACAAGCACGAAAACTATTTTTTGGATGACTTTATGCAAAGAATTAGACCTTTAGATTAAAGAAAAATTAAAAATAATTATATAACGCGAGTTTGTAGTTTTTCAACCAACTGTACCTGCGCAAGCCACCATTTGCATCTAACTTCCGTGCCTTTCAGATCCATGGCGCGTATTGCTTCAATATGGCTACTCGCTCGCCACTGATTCGTCCTAAACGCAGCCTCAACCCCTTCATCCCCCGCGGAGATCTTAGCACTGCGATCCCTTACCTGATACGTTCTCTTACCCCGAATGACTATTACACTTACATAGGAAATATCGTAACACCGTCACATTCCAAGTACAGTTACAGTTGCGATGAAATCTATCAAATTCACTGGTTAGCTGTCAAAAGTGGGCGGAAGTTATGTTTAAAAATATTTATATATATATGAGTGCGCTGTTGCCACGTTTTCAAAGTAGTGACTCGATAAGTCGGAAATTACAACTACGCAACTAACATGTGTTATAGTATAAAAAAAACGTTGACGGGGGATTAAAAATAGCTTTTAAAACCAATAAGAAGTTTTATAAATTTTATAAAACTGTACTTTTGTTAAATAAAATTTCCAGGTTGACTGCGCAACTGTTAACAAATTACCAACGATTACATTTACATTTGGCAATAGAGACTTCACTTTGAATTCGACGCATTATATTCAGAAGGTAAGTATAAGCGTTATTTATTTTTATGTCTCGTTCACTCACTGAACAATTTACTTGTTTATTTTTTAGATATCGTGGAAGTTCGTTACACTTTGTTTGACGTCGTTTACAGTAAGCATGAACCCTTCTTCCGACGTCTGGTCTTTAGGAGCTGCCTTCCTTTCGACCTATTATACTGTTTATGACATTGCTAACAGGCAGGTTGGTTTCGATTATGCAGTTTAATACTAAAATTTTCATTAACTACCGAAATTCACAAGTCATATTTTTGCGTTATGAATTTGAGAAACAAGTCCCTTTAACCGACCGATAAATTGTTATTTTGTTTGGAAGTTCAATGGTTCTCTAGCAAAGATCCATATTTTTATGACCAGGTCCAGTGATTTTGATTGTAGTCATAAAAACGTCGTAATAAAATTCATAGCGTCAACAATAAAAATCTTTTTTCTTTGTTGAATAACATTTGTTAACAGTTATTGTAGGTTTAAATCTGTTTTAATTTAGCATCAAATAATTCTATGAAATTATAATTAAGCTCAATATATTTTGATTAAGGTATATAATATGTATTTTGTGATTAATAAAAAATCTTTACACATCTTGTAATTGTTTAAAATGAATTGTAACAATAAATGGACCTTCATTTAACTCTTCTGTTGTTTCCATCGATTGCCTAAACAATTGAGCGTGTTGCCATGCAACGTCTCCCTTTCCGCCAGTCATGCGCACCTCTAACGTCATTTCTGTTTCATGATTTGGGAAATTGGATATAGTAAAAGGCATTGTGTTGTCTGTAATATAAAGTATAAATCAAATATTAGAAACTGACTACAGTTTTTAATTCAGATTTTATGAAATTCAGTTTTTGTAGTTTAACTTCTTTATTGACGTATCTGTTCGAAAAATGTAAGAAATAGAGGGGAAGTTAGCTTGTCCCCTAAATTTCATGAAACTGACAAGAACAGAAGTTTATAGTGTGTTTTTTGATTTGCAAAATAATAAAACGAGGATGAACGGCTTGAATCTGACGTTTCAAATTACGAACAACTGAAGTGCAAAATAATTTCTGTAATTTGACGTACAAACGGTAGGAACTCATAATATACATTCATGTAAATTCAGAAAAGAAAATTTTAAATATCATATTCTCCATTTTCAGATATTAGAACAATTTTCGGATTAAACATTTTTTCAAATACAAGTATATGCTGAGATATCACATAATGTGAGGTTATGATGTTGATATACTACAGGCAATTCATATTAAAAATGTTTTTCTGTAGATTATAGTATGTAAATAAAACTATGGTATGAATGTGACGATCTGCGCAATGTGTAAAATGTGTAATAATTTCGCCGTAATTATAATATTAAAAACTAAAGAAGTTAAACTTCTTATTTCTAAAACGACGGAGTAAATATCTGATTTACCTGTCACTTTTAAATTGTGGCTAGTACTTTTAATCCGCACATCTACTTTTCCATTTTCATACACTGTACTACGAAATATAATTTCCACTTTATCGATAACATTTTTTTCTGATGCTGATGCGAATTTCCATGATATAAAACCATCCTCATTTCCTTCTAGAAATACAAATAAAAGCGACGAAAAAATGTAAGATAGAATAACATATAAAACAAGCTTTAGTGGGATACAAATTGCAAATTAGAATACCTTTTCTAGCAATGTACGCAATTTTCCAATCATGCTCTTCTTTTCGGAAAAGGGATTTCACATCACATGCACCATCTCTCCAGCCTTCAACTGTTTTGCATATTTGACCATTATTGTTAATTTGTTGATACAAATTACTCTTTGTATTATATTGTACTTGAAGAAACAACGGGGATTCTTCTGTTGGTTTCCAAATATACCCAGGTGGTGCTGCGTCTGATATATCTCCAGTTTCACCACGTGCTAAGCGCCATGCTAATGAACCAGACTGTCGGCCTATTTTTTCTCCTTCTGTAACTTGTCTGTGCGAAGGACGGATCTTTTTTAATACAATATTGTCGACCGTAAAATAATATAATCAGGGGGCAAGTTAAAAAATTAAATTTTTTTTTCAAGCACATCATGTCACGTATTAAATGAAAGGGCTCGTTAATAGAAATACAAATACAGTGTAAACTCCATGCAACGTCACTCGATTTAACGTCAAACTCCCTAAAATGTCGAAATTACTCGACTTTGGTTAGTTTGCCTTGTTGTCCATACAATGATACACTATGTAGCATCACACCCACTCTAAATAACGACTATATGTAAAGCAAGTAATTTCGGCAACTTATAAAGCACCTACTGTTTGTAGGTACTTTCTAAGTTGCCGAAATTGATAAGAACTGTAGCTTTATTGTCTAGCCCGTATTTACCTTGACCGTCGGCATCATACGTACGGAAGATTCTTTTGTTTGTTTGTTTACCTCAGCTGATAGATTGCTTTTTCTTTCTCTCCATATAATGACAACTCTCTATAACGCCAGAAAATGCGCAGTCCCTACAGCGTCGCTATATAGAGTTTACACTGTGTATATATTTTTTTGTAATTTTAAAATGCATACCTAGCTTAAAAGATATTAAGGTAGTACCCTCGCCAAACCCATTTATTAGAATTTTTTTGAAATTTAGCCAGAATAATGAACCAGCGATTATCCACGTAATCGACCTTCTCAGTTTTTACAGTGTGCTATAAACTCTCTGAACGCTCCGACAGTGTTGCCAGATTTCTTGCTCGGGATTGGCTAAAATTAGTACAGAAACTGCAAAAATTATTGGGCTTGTTAAAACGACTCTCAACAACATATACTGTACACTCCAGCATAAACTTTTTACTACGACTGTCGCGAGGGTACTACCTTAAAGAAACTATACGAAAATCAAGCATCTCCCCTTATCTTCGAAACTAGTGAGCCTAAAATTTTGAAAAAAAATAGAGAAAATAGAGTCCACTCATAGTTCACAGGAAAACCTATACGAAAATCTAAAGTCTCACGGAAAACTGAATGGAACTGGAACTCTCGTACTTGACCGGTTTTTTAATATTCCAGCTTCCTACGACCTGAAGTATTTATAAAGTGTGGAAACAAGTAAAGAAACATTTTTCGTCTAATAAAAAAAAGTAAAATTACTTTTCCTGCATTAACTCTACCAGCTCTTGGCATATTCTTTTATTCAAATAATCTCTTCTCGCTTTAGACATGCTGGCTTGTCGTCGCTGACGTAATGAAACAATAGCATTGATAAGTTCATCTTCTGAACATTGATTTCTTCGAGATAGGGTCAACGCATGGTTACGCGAATATCTCCATGTCACGTCTTGCACTTCGTACGGCGAATAAGCCATCACATAACTTAATTGCTTGCCCCATCCAACTTCGTACATTAATGGTGTATCACAAACGGCTTCACAAGGATCGCAATGCAACCAACGTTTTTGTGTTATAGAAAACACCTAAAAATTTTGAAGAGTTAATGTTAGGGTCTACGAATGGAAACGCATGTTTATTACAAGCTTTTATTTAAGGCTGTCGGAACGCTTTGAATTTAAGTCACACTACGAGGCCAAAAAATGCTGTTGCAATGGTGCCGCTGTCAGTTGATTACTCTAATTTTTGGAAATATTTTGAAGATTTAAAAAACTTTTCCGAAAAAGGACGAGTCACCTCAGGTTTGTGATGGAACAATTTTGTGAAATAAGTACGAGTGAGGTCGTATGTGATATTGAAAACGTGTGTTTTTTGGCACAATTAATGCCAACTTTTTTCTAGTAACTCGTACATAAATTACAAAAGTAGTCTATTAGAGACTTGGATTTGTCCTTATAGAGAAAGAATGTTTGCAAAATGTTGACGAATAACTCTACAATCAGCCTATCAGCCGAAGCCCTATTTTTGGCTTAAATTCCGAGCGTTCCGACAGCTTAAACTTGCAATGTATGTTTGTTCGGGTCAAATCTTGCAACTGAATTTCAAAGCAGTTACCCTCAACTGATTGAGCTGACATTTTGCATACACGTTTAGTTGGACGATTAGTTAAGTGACGTCATTCTAAATCCGATATGGCGGACAGCCCGAGATGGTGGACTAGTTATTTGTTATGCACTTCCATGATATGAGTATCAATTATCAAATGAAAGGGTTTGCTGAGAAGACTACGAAAAATAAAATGGTATGTTCAATATGGCGATCAAAGGGCATAACTAAAAATTTGAAAATAAAATATTAGATATGTAAAAAACTTTTGTATAGACAAGCTTTTATTGCAGTGTACTAAAAAGGGTGAAAATAAAGTTTATTGATTTAAGTTTATAATTATAAAAGCGTGGGTCGAGAGCTTACATCCCACGCTTTTATAATTATGAACTTAAATCATTAAAATTTATTCTCATCCTTTTTAGTACACTGCAATAAAAGCTTGTCTTTGTAAAAGTTTTTATCTATTTTTTTATCTGTAAAATATTCTACAAAATTATCGAAATTACACGCACTTTATGCAGCCAAAACGATGCGTGTGGATGAACCAAAGTTACTTGTTTGGGGTTCTGCTAACCCACTCAACAGACCGACACTCTGAAAGGTGATTGGGCTTTTAACCGATCATGATTTTCTGAGAAAACACCTACATGTGATGGGAATACAGCAGGAATCAACATTATGTAGATTTTGCGAAATGGAAGATAAAACAGACACCCATATCGTGTTCGAATGTGAGGGCAATCTAGTAGCAAATCTTCGGGAGCTCATAAAAGATCCAGCAAAACGAGGAAATACAAAAAACCTCTCAGGATGTAGTGGATTTGGGCCAAGAGACCACCCCATTCTACTTTAATCTTTAGCTCACGAAGTTTGTTGATATTATTCTTAATACGCTGCAGTCGATTCATCAAATATTCCGTTTTTATAAAGATTATATCAAAGCTTCGTAGACAGATAAAATAAACTAATCGTTATTCCACAGTCCATACCTCCGTCCAAACATGATCCGTTTCGTCTAAAATGAATCGCGCATCCCTACCAAGAGCACAGCACAGCAAAGTAAATACATTTGCCCATTCACCACATCGGCCTTTCCTTGTTTTCAGCAATATGGCAGGATCGTTATATCTTGGAAATGTTGTTATAACCTTACACTTTGGACATTCATACACCTGGTAAAAAATACTTTGTTTTATTAAAGTTCTGTATGTTGACACGTGTATTTTTTAATAAGGTTGCGTAAAATCAAACCACTAATTTAATTTGTCAAAAGGACAGGATACAAAAACATATAAAAACAAATAGAATTTTATTACAAAATGTTTTCATTTCTCTTCAACTACACAGCACTAATCGCTTATAACACAGATATATATCGCCAGCACAAAGGAACACGTCCAACGCCTGAAATGGCCGCCTGGTGAATACCCCACAACCTACCCCGCGTTTATGAGCGGAACCATGCACCGAGCGTATACTTCTCGTTATCGCCACGAGAGTGTCACTTCCGCCTTGTGTGTAGTTATTAGCGTCTACGCCAGATGTCGCCAATGTGTAATTGT
Source organism: Venustoraphidia nigricollis (assembly GCA_034508555.1). Classification (NCBI taxonomy): domain Eukaryota; kingdom Metazoa; phylum Arthropoda; class Insecta; order Raphidioptera; family Raphidiidae; genus Venustoraphidia; species Venustoraphidia nigricollis. The sequence continues at coordinate 2,841,316 of JAVRKA010000020.1, forward strand.
CGTGGCCAGACTGATAGCACCGCAATGCTATTTTATTCGCGTAACAATTTATACAACACAAATACGGTCAAACCTAAGTATGTGAGAACTGGGTAAGCGAGAAAACTCTCTAAGTGAGAGTAATTGCCAGGTAGGTACCGTCTTTGTAACCCTCTAAAACTTCTTCAAGTGCCAAACAGAAACCTCTATAAGAGAAAGACGTTTTTCACTCATGGACTTAGCTACTACTTGCTTGTACTTCTATAAGCGATAATCGAACTATTAATAGTGTCACGAAATTTAAGAATGAGTCATAAATAGCTCAACTAACGTTGTTTTTGTATCATTGGTTTTATTTTCCGTATTCTATTCGAATGGTCAAATGCGCGTCTGCACTGCCTTATTTATTGAACTTACCACCGTTGATAAGGATCAATTTCGAAGAAAAGTTCGACACGTAATCATAATATTAAAACGAAAAATTAAAGTGTTGTCATTAAGTGATAAATTTAAAATTTATAGCTACATATTTGCTGTATTTTTATAGACCTCTATAAGTGATAAAGATCACTCCTGTACAAGCTAGAAACTTGGACTAGTGAAAAACCTCCATAAGCGAAAAAGAGATCGCGGTCCCTTGAACTCTTGCTTATCCAGGTTCGACTGTATATATCTATTTTTCAACTATATTGGACATAGGGTCCTTGAAAAGTTCTGGTCATTATCTCGCATGTTGAGACCACATACGGTCCTTAATACGTTCCTGACTATATTATGTAAAAAATTTACAACTTACCTCAACTCTAATATTATCAACTATATCCGTTTTTATATAGACGGTTGTACCGGAACATTTATCACATGGAGGTGTATTAACCCATTTAAAAAAAGTGTTTTTAAACCAACTTAACAATTCCAATAATATTAGGTCGTCTATACACATCTCTTGCTCTGTCGTTTGACCTACAAAATAATTACAATTTCTTCACCATTTTTTAAGTGTCGATTAAAGAATTACACACCAAGTCCTTTAGTATGTTTTGTTTTGCTCTTTAAGCTTTTACCTAATCGATTTTTTTGTAAATGCTGCACACATTCAAATGCTTGTAATATAGTCATACGGGTGAATAAGAGGTCATACTGAATAGTTGCTCAACAGTCATCTTAAGCATGTTGTAAACAATGGCGGCTCGTGGTGAAGTGGTAGGAGAATATGTTTTGTTCTGATACTTAGGGGCATAGACAGAACTTTTGTTAAGAATCGGATTACATACGATGTCGGTGATCGGATTCATTGTTGATATTTCATAGGTATAACCGAAACAAGCAAACAGCTATCAACTGAGTACTGCATGGTAAGAATCAAATTACATGCGATGTCGGTGATCGGATTCATTATTGATATTTCAAGGAAACAACTATCAATTGAGTACTGTATAGGTGAATGCGCAGAACATGTGAGCATGTATCAATTATGCACACTCGAAATTCAACCACATGCTTTACTAAATGGCTAAATGTACTGACGTCATGGTTGCCATAGCAATGGACATTACAAGTGCATGTTTTATATTCGCCTGGAAAAGCTCCTCAAATGTACCGTGTATACGTGCTGCGTTTTCTCTGTTGTGATATGTAATTTTGCGCTATAAAATCACATCTCATTGCGCGGTATTAATTAAACTTATTGCTAGTTTACTAGAATTTGAATTAACTACAAAATTTACTTAGATTTATTAGATGTACAAGAAATATAAAACGATTTAAAAAAAGGTGCAGATGCACTTCACTTACTTCACCTGCCGTCACTGATTACATATCGTTTCTGCTTTTGTAATGTGCTTTTTCGTAAAATTTTAAATTTAAAACGTAAAAAGGTAGACTCTATATTATTTATGGATAGGTTAAATGCTTATGCCTTTTTTAAATTTCTTTCTGTTAATATTTGATAAAAAAAATTAAAAACAAAATATCGTACCTAGCTTAATAGCTTTTTGAATAGACCTCATATTTTTCATTGCTTTCAATTCGAGGTCAGCAAGCGGTATACAAGATCGGGCATATTTTAACAACTCTTCATTTTGATATTTCAATACTATTCGAAATTGGTGTTCAATTTTTTTAAGAAATTGATTTGTAAAAATCTGTAATAAAAAAATAATACAAGCTCGACTTTTATGGCTGTTTCCAACTAATCGTAATGGACTATATCAAAACATATTTTCACGGATTATTTTCGTCTTTCTAAACATTTACAAGTTTTTAAAAAACCGGTCAGATAATATTCCTTCCTGAATCAAAACTATTTAAAGTTAAAATATATTTATTTTATAATCAATCGGTTAAAAAGAGTTTTTGGCTTAAGGCCCCAGTACACAGTGGTCTGTAGTGGGCCATTGTAGACCATCGCCATTGTGTATAGGGGGTAATGGTCTGTAGTGGCGGACAATTGTGAATCGTGGTGCGCAATCCATTTCTTGTCGGTTTTTTTGACACACTTCAAAGGAATCGTGGTGTAGCGTGGCCTGTGGTGTTCACACAGTGGCCCATTGTCCGGGACAGGTACCTACTTTTTTTGTTGCGTGCTATACTATTTAAATTTTTTAATCGCCCAACATGTCAGTATCCTGGAGCAATGAAGAGACTTTTAGGTTTATAATACTATAATACTTGTAAACAGTATATAAATAAATAGCCGCGGCCGTAATTACTGCCACGTCCATCGCAAGTGCTTCGCCAGGCAGAAATGAGCCATGGGCCATTGTGTGAACACCAAGTGATAGTGGCCTACAGTTGCACATTGCAAAGCATGGCCCACTACAGACCACTGTGTACTGGGGCCTTTAGCAACACCAAGGTATGTAAATTACGTGCGGTCCGCAAGAGTTACATAACATAAGAAATGGCACGCAACTCAAATCAGTTTGACACCCCTGATATGCATCGTCGTTTAACATGACAGCGAGATTTTTCTAATTGATACAATATCCAACACACATTTAAAAAAAACTTCTAAGTATTAATAGTTACATGATACTAGGCCAGTTAGTGGCTGTTTTAGGGGTAAGCAGTTAAACACCCGACACCCCCATCTAAATAAAATATTAATGCAATTACTTAACGACATCAACTGAAATAAGTGACAGCTTTGACTATTTGAATTGAATATAGTAAATAAAAAAGCTGTGTCAATACTAAGTTGACATACCTATCAATTAATCATATGGACAGGTGCATTAAGGGGAAGTACCAATTCGAAACATACTATCTGTGATTGAAATGTAAGAAAATCCGCGTTTATCGAAGTTTAATAAAAATTAAATAATGACATGACAAATAATATGACAATTCTCATTTTGTATATATTATACAGTCGAATTTGATTATACATAATATGGGTACTGAATATAACGTTATCACAGAGTAATTTTAGCGCAATGGTTGGAACAATTATTATTATAAAATTCTCAGAAGCAAAAGGAATCAACTATTAAGTAGTCAAAAATCATCAAATTTCAAACTCTTGCAACTTTGAGAAATAAATCGAAAACGCAATTTTGATGAGAAACGTCTCAAACCTTATTCAGTCCTTAAGGCTGTCGGAACGCTCTGAATTTAAGCCAAAAATAGGGCTTCGGCTGATAGCTGATTGTAGAGTTATTCGTCAACATTTTGCAAAAATTCTTTCTCTATAAGGAAGATAAAGGACACATCTAGGTTTCTAATGGACTACTTTTGTAATTTATGTACGATTTACTAGAACAAAGTCGGCATTAATTGCGCCAAAAAAACGCGTTTTCAATGTCACACTACGACCCTATTCGTACTTATTTCACAAAACTGTTCCATCACAAACCTAAAGTGACTCTTCCTTTTTCGAAAAAGTTTTTTTAAATCTTCAAAATATTTCCAAAAATTAGAGTAATCAACTGACAGCGTCACCCTTGCTACAGCATTTTTTTACCTCGTAGTATGGCTTAAATTCAGAGCGTTCCGACAGTTTTAACCAGTAGGTATATATTATTTCTCAAAGGAACGCTAAAAATTAAAATTCCTTACTAATATGTATAATTATGTTTAAATATGTATAATCCAATAAAGTTTAAATTCATAGCATTAATAGGGTATATGCGTTGACATCGATTGGTAAAAGATTTGTAATTTGTGTACACAGTCCCCTTAACTTTACTTTGCTTCGTTATTTTCTTTATTGACAGTTTCCTCAACAAAAAGCATGCTATTATTTTTTCAGTGCATTTATAACAAAAATATACCTAACATATGCTATTAACAACAGCAAAAAAAAGTGAAAAGGATATTTTAAATAATTACATTTAAAATTTTCCCGGTCACTACAGCAATAAATTATTATTCATAATAACACACAACAGTTACACATTCTAAATGAACAATAAATAAAAATGGAATTTCAAAATTCTTTAAATATCTCAAAGTCGAGTGTTGTGCACGAAAATAATAATAAAAAAGACATAAAATCAAAGTTCGCTTTCAGGAATAAAATATTTGCTGACGAAATACTAAAAATTAAAGATAAGTCAAAATTAAATCGGGACCAGGTTCATACAAATGATATTTATGAAACATTAAAACCGATATACTACCTAACAAAACTGTTCGGATTAATGCCACTTAAAATGATAAAAAATCATAATTTATACAGTTTCAAAACATCTGTTGCAGACAATGTTTATAGCATAACTATAATGCTCGCTTTTACCACATTTTATCTAAATGAAGCTAAAAATATGAACGCTAGCGTTTCAAACGACAAACAAAAAATTATGCAAATACTCGATTTCTTTCACATATATTTGAATTTAACCGTAATGTTAGTTGCGATTATACTTAACATATTGCATCGAGAAAAACTGATTGAAATTATTTCAAAAATTTCTGAAATCGATGTAGAAATACAAAAATTCACCGACGTAACAAATGTTAGAAGAATCAAAATAAAGCTGTTACTATATTTTCTTGCCATAATAATAATAATAGCTACTTTAGAATACTTTAATTGTTCTATGTTTTTGAGAAGTGTAGAGAATTATTCGCCATACTGCATGTTAATGTGCTACGTACCTTTATTAATACACGGATTCCTTTCATGCGAATTTATAAGCGTTATGTATTTACTAAAAGAACGATTTAAAATTGTAAACAAATATTTTTGTCAATTTTCCGAAGTAAAAGGATTAAAAATAAATTTTCTTAGCAATCATATTGAGCTCGAAAACAATGAAACACTTGCTAATGTCGTTATTAGCTGTCGAAAAATACATGAAAAGTTGTGTGATATCTATAAATCAATTAACAGAGGTTTTTCAGTACAACTGCTATTCATAATTGCGGTTTCGTTCATAGCTATAACGACTCAAATGTATTACAGTGCATCCTTTCTGACTAATTCTACTGAAAAAGAAAATAAGATAACACCTTATGGCGTCATAACATCGATATTATGGTGTCTTTTCAATATTCTTCAAATTTTCTCGCTATGTTTAATTTGTACCCAAACCACCAACGAGGTAAATAAAAAAATAAATTGATATTAATTTCAAAAGTACATAATAATTTTGTTTTTGTTTTTTTGCAACAGGCTAATCAAACTGGAATCTTGATACACAATATTGGATCTCTAAATACAAGCACAAATTTAAGAACCGAGGTAAGTTAAAGTAAACAGATTAGCTTAAGTACAGAAATGGATCAACGGATTAGAGATGGGAAAAACGGGTCTTTTTAGTGATCTGCATCTTTGCATCTGGATCCCGTATGTGAGCCGGCTCACTGAACCGGTTCAAAAAGAGCCGAGCTCTGAATATGTTACTGCAGTCTGCCACTGAGTTACCTAGTTCAGTCAATCATATCACGACCTGTATAGAATCAAGAATGCATAGCCAAACATGTGATGCATGAGTCATTTGAGCTGACAGATGAATCGAAGCAAGAACTGATACGTAAGTGTAAAATGTGCTTCTGTGTGTTAAGTGTTTCACTGAGTTATGCGGATCCGTTGATCCGTCGGCTCAAAAAAAAGTGAGTCGGCTCTCACGGATCTTCTGTCGGAGTCGGCTCTTTGAACCGGTTCAGATCTGAGTTACCCAACACTACAACGGATTAAAATCTTAATGAGATCACTATATCATTAATGTCATAATATCGGACCTAGGTTAAAATCGGCCATTTTTACACTGGAAGTCCTCCATAATAATAGTATATAAAATAGAGCTAATGTTGCGTCATTTCTATGACTGGTTTATATACACCAAGATAAAAAGTTAACTAATGCTCCAGAAGAAACATAATAATCCAGTAGCGCCAATTGATTATTCAAACTAAACGGAAAACGGATCTAAGTTTTGACCCCTGAGGTTCAGCCCTAGAGTGGCAAATGAGAGCGAATTTCAAATGTAAATATCACCCAAGGTTACTAGAAGCTAAAGTTGGGCTTAAAAGAGGTGAAATAGGAGTGTTTTTCCAAACAGTTGGGATAACAATAATTGAAAAATAAAAGCGTTTAAAAACCAAGTCAAGGGCTTCGGTGACATAAGCAATCGACTCAGCCAATCACAAACGTGATCATGTTAATAGTCTCTTACGTCCAACTTTCTAGTATTCTAGGAACCCTGAATATCACCCACTAAAAAAGCCATTGTTTCATGTACGACTTATTATTAGTCTTTTAAATGTAAAAAACAAATGCATGTTTTTAAATTATTCCATTTAGGACAAAATAAATGTCCCCTAACGTACTTTAAATTACTGTATAACCAGCGTCGGACTAGCCAATTTTTTTTTTCCAAATTTTTTGAGTTGCTACCCCCTGAAATGGTTTTATATATTGAAAAAATTATTAGCTTAAAATTTCAGCACAATTTATACAGTTTAACCCGTGCCGAAAACACAGAGAATTTTGAAAATACGTTATGTAGAAAGCAAATTCTGAAACTACTTAGCTTTGTGCTTAGGGTATAAAAAATTAACTTCTCCTATGGATCTGGACAAATCAATTCACCTCTTAAACACATCTTAGGACTTCTTTAAGATAGAAATTGGTTGGTGTTAAGTCATAGACAAAGTTACGCACTCGCACTACGGAACGTAATGCTCCGTGTGGGGCCCGCGCAGGCTGGGGCCCGGCTGGCAATCGCCACATCGACTATATGGCCAGTCCGACGCTGGTTATAAGCAATTAATGTATAAAAAAAGAAAACGTAATATGTACGATTTAGTGGGCAGACTCTGTCAATTTTCCCATTTGAGTTCGTGCTCCTTGTATAGATTCCATTAAGTATTCCGTGACCCGAAAACATAATAAAATAACTTACCAAAAAAATATAAAAAATGAGAATTGGACATAAAGTTTTTGGACAACAAACCGGCCTACATCAAATATATTTCTATTTGAAATAATTTCCAATATACGGTTGTTTACACTTTTCGGAAAAAATATGAAAAAATTAAACGTTTGTTATAATAAATAACAAATAAAAATATTTCCATCTGAATTTCAGGTAAAATACTTTTCCCTACAAATTATTCAATGGAATTTAAAGTTTACAATATGCGGCTTTTTTACACTGGACCTAACATTAATGCATTCAGTAAGTAAATTACAGATTTACCTATAGTATAAGTATAATGTAAATGGTATCAAAATTCGATTAATACGCGCGTTTCTAGAATTCATTTATTTTGAGTGGACTTAACGATATGACACCTACGGAAAATCATGCTAACATTCTGCTCTTTTTTTCATCTACTTTGAAAATACTAATTTTTCCTCGTGCGAGATATAAAATGAGTGTTGGAAAATTCTCAGAAACGTAGTTACATGTTACATACAATTTTGAAATTAGCTATTATATAAATATTAAGATCACTGTGGTTGGAACAATAAAAATAAAAGAAAGAATAGTTACTTCTTACCACAACAGATTTATTCAGTGGATGTACATTTCGAGAGCTAAGCTCCCATCTTCAGCTTCAGCTTCAGTTTCGTGTTTTGCTGAAGATGGGAGCTTAGCTCTCGAAATGTACATCCACTGAATAAATCTGTTGTGGTAAGAAGTAACTATTCTTTCTTTTATTTAAATTAGCTATTGTTTAAAAGTGTGTTGAGATTAAAAGATCGTCCACACTTATCAAGCACGGACCAGCACGAGCCTGCAGTCAGCACAATATCGCACACTAAACCAGCACGGACCAGCAACTTTTAGTGCATATTCTGTGCAAGGCAGACATTTTGCAGTTTTCGAGTAGTGAGTGTGCAACATGGACCTGTGTAGCCCGGTGGAAGTAATTTTTATTTTGGCGATGTTGTGTGAAGAGGAGAGAGAGGAAAAAACCAGAAAATAAGAAGGTTTTGGGTCCATCCTGTTAATGAAAACGACATATCATTAGCTCACTAGATGGGTCCAGCACGGCTAGGCAGAAATTAATGGCGACCGAGTGACGGTCATTGTTGGTTGCAGATGCTGGTCTAATGTGCGCTATTCCGTTAAATAACATGATACCTTCACGAACAAGACTTTGCTAGTCCGTGCTATATTAGTTCTGCTGGTCCGTGCTGAATATGTGTGCGCGATTTTAATAAAATGTTTTTACAGATTATAGCATCCGTAACAACATATTTAGTGATACTAATTCAACTTGATGCTGATGCGAATCGTAACTAAAGAAGTTTGATGGGATCAAAAAAAGTTTTTTAATTCTATTGTCGTTTCACAGAAAATAAATTTTAAAATCTACTATAGCTGAGCGTTAAAACACTAAACATTCAGTAATGGGAATTGGTTTGTAATTTGGATTAATTTTTCTCTACCTATAAGCATGTTGTAGTCCGAATTATCAACGCTTGGGAATCTAGATAATTACGATGATGCAAATATTTTTTGACATCTCATTGTTTTAAAACATGTCTCATTTTTTTTTTTAATAATCAATAGTAATGTATTGTAAAATTTTTAGACAATATACTATTTCGGTATTTTGATTTTTTTTTTGAAATTTCGGAATACTTTTATTTAATCAATCCGGATTAATAAGACTATACTGTATTTCATTATCACTGTACATAATATGAATTGAAATAAAGATATTATTTACAAAAATTCATTCAAAGTTTCTAGACAAAACAAAAAAAAAAAAAAAAAGCTCCTAAGTATTTTATAATGGTGTACTTTTTTATCCGAAGGCCAACGAAAAAATAGTAGTCGTCTGTTAGAAAGCTATCCTTTTCTTTAAAAAATAGATTTACAAAATATTGGCCAAGATCTCATGAAAAATAAATTAAAAAATGGATTCTAAAAATAGTTCCTGTGGTTCGCAATCCACGTTACTGCTGAAGGGTCTCTTTATTTCTTCTGGACTTTGGAGTATCAATTTATTATTTTATTAAAACGAATGATTTTAGTCAAATTTCTTATATATAATAGCTTTTATTATTACTAGACTCTTTGGGTTCTTCAAATCCCACAGAAAATAATTACGTAGGTTAAAAACTTACTATGTACTACTGTTTTCAAAACAAATATACGGTACCAAAATTATTTTTTAAATATTAATCACTTACCATTTCGGGAAACGAATTTTCTAATTTATATGTAGCTTCAGGTTTCAAAATAGCTCTCGATGTTTGCGGCATACTTTTTTGTAAGCATGCCTGTCGTCGTTCAGTCAATTTTTGTGTTATTTGTTTCAGTACATCGAGTGAAGTATCTTCGGGTAAAATTAGGTTGTCATCATCCTAAAAAAAAATATTTTCGTCAGTTTCTCGTTATAAAATATAGCACCCAAAATACGAATTATTTTAAAAGCACATACCTCTACAAATCCCATACAAAAAAGGCACTCAATAGCACCATTCGCTTTAAATAATTTATCAAGTTCTGCTCCTGCAAGTGATAGTGTCCGAATTTTTAGGTTAGATGTATTGTGAAGTATTCTGTTACTTATATCCAAAATTATTTTTGACGCTTCTAAATATAAATTTTCAGAATTATCTTCTAATGCTAAAACCACGTCTTCATAGTCTTCCATTTTAAAAGTAGTATTTAAGTTTGTAAAAATAGTTTGTTATCAATTGCACGTCACTGTCGTCTGTCACTTTTGACATAAGACGTGATGGTGTACACTACCAACATTAAAAACTACTGCTTGCAGAGATGAAAGGAACTATCACTTTGTTGGAGTGGCTTTGCTGGAGTTATTGATTTGATTGAACTGTCAAAATATTTGTCAATAATGGAAACATTTAATAATATAATTATAAATAAACAAGCGATTAAATGAAAAGACATTATTTGTATAAATGTAAAAAATAAACAAGGAAATTGTGACGTTCTCTCCATAAGGGATAATTATAATTGATATTTTTTCGCACTTTTTTACTTAAAAATGGCAAGTGAAGGCGGTGTTAAAGTACCTCCTGTGGAAACAGTCGAATCTCTTTTAAAAGAAACTGAAGTTTTAAAAGCAAAGTTAGAAGAGGAACGTTTGAAACTAAACGATGTAACATGTAAGTTGAGAAATATACTTATCTGTATCTTCTGAACACAACATGAAAATAATAAAGCTATGTATTATTATACAAAATGTTTTATTTGCATTTTAGTAGGGCAGGTAGCTGAAAGGATTGAAATAATAAATTATATGAATATAAAACCTAGACGTGTACTTAAGGGTCATCAGGCTAAAGTGTTGTGTTCGGATTGGTCACCTGATAAAAGACATATAGTTTCTTCATCTCAGGTATTTCTAATTTCCTTTAATGATCTTTCTAAAATATCAGGCAAATTAATAAAATAAATAAAATAACTTATTGCATTTTTAAAAACATATTTTAATGTGGCTATCAGTTTTTAAACTGCTTTTGAATTGAAGACTTCAATTCTGTCACTAAAAAATAATGCTTTTGAAAGGTGTGTTTAATTATCGAGTGAAAAATGTTTTTGAAGCGGAAGCTATTGTTCAAAAGTTCCAGAACTACAGGACGAACAAACAAACGTATTAGCCCTGTTCGTTATGCTGATCTAATGTAATTTAATGTAAGAGATGGCAAATTTTCTATCTAAAGGCTCCAGTACACAATGGTCTTTGATGGGCCATGCTTTGCAATGTGCAACTGTAGGCCACCATCACTTGGTGTTCACACAATGGTGCATGGCTCATTTCTGCCTGGCGAAACACTTGCGGGGGACGTGGAAGTAATTACGGCCGCGGCTATTTATTTATATACTGTTTACAAGTATTATAAACCTAAAAGTCTCTTCATTGCTCCAGGATACTGACATTTTGGGCGATTAAAAATTTAAATAGTATAGCACAACAAAAAAAGTAGGTACCTGTCCAAACAATGGGCGACTGTGTGAACACCACCGGCCACGCCACGCCATGATTCCTTTGAAGGTGTCAAAAAAACCGACAACATCATCATTGCGCGCCACGATTAACAGTTGTCCGCCACCATAGACCATTACCCTCTGTACACAAAGGCGATGGTCTAAAATGGCCCATCACGGACTACTGTGTACTGGGGCCTTAAGAACCAGGCACCTGGGAAGTGTTTTAATTGGTCTTGAGTCCTGTAACGGAAGGATTATACCGTATACAGAACTACTAGGCCCAGAATTGGAAAGGGGCTGTCATGGGACTGTCACCAAAAATGAAAAAAGTTTGCACTTTCTTTAGAATTTAAATTGCGCGTTGCTAAGAAATATCGTGTCTTCTCGTCTTCTATTTCCACAGTTGCCACTAATTCATAGGCCGCTGGATTTTTAAATTAACTAAAATAGGAAATTATTGGTAATGAAACTCTAGGTGGTCTTGTCGCGTGAGATTTTGCGTGACTTAGTTTGAGATATAAAAATGATCCGATAATTTGGTACATTAATTGTGACATCATCATATCAGTAATGTCATGGGAGTATAGATAAACCCGACGTGAGTAAGACCGGGTATATCATACCCGAGAAGTTTTTAAACACATATTATTTAATATTACTGTTGCCATGCGAGTCCTGTCGTTGCAGTAACTGGAGGTAAGGGTGCAAGGGGCGAGGTACAGTGTCGAGTTTAGTGTTGCGCCGGCTGGGCTACGTCACATCCGACCTCGTAGGCGGTGTTAAATTTTTTTTCAAGTCATTTTTTAGTTATAATAATTAGAAGATACGATTGTTATATTGATTTACCAAAGAAATTGGAATTTTGTTAGATTTTTATGCGAAAAGAAGTTAAACTTAATGCTGGTATTTTATTTACTGATCTTGTTGAATGGGTACTATTATTAATATATCTCGAGTAAAAAATGCTAATTGCACAATCATAGTATCAAAAATTGAACATCAAAGTTTCGGGTATCTCCTACCGGCTTCATAGCTGGTGTAACAATTTCTCACCTCATTCCCGCTGGGTTAAAGTACCATTACACTGGCATAACAAACAGAACTATCGTTTAAGCCACAATTTTTATTGTTTTAACACTCAATTGTGCACAGGATGGTAAAATGATCATCTGGGATGCATTCACAACTAATAAAGAGCACGCAGTCACCATGCCCACCACATGGGTGATGGCTTGTGCATATGCTCCATCCGGTAATCTGGTGGCTTGCGGGTGAGACACAAACCCAAATACCGATGTCATTTGATTGTTTTGTATGTTTGCTGTATCTTGTTTTGCATTTTAATTTCGGCAGTGTTTTAATTTTACTAACATTAAAAATACATAAATTATGGATTGATGTAGGTATCTAATAATAAATTTGCAAGCATGATTATTGTGAATTATTAATGTTCAGCTCGGATGAATTTTTACTAAATATTTTTGCTGCTAAAGCCGGGTCCAGACGTGTGTAACGCGTAATTCTGGTTGTGGACGGGACTACGAGCATTACATGTAACGCTCGCGCCGGCGCTCGCCGTGATCCATTGGCTGTCGGTTTTTAGCGCGAACACAAAGGCGCTCGCAGTACTCGTTTGGACGGCGTTCGTGACGGCTGTGTCGTGTGTACGTTCATGATACGAACAATCGCTTGAACTTATCAGTTTGTATCAAGAAAAACGTTTTATTTGGGATCCATAAAATCCGGAATACTTCAAAAAAATCTGAAATCTTCAGTTAATAAATATATATAAATAAAAGCAGCACCAGCTATCATGACTTTCCTATTCGGCATGTTCGTAGCAACTGAGTGGAAACAGCTTTTGACAAAGATTTGCTTTCACGATTCGCGTTGAGTTCGTGTGCTGTCTACACTGTTGACGCTAAATTACACGTAATCTTACATCACACGTTACACACGTCTGGACCCGGCTTAATACTCATATATTCTTTTTTCAAGAACTGCAATTATTTTTAGCGATAAAGTTCAATAGTACTAAATAAAATTGAATCACGCTAAGGGGTCATTCATTAATTACCTAAGGTGTTTTTATTACAAAACTCAATATTATACTAGTTCTTAATATAGGGGAGGGGGGTAAAGAATCTTACGTAAGTTTTTGAATTTAAAATCTAATCCTACTGCCAGACTATGCTCCTCGCTCTGCTCATCGCGCTGTCGCGATGTTGCCCTAAGCGGCCAGACACTGCTGTACTCGCGACGCTTCGCACTCGGCTTTCGCCTTTCGGCAATGGAGGTCGATACTGTGGCAGCGTGCGCACTATGCCTTTACACTTAGACCGCTTGATGCGTACTGAGTGGCGCGGGAGTATGTGGCCGGCTTACTCGTACTTTTATTGCCGGTCCTTTGACTCGCGCACAAAAAACCGACAATCGAGGGAGTACTGGGCATGACGAGGAACATGACGTGCGGCATAACGAGTAACGCGGCCAAACAACGTCTCTACCTCCTTTCCTCGCTACTTCCCATGCCACTCGTCGAGTGTGTGGCTGAGGCATATTACTTTTACCCTAAGAAATGACGCTATTCGGTAGTGCCAGCTGTAGTTAGTTCTCAGATTCAGTATTGAATCCTACAGACATCATAGTATGGTCTCAGTACTTCTAGACATTCTTTTATTCTATTGTCTCGACTGGAGATTTTCCTATTACTTGAGTTCTGAAAAATAATTGTCATTTTAGTATCATCTATTTATTATATTTATTAGTGTATTTGCCATTAGGCAACATACACTATTGGCGTCGGTCGGATGGCGGGACCTAGGGGTCGGACCAAAATTTCTCGACGTTTCATAACCTCCTAAACACTTTGGCACCATTTTTAAAAATGTTTTTATATATATGTGTATGTGTATATATATACAGGGTGTCTCACCGAACGTTGGCTAACATGGATAACTTTGTTATTAGTGGAGATAGAAAGTCGGTTAAATGGGCAAAGTAGTGCAGAAAATTGGGCTCATTAACATCCCGTCGAAAAAACAATTGAATTTTGACACCCTATAAATTTATTCAGAAAATAGTGAAAATTGCCATTTATGAAAACTGGCCATAATTTTTTTATTTATGAAGATATTTGAAAATTTCATTAACCATTTTTTGATAACTTTTTAAGGTCTTTTCAGTGGCGTAGGTTTAATTTTTTTATTTCCACTACATAATGAGATATTGACATAAACTTTGGTTTTTCTTATGGACGGCATTTTTGATGTTCAGATATTCGAATTCTACTTATTTTTCTGAATAATTTGACATAGCATATCCTATATCTAAACCAATCAGAAGCTACAAAACTGACAAAAATAGCTTTTTGGCGTTATCAAAGTGTGCCGTGTAAAACGAAATTTGCTGAAACAAATACATATCGACAGGTTAACAATCTGTCTAGCGATCGCTACAGTTTTCCTAATTCATTTTGTTTGATTTACTCTCTAAGATGGCTCAAGCATTCTCAAATTTGGAGAAACAGGCTATTTTTGCGCATACATTCAGCGTAACAAAAATACCACGTGGGCTCAAGCACAATACTTGAACCTTTATCCAGAAAGGCGATAGCCTTATTCAATAACTTTTAGGAACTTTTCAACGTTTTTCAACGTTTGCTAAACCTAATTCTTCTTCACAGTGTTGAATGTTGCCTTTTTTCTTTGAAAATGAACCGTATACCTTTAAATTTCTATTTAAGTTCCTAAAAGTTATTGAATAAGGCTGTCGCCTTTCTGGATAAAGGTTTAAGTATTATGCTTGAGCCCACGTGGTATTTTTGTTACGCTGAATGTATGCGCAAAAATAGCCCGTTTCTCCAAATTTGAGAATGCTTGAGCCATCTTAGAGAGTAAATCAAACAAAATGAATTAGCAAAACTGTAGCGATCGCTCGACAGATTGTTAACCTGTCGATATGTATTTGTTTCAACAAATTTCGTTTTACACGGCACACTTTGATAACGCCAAAAAGCTATTTTTGTCAGTTTTGTAGCTTCTGATTGGTTTAGATATAGGATATGCTATGTCAAATTATTCAGAAAAATAAGTAGAATTCGAATATCTGAACATCCAAAAATGCCGTCCATAAGAAAAACCAAAGTTCACGTCAATATCTCATTATGTAGTGGAAATAAAAAAACTAAACCTACGCCACTGAAAAGACCTTAGAAAGTTATCAAAAAATGGTTAATGAAATTTTCAAATATCTTCATAAATAAAAAAGTTATGGCCAGTTTTCATAAATGGCAATTTTCACTATTTTCTGAATAAATTCATAGGGTGTCAAAATTCAATTGTTTTTTCGACGGGATGTTAATGAGCTCAATTTTCTGCACTACTTTGGCCATTTAACGGACTTTCTATCTCTACTAATAACAAAGTTACCCATGTTAGCCAACGTTCGGTGAGACACCCTGTATATATATATATATATATATATATATATATATATATATATATATATATATATATATATATATATATATATATATGTGTGTGTGTGTGTGTGTGTGTATGTAAATTTGGCACACGCGTTGAAATCCATCACCGCAAGAAGCCTATTTAAAATGGGCCTAATCGGGCCATTTTAAGGGTAGTTTTTAGGGGTTGAAAAATGTTTTTGGGTCCCAAAATAGCGAAAAAATTCTTCGAATCGTTTCAAAATTGAAATTTAAGCGTCTGATAGTAATTAAAATGTCTCCCTAAAATTTTAATAAAATCTGCCCGACAGGACCGGATTTACAAATTTAATGAAAACGTTATTTTGCAGATAGTGAATTATTTACTGAAAGGTGTATATAATTTGGTATAGAGGTTCGATTGATAATAATATTGCAATTAAGAAAAAAAAATGTTATTTTAAGGGGTGTATTAAGAAGTCAAATTTTTTATTTTGCCCAAAAACCAACTTAAGTTCGCATAATAAAGCCACACTGCCTGTATAAGCAAATACACTATATTGTCGGCAGGGTTTTGGTACTGCGGCCCGCTTTTTTTATTAAATTATCCTTGATTTTATCAATATGATCATTTCTTACGAAAATTTCTTACTAAGGGAAGGGGGTGTAGTTAAAATCTTATTCTATCTTACAATAGGGAGAGGGTCAAGTTAACTTTAAAAACGCCTTACGTAATTTATGAATGGTCCCTAGCCTCAGTTTACAAGTTTTTATCTGGAAATTGATGAAAATATCAGTTAGATTTACAATTAATTATCAAACATCATAATAAATTGAAAATATTAATTGATACCAAACCCAGATAACCCTTGTAGTGGCTTTAAACAAATAAATTGAATTCTTTTACCACTTTAATTAACCAGAGACACTGCCTTTTTCTTCATACCATTCACTTTTTTCTATCTTTGTTACTTAGCTTTTTTCCGTAATGGTCTGTCTGAACAATAATAATTACTCAATATTGTTCACGTCCATTATATTTAATAAGTTTTTTTTTATTTTTTAACGGGAAATTGGACAAATCAAATTTAATATAGTTAAACTAAACTTCTTCGGGCAGAGCTTTAACTAGTTAACCATAACATTAATAAAATTTAGATATTTAATAATACATATATTTACTTTAATAAATAGTAAATATTTAGAAAAACTGAAATTATGTAATTTTTATTTTTTTCTAAAAAAAAAAAAAAAAACATAATTTCAGTTTTTCTAAATATTTACTATTTAATATTTATTAAAGTAAACATATGTATTATTAAATATCTAAATTTTATTAATGTTATGGTTAACTAGTTAAAGCTCTGCCCGAAGAAGTTGAAATCATTTAACGAAACGTCGCAATTTTTTAATTTAGTTTAACTATATTAAATTTGATTTGTCCAATTTCCCGTTAAAAAATAAAAAAATAATAATAATTACTTTATTTTTTTATTTGCAAGGCATCTGCATGTTTATAGTAAAATGTCATAACATTTCAGTGCATTAAATGGATGGATCGTTTGATTCCTGACCTATTTGCTGAATGTCAATAATTATTTTTATAGAGCATGTGACTGTAACAAACGTGTGTATAGAATAAAGTTATATTATGTATATAAATTCCAGGGGATTAGATAACAAAGTAACAGTATACCCACTAAGTCTAGAAGAAGATGTCAGTGTTAAAAAGAAAACCGTTGGAACACATACGAGTTACATGTCGTGCTGCACATTTCCAAATTCAGATCAACAGGTAGCTACATAATAACTTTTTCTTTATACCCGATCGAAAGTACGTATTTTCGGCTTCGAGCCTAACATTAATGTCTGCTGGACTTATTCGCACGGCATCTATAACAGCGGGACGAAGGACTTTTCTCGTGCACACTGATACATGAGACTGCCGCCGGCCAGTAGTAGCTAACAGCTGTTATTGCGCATAACACCAAAATTGCTCACTTGAAAATTGTTAGTCTTTTTATATAATGGTGAAAGTACGTACTTTCGACCGAGTATAAAGAAAAAATAGTGTACACCACCAGGGGCAGAAAGTTGAAAACCCTGAACTGCGCGCAGTGCAGGAATTTCAACTTTCTGGCCTCGTGGTGTAATATACTATTTGAATTGTGACTTATGACTGACAGTTTCAATTACCAATGCTGTTTAATTTATCAGATATTAACTGGAAGTGGAGATTCTACATGCGCGTTGTGGGATGTTGAATCAGGACAATTATTACAAAATTTTCACGGACACACAGCCGACGTCATGGCATTAGATTTAGCTCCATCCGAATTTGGAAACACGTTCGTTTCCGGGGTTGGTATAGAGTTACAGTTGTTTTTAACTGACTAAAAATCGCGATTATGTTAATTTATGGTTTCATTTCTATAGAGCTGTGATAAAATGATACTTATTTGGGATATGCGATCTGGTCAATGTGTTCAATCTTTTGAAGGACATCAGTCTGATATTAACAGCGTCAAGTTTCATCCCAGTGGCGATTGCGTTGCAACAGGAAGTGACGATTCGACAGTAAGTTTTTGTCTCTAAATTGTAATAACAGGGCTATTTAGTATGCCAGTGTAGGAATGCAATCCAAGTTATTGGTCCATATTATTGTCTATTCTAGGCGATAGGGATGTTGACTATTTTTTTTTTCATGTATTTTAAATTTCGTTTCAAATTTCGCTCCGATACGTCAATACTTGTCACGTGACTGCCGTGATGTCGTAGACTCATAAACGCTGGTAAACTGATGAGGTGATGAAAGGTTTTTTCGTAATTGTTGCTATAGTTATATGCAATTTCACGTTTCCCATAAATAAATAATAATAAATTACACACTCTAAGGTATTAACCAAAAAAATGAAGCTTTTTGACAGCGTGAACAGCGTCCTTCTCTATGACAGCGTCTGATGTTGATGATCCAGTGACGCCATGCACTCTGATTGGTGTTCGTTGTCACGTGACTGGAGAGTGATTTAATTACGTTTGACTATTAAATATTAATTAAATTCCTTTAAAATAAGGAAAAATATTGTGTTGTTTAGTATTTCTAACATAGAAACTACCGCTTGACGTTAAAATTATGTTTTTATTTAAATACTGTCAACATCTCTATTGTTATCACAAAATAGTCTTATTTTTTCAGTGCCGTTTATTTGATTTGAGAGCCGACAAGGAAGTAGCAGTTTATAGCAAAGAGAGCATAATATTTGGTGTAAATTCAGTTGATTTCTCAGTTAGTGGTAAGTTGTAACTTTTAATATCTATGACAAAACGATACAGCTGATGTATTTTTGATAAAATAAGATTGATAACTATTTAATCATTCAGTTCATTGTTTGATGGGAGTTGTAGCTAACATATTTTTTTTAAAGGTCGCTTACTGTTCGCGGGTTATAATGATTATACGGTCAATGTATGGGATACATTGAAATGTGTTAGAGTATGTCTGTTGTACGGTCATGAAAATAGAGTATCATGTTTACAAGTTTCACCAGATGGAACCGCATTGTCAACGGGCAGTTGGGATTTTACTCTGAGAGTAAGTTATTTTAAATTAAATATTTTAATTTGATTTTGCTCTGTGTTTATGACGTTTTGATTTCTGTTTTAGGTTTGGGCATAAATATATTTTATCAGTATTATTGTTATAAATCAGTTTGGTTTCACCAAACTACAGATATTGGTGTTACATATATTAGATGATTATTAATTAGCATTAATGTAAATATTTTTTTTTGTAATTAGAATTAGTTTTTAAAAACATAGATTATTAAATATAATTTTAAATGTTGGCAAATAAATATTCTTTAAATTGACAACGCTATAAATTATTTCGTAATTACTCTTCCTTTCATTTGATTTTAACATTCCGACCCATCAGTGGGGAATGGTACTAATTTAGGTTAAAATTGACATTTCAAAATTTTGCAATATTTTTTCGTTTCGAGGTCTCCTGAAGACATATTTTTGGAAAAAATGTGCGTCTGTTTGTTAGTCTGTGAGCACGACACAAGTCAAACGGACGAACGGATTGAAACCAAATTTCGGGAGGATGTTTGGTATGCAAATGTGAAGAGTCCTATTGTTTTTGGAGAAAATCGGCGCATGCGCAAAAGAAATATATGCTATGGTGTTTTTTCTCATATAATGATATATTTTTCCATAATGATTCATGTTCTATTTTTTTTCTAAGGAAGTTTTGTCAAAAAATCTTTCTAAACTTTTATAGTTTCGGAAATAAAAAAAATCAACTTTTCTTCTGTTCTGGAGTTTTTTCTATTTAGTTGGAATGATCCAGTCGTTCAATTGGCTGGAATTTTTTCATATGCATCCATGAGTAAAAAAGTCTTGTGATACGTAAAAAGCAGGTTTATTAAGTTGGAGAAAGATAAAACATCCCCCAACAGTCTTTTTTTATAATCATTGATAATAATAGATGTTGCTCAACATAATTTTCATGAATACAGTGGCTCACTACAAGCGGCGTGTACTTCCGTTCATGTAAGGGATGTGCGGTCTTTTTTATGTAAGGAATAATTTAAGGTATTAACTGGATGTTAAAAATTATGAAAACATGATATACTCAGTTAAACAGTGGAAAACTAATTTCTTAATTTTTTTAATAAGAATTTTCCGAATTAGAAATTGTTTATTTCATTCTGCAGCAAATGTTTATAAGAAACTTTTGATATTCACTGAATAAAATGTATATAAAGCGCAACTTATATGATTTCATAATAAACCAATGAAAATAAAAATATGTTAATCAGGCTAGATTAATGTTGCCTATTTTTAGGGCGTTGCGTTAACACAAAGAAGCTAGTCGACACTTGTGACTTATCACAAACCGGTAATGCCGGTGGAATGTCAGTGTAATAAAAAGTAAGAGTTCTAAATGCCTGAGAGATAAAAGTTTAAAGCAAGGAATAGCGACACCAGAAATGGCTAAAAATAATAGCGCAGTTACTAGTGTCCCTTTTTATGGGCACAAAATTAGATTGAATCACGTTTATCCAGAGAAAACTATTCAAGCATCGCCAATAAAATGGAGACAACTTTGGGCAATAATACCTCTTTTATTCAGGTACACATTTTAATTTATATTCATTTAATATTCGTGGTCTTTCATTAATATTTGGATTATTTCTTGTAGGTATTTCTTTTACTTTATACGTATAATATTTGACAAAAGACAACCGGCAATGAATTTCTTTAAAGTCCAAAATGCAAAGCAAATATATGGTAAGTATTCTCATGAATATTTAAAAAATAGATATAGATACCTATCTAGTTAGGTAGAAATAAATATTTCTATTTTCAGAAGAGTAGAAAAATTACGCGTGTATATATTGTATATCTTTCTAAATTAAAACAAAAGATGAGCATAATAGTTTCAATTAAAATTATATTTTGTTTTAAATACACTTTTATAACGTAACATTTTCTCTGACTGCAAAACGCCGTTTTTGTGTAAAACATCTTTACGTATTAATTAATTTGAAAATTTAAACTGGATTCCCAAACAATTTGTAGTCCTTCAGTCACTATGTGGTAAGGTTGGCGATCTGAAATCGAAGAATAGATTTTTTGGGCCAAAATATCGATTTTTTTTATCGATATATAGTAGGTACTGAATTGATCCAGTGAATTGAAAATCGAGATTCGATTTTTTCTGTTTTGATAACTATCATAAAACACCTTGAATTCTAAACCAAAAAATGTACATCTTTTTTTTAAACAATGAATACGTGCATAGTTGTTTCATTTAAAGGTAGTTTTGTTTTTAATTTTCAGGTGTACCTATCGGTGGCATTGGAAGCGGTACTATCGGTCGAGGTTATCGAGGCGAGTTTTGTAGGTTTCAGATGAAGCCCGGAATGTACGAATATAACACCGTTCATGCTGATCAGTTTATTGTTACTATCAGAGATTCAAAGCATCAAACAATTTTCCAAAGCTGTTTGTCAACATACGAGTAAGTTATTTATAAGTATATCAAATATAAGAAAGATTTTAAATTGTGCACAGCGCCGGTCCTAGCCGCTGATCAGGGCAGAGTGAGATTGTATTTCAGCGCCCTTTGGTCGACGTTTTCACTTCGTGTAAATTGTACTTGGGTTTTGTGTCCTAAATTTTCAAAAATTAACTTTTATTGCAACCATTAATACTTATTGAATCTAAATTAAATTAAGTAGCTTTAATTATTATACTTTTGCTTCATTAAAATTTTATTTTGCGCTGGAAATTGTTTTTCGCATTTGGCTTTTTGGCGCCCCTTGCCACCTGGCGCCTAGAGCGACAGCTCCTCTCGCTCTACCCATGGTTCAATTTATATTTATTTTAAATTCTTCGTATGTATGTGACGGTGGATGTATGTTCAAAGCAGTTTAACCTGAATATTGGTAACTTGTTCCTAGACGCCAATGACATTAGTTGTCAAACATCTATAATCTGAAATTTATCTATTTTGATACTTTTTAGGAAACCTGTTAAGGACTTATCCTCATGGGAATGGTTAATAGACGGGGCTAAATGCAAGTTTACTGGTTTATATCCTCGTTCGTGGACAGAATATGATTTATCTGAATTTGGTGTCGCATTAACATGCCGACAAATTTCTCCAGTTATTCCGAATAACTATAAGGTAATAAAAATGTCGATTTTTATTTAACTTTGCGTATTGAAATGAGTTTCTTCTTTTTTTGTCTTTTTCATAAAGTATGTTTATTTTTCAGGATTCTTCTTTTCCATGTGCTGTATTCGTTTGGTCGGTAGAAAATGTTTGTTCTGAAGTTCGACATGTTACAATAAGTTTCACCTTCAAAAATGGCACGAGTATGGAAGACAAGAAAAGAAAATGTATGGATTAATTTAATTATACAGTTATAAAGTTGACTCTTCAATGTAGCATAGTTTTACTTTGCATTCATAGATGACGCGTCTCATTTTTTTTCCTAATAACACCAAAATAGTTATTTCATAAAACAACAAAGTAAGTTATACTAGCGATATCGGACGGAACTTCTTAAAAGCTAGTGTTGCTAACAACTTTTGACAGTTAAATAACCTCAATACTTGTATTTTTTTTTAAATTATGGATTCAACAATGTTTTATTTTATCAATGTAGATCTTTAACGCAAATGTGAATATCAATTATCACGATCATGCCAAATAAATATAACTTCTGCCACGCGTACATAATTTTTTTTTATCTATAATTTTTTTTTCAGCTCCTTGTTCATCGGAGCTATTTACGAATGGGTCAACAGAAGGCGTATTACTTCATCATTTCGTGAATGACATGCCATGTACGTACGTCTTATCCGCTAAATCAAAACCTGATGTTTCTGTCAGTAAAATGTTAAATTTCGACCCACTTTCTGATGGAAGTTTGCTTTGGACCAACTTAAAAGAAAAAGGCTACTTCAGTAAACCAACCGCAACTAAAACATCTGAATGTTTTAAAGAACTGGGCTGCGCCATTGCTGTACAAACATCAGTTCAACCTAAATTAAGCGCTGATTTGGAATTCAGTTTGGCATGGCATATGCCTGAAATTAAATTTGTCAAAAGTGATCAAATTTATACCAGATATTACACTAAACACTTTGATTCTAATAATAGTGCGCAAAACATTGCCGATTATGCATTAAAAAATTACAATTTATGGGAACAAGAAATTTCTTTGTGGCAAAGTCAAGTTTTAAATGACCCGTAAGTATTTCCTGCCCTACTTTTGTTGTTGTCTCAATTTGCACTTAAAATAAGATTTTATCAACTCTCTGACATGTACGAGGGTTGATCAATAAGTACCCGTGTTTGATGACAAATGGCGTTGACGACTGAAATTTACTATACCATCGTATACTGCAGACTTTTAAACGTCCGCGTGCTGAGTTGTAGATAAATTCACAGGTTAGGTTATTTTGGACAGCCAGTTGTATCATTCGTGTTTTGTATTTTTCGACAAAATGGAAAAAGAGCAATATCGATACGTATTTCATTAATAAAAAGCAAAATTGATTATTAACATATGGAGACATGTTTGTTATGTGTCTATACAACAATGTTGCCAACGCGACTGCCTAAAAAGGAAAAATGCAATTTTTTATTTCTATTTTATTTCAGTGAGTTGCCAGATTGGTATAAAGGAGCTTTGTTTAATGAACTTTATTATGTATCGGATGGCGGAACTTTATGGCTACTAATGGACAAAAATGAATTGATTGGATTGCCACCTAGTGATCCCAGGTCAGTGGTATTTTGATAACGAATTTTTGTACCCTTCACGATCGTCTATGAGTCTTCCCAAAAAATCACAAATCTTTTCGACTGGTCAAATCATATGATTCAACAGTATTTTATTTTATCAATGTACATCTTTAACGAAAATATAAATATCAATTATCGCGATCACGCCAAAGAAGTATAACTTCAGCCGCGCTTCATTTTTTTTTTACAGAACCACTTACGGACGATTTGCTTATCTGGAAGCGCATGAATATCGCATGTACAATACATACGATGTACATTTCTATGCAGCCTATGCATTAGTCCTTAACTGGCCGCAACTCCAATTGTGTCTTCAGTATGATTTCAAAGATACTGTTTTTAAAGAAATACCAACTTCCCGAAAACAATTGTTTGATGGAGAAATTTGCCAACGTAAAGTTGTCAACACTATTCCCCATGACTTAGGTGATCCAGGTAAATATTGAGTTTAAAAAATATTACAGTTTGTAATAAGTAATACAGGCTGATTTTTAAGTTGATACTTCTTTTTTAAGAGCGGGTAGAAATCAAATAGACGAACAAATATTTCAAGTAACTTTTTATCAAATTTTAAAAATAAGAGAGAAACCACGGTATATGAAAGGATGGTAGTAATCTCTCACATAAAAATGTAAGTCTCTTATTGGGCTAGTATACGGAGAGCTCGCGGAGTAGCGCTGCGAGCTCAGCAGCAATGCTTGCTGTGTTAAATAAAAAGAGTAAAAAGATTAAATTCAATTTTCAAAGTTGATTACGCAACGCCAATGCATAGGCAAGTCCGTTACGCGTCTCTTTTAACAGCTTCGCTGCCAACTGGGATGTAAGCGAGTCGTCAGAAAATCCGCTATTGATTTTCTATATAAAAACAATATTTAGGATGCTTCTACATGCTATATTATTAAATGTTTTACCATTTATAACATTTTTACTAGGAAAAAAAAAATCCCTGGCCTTGCACGTGAATATCACCAAAACAAAACACGCGCTTTACCGTCCACTCCGCATATGTGCGGAGTTGGCAGCGAAGCTGTTAACACAGCAAGCATTGCTGGTGTGCTCGCAGCGCCATTCCGCAGGCTCTCCGTGTACTTACCCCTTCCATGTATAAAAGAATATAAGATACACTACCGTTCTTTCTTATACTGTGAGAGAAACAGTCAGTCAAAGTTTAATTAAATTTTATTTAATCTTGAGATCGATCCTGGCGTTATGTTATGTCACTATGGAAATATTATATCTCATCATCATGTATTTACAGAAATTGCTCGAAGTTGTCCCCGTTTTGTTTCAAATAGACACCAAGATGCTTGATAATGACATAAGATATTTTCATAGAGACATAAAATGACGCCAGGACCGACCTCAAAATTTAATTAAGTTTGAATGGCTGTTTTTCTCTTATTTTTGAGTTTTGATAAGAAAGTTTGTCCGTCTATTTGATTTCTACACGCTGTTAAAAAAGAAGTAACAACTTAAAAATCATCCTATATATCTAAAATTTTTTTTTTTTGGTCGTAGATGAGGCTCCGTTCACTTTGATTAATTGTTATCCAATTCACGATGTCAGCGACTGGCGTGATTTAAATGTGAAATATGTTATAAGTGTATTTCGAGATTATTCCCTCGGTATCGGTGGACTGAATTACGTAAGAGATTTGTACAATTCATGCAAAGCCGTTATAGAATTTACATCCAAGTGGGATAAAGATGAAGATGGACTGATTGAAAATTCTGGAACTCCAGATCAGACATATGACATATGGAGTATGATAGGTAATTCATCCATTCACTGTTTACTTAATGTTGACAAACCAAACTGCATCCCCCGTAAAAACATTGTTCTGCGAATTTCAACTTTCTGCCTTTACGGTGTAATATACTATTCCATTAACTTTTAAAATGTCAACTACAGTAGAACCTCGATAAGTTAAAAACCTCTGTAAGTTAAAACATTTTTGAATTCCCTTCCCCTGAAAACATAAAACCTCCATTACTTAAATCACAAAACCTCGGTAACTTAAACAAATATTCTGAGCATCGCCCTCGATAACTTAAAATAATACTTTGGTGACCCTCCATAATCTCCAAACAAAAGGTTTTGCTAAGAACTTAATTGATTAGTCTTCCACTAAATCGCTTTACTGATTTCTTTGTTTAAATAATTGATTGCTGAAATAAATAAATAATTGATTCTAAAGTAATAAATGAATAGATAAAAAATGTATGTAACCTCTATTGAACTAAATACATCCTCTATAAAATCCACAAACCTCGGTAAGTTAAAAATTTTGCTCTGACAACTCTAACTTCAACTCTCGATAAGTAAAAAACTTGACAACTTAAATTTTTTAACGTTTCCCTTGGATTTTAACTTATCGAGGTTCTACTGTATTTTATTTTTATTAACTGCCCACTGAGTTTGAACATACAGTCAAAGCCCTCTAAGTGCACAGCTCGGAACCGAGGCCCATCCTTTAAGTGCACACTTCCCCTATGATCTTTTTCATCCCCACTCTTCTAACTCCTATAGCTATCTTTATTCAATCAGATGCTCTCTCTCTCTGCGCGAAACATTGCGCAGAATTTAAAAATGAGTTCAAACTCAAACTGTGTTTACAATCATATGACATGTGTTGACATAAGCGCGCTTACGGTCGCACGTGATTGGTCGCAGATTATTCGAAGTGGGGCTGGGGAACGTGCACTTAGAGGGCGAGTTCGTGTGCAGTAAGAGAGCGTGTGCATTTAGAGAGCGTGCACTTAGAGGGCTTTGACTGTAAATTACAATTTTGCTTTTGATGCTGAAAATAGGTCCCAGTGCGTATTGTGGTGGCTTATGGTTGGGCGCGCTATACGCTATGGAAAAAATGTCATCTGAATTGGGTTTTGAAGCTGATCGAAAACGATACAGCGATATGCTGAGAAAAGGAATAGAATCATACGAAAACAAACTGTGGAATGGACGCTATTACAAATTTGATGCGTCCAGCAGACCAGAAAGTGATTCTATTATGGCTGATCAACTTTGTGCTCACTGGTTTATTCGCAGCAGTGGCTATAAATATGAGGTTTGTTCCGTTTCCTCAATTTAAGCAATAAAACTACAAACCTTAAGAGCACTGGTTGGAATAATAAAAATAAAAGAATAGTTACTTCTTACCACTACAGACTTATTCAGTGGATGTACATTTCGAGAGCTAACCTCCCATCTTCAACAAAACACTAAACGGAAGATGGGAGCTTAACTCTCGAAATGTACATCCACTGAATAACTCTGTTGTGGTAAGAAGTAACTATTCTTTTATTTTTTATGAAACTACCGTTGCCAAAAATAGACATTTATAAGTATTCCCCAGAAAATTTTTCAGGCTACATTTTTAACAAACTTCCTGAATAAATAATACTCGCTCAATGTTTAAGACGAATATTAAAAACTTTTTATTAGAGCGGGCTTTTTATTCTTTTTATGTTGTTGATAACTTAATATTTTTTTTTGTATTTTTCGTTGACATGTCAAGTAGATGCAATGTCTCAACAGATTAAATAAATATCTTATCTTATTTATAGGTATTTGCTAAAGACAAAGTATTGACTGCTTTGAAAACAATATATGAAAACAACGTAATGAAATTTGGTAATGGACTCCTCGGTGCTGTAAATGGTTACATGCCAAGTGGACATGTAGATGATGTAGCAGTACAAAGTATGGAAGTGTGGACCGGTGTTACATACGGACTTGCAGCTACAATGATTTATGAGGTATGTGCATATAAAATCAACTTAAAATCAGTTCCGTTATAAAAAGTTCTCATATTCAAATACTTGATCGCAAGGAAATTAGTCCTGTTTTAATTATACTTTTAATGTGCTTTTGAGTCTGTTTTTAAACTTCCCTCTATTGAAAATTTCCAAAAAAAACGGGAAGTTATTGGTTTTGATCCGAAAATCGTGTTTATATCAGTTGATAATTCTATTACAGGGAATGACAGCCGAAGCGTGGAAAACTGCTGGCGGAATGCATAATACGTTAGCATATCAAATTGGTATGATTTATGAAATGCCGGAAGCGTTTTATCATAATAAAAATTATCGAGCTATTGGATATATGCGTCCGTTAAGTATCTGGGGTATGCAGCTTGCTTGGCGTAATCGTCAAAAACAAGCCTAAAATCTCGCGAAAATTAATTACCTCAATACTTTAGTCTCACAAGTTTTTTTTTAATAATGTTTGATCTTTTCTAATAAGGGGCGTTGGAATTATAAAAGGCATAGCAGTTACATTGTTTTTATTGTAGTTGCTAGTTGCTCATAAATGTTTACTTTTTATACAATACTATTAATTGCAAAATGCGTTAAATTTAGTTATTTCTTTCTTTTTTAAGTCAATTTCTCATAAATAAGAGGTATTTGTGTTTTTAATTTTTTTAATTTTTCTGTGGCTTTTAACCCTAAGCAAAAAAAAACCCGGGTCGCAGTGCCAAAACCCTGCCGACAATATAGTGTATTTGCTTATACAGGCAGTGTGTCTTCATTATGCGAACTTTAGTTGGTTTCTGGGCAAAATAAAAAATTAGACTCCTTAATACACCCCTTAAATAACAATTTTTTTTTCTTAATTGCAATATTATCAATCGAATCTCTATACTAAATTATATACACCTTTCAGTAAATAATTCATAATCTGCAAACTAATTTTTTCATAAAATTTGTAAATCCGGTCCTGTCGGGCCGATTTTATCAAAATTTTAGGGACACTTTTTAATTACTACCAGAGGGTTAAATTTCAATTTTGAAACGATTCGGAGAATTTTTTCGGTATTTTGGGGCCCAAAAACATTTTTCAACCCCTAAAAACTACCCTTAAAATAGCCCCATTAGGCCCATTTTAAATAGGCTTCTTGCGGTGATGGATTTCAACACGTGGGCCAAATTTCGTTAAAATCAATTGACTCCTTCGACGAAAGTTATTGCCCGCACACACATATATATATATATATATATATATATATATATATATATATATATATATATATATATATATATATATATACGTATATATATATATATATATAAATATATATATACATATACATATATATATAAACATTTTTAAAAATGGTGCCAAAGTGTTTAGGAGGTTATGAAACGTCGAGAAATTTTGGTCCGACCCCTAGGTCTCGCCATCCGACCGACGCCAATAGTGTATGTTGCCATATGGCAAATACACTAATAATGCTTTTATGTCCTAAGTACCCATCGGGTTAAAATAATTATTATTTTTACCAAACATATTAATAATTCATAAATAAATTGATCGACTCAAATAATTGCGAGTCTTTCACCATCGAACAAATGACTGTTAGTGTGAATTTTTTTATTTAAGACACTTTAATCTGGAGAAAATTGATAGGGTCAACTCCGCATTTAGTTTATGTTACCACAAAGGAGAGGCCCAGCAATTTTATTTTATTGAAACATACGTATGTCTATCTATAACATATTTTTAAAAAAAAGTTGCATACATAAATTTGCGATTTTAAAGCAACAGGACGGGTAGTATACAATTAAAGCATTAATTTAAGAGTTATATTAAATAAGTAAGTAACTATTTAATCATGTGAATTCAAATCACCAATTCTGTCGTGATTTGATTTATCAGTGACTCCTCAAGTGTGCGTCGTCAGCTTGGGTATAATGAGTGGAGTCTCAAGCAAGCGAAACAAAACAAAAATATAAATTTTTGTACAGTGATTGTATGCAGGCAATCTAAACCAAAAGATTAAAATAGAATGGGATGGTCTCTTGGCCCAAATGCACATCCTGCAAGGATTTTTGTGCTTCCCCTTTTACTGGATCAGCAAATAATCTGGATCTTATAAGCTCCAGAAGATTGGCTAGTAGATTGTCCTGTGGAACTATTTCATCATCATCGGTGTAGCCAAAAATGGTTGTCCTCCTGTAGGTCAAAGCCTCACATTTGAACACGACATGGGTAGCTGTTTCATGCTCCATTTCGAAAAATCTACATAGTGTTGATTTCTGCTGTATCCCCATCACATGTAGAGGTTTTCTCAGGAAAGAAAACCCAATCACATTTCTGAGTCTAATAAAATCCTCAGTTAGCTTTGAGGAAGGACTTACACTCATTTTCTTCCCATGTTTGCAACCGAACTCTGAGTTCCGCCACTGGCTATTCCATGTTATTAAAAGGGTCTTCATAAAATAATCTTCACTTTTTCATATATGTAATTTTTATTCATTCTGTTAAGCTATCTACTACTTTCCAAATTCCCAGCATTTCACCCTGTCTTATAATCTTAGAGCAGTTTTTCTCCAGAAGAACTACGCAAATCTTATCATTCCAATTTGGAAACCGCTGGACTACACAATTTCTAATAGAAGGTTTGTGGATAGTCGACTAATCCCTTGATAACAGCGTCGTAGCTAAGCACTGGTTGTGAGGGCGGCTTCCAGGAGCACACATTAAATTTATTGTAATGTATTTCTTCCTACAAAAAAGTTTTGGGAGACGCAAAATTCCAATCTTGCCCTTAGCTACGACACTGCTAGGCAATGCTTGAAGCCTCAGAAATGACTCATACTGAAAGGAACGGGGAATTTGTGTGAAATTTAACGGGAAATTTGAATTATCATTACAGCTGACGCATTTTACGTTTAAGATATGTTTACATGTAAAGGCCCGTGTTGTAAGATCTACATCAATATGGCGTTGCCATTGTTAAATCCTAACAATCCGTTCAAAAAGTCTTACAGGCGTTGCACGAGATGGCCACTATTCACAATCCATATATTAGAGATTTGTGGTTGACTGCCCCTGCCTTAAAGAATAGCCTTATAAAGTGTCTTGAAGTATCATTTCATTTGCATTGATAAAATGACTCTTACTAAAAGAAAACTATAATCAATGTGGCTTTATTGCTCTCAGGTGCACTTTCTATAAAAAACTATGTTACTGTTAAATTTAAGTCTTAGATAATAGTTTTATTTACACATTTATATAATATTAATGTTCTATATTCACTTTTCAAATACGTGTCACCTGTTACCATTTGAATGAATATTTTAAAGCTGCTTCAAAGTTTCCCTAGTCAACAAATTTCAGTTCAGGGAATAATTTTGTTCATAGTATCGATGACCAATACCTAAGTGATAACTAATAATACAAAACTGAATAGGGATGTACTGGATAATTTTTGTTACTGAACAAGACCATAGAAGGAGATTAAAGATGTTTGACCACCACTTCTTTTTAAAACGCTACCGAGGGCAAAAACGTCCTTACAAGTACTGCTTACTTACCCGCTCCACGTTTATTTTCAAAATGTGTTCTGATTATTCTAGTTAATCACTCCCTCCATGTTTTTTTTCTGAGTACAGTCTTGAAAGTGAATACATTTTGCGCTGTACATTTCTGTTTGCGAGAAATGTCGATTAGCCATTATGGTGTTGCCTTCAATAGACCTTAAATATTTATAATATGTAGTGAGAAACGTTAACCTAAAGTTTGCATAGCTACAACCCCTTGATTGGAGGAGTCTTTATATATTACAGTAATAAATAATGAAAAGAAAACACTGTTCACCAGAACTTTGCATTTCTTTAAAGCGGTATGTGATAATATTATTGCTTCACACGCTTAATTACCGTTTAATACATTTAATTGCCACTAGGAGGCGCAAAAATTGTATTGGTGGAATGATCGGCGATAGCAAGATTTTAGGTGGGTAATCTTCTTTCGTGCGATCATAAAATTATATTTCTAGTGTGCTTTGTATAGCATTAATAAAAATTCTGAACTGAGTAATTCATAAGACTGCAATGAACAAATATAATTGATAAGATTTATTTCCATATTGAGTGCATTTTATTCCTTATATCAATTTAATGTAGTACCCTCGCGACAGTCGTAGTAAAAAGTTTATGCTGGAGTGTACAGTACATGTAGTTGAGAGTCGTTATTAACAAGCCCAATAATTTTTGCAGTTTCTGTACTAATTTTAGTCTTTCCCGAGCGAGAAATCTGGCAACACTGTCGGAGCGTTGAGATATTTTATAGTACCTACACTGTAAAAACTGAGAAGGCCGATTACATGGATAATCGCTGGTCCTTAAATAAACACCAAATTTGTTTAATTTCACAGCGAAAGTCCAAGTTTTTATACAGCTCTTCGTGTAAAAATAAATAATAATGAACAATTACCTAGAAAATTGAGGGAATTTTACATTAACTTTCAATGTAATTGTACACCCATTTTTTACAGTGTATGTCGTACTTATACTATGGTATATCATACTGTAAGCAGCCTAACCTTTACCGGGACATGCGTTTATTTATTTATCTACATAAATTGACTCAGAAGTATTATTGAAATGTCTGAAAAAGTACATTATAAATGACGATTTATTAGAAAAAAAGTTCGTGATTTTTAAATAGATAAAATTAGTACCTATGTTGTACCTTACATAAATTATGCTTTTTAAAATTTCCAGCGCATGCGCACCTTATACTTGTTTCGGGAGTTAGATAAGTATGCGTTGTTGCCAGATCGTTTATCGTATAACCTTTCCTCTGCTGAAATCCGGTAAATTTTTCATTATTATTTATTAAATATCTCAGAAACTGTGTTGAAACTGTTAATGAGACTATTTTTAAAAAATTGTTTAGTTGTTAGTTAACGTTACTTTATTTTTTTAAAAAGATCCTAAGAAAAGTTCCTGAGATACAAAAATATTTGTCGGTAAATTTTTCGATACCTCGTATACCATAATGTATAAGAGCCTCAAAGACTCGAACTTTGGAAATTAATATCTCTGAAACTGTGTTGTTCAAAAATTTCATTCTGCGCCGGTCGATGCAGAATTACATAAACGTTATTCTGGCTAAATTTCAAACAAATCCTAAGAAAACGGGTTTGGCGAGGGCACTACCTTAGATAGAAATTTTACAAGATCTTATAAATGTTAACGAAGTTATTTGTGAAAGTACGAAATATTGTATACACTGTTCGTGAGGTTCGTAAGATTACTTAAAAATCATAATATTATTTCCAAAATTGCACTTAAAAGTTGCAAATGACCTATTTAATGGTATCTTATATAATATATATTTTTGATAATAAAACAGCTAACACAAAAAATTCCACAATCATTTACAACTGCATCAAGTAATAGTCAAAGTCAAATTGTGTCTTTATAAATCATTTTGGGATATCGAGAACAAACAGGGTGGATGATGAAAAAATATATCTAGCAACATGCATGGGATGTCGCACGATTGGAAATGTATCCTGATTTCTGATGTGTACTCTGTCTTGCAACATGTTTCATGCATGTTCTATGTCGTGATCCCACATTGGTTTATAAGGAAATTGGTTACCTATGATAGATAATATTGAAACTTATTCTGTGATCATATCATTTTCTTGTGTAATTCTGCAAGACTCGAATGATACACTCTTTATATTATAAAATTTAGAGAGCCCCGTTTATTCTGCGCATCAAAGTATTTTTTATTTTTAATTTCGTCGTCAGTAATGTAGTTTGATTTTTCTCTTATACCTTTGTGGTTAGATATATTTTATTTTTTATTCAATACTTTTTAAGTTGTAACCTTCTAGACAGCGCCGGCCCTAACCCTTGATCAGGATAGAGTGAGATTGTCTTTCAGCGCCCTAAGGATGACACTTTCACTTCACGTAAATTGTACTTCGGTTTTATGCTAAATAAATAATAATTCCCGAATTTTCAAATTGCAAACATCAACACTTGCTGAATTTAAATTAAGTTAAGTAGCTTTAATTATTATACTTCTATGAAAAAGTACGCATTTTTCAGCGTTACCCTATGGATTTTTAAAAATAAGAACTGGCAACACTGCCCCGCGTTTCTCAAAAGGCTCCATCAAAATTTTATTTTGCGCTGGAAATTGTTTTTCGCATTTGGCTTTTTGGGGCCCTTTGTCACCTGGCAACTAGAGCGACCGCTCCTCTCGCTCTATCGTAGGGCCGGCGCTGCTTATAAGTTTAGATTCGTATAAGTTAAAGATAATAAAATTAATATTAAAATTTGTATGGTTATTTTACAGTATAAATAAGTATAGACGATTGTAGCTTGCAAATATAAAATTTCATAGTTGTGAACGTTTCATGAGGTGCAGAGTATGCTAGATTTTAAAATTAATTCAGTCAAAAATCGCTACTTAAAATTATATCTCGAAAACAGTATTTATAATACTCGCCACGGTTCTAAAAGGTTCTAAAGTACAAACCCCCGCTATATTATTATTTTTAATTTTTCTTTAATCTAAAGGTCTAATTCCTTGCATAAAGTCATCCAAAAAATTATTTTTCGTGCTTGTCTATGCAAAAACTGTATTAGGCATCTTGATCAATTAACAATCAAAGAAGCAACTTAACAATAGCGTACTGGACTGTACTTTATAGCAGGAAAGCGACAAGTGACACGACAACCAGCGATAACCAATCGCCGACGAGCGCACGTTCTGTGCCGGTAACTGGGAGTTGGTGGGAGTCTTCCTTTTCCATGAAACAACCAAATATGCATTTGCGACGCTGTTTGTGACTAACTTCAGAACCTTTTAGAACCGTAGCGAGTATTATACCTAATAACATTTTTTTTTTACCAATTTAATGTTCACTTAATTCGAAGTACTTTCTCTACCGTTTATCGTTTTGATAAGAATTGTATTTTTTATTTTTTTTTTTCGATTAATTTTTATTAACAGAATTTGTTAAAGTAAATGAAAGATAGTTTGTACGTTTTTCAATATTATTTATTAATTTCTGATTCGTACAAATATTGTACAACTTAAATAAACATTTGATTAGAGTTATGCATATGCATTTGTTAACTATATATTTTAAGTTGCTTATATACAACAATTAATAAAGAATCATTTTTTTGCCGAATCTCACCATTGTTGATATGAGAACTTAAACAAATGCACATAGATCTTCATTATTCAGTGATAAATATAAATTATAGACGAAATCAAATTTTATATTAAATATTATAAATATTAAATAATTTTATATAAGTTAGAAATAAAATTATAATAAAATAAATTAATGTGCCAGTTTTTTTGTTGCTTTTCTGTTTTAAATTTAAATTATTCTATAGGGAATAATGTCAGCATTTTTACAATAAAAAAATTAGTTGCAGAGCTGTTTTTCTGAGAAAGACCACCAACTGGCAGGAATATCTAGCCGAGCTTCAGATGATTTTTAATAATAATCTGAAAATCCAAATAAGCCCAGATAGTCTGACAAAAAATTTCGCGTAAAAAGGTGGCAACTTTTAAATTTTGTGAAAAGTATATGACTTCCAGATCTTATTTGTGAAGAAGTTTAAAGCGTAATTCAATATGAATTATATAAATTAATAGTCTCGATAATAATAGTCTCTGTAGCGTTCGTTGCTATTGATGATCTGTTGTTGTATTTGCTGACTGACACCATTCCCTACAGTGTTATCAATACCATCGTCGCAGTCTTCTTTAGGAATTTGCGTTTCTGGTTGATCGTCAGTTTGTTGTTGCAAAGTGTTGGAACCAATCACTTTGTACTTTCTGCGCCTATACTTACGTTTCTTGAGACAGTTACAAAGCTGCTGGCACATACAGTCCTTTGCGACCTGCTGCTGTTGTTCAGGCGTTCGGTGCGGTAGCGCTATGATGTTTTGGGTACCTCCGTTTGATACGATAGTTGGGGGATTTGGGATGCACGGTGGTTTCGGCACCTGGTCAAGTACATCGGGAATATCATAGCAACCGCCTTTATGACCATGACTTATTTGGTTTGTCCCAATAAAATTACCTTGATTTATCTGATCATCTTGTGTGTTTTGATTCTGAATGACATTCACGGTTTGTTGGTTGGTATTGCTGCTTGACATTTGTTGTTGATTGTTAGAGATGTGTTCATTGTTCTGGTCCTGATAATGGTGCTGTGACCCGAACTGTGGGCTTGCATACGAATTTTGACGATAATTTTCTTTAATTATAGCATTGTTAGATAAACCCATCGCTAGCGGTAAACCTAGTCCCATCAATTCAGAGGGACTAGATTGACGTCTGCGATTTACTTTGCTTAGTAAATTGACATTGTTTATTAATCCAGTATCGAGTTTGCTGTGTGGTCCTGCAAGTAATCCGCCATTTTCAGATGACGATGATCCGGATTCACTAGAACCTAAAAATGAAATGTTATGTCACGATCATTATTAGTAACATGTTAAATATACCAATGGTAATACGCACTTCGCCTACCGAGCCCTCCAAGTAATCCTCCTGCGAGATCTCCGACAAGCGGTAATCCTTTAACCACTCCACCGACTCCTCCAACAACATCTCCCAGTAAATTACCTCCTAATAATCCGCCGCCACCGCTGCTTCCACCCGCACCCGCCGAACCTCCTCCTGATACTTCTGAACTTGAGCCACTCGACGAACTACTTGATGAACTGCTTGAACTACTTCCACCTCCTCCGCTTCCACCACCACCGCCTCCCAATACCCCACCCAATAATCCTCCGCCACCACCTCCTAAAACGCCTCCTAATAATCCCCCGCCGCCACCACCACCTCCTAAAACTCCTCCCAATAATCCGCCGCCGCCGCCACCACCGCCCAACAAGCCTCCAACTAGACCTTGTTGTCCTAGCAGGCCTCCAACTAAACCTTGTTGACTTAACAATCCATTTACCAATCCTTGTTGCCCTAGTACTCCCCCTAATAATCCTTGATTAGCACCTTGACCCCCAAGTGTTCCTCCCAATCCTCCCAGTAATCCACCGCCTGATCCACCACCCAATAAACCTCCTACTCCCCCTAATACTCCGCCTCCGCCTCCTAACACACCTCCTAAACCACCCAGTAAACCGTTACCTCTACCTCCTAATAATCCACCTAAACCGCCC
Organism: Venustoraphidia nigricollis; assembly: GCA_034508555.1. Taxonomy (NCBI): domain Eukaryota; kingdom Metazoa; phylum Arthropoda; class Insecta; order Raphidioptera; family Raphidiidae; genus Venustoraphidia; species Venustoraphidia nigricollis. The sequence continues at coordinate 2,878,388 of JAVRKA010000020.1, forward strand.
AATAAGCCTCCCCCTCCACCCAGTAGCCCACCAAGCCCACCTAACAGTCCATTACCTTTTCCACCTAGCAGACCTCCAAGGCCTCCTAACAAACCTCCACCCTGCCCGCCTAATAATCCACCTAAACCGCCTAACAATCCCCCTTGACCACCCAATAGGCCACCGAGCCCACCTAACAACCCACCGCTGCTGGCTGCTTGGTGCATCGCTACTCCAAACATTTCTGGGTTTCCACCACACATTTCAATTATTTTGTAGAACACAACCATTAATTCTGGATTCTGAAGTAATGTTTGAGCATAGCAGCTGGGATTTGGCGACGACAGTGGCAATCTTATAGTAATCTCTCCGCCTTGAACACCCGTACCTCCTTGTTCTGATAAAAGCATCGACGACATCACTTGTAAACGAGCAAGCATTTGAAACAGTTGTGGAGGTATTTGAGGTTGAATAGGTTGTTGACTGTTTACATTGCCGTTGTTATTATTGTTGTTTGAATTAACATTGTTGTCACTATTCTGTTCTGACACTTGATTATTTACAATTTGCACAGATCTCCGTTCTAGTTTATCAACACGTTGACCGAGTAGAGGTTTCGTTTGACGAATATCTTGAAATGTTCTTGAATTTGGTATGTTTTCAGACTCATAACTTTCTTCAGAAGAAATTGAGTTAGCAGGTGCAGTGAATGCTTGGGCCAACAAATTAATGACCAATATTGTCACGATCGCCTTTCTGTTAAGGCCCATCGTGATTAATCTGCAAATAAAATATATTTAATTTTTTTATAAAACATGTACCAAAAAAAATAATCAAAAAAGATTTCTGTTAATAGGAATGTTGACTGTATTTAAATTAAAACATAATTTTAACGTTCAGTGGTAGTTTTTATGACAAAAATACTAAAAAATAAATATAACGTAATTAAATCACTCTCAAGTCATGTGACAACGAACACCAATCAGAGTGTATGACGTCACGCGGTCATAAACATTATCAGACGCTGTCAAAAGGCTTCATTGTTTGGTTAATATTTAGTGTGTAATTTATTATTATTTATTTATAGGAAACGTCAAATTACATATAACTATAGCGACAACTACGAAAAAACGTTTCATCACCTCATCAGTTTACCAGCGTTTATGACTGTATGACGTCACGGCAGTCACGTGACAAGTATTGGCGTTTTGGAGCGAAATTTGAAACGGAATTTAAAATACATGATTTTTAAAGCTTGAGTCGTATTTAAATAAAAATAATAAATATTTGTGACTATATTAGGCACTTATGCACGATTTAAAACACTTTCCCAAAAATTGTCAACATCCCTTTTGCATACTTACCTAGTACCTATAGATCCTGACATTAACAGAATCCTAGGAATAATTTAGAAAATGTGGTTCTAATAGAAAGTTATTTTTTTAATACCCATGTAAAAAATAATTTACTATAAGAACCACATTTTCTAAATTATTCCTAGGGTTCTGTCAATCTTAAGCATCTTAAGCCAGAGCCTATTTTATGTAACTAGTTATTGTAGATTTAAAGAATAACTCACACTAACAATATATAAAGTACAAAACATACTTACATTATCAAAAAATAAAGTAAATAGTAATTGAAACGGTACAGAAATGTAACTGGTGAAGAAAAAATAAGTCGCGCTTTTTAAATAGTTTCAAAGTCATATTTGTTTTGGATTCACCTCCGCAGTTTGTAAATAAAACGTATTGTTGTTTAGAGCTAAGTGTGCAGTTTATTATTTCCTTTACGGAAGTCGGTCAATTCCTGTTTAGTGTTTATGCGTTTTAGAAAACTTTTCCGTGAAATAGTTATTCTGAAATTATCTAAAGTTGCTTATTTTTCAAAAGAGATCTGAGAAAAAAATTATTATCATTGCATAATATAACTAAACAAGTATTTGTTTTTAGCATCATAATAAGAATATTCATAATTGTTTAAATTATTTTTTTGAAAAAAAAATGCATTTGATAACTCAGAGGGTTGTTGAGTGAAAATCAGGATTTTTTCGACCAATTTGAATTTATAGGGCCTGGGAGAATCAACTAGTTTCTTTAGCGTTTGAAGGGGGGGGGGGGCTAAACAATTGTGAACAGCGCCGGCCCTGGGGTAGAGCGAGTGGAACGGTCGCCTAGGCGCCAGGTGGCAAGGGACGCCAAAAAGCCAAATGCTGAGAATAAGATTTAATTATTTAGTGATTGATTGAAATTAACACCAAATACTAAGTTAATTATATAGCGGTAGGAACTTTCTTAATGTTAAAGAAGCAGAAGTATAATAATTAAAGCTACTTAATGTAATTTAAATTCAGCAAGTGTTGATGTTTGCAATAAAAGTTGATTTTTTAAAATTTGGGACTTATTATTTATTTAAGACTGAAATACAATTTACGCCAAGCGAAAACGTTGACCAAAGGACGCTGAAAGACAATCTCGCTCTACCCTGATCAAGGGCTAGGGCCGGCGCTGATTGTGAATCTTATTTATATTCTTTGCCATGTAGGTTTTCATAAGTGATCATGGGGCTATAGCCCCCCAAAAAAAGTCGTTCCGCTGCCAATGCGCAGTCCTTTTCGTTGGATCTGACAGATCAAAAGCTAATTAAACGTATTGATTTTATACAGAATTTAAATTACACAAGTATTTTTTTTGATGACAATGCTGTTATTATTTTCTTTCCAATTAATACAGAATTTAAAAATATAAATTTGCTTATTGTTTATTTATTGGTAGGTCAATGTCATCACATAGAATTTTATTTAAAAAAATCTAATTCTAAGAATTATCATAAAACTCAATTTTGTATTATTTCTCTGTACTGATCTTGGCCCCTTTTTTCACATTTTTGTTTTTGGAGGAATTTGCTTTAATTAACCACAGCTAGAAGCATCTCTCATTTCTGTGATGTAAAAGTAAAAGGGTAAGAAATCGGTTAATTAATCGTGGCATTTTTTTTAAATAGCCGCGGCTATACAAGGCTGCGCAAAAGTTTTGTGCCTGATTTTGTAACCAGTATCGTTTTTATAACAATCACCAAAGGTTTTAACATTTCAAGAAGTGCTGTCTTGTGTGTGCGAGGGAGAGAGAGAACAAACTGTCAAAATACGGTGGAACCTCGGTATACGACCCCATAAGAAGTAATGAAAAAATGACTAATCCGTTCTCATGTCTTGTTCCATTCTGTTTTTTTTTTTGTTTTTTCCACCTTCTGTCGCTTTTGACTAGAATCAGCAACTTTTATTAAAAATTTATCTAAAGAACTTTGTGTCTGTCTTCTCCTCAGGGTGTCTCTACTCTCTAAAGCGTGACATTGATCTTCCCAAGCGATGTTACAGGTAATATTTTTCTTAAAAAATTTTCACATCCATTCATTTTGCAAGAGTTTCTTTGATTAATGAATGTAACATAGTGTTACATTAATATTATTTGTCATTAATTTTTAGCTACACGCCACTGCTCTTAAAAAAAGAAAAAACTGTCATTTAATTTGTATAAGCAATTACGTAATACATCTCTTTAATTTTTCAAAAATAACTTTATCAAAATTTAGATTTCTTTTTTTATCGTGTTTTAGTTTTCAAACCGTCGGTCGCTAATTAATTTTAAGACACCAATTAGTACTGTGGCCGTATTCTTAATTTTCCATAGTACAATTAATTGTGTGATTATTGCCTTATTCTGTATATTGTATGTATTTTTTTTGTTAATGTGTCTACGTGTTATATATTCTTTTTGTACTTTTTTGGAGATCTCTGAAAATAAATGTGTTCTACTGTTTACCGTTTGAAAAATTACTACAAGCCTTCCACTGCCAAATAAAATCAAGAATTTAAAATAACACCTAAAGCTTTGTACATGAACAAGAAGCTTCTTTTATCTCTTCCTCCTCTGAGTTAGAAAAGAGTGTACCCAAAGTGTGGGTCGCGACCCGGCATCGGGCCATAGAAAAACTTTCCGGGTCGCGAAAAAAAAATTGTAAATTTTTGTGTATGAAATAAGCAGCCAAATAACTCGATTTCTATTTTAAAAAAATTGTTTTGTAAATAAATGTTTTTTTTTTGCATAAGGTGAGTCGCGAAAAAATTTAAAATTCGTTCCGGGCCGCGGTCAAAAAAGTTTGGGAAACGCTGGTCTATCCATAAGTCATATTATATGGAACAAAATTTGTTTACAGTACGTATTCCGAATTTGACGTATTCTAAAGCAAACGAATACTGAGGTGCTACTGTATTATAATTGTTGTGTTCGTTTTTAACGTTTTTTGAGTCGTGATATTTATTATAATTTATAAAGAATGGAAGTTGGAGTAGACGGTGAAAATTGTAGTCAGCCTGAAATGAATACTTTACTTAAAAGTAGTGACAGTGAAGTGACTGAACAAGATTTTGATATTAACCTTACTTTTGATAAAGACTTGCAAAATTACCCGGAAATTCGAGATTTTATAAACTATTTGAAGAATTACATAAAAAAACAAGAAAAGAAATTGAAGAAGCTTAAAGCGAAAACTAGAGAATATGTAAGTACGATAAATTTGTATTCAGGTAAAAAATAAATTTTGTTTTTTGAAATTACGATTTTTATATTTAAGAAATCTAAAAGAAAACGAAATGTCAGATCTGTTTGCACCCAAACTGAATCAGACATTTCTCAAGATAATACGTCACGTTCTGATAAACCGGAAAAAGAACCTGTAGATATTGTTCAAGAAATTACCGAGGCAGCTGAAAATGCGGTCCAGCAAACTGGGTTTGTTTATGAGGCTACATCAGGAATGTATTATGATTATAATACTGGCTATTATTACAATGCCGTACGTATTATTGTTCATTTAAACCATAACAATAACTACTCTGATTAACAGTTCCTTCTCCTTAATTTTCTAAAAAAAATACTCAAAAAGTATTAAACGATTTATAAATCATACTCAGTGCCGGCCTTAGCCCTTGATCAGGGTAGAGCGAGATTGTCTTTCAGCGTCTTTTAGTCGACGCTTTCACGTCAAGTAAATTGTACTTCAGTTTTATGTTAACAAACATCAACAGTTGTTGAATTTAAAATTAAATTAAGTAGCTTTAATTATTATACTTCTGCGTCTTTAATATTAAGAAAGTTTCTACGTTTGGTTTTTTGGCGCCCCTTGCCACCTGGCGCCTAGAGTAACTGCTCCTCTCGCTCAACCCCAGGGCCGGCGCTACAGAAAATTGCATATACAGTGTAAACTCCATGCAGCGTCACTCGATTTAACGTCAAACTCCCTAAAGAGTCGAAATTACTCGACTTTGGTAGGTTTGCCTTGTCCATACAGAGATACACTCTATGTAGCATTACACCCACTCTAAATAACGACCATATGCCCTTATAAAGCAAGTAATTTCGACGACTTATAAAGCACCTACTGTTTGTAGGTACTTTCCAAGTTGCCGAAATTGCTAAGAACTGCAGCTTTTTACGCAATAAGCCTTGTTATTTGTGTTAATAGTAATGTTTGTTTGTAAATTTTATGCGTTATTATTAAATAATGCTATAATAGTAAAACAATGCAGATTTTTCTTTCTCTCCATATAACAACAACTCTCTATAACGTCAGAAAATGCCAGTCCCTTCAGTGTCACTATATAGAGTTTACACTGTATATGTATTTGTATGTAAAATCCCTATTTACATATGATTATGAACAGCTCACCACCCTGTATAATTTTGTTTTGTAGGAATACGGTTTATATTATGACGGAAATAACGGTACCTATTATAAATATAACGAAAGCAGCAATTCGTTTGAATTTCACTCACAAGTTGCTGTTCCATCTCAAACAAAACCTGATGTAAAAACAAAACGAAATTTGAATTCTGAAAACACAGATAGAGAAGTATGCTTTTAATAAAATGCTCTTTGTTGTGTCCACACTGGAACTACAAAAATCACCAGTATGAAAGTCGCTGATGACCTCAGATGTTGAGCGTTTATAATCTACAATCTCTCTCTCACCAATATGAAAATGTCCCTAGCATTTCTCTTTTTGAACTGGGAGTGTAAATTTTCCTGTCTCAAACATGAGGCATAGCTTATATAGCTTGAAAAGCGAATTGAATAAGAAATTAGCTTTGCTTTAGAACTGGAGTAATTTATATTAAACAGATTTGTTTAAGGTAGTTGTCGTGGTGCAATATTGCCAAAAAGTTATAGATTATACGCGCCACAAAAGTATACTAGCTTGTAGTTAAGTGATCCATAATTTGTACGCAAGACTGTACCCGTGGAAACGTAACCCATACAGTATTAATATTCATGTATACTTTCCTATAAATTGTTGAACTTTAAACCGTTATTTATAAATAATTAGAGGGTCAAAAAAATTCTCTTATTTTTTTTTAAACTCATACCAAATGCATTGAAAGACTGTCAGTTTTTGGAAAGTTTCTGACAGTTAGTTCTTTTTTTATAAATAAGAAACTGGTTCAGAACTACAGAGATCGTATACAATCAATGTTAATTATCCAATTTTTAATTGAATTTATCTCGGATTATATACGGTCGATCGACTTCAAATTTTCAGGGTAATTGTATTATCATGTCCTTAGTAAGTATACAAAAATTAAGAATTTTCTGACCGTGTGCCTTAACCACGACAACTACCTTAAACTGTAAAGGGTTATATACTTTTGGCGGGGATGAAAATCAATGTTTTTGAGATTTTTTAAAGAAGTGCGTTGGTAAAAATAAGACAAAATGTCCATTATATATTCTTTATTTATCCTTTAAATACTAGAAAGAGAATTGACGATGTTTTGTAATAAATTAAATGAATTAGTTGCTGGAAAAATACCGTTTTACGATCGGCATGGCTAGATCTATAGATCCGAAAATTTCAAAAAGAATCTTGCAAAATAATGTCATTATATATTTTGAGTCGTGTTTTGATATTTTTTACTTCAGAATGTCATAAAAATGCTTAATGCGAAATTCAAAAATTTGGCTGGAGAGGCTGTAACAATAACATTATTTAAAAAAAATTTAAATACTGTAAAACCTCGTTTATCCGAGGTAATGTGGGAAGGAGGCACCTCGATTAAGCGAAAACTCGGGTAACATGGAAGAAATAAAAAATTAGAAAATTTTAATTGATTTTTATGTATTTGAAAAGTAAGAATGAAAAATCACAAAAGTATACAAAAGTGAAAATCTAACGAATTTATATTTGGCGTACAAAGCATTGTTACTACAGTGGAATCCGTTTATAATGATATCGAAGGGAATTGACAAACACGTCATACTAAGCGGACGTCATACAAAGCATTTTTGTGAAGAAAAAACAACCGTCTTTTTTTTAAGTAGCATAGGGCCGCTGACGGGTATTCCTTTGTTTCTCGTGATTTTAAACCCCTGAATTAACGCTTTATCAACATTTTCGTGTCGCGATTTTCGAAGCCTCTTCGGTTTCAAAACATTTGAATTGAACGATCGCCTAATCCTGTTCTTGTTTTTGAAAATCATTGAGGTTGTCGAATTACCGACGCCCAATTCCTTTGCGAGAGATGAGTTTGATTCTCCATTTTCTAATCTGCATATTATTGCACCTTTCTCCTCAATCGTAAATGCTTTACGACGTTGAGATGACATTTTTTACGTAGGATATCACTAAAAACAACGCGTGACGTTCAACTATCAATTACTAACTGAGATTCAAAACAAAAACAAGCCACGTGCTGAACGTTGTCAGGAATCAACGAACATTGCCGAAAAATCATGTCGGTCACTATAAACGGACAAAATTTATTAAAAATGGGTCATAATAAGCGACATGTCACTGTAAGAGAAGTCATTATATCCGACTTTGTTACAAAGAATTTTATATGAAAACCAAACTTCGTTTTTAATTACGTCATAATAGGCGGTTGGTCAATATAGGCGGAGTCATAATAAACGGATTTTACTGTATATAACGGCTTCATCCGTATTATCCGATCATACACTTCAATTAATGCGGAGTGCTCGGATCAATTCGTTATCTCGGATAACACAGAGGCTCGGTTGATTGAGAGCTGGATAAACAAGGTTTTACTGTATTCAGACCCATCAACCTAGGTTTAGACTGAAGAAATCAAGCAATCCAAAAAAAACGGCATTTTTTGAACAGTGGTCTAAGGAACCTCGATAAACCTATTTAATTGATTTAAAAAAATTGTTAATAATTTTCTTTTGTATATAAAGAACCAGTAAATAGTGTGTAATAGATATTTTGTTTTAATTTTAACAATGCACTTCTTACAAAAATATCCTAAAAACCCTAATTTTCATCTCTGTTGAAATCACATATTTTATAATAATGAAACTTTTGGTAGAAAAAGAATCAATAAAAAATGTCTTAGACCATCATGCCAAACACCTATTTTTTGACGCGCATATATTATTATTTTGTGGTGGGATAATTTTTTTTTCAGTTCAGTGTGGACATGAATTGTTAATGATAATATGCATAATAAATTATATTTCATTAGAAAATGTATTTTTGTTCCAGGTAAATTCTTCATCCAACATAGATGATTTAATTAGCGGATTGTCCCGTATAGACATAAAAAATTATGGATTGTCCCATATAAACATAAGAAATAATTATCGCAAAAATGCTTTAGGTATGTATCAGATTTGTAAACACGTTCTTCATATTTCTTCCAGGAAACTAAAAGACGTAAAAAAACGAAAACTGATGCCAATGATTTGGAGGAAGGGGAGTGTTCCTCTGAAGATAGCAGCGATTCTGAACAAGAACAGTCAGTCGTAAAAGAAGAACCAGAATCAAGTGGTAATTTTAAACAGTTACTGTATTTTTTCTTATTAATAATAAAAACTTGGGTCGCAGTGCCAAAACCCTGCCGACAATATAGTGTATTTGCTTGTGTAGGGCCGTGTGGCTTTATTACGTGAACTTAAGTTTGTTTTTGGACAACCCTTGTATACATTTTTTTTCTTAATTGCAATATTAAATACACCTATCAGTAAATAACTCACGATCTGCAAACTAGTGTTTATAATTGAGACATCAATAACCAGCGCTGGCCCTGGGGTAGAGCGAAAGGAGCGGTCGCTCTAGGCGCCAAAAGGCCAAATCCGAAAACTTTCCTAATGTTAAAGAAGCCGAATTATTAAAAGCTACTTAATTTTATTTAAATTCAACAAGTGTTGATGTTTGAAACAAAAGTTGATTTTTGAAAATTTGGGTTTTATCATTTATTTAACATAAAATCGATGTACAATTTATGTAAAGTGAAAGCGTCGGTCAAAGGGCGCTGAAAGACTATCTCGCTCTACTCTGATCAAGGGCTAGGGCTGGCGCAGTCAATAACAATCTATATTACTTCTAGATAAAGACTACAAGTTCAAGCTGTCCAGGAAAAAAGACAAACTCCAGCTGTTGTCCGCGGTAATAATTGTTTTTTTCTTTTTAGATGTCGCTAAAGCATGGCCGCCTTGTATGAGAATAATTATTCAACAAACCAACGTTAAAAAATTACGTCAAGGCATGTTGTTTATAATAACTTGCGATGGAGGTACTCTTGGCAGGGAAGGAGATCACGCCGTCCTTTTGCCAGATATAGCTGTCAGTAAACATCATGCAAAATTTTCTTTTGACAAAGAAAAAAATCAATATCTTCTTATTGATTTTGGTTCAAGAAATGGGACTTTGTTAAACGGCAAGAGAATGTCTGTAGCTAAACAAGAAAGTGATCCATTGGAAGTTGTTCATGGTAGTACTTTACAGGTGAGTTTTGACATGGAATTCATAGTGTAAATACTTAATAAGTATTTACTTTAAGTCAATAAAAAACTTTTTATTTGAATAATAAATAATTATTCGTAGCTGAAGTTTTTCTCAATATGTAATCAATCGATTAATATTTTTAGAATGTTTTTTAACTATCCTTCATGTATCCCTGGTAGTCAAGGTAAAACAATTTAGACAATATTACATAATAGAGAAAGAATGTTATTGTAGCAAATTGTTTTACCTTGACTACCAGGGATAAATGAAGGATTGTTATTGTAGCAAAGCTTGCTACAATAGGCTTACTCGTACGTTTCACGAAAATTGACTGTTATGTTTCAAATGTACTTTCGGTATACCACTATCTCACGAACCGCTTAACCAATCCCAGCAAACCAAGTGTCAGATGATCGAGTCACTCAGCTCCCTTCTACCAATAGTACTGAGAATTTTAACTTCAATCGCTTCTAGGCTTTGTCTGCTTGAGGGTGTTTTTGCGCCGAAAATTTGTAAATTGCTCTAGTAAAACTTAAATATCTCGAGAATTACAAGTTTGATCGTGAAAATACAAAGTACGTTGTGATCCTCAAAATTTCAAATGCCTCAACCTAAAAACTGTGATAAAACTCGAACCAAAAATTTCACACCGACAAATCGTATGCAAAGCGTCAACAAGTCTATCGTTTGAGACTAAAATCAAAGAAATCAGGCGAGAACTTATAAAATGGCAACCATTTGAAGATTGATGAAATCCCGTTAGCCTATGACTTCATGTCTACCGCTAGTCCTACGACTACCAAGGAATTTTTTTCATTTATTTTGCAACAAATGCTGTTTTTTGCTGTTCCGTGCTTCGTTGTCCGTCTGTCTGTCTGTCAAGACCCTTTTTCATAGAAACGTGCGGAGGTATCAAGTTGAAATTAATATCAAATACTCAAGTCGGCAATCCCTTGGATCTGTGAAAAAATCAAACTTCTAAGTCAACGCAATCAAAAGATACGATCGTTTATTCCGCATATTTTGAGACTCGCAAGGGAACCAAAACCTATAGGGTCCTTCCCGTTGACCTAGAATCATGAAATTTGGCAAGAAGCAATATCTTATAGAACAAGTAAACGGAAAAATCCGTAAAACCGTAATTTTGTACATACATAACAAAAAAAAATGTTTATTCTATAAACGTCAAAATAGTGCATAGTTGCGACATCGGACGGAATTTTTTAAAAGCTATTAGTTCAGGCATTTCTGCGCCTTAGTGTGTATTACTATGGCCGCTATAACAAGAAATAATAAAAATAAAATAAAGTTAACAAATACTGTATCGTGCGGAACTCTTTATGTGCGAGTTTGACTCGCACTTGGTCAGTTTTTTTTTTAAATCGCCACAATGTGCAATGACAAAGTCCCATTTTATTTTATTTTTTGCATATTTTAACTTTGAATTGTCGGTAAGGAATGAATTAATGGCTTGATATTTAGATGCTAATTCCATTGCTTCATTCTGATGCTTAACTACACTAAAGCAGGAATGGCAAGTAACGCGATATAATTTTTTTAGGTTGGTGGTACTACCTTGCTGTGTCATATCCACCCTGGCATTGAAACATGTGGCCACTGTGAACCAGGCTTGTTGCAAAACACTGAAGAACGATCTCAAACTGCAGAACAGACCAAAGCCCCAAGCTTAGACCAGCAACGGCGGAATGAATTGAAAAGAATACAGAGAAAATTCGGAATAGAAACTCATCTTCAAGCAAAAGTTGTACTCGCAGATGGGTACTCCGATAGAGCTCAAGAAAGAAGAGAAACTGTCGGCAGTCAAGATCACAACGCTAAGACGGAAACTGCTTCAGTCGATCAGTAAGTCAACTTCAATCAAACACATATTGAAGGCTGAACAGATCGTTTTCCGGAATGTCAGAATTTTGCGAAAACAATAATTTTTTACAAACAAATAAATTAAAATACAGAACACGATTGATAATCCGCTACTCATTAATCTGACACGTCCAGTAATCCGCTGTTTTTAAGTATGTAGAGGTCTAGAAAAATCGCTTTATAATCCGACATTTTTACAATATTGCGCTCTGTAATCTGACACACGTATTTACTTGACAAATATTTCCGACGTTTCGTGGAGCCGTTCGCTCTCTAGTCTGATGATAGACATTGGAAGGAGCAGACGTCACGTTGTTTGTGCTATAAAAATTCGATATTAAAAATTGTTTTATTGTTAAAACCTTCAATAATGCATTATGTATTACAGATATGTATTATATAAAGTCGTTATTGACTTTAGGAACAAAACAAAAGTTAAAAGAACTCTTTTATTAGTTCGTGTTTTAGTCCGTGCTTACATTCAGTAATCCGATATTTCCACCAATCCGACATACACGTAAAATTATCTTGTTGGATTAGTGAACGTGTCCTGTCCTCTAAATTTGTTGGAAGTACTAAATTACTTAAAACTGCACTTACATATTCGGCTTAAAATGATAATCCCTCAGATTGTAAAATATGCTCTCGGGGAATTTCAAAGTGTGGTTGCAAAATTCATTTTATTACTGTTTTTATTAGCTGTGAATTAGAATTAATAAGTAGGGGCCAAAACGGTAGGCACTGCGACCTGTAAGGTCTATTGTGTTCCCCTAATGCTCCATCAGCTTTTTAGGATTCCCAGTTTATTGATATATTCTAGTATCCTGCCTAGACTGATGTCTTTGTAATCTTTTGGTTGCATGGATGTTGCTCCAAAGTGCTGGTACCTTGTTTGCGTTACAGCTTCACACTTACAAAGTATGTGGACTTTATTAGCTGTGACTAAGCATTAAATCTATGTGGAAATTTCTCCTCTTTTGTTGAAACATGTTTCGAGGCTCGATTTGACTTTAATTGAGCAAATAACACCGACTTTTTTCAATCTGTTTCCCTATGGCAGGGGTGGCCAACTTTTCTGTATATAAGATCTACTTTTTATCTTAAAAGTGTGTCACGATCGACTTGGTGTCATAGGCGTAGTCTAAGGGGGAAGAAGGGGTGTGAAATGCATATTATATTTATCACTGTGTTTCAGTGTAAGGTGCATTGCAGCGAGGTATGAGTAGATAAGTAAAATATATGTTTAAAACTATTTTCGACTTTTTAATTCAGTTATTAAGTTTTCGAGATATAGGCTCATGAAGATATTAAATTTCCAAACCCAACTTTTGATAGCAGCATTTCGTACATATGCGGTACCTAAAAAATTCGATTTTCCGACATTTTTTCAAGATAAATTTTTACTATCGTAAAATGCAATTTAATTTTTTTAACAACTGCAATGTATAATTTGTTCGTAAATATGAAAAAATTGTTATAAAAATGAACAGTATGGCTGATAATTTGATTTCAGTATTTCATTTTCGCGTTTTTTTTTTTTTTTGATTAGGTAAATTTATCATGAAAGAATTATATGACTTACTTTTTGCTAATCTATCAATAGCTCGCTGAGTACTCCTCGAACTGAAATATAGATACACGGCTTATCTACCTGTGTAAAAAACAAGAACACTAATTATTTAAAGGGCCAAAAAACTCGCGTCCACGAGAATTAAGAGAACATGGATAATTATTAATAATATTTGTTAATTCAAAGTAGCTACAAATCGGCCAAAATTGGACTCGCGATCGACTTGTTGGCCACCCCTGCCCTATGGCACCACAATTAAAAAATCGAACGAAGTTAGATACAACTAGACCTTGGAAGGAATCCAACAAAAAAGTTTTTCAAAATGTAAATACGACATTAAATTATTTCCTTACATCTGAAGTATACAGAGGAGCTAATATTGTCAAATGCTCAATTTTACGTGCTATTGCAAATATTAGGCAGCGCTATGCATATTAGAAAAATTCTTTACTATCTCCGGCTACAACATAGACTCACCAACAGGAATATAGTTGCATTAGCTTTGAATGTTTGTTCCAGGTCTATTGCTTCTGATAATAAAGGCTTCAAACTTCTGTCTAAAATGGGGTGGTCAGATGGACAGTCCTTAGGAAAAGACAACACTGGTCTAAAGGAGCCGGTGAGTCGTTTTCTATTTATTTTTTGTATTTTGGTTGATTTATTGTTTGTTTTATGTGAATATGTACAAGAAAATATTAGGGTAATTTTATATGTAATTCGTAATAATTTTTATTGCTAAATGTGAAGAGAAGATGACCTATTGCTGGTTATTTTAAGGCTGCTAAATATGGCAGTAGCAGGTAGGTCGATTTGTTAAACAGCTATTACACGTTAACACCAAACACGAAGCGTCTAACGAACTGCTCGAGCGGTTATGATGGCGTGCCCATTTAATATATCACACATGGTACTACATAGCGCTAGAACTGTTAAACTTACCCATTGTAGCATATATTCGTTATTTCTAATTTCACGTATGGTTAATTCAAAAGAAAAAAGAAACTGGTCAACTAACTTTATTTTATTTTTATTATTTGTTGTTATAGCGACCATAGTATACGCACTAAGGCGCAGAAATGCCTGAACTAGTAGCTTTTAAGAGATTCCGTTCGATGTCACTAGTATGCACTATTTTGACGTATTCTTTGAAATTGACATTTGAGTTTTCAGTTACGGTTTATCTGAGATGTCATTTTCGGTTAGCTAAAATGATTTATTACGGTGCGGTTTTCGGTTTTGGTTCCTGCCGATAAAACACAGTTTAGAATCTAAATATTTACGAAAATTTCAAAATGAGAACTGTAAAATATGATTTCACAAGTGAGGAAAGTGAATAAATCTTAACTCAGAAAAATTGCGTTATCTTGAGAGAAATAAAATAAAAAAGGTGTTGCGCAAACCATATTTTAAAGCCAATTCAGACTAGCCGTTCTCGATTACGATTCACCGGTCCGGTTCGGTTTTCGATTAATCTAGGCTGCTCACACAATCCCGATTCGGTTCTACGATTATTCTCGGTGCGCATGCGCAATTTCGAAATATGATTTGACGTTTGATGTGTAGTTAAACGTCAACAAAAACAGCTGGCTAGTCACGTGACTCCAGCAAGCGTTCTCATTGGCTACGGTTGCGAACGGTCCGGTTGAAATTAGAGCTGAACCTAAACGCTCGAACCGAACCGCAATCGGAAACGACTACGCCCTGATTGGTCGAGCTCCCAACCGGACCGGTGAATCGTAACCGAGAACGGCTAGTCTGAATTGGCTTTTATGTGGTCAGTTGGCGCAGTTCTGACGGCTCTGAACTGGTTCTTCAGTTTTAAAGTGTTGAGACCATGGATTCCCCATACCTATAACAATATAATACGCGCCACGGTTCTAAAAGGTTCTGAAGTTAGATGCAAATGGAGGCTTGCGCAAGTAGGTACAGTCGGTTGAAAAACTACAAACTCGCGCTATATTATTATTTTTAATTTTTCTTTAATCTAAAGGTCTAATTCCTTGCATAAAGTCATCCAAAAAATTATTTTTCGTGATTGTCTATGCAAAACTGTATTAGGCATCTTGATCAATTAACAATCAAAGAAACAACTTGACAGTAGCGTACTGGACTGTACTTTATAGCGACAATTGACAAGACAACCAGCGATAACCAGTCACAGACGAGCGCCCTTACTGTGCCGGTAATTGGGAGGTGATAGGAGTCTTCCTTGCCCACAAAACAACCAAAATATGCATTTGCGACGGTGTTTCAGAACCTTTTAGAACCGCGGCGTGTATTATAAAGCTTGGTATTTTGCTATAATGCCTATAACGTTTCAGAAATACTTATCTATCTGTGTTATGTGTAAATGCTTAAACTCACATCATGATTGGAATAGTTTTAAAAAACCATGACATAAGTACAACGTGCCAATTGCATTTGTGTCTGTCAAATGGCGTTACAATTGTTAGATATATATTTCAGTGCTCTAGTAGAACAAAAAATAGAATTCATCTTTAAAGTTCAATTCCAGATATATGTTATAATAGAAAACAGTATCGTGGGTAATTGGAATAAAAATAAATAAATTTAAACACTCATCGATTGCAACGTTTAAATTGATTTATTTTTATTCCAATTACCCACGATACTGTTTTCTATTAAAAAATAGAATAGCAGACGTAATCACTAAATGTGCTCCCGTTCAGGTAATTTTATTTCGTTTCAAGGGATATGCCGAACCGAATGTATGAATTGGTGTAATTCTCTACTAATGATAATATTTTATCGGTAATAACTAAACGCAAATTAAAATGAATAAGTTGCATTCCATAAATACCGAGGCTTTACTGTACTGCGATGCTATTTACAGTAATTACGCGCTTCTAACAGATAAATCAAGACTGAGTGTTCAGAAGAGCTTTTCATCCACGGCACGAATGCAGATATCATTGCGAATTCAGTAATTTCGACAGTTAAAGTTTCTACTGTGTCATCACTTAATCAGTACGTCATGACACAGTAGAAACTTTGTCAGTTGATGTTAGC
Source organism: Venustoraphidia nigricollis (assembly GCA_034508555.1). Taxonomy (NCBI): domain Eukaryota; kingdom Metazoa; phylum Arthropoda; class Insecta; order Raphidioptera; family Raphidiidae; genus Venustoraphidia; species Venustoraphidia nigricollis. The sequence goes on from JAVRKA010000020.1 coordinate 2,894,650, forward strand.
TGTGAAATCAACGTCGCAGACACAAAGAGAACTGGAAAGAGAAAGAACCAGCCCATTTTTATTCAGAAAACTATGTTAATGAGAAAATGACTTTCAATTTGAAAATTAAAATCGAACCGATTGACGACAGTTCACAAATTTCATCTGAATGTGCTGATGACAATAAGAATCTTTAGCTAAGGGTTATGCTAGTGAAATCAACAACGAAAACTTTTGTTGTAATAAAAGATTTTGATGAATGCGAAACAAAAATAAAAAATATTAGTAAAAAAAGCTTTTTAAAGACAAGCTTTTATTGAATTGTACGAAAAAAGAAAAAATATTTTTTATAGGTTCGTAATTATAAAAGCGTGGGTTGTAAATTATGATAATAACGAACCCACGCTTTTAGAATTATGAACCTATATTATTAAAAAATATGTTTTCTTTTTTAGTTCAATTCAACAAAAGCTTGTTTGTAAAAAGTTTTCTTTACTAATATTTTATTGTGTTCTTTTTAGTCTCTTAAAAGTTTTACTATTAAAATATTAATTGTTTAAAATTAATTGATTACTTAATTCTAATATTTTACTTATTAAACCATCCCATTTGATACAAATGTCAAGGGGGTTGTAAAGAAGTGGGTAATCCGTCCTTTGTGTCGGCCGCCATATTGGATTTAGAATGGTGTCATGCAACTTGCTGTATTCTACTTCTTATACCCTTTCATTTGATACAAATATCGAGGGGGTTCCAAAGGAAAAGATAATCCGGCATGTATTTTGGCCGCTATATTGTATTTAAAATGACGTCACATATCTTACTGTATTCTACTTGTCATACCCTCTCATTTGACACCCATATCAAGGGTTGTAAAGAAATAGACGGTTCGTCGCTTTGTGTCAGCCGCCATTTTGGATTTGAAATTAAGTCACACTGCTCATTGTATTCTACTTGTCATACCTTTTCATTTGATACCCGTGTGAAGGGGGTTGCAAGGAAGATAATCCGCCATTTTGTGGTGGCGCCCATATTGGATCTACCATAATATTCAATATGCTATATTCTATTGTCTTCGGAATCAAAGGCGTGTGCAAAATTTCAGCATGATCGAATATCGGAAAGTGGTCGAAAAATCGATCACATGATTTGACCTAAACAAACTAACAAACATTGCAAGATAAATAAAAGTTTGTAAAAGTCACCTAAAATGGAGTATAAATGTGAGATAAATTATACGTGTTTCTCTTACACATCCCATTTAAATATTCACAGACGCATTCATACATATTGCTGAGAAACCATGTCAATATTATGACGTTTGTAACAAACGCAAGCGTACACATTCTGGTGAGAAACCATTTCATTACGATGTGTGCAATAGGTGCTTCACTGGACTATAATTTAAATGTACACAAACGTAGAGATAAAATTTTAACAGCTGTTAGATGTAATAATAATAATAATAATAATAATAATAATTTATTACTTCTATAAAGAATACATAATATAACAAAATGTTATACAAAATGAAAGTAGGTTCCTTCCAAAGAAAACCTGAGCTGAGGGAACCATTATGAGAAAGTAGATGTGAACATTTAACTGAACTTAAATAATTTGAATTTATCTGGACACAAAACATGAATAGTAAAAAATATATGTTATATAAAAAGAAAAAACTAAAGTGCATTTTGCTGACAAATACAAAATAAGCTTTCAACATTTGTTTGGTTTAAAAGCCACTTTTTTAGTAAGGACCTAAATATATTTTTGTTGTTACAATTTTTAATGTGCACAGGTAATAAATTAAACAAAAAGGGAGCAGTAAATAAAAAATATCTTCTGAATAATGACTTATAAGGTCTAGGTACACCCATTTTTGTGCGTCTGAGTCTATACGAAATTCCTCAGTAGGCCGTGTATATTACCACTTCTAATATAAAATATTTTTAGAACCTTATAAATATATAAATGTCTAACTGCAACAGCGATAGGGATTGGAATAATGGAAAGGAATGTTCTCGGTTATTCTTGAATAGTAATGTTCTTATAATTTTCTTTTGAATAATGGATACACTATTGAATATGTTGAGATAAGCACCGCCCCAGCATGCGTTACGTACTATTTTCTGTAAAGTATTCAAAGATCAAATTCGTAAGAAATGTGATTAAAGGAGCAAACTAGATATATGTATGCTATTTGTAATTTCTTTAATTGTGTTTGAACAATTGGAAGAAACGTATGACTCGCAGCAACGAGTTTCACCAAGTTATGGATCTCTGGTTTGATTGATGCACGTATTGATTTAATCAAATGGGATGCCAGTTTTATTATGATAGGCATTTAATGATCTCTAGATTCCAGAAGAAAGACCAATTAAAACGATGTCCGTGTTATTACTTTAAGTATATGTTGTTATATTATAATGTGATATCTTTAGTAATAAAATAGACGCTAGATTACAGACACTAACTTTCCACTATGCATACTGTACATATCTTGTCTTTCAAATATCTTGAAATTGCCTTTTTTAAATTTTAAAGCGTTAATTCTAATTTGTTATAAACAGACTCGTTCTATTGTCAAACAGTTTATTCAAAGACAGCTTTTCTTCATCGAGCTGAATGGTACGGAACCCTCTTCACGCGAGTTTGGCTCGTACTTGACCGTTTTTAGGGTTCCGCACCTCAAAAGAAAAAAAAAGAATCCTTATAGGATCACTCGTGGGTCTGTCCGTCCCACTGTTACAGCCAATTTGCTCCGAACTATTTTTAGTCCGACTCCAGCACATATTTATTTATTATATAAGGTCACTGATCGGGTTTTATACCCGCCCAATTCGAAGACTGGCATTGATTGTACGATTTTTTACAAATTCGATACATTTTTTCTAATATCCGGTTAGGGATTGCAATCCAGCGGCATTTTAAATCCAGCTGGATTTATGCTGGATTAAAGCAAATCCAGCTGGATCCAGCATTAATCGATTTTTCAAATAATTGTAACAACTTTTTAAGTCTAGAAACTTTAATAACTATTTATCTACATTTACATCAAATACTCGTTTTTTTGGCGTTAGTAAAATACTCTAATAGTAAGTAATAGTTACAAGTATCCAGAGTATAATTATTAATTATCAAATAATAAAAACAAAATATATATGTTTAAATTTTCACTTTATTATTAAAATTATTAATTATCACAATACAGTCTTAAATCACCTAAATTGATATTCTAGATATCTGAAATAGTTATTCGTTTACCTATTTTACAAACTATGTAGTCTCAGTCTCAATAATTTTAGAAATAAAATTGCGTTTCCCGCGTTAAAATGTTTAGTTAACTCTTATTAAAAGCAAAACTTTGATATAAATTATATTATATAATTTAAGACTTGACTTGTCTTTTAAAGAATAAAACCAATCAATTATGTAGGTAACAGTTATTTTTTTTTTAATTTTTTTTAAGTAAGATCTCAGAAAAGAAATGTTATTGATGGTGTTATCTCCCAGCTGACTTCATAAAGAACTGCAAATGTACCCGTCTGCGGAAATGGCTCTCTCTGCTTCTACGCTGGTCGGTTTCAGAGTCATCAAATAATCATAGATTAAAGTTAGGTTTTCACCTCTTACTCCTTCACTTTCATAAAGTGTCATTTCTTTCTTCAATATCTTATCATAATCTTTCTCAGACCTAGTTAATTACTTGTTTTTAGCTGATTGCGGATCCGCATCGCTGGATCCAGCGCCAGATGCTGGATCCAGCAAGACCAAAAATGTGCTGGATCCAGCATTGCAATCCCTATATCCGGTATCTGATCGAATATTTGCTCATTATTCGGCATCCGGCCGGATAGAAAACAAGATCCGATAGTAATCTAATATCCGTTTCATCTCAATTGTACAGTATACATAAATACATTTACAATTTCTAGGATAGGGATAATATCGTTTCAAACTGGAATGTAACTGAAGGACTTTTTGAATGCACTGTATAATGTAAAGTACGCGTAATATTGTGTAATGTGTACGTAGCCTTTTTACTGGTAACCAGTTGCAAAAAAGTAAAGGTCGACGTAGGTCACACGACATGACGCTCATTTTTATCCATTTCACTATAATATTTTATAGCTGTAATATAACGCGCCTGTACTTAAAATTTTCGTGCAGAAACAGTGGCGGCGTTTTTTTTTTAAAGTTTAACTTCTTTAGCGACGTATCTATTTGAAAAAAGTAATAAATCGAGGGGAAGTAGAACCGGTAATTACATGAAACTGACGAGAACAGAAGTTTATAGTGTGTTGCTAAGTATGTGTAATTATTATTAATTATTTTCACATAAAAATTAATTAAACTTGGGAATAATATTAAATACTAAAGAAGTTAAACTTCTTATGTGAACTTATGAGGGTGAGGCTCATTATAATTTTTTTTATTTATATTTTGCCAGTGCGAGTTTCACGGCTAAACTTGATTTTCAAGCTACTTGATAGGGATTACAATCCAGCGGCATTTTCAATCCAGTTGGATTTATGCTGGATTGAAGCAAATCCATCTGGATCTAGCATTAATCGATTTTTTAAATAAATGTAACAATTTTTTAACTCTAGAAACTTTAATTACTATATTTATCTACATTTACATCAACTTCTCGTTTTTTTGGCGTCAGTAAAGTACTTTAATAGTACATAATAGTTACGAGTATCCGGAGTATAATTATTAAATCACCTAAATTGATATTCTCGATATCCGAAATAGTTATCCGTTTACCTATTTTACGAACTATGTAGTTTCTGTTTCTCAGTCTCAATAATTTTAGAAATAAAATTCCGTTTCTCGCTTATAAAATGTTCAGTTAACTCTTATTAGAAACAAAACTTTAATATAAATTATATTATATAGTTTCAGACTTGACTTGTCTTTTAAAGAATAAAGCCAAGCAACTATGTAGGTAACAGTTTTTTTTTACTTTTTTTAAAGTAAGATCTCAAAAATGAAATGTTATTGATGGTGTTATCTCCCAGTCTACTTCTTAAAGAATTGCAAATATACCCGCCTGTGGAAGGGCTCTCTCTACCTCTACGCTGGTTGGTTTGAGAGTCATCAAATAATCATAGATTAAAGTTAGGTTTTCACCTCTTACGTCCTCACTTTCATGAAGTGCCATTTCTTTCTTCAATATCTTATCATAATCCTTCTCAGACCCAGTTAATTACTTGTTTTTAGCTGTTTGCGGATCCGCACGGCTGGATCCAGCGACAGATACTGGATCCAGCAAGACCAAAAATGTGCTGGATCCAGCATTGCAATCCCTACTACTTGAGTTAACATCAAGTCAAGAATTAATTGAAACCCGGATATCAAGTAAAATTCTTTATGAGTCCAGGCTCTTTAATCAATTTTAAGTTGTTTATTGTACTATTCTTTAAAACTTAAAAAAATGGCCCTTATTTTTTCTTTTAATGATAATGCAAACCCCTGAAGTACCCCGACAGAAAACAAATTTCGTGCAAAACGAACCATTTTTTCAAACCGGTGACCTTATTAGATATGCCATTTTATTTTTAATTAATCGAATATTCGTAAACCTTGAAACATTCTAGAAAACGAATTTCCTGCAAATCGAACTGTTTTTCCGCAGTAGTTAGCCATATTGATGCTGGGTTGCAGAAAGTATTGTCAAAAAAATTGATTTGATAATGACCTTATACTGTGGTCATCTAATTACAGTTTTTTACATGCAGGAGCAGTCTAATATCGTGAAACTCCCTGTCATCTAGAACATTAGATTGCACTTACACAAAAACAAATTATTGATCTGCATAGAAAAATATCGCAAGTAATTAAAAAAAAAAACACTTGAAAATTCTACAAATATTCTTTATTTCTCGACGATCGTTTCGGACAATAAGTCCATCCTCAGGAGTACAAAAACTATACTACTATAGTTTTTGTACTCCTGAGGATGAACTTATTGTCCGAAATAAAGAATATTTGTAGAATTTTCAAGTGTTTTTTTAATTACTTGTTATTATTAATCATGTTCTACCAAGTGCCGAGTGAAAAATCAGTGCGAAAAAAATCGCTTTTCAATTTTGATCAATATGCATAGAAAAATGCTCTTTTGAAGTGGAAATTGTGTAAAATAAACTATGTTAGATACATAAAAAATACAAAAATATCGTTTCGATCGATCAGTTATTTTTCGAGCAAGATTAATATAAAATTCTGCAATGCTTTTCTTATGGAGAAATATGGTCACAATCTAAGACCATTGTCAAATCAATTTTTTTGATAATGCGTTGTGTACCCCAGCATGAATGCATCATTGTGTTTGTTAACGAAATTAAAAAACACGGGTCGCAGTGCCAAAACCCTGCCGACAATATAGTGTATTTACTTATACAGGCAGTGTGGCTTTATTATGTGAACTTTAGTTGGTTTCTGGGCAAAATAAAAAATTAGACTCCTTAATACACCCCTTAAATAACATTTTTTTTCCTTAATTGCAATATTATTACGAATCGAACCTCTATACTAAATTATATACACCTTTCAGTAAATAATTCATAATCTCCAAACTAGTTTTTTCATAAAATTTGTAAATCCGGTCCTGTCGGGCCGATTTTATCAAAATTTTAGAGACACTTTTTAATTACTACCAGAGGGTTAAATTTCAATTTTGAAACGATTCGGAGAATTTTTTCGGTATTTTGGGGCCCAAAAACATTTTTCAACCCCTAAAAACTACCCTTAAAAAAGCCTGATTAAGCCCATTTTAAATAGGCTTCTTGCGGTGATGGATTTCAACACGTGGGCCAAATTTCGTTAAAATCAATTAACTCCTTCGAAAGTTATTGCCCGCACACACACATATATATATATATATATATATATATATATATATATATATATATATACATATATATACATATATATACATATATATACATATATATACATATATATACATATAAATGGTGCCAAAGTGTTTAGGAGGTTATGAAACGTCGAGAAATTTTGGTTCGACCCCTAGGTCCCGCCATCCGACCGACGCCAATAGTGTATGTTGCCATATGGCAAATACACTAATAATCGAATTATTTCTCGGCATCATGGTCGGTCATTAATAACAAAAATAAAAATTCGAAAATATCGGCCTCGAAAACCTGTAAGTACGTACAAAATGTGTTTTCTTTAAAATCTGCAATCATTACCTACGTAATAACTTACGTCGACACTTTTTTCTTTTAATTAAATTATTATTATTATTATTGGCAAAAGCACGCTGCTGGTCTGCGCTATACACTAATAACCAGTGATCACTTAAGAGACAGTGCCACCGGCTACAGCGCAGCGGTTCGCGGTTCCAAGGAACGGCCGACCTGTCTTTTGTACGCTATCATAATTTTTGTCAACTGTCCGACACGTTAAACGGCTACCGAGTTACACGCGTGAGTATGATATAGCCAGGACCGTCATTAGATTAGAAGCATGTACTCTATTCTATAATAGAGTTTTTGAAGTCCATATTCAAAAATTGTAGGGTTAATTCATAGGCGTCGGTAGAGTTGTTTCCAAGGGGGTGCAAAATACTTTGATACCGTTACAGGCAAATTATTTTTCTACTTTCAAAATGAGGGCAGTGTGGTCCAATGGTTAGCGTGCTGGCTTCTTCATCGGACTGTCGTGGGCTTGAATTCCGCTTCTGGTCATAGATGTTTTGTGATGTCGATTTACTTGACCCAGCTTTGATACTTAACACTAAACCTACCATGACGGGTCAAATAACCCATTTTAAACTTTTTGTCAGAGTTTCTTGAAAATAATATTATCACATCGCCATTTGCCTTTATGACTTTTATTAAAAAATACATCGAATGTATTTTTAGTGTATTTGCCATATGGCAACATACACTATTGGCGTCGTACGGATGGCGGGACCTAGGGGTCGGACCAAAATTTCTCGACGTTTCATAACCTCCTAAACACTTTATCACCATTTTTAAAAATGTTTATACAGTAAAACCTGTACAAATGACCACCTTTGTAATTTGACCACCTCTCTACATTGACCAGTATTTCTAGGAACCAGGAAACAGAATTTGAAGGCGTAAATTCTCTGTACATTGACCACCTGCATACAATGACCACTCTTATCGAGAACCGTAAGTGGTCAGTGTACACAGGTTTTACTGTATATATATATATATATATATATATATATATATATATATATATATATATATATATATATAATATATATTATATATATATTATATATATATTTGTGTGTGTGTGTGCGCTATAACTTTCGAAAGAGCTAATTGATTTTAACGAAATTTTGCCCACATGTTGGAATTCACCACCGCAAGAACCCTATTTAAAATGGGCGTAATCGGGCCATTTTAAGGGTAGTTTTTAGAGGTTGAAAAAAGTTTTTGGGCCCCAAAATATCGAAAAAATTCTCCGAATCGTTTAAAAATTGAAATTTAACCCTCTGGTAGTAATTAAAAAGTGTCCCTAAAATTTTAATAAAAACGGCCCGACAGGACCGGATTTACAAATTTTATGTAAACCCTAGTTTGCAGTTTGTAAATTATTTATTGAAAGGTGTATATAATTTGGTATAGAGGTTCGATTGATAATAATATTGCAATTAAGAAAAAAAATGTTATTTTAAGGGGTGTATTAAGGAGTCAAATTTTTTATTTTGCCCAAAAACCAACTTAAGTTCGCATAATAAAGTCACACTGCCTGTATTAGCAAATACACTATATTGTCGGCAGGGTTTTGGCACTGCGACCCGGGTTTTTCAAGTTTACTCCACTCTTGTTAATTTTTTTACCGAGAAATTTATGTAATCTTTATGTAAACTACCGCAAAGGGTCATTTGACCCGTGCAAAGATTCTGTATCTTGATTTGTATTTCTTGTGATACGACACCGCTGTATTGGACATTTTTGTTATTGCGTGATATATTTTGCTGCATTGTGCTATATTTGTTATTGGCTGACGGATGAATAGCCAATTTCACTCTACTCCAAGCGAGTATTACAGTAAACATTTCATGTTATAGTGCTATTTTGCGAATCAAGAATTCTTATTTCATCATTTTACGAATATTTCTTATCTCCAAAATGTCGAAACATTCATGATATTTGAAATCATTAGAAATTATAAATAACATAGATGAAGAGTGTTCGGAATTTAGTGAAACTATCTGAAAGTGAAGTGGATAACATAGAACATATATAGTGATTCATTTGACACTACGGACGAATGTGAGTCCTTAGGTTATGTTTTTTAAATTTAATATATAAACTATTTTGAATCGTTATTTGAAAAAAATTGTTTTATTCATGTACCAAATTGGCCTAATTGATATATTTTTCGGTAGCCATAGTTAATATATGTAACATTTTAAAGACGGGTCATTTGACCCGCTTTGGTAGGAATAGGAATACATGAAGTATCGGTAGGTTTAGTGTTAATGTTACGGGTTAAAATGCCTTATGATGAAAGCCAAATCCCCAAGTGATATTCTCTTGTATATGTGGACATATACAATTGAAAAAAAAAGATCACACATTATCCAAGTATTTTCGGAAAACTATTATTTAAAAGGTATCAGTCAAATTATTTTTTCCCTCCCGGATTTTCTATTCTTTTCATCTCCGTCTCTAAACTTGGGGCTGTAATTGCACCCTGTAATTGCCCATGGATCAATTCCTGCGCAGCGCTTGAGTGTACCTTGATGTTATTAATGGTGGTGATTCTATTATGAGTTTTTAACACACTCTGTTAGTCTATCAATCTAGATACCTACTTACTAGGTAATGTTTTTATCGATGTAAAAATTGGATTAAATATGAGTTTTCTATAACTCCGCATGTTTGTTTAACATGTAGATCACTAAACTTGGATTAATTTAAGGTTAATGAAAGTATTTTCATCGCCAAATTTTCGTTGACGGGAACAATACGAAATTTTATATTGTTATAGCATTGATTTACAAATAATATTTCAATCAACAGTTGTAGACGGCAGGTACCTAGTAAGGCATACAGCAGACAATTTGTTAGGGTGTTATATTTTCAAATTTCAATGATTGACGGCTTGAACAAACAACAGCCTTAGATTAGTTACTTTCCAGCGTACGGAAATTTAGTATAATCGGAAAGAAACCTCGAAAAAAAATCGAGAATTTTTTAAAGTAACCCTAAATTTCGGCATTGAAACGAGCGTCTTCAAAGTTCCAAGTACCTATATATTAACTACGAGGCGTCGACTAGTACATATTTTTAACCGTACCCTCTCGTTAAGGTTATTTGCGTATATAGCTTACTTCAAATTGCGCGCGTTACAGATGAATCTGTTTTTTATGCTTGCAATTTAATGAGACTAGCAAAAATACTAAACAAATCAGGAAAAAGATTGGAAAAAATAATCGATATTTCAGTTAATTACGCAATTAGTGAGAGCTATTAAGCATTTTTGGGTAGGTATTTGAGGAACAATAACTCTTTAGTAATATCCGAATACAAAAACACAGACCGGGCTGAAGGGTAGCGGGGCTTACGGACTTAACCGATTTTTAAATTTTTGTGCAATATAAAAATGATTTGTCGGGAAAAAGGACTTTTTAAGTAAACACTTATTTGTTATTTATAGCGACGTTTCGTTCCTTGCTTGGAACTTTTTCAAACTTTATAACTGTAATTGAATTTTAAAATACAATTTATAAATTTACAATTGAAATATAAATTATCAAATATTAATTATACCCACCTATTAAATGTTTAGATCAAGTAGATATAAAAGTTAAAATACACATGTAAATATAAAATTTGAGTTAAACAATTGTTCATAAATTTTTTTTTTATAATAATTCCGTTTTTTAAAAAATATTTTTACGGTTGATGTGCAATTTGTGTGCATTTTGAAATTTTAATACCTTGAAATTTAGTATTTAAGGAGTTGAAAAATAATAAAAGCCTGATTTTTTAATCGGGTCTAAAACTTAGCCAGGTGTTTTGCAAAATTATATTTTTTAAGACTTAAAAAATATATTTGAGGCACGTTGAAATACAGAATAATATTGGCCACTAAAAGTAGATATATCAAAAAGACAGGTCGTTACGGTGGGACATTTTACCTGCCAGGCGATCAGTATGTTTGATAAGTCGGTTAAGCCCTTTTACCCTTCAGCCAGGTCTGTGTTAATAGCTCTTGAACTAAATCGTCGTTGGTGCAAGAATTAAAAAAGATAAATTCTAGTTATATTTTTATATTTATTTTACAAACAGTAGGCAAAGTTTTGCCATGGTTCCTTTATTACAAGCTCCCAATCCCAGGTTCATATCCAAGAGCTGGTTAAAGTTAGTTGGGCATTTTCAGTTTGTTATTAAATAATATAAATTGGACATTTGAATTGGTGCTGGGCCCAAGTAACCTTACTTGATGGCAGCCTTAAAAAAGTAGACGACGTTTTCTCACGCTAAAACTGATGTTTATAACACAATATGTGAAGGCAGCCCGGTAGCTCAATACGGCGCTATGAGCCGTGCTGAAACAACACTTGAATACTAACGAAAAGGCGGCGTTTCTTTTGTGTCAGAACTCACCGCAGAAGTCCTAAAAAGAATTAAAATTAGAGTTTTAAAAATAACTAAAATAGCACGTTTTTATGAACTAAAAATGCAAAATCATTTGACAAAAAAAAATAGCTTTACTGTAAAATGCGTGGGGTACTAAACACGGAATACGCTTGGCGACAGTTTGTTTGAAAATAATAAGGATTCACATTTATTCATTTTTGAAAGTTATTGTAATAGAGATGTTGACTGTGTCCAAATAAAACATAATTTTAACGTTAAGTGGTAATTTTTATGATAAAAATACTACAAAACATAATATTTTTCCTTATTTTCAAGGAATTTAATTATTATTTTATAAATAAACCGTAATTCACGTGAGAACGAACACCAATCAGAATGCATGACGTAGTTTAGTCATAAACATTATCAGACGCTGTCAAAAGGCGTCATTGTTTGGTTAATATATAGTGTGTCATTTATTATAACTTATTTATAGGAAACGTCAAATTACATATAACTATAGCAACAACTACGAAAAAACCTTTCATCACCCTCATCAGTTAACCAGCGTTTATGAATGTATGACGTCACGGCAGTCACTTGATAAGTATTGGCGTTTTTGAGCGAACTTTGAAACGAAATTTAAAATACATGATTTTTAAAGCTTGACTCGTAATTAAATAAAAATAATAAATATTTACACTATATTAGGCACTTATGCACGATTTAAAACATTTTCCCAAAAATAGTCAACATCCAAATTACATATAACTATAGCAACAACCACGAAAAAACCTTTCATCACCTCATCAGTTAACCAGCGTTTATGAATGTCTGACGTCACGGCAGTCACTTGACAAGTATTGGCGTTTTTGAGCGAACTTTGAAACGGAATTTAAAATACATGATTTTTAAAGCTTGACTCGTATTTAAATAAAAATAATAAATATTTGTCACTATATTAGGTACTTATGCACGATTTAAAACACTTTCCCAAAAATAGTCAACATCCTTATTAATAAAAAGATTATCACTTATTTATAAATCACACGTCATAGTATTTTATTGCGAACAAATGCAACTAGCAATTTGATGCTATCTCTTTCTTGGCAATCTCAAGTTAGTTGAATAAAGATTATGTTTCGCAGAAAACTGAAGTAAAAATTTATCATACACAACTTTTACCAATTCCAAACATTCCAGTAACATTCTTGTATGCGACAACTTAAATAAGAAAACCGTGATTGCATAAATTGTAAAAATTCCTTTTCAAAACGCATTTTTTAAATTTTTTAATCAAACAGAAGAATTTTTATAAATTGTTATTTTTATATGTAGAATGTAGATAAAGGATGTCTCAATGAGAAAGATATAGGTAATTTAGAAATGACGCCATTTTCATGTATTTGAAATATTGGTAAATCATCATGCAGAGATACAATATTAAAACAACGATTAGAAATCGTTATTTAAAAATTTTCGTTCAGTTACATTACGTGCACTTCGTCAAATGTCACAATTACATCTTTCCGTCCGCATTACACACCATATTATGGAGAGTTACCTGTTCCTTCTGTTTGTAAGGATAACAGAACATTCTTTAAGGATACTTGCATCACGGATTTTCATACATTTTTTTATATTGTAAGAATTTCAGTAAAAAAAAAATGAAATTCTGAGTCATATCCCGAAAATGACCGTCAGTCCAATAAAATATTAGAAAAAAAAAATCTTTTATAAAGATAAGCTTTTATTGCAGTGTACTAAAAAGGATAAAAATATTTTTTAATAATTTAAGTTTATAAACATAAAAACGTGGGTTGTAAGCTCTATGATAGTCACGGCCCACGCTTTTATAATTATGAACTTAAATTATTAAAAATTATTTTTATTCTTTTTCGTACACTGCAATACCTAAGTTTTTTTTCCGTGTTTTTTTCTTGTCATACTCTCTCATTTGATACCCATATCAAGGGAGTTGTAAAGAAATAGATGATCCGCCATTTTGAATTTGAAATGGAGCCAGATTGCTAATTGCATTCTACTTGTCATACCCTTTTATTTTATACCCATGTGGAGGGGGTTGTAAAGAAGAAGGTAATCCGCCATTTTGTGGGAGTGGCCATATTGGATCTACCGTAATATTCAATGTACTATATTGTATTGTCTTCAGAACTAATGGTGTGTGCAAAATTACAGCTCAATCGAACAACTGGAAGTGGGTCAAATTCAACTTGTAAGATACGATTACAAACTTACAGAAAGACGTTTGGGCATGTGAAACTAAATAAAAATTTGTAAAAAAAGAACTGAGTACACCACTGAATTCTATTAAAAATTGTAAAAGTTGTTTATAGGTATGATGTTTTAATAACGAAGTTATGCGAATGATAAAAATCAAGTAAATATCTATTTTCGGCCAATTGTGATTTCACTAGTGAACTTCTGTTTGACAAACAGCTTAAATGATAACAATCTAAGGTCATTGTCAAACGCTTTCTGCGATCTCAGCATACGTTTTCCTTTTGAGTTGAGCAAATACAGGAACTGGAGACAGTATGAAAACTCATAACAATTACAGTAGTACCTCGACATACAAGTTTTATTCGTTCCGTAACCTTGCTCGTATGTCAATTTGCTCGTATTTCCCCATTTAAATTAATTGAAATGCCATTAATCCGTTCCAGTCCCCAAAATGCCACCCCAATCGTTTTCGTTACGGGTTTTTGAATAAGAAAAATGTATTTATAGATGACTTGAGCTTACGGAAGATGCTGGCGGAGGTGTTACTTTCATTTAATTTTCGTCACTGTTTTTCTCTTCACTGGTCTTTGTCTTTTTCGCCACGCTTTCCTCACTTTTACCTGCAGGCCGTTTAAAAAAACCTGTCCAAGGAGGTTTGTTTTTTTCTCCCTTTCAGAATGTTGCGGAAATGAGTTAGGCAAGTGTCATTAAATAGCTCTGATCCACGACCAGCTGCAACTTTTTCGGGGTGTTTATTTTCCACGAACTGTGAAACTCTCTGCCACATTCCCCGGATTTCTTTTGTATCACTTGTATAACTTCCTCTACCTCTGGCTCCTCCTCGAACCAATTTCTTGCATAACCTCCGTATGCTGCTGCGACTGAAACTCCTGTGACTCCTCGCCCGTCAATTCCTGAGAGTACCCCTCGACGAGCTCGTATCTCAAAAAACTCGTATGTTATGGCACTCGTATGTCAAGGTACCACGGTAAAATGCTTGCACTTCTATTAAAATACTGTCCAGAATTCGGTTCTCGTTTTATAAAGCAACAACGCCAGAACATACTAGAACTGTAACTCGAGATTTGGTCACGGATATCAAAACATTACATGCATCATTACATTTAATTTAGTGTAAAGAAGAACGGATACAAATAAATAGTAAATGGAGAAATCACATCGCTATATATTAATTATATGTATTTTTTTAAATGCATATTAATGAGAAAAATATTTTATATATCTGGTATAATACGTATTTCCTTTGGAATTACGCGCACCGTATATGTATAAATTACCAACAGTTAACAAGTTAAGTGTACAATGACACGGTAATTGCGAAATACGAGAAACATTTGCACGTTTCTACCTTACGGCTCGGTCGGACATATCTACTGACACTGGTGATAATAAAACGCATTTGTACATTGCACCTATTCATTAGCCCAGTTCTACGTCCGTGCACGTTGTTCAGAGGAATGGCCGGATACTTAGGACTCGATAGCAATACAGACTTGGACAGATTGTCGCCACACTGGACTTGGGTAGTTCCGGACACATGTAGGGCTCCATTAATTACGTGAGGTACCGAGCTGGGTAGAGTAGTGGTGACAGCACTAGACTCGCATTCGGGAGGTACCGGGTTCGGATCCCGGCGGGGGCAGATGTGGCTGGGACTTTTTCCTACTGCCTCTCGCCGAGAAACGGTAATTCCTGTACCGGCCATCTTGATTGAGGTTTTCCATGGTTTCCCTCAATTAATTCCAGATAAATATCGAGATGGTTCCTTATTTGAGGCCATGGCCGATTACCTATCAAACTCCTAGTTCAAAAATTACCTACCTTATCCTAATTTCCTATAACTCCTTCATTCGCCCATTGCTATTACATAAGTTGAAGTTGTAAATAATGTAGAAAATAACGGGAAGTGGTACATGAAAAATGATAATGGTGCGAATGGCGTCTGTTATGACAAACTCGAGAAACGGACGTTAAACGCATTATTATTATTATTATTATTATTATTATTATTACTAATTACGTGAGGTGTTCAGGGGGTGATTGGTTCGAGTCGAATCTCGCTCAATCTCATCCGTGGGAGAGGGGGGGTCTCGGCAAATATCATGTAACTTTTTTTTTTAAGAAACAATGGGAAATTGGGTTAAATTAAAGTTAAACATGTTTCTTGGCTACGGCAAAATCCGACACAATAATATTCGTCGTGGTTATCCAAATGCCGCCAAGCAACCCAGCAGTCCTCGATTGTCAAAAACGCCTCACGTAACCATACATATTTCTCTATAAGAATAGCGCTGTAGGATTTAAATCTATCCTGCTCTAAAAATAATTGATCGATTTTGAAACGATTTTTTTAAAGCTGTATATACTCGTATATGCCTTTTGCACGATTTCCACTTCGAAACAATATTTTTCTACGGATATTGATAAAAAAATAGCTTGAAAAATGGTCTTTTTCTATGTAGATCGATCAGTGGTTTTTGTCCGCAACCCAGCACCGATCGTATTAATCTAGTGCCACACTGTAGACGCTATAATAGAATAATTTTCAGGGTTCCGTACCCAAAGAGCGGAAACTCTATTACTTAGGCTCCAGTTTCTGTTTGTCCATCTGTCACAGGGCTGTGTATTTTGGATCGTAATTGGTAGACTCTTGAAATTTTCAGAGTGTGTATTAATACCAACAAATAATAAAAATAAAATAACGTTATTAAATATTGTATTTTTCTATAAACGTCAAAATAGTGCATACTAACGACATCAGACGGAATTTCTTAAAAGCTATTAGTTCAGTGCGCTGTTAATTGGTATTCAGAATAGTACCTTTTACCAGGTGAGAGATACGGTAAACGTTAACAGCTTCGCTGCCAACTCCGCATATATGCGGAGTGGACGGTAAAGCGCGTGTTTTGTTTTGGTGATATTCACGTGCAAGACCAGGGATTTTTTTTCCTGGTAAAAATGTTATAAATGGTAAAACATTTAATAATATAGCATGTAGAAGCATCCTAAATATTGTTTTTATATAGAAAATCAATAGCGGATTTTCTGACGAGTCGCTTACATCCCAGTTGGCAGCGAAGCTGTTAAAACGAACATTCATGCAAGCGAAGCTACAGGCAAAATTGAAATTCTTGCAAGTAGGCAAGAACTAGTTATTTTATATAGTCGAGGTTCACGTTTTATTTGATTTGGAATTAAACTTGTCCACATTTACAAAAGATATATGTACAGAGATATGTTTCTACAACTGTACAAACTAACTAATGTAGATAGTATTTTACCTACAGCAGACTGCGTAGGTTAAGTATACGTTACATATCTAGAAATATTTAATTTTTTTATGAAAAATGAGAAAAGTGACTAGTTATAACTGAAACCTATAATTTTCTACATCACCGACTTCTAGAAACCTGCCGGCGTGTAAATGCGAGACTGATTTTTCATTTGTTTTGAAATAAATGTGTTAGTTATTAAACTGTAATATTAACACTGTAATGGAAATTAATGAACAAACAAGCATTGCATTAATTATTATTTCTACGTGTAGTCCCCCCAAAATGAATTTGGATGCAACGGTCAGCTGTTTTACGATTTTGGGGGAACAATTTTTGAAGTTATATTTCTTTTGGCGCATTGAGGGTAAAATTTTCTCTGTTACGGAAGCTACGCACGCAGCATGATGATCTATTACGGCAGCGAACATATCGGCAATTTTGAAATCGTCGATAAAGTTGACTCTTCGATGCAGTATAGTTTTACTTTTTATTAATAAATGACACGTCGCATTTTTTTTTATAGCGTCAAAATAGTTATTTCATATAAAAACAAAATAGGTTATACTAGCGACATCGGACGGAACTTCTTAAAAGCTATATAGTGTTGTTAACAACTTTTGACAGTTAAATAATAATAATAATTTTATTGCTCCACGGACATACATGTATAGGAGAAGTCAAATACAATACAATGAAATTACGAGAAAATTTTATACAAAATTTAAAAAATCTTCAACCGTATAAAAACAATTATTGCCTAAGAAAACCTTAAGTTTTTTTTTAAATATATTTATATTGGGGACATTTTAATGTCATCTGGAATGGTATTGTAGACTTTGCTGCAACAGTACATTGGACTTTTTAGATACAAGCTCAATTTTGGCTTATTTATGTCTTGTATTGTACTGGTGATTATGCTGAGAAAATAAATCGTAGTTATTCCAGACGAAGATTCCACACTTATAGATATAAATTGACGGTACAGTTAACAATTTATTAGCAACAAATACATTGCGACATGGGTCCCGCAGCTTAATATTGAAAATGACCTTAGTGCTTTTTTTTGCAATATAAAAATTCTATCCGCACACGAAGAGTTGCCCCACATTATAATGCCATAATTTATGTGAGAGTAGATGGACGCAAAATAGTAAGTAAGCAGCGTCTGTCAACAATGGACGATAATCTCCTGAGAGCGAAGAATTAACCTCAATACTTATATTTTTTCAACAGTATTTTATCAATGTACATCTTTAATGAAAATGTGAATATCAATTATTGCGGTCACGCCAAAGAAGTATAACTTCTGCCACCCATAGTTTACAGAAAAACCTAAACGAAAATCCTAAGTCCCAAAGTTCTTACGGAAAACGGAATGGTACGGAACCCTGTCCCCGCGAGTTCGACTCGGCTTTTATCGTTTGTAAAGTACTTTTAGTTTTGAAATTATGAAACATTGTCATCCATGCCGGCTAGAGTTGGGTAACTCAGATCTGAACCGGTTCAAAGAGCCGACTCCGATAGAAGATCTGTGAGAGCCGACTCACTTTTTTTTTGAGCCGACGGATCAACGGATCCGCATAACTCAGTGAAACGCTTAACACACAGAAGCACATTTTACACTTACGTATCAGTTCTTGCTTTGATGCATCTGTCAGCTCAAATGACTGATGCATCACATGTTTGGCTATGCATTCTTGATTCTATACAGGTCGTGATATGATTGACTGAACTAGGTAACTCAGTGGCAGACTGCAGTAACATATTCAGAACTCGGCTCTTTTTGAACCGGTTCAGTGAGCCGGCTCACATACGGGATCCAGATGCAAAGATGCAGATCGCTAAAAAGACCCGTTTTTACCATCTCTAATGCCGATTTTAAAGGGGTATAAAATGTTTCTGCTATCTAGATGTGGCCGGGTTGACCGCTGTCGGCCTATAGATGACCCCTGGAGCAGCGAGTACGTCGGCCGAAGTCTGAAAATTCGTGCAAACAACATAAATTTCTGTGTTTATTTATCACATTATGATATTTTCCACCTTGAACCATAAACGCGATTGTTGCAGTTGTTTTTTGTGTAGTCTGGACGGTGTTAAGAAGGTGTTGTCACATCGTAACGTCCTGTAAAAGTAAACTGTTTAGATTAATGTGCAATGTGCTGCACTTTGTCTAACGGACTTGTATGATGATGGATTGTTAAGTCTGTTGCAACGTGGCGTTAACTGATTGTTATGCTAAAGTCTGTGAAACTTGCCAGTAAACATTCAGCCATAGTGATTAATGTTTAATTGTGTTTAAATTGAAGATGTTTCAAATGAAACGAATCTTTACTTGCTGCCTGCAAGGAGGATTACGTAACAAGTCATCTTATTTAGGGATTACACATATCGTCGGCTAAGAGACTAAAGCTGCTAAATCCACTTTTTGACTTTTTTGAGATATTGGTATCATTTCTAAAGGAAAAAAAAACCCGGGTCGCAGTGCCAAAACCCTGCCGACAATATAGTATATTTGCTTATACAGGCAGTGTGGCTTTATTTTGCGAGCTTAAGTTGGTTTTTGGGCAAAATAAAAAATTTTACTCCTTAATACACCCCTTAAAATAACATTTTTTTTCTTAATTGCAATATTATTATAAATCGAACCTCTATACCAAATTATATACAACTTTCAGTAAATAATTCACTATTTGTAAACTAGTGTTTTCATAAAATTTGTAAGTCCGGTCCTGTCGGGCCGATTTTATTTAAATTTTAGGAACACCTTTTAATTACTACTAAAGGGGTAAATATCAATTTTGAAACGATTCTGAGAATTTATTCGGTATTTTGGGGCCCAAAAACATTTTTCAACCCCTAAAAACTACCCTTAAAATGCCCCGATTACGCCCATTTTAAATAGGCTTCTTGCGGTGATGGATTTCAACACGTGGGCCAAATTTCGTTAAAATCAATTAACTTTTTCGAAAGTTATTGCCCGCACACATATATATATATATATATATATATATACGTATATAAATATATATATACATATATATATAAACATTTTCAAAAATGGTGCCAAAGTGTTTAGGAGGTTATGAAACGTCGAGAAATTTTGGTCCGACCCCTAGGTCCCGCCATCCGACCAACGCCAATAGTGTAGGTTGCCTTATGGCAAATACACTAAAAAGCTCTATAGACTGGATATATAATATCAGTTCTATACATCTCAACAATGTCAGTACCTAGTAGTGCACGTAATTCTGCTATGTCCATGCCCCTCAAAATAAACGGCCATTTTAAGGGGGTTCACCAGTGTAACGACCGATTATCGAGCGGTTTGTGGGAGAACTACTAAAGTTTTTTCAACAGTTTTTACGCCATTTTGTTCGTGTATTATCTAGTATTCTACAAAAATTTTGTTGAAAGTGTAATCACATTGATGTGCCTCTGATAACGACTGAAACGTGACTTCCACAAAATGACACTGCCAAACGGTGTGCAAGATGCAATACGCATCGGTTGTCTGAAACGAAAAATGAAAATATCTCGTTATTCGTAATCCATTTGCCGAGGTACTGACGTATGTGTTTTGCAAAATTTTGAAAACTAACAAAATGGCGGACCTTGAAAAAAAATCCGTTTTTTACGTATTTTTCTCTGACATTATAAACTGAAAAAAAATATAAAAATCAAAATTTAAAAAATCCCCTACGTCAGTACCTTGAGTAATGTATAAAAACTGCACACACAAAATTTCAACTTGTTTCATTGAATACATTTAGCGCAATCCTGCACACCAACTTGAAAAACATAGTTTTGAGAAAAACGCTTTTGAAGTTTAGGGACGCTAATAATATTTATGGTTTTGATAAAATCAAGAGGAAGTCTAAATATACGTCTGATCACAGCGAAATTGAAAATTATATTATATTTGTTTGTTTCTTAAGCGAATTGCCAATAGAAACTCAAAACAAAACTGTTGTGGTCGACAATGCAGAGTATTAATGTTGTCTGAAAAAGACCCAAAGTTGTTATGTAAAGAACGTATTTTTGTAAGATTTTCATTAAAGAATGAACATAAAACCAGGTTTTGCTTATTTTAGGGCTCCGTAAAATATTTAGTGTTTCCAAAGGGTTCTGTCGCCAAAAAAGTATGAGAACCGCTGATACAGTACATTTTCATTTTTTCTTTTTAAATATATTTATGTGAGGCTTAAGTCTTCACTTAACGTCGAAAAAAAAACCATAAACGAGGTTTAGCGTAATATATACAAAAATGTCCCCAGTTTGACTCGCGAATTGCGTCTATTTAATATTTCTGGGAAAATAACATTTGCTTGTTGCTGTTAAACTTTTGTTTAGACTGTATCCCGCGGATGTAGGATTCTTGTTGAATGTTGACGTGCTGCACAATTTTCGAGAAAGTGAAAATTAATGTGATAACAGCTTTACGCGATTCTATTTTTTGACTGACTTGGTATGAGTAAACAATTTATATTATTTTGTTATTGTTCTAGTGCAGGCAGAGGAATTTGTTATTATGATCGTAATATTTTGAAGTAGATATAACATACGCCTTTTTTTGAAATGCTTAAATTTATACACTGCAAACTGTTCTTCACGGCTTCACCCATGGATCTAGTAATTATAGGTATTGAAATATACAGCTGCGGGAGGGAATCCATTGAGGGACGGGTACAAAGCATTGGTACAAAGTAAGAAGGGTGTCAATTTTTGATTGGCCGGCATATTGTGCTGCATACAAAATAGGGATAGGAAAGTCGACTCTGACTTTAGTCAAGAATCGATCTTTTGATAAAAATAATCAACTTTTTAGGGTCGAGTTGAGCCTTTCTCGAATCGATTAGAATCGATTCTCACTCGATGACTTTTCGACTTTTTTATACATTACTTAGTATATTATACTTATACTTAGTATATTATAATACTCGCCGCGGTTCTAAAAGGTTCTGAAGTAAGTCACAAACAGCGTCGCAAATGCATATTTTGGTTGTTTTGTGGGAAAGGAAGATTCCTATTTCCTGCCACCTCCCAGTTACCGGCACAGTATGTGTCGGCGATTGGTTAACGTTCTTTGTCTTGTCAATTGTCGCTTTCCCGCTATAAAGTACAGTCCAGTATGCCATTATTGTTTCTTTGATTATTCAAGATGTCTAATACGGTGACTCAGATGATAATTTGTCTGCTGAGAACCCCCAAAGTCCCACACTCAAGTACTACCAGGATGGATGACTTTAGTGCAAGGAATTAGACCTTTAGATAAAAGAAAAATTAAAAATAATAATATAGCGCGAGTTCGTAGTTTTTCAGCAGACTATACCTGCGCAAGCCTCCATTTGCATCTAACGTTTGTACGTTCATAATTTAATAAAATATGAAAATATCTAAGTTTGTATACACGAATTACTAAATTTCTAAAAAGTCGACTTAAGTTACAAAAGTCGGCTATCAGAGATGATTAATCGACTTCAAGAGTCAAAGAATTTGAAGTCGGTTCCAAAGTCAAAAATCAATTTAGCGCGCGCTTTTTCCATCCCTAATACAAAAGAAATTTTCTTTTTACACCATAAGTACTACCAAAATAAATTTCGTATCACTAGACATGCGCAGTACGACGGCCAATGACAAACGGACACCATTCGCCTCGTCGCGTCCCTTAATCGACTTTACCCTCCTCGTCTAAAACCCTAGTACATGCTCTGTCTCTATCTTCCTATGTCTATGGCTTCACCTGAGTAAAGTTTAGGTGCGATCGTTTCGCTCCACTCGCTCGCCGATCATCCGTTTTGACGTCGGCGCCAATATAGGTATACTTAAAAAGTTACAGTAATTAAAATGGCGTTGACCTCAAATCTTTATTATTTTACGCTTTTTATGGATTTTTTGAAGGAGATTCATTTTTATAAAAAAAATTGTAATTATGTAAACACGCATTGACAAGCTATTTTGTTATCCAAAATTGAAAAGTCGGTGTTCTATGTCTTACTGTCTGGATGCGGAATATTCGTAACCAGTCTTGTCTTCGATCGTATGTTAAAACTTCATGCGCGCAATTTACCAAACGTCATTACGAATAAAAAAAAACTCAGGTCGCAGTGCCAAAACTCTGCCGACAATATGGTGTATTTGCTAAATTTACTTATAGTATTTCCTCATTTAAGCCTCAGTTTTTGTGGGTTCACTGTCCTGAACATAAAAACTGGCAACTGAAACCGGGGACAATACGTGGGTGGTTTCTTCGGATGCACGGAACCCTAAAAATGAATAAGTTCAAATATTTTTTAAAATTCTTTGAAAAAAAAACCTCAGAAATGCGAATATGGAAACGAGTGCTGATTTATCAATATTCATGTGACCATAAAAAAGTGAGAAAACACGTATGTTAAACACAACATAATGAGTATCTATTACACAAGAAATTAACGCCTTTTAAAAACACGGCACGGAGAAAAGTATGACATTCCATTCATATCTTTCCATTTGTGTTCTTTATGTATAATCTATGTGG
Organism: Venustoraphidia nigricollis; assembly: GCA_034508555.1. Classification (NCBI taxonomy): domain Eukaryota; kingdom Metazoa; phylum Arthropoda; class Insecta; order Raphidioptera; family Raphidiidae; genus Venustoraphidia; species Venustoraphidia nigricollis. Next base: position 2,918,286 of record JAVRKA010000020.1, read on the forward strand.
TAAGAATATCATGATAAATAATCGATGTTTTGCTGTTAAGTTCGCTTTAGTAAAAACTAAAAAGTATAAATATAAAGGGGAGCATTCACATGACACTAACCACAAAACACAATTTTTTTGATACTAACGCATCGCAGTTTGAAAAACGTCTAGTCAGTACTGTAGCATCAATCTCGAAGTTTTTCGATACGCTAAGATTGCGTATTATTATTTAAGCGGATATTTTGGTCTTAGGGTCTAAATTTTAAACGTTTTCCGAGTAGGATAATAAAGAATTAAACACATTTTTTGTATCCATTTTTTTACAAGTTGTTTATTGACGTTTCTATTATTAAAAAAAATCACAAAAAAAATCAGAGTTCCAGGCTAATGGAGTGGGGGCTAAAAAAAGATGCGTTTTACTCGACCTCTTTCCAACCCTTGTAGTGTTTTGAAACAAAAAATTCTTGATTAGTAAAAACGTCGCTATGGCCCGGACCTCAAAAAGAAAATAAAAAAAAAATCGTAAAATGGCGACGAATTGAAAAAAAAAATAGTTTTTTGCCCGTTCTGTGACCTTTCCGATTTTTTTAAAAAGTAAAAAAATCTGAAATTCATGCTCCCGAATACAGAGATATACAAAGATGATTTCCATCAAATTTCAAATAAATCATGTAGAACTTGAAATATCGAAAAAAGTAATTTTGAGAAAAAAGCGTTTAAGGTTTGAGACAGTTTCGGGCTGCTTAACTCAGTTAATGGTACTTAATACTCACATTTGGTTAATCGGCGATGCCTGCTCCATTCATTGGACCTTCTTCTACTTCAAAATTAATATTGTCTGAAGTTTTTAAGTATACGCCCGGTGACCCATATTCAGGTAGTCGGGGATTTCCCGTCTATTGTTCGATTCGTTCCGACTCGATCGGTTTAGCTGCCACGTCACAAAAGTCATCGTAGCTCCGAAAATAATTCGAATTTTGAAAAATCCTTTTGAGGACATCTTCTTAAAGGTCTAAACTTTGAAAAAAACAAGAAAGTCGATTTTTTCAAATTTCTAGACCAGAATCCCTTAATATTACACTAAATCGCATAAAACCTGTTGTAAATCCAACGCTTACACTAGCTGAATGGATAGAGCGTCTGCCTCGAAAGAAGGAGGTCACTGGTTCGTGTCCGACCAATGCCAGTTTTGTTTTTAATTTTGAACAAAATCAAATGCAGTAAATTTAAGACTTTTCGGAAAATTGCTCGGACAAAATTTTCTGAATGTCCCTTTCTTTAAGGACCCATATAAGCTTTGCACAGTTTTTCTTTATGGTAGACCAGGGTCGATAATTTTTGAGACCAAAAAAAATTATAGTAGGATGAAACCCATTGGAAAAGGTAGAGAAAAATGAAAGGAAAAATAATTTACGGGCGATCTGAGGCCTGGAAGGGGAAGGGGATGAGTTTTTAAGGGTAAGAAACGGTTTATCTCGATTTCCGTCAAAACTACAAGTCCTATGAAAAAAAGTTAAATGGCAAAATTGTATAGGTAATAAAAATATCTACAACTTTTGTTTTTACACTTTTTTCACATAATCTCAAAATTTTTGTGAAAAATACAAATAATCAAGTTTTTGGTTTTTATTTTTATCTTTTGCAAAAAAATTTATTTTTTCACGAAATTTGGTGAAAACTTACCTTTTTATGTCCCAAACACACAGCAATTTTTTTTATTTAAAATATTCATTTTTTCACCTTATTTTGACGTAATATCGAAAAAGCACCCTAATTTTCAATCGAAAATTCTCACGTCAAAATATCTGCTTTTTGTTCGTTGAAATCTCTACTTTCTGATGGTATGAAAAAAAATATACATTACTACGGTAAATGTTCTCAGAAAATCTCAGGAAATCGAGATAAACCGTTTTTTACCCTTAAAAACTTACCCTCTTCCCCTTCCCGACCTCAGATCGCCCGTAAATTATTTTTCCTTTTATTTTTGTTAATATTCTCTACCTTTTCCAATGAGTTTCATCCTACTATTTTTTTTTTTCACTTTTTACCATTTTCAAAATTATCGACCCTGGTCTATGGTAGCTACGCCCCTGCAATAAACTCTTATTTTATCTGCTGTCACAAACGGCTCTAGTCACATATTTATGAGCGTTTTTTTTGGTATTTCACATTGATAATTATTTTGCCTAAATATATTGTTCTTAATCTGCCTTGTTCACTGTATCCAGGTAAAAATTTATATAAACTATTAAATTTATTACATCTTTGCGTACGGTTTGTTCACTGAAATATAATATTATGTATGTATAAGCATTTTATTAATACGAACTTCAGTAATTCAGAGACTTTTATGCAATTCTCAGAAAAATGTAGAGCATCTGATACAATCAGCGCGGTGTAGTTTTATCTTACAAGTCATCCATGTTATTTAACCCTTTCACTGCTTAATTAATTCACCACAGTCGACTCTGATATTGCACCGGATGTCTGATTTTGTAAAAACGAAAACACTGATTAGATCATGATAAAGTTCAGAAAAGATAGGTACTGTGTATTTTACTCTACACACTGCACAAGAAAAACTGGTTTCACACACGAGAGAGAGAGACAAAATTTTATAAAAGTTGCAAAAATCAATGAAATAATAAATCGTTATGACAGGTATATTATTATAATAGAAAAAATAACGTTGCAGTACACATGTCATCTGCGCATGTGCCGATTTCCTCCATATCTTACCAAAATTTCGATCCGATCAGTCGCTCGACCTCAAGATTAATAAATAGACGAACAGACTTTTTCTAAAAATATGTTTTTTGGACTCGGAGAACCTCAAAACGAAAAAATCATAAAGGTGATATTAGACGGTTCATTTTTTGATCATTTCTGTCTTTCATTTAGCATCTTTCTCTCAAAGTGAAACGTCTGAACACAAAATGAAACAATAATGACAAATGAATTCATTAATAAACTATTCCAACAACGTTAGATATCGGCATTCGGCATGATTCATTCGTACTCCGAATGAACGAAAAATGAAACGTCTAAACACAAAAGTGAACATTCATTCGGGTTCGATCATTTTGTGTCGCGTCTTGTAGCGGACGGACTTGGAACTACGCCACTCCATAGTGAATATATTCTGTCTGTGTATGAAACAAAATGGTATTCAAGTGGAATGACCAAAAGACGCTGCTGTTTTTGGAGAAATTAAAAAATTATCAGTGTCATTGGAACCACAAACTAGACGAATACAAAGACAGAACAATACGGAAAAATTCCATAAAATCTCTAATTAATGACTTTGCTTCTTTTTTGTGAATTCTACGATCCATTTGATCGATCACAAATCAAACGCCTTCCAAGATTCGACGACATTTTCGTGGAAATGACTGGATGAACGTTCGTTTCTATATCATTCTGTCTGTGCCGTGTGAACGCGGAATGAAATAAAAATGAACATTCAGTCAAATGAACATTCATTCGAATGAACCGCCTGATATCACCTTAAGGGCCCGTTCATTTATTGTGTAAGAGGTTTCAGGGGGGGCTCATATCATATTTTTGATTACTACTCGAAGGAAAGAGGTTTCATTTCGTTAATGCTATAAAATCGTCAACAACCCACCACTAGAAACAATAATTCAACTGTATGTAACGTAAATTCAGAAACATTTCCATTCTGAGAATCCAAGATTTACTGTAGTGCAAATATAAATGCCTGTACGTAAAATTTCGTCAAAAACACTTAGACCTATCAAAATCTTTTCTGCACACAATATTTGTGTATGTACTTACATTCTCATTGCGTTCATGGGCTTGTTTATTATGTAGGTAGCGTAGATTCGTATACAATTGACAACTCTAACGAATACAATGCGCTTTATATTAGGTTTGTAAACCGCATTCGGGAGGTACGGGTTCGATTCCCGGCAGGGGCAGATGTGGCTGAGACTTTTTCCTACTGCCTCTCGCCGAGAAACGGTAATTCCTGTACCGGCCATCTTGATTGAGGTTTTCCATGGTTTTCCTCAATTAATTCCAGATAAATATCGAGATGGTTCCTTATTTGAGGCCATGGCCGGAATACCTATCAAACTCCTAGTTCAAAAATTACTTACATTATACCAATTTCCTATAATTCCTTCATTCGCCCATTGCTATTATATAAGTTGAAGTTTTAAAAAATGTAGAAAATAACGGGAGGTGGTAAATGGAAAATAGTAATGGTGCGAATGGCGTCTGTTATGACATAAAGTCGAGAAACGGACGTTAAACGCATTATTATTATTATTATTATATTAGGTTTGTAGATGGCCAATTTGCACAAGTATTCTTTTAGGTACTAGCGTTTTACCCGCGACTTCGTCCACGTGATATTGGTTGTATCCGTAGTTCTTTTATATAAAATCTACCCCCACCCCGTTCGGGTTAGATGTTTTCAAAAGACAGTCGAACATGTATTTCTTTATTTTCTAAAAAGAGTATTTTTTCCCGAGTTTCGCGTTTTTGGCTAAACAATTTCAGAAATACAGCGTATCCTTTATGAATGCCACCCTCCTATTTTTTAAGGCTTATTTTTTGGATAAAATGTAGCTTAGATCACTCCTGGCATAGCCCTTTACCTCTCGTGAAGTGCCATCACAATCGGTTCAGCCGTTTCGAAGATTAGCCCATAATTTTTACACAGTGATCCCAAATATTTTCGGGATAAAGACTAGTCTAAATTGATCTTTGGAATGTCTCGTCAAAATCGGTTCAGCCATTTCGGAGATTAGCCCGTACAAACAGACACGATTTTTTTTGCGAATTAAGATTTTGGTATTGTATGAATATCTGAACGATGCGGCTTCAAAGTTTAAATTTGTAAATTATTCGCCCTATTTTTACCCGACTGCCAAGGAAGGTTATTGATATCTATTGTCTTCTGCTATAGAAGAACGTTCTCCGTAATCAGAGACATAAAAAAGGCATGTCATCAGTTTAATGAAAATAAATCTGAAGGGAACTATTTTAAAACTGTGAACCTATACGAAATTACCCAGATAAATTCAAGAACTACCGCCGTATTCCTCACAGGATTAATCAACAACTCTGTCATAATGTGCCGTTGGAATGAAATATTAGGCTGGAAACACACGTTTAATCGTCTAAGGCTGCACCTACATTGGATTCGTATTTCTCCCGATCTGATGTCGGAAGGAAAACAAATATCATGATTGCAGGTATCTACATTGGAAACGGAAGGCTACAGGACAGTAAACGATGACGGGTGTTAATGGACCAGCGTGTTGGTCAATCAAACGCGTTTGTTTCCAGTCCGATATCTCATTCCGGCGGCACATAACGACAGAGAGCTGTTAATTGCTCTTGTGAGGAATAGTCATTCGGTGGCAGTCCCTGAATTTATCTGAGTAATTCCATATAGGTTGGCAAGTTTCTAAAAAAGTTCCTTTCAGATGTTTCCATTAAACTGATGCATCTTTTTCCTACGTCACTTGTTAAGGAGAACGTTCTTCTCTACCAGAAGCCTAGTACAAAAATTCGTCGTCAGAGTCACTCATGATGCCATCACAGTAGAGTTAGGTAACTCAGATCTGAACCGGTTCAAAGAGCCGACTCCGACAGAAGATCAGTGAGAGCCGACTTACTTTTTTTTGAACCGACGGATCAACGGATTCGCATAACTCATTGAAACACTTAATACATAGAAGCACATTTTACACGTACGTATCAGTTCTTGCTTTGATGCATCTGTCAGCTCAAAAGACTCATGCATCACATGTTTGGCTATGCATTCTTGATTCTATACAGGTCGTGATATGATTGACTGAACTAGGTAACTCAGTGGCAGACTGCAGTAACATATTCAGAACTCGGCTCTTTTTGAACCGGTTCAGTGAGCCGGCTCACATACGGGATCCAGATGCAAAGATGCAGATCACTAAAAAGACCCGTTTTTCCCATCTGTACATCACAGTACAACTGCAACTGCTTTTCGATCGGTTCCAATGTAGGCACTCTTGACGGACAACATCGGAGCACATAATCGAATCGGGAGAAATACGGATCCAATGTAGGTGTAGCCAGATACGTAAGAGCTACGTATGCTTGAAGCCGTTGTATTTTACAAATCGTCTACTAAATAATATGCATAATGCTATGTAGATATGCAAGTCTGTAATGCACAAATTCATATGCAAGTTACCGTCTGAGTGCAATCGTCATTTGTTTACTTGCATAATATCATTATTTCGTTATTCGCATGCTTATGCAGTAGGTAGTGGCATCTACACCCATACAGGATGTTCAAGTCTTTTTGTTGTAGCAATTTAGTTGGGAATTTTGTTTTGTGAATATTGGTTTGCCTGATTACCTTAGATTTTAAATGAAACATTTAACGATAAAAATAGAAATTAAAATTACATTTAATTGAATGAAAAAGCCACAAAAATATTTTAAAAGTAGCACTGTTATGAATTGTTGTAAAGTGAAATAGATAGAATTTTTTATACCGATTTTTAATTTTATTCAAAAATAATGAGCCAAAATTCACAAAAAAAAAATTGGTCCATGGGTACCTACCCATGCCGGCAGTACTTATATTTTATTTTTCCTTTTCAAATGAAACATGAAAAATAACAATAATTTCCTTGAGTACACAGATAAGTGAAATTATAACAATTCAATCGAAAAGTATGCAACGTAACTTTTCGATTTAATTGTTATAATTTCGCTAATTTGTGTGACCAAGGGAACCTTTATAATACAGCTAACATTAAAAATAAAAAATAATGATATTATTTTGGGATAACAAAACCTGTCATAAACAACAGACTTATATTTTTATAAATACAATTTCCTTATTATCCTTATTTTGTTTTTACATATTGCAATAATTAAATACACGTTTATTTATGCAATTGTTTATAAAACAAAAGAAGAGAAATGGAATGTTATGCCACCACAAGAATAAATAAAAACCAGAACCGTAACTCGGAGGCGGTGCCTTTAATGTATCTACTGACGGATTCGTGACCTTAGTTCCAAGTAAAGAATAACATTTTGTTGAGAGTTACGATAATAAATTGATGTTTTGTTTAAAAAATCTGTTTTATTATTATAGAATCACAATTTTAATATGAAACAAAACAAGTACTTATAGATGAAGTACATAAATAAAATGCCATTAAATACGACGCGTAAGAAATAATTAGCTGTAAACATTCCAACACTCGAGATAGTACAGCACTATTTCAGTATAGAATTTCAGGTTAACCGAGTACCGAATTCACAAGAAAAAACTTCTGCTTGTTAGTGTATTTGCCATATGGCAACATACACTATTGGCGTCGGTCGGATGGCGGGACCTAGGGGTCGGACCAAAATTTCTCGACGTTTCATAACCTCCTAAACACTTTGGCACCATTTTTAAAAATGTTTATATATATATGTATATATATATTTTTATATATATATATATATAAGCGTACATATATATATATATATATATATATATAAGCGTATATATATATATATATATAAGCGTATATATATATATATATATATATATATATATGTGTGTGTGTGTGTGTGTGTGTGTGCGGGCAATAACTTTCGAAAGAGTTAATTGATTTTAACGAAATTTGGCCCACGTGTTGAAATCCATCACCGCAAGAAGCCTATTTAAAATGGACGTAATCGGGCTATTTTAAGGGTAGTTTTTAGGGGTTGAAAATTGTTTTTGGGCCCCAAAATACCGAAAAAGTTCTCCGAATCGTTTCAAAATTGAAATTTAACCCTCTGGTGGTAATAAAAAAGTGTCCCTAAAATTTTGATAAATTCGGCCCGACAGGACCGGATTTACAAATTTTATGAAAAAACTGGTTTGCAGATAATGAATTATTTACTAAAAGGTGTATATAATTTAGTATAGAGGTTCGATTGATAATAATATTGCAATTAAGAAAAAAAAAATGTTATTTAAGGGGTGTATTAAGGAGTCTAATTTTTTATTTTGCCCAAAAATCACGTTAAGTTCGCATAATAAAGCCACACGGCCTGTATAAGCAAATACACTATATTGTCGGCAGGGTTTTGGCACTGCGACCCGGGTTTTTTTTATTCTTGTGATGCAACTATAGAAACGTTTTACAGAAAATGGAGTAAAATGATAAATCGAAAATTACCACAACTGTTTTTACAGTGAAAATCTACGTAACTTGTATCTTTAGGGTTCCGTACCTCAAAAGGAAAAAAACGGAACCCTTATAGAATCACTCGTGTGTCTGTCCCACTGTCACAGCTAATTTGCTCCGAACTACTGGACCGATTGAGTTTAAATTTGGTACATATATGTAAGACGGACGTATAACGTAAGTAAATGGATTTTGAACATTGGGGTCATTTTTGGGGAAAAATTAGGAAATTAAAAAAAAAGTTTGACAAACTGTAGCGTGTGATATATCAAATGAAAGGGCTTGTAGTAAGGGTCTCATATATAATTTCATAATTTTAAAGTAAATAGTTTTCAAGTTATTTAAGAAAACAGATGAAAATTTACCATTTAACCCCCTTTCTCTCCTACTGGACCTATTGAGTTGGAATTTGGTACATATATGTAAGTTGACCCAAAGACGGACGTGTAACGTAAATAAATAAATTTTGAACATGGAGGTAATTTTTGGGGAAAAATTAGGAAATTAAAAAAAAGTTTTGCAAACTGTACCGTGTGACATATCAAATGAAAGGGCTTATAGTAAGGGTATCAAATATATATATTTTTTTATAATTTTAAAATAAATAGTTTTAAAGTTATTTAAAAAAATAGATGAACAATTCACCATCCCCCCCCTTATCTCCGAAAGTACTGAGCCTAAAATTTCGAAAAAAATAGGGAATGTCGGGTGTCACCCATAGTTTACAGGAAAATCTAAAGTCTTAAAGTACTCACGGAAAACGAATTGTACGGAACCACCCTACTCTCGCGAGTTCGATTCGCACTTGACCGTTTTTTTTTTAATTTGAAAACTGTATAGAATGGTAAAGTAATATGGAGTGAGTGTCGTAAATAAAATCGATGTACACAAAAAACTAACACCCTGTAGATATGTCTTTATGTGCATTGAAACTCATACTAACATAAAAGGTGAATTAATGTCAGCGTTTTTATAGTTCGTTTTAGTGGTTTTTCTTTATTGTTATGATGCTATTTTTTAAAACGTCACAGAATACTAAGTACGCTGTTTAAATTCAATTTTGTAAATCACCGAATATGTACACGTTTATGCGATTTGACATTGACATCACTGACATTTTCAGGAATGTAAAAAAACGGTCCCACACAACCCTGCCTAAACTTTCTCATATGGTAGTACTTCACATAGGTTTGGAGCTAGTGACGATTTTACTCATAATATTTCCTCAATCTTGAGTCTTTGTGAGTTCATTAAGGCTGTCGGGACGCTCTGAATTTAAGCCAAAAATAGAACTTCGGCTGTCAACTGATTGTAGACTTATTCGTCAACATTCTGCAAAAACTCTTTCTCTATAAGGAAGATAAAGGACAAATCTAGGTCTCTAATGGCCTACTTTTGTAATTTATGTACGATTTACTAGAAAAAAGTTGGCATTAATTGTGCTAAAAAAACACACGTTTTCAATGTTACACTACGACGTTATTCGTACTTATTTCACAAAACTGTTCCATCACAAAACTAAAGTGACTCTTTCTTTTTCGGAAAAGTTTTTTAAATCTTCAAAATATTTCCAAAAATTTGAGTAATCAATTGACAGCGGCACCCTTGCAATAGCATCTTTTAGCCTCGTAGTTGGCACCAGCCAAAAATTGAAACGTGCGAATGATTTGAGCGAGACAGAGCTAAAGAAGGTCACACCCACAATATGTCTTTTGCCTACCTCGCCTCTTACCGCTGGGTCTCAGCACAAACTGTGTGAAAGTGATCCAACACTGTTAAGAGCACTATCTTGAACATAAAAACCGCAGTCTGGCAGCTGACATCGGGGACAATGCGTGGGTGGACGCGGTCAAAGATGTTAAATTGGAGGAGTCACTTCATATATTTCCTGAAGTTTAAAATCTGAACGATAAGTTCAGGTATTTTTGAGCACAAAAAGTCAAGTCTGCCATTTCGTACCCGGGACAACCCCCGTCAAACAACGGATTGAATATGTCGAAATCCATAATTTTTATTTTATAATAATAATAATAATGCGTTTAACGTCCGTTTCTCGACTTTATGTCATAACAGACGCCATTCGCACCATTACTATTTTCCATTTACCACACTTCCTGTTATTTTTCTACATTTTTAAAACTTCAACTTATGTAATAGCAATGGGCGAATGAAGGAATTATAGGAAATTAGGATAAGGTAGGCAATTTTTGAACTAGGAGTTTGATAGGTAATCGGCCATGGCCTCAAATAAGGAACCATCTCGATATTTATCTGGAATTAATTGAGGGAAACCATGGAAAACCTCAATCAAGATGGCCGGTACAGAAATTACCGTTTCTTGGCGAGAGGCAGTAGGAAAAAGTCCCAGCCACATCTGCCCCCGCCGGGATTCGAACTCGGACCTCCCAAATGCGAGTCTAGTGCTGTCATCACTACTCTACCCAGCTCGGTATAATTTTTATTTTAAACAATTCACTTTTAATTTTAAAAACGTTACTATGGTTTTGGTAGACAATTTTAACACATCATTACGCATTTTCCGTTTCATAATACTTTTGGCGGCCTGTCAGACATACTTTTCCCTAAGTACGGGCCGCCAGACACGAGTTTTTGTGCTCAAAGACACCTAAACTTATCGTTCAGAAAATTTCAAACATGAGAAAATATATTTAGTGACATCTCCAGTTTGACATCTTTATCCGCGTCCACCCACGCATTGTCTCCGGTCTCAGCTGGAAGACTGCGGTTTTTATGTTCAGGATAATGCCTTTAATGAACTCATAAAAACTCAGGTTTGAGTAATTATTATGAATAAAACCCTCACCTTGATTTTCTTGGAGGAACTAGTCGTTACATCTCATATTCTTCTACTCTGGAGTTAGGCGGAGCATTATAAAACGAAAGTGTGTACTCGTAGTAAGCACGTGCGGATAGTTGCGTATACAAATTTAATAATCAAAATAAAGTATGCCATTAAAATATTAAGGTCGTCTTCATATCAAAATTTGACTATTTATTCCTTATCCGTAAAAAAATGCATTTAAACAAAATATTTTATTCTTTTATCCTTTCTCATTGTAAACAAGAATTAAAAAAAATATGCTCATTCGGCTGAGCTGATGACATTAAAGCTGTATTTAGAGTTAGTACGTTACTTCCGCCTATAGATAAAGCCAAGTATGTCTATGGAAAGAGATGTACATATCAGTTACCTATATCTCTAACGGTCGTTACGTCTAGCAGTTAGATATTCTAGTAGGCATTCCAGAACTGCGCATAGAAATGACCGCTTGCGATCAGGAAAAGTTTATTGACACTATTAATGCTAGTGTTTTTACAGCATAAAATAAAACATTTCATTACTTCTTTTTCTTTGAAGCACGTTGAAATTTAATCAGAATAATATTGGTATTTATTCAGAAAAACAGGTCGTTTCGGTGGGACCCGCTACCCTTTAGCCTGATCTGTGTTTGTGCCTCAAATACCTACCCAAAAATGCCTAACAGCTCTCGGACTAGTTTGGTAATTTTGTCACTTGTCAGAATTATTGTCGCAGCTGATGTGAATATTTCGCCTGTTGAACAGTCAATTTCTACTTTTGGGTGCAGGCGAAATCGTGCTCTGGTTGCATTTTAACACCACTGTTAATAAGTTAGACGTGCCTGGTGTATAGGATCGCTGTTAATTTGTGACCAGTTCCTAAAATAAAATTTATTTGATTACCAATTAATTTATCATAACTATCTTACCTTGAGATTGAACATAAGCGCCGACTCCCATATTGAAGGCGTAATGACTGTCTGGTCAAGTTTTTTTACACTTCATACATTCTGCTCGTGTTTTTTTTTGTACCCAATAAGGCTGTAAAATATTTGCCAACGGGCGTTAGACTGTGTAGTGCAGAGCATAGACACCCTCACCGAAAATAGCTGTTTACGTTTTTGCGTCTGTGTGCCTTAAATCAAACTAGATTTGCAATCCAGTTTGAATATTCAAACATGCGGTCTTTCCCAGACATTCAGATTTGTTTTTAACTTTGCATATTTCTATTATATTGTATACAGCTGCTTTCCTTTAGACATAATCTCCTCGCTTATGATTTGTTTAGACTGTTTAATTTAATGCCCCATAATGCTGTACACACAATTAATCCTTATATGCCTTATAAGTAATATATTTTAAAAAATGTGTTCAGATACAAATAAAAGAATAATTTATTTTTCAATAAAATATTCACTAGATAATATAATAATAATAATAATAATGCGTTTAACGTCCGTTTCTCGACTTAATGTCATAACAGATGCCATTCGCACCATTATTATTTTCCATTTACCACACTTCCCGTTATTTTTCTACATTTTTAGTGTATTTGCCATATGGCAACATACACTATTGGCGTCGGTCGGATGGCGGGACCTAGGGGTCGGACCAAAATTTCTCGACGTTTCATAACCTCCTAAACACTTTGGCACCATTTTTAAAAATGTTTATATATATATGTATATATATATATATTTATATATATATATATATATATATATATATAGGTATATATGTGTACGGGCAATAACTTTCGAAGGAGTTAATTAATTTTAACGAAATTTGGCACACTTGTTGGAATCCATCACCGCACGAAGCCTATTTAAAATGGGCCCAATCGGGTCATTTTAAGGGTGGTTTTTAGGGGTTGAAAAAAGTTTTTGGGCCCAAAAATACCGAAAAAATTCTCAGAATCGTTTCAAAATTGAAATTTAACCCTTTAGTAGCAATTAAAAAGTGCTCCTAAAATTATAAGCGAATCGGCCCGACAGGACCGGATTTACAAATTTTATGAAAACACTAGTTTGCAGATAGTGACTTATTTATTGAGGGGTGTATTTAATTCAGTGTAGACGTTAGATTGTTAATAATATTACAATTAAGAAAAAAAATGTTAATTTAAGGGGTGTATTAAGGGGTTAAATTTTTTATTTTGCCCAAAAACAAACTTAATTTCACATAATAAAAGTATAAATCCACACGGCCCTATACAAGCAAATACACTATATTGTCGGCAGGGTTTTGGCACTGCGACCCGGGTTTTTAAAACTTTAACTTATGTAATAGCAATGGGCGAATGAAGGAATTATAGGAAATTAGGATAAGGTACGTAATTTTTTAACTAGGAGTTTGATAGGTAATCGGCCATGGCCTCAAATAAGGAACCATCTCGATATTTATCTGGAATTAATTGAGGGAAACCATGGAAAACCTTAATCAAGATGGCCGGTACAGAAATTATCGTTTCTCGGCGAGAAGCTGTCGGAAAGACTCCCAGCCACATCTGGCCGGGATTCGAACTCGTACCTCCCGAATGCGAGTCTAGTGCTGTCACCACTACTCTACCCAGCTTGGTTCACTAGATAATATTAAGAATATTAAACAATCCAGATAATTGGGTGACTGGACCATTCCAACTTCAAAAATATTGACATTTGATATAGGTACTTATTATAATCAATAAAATAAAATTCCTGTTAAATCGTACGGTGACGTGGGTAGTGACTATTAAGGAATATTATGAAATTTGCTATTCATTTTCATGGTTACATAATATGTAAAAATTAACCAAAGCATGCTTGTCAGCTACCTAATTTATTTTTGAGATCTTCGGAACAATATAAGAACTTTTTTTTTATTTTGAAAATATTTTCGAAACTATGAAGCTTAGAAAAAAAATATGTTGTATGAAACTTTCTTAGAAAAATAAGTAGAATAATAAACCGTTATAAAAAAACAACATTATAGCATATATCTCTTCTACGCATGCGTCAATTTTTCCCAAAACCTACAAGGCTCTTCATATTTGCATATTAAATATCCTCCCAAAATTTGGTTTCAATCCGCTCATCCGTTTGACCTGTATCGTGTTCACAGACAAACAAATGCAGAGACATTTTCCAAAAAATATATTTTTTTGAATTCAGGGGACCTCAAAACGAAAAAAATATTGTAGAATTTTGAAACGAGAATTTTGACCTAAATTACACTAGTTATGACCCAACCATGCATAGATCATATTTTGGCCGTTGATTTCAGTGCCAGTACCGGCCGAGCATTATCTTAAAAAGATGCATGATTGGTAAATATAGCTCGTGAAAGAAATGCACATAGTTACAATTGTGTCTTCTCTATGAATTGGGCATTTCTCGTTCGTAACAACAGACAATAATAATAATATAATAATAATAATGCGTTTAACGTCCGTTTCTCGACTTTATGTCATAACAGACGCCATTCACACCATTACTATTTTTCATCTACCACTAACACCCGTTATTACTTATTTTCTACATTTTTTACAACTTCAACTTATGTAATAGCAATGGGCGAATGAAGGAATTATAGGAAATTAGGATAAGGTAGACAATTTTTGTACTAGGAGTTTGATAGGTAATCGGCCATAGCCTCAAATAAGGAACCATCTCGATATTTATCTGGAATTAATTGAGGGAAACCATGGAAAACCTCAATCAAGATGGCCGGTACAGAAATTATTGTTTCTCGGCAAGAGGCAGTAAGAAAAAGTCCCAGCCACATCTGCCCCCGCCGGGATTCGAACCCGTACCTCCGAATGCGAGTCTAGTGCTGTCACCACTACTCTACCCAGCTCGGTAACAACAGACTATACCTATAGACCTCTTACTGTATATTACATACTCAATGCTAGATATAAAAATTAAAGGATCATAAATAATTTCCAAAATTTTAGCGTTTTTTCAAATGACTATATCTTTGATAAAAATGGTAGTTTCCTTCAATTTTTATAACTTACTTGGTACCATTCCCCACTTGTGGATTGGAATGGTAAAAAAGCCGTTACAATAGTCAAATATGAACTAGAGGGAATCGATGTACTGAGCGTAATCATTATTATCGAATAGAAATCGAAACTCGTGTCACGCAGGTTCACAATGACCTTAAAACGGCCAGCCGGCAGCCGACTGCAGTCTGCATTGTTTATGCTATCAGTATCAGAGTATCAGATCTTGATAAACAGAATACGAGACGAGACGCCTCCTGATCGCGTCCACCCACTGTGAGACAAACCAACAGTTGCATGTTACAGTGTGTGCATGCAAAACCATCAACGCATATTGGTCGGTCAATATTGATAATAATAATTAGTAAAAACCCCGGGTCGCAGTGCCAAAACCCTGCCGACAATATAGTGTATTTGCTTATATAGGGCCGTGTGGTTTTATACTTTTATTATGTGAAATTAAGTTTGTTTTTGGGCAAATAAAAAAATTAACCCCTTAATACACCCCTCAAAATAACATGTTTTTCTTAATTGTAATATTATTATCAATCTAACGTCTACACCGAATTAAATACACCCTTCAATAAATAAGTCACTATCTGCAAACTAGTGTTTTCATAAAATTTGTAAATCCGGTTCTGTCGGGCCGATTTTATCAAAATTGTAGGGACACTTTTTAATTACTACCAGAGGGTTAAATTTCAATTTTGAAACGGTTCGGAGAATTTTTTCGGTATTTTGGGGCCCAAAAACATTTTTCGACCCCTAAAAACTACCCTTAAAATGGCCTGATTAGGCCCATTTTAAATAGGCTTCTTGCGGTGATGGATTTCAACACGTGGACCAAATTTAGTTGAAATCAATTAACTCTTTCGAAAGTTATTGCCCGCACACACACATATATATATATATATATATATATATATATATATATACATATACATATACATATATATATATATAAACATTTTAAAAAATGATGCCAAAGTGTTTAGGAGGTTATGAAACGTCGAGAAATTTTGGTCCGACCCCTAGTGTATGTTGCCATATGGCAAATACACTAATAATTAGTAAAAATTCGGATCACAGTGCCAAAACCCTGGCGGACAATATGAGTATTGTGGCTTTATTACGTAAACTTAAGATTATCGGAACGCTCTGAATTTAAGCCACACTACGCGGCTAAAAAATGCTGTTGCAAGGGTGCCGATGTCAGTTGATTACTCTAAATTTTGGAAATATTTTGAAGATTTAAAAAACTTTTCCGAAAAGGGAAGAGTCACGTTAGATTTGTGATGGAAGAATTTTGTGAAATTATTACGAATAAGGTCGTAGTGTGACATTGAAAACGTGTGTCAAAAAAAACACACGTTTTCAATGTCACACTACGACCTATTCGTCCTTATTTCACGAAACTGTTCCATCGCAAACCTAAATTGACTCTTCCTTTTTCGGAAAAGTTTATTAAATCTTCAAAATATTTCCAAAAATTAGAGTAATCAATTGACAACGACACCCTTGCAATAGCATCTTTTAGCCTCGTAGTTGGCACCAGCCAAAAATTGAAACGTGTGGATGATTTGAGCGAGACAGAGCTAAAGAAGGTCACACCCACAATATGTCTTTTGCCTACCTCGCCTCTTATCGCTGGGTCTCAGCACAAACTGTGTGAAAGTGATCCAACACTGTTAAATAAAGAGTCCGTTTGTTGAATGAACCTTGTTTTGCAGGTCACGCGATAGACACTTGTTACGTAGAATATTTACAATAATAGAACTTGCCCTTAATGACTGGAACACACAAATCTGATTGCAACAAATCGATTGCTGCAACTCAGTCTGTAAGTTTTGTCTGACTGTCCGTGTCAGCGAACAGACAGCTTGCCATTGATTACAGCCTGTTCGATCCATTTTATTGCTGCTGAGTAATTTTTCACCTGTCATCCAATATCATTACGGCCTGATAATATACAAATAAATATAGCCTTGCACTTGTTTGTATACAAATAATGCATTGTATTGAGTGTCCTTATATTAAAAATCTTAGGATCAATGTTGCAACAGAAAGTTTAGTGTCATTATTAGTGGTGTAGCTAATTCGTCATGTACTAGTGTATTTTAGGTAGGCCGCAATTTTTTTTTGAATCGTAGGGAAGTCGGTGTCCAGTTTGAGTGTTCGGAACGGGGATACCCCCATTCGACCGCCATCTTGCAATGAAGGGTGTTATAGTTTTCGCTATACCTTCATAAGAATGGATCTCACAAAAATTTTGTAAACAGAAATTTTCTATACAATAAAATTATCTACAACTTTTATTAGGTGAACGAACATATTTTAGAAGTTATATGCAAAGTTTGAAGATATATATTTTTTTTAAATTAGTAACATTAAAAATACCAATTTTACGAAAAAAGATATAAAACGTTTCTTGTTAGAAATCGTTCAAAAATAATAAATGAAAAAATTGGTCGATTTTTTTCCTTCTTACTGTCATAGAAAAATTGATTTAAACAATATCACCCCATGTCTGGGTTTTCATAATCAGTACGATGTCCTGAACTGATTCCAAAAACAAAATTGTGTAATAATAATTTGAATTCAGTTCGAAACGGTTGCGCCAATTCCACCTGGTCTAAAGTTATTTGTGAATATTTTCTTTAATATTATCTGACAGTTGTGATTTATTTGCTTAATGATGAATAAGAATCGGTTGCATAAGTCCATAAGAAGTTTTTGTACTTGCATAAAACAACACGTTGATGATGTCAAATGAAGTGCACAGTGGATAAAAGATCAATTCACATCACTGTACAGTAACACCTCGCTTAACGTTGCTCCTCTTTACACTGTCTCAGTATTATTCGGTTTATAAAAAAAAAGTTTAGCCGGTAACGTAAATTATATCAGTTTATAAATTATATCAGTTTATGCAAAATGATACAAATGTTGATAGAAGTTCAAAGGCAAGACAAAGTGTCATTGGTGCAATAATTTACTATCGACAACAGCTTGCTGAGCGAAACAGAAAAAAGCAAACGGTATTAGATGATATGCCAAATGTGGCACCTTTCTCATCACAAACATAACTTCTTACTCGAACTTTTATTTGATTTTCATAAATGTTTTATGAACAAAAATCGATATTGGCAATAAATAAATCTATATAATTAATGTGATAAAAAGTATTTAGCAATAAATATTACAAGCAAAACAAATAAAAAAACTTACAAATTTTCTTATTCTCGGTTCTGTTTCACTTATGCCTATTATCTACGTATCAAGATGACCTCGTGTTTCGCATAGCGCAGGAATTTATTGGTACGTATATCCCGCGTTAAGAGAGGTCTTACTGTACTTTTATTACGGTATTGGTGCGTTACTTAAAAAAAATTCGTTATGTTTTTTCTTAAATTAAAGGAAAACTATTTTTTTTTTAAATTAAAGTCTTGGTCTTGCTTGTCTGACCTGGTGCTTACGTTTTTTTAATAATTTTTTTAGACATTAACATTATAAAGACTATTAAAGGTATAAATTATAAATAACTCACAATTAATAATGAATTCATAAATAACTTTATTTTATTGCAATTATGAAAATATACAAAAATCTATTTTCATCCATAGTCTCCCATATTTGCTATTGGTTTTGGCCTTGGTCTTGCTTGTCTTGCTTTTTTGCAAGACTAAGACCTATTTTGCTCATCACTAACCATAATATTTCGGATTTCCTGCAAAAATCCATTATTAGGTATAATAATAGCTGACTCTAATACAGCTGCATTATTTGATAATTGTTTTTGGAGTAAACCGCTACAATTTGTTTCTCAAATAAATAATTTTATTTATTTGCTAATTGTCAATTTGTAAATACATATAATTAAACTAAACGTTTCGCGTATAAAGCACCCTCAGTAGTTACTGAAAAAAAAATTATAATTGTATTTTTAACTTTCATGTTGTAAGGTAATTATTAGATACTAGCGACCCAGTGAGGCTTCGCTCGGGTGTAAATGTAATATATAGGATATAAAAGATGAGAATCATTATCATTAAATTCTCAACGTGTATTGAATTTGCGCGAATTCAATCGCTAAAAATCTTATTTCCCAAAAAGAAATTTAAAAAATTCTGTTGATCCGATCGCTACCAAACTTCAGAAGATCACCCGCTGGGCCAATCTAAAGATTGTCTGAAAATTTCATCAAAAATGGTCCACCCGTTTGGAGTCCATAGATTACATATACATCGTCTTTTATCTATATAGATTATTAAAATGTAAAAAGTGGTTATTGTGACATAACGATAATAGTTGGACATATAGTATCGCGAAGTTTTTTGTAGTTATTGATATGTTCTTTAATATTGTAGAACATACTTTTGTTCTATCATCAATAGTTTCCGCAGCGCATACGACGAAAGATGTTTTATGGCATTTTTTTTGCACCTTGGGTTACGTTACTAAAGTTTTAGTAAGGATCCCTAATATTTTCTAGCAATAAATATTGCCTATGTTACTCAGGGTGAATGCAGCTTTCTAATGGTGAAAGAATTTTTTAAATCGGCACAGTAGTTTTTGAGTTTATTCATTACAAACATACAAACATACAATTCTTTCCTCTTTATAATATTAGTGTAGATGTAATTATTGGGAAATTTGGAACTCTGCTCTTTTTCCCCTGTTCTCTTGAAATGTAAAACAGATAGGTCCGTGTATGGAGCTTCCATTGAAAAAGATAAACACATATCGTATTTGTATTTTTATTTAATGCCTCGTAGACACGTTTATTAATATTGTGAATAAATAATAAATATTTGCGTAGTGACTAGGACACTATGTAGGCACATTCGATGCATAACATAATGATGCACTCTGCCCACGTTTCGCATCTACATATTATTGTCTCCCGTCGTCGGTCGCTCACTTCACTCGCTATTCACTAACTGATTGATTGACCAACTGACTAACACATTGACTGACTGACTCACTTGTCGATTGACTGACTTTTCCAGCTTTACTGACGCTTAATTAGTGCGCCGAGAAAGGTCTGTCTGATGGTGAATCAAAATGACAAATCAACTGATAAAATAGTTTTGTCCAAGTATGAACTATAACCCTTTCTCGGCCAGGAGCCACGGCACGTATCGGTGTGAGCATGGAGGTGAAAGAATCAATTGATACGTGTTTTATCAAAGTACAGTCAAACATGACTGAATGAGAACTGGGTTAGCGAGAAAACACTCTAAGTGAGAGTAATTACCAGGTACCGTCTTTGGAACCGTTTAACTAAAACCTCTATAAGTGAGAGAGAGAAACCTATATAAGAGAAAGACGTTTTTGACTCATGAAATAGTGTTGGGTAACTCAGATCTGATCCGGTTCAAAGAGCCGACTCCGACAGAAGATCCGTGAGAGCCGACTCACTTTTTTTTTGAGCCGACGAATCAACGGATCCGCATAACTCTGTGAAACACTTAACACACAGAAGCACATTTTACACTTACGTATCAGCTCGTGCTGTGATGCATCTGTCAGCCTCAGCTCAAATGACTCATGCATCACATGTTTGGCTATGCATTCTTTATTCTATACAGGTCGTGATATGATTGAACTAGGTAACTCACTGGCAGACTGCAATAACATATTCAGAACTCGGCTCTTTTTGAACCGGTTCAGTGAGCCGGCTCACATACGGGATCCAGATGCAAAGATGCAGATCACTAAAAAGACCCCTTTTTCCCATCTCTAACATGAACCTCTGTACCTCTATAAGCGATAGTCGAACGTATTTAAAAGTTCCGCGAAATTTGGTTTCTAATCTATTCGAATGGCCAAATATTAGTGTAAGATTTTTTTGTTTTCTTTTTTAGCATCTATGTCGAATAATAAATACATGCATATTTGCTGTGTTTTTATAGACCTCTATAAGTAAGAAAGGCCACCTCTGCTAGAAACTCGGGCTAGTGAAAAACCTTCATAAGCGAAAAAGAAATCGCGGCCCCCTGAACTCTTGCTTATCCAGGTTAGACTGTATATACGAGATTTGAGAGTGGTAGTTGCACGTGCAATCTTCACTCCGCCCACTGCTATTCAGTGTACCGTGAATAAACTAACTACGATAATAACCTGACTTGTTAATAATGTACTTTATTCAAATAGATCATCGATTTATGTAAAAATTCTTTGTTATTTTTAACAGCTTATAAACAATGTTTATTTTGGGACATCAAAAATGTTTAAAGTACAAATCTTTCAATGGCATACTTTATTTTAATTGTTATATTTGTATGCGCCCGTGGTTCAAATGCTTACCCTATCTGATTCTAGTGCACCTAATTCTGGAGTAGAGATTCAAAATGAACCGGGAAAGGGGTGGACCATTTTCAAATGATTTGCAAAAAATGCTTAAATGAAAGATAATTATAAAAAAATTCCAGTAAATTATGTTTTTAGTCCACTAACAAACACAAGGTTCTCGGCTACTGTTTTGTGTTTTCATGTTATTGTTTTTTATAATAAATTGAACATTGAACTGATACTTTCAGCAGTTCTCAGAAACTGAAGGTTAACGTCATATAAACATAAAATTTTAACTCGACTTTCAAAATATATTCTGAAGCCATTTTTGAAATTTTATTTTTTTTTGGCAATTTTTTCGGAAGTTCGGCTTACAATAATATCTTAACCAATTTTTTACAACTAAATTTTAGTCAATATTTATAGACAAAACTATCGGTGAATTAACTCATTCCAAATACATTGACTCTGCGTAATATGAATGCATGTTTGACTTCGAAAAATTCGGAAGAGCCAAGTAATTTATGGTTCTGTCACTGTATTAGACAAATCGTCAATCGACAAGACAAATCATGATCGGACGTCATTAATTGTTCTGTCTGTTTTATGAGTTAGATAGCAGCAATTGTGACAGAAACAGCCGATCGATGATTAAGTCATTTTGTTGCGGACACATTTCCAGTTGTAAACGTAAATTCAAAGCGGCTGCGCTACATGTCTTCCAAATGAGATAGCAAATAAACAGGTGGGTTGGTTTACGGTGACTACTGTGACGAAACCCTATTGAAATAATATAAAACTAGCAATCCGGTTTCGTAGATTACAATTAAAAATAGACATATTATGCTACAGCGGACTTTTTTATAGAATACTAGCGGCCCAGTCCGGCTTCGCCCGGGTGTAAATGTAATATATAGAGTATATATATATAGTATATCAAAGATGAGAATCATTATCATTAAATTCTCAACGTGTATTGATTTTGCGCGAATTCAATCGCTTTTATTTGTGAATGTTCAAAAACCGAAGAAAAATCTTATTTCCCAAAAAGAAATTAAAAAAATTCTGTTGATCCGATCGCTACCAAACTAAATCTAAAGATTGTCTGAAAATTTCATAAAAATGGTCTACCCGTTTGGAGTCCATAGATTACATCGTCTTTTATCTATATAGATTATTAAAATGTAAAAAAAGTGGTTATTGTGACATAACGATAATAGTTGGACATATAGTATCGCAAAGTTTTTTGTAGTTATTGATATGTTCTTTAATATTGTAGAACATACTTTTGTTCTATCATCAATAGTTTCCGCAGCGCATGCGACGAAAGATGTTTTATAGCATTTTTTTTACACCTTGGGTTACGTTACTAAAGTTTTAGTAAGGATCCCTAATATTTTCTAGCAATAAATATAGCCTATGTTACTCAGGGTGAATGTAGCTTTCTAATGGTGAAAGAATTTTTTAAATCGGCACAGTAGTTTTTGAGTTTATTCATTACAAACATACAAAAATACAAATCTTTCCTCTTTATAATACTAGTATGATTTGAGACCCCAACCCCTCTGTATAAGAGAAAATAAGAAAATAAGAAATCCCTCTCAAATGATAAGGCGTAAGATTTTTTTTTACTTTCATAAAAAATCAAAATTAAAGATACATAATATCTCCCCGCTTCTAAACCTGTTGACGTAATTCTTGACCGACCAGTAATCTTGATCCCACTACGAATGATCGGGTTAGGCATAAATGGTGGGGCAGTGGGTCTTAGAGATGGAATTTAAACTTGGCGTACTATCATTTGGTACCTTGATTTAAAATATAGAATGTTTTTTTTTCTGCAAGAAAATAAGTAGGTACCTACACATCTGCCTTGAAAAACGTTGAAGATAATTTTTGGCGTGATTCTGTAACCTCTGTTAGATTTGTACAATGCACTATTTAGTTTTTGTCACTGTCTAACAAATTTAAAATTAAATGAGTTAAATTGAGACAGAAAATTTAACAGCGCTATACAAATCAAACATAGGTTACAGAATCGCGCCAATAGTCTATATACATCTATACTCTATACATCTAAATAAAATGGACACTTCAAACTTTGTACCAATACAGCACTCTTTACAGGAGTAATGATTGATGTGTTTGTATATCTGGCCAATGAATTACAAAGTCCACATACTGCGAGAGTTGCTTTTTTAATAAATTTTACAAAAGTGACTTCAATTAATGCAAATAAATAAAATCGTAACGTAGTCTCTAATTGTACAGTTTTAAAGATTCCTAAAGGAAATTTTCAGTGTTCAGTCAGTTTGTTCTGTTTGTCGAATTGTTCAGGAGGCTGTGAAACGTCGAGAAATTGTGGTCCGACCTTTAGATCCCGCCATCCGACCGACGCCAATAGTGTATATGTCGTGACCATATCGTAGAATTAATCATTTCATGATATGGCCGACTTACCAATTCATGAAATGGTTGTATTTTATGAATGGAAATTTCATGATTTGGTCGGCCATATCATAAAATGATCAATTCTAAGATATGGCCACGACATATATACACTAATATCAGCGTTGCCAAACGCCCCGATTTTTAAATCAAAATTAAATGTCCCGCGCGGGACAAGCTCAGTCCTGCTTTTCGGGGATAACTCGACTGTGCGTAAATATAATTATTCTCTTATTGTAAGTTGCAATTTGTAACACTCACTCCTCAGACTATTGTTTGAAACGCCATATTTTTCTAATGAATAAAACTTTTTTGATTTTGATTTCTGTTTGTTTTATTTTTTTTAATTCAGAAGACGAATAAGGCTCAACTATTTAATGATAGGGTAAATCTGATTTAAAATATCATATTTTTATTAAAATACATTTTCTGTGGCTATTTTTGCTATCTATTGTCACGTATAAACGTAATTTGAACTCAAATAAAAAGATAAATATTTAAAAACTTCTGATTATGTACGTTTTTTTACTATGTCCCGCTTTCGACGAAAGAATCCCGCTTTTTTCACTCAAAAAGTTCCGAAATCCCGACTTGGCAAAAAAAAAATCTGGCAACGCTGACTAATATTCAGTTTTTGGATTGTGCGAGGACAACCTGTATACTAGTTAGTATTATCAATCACCTGGCAAATGCATTATTACTTGTAGATGTGGTGGTACACATTTACGGGATTCCTGGAGAAAATTTTGAGTTTTCAGTCAGTTTGTTTTGTCAGTCTGTCGGATAATTCAGGAGGCTATTAAACGTCGAGAAATTTTGGCCGACTCCTAGATCCCGCCATCCGTCCCATGACGCCAATAATATAGATGCCATATATGACAAATATACTAATGACAATCAAAATTATAACACTAGAAATAAGGAAGCAATACGACTATCTAGAACTCAACAATTTTATAATAATCTACCTAAACAATTCAAGCCTTACTACAAAGCTCTTTCAGAAAAAAATCAAAGGAATCCTTGACCAAAGCAACCCTTTATACCGCTAATACATTTTAATTAGAAATTTTGGTCCGATCGCTAGGTTCCCACCATCCGAAGTTTTGGATTGTGCGAGGACAACCTGTATACTAGTTAGTATTATCAATCACCTGACAAATGCATTATTACTTGTAGATGTGGTGGTACACATTTACGGGATTCCTGGAGCAAATTTTAAGTTTTCAGTCAGTTTGTTTTGTCAGTCTGTTAAACGTCGAGAAATTTTGGCCGACCCCTAGGTCCTGCCAATAATGTAGATGTCATATTATATGACAAATATACTAATGACAATCAAAATTATAACACTAGAAATAAGGAAGCAATACGACTATCTAGAACTCAGAACAATTTTATAATAATCTACCTAAACAATTCAAGCCTTATTACAAAGCTCTTTCAGAAAAAAATCAAAGGAATCCTTGACCAAAGCAAGCCTTTATACCGCTAATACATTTTAATTAGAAATTTTGGTCCGATCTCTAGGTTCCCACCATCCGAAGTTTTGGATTGTGCGAGGACAACCTGTATACTAGTTAGTATTATCAATCACCTGACAAATGCATTATTACTTGTAGATGTGGTGGCGGTACACATTTACGGGAGAGGATGTGCAGGGCGGTACGGGACGAGAACGTACGCGAGTGTGTAGTGTCTGCCCGTTTTGCATATAATATGTCATAAGATTAACACGTCAGTCGTCACTGGTGTTTTGATGGTGTCTACACAGTCTACCGTGTGTTTGTTTGGTCGGGACGCAACTGTATAATGTCTGAGCACCCACGTTTGTGGTTGGCAGACCCACGCACTCACGTCTACGTGCATAGTACGCTTTCTGTATTATTTTCGTAAGCACTTTTTTAAGTCTTCAAAATAGTATATTACACCATAAGGGCAGAAATTCGCCTGGAACAATTATGTTACGCGCAGTGCAGGAATTTCAACTTAAATCCACTAAGATATCACCTCCCAAACTAGGGATGTCAGAAGTGCCAAAAAGTATCGATATATATCGTATCGATATTTTTTATCGATATCGGTACCGATATATTTTTAAAAAAAATTCGATATATCGGTACAATTTGAAAGAGAACATTGGCACTCGAAGAAATTTAGTATATATATTGGCTAGCTTAATATGATCTCATATAGCAATTATCGGACATTATTTCTAATAAATCAAGTAATAAATAATTACCTAATCAAAAACAATAAGAATTTTTTTTTGTTTGTTAATTAAACATCTAATACATTTAGGAGCAGATCATTTTAGAGATTAATCGAATAATTAATAAAGCCAGGGATGGTTAACCTACGGCATGCGTGCCAGAGGTGACATTCGACAGAAAATTGCTGGTACAGCATGAATTGGGGTGTAGATCGAAATAATTAAAAACATTTTAAATCTTGTAGAAATGAAATGAAATATTGCATGAATAGCTATTTTGACTGTTTATTATTCCGAAAATATCGAAAAATCCGGCGAAAAAGAAACGTGTTTGACATGTGCTTTATTCACTGTTGTTGTTTTTGGAACGCACTTAAAAGTATGTTCCAAAAACATACGTAAAAACACATGTGTTTTTTTTCAGTGGAGTTCTCGATTTGTCGGATATTTAAACGGCCATAGTCAGTCGCGGTAGTACATATAAAGGGTGATTTTTTAAGAGTGTCCGAACTTTAAATTCAAATTAAACAACAACCATATTAGATATCTCTAAACTATTTATTTTATGTGAAATAACATTTAATGGCATTAATGTTTGAAAATAATTTCGGTCAAATGTCCGCCGCGGCTTCTTCTAACAAAGCGCATTCTGTCAATCCAATTTCCGACCACTTTTTCAAGCAATTGGGGACTTATGTCTGCAATTGTCCGCGTTATGTTGTATTCCAATGCGTCAATATTTGCCGGTTTATCGGCATAGACCAAAGATTTAACGTAACCCCACAGAAAATAATCTAATGGCGTTAAATCACACGACCTTGGGGGCCAGTTGACAGGTCCATTCCTCGAAATAATTTTCTCACCGAATCTTCCCTCAATAAATCCAGTGTTGCGTTGGCTGTATGACATGTGGCTCCGTCCTGTTGGAACCACATCCCCTCCAAATCAATACCATTCAAATTTGGAATTAAATAATCATTAATCATTGCTCTGTAACGATCCCCATTAACTGTCACGCGGTTTCCAGCTTCGTTTTTAAAAAAATACGGCCCAATAATGCCACCGGCGTATAATCCACACCATACCGTGCATTTCTCTGGATACAACGGCATTGTTGAATCATTTTGGGATTATTTTCACTCCAAATGCGGCAATTCTGTTTATCGACATAACCGTTTAACCAAAAATGAGCTTCGTCGCTGAACAAAATTTTGCGGTTAAATTCTGGATCAAGTTGCAATTGACTAAGAGACCATTCAGCGAACGTACGACGCAAACGATGATCTTGCGGCTTAAGTTCTTGGGTAAGCTGGATCTTGTAAGGCACCAGACCAAGATCTTAAGTCAAAATTGTCCACATAGTCGAATAACAAAGCCCAACTTCTTGCGAACGTCTACGAATTGACAAATTTGGGTCTTCATCAACACTTCATCTACAGCGCCGACATTCTCTTGGGAACGCACAGTTTTTTGTCTGGTTTTTGTTTTAATATCGAGTAATGTAAATTGCGTTCGAAATTTGTCTATAATTCGGCGAATACATCGTTCGGTTGGGCGATTATGGGCACCATAGAATTCACGAAGTGCTCGATAAGTTTGGCGCATAGAACACTGGTTTTGATAATAAATTTGGACAATTTGCAAGCGTTGCTCTGGTGTTATTCTTTCCATAATGATTTGCCAGACTATACTGAATAATTCTGACACTACAAGCGCGAAAAGTGACAGTTCATTTCACAG
Source organism: Venustoraphidia nigricollis (assembly GCA_034508555.1). Classification (NCBI taxonomy): domain Eukaryota; kingdom Metazoa; phylum Arthropoda; class Insecta; order Raphidioptera; family Raphidiidae; genus Venustoraphidia; species Venustoraphidia nigricollis. Next base: position 2,945,962 of record JAVRKA010000020.1, read on the forward strand.
CCTTCTCGGTTAGAAGTTCGGACACTCTTAAAAAATCACCCTTTACAAGTGTTGCTACTGGAAAAAAATATCGGTTTTTGATATTCGGAATTTTATATCGAAATATTCAATATTGCCCAAAAATATCGATATATCAAATAAATAATATCGATATATCGATATTTTTTCGACATCCCTATCCCAAACTTTGTCGGTATCATTTAAAAAAGATACCCTACAGTTATTTTTGGGTCTCTTGAGGCAGTCTTTTTAATAGTCGAGATATGTATGCTCAAGATTTCATTTCAGTAGTTACTCGAAAGTATAAATCGTCATTTCCGATATGAACCAGTTTGCCTTGTGGACCCAGATTTTTATGCATGTACGTGAGTTGATCAATAAGTATCCGTGTTAGAAATAATAACGCAATATTTTTCAACAATTTTTTTTATTTCTCAACGTGGTCTCCTTTCAGGTCTACACACTTTTCCCAACGTTCGTGCCATTTGTTTAACCCGTTGAAAAAATATGATTCTTCAAACCCTACAAAATACGTTTCTGTCTCGGCGATTACTTCTTCATTTGAACCGAATTTTTCGCTCCGAGCCATGTCTTCAAGTTAGGCAACAGGAAAAAGTCGCTGGGTGCCAGGTCGGGCGAGTAAGGTGAATGCAGAAGCAGTTTTTAGTGCAGTTCGTGCAATTTGGCCGCGACAATAAAAAATGTGCTGGTGCGTTGTCGTGATGAAAGAGCACTTTTTTCTTCGCCATATGGAGCCGTGTCTCCTTCAATTTCTCATTGAATCTGTCCAACAACTCACTGTAGTATTGCTCGGTGATTGTTTTTCCTTTCGAGAATGATTCCTTTGGATTTCCATGTCTTCAAGTTAGGCAACAGGAAAAAGTCGCTGGGTGCCAGGTCGGGGGAGTAAGATGAATTCAGAAGCAATTCGTAGTGCAATTCGTGCAATTTGGCCGCGATAATCCAAGACGAATGTGCTGGTGCGTTGTCGTGATGAAAGAGCACTTTTTTCTTCGCCATGTGGGGCCGTGTCTCCTTCAATTTCTCATTGAATCTGTCCAACAACTCACTCTAGTACTGCACGGCGATTGCTTTTCCTTTCTGCAGAAAGCCGACGAGGAATTCCTTTGGAATCTCAAAAAATCGTGGTCAAACACGGGTATTTATTGATCTACCCACGTACTATAATAGAGTTTTATTATGATGTTTGTGGTTATCTTATGCTTGTTATCCGTTGTCATCATCTGTCCATTCTGCAGTTACGGTAAGTGATTGTCATATTATGATTCTGTTTCTCGAAGCAGAGCCCGGGCCCTCTTAGCTAAGAGACCTTGGTCGGCGACCCAACGTTTGTGCGTCACCGCAACACACCGCGGCGTCTGGAGATTCATATCGCTCTAATGGTTCCGTTCTGTGTCTGTCTGTCTGTCTGCTCGGGACCAACTATATATGCCGGCGTGCAAGCTGTGATTGATTGCGTAAGCTTCGCAAACCTAGGATAAACATATTTTTTTTAATTTTCGTCAGTTTTCTCCCAAAATTATTAAATAACACCTAACGTTTTCTATATCAGTGATTAAGATCTATACCGGGTATCCAGTGTTCACGCAATTACTTTGTTTCGTCTTTTAATTTTGAATTAGAAATTAAAGAGAATCGCGTATTAGTTAGGAGGACACGACATAGGTTTCGAATTATTGCGTATACGCCGCCCCCGGCACACATGGCCTTATTATTTTAAGTTGTTTTAATAAAGTTGTTTGTTTTGGTGCTTTTCGACTCTGTCTTTTGTGTTTTCCTATCAATTATCTAACCCCCAAGATTTCCATTTTTTAACTCAACAGGAAAACAATGAAATGAGTGGAAAGTTTTCGTGTGAACACCCTGGATATTTAAAATAGAAGCCGTTTTCTTTCAACGGTCTGTCAACGGTCCCTAGATACTCAACCGATTTACAATTTTCTTTAATTGAAGCTTTTTGGCTACAGCTCTCCCGTCGTTATTTATCTTTTTATTATTATTGTTTATTTTGTTCGTAGTGGCCCGGTCCAGTTTCGTCCGAGTGTAAATTTAATACATATCGCACTGAGATCCTCCCCCTGCGATAAAGTCTGCCTCTAGGAGAAACAACTCTAAAATCATTGGCAAAACCAAGAGTGCACCCCTCGCTAAATTTGTATTTTGACTAAATAAAAAAACACTATGAAAATTAACAAATAGTGGGAATCGGAATCAAACCGGCGGCCTTCTGCGTACGAAGCAATCGCTATAGCAACTCAGTAATTGTAGTCGAGTGATGTACGGATCTTTTAGCGGACATACGAACAAACGTGAAACGGAATTCTCCTTTATATTATAATAGTATACGCATATAGATTATAGATAGATTTAGTATAGAGGATTCAATTTTATTTGCACCCTTTCCCAAGAAATCTAGGTTAATTTTGCACGAAATGCATTCAAATTGTTGTTTTCTGAAAAGAGGAGATTCTGTTCCATAGAACGGAACCATTTCTAGATTGATTCGAATTCGTAATTACTTCGAAAATTGTAATTGAAAATCGCGAACAGCAGTCGTTGCTTGGTCTGTATGTACGTACGTACGTACGTTCGAGCTCTACAGACCGCAATTTTTCACGGAACACCGAGAGTTATACAGGGTGTCCGAGAATTATCTTTACAACTTTAAAATTTAATAACTTTTGAAACAAGAAAGATATTCACATTCTGTGTTCTGCAGTTATTAATGCAACTCATAAAGTTTTTTTCTCTGGGGTTATTTGAAGGATATTGTCTATCGGTTACTGACATTGCTGACTTAAAAACCCGCATTACAGAGGCTTTTGCCACTGTCACAGACGTTATGTTACAGCGTATCTGGCAAGAAATCGATTACCGACTGGATGTGCTTCGGGCCACACGTGGTGCACATTTGGAGGTGCTAACCTAATAGATAATTCTCGGACACCCTGTATATTATTCACTCTGTTTACTATCAGAACAGAAACCCTATTTTAAATTCACTGAAATGCATTCAGTAGTCCAATTTTTTATAAACAATTTATTTTATTTTTGACAGCTAAGTTTCAAAAAACATTTTAACAATTTTATTTCTATTTGCTTTTGCAAAATTTTCTGATCGCTGTAAAAAAATATCAGAGACTTATACTTGAAAATGAACGGGTTAGTTTGTCATATTTATAAATGTTGTGCAAATGCGATTTAGGTCAGTGTAAAACATCTGATCATATCAAATGTCCCAACGTGCTTATTTTTGTAAACTTATAGTACGCACTGCACCACTATGAGTCGGTAAAATTAATTGTATGCACTTTTTATGGCATTAATTCGTCCTCAGTGCAGTTCTATAACATCTGCTAGGGTTGGGCGATAATGGGATCTACCGCTCGGATGTATGTTTTGTTTACCGAATCTTGTGAGTCATTATAACGACTAATTGTTTCTATAAACATAGCGAAAAACCCAGCGTCGGCCGTAGTAAGCTTGGCACCATAGACGAATTATTTTAAGGGCGCGCCTTTAAAACAATTTTCTTGCAACAAAATTAATTGGAACAATCTGTGGGGGCGTCTATTAATTACATGAGGTGTATTTTCCATTTTGATCCCCTATTTTCCGTAGTGCTATGGTCGGTCCCTCCCCTCACATAAGATTTACCCTATAATTTTTAAATAATTATTTTTTTGGGATGTTCATGTACCTGGGAAATAATTAGTATTGAAGAAATTTTTATTTGAGGACGAGCTAAGTAAGTGTTTCATAAAATAACAATAAAATCTTATTAACAGTAAATAATACAACATGTTATTTCTCAGAATAATGTGTATTCTCTTAATTTAAAAGTTAACGTGGGATTTTCATTGCTCCCCCGCCCTTGAAATGAGATTTGCTGAGATTTTACCGGAACTGCCCCCCCCTCCATTCTAAGCTCACGTGATTAATGGACGTCCTCAGTTTAAACTATTTTTCATTATTACTCATATTCATAATTTTTCAGATTCAAATTAGATTTTATTCGTAAACTTTACGTTTCGTACCTAATTAATATGTACTACAGTACAACCTCGATATAACAAAATTAAAGGGAATATTCATTATACATAGTGATTTGGTATAATGAAGTTTGTTGTATAGAGGTTAGATTGGTCTAAGATTCGTTATAGCAAGGTAAAAAAACCCATTTTCTTCTGAAAACTTATCTTTAAAATTGTGGCCAATGTACTTGCGGGAATTTCGAACTCTTTAGCGATGTCTAATTTTTTCGCTGTAGGATTCTCGTCTACATACTTAAGTAACGATTTTTCGTTTCTCTGCGACGGTTAGGAACATCTTTTTCGTGTCTCAGCCGCTGCAACATTAAATTTACTGACAACAGTGACCAACAGCAGTGTTTACATTACTTTACATCAAACAACAATGATTACGATAAATTTGATGTATCTGAACCTGTTGTTGTCATTGTGAAATTGTGTGTGATTGTAGAAGTAAATTATACTTTCTATTTGTTTCTGTAATGACTGAAAATTCGTTATAAAGACATTTTTGACAAAAAGTATTCGTACTGCAGAGGTATATTTTCCATTAACTCTTAAAGGAAGCTCTAGGGGATTTCGAAAAATTTGTTAAATCAAGGAAATCGTAATATGAGGTTCGTTATATTAAGGTTACACTGTATATTGTTTACAGGATTTGGCATTGGGGCCAGTTTTTTTACAAGCTTTTATTAGTGTGTTTGCCATATGGCAACATACACTATTGGCGTCTGTCGGATGGCGGGACCTAGGGGTCGGACCAAAATTTCTCGACGTTTCATAGCCTCCTGAACACATTGGCACCATTTTTGAAAATGTTTATATATATATATGTATATATATATATATACATATATATATATATATTTATTTATATATATATTTATATATATATTTATATATATAGGTATATATGTGTGCGGGCAATAACTTTCGAAGGAGTTCATTAATTTTAACGAAATTTGGCACACATGTTGGAATCCATCACCGCACGAAGCCTATTTAAAATGGGCCCGATAGGATCATTTTAAGGGTGGTTTTTAGGGGTTGAAAAATGTTTTTGGGCCCCAAAATACCGAAAAAATTCTCCGAATCGTTTCAAAATTGAAATTTAACCCTTTAGGAGTAACTAAAAAGTGGCCCTAAAATTTCAATAAAATCGGCCCGACAGGAACGGACTTACAATTTTTTTTGCAGATAGTGAGTTATTTACTGAAAGGTGTATTTAATTTGGTGTAGATGTTCGATTGACAATAATATCGCAATTAAGAAAAACAAATGTTATTTAAGGGGTGTATTAAGGAGTCTAATTTTTTATTTTGCCCAGAAACCAACTAAAGTACACATAATAAAGCCACACTGCCTGTATAAGCAAATACACTATATTGTCGGCAGGGTTTTGGCACTGCGACCCGGGTTTTTTTAACTTGCAATGTATGTAATATGTAATGTTTGTTCGGGTGGACTCTTGCAACTGAATTTTAAAGTAGTTATCCTCAACCGATTGAGCTGAAATTTTGAATTCACGTTTAGGTTGGATGACAATACATGGTTAGATAAATGACATCATTCTAAATCCAATATGGCGGACCCTCCAAGATGGCAAACTAGTTATTTTGTATGCACTACCACGATATGGGTATCAAATGAGAGGATATGAAAATCAGAATACATTAAACTGTTTGACGTTATATAAATTCCATTATGGCGGCCAAAAGTCGTAAGTAACTAAAAATTTAAAAATAAAATATTAGTAAAAAAACTTTTTAAAAACAAGCTTTTATTAAATTGTACTAAAAAAGAAAAAATAACTCTTAACACTTTAGGTTCATAATTATAAAAGCGTGGGTCGTTATTATCATAGAGCTTACAACCCACGCTTTTATAATTATGAACCTAAAGTATTAAAAATTATTTTTTCTTTTTTAGTGCAATTTAATAAAAGCTTGTTTTTAAAAAGTTTTTTTACTAATTTTTTTTTATATCGATAATTTCCTATCCCTAGCATCTGCTGCACTTCAAATGCCACGGCTACCACACGCTCATTGTTGTAGTTGGTTTGTACGACGATATTTTTTTCAAGGTTAATGTTGGAAAAATTTTAAGTGGTCTCCCGTCATCGTTTTCTTTTCTTTTTTATGTTTCGTTGAATTGTCGAAATAACCTTTTCACCTCTGTTTGACTTTAGGCAAATGCGTCTTGCAGGTTTGTTATAAATAGGATGCATATTTATATGCATATAAGATGCACACTCAATAACGGGTGTCGGTCGAATAATTTACGTAATTAAATTGTGCTGAATTAATGTGTCAGGGCTTGATTTTAATATTAACAGTGTTGGATCACTTTCACACAGTTTGTTCTGAGGTAGGCAAAAGACATATTGTGGGTGTGACCTTCTTTTGCTCTGTCTCGCTCAAATCATCCGCACGTTTCAATTCTTGGCTAGTGCCACACTACGAGGCTAAAAGATGCTATTGCAAGGGTGCCGCTCTCAATTGGTTACTCTAATTTTTGGAAATATTTTGAAGATTTATAAAACTTTTTCGAAAAATTAAGAGTCACTTTAGGTTTGTGATGGAACAGTTTTGTGAAATAAGTACGAATAAGGTCGTAGTGTGACATTGAAAACGTGTGTTTTTTTGGCACAATTAATGCCAACTTTTTCGTACATAAATTACAAAAGTAGTCCATTAGAGACCTAGATTTGTCCTTTATCTTCGTTACAGAGAAAGAATTTTTGCAGAATGTTGACGAATAAGTCTACAATCAGTTGACAGCCGAAGCTCTATTTTTGGCTTAAATTCAGAGCGTTCCGACAGCCTTAACTCTACGGAGTAGGATTAAAGATGAACAGAGCTTATGTCGGAATTATCGTCAAGTTTAAATAATTTTCGTTTGTTACTTGGAGTTCAGTTGACAAAAGATGGTGGAGATCTGAAGCAGACTTATCAGAGTTAGGGGATTCACATAACTATCACTGATTCATTGTACGATTCCACTGGTCACCAACGGAGCTTGATACTAATTATCACTTTCGAATTCCTGTCGCTTTTAATAATAAATCGAAAATCTGTCCATTTAATTCGTTCACCAGTTTCATTTTTATATTTTATAAAGTAATAAATAATAGTAATCTATTTTTAATTGTTTCTATGGTTTTTTGATATTCCATAATTTCGGCGAAATTTCTCGAATTTAATATCGATCTCGTTATACTTTATAGTAATCGAAACGAGAAAAAATTTTAAATCCGTCAAAACGAGCAAAATTTAAAAAAAAACTTCATAAAATTCATTGTTAAAAATTTAGAAAATCCTTTACAACGCAAGTTAACTTCAATTCTCAAAAAATCAAAAAGAAAACTTGGGTCGCAGTGCCAAAATCCTGCCGATAATATAGTGTATTTGCTAATACAGACAGTGTGACTTTTTTGTGTGAATTTATGTTTGTGTTTAGACAAAAGAACAAATTTCACCCCTTAATACACCCCTTAAAATAATATGTTTTGTCTTAATTTCAATATTTCGTATCTGTTTTATCAATTCATCATCTGCACAAAATTATATACTGCCTTCAGCTAGAGTTGCCATCTCTAAAATTTGGCAACCAGGACAAGACGCGTGAAAACCCCGGATTTTAGAGCCCAGAACCCGGACATGTCAACAGGTTTTTTTAAACATAGTCAGTGTTATAAAAAACAGTTGAAAATGTCATAAGTCACCTTTTTAGTGTATTTGCCATATGGCAACATACACTATTGGCGTCGGTCGGATGGCGGGACCTAGGGGTCGGACCAAAATTTCTCGACGTTTCATAACCTCCTAAACACTTTGCCACCATTTTTAAAAATGTTTATATATATATGTATATATATATATATATGTGTGCGGGCTATAACTTTCGAAGAAGTTAATTTATTTTAACGAAATTTGGCACACATGTTGGAATCCATCACCGCACGAAGCCTATTTAAAATGGGCCCAATCGGGCCATTTTAAGGGTAGTTTTTAGGGGTTGAAAAATGTTTTTGGGGCCCAAAATACCGAAAAAATTCTCCGAATCGTTTCAAAATTGAAATTTAACCCTCCGGTAGTAATTAAAAAGTGTCCCTAAAATTTTAATAAAATCGGCCCGACAGGACCGGACTTACAAATTTTATGAAAACACTAGTTTGCAGATAGTGAATTATTTACTGAAAGTTGCATATAATTTGGTATAGAGGTTCGATTGATAATAATATTGCAATTAAGAAAAAAAATGTTATTTTAAGGGCTGTATTAAGGAGTAAAAATTTTTTTTTACCCAAAAACCAACTTAAGTTCGCATAATAAAGCCACACTGCCTGTATCAGCAAATACACTATATTGTCGGCAGGGTTTTGGCACTGCGACCCGGGTTTTTATTTATTTTCAGACCTTAAAATTAAATTTAGTCATCTTTTATCATCATTTTAAATGTACCTAACAAAACAGAATCTTATTACAGTTTGTTACAAATTGTTTTAATAATCAGTTAAAATTTTTTTTTCTTAAATTTTTAAACCAGGACTACAAATGAAGCCCCGCCTGGACGCTCCCCGGATGCCCTCTAAACTAGGACAAATCCGGGGAAACCCGGGCGGATGGCAACCCAACCTTCAGCAAGTATAATTCTCTATCTGCAAGCGTTTTCATAAAATTTATAAGTCCGTCCCTATCGAGCCGATTTTATTAAAATTTTCGGAGCACCTTTTAATTGATACTAAATGGTTACAATTTCAATTAATTTTTTTCGGTGTTTTTGAGTCACAAAATAATTTTCAATCATTAAATACGCCTCTTAAAATGACTTGATTATACGTCCATTTTAAATAGGCTTCGTGTGGTGATGGATTCCAACCCAATTTCGTTAAAATCAATTAACTATTCGAAGCTGTGTGTGTGGGTGTGTGTGTGTGTGTGTATAGAATAAGCATTTATTGTCGAGCCAATTTTGGGATACAATACGTCAAAATACAACAAAAGAGAACACTTAGTTACAAATTTCCTAAATTTCCTGAAACGTTTTCAAAAATGATGCCAAGTTGCTTAGAATTATGTGAAACGTCGAGAAATTCGGGTCCAACTCTTAGATCTCGCCATCCGACCGACGCCAATAATGTATGTACCATATGGCAAATACACTAAAAACTAGAATTCGAAATAATAATAATAATAATAACGCGTTTAACGTCCGTTTCTCGACTTTATGTCATAACAGACGCCATTCGCACCATTACTATTTTCCATCTACCACACTTCCCGTTATTTTTCTACATTTTTTAAGACTTTAACTTATGTAATAGGAATGGGCGAGTGAAGGAATTATAGGAAATTACGATAAAGTAGGTAATTTTTGAACTAGGAGTTTGATAGGTAATCGGCCATGGCCTTGAGTAAGGAACCATCTCGATATTTATCTGGAATTAATTGAGGGAAACCATGGGAAACCTCAATCAAGATGGCCATTATCGTTTCTCGGCGAGTGGCAGTGGAAAAAAGTCCCAGCCGCATCTGCCCCCGCCGGGATTCGAACCCGGACCCCCGAATGCGAGTCTAGTGCTGTCACCACTACTCTACCCAGCTCGGTAGAATTCGAAATAAAATGACAGAACTATTCAGGATAAAAGTTTGTGTGATATTTAAAAACATGCTATATGCTATGCAAGTCTAATGTAGTTACTCACGTTCTGCGTATATATTTGAGGTACCTACCGGAGCTCTGCTACCTATGCATTACTCATGATTCATTCAGAAATTGTGTTAGTTCTGTTCATTTCATTAGTATCTGACTTGCGAAAAAATGAATGTCTAAGAATCACTTAAGAATAGTGATGAGCAAAGTAAGACCAAGAGGATAAATAGTCATAAATAAAAAAATTTATGATCCTTAATTCTCTTGTCTTAATTATTAAGGCTGTCGGAACGCTCTGAATTTATAAAATGAATGAATGAAATTATAAAATGAATTTATAAAATTAACAACATTTTGACATTGCCAAGTATGTACATTTATTTTCTTTCTGTGTATGTAAAATTGAACTTAAATAATTTTCCGACCAATCAGTTTCATGATTATAATACAAGGCAAAAAACTCAATGTGTAATTCCTAATCAATGCCTGTCTCTTTACAGTAAGGGCCCAGTTTGCTCTGCGATTAATATATTTAATAACTTAATACCTGCCGATATAAAAAAAATTAAATATTTTACAATTTAAAACTACATTAAAAAAATGTCTTATTAAGCAATGTTTTCACTCAATTGATGATTATTTTATATGAAATGTTTTATACTAATTTTTGATTCAGATTTTTATAATGACACTTTTTTGCCTTTTTGACTATATGAAAATAAATCATGTTATTATTATTATTATTATTAAACCACACTACGAGGCTAAAAACGCTGTTGCAGGGGTGCCGCTGTCAGTTGATTACACTCAATTTTCCGAAAAAGGAAGCGTCACTTTAGGTTTGTGATGGAACAATTTTGTGGAATAAGTACGAATAAAGTCGTAGTGTGACATTGAAAACGTGTGTTTTTTGGCACAATAAATGCCAACTTTTTTCTAGTAAATCGTACATAAATTACAAAAGTAGTCCATTAGAGACCTAGATTTGTCCTTTATCTTCCTTATAGAGAAAGAATTTTTGCAAAATGTTGACGAATAAGTCTACAATCAGCTATCAGTCGAAGCCCTATTTTTGGCTTAAATTTAGAGCGTTCCGACAGCCTTAAGTGATACAATTTACAAATAATTACCACTAATTAATTTCTAATGCGTAATACCAAGATGAAATTAGAAACTTTATCAATTATAATATATTGTAGTTGATGCTTTAAGCGGTTTATTAATTTAATAGCGTAACCTGTAAAGAATATTCAGCAAGCGCATTCAAAAAATGTTTATGAAAAATTCATTGACAGACAGAAAACTGTATTGTAATTAAAATCGACATTTTATTTTTAGATTCAAAAAAGTTGTGGACGTTTCGAATTTTCAGAACATAATTTGACAATTTATTCGTTTTTCGCAATATAGTCATAACAAAAACTACCTAAAATTGGCAACATGACCGACCTTTCACATCATTATATTTCATAAAAAAAATTGAAAAAACAATCATGTTCTACGGAACTCTAAACAATGGTATCCCACGTGCCTAGATAGAAAAAACATTTTTGCATCCTCCCTTTTGCTAATAGGTACCCACCCTCAGAATAAAATTCTCAAAATTTAAAAAAGAAATGATTTCCAATTTTGGGTCAAAAAAACACACAATCTGTGGAAATTCTTTCTAGCGTATCCAGTTTATACGAATTGGAAGCCTTTGACTGACAGGGTTGCCACAACAATAGGATTCCGTCTATACATGCGCAGTGCGCTGGCCAATGACAAGCGGACACCACTCACCTCGTCGCATCCCTTAATCGACTTTACCCCCCTCGTCTAAAACCCTAATACATGCTCTTATATTCCTATGTCTATGGTCCAAACCTTTTGGTTACGAAACCTTAAAAACGCCATAGGCTGCCAATCTTAACCTACGTCAACACAATAGTAGAACAGCAGCGACACGAGACTGTTTCGAACTAAAGCTTACATATTATTTATAACGCACATATAGGTAATAATAATAATAATACTTAAGTGTGATAGTATTATTATGGGAGCCTGGTAGTTTGGTTGGTGCTGCCCATAGAATGTTTACGTTTAATAAATGTATATAATTTTTAGCGGTATTATGAAAGACCTCGACACGCTGATGATAGTGTTGGCGGATTAACATTATACATAGTGCTTACCGTCTACCTTGCGTCTATGTCTGTGCTGTGAAACAGACCAACCCCCTTTACTTTTGTCCCACTGTCGGTGCTTGCCAAACTATTCTAGAACTATCCAAGTGTGTGGACTTTCACGGCTGGCGTTGTTGTAAAACTTCTTGGCTTCCGGGCTTGTAGGCCGTGGTCACATTGGTATTTCTACCTGACGTTTCGTCTACAACTGCGGTAGACATTATCAAAGACGATGTGGTAGCGGGCGAAGTGTCCATCTAGACTGCTCACAGGTAAATGAGCAGCTGAGAAGGACACTTCGCCCGCTACTACGACGCCTTTGATAATGTCTACCGCATTTGTAGACGAAACGTCAGGTAGAAATATCAATGGACCAGGGCGTGCAAGCCCGGAAGCCAAGAAATTATTACTAGAACTGTTTTCAAAGTCAACTAAAATTTCGGTATGACCATACGATAGGCTTGTGCTAAACAGTTTTAAAGACGAAACGAACATGGAACGTTTCCTTTGATGAATGGACGTGTTTCTCTGAGAAACTATCTCGTTCCACTATTTAAACTGTACTGTGAGTGCTCGCGAATTGCAGACCGATCTTGTTCGTGGAGTTTGCTGCTTTGCACAAGAAACCACGACATCAATAAGCAAAAATAATTTTCGATTTAGAATTAAAAATAAAACTAGAGTTTAAAAAACCAAAACCACACGCTTTTATGAATTGAAAAATGCAAAATAATTTGACAACAAAATTATCTTTACTGTAAGAAGCTTGGAGTGCTTAATATCGGTAATAAATTTTTCATTTACTAGCTAACTCTAAACGTAGAGCTATCATGAAAATTTAAGTAGATAGAACTCACGCTTTTTACAGTAAAGCTAATTTTGTTGTGAAATTATTTTGCATTTTTTAGTTTATAAAAGCGTGTTGTTTTAGTTTTTTTTTAAATCTAATTTTAATTATAAATCTAAAAAACAAATTGCATTTAACTATGACGTAGGCAACTCAACGTACGTCACTGTACAGCGTGTTAGCTTGCTTGCAGTAATTTTTCAAGTTTTTTTATCCTGAAGGTCCTGGTCAGGATAATTATTGTATTGTCGTCGGTCCTTGATAAGTGTGCAAAGTTTCGGTTTAATCTGACGTTTTAAAATGGGCAAATTTCCCGTTCAAAAATTATTTTACACACAAATAAACATAGAGGTGAAGCTAATAAGAGCTTGTTAATAAAAGCTACGAGGTTTTAATATTCAGTTCTCAACTTTCCAAAGGATAGCCATCGAAACTATGACAGCTCTATTGTGAAAACTTTGCTGCTTGGCGCAAGAAGCCAATTTTCAATTTAGAATTGAAAATGAAAAAACCCGGGTCGCAGTGCCAAAACCCTGCCGATAATATAATGTATTTGCTTGTATAGAGCCGTTTGGTTTTATAATTTTATTATGTGAAATTAAGTTTGGTTTTGGGCAAAATAAAAAATTTAACCCCTTAATACACCCCTTAAAATAACATTTTTTTTCTTAATTGTAATATTATATTCAATCTAACATCTACACCGAAATAAATACACCCTTCATTAAATAAGTCACTATCTGCAAATTAGTATTTTCAAAAAATTTGTAAGCAGAATACTTGAACCTTTATCCAGAAAGGCGACAGCCTTATTCAATAACTTTTATCCATTAATTTCAACGTTTGCTAAAATTAATTCTTCTTCACAGTGTTGAATGTTGCCTTTTTTCTTTGAAAATGAACCGTATACCTTTAAATTTCTATTTAAGTACCAAGTTATTGAATAAGGCTGTCGTCTTTCTGGATAGAGGTTCAAGTATTCTGCTTGAGCCCACGTGGGATTTTTGTTACGCTGAATGTATGCGCAAAAATAGCCTGTTTCTTCAAATTTGAGAATGCTTGAGCCACCTTAGAGAGTAAATCAAGCAAAATGAATTAGTAAAACTGTAACGATCGCTCGACAGATTGTTAACCTGTCGATATGTATTTGTTTCAACAAATTTTGTTTTACACGGCACACTTTGATAACGCCAAAAAGCTATTTTGGTCAGTTTTGTAGCTTCTGATTGGTTTAGATATAGGATATGCTATGTTAAATTATTCAGAAAAATAAGTAGAATTCGAATATCTGAAAATCAAAAATGCCGTCCATAAGAAAAACCAAAGTTCATGTCAATATTTCATTACGTAGTGGAAATAAAAAAATTAAACCTACGCCACTGAAAAGACCGTAAAAAGTTATCAAAGAATGGTTAATGAAATTTTCAAATATCTTCATAAATAAAAAAGTTATGGCCAGTTTTCATAAATGGCATATTTCACTATTTTCTGAATAAATTCATAGGGTGTCAAAATTCAATTGTTTTTTCGACGGGACGTTAATGAGCCCAATTTTCTGCACTACTTTGCCCATTTAACCGACTTTCTATCTCCACTAATAACAAAGTTACCCATGTTAGCCAACGTCGGTTGAGACACCCTGTATATAAACATTTTTAAAAATGAGGTTATGAAACGTCGAGAAATTTTGGTCCGACCCCTAGGTCCCGGCATCCGACCGACGCCAATAGTGTATGTTGCCATATGGCAAATACACTAATAAAATTTAATTCTTCAAGAAGTTTCCTCTTATAATAAGGCTACATATAATGTATGAAAGCGGGACATTTTGAAAAACACTGAAGCGCACATATTTTCACCAGACATGTGACTATGTGTGTAATATTGTACAAACGACATCGGACCGTCAGACGGAATGGGGACGGGACGGGACCGAGGTCTAGACAGTTTAAATTTCTGATCATTAATCATGATCAAAGCCACGAAAGACAGAGATAGCGTGGCAAATATTGTTGTTGCAATAATATTACAAGAAAACGGGACGATTTGACCGTATTATGTACCCTACTATGTTGTTGACGTGTATGCTAATTATGCAAGGTTCACATCGGAATGGAGAAAACAACCAGATAGAAATTATGTGTTAGCTATATCACATACTAATGAATGAGGTCGAAGGCGTGTTATCGCCAATACGTTCCTTATAGACGCTGATGACCTCAGATGTTGAGCGGTTTTAATCTACAATCTCCCTCACCAATGCGTTCCGAAACAGGCAAAACGTCAGCAAGTTGGAGGGGTTAAAAGTACGATTTTGGATATTATGGCGTCGAAAAATTAGGGAATACGTACCTCAAGGAAAAAAAGATGAAGATAGAAGATTCACACCAGAATTAGTAAATTTCGCCATCAAAATGAATTACTGACGCGTCGGAATTGTAAAATAGATTGTCTGCCAGTTTGAGGGATTTAGAATGCGTTTTTTTAAATCTTGAGTAATATTTTACATAAGCGGCAGATGAAAAAAATGACTTTAAAACGATAGAG
Organism: Venustoraphidia nigricollis; assembly: GCA_034508555.1. Classification (NCBI taxonomy): domain Eukaryota; kingdom Metazoa; phylum Arthropoda; class Insecta; order Raphidioptera; family Raphidiidae; genus Venustoraphidia; species Venustoraphidia nigricollis. Next base: position 2,961,228 of record JAVRKA010000020.1, read on the forward strand.
AACAAATGTCTGAAAGCAATATATTGAATTTGCTTTCGTCCATCCTCAGACAAAAAATTAAAGAAACGTAGAATATGAGATTCCTACCTGACATAATGTGCAAACAGTCCCAGGTCGGCAGAAAGGAAGAAGAGGCGTTTTTAGTGGGTATTGATAAATTGGGAATCCCAAAAAAACTGATGGACACAATAGACCTTAGAGGTCGCAGTGTCTGCCATTGGGTCCCTTTTAATTCTAATTCTACGAGTGGGTATTGCAGTGATTGAGTTTCACACTGCAGGTGTTCGAAAAAGGGATCCCCTCTCATAACAAAATAAATAAAATATGAAATTTAAATCTGGAAATACAACGCCAGAGGCAAAAAAAGCACATTTTATACTAATATAGATATTTATAGTATGAAGAGATTGTATTAGTGGGATAAAGATTTTTGTAAGCTAAGGATCATTAATTTATTTTCATTGAAAGTTCCTTGATATGTTTAAAATAGGTACTTATTCCACTCAGCTGTCAAATCTACTACTCAGTCAGGCCCGGTAGGTATAGTGGGTTGAGTGGGTAGTTTGACCCACTCGAGAAAGTAGGAAAAGACCCACTCGAGAAATCCCGAGTAGGAAAACATCATATATCATTAACTATGTCCATTTACAAATTTCAAAAATACGAATGGGTTATAGGGCTCGTTCCAGAATTCGTGCGCTTTGTTCGTCTACTAATCACGATTCCAGGGTCATCCTGTTCAAATGAGCGAAGTTTTTCTGTCGACTGAAAACATATTTAAGATCAACAGTGTTGCAAAATCGTCTCAACAACGTCGCTCTCTTACATATTTATTCGGATATGACCGACTGCTCGATCTGGAGAAACTGATAAATGAGTTTATTTTGCGAAATTCGAAACGTGCTAGTGTTTTTGCTTTGCGAAAATGAGTTTCTTTTGGCAAAATGACATGTTTTTTATGTCATTATTATAAATTTGAATAAAAATCACAACAAAAACAAATGTAGCAATTAATTTTTTATTGTCCCCCCCCCCCCCCCCCGGTTTCCGCTAATAATTAATCAACTAACCACTCGGGCCGGACATGACCTGCCGGGCCTGTACTCAGTCAATCGACAGTTAATGTCGAAGCAGTTCCCTAATTTCACTCTCATAAGGCGTCATAATTTTACAAAAATAATTTGACACCCTATCTCAGACGGGGATGGAGTAATTTTTTCTGAAATTTGAATATATATAAATTAAACCATAAACGTAGAGACGTCACAAAATTTCAGCCCTCTGCGACTTCTGGGGGAAAAGTTATGAAAAGGCCATATAGCTGGATAAGCATGTTAAAATTGCCCCCGCGCTTTTTCTAATGAAATTTGGGTCATACATTCGGGTGTATAAAAAACGTTTTCTGTAAAATTTTCAGCTCCTTTTCTCCACTGGTACTCGAGAAAAAAGTTATTTTTCAGTTTTGAGAAAAACATTTTTAACTTTTGATTTATTTCACCAGTTCATTTGAAAAAAAATCACGGCCTAAATACATCCAAGAGTCATTTACAAAAAAATTATCAACCGTCAAAACTTACTAAATCATTTAAAAAAAAATTATTTTCTCTTTTTTTTTTTTTTTTTATTTACATTTTAATATGATGATCTCGTTGCACAACTCCAATTTATTTTTTTTCAGTTTTCTTACATAGCTTTGTATAACATATATTATTTTTAAATCAATCGAACGTTTGCGCCATAGTGAAAAAAATAAAAACCTTTAAAAACTTTAATTTTTCGAGATAACTCGAAATTTTTCGATCTTGCATAAAAAAATCAATGACGCCATTTTGTAGAACACTAAATTCTCTACAAAAAAGTTTCTAACAATATTTTTCAAATCGTGAGTTTATATACACAAAATGGTACATTTGAATGTACATACTCCATATGCATATCTACGATTTAACATTACCAAAGCTTACTTGTAACTAACTTTCTTCTTACGGAAAAACAATGTTAAAATGGGAGATATGCATATACATTCAAATGTACCATTTTGTGTATATAAACTCACGATTTGATAAATATTATTAGAAACTTTTTTGTAGAGAATTTAGTGTTCTACAAAATGGCGTCATTGATTTTTTTATGCAAGATCGAAAAATTTCGAGTTATCTCGAAAAATTAAAGTTTTTAAAGGTTTTTATTTTTTTCACTATGGCGCAAACGTTCGATTGATTTAAAAATAATATATGTTATACAAAGCTATGTAAGAAAACTGAAAAAAAATAAATTGGAGTTGTGCAACGAGATAATCATATTAAAAAATAAATAAAAAAGAAAAAAAATGAGAAAATAATTTTTTTTAAATAATTTAGTAAGTTTTGACGGTTGATAATTTTTTTGTAAATGACTCTTGGATGTATTTAGGCCGTGCTTTTTTTTCAAATGAACTGGTGAAATAAATCAAAAGTTAAAAATTTTTTTCTCAAAAATGAAAAATAATTTTTTTCTCAAGTACCAGTGGAGAAAAGGAGCTGAAAATTTTACAGAAAACGTTTTTTATACACCCGAATGTATGACCCAAATTTCATTAGAAAAAGCGCGGGGGCAATTTTAACATACTTACCCAGCTATGGCCTTTAAAAACGAAAAAGTTTCAATTGTACCTAAGCGGCCTGCGAGGGTTAAATCGGCCATCAATTAATACGTATAGACTGATAATCTGTATGCATTACTAAAACCTATATAATTTTAGCGCACTTTGCAGCTTTAAATAAAATTTTAAATTAAAATAAAATACAACTTTTACGTCTTTTAATAAACCTCAAACAAAAAATGCATGTTTTATGTAATGTGAGAAAATAATTAAAAAGCTATTTCAATTTCTTTAACGCGCGACACGAATGACTCAATAGATACTTCGAGCATACATTATGAATGATGGTTACATCGGGTGCTATAATATACGTAGTGCAGTGTAAAGATATTTATGTATTCAGTGGCGGGCGGCGTGACGGACGCCGACGTCCCAGGCGTCGACATTATAGCGGCGCCCGCAACGAGCTGAACGGACGTCGGGTCGTGTTAAAAGGATTTGTGTTAGTTGTTTGCGTTGTGTTGCTCGACCATGGTACAAGTACACCAGTGCGCTTCATTAGTGTATTTTGCCAGATGGCACATATACTATTGGCGTCGGTCGGATGGCGGGACCTAGGGATCGAACTAAAATTTCTCGACATTATTCTAAGTAACTTGGTACCATTTTTTAATTATATGATCACTAATAGTTACCAGTTACTAATTACCACACGTGTCTTTGGAAGTTATACTTGTTTTGGCGCGTTATTAAAATAATATGGGACTGAATTTTAAGGAATCATAATTAACAGGATGCAGTTGCCGACTGTAATATCAAAATTAACAGGATGAAGTTGTTCACTAAACCGAGCTGGGTAGAGTAGTGGTACAGCACTAGACTCGCATTCGGGAGGTCCGGGTTCGATTCCCGGCGGGGGCAGATGTGGCTGGGGCTTTTTCCTACTGCCTTTCGCCGAGAAACGGTAATTCCTGTACCGGCCATCTTGATTGAGGTTTTCCATGGTTTCCCTCAATTAATTCCAGATAAATATCGAGGTGGCTCCTTATTTGAGGCCATGGCCGATTACCTATCAAACTCCTAGTTCAAAAATTACCTACCTTATCCTAATTTCCTGTAATTCCTTCATTCGCCCATTGCTATTATATAAGTTGAAGTTTAAGAAATGTAGAAAAAAAAAACGGGAAGTGGTAAAATGAAAAATAGTAATGGTGCGAATGGCGTCTGTTATGACATAAAGTCGAGAAACGGACGTTAAACGCATTATTATTATTATTATTATTATTATTATTAAACCATACGAAGAGAGCTAATATCTCACTCCTGCAGTTCTTTTATTATTTTATTTCTATAAATTATTTGCGTGCAAATTTTAGTTTTTTATCACGTCAAAGTAGTATAATTTCTAACACGCGTACATAATTACGCGCACCCACTTTTCATTTATTTGTTTCTTTCACCAATTATTCTCTAAATTCATCTGTATCCAGATGATTTCTAACCTTTCAGGCTAGTAATACAAAATTCGCACAACTATGGTTTATTAGCATGGGGATTAAGGAATCACGGTCGACATTTCTGAATAATTACTGAATCATTCATCATTACTTTTACTTGTATGTAAAACCGTTCCAAATTGTAAAGTATTGATTCCGGCTTATTGTCAATATTTTTTAAGGAATCACGGTCGACATTTCTGAATAATTACCGAATCATTCATCATTACTTTTACTTATATGTAAATCGTTGCAAATTGCAAAGTATTGATTCCGGCTCATTGTCAATATTTTTTTGCATCATGGTTGTGATGTTATCTGTATAGGGTAATTTTCCGTACTATCGTCTGGGAGACTATATAATATTTGTGCAACTACTATGTGCAAGCACAGTGTGTTCGTATGTGTTGAATATATCCTATATCAATATCGCAATTAATAAAGGTGAGCAATTAGTTTTATGCGGTTAAATTGATCTAGAAACAGAAACGATAGACCGCTAGAGTAAGAATTCAAGGCCAACCGGGAAAGGTTAAGTACTTGAAAGTAGAAGATACTAAAGTATAATACGCGCCACGGTTCTAAAAGGTTCAGAAGTTGCAAGTCGATTGAAAAACTACAAACTCGCGATATATTATTATTTTTAATTTTTCTTTAATCTAAAGGTCTAATTCCTTGCAAAAAGTTATCTAAAAAATTATGTTTCTTGCTTGTCTATGCAAAACTGTATTGGGCATCTTGATCAATTAACAATCAAAGAAACAACAATAGCGTACTGGGTCTGGACTGTACTTTATAACAGGAAAGCGACAAGTTAAGCGCACGTTAAGGTTGTCGGAACGCTCTGAATTTAAGCCAAAAATAGAGCTTCGGCTGTCAACTGATTGTAGACTTATTCGTCAACATTCTGCAAAAATTCTTTCTTTATAAGGAAGATAAAGGACAAATCTAGGTCTCTAATGGACTACTTTTGTAATTTATGTACGATTTACTAGAAAAAGTTCGTATTAATTGTGCCAAAAAACACACGTTTGCAATGTCACACTACGACCTTATTTGTACTTATTTCACAAAATTGTTCCATTACAAACCTAAAGTGACTCTTCCTTTTTCAGAAAAGTTTTATAAATCTTCAAAATATTTCCAAAATTTAGAGTAATCAACTGACAGCTGCACCCTTACAACAGCATTTTTTAGCCTCGTAGTGTGGCTTAAATTCAGAGCGTTCCGACAGCCTTAAGTACAAGAATAGGCAGCATACGAGTGATGTCGAAGGTAGTGTTGGGTAACTCAGATCTGAACCGGTTCAAAAAGTCGACTCCGACAGAAGATCCGTGAGAGCCGACTCACTTTTTTTTGAGCCGACGGATCAACGGATCCGCATAACTCAGTGAAACACTTAACACACAGAAGCACATTTTACACTTACGTATCAGTTCTTGCTTTGATGCATCTGTCAGCTCAGATGACTCATGCATCACATGTTTGGCTATGCATTCTTGATTCTATACAGGTCTGAACTAGATAACTCAGTGGCAGACTGCAGTAACATATTCAGAACTCGGCTCTTTTTGAACCGGTTCAGTGAGCCGGCTCACATACGGGATCCAGGTGCAAAAATATAGATCACTAAAAAGACCCGTTTTTCCCATCTCTAGTCGAAGGCGCGTACATAATAGACATTAATCGGATCTCTTCGGCTTTGATTTGTTTTTGGTCGATTATTTTGAAATGTTTGGCTAAAGTGGCCGAAGTCGATTGTTCGTTCGTTTTTTATTTTCAGTTTGGCAACATTGGATTGATAATAATTTGGTGCTTACCTACTCGACCAGCAGTTCGCACAGCCTGTAACTCGTCCTGTAATAGTATAGGTACGTTCAATGTGGTCTTATGAATGGAATGCTGTAGCTTTATATTACAAGCGTAGCACTGAATACAATGTTACCTAAATTCATTTTTATTATTTTTTCTTATTGCAAGCCATTTTGTCACGGTAATTTGTTAAACGTTATTTCAGCCGTCAGCTCGTTATAATAATCTATCCTGTATTTAATTTAAACTGTGACTAATATTTGTTTTGATAGTTTTACTAATTGAAGAATTATATCGTAAGCAGGATTGGCTTTATAGGGCCTGGTCAAGGCTAGTGTACGTTTAGAGCGGCATATTTCTGCGACTGACATTGGTCCCCATGTCCTGAAACAATCCCGCAGGCCAAGAATTTTGGCGAGCTCCCCTACACTGAGGAAAAAAAATAGTTTCATTAAGGGGCTGATCCCTCAAATCATAAAAAAAAATCGTTGATGCCGGCTGGGATCGAATTGCGGCGATCTCTGTACTAAGCAAGAGCATTTACCATTACTCTACGACGCTTAATGGGCGTTTAGCTGTTTTTATGGTATAGCAGTATAGCACTTAACTGTCCTACTATATGCTTGTACATTGTACAGTGTTATTAGCTGTCAAAATAATAAATACAATTTTATCCAATTGTGTAGGCTTTCACGGCTGGAGTTGTTGCAAAACTTCTTGGTTTCCGGGCTTGTACGCCGTGATCCATTGGTATTTCTACCTGACGATTTGTCTACAACTCCTATAGACATTATCAAAGGCGATGTGGTAGCGAGCGAAGTGTCTTTCCAGGCTGCTCACAGGCATGAACAAGTCTGCAGCTTCTTTTATGTTCCATAAGAGAAGCTGCAGACTTGGCCATGTTGAAAAATCTGCAATAGCCGAACACACGTTAACGCTGGACAACCACAAGATTTTCGAGGATACGAAGGTAATAGACAAAACAGTGAGTTACTATCCGCGCATATTCAGGGAAGCCATAGAAATACAAAAACACACGCACAATTTCAACCGAAAAGAAGAATGTTTGCACCTCAGTAAAACTTGGACACTAGCACTGAGGCACACTAAGCTAATGAACCCAACGACCAATCAGAGAAGAGCAAACTACGACCGAGTAGAGAGCGACAATCAACGGTGCATAAAAGAAGAAGGAGCAGCAGTAGACGACACACTTGCTTGTGAGCAGCCGAGAAGGACACTTCGCCCGCTATCACATCGCCTTTGATAATGTCTACCGCAGTTGTAGACGAAACGTCAGGTAGAAATACCAATGGACCAAGGCGTACAAGCCCGGAAACCAAGAAGTTTTGCAATAAATACAATTGTTTATAAAAATTATATACTGAACGCAATTCAGTGAATGAATAGAGCCCTATTTAAATAGGGTTCTATTCTGGTAGTAAATAACTCGATCGCAAAAGCTAAACGCTAAAGTCGATTCGTCAGCTGATTTTAGTTGTTGGATACTGAATATGTTCTATGTAAAAATGCTGCTGCGTGTCGCGCCGCACTGCAAAGTGTTGCTGCAATGCTGCTTAATGTGGGAATTGGCCTTTAAGTGTTGACTGTGAATGCATCTAAAATAATTTGAACGTTTGCGATAGGTGTACATTCTCAGTGTAGTATTGGGTAGCATATATGTCGCAGGGAGATGATAAAAACGGAGATTTAATCAAACCCCGAAGGTAAATGATCAATTTTATGAATTGATCAGCTATCCTAGGGATTTAATCATCTCCGTTTTCATCATTTCCTTGCGACATATACAACACTGCACTGAGAATATAATAATAATAATAATAATTTATTAAGTTTCAGAAAACTCAGGAGAGTATGAAACATAGTCAAGTACAAAGATAAAAATTAAACATTAAAAAATTCCTATAAATTATAAAAACATCTTTCAATAAGGTAGTTTTTCAATGCAGTTTTAAAATTATTATTTTTAATGAAGCATGATATAGCATTATAAATTTTGGCAGCCATACTAGCAGGGCTACGCTTATATAACTCCAGAGATGCTTTCGGCAACAATAAATTATTTTTATTCCGTGTGGAATAGTGATGTTCCATAGTTCCAAAGATATTAGAATGAGTTCTAACAAAAATTGCTATAGTATAAATATAAATATACAGCGTAATGTATTTGTGGTCACGAAGTAATCTCTTATTTGCCATTTCTCTGTAGTGAAAATAAAATAAAAATATTTGCAGAAAGCCAGACACTTTTTCCGGGATTTAAGACTATTTTTGGGAAAGTGTTTTAAATCGTGCATAAGTATACCCATAAATGAGTTCCCAAAAATAGTCTTAAACCCCGGAAAAAGTGTCTGGATTTTTGCAAATATTTTTAAATATACCTAATGAAGTCGCTATAAAAATTTCAGCGTGAATCATTCACTTATTTTTCATTTTTGAAATTTCAACTTTGGGGTATTTTGGTTTAGTGTTAACTCCTCCAAAAGTGACTGCCTTATTTATTTATTTATCTGAAATCAACTTAACTTTCGAATAGTACTTGTTGGCTTTGAATCACTTTTTTTGGCACATATTTTTTTAAACCTTTCTTGTATGCGGAGTACCAGGCATACCCAGGTAGGAGAGCAAACACTCCTACACCTCTTACCTATATAGATAGATAGATAGATAGAAAACTTTATTCTGTGTATACTGTATAAAACAGTGTAGAATGAGTCAATTATAAAAGTATACAATTAAAACTTATGATTAAAATATTCCTCGACCGAGTAAAAATTTTTCTGAATCAGCATTGCTTTTAAATGTTGTTTAAATTTTATGTCTGGAAGATTTTTCATCTCTTCGGGCAACGTGTTAAACGCTTTCAGCATCGAATTAACAGGACCTTTGTTGACAGTGGTCAAAGATGTGTAATCTAGTCTGTACTTTGTATTTGTTCTAGTGCTGTATAAATGGTTTGGAATATTTCCCGTGAAAAGATTAAAGTTAAATTTAACAAAACTTGCACATTGTCGCACATAGAGATCAAAAGCGTTTTATATAGTGGTCGACAGTGCGTTTTCGGAGGAACTTTACAGATTGCTCTGATGCAGCGTTTTTGTACAATAAAAAGTTGGGAAGTGTTTACCGAGTTGCCCCAGAAGACAATTCCATATAGAAATATAGACTGTACAAAGGCGTTATAGACAGTGACTAGTACGGATTCGGGAATAAAATTGCTCAGACATTTTAGTAAATACACATATTGACTGGCTCTTTTGATTAAATTATCGATTTGATCTTTCTAATTTAAATGCTTGTCAATAGTTAGACCCAGGAAATTTACCGAGTTCGAGAAAGATATTTCACCTACATTATTTACAACAAGACTATTTGGGCAGTTCCCATACTCACCAAATTTTATAAATTTAGTTTTTTTTTAAATTTAGCCGTAGACTATTTTCAGAGAACCATTTTTCTAAAAATACTATGGAATCCTCAAATGAATTTTTAAAATTGACGAGTGAAGGAGACTCATAGATGATCGCAGTATCATCTGCATAAAGAATGATATTGTTTTGTACCTTACTTGGAAGATCATTTATATAAGCAATAAATAATAGTGGCCCCAGGATCGAACCTTGTGGTACACCTCTCGAAAAGATTCACTTGAAGAAACCATTGACATAACATTGTTTTAAATTTTTTATTGTTTCACACTTTGTTTGCGATCTGATAGATACGACTTAATTAATTTAATGCAAGACCTCGCACCCCATAATTATAAAGCTTCGAACATAGAAGTTCAAAGTGTACTATTGTATAAAATTTCAACCTGAATCAAACACATTCATGAAACGGATGTCATCAGCTCTTGGACTAATATGTACTCTAGTTATAAATCCTTACGGATAATTTAAATTTTTTAACTTTCCGCACAGCGAGGCGATTGAAGTGCATGTCTATAGGAGGTGCAAGTTGAAATTGAATGCACCGTTGTGCCATTCGATCAATCATTGTCAAATAATCAATTACAGTTTTTAGAGACGATCGTTTGTTCTTTTATTACTGCGTACATTTTACTGTCATCTCGAGACAGGTGAATAACAATCGAGCGCATGCAGAGAGTGATGTCTGTCTGTCTGTCTGGAACTTATATTCTGCACACTGTGCATAAATTATTCCATGCACCCATTCACTGACGCGCAGATGCAGCTAATATGGGAACGGTCCAATCATATCAATAGTAGAGATGGGAAAAACGGGTCTTATTAGTGATCTGCATCTTTGCATCTGGATCCCGTATGTGAGCCGGCTCACTGAACCGGTTCAAAAAGAGCCGAGTTCTGAATATGTTACTGCAGTCTGCCACTGAGTTACCTAGTTCAGTCAATCATATCACGACCTGTATAGAATCAAGAATGCATAGCGAAACATGTGATGTATGAGTCATTTGAGCTGACAGATGCATCAAAGCGAGAACTGATACGTAAGTGTAAAATGTGCTTCTGTGTGTTAAGTGTTTCACTGAGTTATGCGGATCCGTTGATCCGTCAGCTCAAAAAAAAGTGAGTCGGCTCTTTGAACCGGTTCAGATCTGAGTTAGCCAACTCTGTAGGCCTCGTGCTAACGACGTGAAATTGTCACGAAACTAAATACGTATTTATGTTCAGACGACAGATTTGACAAGGAAAGGACCATAGAAACAAAAGCGCGCGCGCGTCGTTGATAAAATGTGCTTTGTGTGTTAAGTGTTTGACTGAGCTATGCGGATCCGTTGATCTGTCGGCTAAAAAAAAAGTGAGTCGGCTCTCACGGATCTTCTGTCGGAGTCGGCTCTTTGAACTGGTTCAGATCTGAGTTACCCAACTCTAATCAATAGGTGACAATAAAATCTTTATGGACAGTACTTAAAAAAGATACAGTCTCTTATTCCAAACACTAATACAATAAACTGAAATCTCGAAACACGTTTCGTCAACGAAGTTAGCATCATCAATGTGATGACCACAAGCAAGAGCATCTTCTTTAGCGATCATAACTTATACCTATTATAACAGGATAGCTATAGTATTTACAAGAGCGGTTTCTACACTGAACATATCGACATGTTTCAATAATTATTGAGACATGTCGATATGTTCAATGTAGGAACCGATCTTGTAAATACTATAGCTTTCTTTTACACTAGCGGCCCAGTCCGGCTTCGCCCGGGTGTAAATGTAATATATAGGATATAAAAGATGAGAATCATTATCATTAAATTCTCAACGTGTATTGAATTTGCGCGAATTCAATCGCTTTTATTTGTGAATGTTCAAAAATCAAAGAAAATCTTATTTCCCGAAAAGAAATTTAAAAAATTCTGTTGATCCGATCGCTTCCAAACTTCAGAAGATCACCCACTGGGTTAATCTAAAGATTGTCTGAAAATTTCATCAAAGATGGTCTACCCGTTTGGAGTCCATAGATTACATATACATCGTCTTTTATCTATATAGATTATAGTAAGGATCCCTAATATTTTCTAGCAATAAATATAGCCTATGTTACTCAGAGTGAATGTAGCTTTCTAATAGTGAAAGAATTTTCTAAATCGACACAGTAGTTTTTGAGTTTATTTATTACAAACATACACACACACAAAAATACAAATCTTTCCTCTTTATAATATTAGTGTAGATTAGTTTTAGCCTTTAACCCACAGATTAACTCGCTTTATTGTCGGATAATAATTATTTTATCAAATCGGAAAATAAAAAAAAGGATTATTGACCAAAAAGCGATACAGACGAAAAAAACAATTATAAACTTTAAAATTTTGTATTAAGAAATCATTTAGATATGAAAATAATAATATTAAACAAAATATCTACATACTTTTTTCGAGAAATTTTTAAATGATGGATGCTTTTAAAAAAGACCCGTCTTATTTCAATGAGTTTAGTACATTTTTAGTAGAAAACTATAGGATACACTTTTTTAGGGTTCCGTACCTCAAGAGGAAAAAAGGAACCCTTATAGGATCACTTCGTTGTCCGTCAAGACTCCTTTATTCAGGAACGCGTGGAGGTATCAGGTTGAAATTAATATCAAATACTCAGGTCTACAATCCCTTGCAGATGTGAAAAATCAAACTTGTAAGTTAATGCAATCAAAAAATATCCCGTATATTTTGACACTCGCAAGGGAATAGAGTTGGGTAACTCAGATCTGAACCAGTTCAAAGAGCCGACTCCGACAGAAGATCCGTGAGAGCCGACTCACTTTTTTTTGAGCCGACGGATCAACGGATCCGCATAACTCAGTGAAACACTTAACACACAGAAGCACATTTTACACTTACGTATCAGTTCTTGCTTTGATGCATCTGTCAGCTCAAATAACTCATGCATCACATGTTTGGCTATGCATTCTTGATTCTATACAGGTCGTGATATGATTGACTGAACTAGGTAACTCAGTGGCAGACTGCAGTAACATATTCAGAACTCGGCTCTTTTTGCACCGGTTCAGTGAGCCGGCTCACATACGGGATCCCGATGCAAAGATGCAGATCATTAAAAAGACCCGTTTTTTTCCATCTCTACAAGGGAATCAAAACCTATAGGGTACTTCCCGTTGACCTAGAATAATGAAATATGGCGAGAAGCAATGTCTTATAGCACAAATAAAAGGCAAAATCCGAAATCGTACATTTGAAGTTACATCACAAGAAAAATATTTTTTTGCGAATATAAACTTATTTGCAGTTGGTAAACTGACCGCGACCTATTTCGATGTATGGGGATAACAGTTTTCCAACGGCAAAGTTCGATTCGTGACGGACGAACTATTTACATACCTGCAAGTTTGTATGGAACCCTTGGTGCGTGAGTCCGACTCGCACTTAAGTTTTTTTTTTATATAAAAAATGTTAATGTCTGTAGTCAACAGAGATCTAAAAGTGTGTTCGTGCTTACTAAGATTTTACTTTAAACGAGGATCGACTTTGAAAAGAATGTTTCGAATTTAGTAAGAATTCTTTTTGCTAACATATATTCAAAGTTTAGAATTAATTGATACTATAGGCAGAGTTTGACGTCTTCTATACCTGTGCTAAAGTGTTTTCAGTAGTTGCCCAACTAACCGTAATTGAATATTAATAGTTGACGAACTTCGAAGAAAACGATAGATTTCAAAGAAAATGAAGCTACCAGACCATATTAATTGCATAGCATGATGTTGCTTCGAGATAATTTAATAAATATTTATTATAAAAACGTATAGCCGAATTACGTACCTATACTGTGTTTAAATTTGGTTTAGTCTTAACCTAAACTAAAACCATTTTGTAAAGCTTCTTGGTTTCCGGGCTTATACGCCGTAGTCCATTGGTATTTCTACCTGACGATTTGTCTACAACTGCTGTAGACATTATCAAAGGCGATGTGGTACCGGGGGAAGTGTCCTTCCAGGCTGCTCACAGGCATGACGATTAGAATTGGGTAACTCAGATCTGAACCGGTTCAAAGAGCCGACTCCGACAGAAGATCCGTGAAAGCACTCACTTTTTTTTGAGCCGGCGGATCAACGGATCCGCATAACTCAGTGAAACACTTAACACACAGAAGCACATTTTACACTTACGTATCAGTTCTTGCTTTGATGCATCTGTCAGCTCAAATGACTCATGCATCACATGTTTGGCTATGCATTCTTGATTCATATACAGGTCGTAATATGATTGACTGAACTAGGTAACTCAGTGGCAGACTGCAGTAACATATTCAGACTCGGCTCTTTTTGAACCGGTTCAGTCAGCCGGCTCACATACGGGATGCAGATGCAAAGATGCAGATCACTAAAAAGACCCGTTTTTTCCATCTCTAATGACGACTGCTGCTCCTTTTGTTATGCAACGCGGGTTAGTGTTCTCTGCTCGGTCGTATTTCGCTCTTCTCTGATTGGTTGTCGAAACGTCAGGTTGAAATACCAATGGACCACGGCGTACAAGCCCGGAATCCAAGAACAATGCAAGCCGTGAAAGCTTACACACTTGAACAAAACCATTTTAGTCATGACGAGGCACTGTCAACTAAACAACCACCTTCACACAATGAGGCTAGTTGAAAGCGCCTTGTGCAGATGATCTGATGAAACGTTGACCTTCAGACGTAAAACTAGCAGTGGATCGTTGACGATTTAGCATCAACGAAACTAAATCATTTGTCGCGCAGTGCAGGAATTTCCTGACCGTATGATGTATATTATTTTTTTTTCATACCCGATCGAAAGTACTTAGATACTTTCGTATCAGTGTACACGAAAAAACTGTTTCGGCCCGCCGTTACAGACGGCATGCGAGTAGTTCCAGCAGTGCATAAATGCTAAGCTTTCTGTCTTAATTCGGCGTGCGTAAGGTTAAAAGTTGTAACACGGAGCATAAGGTGGGTGTGACAAACTCATATGATTGATTCAACATTTTAATCTAGATTGTTATTATTTTCTGTTTTATATAACTATTCTGCATATTTAAAAGAAAATAAATGGATAAAGTAAAAACATTTAATTATGGTTCCTTAATATTTATTTACGCATTTAACAAATCAAAAAATTTTAGCTTATATTGTAAGATATAGCACATAGTTATTTTTTGTTTTTAAAATATTAAAAAAACTAATGTAAAGTATTTTTTCATCTAATTAAACAATGAACAACACAAATGAAATCGCTTTTTTAAAATAATAACTAGTCAGACTTCCGTTATTCATCTTGAGATCTAGTGCAATTTTCACTTTGACCCATCTAAACAACCAGCCGATCAGCGGTCGACTGCGTGGAGACACTCATCGCTTACTTAGCTCCCCCCGCGCAGCTACACAGACGCACAATGCATTTCAATAACTCACTTTTGAAATATGGAGCGATTTATTAGGGTTTGGAGTTTCCGCAGCGCATGCGACGAAAGATGTTTTATGGCATTTTTTTTACACCTTGGGTTACGTTACTAAAGTTTTAGTAAGGATCCCTAATATTTTCGAGCAATAAATATAGCCTATGTTACTCAGGGTGTATGTAGCTTTCTAATGGTGAAAGAATTTTTTAAATCGGCACAGTAGTTTTTGAGTTTATTCATTACAAACATACACACCAAAATACAAATCTTTCCTCATTATAATATTAGTGTAGATTATAAAAGGTAAATTATCAGTCTCACTCCATCCCTGATCAAATTAATTATGCAATGACAATTACTAGTTGCACAATTTTAATAAGATTACACATTTTTTAAGAAATACCCATTTCAAAAAATGTTTTAATAAGTCAGTCTGATTTTTAATTTAATAGTGCAAAGTCGGTTTCCGCAAATTATCTCCATTTTATTTCAATTATTAATTAAAGCATTCCGTCGACCTATAGCGGCACTTCAATAGATCAGTTTTTACATTCTACGTTTTAAAATTTACTCAAAGGGTGGATTGAGACGAATAATGAAAAAACCTTATAATTAATAATAAATAAAAAATAATACATTTTTAAATATCATTCTAATTGTAATATCTGTATTATGGGTAATAAATATTAATAAATATTCTAATCATTTATTTATATAAATATCTTAAATAATAAACCTGTACCCTGCTTCCACTGCAAAAGGGGTCAGGTTATAGCATGAATATTGTTTTTTCGTGAACAAAACCGTTTTCGAACAGAGTATATTCAACTAAATAAACGAAACCGCAGACGCGGATGTCTAACGCCTGTGTTGAATATATAATAATAATTAATAACTACTGCAGTGTATAAGGTCTGGAGTCTGGACATGTTTTTGTGATCTGAGTCGTTCGATTATGCATCGTAATAAATTGCACTTGTTCCAAATTTCATACGCCGTGTTTACATACAGTGTGGCCAACCATATATGTTACCTAAGCTCGTCTTCTGAAAATATACTTACATACTATTAAATGTGTTTGGTATCGTGCGCCATTGTAAAAAGTGTTAATACTTTGTGTTTGTTATGTGCAGGGCCGGTTTTAACCTTAGCGCCGTCCTAGGCACTTTAAAAATGCTGCCCCATTACCGAAATTTTACATTGTTTTAAATAAGACACTTTTTGATGTGAAATATGGTTTAATCACAATATTAAGTTTGACAAAATGAACTGTATTTCATTACATATTTTTCCTGTTTGTCGTGACCGATGTTAAGAATAGTGTCACTTTGTTGACTTCCCAAACAGTACTGTCTTGAAATGTGGTGGGTAAGCTTACAACACACACGCCAAGGAGTGGGGGTAACAATTTTAAAATCAAAAGTAGGTGAAACTCTAACATACATAAAATGCATAAACTTTCGATATAAAATTTTTAAATAAATAAAATGACTCATTTATAGCAGAAAATTTATTATAAATAGAAGGAACGTAGACTCATTTGCGAATCGGACAGCAGGTGGTAGCATGCAGGGTTGCAAATTATTTGATTTTTCGCAACTCTGCCAGTATATATGCTGTATGAGAGAATATGGAAAATAGTGATCTGTAATCGTATATGATGGTGTTGATCCAATAGAATGTCACAATAAAGGAAGACTTGATTGAGGATCAGCTTCAGGTAATAAGATTTTTACTATTTTACTACAATTTACCAAAACATATTGATATATGCTGTTTTCATACTTATAACTCCATGGTACAAAATGTTCTAATTTTCTTCTCATATATACATGTTCATAAGCCTTGAAGATGAAAATAAATTTTTCGAAACGTTGGCCATAGCGAAACTTTGGTAAAGCTTATTTATTTATTGATCATCAACCAAATCTTCTTTTACAGTGATCTGTAAATTTTGCAGTGGACAATTTATAAAATTCGAGACACTGAAACTTTTTCACATTTTGTTGAAACTGCTTTGTTTATAATTTTGAACATACTATTAATAATGAAAAAAAAATATTTATTATAATTTGTAGATGTTTTCAACACGATTACACTTTTTAAAGCATTTTCGATAACGCGAAGAAATTTTCTTTTCATAGCCTCCGAATTTTGCCGCCCAGAGTGCCCCTAGTGTAAATTCAGGACTGGTTATGTGTATAAGATACGCGGACCTGTGTGGTATTTCAGTATCGGACTGAAAGTTTTAACATTAGCAGCCCCGACTCTTGAACAGAGGAACGTAGTGTGGTGTAATTTACGCGAGAGATATCTAAATTTGACAATTGCAAAACACATTGACACTTATGGCAAACCTAACGTATACTTTTCTATCTATCTACACTATAGGTATTAATACCTTTGCGCTACTACCATAGTTGTTATTCTAAAGCCGTGGTAAAAGAACTTGTGCTGTTACAAGTTCGTACCTGTTTTTTTTACAAGACGGCAAGACGCTTCAAGAGGATTCTCTCTGTACCAAACACAATTATTTTTAACATTGATGATCTCAGATGTTGAGCGTTTATATTCTATAATTCTCTGTCTTTAACCCTCCATATTACGAGTGTGCTTTCTAATCACGTGGCTAGGCGCGTATAGATTATAATGATCATCCGATTTATTTGGCTCATGCTATGTTTTATGTAAAAAATATTTTTTTAAATGTCATTGTAAGTTTATGTTCAAAAATTCCCATACATATATTATATAGACATCTGTGAAATATCAAATTAAGTATCGATATATATCGTATCGATATTTTTTGCAAGTATCGATATCGGTACCGATATATTCTTTACAAAATATCGATATATCGGTACAATTTTAAAGAGAACATTGGCACTCGAAGAAATTTAGTATACATATTGGCTAGTTTAATATAATCTCAAATAGCAATTAATGGACATTATTTCTTATAAATCAAGTATCTAATCAATAATTATCTGAAATCAAAACCAACGATAAGATTTTTTTTTAATTTATTAATCAAACGTCTAATAATAGATAATTTTAGAGATTATTCAAACAATTACTTAATAAAGCCAGGGATGGCGAACTTATGGGATGCGTGCCACAGGTGACATTCGACAGATAATTGTTGGTATAGCATGAATTGAGGTGTAAATCGAAATAATTAAAAATATTCTAGATTTGTAGAAATGAAATGAAATATTGCATGAATAACTATTTTGACTGTTTATTATTTCAAAAATATCGAAAAATCCGGTGAAAAAGAAACGTGTTTTACATGTGCTTTATTCAATGCTGTTGATTTTGGAACGCACTTAAAAATATGCTCCAAAAACATATGTAAAAAGTCATGTTTCTTTTTCAGTGAAATTTTCGACATTTTCGGAATAATTAGACGGCCATAGTCAGTCGCGGTAGTACATACAAGTGTTGCCACTGGAAAAAAATACCGGTTTTCGATACTCGGAATTTTATACCGATATATCGAATTATTAAATATCGCTCAAAAATATCGATACATCGATATTTTTTCAACATCCCTAGCTCTTGGACCTAAATTATTTCTAATTCACATTACTTAAAAGTTAGGAACACATAATAATAAATTTTGGTAAAGCAGATCCTGCTGAGTCTAGATGTCTACTGTAAAGCAAAGGATTGAAAAGAAACTTTAATAAATAAAGATTAATTAAAATTTCGCAAGTTATAAAAGTAGATCTACGAGTCAAAATGAAATTTATGTCAAAAGGAAAGGAGTTAAAGCAGTTATATAGGAACTTGTAGATAGAATGCTAGAAGAGAACGTTATGTGTATTGTGGTATTGTGGCATATACAAGGGGCGCGACTGGCCACCAGTCTGCGATGGGAGTTACCAACGTGTCCGTCCGTGTCCGCCAAAATAGCCGACGGGCCGCACCAACACACCAACACCAACGCAGCCGGGTTTGGAGAAACAAATGCTTCGTTTGTTGACACCGTGTCGTACTTCTAAGCGAACGATTTATGATTTTGTAACAATTTTATCTTTTGAATTGGCGACCGTTTTGGATTAAATTGCAGTTGTAAAAAAATGCTTTAATTAATAATAATAATAATGCGTTTAACGTCCGTTTCTCGACTTTATGTCATAACAGACGCCATTCGCACCATTACTATTTTCCATCTACCACACTTCCCATTATTTTTCTACATTTTTAAAACTTCAACTTATGTAATAGCAATGGGCGAATGAAGGAATTATAGGAAATTAGGATAAGGTAGGT
This sequence comes from Venustoraphidia nigricollis, assembly GCA_034508555.1. NCBI lineage: Eukaryota > Metazoa > Arthropoda > Insecta > Raphidioptera > Raphidiidae > Venustoraphidia > Venustoraphidia nigricollis. Next base: position 2,980,273 of record JAVRKA010000020.1, read on the forward strand.
AATTTTTGAACTAGGAGTTTGATAGGTAATCGGCCATGGCCTCAAATAAGGAACCATCTCGATATTTATCTGGAATTAATTGAGGGAAACCATGGAAAACCTCAATCAAGATGGCCGGTACAGGAATTACCGTTTCTCGGCGAAAGGCAGTAGGAAAAAGACCCAGCCACATCTGCCCCCGCCGGAATTCGAACCCGGACCTCCCGAATGCGAGTCTAGTGCTGTCACCACTGGTCTACCCAGCTCGGTAAAATGCTTTAATTAACTTGATTTTGTCGTCAGGTCTAATCTTTGTTTTAAAGTAATCTAACAAGTGAAACGGTCGATTTCACTTAGTTTTATCAATTATCCTTCGTAAACAAATGGCACGGCTTCATTGCACTAACCTTCTGACTCAACTGCATTGATCGCGGATTTTCCTTTGTGAGCAAATTACTCTTTTTGTAGTTTTTCCAGATAAATGAATTGTGACATATTGTGGAGATATTAATAATGATATAGGTATCAACAAAATCGTTTGAGCCGTTTTCGAGAAAATCGCAATTTTCGATTTTCGCAAATTAGTAATCTACCCTTATTTGGAGGAGTAGGGAGGAAATGAATATCACTAAGAAATTCTCTGAAACTCCACGTTTAAAATTTATAGTATAGTTTCTAGTGAGATGCGGAGGAATTAGCGCTTTGAAAAGTGGAGCAGACCATCGACTGCAGGTTCACCAAGTAAGTACATAGAGGCAAACTTAAACGCACTCCAGAGAAACAAACCAAAACACATCAGTTAACTGCCTACATTGCACTGCACGAATCACGGCATTCCGACGGCATTCTGAAATGCGCATTGCATGTAGGAATTGGTTTTGTGAAGTAAAAAGATGGACAAAACATGGATGTAGTAATTATAGGGATGGAGTATAGAGCTACGGGGTGGAATCCATTGAGGGACGGGTACATAGCATTGGTACAACGCAATAATGGTGTCGATTTTTTATTGGCCGGCGCATTGTACCACATACAAAAGAATTTTTCTTTTTACACCATACTACCAACACAAATTTTATGTCACTAGACATGCGCAATGCGCCGGTTAATGACAGGCAGACACCAATCACTTCGTTGCGTCCCTTAATCGGTTTTTAACACTCCGTCTACTTGCTCTGTCTCTATATTCCTATGTCTATGGGACAAAACCCATGCATCACCCTTACGATGGTGCACGATCTGTTGCAGGAACTGGAATGAATGATTGAAATAACAAATGCTCAAGCAGGAACTGAAGAAAGATGTTAACAATAGGGATGTTGACTATTTTTGGGAAAGTGTTTTAAATCGTGCATAAGTACCTAATATTGCCACAAATATTTATTAGTTTTATTTAAATACAACTCAAGCCTTAAAAATCATGTATTTTGAATCCCGTTTCAAATTTCGGTCCAAAACGCCAATACTAGTCGCGTGACATCACCTGGTCATACCAAAGGAAGCTCAAAAGTTAAAACGGGAGCTACCATCCTATAGATGCGTATTCTGTGCTCATAAACGTTAGTAAACTGAGGTGATGAAAAGTTGTTTCGTAGTTGTTGCTATAGTTACATGTAATTTGACGTTTCCTATAAACAAATAATAATAAATTACATACTAAATATTAACCAAAGAATGAAGTTTTTTGACAGCGGCTGAACATATGACGTCATGCGCTCTGATTGGTGTCTGTTGTCACGTGACTTGAGAGTGATTTTATCAGGTTTTATTTATTAAATATTAATTAAATTCCTTAAAAATAAGGAAAAATATAGTGTTTTTTTTAGTATTTCTATCATAGAAACTACTTTTCGTTAAAATTAATTAATTACTTTTCGTTAAAATTATGTTTTTATTTGAACACAGTCAACATCCTTATTGTTATTTTTACGGTTTCGATTCAATAATGTTTTTTGTTGCGATTTTGATTTCAATCATATACGACTTCATTTAATTAAGATTAAAGATCAAAATCAAAATGACAATAATAATATCCATAGCAGTGAAAATGTCTTCAAAAGCTCATAACAATTTTTTTATGGAAACAAGAAAATAAGAGCTTCATATTCATAATTATCTCTCTGGCATGCTGGTTGTGGTTTTATACATTTTTTTATCGCTTTGGCACCGATACGAAGACGGTCAAACCTGCAACCAGATTTATGAAATACCAGCAGCCGCTTTTGGTCTCGTGACGTAATGAAGCGAAGCGCATAATCGGAGGTCGTGCCTAGTGTTTCGCTGATGCTGCAGAACCTCCTCCATGTTGTCATCATCATCAGCACGGCGATAGTGCAGCACGTTACTCCCGGCTACATATGTAATAAAACACATGTAAGAGATCGTGCATCACAAAAGTCAGACTTCCTTATTGGGTTCACATAATTGGAATGTCTTCGGGGTTAAGGCCACGTACTCGTAGTCTTATGTATATTATCTGACTGCTGCGTTCATATACAGGCTCTTTGAAAAAACAGGCCTCGCTTTTGTTTGTACATTGGTACCTCGACATACGAGTGCACCAACACACGAGTTTTTTGAGATACGAGCTCTTCGAGGAACACTGATGACCGAGGAATTACAAGAGTTACAATCGCAGCAACATACGGAGATGTTGCAAGAACTTGGTTTCGAGTAGGAGCCCGAAATAGAGGAGGTTATCTGTACAAGTGAGATAAAGGAGATCTTGGGAATGTTGGAGAGAGTTTCACGGTTCGTGGAAAAGAAACACCTCGAAAAAGTTGCAACTGGTCGTGCATCGGAGCTATTTAATGACATTTGCTTAACTCATTTTCGCAACATCTTGAAAGGGAGGAAGAAACAAACATGGCGAAAAAGACACATTAGTAGATTTTACATACGCTTATAGCTTTGATTCATATATAGCTTTGATTCATTCAAGAGCCCTCGCTATTGCGAGCGTTCATGTCTAGCTACAGCTAAAATAATTGGTTCTCGCATGTAGTGAATTTGAGTGTTGTAAATCGCTATATTATGAAGGATTAAAATGTTGAATTGTGTGCACCGTAGAGTAATTGATTAACTCATTCCGCCGCGAAAGTGGAAAGATTCGGGTTTAAATCCCGACGGTGACGTGTTGGAGTAATACATTTTTCTAATATAGTGCTACAACAATGAATGTTTCTTAACAATTATAGCAGACAATAGCTATTATACTAAATGAAAAAGACACAGGCCAGTAAAACAGTGACGAAAGTTAAGCGAAAGTAAATAACTCCGCCAGAATCTTCCGTAAACTCAAGTCGTTTATAAATATATTTTTCTTATTCAAAAACACGTAACAAAAATAATTGAGGTGGCATTTTAGGGGCTGGAACGGGTTAATGGCATTTCAATTAATTGACATACAAGCAGGATTATGGAACGAATTAAACTCGTATGTCGAGATACCACTCTATTTGAATTATGATTCTTAAATGTGAAATTGTATACAATAGTAGACTGCGAAGTATATGTGTAATTTTTTCCCTCAGACTGTATTTCGAACAGTGGTCTAAAAAATAATTTTATTACTGTTTTTATTAGCTGTGATTCACCGAGCTGTGTAGAGTAGTGGTGACAGCACTAGACCAGCATTCGGGAGGTACCGGGTTCGAATCCCGGCGGGGGCAGATGTGGCTGGGACTTTTTCCTACTGCCTCTCGCCGAGAAACGGTAATTCCTGTACCGGCCATCTTGATTGAGGTTTTCCATGGTTTCCCATATCGAGATGGTTCCTTATTTGAGGCCATGGCCGATTACCTATCAAACTCCTATTTCAAAATTACCTACCTTATCCTTATTTCCTATAATTCCTTCACTCGCCCATTGCTATTACATAAGTTGAAGTTTTAAAAATGTAAAAAATAACGGGAAGGGTGGTAGATGGAAGTAATGGTGCGAATGGCATCTGTTATGACATAAAGTCGAGAAACGGACGTTAAACGCATTATCATTATTATTATTACTATTAACTGGGTTAAATTAAGTAAAACATATTTTTTCACTAGAATACGGCTAATATAACACAATAATATTTATGGTTTTGATTAAATCAAGAGAAAGTCTAAATACGTCTGATCATAGCGAAATTGAAAATTATATTATACTAGCGGCCCAGTCCGGCTTCGCCCGGATGTAAATGTAATATATAGGATATAAAGTGAAGTTGTAAAAAAATGTAGAAAATAACGGGAAGTGGTAGATGAAAAAATAGTAATGGTGCGAATGGCGTCTGTTATGACATAAAGTCGAGAAATGGACGTTAACCGCATTATTATTATTATTATTATTAGCTGTGATTCAACATTAAGCTTCATAAAATTTGGCTTGCTGCTTAAAAAATTTGCCCTAAAAATTGAATCATAAAACGTGATATCCGGCGATATTTCTTTGAGTTTTTGTGCTCAAGGGCACCTGAACTTATCGCTCAGAAAATTGCAAACATGAAGAAATATGCTGAGTCCTTCAGTTTGACATCTTTGACCGCGTCCGCCCACGCATTGTCTCCGGTCTCTGCTGCCAGACTGCGGTTATTATGTTCAGGATAGTAACCTTAATCAACTCACAAAAACTCAGGTTTGAGGAAATACTATGAGTAAAATCGTCACTAGCTCCCTTACTATATGTTCATATCGAGAATTACGTTACTATTATTGGTCGAATATGTTTTGATCAGCGTTGCCAGACGTCCCGATTTTTAAATCAAAATTAAATGTCCCGCGCGGGACAGGCTCAGTCCCGCTTTTTGGGGATAACTCGACTGTGCGTAAATAATTATTCTCTTATTGTAAGTTGCAATTTGTAACACTCACTCCTCAGACTATTGTTTGAAACGCCATATTTTTCTAATGAATAAAACTTTTTTGATTTTGATTTCTGTTTTTTTTTATTTTTTTTATTCAGAAGACGAATAAGACTCAACTATTTAACGACAGGGTAAATCTGATTTAAAATATCATATTTTTATTAAAATACATTTTCTATGGCTATTTTTGCTATTTATTGTCACGTAAACGTAATTTGAACTCAAATAATAAGATAAATATTTAAAAACTTCTGATTATATACGTTTTTTTACTATGTCCCGCTTTTGACGAAAGAATCTCGCCTTTTTCACTCAAAAGTTCCAAAATCCCGACTTGGCGAAAAAAAAAACTGGCAACGCTGGTTTTGATCGACGTGATACTTTTTCCACATTAAGAAAAACTACCGATAAAAATGAGTGAAATGCTGAATTGGCTTGATTTATGCCCAAATGTTTTTACGTGTAAAGAAGACTTCAATTTATAGGCGCACTTTTGATAATCTCACTATATATTTTTATATGCATTTTTTTATAAATCAGCGTATGCAATATATCTTCAGGAAACACATGCAGATCAGATTATCTTCAAATGTGGATACTTATATAAAGATGAGTCACAACTCTGATATTTGGAAATTGTTATTTTGAATCAATTTTTTCCCGTAGATATAACGATATTTAACCTTTATATGACAGATGATAATAGGTACCGGGGCGCTTTTTTCGTTTTCAAACTTTTTTTTTCGGTTTCAAAAGTCGCTGCGGTCTAACTCCGTGACATCACTAAGCTTTTTGTAAGTGTTATTCTTCCCAATATATTGGGAAGTTTTTGCAATAGGTCCGAAAATAGAGAGATTTTTTTAACATTTTTGTTCAAGGTCACTTTTGTATTTTAACACTATTTTTAAAAAGAAGTTTGTTTGTGTGAACGTCTGCGTGGCCACAGACCTGAAAACCTGGAATAGGGATGCTGACTGTATTCAAATAAAAACATAATTTTAACGAAAAGTAGTAGTTTCTATGATAGAAATACTAAAAAACACTATATTTTTTCTTATTTTTAAGGAATTTAATTAATATTTAATGAACAAAACCTAATAAAATCACTCTCAAGTCACGTGACAACAGACACCAATCAGAGCGCATGACGTCATATGTCCAGCCGCTGTCAAAAAACTTCATTGTTTGGCTAATATTTAGTGTGTAATTTATTATTATTTGTTTATAGGAAACGTCAAATGACATGTAATTATAGCGACGACTACGAAACAACTTTTCATCACCTCAGTTTACTAACGTTTATGAGCACAGAATACGCATCTATAGGATGGTAGCTCCCGTGTAAACTTTTGAGCCTCCTTTGGTATGAACAGGTGACGTCACGCGACTAGGATTGGCGTTTTGAACCGAAATTTGAAACGGGATTTAGAATACACGATTTTTAAGGCTTAAGTTGTATTTAAATAAAAATAAATATGTAGCAATATTAGGTACTTATGCACGATTTAAAACACTTTCCCAAAAATAGCCAACATCCCTATTATCAGGGAATTTATTCCAACCTAAAAATATCGGGGAATTTAATTGTGATATTTCAATAATCTTTTCAATTTTAGTGAGCTTTGTATCAGATTTAATTATTGAAAATTAAAATGCACTAAGTTGAAAAATTAAGAAGAGAGCAAAAAACTTTCTGAAATTAAGTTTTAAACCGCTGTTATTTCGTGAATAAAGGTCGTACAGGAAGCTAAAAAAGCAATTTGGAGATTGAAATTTCACGTTTTGAAAGTTTTCAAAATTTGTTGTTGTTTTAAAACTGCCTTCGATTCGAAAATAGTTTTTCCACAGTTTTATAAATGCCTGGTTCTCAAGTTTCAATTTGGAGTATTTATTGCTGAGATATCGGCGATTGAATGAAAAGTCACCTTTGTTTTTTTACCATCGATATCTCTAACTAAATGATCATACAGTAAAAAGAAAGTTTACTGTGCGATCATTAATTGATGAGATAAATTTTTGTATGTATAAAAAATGCGAGAAAAAATTTTGGATGCTCAACTTTGATTTGAAAAAGTACGAGAAATGACTAATTAAAACTTTAAATATATGATCATACAAATAAGATTACAAATAAGATTTTCACATCATGGAAAAGTTTAATAAATTTTCTGGTGGACCAGAAAACTATCGGAAATTCTATCGCCACCCTGGTCGCTTATGACCTCAGCTGTTGGGCGTCTATAATCTACAATCTAACCGAGCTGAGTAGAGTAGTGGTGACAGCACTAGACTCGCATTCGGGAGGTACCGGGTTCAAATCTCGGCGGGAGCAGATGTGGCTGGGACTTTTTTCTACTGCCTCTCGCCGAGAAACGGTAATTCCTGTACCGGCCATCTTGATTGAGGTTTTCAATGGTTTCCCTTAATTCATTCCAGATATATATCGAGATGGTTCCTTATTTGAGGCCATGGCCGATTACCTATCAAACTCGTAGTTCAAAAATTACCTACCTTATCCTAATTTCCTATAATTCGTTCATTCGCCCATTGCTATTACATAAGTTGAAGTTGTAAAAAATGTAGAAAATAGTGGTAGATGAAAAAATAGTAATGGTGCGAATGGCGTCTGTTATGACATAAAGTCGAGAAACGGACGTTAAACGCATTATTATTTTATTATTTATTTAATCTACAATCAAGCCACATTGTTTAGAAGGATATGAAACGTCGATAAATATTGGTCTGATCCCTAAGTCCCAGCATTTGACCAAGGGACGGCAATTTAGTGGATGTGCCATTTGTAAAATACACTAATTATTCAAAAACAGTCTACTGATGTGAAATCAGGCATGAAATATCTGTTTTAAAACTATGAATACTAACCAGTGATTTTTATTTGTACCTCTTCAGGCAGAAAATAATTATTATGTGCTATTCTTGCATAAGTTCGCAAAAAAAGACAGCATGTTTTACAAAATGATTATATACGTCTGCAACTCGAATATACATTATCCGTATGCACAGATACGTGAATTACGTAAGCTCCCATGACAGCGACTTGCTATTCTGGTTTGCACAGGTCTATTGCTTGACCGAATTGAGTCACTTGATCTCGCTGAATTACTGCACTATGTATTTTTCTTTTTTTTTTCGGGCCTAAGGTAAAATACTTTTTCATATTTTCAATTTAATATTTTTAACTTCCTAGTCTATAGGGAAGTTATTATAATGGGTCCGATAATGAAAATCGTAGTTTTCGACATATTTTAAAATCATAATGCGTGCGGGTGTGTGTGTATGTTGTTGGTAGGTACGTGGCAGCTTTGCCAGATTTTTGTTTTGCCAAGTCGGGATTTTGGAATTTTTTGAGTGAAAAAAGCGGGATTCTTTCGTCGAAAGGGGGACATAGTAAAAAAACTTATATATTCAGAAGTTTTTAAATATTAATCTTTTTATTTGAGTTCAAATTACGTTTACGTAACAATAGATAGCAAAAATAGCCATAGAAAATGTATTTTAATAAAAATATGATATTTTAAATCAGATTTACCCTATCGTTAAATAGTTGAGTCTTATTCGTCTTCTGAATAAAAAAAGTAAAAAAAACAGAAATCAAAATCAAAAAAGTTTTATTCATTAGAAAAATATGGCGTTTCAAACAATAGTCTGAGGAGTGAGTATTACAAATTGCAACTTACAATAAGAGAATAACTATTTACGCACGGTCGAGTTATCTCCGAAAAGCGGGACTGAGCCTGTCCCGCGCGGGACATTTAATTTTGATTTAAAAATCGGGACGTCCTGCCAAAATCGAGACGTCTGGCAACGCTCGTGTGTGTGTTGTAGGTAGGTACGTGGTAACTGTTTTCGCCTCCGATATCTCGTGATAAAAATGATACCGACTTCGTTATAGTGCCAATTGGCGCGTATTACCATAAATGAGAGTTGATTAGTTTAATTATCAATAACTTTGGCCGGGGAATTTGTAATATTGAAACTTTTTGGTGATATGAAAATAAGTATTTTAACGAACATTTTTGATTTTCTTAATATTTGTCCAGTAAAATAGCGTGCAAAAGGCGGAGATGCTGTCAGTATTGAGTCAGTGTTTTAAAATTCAAGTTTGGGACCTTGGCACGGCACAAAACACTACTTGGTATCGAAAAAAACATTTTTTTGACCTTTACTATGTTTTGTTTCAAAATATCTCTTGATCGGTCGGTTTTACAAAAAAATATTCTTATTGAATACAGTCATTGAACTTAAAAATAGCCCCGGTAATAGGGAACAGAAAAAAGTAATTAACACCACTTTTGCATGTTTCTTATGGTTTATAATTTCGGTTTATATTAAATTCGTTTGGTAAATAAACGAGTGAAACACGGAGAAAAAATTTAATTATATTATTTTAAAGGATATCCATGATCACATTTTAATAGGCCAATCAATCGAGATTTATTTTCTTATAGATAATAATAATTAATAAAATATCCTTTTCGTCGGGTAAACAGATGAGTGAAGGACGAGCTTTCTTCGGATCCTGTACTCATAGGAAATTTACCCACCTTTAAAATTAATCCAGACGATGCTTGCTCTAAATGCCGTAGTTTAGAGCATATTTAATAAAAACCCGGGTCGCAGTGCCAAAGCCCTGCCGACAATATAGTGTATTTGCTGATACAGGCCTTGTGGCTTTATTATGTGATTGTTGGGCAAAATAAAAAAAATAACTCCTTAATACACCCCTTAAAATTACATTTTTTTCTTAACTACATTATTATTGTCGATCGAACGTCTACGCCAAAATTAAAAACACCTTTCAGTAAATAACTCACTATCTGCAAACGAGTGTTTTCAGAAAATTTGAAAATCCGGTCCTGTCGGGCCGATTTTATTAAAATTTTAGGAGCACTTTTTAATTGCTATTAAAGGGTTAAATTTCAATTTTGAACCGATTCTGAGAATTTTTTAGGTATTTTTGGGCCCAAAAACTTTTTTCAACCCCTAAAAACCACCCTTAAAATGACCCGATTGAGCCTATTTTAAATAGGCTTCGTGCGGTGATGGATTCCAACATGTGTGCCAAATTTCGTTAAAATGAATTAACTCCTTCGAAAGTTATTGCCCGTACACATATATACCTATATATATATAAATATATACATATATATATAAACATTTTCAAAAATGGTGCCAAAGTGTTTAGGAGGTTATGAAACGTCGAGAAATTTTGGTCCGACCCCTAGGTCCCGCCATCCGACCAACGCCAATAGTGTATGTTGCCTTGTGACAAATACACTAAAAACCAACAAAAAATATCAATTTTTGCAATTTTTTCAGAAAATGGAATAGGGATTGCTGCGGTAAATCCAGTAGCTTTAACCGTAACTATAGGTACCAGTGCCACAGTGTAAGCGTTTCATTGAAAAAACACATTAAATTTTTTTTTTATTTTTAATACATCATGCTTCCTAACCTACTCAAAAAATAATTACATTATTGTCTGTTATAATATTTGGGACGGACATTTTCATCAGTAAATAAAAGTTATTAGAATAATAACATGATTGGTTGAACGAGTGAGCTTATCCAAACGTGATAAGATAGGCAGGAGCTTTACAAGTGAAAGTGCTCTTGTGATCGTCGTAGGCGTAACTGTAGGCATCCGGGCATCTGTCCTTGAAGAATTTGGGATAGTCGTGGGGCCAGTCGCTCGACCTACAGGTCTCCGGTCTGTTGTGATCACCACGACAACAGTATTGGTCAGTGTTGAACGCAAGGCACGCGCTCTTACAGCCCACGACGCGACCGTTCACAGTTTGCTTCAATTCGTTGGGACATTCACCATTGATGTTGGCTTTGCATTGTGCCTTTTTGCAACTGTATTGGCCGCCATCACCTTGCCCTCCAAGCGGCTCTATCTGCATATTAACAATAACAATTAATTAATAACACTTTTACAATGTTTAATCAAGATTACTATAGAAACTATAAGGCTGGGCGTTAGAGTTGTTGAAGGTTACATGGAGTATTTTTCCAAACAATTGAGATAACAATATAATTGAAAAACCAAGCCATGGACATCGGTGACGTCGACTCAACCAATCACAGACGTGGCAATGCTTATAGCCTCTTACGCCCAACCTTCTAGTACTCTATTAACCTTGCACCGTACTTAGCGAAGGGCCAGTATCGATTATTGAGTGTAAAAAAAATCATTTGATGAAACTCTGCATTATTTAAATAATGATAGTTATTTTTAGTCAATGTTTATTTTGTAGATACGTATTTAGAATCTTTACAATATCAATAACACATGTCGCCTTCATCTGACAATACTTAAAAATTGTTAATTAGTTTGCGGGCAATAACTTTCGAAAGAGTTAATTGATTTCAACTAAATTTGGCCCACGCGATGAAATTCATCACCGCAAGAAGCCTATTTAAAATGGGCTTAATCGGGTCATTTTAAGGGTAGTTTTTAGGGGTTGAAAATTGTTTTTGGGCCCCAAAACACCGAAAAAATTCTCCGAATCGTTTCAAAATTGAAATTTAACCCTCTGGTAGTAATTAAAATGTGTCTCTAAAATTTTAATAAAATCGGTACGACAGGACCGGATTTACAAATTTTATGAAATCACTATTTTGCACATAGGGAATTTTGTACTGAAAGGTGTATATAATTTGGTATATAGGTTCGATTGATAATAATATTGCAATTAAGAAAAAAAATGTTATTTTAAGGGGTGTATTAAGGAGGAAAATTTTTCATTTTGCCCAAAAACCAACTTAAGTTCGCATAATAAAACCACACTGCCTGTATAGCAAATACACTATATTGTCGGCAGGGTTTTGGCACTGCGACCCGGTTTTTTTTATATTATATGTTCGAGAAAGATGTTATTTTGGATATTTAAACTTTAGTTGCGCCTGACGGAGACAGGCATAACAACTAGTACTTCATTATTTTCAACGTCGCTCACGTTAAAGCCGGATAGGACAAACACCTAATCAGTCTAGACATAGAGTACTCTACGTTTTTTAGGTAGCAGTTGATAGTGTACAAAGCTCCATCGAGTGGTGCTAATTTGAACTGATGGATAATGCTTATGAAAATGCGATTTTCCGTCTGGTTATCATACAACATACTTAAAAACTCTGAAAATTTTGAAAATGCATTTAATGCCATATTTACACTCGCATAATTGTTTTCTTTCAAAATATTAAAAGAAAACGTTCAAGAACTCGATTCACTTATTCATAGCTATATGAGGAAAACTCAGAAAGGATCTTCTCCAGGAGTATTTTTGTTTGCCTAAAAAGGAATGTTTCGACAACGATATCGGTCGGAACTATTTAGTCCCTTATTTCGAAAGCTTTTAAGAGTTCGTTGCCAACAAAATCCACAGTACTTTAATTATTTCTTCTATTTTTCGTCTAAATTGACTGCAGTATTTGTACCATAACTGTTTATATATGGGATAGCAACCAATGAAGCCGTTGTTTAGTTTGAAATTGAAACTGTTGTGACGTTTCGTCTAAACAGAGATACAATGAGAAATTAAAAGATATCAAGAAAAAAGAAAAATATTTTTCTAACATTTTTGAATTTCTTAAATTTGACTTTTTCGAAATAATAACACGCTTCAATATGACGGAATATTTCAACGTAATTTTCACGGACTTCAGAACGTCCGAGTGATTAAAAAATTTGCACACATATTAAGGACCGATGACAATACAATAATTTCATAACTTTGTCCTAATGTCCTGACCAGGATCATCAGAATAAAAAAATAAAACTAAAAAATAAATAATGATTTAAGCAAACCGAACTAAAAGTAAAAAAAATAATTTTTAATTATATTAAGATTTTATTGAACAGCGATAGAAAGGTGTCTTACTCAATACAATTATGGACTTTCTGTCGCTATTAAACAAAATCTTAATAATTAAAAATTATTTTTTAGTTTTAGTTCGGTTTGTTATTAAAGCGTATTTTTTTTAGTTTCTAGGGTTTCGTACCTCAAAAGGAAAAAACGAAACCCTTTAGGAATACTCGTGTGTCTGGCCGTCGTACTGTTTTAGCCAATTTGCTCCGAACTACTCGACCGATTGAGTTGAAATTTGGTACACATATGTAAGTCGGTGACCGAAAGACGGACGTGTAACGTAAATAAATGAATTATAAACATGGGGGTTAATTAAAAAAAAAGTTTTGCAAATTGTACCGTGTCACATATCAAATTAAAGGGTTCGTAATAAGGATCACAAATATATTTTTTTTATAATTAAAAAATAAATAGTTTTAAAGTTATTTCAGAAAATAGATGAACAATTGACCATTCCCCCCTATCACCGAAACTACTGGACCTAAAATTTTGAAAAAAAATAAGGAATATCGGGTGTCACCCATAGTTTACGGGAAAACCTAAACGACAATCTTAAGAGTACTCACGGAAAACGGAATAGTACGGAACCCTCTTCTCGCGAGTTTGACTCGCATTTCACCAGTTTTTTTCAAACTATTATTTATTTTTATAAATTTGTTACATTAGTTACAATAGTATACTGACCGACACTGGTACATTAAATCCATCGACTAGTGAGATGTCATAGTAGTCAATGCCGCCATAGCCTTTAAGTGTGATCTCAACTAACGATACAGGTGGTGCACCGCCATTGCCGCCGCATTGCAATCGGTTGCCACAGTCGCCGGTTTCGCAGTGATTGTTGCTGGGATTACAATGGGTGCGGGCCCAGAAACGACCGGCCCAGTCATCTGCAGAGTGTGTTGAGATCTGTGGAAACAAGAAACTGCAAATTAATGTTCTATTTAAGACAGATGTTTCCCAACCTTTTCTGGATTACCCTCTAAAAAAAGAAAAATTCCAACGCCGCGTAGTCCATAATAGTTAATTTTTTATAAAAAATATTTTCAAAAATTGGTTTTCTTCGAAACAGTAAAAAAATGGAAAAACTTTTGAAAAAAAATTTCTAAAGAAAAGTTTTTATAAAAAACTTTTCTGCACTTTTATTTAAGTAATAATATTAATACTAATAATAACAACAAAAGTAATTACAGTAAAAAACATTTTGTTTCTTAATTTTTAAAACAATGTTCTGAATTTTTTGATGGCTCCAAATGGTGCAAAAGGATGTTAAGGGTCATAAGTAACTTTTTTGAAGAAAAAATTTTCACCAAATTTTTTGAGACCCCGTTCTGCTCTTCCTTCCCTATTTTCAAAATTTTTTATTATATTAATTTCCTAATTAGATAGGTATACCCTTCTTGATTTCTTTGATTTTAGAAAAAATGTTGCTACTAACGATAACAACCTTAGCTGTTTAGCGTCTATAATCTACAATTTAATTTTTTTTGTGACTTGAGGTTCTATAGTTGATTGTACAAATATTTGAAATATAATTACTTGACTGACTTGGATTTAGCTACTTTAGTTTATTTTCGAATTTTAATGTTTGTCTTGAATTTAACTTAATTTTAAGTCAAGTATCTTGAAAATCAAGTAAAGCCGTGAATCTCTAAGGGTAAACGCCAAATACCCTACAGGGTGTGGAGCATCCATGGATTGAAAAATCTTTAAGCTTTTGCATGAAGTACCGATTATATTTAACTATCAATGTTTATCCGCAAATACATGATAGTGCAAAACTAAAATATTTTATAAAAGTCATCAAACGACAATTTGTTCATAATATTATGTCATAATAAAGACATTTCGATGCCATTTTTGCATGCAAAACTGCCTACCAATTTTGTTTGTATTTTTTTATTTTTATTCTATGATATTACTTCTTGAATGTTAAATCCAAGATAAATATTTTACTCACATCATTGCCATTAGTAGAATATTTTCGCTGTGTAGAAAACATTTTTTTAATAGCAAAAACATTTTTTCATAGCTGATTAAATGAAAACTAGTGCACATTTGTATAAATTGAAATTTGTTGTTTCAAATTTGATGTTGAGTCTAATCAAGTGCTTATAGACGTAAAAGAACGTAGGTCACATTACAGGTGACTTTGAAATTTCAATATTAGAAGTCGATATCTTTAATTTCAAAATACATAAAATAAATGGATAGTTACGTATTACCACAACAGATTTAGATGTACATTCGAGAGCTAAGCTCCCATCTTCAGCAAAACACTAAACTAAATTAATGAACAAAATCCTTATATTTATATACAATAACAGGTATTAGCGTGTACTAGCGTTTTCGCGTTCCCGGCTCTTTTTGATTCCCGGGAATCGGGAATGATCATTTTCTATTCCCGGGAATTCCCGGGTACCCGGAAATCACTTATTTACAAATAAAACTCTAGTTTATAAGTATTATGTTCTATT
Source organism: Venustoraphidia nigricollis (assembly GCA_034508555.1). Classification (NCBI taxonomy): domain Eukaryota; kingdom Metazoa; phylum Arthropoda; class Insecta; order Raphidioptera; family Raphidiidae; genus Venustoraphidia; species Venustoraphidia nigricollis. The sequence goes on from JAVRKA010000020.1 coordinate 2,995,467, forward strand.
TTTTATTATTAAAAGATTAAGGAAAAACAAAAATATACTTTTTCATTACAAAATAATCAATAATGACTGCTAGTCTAATAAAAAATTGTACATTGTGTAACGATGTTGTACTCATAATTAAACGTTTACTTTAACTAAAAAGGAACTCTCACTAGTCACTACTGAGATCATTATAAATCTAATTACAGTTGTACATTTTCCAGTGTGCGTTTAAACTAAATAAAAAGGAACTATCACCGACACTGTGTCCAAAAAATGTCAAATTTAAGTCTTGTGAAATTATTATTCGATAACATTATAATTTACGACTTTACGAGGTCTTGTTGCCGGAGAAAAAAGCCTTCAAGAATACCATTGCGTTTGAAGAGCGATCGGACAGCCTGTTTCTTGCTTTAGTCGCAAAACTTCCAGCAATAGAAAAAGTTCGCTCGCTTTCTGTAGAAGTAGGTTTCACTGATAATAGGGCTTACATAATAATAGGGCTACATGCTGTGTAGTAGTGTACGCGCTACTGATTCAACGAAATAAAGAATTACAATGTATTATTTAAATCTCCATATTATTTGAGCTTAAACTTTGCTGAGGTTTCGAATGTCTTCAACAGAAAGTTATTAATTTTAAATGGTTCCCGTTTACCCGGGAATTTCGTAAAATTATTCCCGGGCATGAAATCGCTTTCATTCCCGGGAATTCCCGACCCGGGAACCCGGGACCGAAAACCCTAGCGTGTACTATAAACTAAACCATTGCTGAAGATGGGAGCTTAGCTCTCGAAATGTACATCTAAATCTGTTGTGGTGAGAAGTAACTATTCTCTTATTTTATTCTTCCAGCCACAGTGCTCCTAATGTTTATTTCAAAATACATGTTTTCACTACTTATTTCCTGCTCGCTTATAATAAAATTTGTACTTACTCTTTGTTTCGGTGCGAGCGCTACACCGCCATTTAGAAGCGCCGGTTTTCCGGCATTTCCTTGCGTTCCGATCCACATCATATTCTCGTTGTTGTTCACGATTTGGAACTCGAGGGCTAGCGAAACAACGCCTAAACAGACTAACAGCAATGCGTTAGCAACGAACATCTTAATGTATCTTTAGCGTTTGTTACTGGTGAATTTGTGCTTTTTCTTGTATAAAGGTTCCATATATATACTGAAGTCTGAAAGATGTCTAATTACATTGTTGACACTGCATACGTCTGTGTACAGTGCAGCTGTAATCAAATGTGCATTTTAAATCTTGAAAAAACGAGTTTAAAAAAACTATCTAGTGAATGGAAATAAAAAGACATCGTTTAATTGTGACAAAAAGAATCCCAATAATTGACATAACATTTTTTTTTAAAATGTATATATCAGATCCTTTTGATGTTAATAAATTATAAATATTTTAGAGGAATTAGGATCAATGAAATTAAAAGACAAATTATTATTTCACAACGTTTCGTATTAAATTAATGCTTCATCAGGTGATCTTAATTAATTCTACGAAATTGACTCTAATTAAAAGAAGTTAATTAGAGTGGTTGTGATCCTTGATGATTGTTGGGTAAGTGTAGATAAAATTTGTGGCACAGGATCAATAAAAACACAATACTGATGTTTAAATTTGCATTTTCACTGACGTTTCGGTGCGCTTTGCACCATCTTCAGAGTTTCGCACCGAAACGTCAGTGAAAATGCAAATTTAAACATCAGTATTGTGTTTTTATTGATCCTGTGCCACAGATTTTATCTACACTTACTTAATTAATTGTCTTAATAACTAGATTTAATTCGATTATCTTGTTATACTATTTTATGATATCATAACAAATCAAAATTATATGATATCTTAAAATAGTATAACAAGATAATTGAATTAAATCTAGTTATTAAGACAATTAATTAAGATCACCTGATGAAGTATTAATTTAATACGAAACGTTGTGAAATAATAATTTGTCTTTTAATTTCATTGATCCTAATTCCTCTAAAATATTTATAATTCATTTTTTTCAAGTTGCGTCACACTAGTAAATGAAATTCTAACAGTTATTTCATTTTCCTGTGATGAGTTTAATGAAACACCAAAAATTATAAGGTAGGGCCTTATTACCAGGATACTTGAATTACGATAGGTTGTCACCGCCAGTGAATCTATCGGCAAATTCGAAGCCGTGAATAAAAGTTATGCATAAATAAAATTTATAATAGTAGCTTGGAGTTTTTAGATCAACTATAAAATTCCTTAGTTTTTATTTTTAAAGAAAATGTATTATTAATGTTGTATTTCTATTATTTTTATTATAAATCGTTATCCAAAAAATTGTCATTAAAAAACTATTGTTTTGAATTTGAACCTGGGGAGCTCGATATTTGTAACAATTGGAAGGCAGCCGGCTAACTTACTACATTTTTTGCACGTACTTCCTATAAAATAACTGTTTTTTATATCGCAATAAGTATACTAATAACACGCTTTTAGTTGGACCACTAACTTCCGAATAATGTTAACTTCTTACTACTCACTTTTCACGTACTTCTAATTATCGTGTCGACTTGAAACTTTGCAAACTTATGCAATTCTCGTGACAGGGAAATAATATTATACCATCGAGCTGGTATGATGATGATCATAGTGGGTGGTGGTCATAGGGACTCCTCAATGGCTAACATTCCATCGAGTTTAGACTCGTTTCCCTTATCTTAGTGAGTCCTTTGGTAGGAAGGTGAAGGACGAAGAAAGATAATAATCTCCTGCAATTGTTATAGATGAACATGTGATCGATAATATCTCTAACGTTTTAGGTTTGTGGGTTAATGAAAACATTGACTGGACTATCCATATTGATAACGCTTGCAAAAAGGTTTCTAAAGCTGTTTTTATTCTTATGCCGGCCACACACGTAACTGCATACTTGTCAAGTATACATGCGCTTGACGTTTGATCAAGTTTGCATGACCGTGTGTGGTGACGTGACAATCAGGCGTTTATAGATAATCTGTTGTGACTTCTCTTTTGTCTATACGTGTGTTTCGTGCATACTACTATGTCTACGGATATTTGTAGAGCTTTTCGCGAAGTGTTTGAAGAATTTATTATAATTTACACCAAACAGTACGATTTATTCTACTTTTCTGAACCATTTTGGTAGCCAACACCAAGCCAATAATTGCTAAAGCTTCATCATATGTGGATACCATAGTCGATAACTTTACTTTTGCACGTCACTTCTGGTTGTAGAACTGACACCGCTTCAAGCAAACTGGTGCGTGTGTGTCCCTATGACCATCATGCAAACTTGATCAATCTTCAAGCGCATGTATACTTGTATGCAGTTACGTGTATAGCCGGCATTAGACGAATGTCATATGAGGTAGATACTTCAACTTTAAAAACTTTATATTATGCGTTTGTTGACCCGCATTTGAAGTATGGTATTCTGTTATAGCTGTACGGACATGAACCAAAAATTCTTCAGAAAAAAGCAATCCATGTTATGTTTAAACTACCTTTTAAACACACGTTCAGAGTATAGAGATGGGAAAAACGGGTCTTTTTAGTGATCTGCATCTTTGCATCTAGATCCCGTATGTGAGCCGGCTCACTGAACCGGTTCAAAAAGAGCCGAGTTCTGAATATGTTACTGCAGTCTGCCACTGAGTTACCTAGTTCAGTCAATCATATCACGACCTGTATAGAATCAAGAATGCATAGCCAAACATATGATGCATGAGTCATTTGAGCTGACAGATGCATCAAAGCAAGAACTGATACGTAAGTGTAAAATGTGCTTCTGTGTGTTGTGTTTCACTGAGTTATGCGGATCCGTTGATCTGTCGGCTCAAAAAAAAGTGAGTCGGCTCTCACGGATCTTCTGTCGGAGTCGGCTCTTTGAACCGGTTTAAATCTGAGTTACACAACTCTAGTTCAGAGATAGTTTCAAAGCGCACTCTATCTTAACTCTGCCGTCGCTATATATATTAAACATAGCTACTTACGTCTGGAATCATCCAAGCAGTTTTGAGTCAGTTAATCATGGCTACTCAACACGTAATAAAATCAAATTAACACTGCCTAAAGCCTCTTTGGTGAGTTATCAACGTGGCCCTTGTCTATATGGCTGCTAAAACATATAACAGAATACCAGACTTCATAAAAAAGCAGCGTCTATTAAGCTTTTTACAAAATATCTTAAGAATTACCTAACTGAAAAACGTTTTTATAGTTTAAATGTGTTCTTCAATGACTAAATTGTATAATGTTATATTTATATTCAGACTATGTTTCATGTTTTATCTGAGCTTTTCTGAAACTAAATAAATATTACTATTATTATAATGGAATAATGAGGGTACAGAGACCTCAGCTATTTTGATGCGATGCTTGTTAGCAGTTCCGGAAAGGCTTGCGAAAAGATAAGGGTTTTTTAGTCGGTGGAAATCCGCTCTATCAAAGGGTGATGTCTCTAAAAGATTTTTCCCCCATCGGCAAAAAAAATGTGATTCCTTTGGTAGCATTATATTGTGAATAGAAGGGTCTGTTGATGGAGGATTGAGGTGGTCATAGGAACTTCTTAATTTCTAACAAATAATAAATCACCCACTTCTAAAGTAGGAAATTCAAGATGCGGGGCCCGATGTAAATTTGGATTCTGAATGAATCCCACCCAATCCTATGTTAATATTACTTTATAAACTTATTTTACATGACCTTGTATAAAATAGCTGCCCTATTCGCACCAGTACGCAAAGTAAAACAAAAGTAATGCGATTTTACCAATCTAATAGCCACATCTTTGTCAATTGCTCTTTATATCCATATGTGCAAAAGAGATAGCAAAGTAGTCGTTGTCATCGTAAACAGTCCACTTATGATTCCAATATGATCGAACTGAACTGTCAAAACTATTACAAATATATTTATTATGTTGTGAAAAGCCGCTATTTTATAGGAGAATACGTGCAAAAAATGCAGTATGCGTCTCGATTGTAATACTTTTATGACTCGTGTGACTGTTAAAACTCGCTAATCGCTCGTTTCAAGGTCGTGATTAAGATGCTATTGGGCATTTAGGTATCGAAATGTTGACGTTATATTAATTTAAAATCACTTTATTCTGTCATTAAACTGTTTCAGATTTCTGTTATATTTTGATTTCTGTAGACGAAAAAAACACGCACATATCATTTATACTAAAAATGTTCATTTTATCAAACTGAACTATATACATATTATATAGATAGCGACAATAATACATCATATTTATATACATGTTTTTATTATAAAATGTTTATATTGTATGAACAGCAGGAAAATTAGGAATTATTTACAAATTACTCGTGGTTTTTTAATCGATATCTAAGGAAATACCGGTTTAATCATTATTTTTTAATATATTTTTCGTCTTCGTTTTGACAAATGTTTTATATTTTTAAATATATATTTTTTAAATAACTTTTAACAAACATTTTAACAAAAATTTTTTTTCGTTTGGGTTTCAAAAGTCGCTGCGGTCTAACTCCGTGACATCGCTAAGCTTTTTGTAAATAGAAAGAATTTTTTTAACATTTCTGTTTAAGGTCACTTTTGTATTTTTACACTATTTTTAAAAAGAAGTATGTTTGTTGTGTGTACGTGTGCCACAGAGACCTGGAAAACCTGGAATTATCAAGGAATTTAATGCAGCTTAGAAATATCAGGGAATTTAATTGTGATATTTCAATAAACATATCTTTTCAATTTTTGTAAGCTTTGTATCAGATTTAATTATTGAGAATTAAAATGCACTAAGTCAAAAAATTAAGAATAAAACAAAAGATTTTCCTAGTGTTTTTATTGATTTTTAAAACGCTGTTACTTCGTGAATAAAGATCGTACTGAGATGCAAATAAAGCATTTTTGAATTTGAAATTTCTTAATTTTTCGTAATTTCGATATTATTATGATTTCAAAATCTACACAAAATTAAATACAACCTTCATGAAGTAAATTGGTATTCTCAAACTAGTATTTTCATAAAAAAAATTAAGGGGTTAGGTGTAGTCAGGGGCGTGAAAAAATGCCATTTTTTATTAATTTTTTTTTACTAGTAATTAAGTTTATTTCACATAAGTAAAAACATAGTATCATTTCATCATACTTTAACATTACTTCACTTAAATTTCAAAAAAAAATAATTATTATTTTACAAGTTATGGCGGTCTAAGTTGAACAGGTTTTAATAATGGGTCCTTGCGGTGACCATTACAGCTCCTTGGAGATTCATCTAAAATCAATGAAACAAAAAAGATTATTTTTATGGATAGATAATCTTGTGCCTGATCGAAGCTTTTTTTTTTTCAAAATTAACAAAATGGCGGTCTCTGGAAATTTTTTTGCAGATTTTCGGGAAAAAACCAACAATTAATTGTTTATAAAAAATCGAAGTTTTTAAAAAAAAAATCCTTCGATCAGGCACTAGCTTTTTATGTTTTCTAAAAGCTGTATAAGTTTCATTCAAATCTATCGAGCGGTTTTTGAGTTACAGTGGTCACCAGTTCAAAAAACATAGTTTTGAGAAAAACGCATTTAAAGTTTTACAGTCGATTGATGTACAGTAATACGAATAATTTCAATACTTACACTGAGTCATCTATTCCTGGACCATATAAGAGTTCTTCAGCCGTTGTAGAACTTTCTAAAACATCAATTTGTTGTTGTCTACGTCGCGTTCTACCTTCGCGAGTGTTGTCGTTAGCGCGCTGATCAGCTACTTTTACACGTGCACTATCGGTTTTTTCAGTATACCGATGTGAATTAGGCCCACAACTAAGTCCCAGTGTGTTCATTATTACTAACAATGACTTTGTACCTTCATTAAATATACTCATAGCTACGTATGCAGCAATTTGAACAATGGTAAAACTAGTATTGATAGTTTTTGGGCATATTTTCCACACTAGTTGGTTGAAGCTCTCATTATTATTTTGATTAAATCCACCTACACATCTTCAAAGTAAATTTTCATTACTAAGATCTTCATAAATAGGCTTGATTGCTTTTAAAACTTCAGGAGGTAAGGGAGAATAATCTTGAGTATAACTAGAACCCAAGAAACGTTTGCTTGCAGCTGCCGCTAGCTACCTGTTCTCGGAAATATTAGACCGCTCGAGAGTCTTTTATTCTTCGCTGAATAACTCAAAAGATATTTGTCGGATTCACTTCAAACTTTCAGAGAATATTTTTAAGATACTATACTTTAAGAAAATGCAAAAAAAATCAATTTTTTGAAAATTCTGACTACCCCTAACCCCTTAAGTCCTGTCGTGCCGGGCCGATTTTATTAAAATTTTATCAGCACATTTTGATCTTTACTAGTGGGTCAAAATTGAATTTTAAAACGAGTCGTACCTAGTGTGCTTTGTTTATAGGAAATTTATCCACTTTCAAAATTAATCCAAACGACGTTTGCTCTAAATGCCTTAGTTTAGGGAATGTTTAACAAAAACCGACAAAAATAACAAGTTTTGCAATTTTTTCAGAAAATAAAATGAGGATTGCTGCGGTACTCGGTAAATCCAGTAACTTTAACCATAACTCTAGGTGCCAATGTCATAGTATAACTGTGTCATTAAAAAAACGCATTTCATTTTTTTAATTTTTATTACGTCATGCTTCCTAACCTACTCAATTAAAAATAATTACATTACTGTCTGTTATAATATTTGGGACGGGTATTTTTATAATTAAATAAAAGTTATTAGAATGATAATATGATTGGTTGAACGAGTGAGCTTATCCAATCGTGATAAGATAGGCAGGAGCTTTACAAGTGAAAGTGCTCTTGTGATCGTCGTAGGCGTAACTGTAGGCATCTGGGCATCTGTCCTTGAAGAATTTGGGATAGTCGTGGGGCCAGTCGCTCGACCTACAGGTTTCCGGTCTGTTGTGATTACCGCGACAACAGTATTGGTCAGTGTTGAACGCAAGGCACGCGCTCTTACAGGCGACAACGTGACCGTTCACAGTTTGCTTCAATTCGTTGGGACATTCACCATTGATGTTGGCTCTGCATTGTGCCTTTTTGCAACTGTATTGGCCGCCATCGCCTTGTCCTCCAAGCGGCTCTATCTGCATATTATAATAACAATTAATAAAAAACCCGGGTCGCAGTGCCAAAACCCTGCCGAATATATAATGTATTTGGTAATACAGGCAGTGTGGCTTTATTATGCGAATTTAACTTGGTGTTTGGGCAAAATAAAAAATTTGACTCCTTAATACACCCCTTGAAATAACATTTTTTTTCTTAATTGCAATATTATTATCAATCGAACCTTTATACCAAGTTATATACACCTTTCAGTAAAAAAATTCACAATCTGCAAACTAGTCTTTCTTAAAATTTTTTAATCCGGTTCTGTAGGGCCGATTTTATTAAAATTTTAGAGACACTTTTCAATTACTACCAAAGGGTTAAATTATAATTTTGAAACGATTCTGAGAATTTTTTCGGTATTTTTAGGTCCAAAAACTTTTTTCAACCCCTAAAAACTACCCTTAAAATGACCCGATCGGGCCCATTTTAAATAGGGTTCTTGCGGTGGTGGATTCCAACATGAGGGCAAAATTTCGTTAAAATCAATTAACTCTTTCGGAAGTTATTGCCCGCACACACACACACACACACACATATATATATATATATATATATATATATATATATATAAACATTTTTAAAAATGGTGCCAAAGTGTTTAGGAGGTTATGAAACGTCGAGAAATTTTGGTTCAACCCCTAGGTCCCGCCATCCGACCGATGCCATTAGTGTATGTTGCCAAATGGCAAATACACTAATAACTCTGTTAAGGTTTATTTGCTAATAGTAGGAGAGCTATTAAGAATTTTTGGGTAGACATTTGAGGCACTGTGAAAATTTATACAATAACTCTTTAGTAATATCCGAATACAAAAACACGGACCTGACTGAAGGATAGCGGAGCTTAACCGATTTTTATTTTTTTGCGCAATAAAAAATTATTGAGACATTTTGAAATTTTAATACCTTGAAACTTAGTATTTAAGGAATTGAAAAATAAAAAAACCAGATCTTTTAATCGGGTCTAAAACTTAACCAGATGCTTGCAAAATATATTTGAGGCACGTTGAAATTTACACAGAATAATATTGATAACTAAAAAAAATATATATTCCAAAAAACAAGTCATTTGGTTGGGGCATTTACCTAACAGGCTGTTAATATGTTTATGTGAGAGTGAGTGAACAAGCGCTATGGATAGCTTGAAGTGTGAGAGACACTGTATATCGACATTACAAGTATTAGGCGTAATGCATATTTCCGTTTTCCTAGCTCTTTAACACCTGACAGTGGGTCGCAACGCAGCACTGTCTGTATTAGCAGTCAGCAGCGTTCTTCACATCAGACAACTGCGGATATACGCTGCCTCTCACACTTCTAGCTACCCATAGCGCTTGTTCACTCGCACTCCCATTAACATATTAATCGCCTGTCAGGAAAAATGCCCTACCGAAATGACCTGTTATTTTGAATATATCTATTTTTAATTCTGTGTAAATTTCAACGTGCCTGAAATATATTTTTTAAGTCTTAACACATACAATTTTGCAAGCACCTGGCTAAGTTTTAGACCCGATTAAAAGATCTGATTTTTTTATTTTTTAACTCCTTAAATACTAAATTTCAAGGTATTAAAATTTCAAAATGCCTCAAGAATTTTTTATTGCGCAAACATTTAAAAATCGGTAAGTCTCGCTATTCTTCAGCCAGGTCTGTGTTTTTGTATTGTGCAAATTTTCACAGTATCTCAAATGTCTACCCAAATATACATAACAACTCTCCAGCTATTACATTGTAAAAACAAACAAATAGTTGTATACTGACCGATATTGCGACATTGAATCCATCGACCAGCGAGAGGTCGTAGTAATCCAAGCCGCCATAGCCTTTAAGTGTGATCTCAGCTAACGATACAGGTGGTGCACCGCCATTGCCGCCGCACTGCAATCGGTTGCCGCAATCGCCGGTCTCGCAGTGATTGTTGCCGGAGTTACATTTGGTGCGGGCCCAGAAACGACCGGCCCAGTCATCTGCGGAGTGTGTTGAGAACTGTGGAAACACGAAACTGTAAATTAATGTTCTAAACATAAAGAAGAAAAAGAAGAAAAATATAAACGCCCCGTAATCCATAATAGTTATAGTCCAGCAGCCACCGCCTGTTTTTTTAAGTGATTAATAACAGGCTGAATCTTCGTGAGTTCATTCGGTTCGACGAGACGCCCAAGTTTTTCCAATGTCCAAATTCTCAAAGAGGTAGGTAATGAACTGCGCAGATGGAAAACATGTCGATTTGGTAGGGTGTCGAAATTATTAATAACCAGCTGATTTTTTGTATGCAGCTTACTAAATATTAGTATAATTGAATGGCCACAAACTCCTACAAATGTAGTGGTAGGTTTTCCTAGTCCTACGCTTGGTAAAATTGTGTTCTACACTTTATTCTCGATAGGACAAAATCAAACCTAGGTTGTTATTAATGAAAAAAGTGTTACCGTGGAATCGACAACTTCCAAGCGTAGGACTAGGAAAACCTACCACTACATTTGTAGGACTCTGTTGCCATTCTATTATACTAATATTTAGTAAGCTGCATACAAAAAATCAGCTGGTTATTAATAATTTCGACACTCTACCAAATCGACATGTTTTACATCTGCGCAGTTCCTTACCTACCTCTTTGAGAATTTGGACAGAGGAGAAACTTGGGCGTCTCGTCGAACCGAACGAACTCACGAAGATTTAGCCTGTTATTAATCACTTAAAAAAACAGGCGGCGGCTGCTGGACTAACAATTTTATGTGAAATGTATTTTCAAAAAAAAAAAAAAAAAATTCAAAACAAAAAAAATGTTTTTTTTTTTAAAGACAGGTTTTTGATAAACACTTTTTAGCACTTCATAATACATATTAATCTGTTAACCGGGGATAAACTTCTGGTCAACTCGTTTCACAATGAGGATTTTTTTTTCCACAGTGATAAGTAATATCATCATATCTTAAGTAATAAAAGAGAATCATTTTTAATTTATGGATTTTATTTATTTCGACAAAGTACTTTTATATAAATCAAATATTTTCAACGTACAAAGAATTGATCGCAGTTAAATGTCGTCATACCCGGTCAACAGATTAATAGTAATAATAATAAGTAATTTTTTTTTCTTTAACACATTTTTTGAAAACTTCAAATTTTTTGGTTACATTATATGTTATGTTTGTTTTTCTTGTAGATATATTATTACACTGAAGATGCTTTAAACAGCGAAACGTTTGTAAAATATTTCCTTTTTTTTCTTAAATTTAATGTAATAATTAAAAATTTTTGACTTTTGAAGTGTTAAATTTCATTTGTTTTTAAAAATAATATAATTTTTGGCTGCGAACTATCCAAACCCACTAAAAATTTCCAATAATTAAATTTTTTAAAAATTAATTTCTAATTAACTTATAAACGTGGAACAATTGCGGATTCTGAAAGAGCATTTAAGCAGCAATATAAATTTAATAAAAAAAAGCAATATCTAACTTCTTTGCAGTTATTTTTCACCACTTATTTCATGCTCGCTTATAATAAAAATGACACTTACTCTTTGTCCCGGTTGGAGCACGAAACCGCCATTTTCGAGCGCCGGTTTTCCGGAATTTCCTTGCGTTCCGATCCACACTGGTTCTGGCTTGTTGTTCAAGAACTGGAACTCGCGAGCTTGCGAAACAACGCCTAAACAGGCTAACAGCAATGCTTTAACAACGAACATCTTAATGTATCTTTAACGTTTGTTTACTGATGCATTGGCGCTTTTTCTTCTATTGAAGTCCCATATATATACTGAAAGATGTCTAATCACATTGTTGACACTGCACACGCCTGTATACAGTCCAGTTGTAATCAAATGTGCATTTTAAATCGTGTAAAACAAACTTAGAAAAACTATCTAGTGGATGGAAATAAAAAGACATCGTTTAATTGTGACAAAAACAATCCCAACAATTGGGTTCTTAAACGATTTTTTTTTTACATAAATGGAAAGATCAAAGATTTTAGAGCAAAACTACTTTTATTAATTAGTGTATTTGCCATATGGCAACATACACTATTGGCGTCGGTCGGATGGCGGGACCTAGGGGTCGGACCAAAATTTCTCGACGTTTCATAACCTCCTAAACACATTGGCACCATTTTTGAAAATGTTTATATATATATGTATATATATATATATATATATATATATATATATATATATATATATATATATATATATATATATATATATATATATATATATATATATATATGTGTACGGGCAATAACTTTCGAAAGAGTTAATTGATTTTAACGAAATTTGGACCACGTGTTGAAATCCATCACCGCAAGAAGCCTATTTAAAATGGGCGTAATCGGGCCATTTTAAGGCTAGTTTTTAGGGGTTTTTGGGCCCCAAAATTCCGAAAAAATTCTCAGAATCGTTTCAAAATTGATATTTAACCTGTCAGTAGCAATTAAAAAGTGCCCCTAAAATTTTAATAAAATGGCCTCAACAGGACCGGACTTACAAATTTTTTGAAAACACTAATTTGCAGATAGTGATTTATTTATTGAAGGGTGTCTTTAATTCGGTGTAGACGTTAGATTGATAATAATATTACAATTAAGAAAAAAAATGTTATTTTAAGGGGTGTATTAAGGGGTTAAATTTTTTATTTTGCCCAAAAACAAACTTAATTTCACATAATAAAACTATAAAACCACACGGCCCTATACAAGCAAATACACTATATTGTCGGCAGGGTTTTGGCACTGCGACCCGGGTTTTTTTTTTTAATTTCATAATTAAACAGTTATATTTAATTTAAAAATAATGTTGAAAGTAAGATCTGATAACAGTTTAATTAATTTGTTGTTCTTTGCCTATGGCTTAATTTTTTTTTCTTTTCGTTTTTCAATATTATTTACGATATATATTTAAAAAACCCGGGTCGCAGTGCCAAAACCCTGCCGACAATATAGTGTATTTGCTTGTATAGGACCGTAAGGTTTTATACTTTTATTATGTGAAATTAAGTTTGTTTTTGGGCAAAATAAAAAATTTAACCCCTTAATACACCCCTTAAAAAAACATTTTTTTTCTTAATTGTAATATTATTATCAATCTAACGTCTACACCGAATTAAATACACCCTTCAATAAATAAGTTAGTACTATCTGCAAATTAGTGTTTTCAAAAAATGTGTAAGTCCGGTCCTGTTATGCCGATTTTATTAAAATTTTAGGGGCACTTTTTAATTGCTACTAACGGGTTAAATGTCAATTTTGAAACGATTCTGAGAATTTTTTCGGTATTTTGGTGCCCAAAACATTTTTCAACCCCTAAAAACTACCCTTAAAATGGCCCGATTACGCCCATTTTAAATAGGCTTCTTGCGGTGATGGATTTCAACACGTGACCCGAATTTCGTTGAAATCAATTAACTCCTTCGAAAGTTATTGCGCGTACACACACACACACACACACACACATATATATATATATATATATATATATATATATATATATATATATATACACATATATATATAAACATTTTTAAAAATGGTGCCAATGTGTTTAGGAGGTTATGAAACGTCGAGAAATTTTGGTCCGACCCCTAGGTCCCGCCATCCGACCGACGCCAATAGTGTATGTTGCCATATGGCAAATACACTAAAAATAAAAAATTTAGTAGTTTGTTTTATATTCAAATACTCAACGTAAAATTTATTCCGAAGTATATATGCAATCACGATAAGAAAATACCAAAATATATACTAGGTACGTTCTGTTAGTGGTTGATATTTTACTGTAATTACGGTCTAAGTGATCGTCAGGTATGTTTATGTTGCAGTGGTTTTGAGATATTTTTATGGAATAATAAGAGATTAATGTAAGATTAGTATTAATAACTTTTAACGATTTTTATAATATTACGTCTAACTAATAAATGAAATTCTAACAGTAATTTCATTTTCTTATGGTGATTTATAAGGTAGGTGACTATAAGGTAGGTCCGTACTGCCAGAGTGTACTTAAATTACGATAGATTGTCACCGCCAGGGAATCTGTAAAAAATTGTTTTGAGATATCACTGTGTTAAGATTACTTTAGTGATGTATTTTTGCACGACCCCCTATAGCTGCTTTTCATGCCTATATAGCGGTTGTAAAGTAGCCCTGTTTACACCAGTGCGCAAAGTAAACCAAAAGTAATACGATGTTGCCAATCCAATAGCGATATCTTTGTCAATTGCCCTTTATATCCATATAAACAAAAGAGACAGCGAAGTAGACGTTGCCATCGTAAACAGTCCACTTATGATTCCAATATGGACGAACTGAACTGTCAAAAATATTATAAATATATTTATCCCTACTGCCAGACTATGCTCCTCGCTCTGCTCATCGCGATGTTGCCCTAAGCGGCCAGACACTGCTGTACTCGCGACGCTCCGCACTCGGCTTTCGCCTTTCGGCAATGGAGGTCGATACTGTGGCAGCGTGCGCACTATGCCTTACACTTAGACCGCTTGATGCGTACTGAGTGGCGCGAGAGTATGTAGCCGGCTTACTCGTGCTCTTATTGCCGGTCCTTTGACTCGCGCACAAAAAACCGACAATCGAGGGAGCGCTGGGCATGACGAGGAGCATGACGTGCGGCATGACGAGTAACGCGGCCACACAACGTCTCTGACTCCTTTCCTCGCTACTTCCCATGCCACTCGTCGAGTGTGTGGCTGAGGCATATTATGCTGTGAAAAGTTGCTATTTTATAGGAGGTACGTGCATAAAATGCAGTATGCATCTCGATTGTATAATACTTTTATGACGCGTGTGACTGTTAAAACTCGCTAATCTCTCGTTTCAACAATGCCACAGCTCGTATATAAAATAATGCATTACTACTGTCGTCATTAAGATGTTGTTGGGCATTTAGGCATCGAAGCGTTAACGTTATATTAATTTAATGTCACTTGTATTCTGTTATTAAACTCTTTTTAGATTTTTATTATATTTTTATTTCTGACCGAGCGGGATAGAGTAGTGGTGAGAGCACTAGACTCGCATTCGGGAGGTAGCGGGTTCGAATCCCGGCGAGCACAGATGTGGCTAGGCCTTTTTCCTAGTGCCTCTCGCTGAGAAACGATAATTGTTGAGGTTTTCCATGGTTTCCCTCAATTAATTCCAAATAAATATCGAGATGGTTCCTTATTTCAGGCCATGGCCGATAACCTATCAAACTCCTAATTCAAAAATTACCGACCTCTTCCTAATTTCCTATAATTCCTTCATTCGCCCATTGCTATTAGTTAAGTTGAAGTTTTAGAAATGTATAGAAAATAACGGGAAGCGGTAAATGGAAAATAGTAATGGTGCAAATGGGGTCTGTTATGACAAAGTCGAGAAACGGACGTTAAACGCATTATTATTATTATTATTTTGATTGAAAAAAAAAACACATATTAAAAATGTTCTTTTTATCAAATTTAACTATATAACAGATAAAGGAAAACTATAACTAATACTAGATATAACATTATATTTATACACATGTTTTTATTATAAAATGTCGTTCACATTGTATGAACAGCAGGAAAAGTAGTAATTATTTACAAATTATTCGTGGTTTTTTATTAATCAATACATAAGGAAATACCGGTTTAACCATTATTTTTTAATCTATTTTTCGTCTTCGTTTTAACAAGTGTTTTGTGTTTTTAAATACATATTTCTTGATAAATATTTTTTTCGTTTTCTGTTGTTATTGTTTATTTTGGGGATCATATAAGTGAATGCAAATATTTGTTATCAGTTAATAGGTGCATATGACATTGATTGGAACCTAATCGTTTTGTTACTATTATTTTTGTTAATAGACTTCTAGTTCCCACGTTCTAATCTAAAAACTACTAAAAGTTGCAGCTGAATATCCAGATTATTGTTAAAATGATTCGAATTTAATAATTTCAATCAAAAAAACAAAACAAATTCGAAAAATTCCGACCAAACTGGATTTTTGTGAAGACATTTCTTTTGATGTTTCCTAAAAGTATCCTTAATTTGAATCGTGAGTCTTTTTCAGGGACTGAAGGGGAATCATTCAAAGTTTTTAGCAAATATTTCGAAAATCATCGATTTTCGGTGAAAATATTTTTGAGAAAAAAAGACCCCTAGGTATTTTTTCTTTGAATCAATCGTTTCAAAGACTTTCATTTTACAACTAGTTTTTCTCCGAATTTTCATATACACTCGTCGCGTCACATATAATAGGAATGTTGACTGTGTTCAAATAAAAACATAATTTTAACGAAAAGTAGTAGTTTCTATGATAGAAATACTAAAAAACACTATATTTTTTTATTTTTAAGAAATTTAATTAATATTTATTAAATAGAACCTAATAAAATCACTCTCAAGTCACGTGACAACAGACACCAATCAGAGCGAATGACGTCATAGAGTCAGCCGCTGTCAAAAAACTTCATTGTTTGGTTAATATTTAGTGTGTAATTTATTTGAAAATTTCTTTAAAAAAACACTGCAAGGAGTTTTAACGTCATGGAAAGTGTATTTATTAAGGCTAATAGTTCGAAAACTTAGAATTCATCTTTTATAGCAAGAATCACGAAAACACTTTTCATAACCTCATTAATTTACTAACGCTTATGAGCACAGCCTCCTACTTTGTGACCGCATCTATAGAATGGTAGCTCCTGTGTAAACTTTTGAGGCTCCTTTTGTATGACCAGGTGACGTCACGCGACTAGTATTGGCGTTTTGGGCGAAATTTGAAACGGGATTTAAAATACATGATTTTTAAGGCTTGAGTTGTATTTGAATAAAAATAATAAATATTTGTGGCTATATTAGGTACTTATGCACGATTTAAAACACTTTTCCAAAAATAGTCAGCATCCCTATTCCCGTTTACAAACAATAATTAAAACTTGATTTATTAGAGCCGTTTTAACCTAACTATTCTAAGATTTTTAGCTTTCCAAGTTTATTATTTTCATTTCTAGAGCAGTTTCCCCTGATTTTCAGCACCTCAGTGGTACGTTCGTTTGCTGTGCTGAAAATATTTATAACAAAAATCAGTTCCTTAACATAATTAGCCTCGGAGATTGAGGGGGGTTATTGTAATTATTTTAGTTGCCTGAGAAAATATAAACAAATATACGAAACGTTGCAATTTTCACAGGAGTAATTGTTGTAATTTTGTCGGCATTTCCGTGAAAATTCTAGTTATAAAATATATTATATTTTGCGGTTAAGTGGAAAATGTCAGTTAAACAAAATTGGGAGGGTTTGTATGGACATTGAATGCCTTAGTGGCTTGTAAATGAGATTGAGTTGAAAGGCAATATATGATTCTAAAATAAAATTGAAGAAATAAATAAATCGTAGGAAAGAGTTATGAAAGCACTTAATTCTCACTGGGAATCCATTTTTTTTTAAGAAAATTGTTACGTAATGACTTTATTTCTTTTTTGTCCTTGGTAATTAATATAAAAATGATTTTTCGGAAAAAAGGACTTTATTTATAAGTAAAACACTTAATATTTTATTTTCAGCGACGTTTTTAAAAAAAACGAAATTATTATAAACTTTTTATTAATAATTATTGTTAACCTCAAATTTATATTCACATGTATATATTATCTTTTATATCTACTTAATCATAACATTTAATAGTTATTAAAGCTTGATAAAGTTCCAAACAAGGAACGAAACGTCGCTGAAAATAAAATATTAAGTGTTTTACTTATAAATAAAGTCCTTTTTCCCGAAAAATCATTTTTTTTATTGTTACGTAATATCAACGAAGATAAATTTCTTGAAAATCACTTCTATTGAACTCAGTTACATATATATTATTATTTTATCTACATGATAAGATTGTTAAGCCTTGTTAAATATGGTTTTTCCAGAATGTAATTGTATTAGATCAGCAATATTCTAACTTTTCCCCTGTTCGTAAATAAATTGCCGTGCTTGAAATTCTGTGAATAAATTATCATTTTTACAAAAAATGTAATTATCAAAATGTATTAATATGCATGACTTGAAAAGTTCACTTATCAACAATAATATAATCACCTACATGCATAATATCCTTGTATTATAATTCCGGTTTATTATTGTTTTGCTATTTAAATCTGACCTGAGATTATTTTTATTCTTGATAATAGTGTAATCTTTATCTATGAAAACATATCATGTTTATAGTTTTTAATATTTTTTATTCCAATATATATTTTTAACGTTATATAATATATATTTTTAACGTTAAAAATATCATGTTTATATTAGAAATTTTTAAAAGAGTGCCTTATAAAAAACTGGCCAAGTACGAGTCGGACTCGCACACAAAGGGTTCCGTACCACCGTACAATATTTATTAACTTTATTTGTTGTTATATAGCGGTCACACTAAAGCGCAAAAATGTCTGAACTAATAGCTTTTAGGAGATTCCGTCCGATGTCCCTAGTATGCACTATTTCGACGTTTATAGAAAGAAAAAAAAAATTCGTGATGAAACTACAAATTAATTTCTGGAATCATAAGAACCATTTCAGTATCATCAAAATTCGTCAAATAGTTTTTAAGTTAAATCAGTTCAAGTATACGTATATACGAATAATTTTATATAATAATACGATCAATTAATTGTAATTTGTAATGAAGATGTATATTAATTATTATTATTTTCGTCATTATATCATGTTCCGCAGTAGATGTATGTGCATAATCAGCAACACATTGTTAACATTTTGCTACGCTTTTTAGAAATGCATGAGAGTACGGTTGATTTCATAGCTACTAACAATAATATTATTGTTATCGATCACGTAGTACATCTATGCAGCTGTTAATTGTAGAACAAATATTGACTACAAATAGCGACACTATTAATAGACAGATAGATAAATAGATGAAAAATTTTGGTATAAAAATATCCCTTCACTATATAATGTTGTGGGTTAAAATTAAATTCTGCATAGCCAAATTTCCTAATTTTTCGATTTATGTAAATTGACAAAAAGAAACCTAGACATGAGTTCGAATGGACCTTTGAAGCTTTCGCAGCCGTAGCACAAAAAATAGCTTCGATTTTTATACATAAGATTTTTAATGTAAAAATATAGAATAAGCATTTATTGTCGAGCTTATTTTAGGATACTATACGTCAAAATACTACAAAAGAGAACACTTAGTTACAAGTTTCCTAAATTTCATGTAAGGAGTAGCGTTCCTTATTTATTATACATATATTCGTTTAGTGCATTCTTAAACTTTAATAATTTTTTTTTTCAATTTTTATGTTACTTGGTAATTTTTCAATATATTTTTAAGCCAGTATAAACCGACCCTTTTTCGAAGAATACTGTTCTGTGCGGTATGATATAACTGTTTTTTCTGGTATTGTAATATTTATCCGTATTTTGATCAAAATAATTTAGTGAGTACTGTAACCCGGTCTCCCAGGTTGGGTGCTGATGCCTCGGCTTTGCTAGCAGCGGTTGAAGTGGTCGGGGTTGTCCACACGTGGGGGGGGGGAAGCCGAATCACCTACCGTTCTATTTTGATGGAAAACTGAGTCGCGTTCAGATGATCTTTTCCTGTTAAGTATAAAATTGATTTTAATGAAAACTCGGAGGGCGCCAGGAACCGGAAATGAACACGCTCGCGTTATGGCAATCGTTGGCTCCAAACGTTGCTGAAACAAAAGAGACGGTAGGGATCACAGGGGGGGGGGGGAATACGTCACATGCGCGATTGATGGAAAGTAATTTAATTAGTGAAATTAATATATTGAAAATAAATGATTGAGAAAAATACATCTAGCGAGCAAAAAACTATAACCATACAAACCGGTGTATACCAAGTGTATACTAAGCAAATAATCTACTACACTAGTAGGTTTAGAGGTGTTGGCCAACGCTTCAGAAACACTGGTTTAAATCCTAAAATAACAAAAAAATAGCAAAAATAAAATTACGGTATTGACGTCGTGGATGAGCAGCGATATTACTATTGCGACAAGAAACGTTAGTTAAACACAATGAATGAGTCACGAGTCGGCGCTTTGGCGTGGCATCAGAATTCCGACAATTTTTCTAGTGCCCAGCCAAACCCTCACTATTCCCGTCTCAAATCCACGACAACAATGCTCAAACTAAGGTCTACAAGCAAAAGCACTAAAAATAAAATTAGTTAAAATTTGAAGAGTAAGGCAGATAGTTCACTAACACTAGAAAGCAGTAATTTAAAAACAAGCACAATAACAATCGATTTCGTGCTGAAAGCACTAAACAAAATAAAATAATAATTCAAAAGGTTCACCTGTGACAGGCGCAGTTACCAGGGGAGGCACTGATGCCCCGTTGTAAAATACACAGGATCGCCAGTGGTGATTGCCGGTAAACGCGATCATGTTCGCAGCCGTTGTACCTCGCCCACCGACGCCGACACCTGGAATCGTTGACGCAGGGAACCAATCGTGGTCCGATGCTGTAGATGTTATATTAGGTAGTGAAAACTGTTGTGATTACGGCTAACTTAATCGCCGATTCGTCCAAAACGAACTACAGAACAGTTGGTGAACAAAATTCTTCCCTTTGCTGGACAAAATGGCGTTGACACAGTACAAAAAAATTTCAGCACGTGTTCCAGACGTGCGACTCATAAAATTTTTCTACTTCGCGAGAATACAAGTTCAACAATCATGTATTGGTGCGAAATGCAACAATCCACGGTTCCAGGACACAAAAATCGCGAGTATCCTTTACCAAACACCATAAAAAAACAAAAAAAAACCTCAGAAAAACTATCGGCACACCTTCTCAAAAAAAGCAACGGCCCTAATCCGCCATCTCAAAAAAACTTCCCTGGTTCAGAACCCAGCGTTATCAGCACGCTGTAAATACTTCGCTTAATTGCCGTCGGAGGGCAGTCAAAACTTAATTTCTTTATACAATTTGAAATTATACAAGTTGAAAACCCCGACCAGTGGGTTACAGTACATATTATGCTTTAAAAGTTCATATACATAGAATGTATACTAAATTTGTTCTTGATATGTTTTTCCGTATTTCGCATTATTCACAAATTCGTGAATAATGCAGCGAAATACGGAAAAATATATCAAGAAAGTTGATATTCCTGCGTGACACCCGATGTCGAAACGAAAGCATCATGGGTCGCGCAGTACATAGGAATTTCAATTTTCTGGCCGTATGGTGTATACTATTTTTCTTTATACCCGGTCGAAAGTACGTACTTTCGTATCAGTGTGCATGAGAAAACTGTTTCGGTCCGCTGTTACAGATGGCGTGTGAGTTATTCCAGCAGTGCATAAATGTTGACTTTCTGCCTTAAAATCGAAGCCGAAAGTACGTACTTTCGACCGGGCATAAAGAAAATATAAGTTCTGTAACAATTAATACTAATAATATTATTTTGTACTTACTTACTTACTTAATTACTTAAGTTATTGTCACAAAGAAAATACAATTCATCTGACATTGTCAATATAATATTAAAATTTAAAATGTGAAATCAGAAACTGAATATAAACAAAGTGAACATAAACGTTTCTTTATTTCGGATTTAAATTTAAAAAAAAACCCGGGTCGCAGGGCCAAAACCCTGCCGACAATATAGTGTATTTGCTTCTATAGGACCGTGTGGTTTTATACTTTTATTATGTGAAATTAAGTTTGGTTTTGGGCAAAATAAAAAATTTAACCCCTTAATACACCCCTTAAAATAACATTTTTTTTTCTTAATTGTAATATTATTATCAATATAACGTCTACACCGAATTAAATACACCCTTCAATAAATAAGTCACTATCTGTAAATTAGTGTTTTCAAAAAACGTGTAAGTCCGGTCCTGTTAAGCCGATTTTATTAAAATTTTAGGAACACTTTTTAATTACTACCATAGGATTAAATTTCAATTTTGAAATGATTCGGAAAATTTTTTCGGTATTTTGAGGCCCAAAAACATTTTCCAACCCCTAAAAACTACCCTTAAAATGGTCCGATTAAGCCCATTTTAAATAGGCTTCTTGCGGTGATGGATTTCAACACGTGGGCCAAATTTAGTTGAAATCAATTAACTCTTTCGAAAGTTATTGCCCGCACACATGTATATATATATATACGTATATATATACGCTTATATATATATATATATATATATATATATATATATATATATATATATATATATATATACATACATATATATAAACATTTTCAAAAATGGTGCCAAAGTGTTTAGGAGGTTATGAAACGTCGAGAAATTTTGGTCCGACCCCTAGGTCCCGCCATCCGACCGACGCCAATAGTGTATGTTGCCATATGGCAAATACACTAAAAAGTCATTGCAGTTACGTGCTCTGGTAATGTGTTGTACATTCTCAACGCCGCAAATTCAGGACTATTATAAAATAAGGATAAGTTACACTTAGGTAGAATAAATTTATTATTATGACGGGTTTGATAATTATGTTTGGAACTAGCCAAAGAAAATTTAGTCTTATGTTTATGTATGTAGCATAATGAAAAATAAATGTATATAGAAGGAACAGTTAAAATATTATGTTGTTTAAAATACTCCTTACAGCTATCTTGAAAGCCAAGATTAAATACAATTCTGACAGCTTTTTTTGAAGCACAAAAATTTTATTAAGTCCGGAGGTGCTACAGCCCCAAAACATAATTCCATACTTTACGTGCTGGTAAAAATAAGCGTAATAAACAGTAAGGTCTAAATTGAGATCATAGCAATTATGATGTATTTTTCGTAGAGCAAACAAAGAACTAGCTAGTTTAGAGCTTAAATTAAAAATATGCTGGGTCCAGTTTAAAGTATCGGAAATAGTAACACCTAAAAAGTTAATGGAATGTACTTTACTGGAATATTATTAGATGTCAAGGCCAGATTAATATTCTTATTCTCTGGAGATGCATGGAAAACTATATACTGAGTTTTATTTACATTTAAGCAGAGGGAGTTATCATGGCACCAAGATGAGAATTCGTTGATGGTTGTACTTTAATGTATGTTTACATTTTAAGGCGTTATTTTGTTTACTTACAATTTGAAAAAATAATTAGTTTTTTGTCGTTTTTTCAAAGTGTTCTTTTTTTAGTGTATTTGCCATATGGCAACATACACTATTGGCGTCGGTCGGATGGCGGGACCTAGTGGTCGGACCAAAATTTCTCGACGTTTCATAACCTCCTAAACACTTTGGCACCATTTTTAAAAATGTTTATATATATATGTATATATATATATATATATATATATATATATATATATTTATATACGTATATATATATATATATATGTGTGCGGGCAATAACTTTCGAAGGAGTTAATTGATTTTAACGAAATTTGGTCCACGTGTTTAAATCCATCACCGCAAGAAGCCTATTTAAAATGGGCGTAATCGGGCCATTTTAAGGGTAGTTTTTAGGGGTTGAAAAATGTTTTTGGGCCCCAAAATACCGAAAAAATTATCAGAATCGTTTCAAAATTGACATTTAACCCTTTAGTAGTAATTAAAAAGTGTCCCTAAAATTTCAATAAAATCGGCCCAACAGGACCGGACTTACAAATTTTTTGAAAAAACTAATTTGTAGATAGTGACTTATTTATTGAAGGATGTATTTAATTCGGTGTAGACGTTAGATTGATAATAATATTGCAGTTAAGAAAAACAATGTTATTTTAAGGGGTGTATTAAGGAGTCAAATTTTTAATTTTGCCCAAAAACCAATTAAGTTCGCGTAATAAAGCCACACTGTCTGTATAAGCAAATACACTATATTGTCGGCAGGGTTTTGGCACTGCGACCCGGGTTTTTTAAATATTTGTTATTTATAATAGTGTAATTTATGTGATAACAATAACTGAAAAACCAAACCATGGGTGTCGGTGACATAAACAATCGATTGAACCAATCACAGACGTAACCGTGTTTATAGCCTCTTATGCCCAACCTTCTAGTTTTCTAGTAATCTTGTACTAATAGCTGTTTATTTGTTTCAGATTCCACTGGTAGCTAATCAAGGCAAAGCAGGTTTGGGGTCAGCTGAAGTAAGCGTACCAACTTCTTCGGATCCAAAAACTGAACGTAAAAAAAGTATGTGGAAGAAAACTCAGCAACGTTACCACAACTTGCCAGCCCAGTCAGTACTTAAATCGGATGATGACGATGATTTTTAACATAGGGTTAGTTTTCGAATGTTTGTTTATAAAATTTCAAATGACTATCTGCTAGAATAATAATTATAATTTACTATAGTTTTGAAAGTTACCAGACAATATACTGTGCGTTCAGTAACGCCATGATTCTCATAATTAATAACCATTTAATCACGTTTAAAGAAACGTGGAGAATTGACGAAATCTTATGACATATGTTACCGACCAAATCCGATTTCAGGACAAACTTGTTTTGCCTAGGCCAAAACAGTTAACAGATAAACCGGTATAACCTAGGCCTAGGTTAACATATATTTGTCATAAATATTGAACACCAAATAAGCACACTTTACTAATGAAAATGCATTTTATGCAAAGAAAATTTACATAAGTCATGGGTTTACTGAACGTAACTATGTTAGTTTTTATAATTCAAATATTTAAAACATGGAATACAGTAGACTTCCCTGTCCGTAGGGGTTTTGACTCCACCATCTTCCGCAGATACCTGAAACCGTGGATAGAATAGAATAGTATAGAATTTATTGAAATGCCGCAAATGCGGATACAAACGTCAATACTCAATACATAATAATTTAAAAAAGATCCTTTAAATTATAAGGCACGGTGTTACAATAATATTTTTTTAAATTATTTTTAAAATGTTCTGTTTTCTTACAATTTTTTATTTCATCAGGTAGTGTGTTAAAAATTTTAATTTCCATATACTTAGGACTTCTCTCAAAAAAAATTGTTTTGTGTTTTAATACAATATCATTCCTGCGGGCGTTATACGTTTTGGAATGTAGAATGTAGAAGTAGCGAACCATCCAATTTTTTATTGTAATGACAGGCTGCTTTCTTCGGCAATTTGAGTAAAAAAAAACCCGGGTCGCAGTGCCAAAACCCTGCCGACAATATAGTATATTTGCTAATACAGGCCTTGTGGCTTTATTATGTGAACTTAAGGTGATTGTAGGGCAAAATAAAAAAAATTAACTCCTTAATACACCCCTTATAATTACATTTTTTCTTAACTACATTATTATTGTCGATCGAACGTCTACACCAAAATTAAAAACACCTTTCAGAAAATAACTCACTATCTGCATACTAGTGTTTTCAGAAAATTTGTAAATTCGGTCATGTCGGGCCGATTTTATTAAAATTTTTGGAGCACTTTTTAATTGCTATTAAAGGGTTAAATTTCAATTTTGAAATGATTCTGAGAATTTTGTAGGTATTTTTGGGCCCAAAAACTTTTTTCAACCCCTAAAAACCACCCTTAAAATGATCCGATTGGACCTATTTTAAATAGGCTTCGTGCGGTGATGGATTCCAACATGTGTGCCAAATTTCGTTAAAATAAATTAACTCCTTCGAAAGTTATTGCCCGTACACATATTTACCTATATATATATATATATATATATATATATATATATATATATATATATATATACATATATATATAAACATTTTTAAAAATGGTGCCAAAGTGTTTAGGAGGTTATGAAACGTCGAGAAATTTTGGTCCGACCCCTAGGTCCCGCCATCCGACCGACGCCAATAGTGTATGTTGCCATATGGCAAATACACTAATAAACAAACAAAATAAGGGCGTTTCGATAAGTTTTCACACCTACGTGTGTGTAAGGCTGTAAGCAATATGCATGTTTCAAACGACGTTCAACTGTTTTGTGCGCTTCTTGTGCTTTTTACAGGCTTTTATTTAGTTTCAACTGTTCCGGTGTCTATCTGTAATCGAATCTTGCAAGTGAAATTTACCCACTTCCTGGTTTCCGATTGAACAGAAATTTTGCACACACCTTTGGTACTGAAAACAATACAATATAGTATAGTACATTGAATATTATGCGAGGTTGACTCTAATTAAAGGAAATTAATTAGAGTGGTTGTGATCCTTGATGAATGTAGGATAAGTTTGGATAAAATCCGTGGCGCAGGATCAATAAAACAGCAATACTGAAGTTAAAATTGCATTTTCACTAACGTTTCGGTACGCTTTGCATCATCTTCAGAGTTCAAATGCTGAAATGATATGAATTGACAGCATTTGAACTCTGAAGATGGTGCAAGACGTATTGAAACGTTAGCGAAAATGCAATTTTAACTTCAATATTGCTGCTTTATTGATCCTGCGCCACGGATTTTATTCAAACTTATCCAACATTGAATATTATGGCAGATCCAATTTGGCCGCCATCACAAAATGGCGGATTTTAGTGTACTGCAGATAGCTTGTCTTTATAAAAGTTTTTTATCCGTTTTATTCCGAACTGCGAATATGGAATACATATACGGGGAGCCTACTGTACTTCAAACTTCAAAGAGTTGACACAACATTATAAACAAAGAAAATATTTAAATTTATATATGTCGCCTCTTAATAATTGTTTTTTTGCTTTAATTATAAACTGTTTTCGTGTAAATAATATAAAATAAAAATTTATTTTTGACATTCCGAAATGCTATCAAATATTTTTCAGAATACAATCGACGAATGAATTTTGTTTAAGCGAAAAATATGTTTGCAGACAGCGCCGGCCTGAACCCCATATTAAGATAACTCGATAGTTTTGAAGATTACCCTACCAAAGCCTATATATTCATAAATAGCAGTAAATTGTCGACAATATCTTTGTATATCGGCTAGAGAGACAACACATTGTTCTAATTCTCGACGCGAAAAAGGGGTGTGTTATAAGTTTGGTGTCTGTCTGTGGCATCATAGCTCTATTCGCCACATAATACGTGTATAGAATTTTACTGAAAATTACATCATTGAAATATGAGTCGTTGGTGCATGTTATTCATTTCTTCTTGACCACTGCATCATGTAAATAAAGTTTGAGTTTTAAAAAATTGATCTGTCAAAAAAAGACTTATCCAATGTACCTACTTCAGAAGAAACAATAGAACAATCAATTAATTTTTTGGATCTGACGATAATTAAAACCAACAATTCTTTAGAAATTGGTATTTTTCCAAAAATCCGCTTCGTCAGATTTTATCATCCCGGCAAATTCTAACCAGTCCTACAATATAAAAGTAAGTACGTTTAATAGCTATATCGATAGATTATGCAACATTCCATTATCCACAAAAAAATATTAAAGAAGTAAACATTAAAAAACACATCGCTAAAAATAATGGTTATCCTTCCAGACTAATCGACAATCTCCTTATAAAAAAAAGAAAAAATTAATAATGGGAAAACTTAACCCACCACAAATTAACGAGGATTTAATACATAAATCAATTAATTATATTCCTAACACCAGTAATAAAATAAGTAGTAGGTAGGTATACTTAAAAGATACAGAATAAAATCTGTGTTCAAATAAAATAAAAAAACCGGGTCGCAGTGCCAAAACCCTGCCGACAATATAGTGTATTTGCTACAAGCAGTGTGGCTCTATTATGCGAACTTAAGTTAGTTTTTGGGCAAAATAAAAAATTTGACTCCTTAATACACCCCTTAAAATAACATTTGTTTTCTTAATTGCAATATTATTATCATTTGAACGTCTATACAAAATTATATACAACTTTCAGTAAATAATTCACTATCTGTAAACTAGTATTTTCATAAAATTTGTAAGTCCGGTCCTGTCAGGCCGATTTTATTTAAATTGTAGGGACACTTTTTAATTACTACTAAAGGGCTAAATGTAAATTTTGAAACGATTCTGAGAGTTTTTTCGGTATTTTGGGGCCCAAAAACATTATTCAACCCTTAAAATGTCCCGATTACGTCCATTTTAAATAGGCTTCTTGCGATGATGGATTTCAACACGTGGGCCAAATTTCGTTAAAATCAATTAACTCTCTCGAAAGTTATGAAACGTCGAAAAATTTTGGTCCGACCCCTAGGTCCCGCCATCCTACCGATGCCAATAGTGTATGTTGCCATATGGCAAATACACTAATTAATCTAGTTTAGTATAATAGCTTTTGTCTGCTATAATTGTTAAGAAACATTCATTGTTGTAGCACTATATTAGAAAAATTTTTATTCCAACCGTATTAATAATGGGAAGTTCATCTTTGATTCATTCAAGAGCACTCGCTACTGTGAGAGTTAATGTCTAGCTATAGCTAAAAATAATTGGCTCTCGCATGTAGTGAATTTGAGTGTTATAAATCGCTATATTATGAAGGATTAAAATGTTGAATTGTGTGCACCGTAGAGTAATTCATTAACTCATTCCGCCGCGAAAGTGGAAAGATTCGGGTTTAAATCCCGACGGTGACGTGTTGGAATAATAATTTTTCTAATATAGTGCTACAACAATGAATGTTTCTTAACAATTATAGCAGACAAAAGCTATTATACTAAATTAATTCAGCTGGTACGTAGCTACAAGCGTATGTAAAATATCTACTAATAATTAATCTAGGTAAAATGCTTTTCAACAAAAAATAAAAAAGGAATAAATCAGAACATGGGGAATTTATGAAATTATTTGCTCGGATTGTGATGCTATTTACATAGGACAGACAAGGCGTACTTTTAAATTAAAAATGAAGGAACATACAAAGGTAATAGGAACACTCAGTCACAACACTGACTTTACAGCTCATTGCATAGATAAAAACCCGGGTCGCAGTGCCAAAACCCTGCCGACAATATAGTGTATTTGCTTATACAGGCAGTGTGTCTTCATTATGCGAACTTTAGTTGGTTTCTGGGCAAAATAAAAAATTAGACTCCTTAATACACCCCTTAAATAACAATTTTTTTTTCTTAATTGCAATATTATCAATCGAATCTCTATACTAAATTATATACACCTTTCAGTAAATAATTCATAATCTGCAAACTAATTTTTTCATAAAATTTGTAAATCCGGTCCTGTCGGGCCGATTTTATCAAAATTTTAGGGACACTTTTTAATTACTACCAGAGGGTTAAATTTCAATTTTGAAACGATTCGGAGAATTTTTTCGGTATTTTGGGGCTCAAAAACATTTTTCAACCCCTAAAAACTACCCTTAAAATAGCCCGATTAGGCCCAATTTAAATAGGCTTCTTGCGGTGATGGATTTCAACACGTGGGCCAAATTTCGTTAAAATCAATTGACTCCTTCGAAAGTTATTGCCCGCACACATATATATATATATATATATATATATATATATATATATATATATACATATAAACATTTTTAAAAATGGTGCCAAAGTGTTTAGGAGGTTATGAAACGTCGAGAAATTTTGGTCCGACCCCTAGGTCCCGCCATCCGACCGACGCCAATAGTGTATGTTGCCATATGGCAAATACACTAATAATCACAGTTTTAGTCAGAACAGTTTTAAACCTCTACACATTTGTAATAAAGGCAAATAACTTGCTAATAGAAAATGTTGAGATCCAAAAAGCTATTAGAAAAAATAAAAACGTAACAAATGACCAACTAGATTTTAATTTATCACCCCTTGTCCAACTAGTTTATAGATAGGTCTATGGATAACCCAAATAATATCAGGCCGAGTGAAAAATAAGTGCAAATTATACTTATCCCTATGTTATAAATCACACGTTGCCTAGGTATATTCGTCGCAGACAAATTCCTACCTAACTTTAAATCTGAAAATCATAAACACCGCACATTCTAAAAGAAATACAGAAGTTATCAAGCAATCAGCAATAACACAATGATGTTATGAACCAACGCAACCTCCCAGCATGGCGGTTGCAGTATAAATTTGCGTACAATAAGGTATAGTAGGTACTGTTCTCATTGTAGCGGGTGACATAAATCATTTAATAAATTCATCCCTATACAGATTTTGGACAAGTATTCTGGTTTCCTTTGCCTTTTATTTATTATTTTCTTATAATATTAGTAATTTATGCGAGATGAGAGTTTCAGCCAAACAAGTTGGAAAAAAAGCTAAAGTATCGCATATTGTGAGCGTTTGTGGCCTAGTTTGGAACTAACTAGTGTTAGATTGGATCTGTTCGATCTTAGTGACACAGTTAAGCTGGGTATACATCGGAAATTTAAAAAAAACAGTTGACGAATAGTGACTGCTTGTTCCCGGAAGCGTTTAATTTTTCAGTTATTATTACGAATTGCTCTTAAGAAGTTCGCGTCTGAAAAAGTAAAGAATGACAAATACAATTTTGATGCGAACGTAACAGCAGTGTTGGACCTGCGAATCTCTCAGATTGGGACCTGGTTTCAGGTAACAAACATAGGAAGAAAATGATTGTAGGTCCTTCCTCAAAGCTAACTGAGGACTTAATTAGACTCAACATCCCGACTCTCAGAAAAGTGATTGGGCTTTTAACCGGTCATGCTTTCTTGAGAAAACACCTACATGTGATGGAGGTACACCAGGAATCAACACTATGTAGATTTTGCGACATGGAGGATGAAACAGCTACCCATATCGTGTTCGAATTTAAGGCTTTAGTCTACAGGAGGACAGCCATCTTTGGCCACATTGATGAGGATGGAATAGTTCCACAGGACAATTTGGTAGCCAGTCTTCTGGAACTCATAAGAAGATCCAGATTATTTGCTGACTAGATCCAGTAAAAGGGGAAGCACAAAAGTACTTTCTGGATGTGGTGCATTTGGGCCAAGGAACCACCCCATTCTATTTTAATCTTTAATCTTTTTAACAGCAGTGTACTTGTATAGTTGGTAATATTCAAATTCAATAAATGACATTCCAAGAATATCTTCCGTCTTTAGACTATAGCAGAATCTGTAAGCAACAATATTGTGAGACGGAGTAAATGACATGCTTGTCTTTTTAACCCGGCGTTGGTAACGTGGGGTATAGCATACCCCAGACAAAACTAAATGCATACTGTGAGATTACTTTTGCATTTAATGGTGTCAGCTACTTCTTACCTTCAAATGAAACAATTGACAATTGACAATCAGCGTGCAAATGGAAAGAAATGGCGATTGTTGTAATGTAGTTATTATTAGCAAAGGGCAATTTTTTAAGCAAAAAAACTAAAAAAATGAATGAATTTCGTTTTATAGCAGACTAAATAAAAAAAATTCAAATACAGTAGAACCTTGATAAGTTAAAACCCAAAGGAAACCTTAAAAAATTTAAGTTATCGAGTTTTTTACTTATCGAGAGTTGAAGTTAGAGAGGTTGTCAGAGTAAAATTTTTAACTTACCGAGGTTTGTGGATTTTATAGAGAATGTATTTTGTTCATTAGAGGTTACATACATTTTTTATCTATTTATTTAGAATCAATTATTTATTGATTTATTTATTTAAACAAAGAAATCAGTAAAGCGATTTAGTGGAAGACTAAAGTGAAAACCAATTAAGTTCTTGGCAAAACCTTTTGTTTGGATACTTATTCATGATGACTCACTGATAATACTTTAACTTATGGAGGGCACCAAAATATTATTTTAAGTTATCTACGACGATGTTCAGAATATTTGTTTAAGTTATCGAGGTTTCGTGATTTAAGTAATCGAGGTTTTATGCTTTCAGGGGAAGGGAATTCAAAAAATGTTTAACTTACAGAGGTTTTTAACTTATCGAGGTTCTACTGTAATTACTATTTAACTTATCATTGTAGACGTGGAACAATTGCGGATTCTGAAAGAACATTTAAGGAGCAATTAATGCAAAAAAAATATCCCGCGCTAACTTCTTTTCGGTAAATTTGTATCTCCATGAATATTGTAATAAAATGAACGTCGTTGTGTTTGTGGCAATAAGGATGTTGACTGTATTCAAATAAAATAATAATTTTAACGTTAAGTGGTAGTTTCTATGATAGAAATACTAAAAAACACTATATTTTTCCTTTTTTTTAAGGAATTTAATTAATATTTAATAAATAAAACGTAATAAAATCACTCTCAAGTCACGTGACAACAGACACCAATCAGAGCGCATGACGTCATAGACTCAGCCGCTGTCAAAAAACTTCATTGTTTGGTTAATATTTAGTGTGTAATTTATTCGAAAATTTCTTTAAAAAAACACTGCAAGGAGTTTTAACGTCATGGAAAGTGTATTTATTAAGGCTAATAGTTCGAAAACTTAGAATTCATCGTTTATAGCAAGAATTACGAAAACACTTTTCATAACCTCATTAATTTACTAGCGCTTATGAGCACAGCCTCCTACTTTGTGACCGCATCTATAGAATGGTAGCTCCTGTGTAAACTTCCTGAGCCTCCTTTGATATGAACAGGTGACGTCACACGACTAGTATTGGCGTTTTGGACCGAAATTTGAAACGGGAGTTAAAATACATGATTTTTAAGGCTTGAGTTGTATTTAATTAAAAAAAAACCCGGGTCGCAGTGCCAAAACCCTATCGACAATATAGTGTATTTGCTAATACAGGTATTGTGGCTTTATAAAATGAAATTAAGTTTGTTTTTGGACAAAATAAAAAAAATTGAACCCCTTAATACACCCCTTACAATAATAATTTTATTAGTTGAAATATGGTTATCAATCCAACATCTGCACCAAATTAAATACGACCTTCAGTAAGTAAATTCGTATACGCAAACTAGTGTTTTCATAAAATTTGTAAGTCCGGTCCTGTCGGGCCGATTTGCTTATAATTTTAGGAGCAGTTTTTAATTGCTACTAAAGGGTTAAACTTCAATTTTGAAACGATTCTGAGATATTTTTCGGTATTTTTGGACACAAAAACTTTTTTCAACCCCTAAAAACTACCCTTAAAATGACCCGATTGGGCCCATTTTAAATAGGCTTCGTGCGGTGATGGATTCCAACATGTGTGCCAAATTTCGTTAAAATGAATTAACTCCTTCGAAAGTTATTGCCCGCACATATATATATATATATATATATATATATATATACGTATATAAATATATATATATATATATATATATATATATATATATATACATATATATATAAACATTTTTAAAAATGGTGCCAAAGTGTTTAGGAGGTTATGAAACGTCGAGAAATTTTGGTCCGACCCCTAGGTCCCGCCATCCGACCAACGCCAATAGTGTATGTTGCCATATGGCAAATACACTAATAATAAATATTTGTGGCTATATTCGGTACTTATGCACGATTTAAAATACTTACCCAAAAATAGTCAACATCCTTATTATTTCTAAGAGGAAAAATCATACCATTTTTTCATTATAACCTCATTGTAATTCAGTTTGACCTGTGAGAGTTAGAGGGCGCGTTAAAGATATGTGGGTATTAGAGTGAGGTATATTTGATAAAGGATTAAGCAAACACAAATGTGTTCCCAACACTATAAATTTCCAACGCGACATCGTCTGAAGCTCAGACATTTACAATCTCCTCGTGCATTGCCGTTTATGTGCACATCGTTTATAATATATGCATAATATGCATATGCTAATTAAAAAACTGGCGATGCACCTTGGCGGTGCATCTGCTGCAACTGTAAGGGCTGACTATTCGTCGCTCGAATCATCGAACTATTTAAGGCTGTCGGAACGCTTTGAATATAAGCCAAAAATAGAGCTTCGGCTGTCAACTGATTGTAGACTTATTCGTCAACATTCTGCAAAGATTCTTTCTCTATAAGGAAGATAAAGGACAAAACTAGGTCTCTAATGGACTACTTTTGTAATTTATGTACGATTTACTAGAAAAAATTTGGCATTAATTGTGCTAAAAAAACACACGTTTTCAATGTCACACTATGACCTTATTCGTACTTATTTCACAAAACTGTTCCATCACAAACCTAAAGTGACTCTTCCTTTTTCGGAAAAGTTTTTTAAATCTTCAAAATATTTCCAAAAATTAGAGTAATCAGTTGACAGCGGCACCTTTGCAATAAAATTTTTTAGCCTCGTAATTGGCACCAGCCAAAAATTGAAACGTGCGGATGATTTGAGCGAAACAGAGCTAAAGAAGGCCACACCTACAATATGTCTTTTGCCTACCTCGCCCCTTACCGCTGGGTCTTAACACAAACAAAATTCGGAGTGTTCCGACAGCCTTAACAGTGTTGGATCACTTTCACACAGTTTGTGCTGAGACCCAGCAGTAAGAGGCGAGGTAGGCAAAAGACATATTTGACGGGGGTTGTCCCGGGTACGAAAAACAGACTTGAGTTTTTGTGCTCAAAGATACCTGAACTTATCGATCAGATTTCAAACTTGAGGAAATATATGACGTGACATTTCCAGTTTGACATCTTTGACCGCGTCCACCCAAGCATTGTCCCCGATGTCAGCTGCCAGACTGCGCTTTTTATGTTCAGGATAGTGCTCTTAACAGTGTTGGATCACTTTCACACAGTTTGTGCTGAGACCCAGCGGTAAGAGGCGAGGTAGGCAAAAGGCATATTGTGGGTTTGACCTTCTTTAACTCTGTCTCGCTCGAATCATCCGCACGTTTCAATTTTTGGCTGGTGCCAACTAAGAGGCTAAAAGATGCTATTGCAAGGGTGGCGCTGTCAATTGATGACTAATTTTTGGAAATATTTTAAAGATTTAAAAAACTTTTTCGAAAAACGAAGAGTCACTTTAGGTTTGTGATGGAACAGTTTTGTGAAATAAGTACGAATAAGGTCGTATTGTGACATTGAAAACGTTCGTTTTTTTTGGAACAATTAATGCCAACTTTTCGTACATAAATTACAAAAGTAGGCCATTAGAAACCTAGATTTATCCTTTATCTTCCTTATAGAGAAAAAATGTTTGCAGAATGTTGACGAATAAGTCTACAAATCAGTTGACTGCCGAAGCTCTATTTTTGGCTTAAAGTCAGAGCGTTCCGACAGCCTTAACCGTTTAATTATTTCGATCTTAAAATAATCTGAACATTAAATACAGCTGAAACTTATATATTAAAGTGTATATCTTCTTAGGCGAGTTAAGAATATTTAATAAACGCTGCTGTCCTCAGTTGTTAAGCGTCTGTAACAAGGGCGTACCCAGGATCAAAACTAGGGGGGGGGGCAAGCCATGGTCGTTCAGGCTGTAACATTTTATCACGGAAAAGGTGAATGAAACCAAAATATTAAGAAAATAATGTATAATTATAGCAGTGCTTTATCAACTAAGTTATTACAATTATTTGCTTGAAAAAAATTATTCTAGTTACATGTCTTATACTAGTATCATTTTTCTTGGATTTGTAGAAGTAAAGTTATTTCAAGAATTGTAAAAATTCCAGCAACAAAATTTAATTTATTTTTTGCTTCCAGCGGGGCAGCTGCCTCCCCTGCCCCTCGCTGGGTACGCCCTTGGTCTATAATCTACACTCTATCTCAGACCGTTTAACGGTTGAGTGAAATATTTAACGCTAATGGTTATAAACGAAAAACAGATTCCTGATAATGTAATTCAAATCGCCACTGCGTTTTTGTTTTTCACGAAATACTGATAGTTTTCAGAACAGTAGTTTAATTTGAGGAGTTGTACACTAATAGATACAATATAAAACATGCTGTGTAGGTAACTTTCACTTCTCTAGTGTATAGTGTAGATTATAGACGTTCAACATCTGAAGTCATCAGCGTAGTGTATGGTGTAAATCAACTTATCGCTGTTTGCTGGGAGCCGGTCATACAG
Source organism: Venustoraphidia nigricollis (assembly GCA_034508555.1). NCBI lineage: Eukaryota > Metazoa > Arthropoda > Insecta > Raphidioptera > Raphidiidae > Venustoraphidia > Venustoraphidia nigricollis. Next base: position 3,031,367 of record JAVRKA010000020.1, read on the forward strand.
TTCGGTCGTCGTCGCCGACGAATTTGACAAGCTCTCGCCAAATTTAACTCTCTATGTGATAAGTCCGTCATATTGCTGTACGAAGATCTTATTCTTAACAAAATAAAAAATATTATATTTGTCCTATCTGAGAAATGTTTTTATAATGTAAATGATTTTTTTAACATGCAACAGTCTATAGACTACTTACGATTCTAGTGCACCGGAAGTCACCAAAATTGGCCAAAAATACACTCTGTAATACAAGTAAATGTTTAATACGGTATAGTTCGTACGAGTAAATTCATAAACAGAATAATAGCTATCGTAACTGATAACTCATTCCGTCGCGAAAGTAGGGTTGCCAACTCGGTCCGTAGTCTGACCCGGAGATCCGATTCCGGGAGGGGGGTTGTTAGAAAAATAGAATCAGTATCACTTTTTGTTGTGTATTTTATGTATTTTAAATAAACTAACAATTATTCAATACCATCTTTTAGCACCTTTTAAATTTTTTCTTAGGAGATAAATAGATATGTGATGTTTATATGTAATGTAATTCTTATTCACCACTTTTGCTGTCTGTCTGTACGTCCTATAAAAACAGAAGAATTAAATTAGTGAAGTTTTAGAAAATTATTTAAAGAATATGAGTATATGTTTATTATTCACCTCACTCGGATACTTATCTTGTGAAATAGCTTTTCTGATGAGTTGCACTTGCTCTTGCTCGTTTGGCCTCAGACCCGGAGAAATTTGCCTTTTACCCGGAAACCCGGGGATCATTCTCGAAACCCGAAGTCTCCGGGCGAAACCCGGAGTGTTGGCAACCGTACGCGAAAGTGGAAAGATTCGGGTTTGAGTCCCGACGGTGACAGCTGCTTGAAAATATTTTTTCTAATTTTGTATTGTAACGATGGGTGTTTCTTAACAATTTATAGCAAACCATCTGTAATGTATTACAGAGTATATTTTACATGAATTTTGGTGACTTCCGGTGTAATACAATCTTGAATATCCTATATGTATATTCTGATTGAAAATGGCTAATTCAGGTAAGGTCATAAACTAAACGTTCATCAATGAAATATTTTGCCGACGTTTCTGAAAATATATTTCCTTCCTAAGGACTAACAAGCCAAGAAATTACAAGTAATTTAACAAAAGAGGTAAGTATTACAGATTTGGTATTAATAAATAATTTACAAACTTATAGACTAAAATTCAGAAATTGATACAATGACAATTGTTATATATTCAACTATAATGCATTATGCAATGTCAACAAAATTGGATAATTGTGATCCCATAATTATGTATATTCTATCTATATTTGTAACTGTATCATCCACTGTTTTGTAACTGACTTCCCCTATACAATTCTTTGTCTTTTGAGAAATAAAGCATTATTATTGAAGTTTAACTTTTTCAGCGACGTATCTGTTTGAAAAAAGTAAGAAATCGAGGGGAAGTAGAACTGGCACATAAAGGGAAGTTAGTTTGTCTCCTAAATTACATGAAACTGACGAGGACAGAAATTTATAGTGTGTTGTTAAGTAGGTATGTGTAAATATTATTAATTAGTTTGACATAAAAAAAAATTAAACTTGGGAATAATATTAAAAACTAAAGAAGTTAAAATTCTTATATGAGCTTATGAGGGTGCGGCTCATTATAATTTTTTATAATAGCTTTGCCCCTTTACAAACCACCTGACTTGCAAATCGCTGGCTAGAATCACTGTTTGCCGACCGACGTTTATACGTTCGGCCGTCGCCGGTCGAACTGTATAGCTTTGCTTACTTACAAACTTACTTGATTTCCATACTAATTAAAAATAAATTCTTAGGCAAGTATATACCTGTAAAAATTACTTTTTTTTAAGTATTTAAATACAAATCCTTAACTGATAATTTCGTATTTGGAAATGACATTGCATTATTATTTTAATAATAAAAATTGAGTAAAATACATGTAATTATATATACTGTTGACTTGAATTATTCATTAATCAATAATTATTCGTAGCTACAAAAAAATTATGTTAGGTAGTTGTAAAAGTATTTGTAAAAAGCGAGTACGACAGCTTAACTAATTGCAAAGTATTGTTAGACAAGTATATACTTGTAAAAAATACTTTGTTTTAAATATTTAAATACAAATACTCGCTTGGCTAATTAAAAAAATATTCTTAAGCAAGTATATACTTGTAAAAAATCTTGATTTTAAGTACTTAAATACAAATACTTAACTGATAATTTCTTATTTGGAAATGACATTGCATTATTATTTTAATAATAAGAATTGTTTGAATAATTTATATGTAATTATATTTACTGTTGACTTGAATTATTCATTAATCATTTATAGCTACAAAAAAATTATGTTAAATATTTGAAAAAGTATTTGCAAAATCAAATAAAATACCAAAATGTTTTTACTTGAAGTACAAATACTTTTATTGAAAAGTATTTAAAATACAAATACTAGAAAAGTATTTGTATTTGTATTTTGAAATACTTTTACTCAAATACTTCACGCATTGCATTAGAAGTTACACTTTTTTCGACTGCCGCTTGACCTTGATAAACCAATAATGTTTCCAGGTGCAGCCTTTTAAGAATTACATCGATCATCTTGCCTCTTCTTATTGTTCGGTTAATATTGGTGTCCCTTCGAAAACTCCACTATAAACCTAGATAAAATTTCGTTTGCAGTAAAAATAAAATACGAAAAGGATAAAAAGTAATTCAGGTTCAAAAAACCAAGCATTATATTTATATAAATGTAAAATAAACGATTTAATATAATTATTAATTTCAAAACAAATAACATGATTATGAAATATGAAAATGAGAAAGATGAGATTGTAATCGTTCTGCGCGCCCCGCTTAAGAATGTTCATACGTATGTGCACTAAATTGCACAGAATAATGAATCTTTGTCGAAAATAAATGTATGGCATCAAATCAAAAATAATAAAAACCCGGGTCGCAGTGCCAAAACCCTGCCGACAATATAGTGTATTTGATAATACAGGCAGTGTGGCTTTATTATGCGAACTTATGTTGGTTTTTGGGCAAAATAAAAAATTTGACTCCTTAATACACCCCTTAAAATAACAATTATTTTCTTAATTGCAATATTATTATCAATCGAACTTCTATACCAAATTATATACAACTTTCAGTAAATAATTCACTATCTGCAAACTAGTGTTTTCATAAAATTTGTAAGTCCGGTCCTGTCGGGCCGATTTTATTGAAATTTTAGGACCACTTTTTAATTGCTACTAAAGGGTTAAATTTCAATTTTCAAACGATTCTGAGAATTTTTTCGGTATTTTGGGGCCCAAAAACATTTTTCAACCCCTAAAAACTACCCTTAAAATGGCCCGATTACGTCCATTTTAAATAGGCTTCTTGCGGTGATGGATTTCAACACGCGGGCCAAATTTCGTTAAAATCAATTAACTCTTTCGAAAGTTATTGCCCGCACACATATATATATATATATATATATATATATATATATATATATATATATATATATACGCATATATATATATATATATATATATATATATATATACGCATATATATATATATATATATATATATATATATATATATATATATATATACGCATATATATATATATATATATATATATATATATATATATATATATATATATAAATATATATATACATATATATATATATAAACATTTTTAAAAATGGTGCCAAAGTGTTTAGGAGGTTATGAAACGTCGAGAAATTTTGGTCCGACCCCTAGGTCCCGCCATCCGACCGATGCCAATAGTGTATGTTGCCATATGGCAAATACACTAATAATAATAATTGTAATGCACGGAACGTGCTTTGTGTATTTACTAGCGGCCCAGTCCGGCTTCGCCCTGATTTGTATAATCATCTTTCATTTGTTTGATTACATAATATCACGTTCTGGAAGCAATGTTGAATTTTAGGGCTGTACACTGTTACATTTTTCATTCATTAATCTTATATTTACAAAGTCAAAGGAATATACATTTCATTTTGAGAATAAAATTAAGTAAGTGATTAATCTACACTAATATTATAAAGAGGAAAGATTTGTATTTTTGTATGTTTGTAATGAATAAACTCAAAAACTACTATGCCGATTTAAAAAATTCTTTCACCGTTAGAAAGCTACATTCACCCTGAGTAACATACGCTATATTTATTGCTAGAAAATATTAGGGATCCTTACTAAAACTTTAGTAACGTAACCCAAGGTGTAAAAAAATACCATAAAACATCTTTCGTCGTATGCGCTGCGGAAACTATTGATGATAGAACAAAAGTATGTTCTACAATATTAAAGAACATATCAAGAACTACAAAAAACTTCGCGATACTATATGTCTAACTATTATCGTTATGTCACAATAACCACTTATTACATTTTAATAATCTATATAGATAAAAGACGATAGATTACATCTATGGACTCCAAACGGGTAGACCATTTTTGATGAAATTTTCAGACAATTTTTAGATTAGCCCAGTGGGTGATCTTTTGAAGTTTGGTAGCGATCGGATCAACAGAATTTTTTAAATTTCTTTTTGGAAAATAAGATTTTTCTTAGATTTTTGAACATTCACAAATAAAAGCGATTGAATTCGCGCAAATTCAATACACGTTGAGAGTTTAATGATAATGATTCTCATCTTTTATATCCTATATATTACATTTACACCCGGGCGAAGCCGGACTGGGCCGCTAGTTAAATATAATTGTGAATAAATGTGATTAAAGTACCTAGTCGATTTTGTCGGACATCCGCTATTTACACAGAAACTATAATAATAATAATAATAAATGATTTATTCACGTGGCCGATTGTAGAGATGTGAACAGTCAAGAAAATAAACAACTAAACAATACGTAGTATATATAATAAATAATTAACCAAAGATATCTTTTTGTAACACATTTTTACCAGTTTACCGAAACTAGCAAATTTCTACTTTTGATTTAAACATATAATCCGAAACTAAGCTTAGTAACGTAGGCCTTAGAGATGGGAAAAACGGGTCTTTTTAGTGATTTGCATCTTTGCATCTGGATCCCGTATGTGTGCCGGCTCACTGAACCGGTTCAAAAAGAGCCGAGTTCTGAATATAATACTGCAGTCTGCCACTGAGTTACCTAGTTCAGTCAATCATATCACGGCCTGTATAGAATTAAGAATGCATAGCCAACAAGTGATGCAAGAGTCATTTGAGCTGACTATTGCATCAAAGCGAGAACTGATACGTAAGTGTAAAATGTGCTTCTGTGTGTTACGTGTTTCACTGAGTTATGCGGATCCGTTGACCCGTCAGCTCAAAAAAAAGTGAGTCGGCTCTTTGAACCGGTTCAGATCTGAGTTAGCCAACTCTGTAGGCCTCGTGCTAACGACGTGAAATTGTCACGAAACTAAATACGTATTTATGTTCAGACGACAGATTTGACAAGGAAAGGACCATAGAAACAAAAGCGCGCGCGCGTCGTTGATATTATATATCTACTTAATTCTTACGTGTGTGTAGACGTCAGGTTCAAAGCCAAGTTAGGATAAGTTGATTCTATCTTTTTTTTTTACTGACATTTTTTTTTATTTCTTACATTATAAGATAACATAGTTCATCCTGCTATAACCCCTTGGCATTCCTAATTATTTATTTTCCAGTAGATTAACAATAAAAATAGTTGTAGCTTCCTATTAATCGTCTGCCCCTATCACAGACAAATTTATGCGTTTATTCAATACATAGAAAATCCGACGGTCACTCTGAGACTATGCTATTCCCTGGACCCCGCGAAGTGTTGGGCCACCAATATATAATTATAGACGAACAACATTTTTAACCTCGGAATTTAAAAAATGTTAAAAAATAAAAATTGTAATCTCACAAATTTTCTTCAAAATATTAATTGTTCGCGAAAATTCTTTGTATTTTCTTTTAATTTTCGAAGTAAAAATTTCAAATTGGGCATGTGATGGCCTAATTTCAGACGTGAGGTATAAAAAGTTATTCTGCGGAGATTCGTTTCAGGGGGTATCTAAGTGGCAGACTTACAGGTTTCGGACCGATCTTACATAGCTTTTCTTAGCTTTCTGTTCTCTAGGATGCTGAATCGAATTGGACAAAAAAAAGTTTTTTAAAACTAGTTAAACTGTTTGAGCTGGACGCATGACACTAAAAGGCGTGAAATACAGACTCAGAGACGTCCAAACAAAGCGTGTGTAGTTAGACGCTTCCAGCTATGCTTTAGGTTGCGCCTAATGCCCTACGGTGTAAAAAATCTGAAACAAAATAGTAAAAAACGTTTTTAAAAAGTCACAAAAATTATGAGCCTAACCCTCATAAGCTCACATAATAAGTTTAACTTCTTTAGTTTTTAATATTATTCCCAAGTTTAATTTTTTTTTATGTGAAACTAATTAATAAAAACCCGGGTCGCAGTGCCAAAACCCTGCCGACAATATAGTGTATTTGCTGATATAGGCAGTGTGGCTTTATTATGCGAACTTAAGTTGGTTTTTGGGTAAAAAAAAATTTTACTCCTTAATACAGCCCTTAAAATAACATTTTTTTTCTTAATTGCAATATTATTATCAATCGAACCTCTATACCAAATTATATGCAACTTTCAGTAAATAATTCACTATCTGCAATCTAGTGTTTTCATAAAATTTGTAAGTCCGGTCCTGTCGGGCCGATTTTATTAAAATTTTAGGGACACTTTTTAATTACTACCGAAGGGTCAAATTTCAATTTTGAAACGATTCGGAGATTTTTTTCGGTATTTTGGGCCCCAAAAACAACCCTTAAAATGGCCCGATTGGGCCCATTTTAAATAGGCTTCGTGCGGTGATGGATTCCAATATGTGTGCCAAATTTCGTTAAAATAAATTAACTTCTTCGAAAGTTATAGCCCGCACACATATATACCTATATATATATATATATATATATATATATATATATATATATATATATATATATATATATAAATATATATATATATATATAAATATATATATATATATATAATATATATATATATATATATATATATATATATATATATATATATATATATACATATATATATATATACATATATATATAAACATTTTTAAAAATGGTGGCAAAGTGTTTAGGAGGTTATGAAACGTCGAGAAATTTTGGTCCGACCCCTAGGTCCCGCCATCCGACCGACGCCAATAGTGTATGTTGCCATATGGCAAATACACTAATAATATTTACACATACTTAACAAATTATATTTATTTTCTGTAGGATATGTAAATCCCTAAAAACTTCGAATTGAGCAGCTTTGGTATCTCATTATTGTAATAAGAGATATTAATGTTGGAAATATCACAACTTTATCTATCAAAAATAATTAATATAATTGCTTTTACTTAGATTGGCGATCATAATTACGAAGAAATTATTACACATTTTAAGAAGGCACTTTGATGTTTGTCATGTGAAAATTTTCACATGGACAAATCGTCACATTCATACCATAGTTTTATTTACATACTATAATCTACAGAAAAACATTTTTAGTATGAATTATCTGTAGCATATCAACATCATAACCTCACATTATGTCCGAAAATTGTTCTGATATCTGAAAATAGAGAATATAATATTTAATATTTTCCTTTCTAAATTTACATGAAATATATATTTTGAGTTCCTATCGTGTATGTACAACTACAAACCCATGATCTGTGTCAAGTTTGTACGTTAAATTACAGAAATTATTTTCGTCAGATTCAGCTTTATATGCTCATCCTTACTATGTTGCGAATCAAAATTCAACGCACTATAAACTTCCGTCCTTGTCAGTTTCATGTAATTTAGGAGACAAACTAACTTCCCCTTTATTTTTCAGTTCTACTTCCTTTCGATTTCTTATGCCTCAGCCACACACTCGACGAGTGGCATGGGAAGTAGCGAGGAAAGGAGGCAGAGACGTTGTGTGGCCGCGTTACTCGTCATGCCGCACGTCATGCTCCTCGCCATGCCCAGTGCTCCCTCGATTGTCGGTTTTTTGTGCGCGAGTCAAAGGACCGGCAATAAAAGCACGAGTAAGCCGGCCACATACTCCCGCGCCACTCAGTACGCATCAAGCGGTCTAAGAAAGGCATAGTGCGCGCGCTGCCACAGTATCGACCTCCATTGCCGAAAGGCGAAAGCCGAGTGCGAAGCGTCGCGAGTACAGCAGTGTCTGGCCGCTTAGGGCAAAATCGCGACAGCGCGATGAGCAGAGCGAGGAGCAGTGCGAGGAGCATAGTCTGGCAGTAGGGTTACGTTTTTCAAACAGATACGTCGCTAAAGAAGTTAAACTTCAAAAAGAGAAGTTTAATTATAAAAACTTTTTACATATATCTACTTTTATTAGATTGGCGGCGACCTCAAAATTATTGTCTTCTTTTTAGTGACTTTTTTTAAGGAGATTAATATTTTTTTCAACTTTTTTTATTTTTTACATTTTAGTGGATTTGATTACGCACATTTTTCATAGGATTTAAGAATTGCTGTATTTATAAATTATAAAATGTCGACACAGGCAGCTGCTGTAGTGATACAACAATTAATTATTCATAGATTGCAACTTTCGTATCACAACTGGCGGAGATAACATGGAACATATACAGGGTGTCCCATAAGTCGACGTCCAAACTAAGAGAGGTGATGGGGGAGGTCATTTCCTATCAAAATAACCATAAATGTGATTATCCAATTGTTTACGGTTCGAAAGTTATTTCAATTTTTGTATTTTTCTCTGAAATCGTGTAGTGCTTATACTAAAAAATTAATTTAAAAAAATCTATGAGTTGTTTGGTTGATTTTTTTTTAATAGATCCTGAAGGGTCTGCCTTTCCAAAAAAAATAATTTTCATGAGCTCTGTTATCATCTGTCAAATAAAAAAAATGGTTTTGTAAACACTTTTCGGTGGCAAGAAAAATATATTTGATTTTAAATTCACGTTGACAGAAAAAAAGTGTTATAAAAAAAATTGACCAATTATCAGAAAAACTTGTCCATTTAATAGAGATTCTAACGCGGTATAGTACAACTCGTTATTCATGACAGTTTTTTATAACAATTTTTTTACATGCAAGTCGTGTTTGTTAAAAAATACATTTTCGAAAATTTCAAAATCTAAGTTGGCTGGTCTAACACAAATGAACCAAATTTTATTTAAAGTTACAACAAATGTTCGAAAATAGTCGAAACGCCCGTTCGTTATTTTGTATTGTATTGGTCGCAATTCTTATTTTTTGCCACAGCTGATGTTCGTTTTGGTTTTCTGTCGCGTAGACCAGTTCTTTGAAATAACCCCATAAAAAGAAGTCTAGGGGGTTTAGGTCAGGTGACCGCGGTGGCCACTGGATGGTTCTTTTCCTTCCAATCCAGCGATTTGTGTATTCGGTGTTGAGGTATCGTCTCACTACTGGAGCCCCATCGTGCTGCAACCACATGTTTCGGCGTGTTTCTAGCGACACGTGTTCCAGTAAGCCGCCCAAATCATTTTGCAAAAAATAAAGATATTCATCGCCCCCGATCCTTCTGGGTAGCTCAAGGGGCCCAATCATTTTACCTTCAACAATTCCCGCCCACATGTTGACCCCAAACTGATGTTGAAAATGGTCGTTTCTTATAGCTCTAGAGTTTACATAATCCCAAGAGTGAAAATTATGGATGTTGAATACTCCCGTCCTTCGAAAGCTCGATTCGTCACCCCACAAAATGTTATAAAAAAACTGAGTGTTCTTGGTTGGGATATCGTGCCCGATATTCTCTTGCAGCAGCCCGAGCATTCTCGTCACAAAACCCGTAGACATATTGCATTTCTGCATACTCCAGATGGGAATAAACCATTTTGATGCGTCCAACTTGAAGAGAGTCCAAATCACAAACAGGATCGAAGTTCAAATTACCAAGCGCAGGTCCAAATAACAAAGTACAAAATGAAAAGTCAAGTCGGAGGTTTACTAGTAATAAAACGAATAGCGAGCATACATTAGAAGTAGTGAATGAAAGAGGACCGTATTAATTTGTTTAAGTCGTTCCAGCCAACTTAGATTTTGAAATTTTCGAAAATGTATTTTTTAACAAACACGACTTGCATGTAAAAAAATTGTTATAAAAAAACTGTCATGAATAACGAGTTGTACTATACCGCGTTAGAATCTCTATTAAATGGACAAGTTTTTCTGATAATTGGTCAATTTTTTTTATAACACTTTTTTTCTGTCAACGTGAATTTAAAATCAAATATATTTTTCTTGCCACCGAAAAGTGTTTACAAAACCATTTTTTTTATTTGACAGATGATAACAGAGCTCATGAAAATTATTTTTTTTTGGAAAGGCAGACCCTTCAGGATCCTATTAAAAAAAAAATCAACCAAACAACTCATAGATTTTTTTAAATTAATTTTTTAGTATAAGCACTATACTATTTCAGAGAAAAATACAAAAATTGAAATAACTTTCGAACCGTAAACAATTGGATAACCACATTTATGGTTATTTTGATAGGAAATGACCTCCCCCATCACCTCACTTCGTTTGGACGTCGACTTATGGGACACCCTGTATAAAAACTTCAGAACCGATTTAAGTAAAATTTGTGTGGGATCACTCTGAAGGCATGCCCTATTAAATAGGAAAAGAATAATAAAAATCGGTTCACAAACACTGAAGAAAAAAAATACGCGTGCGTTAAATAAAACAAAAGAAATGCGAAACGTAGTGTACTACCATTTCCATATTAAAAGTACAAAGTAAGAAGTATATATATGTATAATTGATAGGCTCGATATTATATGATCAGAAACCTTCTAGAACATTCTGGAAACCTCGTAGAACCTTCTACAATTTTTATACAAAATTCTAGAAATTTTCATGTTTGCTTCAAAATTATTTAAGTTTTGAAAATTTTACTACTTTATATCATCTCTTTGGAAGATAAATTTTCTATTTTCTGCTTTTTAAAACACCGCAATAAAAAGCATTGTCTATTATTTTTTTTTAATTATTTTTTTTTAATTTATATTGACGATTATACGAAGTATTCGCAAAATACTTCCTAACAAACTTCATTAAGTTAGTTTCTAGTTCAACTGATATTATGTATTTTTATTCTAAAAGACAAAAATATAAAGAGGAAATATTTATAATGTTTTTTTCTAACATTATAAAAATGAAATAAATGAAATAGCGTTGCTGGTTGTTTTAAATTGCATGATCGATTTCATAATTGTGTAATCTACAGGACAATTCACGTTTTAAAAATGACCTGCTGAGAATTTTTAGTTGCAACGTGATTTCTGAATAGAACGTATTGTACCTTTTACTCTGTAATTTTGATTTAGTTTTTAGTCATTATGTTTTCTTAAGGGACTTCAAAAAATATGTACGCTTTATTGGATTTCAGTGTTTGTTTTCGCGTGTGTTAATTATTCTAACGTTTCATAAATAGGAGAATTAAAACATCTTTTTGAATGTTGATTTTTGTGGTTTTGTATTTTTTTCTTCAAAAATTGTTATGTATTACATTTATGATTTAGTTTTTAGTTGACCATTATTTTATAGTTTTGAAAAAACAATTTGTGAACTTTTTGTGATTACAAGGAGAAAGTGTGGACTTTTTTTCGTCATAACAGAGCGCTGCACAAGTTGTTAAAGTCTGCAGACGATTGCAGTAGAATGTAAGTTTTTTTATTATTATTAATGTAGAAAATTCTAATTTATAATTAAAAAGTTAGTGCTTAACAATTTGAGATAGGAAGAGCCCCTGCAAAAAAATGTAGTATTTGAGATAGATGTGACGTGGTATGTATTAAGCATTAATTGAGATTCCACTGTACAATGAATTTGGTCACTATATTAATGGGGAAAAAACATTACCAGCGCTTTCAAATTGATATTAAAGATTAAAGCCAAAAACTAAGCCAAAGGTTTGTTAGCCAAATATACTTCTATACTTGTTTGTAATTTAGAGATAACATTGAATTGTAAAAAGCAAACCATTTTAAGGGTTGCATTGAGGAGCTAAACATGTAGTTCACTGCTGCTAGTAAATACACTATTTTGTCGACAGATTTTTGCATTGAGACCACTGTTTTGTTTTTTTTCCGCTTTTCATAATGTAATAATTAAGAAGTTTTAAAATATTGATTGTTGACGTAAATATTGATAGATTAGAAAATTTTAGCCCTCATTTTTTTCTTCGCAACGATTACTTGGAACTACATATTCATTACAATTTTATTTGTTACAGTTTAAATTTTATAAATTAGCAAGTAGCTAGGCCACCAGTTATACTTATTTTTTTTATTACCTACTTAATTTAATATTGCCGACTTTTTGATATCATTGATACCTCGCAAATGTTCATATTTAAACGTCAGGTTTGGTATCTAGTCTATAAAATATATATTTAATATATCATTAGTACTAATCATTAGATATAATAGGTGCGGTTGGTATTTTAAACTAGAGTAGATAACAGCCCCGGATCCAGCGGGCGCAAACCGGGGCACCTGCCCTGAGAGGCAGTTTCAGGGGGCGCCAAAATCATAAATAAATAATAAAGAGTGCAATTTTTTAAAGGGTTCTTAGTCTCCCCTCTTGGTCACAAAAAATGCCATCCATTATATATTTTTAAGTTTTTTCAAACAATTTATTTCAAACGCTAGAGAGAGGAGGATTAGTAAAACATGGGTATAATTCGCTAAGAACTATTTTCTAAGTTAATATTATATATGAAGATTTTTGACCTCTATAGAGAGCCACCGCTTTTAACAACCTTCTTTCAGGTTGTATTGGAGTTAAAAAAATATTTTGTATCATTCGATCCAATGAACTAATATATGAATTTAGAAAAAGTAAAGATTTTGTAATGCAACGCATTACCCTTAATCGCAACGACCACGATGCTCTGAATTCCTGGCGTTTTTAGAAGATAAAAATGCTTTTTTGAATCCTAGTAAAAATTTATAATAAAAAAAACTAATCAAAATCGATAACGGGCAAGCTTTAAGGTAGTTGTCGTGGTTAAGGCACACCGTCAGAAAATTCTTAATTTTTGTGTACTTATTAAGGACATGATAATACAATTACCCTGAAAATTTGAAGTCGATCGACCGTATATAATCCGAGATAAATTAAATTAAAAATTGGATAATTAACATTGATTATATACGATATCTGTAGTTTGAACCAGTTTCTTATTTATAAAAAAAGAACTAACTGTCAGAAACTTTCCAAAAACTGACAGTCTTTCAATGCATTTGTTATGAGTAAAAAAAAAATAAGAAATTTTTTTTCCCGTCTAATTATTTATAAATAACGGTTTAAAGTTCAACAATTTATAGAAAAGTATACATGCATATGAATACTGTATGGGTTACGTTTCCACGGGTACAGTCTTGCGTGCAAATTATGGATCATTTAGCTACAAGCTAGTATACTTTTGTGGCGCGTATAATCTACAACTTTTTGACAATATTGTACCACGACAACTACCTTAAGACACTCTTGTCGACGGGCACAGATGTGTATTTAAATAGATTTCACGAAACAGTGTAATATTGTGAATGATGAGTAAGTTGGCAACCCTAAAAAGTGCAATCCAGAGTGCATATACGGCGTTGACGAGATACGAAACTACGGTTTGCGTTATAGTTTACACTGCAGTCTAGACTAGGGGTGGTTACACTCATACCACCACCACAGCCACCTTTACTACTATGTCGGCTTTCGTGGGAGGGGAACAATAACTAATAATTAATCATTACCTTGTTTACTAATTCCTATACAGTCTATCGCATATCCTATTAGTTATATCATCAGTCATTTGTTTGTGTATTCACCGACACAAAACAAAACACTACACCATTATGTGGTGTCTATTGCGTTGCCGCCGAAAGAGTTTCTTATCGGGAGTTAAACAAGGTCAGGAAACTCGCTCACAATTCATTGTCAACTCCCTTAAATTAAATTAAAATATTTGTTGATTTGAATTATATGTAGATAATTTACACAGTATGGAATAATAGGGATGTTGACTATTTTTGGGAAAGTGTTTTAAATCGTGCATAAGTACCTAATACTTCCACAAATATTTATTATTTTTATTTAAATACAACTCAAGCCTTAAAAATCATGTATTTTAAATCCAGTTTTAAATTTCGATCCAAAACGCCAATACTAGTCGCGTGACGTCACCTGTTCATACCAAAGGACGCTCAAAAGTTTACACGGGAGCTACTATCCTATAGATGCGTATTCTGTGCTCATAAACGTTAGTAAACCGAGGTGATGAAAAGTTGTTTCGTAGTCGTCGCTATAGTTACATGTAATTTGACGTTTCCTATAAACAAATAATAATAAATTACACACTAAATATTAACCAAACAATGAATTTTTTGACAGCGGCTGAACATATGACGTCATGCGCTCTGATTGGTATCTGTTGTCACGTGACTTGAGAGTGATTTTATTAGGTTTTATTTATTAAATATTAATTAAATTCCTTAAAAATAAGGGAAAATATAGTGTTTTTTAGTATTTCTATCATAGAAACTACTACTTTTCGTTAAAATTATGTTTTTATTTGAATACAGTCAACATCCCTATTGTTCCTTTCATCAATTGATAAAATCTTTTAGTAAATGAAGTAGGTATGGACCCACAGTGAAAAAAATAACATTACAGTATAGTATGGGACAAAATCATAGAGAAACTGCTTTTGATTTTTTTGTGTTTACATTTTTTATTAGATTTTAATTTTAAAGAGAGATTACCAGTGCTCCTAATTAGTGAATATATACTTCACGCGCATCTGTCAAAAAATGTATCGTAATTTTTTAAACGAATTCTGTAGTAAGTTCTAGATTAGTTTCTTTATGAATGACTGCAATTTTGGTATATATCCAATAGTTCTAATACACTTGTTCTGTAGTATTTTACAATTTGATGTGCTTACATTGCTGCATTTGTAAAAACCAAACAGTTTTTAGTTTATAGACAGATAATTTGTTTGTTTTTTTGCGATAAATTTGCTAGTTTGGAAAGTACAGGGGATAATTGGCTGTTAACGCCTACTGTAAAAGAGGAATATCAGATTATTTTTAGGGAGTAAGTGGAAAAGGAAAAGAGTTAGTCTAAATAACAAATGCGTGAAAGTATTGGTTAATTAATAAACTTTAATGATACAAACAATTAAAAATAACAAAAACTAGAAATCTTAGCACAAAAAATCTCCGAAAGCATGATTTGACTAAGGGCTCAGGTAATTTGGAATATGGGTATTTATCTATTAACTCTATATTTTGGGTATAGTTGTAATGGCCATGAAGAATTAAGAGAACTATGGCTGCTTCAGTTGGTTTCCTATAGATATTCCACGAAGTGCTAAAATCATTGCATAAATAAGTTGGTTTTAATCGATCCCACTTTGGATGAGCTTTTCTTATTCCAAATTGTTTTCAATTTCGGTATTCCAAATACGCAACATGGTATTCTAAGCTAAAATGCCATCTTACATATTTTATGGAAACAAAAAAACAAAAAATTTGTGAATAACAAAAAAATAATCAGGACTATTCTACAAACGATCACCACGGTGTAGGGATGTCGAAAGTACCAAAAAGTATCGATATATATCGTATCGATATCTTTTTCAAGTACCTATCGATATCGGTACCAATATATTTTATATATCGAGGCAATTTTAAAAAGAACATTGGCACTTGAAGAAATTTAGTAAACATTTGGTTAGCTTAATGTAATGTCAAATGGCAATTAACGGACATTATTTCTAATAAATAAAATAATAAAATATAATTATCTGAAATCAAAAACAACGATAAGATTTTTTTTGTTTATTAATCAAATGTCTAATACATTTAGGAGCAGATAATTTTAGAGATTACTCGAACTATTGATAAATCTAGGGATGGCGAACTTATGATATGCGTGCCAGAGGTGACATTCGACAAAAAATTGTAGAAATGAAATGAAATATTGCCTGAATAGCTATTTTGACTGTTTATTATTCCGAAAATATCTAAAAATCCAATGAAAAAGAAACATGTTTTACATGTGCTTTATTCACTGTTATCGTTTTTGGAATGCACTTAAAAGTATGTTCCAAAAACATAATTATGTAAAAACACATGTTTCTTTTTCAGTGGAGTTTTCGATATTTTCGGAATAATTAGACGGCCATAGTCCGTCGCGGTAGTACAATATATGTATTGCTACTGGAAAAAAATATCGGTTTTCGATACTCGGAATTTTATGTCGATATATCGAAATATTAAATATCGTCCAAAAATATCGATATATCAAATAAAAAATATCGATATATGGATATTTTTTCGACATCCCTACCACGGTGTACCAAGTGCTTAGCAAAGTAAGGACATTTGATTATTTTTTTATTCTGCTAAGCAAAGTTACTACCCAAATAGTATATTAAACATAAGTGATTATAAAGGTGGTTATAAATTTTGTAGTCACTGTGGTTACGTAAGATTTAATCGGTGATTAGGACACCCAAAATATGGAATGTTATGAAGACCTCTCGATTTCAGTTCACAAGTTAAAGTCGCTACAGTGTAATGCTATTATAATATTTTATGTGCTAAAATATAAATTACTTTATTCATTATGATATAACACATATAATTTTTGACGAAAGAGTTGAATTTCGTTGCGAAAGGAACAGTATTTTTTACTGAAGAACATTAATGTTTCCATGTTATGATACTGATTAATTGACGCCGGTGCATCGGTCTGACAGACCATAAATCGTACCGCTCATCAAGCGGCACCATCATCATCACTTGCAATGTGCACTTTCTGTCTGCGAGCAGGGCTGCAGCGCAAATTTCCTTGGACTTCCATTTATGTTATGTGTAACTTGTGTTGGTGAATTGGTATTTCAGACTATATATCGTCACTTGGAATTAGAGATGGGAAAAACGGGTCTTTTTAGTGATCGGCATCTTTGCATCTGGATCCCGTATGTGAGCCGGCTCACTGAACCGGTTCAAAAAGAGCCGAGTTCTGAATATGTTACTGCAGTCTGCCACTGAGTTACCTAGTTCGGTCAATCATATCATGACCTGTATAGAATCAAGAATGCATAGCCAAACATGTGATGCATGAGTCATTTGAACTGACAGATGCATCAAAGCAAGAACTGATACGTAAGTGTAAAACGTGCTTCTGTGTGTTAAGTGTTTCACTGAGTCATGCGGATCCGTTGATCCGTCGGCTCAAAAAAAAGTGAGTCGGCTCTCATGGATCTCTGTCGGAGTCGGCTCTTTGAACCGGTTCAGATCTGAGTTACCCAACTCTACTTGGAATATAATTTAGAATATCTATTAGCTCTTAACATTTTTGCTCGAATCAATTTGAACTCGCTCTTGCATGTGACATGTGTTGTAGTGACGTTGCATGATTTTTAGTGTATTTGCCATAAGGCAACATACACTATTGGCGTTGGTCGGATGGCGGGACCTAGGGGTCGGACCAAAATTTCTCGACGTTTCATAGCCTCCTAAACACTTTGGCACTATTTTTGAAAATGTTTATATATATATGTATATATATATTTATATATATATATAAGCGTATATATATATATATATATATATGTGTGCGGGCAATAACTTTCGAAAGAGTTAATTGATTTTGACGAATTTTGGCCCACGTCTTGAAATCCATCACCGCAAGAAGCCTATTTAAAATAGGCGTAATCGGGCCATTTTAAGGGTAGTTTTTAGGGATTGAAAAACGTTTTTGGGCCCTAAAATACCGAAAAAATTCTCAGATTCGTTTCAAAATTGACATTTAACCCGTTAGTAGCAATTAAAAAGTGTCCCTAAAATTTTAATAAAATCGGCCTAACAGGACCAGACTTACAAATTTTTTGAAAACACCAATTATTGAAGGGTGTATTTAACCCATTAATTCGGTGTAGACGTTAGATTGATAATAATATTGCAGTTAAGAAAAAAAATGTTATTTTAAGGGGTGTATTAAGGAGTCAAATTTTTAATTTTGCCCAAAAACCAACTTAAGTTCGCGTAATAAAGCCACACTGCCTGTATTAGCAAATACACTATATTGTCGGCAGGGTTTTGGCACTGCGACCCGGGTTTTTTGAGTTCCGTAGAAATCAGGAACTTTTATAGTTTTGATCTGTTTGCCCGTTTTTCTGCTGCATGTCACAGACCTCCCATCCTCTCATTTATATACGTATTAAGATGAAATATGGTGCACGGACGTATATTGACGATCTGAAAACAGAAATGATGATATTAAAAGTAAAACACTTTTTTTTACCTCCTTTCGTAAAGTTAAAACCGTTGTCAATTATTTTTTAACTTACCCCATTGAGTACCTTTAGATAGGTCTTCTATTATTTTAGAACCTTCTTTTGTTTTTAAGCTTTTCAGTCACGAGATATTTGCTTTCAAACCGAGTAGGGTAGAGTAGTGGGGAAAGTACTTGACTCGTATTCGGGAGATACCGAATTCGAATCCCCGTGAGGGCAGATGTGGTTAGAATTTTTTCATACTGCCTCTTGCGAGAAACGGTAATTCCTGTACCAGCTATCTTGGTGAGGTTTTCCATGATTTACCTCAATTAAATCCAGATAGACACCGAGACCATGACCGATTACCTATCAAACTCCTAGTTACGAAATTGCCTATCTTATCCAAATTTAGAACGCAACAAAATGAAAAATACCATGGCAAGAAAGGAGAAGGAAGAAAGAGAGATATTGTTGGAATGAATATAGCGACAGTAGCCATTTTGACGTTATGCTTAATAGAAGTTCCCGAATGGCTCGCAAAAAGAGGTAGGGGTTTTTTTAGTGGGTGGAAATCCCACATTATCACAAATGTGATGTCTTTAAAAGATTTTTTTTCTGCCAGCAAAAAAATAGATATTTCAGAGATATCCTACATGGCCATCTTGTAAAATTTTAAGATTTTTACCGCATTTTCGAGGTACAAGAAATAACGCCTGAGTTTGAGATATATAATATCAATACTGAGGCACTAATAGTTTAGAGACTGGAAACGTGACGAACAGGTACACAGAATAATAATAATAAATAATTTATTCACGTGGCCGATTGTACAGATGTGAACAGTCAAGAAAATAAACAACAAAACAATACAGTACTTACAGGGTGTCTCACGACATGACTGCCATAGCCTGGGACTGTGTTGCTGGGGCGATTTCAAGTCAAAAATGTCTAATGAACATATACCCGGAACGCTATCCTAACTTAGCTAGAAGCATTTGAAATTTTAAAAAAACCCGGGTCGCAATGCCAAAACCCTTCCGACAATATAGTGTATTTGCTGGTATAGGGCCGTGTGGTTTTATACTTTTATTATGTGAAATTAAGTTTGTTTTTGGGCAAAATAAAAAATTTAACCCCTTAATACACCCCTTAAAATAACATTTTTTTTCTTAATTGTAATATTATTATCAATCTAACGTCTACACCGAATTAAATACACCCTTCAATAAATAAGTCATTATCTGCAAACTAGTGTTTTCATAAAATTTGTAAATCCGGTCCTGTCGGGCCGATTTTATTAAAATTTTGGGGACACTTTTTAATTACTACCAGATGGTTAAATTTCAATTTTGAAACGATTCGGAGAATTTTTTCGGTATTTTGGGGCCCAAAAACAGTTTTCAACCCCTAAAAACTACCCTTAATATAGCCCGATTAGGCCCATTTTAAATAGGCTTCTTGCGGTGATGGATTTCAACACGTGGCCCAAATTTCGTTGAAATCAATTAACTCTTTCGAAAGTTATCGCGCGTACACATATATATATATATATATATATACGTATATAAATATATATATATATATATATATATACATATATATATATAAACATTTTTAAAAATGGTGCCAAAGTGTTTAGGAGGTTATGAAACGTCGAGAAATTTTGGTCCGACCCCTAGGTCCCGCCATCCGACCGACGCCAATAGTGTATGTTGCCATATGGCAAATACACTAATAAGTAAGCCCCTAGGTATTAGGCTCGGCTGTTGGTTTTGTTATTATTAAAAAGACCAGGTGGCTGTGAATCACTATTCGTGCTGATCCTGAGACTCTTCGCAGAGCTACCACTTCAATTCTAAGAAGAGTTAGACTATGTATACAGCAACTGGGTGGACATTTTGAGTAACTAATTCAATAAAGCGATTTCTTATTAAGTGGTTTTTAAATTAGTAGGGAATTCCTACTACTACTTATTTAAAATTTCAAATGCTTCTAGCTCAGTTAGGATAGCGTTCCGGATATATGTTCATTAGACATTTTCGACTTGAAATCACCCCAGCAACACAGTCCCAGGCTATGGCAGTCATGTCGTGGGACACCCTGTATAATAAATAACTAGAAAATATCTAAATTATATTATAAATTAATGTACATACACAGCAGCAGTATTTGGAAAGTTTAAAAATTCATTTAGCTTGTATATGCAACGTTCCAATAAATGTTTTTTTAAATTAGATTTGAATTTTTGAATGTTGGGTTCATTTCTTAACATTGAAAGCAGAGTGTTGAACAGGATAGCCCCAGCACATTTCGGTGACTTTTTGTAAAAGGTGTGATTATATTTTTCTGAGTGAATTTTAGACCTTTGTCTTGTACAATACTCATGAATATCAGAGTTCATAATGGTATAATGATCGTAATTGATAAAATAAATAAATAAAACATAATAAAATTTGATTTAATCAAGACGAAGTCTAAATGCGTCTGATCACAACGAGATTTTAAATTATAATCATTTTTTGTTTCTCAAGCGTTGCTAATAGAAACTTCAAACAAAACAATGTTGTGGTCGACAATGCAGAGTATTGATGTTGTCACTAGGAGACCCAACAGTGGGTTCCGTTTGGCTCCTTTAGGTACGGAACCCTAAAAATTGCAATGCTATAATGAGTGAGGTATTTGCCGTACTGCTCTGTCTACAGCACTGCCTTTATATGCACATTTGTAACAGCATGCAAAACGTCTAGCCTGGCTCACGACAACAATGAAATACATTATTTTACTTTTGCATGATAAATTAACGATAACATGGGATTAGAGATTGAGGATTATTTATCAATTGTGGTATCGGTGTGGTTAACAATACTAGTTGATACAATTATGAAATCCATACCAATATAATATTATAAATGCGAATATCTGTCTGTTACTTTTTCACACCTAAACCGCTGAACACATTTTGATAAAATTTGGCATCCTGAGGACGGACATAAGAGAGTCACCCCATGTGACGGCCGGTTGTTAGGGCATTTTTGACGACAAATAAAAAGGTAGAACTTTGAATTATTGGCTATTTGTTTATTAGTATTTCGAAAGTACAGACATAAATTTTCAGCTAAAAATCTTCTCTGGATCGTGAGTTGTACCAGTCTGAAGACACCCGCCTCGAAAAAAGTGTGCTCATGGTCTCCATGATTTCAGCTGATTGGGTAAACTGAAATTAAAAAGACCAACAGCATTTTAATTTGTTAGCCTGTACGCACCGCATGAACTAGAATCATTTGAAAATTGTGAAAATTGAATTTTTGACAAACTTTTAAAAAAAAGTTTCAAATTTTTTGCATTTTTTTCATTATCTCGTTACGAAAAAAATAGAAATACTTGGAATTTATTAACGATTCTAGTTCACGCGGTAGCTTTATATGTGCTGACTCTACCCTATAAAATTCAAGTGAATCGGTCAAACCGTTCTTGAGATGTCTTGGAGACAAGCTCGAAAAACGCGTTTTAAGTTTCAAGTGCGGTTTAAGCTATGAAAATCTTTACTTACCGTCAATCTGCGTTGGTTTGAAATAACAACTCATCATCGAAATTTCCTTCTATACCTACATGTATATATGAATGTACATTTGTATTGAAGGGTCTCAGGCACCAAAACACATGTCACAATAGGCCTAGTGTCCCACTACACAACTCAGCTCCCGTTCTAACGGCTATATCTTTACGACGACTCCGAATTTGAATAAATCACTTTATCAGTATATTCTATACATATTAAGAAATCAATTTATACAAAAAAAATCGATTCTTTGAACCCATCATATGAGGTGACCTTTAGTCTCAATAAAAACTTGAAGAGGGTGAAATAGGAGGTAAAATTCATTGATAGGTCATCACAATATCTTCGGAACTATTCGATCTACAGACTTGAAATTTGGCAGACATGTTTCTTTTGTTGAGTAGAGATCCGCATGATGCGAATTTAATGTCGCAATTTACTTTATTATGAAAGATTAGCTATTGACCTATGGCACCGTAGAGTAACTGATAACTCATTTCGCCGCGAAAGTGGAAAGATTCGGGTTGGAGTCCCGACGGTGACAGTTGTTTGAAAATATATTTTTCTAATATAGCATTGTAACAATGGATGTTTCTTAAGAATTATAGCAAGCGATAGCTATTATACTGCTTATGAATTTAGTTTTAGGAACTACAGTGTAACCTTAATATAACGAACCTTAATATAACGATTTCCTCGATTTAACAAATTTTTCGAAATCCCTTAGAACTGCCTGTAAGAGTTAATGCAAAAAAAGTATACTTTTACATTACGAATACTTTTTGTCAAAAACTTATTTATTAGGAATTTTCAATTATTGCGGAATATAAATAGAAAGTATAATTTACGTCTCTATTTAACGATTTTTGTCAACTTATAACCTTTACATAACGTATCCTATCAATCAATCACACACAATTCCACACTAACAACAATTCCTGTCTCGACAGGTTCAAACACGTTGAATTTATCGTAAGACAATCATTGTTGTTTGTTGTAAAGTAATGTAAACACTAAACACTGCTGTTGGTCACTGTTGTTAGTAAAAAAGTTGCAGCGGCTGAGAAACGAAAAAGGTGTTCCTTAATCGTCGCAGAGAAACGAAAAATCTTTAAGCATGTAGACGAGAATTAGACATCGCTAAGGAGTTCGAAAATCCCGCAAGTACATTGGCCACAATTTTAAAGTTTAAAGATAAGTTTTCAGAAGGAAATGAGTGGTCTTGCCTTGTTAAAACGAATCTTAGATCAACCTTACCTCTATATAACAAACGAATTACTTGGTATAGCGAATATTTTCTAATTCCCTTCAGCTTTGTTATATCGAGGTTGTACTGTATAACGTATGAACATTTATTTATATGGTATATCCTTATAGTCCTAGTTTGACTGTAAATTGATAGTTGTAAAACAATTTCGAGTAAAATGCAATATTAAATTTCATTGAAACATCGGTATCACAAACACAGGCGCGTGTATACACAAACTATATTATTATTTTTATTATTATTGTTACCATATCCATTGTAAATCAGTTCTCACATTTTATTTGACAGTTTTATGGGTCTGTTTTTATAATGATGGCTGGGCTTCGAGTTTCCTGTTCTGAATTTCCTGGTTTATAAAACCGTATGGGTCCGTTCAGTAACGCAATAACAAACGATCGCTAACTTGTAATATCTATTGTATGTTGAATAAATCAAATTTGTCATGCATTGGCGTACCAAAGTGCCACTGAGGGGTTCTATTTTCTTTGCACTATTAATTTTTACATTTATTATTAGAAAACGATTTGTTTAATCTCTGACCATGTCAAACAATCTTTCAAGTAATATTAATAATACAGCTATATTGGGTTGTAGAAAACCATTGTAGAGTTTTAAAGCGCTCTTGCTCGTAAAATAGTTGATCGACTGGACCGATATTGTTTTTAAAACTGTGTGTCCAATTTACATGGGTTGATCAATAAGTACCCGTGTTTGGCGACAGATTCCATAAGCCGGGAAGGTTATGGCCAAGATTTTTTGGGATCATCCTCATCGACTTTCTTCATAAAGGAAAAACAATCACCGGGCAGTACTACAGTGAGTTGTTGGACAGATTTAATGAAAAATTTAAGGAGACACGGCCCAATGGCGAAGAAAAAAGTGCTCTTTCATGACGACAACGCACCAGCACATTCGTCTTTGATTATCGCGGCCAAATTGCACAAACTGCATGACGAATTGCTTCCGCACTCACCTTACTCGCCCGACCTGGCACCCGGCGAAAATACAAATGCATATCTACATGTAAAATCACAGTTGGTCATTAGAAAGAAAACACTTACATATGATGGGGATACAGCAGGAATCAACACTATGTAGATTTTGCGAAATGGAGGATGAAACAGACACCCATATCGTGTTTGAACCTATAGGAGGACAATCTGTGACTACATTGATGAGGATGGAATAGTTCCACAGGACAATCTAGTAGCCAATCTTCTGGAGCTCTTAAGAAGATCCAGTAAGAGGGCAAGCACAAAAATCCTTTCAAGATGTAGTGCATTTGGGCCAAGAGAGACCACTCCATTCTATTTTAATCTTAGTCACTAGAAATGAGAATTTTTATCACCTGAGGTATTTCATTTTTCATTTTTTTTTGTTTGGTCATAAAACATTGGATATTTTTGTGTATCACCATATTAAAGGTTTACTATTTAAATTTCCTTTGTCTACTTCTTAAAATCGATTTGCATTATAAAAGTCAATATACCAATAAAATAAAATTGCATGCAAAATATAGATATTATGTGATATCAGAAATTTCCTAGCTTATTACCGACTGGTCATTTCTAAA
The DNA here is from genome assembly GCA_034508555.1 of Venustoraphidia nigricollis. Taxonomy (NCBI): domain Eukaryota; kingdom Metazoa; phylum Arthropoda; class Insecta; order Raphidioptera; family Raphidiidae; genus Venustoraphidia; species Venustoraphidia nigricollis. Next base: position 3,056,146 of record JAVRKA010000020.1, read on the forward strand.
AATAAAAGCGTACAGCTTGAAGCTATGTAAATTGAGTCTCACCAACGAGCAATTTTGCGGAAAGAACAGTGACCGGTTAGGCCATAAAAATGCATGCATGTCATGACACCTACCTATTGCCATTAGAGAGAATTTAGGTAGCACTGCAGCAGTCCATCGCTTGGTAAATAAATATAAAGAAAAATTAGCACGCTTTTGGAAAACTTACACAGATATTTTCCTACAATTTATTTTGACGTTTTAGGGAAAATTTCTACAAGACGTTGAGACTCATACGTTCTGACTGTCTAACAAGAAGTAAAGTTCGATTGGGCTTAACAAATAAAATTTGTAAAATATATAACTTGATTTAATGGAACTAGGTCTGCCCTACTAAGCCATTTTTAACTAATGTATTTACCTATATTGACGTAGGTCGGATGACGAGACATTATTTTGTCCTCAAGTTCTGGCACTGACACGACTGTTTTGTTTTCATTAGGGTCCTTCCCCAGGGTAAAATCTACCTCCTTGCCAAATTTTATCGAAACTTGTTTAGTGGTTTAGGCGTGAACTGACACACGTGATGCGTGCACAAAGAAACAATTAATATAACCAGACAATTAACAATAAATAGGCAAAAAATGATGAAATTTGTTCTAGGAATATTTAAAACTATACAATTAGAAACTACGCTACAATTTTAATTATCTATATTAATTGACCTAACTTCTGTATAATTCACTAGCGGCTCAGTCCGGCTTCGTCCGGATGTAAATGTAATATATAGGATATAAAAGATGAGACTCATTATCATTAAATTCTCAATCGCTTTTATTTGTGAATGTTCAAAAATCGAAGAAAAATCTTATTTCCCAAAAAGAAATTTAAAAAATTCTGTTGATCCGAGCGCTACCAAACTTCAGAAGATCACCCGCTGGGCTAATCTAAAGATTGTCTGAAAATTTCATCAAAAATGGTCTACCCGTTTCAAGTCCATAGATTACATATACATCGTCTTTTATCTATATAGATTATTAAAATGTAAAAAGTGGTTATTGTGACATAACGATAATAGTTGGACATATAGTATCGCGAAGTTTTTTGTAGTTCTTGATATGTTCTTTAATATTGTAGAACATACTTTTGTTCTATCATCAATAGTTTCCACAGCGCATGCGACGAAAGATGTTTTATGGCATTTTTTTTACACCTTGGGTTACGTTACTAAAGTTTTAGTAAGGATCCCTAATATTTTCTAGCAATAAATATAGCCTGTGTTACTCAGGATGAATGTAGCTTTCTAATGGTGAAAGAATTTTTTAAATCGACACAGTAGTTTTTGAGTTTATTCATTACAAACATACACACAAAAATACAAATCTTTCCTCTTTATAATATTGTAGATTAATAGTGTAGATTAATAGTGTAGATTAAAAAAAACAACTCTCGCAGTATGCAGATTTTCTGAGTCGTGTATACGAATCATCGGTCGTTATTTAGGTAAAAATTATTGTATTGTATAAAATTTAAAAATGTCGGAATTTTAATCTTATAGATAGATTAGAATATTGAAATTTGTATCTTGTTTTGTGGTGGCGTTATTCTTTCTTGCCTGACTGATTCGCAGCCGTCCAGCTGTAGCCCATTCCTTCCTTCTAAAACCGACACCGTTTATGGGTTAGATTTAGAACTACTGTAGTCCATCTACTTCCTACCTGTGCTGTGCTCGAGAACTATTGGATTCAGTTCGACTTTTTTTTCTGGGATTAACCGAGCTGGGTAGACTACTTGTGACAGTACTAGACTCATATTCGGGAGGTCCGGGTTCGAATCCCGGCGGGGGCAGATGTGGCTGGGACTTTTTCCTACTGCCTCTCGCCGAGAAACGGTAATTCCTGTACCGGCCATCTTGATTGAGGTTTTCCATGGTTTTCCTCAATTAATTCCAGATAAATATCGAGATGGTTCCTTATTTGAGGCCATGGCCGATTACCTATCAAACTCCTAGTTCAAAAATTACCTACCTTATCCTAATTTCCTATAATTCCTTCATTCGCCCATTGCTATTACATAAGTTGAAGTTTTAAAAATGTAGAAAAATAACGGGAAGTGTGGTAGATGGAAAATAGTAATGGTGCGAATGGCGTCTGTTATGACATAAAGTCGAGAAACGGACGTTAAACGCATTATTATTATTATTATTTTTTCTGGAATTATAGTAGAGCACCACGTTTTGATATCCCATATACTATATAGGAATCGTTTGGTAATAACCAATAATTGAAGACACTTCCTACCCAGAAATTCTGAACTTTTCACTGATTTTCAGAAACAATAGTTTATGATACAGTAATTAAATAAACATGTGGAATTACCAGTACAACATATTACCTAATATGATTTTTTAAATTTAATGCTACGATGTAAACATAATATAAAAAGCTCTTTAACGGCTCCAAAAATTGTTTCGTTCTAAAGAAGAATATATTTTTCGTCCTTGAAATTACAAATCGCAAATTGCATTTCGTCCCAGACTGTCAACGTCCTTAATGATAGTTGTTTTTTTACTATTTTTTCTCTTCGTTGCAAAAATAAAATAATATTTATACTTCCTGATTGAGTCTATTATGTAAAATTATTTAAAACTAACAAAAAGTTTTAAAAAACTTATTATAATAATAGAGTATAGCAAACATCTGAAAAAGAAATTTCGTATCTATTAGTGTATAGCAGACGCTTATAGTATGTTACATTTTAGTCTTAAAAAAGAAACTGTGTATTTTACACTACACATTACAGAAGTAAAACTGGTGTAATTGTCAAAAAATATAATAACCTCACCGATCGCCGGGAATCGGGATCGAACCTACGACTTTAAGGTTGCGAGGTAATTGTTCTACCTCGTAGCCACATTAACTTAATGTTCCACAGGCGGTTTTTATAGTATACGACACGTTTTTTACATTTTTAACCTCAAGAATGAATTTTACCCTACCGTGCCAAAACGAGTTTAACTTAAAAAACGGGTCGCAGTGCCCAAAGCCTACCGAAAGTATAGTATAGTATTTGCTAATACAGGCATTGTGACTATTATGTGAATGTAGGTTTGTGTTTGGACAGAATACACCGCTTAAAAAAATCAAAACTTTAATTTGGGTACTGTTCTTGAATTTGTGCTTCATTTTAAATGATATTTTAATCATACTGGGCTTTTAGAAACGATTTGTTTGAAAATTTGTATTGACAATGACTTCACATTGCGACAATTTATAACAATTTGTACAGACGTAGGAACCAGTTTGAGGTTCTTGTTAAGGTAGTATCTTCGCCACACCCGTTTTCATAGGAGTTGTTTGAAATTTAGCCAGAATAATGTTTATGTAATTCTGCATCGATTGGCGCAGAATGAAATTGATTGGGATTGGCTATAATTAGTACAGAATCTGCAAAAATTATTGGGCTTGTTAATAACAACTCTCAACTACATGTACTGCATAAACCAGCATAAACTTTTTACTATGACTGTCGTGAGGGTACTACCTTAAGTATTTATTATTACATATGGAAAATTAAAGATCTGTAGCTCCAACGGTAAAAGTTTTCTTAACGATGAATCACCGACAAGCAAGCATATTAGAAACAGAAGCGTAGCGTGCCTTGGCGGGGCCCCGTATAAAAATTTGTTTGGGGGCCCTTCCCCCGTTGAAGTAAATGACTTAAACGGGGAAATCCCGCAGCCCGCGATTAACAATATAGGGTGTTGCCAACTTTTGAAGGCACGCTTTACGCGGGAAAAAAAGAAATTGCTTTTTTTGACTTTTGTCATTTCTGAAATAAAAAAAAATTGGGAAGTTTTTATTAATTTTTGCTTACGCACGTTGGGGGCCCCCGTGGCCCGGGGGCCCCGTATAATTTATACGGCAGATACGGCGGTAGCTACGCCCCTGATTAGAAAGACTGATTTGGATTAAAATTATTCAAAATAACTACTCCTCTAAATATGCTTCAACTAAATACCACACCAGGATAGATTTAAATTATAGCCAACATTAACTTATAAACAGGTATCTGATTTCACAATTCACAAGATACGAAATTATTACAGATTTAATGAACCAGATATCATTTGAAATATGATCTGTGCGTTCATAAATCATGTTACAACTCTTTTTGTGGCTTTCTTGGCCTCTCATAGATTGTTAGAGATCTTTTTTGTTCGATTCTAAACTATAAAAAAACCCGGGTCGCAGTGCCAAAACCCTGCTGACAATATAGTGTATTTGCTAATACAGGCAGTGTGGCTTTATTATGCGAACTTAAGTTGGTTTTTGGGCAAAATAAAAAAAAATTGAACCCCTTAATATACCCCTTACAATAATAATTTTATTAGTTGAAATATTGTTATCAATCCAACATCTGCACCAAATTAAATACGACCTTCAGTAAGTAAATTCGTATACGCAAACTAGTGTTTTCATAAAATTTGTAAGTCCGGTCGCTTATAATTTTAGGAGCACTTTTTAATTGCTACTAAAGGGTTAAACTTCAATTTTGAAACGATTCTAAGAATTTTTCCGGTATTTTTGGGCCCAAAAACTTTTTTCAAACCCTAAAAACTACCCTTAAAATAACCCGATTGGGCCCATTTTAAATAGGCTTCGTGCGGTGATGGATTCCAACATGTATGCCAAATTTCGTTAAAATGAATTAACTCCTTCGAAAGTTATTGCCCGCACATATAAATATATATATATATATATATATAATATATATATATATACGCATATAAATATATATATATATATATATATATATATATAAACATTTTTAAAAATGGTGCCAAAGTGTTTAGGAGGTTATGAAACGTCGAGAAATTTTGGTCCGACCCCTAGGTCCCGCCAGCCGACCAACGCCAATAGTGTATGTTGCCATATGGCAAATACACTAACTAGTTCAGAGCAACTTACTTCGCACGTATGTCGTATCTCTTTCTTTCTCATACAATGTAACATTTATCTTGTATTCTTTCAATTGCAAAAGAAGCTCTCTCTTAATTTCAGAAACTTTTTAAGTACAGAGAATGCTGTATCGAAATTGTAGAAATAGTTGGAATGTTTTTTGAGATCAACTAACTTTTTATTTTTTATACTACCTACCTATTCAGATCTAAAAAAAGAACGTATGGACTTTCGAATATTTTTTTTTATGTAGGTACGTAATTTGTACATTAGCGTTCAGAAAAAGCTTATCTATATAAATAAAAATCAATTGCCGCATGTATGAAAGACTTGGCTGATTTTTTTTTTTTGCTGTGTTCGTAATAGGGATGTTGACTATTTTTGGGAAAGTATTTTAAATCGTGCATAAGTACCTAATATTGCCACAAATATTTATTATTTTTATTTAAATACAACTCAAGCCTTAAAAATCATGTATTTTAAATCCCGTTTCAAATTTCGGTCCACGCCAATACTAGTCGCGTGACGTCACCTGTTCATACCAAAGGAGGCTCAAAAGTTTACACGAGAGCTACCATGCTATAGATGCGTATTCTGTGCTCATAAACGTTAGTAAACTGAGGTGATGAAAAGTTGTTTCGTAGTCGTTGCTATAGTTACATGTAATTTGACGTTTCCTATAAACAAATAATAATAAATTACACACTAAATATTAACCAAACAATGAAGTTTTTGACAGCGGCTGAACATATGACGTCATGCGTTGTGATTGGTGTCTGTTGCCACGTGACTTGAGAGTGATTTTATTAGGTTTTATTTATTAAATATTAATTAAATTCCTTAAAAATAAGAAAAAATATAGTGTTTTTTAGTATTTCTATCGTAGAAACTACTTATACTTTTCGTTAAAATTATGTTTTTATTTGAATACAGTCAACATCCCTATTGTCAGAATATAAATAAAAAACTCCAGTTAATTGGGCGACACCACCATTCCGAAAATATTGACATTTGATATATTAAAATAAATAAAATAAAAATTCTTTTAACGCGTGCTGTGACCCGGGTAACGACAATAAATATTATAAAATTTGCTATTCGTAAAGGTAAAGGTGCCCACACACTTCGTTGTTTTTTGGCAGTTTTAATCGCCGATTAACAGTGCCGCACTAGGCGATAAGATTTCAAGCAAAGACAGACGTTTTCACCGACAGGGATGAGATCGGTGTTTATACCACAGACTAGCAATTTTAATTGTCGTTGTTAATCGCGGCGGTTAAAACTGCCAAAAAGAACGAAGTGTGTGGGCACCTTAGCATGTACAAATCAACTAAAGCATGTTTGTCAGCTACATGACTAATTTCTTTTTGACAGATCTTCAGAACAAAAGATTATCTGATTTTTTTAATTTACAAAATATTTCCGAAACTATGAAGTTTAAAATTTTTTTTACGAAACATTCTTGGAAAAATAAATAAAATAATAAACCGTTGTGATAAATATATCATCATGTTACACAAATCAACGTTATAACATACACCTATCTCTTTTTTTTCCAAGTCGGGATTTTGGAACTTTTTGAGTGAAAAAAGCGGGATTCTTTCGTCGAAAGCGGGACATAGTAAAAAAAACGTATATAATCAGAAGTTTTTAAATATTTATCTTTTTATTTGAGTTCAAATTACGTTTACGTGACAATAGATAGCAAAAATAGCCATAGAAAATGTATTTTAATAAAAATATGATATTTTAAATCAGATTTACTTCATCGTTAAATAGTTGAGTCTTATTCGTCTTCTGAATAAAAAGAAAAAATAAAAAAAACAAATCAAAATCAAAAAAATTTTATTCATTAGAAAAATATGGCGTTTCAAACAATAGTCTGAGGAGTGAGTGTTACAAATTGCAACTGACAGTAAGAGAATAATTATTTACGCACGGTCGAGTTATCCTCGAAAAGCGGGACTGAACCTGTCCCGCGCGGGACATTTAATTTTGATTTAAAAATCGGGACGTCTGGCAACGCTGATATTAAATATCCTCCCAAAATTTAGTTTCAATCCGATCTTGTTTGACCTGTATCGTGTTCACAGGCTAACAAGCGCACAGACAATTTCCAAAAATATGTTTTTTGGATTCGAGGATCCTCAAAACAAACAACTATTTTAAAATTTTGAAAAATTAATTTTGACCTAAATTAATACCATTCCCCACTAGTGGAGTTAGAATAATAAAACTATGGTTACTTGAAATAACACGGAAATACAGATTGAAAGCAACTTTGTTAAATGAAATGAAAAAAAACACTAATTTTAAAAATCATGGAACGACTGCTTTATTTTTTTAAATTGAAATTCTAGGAAAGTCACTTCTCATTTTACATAAAATATATAATTTCCTCATTCTTCAGTCGTTTCAAAACGACTGCAGTCTGCACACGCCAATAGCCAATTTAAAAATACCTACATCACATATTAATATGTAGTCAAACATTTCAATATATTATGTTAAAACTACTATTGTTCAAATGTGGCGTTGGACTATTCCAGTTTTTTATTTTTTGCATGCTTTCCAAGAAATTCGTATAAATTTTAGCAGACTATTTTATAAGGATTGACCGAAATGCCAATTTATTATATTGGAAGTGTGTAATTATTCAGGTTATACAGACTGATTTTTGATACTTCTTTTTTAACAGCGTGTAGAAATCAAATAGACGAACAAATATTTCAAGTAGCTTTTTTATCAAAACTCAAAAATAAGAGAGAGATAATGATAATAATAATAATTCTTTATTCAAGATTGCCATTATGACAAAGAAAGCGTCAGTAAATTACATAGTACAATAATTAAATACAGGAAAGGTCATACGGGCATTTTTCTAATAAATACTCTGTAACTTTTTTTTAAATAGATTGTAGCTTTCCACGTTCGTAATCTCTGGTGGAAGACTTTCGTAAAATTTCATAGCAGAGTAACGAGGTCCTTTGGCATACAGGGTGAGGCGGTGCCCCGGTACACCGTGATTAAGACGCCCCCGTATATTATAATCATGATCCGGCAAATGTTGATAAAATAAATGCTTGTTTTTAAAAAAAAAAGCAAACAGACTTTAGTATGTAAATTGCATATATTGTCAAGATTCTGTTCCTAACGAAAGCTGGCTTACAAGTTACTTAAAGTTTAATTAAATGTTATTAAATTTTGAGATCGGTCCTGGCGTTATGTTATGTCACTATGAAAATATGTTATGTCATTATCAAGTATTTTCAGGAATTGTTCGAAGTTGTCCCCGTTTTGTTTCAAATAGGTGGCAAGATACTTGATAATGACAGAAGATATTTCCATAGTGACGTAACATAGCGCCAGAACCGACCTAAGAATTAAATAAAATTTAAAAAATGTAATTAAACTTTAAATGGCTGTTTCTCTTTTATTTTCAAGTTTTAATAAAAAAGTTACTTGAAATATTTGTTCGTCTACACGCTGTTAAAAAAGAAGTATCAACTTAAAAATCATTTTGTTGCTGGTCAGCTGTGAAATTAGCCAGTTAATTGGACGACTAGCCCGTTAGTTAATCGCTGAAATTCGACTGTAAGAAAACTTAGCAAAATTGATAAACGTAACGTTTGACAAAAAGACTGTGTGCTTAGTGTTCTAGTTAAAAGAAATTGTGACAGACTGTTTGCGAGGGCGGTCATGAGTTTGGTGGACTGAGTTTAGGACTTTTGGTCAAGGAAAATGTAATTGATATTTATGAGGACAGGCCCGTGTTGGAAGATTGTCTAAAAATAAAGCAGTATGTTTAAGAAAAAAGTCTTTTTTTATACATAAAAATTGTTGATACTTCAAAATTTTAACTAATATTTTTTTAAACTCGCTTAAAAATTATTTATACAGAAGTATGCATCACCAAAAAATAATTATTTGTTGCCATTTAATTTCTTTATTACGTCATCTTATAAACGTCCAAAATACCGAAAACAAAGTATTTGGCCCAGAGCTTTACGACATTCTTAGAAAAATGCTGTGGTGTCGTATCATATTAATGTTGATTCAGAATAATCCTAAGTCTCATTTAGAAATTTGTTTTCTAAATTATGAGATCCAATATTGTGTTGTAATTTGAATATTGCTACAGCGAACGTGTTTTTATACAGAATGACTTTTAAGTTAATTTTTTTTTTTAACAGCGGGTAGAAATCAAATACACAAACAAATATTTCAAATAACTTTTACATCAAACCACAAATCAAAGTATAATTAAATTTTATTTAATTTTGCGATCGGAAGTATTTTGGTGTCTATTTGAAACAAAACGAGGACAACTTCGAACAATTTTCATGAATACTTGATAATGATAAAACATATTTCCATAGTGACATGATATAACGCCAGGACCGACCTCAAAATTTAATAAAATTTAGTTAAACTTTGAAAGCCCGTTTCTCTTTTATTTTTAAGCTTTGATAAAAAAATTATTTGAAATATCTGTTCGCCTATTTGATTTCAACACGCTGTTAAAAAAATGAATCAACTTAAAAATCCCCTGTATTATTTGCCAACAAACCGTTTAGAACTGTGAAGATCAGTTCAGAACCTATATGCTTTCGGCCACTGGCATAAGAGAAAAATTATGCCATCACCTATTAATTAAAAAATAAAACAATTCACAACCAGTCCCAACTGTCAAAACTTACCAACAAACACACTAATTATACTAGTTCACTTACCAGTAGCGCAGAGCTGATGCGTTGCTAGCATATTAGCTATAGCAGTTACTATAGCGCTAGTATTGTGCTTATTCCATTAGCGCAGGGCAGTGGCGGGTTTAGCAGCAGGCTGAGTAGGCTGATGTTAGGGGGCGGCAAATTTGGCCCAAAAATTTTTGTCTTACAGAAATTAATAAAAAACATTATATACATAGAGAAAACGAGTTTCTAAAATTTAACAAAAATTTCAATATTTTAGTACTGTTCAGTATACTGAACACTCTAACGGGTGTATATGAAAAATTACTAAACGCTCTGTAAAATATACTTTTGTGATCATGAATTTTTAAAATATTCCAATAGCGTTTCAATACTGCAATTTAAATTTAGTAATTTTTACTCATTTTTTTTATTAATCATTTCTATAATTTTTTTCTCCATGTACCTAAATGTTACTAGGCCCACTCACACAAATCAATCAACGTGTGATATATTTCAATAGTTAAATATTTTTTTTGTACAACGTATTTGTGTAGTCGTTTTTGTTATTAATATGATTGTGAACTAGGGTATCGAATGTCAGAGGTCAGTAGGGGCGGCAAAAATTTAATACCCTACTGGCGGCAAATTTATAAATCCGCCACTGGCGCAGGGGTTCCCAAAGTGCGGTTCGCAGGCCAAATGCGGCCCGCAAAGCCTCTGAATTCGGCCCGCGATATCGATACGATATATTATATTTTTATTAAAAAATGAATAAGTAAATAGTAAAATAAATAATAAATATTACAAATTATTGTTTTGATTTTATTCCATTTTTTTTTTGGCCCGCCTAAGAAAAACTTTGGGAACCCCTGCATTAGCGGTAGTGAAGCTGAAGGTGTACGTACTTTGTTATTGTACCAGTTCTTAACAAAAATTACTCATACTGAAAGCCGGGTTAGTAGACTAACTGGAGAGGAGAGTCGATGCGTATTGAAACTTGTAATATAGTTGGGTCTTTTTTGGAGAGAACATTAATACTCTGCGTTGTCGACTACAACATTGTTTTGTTTTGAGTTTCTATTTGAAACAAACAAGTTTAATATAATTTTCAATCTCGCTGTGATGACACATATTTAGAATTTTATTATGTTTTATTTATTTACTTTTTTTTTATATTAATAGATCTAATCAATTATTATTATGTGATCACTTTCACACCAATAAAACTGGTTCTATCAGTTTAAGAATAGCTTATCGTCGCGGCGCGGTGGTATAACAACTGTGATATCAATAGTAATACATACATTCTGTGCTAACACTAATTTAATTATAAATTTGGTCCAAGGATAGTTCAGTACGGGAATTAATCTGATATAAATTGTTTGCATTTAGCTTAACCCCAGTATAATAATGCACCATCAAATATGGTGGTGGTTCAATACAAAACTCAATATTTTTGTGGTATTTTTTATTGTCATTTAATAGAAGTTTTTCAGGAATAGGCGCAAATCAAGACCTAATCCCTACTAATATTATAAATGTGAATGTAAATTTGTTTCCAAGAAGAAGAGTGATGGAACCTTTGGTGTGAAAATACGAAATAAAAATATAACCACAAAACACCAAACCCTATTGAAAACTCTCGACGTACGTTTCGCCAACCAAGTTGGCATCATCAGGAGATGATTAAATCTAAATACTAAAACTAGCTTCCTACCTTATATTATACATAATGGTTAAAAATTACCTGAACTATAACTAAAGGAACAAAACTGACCATTATGTATATAAGGTAGGAAGCTAGTTTTAGTATTTAGATTTAATCATCTCCTGATGATGCCAACTTGGTTGGCGAAACGTACGTCGAGAGTTTTCGATACGGTTTGGTGTTTTGTGGTTATATTTTTATTTCGTAAATTTGTTTGTTACGCTTTCACGCCAAAACTACTCAACCGATTATCATGAAATTTTGTACACATATTCTTAAATGTATTAGAAAGGACATAGGATACTTTTTATTAAAAAAAAATGTTTTTAATAAAAAGTATCCTACCATAATATTCAATGTATTGTCTTCAGAACCACAGGTGTGTGCAAAATTTCAGCTCAGTCGGAATCCGGGAAGTGGGTCAATTTAACTTGCAAGTATTGATAACAGACAAACGGACACCGGGACAGATGAAACTAATAAAAGCTTGTAAAAAAGAACAAGTTTTCGAGCTAAGTTTTATTTGAATCGTGTATAACTATCGATAAAAAGATGTCTGATCCTGAGTAATTTTGTGGTTTGATGCTTTACGTGTAAACTACTTTATGTAGGTATCTATGTGAGTGTTTTTTGTCGACTTGGTGCGTTCATTAAAACAAAGCCGAATAAAAAATCTTAATCGTCTAGACTTTGTGCTAGTGTAGGTACATAATACTACACATTCATAACAAATAATAAAAACTGTTGTAACATTAAATGAATGTCTAGACAGGAGGCAGTAAAAGCCTTACGAAATTTAATTTTCTTTTAATCATGAAAAAGGTAAACACGAGCAACCGTGTGAAATGTAATTATTAGATGTTAGAAGTTTAGATATTAAATGAAAGTTCCCATAGGTGAACACCAACGGTTAACAGTAATTTCACATGTGCTTTGGTGAACAAGTTTTGTTTGGTTCGCTGATAGCCCGTTAGCTGTCAGACATTTTTGGGTAGGTATTTGAGGCACTGTACAATACCTTTTTATTAATATCCGAATACAAAAACACAGACCTGGCTAATGGGTAGCGGGGCTTAACTGACCCTCAAATTTTTAATCACCTGGCAGGTAGAATGTCCCACCGAAACGACCTGTTTTTTTGAATATATCTATTTTTAGTTCCCAATATTATTCTGGTTAAATTTCAATGCGCCTCAAATATGTTTTTAAAATTTTTCAAAAATATAATTTTGCAACACCTGATGGCTAAGTTTTAGATTCGATTAAGAACTGTGGCTTTTTATTTTTCAACTCCTTTAATACTAAATTTCGAGGTATTAAAGTTTCAAAATGTCTCAAGGGCTTTTAATTGCGAAAATTTGTTTGCTAATTTAAAAATTTGAGGGTCGGTTAAGCCCCGCTACCCTTCAGCCAGGTATGTGTTCTTGTATTCGGATATTACTAAAGAGGTATTGTACAAACTTTCACAGTGCGTCAAAGACCTACCCAAAAATGTCTAACAGCTCTCCTACTAAGACTTCAGCCCCTGCATGTATTGAACAGAAAGTACAAAAATAAAAAAACCCGGGTCGCAGTGCCAAAACCCTGCCGACAATATAGTGTATTTGCTTATACAGGCAGTGTGGCTTTATTACGCGAACTTAAGTTGGTTTTTGGGCAAAATTAAAAATTTGACTCCTTAATACACCCCTTAAAATAACATTTTTTTCTTAACTGCAATATTATTATCAATCTAACGTCTATACCGAATTAAATACACACTTCAATAAATAAGTCACTATCTACAAATCAGTGTTTTCAAAAAATTGGGCCGATTTTATTAAAATTTTAGGGACACTTTTTAATTGCTACTGACGGATTAAATGTCAATTTTGAAACGATTCTGAGAATTTTTTCGGTATTTTGGGGCCCAAAAACATTTTTCAACCCCTAAAAACTACCCTTAAAATGGCCCGATTACGCCCATTTTAAATAGGCTTCTGGCGGTGATGGATTTCAATACGTGGGCCAAATTTCGTTAAAAACAATTAACTCTTTCGAAAGTTATTTATATACGTATATAAATATATATAAACCTTTGTAAAAATGGTGCCAAAGTGTTTAGGAGGTTATGAAACGTCGAGAAATTTTGGTCCGACCCCTAGGTCCCGCCATCCGACCGATGCCAATAGTGTATGTTGCCATATGGCAAATACACTAATAAAAGTTCTCCATAGGCCATTTTGCTTTGTGATCACAGATTCGTATCTACAATATTATTATTATTAACATTTGTATTTATAAATATAAGTGCATTTCCGTTTACCTATCCCTCACTCATTCTAGTCGTGTGCATTTGCGCATACAACGCCAACATACTTAGTACGTATTCTTGATCGTATACTATTTTACGTCCATGCATAAAGCAAATTTTGTACCGACAAATTATGGTATAGATGCTAGAAAAGACGAGCTTTCATGGAGTAATTTTAAATTTATGCTAGAAATAATATCGGATAAATAAGTAGGCGATTAGCGAAATATAATACGCGACACGGTTCTGAAAAAGGTTCTAAAGTTAGATGCAAATGGAGGGTTGCGGAGGTACAGTCGGTTGAAAAACTACAAACTCGCGCTATATTATTATTATTTTTAATTTTTCTTTAATCTAAAGGTCTAATTCCTTGTATAAAGTCATCCAAAAAGTTATTTTTCGTGCTTGTCTATGCAAAACTGTATTAGGCATCTTGATCAATTAACAATCAAAGAAACAACAATATAGAGATGGGAAAAACGGGTCTTTTTAGTGATCTGCATCTTTGCATCTGGATCCCGTATGTGAGCCGGCTCAGTGAACCGGTTCAAAAAGAGTCGAGTTCTGAATATGTTACTGCAGTCTGCCACTGAGTTACCTAGTTCAGTCAATCATATTACGACCTGTATAATAATAATAATAATAATAATAATAAATTTTATTTCTTTCCGGGACAAAATACACTTTGCATAAAGGAAAGTTGTCAAGGTTACAATAAAATTACATTTTACAAAAATCGTTTATCGAATAAGGACATGTATTGTTTAAATATATTTTTAATTTTTTCTTAAATACTGTATTCGCTGCTACTTCTGTTAATGAATTGGGTAGAGAGTTAAAAACTTTAGCGCTACTATAAAACGGGCTTTTCGTGTAGAGCATCAAATTAGGCTTTGGTAGTAAGATGTCATTTTTTTTTCTTGTTGAATATTGATGTGAGTTGCTACTGTATCTATTAAAGTTTTCCCGAGCGTTCATTACCGCATGAAATATATATAGAGCAGGTAAAGTGAGGATGTTATTGTTCACAAAGATGTTTCTACATGATTCCCGGTATTTAAGCTTGAAAATAATGCGCAAAGCTTTCTTCTGCAGTATGAAAACACGTTGTGCTTCAGTAGAGTTTCCCCACAACAGGATCCCATAATTGAGGTGAGGGAATATGAATGCATAATATAATGAAAGCATAGTCTCCAAATTCACTGTTCCCGACATACGGCGCAATATATATAAACATTTGGATATTTTTGCACAACAGAGATCAATATGAGCGCGCCAAGATAAATGTTCGTCAATTATAACACCCAGATAGTTAAAAATGTCACAGTTTTCAATGATTTCTGTGTCGATAACAGCCGTCGGTAAAATAGAAAGATTAGACTGTTTAGTTCGAAATAGCTGGGTTTTCGTTTTACCGGTGTTAATTATCAGTCCATTGATTGAACACCAGTCAGCCATGGAGTTAACAGCAATATTTAAGTTTATTTCAAGACTGATGGCATCTTTCCCGGAACACAGGAGCGTTGTGTCGTCCGCATACATGATTGTTTTGTTGGTCCGGTTAACAAATGTACTGAGATCGTTAGCGTATAATAAAAACAAGATGGGTCCTAATATTGATCCTTGCGGCACGCCATTCAAAATAGGCACCTCAGCCGATGAAGAATCGCCAATAACCACAGTCTGGTAACGTGCTTCTAAAAATGAATGTATCCAATTTAAACTATTGCCACGTATGCCGTAAGCTTCTAGCTTGGTGATGAGACGTTGGTGACTGACGAGATCAAATGCCTTGCTCAGATCTAAGTAAGCCGCTGATATGTAAGAGCCATTGTTTAAGGCTGTTGATACAAATTCTATTAACTCTGTCATGGCGGTTACTGTACTTTTGCCAGTGCGGAATCCGTGTTGACAATCATCTATTATATTATGTTTTGATAGAAATGCCGTAAGTCTTACACAATAAATATTTTCAAAAATTTTTGAGAAAACTGATAAAATGGAAATCGGGCGATAATTACAACAATCGGACGGATCACCCTTCTTAAAAATAGGCACAACTTTCGAATGCTTCAACACACTAGGAAACGCACCTTCTGAAAGCGATTTATTTAGGAGATGCGTCAGAGGTAATAGCACATCTTTAAAACATTTCTTAAAAAGTGAGACAGGAATACAATCAATACCACATGACTCTACTGATTTTAATTTTTGTATAATGCACATGACTTCATAAGGAGTAGTAGGAGCCAAGAACATAGAATCAACCACATTGGCAGTCACGAATTGGTTATCATTGTTAAAATTACTGAAATTCACAGACGAAGCTTTAATAAAATATTGATTTAAGTAATTGGCAATATCAGTGTGGTTGACAATGTCTTCGTTGTCAACAGTAAGTTTTTTTATCGTTTTGTTTTCTTTTCGTTTAAAATTCGAGTTAATAAGACGCCAGGCTGATTTAGTTTTATTATTTGAATTGTTTATGTATTCTGTATTATATAATAATTTAGCGTTCCTAATAACACGTCTATAAATTGATTTGTATTTTTTATAATATGATATAATCTCAACGTTATTAGTAATTTTAGCAATTTCATTTAAGAGTTTTAGTTTTTCTCTAGATACTAAGATTCCATTAGTGATCCAGGAGTTAGATTTGATATTTTTCTTTTTCTTGGTCACTACCGGAAACGCGATATTAAATAAATGGCAGAATTCATCATGAAATTGTTGGAAGAGTTCATCAAAAGATCTAGTTTCGTGAGATGCAAAGTCCCAGTCGTTGTTCATTAATAAATAACAGAAATAATCTATATTAGCATTGCTGAAAATTCTGCAACGAACATTATTATGTGAAGGAATAATAGATTTAGTGATTTTATATTCAACTATTTGTGCGAAGTGATCCGCTAATGCTGAATTGATGACATAAGTGTTGATCACATCCAACGGAACATTTGTAATTATGTTATCTATGACAGTTGCTGAACTACCGGTAAGCCGTGTTGGTGTGTCAATAGTTATTCTTAAATCAAAAGTTAATAACAGTTCTGTAAACTGCATAACTTTACCGCATGTTTTTACTGAGGTATCTATGTTAAAATCACCTACAACAAAAACTGAGGCATTTATATTACCGACTATATTTAACATTGTCTCAAAATTGATTAAAAATTCATTAAAATCACTGCTGGGAGATCTATAAACGCAAAAAATGTACACATAATGCTTGCCATTGAACCATTTGACACCAGCACATTCTAACACTTTATCGCTGCTAATAAATTGCAGTCTATTTATATTTTCAACAGTTATGTTATTTTTGCAAAAGATACTAACACCTCCGTGTATAAAGTCACGTCTGCAATAGTAACTGCATAGAGTATAATGTTTTAAAATTACATTTAAAATTTCTTGTTCTGAGCACCAGTGTTCGGATACACAGAAAAAATCCGGATTGCATTCATTTAGAAATATTTCTATTTCATCTATCTTATTTTTTATACATTGGACATTTTGGTGTAAAATAATAATTTTATCTGTTGGCGTGTTTGAACTGTTCCCAACTGTATCGTGTTTATAGTCGATTCTACGTGCTGATGGGCAACTGTCACCGGTAGTAGTTGAAATGTTCATATTATTTTTCACTGGAGTTTTCAAATGTTGCTGACTTCCGAAAAAAGTTAAATCTCTTTACTAGGACATCAGCCGGCCAGAAATCACTTTTATTAACTTCATCTAACAATTCATAGTCCAAACCGACTTTGAAGGCAATGCTTTTTGCTTCATCCCTCTTAGGAAGTTGTTCGACAGTAAAGATTTTATCGACGTATTTATCTTCAAGATATTTCTTAACTCGATCTGACGTTACATTAGTACATACTCGTCCAACGTATAGCCAGGCAGTTCTTGGTGCAGCAGTAAATGAATTACTAGAAGATTGAGTGTTGGCAGCAGTACCCCTAATAGCAGATGACTTTGTACCACGTTTAGGAGTTATAATTGCAGTTTCGGCTTTATTAACCAAAATACATTCGGATACCGTTTTTTTCATAGTTTTAGGAGTTGCGCGAGCCACAGAGGCGTAAGTATTATTTGAAGGTCCCTTTGGAACTGTATCAGTAAGATTACTGTCATTATTTTGAGCAACCGACCGTTTAACACTCTTACTATATTTATCAGTCAATAATTCATTAATTGTTTCTAAGTCCTTTTATCTTTTTTCTTGTTTTTCAATTAGTTTTTCATACAAGGATAATTGACATTTGAGATTAGAAATCTCCTTTTTGAAATTCAGAATGTCTGTATTGTTATTATTTCCCGTTGACGAACCTTCGAGACGAACATTTAAATAATCGATCACAGATTCACTGAGTATACCATTAGTACACTTTTTATTAATAATTATGTCTATTAAGTCTGATTTCTTCAGTTTATTCAACTCAGCAGTCAGCATATTAACATCAGTCTCCATCTCAATAGCTGACTGAACGCACTGTATTTGTATATTGTTCAAGTACTTACAGATAACTTAATAATTATTCATAACCTAACCTAAAAATTGGAAATATTTATC
Organism: Venustoraphidia nigricollis; assembly: GCA_034508555.1. Taxonomy (NCBI): domain Eukaryota; kingdom Metazoa; phylum Arthropoda; class Insecta; order Raphidioptera; family Raphidiidae; genus Venustoraphidia; species Venustoraphidia nigricollis. The sequence goes on from JAVRKA010000020.1 coordinate 3,074,360, forward strand.
CCTTTTTATTTAGTTAAAGTTCTTTAAAAAGCCCACTATGCCCAGAATTTGGAACTTTGATCATTACTAATTACACAGTTAAATTATCACGAAAATATAATATTTAGTACTAATAAAATAACTACATAAATAATGAGCACCCGAAACACTACATAACACGTTAAAAGTTCAAACATGTGGTGCATGAGTCATTTGAGCTGACAGATGCATCAGAGCAAGAACTGATACGTAAGTGTAAAACGTGCTTCTGTGTGTTAAGTGTTTCACTGAGTCATGCGGATCCGTTGATCCGTCGGCTCAAAAAAAGTTAGTCGGCTCTCACGGATCTTCTGTCGGAGTCGGCTCTTTGAACCGGCTCAGATCTGAGTTACCCAACTCTACAACAATAGCGTACTGAACTGTACTTTATAGCAGGGAAGCGACAAGTGACACGACAACCAGCGATAACCAATCACCGGCGAGCGCAGGTTCTGTGCCGGTAACTGGGAGGTTGTGGGAGTTTTCCTTTCCCACGAAACAACCAGGATGGCTCTAAAATATGCATTTACGACGCTCTTTGTGACTAGCTTCAGAACCTTTCAGAACCGTGGCGAGTATTATACGTCCCTCCTTTTTGTTATAACATAAAAATGAGACAGCAGGTAGAACTAAAGATTCTTTAGTGTATGTGTGACTAATTCTAGATAATTAAAGTGTTCTTTAGTGAAAATCCCGTCGAAATCAGTTAAGTATGTTAGTTAAGCAATAAACAAATCAGCAACTATATAGTATGTCACCGATCAAACCAGAGTTTAGGATAAACTAGTTTTTCCTGGAGGCGATAGGATTAACCAGTTAAGCCTAGATCAAACTGGTTGGTCTTAGAATGAATACTCTCATTCTACGATAAATTGGTATACTTAACTAGTAGGGAAAAATGTAAAGGTAAACTAAATAACAGAATAACTACATAACAGAAATAAATAAAATCACGATTTAGTACGATTTAGATATCTGGTATGTATGATAGTAAAAATATAATAATGATTTTCTTAAACATAACTCCCATAATGTTTCTGAGGTCAACTTTGCCTTTTGCAACGTCCAGATTTGGTACTGTCTTAGGTTGGTTCGTGGATGGTATTTGTTAGAAATTCTAGCTTTTTACATATACATTTCAGCTGAAAAACCTTCGTCTTTGTCAGCAATTACCCCGACGTTTTCTTTTGTCATTGCAATTAATATTCGATAGGCCATCCTCACCCTAAAAACCGTTTTATGATTTCTTGCGGTCGAAATCTCTCTCTAAGTTCGAGTTCGAATAAAGTCTTGTAAGGCGATCGTTTTGTTCTCGATTTGGATCTCAACATGCTCGCTCATTCACTTTCGGTTAGTTGAAACTAGGCTATACCTACCAGTTTTTCCTGGAGTGTGCGTATTCATATTAGGATCGTGCCTAGGTAAAACCAGTCTGACCTAGGAAAAATTAGTATATCTTAAAACAACCGATTATGTTAGCCTTCTTTTTCCGTAGTCGGGTAAAAACTTGGCATTGTCCGCCCCTAAACATTTGCAATTATAAACTGCTGCCTACTTATTCCATTTAGAAAAAAACGTCGGGCTAGAGAAATCGAAATTTAAAAAAAACTACTCTTTTTAATTAGGTAGATACCTAAATAAAAAAACCCCGGGTCGCAGTGCCAAAACCCTGCCGACAATATAGTGTATTTGCTTATATAGGGCCGTGTGGTTTTTATACTTTTATTATGTGAAATTAAGTTTGTTTTTGGGCAAAATAAAAAATTTAACCCCTTAATACACCCCTTAAAATAACATTTTTTTCTTAATTGTAATATTATTATCAAGCTAACGTCTACACCGAATTAAATACACCCTTCAATAAATAAGTCACTATCTGCAAACTAGTGTTTTCATAAAATTTGTAAATCCGGTCCTGTCGGGCCGATTTTATTAAAATTGTGGGGACACTTTTTAATCACTACCAGAGGGTTAAATTTCAATTTTGAAACGATTCGGAGAATTTTTTCGGTATTTTGGGGCCCAAAAACAGTTTTCAACCCCTAAAAACTACCCTTAAAATAGCCCGATTAGGCCCATTTTAAATAGGCTTCTTGCGGTGATGGGTTTCAACACGTGGCCCAAATTTCGTTGAAATCAATTAACTCTTTCGAAAGTTATCGCGCGTACACACACATATATATATATATATATATATATATATATATATATATATATATATATATATATATATATATATATATATATATACATATATATATAAACATTTTCAAAAATTGTGCCAAAGTGTTTAGGAGGTTATGAAACGTCGAGAAATTTTGGTCCGACCCCTAGGTCCCGCCATCCGACCGACGCCAATAGTGTATGTTGCCATATGGCAAATACACTAACAACAAACTATTACAACGAACATTGTAATATTTTAGTTCAAGAATAATACTGCATAAATACTTAGAAGAGAATATCCTGCAAACAGGATTTCCTCATCACAATCGATGTCTCCGTGAAACTAGGCGGCTGCAGGTAAGTGAGTCAAAGACATTTTTATTTTCATTCTTTCATTTTTTTATAAGATTATCAGCTGGCGTGTTTCCCTTCAGGCTTAACTTAATACAGTCTTCAATGTACATAATAATTTTAAATATAGATAAATTATATAACTATACCGCATAACATAAATAGAATAAAGTGCAATCGCTTTACTTGTACGTATTATATTATTATACATTGAAGCTCAGCTTCAATGTATATTAATTTCGGTCAGGATCCTGTATGTGTAAAATTTTTTATTATCCTGATTTGGACAAAGAAGATTTGATCTTTAGATGATAGAAGTGGTACTAGTCCTGTTGTCAACATTTCGAGAAATTAATGTAAATATTTGTTTTAAGTGTCGACCAAAGAAAACACAACATGAATGAACGGACATATCCTTTTTAAAGAGATTCTGATTTCTTTTTAGGATTTTGTACCTCAGAATAAAAAAAAAATGAACTTTATAGGAATACTTTGTTGACCGTCTGGTGTATCCATCAAGACCGTTTTAATCAGGAACAGCATCAAGCATAAAATTGAAATTAATATCAAATACTAAGGTCTACAATCCCTTGGTCAGACTTGTGGAAAATTCTTTTTAAAACTATTTAAATACAAATACTTTGACTTCATTGAGTATTTAAATACACATACTTTTGGGTCATGTCTACGAAACTATTTTTGAGCAATAATTTTTTATTATATAAGTGATTGTGAAAGCTTAACTAATCAAAAAAGTATTCTTAGGCAAGTATATACTCGTAAAAAATACTTTCTTTTAAGTATTTGAATACAAATACTCGCTTGGCTAATTAAAAAGTTATCTTAAGCAAGAAAAATACTTAATTTAAGTACTTAAATACAAATACTACTTGATAATTTCGTATTTGGAAATAACATTGCATTATTATTTTAATAACAAGAATTGTTTGAATAATTTATATGTAATTATATATACTGTTAACGAATTATTCATTAATATTTGAAAAAGTATTTGCAAAATCAAATAAAATACCAAGAAATTTGTATTTGAAATACAAATACTAAGAAAGTATTTGTATTTGTATTTTGAAATACTTTTACTCAAATACTTCACAAGTCTGCTCATAGTCCTGTAAAAAGTTCAAGCATATTTAACTCAATGCACCCATAAAACCCTATAGGGTATCTTCTAGCGATGGGAAAAACGGGTCTTTTTAGTGATCTGCATCTTTGCATCTGGATCCCGGTTCAAAAAGAGCCGAGTTCTGAATATGTTACTGCAGTCTGCCACTGAGTTACCTAGTTCAGTCAATCATATCACGACCTGTATAGAATCAAGAATGCATAGCCAAACATGTGATGCATGAGTCATTTGAGCTGACAGATGCGTCAAAGCAAGAACTGATACGTAAACTGAGTTATGAGGATCCGTTGATCCGTCTGCTCAAAAAAAAAGTGAGTCGGCTCTCACGGATCTTCTGTCGCAGTCGGCTCTTTGAACCGGTTCAGATCTGAGTTACCCAATACTAGTATCTTCCGTTGGCCTAAAATCTATTCACACTTGTCCGTCTTTTTTTTAAATCGATTTTAATTTTCATTGTAACTATTTGTTTTAATTTCTTGTTCTGCATTTCATTTAACATTTATATAAATTACTAAATGTATGGTTTTAAAATCAAAAAACACGCTTATAGCATGCACTAAAATCTAGAAAATAATTACTTAATTTATCTTGTGATGCATGCTTTTAGACGTTATTTAAATTATTAAATAAAATAAAAACGAAATTTTATATTGTCATCAGATCTACAAACGGCTGCAAATTTTTATGTCAATTGGACATTTGTAAAAGGGTTAAAATTTAGTTGCAAAATTTTTTTTTACATACAACAAATACAAGTCAAACTAATATAAAAGTGCTAAAAAAATATTAACTATTGCTTTGTATCTTGAAAACCCAGAATAAGACTTTTTTCCTTGACATTTTACATATAGATTTTAACCTAACTGCATTGCGTTTAATTTTTTTTATTGTCATTTGGTCTCACATGCTCTGTTTTTAAATTTTTTTTTAAACGATACCCAACAAATAATTTTTTTCTTAGACATTTTTGAGTAAAATCAAAACATGTTGTCCCCTTTTGAACTTTTGTAAACATTCAGCTCTTTCTTGTTCATAAGATGATCTATATAGTAGAGTATAATTAAATTTTATCTTTGATATTAAATTACCTTAGATCAAATAGAAGCTAATAAATTATTTTCAATCATAAAATGATACGACACTTATTGATTAGATCACATAACGCTCCATTTATCAGAGCATTATAGACTTGGATTTAAATTTGAAACATCAACGTATCCATTACGCCATTCCCTTTCATGGAGATTGTAAACCAATCACCATCTATAGTTTATACTAATTAGTTTATACTAATTATAATCATTAGACACAACGCCAAAGAAGCTTTCACATTCAGGAATGGACTGTCCCATTCGAAAACCTATTGATCTCAGACTTTAAACAAATCCGAGTTTTGTATGTTTTTTACACAGCTGAAAATTTTCCGATTTTTTCTCAATTTAGATTAGATCAGAGAGCGTCGTCTATTGTGTAGCCCTGTGCGAGATTAAGACTTTTCATCAAGCCCAGAATCGTTCTGGAATCCCATACCTGGTTAGGTATTAGGAATGGTGACGGACTCTTCGTATCATGACTGCTTCACCTTTGTAAAGCAAATGCTGCGATGTTTCAGGAGCCTCCAAACAGAAGCGGCATGACTTGATGTCCGTTACACCAATTTTATTAAGTTGATACCTGAATGGACAATGACCTGAAATGAGCGTAATTTTTTTCCGTTTTTCTTCAATTCAATGCATTCCTGGAAAAAAAAACTGTTATATTTTATCTTCGTGTAATAAATGGATAATATATTACAAACATTCGTCACTGTTTTTCCCTTCACTAGTCTTTGTCTTTTTCGCCACGCTTTCCTCACTTTTACCTGCAGATTGTCTTCCTCCCTTTCAGAATGCTGCGAAAATGAGTTAGGCAACTGTCATTAAATAGCTTCGCTGCACGACTAGTTGCAACTTTTTCGAGGTGTTTCTTCTCCTCGAAGTGTGAAATTCTCTCCCACATTACCAAGATCTCCTTTATCTCACTTGTAGAGATAACCTCCTCCACTTCTGGCTCCTCCTCGAAACCAATTTCTTGCAGAACTTCCGTATGCTGCTGCGACTGTAACTCTTGTAACTCCTCGGTCATCAGTTCCTCTGAGAGTGCTCCTCGACGTTCTCGTATCTCAGAAAACTCGTATGTTAGGCCACTCGTATGTCGAGGTATCACTGTACATTATTACGAGACATTGGTTGTCCCTTGTGGCGATGGCGTTGCGTTGCGTGACGCTGCGTTGAGTCGCGACAGATAAATGTGTCTCTGCCTTTAGTTGAACAGCCGTCAGTCCGATACTGAACTTGTAAGCGTTTGACATGTCTTTCAGTTTGATTGCACTATGTTGATAAATGTACTATGATGACTGTGAGGGAACAACCTCTTTGTCTATAAAAGACATTACTGATTATCTCGACTGCACATCTAGTATGCAACTTTAATGCAGCCTGTCATTTGCAGTTGCAACGGAGTTCGCAACAAAATATGTTGATTGTAAATTGTGTTGGAAAAGCTACGTCCATATAATCTCACTTAAAGCCTATACTTATCAGAGCTGCAAAAGTAATTAAAAACTCGGGTCGTAGTGCCAAATCCCACCGACAATATAGCGGATTGGCTAATACAGCAAAAGTATGTCAACCTAAATTTGTTTTTGGACAAAATAAAAATTTAGCCCCTTAATACATCCCTTAAAATAATTAAAATACTAGTTTTTTTCTTAACTGCATAATATTTTTATCAATCCAACATCTGCACCAAATTAAATACACCCTGCTGTAAGAATGTTATTCACTACCGGTAATTCATAAAATTTGTAAGACCAGACCTATCGGACCGATTTTTTAAAAATTTTAGCAGCACGTTTTTGCTAGAGGGTTATATTTCAATTTTGAAACGAGTCTGAGTTTTTTTTTGGAATATTTGGGCCTGAAAACATGTTTCAAATTCTAAAAATTACCCTTAACAGTGTTGGATCACTTTCACACAGTTTCTGCTGAGACCCAGCGCTAAGTGGCGAGGTAGGCAAAAGACACATTGTGGGTGTAACCTTCTTTAGCTCTGTCTCGCTCAAATCATCCGCACGTTTCAATTTTTGTCTGATGCCAACTACGAGGCTAAAAAATGCTATTGCAAGGATGCCGCTGTCAATTGATTACTCTAATTTTTGGAAATATTTTGAAGATTTAAAAAACTTTTCCGAAAAAGAAAGATTCACTTTAGGTTTGTGATGGAACAGTTTTGTGAAATAAGTACGAATAAGGTTGTAGTGTAACATTGAAAACGTGTGTTTTTTTGGCATAATTAATGCCAAAATTTTTCTAGTAAATCGTACATAAATTACAAAAGTAGTCCTTTAGAGACCTAGATTTGTCCTTTATCTTCCTTATAGAGAAGGAATTTTTGCAAAATGTTGACGAATAAGTCTACAATCAGTTGACAGCCGAAGCTCTATTTTTGGCTTAAATTTAGAGCGTTCCGACAGCCTTAAGATTTTAGATGGACTTTACGCGGTATTTCAGGATATGGACAAAATTTCGGTAAAATCGAGTAATCCTTTCGAAAGTTATTGCCCACAGACACACTCAACAACCTTATATACTGTCCGCATGTATCCAAAATAAACATTTCCAGGAAATTATGAAACGTTCAACCCTTAGATTCCGCCATCCGACTGACGCCAATAGTGTATGTGCCATATGGCAAACACACTAATAACAGTTTACAATTACTTTTCTTACTAATTGTAATTAATTAGTTTTAAACTCGAATGTAATTGTAATTAACTACTTTGGCATAAAATTATAATTGTATTCAAATACATTTTATTGTAAAGTAATTATATAATTGCACCCAATTACTTTTTATGTGAAATTTGCAAAGCTCTGTGATAAACACGTTTAAGAAGTTTTTGTTAAATACGCCATAACTTTGCCATCCTCAGCGCCAGTTGAATGATAAGTCTCATTCGCAACTTTCGCGTAATTGTCCCAAGAAGAATTAATGCGTTAAGAGATGATTATTTTGAATAAATAATAGTTTAAAAAAACAATAATTCTTTATTGTAAAAAAGCGTGGGGTGCTTGAATATCAACTGGTATAAATATTTCATTAGTAAAAGTAAAATTAGTATAAAAATATTAATAAGAACCTCAGACTTTTTTACAATAAAATTTTTTTTTGTTTAGTTCGGTTGCTATCGAAGCGTGTTTTTTAGTTTTTTTAAACTATTATTTTTTTATTTTTTAGGTTTATTTTTTTATCCTGAACAGGATAATGAGACATACTTATTAAATTATTGTATTGTCATCGCTCCTTGATATGTGTGCAAAGGTACAGTTTAATCTAACGTACGGTACGTAAAAACCTTGCTGTCATTTGTTCGTGTACGAAAACCAAAAAAAGAGGTGATATTTAGACGTTTGAAAGGGTTATCCTGGATAAAAACTTTTTTTATCATTATATTCGTGACCAGCATCCTTGAAAACAGGCAAGAAAATTGGCCTTGCAGCGGTAGGAATTGTAATGATTTCGTATCAAAATCTCGAGTCATTGACTTTACCTCTCTTTGTTTAGCGATTACGACCAAATTCGGCAGTAATTTTTTTGTGTACAAGATTCATTCCACTGCTATTTAATTATCGTCCTTACGGCAAGCTTCTGGAGCTTAAATATGCGATCACAACTTGCAGAAGACTTGAAATAAACTCGTCTAACCGTTTAAAATCTACTTTTAAGAAACGTACTGAGTCTGACTGCGATGAAAGCCATGACAGTAACCAATCGACTCGGTTTCGAACGTGTAGCTATCTATCAAAGCGTTGCATGTTATGTATTTAAATGTATGCAATGGGCACGCGTTTTTTCGCGTCACGCTTTGCGCATGCGATACTCACAGACCAGAAAATGCAGTCACTGATTAATATACTCAAGTCTTTTACAGTGCTTATCGTACAGGTCGTCTCAAATGTGTCATCTTTTTGTCAAAGAGTTACTTTGCTGTCCTGATTTGGCATTGGCTCATTCTAAGTTACGTAGAAGAATATTATTAGTGTATTTGCCATAAGCAACATACACTATTGGCGTTGGTCGGATGGCGGGACCTAGGGGTCGGACCAAAATTTCTCGACGTTTCATAACCTTCTAAACACGTTGGTACCATTTTTAAAAATGTTTATATATATATGTATATATATATATATATTTATATATATATATATATATATTTATATATATATATATATTTATATATATATATGTGTGTGTGCGCTATAACTTTCGAAAGAGTTAATTGATTTTTACGAAATTTTGCCCACATGTTGGAATCCACTACCGCAAGAACCCTATTTAAAATGGGCCCAATCTGACCATTTTAAGGGTAGTTTTTAGGGGTTGAAAACAGTTTTTGGGCCCAAAAATACCTAAAAAATTCTCAGAATCGTTTCAAAATTGAAATTTAACCCTTTAATAGCAATTAAAAAGTGCTCCTAAAATTTTAATAAAATCGGCCCGACAGGACCGGATTTACAAATTTTATGAAAACACTAGTTTGCAGATAGTGAATTATTTGCTGAAAGGTGTATATAATTTAGTTTAGAGGTTCGATTGTTAATAATATTGCAACTGAGAAAAAAATGTTCTTTTAAGGGGTGTATTAAGGAGTCAAATTTTTTATTTTGCCCAAAAAACCAACTTAAGTTCGCATAATAAAGCCACACTGCCTATATTAGCAAATACACTATATTGTCGGCAGGGTTTTGGCACTGCGACCCGGGTTTTTTAAAATTTGAAGAAGTTGAAATTGAACTTATGCCCAAATAAATGACTGTTCAAAGACTAGTGCTGTCGTTTTAAGACTTTTGGAAGTATTGGTATTTTATGAGAAAAATTCCAGCCAATTCGGCTACAAGTAGAGATGGGAAAAACGGGTCTTGTTAGTGATCTGCATCTTTGCATCTGGATCGCGTATGTGAGTCGGCTCACTGAGCCGAGTTCTGAATATGTTACTGCAGTCTGCCACTGAGTTACCTAGTTCAATCAATCATATCACGACCTGTATAGAATCAAAAATACATAGCCAAACATGTGATGCATGAGTCATTTGAGCTGATAGATGCATCAAAGCAAGAACTGATACGTCGGAGTCGGCTCTTTGAACCGGTTCAGATCTGAGTTACCCAACTCTAGCTACAAGATCCTTTAAAAATATTCATATTTGACAGATTATGATCAATAAAATAAAATTTCTGTTAACGCGTGCAGTGACGCGGGTATTGACTAGTAACAAGTATGATATTTGCTACTTTTTGCCGTGGTTACAAAATATAGTTTCACCTGTAAAAATTAATCAAAGCATGCTTGTCGGCTACTTAACTATTTTATTATTGACATATTCAGAACAAAAGAACAGCATTTTTTTTATTTTCAGTATATTTCCGAAACTACAAAGCTTAGAAAAAAATAGTTTACGAAACTTTCTTGGAAAAATAAATCGAATAATAAACCGTTATAAAAAGTATACCATCGTTATACAAAAAAACAAAATTAAAGCATACACGTATGTGCCAATTTTCCCCAAAAACAACAAAACTCTTCATATTTGGATATTAAAAATCCCCCCAAAATTTGGTTTCAATCCGCTCATCCGTTCGACCTGTGTCGTGTTAACAGACTATTAGACGCACAGATTTTTTCCAAAAATATGTTTTTTGGATAACAAAAAAAATATTCTAAAATTTTTAAAAGTGAATTTTGACCTATATTAGTTCCATTCCCCACTAATGGGTTGGAATGGTATAATACGGAACGTGTTAATTATTTTAATTAAAAACACTTTTTGATGTGAAACATCTAAAGACGCGTTTGAATTGGAGTGAAACCGTTTAGATTGCACGTTACAACGGCCCACGCGGCCACTCACGCGTCTCGTCGGCTCCTGATTTGGTGTTCCTCTCTGAACACCTATACTGAGCACTTTCCTCTCAACTACACTGCACACTCTCTACTTTACGTGTGTGTTAGTGTGTCGGTATTTTACTCGTGAATATCTGTGTAATGTCTCACGACAGCTCACATTTTTTATAAAACATGCTTTTAAATTTCTCGTAAAATAAAAATAATTAGCGAGGTGTTTTCATAAGCGCGGTGAATTTAAATAATTTGAGGAATTAAATTCTCGAAATTTATTAGTTTTTTAAAAATAGAAATTTAGGTATGATCAGAAGTCATGAAGTTTTAAAATCAATTTTAATGAGCGTACGTTCATTATTGTAGTTGTTTTAGTTTAGAAAAAAAACTAGATGCTTTAAAGTTGCAAGATATATAACCCACTCGTAAAAGGTAAAATAGCTGTTCTAGTTAGGAATCTTTTTTTGTAACTTGATAGTTAAAAAACGACTCCGTGTTTAAACATCCAGACCATAAGATCTTAGGAAAAAATCCCTTCGGACATAAGCACCAGCTATAAAATACACATAATAAAATAAAATACGATATTAGGTCATAACACAATTATTTATATTGCAGCAGTTCATAAATTCGATACAAACTACCGTAAAAGTCTGGTTGCGTATTAAATATATTAGTTTATTTATATCATTTTTATTTTAGGTAAACCAAAATACATATTTTAATACTGATACTATCTTAACGAATTAAAAAACACAGACAAGTGCGAGTAGAACTAGGATTCTGTAACGTTATAACACGTAATAATTCCACATAAAATTAAAAATTTATCATTTTCAGATTTTTTCCCTTACTAGTACCTACCCAATTATAAGATTCTAGGGCGACGGGAATTAACCTATATGTTTTGATGAGCGTCTGAAAAAAAAACTATTAAAGCACCGAAAATTGCTCTAACGAAAAGATAAACTGGATTGAGGAACAAACTTAACTTTGCCGTTGGAAAACTGTTGTCCCATATATCGACATAGGTGGCAATCAGTTTACTAACTGCAAATCTACACTAATATTATAAAGAGGAAAGATTTGTATTTTTGTGTGTGCGTATGTTTGTAATGAATAAATTCAAAAACTACTGTACCGATTTAAAAAATTCTTTCACCATTAGAAAGCTTCATTCACCCTGAGTAACATAGGCGTATTTATTGCTAGAAAATATTAGGGATTCTTACTAAAACTTTAGTAACGTAACCCAAGGTGTAAAAAAATGCCATAAAACATGTTTTGTCGCATGCGCTGCGGAAACTATTGATGATAGAACAAAAGTATGTTCTACAATCTTAAAGAACATATTAATAACTACAAAAAATTTCGCGTTGCTATATGTCCAACTATTATCGTTATGTCAAAATAACCACTTTTTACATTTTGATAATCTATATAGATAAGAGACGATGTATATGTAATCTCTGGACTCCAAACGGGTAGACCATTTTTGATGAAATTTTCAGACAATCTTTAGATTAGCCCAGCGGGAGATCTTCTGAAGTTTGGTAGCGATCGGATCAACAGAATTTTTTAAATTTCTTTTTGGGAAATAAGATTTTTCTTCGATTTTTGAACATTCACAAATAAAAGCGATTGAATTCGCGCAAATTCAATACACGTTGAGAATTTAATGATAATGATTCTCATCTTTTATATCCTACATATTACATTTACACCCGGACGAAGCCGGACTGGGCCGCTAGTAAGTTTATAATCGCAAAGAAATATCCACCTCAACCGTGAGATAAATTTCAGATATGCCACTTTTTTATCCGCCTGTTTAGTTTGAATTAATGTAAATATTGAGGTTATGTTTTTATTCTAACTCTAGTCGCTAATTCGCAACTCTAATCATCCTTTAATATAACAATAGCGAACAATAATGATTCGACAACGGCTAGTTAATTTCCCTCACTGTGTCTAGACGCCTTGTTAGTTATTATACGCGTCGCTTTGCTCATACATTTAATTATTTATATTATGGTATATATGTATATCTTGGAGGGTGTTTATCTTTATATGTAACATAGGTCTCTCAATAACTAGGATATATCCAAAAACTTCACCGGCAAATACAAAAAAAAACCCGGGTCGCAGTGGCAAAACCCTGCCGACAATATAGTGTATTTGCTTATACAGGCAGTGTGGCTTTATTATGCAAATTTAAGTTGGTTTTTGGGCAAAATAAAAAATTTGACTCCTTAATACACCCCTTAAAATAACATTTTTTTTCTTAATTGCAATAATATTATCAATCGAACCTCTATACCAAATTATATATAACTTTCAGTAAATAATTCACTATCTGCAAACGATTGTTTTCATAACATTTGTAAGTCCGGTCCTGTTGGACCGATTTTATTAAAATTTTAGGGACACTTTTTAATGACTACTAAAGGGTTAAAATTGAAACGATTCTGAGAATTTTTTCGGTATTTTGGGGCCCAAAAACCTTTTTCAACCCTTAAAAACTACCCTTAAAATGCCCCGATTACGCCCATTTTAAATAGGCTTCTTGCGGTGATAGATTTCAACACGTGGGCCAAATTTCGTTCAAATCAATTAACTCTTTCGAAAGTTATTGCCCTCACACACACATATATATATATATATATATATATACGTGTATATATATATATATATATACGTATATATATACATACGTATATATATATATATATATAAACATTTTCAAAAATGGTGCCAAAGTGTTTAGGAGGTTATGAAACGTCGAGAAATTTTGATCCGACCCCTAGGTCCCGCCATCCGACCGACGCCAATAGTGTATGTTGCCATATGGCAAATACACTAAAAATCCGGGTCGCAGTGCCAAAACCCTGCCGATGTAGTGTATTTGCTAATACCGGCAGTGTGACTTTATTAGATGAATTTGTTTGTTTTTGGAGAAAATAAAAATTTTAACGTCTTAGTACACCACCTAAAATAATATTTTTTCTTAATTTCAATATTTCGTCTCTGTTTTGTCAATTCATCATCTGCACAAAATTATATACCTAATACAGCCTTCAGTAAATGTAATTCTCTATCCGCAAACGTTTTAATAAAATTTATAAGTCCGGTTCTGTCGAGTCGATTTTATTAAAATTTTAGGACCATCTTTTAATTGATACTCTAAGGTTAAATTTCAATTTTGAATAAAAAAATATTATTTTAAGGAGTGTATTAAGGGGTTACATTTTTTTATTTTCTCCAAAGCCAAACAAAGTCATATAATAAAGTAACGTTGCCTGTACTAGCAAATACACTATATTGTCGGCAGGGTTTTGGCACTGCGACCCGGAATTTTTTTTTTTTTGTTATATTTTATTAATAATTTTTATTTTATTCATTGTGTATATTTAATGATTCTTTGACTAGTTTCCATAGTGGTGTATGCGACGTTTCTGAATAGACGCATACAAAAGACCACTTCCATTAGCGCCGTCGTCGCGACCGTCGCGGTGGCCACCGCGGGCGTTTTACTGCCACCGCTTGACACCGAATGCGGTATCGCGATTTCATCTCCGCCCTTCTCTAATTAGATTAAGACTCGTAAAGGCTTCATCCACCACCGACTTGATATTCATCGAAATTGTATTTAAACTCGAAGATAAATTACAACTTAGTTTACAACGTCAGAAGCCACAATGTCAAACGTGTTTTTAGCTAAAATGAAATGAAATATAAAAACCATAATTCTAAGCTCGCCATTTGTAAACTGATATTGAAAGCAATTACCATTTTCTGTTTAAGTTAGAATGCATAAAATCTAATCTGATCTGTTTTGCTATAACATTCTACAACAGCTAACAGAATTATTGATGCATATCGTGTAAATATAAAACAGATATCATTATGACGTGATTATCATCAATATTAATCGCGTAATAATAATCTGTTGACAATATGTGTCAGTTAATAGGATAAACCCCGTTATATCTGCGTATTTGTTTATCAACTTGAAAAGAGAAATACATATGGAGTCTGATTAATGATTATGTGGATTGTGTTTTCATTTACTGGATAAAACTACCGTACTTAAGGTGATATCAGACGGTTCATTCCGAATGAATGTTCATTTGACTGAATGTTCATTTTTGTTTCATTCCGCGTTCACACGGCATAGAAATTAACAGATTTCACATACGCTTCTAGCTACGTACCAGCTGAATTCATTTAGTATAATAGCTTTTGGCTGCTATAATTATTAAGAAACACTAATTGTTGTAGCACTATATTAGAAAAATTTATTATTCCAACACGTCACCGTCGGGATTTAAACCCGAATCTTTCCACTTTCGCGGCGGAATGAGTTAATCAATAACTCTACGGTGCACACAATTCAAATTTTAATCCTTCATAATATAGCGATTTACAACACTCAAATTCACTACATGCGAGAGCCAATTATTTTTAGCTATAGCTAGACATTAACTCTCACAGTAGCGAAGGCTCTTGAATGAATCAAAGATGAACTTTCCATTGTTAATACGGTCCTAAGTCACAGAATTTTTCTGTTTCGTTAGGACTGTTTCAATGCGGAAAACGACAACTTAATATTCGTAAATTATCAACACCATTATTTCATATTAGCAGAATATTAGTAGATTTTGCATACGCTTGTAGCTACGTACCAGCTGAATTCAATTAGTATAATAGCTTTTGTCTGCTATAATTGTTAAGAAACATTCATTGTTGTAGCACTATATTATAATTGGCTCTCGCATGTAGTGAATTCAGTGTTGTAAATCGCTATATTATGAAGGATTAAAATTTGAATTGTGTGCAGCGTAGAGTAATTGATTAACTCATTCCGCCGCGAAAGTGGAAAGACTCGGGTTTAAATCCCGACGGTGACGAGTTGGAATAATACATTTTTCTAATATAGTGCTACAACAATTAATGTTTCTTAACAATTATAGCAGACAAAAGCTATTATACTAAATAGAAATTAACGTTCATCGAGTCTTTTCCTCGAAGATGTCGTCTAATGAAGTTGTGCGCCTTGGAATTTGTTTTTTTTGTGATCATTTGATCGAAGAATTGACAAAAAAGAAACAAAATCTAAGTTTAAATTATTAATTAGAGATTTTATAGAATTTGTCTGTATTGTTCTGTCTTTGTATTCGTCGAGTTTGTGGTTCCAAAGATATTGATAATTTTTGAAATTCTCCAAAAACAGCAGCGTGTTTTGGTCTCTCTACTTGAATACCATTTTGTCTTTTACACAGACGGAATATATTCACTATGCGGTATCGTAGACCTACCGCTACAAGACACGACACAAAATTATCGAAACCGAATGAATGCTCTTTCTTGTGTTTAGATGTTTCATTTTTCGCTCATTCGGAGTGCGAATGAATCTTGTCGAATGTCGATATTTAGCAGCGTTGCCAGATTTTTTTTTGTCAAGTCGGGATTTTGGAACTTTTTGAGTAAAAAAAGCGGGATTCTTTCGTCGAAAGCGGAACATAGTAAAAAACGTATATAATCAGAAGTTTTTAAATATTTATCTTTTTATTTGAGTTCAAATTACGTTTACGTGACAATAGATAGCAAAAATAGCCATAGAAAATGTGTTTTAATAAAAATATGATATTTTAAATCAGATTTACCCTATCGTTAAATAGTTGAGTCTTATTCGTGTTCTAAATAAAAAAAAAAAAAAAAAACAGAAATCAAAATCAAAAAAGTTTTATTCATTAGAAAAATATGGCGTTTCAAACAATAGTCTGAGGAGTGAGTGTTACAAATTGCAACTTACAATATGAGAATAATTATTTACGCACGGTCGAGTTATCCCCGAAAACCGGGACTGAGCCTGTCCCGCGCGGGACATTTAATTTTGATTTAAAAATCGGGACGTCCCGCCAAAATCGGGACGTCTGGCAACGCTGATATCTAGCGTTGTTGAATCAGTTCATTAATGAATTCATTTTTCATTACTATTTCATTTTGTGCTCAGACGTTTCATTTCGAATGAAAGATGCTGAACGAAATACGGAAATGAACAAAAAATGAATCGTCTGATATCACCTTTATCAAGGTGATTCATTCTGATAACTTTTGCAAACATACACCGATTTGAATTATTGTTTAAAAATAATACTATGGAATTTTTGGTTGTGAACTGAATACTGAAATAACAAATAAATGCAAACACTTGAAAATTCTACAAAAATTAACATTGAATTATTTCTCGATGATCGTTTCTTCCTCAGGAATATAACACATATGTTTTATATTCCTGAGGATGAACTTATTGTCCGAAACGATCGCCGAGAAACAATTTTATGTTAATTTTTATAGAATTTTCAAGCGTTTTTATTAGTGTATTTGCCATATGGCAACATACACTATTGGCGTCGGTCGGATGGCGGGACCTAGGGGTCGGACCAAAATTTCTCGACGTTTAATAACCTCCTAAACACTTTGGCACCATTTTTAAAAATGTTTATATATATATGTATGTATATATATATATATATATTTATATACGTATATATATATATATATATATATATATATATATATATATATATATATATATATATATATATATATATATATATATATATATATATATATATATATGTGTGTGTGTGTACGCGCGATAACTTTCGAAAGAGTTAATTGATTTCAACGAAATTTGGGCCACGTGTTGAAATCCATCACCGCAAGAAGCCTATTTAAAATGGGCCTAATTAGGGGTTGAAAACTGTTTTTGGGCCCCAAAATACCGAAAAAATTCTCCGAATCGTTCAAAATTGAAATTTAACCCTTTGTTAGTGATTAAAAAGTGCCCCCACAATTTTAATAAAATCGGCCCGACAGGACCGGATTTACAAATTTTATGAAAACACTAGTTTGCAGATAGTGACTTATTTATTGAAGGGTGCATTTAATTCGGTGTAGACGTTAGATTGATAATAATATTACAATTAAGAAAAAAATGTTATTTTAAGGGGAGTATTAAGGGGTTAAATTTTTTATTTTGCCCAAAAACAAACTTAATTTCACATAATAAAAGTATAAAACCACACGGCCCTATACAAGCAAATACACTATATTGTCGGCAGGGTTTTGGCCCTGCGACCCGGGTTTTTTATATATTATTATTAATCATGTTCTAGCAATTTCCGAGTGAAAAATCAGTAATTAGATTAGTGAAATGTATAAATTAAGTTATTTTGTCACTAGGGATTGCAATTTGAGGCACTATAATAGGAAACGCAACAGTAGTGTTGTCATAAAACAGAATTTTATGAAAAAAGTTCTACATATATAGGATATAAAATCAACGGAAGGTTGCCTGGAGTGGTTAAAAAAAGGAAATAATTTTAGAAAGTTCTAAAAAGAATTAAAACAATATTTTCTAAGATCTTTGTCAATTTATGTAATTTTTTGTATTAATTTATTGGCAGTGGAAATACATATCTATTATTATTATTGTTAATGTTAATTCTCAATACTGTTCACGTCCATTATAATTATTAAGTTTTTTTTATTTTTTAACGGGAAATTGGACAAATCAATTGATTTGTCCAATTTCCCGTTAAAAAATAAAAAAAACTTGTTAATGTTAATGCTTGTCTCAGTAAAGGTCCACACCCACTGAATCGAATCGGATCGACACGTATATATGCACACTGGATGTTGCCGCGTCGATCCGAGCCGACTAGTGTGTGGGCACTCATTTAACTTCGGGTATTTCAAAATTCCGAACCTTTAATCGTAATGCCTATCGAGTATCAGATCAGTGCTTTTGGAAATATGCATCATTTTTGCACATATATATTTATATGTTTTTCATATTAAAAATTATTAATGGTTTTATAATATGGAAATGCATACCGATTTTGTGTTATTAATAACAACAAAAAGTAACAATTTTTTTAAAAACTCATCAGTTTACATCCAAGCAAATTAATAATTAATTATAGTATCACGTCGCATATCAATGATTGTCTTGTTATTTGTGACACTTAAGGCTGTCGGAACGCTCTGAATTTTGTTTATGCTGAAACCCAGCGGTAAGGGGCAAAAGACATTGTGTGGGTGTGACCTTCTTTAGCTCTGTCTCGCTCCAATCATCCGCACGTTTCAATTTTTGGCTGGTGCCAACTAAGAGGCTAAAAGATGCTATTGCAAGGGTGCCGCACACAATTGATTACTCTAATTTTTGGAAATATTTTGAAGATTTTAAAAACTTTTTCGAAAAATGAAGAGTCACTTTAGGTTTGTGATGGAACAGTTTTGTGAAATAAGTACGAATAAGGTCGTAGTGTAACATTGAAAACGTGTGATTCTTTGGCACAATTAATGCCAACTTTTTTCTAGTAAATCGTACATAAATTACAAAAGTAGTCCACTAGAGACCTAGATTTGTCCTTTATCTTCCTTATAGAGAAAGAATTTTTGCAGAATGTTGACGAATAAGTCTGAAATCAGTTGACAGCCGAAGCTCTATTTTTGGCTTAAATTCAGAGCGTTCCGACAGCCTTAATAGTCCAAATAACTGTGACACTGTTATCAATTATTTTTCAAAGCCCTTACTACTTACTTTAACATTACAAACTATAATAATTTATTATAATTTGTAAGCAGTGTACTGCAGTATTTTCTAAGCATTACAACTATATGCATTTGTTGTACGTGGAGACTATTTCAAATGTATAAAATTTAATTTTTATGGTTGACTGAATGCCATCAAAATCAAAAACAGGCCTATTAAGGTTCAGTAAATTGATAGTGGTTATGGTAGCCACATTCCTTACAAGATGTTTCACTATAAAATAAAAACATTACAGTCAATAAAATAAATACATACTTATTTCAGTTAATATACAGTCTTTCCCAGAATAAAACAATTTTTTTGATCAGATTCTCCATGAAGCTATAATGGCTGCTGTGAAATTTACAAAGTAAGAAATAATTAGTAGACAACAGGTTACTAGAATATTAAAAGATTGGTCATAAGAGGCTATAAACATGATCACGTCTGTGATTGGTTGAGTCGATTGCTTAGGTCCCGATGTCCATGCAGGGCCATCTTTCCCACTGGGCACGTGCCCAGGGCCCCCTAGTTCTTGCCAGATCAACATTCTGTAACTGATACTGCTGACAAATATCATATATCGATAATGATTTTCATAACGTATTTGTTAATTATTGATTTGCTTAGTAATCAATTTTTTTTAAGAAAAAATAGTCCTTCGTAATAGTCATAGGGGCCCCATTATCCTAAAGTGCCTAGGGCCTCCAATAGGTTAAAGTCGGTCCTGTGTCCATGGTTTGGTTTTTCGATTCTTGTTATTACAACTGTTTGAAAAAAGATGCCATGTCTCGCCATATGGTAAAAATACTAATAAAACATCCCTTACGTAAAAATAATACAAAAATAACGGAAAAGATTTTTTTACACGACACTTGTTGCG
Source organism: Venustoraphidia nigricollis (assembly GCA_034508555.1). Taxonomy (NCBI): domain Eukaryota; kingdom Metazoa; phylum Arthropoda; class Insecta; order Raphidioptera; family Raphidiidae; genus Venustoraphidia; species Venustoraphidia nigricollis. The sequence continues at coordinate 3,094,460 of JAVRKA010000020.1, forward strand.
TTTCATGCCTCTATAGCGGTTGTAAAATGACCCGTTTCGGTCTAGTGCGTAAAGCAAAAAAAAAAAAATGATTCGATTTTACCAATCTAATAGCAATATCTTTGTCAGTCGCCATATGAATCCATATGAGCGACAAAGCAAAGTAGACGCCAAATGCGAACTGTCAAAAATATTACAAATATACTTATTATGATGTCAATATCAGCTATTTTATAGTAGGTACGTTCAAAAACGTATTATTTATCTCGACTGTAATGCTTTTATGACTCATGTGAGTTAAAGTTTGCTAATGGCTCGTTTTACTCGATTCACATATTGTACATAAAATAATGCATTACAGTTTTGATACATAAACTGCGATTTTCCATAATTCCATTTTGAATAAAACAGAATTTAAAAAAATACGAAGTAAATACAAAAAAACTTTCGTAAGTAACTGTACATAAATGTACGCAATGCATGCTATAAAAACCACGCAGAAATAATTTCAAAAAATATTTTTTTTTATGTTTATATCATTTAAAATCTATATTTAGAAAGTCGATGTGCATCCTTTCGAGGTAAGATTTCAAGAGACAATTTTGTGAACAACTTATTCAACTTCGTAATTATTTTTTCACCTGCATTTTGCAAGTTCACTGGTTAATTATCTGAATCGGGGATTGTCAAATCAAAACAACACAAGAGCTCTTACGAAAAATGAGTTTGATGCCGCCCCGGATGTTATTTTGCAACAAATTCTGAGTGTTAATTGTCGCTTTAATTTAAAATCGTTATAATAAATAAATAATAGATTACAATTATACCAGCACAAAACATTTTTTTATAACAATTATAAAATCCAGCTAGGGCAGCGAAATCTATTTTTTTATTGACTTTATTTATTTTTTGTCCTTGGTAATTAATATAAAAATGATTTGTCGGGAAAAAGGACTTTTTAAGTAAACACTTATTTGTTATTTAATAGTTATTAAAGCTTGAAAAACTTCCAAACAAGGAACGAAACGTCGCTGTAAATAACAAATAAGTGTTTACTTATAAAGTCCTTTTTCCCGACAAATCATTTTTTTTCTACTTTTTTATTTTACAAGATATATTTTTTTCTCAATTTGACAAGGAGATCATAGGCCGAAAGGTCCTGCCGAATCGTATGAGGCCCATGCTAGGTAGTTGACCATGTCTAACTCTGGGTAAGCATGGATTAAGTACCCTCTGGAAAAAAACTTCACTTGAAGTTATAACAATAATAGTCTACGGTCTTCCTATCAGAGAAAATTGGTACCCTCTAATTTTTCGTTCAATCTAAACATTTACTCTAATTTAGAGGCTACTGAAACTCTTTTCTGAACCTCCTTTAGAAAAAATTCTTTTTTCAAAAAATAAATACCAAACTTGGCAAAAATTTGGAAAATGCTTTTTTTGAAAAATGTTTGAAGAAAACTGCTTGACAAAAACTTTTCCGGAACTTCAAATTTCATATAAGTAATAATATTAATAGTAATAAAAATAAAAAATTAGTGACATTTCTTTTCTAATTTTCTAAAAAAAAATTCGGAAAAAAACTTTTTCCAAAGGATGGAAAATGATGGTAAATGACAGTTTTCGAATCATTTTCGAAATAAATATTTTTCTTAAATTTTCTAATAAAGCCTGTTGTGCTTCAATTAAAAAAATGTAGTTTACTGATAAATAAAAATACTCAGTCGATGCAGTTGTCCGTGCGCTGGAGTCGTACCATTTATTTTAATTGTTATTGTGTTGTAAGTAAAATACTTATTTTAAATTATTTAAAAACATTTAAGAAATTTCAATATTACCTACATATAAGTACAAATTAATTATTGGTTCCTTTATAACTACCCATTATCTCAGAATTAATTCACCATTAAAGAAGAAATGTGATTACTTACATCATATACAAAAATAATTTAACTTTTTTATCTTCATAATGTTACGTATAAAATTTAATTCTTTTCTGAACTACCTGTTTACTGTCTATAATTAGAGCTTTGGATTATAGACATTATAAGGTAACTATTCTTAAATTGAAACCTCACTCCTTACTACATATGAGACGTAGTTTTAGTCCTAACTTAGATCGACATTGGGACGACTTGTCGACTTGTCTAGAACCCACGAGATTTCCATGATTCACAATTATTTATTACTAGCGGATCCGGTAGGTAGACGTTATTCTGCCACAGACCTCGCTGCCATTGAATTGAGAGGTGCTGGGAGACTGAAAAATTGGGATTATATATGTTTATATGTAAAAAATCCAAAAAATATATAGATACATAAAAAAATTTGGTTAAAAAATTCAAAAAAATACTTCTGGATCTCGACAACAGCACCATCTACTGAATCCAATTATAGCTAAGAACCATTCAGATAACTCCATAAGTACAAAAAAAAACATCGAAATCGGTCAAGCCGTTTAAGAGGAGAAGAATTACAAACACACATACACCGAAATTTTATATATAAACCTCATTTTCCACTTCCCTTTAAATATGAAAATCCAAAAACCCTGAATCAAGTCATTATTTCTTTATGATAAGTATAGCTATAATCTTTTTCAAGTTTCTAACTTTAAAAAAACCGATACTCCCATACAAAATTAACACACCAGCCCCCAACCCATTCCCCTCCTTAAAGTTGAAATTTCCAAATACCCTTTCTTAGCGAATGCTTACGTTAAACCCATATTCCAAATTTCAGTTTTTTAGACTTGATAGTTTTGGCTGTGCGTTGATAGATCAGTCAGGACAAACGATTTTATATATTTAGATTAAATATTTATCAAAAGACCCACAATTTGGAACTGAAAATCACAGCCTAATGAACTGTGATTCTTAAGAAAATTAGTGTGATAATCAATGTGTTACATGCGGTACCAAAATAGTAGATTGTGTATCTAGGACGTGATGATAGATATCTTTGACGAGCTGTGACACTATATTAAACGAGAGTCAGTGAGATTAACAGTGACACGAGTCAAAATAGCATTGGTCCCTAGATACACAGTGTGTTTTTTTGTATAGCGGCTTTTATCTTCCTGCCGTGGAAGCAAAAATTAACAAAATTTGAACACGTTAATGATTTATTTAAATGTTTTAATTGTTATTGTTTTTGTATAAAACATTGTTAAGCCGCCTAATTGATTTGGATGCAGAAGCGTAGCATGCCTTGGCGGGGCCCCTTATAAAAATTTGTTTGGGGGCCTTTCCCCCGTTGAAGTAAATGACTTAAACGGGGAAATCCCGCAGCCCGCGATAACCGATGTAGGGTGTTGCCAACTTTTGAACGCACGCTTTACGCGGGAAAAAAAGAAATTGCTTTTTTTGACTTTTGTCATTTCTGAAATAGAAAACAAATTGGGAAGTTTTATTAATTTTTGCTTACGCACTTTGGGGCCCCCGCGGCCCGGGGGCCCCGTATAATTGATACGGCATATACGGCGGTAGCTACGCCCCTGTTTGGATGAGTAATATTTGAATGTCGAATGTCCCTTGTATAATAAGTGGCTCGCTAATTATTATTTAAAGGATATTTCTTGCCTCGGGCATAATGAGGTGGCGCCGCTGCTGGAGTACTATGAACTTTTAAAATTATTTACTGATAATTGGACAATAAAAGTAATAATTTTGTCAATCTCCCATTATTTAGAAACTATTAAAAATAATCAATAGAAAAAAAAAACTAAATTATTATTGAAGTTTACTTAAGCGTCCTGTGGGTGGCCGAAATGTTGGTCTCGTTACCAGTCCCAAATGGATCATTTTACGACCTGTATAGAGTGTGTAACTGCTGCGGTTGGGAATCGTTGTGGTTTCTGTTGATCAAAATAGTTGCTCGATCTATTTGACGGGTAACTTTAAGTAAGCTTTAAGCTGGAAAGTATTACAAAATTCATAAACAAGGTATTAGAAGTAAGTCGTATACCACGTATCCTACGGGAGACTTATCTCCCTAATATGAACAAGTTTAAAGAAAACATAATACGTTCTTTTTATTGAATATCAAAAATACAAATAATCTTTTACAGGGTGGAGTCACTCTCTGGTATTATTTGGTAGCCTTGTGAGTAATGCACGACACACCGCAGCAGTTAGGCTCAAAACGTACGGAAAGTTTCAACAAAGAGCACATGGTAAATCAGAAAAAAACCCGGGTCGCAGTGCCAAAACCCTGCCGACAATATAGTGTATTTGCTTGTATAGGGCCGTGTGGTTTTATACTTTTCTTATGTGAAATTAAGTTTGTTTTTGGGCATGATAAAAAAATTAAACCCTTAATACACCCCTTAAAATAACATTGTTTTTCTTAATTGTAATATTATTATCAATCTAACGTCTACACCGAATTAAATACACTCTTCAATAAATAAGTCACTATCTGCAAATTAGTGTTTTCAAAAAATGTGTAAGTCCGCCCCTGTTGAGCCGATTTTATTAAAATTTTCGGGGCACTTTTTAACTGCTACTAACGGGTTAAATGTCAATTTTGAAACGATTCTGAGAATTTTTTCGGTATTTTGGGGCCCAAAAACATTTTTTAACCCTTAACATTTTTAAAAATGGTGCCAATGTGTTTAGGAGGTTATGAAACATCGAGAAATTTTGGTCCGACCTCTAGATCCCGCCATCCGACCGACGCCAATAGTGTATGTTGCCATATGACAAATACACTAATAATAGAGACTTTAATTTTTGAACGTACAATTCAGAATATTACACTCGTATAATTTGCTAACTGCAGTAACATATTATATGATACACGTCTCGCGGCTCCACCAGCACCCTGAGCTGGCGGGACGTGTTTTGAGAGGATTGAAAAACGGTATGTTCCGCAAAAAGCTGGACATCTGGCAAAACTACTTAGCACGTTGTATTCCATTTTCAAATTCTATTTTCTTCTGTTTATTCTGATGTGTTTCTTTCAGATTTTTATACCGACGCTTGGAGAAAATTAATATGATATGTATGTAACATAAAACCTTAAATATAAGGAGGGTACTACATTATGATTTTGAACATTATGGAAAAGCTTTATGTCGCTACAGAGAGCTTAAAATGCATTGTTACATTTTAATTCGGACGGGGATAAATGAAAAAAAACCCGGGTCGCAGTGCCAAAACCCTGCCGACAATATAGTGTATTTGCTTATACAGGCAGTGTGGCTTTATTACGCGAACTTAAGTTGGTTTTTGGGCAAAATTAAAAATTTGACTCATTAATACACCCCTTAAAATAACATTTTTTTTTCTTAATTGCAATATTATTATCAATCTAACGTCTACACCGAATTAAATACACCCTTCAATAAATAAGTCACTATCTACAAATTAGTGTTTTCAAAAAATGTTAAAAGTCCGGTCCTGTCGGGCCGATTTTATTAAAATTTTAGGGACACTTTTTAATTGCTACTAACGGGTGAAATGTCAATTTTGAAACGATTCTGAGAATTTTTTCGGTATTTTGGAGCCCAAAAACATTTTTCAACCCCTAAAAACTACCCTTAAAATAGTCCGATTACGTCCATTTTAAATAGGCTTCTGGCAGGGATGGATTTCAATATGTGGGCCAAATTTCGTTAAAATCAATTAACTCTTTCGAAAGTTATTGCCCGTACACACACATATATATATATATATATATATATATATATATATATATATATATATATATATATATATATATATATATATATATATATATATATATATATATATATATATATGTGTACGGGCAATAACTTTATATATATATATATAAATATATATATACATATATATATAAACATTTTTAAAAATGGTGCCAAAGTGTTTAGGAGGTTATGAAACGTCGAGAAATTTTGGTCCGACCCCTAGGTCCCGCCATCCGACCAACGCCAATAGTGTATGTTGCCTTATGGCAAATACACTAAAAAGTGTAACAGAATGAGAAGCAAAGAGAACGAGATGCGTTTAAGATTGGGGGTTGTTTATTACAAAGCTGCGATTGGGGTGCAGTTGTCTAGCCTTGAAAACGAAATAATGCGAGGTCTTTTAAAGCTCTTCGAATGCGTTACAATAGAGCTTATAGTATGTTGTGCGTATAATCTCCATCTATATATAGAACGAAATTAGGGCTGTGAAAACTCTGCTGTTACCGAAATAAATCGGACACTTCTTATGTGTCAAGGCCGGGAGTCTTCGGTCTACTTTACCGTAGGGTGGCCGCTTTCAAATTTTTAAATTTTCTTTTAATTTGATAGCCTACAAATCTATAGTATATTAGATATAAAAAGCAAAGTATGCATGTATGTTATCTATGGACTCCCAAACGGCTGAACCGAGTTTGATGAAATTAGTTTGGTAGCGATCGGACCAACAGCATTTTCCCAGTTTTTGGGCAATTTTGATTTTTCTTTGATTTTTGAACATGCACAATTAAAAGCGATTGAATTCGCGCAAATTTAATACACGTTGAGAATTTTATGATAATGATTCTCATCTTTTATATATCCTATATATTACATTTACACCCGGGCGAAGCCGGACTAGACCGCTAGTATATAATATCTGTATAAGAATTTAATATTTAATGAACACTCTTCTTAAAAGAGTAGTCCGCGTTAACTATTTCCATTTTTAGCCGACAAGTATTATTTTGGCAAAAGTTACCTCTGTGAGTTGGTCGTAAAATTTTGTGAGCTTAATGTTACGTAAAAACATAAAGTACGAGTACTAATAGGGATGTTGACTATTTTTGGGAAAGTGTTTTAAATCGTGCATAAGTACCTAATATTGCCACAAATATTTATTATTTTTATTTAAATACAACTCAAGCCTTAAAAATCATGTATTTTAAATTCAGTTTCAAATTTCGGTCCAAAACGCCAATACTAGTCGCGTGACGTCACCTGTTCATACCAAAGGAGGCTCAAAAGTTTACACGGGAGCTACCATCCTATAGATGCGTATTCTGTGCTCATAAACGTTAGTAAACTGAGGTGATGAAAAGTTGTTTCGTAGTCGTTGCTATAGTTACATGTAATTTGACGTTTCCTATAAACAAATAATAATAAATTACACACTAAATATTAATCAAACAATGAAGTTTTTTGACAGCGGCTGAACATATGACGTCATGCGCTCTGATTGGTGTCTGTTGTCACGTGACTTGAGAGTGATTTTATTAGATTTTATTTATTAAATATTAATTAAATTCCTTAAATTTTTTAGTATTTCTATCATAGAAACTACTACTTTTCGTTAAAATTATGTTTTTATATGAATACAGTCAACATCCCTATTTAACTCAGAATTTCAAACTCCACATATTTTGTATGGACGATTTTCTGATAGCGTTTGTTGATTTTGAGATATTGTTATGCTAATGAAAAACGCGTGCTTTCTGAATATAAATCTGCATGCAGCGGTCAAAACTCACCTAGCAGAAAGGCGAAAAGTTAGTATTTCATACTAAACTGAAGGGAACAAAATCATTTGTAGCTTGCCTTTAATTAATTCCGAATTAGGTTTGTTTTTGCTCAACTGCCACTGGCCTATTATTCCAAATATTGCAGTGAAATATTATATATATATATATATATATATATATATATATATATATATATATATATATATATATATATATATATATATATATATATATATATATATATTATATATATATATATATATATATATATATATATATATATATATATATATATATATATATATATATATATAGTATAGGTACTAAGTACTAACTTTACTTATTTGTAGGCCACATATAGACCAGAGTCGATAATTTTTGAGACCAAAAAAAATTATAGTAGGATGAAACCCATTGAAAAAGGTAGAGAATATAACAAAAATGAAAGGAAAAATAATTTACGGTCGATCTGAGGTCGGGAAGGGTAAGGGAGTGAGTTTTTAAGGGTAAAAAACGGTTTATCTCGATTTCCGGCAAAACTACAAGTCCTATGAAAAAAGTTAAATAGCAAAGTTGTAGATAATAAAAATATCTACAACTTTTGTTTTTACACTTTTTTCACATAACCTCAAAATTTAAGTGAAAAATTGGAATAACCAAGTTTTTGGTTTTTTATTTTTATCTTTTGCAAAAAAAATTATTTTTTCACGAAATTTGGTGAAAACTTACCTTCTTATGTCCCAAACACACAGTAATTTTTTTGATTTAAAATATTCATTTTTTCACCTTATTTTGACTTAATATCGAAAAAGCAGCCTAATTTTCAATCGAAAATTCTCGCGTCAAAATATCTGCTTTTTTAAAAAAGTCGGTGGGCTTTTTGTTCCTTGAAATCTCTACTTTCTGACGATATGAAAAAAATATACATTACTACGGTAAATGTTAATTTATCAGTTAGTTTTGAAATCAAACATTTATACATGTGTTGTTCATTTTTTACAATCCATATCGTACTTTTTAAGTTGTATCGTTTTTACAGCAGCTGAGAAATATATACTTTTAGCAAAAGTTATAGCAAAAGTTAAATCTATCTCAAAGTTATATTACTTAACTTATTTAGTTTACTTTGATACCAAAATATAATAAGAATTAAATTATGATTATAATTTATAATAGAGATACACACAAAAACCCACAAATAAAAGTTAAATTAACATCCAAGATTGCATGTTAATTTTTTTTTTGAAAATTTTTAATCCATGTATTACTTCTACACACAGGTTACAAGACGCTATTTTATTATTTTTCTTTTATAAAAGCAGCCGGTTAGACCTAACCGAAACAAAAACTAGAAACTTGTTTTCATTTAATAGCTGCAACGCATTGCCTTTCATGAATCAGTCGACCAAAGAAATGTGTGTCTTGTGTAAACCACTTTATTGCGGTTCATAGTTTTTTCATTTACTATGCCGACTTTAAAGTTAATCACGAGTTTTTTCTTGTTTGGAAATTTCATAGACATTATTTATAGAACTTCAATACACAGGTCTACAGATTATTCCATAACTTTTGAAATTAAATCGCTATTATTGATTTCAAATACATTGTAATGCCGCCAGTTCTTATAGTTCGACAACATTCGCAGAAAGCCTGATATTTACTCGCATGCCGTCTGTAACGGCGGGCCGAGACAGTTTTGTCGTGTTCACAGAGACGAAAGTACGTACTTTCGACCGGGTATGAAGAAAAATAGTACACGCCATACGGTCAGATTATTGAAATTCCTGCACTGCGCACAATATGATGTCCGATGCAAAGCTGAGGGCATCATGTGTCGCGCAGTGCAAGAATTTCAACTTTCTGTCCTTACAGTGTAATATATTCCTAGGGTCGCGAGACAATAAAAATTAAAACTTAAAAAAAAAAAATATTAACCTCCTTCAAAAAAATCACTAAAAAGATGAAAATAATGAAATTTTGTGGTCGGAGCTAATTTCATTACAAAAACTTTTAATTACATATCTACTTTATTAAATAGGCGCCGACCTCAAAATTTCATGTGATTTTTTTTGTAATGAAATTAGCTCCGACCTCAAAATTTTATTATTTTCATCTTTTTAGTGATTTTTTTGAAGGAGGTTAATATATTTTTTTTAAGTTTTTTTATTTTTTACTTTTTAGTGGTGGATTTGATTTCGCACATTTTTAAAAACTACTGAACCGATTTAAGTAAAATTTATGTGGAATCACCCTGAAGATGTGCCCTATTAAATAAGAAAAGAATCATCATAATCGCTTTACAAATGTTGGAGATATGAGGTAGCATACATTAAAAAATACGTTTTTTTGACGTCATTTAAAAACGGATGAACCGATTTTAATAAAAACCATATATACCCTTTCAAACAAAAAAAGAATTTTTCAAATCGGATCAGGCGTCTTCGAGTAATCGGGGAACTAACATAAAAAATAAAAAAAAATAAAAAAAAAAAGATTCCGACGAATTGAGAACCTCCTCCTTTTTTTGAAGTCGGTTAATGACTGTATTTTGGCAGGTAAATCACTCTATTGAATCAGCGATAAAGTATGACGGCACTTGATATTGAAGCGTGTTCAGTTTAACAGCGGACCGATAGAGTTTTCTCGTGCACACTGATACGTGAGATTGCCGCCAGCCAGTAGTAGCTAACAGCTGTTATTGCGTATAACCTCAAAATTCGTTTGAGGATCTATCTTTCTGGAAAGGTACTATAAATATTGGAATGTAAATAGGAATTTTTGATATTTAAACTATTTACAACACCATTATTATACACGTGACTTGAATTCAAATTAGGTTTGCTTATGCAGAACAGTTAATTAAATTACCGTGAAGGATGCATAGCAGAAAAAGCTCTTAGAAAAAATGGTCAAAATATTATTTCTTGTAAGATTTTACATGAATAATGTGATTATTTTGGCATTTGTCGAAAATAAGCTTAAATACAAGTATCTCCAAATAAACAGAAACTCTGTTGAGAACTGAACTAGTTTAGTTAGTTCTCAAAAGAGTCCTGTTTTTTATCTGTTATCTGTTATTTGCTAATTGGCACTGCTCGTTAACTGCTGACAGTAAGTACTGCTTGTTATTGAAAAAATACTGAATAACAGTAACATATTAATATTTTCAACAGTTATTTGTGACCACTAATTTTCACAATAGCATAATAATAAAAACATCCGGGTCGCAGTGCCAAAACCCTGCCGACAATATAGTGTATTTCCAAATACAGGCAGTGTAATTATTATGTGAATATATGTTTGTTTTTAGACAAAATAAAAAATTTAACCGCTTAATACACCCTTTTTGTCTTAATTTTAATAGTTTGTCTCGTTTTATCAATTAATCATCTGCACAAAATTATACGCAGCCTTCAGTAAATATGATTCTCTACCCTCAAACCAAAAAGTAATAGTTTCGTTACTCAGTTTAAAAAAAAATTTGTTCAAAATTCAACAATTTATAAAAATGGTTTGTAGGAAACAGGATAACTGTTTCAAATAGTTAACAACGAAATTAAAAGTTTACAAAATATATACTTCAGTTTAAATAAAAAATAGCGAAATCATCTTATAACCAGAATTAATCCACCAGTTCAGGGCAGTTCTTTAATTTAAGAAAATAAGTAAAATTAATCTTGACTTAATCAAATTCTGTGTCAAAAAACTTGATGAATTAGGTCGAAGAAACAGATAGTTTCAAAGAGTTAACAATGAAATTAAAAGTTTAAAAAATATTCACTTTAGTTTAAATGAAAAATCGTGAAATTATCTCATAACCAGAATTGATCCACCAATTCTGGGCAGTTCTTTAATTTCATCTTATTAAATAAGTAAATCTTGACTGAATCAAATTCTGTGTCAAAAAACTTGATGAATTAGGTCGAAGATAACAGATAGTTTCAAAGAGTTCACCCTTCGTTGCATTTTGTAGCAAATATGCAACAGTTTTTAAAAAGTGTATTTTATTAATGTAATATTAGTTTTAACTCTGTATCATAATGTTGTAAATTTGCAACGTTTTTTCTACGTGGTAAGTTTCGCATTTGTCCACTAAATCTCAGCATAGTAGTCATATTCATTATTTATAACGTGGTATAACAGGTTGCACATAACCCTCTTTGTTGTCTGATGTTATTTTTTGTGTTTGAAAGTGAAAAATTTGCTATTTTTGATTTGTGTTTTGTATAAGTTTACCGGAAAAATGAGTACTAGTGTATAGTTAAGTGCGATATGGTAAATAATTTTATACGAAAATTACTTTTACCCCGATAATTCGTGATATTGTTGCTAAAATGCAACAAATTATTTTTTGTTTAAATAAAGTTTAATTTTTGCAATAGAATTTTTTTAATATTTTTCTAGAATTCTGTATCATAATATAATATAGAAAATATTTTTTTCATTAATTTTAAAAAAATCATGCAAGGAAGGGTTAACAATGAAATTAAAAGTTTAAAAAATATTCACTTTAGTTTAAATGAAAAATCGTGAAATTATCTCATAACCAGAATTGATCCACCAGTTCAGGGCAGTTCTTGTTTTCATCTTGTTATCAAAATAAGTAAACTTAATCTCGACTGAATCAAATTCTGTATCAAAAATACAAGAAAACTCGTTTCGTAAAAATAATCGTTTCAATGAAAGTCTGTTACGGGCTGACTGGTGGACAGTGGTTGTGGTTTGCAGCAGGTATATAGTAGACAGTCATATACGGTTGTGGCAAGGGAGTCATGACCGCTAGTTGCTCTCATCAATGGACGTTTCTGTCGCTTCTTTTTCTTTATCAACTCCTGACTCTTGCACGTTTGCTGGATCGATGACGATGAATCACGCACTTTTCTGAGTAAAAACGTCACCAACACACTTAAATTACAGCATACCAACACGTGCACGCATCATTTGTAAATCGTACGGGTGTCCCAGTAGTCCCACTCGATATAAGGGTGTCGGAACGCTCTGAATTTAAGCCAAAAATAGAGCTTCGACTGTTAACTGATTGTACGACACTCTCTTCTGTAGCGCGCTTCTGATTGGTCACTTTCATTAATTAATTAGTAATTAACTACGTTATCAAAAAATTTCAAACATGGATTTTTGGGCTCAGAATATTTTTCTCTTTCGATCCTAACAATTGGGTGTGCGATTTCTGAGACACCCGGTATATGTGGACCAGCGTTGCCAAATTTTTTTTTGCCAAGTCGGGATTTTGGAACTTTTTGAGTGAAAAAAGCGGGATTCTTTCGTCGAAAGCGGGACATAGTAAAAAAACGTATATAATCAGAAGTTTTTAAATATTTATCTTTTTATTTGAGTTCAAATTACGTTTACGTGACAATAGATAGCAAAAATAGCCATAGAAAATGTATTTTAAATCAGATTTCCCCTATCGTTAAATAGTTAAGTCTTATTCGTCTTCTGAATAAAAAAAATAAAAAAAAACAGAAATCAAAATCAAAAAAGTTTTATTCATTAGAAAAATATGGCGTTTCAAAAAATAGTCTGAGGAGTGAGTGTTACAAATTGCAACTTACAATAAAAGAATAATTATTTACGGAAGGTCGAGTTATCCCCGAAAAGCGGGACTGAGCCTGTCTCGCGCGGGACATTTAATTTTGATTTAAAAATCGGGACGTCTGGCAACGCTGATGTGGACATATACAATTGGGTATTCTTTAAAAAAAAATCATAAGGCTCCCACGGAAGATTTCAGTCCCTACTGGGAGCAGTACCGTATGCGTTGGGAATCTATGAATCTATGAATGGGCAAATTCTGATGTCTTTGTTAATTTAAGAAGAGAAACTACAAAATTAAAACTTCAAAAAATGTCTTAAAATATTATTTAAAACTTCCTTATATAATATAATGAAACAATGTTTTTATTTTATGCCATCTTGTTACGAGTGTTGAATATTTTACGGGCTATGTTAACAATAAAACTAAGTTGGCAATTATCCCTATCCACTCCGAATTTTATATGTGCCTACTAAAAGTATTAGTACGGGTGTACCAAATGTTCAATGACAAACCCCATACTCAACAAAAACTACGACGGTATTGTCAGAAACGCTAAATGGTTATAAGAATTAAACTTACTAAAGAAAGCCGCGCATTGTAAGGATCTCAAACAGACATAAGATCCAAACTTTGAATAATAAACGAAAATTTCTGTTAACCGAGTACGGTAATGCGGGTAACGGCTAGTATTAAAAATTATGATATTTGCTATTCGTCTGCATGGTCATATAACTGTTTTCACATGTAAAAATTCCAAAGCTTGCTTGTAAGCTACCTAATTTAGTTTTGGCAGATCTTCAGAACAAAAGAACAACTGACTTTTTTTTATTTTCAAAATATTTCCGAAACTACAAAGTTTAGAAACAAATTTACAAAACTTTCTTGAAAAAATACATAGAATAATAATAACTATACAATGTTGGTAAATTCGTGTCCATAATTTTAATGAAGTTGGAATCGTAGGGAATTGGACAGTTTATGAAAAGAATTAACTTTGATTAAGTTGAACGTTTCGTTGGTAATTGCAACTTTCTCAGCAACTTATTCTTATAATTCTATTGTTAATTTTGTTGATATTATTATTATTTTCTTCCATTTAAAATGAAATGGGAAAAAATTAAATTTAATAACTATACATTTAAAACAGAAATAAACAACATTATAGCGCAAATCTATTCTATGCATGTATCAATTAACCATAAAAACCACAGTGCTCTTCGTTTTTATGTATCAAAAATTTTATTAAAATTTGATTGCGATTCGCTGCGCCATTTGATCTGTATCGTCTTTATACACGAACGAACAGACTTTTTTTTAAAAATGTTTTTTATAAAATTTTGAAAAGTGAATTTTAACCTAAATTAGTACCATCATAACAGCGTTGCGAGACGTCCCGATTTTGGCGGGACGCCCCGATTTTTAAATCAAAATTAAATGTCCCGCACGGGACAGGCTCAGTCCTGCTTTTCGGGGATAACTCGACCTTGCGTAAATAATTATTCTTTTATTGTAAGTTGCAATTTGTAACACTCACTCCTCAGACTATTGTTTGAAACGTCATATTTTTCTAATGCATAAAACTTTTTTGATTTTGATTTCTGTTTTTTTTATTCAGAAGACGAATAAGACTCAACTATTTAACGATAGGGTAAATCTGATTTAAAATATCATATTTTTATTAAAATACATTTTCTATGTCTATTTTTGCTCTCTATTGTCACGTAAACGTAATTTGAACTCAAATAAAAAGATAAATATTTAAAAACTTCTGATTATATACGTTTTCTTACTATGTCCCGCTTTCGACGAAAGAATCCCACTTTTTTCACTCAAAAAGTTCCAAAATCCCGACTTGGCAAAAAAAAATCTGGCAACGCTGCATCATAAATACTCGGATCTTCCCGAATCATTCATCCTACAATCATGTGTTTTTCAGCGTTTTCACAATATTATTATTTCTATACATGAAGCGTCACTTAGTGAATATTTATACGAAGAACATAATACGCGATTTTATGAAATTTAATATTAATTTTGTGTTCATGTCACATAGTCATTAATTCAAGCAAATATTAATCAGTAAATTATGTGTGTGTTTTCAAAAACCTAAAACGCTAATATTCATAAGACCCTGTATAAGTTTTTTTATTATTTAACAGGAAATTAAATAATAAAAAAAACTTATTAATTATAATGGACGTGAACAATATTGAGAACCCTGTATAAGCTTCCGTAGAAAAATTTTAGTTCCTTGATTTTCTTTTTATAATTTTGTATAATATTCTTTTACATTCCCTAGGCTAAATATAAAAAAAAAATAATCTAAAAACTCGGCCAGACGTACGCAGTAGTTAACTATTTCATGTTTCTTCAACTATGTTATTGTTCTTCATGCAAACATTTCTAATTAAAATAAAGTCTGGAACTATACGCATCTTTTGGTTGAAAATGTAATAACATTGTTTCGTTAAGTTTTATGTTCTTACATTTCAGGGGAAATCGTAGGACAACAAAAATATTTCTGTGGTCAGTTTCCAGAAATTTTGATATTTAATAATTGTACACTGTGTAACTAGCGCAGAAAGTTGAAGACTGGGAACGAGTGTGATGTTTGCTATTTTCGAACTGTCAGATATAGTTTACAATAATCGCGTAGTATGGCGCCACTGTCGCTTACTTTCGACCCGAAGAGAATTTCTCGAAGGACGAAAAAATTTTACTCCTGATCTGCAGCGCATGAGCGACTTTTTTCTGTCACTAGTAGGTGTAATGCTTCACAATCAATGTAAAAGTTACATAAATTCTAGTCTGATAGTAAACAAAGCGAATAAAATATAAAACTATGTGATCCGTCAAAAATTGCGTCCTGTAGAGCTTGGACGTAGAGATCAACTGACAACTGCTGTTAGCGATTACCAATTACAATTTTAGGAGTAATTATGAACTCGAATCAATCTAAAAATGGTTCCATTTTCTAGAACAGATTCTCCCTTTTTCGAAAAGCACAATTTGATTCGATTTCGTGTGAAATTAACCTAGATATAATTGAGCGAAACTGATAATAGAGTACACTACCGCTACCGGTGTGTATACATTGAAATTTATGAATGGTACAAAGTCTCCTTAAACTATTCGTAATATTTTAATTTTATGGTTATATTATGTCTGCGCTACACCAGAGAGTTTTTTGTGAATGTTGCTATGTAGGTACCTACTTTAGAGTAACTTTCCAGACGGCCGCACGCATTATTTTTGTCTACTTCTCGGAAATTGCGTTCAGAACTTTTGTACGACTAACCGACATACTTATAGTCTGCCCCAAAGACATTACTTTCAACTTTCAAAGGAAATATAAAATGTTAAATTTGTAAAGAATTATTACGTATAAAAACTAATTTTGTTAACTTTCTTGCCAGACGATTTTTATGAAAGATGAATATATTAAAGTAAGATGATAATCTAATGTAGTTAATTGACTATTTTGTGCTTGTAAGTTGAAAAATAGTTTAATTAAACTTCAAGACTTTAAATCGATTTTTTTAATTTTACAAAGCTGAAAAAGACAGACATTAGCTCTTAGAAATATATATATTTATTTTTTATGCGCTACAGGATGGTAAAAATGGATATAAAAATTTAAGGTAGTTGTCGTGGTACAATATTGTCAAAAAGTTATAGATTATACGCGCCATAAAATTATACTTGCTTGTAGCCAAGTGATCGATAGTTTGTACGCAAGACTGTACCCGTGGAAACGTAACCCATACAGTATTCATATGCATGTATACTTTTCTATAAATTCTTGTACTTTAAACCGTTATTTATAAATAATAATTAGACGGTCCAAAAATTTTTTCTTATTTTTTTTTAAACTCATAACAAATGCATTGAAATACTGTCAGTTTTTGGAAAGTTTCTGACAGTTAGTCCTTTTTTTATAAATAAGAAACTGGTTCAGAACTACAGAGATCGTATACAATCAATGTTAATAATCCAATTTTACATTAAATTTATCTCGGATTATATTTGGTCGATCGACTTCAAATTTTCAGAGTAATTGTGTTATCATGTCCTTAATAAGTATACAAAAATTAAGAATTTTCTGACGGTGTGCCTTAACCACGACAACTACCTTAAGAAATTTGAATACACAATTACTAAAAATTCTTTTATTGCGTATCTGTTTCATTTTTTACAATACTTAATTGTTTGCACACCCTCCTATAAAATAGCTGCTTTTCATGTTTGTATAGTGATAGTAAAATGACTAGGGCGTAAAGTAAAACAAAACGTTGTCGTACTAACATTTCCATAGTAACAGTATGAAAACCCAACGCAGCCTACAACTTAGAAGTGAACTTGCTCCTTTAACTGTCAAAGATTTTGAAAATTATGTGAAAATAAACTATTTTATAGGGGATATCTGCAAAAAATAGTATATGTGTCTCGTGCGTGATGATATTGGGGCGCATGTGGGTGTTAAGACGCTCTGTCTTTTGTTTTTAACATAATGCCCCAATCGCCATAATATAATATGTCATCAGAAACTCGACCTACTAGTTCGTTATATGGCACTGAAGTATCTGAATAGAATAGAATAAAATGTATTGCCACCCTATTATATTATGGAACTGACCACTAAATATTCACACGGATCCGCTAGTTTGAAGAATTTTAAAAACTCAAATCTTTTTTATCGTGTCTGTTTTAGGCCTTCATGATGTAAAAAATATCAAATGTCGCATAATATGTCGATCTGTCATGTCTTTGTCGATTACACTGTACTCTGCTTAACTTCTAATTATGCTTGCATGACTGACTAAACTAAATATTGAAGTTTGCATTTAAACTAAAAGAGGATTGGCATCGCCCCAAGTTTTTGAAATTGTAAATAACAAATTGACAGTGAATGTCAGCAGTTTGGGAGCAGGACCTCGATAACAAGTTGTTAGTTAGGTTAGGCAACGGGTAACAACTTATTTCTAAAATAGCTCGAGCGGAGCGCTGCTTGGCAAGCAGTCTGATCGTTTCGTTCCGACTTTTTCAATATTGTGCATTCCGATCTATTTGATTTGAAATCTATACATTACAATCGAGCAACTGACTACCTCGTTTAAATTTTTTTCCTTCAGTCATTCATATCGAGGTAGTTTGTTATGTATTTTTTAAATGTCTCTATTATGTTGACGAGACATGTAGTTGACGACTTCTATTTTTAAATAAATAATTTTAAGAAATATAGACATTTTTTTAACAGAACAGTGTAAGGCAACGCATAACAATTATATCTGTTTTTCACTACGTGGTGTAACGCGGGGGAAATAAAACTTATTTAGTCGTTAAGTCGTAGATGCTATTTATATATTTGCTTTCTTTTATGAGTAATTTCACCCCCTTTAATTTTTGAACACAATGATTTAGGAGTCTCTCCCTCGTCTACATAATTAAAAAAATTTCTGAAAATAATTCTTGGCAAAAAAACGGCTTAGGAATCTCCCCCCCTCCAATTTTCCTACAGAACGGCTAAGGGGTCCCTCCTCGTCTACGTAATTTAAAAAAATGGATTTTTTTTCTGGACAAAACGGTTTAGAATTGTTTACAATTTTGAAATCTCTAGTTTAAAATAATATGTCAAAGTAAATATTGTAGCGCGCCCCCAATTGTTACGCCACTGGAAATGACATAGGCTTCTCGAATAAACTGATAGAAGTTTCTGGAATGATCGAGAAGTGGGATGTACGCGCCTATAAATACAGCGCATGTGGGGTGCGACAGGCATTCAGTCAGAGTACAGTCACTTAGCCGACAGTTGCTACAGTGCAGTGGCCAGTGAAGCCGTCACGCGGCAGACAGCAGGCATAAAAAACATTATTACATAAATTTGTGTGTGTGTGTGTTTGAATAGTGCATTGTTGTGTTATTATTATAGAGACCGTTTATTTTTCATTGTTAGTTTATTTTTGTCGTTGGTTGTAATTTATTTGTTTGTATTTATTTCGTTTGTTGAAAATAAATCAGTTTTAAATCACCACCAAGAACAGTTTTGTTACAATATATAAAAATCGAGCATCCCTCCCTTACCATCGAAACTACTGACCCTAAAATTAATAAAAAGGAAATGTAGGGCGTCACTCATAGTTTACAGGAAAACCTAAACGAAAATCTTAAGTCTTAAAATTTTCACGGAACACTGATTGGTACAGAACCGTCTCTACGCGAGTTCGGCTCGCACTTGACCAGTCTTTTTAGACTGACAACGCAAAAACAATAGGACGAGTTATGTTAACGAAAGCACAGCACAAATAGCGACAGGTGGAATGATGGCTCATCTCAATTAGACAAGCGCATGCACCTGGCCTGTTCTGTTGTTGCTGATTTAAGCTGAATAGTAGAAGGTCGACTTACTGCTGTAAACATCTATTTCGCATTTTCGAACAGAAATTCCAAATATTTTAATACCAAAGTAAATACTTTCAAAGTGTAACTTCTGATGCAAGTTTTGTCCGTTTAACATTTACATTAAATATTTAACTCTAATGGTTTAACTATACCAACGAAAAGCTAATCCTACGTTATTCTGTCAATTTAAAAAGCATGTATGCTTAGTTTCTGGTAAATTTCAATATTAAATTCACTACAAAAGCCCATTTTTGAAGTTTAACTTCTTTAGCGACGTATCTGTTTGAAAAAAGTAAGAAATCGAGGGGAAGTAGAGTGTAACAAATTAAGGGGATGTTAGTTTGACCCCAAAATTAGATGAAACTGACAAGAACAGAAGTTTATAGTGTGTTGCATTTTGATTCGCAAAATAGTAAGACAAGGATGAACGGCTTGAACCTGACGTTTAAAATTGCGAACAATTGAAGTAGGTACAAAATAAATTCTGTAATATGACGTACAAATGGTAGTTTATAAATATATATTTCATGTAAATTTAGAAAAGAATATATTAAATATTATAATCTCTATTTTCAGATATCAGAACAATTTTCGCATTTAACATTTTTTAAATACAAGTATATGTTGAAACGTTCATAATGTGAGGTTATGATGTTGATATACTATAGACAATTCATATTAAAAATGTTTTTCTATAGATTATAGTATGTAAATAAAACTATGGTATGCATGTGACGATCTGTTCATGTGAGAATTTTCACATGACATAAACATCAAAGTGCACTCTTAAAATGTGCACTAATTTCGCCATAATTATAATTTTAAAAACTCAAGAAGAACTTCTTATGTGAGCTTATGAGGGTGAGGCTCATTATATTTTTTTTTTGAACGTCGGACCACTTACTAGGTATCCAGCCTTATGCCGGGTTTCTGGGATTGAATTACCATAGAAACTACGGTAAATTTCAATGTTCTATAATAGTAGTTTTCCGTAAGTAAGTTTCACTTCTATAGTGTGTAGTGCAAACAATATATTATTATCACTGTTTGTTGAACGGTGTTCATTCAGTTCAGCTGTTGCCATTGTTGCTGCAGGAAAAATATTGCGAATCACTCCTTTGCATGCTATAGGATATCCGAAAAATATGCGTGTTTTTTTTATCTACTTATTATGACGTAATTTTAAGGGAAATAGTATACCTATTTTATCCATACCACGTGAAAAACAAAACATTCTGATACGAGTTCGTAATTTAACAACACTATTGTTTTATGATGAATGAGGAAATGATATGAAAATGCTTAAAAGACATTTTTGTGTGTTTATTTGTGATGCATTCTGAAACATAATCCTGTACGCAGTGATTACGAAGCGTATAGCTTCGTAATCACTGCAAAACTGAAAACACTCGATATCAAGTGCCGTCATACTTTATCACTGATTCATTAAAGTAATTTACCTGCCAAATTCAGTCATAATTTTTCTCGCAACCCTAGGAATAATACTACACTGTAATGGCAGGAATTTCAACAATCTGACCGTATGACGTATACTATTCTTCTTCATACGCGGTCGAAAGTACGTACTTTCGTATCAGTGTACACGAGAAAACTGTTTCGGCCCACCGTTACAGACGACATGCGAGTAATTCCAGCAGTGCATAAATGTTATGTCTCAAAATCGAAGCCGAAAGTACATACTTTCGATAGGGTATTATAATTATTTTAAAAGGCTATTTTTTTTTATTTTCTCCAAACAAATTAATATAAAATACCCGGGTCGCAGTGCCAAAACCCTGCCGACAATATAGTGTATTTGCTAATACAGGCAGTGTGGCTTTATTATGCGAACTTAAGTTGGTTTTTTGGCCAAAATAAAAAAATTGACTACTTAATACACCCCTTAAAAGAACATTTTTTCTCTAAGTTGCAATATTATTGTCAATCGAACCTCTATACTAAATTATATATACCTTTCAGCAAATAATTCACTATCTGCAAACTAGTGTTTTCATAAAATTTGTAAATCCGGTCCTGTTGGACCGATTTTATTAAAATTTTGGAGACACCTTTTAGTTACTACCCGAGGGTTAAATTTTAATTTTGAAACGATTCGGAGAATTTTTTTGGTATTTTGGGGCCCAAAAACATTTTTCAAACCCTAAAAATTACCCTCAAAATGGCCCGATTAGGCCCATTTTAATTAGGCTTCTTGCGGTGATGGATTTCAACACGTGGGCCAAATTCAGTTGAAATCAATCAACTCTTTCGAAAGTTATTGCCCGCACACACACATATATATATAAACATTTTTAAAAATGGTGCCAAAGTGTTTAGGAGGTTATGAAACGTCGAGAAATTTTGGTCCGACCCCTAGGTCCCACCATCCGACCGACGCCAATAGTGTATATTGCCATATGGCAAATACACTAATAAAGTCACGCTGCCTGTATTAGCAAATACACTATATTGTATAAGAAGTATTCACTGCAGCCATGTGTAACGACACACAAACAGGTTTTTTTTATGAACATTGTCAAACTGTGTGTCTATAGATATACATATGACATATAAGTTGTGACGTCACGACGTCGATCAAGTAAATTTCAGTGTAACATTGATTGCGTCGCAAGTTTTGTTGATCTAGTCTGCCGGTGTGTGCAATCGTTCACTAGCTGAACGTCATTTGTTAGTGATCAATCACACCAACGGATAATACGTTGGCGACGCGTAGCGTAGATTGTTTGAACGACAAAGACTACGTAATCTAAAAGTTTCACAACGTATTCGAATAGATAGAAAGCTTTTATAATTTTGCGAACTGTTTAAGGCTGTCGGAACGCTCTAAATTTTGTTTGTGCTGAGACCCAACGGTAAGGGGCGAGGTAGGCAAAAGACATATTGTGGGTGTGACCTTCTTTAGCTCTGTCTCGCTCAAATCATCTGCACGTTTCAATTTTTAGCTGCTGTCAACTACGAGGCTAAAAAATGTTGTTGCAAGGGTGCCGCTGTCAATTGATTACTCTAAGTTTGGGAAATATTTTGAAGATTTAAAAACCTTTTCCGAAAAAGGAAGAGTCACTTTAGGTTTGTGATGGAACAGTTTTGTGAAATAAGTACGAATAAGGTTGTAGTGTAACATTGAAAACGTGTGTTTTTTTGGCATAATTAATGCCAAAATTTTTCTAGTAAATCGTACATAAATTACAAAAGTAGTCCATTAGAGACCGAGATTTGTCCTTTATCTTCCTTATAGAGAAATAATTTTTGCAGAATGTTGACGAATAAGTCTACAATCAGTTGACGGCCGAAGCTCTATTTTTGGCTTAAATTCAGAGCGTTCCGACAGCCTTAACTAGTGTTTGTTAAAGTTTTTTAATATGAGATCTCCAAAACGACAGATAGACAGGGATGGTTGTTTAATGTTTTGACTGTAGCTGTACCAGACAGAAAAATAGTATATTACACCACAAGAGTCGAAAGTTGAATTTCCTGCACTGCGCAACATGATGCTCGAGGCGAAGTCGAGGACATCATATGTCTCGCAGTGCAGAACTTTCAGCTTTCTGCTCGTGGGGTGTAACATACTATTTTTCTGTCGTTCAAGCTGATATGAACCATTTCACTAACATTTCTTTTAAACCAGTTGTTCTCTCTATCTGGTCATGAATTTAAGTTTAGTGATGTGGAGATACTAGAAAGAGAGATCAACTGGTTTAAAAGAAATGTTAGTGAAATGGTCCATATCAGCTTGAATGACACTGATTGAGAGTTACAAATATAGAAAGTAAAAGAGGAACTAGTTTTAAATTTTCGCGCGCTCTCCTTAGTGCGCTCTTTGACCAGTAGAGGCTTGTATAGGCCTGAGTGATCAGCTTGTTACATTTTAGTTGGCAATTATATGTTACTGTGGAATTTGGTTTATTTACATTTGTTAAATTATTGACAATTTAATAAATTTTAACACTTTGAGCTATTTTATATCGGTTAATCTAATAATTTTTGGACTTATTGTACTTCATTATTTAATGTCAAAAATATTGGTATAACTAATTTTCGAGGTAATTTTCATTGTATTTTTTTTTATATTTTTGTATTTAATTTATAAATTGTAATTTATTATATCTATTTATGTCTGTTAAAACTAGATACCTGAGGAAGTCGGAATAATACCGACGAAACGTCATATAACGAATAAATGTGTTGAAACATACAGATTGGTCTTTTCACCCGATTCTTTTTACCTGATTAACAAACACTATTTAAACAGTTCGCAAAATTTGGAAAGAAAATATTTTTCTAAATTTGGCAAACAAGTGACATGTTTAGGAGGAAAATATGCTTTTTTAAAAAATACAAATCGACGTGTCTCAAAAAGACTCACTGTATTTTGTATACTAATTGTAAATAAATTGTATATGTACAGAGTGTTTGTAAATTATATCGAATGTAATGTAAATATAGAATGAAATATAAAAATTAGTAAAGCATCAGTAATAGGAATTGTTACACATTATACGTTCTCCGAAATTCTCTTTTTAAGAACTACAAAGGAAGTAATTTATATAATCCTCATTACGCACATCCTTCAGTAGACACTAATGACCTAAGTTGTCGTGCGATCTCTCTTTCTCTCATATCCCTTAGTTTATTGTTTCCTTTGGCTGCGCATACGAGTACACTAACTAACCTTCGTATTGGCCACAACGAAATCGGGAGCGATGTACCAAAATTATAGCACCGCTTATTTATTCCTTTGTGGAAGATATTTTGGTCCTGAGCTCCCCTAGAAAAAAATTAACCTCGCCTATAACAGATTCTTACCTTGTTATGTTTTTGTTTTCAGTGTTTACGAGATAGCCTAGGAGTTTTAGACATAAAGTATATATGCAGAAAATCCTGAACAAATTTGAACGAACTGAAAATTTGCAGAAAACATCAAAATAATAAATGTTCTGGACAATGATATAGAAGTGCCCTAAGATACCTAGCTTGCGTTGTATTCAGAGATAAGGGGGAATGGTTAATTTTCATCTATTTTTTTAAATAAGTTTAAAACTATTTATTTTAAAATTATAAAAAAAAATATATATTTGAGACCCTTACTACATAGCCCTTTCATTTGATATGTCATACGGTACAGTTTCCAAAAATTTTTTTTTAATTTCCTAATTTGCCCCCCAAAATGACCCCATGTTCAAAATTCATTTATTTATGGTACACGTCCATCTTTGGGTTACCGACTTACATATGTGTACCAAATTTTAACTCAATCGGTTCAGTAGCCTAGGAGCAAATTGGCTGTGACGGACGGACGGACAGACACGCGAGTGATCCTATAAGGGTTCCGTTTTTTCCTTTTGAGGTACGGAACCCTAAAATCGAGAAAAAAACCTTTGTTTTTTTTATTAAGTTGTAAGAAAGAATGAACAGTAATCACACAATAACTGCAAGGCCATTGACGACGCGATTATGGCAGCGTCGTGTGAAAAAGCTCAGAGCGGTCAGCCACTTTCAGTCTCGTATTTTGTACTATTGTACGTGTATAGATAGAGAGGGGGGAGAGAGAGAGAAGAGGCATTTGGCTCGATTCACAGTGAAGCAATAGTCAACGGCGATGTGATGTATGTTTAGGCATGTACACATAGTTGCAAGTCGATGGAAGTGCATGTTGGCAGAATGCACCTTTAATTATTATTGCTGACCGCCTGACATCCATTTAACTTCATGCCAACCATTACATTTTGTTTGATGAGTTTTTAATGTGCACTTGGCAACTTATTTTATTTATGATCAACGTCTCCTCAGATTAATAAAAATTATAACATGTATCAAAACAGATTGTTCAAGTCCTATAATAAATAATTTTTCTTAAGGTGAATCTGTCAGAAAAATGCATGCTATTTTTACAAGCTTTTATTTAGCTTGCAATGTATGTAGTATGTAATATGTATGTGCGCGTGGAATCTTGCAACTGATTTTTAATGCAGTTATCCTCAACCGATTGAGCTGAAATTTTGAATTCACGTTTAGTTTAGATGACAATACATGGTTATATAAATGACGTCATTCTAAATCCAATATGGCGGACAGCCCAAGATGGTGAACTAGTTATTTTTTATGCACTTCCATAATATGGGTATCAAATATGGGTATGACAAGTAAAATACAATCAGCAGTGTGACAATTCCAAATCCGAAATGGCGGCCGACACAAAATGGCGAATCATCTATTTCTTTACAACCGCCTTGATATGGGTGTCAAATGAGAGAATATGAAAAGCAGAATACATTAAACTGTGTGACGTTACTTAGATTCCATTATGTCGGCCAAAAGGCGTATAAATTAAAAAAAATATATTAGTAAAAAAACTTTTTAAAAACAAGCTTTTATTAAATTGTACTAAAAAAGAAAAAATAACTCTTAATACTTTAGGTTCATAGTTATAAAAGCGTGGGTCGTTATTATCATAGAGCTTACAACCTACGCTTTTATAACTATGAACCTAAAGTATTAAGAGTTATTTTTTCTTTTTTAGTACAATTTAATAAAAGCTTGTTTTTAAAAAGCTTTTTTACTAATATTTTATTACAAAAAATTGTAGTAGGAACATATTAAATAGTATATTTCACCGTAAGGGCAGGAATTTCAACTTTTTGGCCGTATGATGTATACTATTTTTCTTCATACCCGGTCGAAAGTATGTACTTTCGTATCAGTGTGCACGAGAAAACTGTTTCGGCCCGCCGTTACAGGCGGCAAGCAAGTAATTCCAGCGGAGCATAAATGTTATGCTTTTGATTTAAAATCGAAGCCTTATAGAGAAAGAATTTTTGCAGAATGTTGACGAATAAGTCTACAATCAGTTGACAGCCGAAGTTCTATTTTTGGCTTAAATTCAGAGCGTTCCGACAGCCTTAAAAATTATAAACAACAGTAGTTGCCACGCAATCGATTTAAAAGTACGCTGAAGGACGTCACGCCCACTACTATTCAACGGAATGAGGCAGCCTCTGTAATCTACGAATCTTGCGTGAATTTCTCCTTGAAGACGACTACAATAGTCACAATAATAAAATAATTTTATTATTGTGACTATTGTCCGACCCCTAGGTCCCGCCATCCGACCGACGCCAATAGTGTATGTTGCCATATGGCAAATACACTAAAAATCAGGTGTGTTGTGGTCATACTTGGGAGAAGTGAAAACTTGTATTTAATACAATTATTGTATTAAATACAAGTTTTCACTTCTCCCAAGTATGACCACAACACACCTGATTTTTAGTGTATTTGCCATATGGCAACATACACTATTGGCGTCGGTCGGATGGCAGGACCTAGGGGTCGGACCAAAATTTCTCGACGTTTCATAACCCCCTAAACACTTTGGCACCATTTTTAAAAATGTTTATATATATATGTGTACGCGCAATAACTTTCGAAAGAGTTAATTGATTTCAACGAAATTTGGCCCACGTGTTGGAATCCATCACCACAAGAAGCCTATTTAAAATGGGCCTAATCGGGCTATTTTAAGGGTAGTTTTTAGGGGTTGAAAAATGTATTTGGGCCTCAAAATAACGAAAAAATTCTCCGAATCATTTCAAAATTGAAATTTAACCATCTGGTAGTAATTAAAAAGTGTCCCCAAAATTTTAATAAAATCGGCCCGACAGGACCGGATTTACAAATTTTATGAAAACACTAGTTTGCAGATAGTGAGTTATTTATTGAAGGGTGTATTTAATTCGGTGTAGACGTTAGATTGATAATAATATTACAATTAAGAAAAAAATGTTATTTTAGGGGGTGTATTAAGGGGTTAAATTTTTTATTTTGCCCAAAAACAAACTTAATTTCACATAATAAAAGTATAAAACCACACGGCCCTATACAAGCAAATACACTATATTGTCGGCAGGGTTTTGGCACTGCGACCTGGGTTTTTTTTTTATTATTTGCATACAATTATGAAACAATATTGATTGTCTATTATGATTAATTATTTCGAATGGGGCAGACTATTTTCTTACTTCCATAATAATTAACCTTTTGTGTAGTGTCTGACCCTGTTTACATGGCTATTTATGCAAGACTGCATCATGAACGTCATGCATAATATGCACAAATACAGTAGAATCTAGTACAATTTCAATTTAATGCACATATGATTAACGTGTTTGGATATGGTATTGCTATACTGAATCGAAGGCAGAATAATATAAACAAATCGTGGACATAATATTTACAACTAACAGACAAAATCGCTTATGTCACATTTAAATAAGTTTTAGGAGAACAGTGTGGTCTAGCGGTTAGCGTGCTGGCTTCTTGACCGAACTGTCGTAAGTTCTAATCCCGCCTCTGCTCATGGATGTTTTGTGATATCGATTTATTTAACTCTGCTCTGATATCTAATGTTACTGGCCAAAAACGTTATGGTGGAAACCAAATCCCTAAATGATATTCTCTTGAGTATGTGCATTTCAATTGGATATAGTACCTTTAAAAAAAACTAAATTTTATTTTAACTTTACAATATGTTAGAATCAAATTTTGCAAAAAAAGTCAAAGAGAAGTACCTACATTCGGGTGGCTTTATTAGTTTTCTGATTTGGAACCAATATTACTACGCAGGGGTGGTTAGTCCCTGGTCCATACGGCAACATTCGTCAGATAAAATCTGTTCAGAGGACGCCACGAGGCTGCTGCTGATTTGAATTGTGGCCCTTATAATTATTATTGTTAAGATTTTCAGTGCTAGATGTGTCTTACAGGAGATATTTGATTAATTCTTTTTTTTAATGTAACTCTTTTTTTATGATTCACTCATAATGCGTTTACACATTTTTCGTAAGATTTTGTGTTAGCTCTTTATTTAAGAATTTTCTGCTTTGAAATTCTAATTTTTTACTTAATAATAATAATAATAATAATAATGCGTTTAACGTCCGTTTCTTGACTTTATGTCATAACAGACGCCATTCGCACCATTACTATTTTCCATCTACCACACTTCCCGTTATTTTTCTACATTTTTCACTTAAAACACTTCTGCAATATTATTAGCTTATAAAAAATACGGTGTGTCCGAGCTGATTGCGAAATGTCCGAATTGGTTCCTGGGTTATTAAAAAGGGTATATATATTCGAATTGGTTCCCGGGTTTTTACGGGGAATATATCCGAATTGGTTCTCAGATTGTTTTAAAAACAATTTCAATTTTCCTTCCCATTTTATACAAACTTGAGACTGTCTACATATATTTTAAAATGATGATTGAAAAATGTAATAAAATATTAATAAATAAAATAAAATAGGTTTGTGTTATTATAGGTGTATTTTCTATTGTGTAAAAATTAATAACATCTGCTAGATATAAATTCAAATCTAAAAATTTCATTATTTATTTGTTTTTTCCATTTCCTTTTTTATATGTGTTTGTTTTATCGTTGATTTTTGATGCCAATCTTTTTCAGTATGTCTTAATTCAGCGTATGTTTCAAATTGAACTTTTTTTTAAAAATCCATAAATTGAAAGATGTTTGGATTTGCAGAATAAAAATTACTATTAAACATGCTATTGTTTTTACAAAAAAATTAGGAACCAATTCGGATGTATGCCGTATAAAATACCGGGAACCAATTCGGATGTCAATTTTCAGGCATGGGAACCAATTCGGATACAACCATAAAATATTATTTGTTTCTAAAATAAATGTCAATATAGACAGTTACCGTTGAGATACAAACTTGTTTAATTTCGAACAGCAGTACCATCTAAGTTGATGCTATTTGAGGGACATTTTTGTAACATTGAGAAAATTCCCACAGTCATTTCCTTATGTTTTATGGGTAGAATAATTAAAATCTTTTATTTCGGACACGATTTTTCAATCCATTTCCTTTCAGAACATGGAAGTTTAAATGAAAATTTCATGTTTTCTTTTAAGCGAGTATTATTCCTCAAAAATAAATTTTGAGAATTCATTCATTAGATACTAGTATAGTGAATATAAAAATGATTTGTCGGGAAAAAGGACTTTTTAAGTAAACACTTATTTGCTATTTATAGCGACGTTTTTTAGTATTAATTACGACAAATCATTTTTATATTAATTACCAAGGACAAAAAAGAACAAAAGTCAACTAGTATAGTGATTTTTGGCTTCATCCAACGTTCTGGATAATTCTTAACAAAAAAGGTTTAACTGTATGACTCTCGTTGTACAAATCGTAGAGCGGCGCGATGCAGGACAACAGATGCTTTCGGTGTCGTGTCTCGTACAATCGACTCGCCGCGCCACGCCGCGATGGTGCGTTCGGGCTGATGGCCGGCTGACCAGCGAGAAGGCTTTCCACCTCTAGATAAGTGCTTTTGCTACATGCACTGAAAACAGCGCACTGGCAGAACGTCGAGTTACTCAGCTGTGCAAGTGTACTGAGTTATTTGTGGTCGTGTATACGGACGGCTCGAAACTTCGTAAACAGTACGCCGAAAATAGGTTTTTGAATTTTTCATATTCATCTATACACATAAAAAACCCGGATCGCAGTGCCAAAACCCTGCCGACAATATAGTGTATTTGCTTGTATAGGGCCGTGTGGTTTTATACTTTTATTATGTGAAATTAAGTTTGTTTTTGGGCAAAATAAAAAATTTAACCCCTTAATACACCCCTTAAATTAACATTTTTTTCTTAATTGTAATATTATTATCAATCTAACGTCTACACCAAATTAAATACACCCTTCAATAAATAAGTCACTATCTGCAAACAAGTGTTTTCATAAAATTTGTAAATCCGGTCCTGTCGGGCCGATTTTATTAAAATTGTGGGGAAACTTTTTAATCACTACCAAAGGATTAAATTTCGATTCTGAAACGATTCGGAGAATTTTTTCGGTATTTTGGGGCCCAAAAACAGTTTTCAACCCCTAAAAACTACCCTTAAAATATCCCGATTAGGCCCATTTTAAATAGGCTTCTGGCGGAGATGGATTTCAATACGTGGCCCAAATTTCGTTAAAATCAATTAACTCTTTCGAAAGTTATTGCCCGTACACATATATATATATAAATATATATATATATATATATATATATATATATATATATATATATATATATATATATGTATATATATATTTATATATATAAACATTTTTAAAAATGGTGCCAAAGTGTTTAGGAGGTTATGAAACGTCGAGAAATTTTGGTCCGACCCCTAGGTCCCGCCATCCGACCGACGCCAATAGTGTATGTTGCCATATGGCAAATACACTAATAAAGTCGACATTTCGATACTTTGTACAATACAGCACTCTTTACAGAAGTCATGATTGATGTGTTTGTATGTAGGCAATAGATTACAGAAGTAATGATTGTAATTGTAGTTGGCTATTTGTACAAACACATCAATCATTACTTCTGTAATTATTTGGCTATATATTATACAAACACATCATTTATTTGTATTAATTGAACTAACTTTTATAAAATTCATTAAAAAGGCAATCCTCGCGGCATGTATCCATTGACTATATATAATAATAATAACGCGTTTAACGTCCGTTTCTCGACTATATGTCATAACAGACGCCATTCGCACCATTACTATTTTTTCATCTACCACTTCCCGTTATTTTCTACATTTTTTACAACTTCAACTTATGTAATAGTAATGGGCGAATGAAGGAATTATAGGAAATTAGTATAAGGTAGGTAATTTTTGAACTAGGAATTTGATAGGTAATCGGCCATGGCCTCAAATAAGGATCCATCTCGATATTTATCTGGAATTAATTGAGGGAAACCATGTAAAACCTCAATCAAGATGGCCGGTACAGGAATTACCGTTTCTCGGCGAGAGGCAGTAGGAAAAAGTCCCAGCCACATCTGCCCCCGCCGGGATTCGAACCCGGTACCTCCCGAATGCGAGTCTAGTGCTGTCACCACTACTCTACCCAGCTCGGTCCATTGACTATATATACAAACACATCAAAGTCCACATACTGTGAGAGTTGCTTTTTCAACGAATTTTACAGATGTTAGTTCAATTAATACAAATAAATAAACTCGTAATGTAGTCTGTAATTGTTCAGTTTTAGAGATTCCTAGAGCGAATTTTCAGTTTTCAGTCAGTTTGTTGTTTCCGTCCGGGTCTGTTTGTTCCGACTAATCTTCAAAACGTCTGAACCGATTTTGAGGAAACTTTCACTGGCAGATAGTTGATTTTATAAGAAGTAATGTAGGCTATTTTTATTTTAGAAAAAGAATTAGGGTTCCGCGCAAAAAATTAATACCCATGAAATTGTGAGCAAAATCCGATTAAAATATCTATAAAATATAAATAAATATAAAATAGAATAGAATAGAATATAAAATATCTATACATATAATATAATCTATACATACCAGGAGTGATCTAAGTTATATTTTATCTCAAAATAACCCTCATGGGGGTGCACAGGGTAACGGAAATCTTCATAAAGGATACTCTGTATCTCTGAAATTACTTAAGTTAAAAAAATATAGGTACATGTTCGACGGTCTTTTGAACACACTACCCGAACGGGGTGGGGATGGATTTTAAATAAAAGAATTTAGCTGGGTACAATATATCTATTATACCACAGGCAATCCGCTAGTATAATTTTATAATTAATTAGATTTTTGTAACTTATATAGGTGCTCGACAACTAGGGTAATTAGCGTCTTACATAACAGGTCTGTCTTTGCAAATTTTTTAACATGGAAGCATTAAACCTCTGTAAAATATCTTCGTTTATTAAACTAACAGCTGCATGAATATACGATAAATAATAATAGTTTTTTTCCCAGAGCATACGATTATTAGTGTATATGCCATATGGCAACATACACTATTGGCGTCGGTCGGATGGCGGGACCTAGGGGTCGGACCCAAATTTCTCGACGTTTCATAACCTCCTAAACACTTTGGCACCATTTTTAAAAATGTTTATATATATATGTATATATATATATATATATATATATATATATACGTATATATATATATATATATATATACGTATATATATATATATATATATATATATATATTGTGACATTATGCCCATATGTCACAAGAATATATAGTATAACCTTAATTGTTAATTAAATAAATAGTTAATAATTTAATTATATCTGAACAGTTATAGGCAGCTGTGTTTCTGTATTGCATTTTCTGATATCCGTGGCTACTACGATATCGTGCCTCACTTAGCAACGAACAATAAAGCCTGACATTGTTGTGAATGAATATGTTTGCTAGGTGACGGTTTCGTGGAAAAAATAATAAACAATAAAAAAATAACAAGGCTCTCTGTTCCGGTATCTGGGAAGTATAGACGTATCCGTTTCTGTTCTGTAGTTTTAAGTCGGTATTTTGCGAATTGTGTTCTGTCCTGTTCCGTAGTTTTTAAGTCGGTATTTTGCGAATGGTGTTCCGTTCGGTCTGTAGAATTTAAGTATCCGTTTCTGTTCTGTAGTTTTAAGTCGGTATTTTGCGAATCGGGTTTCGTTCTGTCTGTAGTTTTAAGCATCGGCTCCGTTAGTTATTATTCAGTCTGTATTATGTTATTTATTTGTCCTGTTGTCTGTCTGTAATATCTAAGTTTCTGTAACTAATGAGTAAAATAGCTTATCTTATATTTAATTGAATTTACTGAAGTAATTGTGTGTTGCGTTTGGGTTGTCCGTTACTTATTGAATAGTACTATAGCTCACCTTATTATAATTTTAGTTATTTAAGCGATTTTATTTAAATCAGTACCTTGAGATCAATTTACTTCTTCGTAAAAGTATTATTGATACGGAACAATCGCTACTGGATTTTGTACCTCGCTGCACGTCTAATAAAACTGTTAATTATAATTTCGGAATAAACACTGTATTGTTTTCTTTCTTGCTTTCCTCAGGGTCTGTGTTGATCGGACGCCCATAGGCGGATATCAAATTTCTATCAAAGAAACTAAACGGGCCCAGCAAATTAAGAACTGATATCCTCCTGCGACGCCGAGAACACAGATTCAATTGTTGTCTTTCTTTTCTTTTCTCTTTTTTTAAGACAGTGTTGCAACAAGTGGGAGTCCGTCTACGCAAGAGAACATCAAATTGGTAGCAGAGCGTAGTTAGGAAAGCCTGAGCCTTGTTCCAACCTGTCCTGCACCTGCCCGCCGTCCTGATGCCGAAATCCCGAACAGTCCAGTCCACCCCGCAGTCAACCGATCCGCCTATCACCGTCATGGAGACGCAGCCTCCCAGTGTCCCAGTGCCCGGTGTTTCTGGTGAGTCACGGATATCACCGGAAAATGAAATTCAGTTACTAGTGCCTATAACCAATTCAGATGTTAGAGACATGCTATCTAAGGTCCCTTCAACTGACGGTGTTAATTTAGACAATCTTGTTAAATTTATTTTAGAAGTCGATGCGCTTATGTCCGTTCCGTGTATACCCCGTCAATCTATTTTTAATTATTTAACGTTTAAACTTGAGGATCCTCTCAGAGAGTGGTGGATTCGCCAATTTCCTCTACACGAGGGTTGGGATAAAATCAAATCAGACCTGGTGAACGAGTTCACAACCCCTATAGATCGCGCTATATTGTCCGACCAATTTGTAAACCGCCAACAGACCCCCTCTGAAAGTTTCCCGGACTATGCGGAGGAGGTTCTAAAATATGCCAAATTATTAAATTCTCAGAATTCTGAAACTGATATTGTTGCCAGAATTTGGGTGAATCAAAACAAAAAAACCTTTGATCAACTACAGTACCACGATCCCCCAGAGGATGTGGCCCAACTCCGGGTCCTTATCAAAAAATTAAGAGCTGTGCAGAGACAAAAAGCTCGTTATAGTACAATCAGTCCCGAAGTCCGAAACCGTACTGTAACGTGTTTCTATTGTAAACAGGAGGGGCATATTATAAGCCAGTGCCCCGTTCGTCCGTCCCGCGCTCCGCCCCGATCGATTTTGAACTCCAGTTCATGAAAAATTGACCCCAAAATTTTATGTAGTAATTGTTCAACTGGTCGTGATAGTTCGACAATTTCCCCCGTTTCGGCCCCGTCTCCAAAATTATTCAATAAGATCCCGATTGCAGCTATTTCAAATTATTTCGCTGCAACCGCCGGTTTAAATAATTTAGTTGATAAGTCTATCCCTATAATTAATATTAGTTTAGGTAACGTTAAGGCTTCTGCTCTATTGGACACGGGTTCCACGCTAAATTACATTAGCGCTAACTTGGCCAATTATTTAGTTTCTCTTAGGTTAGGTAATTATAAGAAATGCGAACAATATGCTCGCGTAGCCAATGGTCAAACGACCCGTTCTGATAACTCGGTGGCATTAGTTGTAAAGATTAAGAATAAAACTTGGAAACTTATCTTTTTTGTGTTGCCAAATATTTCATACCCAGTAATTATTGGTAGTAAGTCCTTGAAAAATATGAGGGCAATATTAAACTGTGCCGAAAATTCAGTATCGTTTGAATTTGACCGGGATTCGTCGATTCCGTATGTTTCCTTGCCTGCTTCCGTCCCAGTCGAATTATTGGTTCCGATTATGGCCGTGGACTCCGCAACTGAAAAATTTGATAGATTATGTTCAGAATTTCCGGACGTCTTGACGGAAAACTTAGGTCAAGCTAGAGACTACAGGTACACCGTTCAACTGACTGATGATGTACCGGTACGTCGTTCGCCGTATCCTTTATCACCTCCCCAAGCGCAAGTGATGAGAGCGCATATCGACGACCTCCTGAAAAAGGGAGTTATTTCAAAAGGTAAATCGCCGTACGCCGCACCGGCATTCTTAGTGAAGAAGCCGAATGGTGACTTCCGATTATGCGTCGATTACCGTCAGCTAAATCAAAAGGTCCGTATGGACGCGTTTCCGGTTCCTGCGATTGAGCACGTCTTTCAATGCTTGAAAGGGGCCAAAGTATTTACAACTCTAGATCTGAACAGTGCGTTTTATCAGATTGAACTGTCCGACAAATCGAAAGAACTGACTTCATTTGTAACCCCTGAAGGACAATATGTATTTCATAAAGCTCCGTTTGGGTTATCTATCTCGCCCAGTGCTCTGAATCGACTAATGAGTGAACTATTTTCTGACTTACGATATAAAAATGTAATTGTGTTTTTCGATGACCTGCTCATCTACAGTGACAATTTGGACTCTCATATGAGCCACGTGCGTGAGGTGTTGCGGCGTCTTCGAGACGCAAATCTGACTGTCAACCCGAGTAAGGTGAAGTTCGCGAAATCCGAACTGAAGTTTCTGGGTCACAGAATTTCGCCGTCTGGTCTCGCTGTGGATAGTGAAAAGGTCCAAGCCATCACTAATTTACCTGTGCCCAAGAATCTAAAACAAATGATGACATTCATTGGTATGGTGTCATA
Source organism: Venustoraphidia nigricollis (assembly GCA_034508555.1). Classification (NCBI taxonomy): domain Eukaryota; kingdom Metazoa; phylum Arthropoda; class Insecta; order Raphidioptera; family Raphidiidae; genus Venustoraphidia; species Venustoraphidia nigricollis. Next base: position 3,130,282 of record JAVRKA010000020.1, read on the forward strand.
TTATGGCAAATTTATACCGGAATACGCGCAGATAGTAGCGCCTCTCAATGATCTCCGAAAGAAAGGCTCAAAGTTCTGCATCACGGATAAGCACCGGGAGGCTATTCAAGTGCTTAAAGATGCGTTATCCAAAAGTCCGATTTTGAAATTTCCGGATTTTGAGAAGGAATTCATCCTTCAGACTGACGCCAGCCAGACACATTTGGGAAGTGTCCTCCTACAAAAATTTGAAGACGGTCTACACCCGATTTCCTATGCGAGTCGGCGACTTACTTCAGCTGAACGTAAATACAGTACTTATGAACAAGAAGCATTGGCGTGTATTTGGAGTATGGAAAAATTTAAGTCGTACCTGCTGCATCGTAAATTCGTTTTACAGACTGATAGCTCCTGTCTGACCTGGTTAATCCGTCATCCGCGTAACTTAGGTCGTGTTGGACGCTGGTTACTGCGAATAAGCCGTTTCCGTTTCGACGTTGAACACATCCGTGGAAAGTCTAATACCACTGCCGATTGTCTATCCAGGCTTTTCTCCGATTCTATTCCGATCGTGCCTGATACCGAAATAAACGATTTTGTGTGTCCAATTGTGGACGTCAGTCCTAAGTTCAGTGAACTCAGAGACATGCAAAATAAAAATGTTGAATTAAATTCAATAAAAAGACAAATTTTACAAGGTGTGAACGTAAGACATTTTGCCGTTCGAGACAATTTTTTAGTGCGTCTAGTGGGGCGCCATAATAAAGCCCGTATTGTTGTACCTAGTGCAGCCAAGCCAAGCATCCTCGAGCAGTTTCATAACTCTGAAATGGGTGCTCATCCCGGAATTAACAAGACATATCGCTCTATTGCCAGGCGATTTTGGTGGCCAAAGATGTTTATAGAAGTCCGACAACACATTAAGGCCTGCCAGTTATGTTTGCGTCATAAAAGCGACCAAAACCCCGACAAAGTAATTATGTCGTCTAGTCCTCCGACGGCGGTTTGGAACCGCTTATACATTGATTTAATGGGACCGCTTGTAACAAGCAGCGCCGGCAACAAGTATGTGTTACTGATATTAGATGGTTTTAGCAAATGGCTAATTACATACGCTATTCCGGATTCCAGTTCTGCATCGATCGTCAAATGTTTACATCAAGTTTTTACAATGTACGGTCCTCCTGATTCTATTGTATCGGACAATGCGACGCCTTTTAAATCCAAGAAATTCAGAGACTTTTGTATTTCGTGGGGCTCCCGTCCAATTAATTCTTCGCCGTATCACCCCGCATCAAACGCCGTTGAGCGCGTTATACGCAATGTGCGTGCAGCCCTGGCTATTCTGCTACATCAAAAGTTTAACGATCATTCAAATTGGGATTTGTTTTTAAACAACATAACATTGTGTAATAATGCAACGTACCATACAAGTATTAATGATTTACCTTGTCGAGTCTTTCTCGGTCGAGAAATAAAATTCCCGCTGGATCTCAAGTGGAATTTACCTGCAGTGTGGGAAAAAACGAGATTCGTTAACTCCAGATGTTGTCCGTGACATGTTGAAGCAATCGCATGATCGTCAAGCGAGTTATTATAATGTCAATCGTACTCCTGAATCAAAGTTTCAAGTTGGTGATTCCGTTGTTCAAAGATTGCATTACCAAAAGATGAGGCCAAACTTTCATTTAAAATTCCTCCCGAGGTATAGCGAACCCCGTACTATCGTTCGATTTTTGTCTCCAGTTAGTGTAGAATTAAATGACCCTGTCACTGATAGATTGTTCCGAGCTCACGTGGAGCACTTAAAGAAAGTTTAAAACTTATTCCGACTTCGTAATTTTAAGCTAGTTATTTAGATTTAACCTTGTTTCATCCGCACCGTGAAAATTTTGTTTGTTGATCAGAGGTTAATTGTTGTCACTTTTGACAGTTCAGTGTTGCCATCTTGAGCAGTATGTTTGCGAACTTTCCCCGCCGTCCCCCTGTTGGTGGGAAATTGTGACATTATGCCCATATGTCACAAGAATATATAGTATAACCTTAATTGTTAATTAAATAAATAGTTAATAATTTAATTATATCTGAACAGTTATAGGCAGCTGTGTTTCTGTATTGCATTTTCTGATATCCGTGGCTACTACGATATCGTGCCTCACTTAGCAACGAACAATAAAGCCTGACATTGTTGTGAATGAATATGTTTGCTAGGTGACGGTTTCGTGGAAAAAATAATAAACAATAAAAAAATAACAAGGCTCTCTGTTCCGGTATCTGGGAAGTATAGACGTATCCGTTTCTGTTCTGTAGTTTTAAGTCGGTATTTTGCGAATTGTGTTCTGTCCTGTTCCGTAGTTTTTAAGTCGGTATTTTGCGAATGGTGTTCCGTTCGGTCTGTAGAATTTAAGTATCCGTTTCTGTTCTGTAGTTTTAAGTCGGTATTTTGCGAATCGGGTTTCGTTCTGTCTGTAGTTTTAAGCATCGGCTCCGTTAGTTATTATTCAGTCTGTATTATGTTATTTATTTGTCCTGTTGTCTGTCTGTAATATCTAAGTTTCTGTAACTAATGAGTAAAATAGCTTATCTTATATTTAATTGAATTTACTGAAGTAATTGTGTGTTGCGTTTGGGTTGTCCGTTACTTATTGAATAGTACTATAGCTCACCTTATTATAATTTTAGTTATTTAAGCGATTTTATTTAAATCAGTACCTTGAGATCAATTTACTTCTTCGTAAAAGTATTATTGATACGGAACAATCGCTACTGGATTTTGTACCTCGCTGCACGTCTAATAAAACTGTTAATTATAATTTCGGAATAAACACTGTATTGTTTTCTTTCTTGCTTTCCTCAGGGTCTGTGTTGATCGGACGCCCATAGGCGGATATCAAATTTCTATCAAAGAAACTAAACGGGCCCAGCAAATTAAGAACTGATATCCTCCTGCGACGCCGAGAACACAGATTCAATTGTTGTCTTTCTTTTCTTTTCTCTTTTTTTAAGACAGTGTTGCAACAAGTGGGAGTCCGTCTACGCAAGAGAACATCAAAATATATATACGTATATATATATATATATATATATATATACGTATATATATATATGTGTGCGGGCAATAACTTTCGAAAGAGTTAATTGATTTCAACTAAATTTGGCCCGCGCATTGAAATCCATCACCGCAAGAAGCCTATTTAAAATGGGCCTAATCAGGTTATTTTAAGGGTAGTTTTTAGGGGTTGAAAATTGTTTTTGGGCCCCAAAACACCGAAAAAATTCGCCGAAATTTAACCCTCTAGTAGTAATTAAAATGTGTCCATAGAATTTTAATAAAATCGGCCCGACAGGACCGGATTTACAAATTTTATGAAAACACTATTTTGCAGATAGGGAATTTTTTATGAAAGGTGTATATAATTTGGTATATAGGTTCGATTGATAATAATATTACAATTATGAAAAAAAATATTATTTTGAGGGGTGTATTAAGGAGTAAAATTTTTTATTTTGCCCAAAAACTAACTTAAGTGCCCATAATAAAGCCATACTGTCTGTATAGCAAATGCACTATATTGTCGGCAGGGTTTTGGCACTGCGACCCGGGTTTTTTATTATTATTTTTGTAAAATAAAAAGTTCTAATACTTTCTCAATAAGCTTGTAATGAGGAACAGTCGGATTTTTTTGGATTCTCGATTACACGTAGTTTATTGAATTGACCACCGAAAGAATGGGCCATTACTTATGTAACATATGTTTCTGTTCTGATGTATTGATTAGGATTTGTAAAATAAAAAGATCATAAGACACTTACGCCCTTACGGTTTATATTTTCGTGTCCGGATCCCCTATTTATCCGATGTAGTAACACCAGCTAGCTGACCCCTCCTCTCGACGGTTCTGCCAACAGGAACAACAATAATAGGTTTAATAGGTATAATAAAATCCATTTACTTTTAAACTACAAATTCTTGGATAACAGGGAAAACAAGTTCAGTCATTAAATAATAGCATCTTCTAGAAAAAAATACTTCAACTATTATATGAGTTTTGTTCAATTGCATTTGTATGGTTTTGAAACTTCATATAAATAAGAGGGAAAATTGCACTAAACAATAGCATCCCTTAAGAGAACATAATCACTGTGCTTATTATTTTAGACGTTATTTGCAGACACATAGAACTGGCTTGAAACATCATAAACAGGGGGAAAAGACTAACAAGTAGGGCTGGGTGATATTTTAAATTATATTAGGTAGATAGATATATATTTCTTCGCGTTGCCATAATGGAAGCGAAAGTCAGAAGCAATACAATAAAATATACATATAATATAATTAACATTAAGAGTAAAAATAACTAATTAAAAATATAATGCGACGTCATATGGACAAGCATTTATTAAAAAGTGTTTTAAACGGTTTTTAAATATCGTGATACTGGAACTATTTTTGATGAAATCGGGGAGTTTATTATAAAAATAGCTACCCTTATTAATTGAACTGTTCTGAAGCTTTCTAAATGGATATTTATTTGAGCATGTGTGTTGTAATTATGCACATCAGAATTTAGTTTGAGACTATGCAGTTTAGTTTTTACATTTATTAATAATTGTAATATGTAGATTGCATAAAATGTTAAAACACCTTTTTCAACAAATACTTACCTACATGACTGTCTGGCATTAAGCTTAAAAATAAATCTTATTAGTGTATTTGCCATATGGCAACATACACTATTGGCGTCGGTCGGATGGCGGGACCTAGGGGTCGGACCAAAATTTCTCGACGTTTCATAACCTCCTAAACACTTTGACACCATTTTTGAAAATGTTTATATATATATGTATATATATATATATATATATATATATATATATATATATATATATATATATATATATATGTATATAGGTATATATGTGTACGGGCAATAACTTTCGAAAGAATTAATTCATTTTAACGAAATTTGGCACACATGTTGGAATCCATCGCCGCACGAAGCCTATTTAAAATAGGCCCAATCGGGTCATTTTAAGGGTGGTTTTTTAGGGGTTGAAAAAAGTTTTTGGACTCAAAAATACCTAAAAAATTCTCAGATTCGTTTCAAAATTGAAATTTAACCCTTTAGTAGCAATTAAAAAGTGCTCTTAAAATTTTAATAAAATCGGCCCGACAGGACCAGATTTCCAAATTTTCTGAAAACACTAGTTTGCAGATAGTAAGTTATTTACTGAAAGGTGTTTTTAATTTTGGTGTAGACGTTCGATCGACAATAATAATGTAATTAAGCAAAAAATGTAATTTTAAGGGGTGTATTAAGGACTTATTTTTTTTATTTTGCCCAGCAATCACCTTAAGTTCACATAATAAAGCCACAAGGCCTGTATCAGCAAATACACTATATTGTCAGCAGGGTTTTGGCACTGCGACCCGGGTTTTTATTCTTTTTTGTGCGTTGACTTAGAAGTTTGATTTTTTCACAGCTCCAAGGGATTGCAGACCTGAGTATTTGTTATTGATTTGAACTTGATACTTCCAAACGTTCCTGAGAAAAAGAGTACTTCTTGTTGACCTAGAATCATTAAATTTGGCAAGAAGCAATGTCTTATAGGACAAGTAAAGGTAAAAATCCGAAACGGTAAATTTGTAGTTACATCACAAAAAATGTTTTTTTTTTTGCGATAATAAACTTATTTGCAGTTGGTAAACTGACCGCGATCTATGTCGATGTATGAAGACAACAGTTTTACAATCGCAACGTTAAGTTTGTCCCTCAAACCAGTTTATTTTTTCGGTAGAGCAATATTTGGTTTTTTATTCAGATGTCCGAGAATTATCTTTACAACTTTGAAATTTAATAACTTTTGAAATAAAAAAGATATTCACATTCTGTGTTCTGCAGTTATTAATGCAACTCATAAAGTTTTTTCCTGTTTAGGTTAGCCAGTTGTAACTGAGCATGTGGACCGCACAGGAGAAAATACAATGTGTGGCATGGTTCATTGAGAGCAAATCGGACACACAAGTTCAACGCAATTGCAGGACCAAATTTGTGCAAGGCGCCACCATCCAGACCCACCATCCGTGCATGGCACACCAGCTTCATGACCACAGGCTCAGTGTTACATAAGAAAGGGGCAGGACGACCCAGCACAAGTGATGAAACTGTTGAGCGGGTTCGCGAAGCATTCCGGCGCAGTCCAAAAAAATCAGTTCGTTCGGCTGCTACACAACAGTCCACGATGTGGCAAGAAATCGATTACCGACTGGATGTGCTTCGGGCCACACGTGGTGCACATGTGGAGGTGCTAACCTAAACAGAACAAAACTTTATGAGTTGCACTAATAACTGCAGGAAACAGAATGTGAATATCCTTTTTATTTCAAAAGTTATTACGTTTCAAAGTTGTAAAGATAATTCTCGGACACTTTATATATAAGTTAATTCCCGTTGACCTAGAATCTTGTAATTTAGCACGAGTAAAGGAAAAAACTCAAAAATGAAATATTTTTAAATTTTATGTGGAATGATTACGTGTTGTATAACGGTGCGGAATCCTAAGGGTGCGAGTCCTACTCGCACTTGTCTATCTTTTTACTATTACAATTAGCGTTTTTAGGAAACTTAGGCTATATGCTCGAGAGAGATATTGGTCTTATTACAATATGCAAGAAAATATATCAAATGGTCAAGAAGCAATAAAGTAAAACTAAGGTAAGTTCATGTTTTTTATTTAACTTTAAAGACCACGCACACTATGCCTGCACAAACCATAAAATCTTATGGTTATTTAACGGAGTAGAGAATATTAGACCAGCAGCTAACAACGACCGTCACAGCAAATTAGGTACCGATATATTTTTTAAAAAATATCGATATATCGGTACAATTTTAAAGAGAACATTGACACTCGAAGAAATTTAGTATACATATTGGCTAGCTTAATATAATCTCAAATAGCAATTAACGGACATTATTTCTAGTAAATCAAGTAATAAATGATTATCTGAAATCAAAAACAACGATAAGAATTTTTTTTGTTTATTAATCAAACGTCTAATACATTTAGGAGAAGATAATTTCAGACATTAATCGAATATTTAATAAAGCCAGGAATGGCGAACCTATGGCATGTGTGCCAGAGGTGACATTCGACAGAAAAATGTTGGTACAGCATGCATTGAGGTGTAAATCGAAATAATTTAAAATATTCTAGATGTCGAAATGAAATCAAATATTGCATGAATAGCCATTTTGCCTTTATTATTCCAAAAATATCGAAAAATCCGGTGAAAAAGAAATGTGTTTTACATGTGCTTTATTCATTGTTGTTATTTTTGGAAAAGTATGTTCCAAAAACATAGATATATAAAAACACATGTTCCTTTTTCAGTGGAGTTTTCGATATTTTAGGAATAATTAAACGGCCATAGTCAGTTGCGGTAATACATACAAGTGTCGCTACTGGAAAAAAATATCGGTTTTCGATACTCGGAATTTTATATCGATATATCGAAATATTAAATATCGCCCAAAAATATCGATATATCAAATAAAAAATACCGATATATCGATATTTTTTCGACATCCCTACAGCAAATCGCGTTGGTCGGGGTAAAATTCTAATCTGCAATTTCTATATCTGGCCGTGCTGCACCGACTTAATCTTGTGTTTTGGAGCTGGTATGGTACTTGTATGTAGGTGAGGAAACATGATATTCAAGCGCCAATAGACTTTGTGTTGTGATATTCTAAAATATTAAAAGAATATTGGTTTATGATCTCTCTTCATAATTCAAGAAATAAATTATGAAATTCACCATAATGCTTTCTCTTTTTTAGTGTATTTGCCATATGGCAACATACACTATTGGCGTTGGTCGGATGGCGGGACCTAGGGGTCGGACCAAAATTTCTCGACGTTTCATAACCTCCTAAACACTTTGGCACCATTTTTAAAAATGTTTATATATATATGTATATATATATATATATATTTATATATATATATATATATATATATATATATATATATATATATATATATATACGTATATATATATATATATATATTTATATATATATATATATATTTATATATATATATATATATATATATATATATATATATATACGTATATATATTATATATATGTGTGCGGGCAATAACTTTCGAAAGAGTTAATTGATTTTAACGAAATTTGGCCCACGTGTTGAAATCCATCACCGCAAGAAGCCTATTTAAAATGGGCGTGATCGGGGCATTTTAAGGGTAGTTTTTAGGGGTTAAAAAATGTTTTTGGGCCCCAAAATATCGAAAAAATTCTCAGAATCGTTTCAAAATTGACATTTAACCCTTTAGTAGTAATTAAAAAGTGTCCCTAAAATTTTAATAAAAGCAGCCAGACAGGACCGGACTTACAAATTTTTTGAAAACACTAATTTGCAGATAGTGAGTTATTTATTGAAGGGTGTCTTTAATTCGGTGTAGACGTTAGATTGATAATAATATTACAATTAAGAAAAAAAATGTTATTTTAAGGGGTGTATTAAGGGGTTAAATTTTTTATTTTGCCCAAAAACAAACTTAATTTCACATAATAAAAGTATAAAACCACACTCCCCTATACAAACAAATACACTATATTGTCGGCAGGGTTTTGGCACTGCGGCCGGGTTTTTATTATTTGATATGGTGAACTTAAAACCTTTTTTTTCCTGGTTTCTTCCTCCGCTTAACATAATATCGTCAAAATAAGGACTTCTTCCACCAAGGTACATAATATGTCCATGTTGCACATCCATTATTTAAAAACTGCAAAATGTCTGACATGCACAGAACCTGCACTAAAATTTGCCGGTCCGTGCAGGTACAGTATGCGAAATCGTGCAGGTTGAAGGTTCGTGCTGTGGTTGTCGTGCTATCTTTAGTAATCATTTAAATTTTATTTATTTATTTTTACGAAATGAAAAACTCTGGCAGCACTGGATTGCTTTTTTTTTGAATTAGCTATTTTTTCGAGAGTATTGAAACTTATAGTTAAAACATATCCAAAAATACAACTCAAGAGGTGGAAGTTTCTTTCAGTTGTATAAGTATGTTCACTTCGATTTCCTCAGGATTTGGTTTTTATGAAAGTTTCTGAATCGTTACAATTTTTTATGTCATCACTTGGAAGCCCCATACGAACATTCAGAACAGAACAGTTTGACTGATTGCTGATACATGCACGGTGTCTGTGATACCTGTCACCGCGTTATATTTGGCAGTTTTCTGTATTTTATTACAATTATTAATTATACCTACAATGTGGGGTTGTCGACTTAAACGTCACAAAATGTTAAAAAAAAACATTCTTGATAATATATTAACGGTGCAGATATCGTGACGACCTAAGTAACGTACCGAGGCTACGAGAAAATGGCAATTAATCTTGTTTTCTGTAGACTCCATTTATAAATATATGTATCACATTACCTGTAAATTATTAAGTCTAGACGAGATGATTGGACGTAGCAACATGCAATATGGCGTCTTCGCCAGTAACGAACTAATACTTTTTTTGTGAATTTGTTTTCTATTAGGACAGCTATGAAACATGTAATATAAAATATGGTCAAAAACATTTTCTTATTGTTAAAATAATTACACGCAATTGTACTTCCAATGTGGTCGAATGATGTTCTTTGTAATATTATATCTTATTGACGTGAATACGTCTTGAAATTTGCTTCCATAGTGGAAGACAATAAAAAAACTGATGATTATAAAATCGGGGGATACAGTTTGATGTTGCAGCTACATATCTATTATCTGCATCCAAAATTTAATTACATCACTCGATAGCTAAAGAATCGAAGAATTCGTTACGTTGAGTGAAGACTGTGACGCATCGCTTGCGGTGAAAGAGGAAGAAGCGCCATTTTGAAGTATTTTTTGTGTTTGTTCACCGATATTTTCCTCAATTGTACACCGATTTGAAAATTTTCAACTCCATTTTGTTCAGGATTCTACCGGACTACTTCCGTATAGTTTTTATTAAAATCGCATCATCCGTTTTTAAATGACATCAAAAAAACATATTTTTTAATGTATGCCACATCATATCTTCAACATTTGTAAACCGATTTTGAAGATTCTTTTCTTATTTAATAGGGCACACCTTTAGAGTGATCCCACATAAATTTTACTTAAATCGGTTCAGTAGTTTCTAAAAATGTGCGAAATCAAATTCCTTTTGGGGTCGTTTCGCTGCGTCACATAATGTCCGTTTAGTATACATTTTGACTCGGAGAAGCTGGAACGTTCGTTTGCGTTTCAACCGCCAGCTTTTGTCGAGCGGATATAAAACTTTAATGTGAAATAAATTTAGTGAATATATATGAATGGAATATCGGTCTATTTACGGTTGAAAAGAACAATCCAGTTAATTCCCGTAGAACATCATATGAAAGAGTAAAGCAGTGCCGTAACGTATAGGTTCACGTAAAACATACATCCACGACACAGCCACATCCCATTTTTTGTCTATAACTGCGTCAGGATAATAAGATCTCCTAATTTCATTATTTTAAAATACGTTAGATGCAATTCCTGTCAAAACGTTTACATACACTTTACACTATAGTTTACAAAATAGGCCCGTTTTCGAGTCTTCAGTATCACTAGACAGATCTCAGTTTGCTTTTCATGGTTTTATGGGTGGGCAACATCTTTGTAACATGGGCCAGAATAAATTTTACGTTTTTTCCGCGGGTCGTAGTAGTTAATTGACACATTCTTGTGACCTGCAATTTTTTAGTCAGCAAATATGAAATAAATGAAAAAAAAGTAAATTACTACATTTAATTCTGTTTTTAAGAATACTTGTTATGAGTGAGGACATTTGAAGTGGAAGATGCTTTAATAGATGTTAGTTTTAACATTAGTATAGTGTTCGAACGAAAGTTCGGTTTCGGTCGAATTTCGGCAAAAAAGCGAGTTTCGGTTTCGGCGGCAAACCTGCCGAAACTACGACCGAAACCGAAACTGCATTCGGGAGTTCTCGCGCTGTGATCGGTCATGTTCGGGGCGTTAAATTCCATCCAAGCAAGTAAGCGACGAAGATATTTTGCCGCGTCTACGTGCCTAATCATGTGGTGACTGGCTTGTGTTTACAGTTCGTTTTGTTTGTTGTGAGTTTTCGTGTGATTTATTTTGAATTCGATAAGTTTTATTACGTGATATAGCATAAGAATAGGTAGTAAACATAAAAAAATAATTCATTATAATAAACTAATACATATAAATACAGTTTCGATTTCGGCCGAAACTGAAAATATTGCCGAAATTCGGTTTCGGTTTCGATCGTAAAAACGAGTTTCGGTCGGACACTACATTAGTATATTAAATTATGAACATACATGTGCGATTAATTGACTTTTTGCTTTTTTTGTCCTTGGTAATTAATATAAAATTTATTTGTTGGGAAAAAAGGACACTTTAAGTAAACACTTATTTGTTAATTTGCGACGTTTCGTCCCTTTATTGGAACATATGAACAATTGTTTAACGAAAATTTATATCTACATGTTAACTTTTATATCTACTTAAACAGAACATTTAATGTTGCTTGAAAAAGTTCCAATAAAGGGACGAAACGTCGCAAATTAACAAATAAGTGTTTACTTAAAGTGTCCTTTTTTCCCAACAAATAAATTTTATGTGCGATTAATATTGAATTTAAACTAGACGAATTACATCGAACAATATTTATTTATAATTTCTGCTAAAGATCTCGTGGGCTGAACAGAAACTTCTCGCGTGCCGGGGGTTGCCCATCGTTGGTATAGAGCATTATCTTGGGGGTTCGACGTAAGTTGTTTATTCTAGAATGGCGAAATGGAAAACTTCGAGATTGATGCGTCGCCATTTAGCATCGCATCGTTTGTTTAGACGCTGATGACCTCAGATATTGAGCGTCTATAATCTGCAATCTATTAATTTTAAATGCTCATCGATTGATTCCTATACAGTTGCCGCTCAACACTTTTCGCGTGATCTTTTTGTCCATTTTTTAAAAAACATCTGCGAAAACAGCTGCTGCACGTGGCATAAACTTAAAAATCACGATGGAAGTAGAAAAATATACTATAGAAAAAACTTTAATTGGTTTGATTTTTGTATTGCGACGAATAGTCTTTGCTTTCTATTTTTTTTGTCTTTTTCTTTTTGCCGATTTCTCAGATATATACTTAAAAGTAGATCATCTTCGTCCTCACTTGAAAAGAGGTCTTCTGGTCTTCTTCATATGCGTGTTGCATAGTATGAATAAAATCTACAGGTGCAATTTATTTTTCTTTATACTCGGTCGAAAGTACGTACTTTCGACTTCGATTTCAAGGCAGAAAGCCTAACATTTATGCTCTGCTGAAATTACTCGCATGCCATCTATAACGACGGGTCGAAAGAAAGTAGCAGCGGGACTTTTCGTGTACACTGATACGTGAGAGTGTCGCCAGCCAATAATAGCTAACAGCTGTTATTGCGTATAATCTTAAAATTACTCACTTAAGGTAGTTGTCGTGGTTAAGGCACACCGTCAGAAAATTCTTAATTTTTGTATACTTATTAAGGACATGATAATACAATTACCCTGAAAATTTGAAGTCGATCCATCGTAGATAATTTGAGATAAATTCAATTAAAAATTGGATAATTAACATTGATTGTATACGATCTCTGTAGTTCTGAACCAGTTTCTTATTTATAAAAAAAGAACTAACTGCCCGAAACTTTCCAAAAACTGACAATCTTTCAATGCATTTGTTAAGAGTTTAAAAAAAATAAGAAACATTTTTTGACCGTCTAATTATTTATAAATAACGGTTTACAGTTCAACAATTTATAGAAAAGTATACATGCATATGAATACTGTATGGGTTCCGTTTCCACGGGTACAGTCTTGCGTACAAATTATGGATCACTTAGCTACAACCTAGTATACTTTTGTGGCGCGTATAATCTATAACTTTTTGACAATATTGTACCACGACAACTACCTTAAAAGTTATTAGTCTTTTTATAATATAATGGCGAATAAAAGTTAAATAGTGATATTAAGGAAAAACGAATCAAAGAAAAACATGGATGAATAATTAAAAATTTTGATAATAAACGCACCTTCCACCGGGTATAAAGAAAAATAGCATACACCACACGGGCAGAAGACTGAAAACCCTGAGCTCCGCGACATGATGCTCTCGGCTTCGCCTCGAACGTCATGCTGGAATTTCAACTTTCAGCTTTTGTAATGCAATATACTATTATTGTGTCGACTGTCTGTAGCGCCGTGAGGATAGGGTTTTAAGTGGTTTTGTCTTTTGACAACAGGGGTAGTTACTACGTACCGATTTGTAGTACAATGTAGTTAAATAAAAAAAATAGCAAAAAGTAAACGAATGTAAATTAAATACGCAAGGACAGAAGTTTATAATGTGTTGCATTTTGATTCGCAAAATAGTAAGACAAGGATGAGCGCCATGAATCTGACGTTTAAAATTGCGAACAATCGACGTAGGTACAAAATAAATTATGTAACTTGAGGTACAAACGGCAGGAACTCATATATTTCATGAATTCAGAAAGAAAAATATTAAATATTATAATCTCTATTTTCAGATATCAGAACAATTTTCAGATTAAACAATTTTTAAATACAGGTATATATGCTGAAACGTCCATTAATGTGAGGTTATGATGTTGATATACTACAGACAATTCATATTAAAAACGTTTTTCTGTAGATTATAGTATGTAAATAAAACTATGGTATGAATGTGACGATCTATCTTTGTGTGAATTTCTACATGACATAAACATTAAAGTGCCCTCTTAAAATGTGTAATAATTTCGCCGTAATTATAATATTAAAAACTAAAGAAGTGAGGCTCATTATAATTTTTTAAATGCAAGTATATGTTGAAACGTCTATTAATGTGAGGTTATGATTTTGATATACTACAGACAATTCACCGAGCTGGGTAGAGTAGTGGTGACAGCACTAGACTCGCATTTGGGAGATACCGGGTTCGAATCCCGGCGGGGGCAGATGTGACTGGGACTTTTTCCTACTGCCTCTCGCCGAGAAACGGTAATTCCTGTACCGGCCATCTTGATTGAGGTTTTCCATGGTTTCCCTCAATTAATTCCAGATAAATATCGAGATGGTTCCTTATTTGAGGCCATGGCTGATTACCTACCTATCAAACTCCTAGTTCAAAAATTACCTACCTTATCCTAATTTCGTATAATTCCTTCATTGCTATTACATAAGCTGAAGTTGTAAAAAATGTAGAAAATAACGAGAAGTGGTAGATGAAAAAATAGTAATGGTGCGAATGGCGTCTGTTATGACATAAAGTCGAGAAACGGACGTTAAACGCATTATTATTATTATTATTACAGACAATTCATATTAAAAATGTTTTTCTGTAGATTATAGTATGTAAATAAAACTATGGTATGAATGTGGCGATTTGTCCATGTGTGAATTTTCACACGACATAAACATGTGTAATAATTTCGCCGTAATTATAATATTAAAAACTAAAAAAGTTAAACTTCTTATGTGAGCTTATGAGGGTGAGGCTCATTATAATTTTTTTAATTAAGCGTTTTCTGAATCGCCCGTTTATAGTTCAGCAACAACGTCGGCCGCAAAGACGTTCTGTTTGGTGCTACGAGAATCGCTGGCACTGCGGTCTCCGACAGTCTCGTGCGGGATATTGTCGCGGTAGCATTGCGTTGCCAATATTGCGGCTTTTTCTTCACTATTTACTTCGTACATAAACAAAATAACAACATAAGATCATCGACATTTTAACTCTTACACTATACTCTCTTATCACTGTGTCTCATGTGGCTTCACTTTCACCGAACATTATTTAATTAATTGTGTGACTAATTCATTATCATTAATGTGTATTATTTTATGGTTATCTTAAACTGGTAATTATATTTACAAAGTTGACAGATTGTTAAATTAAAGCTTCTTCTTGATAAAGTTTATTTTACGTTCTCTCAGTAAGCGACGTTGTTGAAAATGAAAAATACAGAATAAAATGCTTCTATTTATATGTTTTGTTTGTGACAATAATATATGATGTGCCAATAACTAGATTATAATTTTTATGTAAATATTTTGTCCTTTACTTCTTGTTTATATATTAGTTATTTCATTTATCAGCAACAACAAGGTGTCTTATTAATTAATTATAACTCCTTTTTATCTGACAACGACTAGCAAAAGGGTTAGTTCATTAAATTATTACTTCTATTAATATATTATTCAATTTAAATGCTGTATGTTAATTCAATTTTTGAAGTCAACATTAATCTTCACTACTTAATACAACTCTTCTTCTATTTTTTTTCGTTTTTGAAACGTTTGCGTAAGTTCAGATTTAATAAATACGTTTTTAATTAATTGTATGTTTTTTTATGCCTTACACACCGCGACTCGGTGGTAGCGTCAATATATTATGATCATATAATTAATCAATTATACATTTTTGCTATTATATGAAATTTTGAAGCCCACTTTTACTTAATGTTTGTGTACATTAAAACACGAATTTTATAATGTTCAATAATTGATAGTTCTATTATAATTTATAAGGCATCTCGTGTAGTCATTAAAAAATGTCTCGACATTTTTAATGGAAATCAGTTTAGTAGTAGAATAGGAACACGTGGTTAATCATGCCTATATTTTCACGTGTTATGTGTTGTATATAAGCATTTCGGTTGACTCGTCTGCCTTCGTGCCGCCACAACCTGTTGCTTCAATCTCTCTACCGTCGCTGAAAGTTCGCTGTTATATCCTGTGCAGCAGCGCGTAGGTTCTTCTGCAACAACTAAATAAAATTAGCTAGTGAATGAAAAATTTATTACCGATATTAAGCACTCCACGCTTTTTACAGTAAAGCTAATTTTCTTGTCGAATAATTTTGCATTTTTTAGTTCATAAAAGCGTGTTGTTTTAGTTTTTTTAAACTCTAATTTTAATTATAAGTCTAAAAAACAATTCTGCATTTAATTATGGGGTAGGCAACACAACGTACGTTACTGTACAGCGTGCTAGCTTGCTTGCTGTAAAATTTCAAGTTTTTTTATCCTGATGGTCCTGGTCAAGAAATGGGACAACTTATTAAATTATTTATTGTATTGTCATCGGTCCTTGATAAGTGTGCAAAGTTTTGGTTTATTCTGGCATTTTGAAGTGGGTGAATTTCACGTTCAAAGATTCCTTTATAAACAAACATGTGAAGCCAATAATAAAAGCGTGTTAATAAAAATTAAAGGTAGCGAAAATCAGATAAAAGTGAATGGAATAATGAGACATCGGACTAGGGGAGGGTTTGTTAACTATTGATCAATTTTTAATGTTCAAACTAATCTCTTCTACATAGAAAAAATATGTATATGTACAAGCTTTAAAAATTCAATCAAAAAAGATTTAAACTGACTACCTTCGTTTCACTCTAAAGTTTTCGGTTTCTGTCCCCTTTTCTGAAAAAAAATACTTCTCCCTACCTTCTTTATGCGAACAAACAGAACGATGCCTTATTTTATATATACAACTTGTATTCCTATTCGTATACATACGGAACATAGTAACGAAATATGTTGTAAATAAGACGCTTAAATAATTTGTGAAATAATTAATTAAAAGGTCGGTTATAACTTGCATTTTGTGTAGTTATTTGAGAAACAAAGGTAGTAATCACTACGAATTTAATTGTATTTTATACAAGAGATGAAACATGTATGAGTAGTTTTTATAAAAAAAAAAATTCTTTATGGTTCCAGCATTTTTACCCCCCCCCCCCCAATTGCTTCAAAGAATATTAGTGTCCTCTTTTAGCCCAATGAGCTTGGTATCGTCTGTTTTAGAGAACACTTGGTTTAAGATATATTAAATAGAGCAACGAATTAATTTTGAACGATTTACAGTCAAAGTTTCCTGTATTTTATTAAAATGAGAGTGTTAATTCATTCTCTTTAAATGTAATATAATAGATTGGTGAGAAACTCCTGGGAAGGTACAAAATTAAGTCAAGGAGGGGTAAAAAAAAGTGAAGATCCAATGGGGGAAGTTTTAAGCGAGCGTTGAACTAAAGTGCATGAGGCAGGTTAATAAACATGCATGTTTTTGAGTGACTAGTGCGATATGTGAAAACAACGAACATTTTGCGTATTGTGAAAAATATTATAAATTGTTCCATCATCGCTATCTCAGCTAGCTTGTGGAATGATATTAAAGTGCTCAGAAAGCAAGTAGGGCGTCAAATTTTGTTTTTCTAAGGGAGCATGCTTTTTTTGCAAATTGTTGACGGGGGAAAACTACATACATACGCATATTGTGACTTCAAGTCTTAATATTTAATGCTTTGGATATATGTTTACGACGGTACCATGAGGGGTGTCTCCTCTAGAATATTGTCAATAATGAAATAAAAAATGATACGTGTACTCATGAACGCGCGGCAGAAGTTATACCTCTTTGTCGTGATCGCGATAATTGATATTCACATCTTCATTAAAGATGTACATTGATAAAATAAAATAGGATGTCTAGGCAGATGATAAATATAGTTAAAAGTTAGCCTGTTCACTTTAACAACTAGCTTCATGGTGTCTCATTTTCGTTGCATGCTGCATGCAGAACTTTCGTAACAGAGAAAATTTTACTCTCAATGCACCAAAATCATTTGTAAATTAAATAGAAAATATGTAACAAAAAGAAGCATAACACTCACAGATTTGACTAATACCTTCGATTTAGTTCTTCGTAGATACCTCGGCTTGCATAGTTTTGTTTAGCGTGGACTTCTGAAATGTTTTTAAACATTAGCTATATTATTCAGCAAACAGCGTTAAACTTACTGAGAGTTTGTAATTACTATAATACAATTTACAAAAAAAAGAAGAAAAAGAAAACCAGTATAATTATAATTTGCACTGATTTTTCACGCGGCACTTGATTATTAATAATAACAAATAAATAAAAACACTTGAAAATTCTACAAAAATTATTAATAAATTATTTCTCGACGCTCGTTTCTGACTAGTCCATTCTCAGAAATATAAAACATATACTGCATATATTTTATATTCCTGAGGATGGACTTATTGTCGGAAACGATCGTGGAGAAATAATTTAATAATAATTTTTGTAGAATTTTCAAGTTTTTAATTATTTATTACCATCATTATTATGATTATGAAAAGCAGTACTACACATAAATTGTTAATTTTTCTTTTTTGTAATTACGTAGTGACAATTAAAATACGCTTTAAAAACTGCTATTATTATTATTTTTGTATATTTTATTAATGATGCGATATAGACTCAAGTCCATTACTCTCATTAACTATTTTCTTGGCCTTTGTAATTAGTTTCCTATAAAATAGTCTTAAAACAGAATTTAAGACTATTTTATAAGAAATTAATTTTGCACTTGGTCGAAAAGTGCGTTAAACATCTTTTTAATCTCTCCTTTTTATTATTGTGAAGAAACACCTAATGACCTTAAGTTACAATATCAGAAAATTGTAATGTTACCGTTGGGTGTTACTTAACAGCAATGTTGCGAGTTATGAGCGCTTCTCGGAAGTTATTTAATATAACTTGCTTTATGTTACTGACATATTTAATTTCATAGTTTCAAAACGACTGAAAAAACTCTGTACGATTTCAAAATTTTAAATTTGTCAATAATAATAGCTATAGCAAAATTCGAACATTTATCGACTAAGACAAATTGTTGTAGTTGCTATAAAAAAATGAAAATTTTCACCAGCTGTACACCACTTCCTGTATTTTTATATAATTTTACTACGTAATTATAAATGATTTATTTTATGTACTTAGGTGAGATAACAGTGATAGGCTGCAACATATTGTTATAACGTCACTGCAAAAATCGACACGTTCACTCTAATAAAAACATTATCATTTTAAACATGTATTTTGATGAATAATAATGATAAACGAGATAAATTCTGAATAGACAGTACGGGGCCAGTGCTATATTTAACTCACCGATAAATTAACAATTTGTTTGCATAGCTGTTGACCGTAAAATATCGACGTGTATTCAATCTCAGACTGTGCGGGGCCCACTAAGTGTTTGTTTTTTACGGAAAAAATATACTTTTTGCATGCGAAAGGAATGTTATCTATTTACTCGCAAGAGACACGTGCTTTATAATTAAGTGGTGTTTTAAATGCCGATGACACTTATATTTAACCGAACCTTTAAAGTGTATAATATATCCGATTAAGTATATAGTATTAATATATGATCGGTACGTGGAGGTAGGTGCTATTTAGCAGGCAACAAACAGCACCACGGCTGAGGCTGCATAACAGACAGCGCGGAGCCTGCTGCAGCATTATTATTATTATTACGTACTTGTGGCCTGTTGTGTTCGGCAGTGGTATATTATAAGATAGAGAAACTTGAGCGGTACCGGAATGCACCGCATATCGCGGTGTTGAGCGATCTGATCACAAGCAAAGCCAAAGCACATCGCAGCAGCAGCAGCACAGATCACAAACTCACAGCGAGATCAGTGGCGGACGTCGGGGTCAGATTTGACGCGCACGCTTCTTGGATATAATATAATAGAGAGAGAGTGGCCTGCTACCACCGGCGCGACGGTTACGTAAGAAGAAGCGAGGGGGTGGATGTAGCATGGCGAACCGTGTCTGATAGGTCGCGCGTGTGTAGAAGGAGGAGAAGAAGTATGATCTGTTGTTGTCGTCGGCTTGAAAGTGGTGGTGGCCGTGGTCGTCGTTCCTGTTGGCCCGCAACTTGCCGCCTGCTGCAACACGGCGACGCCAACAACGACGACGACGACGACAATAAAGCGACGGCGGTCATCGGGTCGGATGCGCAGCACGTGGACTCGACAACGACCGCGACCGTAGAGGACGTACCGTAGCCCGAGGAGACCGGGCAGCACGTGCTGTTTGCGCTTTAAAGGAGGCGTACCTCTCTATAGTGTGGTGTTGTTGTTGTTGTTAGTACCTACTAACATCGACGAGTATTTACAGCCGGTGCGACCTCTTCGAAGCGATCATTCCACGTCCAACTCACGGACTGTCAACATCTTCCGCTCTCTAAAGAGCAGCGCAACGACGTTCTGTTACATATGTTTGGTTTGTTGTTGATTGCTCCGTTAACGCGCGCGTCTTGCATATAAACATTCATTAATTGATTTGTTAATTATCAACTGCATTACATTTATAAATTATTATACTACAGTGCAAGAAGATCATAAATAATTAAAACTGTACATTTATATTGACGTGTGATTTGTTATGTGCGCCACTGACATTCATAGTTGAGTGTTATAATATATACATATATAAATAAAACGTACCTACTACTACCCTGCATATACGAACAAACGCACACCTATTTAACTTGTATAAAATATACGAACGTTTGCAATTGTTGTGTTGACTATTATCGCAATGTACGCTACAGAATATATCGATGATATTATGTTGAGTACGCTTGTCGATTTCTCAAAAACATCGGACGTTTGTCGACTGTTCAAAACTAACAGACGAAAGTCGAGCATCGGCAGCAGCAATAGCGGCGGCACTACTGCAAGGTCGTTCCGTTTGCGATCTAGGTTGTCAAGGACGTGTTTAACGACAGTTGTGTCTCCTCCTGCAGCCTCTTCTTCTTCTCGTTCTTCTTCTTTTTCTTCTTCTTCACGGACACTTTCACCGCTGGCTGCGGGCAATGTGCGAAGTACGTGTTCTACATCGTTGACATCGTGTTTGACCTGTGCCACAATTTTCCGTAGACGATGGGCCGCGGAACTGGACGACGATACGAAGCTGGTGACCACTGCGGCTATCTTATCCTCGACGACGAAGAGGATTTTGTATGCGACGCATCGTCAAAAGTTTGTCGATCGATTCAAGGCCGGCGTGATAGCTGTTATTTTGCTGGCGCTTTTAGTCACACCGACTTGGGGTGAGTTTTCAAAAAGAAACATTAATTATAGCATATATTGAACATTTTTATTTTAGTAACTAAGTAACTAAGATTAAGAAGGGTGGAAATCAAAAAAAATACTTCGTAATTTTCATAGTCATTGAACAGTTATCGAAAGCTAACACTTCATGTGTAAACAACTTATAAAAAAACATGTTGAATTGAAATTAAATCAGAGATTGCTATCGAAGATTTTTATTCAATCATCTCTGAAAAAAATGTATAAAATATATATGTTGGCCTTTTTGATCAGTTCACTTAAAATTTTGAATTTATTTTTAGACCCATTAAACACAAATTACTGAATAAACTATTTTCAATAAAAATAATTTAAAAAAATAGTCCTTAGAACGGTATCATTAACGGATTCGATAGTTCTAGTTTAGAAAAAAGGAGATATAACTTTATATTTTGAATTAGTATTGGATTCCAAGAATTTGGGTACATAAAACAATAAATTGTTTTTAAATTCCTGTCATTGTAAAAAAATAATATTAAAATAAATTAATTTAATTGAATGCGGAACATCTGAAGTTAAAACTTTACAAAAGCTATTTTAATATTTTTGATGATTTTTCTTCTTATTCGGTAAAATGAATTATTGTCATTAATAAAATTACATCAAACAACAAAGATGTACTATATGTAAGTTCCTTAAATATCTCAAGTAATTGAAATTAAAGAATTTTTGGTCCAATCCCATATAAAACAGCCACTTTTGCGTGGATGCCGATCGTAAAAATGACCCATTTAACTTTAGTGTGTAGAGTAAAATCAATGTAGGCACGCTGTCAAATACAATCGTAATTTTCAAAATTATAACTTTCTGTTAGAAGTGAAGTTTGTTACACAAATGAAATGTCAAAAATTTTAAAATATACTGAAAGTGAAAAACCGCTATTTTATAGGAGTTTACGGATTTTTTTTTTATAATATATATGTCGAAGCTATATCGTAGAATTTATCACTTCATGATGTGGCCGACCAAATCATGAAATGGTTGTATTTTATGAAAGGAAATTTCTTGAATTGGTCGGGCACATTATGGAATGATCAATTCTAAGATATGGCCACGATATATACCTACATATATTTATATATCTCGGGAACAATGTGACTGTTAAAACTCACCGGCGCTCGTTTGAACATAATGTCACTTACTCGTCATAATATTGCTCATTACGCTACTTTCACATCCTGATGCCACTTATAAATAATACTGAGACAAAAAATTATCACTTATTTTCGCTTCAAAAGACTTTTTTAACAGTAAATCATCTGTAGTTGATTTATGAACGTATAATTTATGATACTTATGTGATTTTTTTTAGTAAGTTCGGTTACATTTATAAAGTTTTTATATATTCTATCTTATTTCTAAATGCCGTATTTATCACCAACACTTTTTATTGTTTTTAAGCAGGCAGTGGTACGGAAAAAAATTCGTAGTTCTTGTAATTGTAAATGACTATAATCATGATGTAAGAACAAACCGTACATAACATTGTAGCATGATAGAAATGCATATGTACATACTATACTTGCTGTCTATTTTATTGCATTGAAATAATCAACTGTAATCAACGTCTAGTTTTCTATTTTTATACGAACTCAAAAAAATGAAGCATATGCGTTTTATACTACAGTTTCTTTCTATCTTTTTGTAATAGTATACTTATCATGTTCTCTAACGAAGGTACAAATTATTCTTCTTGCCTTTAAAAATTGCAGTATATATATCTTTGCATACAACGTGTTGAGAAAAGTCGGTAAAATACGAGGGCTGATCAATAAGTACCTGTGTTTGACGACAAATACCGTTGACGAGTGAAATTGACTTTACCATCATGTACTGCAGACTTTTAAACGGCCTCGCGCTGAGTTGCAGATAAATTCATAGGTTAGGTTATTTTTGACAGCCAGTTGTATCATTCGTGTTTTGTATTTTTCGACAAAATGGAAACAGAGCAATATCAATTCGTAATTCGTTTTTTAAAAAAACATAGGAAGAAATAAAACTGAAGTTGGATACTGTTTATGGGGACCCTTCACCATCTATGACCACGGCGAGATACTCGTATAAAAACGAATTACGGATCGATATTGATCTTTTTCCATTTTGTCGAAATATACAAAACACAAATGATACAACTGGCTGTCAAAAATAGCCTAACGTATGAATTTGAGTACATCTCAGCACGGGATCGTTTAAAAGTCTGCAGTACACGATGGTAATGTCAATTTCACTCGTCAGCGCCATCTGTCGTCAAACACGGATACTTATTGATCAACCTTCGTATATCAAGCTTATCTTGTTGAGCTCAGATTGATAAGTTTTAATCCTGGAAGTTTTAGTATTACATTCTGTAATCCACGCATTTTTTTGCTTTCATTTAGCATTACCATTCCAATTCTCGAATGGTACCTAATAATTTAGATCAAAATTTACTTTTCAAAATTTTACAATATTTTTTCGATTTGAGGTCCGCTCAATCCAAAAAACATATTTTTGGAAAAAAATCGGTGTGTCGGTTCGTCTGTTGGTCGGTTTGTCTGTGATCACGATACAGGTGAAACTGATGAGCGGATTGAAATCAAATTTTGGGAGGATATTTAATATGCAAATATGAAGAGCCCCATTGTTTTTGGGAAAAATCGACAGATATATGCTATAATGTCGTTTTTTGTATAATGATGGTATGCTTTTGGCTTAGTAATCTATGTATTTTCACAAGAAAGTTTCCTAGAATTTTTTTTTTAATTTCTTAGTTTTGAAAATATTTTGAAAAAAGATATATACTTTTGTTCTGAAGATCTATCAAAAATAAATTAGCTAGGTAACTCATTATTTGGTCACGAATTAAGAAAAAAGAAGACGGAACATTTTTTAAATTATTTCAATGATACATATTACATTTCTAAATTTTAAATTATACTAAGGTTATAGTCCGGAATATATTTTAATATTTTTACGTCAAAAACGCAGTGCTGAAATCATAACATTCTGTATAAAAATTAATAACAAGTTCAGTTGTGAATGAAAAAACATTTGTATACGTTGTAATGTTTTTTAAATATTTACTACAATTTTTGCTAATAACTTTACCGATTTTTATCTGGCTCATTTCCAATTTGACACCTGCTGTTCATTTTACTTAACATTCTATTATCTAAATATATCCATAGTATAAAACATTTGTCTCAACGTGATTCATACTCTACGCAGTTTGTTTTATCAATGTGATGGGAACTTAAATTAGGTCAATTATTTTCATAAAAATACTAATGTTTACTATTTCTGTTTATCATTTATCACTTTTGTGTAAATAATGTTAACGAAGTCAACGTAATATACATATACTAATGAAATGAAATTAATATCGCAATGGTTAATTTATTTGGATTGTTGCGCTTCGAAGTTACTTTTTTCACGTCACTAGCCTGAGCTTATTAAATTAAATGAAAATTAATACAAGTGGTAATAATCTGGTTCCATTCTGCTAGTCTTGCAGTTCTATTCCTTCTCTTTAAGTCCTCAAGTTCAGGTACTTTTATCATCTTGACTCCAGCCGTTTTGAAGCAATTGGCAATGGTGGTTTTGCTCACAGAAAACCAAGCTTTTCTCGCGAATCTCATAGCCTGGAGGATGTTGATTTCAGAGCTTTTATTCTCTTCCATAGATTTAAGAATATATTGTACGACTTCTATTCTATAGTAAACATTGAAGTTGTTGATAACACCTTGAGTCATTGGCAGTAATTTACTTGTAGTGTTGGCAGGTAAATACAATACTTTAACAGGTTATTGAGCTACAAAGTCCCTATTATAGAGGTAACAATCTCAATTAAAAAGGTTTGAAAAATTTCAGTAACAGAGGTATTTCAATACAAAAATGTCGGAACCTCATTGTAATTATCAGTAGCAGAGGTTTCTCAAACTTAACCAGGTTCCACTGTAATAATAATTTATAGAGATCGTTCCATCATTTTTTTGAATACACTTCTTACTTTCCTAAAGTAATAATCCTATAGAAAAATAGTTCAACTTTTTTTGTAGAAAATGTTATGTAAATTAATTTTGTACCCATAATTTTTGGGATATTGGAAAACTGAGAAAAACAACATTTAAATGCTCCCCTCACCCCTAGCTCGCCCTCATTCTTGAGGACTTTTAATATGTTATTCAGGACACACCAAATTTCAAAACTACGCGATCTTCTTTTATTGCTTGAATAATGATTCTTGGTCATTCATTTGTCGTTTACCTGAGTCCTTTGGTTTTAAAAATAGCGTTGGGAGAGCTGTAATCGTTTTTAGGTAAGGTGGAAGGATTTGAGCTCAAGAATGCAGGGGGTATTTGTAGGAATTCAATGTTTTTAAGGTAGTTGTCGTAGTACAATATTGTCAAAAAGTTATAGATTATACGCGCCACAAAAGTATACTAGCTTGTAGCTAAGTGATCCATAATTTGTACGCAAGACTGTACCCGTGGAAACGTAACCCATACAGTATTCATATGCATGTATACTTTTCTATATATTGTTGAACTTTAAACCGTTATTTATAAATAATTAGACGGTCAAACATTTTTTCTTATTTTTTTTAAACTCAAAACAAATGCATTGAAAGACTGTCAGTTTTTGGAAAGTTTCTGCCAGTTAATTCTTTTTTTTTAAATAAGAAACTAGGTCAGAACTACAGAGATCGTATACAATCAATGTTAATTATCCAATTTTTAATTGAATTTATCTCGGATTATATACGGCCGATCGATTTTCAGGGTAATTATATTATCATGTCCTTATTAAATATACAAAAATTAAGAATTTTCTGACCTTAAGTTTATTTTGTGTATACATTTTTCAGTGAAAAATAAAGCAAGACAA
Organism: Venustoraphidia nigricollis; assembly: GCA_034508555.1. Taxonomy (NCBI): domain Eukaryota; kingdom Metazoa; phylum Arthropoda; class Insecta; order Raphidioptera; family Raphidiidae; genus Venustoraphidia; species Venustoraphidia nigricollis. The sequence goes on from JAVRKA010000020.1 coordinate 3,156,211, forward strand.
CTTTTATTCTCAAAGCAATTGAATAGATATTTGCATTCCAGAATTATGGTTTTGATTCATTTTTACATATTGTGTTCTTTTATTTAATATATATAAAATATTATAATATAATAATATATAGGAATTTGAGGTTGCACTTTACATCATATAAAATGAGGACATTCTTAATAAAATACATCGTAGGATAATTCTGTTTACGAATCTATCACTTTGATAGTAGGTATAAAAAATGTCTTTTATTATTGAAAAGAACTTTTTTTTAATATATACATTTGTTTGCCTTCTATTTAACAGATAAGTTATTATTACTTATTATTGTTATTAAGGCTTCAACACTATCCAATTACAGAAATATGAACAAGTGATTATGGAAATAACGTGTTTTAAATTTTATAAACACGAGGTCTTACGTGGTATGTGTGGATACTTTAGTTAAACATTTCAGGTCCATAATAACCATCATCAGTAACGTTATAGTGCAAATCTGAATTTTATAAATATAATAACTGTATTTTTATAAAATTTTTAATACACTTAATTGTTGAAGAATGGATTGAAGGCAAAGCTTAAGATTCATGGCACATCCAAAGATTTTTTTTATAACCATAATACGAAATATTTTGAAACATGTCTGATATGGTCAGTTTTTCGAGAATATTTAGGAAATAATCGAGTTTTGTGTTATTGCTGAATTTAGAAAATCAAATATCAGTACAAGATATCCATTTGAAAAATTCTTGCCATCAATATTTTGGGAGCTGAATTGGATGGCACTGTATTGTACGGCTAAAAGGAGACATTTTTCGTAAAAGACAATGGGTCCAAATTTGTCTCTTAATAGGAAAATTTGCTTTCTTCAAAAATAGATCCATGATTTTTCTCGAATTTTGATGATAAATTATTTTATATTTTATGGCCTTTATATTATCTTTTTTGAATTAAACTAAGTCTGTTAAATTCCGATGATATACATATTGTGGGTGTTATCTTTTCAAATGAACATTTTATACATTGCGATGCATTCAAAAGTTTTGGCCGATAATATAATCGTATTATATGATTTTTTTCGTAATTCTATAAATTGGTAATGTTCGTCCAAAAATGATCAACGAGTAAATATTTCCTATTCGAGTTTCAGTTATCTATTACGGTGTAAAATGTAACTGATCATCATCCAACAGATAGTAATATAAAACAGTAATCTAAGCACTTTATCAGCATTTTTTTATTCCAAGAATTAAACGTATATCTCTAGAACCCAGTTATCATAATATAAGAAGGGTGACGTTTGATGAAATTACAATCTTTGAAATTAACAGTGTTGCTTTTTAATAGCCATATGTATTGATTAACAAGCTGATATTTCTTTAAACTTCTATAAATTTAAATCTATAAAAGTGGAAGTTTAAATACAATGTATAATCTGAAATGTTATCGTAAATTCAGCTGTTCTGTATACTTACCAACAAAAACAGTTAACGTCAAGGGGTATTATGAACTCAGAGTCCGGAAAACTCTCTACGAAACTCACCTACCTGTACAGATGTTGACCGCGCACACTATACTAGCACTGACCAGAAAAGCCTGCTCGCGAAGTAACTAGAGCTGCCACCTTTCAAAAACAGTAGACCCGGAGATTTTAGAAATAGCTTTTTTTATTAAAATAAAACATTTTTTTAAGTATGAATTATTTAAGTAATTAATTAAGGTAAAAAGTAATGGTAAATTACCATTGGCAATGCATTTGTTTTTCAATATAAACGACCTAGCTAATGCCTGGCTGACTTGGACCAGCTTGACACTTAAACTATTGTGAAGGGATTGTTTAGGCATCTTTTCTTGCTCAGGTTTCTTCAAAAACTTCAAAAATTCTTGGCAATTCATATTGTAATTAATCTTTACAATTAACTCTGCCTTCACCATGTCCACTGAGAAGCAGTTTCGCTCGTATCATTTTAAAGCTCTTGTATTTGAATAAAAAATTTTGAATTCAAAAAGGAAAAATAATCCCTTGATTTTTTATAAAATGGCATCATATTTATTAAGACCCGGTCTGACCCGGAGATATCGATGTTAAACCTGTAACCCGGACATGCACCATGCAAATCCGTAGACTCCGGGTCAAACCCGGAGAGGTGGCAGCCCTAGAAATAACCGATGCTACTTAACAGAGTATCACAGTACTTGCAACTAGAAGCCGGCAATCACTTTCATTAATAGAGTCAACCCAAAGCTTTCTTTTGCTCCCGGCTTTCTTCTCTTTCTCCTTTTCATACACAATCATCAAAATAAAAACCCGGGTCGCAGTGCCAAATCTCTGCCGACAGTATAGTGTATTTGCTAATACAGACAGTGTGGCTTTATTACGCGAATTTAAGTTAGTTTCATACACCCCTTAAAATAACATTTTTTATTATTATCAATCGAACTCACTATACCAAATTATATACAACTTTCAGTAAATAATTCACAAACTAATGTTTTCATAAAATTTATAAATCCAGTCCTGTCGGGTCGATTTTATTAAAATTTTAGGGACACTTTTTAATTACTACCAGAGGGTCAAATTTCAATTTTGAAACGATTCGGAGAATTTTTTCGGTATTTTGGGGCCCAAAAACATTTTTCAACCCCCAAAAACTACCCGATTAGGCCCATTTTAAATAGGCTTCGTGCGGCGATGGATTTCAATACGTGAACTAAATTTAGGTGAAGTCAATTAACTCTTTCGAAAGTTATTGCCCGCACACACACACACACACACACACACACACACATATATATATATATATATATATATATATATATATATATATATATATATATATATATATATATATATATATATATATACTTATATATATAAACATTTTCAAAATTGGTGCCAAAGTGTTTAGGAGGTCCCACCATCCGACCGATGCCAATAGTGCATGTTGCCATATGGCAAATACACTAAAAATGTAGAAATCGGTAGACCTATGGGCTGCCTCTAAAACTTTTCGTTAAGTGTTAAAAATTGATACTATAACAACATAGTGTATTTGGCTAATACAGGCATTGTGGCTTTATTATGTTAACATAAATTTATTTTTACATAAAATAAAAAATTTAACCCCTTAATACACTCCTTGAAATAACATTTTTTTTAAATGCAATCCAACATCTGCATCAAGCTAAATATACCCTTCAGTAAGTATGTCCGTATCCGCAAGCTCAAGTTTTCATAAAATAAAGTCCGGTCTGGTCTGGTCGATTTTGTTAAAATTTCTGCAGTATATTTTAATCTTAACTAATGTTTAAAATTTTAAAAAGATTCACAGAATTTTTTCGGTATGGACTCAAAATATTTTCAATCCGTAAAAACCACCCTTAAAATGGACCGATATACTCCAAAATCTTTTCAATAAACCCTTCCGAATACCGCAAATTCAGTTTAAATCAGTTGATTCGTTCTAAAGACATCGTATGACAAAAATTTGTTTACTTACACAGATGCACACACGGATGGACAACCATCACACGTCTGATAAAAAGTCGATGTTCCAAAATCGGATTGAAACCAGTCTTCCCGTTTTTTTTGAAAATTTTTAATAGCGGGGAGTTAAAAATAGAGCACATCCACTAGCAGTCTGGCACACACGTCCTTGTTGCACACTCACTGCCTGAAAACTGCAAAATAACTGATGTACACCTGCACTAAAAAAGCTGCTGGTCGGTGTACTGGTATAGTGTGCTAAATCATGCCGGTTTCAGATTCGTGCTATGCTGGTCGTGCTGATATTTGTGCGCCGTGTTTTAATCAAACCTACAATGTCATTAGAATGCGTTCGTTCGTCCCAATTATAATATAGAAAATAGCTGTATCTAATAGAAAACAGTATCACGGGTAATTGGAATAATGAAAAATCAATTTAAACACTCATTGATTGCAACGTTTCTATTACAACATATATCTGGAATTGAACTTTAAAGATGAATAGTTGTATCTGTCCATCATCCCCAAAAACTCTTCATGAAATTTACACGTTTTATTGTCTTCGGCAAATTCGCATCAATGTGGCTATTTTCATCTTGCTATATCAAAGTATGTTAGCAAGAGTAACCCACACTTCGGGCGAAACCGGGCTGCGGCGTCCATAAACCATATGGCCTTATTTCAGCCTCTCTGGAACCCATGCCCCTCCCTTCATGCAGTCTAACGTAGCCTTTCTTATGACCCCCCCCCCGGATGGAACATAGTTTTTTTATTATCAAGTCCAGAAGACATTTTATATTTTCTGTTAACAAACTATTAAAAAAATTGGTTTAAAATGAACAAGACTGTTATTTGTTAGGTATATGTAGATATGAAAATAACCAATGTTTGAAAATAAGTATTCAACTTATTCTGCAAACTATTTTCATTGTCTACACTAATATTATAAAGTGGAAAGATTTGTATTTTTGTATGTTTGTAATGAATAAACTCAAAAACTACTGTGCCGATTTAAAAAATTCTTTCACCATTAGAAAGCTACATTCACCCTGAGTAACATAGGCTATATTTATTGCTAGAAAATATTAGGATTCTTACTAAACTTTAGTAACGTAACCCAAGGTGTAAAAAAATGCCATAAAACATCTTTCGTCGCATGCGCTGCGGAAACTATTGATGATAGAACAAAAGTATGTTCTACAATATTAAAGAACATATCAATAACTACAAAAAACTTCGCGATACTATATGTCACAATAACCACTTTTTACATTTTAATAATCTATATAGATAAAAGACGATGTATATGTAATCTATGATCTCCAAAGGGGTAGACCATTTTTGATGAAATTTTCAGACAATCTTTAGATTAGCCCAGCGGGTGATCTTCTGAAGTTTGGTAGCGATCGGATCAACAGAATTTTTTAAATTTCTTTTTGGGAAATAAGATTTTTCTTCGATTTTTGAACATTCACAAATAAAAGCGATTGAATTCGCGCAAATTCAATACACGTTGAGAATTTAATGATAATGATTCTCATCTTTTATATCCTATATATTACATGTACATCCGGCCGAAGCCGGACTGGGTCGCTAATGCTAAATAAAATACTTGACTCCAACTCCCCCCTCCCGTCACGCAGCCCAACTAGCTTTCGAACTGATCCCCACTCCCTCTTGATCGAGCTACGTGGTTTATGAACGCTCCCTTAGTGTATCGCAAACACATTCTGCTGGCTTGGCTAGTTTGACATACAGGCAACATTTGTTTCAGAAACTCGTTATTATATATACAATGTTGGGAATTAACAGCGCGAGAAAACTTGACGTCAGCCTCTAAGAGAAATGTTGAAATTTACCTCAACGAAAAAAAGGCAAATGTCTGCTTTTGCTGTACATGTATATTATAGAGATTGTAGCATTGACATTCCTTCGGTCTGTATAGACGAAGTCTACAGACTGTAGAACTTATATACAATAAATATTATGCGGTAAACAACATTTTTATGAGAATCATTTAGATTATAGTGGACGGTTAGAGAGAAGGCGTGTTCTGCTGCAGCTCACAGACAGCATGAAGAGAACATAAATTATATGCCTGTGAAGTAATCGGTATTTCTTTCATGACTCTCTATGGACAATAATCTATTGGCTTATTCAAAAGTCACCGCTGAGATGTACACCGTGATCAAAGAGTAAGGAATTATGTAATCATAGCCCGGAACACGCTGTGTATCTGTAGGAAAATAAGTTATAAGGGCCAACGCACCCATGATACTTTTTGTAGCTTAATTTTGCGATTAAGCCGCTTTAAGATTGTCAAATGCACCTATCAATAGCCTAAAGACCGTTGTACGCGAGGCTGGTTTCACCGCTAGATTGGTTGCTAGATTCCAAGCGTGCTGTGGCGTTCGAACTTGGTGACATAATTCGCGATCTGAAGCTGGATTCGTAGATAGTTTTTGCCAACAAAAATGGACGATAACGTGATTATATGATAGTAATTATTGCGTTTTTATTAATTTATTGACTATAAATTTTCCTAATTTATAAACTATAAACTGTCACAAATGACAAAGATATTCGCTATATGATGCCATCTTTGGTTATGACGTTTTTTCATGTCACCAACGTGACAAGATACTGTTTTCTGATTGGTTCTTGCTCAAAGCCAGCAGAGAATCAAACACGAAATAAAATATTAGAAAAAATACTTTTAAAAGACAGGCTTTTATTGCAGTGTACTAGAAAGAATAAAAATAAGTTTTTACAATTTAGGTTAATAATTATAAAAGCGTGGATTGTATAGACTCTATGCTACTCACGACCCACGCTTTTATAATTATGAACCTAAATTATTAAACCTTATTTTTATTCTTTTTAGTACACTGCAATAAAAGCTTGTCTTTAAAAAGCTTATTTCGAATATTTTATGTTCTTCTTTTTAAAGCATTTGAATAAAAGCTTGTTTTCAAAAATGTTTTTTTAATATTAATTTATTCATATTCTTCTCAGCAAACCCTTTCATTTGATACCCATATCATGGAAGTGGATGATAAAAAATAACTAATCCGCTATCTTAGGTTGTCCGCCATATTGGATTTAGAATGACGTCACTTAGCATTGTCATCCAAACTAAACGTGTATGCAAAATGTCAGCTCAATCTTTAAAATTCAGTTGCAAGATTTGACCCGAGTCCCGAACAAATATTGCAAGAAAAAAGCTTGTAAAATAGCCCCGGTTCTGTTTTTGAAAGCCACTTTGTGAACACACAACGGAATCCACAGTCCATCCTGCCAGTCAGTGCGACTGCCAGCACAAGTACTAGCTGGCAATCTAGCAGCAAAACCGGCCTCGTAAGCAGCGGATAGAGTTGGGTACCTAACTCAGATCTGAACCGGTTCAAAGAGCCGACTCCGACAGAAGATCCGTGAGAGCCGACTTAAATTTTTTTTGAGCCGACGGATCAACGGATCCGCATAACTCAATGAAACACTTAACACACAGAAGCACATTTTACACTTACGTATCAGTTCTTGCTTTGATGCATCTGTCAGCTCAAATGACTCATGCATCACATGTTTGGCTATGCATTCTTGATTCTATACAGGTCGTGATATGATTGACTGAGCTAGGTAACTCAGTGGCAGACTGCAGTAACATATTCAGAACTCGGCTCTTTTTGAACCGGTTCAGTGAGCCGGCTCACATACGGGATCCAGATGCAAAGATGCAGATCACTAAAAAGACCCGTTTTTTCCATCTTTAGCAGCGGACCTAAGGTCGCACACTATTCACTGAAATACATGACTCATGAACTACGAACACGCGATTACACTTATTCATTACGAGGCTGCACTTTTTTCGGGCAAGTACGCGAATGCTAAACAAATGCATCGATCGCTAGGATTGAGCTAAATTGCGCTAAAGTCTTAATGCTGTTGTTCTGTTTTTCGAATAGCTTAGTAATCGTCAAATGCGATTGCATATATTTCTTTCCTTCAACGCAAAGATGCGAGCAAAATAGTGGAACAAGATTGATGAAAGATAGTTCAACAGCTAAGATCAATCGTTACTCGGGCATTTCAGATATGTTTTACCTAAGCAAGTGAGTTAATAGGACAAACTTTAGAGCCAGCCCCGACGATAAAGTTTGAACGACTTTTTTAATTGCTGCTAACTCTACTGGCTAGTTTTTTACGCTTCAATCACATATTGTCCATATGTCATTTCAGCCAGGGTCAATTTTAAATTTTCGAATTTTCATTAGCACGGCCAACATATTTTAGAATGATCAATAGCGCGACCCACTTTATACTTTTCATTAGCTGTACGTGCGCAACTTCCGTTGCCTGCTCCGAGTGTCGTGGCACACAATTTGTTTTGAAGTGAAACTTCTATAGTGAGCGTAACTTCATGAAACGCGTGCTCGGTCAACAAACTAAAGTTAGTTGGCAATAAAGTTTTAACCGAACTTCGTAATATTGATAATAATTGTGAAGTTTATTAGGATTAAATAATTCAATCAAAAACCTTGATTTCCATCTTTGTTCTTGCCGGTCAATAATAAATTGTAGACATCATGCTATAGTTTAGAGCAAAGACGGCGTAGCTATGGCGGTTAGTCTCTGCTATTACCATTGATGTAGAGCATGGACTGCGCATTCCCTATCAACAATGTGCTGAAATGTTCACTGTTGTGTAAGTGGGATTAAATAAGTTGGCTGCCAATCTTTATCTCTTTCTTAGAACGTCATTGGCATCTACGATTTATTCCGAACACATTATGGTTATTAGGAAGGTATTAAATGGTAATCGGAAAAAATAGCCCCGGAAAAAATAGACCGGAAAAATAGATTTGGAAAAAATAGATCTGGAAAAAAATAGCCCCGGAAAAAATGGGTGGGTGGGTGTTGGGCGCTTTTGGGTGTGTGGGTGTTGGGTGGTTTTGGTTTATAATGCTAAATGCCCACATACTGATTTTTATGTATTCTTAGTACATATATATCGGGTGCGTACTTTCGGCATGGTATGAAGAAAAATAGTGTACATCACACGAGCAGAACGCTGAAAGTCCTGCACTGCGCGACATATAATGCCCTCGACTTCGCCTCGGGAATCATGTGACGCAGTGCAGGAAATTCAACTTTCGGTTCTTGTGGTGTAATATACTATATATGCTCGATTCCCGGTATGCTAAATATACTTTGAATATGAATTTAGCATTGAAAGTTAATGCAAAATCTATATTTTGTAAGTGGCTTTAGCATAGAAAGTCGTTCCAATATTATACTGTTATAAAGCTGAATTACAGAATAGAGCTTAGTCTGACCTTCATTATAGAAAGAGATAAAGGGTGCAACGATCACTTTCCATGTCATTTTTTGAGTAATCTTCTTCTGGACTGTTGTTACTGTGTAGTCCATTCTCTGACTAAGTCAATGGCCATGTTATCTTACTCTACTCTACAATAATTCAACATACCAGAACAGAACAGCCCCAATGCCGATGGCGATGGTGCATTCTTCCGCGTACCTACTAGCGTAATACCGCACATCACGCGCTCCTAACAATTGTCTTACCTCACTCGCGTTGGTATTGCGCGCGAACTGGTTCAAATGGCGTGTTAACCTGGCGTGAATGAACCAGGGTTTTTAGCACCCACTAGTGTATAAAAACGCACACAATTGTCCAATTGAGGTTATCTTACCTCCTGCGCCTCGGAAATAATGCGTCGATTGTTGAATGCGAATCAGTGTTGCGTGTGACGTGGCTGGTGATAGGAGAGTTCAAAGTGCACTTGGGCATATTTTACCCGGGTTCATAGTTCGCGTGATAAACGTTTTTAACGGCATTTTTATATTGTCTCTCATCTTTTTTTTGGATTGTATGTATTAAATAAGACTTGATTATTTTTATTTTGTTTGTGATGGAAGACGAAAGGATCATACGCTATTTGGAAGAAAATTCTTCGAACGAAAACTGTCCATCATCGGGGTCGGATGTAAACTTTATAAATAAATATTTTATAAATAAATATTTATAATATTAAAAATGTTTTTTTTTATAGGTAATTACGTATATTATAACAATATCCTATTAGGTAATTATTTTGATAAGAAAAAAACTATTTCAATCGAAATAGATTGAAATCGATAACCGGGTAAAATCCACCCTGCTTCATTGACGATGTGATTGAAATAAGGTTCATTTACGCCGGGTTAAATCATAAAGCTAGTTTTCGCGAATTATCGAATATTATAGGTTTGCCCGCGATTTCGTCCGTGTGGTAGATAACATAGTTGACCCAGTTAATTAAATCTATACGTATAAATAAAATCAACAACTCCAAACTTTGTACAATACAGCACTCTTTACGGAAGTAAGGATTGATGTGTTTGTATGTATAGCCAATGGATTACAAAGTTCACATACTGCTAGAGATGCTTTTTTAATGAATTTTACAGGCGTTAGTTCAATTAATACAAATAAATAAAATCGTAACGTAGTTTATAATTGTACAGTTTTAAAGATTCCTATAGAGCGAATTTTCCGTTTTCAGTGAATTTATTGTCTGGCAACGCTATGTATGTAGTATATGGATATACCGGCACTTTAAAAGTGTCCACCTGTTTGAATTCGTGGCGATCGCGGCTTGACCGTTGCACGTACTTGGTCGGCCGTACTTTGTTTCAAAGGTAGTGCAGCAGCGTTTATTGACAGGGGGATTTGATAGTCGATGCAGTCTATGTTCTACACGAGTGGTGGCCGTTGTTTTTTCCAGATTTACTTTTCTGAGTATATCTATAATCTCGATCCATTTCTAATCGATTAAAAAAAAGGAAAAAAAATAACTCACGATGGGTTAACCGATGTAAATGATAATATCATACTTTATTCAATAACTGGTAAACAGGATAGAATGAGTCCTATCCATAGTATTTTTTTTTAATATCCGTGATTTTTTGCCTTCTGCGCTTATCAGTGCAATTAGCCACTACTACTAATACTATAAATTCGACGTTTCCAAATTTTGTAGTATACACTCTTTATGTAAGTGTTGATCAATGATTACAGGATTCACATACTGCGACAGTTGTTTTTTTAATCTACACTAATATTATAAAGAGGAAAGATTTGTATTTTTGTGTGTATGTTTGTAATGAGTAAACTCAAAAACTACTGTGCCGATTTAAAAAATTCTTTCACTATTAGAAACCTACATTCACCCTGAGTAACATAGGCTTATTTATTGCTAGAAAATATTAGGGATTCTTACTAAAACTTTAGTAACGTAACCCAAGGTGTAAAAAAATGCCATAAAACATCTTTCGTCGCATGCGCTGCGGAAACTATTGATGATAGAACAAAAGTATGTTCTACAATATTAAAGAATATATCAATAACTATAAAAAACTTCGCGATACTATATGTCCAACTATTATCGTTATGTCACAATAACCACTTTTTACATTTTAATAATCTATATAGATAAAAGACGATGTATATGTAATCTATGGACTCCAAACGGGTAGACCATTTTTGATGAAATTTTCAGACAATCTTTAGATTAGCCCAGCGGGTGATCTTCTGAAGTTTGGTAGCGATCGGATCAACAGAATTTTTTTAATTTCTTTTTGGAAAATAAGATTTTTCTTCGATTTTTGAACATTCACAAATAAAAGCGATTGAATTCGCGCAAATTCAATACACGTTGAGAATTTAGTGATGATGATTCTCATCTTTTATATCCTATATATTACATTTACACCCGGGCGAAGCCGGACTGGGCCGCTAGTGAATTATACAGAAGTTAGTTCAATAATTGAACTAACTTCTGTATAATACAGAAGTTAGTTCAATAATTGAACTAACTTCTGTATAATTCATGAGAAACTTTTTATTTATATTAATAATTAATATATAATTTTAAAAATTTCTGGAGCGAATTTTCAGTTTTCATCATTTTTTGCCTGTTTATCTGTTTGTGTCATTGTGCACGCATCACGTTTCTGTCTGTTTGTCTGTTACCTTGTCACGCCTAAACCGCTAAACAGATTTTGATATAAAATTTGGCAAGGAGAGAAAGGACATAAGCTACCTTTTGTCTCAAAAAAAAAAAATTGAAGATAGTGAAATAGGGATGAAAGTTCAATTAATTATCAATCTATCCTGCTAGACTGATAATTGAACATTTATCCCCTATTTCGCCCCCTTCAAGTTTCGTTTTTTGAGATCGCCGGAACTATTAGACCGACAGACATGACATTTCTTTTATTCAGTAGAGATCGGGTTTTACGGAAATCGCCTCCCAAGGGAAGTGCGGGGGGCGTTATAGATAAAAATTCCTGTTTTAGAACTATAAAACCTACACCCTTAAATTTTTACCGATGTTTTTGTTGAGTAGAGTACATTAAGAACGAGTTTTGCAGAAATGGACTCGCAACGAGGGTTGATTTTCACCTAATCTTAAAAAAAATTACAGTTCAACCGTTGAGCAACATTTCTAATTGCAGGCTGCGTTCAATTCTCATGCTTCACTATGGAGATGGTAGTACGGCTACGTTTATTTTGCTTTACGTGTCAAATGTGTCATTTTACCACCGTTTACAAGCATAAAAAGCAGCTATCTTATGGGGGAGCGTGCAATCAAAACCTCCTACTATAATAAGCTTTACGATGATTTTAATAGGGATGTTGACTATATTCAAATAAAAACATAATTTTAACGAAAAGTAGTAGTTTCTATGATAGAAATACTAAAAAACACTATATTTTTCCTTATTTTTAAAGAATTTAATTAGTATATAATAAATAAAACATAATAAAATCACTCTCAAGTCACGTGACAACAGACACCAATCAGAGCGCATGACGTCATATGTTCAGCCGCTGTCAAAAAACTTCATTGTTTGGTTAATATTTAGTGTGTAATTTATTATTTGTTTATAGGAAACGTTAAATTACATGTAACTATAGCAACGACTACGAAACAACTTTTCATCATCTCAGTTTACTAACGTTTATGAGCACAGAATACGCATCTATAGAATGGTAGCTCCCGTGTAAACTTTTGAGCCTCCTTTGGTATGAACAGGTGACGTCACGCGACTAGTATTGGCGTTTTGGACCGAAATTTGAAACGGGATTTAAAATACATGATTTTTAAGGCTTGAGTTGTATTTAAATAAAAATAATAAATATTTGTGGCAATATTAGGTACTTATGCACGATTTAAAACACTTTCCAAAAAATAGTCAACATCCCTTTTCCAGCTCTACGGCCTGTTTGGTCATTATTCAACCAGCCTGTTTCTTTTAGACTTGTAATAAATTTTTATCTAATTATTTTCTTTTGTTAGTGTGTGTACTATCAATTTCCATTTTCTTACAATCTGACTTCTCGATAGCGTAATTTAATCGACTTTCGCAGCCAGTAAACACTATCAGACATGTTACACACTCTATACTGTAACAATGAGAAGTCGGTCGTGATTGTTGTGTCTGGAACATACGATATTCAATCCGAGAACATGTATATTTTAACACACACTTGGGCACGTTTGACTGTATGCACGTATAAAGTCTGGAATACCACAAGGTTGTGTTCTAAGTCTTATTTATTTTCTAGATTTCTTACCAGTCGTTCCTAAACGTTTATATTAATCGAAAGGGGCATAGTGAGATAATTTAAAAATCACATCAAATTAATACCATGTTTATTGAACTCTCCGAGCAAAGCTCGGTCTCCCAGGCACTAATTAATTAATTCATTCATGTAAGTTTTTTGCCATGTAGGGGAAGGTCCTCTAAAATGGGATACTTAAGGTATTACAAGTTCTGAAAAAAAAAATACAGACAGTTAATTGCTGCAAATTTAATACGTGACAGTTTTGACATAACTTTATTTAAAAAAAATACAAAAATGATATAAAGACTACAAATTTAAAAAAATGTTTTTCTTTGTCACATGGTTATTTCCCATTTTAGCAACACTGTGTGTTTAAAACGGGATTCATTATGTCGCTAAAATGGGATTGCGTTTAGTGTACGTAATTATAAACAAAGATCACAGTCGAAGTGTTCATCATCACTGTTTGCTCCACTACATGCTTCATGAACCCATTTTTGGCAAGAATTGCACTGAATCCATGATTCTCCTGCCTTACTTTTAAAAAAATCGATGGCGCAATAAAAGCACACGGGATTTTCTTCACTATCAGTTTTTTTATTTTCAATGGTAATTATTTCTATTTTCTTCTTCATTTTTGCACCGTTTGTCTTTGCGTTCGTCTTCTTTACCGCTTTTTCTTTTACCACTTGCTTCTTGCGGCGTTTTAGCAATATACTCCATATCCCATTTTATCAACATACTCCATATCCCATTTTATCAACATATTTACTCTATGTCAAAAACATCATGCACTATTATAATTTACAAAATTGGCGCGGAAATTTTATATACAAAGTGACACATTTTAACACTAAAACACTGGTAAAAATATCGCCGTCATAATCTCATTACTCAATTAAGCAAAATGCTTACCTTATCATACCAGTATTGTTGAAAACTTAAAAACTTGCTTAAATTTGACACTTGTAACACTATCGTACTGAAAGTACTACAGATGAATGCTTATCAAGTGAGGTATATTTCGTGAATTTTACAAAAGATAGCATTAGGTATGTTTAAAAATAATTAGGGTATCCCATTTTACCTAAGTATCCCATTTTAAAGTACCTTCCCCTATAGGTAATTATAAAACCATTAAAAAAATAATTATTCGCCAAGCGTGGAACTTCGACTCAGGACCCTGCAAATTTAATTTGACCCATACATTTAGACTTCCTAGGTCAACGGAACATAACTTAAGGGGGTCTTCTAAAATATGTTAAGTTACATGTTATACCTATGTAAAAGAAAAATGCTATTTTGAATATTTGAACTTCAATTGCGCCTGACGGAGACAGGCCTAACCCACTAGTAGTGAGATAATCTTGCATACCTACCAAAATATAATAATTTTGAATAGTACACATTAATTAGTCATCAGTAATGTAAACTTATTCGTTCAGTTTTTATATTCTCTTAATTGCGAACTAAAAAATATCCTTTTATGATGACACAGAGAATGACCATTCCTCATTTTAACAACATCGGTTAATATAAATATTACATATTTCTGTTCTGAAAACATTATCATACTCTGCATTGTCGACACGATATTGTTTTGAGTTTCTATAAATAAAACAAGTTTTTATTCAATTTTTTAGGGTTCCGTACCCAAAGGGTGCCAACGGAAATCTTATTACTAAGGCTCCGCTGCCTGTCGGTCACAGGGCTGTATCTTTTGAACCACAAAAGGTAGACATTTGAAATTTTCACAGAGTGTGTATTATTGTAGCCGTTATGATAACAAATAATATAAATTAAATTAATACGGAACCCTTCGTGTGCGAGTCCGATTTGCACTTGGACAGTTTTTTATCGAGTTGTGATCAGACGTATCAGATGTTTAGGTAAATTCATGTATACATATTTATTTATCTTATTAGTGTATTTGCCATATGGCAACATACACTATTGGCGTCGGTCGGATGGCGGGACCTAGGGGTCGGACCAAAATTTCTCGACGTTTCATAACCTCCTAAACACTTTGGCACCATTTTTAAAAATGTTTATATATATATGTATATATATATATATATATATATATATATTTATATATATATATATATATATATATATATTTATATATATATATATATATATATATATATATATATATATATATATGTGTACGCGCGATAACTTTCGAAAGAGTTAATTGATTTCAACGAAATTTGGGTCACGTGTTGAAACCCATCACCGCAAGAAGCCTATTTAAAATGGGCCTAATCGGGCTATTTTAAGGGTAGTTTTTAGGGGTTGAAAACTGTTTTTGGGCCCCAAAATACCGAAAAAATTCTCCGAATCGTTTCAAAATTGAAATTTAACCCTCTGGTAGTGATTAAAAAGTGTCCCCACAATTTTAATAAAATCGGCCCGACAGGACCGGATTTACAAATTTTATGAAAACACTAGTTTGCAGATAGTGACTTATTTATTGAAGGGTGTATTTAATTCGGTGTAGACGTTAGATTGATAATAATATTACAATTAAGAAAAAAATGTTATTTTAAGGGGAGTATTAAGGGGTTAAATTTTTTATTTTGCCTAAAAACAAACTTAATTTTACATAATAAATGTAAAAAACCACACGACCCTATACAAACAAATACACTATATTGTCGGCAGGGTTTTGGCACTGCGACCCGGGTTTTTTTAAATATAAAGATCAGTGATAATATTTATTTATCACTAAATTAACACTTTGACGGACAAACCGGCTAAAACCGGCATAAACAAAAGTTCAAAAATTTGACACGACGGCGTAACGGACCGCGTAACAGCCAGACGGGTTGTAGCAGTCTCTTTGCAAGTGTAGAATACATACCCTGCATGCTAATTAATCTTATTAATTAACTCAATAATTAGATATAAATGTTATTTTTGTGATTAAAAACATATTATTGGTTCAAACAATTGAAAAAACTATAGTGTCAAAATTGGAACAAAACTAAATTTTTAAGTGTCCGTCAAAGTGTTAATTTTTATAAGCAATGGTCGTCGTTCTGTTCTCTATTTTTACCACCGTGAACACGATCTATCAACTAGCTAATAGTCAAACCTGTGTTATGCATCAGTATATACATAATATACCATGACCTAATTAGTAATTTGAAAAAAAAAATAGTTTTATTTGTGTATGAGATTATAATTTATTCTTCCAAGTTTTCAGTAGAATTTTGAGAATTGCTGATTTGTGTGCATAGACTATTAATCAACGCATATCGAAAGTAGATTTTATAATACGTTTCTGATTACAAAGCGACCTCAATAGTATTCCATTTCGGTTTCGAAGAAAAAATTGTTAAAAGCCAATGAACTCATAGGCATAATCTTACATTAGCATGTAACAACAATTGCAAAAATAAAATTGATAAGAACATTAATGAAGACTTATTTATTTTAGAAATGGGTTAGAATGGTGGTTAAATCGAGAAATTCGATATTTTATTTCGATTTCATTTTTATCTGAAATCAGTAGCAAATGGGATCTAACAATATGTTGACAGAATTCCTTAAAATTGAATTTTGTACATAGAAGACAATATGATCTAACAAATTATTATGGTATCTCTGAACTAAATATCAGTAAACGGAAAAAATACCTATAAATATTTTAACAAATAAAATTACTTGCAATACTGTTCAATTGATTTTTATTTATATAAAAGACGTTTCAACCAACAGTTTTGCTTGAAATATTTGAAAATTGAAAAGGACCAAAACTGTTGGTTGAGACGTCTTTTATATAAATAAAAATCAATTGAACAGTATTGCAAGTAATTTTATTTGTTAATATATTACTGTTGGTAGAGTCAATATTATTAATCTATAAATATTTTGTCCAACGCTTTACGATGCATACATTTTATTGCTAAAAATAAGAAGATTCAATATGCAATCGATAAAATCAAGAACAAAAATACATTAATGAACTTAAATCTAAAACTTAATCAAAGAGAGTTGAGTAATAATGGTACTGAATTCAAACTGCAGAATACTGCTGTTATTTTGATAGAAAAATATAAGACTTTATATTTGTTCATCTGTTAGCAATATAAAGATCCGGTTATTTGAAATCTACGAATATTAGTTGGCTTGCAATAACAACATTGTTTGTGCAACAATGTTTCTTTTAATTTAATTTCAAAAATTTTATATTCTCTCAGAATAGATGCCAGAGAAAAGTAAAGTGAATAGATTATTGAAATAAATAATAATATTATACTTTAAATTAACCACTTCTCTACAGGGTGTTCAAAAAGTTCGGAAACGCTGAAATATCTCAAAGGAATGGAGTTTTCATGAGAAATGTTAAAAAAAAAAGTTTCTCAATTCCAAGGAACGATTATTTTGGAGACAAAAATTTCCCTGCACGTGGTCAACTCTAAAATTTTAAATGGCAAATCCTTATTTTCTTTTGAAAATAAAAAAAAAATCAGATGTGGTTTTATTAATAATAATTAATTAAGTAGGTGACAAGCATGCCTTGATTAATTTTTATATGTAAAGTCCTGTTATATAACCATAAAAATGAATAGCAAATTTCATAATATTTATTACTAATCGTTATCCGCGGCACCACACACTTTAACAGAAATGTTATTTTATTTTTCATAATATATCAAATGTGAATATTTTTGAAGATGGAATGGTCCTGTCGACCAATGAGCTGGACTTTTTTTCTATTATAAACTTGTGTATTGAAGTAAAGCAATTTAGTTATTTTACGATTTTATTTTGCATTTCTGTCAAAAAGCCTGCCACATTTTTATAGTCAACTGAAAATATTTGCACGAAGTTACCACTTACCAGAATACTTTTATAGCATGTTTGAAAGTTCTTAACAGTCTTTTAAATTTTCCATATAAATTACTTCTTATAAGTAATAGATACCATCTATTAATAGTGAATCAGTGAGTTGGGACGTTTGGTTGTATATATCCCATCAAAAACATAAATGTGAAATGAGAGCCAAGTTCAATATTATGATATATGCCTTGGTTGTTGACTTCCACGACAAAAGAAGTGAGATCTAAATGGGTGCCAAGTTCAATGGCCAGTCCTGAAATTTATTTATAATAAAATAAAATATGTTATAACAACTTAAAATATCATTTCTTCTTATAACTTAGGATAATATACAGAAGCCTAAGGTCTGACTTGGCTAGTTTTCATATACGAATTATTATTAAGTACCTAAAAGTACAGTTTCTACCAGTAATTCCAGTAATACCAGTTATTCGGAAGAATAAAATAAGAACTTACAGCTTTAGAACTTGCGAAGGCTATAATATAATTCGTATATGAAAATAGCCAAGTCAGACTTTAGGCTTCTATATATTATGCTAAGTTATAAGAAGAAATGATATTTTAAGTTGTTATAACATATTTTATGTTGTTATAAATAAATTTTAGGACTGACCATTGAACTTGGCACCCATTTAGATCTCACTTCTTTTGTCGTTGAAGTCAATAACCAAGGCATATATCATAATATTGAACTTGGCTCTCATTTCACATTTATGTTTTGATGGGATATCATTACTTTTGTACAGAAATTTAATTTATAAGTAATGATGTGCGCTATAAATATTGAAATAATAATTAATACTAAATTCCAGTTAATAACGTAATAAATACGAAAGTCGACTATACTCTTAGTTATATGTAGTTATAAGTACTAAAACTGATATGTATGAATTAACAAAAATTAAGGGTGGCATTCCACTCGTTATATATTCGCCTGAAGACCTTAAAATTCACAGAAAGACCGGTTGTCATCAATTTTGATTGCTGATTCTTACATTACGGGCACTATAAGTAAGTGTTCCTAATAGAATCAATTAATTGAAAAATTATAATAAAATGATAAAAATTTACTAATTTCGGATTTATTCCTTTGTATTCACCCAACTACCTATCTGGATGCCAAATTTCAACTTTCTAGGTCATCTGTAAGTGGGTTAGAGTTTTGATCTATAGGTCAGTGATAAAAATGACGATTTTTGGACGTTAATATCTAAATAGCCGTTCGAAGTGTGTTTATGAAATTTGGAGCACATATGTATCTCGCAAGTCTCAAAATGTGAGCCAAATTTTACATGTTTATGTGAAATAGTTTTTGAGTTATGAGGGGGTCAAAAGTAGCTCCAAATGGTTCGTGTAATATTACACACGGTGCTGCTCGCCAGTTCTGTTAACTTGATGAACTTGGCTTGACACGCTACCGCGTGTCTAGATTATGATGTACATCGCTTTTGTGTTATTTTTAGGTAATAAATAATATGATAACTACTTTTTAATTATCACGTCTAAGAAGCCATTAATGTACGGGTAATAAGTGTACGTGTGAGTAATATTTATAATTATCTATTTAATAAATACTATACAGATGAGCTTTTCTCGGGTGGCATAAAATCATTATTTTGAAAAAAAAAATGTTTACATACAAGTAGATCCTTTTAGAGTTCCATGGAAAGTAGGAATGCTTTTAGCTATCTATAGTCAAGGTTATTAGAATACTAGAAGGCTGGGCGTAAGAGTAAACATGGTCACGTCTATGATTGGTTGAGTCGATTGCTTACCTAAATGATGCCCATGGCTTGGTTTTTCAATTATTGTTATCCCAGTTGTTTAGAAAAAGACTCAATATGTGACGTCGCAAGTTTACTTCCCCCGCCCTCCCTCGCGTCTCGCATAGTCACACTTTCAACCTTCATGTCTAGTAACCTACAGTCAATCCATCCTTCCGCCCATCTAGTTATTTGTATATGATAGACCTCCCATCTTCTCATTTATATAAACTACAGGGCTCGGCAATGAAACGGGAAGATTTC
This sequence comes from Venustoraphidia nigricollis, assembly GCA_034508555.1. Lineage (NCBI taxonomy): Eukaryota > Metazoa > Arthropoda > Insecta > Raphidioptera > Raphidiidae > Venustoraphidia > Venustoraphidia nigricollis. The sequence continues at coordinate 3,176,195 of JAVRKA010000020.1, forward strand.
GTAAATAATTTTATTGTTGAAAAAACATTTTTTTTGTAATTATTAATACATTAATGGGAAATAGAAGAGTAGCCATTTAATATACAATGTTAAAAAAAATTATTTTTTGAACACTACATTTGCCAAATGTCCTCCGTTGACACCTATGCATTCATGGAGTCGAACCTGAAAGTTCTGCATAACTCTTCGCAGGATAACAACAGGTATTGCTGCAATCTCGTCACGAATTCGTTATTTGAGGGCCGGGATTGTCCTGGGTGGATCAGTTCCAAACACTTTCGTTTTCAGATAACTCCATAAAAAGAAGTCGCACACAGTAAGGTCGGGAGACCGAGGGGGCCAAGCGATATCCCCGTTTCGAACACGTTCGATATTTTCAGGCGTTCGAATCGTTCTGGCACTACCACCTCTTTTTCTAGACGTTGATCCAGTTACCTCGAGGTTGTTTACCCATATTTTAATCGCATTGTCTGACGGAACAGGTTGGTTACGCGGTATGTTAAAATGCCGTCTAAAATCCCGACGCGTTTGTACTAAACTCTCGCCATTTTGATAATAAGCCTTAATTGCGTAACCGCGATGCTCACCCGTCCAACGCTCCATTGTAGACTATAAATGGCAAGCTATTCGGGTCCCGGCAGGCCTGTGACTGTCTTCCCTACCACTTCACCGCGCGCTGCAAGCCCCACCCCAAATCTTCCCGTTTCATTGCCGAACCCTGTATTAAGATGAAATTTTATATGAGGACAATTCATGATCCAAAAACAAAAGTGATCAAATGTTTGAAAAACAATTTTTTGAACCATCCTCCCGTAAAGTGAAAAATGTACAGTTTTTCACTTACCCCATTTGAATGACTGTTTCTCTTTTATTTTTAAGTTTTGATAAAAAAGTTACTTGAAATATTTGTTCGTCTATGTGATTTCTACACGCTGTTAAAAAAGAAGTATCAACTTAAAAATCATTCTGTATATTTATACATCAATATCTCGAGTAGGTACTAGCAGGCTCGCCAGTTGTTTTTATTATGTTCTTGAAAATATCCAGGTTTCAAACCTGGACATTTAAAGAGGAAGTCATTAAAAAGTTAAACGCATTTGAAATGTGGTGTTATTGGCGAATGCTAAATATTAAATGGGTGGATTATATGAATAATGACAGTGCTGCAAATAATACAAGAAAATAAAACATTAAATGTTGTGAAAAAAAGACAATCCTCATACGTTGGTCATATAAAGTGATCACAAAAATATAATATCCAACAAGTCATATAATGGGCAAATTAGAACAGAAAAGACCCAGAAGTAGAAGAAGGACATCGTGGCTAGATAACATTAAAAAATGGATCGGTTTAAACTTTAACAACCTCATCCGTACTGTCCAGAGAGACCTAAATGGAAGGAAGTGGTATCTAACGTCCTTTAGGCCCTAGGGATCATCATCTTGAAAATCACTTTTGGAAATAAAATACCTAAATAGGCGACCGTCGAAAATTTGAGTTTATCTAAGTACAGTAATAACCACTTCGATGACTGTTATTTGTGCCTAGTAAATATTACTGGGATTCCAGATGATTTGCGCATATTTATGACAGCTCAAAGGGAAGTTTGAAATGTGTTCTTCAGCGTTATTAGTTAGAGTTAGAGCTTCTCTGGTTGTTAATCCACTGTCAATTTGAAAATGTAAAAATTTCAACTTATATAGCCCCAAGGCTAATATTAACTTTTAGGGTCGAATTGTCTATAGACATATTATGTTAACTAATCATGGAGCTAGTTTTTGTTTTATAGCTATGCTTATTACCTGGAGGTGTTAATTCATTAAGTTACCATATAACTGCACGTTAAAAAAACGCATATCTAAAAAAGTAGAGCTGATGGGGAAAAACTGATTGCATATTTAGATTCAGCGCCTCAAATATACTTAAAATCAGTTCTAAAATCTTAGGTGCCAAAAATTTTTTTAATCTTGTTGGCTTGTGTAATTTAACTTAAAATATTAATAAAATAAAATTACTTGCAATACTGTTCAATATTTTTATTTATATAAAAGACGTTTCAATCAACAGTTTTCCTTTTCAATTTTCAAATTTTGAAAATTGAAAAGAACCAAAACTGTTGGTTGAAACGTCTTTTATATAAATAAAAATATTGAACAGTATTGCAAGTAGTTTTATTTTGTTAATATATCTATTACTATTGGTAGAGTCAATATTATTAACTTAAAATAGTTTAACGTATATTTGACTAAAATGCTATATCTCAAAAATTCGAGCTCTTAGGCAAAAATTGATGCCATATTTGAATTCAGGGCATCAAAATCATATGAAATCAACTCCAAATACCCCGGCACCAAAATGGCTATTGACCAGTGTAATACATAAGAGTTCCTAAACTCGCACATTTGAGTACTATAACATAATATACGCACTGTTTGTTTTGGCCACCCGATGGCCACTATGTGATATGCACAGTTACAATAAAAGACATTTTGCGATCATTATCTCATCATCATGTTATAAGACACAGGCATTCACGTAGGTAATGCGTACAGGATATGGAAAAGGAACTGTAAAACAACAAAGAAACAGGATCTATATTTACATACAGCCACGGTGAATTTTTTGATACTGAACTATACTTTGTACAAACTATAACCGAAGTTAACGAACGCAGTACAGTGGAGCTATTTAATAAAACTAGCGGAACCGTGCCAATACTTCGCATCGTTAGTGGTCAGTTACATAATTTATTTATTTAATATGAATGTCAAACAGACTTTGAGTCCATACAAATGACACCTCTTGATACAAAAAAAAAGTTAATTGTCAGATTACACTGCATAATAACCCGGCGTGCTTAAGGTTAAAAGTTGTAACACATAGCATAAGGTGGGTGTGACAAACCCATATGATTGATTGAACATTTCAACATTTTAATCTAGATTGTTATTATTTTCTTTTTTATATAACTATTCTGCATACTTAAAAGAAAATAAATGGATAAAATAAAAACATTTAAGTATGGTTTCTTAATATTTATTTACGCATTTAACAAATAAAAATTTTTTAGCTTATATTGTATTAGATATAGCACATAGTTCTTTTTTGTTATTAAAATATTAAAAAAACTAACGTAAAGTATTTTTTCTTCTAATTAAACAATGAACAATACAAACGAAATCACCTTTTTAAAATAGTAATTAGTCAGACTTTAGTTATTCATCTTTAGATCTAGTGCAATTTTCACTTTGACCCCGTCTAAACAACCCGCGGGTCAGCGGTCGACTACGTGGTGACATTCATCGCTTACTTACCTCCCCCCGTGCAGCTACTCAGGCGCACAACGCAATTTTCAATAACTCACTTTTGAAATATGGAGCGATTTATTAGGGTCTGGGTGTATTACACCCAACCTTACGCACGCCGGGATAAATAAAGACAGAAAAAATATATATGTATTCTGTGCACAATACAAACTTAAAAAGAAAAAACCCGAGTCGCAGTGCCCAAACCCTGCCGACAATATAGTGTATTTGCTAATACAGGCAGTCTGGTTTTATTACATGAACTTAAGTTTGTTTTTGGTCAAAATAAAAAATTTAACCCCTTGATACACCCCATAAATTAACAGTTTGTTTCTTAATTGCAACATTATTATCATCGAACATTTACACCAAATTAAATACACCTTTCAGTAAATAACTCACTATCTGCAAACTAGTGTTTTCATAAAATTTGTAAGTCCGATCCTGTCGGGCCGATTTTATTGAAATTTTAGGGCCACTTTTCAAATGCTACTAAAGGGTTAAATTTCAATTTTCAAACGATTCTGAGAATTTTTTCGGTATTTTGGGGCCCAAAAACATTTTCCAACCCCTATAAAAACTACCCTTAAAATGGCATTAACTCTTTCGAAAGTTATTGCCCGCACACATATATATATATATATATACGTATATATATAAATATATATATAAATATATATATATATATATATATACATATATATATAAACATTTTTAAAAATGGTGCCAAAGTGTTTAGGAGGTTATGACACGTCGAGAAATTTTGGTCCGACCCCTAGGTCCCGCCATCCGACCGACGCCAATAGTGTATGTTGCCATATGTCAAATACACTAAAAAATATGCAATGTTATAATATATAATAAAATATTTTTATAAATTGCATAGTTATATAGCAAATATACTGAACAACCATGAAAATCTTGAGATTTAACCTCATGGTTCATTTAAAAATGTTTTATCATCATGGAATTTAATAGATACACAAATTTATCTTTTATCTCAAGATTTTCATGGTTGTTCAGTATATTTGCTATATAACTATGCAATTTATAAAAATATTTTATTTTTAAACAAAACTCAACTATGCGAACTTAATTACCTAGTTTTTTTTAATCTTGTGACTTTATGTTTAAGATTTTTAAATCAACCCAAATTTTTTGTAAATTAATTTCTAATGTTGCCTGATGATGATAGCCTATGCTATCGAAACATGTAGCAAGCATTGTTTTTAAATAAAATAAATTTCATCTTGTCCAGGAAGATTATTATTCAAAATTTATATATGCAAAATCTATTATTAATAATTTTAAGATACTAACTTACTTTTCGTCATTAGAGAGAAAAATAATCTCCAAAATGACGTATCAAAATTAATTTTGACACAGTATTAAGGAAAATATTTCCAAACGATAAAAAAACACCTTTGAGAAATAATATATATATCGACAGATAGACATAGATATTTGTTTGGTCATTCAAGATGCACAAAGTAACCCGGTTTGATACTGGTAACTAAAAATTCCAGCCAATTTGGCAGTAGGGTCATTTTCATATTATAACAAAGAAAAGAAAATTTCTTTTGACGCGTGTGGTGACGCGGGTAACGGCCAGTATAAAATATTATCATATTTGCTATTCGTTTGCATTTTCACATATAATATATAAATTTACCAAACCATGATTGTCAGCTACCTAATTAATTTCATTTTGACAGGAAAAAAAAACTGATTCTTTTTTTATTCTCAAAATATTTCCGAAACTTTAAAATTTAGAAATAAAATAAATAGAACAACAAACCGTTATGAAAAGTAGTAAAATATTATCATATTTGCTATTCGTTTGCATTATCACATATAATATATAAATTTACCAAACCATGATTGTCAGCTACCTAATTAATTTCATTTTGACAGGAAAAAAAAACTGATTTTTTTTTATTCTCAAAATATTTCCGAAACTTTAAAATTTAGAAATAAAATAAATAGAACAACAAACCGTTATGAAAAGTAGACCATTATACAATGCAAAAAATCACGTTGTAGCTCATATCTCTTCTTCACATGCACCGATTTTTCCCAAAAACAATAGGGCTCTTCATATTCGCATATCAAGCATCCTTCCAAAATTTGGTTTCAATCCGCTCATCCATTCGACCTGTATTGTGCTCACAGACAAACAGATGCACAGAATTTTTCTAAAAATATGTTTTTGGACTCGGAGGACCTTAAAATGAAATATAAATTTTGACCTTAATTAGTACCAATCCCCAGTATTGTTAATATAAAATAAGTCAGTATTTAAATTACGACGAGCCTAGATTATTCAGCACAAGACTTTGCTATCTCTGCGAAATATATCAGCATTGATTTTAGATGCGACCTCAGCATTACTTAAGGGCCTATAATATGTACCAGGTTTTTGTTTTGTTCCAGTCAGTCAAATAACATGCTGACTACATTTGATAATAATTCAAGAATCGTTTACTTTGAAGAACTTTATCCGCGTTGGACATATACATAAAATTACTATTGTTTCTGTTATCTATATCACTTGTTCCAAAATTCATTTTAGAGGCTCAGTAGTCAATCAATCTATTCATTTTCATAGATTTTAGTTTGCGGGAAAACTTCTCTTCAAAGATTGCTTAGAGCACTCTCGTTAAAAACTAGAGAAAACAACGATTTAGTCACTTTTTAACCCCAACAATTTTATTATTAGAAATACATATCGAAAGCATTGTCATCGATAAAAAAAAACTGAAATAATTTTTGTTTGTTGGTAACAGGATTACTCTCGAAATGTATACCCAATAATAAAATTGTTGTTGTTAAAAAATTTACTTTTTTTACGTTTCTTCAGTAATAGCGTATACTGAAATTTCAGTTTGGACGGTACACCATTCTTGGTCAGCGTACATAACTTGTTACTACAATGTATGTGGTACATACCATAATATTAAACTTCGTACCGACAGGGTATTTACAGCACGGCTTATGCCCACAACCTTCTAAATAATGAATAATTGGAGGTGTTCCAAGAGTTATTACAGTGCTCTGTGTCAGTGGTTGGCAAATAGAGGTGTTGATCGTAGGAGTGAATTGAAAGTGCAAGTTGTTTTATTATAACCGTTTTTTTCACTTGTTTCTCGGTATCTTCTTTTCTATTTTTGTATTGTCCCTAATACCATGGATCCAAAAGTTTTTGATATTGGAATTGTTTTCTATATATGGATAGTGAAGTAATAATAAAACTAGTTATTTCATGAATTATCTGGAAACAGTGTTAGCGCTTTGTACAGGTACATCACTGACTGCAAAGACCGCGCACACTTATCAATATTAAACACGAAACAGCACAACCAGCACAGCACGAACCAGAAAAGCCTGTGAGTGACGGTACCAATGTTATTTAACGGAGTAGTGTAGATTAGACAAGCACCTACAATCAGCAGCTAGCAACGACCATCTGTCTAGCCGTGGTGAACAATCTAGTGTGTTAGTGATGTGTCGTTTTCATTAATACATTTTCATTAGTAGGGTGGAACCCAAAACCTTTATTGCTGACTTCTTTCTCTTCCTCCTCTATTCATCCATCGTCAAAATAAAAAAAATCTTCCACCGAACTGTAATACGCGCCACGGTGCTAAAAGGTTCTGAAGTTAGATGCAAATGGAGGCTAGCGCAGGTACAGTCGGTTGAAAAACTACAAACTCGCGCTATATTATTATATTTAACTTTTATTTAATCTAAAGCTCTAATTCCTTGCATAAAGTCATCCAAAAAATGTTTTTTGTGCTTGTCTATGCAAAACTGTATTAGGCGTCTTGATCAATTAACAATCAAAGAAACAACTTAACAATAGCGTACTGGACTGTACTTTATAGCAGGCAAGCGACAAGTGAGACAACAACCAGCGATAACCAATCACCGACGAGCGCATGTACTGTGCCGGTAACTGGGAGGTGGTGGGACGGCTCTAAAATATGCATTTGCGACGCTGTTTGTGACTAGCTTCAGAACATTTTAGAACCGTGGCGAGTATTATACACACGTCCATGTTGCACACTCACTTCTTGAAAACTGCGGGCTTGTGCCGGTCTAGTGTGTGAACTTGCAGTTCTTGCTGTGCTGGTCGTGCCGGACCAACACCAACCTCAAATATTTGAAAACACTTTAAAAATTTTAATTTGGTTTTACTTATATATTCAATCCATTGAGTAATCAAAAATAGGATATTATAAATTCCACTGGATAACACCTAAACAATTGTTGACTGTCTTGTCTCCCATTTCATTCCAAGCCTCTTATGGCCAACCTCATACTGTCGAATTTTCGTTAGCGCGGCTAACATCATAGTGTCTAATTTGCATTAGGTGAACTCGCACAACTTCCGTTTGCCTGGTAAAATTTAACTCTCATCGCGCCAAAAGAAGTATAACGCTAAAAATCACTAGATTTCCTCTCCGTATTCTGTATACAATATGGGTTTTTGCCCAAAGACCACCAGTTGTTAATCGCTGGTTTGAATATGTTCCGCCAGTTACGGATGTAAATTTGAAGTGAAGATTCAGACAAATAAACACAAGCTGCCTGCCCATTGCGCGGGGTTAATGAGCTTTTGGTTGATGTAGGTGAAACATTCTTACTTCGCGGACATCCTGATTCGTGAAAACATTTATATAACAATCCACATTAAGAGCCGTTACTTACATTGTAACGTGAGAACTTATGTCACATGGGATTTGATACCGGAAGATAAAAAAGTATACTTGAACCGGATCCAAACTTGCGCATTTCAGTTTGCAGACACTATAAAAATAAAATGTTTTCAAATACAGTAAGCTTTGTTTTGAAACTTCGCGCGCTTTGTCTTGCCTATTTAAAGAGAGTGAACGTTTCATTCAATCTCGAAACTAAAAAGAGCAAGCGGCGCCCTTATATAACTTATCTGCTCTTCTATTTTATTAAAGTTATTATTTCAACTCCTAAAATGCGATTTTGGACATGCATTTTACGGGTTGAGAGAGGCGTCGGATTAAAAAATGTTTCCGATAAATGTTGCATATTTTTTATCGAAAAATCATGATTTGTGATAAAAAATAGATGTTCCTATTAAAAATGTCAAAGTCACCCTCATTCCTAAGTAGGGGTTGAGGATGAGGGGTGGCATTTGTCTCCAAACGATGTCCCCCTTCAAACAGAACAACTTTTGTCTGAAACTTTTTTTTTCGGGGGGTAAAGAAGTTTCACTTCAGTGATAGCAGATGTTACAATGGAAAGATCCGCTTAATTCGGCGACTCGTCGGTTCTCCAAATTTTCCTATCGAAGCCGTTCAAAGCACCATGAATTGTGTTTATTCGAGGAGCACTTTATGATTTATTGATTGAGTTCATGCGCCCAGTTCTTCTTGGAAGGCACCAATTGCAGATTGAGAATAATAGTCGCTAGGAGACTGAACGTCCCCAATAGCATTTACATGATTCAAACGTGAAAAATGTTCTCGTACGACGAATGGCATTTTGCATTTAATTTCGTTTTCTATCAACGACAACAGTTAAGGTTGATGACAGTAGAGTTTGAGTTTTGCCGCCCACGTCTGTGATTGGCTGAGTCGATTGCTGCGTCACTGGATGTCGGATGACCATGGCTTTTTCATGTGAGACATTTCCCAACTGTGGCGTCACAAGCCTACTTCCCCCGCCCTCTCCCGTAATCACCTTCTCAAAGCTTCGACAATGCAAACGCCCAACCTTAGTTTCTAGTAGAGATGGGAAAAACGGGTCTTTTTAGTGATCTGCATCTTTGCATCTCGATCCCGTATGTGAGCCGGCTCACTGAACCGGTTCAAAAAGAGCGGAGTTCTGAATATGTTACTGCAGTCTGCCACTGAGTTACCTAGTTCAGTCAATCATATCACGACCTGTATAGAATCAAGAATGCATACCCAAACATGTGATGTATGAGTCATTTGAGCTGACAGATGCATCAAAGCGAGAACTGATACGTAAGTGTAAAATGTGCTTCTGTATGTTAAGTGTTTCACTGAGTTATGCGGATCCGTTGATCCGTCGGCTCAAAAAAAAGTGAGTCGGCTCCCTCGGATCTTCTGTCAAAGTCGGCTCTTTGAACCGGTTCAGATCTGAGTTACCCAACTCTAGTTTCTAGTAATGTTGCATTTAATCCAGTTAGACCATACGTCATTCTGCATCAGAAGACAGACATCCATGCCGTTACAAATGTAATTAAAAAACCCGGGTCGCAGTGCCAAAACCCTGCCGACAATATAGTGTATTTGCTTGTGTAGGGCCGTGTGGTTTTATACTTTTATTATGTGAAATTAAGTTTGTTTTTGGGCAAAATAAAAAATTTAACCCCTTAATACACCCCCTATTATAACATTTTTTTCTTAATTGTAATATTATTATCAATCTAACGTCTACACCGAATTAAATACACCCTTCAATAAATAAGTCACTATCTGCAAACTAGTGTGTTCATAAAATTTGTAAATCCGGTCCTGTCGGGCCGATTTTATTAAAATTGTGGGGATACTTTTTAATCACTACCAGAGGGTTAAATTTCAATTTTGAAACGATTCGGAGAATTTTTTCGGTATTTTGGGGCCCAAAAACAGTTTTTCAACCCCTAAAAACTACCCTTAAAATAGCCCGATTAGGCCCATTTTAAATAGGCTTCTTGCGGTGATGGGTTTCAACACGTGGCCCAAATTTCGTTGAAATCAATTATATATATATATATATATATATATATATATATATATATATATATATATATATATATATATATATATATATATATATATATATATATATATACATATATACATATATACATAAACATTTTTTAAAATGGTGCCAACGTGTTTAGGAGGTTATGAAACGTCGAGAAATTTTGGTCCGACCCCTAGGTCCCGCCATCCGACCGACGCCAATAGTGTATGTTGCCTTATGGCAAATACACTAATAATTTTATTAGTAGCTGAAAAGTATTTTAAAATTCCAGAAGTACTTTTTAGATAATAGAAATATTATGACGAATGTGCAAATGGATTCAGCAGTGAGTGAGTGCTGAAGAGTTATGGATAATAGGCTTAATTTAGAAGTGTTTAGATATAACCGGTAAACAAACAGTCTTATTTTATTATAAATGATATCGTGCCTGTGAACTATTTTTAACTTGGAACGCGTCCTAATTGGGATTTTGACCTGCATGAGCCTCAGTACATCACCGTAAATAAAAGATCTCAAAAATTAAAGTAAGTACATTATAAGTAATATGCAATGTTGCAACCGTACTTTGTCAAAAATAGTTACCTGTCTGCTCACGATTTTTGTTGTATAATCAGAGGAATGTGTTAGAACGAATCAATTGTATATTACATTACAACGGCAGAAAGTTAAAGTTCCTGCACTGCGCGACATGATGCCCTGGGTTACTGTCACTTCAAAATTTTGTGAGATGGCGCTATATCATATGTAACATATCGTACGTGCCATGGATCTAAAAGGCTCGGAAGTTAGATGCAAATGGAGGTTTGCGCAGGTACAGTCGGTTAAAAAACTACAAACCGATGGTCTTATTCCATAAGTAGCTATCTACAAAATCTTGATTTTTCAGGAAACTAAATTCAAACTTTGGAAGATTGTATCAAATTGGAATTGAAAAATTATATTTATATTATTTAGGATTACGTTGAGCTACATTATTATAAAATGCCAAATAATGCTTAAAACTACATTTGGAACCAAAAAAAAACAATAATTTTAGTGACACTGCGTAGAAAGCTCAAAATTGCTGTTAGCCACATTTGGAACCAAACCCTCGATTAACTTAAATAAGCAAATCTTATATATGATAAAACTGATCCAAAAATAAAATTTTCTTCTTTTTTTAAAGAACTTTATTTGAGCGCTTTCGGATATTGATCCATCCTCAGAAAATTTGATATCTTTATGAACCGTAAAATCAACTTAAAATTTATTATTGAAATACATTATGTATCTTATTTTTTTATGTTAACACTACGTGAAAATTTTCTCTACACTGTTATAACATATAAGATTTTCAAACTAGTTAGTTCGTCGAAACTTTTAATATTGCGCTATATTATATTTTAATAATGCGCTATATTTTTATTTTTAATTTTTCTGTAATCTAAAGTGATCCAAAAAATTATTTTTCGGGCTTGTCTATGCAAAACTGTATTCATCTTGGTCAATTAACAATCAAAGAAACAACTTAACAATAGCGTACTGGACTGTACTTTATAGCAGGAAAGCGACAATTGACAAGCCAACCAGCGATAACCAATCACCGACGAGCGCACGTTCTGTGCCGGTAACTGGGAGGTCTTCCTTTCCCACAAAACAACCAGGACGGCTGTTTGTGACTAACTTCAGAACCTTTTAGAACCGTGGCGCGTATTATAAACAATGTATGTTGTATTCTTGATTTTTTTTTCTGTAATGTTTCATAAACTTTCTTTCTTACGTATATGGTGGTGTTGATCCCATAGAATGTCACAGTAAAAGAAGATTTGGTTGAGGATCAATAAATAAATAAGTTTTACCAAAGTTTTGCTGATAGCCATCAGCAAAACTTTGGTAAAGCTTATTTATTTATTGATCCTCAACCAAATCTTCTTTTACTGTTTCTTTCTTACATGTCAAAAATTTTAAACCTTCAATTGGCCCGAGCAAAGCTAAGGCGCCCAGGTACTCCTTTAATAAAATTATGTAATTTTTCGGTTACTCGCAAACATCCTAAAATTTTTTGACTGAATATCGGACACTGTTTGCTGCATTTTAAAAGATTGGCAAACAGTTGAGGTCGCTTTGAAAGATGAATTCATTAACACGTTTCAAACATCGCAAAAATGCAGCTTCTAATAATAGAATGCAAAAGTATGCATAATCTTAATACAAACTTCTGAATTTTAAATACGGCTCGTATGCTACAAAGTATTTAGCAAAAAAATGTTAGTTTCTTTTAAATTTATTTATTATAAATAGAATGGCTCCGTGCAATTACTGTTGTTATTGACGACATCCGCAGTCAGAATTTACCTAAAATATAGTACCTAAGTCAAACACAGAATATATATACTTTTAATTTCTTTAAATCTATTTTTATTGCGGCAAGTTCTGTTTTGCACAAGACTAACTAATAACTTAAAATTACCGAGGAAAAAAGCTTTCGATTTAGAAGGTCATTTTTTCTTTTTAACAAATGAGGATAAATATTTATTGTTGATAATATTCCCGAAAGTGTGAGAACAAATACTGAATGATCGAAGTTAAAATAATATAATATTGACTATACCTACAATATTGACACAAAATAGGAATCGTTTGAGGGTCACTTTAATATCTTGCGTATTGAATAACATATTCCTATCTCTTGAAATTGTTACGTAATTGAGTCATTTTAAATTACAAGTTACTAAAAATATTATCTACTGATCAGTGGTTTACTGAATATTTAACAGTTTGGTTGTTAGTATGTAAGTGAAAATAATCTGTTATATTATACAAAGTTAAATTTAGAATTTTTTTAAAGCTGTGTATGTGAATTTTGTGTATGGAAATTGGAATTTCTATTTAAAATGAAAAATGTTAATTGTGGTAAACGGAAAAAACATTTTCTTGATACTTATCCAGACATGATAGTAAGATTCATTCTCTAAATTATCAAGTTTTTATATATCAATATGGAACATGAGCTTCATTTCGCCGTAAGTTTTTAGCGTTGAAACTTACTTTCTTTAGTTATAAGCAGATTATTTTTTCAATATTTCTAACTTATATTATTGTTTAAATTTTTTTATGGTGTTTTCTCTTGCTCATTAATAAAAAATTAATGGTTACGTAATTACTATTACAACATATGCGCGTAGTTTTAATCTAGTATTTACGAAAATAGATAATTTTTTTGTTTATGAAAAATACAATGTTTTTTTAAGTACGTAGTAGGTGCTACATTTTAATGTTAAATACATACATATACGTAACTGTTAATTAAATCGGCGATTAGAAACCAAATTGTTTTCATAAATCCTGGTTAGAAAAACAATATTACATTTTTAAGAGCTCAGTAGTTTAGTAAACATGCATATTTATCGAAAATGTATCATTTTAAAATGCATATTATAATAAAGTGTTAATTGAATTTTTAGACAGACGGTAAACAATATTATTATTTATAACTAATTTGGTTACTTCGTTGTATAGTCTGTCTGAAGGTCATATCCAATAATAATATTGCACTTTTGTATTTGATATGACAAATTTACAATCTTTTCTCTCTTCTCTCTCTCTCTCTCTCTCTCTCTCTCTCTCTCTCTCTCTCTCTCTCTCTCTATGAAATATCACTTCGTCTTGCTTAATGCTTAATTGTTAAAACTTCCTCTCATCAACAATCACGAAGGAGAATATAGTCAAATTCTCCAATATGTGACTACAGCCAGCCCACACACAAAAATTAGCGAACTTGCTGCGCGATACGGCATTCATAACGCTTATACCTATATGCGTGCAGAAATTCTGAAATTTTTGAAACTTTTTTTTCCCTTCTGCATAGGGATATCTTTTTCGAGTGTATTCGCAGTTTCCCGTGGATTTATTATTCGTGTAAATAGACTATTGTTAGTTAATGCACATTTATAATAAATTTTTGTTCAGTGATTGGCGAAAAGTACAGAACCATGGGAGCATTAATACTAAATAGCCATTGTCTTTTGTAATTAAATATAATATTATTGATTAAAGTGTTCCTATTAAGGTAACTGTTTCAGGAGGAACAATCGGGATAATTAAATATGGTTCAACATACTTATTAGTGTATTTGCCATATGGCAACATACACTATTGGCATCGGTCGGATGGCGGGACCTAGGGGTCGGACCAAAATTTCTCGACGTTTCATAACCTCCTAAACACTTTGGCACCATTTTTAAAAATGTTTATATATATATATGTGTATATATATATATATATATATATATATATATATATATATATATATATATATATGTGTACGCGCGATAACTTTCGAAAGAGTTAATTGATTTCAACGAAATTTGGGCTACGTATTGAAATCCACCACCGCAAGAAGCCTATTTAAAATGAGCGTAATCGGGCTATTTTAAGGGTAGTTTTTAGGGGTTGAAAACTGTTTTTGGGCCCCAAAATACCGAAAAAATTCTCCGAATCGTTTCAAAATTGAAATTTAACCCTTTGGTAGTGATTAAAAAGTGTCCCCACAATTTTTATAAAATCGGCCCGACAGGACCGGATTTACAAATTTTATGAAAACACTAGTTTGCAGATAGTGACTTATTTATTGAAGGGTGTATTTAATTCGGTGTAGACGTTAGATTGATAATAATATTACAATTAAGAAAAAAATGTTATTTTAAGGGGTGTATTAGGGGTTAAATTTTTTATTTTGCCCAAAAACAAACTTAATTTCACATAATAAAAGTATAAAACCACACGGCCCTATACAAGCAAATACACTATATTGTCGGCAGGGTTTTGGCACTGCGACCCGGGTTTTATTATGTACATGATCTTATCAAATAGGGATCTATTTTACTGACATTAGAGTATTTTACATAAATTAATTAAATAGTACCTGGGAGACCGATGTTTGCTCGGGCCAATGGACGGTACAATTGGCTTTAAGTCGAACATATTCGTATTTGGATAATATCATAATATATTTAAAATAAAAAACGGGTCGTTTCGGTGGGTCATTCTACCTGCCAGATGATTAAAAATTTGAGGGTTGGTTAAGCCCGCTACCCTTCAGCGAGGTATATGTTTTTGTATTCGGATATTACTAAAGACGTATTGTACTTTTCACCGTGCCTCAAATACCTACCCAAAAATGTCTAACAGCTCTTGCCCTATTTGTGGAAAGCCTTTAAATTTCCGCGTCTTCAATCTAGTAGAATTGTGCCCATTGATCTGCATACATACATATTATGAACGTACTATTAAGGGGGTCGTCTTATGTGACAACTGTTTTTTTCACGCTTTTTTGGAAATTTTTTGTGGCGAACAATGAATGTATACTACCTTAAAATTTTCATCATGTATTTATTGACATTTCACCAACCTTTCCAAATTTTTTCACGTTGAAATGTGCAGTTGAACCGACTGTAGATCTCCGGGATGACGCCCATGTAAAAAAAAGTCGGCTGACGGTTGCCACGATACATACTGTTCTGCTATCTAAAATCAACAAATCAAATTGCGTTTTAATTGGTAGACCTGTGACTACAGCCGGGACCAGAATTAAGTCGAAATATTGAAAAATTCATGTTTGGCGAAGATTTGAAAAAAAATTTACGATTTTCATCGTTTTTCTTACTATTCCAGCTTGAAGAATAAAAAAACTATTACAGTTATCACAACGATTTTGGTTCGGGCTAGAACTATAGATGTACTGAAGATACCATAAAAATTTCAACGCAATCGGACCATTAGTTTTTGAGATATTGTGGCAACCATTTTAAAAAATATAGTTTCGAGAAAAATGCGTTTGAAAAATCAAGTATGCGTAACAGAAAATAGCACTTGACTCACCATCAACCTCTGTCACTTTCCAACGACTTCGAATTTCGAAAAACTCCTTCACAAACATAATCTGGAGATCCTAAAAAGGCGATTTAAGCAAAAAAAAATTTTTCGGTTTTTTTGACCCGTCACACCAGACGACCCCCTTAAGAACATAATATGTTGGTACAACATTATGAGAGTTTTTGTTAGTTATTACGTCAGCTGTAATGTGCATGTTGCACTAACGTAATTTGCATGCATTTTTCCAATTAGCGATTCTATACGAGTAGATCGTGGACGCGTAGTGTAATGGTTATGTAATAGATATCACGCTACATCAATTACGACCGGAAAATACGTGGAATTGCAGTAAAAAAACCCAAAACCACTGTATATGAAAGTTGTGTTTTTTTTGGTGTACTTATAGATGTACAGTTTGAAATTTCATAATTTTCTGTGCAAGGTTCATTGATGATGAAATTTTCATAATATGGAAATGAAATTCGTGGATGATATTGTAGCTATTTGTTTTTCATTTTGTTATTATTAACAACAGATGTTTGTAACTGAATTTTGTAGCATAAAAGTACCATCACAAATTTATAAAACTGTCTCTTTTCCTCTTTAAATCTGGTCCAATTTTTAACTTATCGCGTTAACAAACATATCGTCTCGGCTGACTACCTCATGAACATATTATTTTCTTTATACCCGGTCGAAAGTACGTACTTTCGGCTTCGATTTTAAGGCAGAAAGCTTAACAGTGTTGGATCACTTTCACACAGTTTGTGCTGAGGCCCAGCGGTAAGAGGCGGGGTAGGCAAAAGACATATTGTGGATGTGACCTTCTTTAGCTCTGTCTCGCTCAAATCATCCGCACGTTTCAATTTTTGGCTGCTGCCACATGACGAGGCTAAAAGATGCCATTGCAAGGGTGCCGCTGTCAAATAATTACTCTAATTTTTGGACATATTTTGAAAATTTAATAACTTTTCCGAAAAAGGAAGAGTCACTTTAGGTTTGTGATGGAACAGTTTTGTGAAATAAGTACGAATAAGATCGTAGTGTGACATTGAAAACGTGTGTTTTTTTGGCACAATTAATGCCTGAAGAAGTAGGAAACTAACCTACGAAACGTAGCAAATTTAGAAAACTTAGAATTTTCATTTATTTGTGTCCAATTATCCACGATCCATAAACATTAATGCTAACTTTTTTCTAGTAAATCGTACATAAATTACAAAAGTAGTCCATTAGAGACCTAGTTTTGTCCATTATCTTCCTTATAGAGAATTCCGACAGCGTTGACATTTATGCTCTGCTTGAATTACTCGCACATCATCTATAACAGTGCGCCGAAAGAAAGTAATAGCGGGACAAAAGAGTTTTCTCGGACACACTGATACGTGAGACTGTCGCCAGCCAGTAGTAGTAGTTAATAGCTGTTATTGCGTATAACCTCAAAATTGCTTACTTTAAAGTAATTATATATTATGGTGAATAAAAGTTAAATAGTGATATTAAGTAAAAATTAATCAAAGAAAAATATGGACGAATAATTTCAAATTTTGATAATAAACGCACTTTCAACCGGGTATAAAGAAAAATAGTACCTATACACCACACGGACATAAAGTTGAAAGCCCTGAACTGCGCGACTTCGCATCGGGCATCATATTTCGCAGTGCAGGAAAGTCAACTTTCTGCCCTTGTTGTGTAATATATTATTGAAAGTGTTTTCTCACAGACTCCGTAACATGAAATTTATAAATCGAACTTAACAGGAAATTGACGTCTAGAGTCTAGACTCTCGAGTTCTGCACAATGTAAAGGACGACTTCCTGCTACGTAAGTGCACTGCCAAGAAGGATACTCGCTTTGATAATTTTTAAAAAGTCATTTCTTTGTTTTCAGTGTTGTAAAGAAACTGATAAATTGTTACAACATTATTTATTATTTTGATTTTCCGAATGGTTCACTTTAATAGAAGCAGCCTTATGCTGGGTTGCAGAAAGGGTATTCAAATAATTTTATTTGACAATGACTTTAGATTGCGAACAAACATATTTCTTCATTGTAGAATTTTAATTCGATTTTGTTATAAAAATAATTGAGCTATTGAAATGATATTTTTTTTAAACTGTGTATATGTGCATTTAACATAGTTGTTTGCAAAATTTTTACTTCGAAACGACATTTTTCTACGCATTTCAATCAAAATTTGACTTGAAAAACGATCTTTTTCTCTGTAGATCAAGCATTTGTTTTTGTGTGAATACAATCAAATGTTGTACATGACAGGAAGTAGGGATGTCGGAAGTGCCAAAAAGTATCGATATATATCGTATCGATATTTTTTTAAGTATCGATATCGGTACCGATATATTTTTTTAAAAATATCGATACATATCGGTATAATTTGAAAGAGAACATTGGCACTCGAATAAATTTAGTATACATATGGGCTAGCTTAATATAACCTCAAAAAGCAATTAAAAATAACTATTTGAACTCAAAAACAACCATAAGATTTTTTTTTGTGTATTAAATATTAATCAAACGTCTAATAAATTTAGAATCAGATAATTTTAGAGATTAATCGAACAATTGATAAAGCCTGTGATGGCGAACCAGGGATGCATGCCAGAGGTGTCATTCGATAGAAAATTGTTGGTGTAATTGAGGTGTAAATCGAAATAACTAAAAATATTCTAAGTAGATGTTGTAGAAATGAAATGAAATATTGCTTGAATAGCTATTTTAACTATTTATTATTCCGAAAATATTGAAAAATCCGGTAAAAAAGAAACGTGTTTTACACGTGCTTTATTCACTGTTGTTATTTTTGGAACGCACTTAAAAGTATGTTCCAGAAACATAATACGTAAAAACACATGTTTTTTTCAGTAGAGTTTCCGATGTTTTCAAAATATTTAAACGGCCATAGTCAGTCGCGGTAGTAGTGTTGTTACTGGAAAAAAATATCGGTTTTCGATACTCGGAGTTTTATATCGATATATCGGAATATTAAATATCGCTCAAAAATATCGATATATCAAATAAAAAATATCGACATATCGATATTTTTTCGACATCGCTAACAGGGATTTTGAATGCGATATTAGAGTGCTCTTACATGTATGTATCACAATCTAAGGTCACATTGTCAAATCCAATTTTTTGACAATGTTTTGTGCAACGCAGCATTAGTGCAGTATAAATAGAAATCGTGGTATTTGACATGTCCCCTTGTATTCGTTATAGATTTGGATAGACTAATAAAAGCGCATTGTAACTCGATGACCTTGTCTGGTATCAAGCCAAGACCTCGTAATATGGAGGAGAACGCCAGACAATAATTTTACTTAATAAGCGTCGCATACAGAATAGACTGTAACTAGTCAGACTTGTTAAAGCGAACTACAGTTTAATGACAAGCTATAAACAAGGTGTAACAAAGAGTTACCTAGTTACATGCGACTGCGGCCTAAAATCCTTTTAATTATTGACACCTTATAATCTTTATATTCGTTTCAAAATCGAACCTAAGGGGTCGAACTATAAGATCTCGACGCTGCAGCGTCGAGATCTTATAAAATGATGTGACAGCGCGCTGTCATATCATTTTAAACAACTTGGTACTATTTTTGGGAATGCTGATAATAGGTTCTATAGTGTCCTCATTCGTCTTCGCACCTGCCGACAATATAGTGTATTTGCTAATACAAGCATTGTGACTTTATTACGTAAACAAAATAAAAATATTTGAACTCTTAAGATAGTTGTCGTGGTACAATATTGTCAAAAAGTTATAGATTATATGCGACACAAAAGTATACTAGCTTGTAGCTAAGTGATTCATAATTTGTACGCAAGACTATACCCGTGGAAACGTAACCCATACAGTATTCATATGCATGTATACTTTTCTATAAATTGTTGAACTTTAAACCGTTATTTATAAATAATTAGACAGTCAAAAATTTTTTCTTATTTTTTTTTAAACTCATATCTAATAAATGCATTGAAAGACTGTCAGTTTTCGGAAAGTTTCTGACAGTTAGTTCTTTTTTTATAAATAAGAAACTGGTTCAGAACTACAGAGATCGTATACAATCAATGTTAATTATCTAATTTTTAATTGAATTTATCTCGGATTATATACGGTCGATCGACTTCAAATTTTCAGTGTAATTGTATTATCATGTCCTTAATAAGTATACAAAAATTTAGAATTTTCTGACGGTGTGCCTTAACCACGACAACTACCTTAATGCACCCCTTAAAATATTTTTTTTCTCTAGTTGAAATATTGTTATCAATCCAACATCTGCACCAAATTAAATACATCCCTCAAAACGTACGTAAATTTGTATACGCAAACTAGTGTTTTCATAAAATTTGTTAGTCCAGTCCTGTCGGGCCGATTTTATTAAAATTTTAAAAGTATCTTTCAATTGAAACTGAAGGGTCAAATTTCAATTTTGAAATGATTTTGAGATTAGGTTGTAGAAATTTGGATAGAATTCGTGGCACAGGATCAATAAAACAGCAATACTGAATTTTAAAATTGCATTTTTACTAATGTTTCGGTACGCTTTGAGATAAGGACCATTTCAAATAGGCTTCGTGCAGTGACGGAGTTCAACATGTTTTTATAGGCACAAGATGAGCATATATGCGAAAATATTAGGAACACAGCTACACAGACAGAAATGGCGAACTAAATTTTTTTATTAATAATATTGACTCTACCAACAGTAATAGAATATTAAACAAAACGAAACCACTTGCAATTACTGTTCAATCCAATTTTTTATTTACAAAACGTTTCGACCATTGAACAGTAATTGCAAGTGGTTTCGTTTTGTTTTAAATTTTTTTATGTTTTAAAATGAGTTGAATATACTAGGTAGATAGATAGTGCCATATTATGGCAAATATACTAATAAAGTTGTTTCTGTTATTACATCTCATCACTACTTTATGATTATATGCTAAAGATTACTGTCATAAGGATTGCGATTTGGAAAAAAAATACTTTGTCAGTAATACGGTCAATAATTCCCACTATTGCAATTGACTCGATTAATCTTGTTTGTTCAAGCAATGAAAAATTATGTGCTGTATTTTGAAATGCAAGTTCAACGATTTATCTAATTACTTTGGAACAGAGGTTGCGCCGACTTTTACACTTTACAGCTGCGAGCCCACTAGGGTTTCTTTCTGTGTAGACAGTTTTATTTGAGCAAAGAAAACTTGTAAAACACCTATTTTTGGGGGGTAGTGCAAAAAATATACTATTATCGATGTATAAAGTATTTTTAAAATAAATGAAATTAAAATACGGATATCAAAATAATTTCTCAGAAGTCGGATCATTCTACGTCCCCCTGAAAGTTTTCTCCCCCCTCCCCTTGTTATTTATGATGTACTTATTTAACTAACTGATTCTACAGGTTTTCTTATTGCTTTTATATTAATAGTTAAATTCATATTCTGATAAAATGATTTGTGTAAATAAATAATTTTATAGGTTTTAAATTAAACATAAAGAAAACGATAATCCGTGAACTCGTTCTAATATCGGAGACGCTGGTATTTCCTTATTGCATATTATTATGTATTTGTTGTTTATTTCATTGCTTTCGTCTGGCATGTCACCCATCAAAATTGGGAAATGTTAGGTCATTTAAATATTAAATTTTTTACGAGTATTTAATTTTAAATTATACATGTATCCAAATATTTCATATTTTGGTAAGATAAACTTATCGCCAATGTTTGTTTGCATTCTTCAGATGTTTTTTTTTTTCATTTGTGAGTGGCTAATTTTGCGTAAATATTTGTTATAAAATTTAAAATGTGATAAAGGAGGTTTTAAAAATATATTAACTAAGAGTATAACTCATGGTTCATTATTATTATTTTTTTGTTACTTAGTATTTTAAGGAACACGATGTATACATTTTGAATCAGAATGCAGATTTTGCAAACAGTACTCCTTTATAACCCTTTGAATTCTACATCTAGGTCAGGTAACGTACATTAGAAAACTTGAAAATTAATTAAATGAAAACCCCATTTTTGTATCATTGAAATTAAAAATCCCATTAATTCTTTTAACTTGGGCGAATTAGATTTAAAAGTGGCATTTAGAGTAAAAATGTATTAACAAAGGGGATTTTGCAAAAATTGTCGAGGTCTCCTTACTGGCACTAAAAATCCCAGCCTAAGTTGCATTTCTACAAAATCTTTGATTTATTTATTTTAGGATAAAAAAAGGTTATTATCTGTGTCATAGTTGATAAAATTGACTCTGTTTAAAAAATATCTTTAATGGTGACTGAGCCATAGCGCGTGAAAAAAATCACCTCGCGACGTGACCTTGAAAACCCACTGCTAGAATTGTTTTTCAACAACTGAGTTTTTATTATGTTCTTTATCGAGTTTTAAACTGAAAACGCTCCAAAGCGGAGTTTTCAGTCCATACTATCCTTAAAAACTTATAACCAATCAAAGTCGAAATTATCAAAAATGGTTAGAGATAATTTCAGTTTTTATTGACACGTAAAAGAGTAAGCCATTTCACGACTGACACACAGGTATGAAAAGCAAATATTTCATAGGAGGGTTAGCAAAAAAAATACTGTTAATTTTGACTTTTATGACACGGAATGAGTTTGGAAAATGAAATCATATTCCATGGATTATATGATATTAGTTTTTTAAGTGAATATCTAGTTTATTTCCAAATAATTTTCAGAAATGATAGTTTAAGTATACCGCGTAACAGTTGATATTCATTATAACGGCTTATTTGAGGGGAATTTCAAGACAAATGTCTGTTAGACGCCAGGCGCCCACTGAAGAAATCATTATAGTCTCAGCATAAATTCTAATTTAACACATCATTTGCATGATTGATAACAGTGACTTGCAATCAGAGTTAGAGCCGGGTAATGATATTATGTAATAACAACTACAAGGGGGGTCTATTCTCTACCTGCTTCTACTCACCAACCTTCGGTACCGACACTTCGCCATCAACGAATTAATATTGACGAATTTTAGATAAAAATGTTTGCTGTTTTTTTTTTTTTTAAGAAAACACAAGGTTGTTGTTATTAATTATATATTATAACTAGCGGCCCAGTCCGGCTTCGCCCGGGTGTAAATGTAATATATAGGATATAAAAGATAAGAATCATTATCATTAAATTCTCAACGTGTATTGAATTTGCGCGAATTCAATCGCTTTTATTTGTGAATGTTCAAAAATCGAAGAAAAATCGTATTTCCCAAAAAGAAATTTAAAAAATTCTGTTGATCCGATAGCTACCAAACTTCAGAAGATCACCCGCTGGGCTAATCTAAAGATTGTCTGAAAATTTTATCAAAAATGGTCTACCCGTTTGGAGTCCATAGATTATTACATATACATCGTCTTTTATCTATATAGATTATTAAAATGTAAAAAGTGGTTATTGTGACATAACGATAATAGTTGGACATATAGTATCGCGAAGTTTTTTGTAGTTATTGATATGTTCTTTAATATTGTACAACATACTTTTGTTCTATCATCAATAGTTTCCGCAGCGCATGCGACGAAAGATGTTTTATGGCATTTTTTTACACCTTGGGTTACGTTACTAAAGTTTAAATAAGGATCCCTTATATTTTCTAGCAATAAATATAGCCTATGTTACTCAGGGTGAGTGTAGCTTTCTAATGGTGAAAGAATTTTTTAAATCGGCACAGTAGTTTTTGAGTTTATTCAGTACAAACATACACACACACAAAAATACAAATCTTTCCTCTTTATAATATTAGTGTAGATAATGCGTTCCTCTAGTGTGGAATAATACATATAAAAAAAACCCGCTGCCAATATTTTCGGACAAGTCAGCTTTACGTATTTAACGCGCATATTTTTTGCTAGACCTCTTTTTTAACCCCGCCCTTCTATCTCGTTTATTTCAAATAAACTGCTGAAAATTTCACAGCTATTTTTGCCAGTGCATCAATAATTGCCATATTTCTGAAATCAGAGTTTGATACTATATTCAAATCTACAAAAAATTGGAAGGTTGCCATTAAAAAAGAATTGAAAGAGGTGGGGGCAAAAAGAGGTCTACCAAAAAAGATGCGCTTTAAAAAAAGAGACTGTGTATTTTACATTACACACTACAAAAGTAAAACAGGTATATACATAATTGTAAAAATAAGCAAAAAAATAATAATAATAGCACCGACCATCGGAATCGAACCTACGACCTTTAGGTTACGAGGCAACCGTTCTACCCCGCCACCACCTTAGTTAATGTTAATTGTTTACGAACTGCTTAACGCTATAATGTTATTTAGCGGTTAAGATTCCCTAATTAATAATAATCATTAATGGTATGAGCTTAATTTTTTTATCGAACTATTTTGAAAACTAAATTCGAGAATTAACTCAACTATGACTGTGAACAGTATTTGTCTTGGTTTGCTGCATTGCACGCTACTGATTACGTATGTGTCAGTTGACTTTGTGATATGGACGTGGATTAAGTCTAGACATTAGATTATGTCATCATAATACGTATTATGATCTGTTTTTTATGCCGGAAGCAATGTCACAGACCGTTTTATTGTGTCGTTTTGTAAACTAGTTGAAAACATAACATTTCGTCTAGGTTTTATTAGTCACGATTTGGTGCTTATCTTCTATTTAAACCGATTCTAGTAAAAAAAATCATCTATACTGAAATCAGTTCGTCAAAATATTTATGGAATTTAACGAAGTTTCAATGCAATTTTGTTTTTGTTTTTATTGAAGGATTTTTAGACTATTTTTCAATAATCTTTCTTTTGTTTATATATCTTTTATTTAAACAGTACCTGTTTCTTTTTAATTGTCGCTTATGTACAGGGGCGTAGCTACCGCCGTATCTGCCGTATCAATTATACGGGGCCACCGGGCCACGGGAACCCCCAACATGCGTAAGCAAAAATTAATAAAAACTTCCCAATTTTTTTTTTATTTCAGAAATGACAAAAGTCAAAAAAAACAATTTCTATTTCCCGCGTAAAGCGTGCGTTCAAAAGTTGGCAACACCCTACATCGGTTATCGCCGGTTGCGGGATTTCCCCGTTTAAGTCATTTACTTCAACGGGGGAAGGGCCCCCAAACAAATTTTTATACGGGACCCCGCCAAGGCACGCTACGCTTCTGCTTATGTACCTCACAGAAAGTAAGGACGTAAAAGCATAAATATACTAATACGAACATACGTAATACCTCAGTACATCTGTTAATACTTTTTTGCTGGCTTTACCTAATACTCTTAGTTACGCATAAATACCTTCTCCGTTTAATGTAATAGGTTTATGTGTAAAATTGAAAACGATTCTTGAAAAGTGTAGCCGATTTTAAAATTGTTTAGTAGTTAAAACACAAGGGTAGAATGTTGAAACTCCTACACTGCGTGACATGAAGCCCGAGGCTCGGTATAACATCTTTTTGACTAGATCATTCGACTGGACTCCTACATAAAAAACGGTCGCATTTCATGCTTTTCGAACAGTTTTTTCGTCTATTTTTACCGGTTTTTAGGAAGTCACTTTTTGGACACGCATGCACAATTTGAGGAAAATCGATCGAGTGGTTTGAGCTCTAAGTGCGATGACATCTAACAATTTTTTAAACTCTTTTTTTGGGTTCAGCGGACTCGAAAGTTCCCAAATTTAATCAAAAACTCGAAATTTAATTTTGGCACGATCACATGATTTTCGCTTTTAAGATCTAATCTTAGTTAGCTGTTTTACCTAAACTTATTTAGTTACCATCTCCAAGTTGTTTAAAATAAAATTAAAAACACTCTGTACAAAAAGTAAGTTGAAGATCATATAAGATTATTCGGTTCAACGTACCAACCATTCAAACAAAATATTTTTTACCTCATAATCTATTTTGGTGTTATCGCAATATGTGAATGTGCTTATAGTACCTAGTACATTAGATTAAAACTAGGGTTGAACAATAGGGACTGAATATAAATTTTTGACTTTTTTCAAGCTTTTATTTAGTTTCACCTGTCCCGATGTTTGTTTGTGGGTTTGTAATCGAATCTTACAAGTTGAATTTGACCCAATTCCTGTTGTTCGATCGAGCTGAAATTTTGCACACACCTTTGGTTCTCAAGACAATACAATTATGGTAACCCCCTACATGAGTATCAAATGAAAGGGTATGACAAGTAGAATACAATCAGCAGTGTCACTTCATTTCAAATACAAAATATTAGAAAAAAAGTGTGTGTTCTCTAATTGGTCGTAGTTCACTTTTCTGTAATAGACGATCGATAGTTTAGTAAACCTTACTTACCTGTGAGCAATGTCGAAGGACACTTCGTCCGATACCACATCGCCTTTGATAATGTCTACCGCAGTTGTAGACGAAACGTCAGATAGAAATACCAATGGACCACGGAGTACAAGCCCGGAAGCCAAGAAGTTTTACAGCAACATGGGCACTGAAAGCCTACATACTTCAAGAGTAGATTGAGTTTACTATTCCCATAATAATAATAATAATAATAATAATGCGTTTAACGTCCGTTTCTCGACTTTATGTCATAACAGACGCCATTCGCACCATTACTATTTTTCATTTTACCACTTCCCGTTTTTTTCTACATTTCTTAAACTTCAACTTATATAATAGCAATGGGTGAATGAAGGAATTACAGGAAATTAGGATAAGGTAGGTAATTTTTGAACTAGGAGTTTGATAGGTAATCGGCCATGGCCTCAAATAAGGAACCACCTCGATATTTATCTGGAATTAATTGAGGGAAACCATGGAAAACCTCAATCAAGATGGCCGGTACAGGAATTACCGTTTCTCGGCGAAAGGCAGTAGGAAAAAGTCCCAGCCATATCTGTCCCCGCCGGGAATCGAACCCGGACCTCCCGAATGCGAGTCTAGTGCTGTACCACTACTCTACCCAGCTCGGTACTATTCCCATAATACATGGTGGTAAAATTTACAAAGAATGGCGAAGTAATCTATACATTCTTTAGGAATTTTTAAGTATAAACACAATTAAAAGCTTCGTGTATTAATTTAGCAACGTTTAGTTTTTTTGCAAATATAATTTCACACCTTATATTGTCCGGGCAGAAAACTTGTCGGTTTTGCAGCCAGAATTTCTCATCCAATTGCAGCTTCATTGTTTCCATGTCAACTTCTATAATCTATCATCGTGACAGCTCTATATACTAGTACCCTCCTTAAGCGGATGAATGAGTTTTCTGTTTTTATTGGAATAAGTAATATCGATGAATAATTTTATTGTATCACGGAATAAATATTTTTATTATTATATTATAAAATATGTACATATCAAAATAGTTTTCAATACTCATATATAATAATACGTTTTAAAGTATAATTCAACTACACGTTTTGTTTGGTATATTTGATGAGGTTCTGTATACTGCTTAAAATCGATTGACTAGATTTTTTATTATAGAATATTTGTCAAATCTAAGGTAATAATTTTCAAGACATGGTCGAAATGTCGACAATAAAAATGTAACAAATTGTTTTTTTAATTTTAAAATTTTAACCCTAAACACGAAGTCTAGAACAACACTTTTTGAATTAAAACAGGTAAAGTGTTTCGATGTCTGATACAATTTTCAAAATGTCGATATTTATTTGCTAATCCATTTTTAAAAATGAATGTTTGTCTATACCTATACCATCATTCGATTACGGTTGA
The DNA here is from genome assembly GCA_034508555.1 of Venustoraphidia nigricollis. Classification (NCBI taxonomy): domain Eukaryota; kingdom Metazoa; phylum Arthropoda; class Insecta; order Raphidioptera; family Raphidiidae; genus Venustoraphidia; species Venustoraphidia nigricollis. The sequence continues at coordinate 3,203,863 of JAVRKA010000020.1, forward strand.
ACTTTGATGAGTTATCGTGAGCACGCCCGCGAAGATTCCTGACTAAAAAAATTCAAAGTGTACAACCTTGTGTTTTAAAGTGGTACAGCAATATGTCATTGTCATTGCCGAGTGGGACGCAGTGCCGTGAGACAAGATTGTAATGTCGCTGTCGTGTTTCATCCCAATCGCGTTCGAATACGCGGGTAGTGGCTAGTACGTAATAATAATAAATGTACTGTATATCGTTAAATTCACTATAAAATAAATAAATGTCATTATTTTTACTATACACATCTGTGATTTCGTTCATTTATTGTAATTCGAAATTATCGATACATAACCCCAGCCCTAATTTAAATCAACGAGACAGAGCAGATTAGGTCAATCGGTCGCATCAAACGATAATTGCATATCATCTCTAAATGAATGTCTGTTGTTAATACTCCCTTACTTCCGGGACAGCTTCTATTGTTACCGCTTTTATTCATCAAATAGTTTAAACCCAAATTACCCAATCGAGCAATGTCTAGGCCAGGAGTTCCCAAAGTGTGCGCCGCGGCGCCCTGATGCGCCGTAGAGAGTAGAGGGGCGCCGTGAGGCACTCCTGTTTACCATTCTCCGGAAACTAAACTCAGGTATTTGAGGCTACAAAATAAATAATTTTTCTTAAATAATAAACGTATTCTTGTATGTCAATATAAATATAATATGTAGGATCATCTTACCCTATTCCGACTAGCTAGGGCGCCGAGACAAAATACTAAACCTGTAATTGCGCCGCGAACTGAAAAAGTTTGGGACCTCCTGGTCTAGGCGTTATACTCGTATTTTATAAGTTGTCCAAAATACCATAATATGAATGTGCCATTCTGGCACTTAGAGGAAATGAAAGTATGATAATAATGGTTACGTCGAAGAGGCTCACACATTTTTTTTTTTTTAATTTAAAATATAAATCAAATGTTTAATAAAAATATTGATTACTAATGTTATGGTTTGATGATTAAAAGTTTGGAATGGCTGTACTTACGATGAACCGGGCAAAGCCCGACGAATCGCCTTTCAACAAAGCAAGTATGAAGTGAAGACTACCGTAGAGGAGTCGCGTTTTTGCAGTTGAGGTAACCACAGAGTTGTGGGTAGCCCGATCGCAAACTGTAGTCGAACTAACCACATTTTTGTGATTTACTTGCGGTGCTTCGACTTCATGTGCATTGTGCAGTCGATGCAATTACCTATACAGCCGCATAAAGTGGCCACAGTTTTAAAATTAATTTCGGCAAAGAAGCACTACTACTCCTTACCTTGCGGAGAAACAGAAAGCGTAGAAAAACTGAATAGTTCGGGATTGCCCGGGATTGCCTCAATTCTAATTTCTAGATGTATGTAAAACATCTTGGAACTTGGTCTTTAACCTCTTCTAAATGTCTAATTTACGCTAAATGTTGTAGTTCTATTTAGTTTTGATGACAATACAATATTCTGATATTTTGATTGTTGTTATATTTATATAACAAATTAAAAAATGAAAATAAAAATACACGTGGTGGAGGTGACGATTTTGATGGTGGGAAAACGTGCCTTCAGTCGTTTAAAATTTAAAAATAATATAATATGTTATAATGACTAAATTTTTGAATATATGCATTTAAAAATAAAAAAACACGCTTATATTAACGCACTTAAAAGTATAAAATAAATTTTCTTTCTCTTCTAAAGGCGAAGGATATTAACTGTATCTATTAATTATTCATCTAGTTATATTTTTTAGAAGTATATTTTTTGTTTGTAATTTTTTGGATGTTTTTAAATTCCAAATGAAAAATTTTAATTTCATTCGTATATAAGTATATAGAAGAATATTGATCGAAAACAACTAGAGATAATCTAAATTATAAATATATTAATTTGTGACCGTAATTATTACCCACAAATTAAAGTGACTCCAACCTCAATATTTAAATTTTTTGAAAACGGTAAATTTTTGAAAAGTTTTATTTTTAACTTTTAAGTGGCTTTGCAATACACATTGCTGACTTCTTTCTTTATAGTTGATTACTAAACTTGAAAAAAAAACTACTAAAGCAATTTAAGTAAAAAACTGTGCAATCAGTTTCGAGGGTTGTTTCACTGCGCAAAAAAATCATCTAAATTGGGTCAGCAGTTTTGGAGATATATCGGGTGTTTTTTTAGAGTGGTAGAACTTTCGATAGGGATAACTGTGCTTTGACAAAAGGAAGAAGTCATGTTGTTTTGACATTTCTCTTCAGTAAGAATTGACAAATTATCATGGAAAGACTCACGCCGCAGCAACGCTTAGAAATTGTTGAAATTTATTTTCAAAATCAGAGTTCTATTCGCCAAAGTTTTCTCGAAAAATTGTGTTTAGTGATGAAGCACATTTCTGGTTATATACTTACACATATTTATGGAACGTTAGATTTTTGCTAGGAAGTCCTTAGCTCATGCATTGTTATTAGTGTATTTGCCATATGGCAACATACACTATTGGCGTCGGTCGGATGGCGGGACCTAGGGGTCGGACCAAAATTTCTCGACGTTTCATAACCTTCTAAACACTTTGCCACCATTTTTAAAAATGTTTATATATATATATGTATATATGTATATATATATATATATATATATATATATATATATATATATTTATATATATATATATATATATATATATTTATATATATATATATATATATATATATATATATATATTTATATATATATATATATATATTTATATATATATATATATATTTATATATATATATATATATATAGGTATATATGTGTGCGGGCTATAACTTTCGAAGAAGTTAATTTATTTTAACGAAATTTGGCACACATGTTGGAATCCATCATCGCACGAAGCCTATTTAAAATGGGCCCAATCGGGCCATTTTAAGGGTAGTTTTTAGGGGTTGAAAAATGTTTTTGGGGCCCAAAATACCGAAAAAATTCTCCGAATCGTTTCAAAATTGATATTTAACCCTCTGGTAGTAATTAAAAAGTGTCCCTAAAATTTTAATAAAATCGGCCAACAGGACCGGACTTACAAATTTTATGAAAACACTAGTTTGCAGATAATGAATTATTTACTGAAAGTTGCATATAATTTGGTATAGAGGTTCGATTGATAGTAATATTGCAATTAAGAAAAAAATGTGATTTTAAGGGTTGTATTAAGGAGTAAAATTTTTTATTTTGCCCAAAAACCAACTTTAGTTCGCATAATAAAGCCACACTGCGTGTATCAGCAAATACACTATATTGTCGGCAGGGTTTTGGCACTGCGACCCGGGTTTTTTATTAAATTATTATTAATTTCTAACAATTTTACATTCATACGTGTTAAATTGAAACCCTCCTTTTATGAAGTCGGCTAAAAATATTTTTCATAACTTAATTACTCTTTCTAGATAATGAATAGGACTGATGTATTTGGGCTCGATTAAGTACAAATTTTACTTAACATTATAAATTTGAATGCCGTTAATAAGGCACACATAGTAACAGGTTTGCCATTTTCTAATTTGACCTTGAAAGAAATACGCTTTTCTTATCCATGTACTATAATACCAAATATCAGAAAAACCTGCAAAAATCAAAATTTCAAATAGAAGCCTTTTTATAACTTTACATAGTATATGTGTAAATATAAGATTCCTTTATAAAAAAGAATTTCTGTTTAAGAATTTAAGAACAGAAACAAACAAGGATGTTGTTCAAAGTATGTGCTAGTGATAATATAATAGGTCAGATTGCAAAATAATAAATCATATCCATGAAAAGTATAAAAGTATTATATTTTGAAATGTTGACTTTAAGTGCGCAATAAATAATTTCGTGGTTAAAATGTATCCATTGGTATAAGATATGGCATGTGCATTACTCGAGATTAGGGCCTTCAATATTGGATCATTTTCAATTCCGAACCTGGCTACAATATTTGGTACGGAATTCCGGAAGTAGTTTCAATATCGAGAAAGATCTACACAAAATACTGCATGTAGAAGAAATAGTCCCTTTTTTAAAACGAAATGTATGTAACTAGGTATATATTGATATTGAAAACGCTGGATGGAACTTTGAGTCAGACATTTGTAAACAAACCAAAAAAAATCGACTGGTAATAATCAGGAAGATTTTGGTATATTAAGGTTTACTTTCTGGTCGGTAAAGTAAACAAGAATTTGCTGACTTTTGCCCGACTGCCAAAAAGGGTTATGTGTTTTGCGCGTATCTATGTATAGTAATATTGTTTGTTACCTCGTATCATCCAAACGGCTGGACGGATTTTTGAAATTAAAGTATCGTTGGATTTTTCTCGGCAACTCAAGAGTCCTAGGATATGTGACGTCAAAAAAATAAAAATGGCAAATTTTAGGTCCTATAATGAACGGCTAGAAATCTTTTTATCTTCTTCAAATGAATCCAGTAGGGTATCAAAATGAAGGATATTAAAAGATGATCACAAAAATATATACAACTTATATGTTTAAATGTAATTTTTCATTTATTTACTTAAATTTATTATAACAGCCTCTAACAGATTCAAATTTTTTCCGGAGATGATAATCGACCAGAACTAAAAAATCTAACACTAAAAAGATGTCAGTAAAAAAGTAAATCAAAAAACCCGATTACGTAAAAAGAGAACAGAAAAGATAGGAACAAGATCAAATGAAAATATGCAGTCGGAGGCATACATGTAGTAACTGCAAAAATAAAATGAACAGAAATATCTGATGCATCCGACTGCATATTATCATTTAATCTTGTTTAGACCTTTTCTGTTCCATTTTTACGCAGTCGAGTTTTTTGATTTTTTTAATTTACTTTTTTTATCTTTTCAATTCTGAAATTAATGTCTTCAGTTTCGGAATTGATACGTTTAAAAATGTTGACCAAAATTCCGAAATTACAAAATCTCGGAATTACGGTATGGAAGCCCTACTCCAGATTCCATAATATTCGTTCGTAAGTTTAAGTCAATACAGTTTGTTGCAGGAAAAGTACTGGGTCAGATTCCTACATAGTGCACAAATATTACAAAATAAAAAGCTCAACGTGTTGGTATATTGGATGTGTCATAATCCTATTTTTTAGTTTTCATATGTAGGTCCGGTGACAAATTTTTAGGTGACAGAGGACAATAATAAATTTATTTATAAATAATCAGACTATTTGAAATCCGTATTGATTCGTCTAATAGGAATTTTACATGAGCGCTCATTTAAAAGAACAGACTTTTAAAATACTTTGGGATAGAATAGATTAATTATAATATAGACGCTCAAAAAAAATATTTTAATATGCATAATATACAAGTATATTATACACAGATCCATAAAACATTATTTATACTCAAATTTATTAGTCAAGCAAGCTCAATTTTTGATAGACTTTAATTTAATAATGGGGAACATTCAAGTATGTACCAGAAGTAAAAAAGTGGAACACCGTAGTGCTGAGTGGACATTAATTTTATTTACACAATAATAAAAAACTATATAGCACCAGTTCCGGTAGCATTCTGAACAAAATGGCATGGAAATTTTTCAAATTGGCGGAGTAATCGCGTAACAAACACAAAAAAAAACATACAGAGGAATTGTATAACCTCCTTTTTTTGAAGTCGGTTAAAAATAGATCCGATGTCTTACATATTTAAATTATAAAATTATCATAATTTTCTTTAAAAAATATTTATAAAAATGATGTATTTACATCTAAACATTAATTTAAATTTTGTAATCAGAAGAATTTATTGTGTTTTGCTTCGTAAATTTCGTTTATACCATTTATAAATTATATAGTATTATGACAATTATATTGATACTGACGTCATACTCATAAGTCATAGAACGATACATTTTTGATTGTAAAAATTCGATAACACGAAAAACCAACTCTTTAAAATGCGGTTAAACTTGAAAATATACTTCAAATTGCGTTTTATCATAACTACTTAAAAGTTACGTTTTATCCTTTTAAGATTTTACTAAGTCGTATGCGTGCTCTTTATAATATAGGGTGAGTAATTTGAAACGCAACCTGGTAGATCACATCTTGAATAATTTTATAGAAATAGGCAGAGCGGGAAATATTCTAAGACCATTCCTGACAGGTTGAAATTTTCAGGGAAGGTAGTATTCATTATGACAAAGAAATTATTCTCTTTAAACATCTAAAAAACTCGATTAAAAAAAATAAAATTAAGCAACAGAGTAGTTGACAAAAACTGTCACTGTTAAATGGAAGGTTTTTTGTAAATTTATTAACGAACGTCTGTTTGCTAAAAACACGAGAACTACAGAACATATTTGAATATGGTTTTTATCATTCCATAGCTTATTTATTGGGGAGGGTTAAGATCTCAAAAAAATTTGAAAATCTAATTGAATTTGCTATACTGAACAGACTTGAATGAACTTATTTCTTGAGGAAAGTTTAGGGCTGAGCCGCTAATTTATTATAACGTTATTTCTATAAAATTGTTTAATATTTTAAATGAATGTTAATAACAGTAGATAGTTATAGATTGCTCCAATTGTTCAGAAACATGTTACCATGTTATATTATACTTTTTCTAATATAATATTGTAACAATGGGTATTTCTTAACAATTGGAACAATCCATAACTATCCACTGTTATTAACTTAGTCTTACGAACAATTAATTTACTAATATTAAATATTAATCAAATAATTATTATACTTAACGAAAGCAAATTAAATTATGTATGTTGCCTATAACAACACAATTCCATTGACTACGTGAAAATGAATGTAAGACAATATCTAATGTTCTATTTTTAATTCTTCGAATCTGGCATGTGGCACGTTTCGTTTTAAATTATTCATTCTGTCTATCAAAAACTTGAGCCAAATCGGCGTCTCCAAGGTCATAAAACTGAAATATCTTAAAGTGTTCACAGTATGTTGCTGAACGAAACTCCTGCGGGTTTCCCAACGATCTTCCTATAGCATTTTTGAAGTCACAGAAAACGGCATCAAGCGCATCTCGTTTCTCCAATCATCAGGATTGTTTACACTCATTCGGTTCTTCTAACAAATTCTTAATTTATAGTTCCGGACGCTAATGATCTTTTTGTTGATGTGTCCATAAATATTTATATAAAAAAAGACAAGGGAAGAGTACAGTTCGGATCCGCACCGGAGATTTTCCGTGCAAACGTCGAGATTTGTGTTAATTTTTGTCTGCACATGATCCATGGGCGTTTGGACTGTCGCTGGACGCTGTATGACCGATGGACCAGTTATGTAATCGTTTAACGCTGTTTTTCTTTTCAAAGCTGTCGTAGCTCTTGTTCGACTCGGAACTTTTTAGGTTTCTTGGATTTAGAGATGAGAAAAACGGGTCTTTTTAGTGATCTGCATCTTTGCATCTGGATCCCGTATGTGAGCCGGCTCACTGAACCGGTTCAAAAAGAGTCGACTTCTGAATATGTTACTGCAGTCTGCCACTGAGTTACCTAGTTCAGTCAATCATATCACGACCTGTATAGAATCAAGAATGCATAGCCAAACATGTGATGCATGTCATTTGAGCTGACAGATGCATCAAAGCAAGAAAGTGTAAAATGTGCTTCTGTGTGTTAAATGTTTCACTGAGTTATGCGGATCCGTTGACCCGTCGGCTCAAAAAAAAGTGAGTCGGCTCTCACGGATCTTCTGTCGGAGTCGGCTCTTTGAACCGGCTCAGATCTGAGTTACCCAACTCTACTTGGATTTCTTTTGACGCGAGCTTTCTTCAGATTTGTGTTTTCTGTAATTCCGAGAATATTTACGACTTATATGAAACGACATCTTTATTCTTTTTTGGAATTTTCGATCTTTACTTATATTCCAACGAGTTTTTTTAGTGTATTTGCCATATGGCAACATACACTATTGGCGTCCGTCGGATGGCGGGACCTAGGGATTGGACCAAAATTTCTCGACGTTTCATAACCTCCTAAACACTTTGGCACCATTTTTAAAAATGTTTATATATATATGTATATATATATATATATATATATATATATATATATATATATATATATATATATATATATATATATATACGTATATATATATGTGTGCGGGCAATAACTTTCGAAAGAGTTAATTGATTTCAACTAAATTTGGCCCACGTGTTGAAATCCATCGCCGCAAGAAGCCTATTTAAAATGGGCCTAATCGGGCTATTTTAAGGGTAGTTTTTAGGGGTTGAAAAATGTTTTTGGGCCCTAAAATACCGAAAAAATTCTCCGAATCGTTTCAAAATTGAAATTTAACCCTCTGGCAGTAATTAAAATGTGTCCCTAAAATTTTAATAAAATCGACCTTACAGGACCGGATTTAAAAATTTTATGAAAACACTAGTTTGCAGATAGTGAATTATTTACTGAAAGGTGTATATAACTTGGTATAGAAGCTCGATTGATAATAATATTGCAATTAAGAAAAAAAATGTTATTTTAAGGGGTGTATTAAGGAGTCAAATTTTTTATTTTGCCCAAAAACCAAGTTAAGTTCGCATAATAAAGCCACACTGCCTGTATTAGCAAATACACTATATTGTCGGCAGGGTTTTGGCACTGCGACCCGGGTTTTTTATTATCTCACTTCGGATTTTAGTAGTGCTTCGCAATCTTTTTACAATCAATGACCTAGCTAAATGCATATTCACGCTACACTAATTTATGACTTTAGACAACACCAATTCGCCACAATCGCGAACATGCACTTATACTACTCCAATGGTGTCACACAGGCAACACAAATGCTGCACGACGAACTCGTACAGATATGCTTTATCCCTTGTGGGCTCGTTGTTAACGCATTATTAGTCTCGTAGTTAGGGTTGCCAGGACGCCAAACCTAAAAGCCGAACAGACCAGCTAGTTTGGCCGGACATTTGGGTAAAAAAGCCGGACACCCTACATTATGGAGGATTTTTTTCTCAGTATTAATAGGTACGACAAAAAAATTATGTAGAATCAAGTTTTTTTTATTACTACCATAAATCTTATTAAATCCTAATGAAAAATAAATAAAACGCCAAATCAGTCCAAATAATTTATTTTCTATCAGTAAAATAAAGCCATCAGTCAAAATTAAATTCTAGTTTACATTTTTAAATTATTCTTAAATTAAATGTAAAATGTAAAAAACCTAAAAAGTCGGACACCATTTAATTTTGGCCGGACACGCAATCAAAAAGCCTAACTATGTCCTGCTTTATCCGGACGCCTGGCAACCCTACTCGTAGTTATTGTAGCGAAAATCCAACAATTGAAATGTTACAAAATACCATCAGATTTGGATGGTATTTTGTAACATTTCAATTGTTGGATTTTGTAAATATAGGGTACGGTGGTAAATACATGGCGCTCTGACCCGCTATCTCTTTACCACCTTAACCTAAATATTTACAAAATCCAACGATTGCCGATGATTTGAGCGAGACAGAGCTACAGAATACTACACCCACAGTATTTTTTGCTTACCACGGCCCCTCAGCACAAACTGTGTGAAAGTGATCCAACACTAGAGTTGGGTAACTCAAATCTGAACCGGTCCAAAGAGCCGACTCCGACAAACGATCCGTGAGAGCCGACTCACTTTTTTTTGAGCCGACGGATCAACGGATCCGCATAACTCAGTGAAACACTTAACACACAGAAGCACATTTTACACTTACGTATCAGTTCTTGCTTTGATGCATTTGTCAGCTCAAATGACTCATGCATCACATGTTTGGCTATGCATTCTTGATCCTATACAGGTCGTGATATGATTGACTGAACTAGGTAACTCAGTGGCAGACAGCAGTAACATATTCAGAACGCGGCTCTTTTTGAACTAGTTCAGTGAGCCGACTCACATACGGGATCTAGATGCAAAGATGCAGATCACTAAAAAGACCCGTTTTTCCCATCTCTAATACCACACCCACAGTATTTTTTGCTTACCTCCCCTCTTACCACGGCCCCTCAGCACAAACTGTATGAAAGTGATCCAACACTGTTAACGAGCGAATAGACGTTCTCACGTCAAAAAACTAAAATATGTAGGCAGCCGAACGAATTGCTACTAAATTCGTACATTTTTCTGTTTATCTGTTCTGTGATGCTCATCTATCAGACATCTATCAGACACAGGCACAGGTGTCTAGCCTTTTGACATTGCGAAGTGTCGAAAGTGATTATTCACTAAGTGTCACCCAGTATAAAGTTCTAATTGGACATAGAGTGCACGCTTATAGCAGTGAGGGCAGCGTACGATGAACTTGTTTTTGAGAATACATCATACATATACACAGAGAAGGTAGAAAGAGAAAGAAGTATTAACGTATCCAGTCATACACATTCCACTTAGAGTCATCTTATACATATTTACTTTCTCGCATGGTGTAAAGTTGCTTATAAGTTATAACCGTTGCTAACACTGTCGGCAGTACTCAAACTATCACATAAAAATATACTCACTTTTCAGGATAATTTCCTTTTAACAAGCTTTTTATTAACAGCACTTGTTAAGGCTGTCGGAACGCCCTGAATTTAAGTCACACTACGAGGCTAAAAAATATTGTTGCAAGGGTACCGCTGTCAGTTGATTACTCTAATTTTTGGAAATATTTTGAAGATTTAAAATACTTTTCCGAAAAAAGAAGAGTCACTTTAGGTTTGTGATGGAACAATTTTGTGAAATAAGTACGAATAAAGTCGTAGTGTGACATTAGAAACGTTTGTTTTTTGGCACAATAGGGACGTTGACTGTATTTAAATAAAAACATAATTTTAATGTTAAGTGGTAGTTTCTATGATAGAAATGTTAAAAAACACTATATTTTTCCTTACTTTTAAGGAATTTAATTAATATTTAATAAATAAAACCTAATAAAATCACTGTCAAGTCACGTGACAACGGACACCAATCAGGGCGCATGACGTCACGGAGTCATGTATACGCATCAGACGCTGTCAAAGGCTTCCTTGTTTGGTTAATATTTAGTGTGTAATTTATTATTATTTGTTTATAGGAAACGTCAAATTACATGTAACTATAGCAACAGCTACGAAACTATAGAATGGTAGCTCCCGTGTAAACTTTTGAGCCTCCTTTGGTATGACCGGATGACGTCACGGCAGTCACATGACAAGTATTGGCGTTTTGGACCGAAATTTAAAACGGAATTTAAAATACTTGATTTTTAAGGCTTGAGTCATATTTAAATAAAAATAATAAATATTTGTGGCTATGTTAGGTATTTATGCACGATTTAAAACACTTTCTCAAAAATAGTCAACATCCCTATTAATGCCAACTTTTTTCTAGTAAATCGTACATAAATTACAAAAGTAGTCCATTAGATACCTAGATTTGCCCTTTGTCTTCCTTATAAAGAAAGAATTTTTGCAAAATGTTGACGAATAAGTCTACAATCAGTTATCAGCCGAAGCCCTATTTTTGGCTTAAATTCAGAGTGTTCCGACAGCCTTAACTAGTTAGTTCAACTTTGACCCGCTTCTCCATATCCGATCGACTTGAAACTTCATGCAACCAATCTAATTTTGAAGTCAAGAGAGTGGAACCTGTCGAAACTAGAGTAATATTTCAATACCTGTAAATTAGACGCTTAGATTTGGACTTCACTGTTCACTGCAGTGAATTCAGACTAGCTACCGATGAGTAACCAGCGACTATAGCGGAAAAAATAATCGTCACATAAGAAATATTCAAAAAATAACTCTAAAATTTTTTTTAGAGTGATGATGATCCTTGAAAGTAATTGAGAAACTTCTTAGGAAGAACCTAGGTGGCACAGGATCGAAGAAAGCAAATACTGAGCTATGTGAATTTAGAGATGGGAAAAACGGGTCTTTTTAGTGATCTGTATCTTTGCATCTGGATCCCGTATGTGAGCCGGCTCACTGAACCGGTTCAAAAAGAGCCGAGTTCTGAATATGTTACTGCAGTCGGCCACTGAGTTACCTAGTTCAGTCAATCATATCACGACCTGTATAGAATCAAGAATGCATAGCCAAACATGTGATGCATGAGTCATTTGAGCTGACAGATGCATCAAAGCAAGAACTGATACGTAAGTGTAGAATGTGCTTCTGTGTGTTAAGTGTTTCACTGAGTTATGCGGATCCGTTGATCCGTCGGCTCAAAAAAAAGTGAGTCGGCTCTCATGGATCTTCTGTGGGAGTCGGCCCTTTGAACCGGTTTAGATCTGAGTTACCCAACTCTATGATGTGAATTGCATTTATTCTAGTTCTAAGATGGCAAAAATATTGCCGAAACGTCAGAATAAATGCAATTCACATAACTCAGTATTTGCTTTCTTCGATCCTGTGCCACCTAGGTTCTTCCTAAGAAATTTCTCAATAAGAAATATTATGCACCTACCCAAAAGTTAATAAAATATAATTCAAAGTGATCCGTGACAAACTGCGATCTGTAGAGCACGGACGTGCAGACCAACCGATAACTGATGTTCGCGATTTTCAATTACAACTTTCGAAGTAACTATAAACTCTAATTAATCTAGAAATGGTTTCGTTCTATAAAACAGAATCTTCTTTTTTCAAAAAAGTACAATTTGAAACGATTTCGTGCGAAATTAACCTAGATATAACACATTCGCTAGTTTAGCTAGCGGATAATTAATCTAATATGTTTATTTATGACAAACTTTATGAAATACAAAGTGTAGTAATGAATTATTTGTTATTGTAACGACAATGATTATATAATGAGCCATGTTTCACTACCGGTGAATTAGTCGCTAATATATGGATTTCACAATTTACTGCAGTAAGACGTGAGTTCAGTTTAGACTAGCTACCGGTGACTGCATCTGCATAGTCTTTCCAGTGATCGGCGATCGCTGGTTGCTTACCTGCTTGCACTACAGTATGTGATCACTGGTCCTGCTAAAAATCGCCGGTACTTAAAAGTCGCTATTACCAAAGTTACCTGAAAGTAATCAATAAGTTCATCTCTAGTCGAAATAACAGTAGGTAAAAGTTTTAAATTAAGGTAGTTGTCGTGGTTAAGGCACACCGTCAGAAAATTCTTAATTTTTGCATACTTATTAAGGACATGATAATACAATTACCCTGAAAATTTGAAGTCGATCGACCGTATATAATCCGAGATAAATTCAATTAAATATTGGATAATTAACATTGATTGTATACGATCTATGTAGTTCTGAACCAGTTTCTTATTTATAAAAAAAGAACTAACTGTCAGAAACTTTCCGAAAACTGACAATCTTTCAATGCATTTGTTATGAGTCTAAAAAAAAATAAGAATTTTTTTTTGACCGTCTAATTATTTATAAATAACGGTTTAAAGTTCAACAATTTATAGAAAAGTATACATGCATATGAATACTATAATAATGTTTTCAGCTGTTAATAAATTATCTATCTATCTATCTACGGGTTACGTTTCCACGGGTATAGTCTTGCGTACAAATTATGGATTACCTAGCTACAAGCTAGTATACTTTTGTGGCGCGTGTAATCTATAACTTTTTGACAATATTGTACCACGACAACTACCTTAAATTTTGGAAGTAAAACTTCTTAAAACGCGTTTAGTGAATTTCGCGAAGTTCTACGATTTGCCGTCACGAAATCTTGTTACTTTTTTGCGCGGTTACACATCAAAAAATGCCTTGAGCTGTTTTACCCTTTGGACATAGACGTATTATTTTATTACAAAGCGTTACACTGGTCTAAAAGTTGATATGAACTAATTATTTATTATTGCTTTTAGTATGCACGCCAGTCTGTTTTATAATGGTGTACCATTAATGCATATTTGAATACCTTGACACTTTCTTAACCAGACGACTAAAAGACGTGTTTCTTAACGTGCATTCTCAGACATTTATTGCAATAATTTTTAAGTATGTTAATACTGTTATAAAGTACTGCAATTAAATGTTACTGGTAGCAGACAGAGAAATCCAGAGGCGCATTTTAGTTGTGGCTCGATTATACGCACTCTTTAACTGATCAAACTGTTTAAAACAATCATACCGCTTATTTTGACTGATATTTTTTTAATTGAAATAGTAAACACCACACAGCATTTAAGGTAGTACCCTCGCGACAGTCATAGTAAAAAGTTTATGCTGGTTTATGCAGTACATGTAGTTGAGAGTTGTTATTAACAAGCCCAATAATTTTTGCAGATTCTGTACTAATTTTACCCAATCCCGAGCGAGAAATCTGGCAACACTGTCGGAGCGTTAAAATATTTTATAGTACACTGTAAAAATTGAGGTCGATTACATGTATAATCGCTGATCCATACAATGTCAGCGATTATTCTGGTAATCGTACACACCATATGTAATGCTACACGTTTTCCTGTAAATTTACATATATATGTAGTTGTGTAGTCCACATTACATACAAATATGTAATATTTTAAACAAAAAAATGTAATTAAAAAAAAATATGTGTAAAATTTTCTAACCCATACCGTACAATTTTACATATGTTTATGTAATATTTGTGTAAAATTACTTACAAGAAGATTTTTGAATATAATTTTTATACTCGGTACTAAACAGCAGAAAATTGACGGAATTTTACTTTAACTTTCAATGTAATTTTACAATCATTGTTTACAGTGTATGTATGCATACGCACCTCATAGTTGTTTGACGGGTTAGATAAGTATGCGTTGTTGCCAGATCGTTTATCCTATAACTTTTCCTATGCTGAAATCTGGTAAATTTTCCATTATTATTTATAAAATATCTCTGAAACTGAGTAGTAACTGTTAATGAGACTATTTTTAAAAAATTGTTTAGTTGTTAATTAACGTTACTTTAGTTTTTCAAAAAGATCCTAAGAAAATTTTCTGAGATACAAAAATATTTGTCGGTAAATTTTTCGATACCCCGTATACCGTAATGTATAAGAGCCTCAAAAACTCGAACTTTGGAATTTAATATCTCTGAAACTGTGTAGTTCAAAAATGTTATTCTGCGCCAATCGATGCAGAATTACATAAACAATATCCTGGCTAAATTTCAAACAACTCCTAAGAAAACGGGTGTGGCGAGGGTACTACCTTAATGTGCATAGGCGATAGAAGTCTTTCCACCCGACTCTCGCCGTGAAACGGTAATTTCTTTATCGATATTCTTGGAAAACATTTTTCGTAGTTTCCACTTATATATTTTTTTAATCTATATATACAAAAATCGATGTGTATATGTTCGCTATGGACTCCAAAACGGCTGGACCGATTTTGATGAAATTTCCAGGCAATCTTCAGATTACCCCAGCAAGTGATCCTGTGATGTTTGATAGCGATCGGATCAACAGATTTTTTGTTGGCAATTTTGATGTTTCTTCGATTTTTGAACATTCATAATTAAAAGCGATTGAATTCGCGCAAATTCAATACACGTTGAGAATTTTATGATAATGATTCTCATCTTTTATGGCTATAGATAATTAGTACTACCCGTGCAAAGCCGAATCGGGTCGCTAGTACCAGATAAATGTAGAGACGGTTCCTGATACAAATCTTTGGCTGATAACCTGTATTCTTACTCGTACGCTATTCAAATTTCCTTTTGTTCCTCCGGTAGAACTTCAGTTATTAACAGTTCATCATTACAGACCACAATTGCCCATATTCGAAACTAAGAATTATAAAAGTTTGGCCTAAGCTGTTTTTTTAATTTATAAAAATATAAAATAAATCGAAGATATGAAAATCCGGTTAACTCTGATAGGTAATCATCTTAAGGTAGTTGTCGTGGAACAATATTGTCAAACAGTTATAGATTACGCGCCACAAAAGTATACTAGCTTGTAGCTAAGTGATCCATAATTTGTACGCAAGACTGTACCCGTGGAAACGTAACCCATACAGTATTCATATGCATGTATACTTTTCTATAAGTTGTTGAACTTTAAACCGTTATATATAAATAATTAGACGGTCAAAAAATTTTCATATTTTTTTTAGACTCATAACAAGTGCATTGAAAGACTGTCAGTTTTTGGAAAGTTTCTGACAGTTAGTTCTTTTTTTATAAATAAGAAACTGGTTATCGTATACAATCAATGTTAATTATTCAATTTTTAATTGAATTTATCTCGGATTATATACGGTCGATCGACTTCAAATTTTCAGGGTAATTGTATTATCATGTCCTTAATAAGTATACAAAAAATTAAGAATTTTCTGACGGTGTGCCTTAACCACGACAACTACCTTAAAAAAGTTATATTAAAACATCTTCCATATAGTGTGATAAATTTCAGATACAACACGACGGATGTATCAATGCCTATAAGAACGAAATGATGACGGATATGAGAAAGAATGTTATTTTTAAAAGCCATTAATTAAATATTGAATAGACCAGTGTATTTTTAGTAAGTATCGTATTAAATTAAAATGCAATTTATGGAATTTTTATTGATTTTTGCACTTGTATACATACATTTTTAAATACAAAATATGTTAAATTATTTCTATACTCTCCTAAAAAAGAGACTGCGTGTTTTACAATACACACTACAGAAGTAAAACTGATATAACTGTAAAAAAACAAAGAAAAAAGAATGGCATTGAATCGCCGGCATCGAAACCACGACTTTTAGGTTACGAGGCAACTGTTCTACCTCACTACCACCTTAGTACATATTGATACGTTCGTTATTAAAGCTTTTTAAATATCTACGTTTATTAAATTGACGTCGACCTCAAAATTTCGTTATTTTCGTCTCTTTAGTGACTTTTTGAAGGAGATTAATTTTTTTTTTTACTTTTTAGTGTATTTGATTTCGCACATTTTTTAATAAGATTCGTAATTGTTTTTTTTGTAAATTATAAAATGTCAATGTATAGGCAGTTACAATAATTATTTAAAAATTGTAAATTCCGGTCCATAACTGGCGAAGATATCGAGGGACATACATAAAAAAATACTAATCAATTTAAGTAAAATTTATCTGGGATCATCCTGAAGTTATGCCCTATTAAATAAGAAAAGAATAATCAAAATCCGTTCACAAATGCTGCCGATATGAGGTAGCATTCAAATAAAAAATGTTTATTTGAAATCATGTAAAAACGAAACAACAGATTTAAGGTAGTTGTCGTGGTTAAGGCACACCGTCAGAAAATTCTTAATTTTTGTATACTTATTAAGGACATGATAATACAATTACCCTGAAAATTTGAAGTCGATCGACCGTATATAATCCGAGATAAATTCAATTAAAAATTGGATAATTAACATTGATTGTATATGATCTCTGTAGTTCTGAACCAGTTTCTTATTTATAAAAGAACTAACTGTCAGAAACTTTCCAAAAACTGACAGTCTTTCAATGCATTTGCTATGAGTTTAAAAAAAATAAGAAAAATTTTTGACCGTCTAATTATTTATAAATAACGGTTTAAAGTTCAACAATTTATAGAAAAGTATACATGCATATGAATACTGTATGGGTTACGTTTCCACGGGTACAGTCTTGCGTACAAATTATGGATCACTTAGCTATAAGCTAGTATACTTTTGTGGCGCATATAATCTATAAATTTGTGACAATATTGTACCACGACAACTACCTTAAAGAAAAACTATATGGTACTCATGGTACTAATGGAACTAAATGGCATCGTATCTCGGTACATACAAAAAAAATGCGTTTCGAATTTTATAACCTCTTATTTTTAAAAGTTGATTAATAAAACTAACATACTTTTATATAACATTGATTACATTTGATTAGGTTAGAGTTAAGCTAGCCTTACGACTGTTAAGAACGATCTTAATATTGATTTTATTGCGCATAAACACGCCTTAACATTACTATAACCTTAGTGTCGTTATATAAGGCTTAGTAAACGTGTTAATACATCTAAGTAAAACTGAGTTAAGGATTAAGCGTAGACGCTTTACCGACTTTATTGTATTAATGTAGGCTCCTGCGCATGTCAAGTCTGACACAATCAGAAAATTTAACCTCGGAACAGTTTAAAGTCAAATCAGCTGTCAAAAATTCAACAAACAACCCTGATGAATCCTAACGCGCATAAATGCTCTTAAAAACTACTACCAACTTTTAACACCTCCGCGTATTTGACAGTTCTACTGAAATAATTTACATTTTAATGCTGGGTTGCAGACAGCGTTGCCAGTCGGGATTTTGGAACTTTTTGAGTGAAAAAAGCGGGATTCTTTCGTCGAAAGCGGGGCATAGTAAAAAAACGTATATAATCAGGAGTTTTTAAATATTTATCTTTTTATTTGAGTTCAAATTACGTTTACGTGACAATAGATAGCAAAAATAGCCATAGAAAATGTATTTTAATAAAAATATGGTATTTTAAATCAGATTTACCCTATCGTTAAATAGTTGAGTCTTATTCGTCTTCTGAATAAAAAAAACAGAAATCAAAATCAAAAAAATTTTTTTCATTAGAAAAATATGGCGTTTCAAACAATAGTCTGAGGAGTGGTGTTACAAATTGCAACATACAATAAGAAAATAATTATTTACGCACGGTCGAGTTATCCCCGAAAAGCGGGACTGAGCCTGTCCCGCGCGGGACATTTAATTTTGATTTAAAAATCGGAACGTCCCGCCAAAATCGGGACGTCTGGCAACGTTGGTTGCAGAACACATAGTTAAAAAAATTTATTTGACAAGCACCTTAAATTGTGATCATATAATTACAATTTTTATACATGTATGATGTAAGAAAATGATGCCAATTCGGTAGCATTCTGAACAAAATAGCGTTGAAATTTTTCAAATCGGTTTACAATTGATGAAAATATCGGTGAACAAACAAAAAAAAAATACAACCGAATTGAGAACCTCTCTGTTTTTTGAAGTTGGTTAATAAAAAATTGTGCATATAGAAGGCGCGCTAATCATAACATTTGAAGGCCATAGTTAAATAAAACAAATTTTAAGCTTCGTTTATAACGAGTCGAAGTAAACACATATTTTGTAAGTATATAAGTACAAACATTAGAGTTGGAACCAACAACGCGACATGCGTAGTAATAACATTTGGCTTGTAGTCGGAGGTCCAGGTTCTAATCCCGCGGTCGACTACCTTTGTTGAGGTATTTTTATTATCACTACGGACAGCTGTCAAGGAAGTTGTTTACTCAAAATTGACTGTGTACGAATCTTTCACGTTTTCAAGGCGTGCATAAAAAATATTTTATTTATTATGTACGTACTTTCGACTTCGACTTTAAGGCAGAAAGTCTAACATTTATGCTCTGCTGGAATTACTCGCATGCCATCTATAACAGCGGAACGAAAAAGTGTTCTCGTGCAGACTAATACGTCAGACCGCCGCCAGTCAGTAGTAGCTAACCTCAAAATTGCTCACTTGAAAGTTATTAGTCTTTTTATATAATGGTGACAGTATGTACTTTGGACTGGGTATAAAGAAAAATAGTATACACCACGCGGGCAGAAAGTTGGACGTCCTGAGCTGCGCGACTTGATGTCCTCGGCTTTGCCTCGCGCAGTGCAGGAAATTCAAATTTCTGCCCTTGTGGTGTAATATACAATTCGGAGTGAAATTTCAGCTTTCTTAAAAGACGCATAAGCGCGCATGGGTGTGCTGCATTATACACGTAGACCGGTGTATTTATTATATACGTAATGTCGCGTGTTATATTGCACGGTGTGTATATAACATTATGTATAATAATATTGAAATGCCGTTTCCGCGAAGAGCAAGGTCATCGGCTGCAATTACATCAACATTGAGCTCGCGCCATGCCGAGTTGAATCGCGCGGCACAACGATCGGCCGACCGGTAAAGTCAGTTGCACAAGGAACAAACAAATACAACACGTGAACTCCGTTTACAATGTAAGAAATATCAGATATTCTTTAGATGATGCTGTTAGAACGGGGTGGTCTCTTGGCATCCTGAAAGGATTTTTTTGCTTCCTCCTTTTTACTGGATCTAGTCAGCAAATAATCTGGATCTTCTTATGAGCTCTAGAAAATTGGTTACTAGATTGTCCTATGTAACTATTCCATTCTCATCACTGTAGCCAAAGATGGTTGTCCTCTTGTAGGTTAAAACCTCACATTCGAACACGATATGGGTAGCCGTTTCGTCTTTCATTTCGATGATGCTGTTACCATAATTTATTTATTTAAATTGCATCTCACAGACCAGATGTTCCAAAAGCACACATATTCAAGTACTCGTAAAACACACAATTATCAAAAAATAAATATCAAAAAATAGTAAGTGCAGTACCTGCCTTTCAGTTAGATAGACTGTAGACTGAGGAAACGAGCAATAGTATGATATTTTCTATAATTTACAAAAATTTCGAAGAGAATAAACCAGCAAAAATTACTGATAACAAATTTTCAAAAGTTGTTTAGATTTAACGATGGCGTTGTTTATACGGTATTTCCATAGCTCATCTATAACAAACCCATTTTCTTCTGGAAACTTATTTTTAAACATTAAAATTGTCGTAGAGACGGAAATTTCGAATTCTTTTCGAATTTTTTCTTTGTGAGATTCTCGTCTACATACTTAATGTTTTTTCGTTTCTCTGCGGCGGTTAAGGAACCACCTTTTTCGTTTCTCAGCCGCTGCAACTTTAAATTTACTAACAACAGTGACCAACAGCAGTATTTACATTACTTTACATCAAACAAAAATGATTGTCTTACGATAAATTTCACGTGTCTGAACCTGTCGAGACATGAATTGTCTGTGATTGATTAATAAGATACGTTATGTAAAGGTTATAAGTTGATAAAAATTGTTAAATAGAGGTAAATTATACATTCTGTTTATATATTCTGCAATGATTGAAAATTCATTATAAATAGTTTTTTGACAAAAAGTATTCGTAATGTAGATGTATATTTTGTATTAACTCTTGCAGGCAGTTCTAGTGGATTTCGAAAAATTTGTTAAATCGAGGAGATCGTTATATGAGGTTCGTTAAATTAATGTTACACTATATTTGGAAAAAAGACCGAGCTGGGTAGAGTAGTGGTGACAGCACTAGACTCGCATTCGGGAGGTACCGGGTTCGAATCCCGGCGGGGGCAGATGTGGCTGGGACTTTTTCTTACTGCCTCTTGCCGAGAAACGGTAATTCCTGTACCGGCCATCTTGATTGAGGTTTTCCATGGTTTCCCTCAATTAATTCCAGATAAATATCGAGATGGTTCCTTATTTGAGGCCATGGCCGATTATCTATCAAACTCCTAGTTCAAAAATTACTTATCTTATCCTAATTTCCTATTATTCCTTCATTCGCCCATTGTTATTACATAAGTTGAAGTTGTAAAAAATGTAGAAAATAACGGGAACTGGTAGATGAAAAAATAGTAATGGTGCGAATGGCGTCTGTTATGACATAAAGTCGAGAAACGGACGTTAAACGCATTATTATTATTATTATTATTATATTTGGAAAAAAGATACAGCACTAGACTCGCATTCGGGAGGTACCGGGTTCGAATCCCGGCGGGGGCAGATGTGGCTGGGACTTTTTCTTACTGCCTCTTGCCGAGAAACGGTAATTCCTGTACCGGCCATCTTGATTGAGGTTTTCCATGGTTTCCCTCAATTAATTCCAGATAAATATCGAGATGGTTCCTTATTTGAGGCCATGGCCGATTACCTATCAAACTCCTAGTTCAAAAATTACCTATCTTATCCTAATTTCCTATTATTCCTTCATTCGCCCATTGTTATTACATAAGTTGAAGTTGTAAAAAATGTAGAAAATAACGGGAAGTGGTAGATGAAAAAATAGTAATGGTGCGAATGGCGTCTGTTATGACATAAAGTCGAGAAACGGACGTTAAACGCATTATTATTATTATTATATTTGGAAAAAAGACTGTCCCACACACTCGAGAAACTCGTCGCGGACATATTGTGTTTCGTAGTTGTGACATCGACCACCTATTGACAGTCAGTTTGCCTTTTCTGGTTGTTGGTGCCGGTCGGTTTGGGGTCATCGGGCGGAATGCGTGCACCGTCGCGATGATGCGGGAATGCAGGCGCCACCTGGCGTCGTATCCAACAACTGTAAACAGTTTGTTTTTAATCGGCGCCATTCCAAGTCGCCATCGCATTCATCTTACGCGTTGTATCTGATGTTATCTCGCCCGTTTACTGTAAACTATAATATAACTGCCGTGACCTAAAGCCAAAATCGTTTATGTCGAATGTGCTGTTTACATATCGTCTGATAGACTTTGTTGCATCGTATATAGACGCGTTTTATTTCGTCAAAAATTCGTACTTTAAACTACACTACAAAACTGTTTTTTAAAGAGGCGTCCATTAATTACGTGAGGCGTTTTTGACGATTTCTTGACCCCTCCTCCCCCATGGTGAGATGTTGCGAGATTTGGTTCAACCCCCTTCCTTTATCTAACGTGAGATTTTTCAAAATTTGTATTCATAGGATAAATGCGTTGATTTATTTAAAAAAATACAATTGGCTTTATTATTTTTATTTAAAACTAGTATTCAAGATTACTTCGATCGTAATCTAGAATCACAGTGATAAAATTAAAAAAACCCGGGTCGTAGTGCCCAAACCCTGCCGACAATATAGTGTATTTGCTTATACAGGCAGTGTGGCTTTATTATGCGAACTTAAGTTGGTTTTTGGGCAAAATAAAAAATTTGACTCCTTAATAAACCCCTTAAAATAACATTTTTTTTCATAATTGCAATAATATTATCAATCGAACCTCTATACCAAATTATATACAACTTTCAGTAAATAATTCACTATCTACAAACTAGTGTTTTCATAAAATTTGTAAGTCCGGTCCTGTCGGGCCGATTTTATTAAAATTTTAGGGACACTTTTTAATTACTACTAAAGGGTTAAATGTCAATTTTGAAACGATTCTGAGAATTTTTTCGGTATTTTGGGGCCCAAAAACATTTTTCAACCCCTAAAAACTACCCTTAAAATGCCCCGATTACACCCTTTTTAAATAGGCTTCTTGCGGTGATGGATTTCAACACGTGGACCAAATTTCGTTAAAATCAATTAACTCTTTCGAAAGTTATTTCCCGCACACATATATATATACGTATCTAAATATATATATATATATATATATATATATATATATATATATATATATATATATATACATATATATATAAACATTTTTAAAAATGATGCCAAATTGTTTAGGAGGTTATGAAACGTCGAGAAATTTTGGTCCGACCCCTAGGTCCCGCCATCCGACCGATGCCAATAGTGTATGTTGCCATATGGCAAATACACTAATAAATGAAAACAATAAAACACTTAAGGGGGTATTCTTATGTGATCACTTCGAAAAATCGATTTTTTTTTCATATTTCAGTAGTAAAACCTATCGAAAATATGCTGTGAAAAATAGAGAGCGAAATTCCTAGTTTTAAATAAATTACAACTCATATAGTGGCCGACGCGCCGTAAGCGACTTATGTTGGCTCTTGAAACTTTAAACGCATTTTTCTGGAAACATTATTTTCTAAAACTGTCATGGTCCTAAAAAAAGAGTATTCAACCGATTGCTTTGAAATTTATATATGTTCTTCTACTCATTAATGGTTATCGTCCGTACTAAAATTGCTTATTTTCGAAAATATTTTCTTATTTTTTTAAACGATTTTTAACAAAAAAAAATAACAAAAAACAAACTTTTTTTCTACAGTCCACCACTTTTTTTTTTAATGAAATTGATTAATTTTAGTAGGGACGATAGCAACATCCCTACTGAACAATGATCCATTCGATTTTTTTATTTCAGCCAACATGAACAGCCGCTATTACCATGACCAGTGACCTGCTTTTTTTTTAGTGTCTAATTTAATTAAAAAAATATATATATAAAAAATGTAAAATAAGAGTAAAAAAATGTTTTTAAACAGTTTAAGATACAAATAAAAACATTTAAAAAAATTAAATTGATTGAATGTTATTGTCGTCTAAAAAAAAATCCTAAAAAGAGGTAAAATTTATGCATTCACATAAGAATACCCCCTTAAATGGTAATTGCTAAAATAAATAAAAATAATATTTATTATAATTCAGTTCATGGAGACTCGTGCTCGAAACATGTTTAACTTTAATTTAACTCAATTTTCTCGCAATTGTACAGTTTTTGACAGAAAAATAATTACGTGATATTTGCCGAGACCCTTCTTCCTCCACGTGAGATTGTGGATGTGTCGGTCACCCATTGGTCTATTTATGCTGTAATTAAAAAAGACAACACCGTTGAGCGCATTCCTAGAGCTACTTCCTATACGACGCCTGCGTTGCGAACTTCAAGTTAATTAAAATTCATACACTGATGGCTATCTTAAATGTAAAAAACTCGGGTCGCAGTTCAAACCCTGCCGACATTATTGCGTATTTGCTAATACAGGCAGTGTGACCTTATTATGTGAATTTATGTTTAACTTTAGACAAAATGAATTAATACATCCCTTAAAATAATATTCTTTTTTTAATAACAATATGTGGTCACTATTTCATCATCTGCACAAAATTATATACATATTCATCTTTAAAGTTCAATTCGAGATATATGTTATAAAAAAATCTTAATTAAAGAAAAGACGAAAGTTGCAATCAATGAGTGTTTAAATTGATTTATTTTCTTTATTTCAATTACCCGTGATACTGTTTTCTATTATATTATAGCCTTCAGTAAGTATAATTCTCTATTTGCAAGCGTTTTCATAAAACTTATAAGTTCGGCTCTGTCAAGCCGATTTAATTAAATTTTTAGAACCTTTCATTTGATAGTAAAGGGTTAAATATCAATTTTGAAATAATTCTGATCAGTGTCTTTGGGCTTCAATATAGTTTTCAACTCCTAAATACACCCCGTAAAATGGTCCGATTAGGCCAATTTTAAATAGACTTCGTACGGTAATAGATTCCAGCATGTGGACCAAATTTCGTTAAAATCAATTAGTTCCTTCGAAAGTTATTGCCCGCGTACGCACGCACGCACACACACACACAGAGAGAGAGAGAGAGAAATTGTGCCAAGTTGCTTAGAATGATGTGAAACGTGCCTCGTCATCCGACCGTGGCCATTAGTGTGTGTGCCATACGGCAAATGTACTAATAAACTCGCAAAAACACTATATTTTTCCTTATTTTTAAGGAATTTAATTAATATTTAATAAATAAAACCTAATAAAATCACTCTCAAGTCACGTGACAACAGACATCAATCAGAGCGCATGACGTCATATGTTCAGCCGCTGTCAAAAAACTTCATTGTTTGGTTAATATTTAGTGTGTAATTTATTATTATTTGTTTATAGGAAACGTCAAATTACATGTAACTATAGCAACGACTACGAAACAACTTTGCATCATCTCAGTTTACTAACGTTTATGAGCACAGAATACGCATCTATAGGATGGTAGCTCCCGTGTAAACTTTTGAGCCTCCTTTGGTATGAACACATATAAGGATTTCCGTTTTTCTTTTGAGGTACGGAACCCTAAAAATGATAAAAAAGTTGGTGATCGTATTTTGCCAAAAATCGGACATGAACGATTTCCCCTTCTAGTCACAGATATACTATAAGTGTTAGTATATAAATATATAATGTACTTGGATATGTGTGACGTAGTATGTACATAAAACACTATACGGTTCACCGGACAGTTATAATTCTGATGTATTATTGTTAATATTTAGTAGGTACATAAGACCAGTGATCTTCAAAATTGTTGCATATTTCTCCATCCAAGATTCAAAAATGTTAAATTTGTCAACAATAACAAAACTGGATTAGCATGTGATTCATATGTGTATATATTCATGTCAATTGTAGTGGTGAAACATTACACTCGCATTTTGGCAAGCTATGTTTTTCACTTCCCATCTCGATGTTTGTTGTCTGTGTGTATGTAAATAGGAAAATTTTTCTCCTTCGATATCCTATAAGCGAACTATTCTTTTATTAGCACTTAGAATTAGAATTAAGGCTGTCGGAACGCTCTGAATTTTGTTTGTGTTGAGACCCAGCGGTAAGGGGCGAGGTAGGCAAAAGACGTATTGTGGGTGTGACCTTCTTTAGCTCTGTCTCGCTTAAATCATCCGCACGTTTCAATTTTTGGCTGGTGCCAACTACGAGGATACAAGATGCTATTGCAAGGGTGCCACTGTCATGTGATTATACTCTAATTTTTGGAAATATTTTGAAATAACAAAAAAAAAAATAAATAAACGCATAAATTCCAAAATAGAGAAAATAAAAATAAATTTAAATAAAGATGTTAAATCCTAAGTCTAGTAGTAGTACGAAGCGAAAAAATAATCAGCTTGAGTTTGAAGTTGATTTTTCAGCTTATAGTGTTGCTTAATTATTATAAATAGTATTGTGTTGTTACTGTCCTAAGCTAAATACCGCCCTGTCCCAAAGTACGTGCTATATGGGATACCTTAGGACAGTTTTTTTTTTTCTTTTTTAATTCAGAATATTGTTTTTTTTTTTTTGAAGTTTGTGTAATGGATTTCGTTTATTAAAAACATATGTTTCGTTCTGTTTAATTGCATTGTCGATTTTCCCAAAACTAACTTATTATACATGCAAAAAACAAAAATTGTCTCAAGGTACGTGGTTCTCCCCTACAGTGCAAATATCTAATTTCAGTCACTCTTATTTAGAGATGGGAAAAACTTTTAGTGATCTTCATCTTTGCAGCTGGATCCCGTATGTGAGCCGGCTCACTGAACCGGTTTAAAAAAAGCCGAGTTTTGAATATGTTACTGCAGTCTGCCACTGGATTACCTAGTTCAGTCAATCATATCACGACCTGTATAGAATCAAGAATGCATAGCCAAACATGTGATGCATGACTCATTTGAGCTGACAGATGCATCAAAGCAAGAACTGATACGCAAGTGTAAAACGTGCTTCTGTGTGTTAAGTGTTTCACTGAGTTATGCGGATCCGTTGATCCGTCGGCTCAAAAAAAAGTGAGTCGGCTCTCACGGATCTTCTGTCGGAGTCGGCTCTTTGAACCGGTTCAGATCTGAGTTACCCAACTCTACTCTTATCATTCCAACTCAACAGGTGGGGAAGGGTAGATAGACAAATATTGTAGATTATAAACGCGCGACAACGTAAGTCATAAACGTTTGAATATGGGGAATGATCATAAAATAAAAAATTTCTTTAAAAGTATCGATTTTGTTTATTTTTTACTCCGGACCCAACTAAAAATGTTTGTTGCAAAACTATAAATAGTTTCGAAGATAAAAATTTACAAAAAACAATTTACTGAGGAAGTGTTATGCTTTGTAAATTATTAATTTTTTACACACTCCCGCTAGCTACTGATAACCTCTAACAATTTTACGGTTAGTATTTCAGAGTATTTATTATCTTCAAAAAACCGAGCTGGGTAGAGTAGTGGTGACAGCACTAGACTCGCATTCGGGAGGTCCGGGTTCGAATCCCGGCGGTGGCAGATGTGGCTGGGACTTTTTCCTACTGCCTCTCGCCGAGAAACGGTAATTCCTGTACCGGCCATCTTGATTGAGGTTTTCCATGGTTTCCCTCAATTAATTCCAGATAAATATCGAGATGGTTCCTTATTTGAGGCCATGGCCGATTACCTATCAAACTCCTAGTTCAAAAATTGCCTACCTTATCCTAATTTCCTATAATTCCTTCATTCGCTCTTTGCTATTACATAAGTTGAAGTTTTAAAAATGTAGAAAAATAACGGGAAGTGTGGTAGATGGAAAATAGTAATGGTGCGAGTGGCGTCTGTTATGACATAAAGTCGAGAAACGGACGTTAAACGCATTATTATTATTATTATTATCTTCGAAAGAACTGGATCACGTGCATATTAATCCGATTTGAACTAATTTCAGTACAATACTGAATAGATTTTTATCATACACGTGTAATTGCTGTGTGCTAATAAAAGTACTTGTTGATAATTATTTTTTGTAGAGTAGTTATTTATAAATTTTGAACAACATATATTTCGAAGAATATTTTGAATTAAGCATTATTACTTAAATTGACATCAATAACACGTGTCGACAAGTGAGTGAAGAAATTAAAGATTGCGTTATATTTAGCAAATAATGTTAATATTCATTTTTAAGAATTGATAAAATAGTTGCCATCGAAATTTTTCCATCCAGTCTTTGTTTAAATAAAATTCCTATTTATTAACGACCACCTGCATAGATGCTGCACAATATTTAACATATCGGTTGGCGCGTGAACAACGGTGTAATCGAAACATCCAGTTAAGGTTATCGATTTCAGTCTCCCATGGTATCTTAAATACACTCGCAATAACAGTGAAGTTTCAAATAAATAAAAAATCATCAACCCAAATTATTAGTATATATAATATGTGCTATAAATATATATATATATGTATATGTGAACATGTTTATATTTAACTTTATAAATGCTCCGTTCGACTTCGCCCGAGTTTACTCGCTTCCCTCGTTTGCTCGAATTAATAGTTGTCGTGGTACAATATTGTCAAAAAGTTATAGATTATACGCGCCACAAAAGTATACTAGCTTGTAGCTAAGTGATTCATAATTGGTACGCAAAACTGTACCCGTAGAAACGTAACCCATACAGTATTCATATGCATGTATACTTTTCTATAAATTGTTGAACTTTAAACCGTTATTTATAAATAATTAGACGGTCAAAAAATTTTTCTTATTTTTTTTAAACTCATAATAAATGCATTGAAAGACTGTCAGTTTTTGGAAAGTTTCTGACAGTTAGTTGTTTTTTTATAAATAAGAAACTGGTTCAGAACTACAGAGATTGTATACAATCAATATTAATTATCCAATTTTTAATTAAATTTATCTCGGATTATATACGGTCGATCGACTTCAAATTTTTAGCGTAATTGTATTATCATGTCCTTAATAAGTATACAAAAATTAAGAATTTTCTGACGGTGTGCCTTAACCACGACAACTACCTATACTATAATAATTGTGTCGTCTAATTTCAAACACCGCCAGATCCACTTTCTTTAAAAGGAGATTTTCTGTCTATTTTATTTTTTTTTTATTCTAAAATGAATGAATTTAAAATCAATATGGTGTTTGCTATACTTATCAAATATTGCTTTAAATTTTGACAACTATATTATTCACGTAATAATAATAATAATAGGTAATAATATAAAAAATTACATACTGTAAAAATTACATTTTTTGATCTGACTGAGTTTGAAATTAGACGCCACAATTTATACTAGCTTTATTCACCAGGTGCTGCCCATCAAGAATGGATAGTCACCCGTTTGTAAACAGGTTGCAGATTATAGACACTTGATAAAACAGTCTCTGATTATGATAGCATGAACTATAGCCTGAAGCTGAAAATTGGTTAAATAGTTTTTGTGTTTATTGCGTTTAAAAGATAAAAACCTAGCGAAAACCACGCGTCATCGATGCACGCTCGTTACTATAGCAAACGACAGCACTCCATTATATGCTAACTGCATAGCAACGCATGCGCTTTGAGAGATACCTTACGTTAGGGACCGTATTCATAAGGAGTTAATAACTAATTTAACAGGCTGATTGCACTAATAAACAAGTTAATATGCTGATTTGGTATTCACAAAGAGCACTTAGTGTTATTGAACCTTTAAATCGTCAGATAATTTATAGGAGAAGTAACCTCCTATTAAACTTTTTATTGGACAGTTTGAACAAGAAAAGAGTTACTTTATTATATTCTATTTCATTTTATTTTGATTTTTGACAGTTAATTCAATATGACTGGTGTGTTCATATTGGCATGTGCATAGTTAAGTAGTAAGTCATAAACGAATCCAACAGAAACAGTTGAACAGATGTGAAAAATAAAAAAATTATCGTTGGTACTGCCATTAAATAAATAATGATTATTTAATTTTATTCAAATTTAAATTCAAAAATTTATTTCCGTACTAAAAAAAATATTAATACTTGTTTACAGTAAATTATACGTAACAATAATAATTAATAAATAAAAATAAATGCCATTTTTTTATAAACAATGAAATAAAAAGGATTTCCTGCCCAACTTGGCTAGCCAGTGCTAGGGCAGGATCTTTATTATTATTCGAATACATCATACGTTTTTGTTTTACTTAGAACTAGCGGCCCAGTTTGACTTCGCCCAGGTGTAACTGTAATTTATAGGATATAAAAGATAAGATTCATTATCATAAAATTCTCAACGTGGATTGAATTTCCGCGAATTCAACCGGTTTTAATTGTGAATGTTCAAAAATCGAAGAAAAGTCAAAAAACAAAAAAAAATCACTACCAAACTTCACAGGATCACTCGCTGGGCTAATCAATGATTGCCTGAAAATTTCATCAAAATCGGTAAAGTCATAGATAACATACATACTATACATACATCGCCTTTCATATACCTATATATAAATTTAGTCGTACATAAACTATAAAGTTACATGGCTGTGAAGGTAGCGAAAAATATTTTTTTTAACCGATTTCAATGCGTGAAGGCTCAAATTAATCGTCTTAATTTTTTATATTTTGTTCCTTATTTGTTTATTAACAAATCGTGTCTGGGTCATGTTTAATTTATATACATCTTCTTTAACGACTGTTTATTGGACATCGTACAAAAATTTTCGTGTATTTATTGAAATAAAGATACGCAGTTTCACCGTGTGCTCGTCCTAGTTTCTAAATCTGAAAACTATTTTTATTTTGTAACTGGTAGAATATTTGATGTTTTTGGTGATTTGAAGCCGATACAATGAAAAATTTATAATAAGCCTCGCCCTTATAAGCTCACAGAAGAAGTTTAACTTTTCTAGTTTTTATAATATTATTCCCAAATTCATCTTTAAAGTTCAATTCTTTGTAATGCAAAATTGCCTTTTATATCATAGTTTTATTATAATTTAAACATGCTGAGAGCTTGAAAAAGTCTTGATTTAATAAAGACGAAACGTTGCAATCAATAAGTGTTTAAATTGATTTTTTATTCCAATTACCCGTGAAACTAATTTCTATTATTCCCAAATTTATTTATTTTTTTATGTAAAACTAATTAATAATGTTGTAAAACTGACTAATAATACTTAGCAACAGTTTGTGTTTCATGTAATTGAGGAGACAAACTAACTTCCCCTTTCGGGGACAATTCTACTTCCCCTCGATTTCTTACTTTTTTCAAACAGATACCTGGCTAAAGAAGTTAAACTTCAATAATGTGTTTATTCAAAATAATAACTATTTATGAAAGACAATAAAAATCGAAAGTAAAAAATTTTACACGTTGATCTGTGTTCTATTACCAAACTTCAATCACAGCAATATCGCGCGCTGAATTAAATGCAGTTTGTAAGGAGACGAAATTATACAGTACCTACTGTATGAACGCTATTCAGCAAGTACTGATATATTGTGTACACTACACACTACAAAAGTGAAACTTGCGCAACATTTACATCTAAAAATTATAAATTGGCGTTAACAGAATAATTATAATTTGTTTTTCATCTCCATGGTTACACCGTTAATGCAAATCGTTATAAGCGGTTCGAACATGGAGACTATGCAAGGAGTGCAAACCTCATGTAAGTATACAGTGTGTCTCAACCGACGTTGGCTAACATGGGTAACTTTGTTATTAGTGGAGATAGAAAGTCGGTTAAATGAGCAAAGTAGTGCAGAAAATTGTGCTCATTAACGTCCCGTCGAAAAAGCAATTGAATTTTGACACCCTATGAATTTATTCAGAAAATAGTGAAAATCGCCATTTATGAAAACTGGCCATAACTTTTTTATTTATGAAGATATTTGAAAATTTCATTGACCATTTTGAGAACTTTTTAAGGTTTTTTCAGTGGCGTAGGTTTAATTTTTTTATTTCCACTACATAATGAGATATTGACATGAACTTTGGTTTTTCTTATGGACGTCATTTTTGATTTTCAGATATTCGATTTCTACTTATTTTTCTGAATAAATTGACATAGCATATCCTATATCTAAACCAATCAGAAGCTACAAAACTGACCAAAATAGCTTTTTGACGTTATCCATACCGATCAGTGTGCCGTGTAAAACTAAATTTGTTGAAACAAATACATATCGACAGGTTAACAATCTGTCGAGCGATCGCTACAGTTTTGCTTATTCATTTTGTTTGGTTTACTCACTAAGATGGCTCAAGCATTTTCAAATTTAAGAGAATCAGACTATTTTTGCGCATACATTCAGCGTAACAAAAATACCACGTTGGCTCAAGCAGAATACTTGAACCTTTATCCAGAAAGACGACAGCCTTATTCAATAACTTTTAGGAACTTAAATAGAAATTTAAAGATTTACGGTTCTTTTTCAAAGAAAAAAGTCAACATTCAACAATGTGAAGAAGAATTAGTTTTAGCAAGCTTTGAAATTAATTATTATCATTAATTTAACTTAACAAATAATGAAAATGTCAATAGCTTAATTACATGTCTCACTGGAGTAATAAAATTATTATAAAATTATTATAACATCTAGAAATATTCACGTCGGTACAAAAGTGGAATTAGCGACGTAAAAAAAGAAAACATAATATGGACGATTTAGTGGGCAGATTCTGTCAATTTCTCCCATTTGAGTTCATTCTCCTTGTATAGTCTCCGTGGGTTCGAACTTGCATAAGAAGTTAAACTTCAACAAGTTGCATTTACAGTATGAATTTTGACGTAGCATGCATTGTCATATCAGCTGGCAATAGCTAGAGTGCAGTGCATTGAACTTGAATATAATAGAGCATTTAGACGGAGAGCCCACCGTCAGAATGCCTATGCCTATCGAATACACAGACAAATTCGTCTGTGTGAGTTAGCATTGGATTAGACAAAAAGGTAGTCAGAATGATTATTCACTGCCGATCACTTTTAACTTCCCGCTTTGAAACTCGAAGATTTTCAAAAAAAGGGGAAGTTATTGTTTTCACCTTGATTTTCGAAAATCGAGTTTTCATCGAATCTCCACGTTTTGAGAGCTTAGGAAGCCATTCTGACTATTTCCGACTTGACGTCTCGCCGTCTGTGCGTGTTTGTGCGTATAAACCAATTTTTGTCGTACAATATTTCAAGAACGAATCAATCGATTGACGTTCAAAGTGGTTCATTGAGACTTAGATCTGATTAGATTTTGAAGTCAATCGGTCGAGCTGTTTCGAAGATATTCAAAAAAGAAAGATAAAATAATGTTTTTTGATATATCTTAAATTGTGATCAAATTTATTTTTTTGTAATAAATTATTTTCTTGCACTTTAATAACGACATTTAATGCTGCAAACTGGATCAAAATCGAACGATTTCTGTTTATAACCTTCAGCATATAATGTCTTAGGTTACAATATTTCACTATAATTTAAGACAATAGCGCATGTAAATAGTTAATAATGTTAAGAGTGGTGTCATTGTAACTCCAAAAACTGTCAAAATTGCCCGAAAAGTCATAGTAAGCCCGGGTGTCTTGGTACTTTCAAATCATTATGGGGTGCCAGAGTTCCAATCTGCCACAACCCATTGGCAGTCCTAGTTTTTCAATTCTTTTACTATTTAATTATAAATAAAATTGACTCACAGTTGTCTTTGAATTCGATACATAGGTGGGAAATCCAACGATCGACTCTTGGATTAATCGTTACTCGTATTAAAAGTAAACTTCATCACCCAGCGTCCTTGTTCTCGCCATATAAGTATGTATGTTGAAAGGCAACAATGAAAGTGATTCTTAAACCAAAGTTAAAGAAAGAGGTTATCTATATATAAATTTTGTACAATTGCTTTCCTTGGAGTTCAAATAACTTGTGCGATAACATTAATTAAAATTTAATATTTCATACTATATAGGTTCTGGTACATTCTAACAAATTCATTTAAGTCTCAGATGTTTATTGGTGACGCGTCAAGGCCGGAAACTTGTACCCAACACTAACAACATAAAAAATCAAAACTAATCGACCATTTGCATACCAAATGCACAATTTTACTGGACTACTTGAATATAGTCCAGGAATAAATTCAAAGCCAGTTGTAAATTTGCAGAAAAAGGATCGGATAAATCCTCTGAACAACCTGAAAAATGTCTGATAATGTTCCCCACTTGCGTGGTCTGTGATTTCGTGAACTGGTAGCCGAAATCTAGGAAATTACCCACGCTATCAAAAAATGTTTCAAACAATGTTTGCTGTGAAATTGCCTATACTTTTGCTGAAAATTTTGGAAAAACTTGAAGCGGCTATCTTACAAACCCTGGTTTTCCAATATCTTGCATTTTTACCTCAAAAATGTTATCAGAAAAAAGATTTCTGTATGACGGCCGCTTCTAGATTTTCCAAATTTTTCGATGCAACAGCTAACCGTAGAATGAAAATTTAATATTCGCATTACGTAATTCACCAGCAATAAAAAATTATTCCTGGCTTAACGACACGTTTTATCAAGTACTGTAAGGTAC
This sequence comes from Venustoraphidia nigricollis, assembly GCA_034508555.1. Lineage (NCBI taxonomy): Eukaryota > Metazoa > Arthropoda > Insecta > Raphidioptera > Raphidiidae > Venustoraphidia > Venustoraphidia nigricollis. The sequence goes on from JAVRKA010000020.1 coordinate 3,238,447, forward strand.
AAAAATTATGGACAATTTTACATTTCAAACATTTTTTGATAGCATAGGCAGTTTCTCAGATAACTGCAATAATGTGATTGAGGCCACCATTTTCCAAATTGGTAACGGGAAAAGTTATCTGATGAGCTGTGCAAACTATTCGGCTTGTTCCGAGTTAATTCCGTGTTGGGCCATATTTATATCTAAAATTTCTGGACTAAATGTACGCTGTCGATTGAAAATTTATTTTGGGCGAAAAAACAGTAAAATTGTTTAAAAATCTAAATTTTGTCCTTTACGACCCAACAGGACCGGACATACATAGTTTTAAAACACTAATTTTGGATTAGTGACAGGTGCATATAATTTGGTGCATGTGTTAGATAGATAAAATGTGTACCGAATATTAAATTTTATTTTATTTATTTATATAACATGGATGTCAAACGGACTCTGGGTCCATACAAATGACACCTCTTATTACAAACGAAAAAATATTTCATTGTCAGATAACATTGCATAAAAAATGAAGATAAGTAGACCAAAATATATCAGTATTCTGTGCACAATAAGAATTAAAAAGAAAAAAATGCAATGTTCAGAAATACAAAAAACAAAAAAAAAATAAGATTTAAATATCCAGAATAAGAATAGCCAGGCAACTTATGTAGTGATAACCAGAGTTTGTGATATGCTTTTTTTAAAAGTAAAATAAGATGTTGAATATGTCAATGTCATAATTTTTTAATGAAACATCATTGTAGAGCTTAGTGATCCTGTTTGTAGGTGAATTACGAATTAAGGACGTATTAAGGACTACGTTTTTTATTTTGTTCATAAACAAATTTAGACGGCTTAAACAGTTTGGCTAAACATTCGATATTGGTTTTCAAGACGTCTTCATTTTTCGTTACATCTCTATTCTTTCCATACCGAGTTTCGAATTTTTTTTAAAGTAATGAAAAATCCTTTTATTTCCATTTTTGAAACTGGCTGCTTCCTAAATACAAGGTTGGTAATGTAGTTTTTATTTCGTTAATTATAGACATGTGCGAAAATTTACAAAAACGGGCGCTGCTCCAAGAAATTGAATATGACATGAACATTTTCTTTGCAAAATAATAAGTATTTTTTTCAGCGCAATAAAAACACTTCTCGATGTAGAGACGAGAGATTTGAAATTACAAGGAAGAGTGCGTCAGAATGTCACATAATATACTCCACTTGTAATCTCTTCGGAGAATGTTTAGCAAAAACTTTATCTGTCATCCGACCACTGCAGATATAATGACGCGATTGTTAAAGTAAAACTTCGTTTATCGAAAAGTTGCACAGGATCTTAAAACAGGACATTTAAGGATTGGAATGTTTGAAAAACAAAAAAAATAATGTCCTGCGCACCATCTTGAATCGATTCGGCACAGAAGTGGGCTTTTTTTCTAAATGTTTCTACGTGTGGTACTAGCAGCTGGGGTAGAGCGAGAGGAGCGGTCACTCTAGGCGCCAGGTGGCGAAGGGCGCCAAAAAGCCAAATCAGATTCGAGAAACCATTTCCAGCGCAAAATAAAATTTTGATGGAACCTTTTGTGAGGCGCGGGGTAGTGTTTCCAGATCTGATTTTAAAAAATGCCTGAAAGCGCTGAAAAATTCGTAGATTTCCATAGATTGCCTCTAGATAAATCCATAGATCTACAATGTTGATGTTTGCAATAAAAGTTGATTTTTGAAAATTTGGGACTTATTATGTATTTAAGGGGGTATTCTTTGTGAACGCATAAATTTTACCTCTTTTTAGGGAATTTTTTTTTTAGACGACAATAACATTCAATCATTTTAATTTTTTTATATGTTTTTGTTTGTATCTTAAACTGTATAAAAAATTTTTTTTTCTCTTATTTTACATTTTTTATATATATATTTTTGTAAATTAAATTAGACACTAAAAAAAAAAGCAGGTCACTGGTCATGGTAATAGCGGCTGTTCATGTTGTCTGAAATAAAAAAATCGAATGGATCATTGTTCAGTAGGGATGTCGCTATCGTCCCTACTAAAATTACATATTTCATTAAAAAAAAATAAAACCCGGGTCGCAGTGTCAAAACCCTGCCGACAATATAGTGTATTTGCTTGTATAGGGCCGTGTGGTTTTATACTTTTATTATGTGAAATTAAGTTTGTTTTTGGGCAAAATAAAAAATTTAACCCCTTAATACACCCCTTAAAATAACATTTTTTTTCTTAATTGTATTATTATTATCAATCTAACGTCTACATCGAATTAAATACACCCTTCAATAAATAAGTCACTATCTGCAAATTAGTGTTTTCAAAAAATTTGTAAGTCCGGTCATGTTGAGCCGATTTTATTAAAATTTTAGGGGCACTTTTTAATTGCTACTGACAGGTTAAATATCAATTTTGAAACGATTCTGAGAATTTTTTCGGTATTTTGGGGCCCAAAAACATTTTTCAACCCCTAAAAACTACCCTTAAAATGGCCCGATTACTCCCATTTTAAATAGGCTTCTTGCGGTGATGGATTTCAACACGTGGTCCAAATTTCGTTAAAATCAATTAACTCTTTCGAAAGTTATTGCCCGTACACACATATATATATATATATATATATATATACGTATATAAATATATATATATATACATATATATATATAAACATTTTCAAAAATGGTGCCAATGTGTTTAGGAGGTTATGAAACGTCGAGAAATTTTGGTCCGACCCCTAGGTCCCGCCATCCGACCGACGCCAATAGTGTATGTTGCCATATGGCAAATACACTAAAAATGGCGGACTGTAGAAAAAAAGTTTGTGTTTTTTGTTAATTTTTTTGTTAAAAATCGTTTAAAATAGAAAATATTTTCTAAAATAAGCAATTTCAGTACGGACGATAACCATTAATGAGTAGAAGAACATATATAAATTATAAAGCAATCGGTTGAATACTTTTTTTTTAGGACCATGACAGTTTTAGAAAATAATGTTTCCAGAAAAATGCGTTTAAAGTTTCAAGAGCCAACATGTCGCTTACGGCGCGTCGGCCACTATATGAGTTGTAATTTATTTAAAACTAGGAATTTCGGTCTCTATTTTTCACAGCATATTTTCGATAGGTTTTACTATTGAAATATGAAAAAAAATTCGATTTTTCGAAGTGGTCACATAAGAATACCCCCTTAGCATAAAACCGAAGTATAATTTACGTGAAGTAAAAGCGTCGACCAAAGGACAATCTCGCTCTACCCTGATCAAGGGCTAAAGCCGGCGCTGGGTACTAGACGAGGCAGTCATTTTAATCCAACCTCCTGTTTAAAACGGCTCAATCAAAGATTTTACTTTTTTAATGTTTTACTTGTTTCATTTTAAATAATCAGTTTATTTTATGTTCTTTTCTGACTTCTGAATGATCTGCTCATTAATATTCACAGTGAAATATTGTAATTAAATAGTGAAATAGTATTTTGACATCGAATAAAAACAAAAACAAGACTTGGTGTTCCGACATACAGTGGGCCACGAAAGTCTTCATACACCCAACTAAATGCACACTTGACCAATTTTCGGAAAAGGGTTTTGTTCACAGATGGGAATAAATTTAACATTTTCGAAGTGATGAAAAGTGTAAAATATGAACAAAACCTTCTTCCAAAAATTAAAATCTTTATAAATATTTCTTGGTGAAGTGTTCATTTAGTTGGGTGTACGAAGGGTTTTATGGTTCAATGTATTTGATTATGCAAATACGCGGAAGCGTCCAGTTTTGTTTTCCATTTTATCTTAAAATCTATTTTATAAGTAGCAGAGAATGTGGTGAAAGAAAGATGGACTTTCTCTATCTGCATCCCAGTGGTACGAAATGAACGGCAGAAGTGGATGCAAGAAGTGTTGTTCGCAGTTGTTAAATTAACGAGCTGCATCAGTAAACGATGAATCTTGATTTGCCAGTTTACGAAAAAATTCGTTGATAGAAACCCAAAACGGTGCTTCCCAAAAATGGTGCGTCATAGACTCATAGTGTTTTAAAGTTATTTTCTGTGATTTTCAATCCACAAATAAATTTTTATTTCAAGTGGTATAATCTAGTTCACACTAAAAATTAAAAAAAAAAATATACTGAAATTCACCCTCATAAGCTCACATAAGATGTTTAACTTCTTTAGTTTTTAATATTATTCCCAAGTTTAATTTTTTGTTGTATCAAACTAATTAATAATATTTACACATTCACATGTGCTTAGCAATACGCTATAAACTTCTGTCTTTGTCAGTTTCATGTAATTTAGGAGACAAACTAACTTCCTCTTTCGGGGACAATTCTGCTTCCCCTCGATTTTTACTTTTTTCAAATAGATACGTCGCTAAAGAAGTTAAACTTCAAAAAAATAGAAAATCTTACTGGTTTTACTCTAGTCAAAACATATTACGTCTGTGTTTCTCGATAATTTTAATTACGCACTATATTTTTCAACTAGCGGCACAGTCCGGCTTCGCCCGGGTGTAAATGTAATATATAGGATATAAAAGATGAGAATCATTATCATTAAATTCTCAACGTGTATTGAATTTGCGCGAATTCAATCGCTTTTATTTGTGAATGTTCAAAAATCGAAGAAAAATCTTATTTCCCAAAAAGAAATTTAAAAAATTCTGTTGATCCGATCGCTACCAAACTTCAGAAGATCACCCGCTGGGCTAATCCAAAGATTGTCTGAAAATTTTATCAAAAATGGTGTACCCGTTTGGAGTCCATAGATTACATATACATCGTCTTTTATCTATATAGATTATTAAAATGTAAAAAGTGGTTATTGTGACATAACGATAATAGTTGGACATATAGTATCGTTGTAGTTATTGATATGTTCTTTAATATTGTAGAACATACTTTTGTTCTATCATCAATAGTTTCCGCAGTGCATACGACGAAAGATGTTTTATGGCATTTTTTTTACACCTTGGGTTACGTTACTAAAGTTTTAGTAAGGATCCCTAATATTTTCTAGCAATAAATATAGCCTATGTTACTCAGGGTGAATGCAGCTTTCTAATGGTGAAAGAATTTTTTAAATCGGCATAGTAGTTTTTGAGTTTATTCATTACAAACATACACACAAAAATACAAATCTTTCGTCTTTATAATATTAGTGTAGATTGCAGATAAATGAAAGTTTACTGTAGGTACGTGTCTGTAGATGGACATTATAAACAAATGTGTCTGGTCGTCGAAAGTCAATGACTCGTTGCAACTGAAGAAGTATGTATTTGTTCAGATGACACCTTGAGTTATAATTGCATTCCGGTAATTTGTCGACATACAGGTGTCCCAGAAACAAATGCATTTATGTACAGGATCCCATTTAGATGGCTTAATGATTGATACTGAACTCTTTTTTTTGCATTTTAAGGTAGTTGTCGTGGTTAAGACACACCGTCAGAAAATTCTTAATTTTTGTATACTTATTAAGGACATGATAATACAAATACCCTGAAAATTTGAAGTCGATCGACCGTATATAATCCGAGATAAATTCAATTACAAATTGGATAATTAACATTGATTGTATACGATCTCTGTAGTTCTGAACCAGTTTCTTATTTATAAAAAAACAACTAACTGTCAGAAACTTTCCAAAAACTGACAGTCTTTCAATGCATTTATTATGAGTTAAAAAAAAAATATCAAATTTTTTTTGACCGTCTAATTATTTATAAATAACGGTTTAAAGTTCAACAATTTATAGAAAAGTATACATGCATATGAATACTGTATGGGTTACGTTTCCACGGGCACAGTCTTGAGTACAAATTTGGATCACTTAGCTACAAGCTAGTATAATTTTGTGGCGCGTATAATCTATAACTTTTTGACAATATTGTACCACGACAACTACCTTAATGAAAGACGTCGTGCATCGCGGGTCATTACGCGAAAGTAGATGTTATAAGACGAGAGCTGTTAAACATTTTTGGGTAGGTATTTGAGGCACTGTGAAAATTTGTACAATACCCCGTTAGTAATATCCGAGTACAAAAACACAGACTTCGCTGAAGGCTATTAGGGCTTAACAGACCCCCAAATTTTTAATCACCTGGCAGTTAGAATGTCCCACCGAAACGACCTGTTTTTTTTTAAATATATTTTTGTTACCAATATTATTCTGTTAAAATTTCAACGTGCCTCAAATATATTTTTAAAATTTTTCAAAAATATAATTTTGCAAACACCTAAGTGTTAGACCCGATTAAGAAATCTGGCTTTTTTATTTTTCAACACCTTAAATACTAAATTTCGAGGTATTAAAATTTTAAAATGTTTTTGTTGCGAAAACAGTGTCGCTAATTTAAAAATTTGAGGGTCGGTTAAGTCCCGCTACCCTTCAGCCAGGTCCGTGTTTTTGTATTCAGATATTACTTAAGGCTGTCGGAACGCTCTGAATTTAAGCCAAAAATAGAGCTTCGGCTGTCAACTGATTGTAGACTTATTCGTCGACATTTTGCAAAAATTCTTTGTCTGTAAGGAAGATAAAGGACAAATCTAAGTCTCTAATGGACTACTTTTGTAATTTATGTACGATTTACTAGAAAAAAGTTGGCATCAATTGTGCCAAAAAAACGCACATTTTCAATGTCACACTACGACCTTATTCGTAGTTATTTCACGAAACTGTTCCATCACAAACCTAAAGTGACTCTTCCTTTTTCGGAAAAGTTTTTTAAATCTTCAAAATATTTCCAAAAATTAGAGTAATCAATTGACAGCGGCACCCTTGCAATTGCATCTTCTATCCTCGTAGTTGGCACCAGCCAAAAATTGAAACGTGCGGATGATTTGTGCGAGACAGAGCTAAAGAAGGTCACACCCACAATATGTCTTTTGCCTACCTTGCCCCTTACCGCTGGGCCTCAGCATAAACGAAATTCAGAGCGTTCCGACAGCCTTAAGAGGTATTGGATAAATTTTCACAGTGCCTCAAACACCTACCCAAAAATAGTGTATAATGTAAATAGGTATATTCCACTGCTAGCGTGGCTGAACGGTAACATGCAATAGTCTACCGTGTACAAGATCCGAGGGTTCGTGTCCGGCTTGGAGTGAGTAATATGAGAAATGTTAAAGTCATTGAATTTTTCATTATTTATTATCAAAAAGAATTGCATTTCATTTTGCGTAATAGGTCATACGAGAAATTGTAATGCTACACTGAAAGCGATTCACTTAACAATACTTAATTTTAAGAGCGTGGTGTCTTGGCTTCAACATGTCATATAAAATGGGTGAATAATTCACTTATAACCGGGCAAAAATTACTATTTTACAAAGTTTGGCGAATGTAACTGTCAATCCCAACCTTGGGGCTGACTATGACAATATCCGGGGTAAAAAGTAACACCAATCCAAGAATTATTTGTTTTATATATATATATGAAACAAGATTTTATTTACATTTTAATAAAGGTTGTACAAATCAGCCTGTCGCATATGGCTATATAAAATCAGAAAAATTAACAATTATATAAATTATAAATGCTTCGTCTTTTTTTGGCGTGTCTGTTCATTTTGAAATTTTCCTTGTATTTTTGTTTTGGGGCAATTTTTTGATACGGTCTAATAATTTCTGGAGAAAAATAAGCAAAGAAATAAATGTCTAGAGTTAATTATGTAATCATAAGGGGATAGTCATAATCTACGCCAGAGAAATGTTACTTTTAGCCCCTAGCCCAAAATCGAACTTTCTAGACACAATAAAAAAATATCGCACAATATATGTTTTGCTCAAAAACTATGTATGCGTACAAAGACAAAACTAGAACACATACATTATACCTAAAATCATTGCTGTGACACTAATATATATATATATATACAAAGTAAAAACAAATTTAAGAAAATAAAAGATTAAGATTGAGAAGATTATGAAGTAGATTTATTTTTTCAAAAATATACATATTCTGCATATTACATCTTTTACATTGTGAAAAAATAATGGATACATCTAAAGGGATCCCCGTGTTAGATGTACCTTACAAAAAACCTTTAAATGTCCCTGAAAATAATTATACCATATGTATTATAAATGCAATGAACTGAAGAAGAATTATGTTATTATATATTATAATATAAATATGAAATTATTATTATATTATTATTTTAAAATATCCAAAAAATATTCAACATTTTCAACAGTGAGTAGCCATGATTTTAAATGCTTATTAAACTAATAACAAGTAATTAAAAAACACTTGAAAATTCTACAAATAATTCTTTAGTTCTCGACGATCGTTTCGGACAATAAGTCCATCCTCAGGAGTACAAAAACTTATACTTATAGTATTAGTTTTTGTACTCCTGAGTTGGACTTATTGTCCGAAACGATCGTCGAGAAATCAAGGATTATTTGTAGAATTTTCAAGTGTTTTTTAATTACTTGTTATTATTAATCATGTTCTACCACGTGCCGAATGAAAAATCAGTACAAATTAGCTTATTAAACTGTTGTTTTTCACACTCATATGCACATATACGATTAGCAAAGTCGTGAACAGTAACTGTTATAGATGAATAAGTTGTAAACAATGCCGACATGAGTTTACTTGTCCAGCTGGCATTTTGTTATCATTTTTGAGTCGCTCGTTAGAACCGTTATAACTACCCCTGTAACATTCAACCCTTTCTACCCCTAATTTGTTTTATTTTATTTTGTGTTTTTGATTAATATATTAGACAAGTTCACAGAGTTTAGTATTATACATGTTAAAACCTTTGAAGTAAAGATTAATTGCAATCTTTGCATCAACCATAATATTAAATTGACAAATTGGCTCAAAAATTTTAAACATGTTCAAATAATTTCAAAAAAAGAAAGTAAATAAGTTATAAAACAAATTGTCACTCTGTATGAATTGTAATATCTTAAAATTTTGATTTGTTATGATAATTTAAAATAATATAACAAGATAATTGAATTAAATTTAGTTATTGAGACAATTAATTAAGATCACCTGATGAAGTATTAATTTAATACGAAACGTTGTGAAATAATAATTTGTCTTTTATTTCTTTGATCCTAATTCCTCTAAAATATTTATAATTTATTAACATCAAAAGGATCTGATTATACATTTTTCAGAAAGTAAATAAGTATCGTGAAAAGTATCTTTTGACAGCAACAGAACAATGCGGAGGATAAGGTATCGTCCACCAGTTGAGACAAGATATTTTCCGTCAAAAACCTCTGCGATAGTAATTTGGACAATACCCATACCATTTTTTATTATATTTAACTTCGTCTGCGTTAATATACCGGCTATCGTTGGATAAGTTAAGATAAAATCCGTGGCACAGGATCAATAAAACACAATACTGAAGTTAAAATTGCATTTTCACTAACGTTTCGGTGTGCTTTGCACCATCTTCAGTGTTCGAATGCTTATAAAAAAAATTCTTTTTGAGTGGTTGCCATCTATTTTATTTGATGACAATTTTAATCATTGCCATAAACAATTTTAACTAAAATATTTTATTACAAACAACCATCTTACCTTTTATATATATTGTGAAACCAGTCACCATGTTTTCAATCTTCCGACTAAGTACTGATACGAATTGACAGCATTCGAACTCTGAGGATGGTCTAAAGCACACCGAAACGTTAGTGAAAATTCAATTTTAACTTCAGTATTGTGTTTTATTGATCCTGTGCCACGGATTTTATCCAAACTTATCCAACAATCATCAAGGATCACAACCACTCTAATTAACTTCTTTTAATTAGAGTCAACCTCATACCGGCTATCCATGTGTCAACTTGGAGCTAGAATTAATAGGAAAATTTAAGGGGTAGAAATAATAATCGATAGAAAGACACAACTTGACGAATTGTTGCACCGCTCTCAACCGTCCTCCTGCACCCCCAAATTTGTAATTTTATGTAGCAACCTGTATACTTTTTCGACATATTCAGTCAAAGGACTTCATTTTGAGAATTTTTTGGGTAAAAGATACCAAGCTAAGTCATCTTAAACAAAAAAAAAAACATACAATTATTAGTTTTAAATTGCAGCGCATGAGCTATAGACATTCCTGAAGCTGTTTTATATGATAATTTCGTCAACATTGACCTCAGATATTTCAGAAACCTTTCACTTTAACCTCTTGTACTCTTGTATACAAGAAAATGTCAAGAAATGACGTCCTTTTTCTGAATCTAATCAACGCCAATATTGTATGTGCCATATGGCAAATGCACTAATGTTACGCTCTGACATTACACATCCAATTTTTACTTTCTGAAATGTAACTGCTTCAATTGTAGTTATATCCAATTTTAGTTGCACGCTGATTCGCTCTTACATTGTTCATTATGCTGGAATAGATTTTGATGAAGATACTGCACAGCTACGTGTGATTGTGCTGGTTCAGCTACTCTAGTGTGTCAAGAACTTGTTCAACAAATCTATGATCACAAGACACAGTTGCTTATGTTGAATTATTGATATATTGTTTACATTTACATTACTTTACAATTATTTAGGTAATACACAAAGTCTGAGAAAAAGTCCACGTCTGTGAATGGGATACTCAATGGTACTCAAACCATTCGCTTTGGCATACCACAGGGTAGTGTCCTTGGACTATTTTTTTTTAATTTACATAAGTGAGCTGTGTAATACTAAAATTAGAGTTTAGAAAACTAAAACAACACGCTTTTATAAATTAAAAAATGCAAAATAATTTGACAACAAATATGGAAATCAAGATTTTCGATTCAATTATTTAATCCTAATAAACTTCCCAATTATTATATGTATTACGAAGAAAACTCTATTGCCAACTAAATTTAGTTTGTTGACCGAGCACGCGTTTCGTCACCTTATGAACTTACCCTCATTATAGAAGTTTCGTTTTAAAACAAACTGTGTGTCACGACCTTCGGAGGAGTACTGCTTCTTATTCAGTTTACACTAAACAACGCAGATGTAAAACTTACAAATGTGCATACGTCCGGCAAACAATGATTATCTAGAACGCCAGTTTGTAAGTGGGCAAAGATATGCAGTTCGGCCAGTGATATGTTGTTTACACTACACACCACAAAAGTGGAACTTACGCAAAACCTACATCTAATGCTCGTTTTCTAATACGACTTTAAACATTTCTACTTTAAATTTTCAGACTGGTTTAGCAATGAATTATCATGGAAAACATGGTAAAATTCAGTGCTAAACCTATTTCTGTCATCTTCTCCCATATCGAGAAGAATTAATCCCACTAAAAACATTACATGAGAAGCTGGTTACCAAGCCTCACGAGTTCATAATGCTTTCACTGTTAAAAAGTTATGACATCTCTAGTAGAGCCAATCCGCTATCTGAGCTTCGATTTGTACTCTACATCTTGGTCAAGAAGTATGGCTTGGCCGTTTTGTGATTGTCGCACAAAATATTCCTTGTAGACTTAAACGCTATGTCACGTAATAGTTCCACGGACATTAAACGGCTAAATCATACTTTTTGACCAAGATGTAGAGTACAAATCGAAGCTCAAATAGCGCGGCTTGGTTCTACTAGAGATGTCATATTTTTTTAACAGTGAAAGCATAATGAACTCAGTGTCGCCAACTCTTTAAAAACTTTCCCCCTAAAGCAATTTCAAAACCCACTAAATTCAAACTAAAACCCACTAAATTCAAACTAAAACTCCCCAACTGTGACAAAAGTATATCTTTTTTAATGCAATAAAACAAATCACAATACTTATTTAATTTTTTATAAGCTTTTATTGAATACAAGTATGGAGTATGTATGGAGAGTAGTGCAATTCAATAAAAAAATACAAAATACACAATTAAAATTTTATCCCTAAAAATACCCCCAAAAAATTTTTCTCCCTAAAAAACTCCCTGTATAGATTTTTTCCACCCAAATTTAGGGGGAAAACCCCCAAGTTGGCATCACTGAATGAACTTGTGAGTCTTGGCAACCAACTTCTTATGAAATGTTTTTGGTGGGATTTTATTTTACCTATAATCTGACCTAAGTAATTTTGGCTTGTGGGTGCAAATATCTGTCGTAAGATGTTTTTATAAATAAACACTTTGACGCCACACATTTTTTTCTCTAGTTGATCTAGTTTTAAATGGGCGAAGACTTTAGTCCGGCGTGGCGTCAGCTTCACGGAAATTGTGTCAAAGGAGATTCTGCGGTCTTTGATTGAGTACAATATTCAACAAAATGATTATCTAAATATTTTAAACTGAATTTACATTTAAACTTTACATTTCTTTACATTCGAAGATCGGAAATTTAAATACTATTAAAGTTTTGTCACTGTTATTTTTTTTTTATTTTTCTCGGCGAGAGGCCGTAGGAAAAAGTCTTCGCCACATCTGCCTCCGCCAGGATTCGAACCCGGTACTTCCCAAATGCCAGTCTAGTGCTCTCACCACTACGCTACCACGTTTCGGTAGAAAGTTAAGATTACAGATTATCTCTTAAAATTGAATATACAGTAAAACCTCGATTTAACAGACTAATTGGGGGGAGGGGGTGTCCGTTAAAACCGAAAATCTGTTTAAAAAAACGCACCTTCATATACCTACTATCGCTACGGCGAGGAGCAGATTACGAGGAGGACAGCATTATGTCTCAAATTCTAGTAAGACGTGATTATCCTAGCCGCTAAAAATTGTTTATATGCGGCGACACTTGAATTTAAGCTTGTATAATATTAACAGAATGTTTTTAATTTTTTTATATTTGACCGGATTTTTTGTCCGTTATATCCGAAGTTTTAGAAGTTTTACTGTACTTACTGGCTGCTCAAGGTGCAAATCGTCACTTTCATGGTAGCGTAATAAAAGATGTGTTATTCATCGAGAATTAAACTCTTAAACAGTGAAAATATCGTGCTAATCGGTTCAGTAGTTCTCGAGTTTTAGTGCAAACAAATATTGATGTAATATGACTATTACACAAAAATTTTGAAAAAAGAAAGAAAACGAACACTAATAAACATTAATTTGAAGTGAAAAAAATATTAATAAGAAGATTTTTATGTAAAAAAAAATATATTAACCGCGCTTATTTCTTATGTAGAATTATTATTTTCATAGCGATTTATCTTTGTTGAGTTTAAGAACTATAAATTTATTGAACTACATGTTATGGGAGGGTCTGAGAAGCTTTTTTGTACTTGCTAGAAGAGTTATGACCGTTGTTAAAACAATTGTTGACAACAAAAACGTATACAAGGTCTATGAGAAAATATCTCAAATCAACCAAAAAAAAAAAAACTTTTTGCCGGCATAGGTATATTCATCCATATAACATTGATGTAGTTTAAAATAATATATGTATATATAGGTGATTAAAATATTATAGTATAATAATAATATAGCATGATTAGTTTATTATTTATTCAGTATAATGTTTTTCAGTGCCTATCGGTTTTTCAAAAAAATTGGGTGCTAAAAAGACGTACGCGTGTTATTAAATATTACACGTTCTTCAGAACGTTTACCACATTTTCCTGATTTGGGAAAGTTTTGTGATTGTAATATTATTATATAGATTAAATAAGTAGGATACTTTTCTTACCAGGTCATAGATGATATGCCCGTTACAGTACAGTTGGTATTGATAATTTAGAGGTGTCGTTTTTGAACTTACGCTCTTGTCTTTCCAGCGACAAAAAACGTAAGGTATAAAGGTGTATGGAACCGATTTGACAAAATGCGAAGTAACAGATATTTTTATAAATACTCATTTACTATACTTAAAATTCATCAAAAAGAATGTAGGTACATATTTAATTTCAAATAATGTAAAAAAACGAGATTATTTTATTAACTTTAATCACGAATAGATTTTCAGTTAATTATTTTAATTGATAAAACAAATTAATTATAAATATTGTTTGCGCGACTCCCTTTAAAATAGCTGCTTTTTATGTCTATATAGCGGTAGTAAAGTAACTTTTTTTCACACTAGTGTGTAAAGTAAAGCCAAAGTAATACAATTTAATCAATTCAATATTCATATTACTGTAATTTGCCATTTAAATCAATATGAACGACATAGAAGCAAAATAGACGTTAGGCAGTCCAAAAAACTGTCAAAAATATTACAAATATACTTATTATGATGAGAAAATCAGCTATTTTATATGAGGTACGTGCAAAATATATGTATGTATCTCGATTGTAATGTTTTTATGACTCAAGTGACTGTTACAACTCGTCATAAAATAATGCATTACAATCTAGATACATAAACTACTATTAATGTTTTTGTTTTGCATTTTTACCGTCAGCGATTGTAGTTTGTTACAGTCTGATTTAGAACTTAATTAAAGTGACACTTTTTACGCAGAATTTTCAGTCGCGAAAATTGGCAAAGTCGACGAAAAAGACCTAGTGAAGTCACATCCCGAAAAATAAAATTTTACCACTCTATAGTTTTTTGGGCAATCATTAAGAACAATTATTAGCGGAGGGCGGTAGGTGAGAGATCAAGATAAAATTGGAAGAATTTTGATCACTGAAAAAATGTAATTTAATAATATTTAATGTAATTGTTGACTGCAGTTGCAAACTTTTTTCAAAAATATTTACGTATTTACAGTGAGCTATGTTACGGGATCCGTGAATTACTGATTATTTAAAATATGTAACAAATAAATAATAACACTATATCTTATTCTGAACAATATTATTCGTAATTTACCTATTTTATTAAAGTAATTTTATACAATTCCAGATGCCATAAACATCCTGTATATGCGTAAAATACATGCCTTCTCGTAGTCATCAATACAATAGTCAAACAATGTACATTATTTTGTTGAAAAAGAATTCATAGCCGCGAGGGCCCGCGTGCGTAGATGTGAACCGGAATAGCCTTGAATCATGATTACAGTCGCGCTAACAGAACCGCAGGCCGGACACTTAAATGGAAAATAAAAAAAAAAATTAAATCCCGACGCAAAAAATCAAACCTTTAAAAACTGGTCAAGTGTGAGTCAAGCTCGCGCTTTGAAGGTTCCGTATTATAGAAAACCCTAAAAATTTGTAAAAAAGACAAAAACGATACTGGCTTTGTCCGAGAAACAACCTTCTAACGGGTGATTCATTTGGAGATACTTGTTTCAAAACTAAAAAAAATTTAATAAAAACAAATTTATGGGATAATTTTTATTATTATACAAAAGAACTATTCTTTACATTTGTTTTTTAAAGATTATTTCTTTCAAATGTTGGCCGTAACTCCGGTTAGCATAGTCCATTCTGCCGTTCCAATTTTCGATGACGCGTGCGAGCATTTCGATTGGTATTTGGCGAATAACGCGAGTAATATTGGCTTCCAGTTGCTTAATCGTACCCGGCTTATCAATATAGACTTTGGACTTTACATAGCCCCAAAGGAAAAAGTCTAGGGGTGTGGTATCACAGGATCTAGGCGGCCAACTCACCGCGGTCCGAAGCGCGAAATTAACTGTTCACCAAATTGTTCACGCAATAAAGCCATGATTTCACGTGCTGTGTGGCAAGTGGCGCCGTCTTGTTGGTACCAAATGTCCTGGAGATCACGGGCTTCAATTTCAGGGAACAAATAGTCTGTTATCATGGCACGATAACGGCCACCATTGACAGTTACGTTCTGGTCGGCCTCGTTTTTGAAGAAATATGGACCGATGATTCCACCGGCCCATAAACCACACCAAACCGTTGTTTTGTCTAGATGTAATGGCAGCTCTTGAATCTCTTCAGGTTGCTCTTCGTACCCAATACGGCAATTTTGTTTGTTAACATATCCGTTAAGCCAAAAATGTGCCTCATCACTAAACAAAATTTCTGTCGAAAACAGTTGATTTTCTTCCTCGCAGAACGCTGATTTTCGTAATACAGCTGAATAATTTGTAGCAGCTGTGCGGGGCTAAATCTTTCTATGATGAAATGTCAAACTATACTGAACAAAAATACCATAAAAGGTTATCACGACTCAAGCTTCATCTGTCAAAAAATCCATAGACAAAAAAGTACCTCTAAATGAATCACTCGGTACTTTCCACGTAGGTACTCTTATATCCTTGACCATCCAACGGACTTGCTTTACATCTGTTATTCTCAAAACTGTTCTTTGTGGTGGTTTAAAATTGATTTATTTACAACAAACGAAATAAATACAAGACAAATAACTAAAAAGTATTTCTCTAACAATAATGACAAAAAGAAACTGAACAACAAAATAGACTAACGGATTCTGATAAATAATAAGACAACAATGACTATGTACACGAAACACGATTATTAACACACACACCGAAGTTTATGTACTACCGCAATACTTATTTATGTAACTATTATTTATGTCCTCCGTGTACCGTTGCTGTTGTAACTCCTCGACTATTGACTGTACTCTGACTGTAGCAAGCAAGCAACTGACTGTTTGACTCGTCACACACGCGCCCTATCTCGATCGTTCCAGAAACTTCTGTCATTTCGTTCGAGAAGCTTCTGTCATTTCCAGTGGCGTAGCAATTGTGGGCGCGCTACAATATGATACCACGACGACTTGATATCCCATGTACGACTAGACGCTTGTTAAACTTCGTAAACTTTTTTTCCAGCTTCTCACTTAAAGTCGTTTTTGTTATAGACCTGGTAACAAAATAGGTCTAAGAACCAGGAATCTGATGCTTCCCCAAATGTTAATTGTAAAAATAAAAGTTAAAATTAAAAAAATATATTTGCGCTCTGCTAGCAAAGCTCTTTTTAACGGTACCCCCATAAGCATAGATAGAATTAAAAATTATTTTTTCTTATCAAATTCCTTCAAATAGTTTTTTATAACTTTAAATACGATTTTCGATTTTGAGCCAAGGACTTGCATATTCGGTGTCTCATTAGGTGTAGAATCTAGAAGTATGATAGACGGATTGACGGACGAACCGACATCGTTGCCACAGCAATAGGGTTACGTTAGACCCCGCGATATGGAACCCTATTGTTGTAGCGACGTAAAATAATTAAAATAAAAAACCAATATTATTATTTGATGACGCAATAGATGCGTATATATTTGTCTTCAGGCTCGTGGTATATTTTTCGTATTTTTCCAAAGACATTAAGATGACTGATAACGATTTATAAATTATTTATCATATTTTATTGATGGTTTATATATTCATATATTAATATTTTAACGATTAAAAATTATAGGAATAATTATAAACATGTACATTGTACACACATATAGGTGATTCAAAATATTCTTGCCAAAATGTAATTTTAAAGCCTCATTCTAGGGAAGATTTAGAAACCCTTAAATGAAAACGTGTGCGCAATCACCTTTTTTCTTCAAAAAATCTGGAAGAGAAAGGCAGAAATATTTTCATTCTCGCTTTGATGTGAAAGGAACGAATTGAAGATGAAAGACCAATTCACAGGTTGTTGTTTCGGGTCCAAAATCTATGTTATTTTCATCTCTATGACGAAACGTTATTAATAACTTGTGTCTCCGTATAAAAATTATGTCTCACTGTTTGCGTTCCAACTTCCAACGTTCTGAAATAATAATTATAATAATAATAATAATAATGCGTTTAAGGCTGTCGGAACGCTCCGAACTTTGTTTGTGCTGAGACACAGCGGTAAGGGGCGAGGTAGGCAAAATACATATTGTGGGTGTGGCCTTCTTTAGCTCTGGCTCGCTCAAATCATCCGCACGTTTCAATTTTTGGCTGGTGCCAACTACGAGGCTAAAAAATTTTATTGCAAGGGTGCCGCTGTCGACAGATTACTCTCATTTTTGGGAATATTTTGAAGATTTAAAAAACTTTTCCGAAAAAGGAAGAGTCACTTTAGGTTTGTGATGGAACAGTTTTGTGAAATAAGTACGAATAAGGTCGTAGTGTGACATTGAAAACGTGTGTTTTTTTGGCACAATTAATGCCAACTTTTTTCTAGTAAATCGTACATAAATTACAAAAGTAGTCCATTAGAGACCTAGATTTGTCCTTTATCTTCCTTATAAAGAAAGATTTTTGCAAAATGTGGACCAATAAGTCTACAATCATGATGACAGCCGAAGCTCTATTTTTGGCTTAAATTCAGAGCGTTCCGACAGCCTTAACGTCCGTTTCTCGACTTTATGTCATAACAGACGCCATTCGCACCATTACTATTTTTCATGTACCACACTTCCCGTTATTTTTCTACATTTTTAAAACTTCAACTTATGTAATAGCAATGGGCGAATGAAGGAATTATAGGAAATTAGGATAAGGTAGATAATTTTTGAACTATGAGTTTGATAGGTAATCCGCCATGGCCTGAAATAAGGAACTATCTCGATATTTATCTGGAATTAATTGAGGGAAACCATGGAAAACCTCAATCAAGATAGCCGGTACAGGAATTACCGTTTCTCAGCGAGAGGCAGTAGGAAAAAGTCCCAGCCACATCGAAATAACAGATTATCCAACCCTGACTGTAATAGGTAGCCTGACAGACTGAAATATACCTAATATGTATTTAATCTATAAAACCGACCACAAATTTATTTCAGTTTTTAAGCTAGAAATCGTGAAAATCCCATTATTTCATTTGTGGTGAGAGGGAGCAGCCAAGAGTGTGGTATAAAAATATGTCGGTTAAATTATTTTTAAATTAAATACACAAATAGTAATACAAGTAATTATGTGTGAAGTTTTTAAACAGACAAAACACTAATTTTTGTTTTATTAGGTCATGCTCGAGATATGTTCAACTAAAAATTCCTAACATATTATTAATAAGTAATAACTACGATGATGCCGCGAGTGACTTCTAGACAATTAGTCTCTGGCTTATGCTCTATATTGTGTGTTATTCACAAAAAAAAATGTTAATAATCTTAGCAGAGTACATACTACATATTTGTATACTTAATGGGCTAATCAATTTACAAAATTGTTAGACCTTAAAGCCGAACAATTTAATGTGAGGTAAGCTAGGTAGTATTATTGGAGTTTAACTTCTCTAGCGACGGATCTGTTTGAAAAATGTAAGAAATCGAGGGGAAGTTTCATTTTGTCAAACATTCTGTATACTTATAGCTTAATTACATTTCTAACAATACCTAGTATATTTATGGGTCATTTTTAATAACAGGTTCTTTCAATTGTTTTTTTTTTAGTTTCAAGTTTTTTTTTTTTTGTGCTGCACCTATAATTTAATGAGCTCTTTTTTGTAACCACAAACCGCGGCTTTCCCGCGTTTTATAAATGTGATTACGTTTTCGTAAGTTTGGACATTTTCATTAAATTATTTTTGTGATTTTTTAAAAATCTTTTAATGCAGTTTATTTTTATTTAACTAATTGCGTAAAAAACCCTTATAAATGATTTGCTGTGCGAAGCCAAATGAAAAAAAATTAGTCGCAGTGCCAAATCCCGCCGACAAAATAATTTGTTCATACATGCGTGATTGTGGCTTTACGGTTTTAAATTTATTGCAAATATTTTTGTGTATCATAAAATGTATTACTAGCCATTACTTGCGTCGTCGCCAGGCCCTGATTAACCCTTAGGCTAATTAGGCTGCAGCCTATGGCGCGAGGATCAGGGGGCGCGCGCTAAAATCGTGTCTTCGCATGCACTAATCTAGCATCATTGCATCTACCCTGCATATTTCAACTAGACCGAGTCAAAACACTAAAACTAAATGCACTTGAGACTCCCTGATTTTAACAACAAATTTTGAAATTTTAAAAAGCGCGCGTAAAACAAGCACTGACTTGTTACTCCGTAACACACCTGAAGGGGGCGCGTCCTCATAATTAGCCTAGGGCGGTCAGAACTCTTGATCAGTCGCTGGTCGTCGCACGCATTAACAGAATTTTCATATTATTCATATTATAATGTATTATTTAAAATATCTATTTTTGAAGTTGGAATGGTCCTGTCTACGAATCGGCTGGAAATTTTTAAAAACCCGGGTCGCAGTGCCAAAACCCTGCCGACAATATAGTGTATTTACTAATACAGGTATTGTGGCTTCATTAAATGAACTTAAGTTTGTTTTTGGACAAAATAAAAAAAAAAAATTTTAACCCTTAATACACCCCTTACAATAATAATTTTATTAGTTGAAATATTGTTATCAATCCAACATCTGCACCAAATTAAATACGACCTTCAGTAAGTAAATTCGTATACGCAAACTAGTGTTTTCATAAAATTTCTAAGTCCGGTCCTGTCGGGTCGATTTGCTTATATTTTTAGGAGCACTTTTTAATTGCTACTAAAGGGTTAAATTTCAATTTTGAAACGATTCTGAGAAATTTTTCGGTATTTTTGGGCCCAAAAACTTTTTTCAACCCCTAAAAACTACCCTTAAAATGACCCGATTGGGCCCATTTTAAATAGGCTTCGTGCGGTGATGGATTCCAACATGTATGCCAAATTTCGTTAAAATGAATTAGCTCCTTCGAAAGTTATTGCCCGCACATATAAATATATATATATATATATATATATATATATATATATATATATATAAACATTTTTAAAAATGGTGCCAAAGTGTTTAGGAGGTTATGAAACGGCGAGAAATTTTGGTCCGACACCTAGGTCCCGCCATCCGACCAACGCCAATAGTGTATGTTGCCATATGGCAAATACACTGATAAGATACCTACAGTTTATCAAAGGCTCTAACGTTGCCTTCCTGAGGTTAAGTGAACTGAAGTCTGAAATCAAGGGATTTGTTTAATTTGCTTAATCACGTCGTATTAAAGTTACTTTTGTTATAACTAAGTGACAAATTAGCATGTATTAAAACAATAAATTATAATTTAAACCAGGTGCATTTTCGCTCCAAAAAAATCTGGAGCGCGTGAAATTGCAATTAAACGCTTATGCAAGTGAAATTGAATTTGATAACAGTTGTTAATACATTGATTTTCCGCTTGTTGGCTATATTTTAGTGGGAAAGGGGATACGCCAGGTGAGGAAATGCATGAATTCATGTTCTTTTTTGAACATAACACTAGATGGTGTCTCTATATTAATTCTTTTTAGTAGTATATTATATATTTATATTTATATTATATACAATGTACAAGACTAATAAATATGTCAGTTCATATTTTGTTCCTCTTTTGCCAAGTTTTGAAAACAAGAAATAAAGTCAGATCTAATTTACGTTTATAACGCTTGTGTTAGATATACAATATGTCCTAGGTGAATAGATTGTTCGACATTCTAAGTGACACGTTAATTATACGTAGAAAGATACTTCGAGAAAAATCATTAATGAGCGATTGCACAAACAATTGTCTGTATCAAAGTTTAAACCACAATGCCTTTCAATAGTATAGACAAATTTTAATTAAGCTTTTTTGGCAGCACATATTGATGCGTTGTCAGTTTACAAGATTTAAGTGCATGCCGTGTTTAAATCTTAGATTTTTGAAAGTGAAAAGAACACAATTAAAAGTAACAGCACTGTTGTTACTTAACTAAATTTAATAAAATTAATTTGTTATTCGCCGCCTCTGATCGAAATTATAATCATTATAAAACGTTATTATTTCTATTTATGTAACATGTCCTTGTGTCGACTTTATAAGTTTATCAAAATTCTTGCTTGAAAAATGTTAAAAAATTTAAAAATTTTATGAATATTATTTGATTAATCAAGCTGTTCAGTTCTAGCAACCCTAATTGTGGCGAGAGCTATCCCATTTTTACCACAATTATAAGGGTCTTGCAATACAAGTGAGCGCCTATCAATACAAGAAAGTTACACATTAACATCGTAAAGCCGGCACAAGGACAACATAGTATTTTTGTAACATATTAAAATTAAAGTTATATTTTTCAACGTGACTTGTTCGTCGTTATATCTTCGGTGTATGAACGTTGACCGACGTCCACCCTTCCACAACCTTCCATCAACGATTATTAATCTGAACGTCCAGTGCGTCACATAAATACTAAATCAACAAAGAAATAAACTAAGCCCCCCGACTGCTTTGTGAATTTAGGAAACTTGAAAGACAAAATATAATTGTCGGCATATTTTTTGTCAAACATTACATTAAATAGAAAACAGTATCACGGGTAAGTGAAATAATGAAAATAAATCAATTTAAACACTCATTGATTGCAACGTTTCGTCTTTTCTTTAATTAAGACTTTTTCAAGCTCTAAAAAATTTTTACAAAATTTTCTATTTTCTATATATCTGGAATTGAACTTTAAAGATCAATTACATTAAATTTTTGACTTGACGAAGTTTGTTTGAAATCATAATATTTTTTGTATATATTACGGACATAGTCCGCAGGATATACTGAGTTGATACTGCTCGAACTATGTCAACATTGCACAACGTTGCGTTCGGCAAAGTTCACAGAAATAGTTTACTCGTGAACAGGTCCGGTTTGATGTAAGCAAAGTTGACAATCTTGACTCTTGACTCTATTATTTCTTTGCGAGCTATTAAGATTTAAATAAGCATTCTGGGCACGTGCCCAGGGCCCCGAAATCGATGGAGTCCCCTAGTTCTTGCTTGATCAGCATTCGATAACCGATACTGCCGACAAATATCATATATCAGTATATTTTTTGAATGTAGTTGTTTGTGACGAAGTGAAACTTGCCACCATTTGTGAATCGTACTTGATTTTCATTTTGTTTCATGTCATAATTATTCTAGCACTTATGTAACCGTCTAAAAAATATTAAATTTCGATAGAGTTTTGAAGGAGTATGAACTCAGAGCTCTGATTGAAATTAACCAACGATCATTCAAGCATTTTTCTTATTCATATTTCTGTGCGCGAAATAAATAGTTTAAATAAAAAATTATTAAACTAATGTCGTTGATCACAGTTAAATATTAATCAATAATACTAGACGATTGCATAAGTTGCTAGAAGAATTATAATTAAAATAAACCGAAATCATTAATTTAAAATACGTTTTAAAATCTTATATTAAATATACTTTTTTTTTTTTTTTTTTTAATTTATGGTCGTGCGCAACGACTTAGGCTATATGCACGTGGTAATATACTTGTAATAATTATTTAATTTAATTAATATACAATAATACAAATAAAAAAAAAATAAGGCCCCAACACGATCCCAGCCGTTACATGTTAATTATTGATTTGCTTAGTAATTATTGTTTTTTTAAGAAAAAATAGTCTTCCGTAATAGTCATAGGGAACCCATTATCCTAAAGTGCCCAGGGCATCCAATAGGTTAAAGACGGCCCTGATTCTGTCACATTATAAAAAAAATCGATGCGTGTACGTATGTACGTGCGTTAGAAGTTATACTTCTTTGGCGTGATTAAAAACCAATTTTTAATTTACATGTAAATAAATATAATTTGTCGAATTAAATTCTTATGACTGGAGTGAAATTAGCATAAATTAGCTATTAGACGCTACGTGAATGAGAACATAGTCCCTACCTCTATTCTGTTGGCAGCCCTTATACTGTCAGTGGCCTTTTTCCACCAGCTTCATCCTGTTATACAGTGTGTTTTGCATATCGCGCCAAAAAATAAAGATATTTCTATTTACGAGACATGCAGTATCAGTTATAACACAATATATCAAGAAACTACGTGTTGTAGATTTTATTTATATATGTTTATAAACGCGTCTTTATAATTAGATATTTTAGCTGCACTTAAAGTTGGCTCTTAACGAACAATAAATCGTAGTTAATATCCTTTTTGAAAAATAATTTAAATGTTACAGTGTAAGTCTTAGATATCATATTTTATCAAATCTGCAGATAAAGATGATTATTTTATTATTGTTATTCATCATTAAGGTCCAGATTTGTTGCTAGTATGCGGTAAATATAATAATAATAATAATAATTTATTCAAATGATGTATACAGTACATATTGAAAAGTCAAAAGCAAGAAAAGGTACATACAAAATCAGATTGTGTCATTTAAATACTCCATACAACTATAATAACACTTATTATTTAACATGGCTTTACACGTTTTTAAAAAAGTACTGGTATTTTTAATTTCTTTAATATTAGAAGGCAATTTGTTATAAAACTTGTTCCCCCAATATCTAGGGCCTTGCTCAAAAAATGACAAGTTATGTTTGGGTGTTCTAATATTTAAACTGTCTCTAGTGCAATAATTATGGACATCAAATGCAATTATGACAATAATTAATATACCAAAATCCCTGAATTTCTTAATAGTTTATAGTTCAAGAGATAGTGGCCAAAAATTATAAGAATTTATAATATAACCTCTTAATACTAGCTAATCTCATATTTTTAGCCTTTATAAAGGTTAATATTTTGAGATTAGCTAGTATTCGGATGTAAGCTAACGTAAATACTACAGTCAGCAATCCAGCGGTTGGGATGTAAAACAAAAGTAGAATTTTTGTAAAGGCTGAAATTTGGCACAGTCAGACCTCATTTTGATACAATTGAAACAGTCAACAGTGGAAATTTTATGCATAACAATATATTGAAATAAAATTTTCAAAAAGTTTTAAAATTGTTAAAAATTTAGAAACAGCTGTGTCCTCGAAGATCATGATTTTTTTCGGTAGGGTAACCGCCGCAAAATATTTGTTGGGAGGTGTTGAGCTTACCCTCTTAAATCACCCCTACCTTATCCCCTCCGGGGATGAGGGCCTTATCTAGACAATTACCAAAATTGTTTTAAACAACATCAGACCAGGTTACTGACTGGTAACATGAGTTTTCATGATCAGTTCGATGTCCTGAACTGATTCCAGCGAAAAAATTGAATCCGAATTGAACTCCACTTGGTCTATTTCCGCATTATTAATAGACACGTCATTGTGAAGTAGGATTTAGAAAAATACATTTTTCCGGTTATTATATTGTTTGCTTAATTGGGTTTTTGAATTATTTTTTTTTACATAAATGGAAAGATCACATACACGTTTTATAGCGAAACTACTTTTATTATTTTGTTTAATTTCATAATGAAAGAGTTATATTTGTTTTAAAAATAATGTTTAAGCTAAGATCCGATAACGCGCCAAAAATCTCTGTGACGTCAAAATGTTTTTATAGTCATGGTTGCCATGGTTACTTTGATAGTATGTATTTAAAGCCATACACAAATACACGGTACGTTTTGTAATCAAGTTATATCTTATGAAGTTTTATAAATTTTAATTAATTTGTTATTAATTACCTATGGCTTAATTTTTTTTTTCTTTTCGTTCTTCAGTATTATTTACGATATATTATTTAAAAAATAAAAAAAAAATATTTTTTTTTTAATTCAAATACTCAATTAGGACTTCATTTAAAATTCTCAAAATTAAAACAAGTAATTATGAATTATTTATTCATTAAGAATTTAATAAACTGCATAATCAATAAATATTTACTGTAAAAAGAGTTAAAGATGTAGTTAATGTCAGGTGATGTGACGGCAGCAGTAAAATGAAATTTAATATTTTATAGTCGTAGTTTAATTTAATTAATTCAATTTAATTATCTTAATTAATTAAACATCAAGAGACAACCTTACTGCGAATTGCTTACATTGCACGATAAATCGTAAGATAAGATAAATTAATTTCTTGAAAATGCAGATTTTTATTTTTATAGATGTGCTAGTAGCTGCAATCGGAAACAAAATTTTAACTTTTAATAATAATAATAATTATAATTATCATTAATATTCAAATCCATTATAATTTATTATGTAACAAAGTAATTGATGAACACAAAAGAATTAATGCCGGGGCTAAATATAACCTTACTTTATTACCTAACTAGCCGCTACCCGCAGCTTGGTACACGATTATATAACATTTTCTGCGGATAGAATTTTTTACTCTTATACAGTGTGTTTCACACCTAAATAGTTTATTCATTTTAAAAGCAATCATTGTAAAATTTTCAGCAGTTATGCACGCCATTAAATGCATCTTTTTTGTAGGAACACAATTTTTCAAAAGTCAAAATCTAGCCAACTGCGATTAAAATAAAAAGTAGGTTTTCAATTAGTAAACTCACATGTGCGATCAAGATAGAGCAAAATTTTATTAAAAAAAGTTGTTCAGAATCACAAAAACCTCCCAGGTATGAGGTTTCGTCAAAAAAATCATTTTTTAAATTTTTATTCCAGCATATTTTAACCTATATACGAGTATTTTCTATTTTAACCAAAATTACTCTACTGTTTTTAGCTGTGTACTGTTGGCTGTCAGAATATAATGTATTAACGTGTTGTTTGTTTGTTACAGGAGGTAATTGCTGGTCAGCAATGGTGCGCAACGGACGTTGTACGGACTTGTTGAGTGAACGAGTGACGCGGGAAGAATGCTGCGCCACCGACAGCGTCGCGACGGCTTGGAGCACGGACGACCTTGACGCCGGCACGCTATTCTTTTGGCGCGTGTTAGGTGGTGGCGTGCCCTGTTACGCTTGTAAAGGTGCGTATTCACTATAGAATATATTAGAGAGATTTATTATGTACCTACTATAGTTTTTCCTACCTTTTTATGACGAAACTGACTACCTTTAGCAATAAAATTAGCGAACTTACGCCTGTCGAAACGCTTTGAATTTAAGCCAAAAATAGGGCTTCGACTGATAGCTGATTGTAGACTTATTCGTGAACATTTTGCAAAAATTCTTTCTCTATAAGGAAGACAAAGGACAAATCTAGGTCTCTAATGAACTACTTTTGTAATTTATGTACGATTTACTAGAAAAAAGTTGGCATTAAGATAGTACCCTCGCCAAACCCGTTTTCTTAGGATTTGTTTGAAATTTAGCCAGAATAATGTTTATGTAATTCTGCATCGATTGGCGCAGAATGAAATTTTTGAAAACACAGTTTCAGAGATATTAAATTCCAAAGTTCGAGTTTTTGAGGCTCTTATACATTACGGTATACGAGGTATCAAAAAATTTACCGACAAATATTTTTATATCTCAGAAACTTTTCTTAGGATCTTTTTAAAAAACTAAGATAACGTTAACTAACAACTAAACAATTTTTTAAAAATAGTCTCATTAACAATTACAACACAGTTAAACGATCTGGCAACAATGCATATTTATCGAACCCGTGAAACAACTGTGAGGTGCGCATGCATACATACACTTTTAAAAAATGGGTGTAAAACTACATTGAAAGTTAAAGTAAAATTCCCTCAATTTTCTAGATAATTGTTTATTATTATTTATTTTTGCAATATACTTAAATATAAAAACTTGGACTTTCGCTGTGAAATTAAACAAATTTGGTGTTTATATATGGACCAGTGATTATCCATGTAATCAGCCTTCTCAGTTTTTACAGTGTACTATAAAATATCTCAACGCTCCGACAGTGTTGCCAGATTTCTCGCTCGGGATTGGCTAAAATTAGTACAGAAACTGCAAAAATTATTGGGCTTGTTAATAACGACTCTCAACTACATGTACTGTACACTTCAGCGTAAACTTTTTACTATGACTGTCGCGAGGGTACTACCTTAATTGTGCCAAAAAAACACACGTTTTCAATGTCACACTACGACCTTATTCGTACTTATTTCACAAAATTGTTCAGTCACAAACCTAAATAGTGACTCTTCCTTTTTCGGAAAAGTTTTTTAAATCTTCAAAATATTTCCAAAAATTTAGAGTAATCAACTAAAGCAGCACCCTTGCAACAGCATTTTTTAGCCTCGTAGTGTGGCTTAAATTCAGAGCGTTCTGACAGCCTTAAAATAGATTTATGACCAATTACCCATTACACCTCCCAATTTTGTATGAATCTGTAAGCGTCGGCAGCGCTGGATTTACATTAGGGGCTAGTGCCCAGGGCAGAAAATTTCCAGGGGCGGCAAAATTTGGACCATGAGAAAAAAAAATCGCATTATAGACATTTTTTCGAAAAGTGTGATCGTGAGAGTATTCATAAATAAAATACGTTTTCTCATTATTAAGAATGTGTGTAATACTTATAAACACTGCAGTTTTATTAACAAAACTGTGAAAAAATATCTAGAACTTTCCTCACATTTTAGTAAAGAGGATAAGTATCTTGTAATTTTTGAAAATTTTTGGCTTGATCACAACTATTTTGATATGATCATTATTTTAGTTTAAAGTGCTTTAGGTAATGAGGCGGCATTTTTTGTGGTGCCCGAGGGCGGCACGTAGAGTAAATCCGGCCCTGGCTACACTGAGAAAAGTCATTGAGTGAGCATAATATTGGACATCCTTTTGAATCGGTGTACTATCTGGATTCTAAGCTAATAATATTTTACTAACTTTTCCATTCTGTTGCAGAATCGTGCTCTGGCGTACAGTGTGGCGAGGGTAAAAAATGCGTAGTTCGTCGCGGTCGGCCAAAATGCGTGTGCTCACCGGAATGCAGAGGCGGCGGTGGTGGAGGTGGTGGAGGCGGCAAGGCGCGATATCAGCAAGGGCCTGTGTGCGGTACCGACGGTCGTTCATATCGAACACTGTGCAGGTTGAAGAAACGCGCTTGCCGTCGAAAGAGTAGCTCACTAGCCGTCGCCTACTACGGAAATTGCCAAAGTAGGTACACAATATTGTATTTGCAAGCACCTTCATAAAATAAAATGTTAGTAAAAAAACTTTTTAAAAACAAGCTTTTATTAAATTGTACTAAAAAAAAAAATAACTCTTAATACTTTAGGTTCATAATTATAAAAGCGTGGGTCGTTATTATCATATAGCTTACAACCCACGCTTTTATAACTATGAACCTAAAGTATTAAGAGTTATTTTTTTCTTTTTTAGTACAATTTAATAAAAGCTTGTTTTTAAAAGGTTTTTTACTAGTATTTTATTTTTAAATTTTTAGTTACCTACGCCTTTTGACCGCCATAATGGAATTTAAATAACGACACACAGTTGAATGTATTCTGCTTTTCATATCCTTTCATTTGATACCCATATCAAGGGGGTTGTAAAGAAATAAATTATTCGCCATTTTGTGTCGGCCGCCATTTTGTGTCGGTCGCCATTTTGGATTTGGAATTAAGTCACACTGCTGATTGTATTCTACTTGTCATACCCTTTCATTTGATACCCATATCATGGAAGTGCATAAAAAATAACTAGTTCGCCATCTTGGGCGGTCCGCCATATTGGATTTAGAATGACGTCATTTATCTAACCATGTATTGTCATCCAAACTAAACGTGAATTCAAAATTTCAGCGCAGTCGGTTGAGGATAACTGCTTTAAAATTCAGTTGCAAGATTCCACCCGAACAAACATATTACATATTACATACATTGTAAGTTAAATAAAAGTTTGTAATAACCCCATTTACCACTAGGGTTGTAAATAATGCATTATTTCGGGAAAATATTTTTTTTAAGTCAGTAATCCTCAAAATCTGCATTGCGAGTTATTAAAAAAAAACCGGTTAAGTGCGAGTTGAACGCGCGAGAAGAGGGTTCCGTACTATTTCGTTTTCCGGGAGAACTTTAAAACTGAAGATTTTCGTCTAGAGTTTCCTGTAAATTATGAGTCAGACTCGATATTTCCTATTTTTTTCAAAATTTTAGGCTCAGTAGTTTCATCTATTTTCTTAAATAACTTTAAAACTATTTTAAAATTATAAAAAAAATATATATTTGAAACCCTTAAAATTACTTTTAAAGTGCATTATTACGGTGATGACATTAACATTTGTTTAAAATATTTCCACACCCAACAACGCCACACCACGCCTTTTATAGTTATTAGCCTAAATTATTTAAACTTAATTTTTCTCTTTTAGTGCATTTTAATAAAAACTAATTGCCTTTAAAAAGTTTTGTTTACCTAAGTTGATTCATAAAAACTTCAGAAAATACGTAATAAGGAATATATAATACGGTAATAAATTGTAAATGACGTAATATTTTTTTGAATTAAAGTGCATTTTTATGCCAATAAATAAATAAAAATCAAGAACGTAAAATGAGATTTATAATATTTTTTAAGTATTGTTGTTTATCTGACAAAATGAGTCATAAATATTTTTTTTGTTCATGTTTACTTAATTGAAATGTAATTAAATATTTTATGTAAATAATCAAATCGACATTTGGTGATTACTTGTAATTTGCTCTCTTGTTTACAAAATTAAATTAACAAAATACATTTTTAATCGACTTAAAAAGAGGTTATCAATTCTACATGTATTTTTTTGGGTTTGTTTAGTCGTATCTTTTTTGGCACTCTTAAGGAAAACTACTTATTAAAAATACTGAAAAATAAGGTGCGATATTTAAAACATTCAGTTTTTAAATAAAATAATGATATATTTTTTTAAATTTTATTTCATCTTTTCTATTTTTAATATACAGTGCGCAAGCTTAATCTTGAACATTTCCATATCTTCGCACTATACTGGGTGTCTCAGAAATCGCGCACCCAATTGTTGGGATCCAAGGAGAAAAATATTCTGACCCCAAAAATCCATGTTTGGAATTTTTTGATAACGTAATTAATTAGTAATTAATTAATGAAAGTGACCAATCAGGAGCGCGCTACAGAAGAGAGTGTCGTCGACTGATTTATTTATTAAATTCATTTATAAAATGAAAAGTTGATCACAGAAAATTTTTTTTCCATTTAAAATGAAGTGGGAAACAATTAAACTGATGAATTTTTTAAATGAATTCGAAAAAAAAGTTTATTTAAAAAAACCGGGGTCTTGACAAGACAGATGCGAAAAGTGGAAACCACTGGCAAGCGCTAATTAAGTTATTTTATCATTAAAAATTATTAGTGTAGTTTAAAAAAAAAAATTTAATTGTAATCATTATTATTTTACTAATTAACCGAAATAAATCAGCCGACGACACTCTCTTCTGTAGCGTGCTCCTGATTGGTCACTTTCATTAATTAATTACTAATTAACTACGTTATCAAAAAATTCCAAACATGGATTTTTTTGGGCTCAGAATATTTTTCTCTTTCGATCCCAACAATTGGGTGCGCGATTTCTGAGACACCCGGCATAATACACTAATAATAATAATAATAATAATAATACAAATTTCAATTATTCGAGTTACCGTATGACCGAGTATTTATACGGGATTTGTGCGAATTTATTATACGAGGACTGATCAATAAGTACCCCTGTTTGACGACAGATGCCGTTGACGAGTGAAATTGACTTTACCATCGTGTACTACAGACTTTTAAGCAACCTCGTGCTGAGTTGTAGATAAATTCATAAGTTAGGTTATTTTTGACAGCCAATTTTATCATTCGTGTTTCGTATTTTTTGACAAAATGGCAAAAGACCAATGTCGATCCGTAATTCATTTTTTTATACGAGTATCTCACCGTGGTAATAGACGGATCCGCATAGACAGCATCCAATTTCAGTTTTATTTCTTCGCATGTATTTTAAAAAAAACGAATTACGAATTGATATTGCTCTTTTTCCATTTTGTCGAAAAATACAAAACACGAATGATACAACTGACTTTCAAAAATAACCTAACCTATGAATTTATCCGCAACTCAGCACAAGGTTGTTTAAAAGTCTGCAGTACACGATGGTAAAGTCAATTTCACTCGTCAACGCCATCGTCGTCAAACACGGGTACTTTATTGATTAACTGACTTTTTGCTTTTTTGTCCTTGGTATTTAATATAAAATTTATTTGTTGGGAAAAAAGGACACTAAGTAAACACTTATTTGTTAATTTGGGACGTTTCGTCCCTTTATTGAAAAAGTTCCAATATAGGGACGAAACGTCGCAAATTAACAAATAAGTGTTTACTTAAAGTGTCCTTTTTTCCCAACAAATAATTTTTTTATTGATTAACCTTCGTATAATTTTCGATGATATAACAATGGTTGTGATTTCTTTCAAGGTTCATGCGACAAAATCCGTTGTCCTGCCGGCAAACACTGTCTCGTCGACCAGAACTTGAGTCCGCATTGCGTGAGGTGTGCACGACACTGTGCCGAGGGCAGCGGACGTCAAGTGTGCGGCGCCGACGGCATCACCTATCAGTCAGCTTGTCACCTGCGGGAGGCGGCGTGTCGCAAGGGCAAAGCCATTCCTGTCGCCTACAAGGGGCGCTGCAAACGTAAGCAGAGCGGACCAGATAGTGTGTGGTATTCAATGTGTTCTTCTCTCTATTATCAATATTACATTTACATGCATATTATTATATCCATCGTCCATTACAGTCCAGTAAACTTAAACCATAAAATGGGAAACATAAAAAAAATATTAACACGCTGGATATTGTGGGGATGTTTATTTTTAGGCTTGAAACAAAACCTCAAAAGTTCTCATCGATAAAACCCTCGTAACAGTGCCGGATTAGCCACGTAGCAAGACTAACAAATGCTACGGGTCCCGCGAATTTGGGGGCCCCGCGCTCCAACGCCTGTCTGACCGTAATACAAAAATATTAATTTAGATAGAAGCGTAAAATATCTTGCATGCCTTAAACGCGAAGCGCTTAGGCTATTCCTCACTTCCACTTGAAAATCTAAAACTCGATTTCGTCACGTTAAATCGTAAAAATAAGTAGGTATTTTACGAACTTTTTAACGTTAATGTTCTAATGTTTAATTATAATCGATATATTTAGACTAGCATCTATACCACATTTCTACCCTTCAAGCGGCCAGATTTTTATTTTTTATATAGGTATACATTTATTTTGCGAGTTTACGTAGCCGAGATTGTACTTTTTTAATCGATTTTAATATAATATCGATTATAAGTATTTCGAGAAAACAGGCGAACTATTTAAATTTTATTAACTCATTCACGATCCAATCTACTGTGGTTGGTTGATTTGTTATAAAATATAGATTCATTTGCTTAAAGAAATCGATATTGAAAGTGTTATCTCTAAATTTGCCCATATTAAATCCAGAAAAGTTTATTTGTAACAGTTTTGTTTTATTTAATACCCTAAACTTGAGAACCTAAAGCAAACCAAGGGCCCCTTGACAGAATTTGCTACAGGCCCCGCGCTGGCTTATTCCGGTACTGCCTCGTAAGTGAAAAGAGGTAAAATTCAATTTTTCGCTATTATCTGGCAAACTGTAAATTTGTCCAGAATAATAGTTATCAAAAATTTTACTCATGAATGGAAAGATCATTTGACTTTTTATATATAAATAGCACGGAGGAATAAAATCTGTTTTTTATTGTTTTAAAAGTTTTCGAAACATTTGTATGAATATTGGAATTTGACATAAAATGATACGACATCTGATGATACATAACAAGTGGTTTATTAACCTGTAAAGTGTATTGTTAATTACTATTGTTCTATGTAACCTATTAGTGAATATGTTAAAGATGAAAACTTTATTGCTGACATAAAATAATAAAATTGTTTATAACAATTAAGCTACTAAACGTGCTTCAATGAATTTCAGTAAGGTTCTACTTTGTAGTAAACAAAACCAATAAAAAATCAAGTCAATCCGTCAAGAATTGTGACATGTACAGCTCCGATGTATGTGTAACGTATGTGTTACTGCAGTTCGGGAGTTCCAGTTATAATTTTAGAAATGATCATACCTCGATTCAATGTAGTGCTTCCATTTTATAGATCGAAATTTCCCAATTTTAAAAAGCTGCAATTCGAATCAATTTCTTGCGAAATTAACCTAGATTTAACTCAGCTCTGATATTGCACATCCGCTAAAAGTATGTACCTACTACATACTTTTAGCGAATGTGCAATAACGGCCCACACAAAAATCTAACTTGTTAATATTTTTTTTATAGTCAAAATCTAATTTTACTGGGCGAGTTCGCTTATTATTGTGTTTAAAATATTGACGTGTCCAGAATGAATATAGCAAACTTTTAAACTAATTGAAGCATTATAAAACAGTAGGCTATGTACCTAGTGCGTGATGACTAGTATTTTACGAATGTGGCAATATGTCAAAAACGAGAACCAGCGAATTTTAAGTCACGAGTCATAATATCCACATATAAGCTATATGTATAGCATTTAATGCATGTAATCCCTATAAAATGGAGTTTCACATATTTTTCAAAATTTTTGACTGCTCAATTTTGAGCAAATTCGTTTCTAGGCAGTATTATATTCTCATGCGATTAAACTATGATTTACTGTGGAAATGGTAGTGTGACTACGTTTATTTTACTTTACGCAACTTTACAGCACTAGTGTTAAATGTGTCATTTTATGACCGCTATACAGGCATCAAAGCAGCTATTTTATAGGGAGGTAAATAAGAAAATATTTGAATGCTTGAAATTTGATCACCGGCCTGAGGTTTATTTGCATGTTCACTATAACATTGCGAATTGTATTAAGGTGACCGTTTATCAGTTGTTCAATTTTCCCCCTTTTTCACCCACATAGCTCCATCTTACGAGGGGCAGTTGGATGTGATAGAATTATTACATAAAAAAAGGAAATTGACATCGCGTGGATAGGGCTCTATACGTTGCAGGCCATAGACTTCTTGTGAGTTTTTTTGTAATCTATAAGTAAAGAACTGTTTTCTATATTTAAAAAAATATATATTTGAGACCTTTACTACACATTTTTTAATTCGATACGTCACACGGTACAAGTTTGCAAAACTTTTTTTTTAATTCATTTCCTAATTTGCCCTTAAAAATGACCCCCATGTTCAAAATTCATTTATTTACGTTGTGCGTCCGTATTTGGGTCATAGAAATTCATATGTGTACCAAATTTCAACTTAGGTAGTTGGTGTGGTTAAGGCACACCGTCAGAAAATTCTTAATTTTTGTATACTTATTAAGGACATGATAATACAATTACCCTGAAAATTTGATTCGATCGACCGTATATAATCCGAGATAAATTCAATTAAAAATTGAATAATTAACATTGATTGTATACGATCTCTGTAGTTCTGAACCAGTTTCTTATTTATAAAAAAAGAACTAACTGTCAGAAACTTTCCAAAAACTGACAGTCTGTCAATGCATTTGTTATGAGTTTAAAAAAAATAAGAAATTTTTTTTGACCGTCTAATTATTTATAAATAACGGTTTAAAGTTCAACAATTTATAGAAAAGTATACATGCATATGAATACTGTATAGGTTACGTTTCCACGGGTACAGTCTTGCGTACAAATTATGGATCACTTAGCTACAAGCTAGTATACTTTTGTGGCGCGTATAATCTATAACTTTTTGACAATATTGTACCACGACAACTACCTTAATCGGTGCAGTATATTCGGAGCAAATTGGCTGTGACAGACGGACACTCGAGTGATCCTATAAGGCAGCGTTTCCCAAACTTTTTTGAGCGCGGCCCGGAACGAGGTTTTAATTTTTTTCGCGACTCACCTTATGAAAAAAAAACATTTATTTGCAAAACAAATTTTATTTTTTAATAGAAATCAAGTTATTTCTATGTTTATTTCATGAACAAAAATTTTACAATTTTTTTTCGCGACCGGGCAACATTTTTCTACGACCCGGTGCCAGGTTGCGACCCACACTTTGGGAAACGTTGCTATAAGGATTCTGTTTTTTTTGGACGTACGGAACTTTAAGAACGATAAAATTAGCATAAATTTGACACAATTTTTTGTACAGAAAAAGTTTAATTTGAAAAACATTGAGCAAGCCAAATTTGTCAGTATATTTGTAACATCTGTATTCTGGGTTTATTTTTAGTACGAACATTGGCGATTCCCCCACGCAAGGTGTGCCCGCTATAACATTTAACTGCATTCCAATAAGGTATGCGCGCGCGTGTGTTGACGATAATATTATGGTCCAAACGCGGGGAAATAGCCAGCTGAGATGAATCATATGTTATATTTTATGGAGATTTCACGCCCTTGAACCAGTATATAATTTATAGTGTAATTCCTGAACCTCAACACAATACTTCCTGTTGTGAGACACTAATAAATAATATAAAGTATAATATCATCTTTAATCATCACTTAGTACTTCTGCTACCTTTGTTGACACATTTAACGTTCAACTTAGCTTTTGTTATCAGATATTTCTTCGGAACCTTCCCCAATGTTCAGAACTTCCTAAGGAGGTTGCACTCAGTACAAATATAGAAAACCCGGGTCGCAGTACCAAAACCCTGCCGACAATATAGTGTATTTGCTTATACAGGCAGGGTGGCTTTATTATGCGAACTTAAGTTGGTTTTTGGGCAAAATAAAAAATTTGGCTCCTTAATACACCCCTTAAAATAATATTTTTTTTCTTAATTGCAATATTATTATCAATCGAACTTCTATACCAAATTATATACAACTTTCAGTAAATAATTCACTATCTGCAAAGTAGTGTTTTCATAAAATTTGTCGGGCCGATTTTATTAAAATTTTAGGGCCACTTTTTAATTACTACCAGAGGGTTAAATTTCAATTTTTAAGCGATTCGGAGAATTTTTTCGGTATTTTGGGGCTCAAAAACATTTTTCAACCCCCAAAAACTACCCTTAAAATAGCCCGATTAGGTCCATTTTAAATAGGCTTCTTGCGGTGATGGATTTCAACATGTGGGCCAAATTTAGTTGAAATCAATTAACTCTTTCGAAAGTTATTGCCCGCACACATAAATATATATATACGTATATATATAAACATTTTTAAAAATGGTGCCAAAGTGTTTATAGGAGCTTATGAAACGTCGAGAAAATTTGGTCCGATCCCTAGGTCCCGCCATTCGACCGATGCCAATAGTGTATGTTGGCATATGGCAACTACACTAATAAAAATTTTAAGCATTGGCGACTCTGGGATTTTTACAATTCTTTTTCGGTTTAAGGATTTTCGAATCTAATACACCAAAAAAAATAATATATATTGTTACATTTTCAGTAGTTAAGAAAATATTTTTTAAATTTTATGTTACAAACAATTCAGGGGATGATTGTTGGAGCGGGTAAATCAGTTAATACTTTTTGTTCAACGCGTTGAACAAAAAGTACTAACTGATTTACCCTCTGAATTGTTTGTAATATTTAAGAATAAGGAGCTGATCTTTTCGTAACAATTTTTATGTTGTTAGTCAATTGACTTGTTGAGTTGCTTGATAAAGTCTTAATAAAAAGACGCAACGTCGCTCGCATATCACTAATTGTTTAATTGTTGTAACATTGAATTGTCCAAATACCTACCCACGACAATATTATCATTTACTAAAAAACATATTTTTGGAAAAAGTATGTGCGTCTGTTGGTATGTTTCTCTGTAATAACGATGCAGATTAAACCACTAGAACCGAAATTTGGTAGCATATAAATTGAAATAACTATTTTTGGAAAAATCAGAAGAGATATAAATTGTAACGTTTTTAGTGTATTTGCCATATGGCAACATAGACTATTGGCGTCGGTCGGATGGCGGGACCTAGGGGTCGGACCAAAATTTCTCGACGTTTCATAACCTTCTAAACACTTTGGCACCATTTTTAAAAATGTTTATATATATATTTATATATATATATATATATATATATATATATATATATATATATATATATATATATATATATATATATATATGTGTGTGTGTGTGCGCTATAACTCTCGAAAGAGTTAATTGATTTTAACGAAATTTTGCCCACATGTTGGAATCCACAATCCACCAGCGCAAGAACCCTATTTAAAATGGACCCAATCGGACCATTTTAAGGGTAGTTTTTAGGGGTTGAAAAATGTTTTTGGGCCCCAAAATACCGAAAAAATTCTCCGAATCGTTTCAAAATTGAAATTTAACCCTCTGGTAGTAATTAAAAAGTTTCCCTAAAATTTTAATAAAATCGGCCTGACAGAACCGGATTTACAATTTTTTTGAAAATACTAGTTTGCAGATAGTGACTTATTTACCGAAGGGTGTATTTAATGTGGTGTAGACCTTCGATCGACAATAATTTTACAATTAAGAAAAAATGTAATTTTAAGGGGTGTATTAAGGAGTTAAATTTTTTATTTTGCCCAAAATCCAACCTAAGTTCGCATGATAAAGCCACACGGCCTAGCAAATACACTATATTGTCGGCAGGGTTTTGGCACTGCGACCCGGGTTTTTTTTGTATTATAAAAGTATACTTCTCATAAAGATTTATTATTCTATTCATTTTGCAAGGAAGTTTTGTATACGGGCATTGCAACGTTTCGTTACACTCTCATATTCATTAATCGATTTTACCCGACCGTGCCAAAAAAAATTTTACTAGAAAAAGTATCCATCTCCAAAAAAGGCAAAGAAACCACTCTTTACCTCTTGCATGTGTTAAGTCTCTCGAAAAAATATCGATATATCGATATTTTTTATTTGATATATCGATTTTTTGGGCGATATTTAATATTTCGATATATCGATATAAAATTCCGAGTATCGAAACCGATATTTTTTTTCCAGTAGCAACACTTATATGTAGGTACTACCGCGACTGACTATGGCCGTTTAATTATTCCGACAAATCGAAAACTTCACTGAAAAAGAAACATGTGTTTTTACATATGTTTTTGGAACACTTTTAAGTGCGTTCCAAAAACAACAACAGTGAATAAAGCACATATCAAACACGTTTCTTTTTCACCGGATTTTTCGATATTTTCGAAATAATAAACAGTCAAAATGTCTATTTACGCAATATTTCATTTCATTTCTACAACATCTAGAATATTTTTAATTATTTCGATTTACACCTCAATTCATGTTGTATATACCAACAATTTTCTGGCGAATGTCACCTCAGGTACGCATGTCATAGGTTCACCATCCCTGGCTTTATTAATTGTTCGATTAATCTCATACAATTATCTGCTCATAAATATATTAGACGTTTGATTAATAAATTAAAAAATTCTTATCGTTGTTTTAGATTTCAGATAATTATTTATTATTTGATTTATTAGAAATAATGTCCGCAAATTTCTATTTGAGATTATATTAAGCTAGCCAATATGTATACTAAATTTCTTCGAGTGCCAATGTTCTCTTTAAAATTGTACCGAATATCGATATTTTTTAAAATATATATCGGTATCGATATCGATACTTGAAAAAAATATCGATACTTTTTGGCACTTCCGACATCCCTACTCGATAAATAACGAAGCTGAAGGGAATTAGAAAATATTCGTTATACCAAGTAATTTGTTATAATGAAGTTTGTTAATTATAGATCTAAGAATTATAGATCTAAGATTCGTTTTAACAAGGTAAGAAAAACCATTTTCTTCTGAAAACTTATCTTTAAACTTTAAAATTGTGGCCAATGTACTTGCGGGAATTTCGAACTGTTTAGCGACGTTTAATTTTTTCTTTGTAGAATTCTCGTCTACAGACTTGATTTTTCTACGCCGGTTAAGGAACACCTATTTCGTTTCTCAGCCGCTGCAACTTTAAATTTACTAACAACAGTGACCAACAGCAATGTTTACATTACTTTATATCAAACAACAATGATTGTCTTACGATAAATTTAACGTGTCTTGTCGAGACATGAATTGTTATTGTTATTGTGGAATTGTGATTGGTAAGATACGTTATGTAATAGTTAGTTGACAAAAATCGTTAAATAGAGGTAAATTATACTTTCTGTTTATATTCTGCAATGATTGAAAATTCGTTATAAAGAGGTTTTTGACAAAAAATATTCGTAATGTAGAGGTATATTTTGCATTAACTCTAATGGACAGTTTTAAGGGATTTCGAAAAATTTATTAAATCGAGGAAATCGTTATATTGAGTTTCATTATATTAGGGTTACACTGTAGTCCTATAGCCGCTATTACATTAAACATTGACACGACTGATAATCACTAATGGTAATAACATTAGACGCTAATGACCTCAACTGTTGAGTGTCTATAATCTTCAATCTTCTTCTTCGACATTAGTTGCCTAACCAAAACCGGTCCTAGCCCTTGATCAGAGCAGAGCTAGATTGTATTTCAGCGTCCTTTGGTCGACGCTTTGTATTTCGATTTTCGCATTTTGAAAAATTTCACGTGAGACTTGGGGGGAGGAGGGGATCGATCCAAATCTTACCAAGGGGGGAGTGGAAGTCGAAAAATCGCCTCACGTAATCAATGGACGCCCCCTAAAAGCCAATTCAGACTAGCCGTTCTCGATTACGATTCACCGGTCCGGTTCGGTTTTCGATTAATCTAGGCTGCTCACACTATCCCGATTCGGTTCTACGATTATTCTCGGTGCGCATGCGCAATTTCGAAATATGATTTGACGTTTGATGTGTAGTTAAACGTCAACAAAAACAAGTGGCTAATCACGTGACTCCAGCAAGCGTTCTCATTGGCTACGGTTGCGAACGGTCCGGTTGAAATTAGAGCTGAACCTAAACGCTCGAACCGATCCGCAATCGGGAACGACTACGCCCTGATTGGTCGAGCTCCCAACCGGACCGGTGAATCGTAACCGAGAACGGCTAGTCTGAATTGGCTTTAAGAAACGGTATGCTTGTATATTTAACTCTCGCGTTTGGATTTGCTTTCGAATAAACTTAACGATGTGCAACAGCCAGCGCTTGAAGAACATTAAAACGTGGTACAGTTCAAGTTATCAAATTATACAGAGTTACTACCACATGTATTATTTTAGAGCATTTTTTTATTTTGTAATACAGTAATGGCCAACTATGAAAGACAAATGTTATTTGCTATTTATAATCATGAAAATAATAGCCATAAAATTCAAGTTGAAATACTTTGACAGTAAAAAAAATTTCATTTAATGATTAATTAAAACAACCCACAATAGGTGTAAGTATGTAGAGATATACTATGTAAATTGCATGCGTATAAAATAAATATAAATCAAGGATCGCTTGCATAATTGTAAAATGCGTAAACTCGCGACTCTAACTTATACAGGCTGTCTTTAAAAACGACCGACAACATTATTCGGAGTCATGAGATAATATTTGACCAATTGAACCTAATTTAGAAAGTGCGAACTTTCAAAGATTAAGCTCTCTAAAGTTGGATTTTTCAAATTTTATTTTTTTTCATTGGCAGAACCATATTAGAAGGAATCTTAGAATTTGGAACTTAAATGTTGGTGTATGAACACAGAAAGGGATACGGTTCAAGGGGTTTTAGAGGGTGATGAACGCAAAATATCTGAAATGAAACAATGGCTTCAATATTCGGGTAGTCCTATGTCAAGAATCGAAAAGGCTAAATTTCGAAACGAACGTCAAATAGAAAAGACATCTTTTACCAATTTTGAAATTCGTAAATAATTTTTGTTTTCTAGTTTGTTATTTATTCATAAATTATTTATTCCTCCAAATGTGATACATAAAATATTGTTTTAAATAAAAAATAGTGTGTTTGTGAAAATCTATAATCTTATGAAATTTAGAAAAAATACCGCAAAAAAATAGACCAATCGCGATACTCTTGATACTAACACTGCGATATTTTTTAATCATTTACTAATTTCTCAACAGAAGATTTAATAAAAATGATTTTAGAAAATCGGACCTATTTCGACAAAAGGACTAAAAAAATTCTCTTGGTTTTACAAGCACTTGCTCTACCTGCTTTCAATTATGTGGTGACGCAATTATTCCTCATTTATAATCAAGTTGCGAACGAATATGTTGCGGAAATTATGTTGCAGGAGTTGTTTCTGATAACGTCAAAATAATTATTTCATAAAACAACAAAATAGATTATACCAACGACTTCTTAAAAGCTATTAGTTTGTACATGTCCTGAATGAATAACAACTTTTGACAGTTAAATAACCTCAATACTTGTATTTTCTTATTTTATTTTATCAGTGTACATCTTTAACGAAAATGTGAATATCAATTATCGCGATCACGCCAAAAAAGTATAACTTCTGCCCCGCGTACATAAGTACATGCACCACTTTTTTAATCTATATTACACGCACCAATTTTTTTTAACTTCATAAGATTATAGCTTTTTGTGAGTAACAAAGATGAAACCAGTGCCGAAATTGAAGGTATAAAAGGGATCTGTCATTATAAAAAACAAAACAAAAAAACAGTTTCACTTTTAAAGGATGGTTTCTTCGAAAGGATGCAGTTTTGTAATTAAATCGAATTTAATCGGCCTAGTATTGTCTCATGAACAGCGGCCGCCTAAAGGGGGTGGCGAACAGGGCAATCGCCCGGGGCCTCGCTCTTGCAGGGGTCTCGCGCAACAACCCAAGCAAATTAAAAAAAAATATAGATTTTTTAACTATATTTTTTTCTAAGATATAAATGTTAATTCTACAAAGCTGCAGACACTATATAATAATTTGTTAAATCATTCATTGTTATAATGCTAAATTAGAAAAATTTATTTATTAAACTTTACGGAAAGTTTTTCGTACTACTAAAAATTTCCATATGATTTAATAGGTTGGCATATAGCCCCTTTACCTACCTTTGAATTACGTGCATGTACTAAGGTGGATTGATGATTAATAATAAATGGAAATTTACCTCTTTCATTCATAGCTCTTGCTACTGAGTTGATTCATTTCTTAATAAATTAGCTCTCGCATGTAGTGAATTTGATCTTACAATTTGCTTTATTATGATGAATTGATTGTTTAGATATCGCACCGTAGAGTAATTGATAACTCATTCCGCCGCGAATGTGGAAAGATTTGGGTTTGAGTCCCAACGGTGTTGGTGGATAAAAAATAAATTTTTCTAATTTAGCATTATAACAATGAATGATTTAACAAATTATTATATTTTTTTCATTTAAAACTTTTGATTTTGATCCTTAATTATTTATTCAGGTTATAACATAGCGGTAAATGAAAATAAAGTTAGTTAACTAATTCATTCATTCAAAACATAATTGAAAAATGCATTATGTAGTACTTGAATATCGCGCCTCGAATTAATTTTGTAAATCTTTCAATGTAAAATATTTTAAAACTCAAATTTTATTTATTTGTATAACTTTAGCATTTCTCGTCAAACATGACAAATACCTAAACCAAACAACCAGACCTACTTTCGCATCACATACTTTTCACGAAGGACAAAGAGCCTCGCAAAGACCTGCCGCCCGGAGCCAAGCAATGGGTAAGGCCGCCGCTGCTCATGAATAATAAATAATAATAATAATAAATCATTTATTTCCAAAAGATCTACAAGATGCTTGGATTGTCATACAAAGTAATCAGTTTGAGAAGAAATCGCTAATTTTATAAAAAGACTTTGAAATTAAAAACTTTTTAAGCGCTATTTTGGATTTGGAATTTGTTGAAATATTTTTTATATGACAAGGCAATTTGTTAAAAACCGCTATGGAAAAATTCATGGGGCTTCTTTGAAAGCTTACGGTGTTACATTTGGGAGCTTTGATAGCTGCACCATGCCTAGTATTATACTGATGTGTGTCCCCTACCGGTAAGGAGTGATCACTAGTTTTTATATAATCTATATAACATAATATAATCTACTTGTAAAACGTTTTCAGTCGTTTATACGCGGTGTCCATTATCTTTTATTTATGTAGCGCCTTCATTTCACTCCTTCAGAAACGTCGCTATCCGAATTGAGTCTGAAATATCCGGATTGTAGCACATAGCATTTAAAATTCCAATATGATTCAGCTAGATATGTTGGGATATAGCGTTCGAGCTGTTTTTTGGGAGTGAGAGGGGATTTTTATCGGATTAAAATCAATTTAGTG
Source organism: Venustoraphidia nigricollis (assembly GCA_034508555.1). Classification (NCBI taxonomy): domain Eukaryota; kingdom Metazoa; phylum Arthropoda; class Insecta; order Raphidioptera; family Raphidiidae; genus Venustoraphidia; species Venustoraphidia nigricollis. Next base: position 3,282,120 of record JAVRKA010000020.1, read on the forward strand.
CAGGATAGTTATTGTATCATGTATACTCAGTAAGAACGGTGACGTTGGATGGTGAACAGGAGCTTTAGTATGTGAATGACCGTGGTCCAAGGACGCCTGAAGGACACACGTAGAATGACCTCCTCCGTCCCCGTGTCCTTCCTCTGTACGTTGGCCGTCGCACATTGGTGCATGCATGGTACTTTTATTATCGTTCGTGGCAGACGCACCACTTACATTGGATTTAACCCTGCAATTGTAACGCTGATGGACATACGGTTGCCAACACGCCGGGTTTCGAGAATGTTCCCGGGTTTCCGGGTCAAAGGCAAATTTCTCCGGGTCTGAGGCCAAACGAGTTTTGGCTCTTTTTTTCCGTGAAATTTTATTATATTTTAGATTCCTTTCAATGTTTTATCACGAAATATAAACGGTGATATCAACTGCAGTGAATAATAAACATATACTCATATTCATAAATAATTTTCTATAACTTCACTAATTTAATTCTTCTGTTTTTATACGACGTACAGACAGACAGTAAAAGTGGTGAATAAGAATTACATTACATATAAACATCACATATGTATTTATCTTCTAAGAAAAGATTTAAAAGGTGCTAAAAGATGGTATTGAATTGTTAGTTTATTTAAAATAATTAAAATATATAAAATACACAACAAAAAGTGATACTAATTCTATTTTCTACCCCCCCCCCCCCCCCGGAATCGGATCTCCGAGTTGGCAACCCTAGATGGACTTTGGACGCTTTCTGAAATCACAGTTAGAGTAGTATCGTTTAGAGAAGACTGTAGCGTCATTTCTGCGCACAAACGAGTTTCGGGTCGGACGTGTCTATATTTTCTATGAATATGGTCATTTAGTTGTTGCGAGACGCACCATTGACGGTACAGATCCCGCCTATGATTGCCTCTAAAATTACAAATCACACTGATACTGATCGCTTTTCCTACTCTTCTTACTACGCAGATGTATCATCTTGCTACTAATCAAGTACGCGTGTTTTGAAATAATAACGCAATATTTTACAATTGTTTTTTTATTTCTCAACGTAGTCTCCTTTCAGGTCTACATACTTTTCCCAACGTTCGTGCCATTTGCTTAACTCGCTGCAAAAATATGATTCTTCAAACCCTGCAAAATACGCTTTCTGTTTCGACAATTACCTCTACATTTGACCCGAATTTTTTTCCTCCAGGCTATGTCTTCAAGTTAGGGAACAGGAAAAAGTCGCTGGATGCCAGGTCGGGCGAGTAAGGTGGATGCGGAAGCAATTCGTAATGCAGTTCGTCCAATTTGGCCGCTACAATCAAAGACGAATGTGCTGGTGCGTTGTCGTGATGAAAGAGCACTTTTTTCTTCGACATATGGGGCCGTGTCTTCTTCAACTTTTCATTGTATCTGTCCAACAACTCACTGTACTATTGCCCGGTGATTGGTTTTCCTTTCTGCTGAAAGTCGATAAGGATGATTCTTTTGAAATCCCAAAAAGATCGTGGCCATAACCTTTCCGGCTGATGGAATCTGTCGTCAAACACGGGAACTTATTGATCAAGCCATGTATATTTTCTAAACAATAAACTTGCTGTACTAATCTTCTAGAATTGGAAAATTTCATGACACCCCTTTGTTTGCAAAAAGCAACAATAATTAATAAAAACCCGGGTCGCAGTGCCAAAACCCTGCCGACAATATAGTGTATATGCTTGTATAGGGCCGTGTGGTTTTAGACTTTTATTATGTGAAATTAAGTTTGTTTTTGGGCAAAATAAAAAATTTAACCCCTTAATACACCCCTTAAGATAACATTTTTTTCTTAATTGTAATATTATTATCAATCTAACGTCTACACCGAATTAAAGACACCCTTCAATAAATAAGTCACTATCTGCAAATTAGTGTTTTCAAAAAATGTGTAAGTCCGGTCCTGTTGGGCCGATTTTACTAAAATTTTAGAGGCACTTTTTAATTGCTATTAAAGGGTTAAATTTCAATTTTAAAACGATTCTGAGATTTTTTTCGGTATTTTGGAGCCCAAAAACTTTTTTCAACCCCTAAAATTCACCCTTAAAATGATCCGATTGGGCCCATTTTAAATAGGCTTCGTGCGGTAATGGATTCCAACATGTGTGCCAAATTTCGTTAAAATGAATTAACTCCTTCGAAAGTTATAGCCCGCACACATATATATATACCTATATATATATATATATATATAAATATATATATATATATATACATATATATATAAACATTTTTAAAAATGGTGCCAAAGTGTTTAGGAGGTTATGAAACGTCGAGAAATTTTGGTCCGACCCCTAGGTCCCGCCATCCGACCAACGCCAATAGTGTATGTTGCCTATAGCAAATACACTAACAAAACAGATACACATAGAATCATCACTGTGAACATGACGTCGGTCCTTGATAAGTGTGCAAAGTTTCAGTTTAATATGACGTTTTGAAGTGGGTGAATTTCACGTTCAAAGATTCCTTTGCAAACAAACTTACAGGTGAAGCTAATAAAAGACGTGTTAAAATCGATGTCATTAGCATGCCGGGTGCTTGTAGATTTACGTTTTTGGAATCTCCTGCACCCCAACGGTTGGATTCAAGGAGAGATTTGATTGTACTTCTATTCGGACACGACATAGTTCTAAACATATCATTACAGTGTACTTGCAATACATACTCTGTGCACTAAGTACCAGACGTAGTAACTAGTAAGTACTGTCTGCATGTACGCGTCAGACACCACCTGTGTATCGCTTGCATAAGCTGCAACACAGTGCAGACGAATCGTCGTCCAGCTTACGTAAGGTGGTATCTTATAAAATATGAGTTAAGAGATCCTATTTCTTTTTACGGTGGTATTCTACCATCTGACGAAAAGATCCCAAAAAAAATTGCAAAATAATAATACACTACTAATGACGACGAGAGGGACATCCGTATTCTTTGCTGTGCAGACTAATTGATTCTATTTAATCGCGTCGAAATTATTTAAATAAGACTTTATTTCTTTTTTGTCCTTGGTAATTAATATAAAAATGATTTGTCATGTGACTTTATTTACTAACTGTCAATAAAATAAAATAGTTTGAACAACATCCGTAAAAATATTTTTTAAAAAACGGAATTATTACAAACTTTTTAATGAACAATTGTTTAACTCAAATTTATATTTACATATGTATTTTAACTTTTATATCTACTTGATCTAAACATTTAATAGGTGTGTATAATTAATATCTGATATTTTATATTTCAATTGTAAATTTATAAATTGTATTTTAATAATTCGATTACAGTTATAAAGCTTGAAAAATTCCCAAGCAAGGGACGAAACTTCGCTATAAATAACAAATAAGTGTTTACTTAAAAAGTCCTTTTTCCCGACAAATCATTTTTATATTTTTTTTATTTAAATAAGTTTCTAGAAGTTTGTTATGTGCCTTTGAATAAAGTAAGTTTTTGACATAGTTACTATTTTTCTGCAAAGCACGTAACTTTTTTTCTTAGAATGATATTTTTGAATTTCATAAAATACAAACTGTGGACTAACTGCATATAATAGACGCTGATGACCTCAGATGTTGAGGGTCTGTAATCTGCAATCTATCTATCTGCATACTAATAAAAACTCTAGCTTGTCTATTTCTAGTTTTATTATTTAGGTATTTCGTTTTTCATTTCAAAATCTGATTATTATATGGTTAAGTATTTCTTTTTCCAGTTATTAAAAAAAAAACTAAAAATGTTTAGAAAATCTATTGCACTGTATTTGTTTAAATTTTTTGAGAAACTAAAAGGAATAAAAAAATATGCGAATAATTATTTAAGTAACTAAAAAAACCTTTTAAAAAAAGTTCATACTACGTGAGCCATTTGAGCAACACCTAAAAGTAAAATGGTCAGGAAACTAGAATCTTATTATAAATTAATTTCAAATAATTTAAATAAGTTCTTAAAAAGTTGTTTTTTAATAATTTTTGTAAATTGACATTACTAGCCACATTCTGTAAGTGTTATGAATTCCGGTCATCCAACAGGGGTTTGAGCAAACGAAAACGTCGAATAATACGGAAATGGTGGAAGTAGCACAAATTGAATTAAAGTTTCAATTCTTTGCCTTTGTTTGATTTAACTGAGTGTACGACTTTTTCTTTTTTTTTAAATAAAAGAAAAACAAATCACAATCATATAACGTGTATGACATTTGATTTATATCAGCGCGGACGGACAAGCAGTATAACAGCAAGTCAGATAATGGAGTCGTCACACATTTTTTTTCTTGGATTCTGCATTATAAATTAGATTACGAAACAATTTTTTTGGATATTTTTCTGCAGTATTTTCTATAACATTTTTTCTTCTTCTAAAAGTGTGTATTTTCAATGGACTTTTAAACACAAATTGTGCCTGTGAATGTGAATGTGATTAGCTAACTAAATCTACTGCGTCACGTCTACTTGTCTGTAAGTAGAAGCGAATACTACGAAAAATTTATTCAATATTTGATGGTAATACTTACATATGTTTCATTCTTCCTATATGACTTTGAGCCAAGTTTTACATAATTTGATCTAAAACGAGATCCCTAACTATATAACTACTTTTATACCGAGCTGGGTAGAGTAGTGGTACAGCACTAGACTCGCATTCGGGAGGTACGGGTTCGATTCCCGGCAGGGGCAGATGTGGCTGGGACTTTTTCCTACTGCCTCTCGCCGAGAAACGGTAATTCCTGTACCGGCCATCTTGATTGAGGTTTTTCATGGTTTCCCTCAATTAATTCCAGATAAATATCGAGATGGTTCCTTATTTGAGGCCATGGCCGATTACCTATCAAACTCCTAGTTCAAAAATTACCTACCTTATCCTAATTTCCTATAAATTCTTCATTCGCCCATTGCTATTATATAAGTTGAAGTTTTAAAAAATGTAGAAAAATAACGGGAAGTGTGGTAAATGGAAAATAGTAATGGTGCGAATGGAGTCTGTTATGACATAAAGTCGAGGAACGGACGTTAAACGCATTATTATTATTAATTTGATCTAAAAAAACTTTTCAAAATCATATAAACTTGAGAAAATCAGTATTAATTTGACACAAATTTTTATAAAGAAAAAATTAGTTTGAAAAAATTATTGAACCCCAAAAATACCGAAAAGATTCTCGGAATTGATTGGAAATTAAAATTTAATCTTTTAGTACCAATTTTAATAAAATTGGCTCAACAAGACTGGACTAAATAAATTGTTTGAAAACACTTGCTTGCGGATCAGCGTTGCCAGATTTTTTTTTGCCAAGTCGGGATTTTGGCACTTTTTGAGTGAAAAAAGCGGGATTCTTTCGTCGAAAGCGGGACATAGTAAAAAACGTATATAATCAGAAGTTTTTAAATATTTATCTTTTTATTTGAGTTCAAATTACGTTTACGTAACAATAGATAGCAAAAATAGCCATAGAAACTGTATTTTAATAAAAATATATTTTAAATCAGATTTACCGTATCGATAAATAGTTGAGTCTTATTCGTCTTCTAAATAAAAAAAATTAAAAAAACAGAAATCAAAATCAAAAAAGTTTTATTCATTAGAAAAATATGGCGTTTCAAACAATAGTCTGAGGAGTGAGTGTTACAAATTGCAACTTACAATAAGAGAATAATTATTTACGCACGGTCGAGTTATCCCCGAAAAGCGGGACTGAGCCTGTCCCTCGCGGGCATTTAATTTTGATTTAAAAATCGGGACGTCCCGCCAAAATCGAGATGTCAGCCAACGCTGTTGCGGATAGAGAACTATACTTACTGTAGGCTGTGTATAATTTTATGCAGATGATGAATTGATTAAACAGAGACGAAATATTGAAAGTAAGGAAAAAATAATATTTTAAGGAGTGTTTTAAGAGGTTACATTTTTTTATTTTGTCCAAAAATGTACAAGCTCATCTAATAAAGTCACTGCTTGTATTAGCAAACACTCTATTAGCGGCAGGGTTTTGACACTGTGACCCGGGTTTTTTATTTGCATGAAATTGGTAGCTGATGTTTTTTGGCAAAAATACCCAGCTCTCCCCTAAAAGAGTTCACGTGCATACAACGATCAAACATGACGTTCTGATTCAACTTTTCGAAACTTCCTAGTTATTGTAGATCTCTTACTTATAACATTATACATGCATTTATTGTATTATGCATGCTAGTGCTACATACTATGTATAAAAATGCAAATACTATACAATAATTGCACACTGCAGTTCATTTCCGTAGTGACCGCTGTGACGTTACGCTCTCTGTTTCGTATAATAGCGTCCCTGTATTGATAAAACATACTTTTTAGTGTATTTGCCATATGGCAACATACACTATTGGCGTTGGTCGGATGGCGGGACCTAGGGGTCGGACCAAAATTTCTCGACGTTTCATAACCTCCTAAACACTTTGGCACCATTTTTAAAAATGTTTATATATATATATAAACATTTTTAAAAATGGTGCCAAAGTGTTTAGGAGGTTATGAAACGTCGAGAAATTTATATATATATATATATATATATATATATATATATATATATATATATATATATATATATATATGTGCGGACAATAACTTTCGAAGGAGTTAATTCATTTTAACGAAATTTGGCATACATGTTGGAATCCATCACCGCACGAAGCATATTTAAAATGGGCCCAATCGGGTCATTTTAAGGGTAGTTTTTAGGGGTTGAAAAAAGTTTTCGGGCCCAAAAATACCGAAAAAATTCTCAGAATCGTTTCAAAATTGAAATTTAACCCTTTAGTAGCAATTAAAAAGTGCTCCTAAAATTATAAGCAAATCGGCCCGACAGGACCGGACTTACAAATTTTATGAAAACACCAGTTTGCGTATACGAATTTGCTTACTGAAGGTCGTATTTAATTTGGTGCAGATGTTGGATTGATAACAATATTTCAACTAATAAAATTATTATTGTAAGGGGTGTATTAAGGGGTTCAATTTTTTTTTCTTTTGTCCAAAAACAAACTTAATTTCATTTAATAAAGCCACAATACCTGTATTAGCAAATACACTACATTGTCGGCAGGGTTTTGGCACTGCGACCCGGGTTTTCTTTATGGTCAAGTAACAAAGTCAATTAACTTATTGCCCAGTAAATAATAAAACTATATAGAAGAAGAGCTGTTGGACGTTTTTGGGTAGGTATTTGAGGAACTGTGAAAATTTGTACAATACCTCTTTAGTAATATCCGAATACAAAAACACAGACCTGGCTGAAGGGTAGCGGGGCTTAACCGACCCTCAATTTTTTAGTTTAGCAAAAAACAATTTCGCAATAAAAAGCCCTTGAGATATTTTGAAATTTTAATAACCTGGAATTTAGTATTTAAGGAGTTGAAAAATAAAAACGCCAGATTTCTTAATCGGGTCTAGAACTTGGCCAGGTGTTTGCAACATTATATTTTTTAAGACTTAAAAAATATATTTAAGGCACGTAGCAATTTAAACAGAATAAATATTAGTAACTAAAAATAGATATATTCAAAAAACAGGTCGTTTCGGTGGGACATTCTACCTGTCAGATGATTGAAAATTTGAGGGTCGGTTAAGCCCCGCCACCCTTCAGCCAGGTCTGTGTTTTTGTATTCGGATTTTACTAAAGAGGTGTTGTACAAATTTTCACAGTGCCTCAAATACCTACCCAAAAATATCTAACAACTGACAGGAATATCACAGATATATAAACTATAAAGCTAATATTGTAAGGACGCAATTTTAATACAGAAATATATTTGAGTCCATTACAGCCAGGGTTGATAGGTCTAGTACCAATTCATATATATATATATATATATTTTTATTTTATAATAATAAATTGTAAATTCAATTTATACTTTTGATAATACTCAAAGCAGAACCTATTGACCGGGAGCTTGTAATATAAAAACCATGGAAATATATTTACAACAGTGTCGCTACACACTCGACTCTTCACTAACCTGAAATCTAAATTTGCTAGCTCTTTGAGTTATGAATTTATTCTAGTCATTTTATAGGGTAATACATTAACCTATGTCCTAGACAAAATGGAAAATTACAGAGGTGCGTAAAATTTCCATTTTGTAAAACCCCGATACCATCTTTTGGCAATATTTCGGCTGTTTTTGAAGACAGAAATGTGAAAAAATCATTAACACGAATACAAATATGTTAAACTTTGTTTTTGTCATGGGGAATAATAATAATGAACAATCACAGAAAGGAATTTCATGAACAAATTTTATTTGTTCAAAGTACAAAAAATGTTTAAAGAACTGTTGTTGACACTTGCATCATTTAGTGCCTTCTTAGAAATTTTATTATCCCCAATATCTTCAAAAAATTATTGACTAGTAGCAAGTATACATTATTTTACCAGACATACTAAAAAATGTTTGCTCTTATCAGATATTAATTAATAAATTTGGCCCATAAGTAATTTTACCCCAGAAATTGATTAGAGTTTAAGGTTAAAGAAAGAATGAATTTAAACTAATGACACAAAATTTAATATTATAAACATATTTACAAAGACAATCAAAGAAAGCATAGTACTTCTTACCACAACAGATTTATTCATTGAATGTACATTTCGAGAGCAAAGCTCCCATCTTCAGCAAAGTGTAGTGTTTGCTGAAGATGGGAGCTTTGCTCTCGAAATGTACATTCAATGAATAAATCTGTTGTGGTAAGAAGTACTATGCTTTCTTTGATTGTTATTGTTTCAACCACAGTGCTCATAATATATATATATATATATATATTTACAAAGAATTATTAAAAGTAGAATTAATTAACAATAATAATAATAAAGATTAAAGAAAAATGAAAAGACAAAGATTAAATTGAATTGAATTAATTAATAAAAGTTAATAAATTTATATCGAGAGAAAAAATTATCTAATTCCATTCTATACAGAAAAAAAAAAATAATAATCTGTTTCAAAATTGTCCTGGTAACATTTTTTTTACTGTCATCTAAAAAGCCATAAATTTGTCATTCAAGGCTTTAGCGATTCTCATTCAAAAATGATCTTAATCATTTTTGTAACAATTATTAGACTACGATACTCAAGGAAGATTATTGTGTATTTGTATCCTATAATAATCGCAATGATCATTTTACCGCTCTCTGAATTAATTATAATTGGTTAATAATAATAAAAATTTTATTGTCATAGTATAAGATAAAGTATACAAAAATTTACATATTGTTTATTCAGTGTTCCTTTCTATAATTGGTTATAAATATAATGTAATTAATTATAAATCAGTAAAAAAATACAAAGATATTAAGATTGTATAAGAAGTGCGATGAGAGTAAACAAAATGGAGAGATTATGATAAAATTTGGTAAATTGATACTCAGATTCAAAGTATAGAGCATTTTTCATCCAACACAAATTAGAACAGTAAAAATTTCATATAAACAATATTCAAATTATCTGTTTTATACGGTCACAAAGTTCTGATTACAATTTTAGTATCAATTTGTTTGGGTCTAAAATAGTTGGTTAACGTGTCAATAAAATTTAACGCACGAATCATGAAAGAATAAAATATACACAGATTTAGACACTGCGAATAATAACATAAATGCCTGTTATGTAAGAAAGATGTAAACATGAACATTCATCAAAGCGTTGAACCATGAGGCGTGAATGATGAATTTTCTTGTTAAAAAAATGTACATTCATAAACGTTCATGAATATATATCATAGGTATATAATTCACGCTTCAAATCAGAGATGCTCAACCTGTCGATCGCCAAGTCACATTACACCAAGTGGGTCTCAAGCATAAAAAGTTTGAGCACCCGCGCTCTAAAATAATGCAGTTTATCGTATTCAATAAAATCTCGTCAAACACTACTTTCGTGTATCTATTGAATAAGTCAGTCAGATCCAGATTCCAGACATATTTAATGCATTAAAATTAGAGTCGTTTTTAACCTATTGGAGGCCCTGGACACTTAAGGATAATAGGGCCCCTATGGCTATTACGGAAGGCCATTTTTTCTTAAAAAAAGGGAGTAATTACTTAACAAATCAATAATTAACAAATACATTAGTAAAAAATAAATCAATATATGATATTTGTCGCCAGTATCGGTTATCGAATGCTGATCTGGAAAGAACTAGGGGGCTCCCTCGATTTCGGGGCCCTGGGCACTTGCCCAGAGTGCCCAGTGGAAAAGAGGGCCCTGATTACCATTTTTAACTAAAAAACTCCATTTTATGGACAAGTATGCAAACACACGTCCCCTTAGGTTTCACCTAGTATTATGAACATGTGAATTGTGCAACAAGTGGTGAGGTTTTGTAACAGACGTTCTTACATTTCAGTACTAATGCGGTGTATAGTGTCAGTCTTAACTTTAAAGAAATTAAATTTTCTTTATACCCGATGGAAAGTCCGTACTTTCGGCTTCGATTTTAAGGCAGAAAGTCTAACATTTATGCACTGCTGGAATTACTAGCACGCCATCTGTAACATCTGTACTTGGATATCAGTGTGCACGAGGAAACTGTTTCGGCCCACTGTTATAGATGGCGTGCGAGTAATTTCAGCAGTGTATAAATGTTAGGCTTTCTGCTTTAAAAGTAGTACCTGGTGTACCCAGGTAAAACAGGCAAACACTCATTTACCTATACATCTTACCTATATATACTATTGTATAAAATTTCTAACTGAATCAAACACTTCATGAAACGGGTGTCATCAGCTCTTGGACTAATATCAGTACATAACTTAACTTCAAGTATACTTTTTACTCACAAACGCTTGGGTTAAAAACCGGAATTAACGCGATCGAAAAAGCGAAGGAAAAAGCTTGGAACGTGTCGCGGGACACGCGTTTGAAACGAAGTCCCTTTCGTATGCAGGGTTGGCATAATTAATACACATACATAATATACATACACACATACACACACACACACATACATAAAACGCGTTAAGAAAAACGTCTTACGCTTTTTCGTGACGTGTTACATTTGTTCTCGGCTAGGTCCCCTCGCCAACCCGCGATAAGGAACTTCGTTCCAAAACATCCGGTATAATCTAAAAACAACCATTATAATCTAAAAACACCCGGTATAATCTAAAAACACCCGGTATAATCTAAATATAATCTTAAAACACCCGGTATCACCGTATACGGTTTTTCGTGACACATTACATTTTTTGTCGTACGGTTTTTCGTGACACGTTACATTTTTTCTCGGTTAGGTCCCCTCACCAACCCGCGATAAGGAATTTCGTTCCAAAAAAATTCACGCGAGTGAAGACGTAGGCAAAAGTTAGTACCTATATGTGAATACGCTGAAGTTCAACTGACCGGTTTGCCGGAATGGTGAAAACCGCATCTTTTAAATATTGATTTTGACAGTATTTATCTTACATGGACGTGCTCTAAAAAGACAAATAAAATAACATTTTCAAAAAATAACAGGTTTGTCCAGACTGCGACTGCAAACAGATTGCATTCAGTAAATATAGCGAATTTGTCAAAATTGTTTATCTAGACAAAAAACAAACACTGCAATCTCATCCTTCATATATGCACAAGTCTTCTGCAAATTTACAATCAACATAAAATATTGTCGTATTTTAATACTTTGAATATTTTAACACTTTTATTTAGTTAATTGACACTTATAATTTCTGACGCTATTTTTAAAATGCATTATGCTCATTTATTTATTGTTATTTATTTGGTTTGGACTGTTTTCGCAGACAGTCACGTGTTCATATTGTTTTCATTATCGCCGACGACGTTCTGTGTTTATACTAGCGGCTCTGTTAACTTTGCTTGGCAAATTAGAAATGGAATCTAAACAGCACGTAGAGTTTATATATAGGATACAGGGGGTGATCCTTTTTAATCTATATGGGAAATTCTTGAGACAGGGCAACAATTTCGGGAACAAAGTTTCAGACAAAAGTTGTTCAATTTGAAGGAGGGCATCGTTTAGAGGCAAATACCAACCCCCACCCCCAACCTCTGCGCAAGGATAAGGGTGACTTTGACATTTTTAATAGGAACATATTGTTTTTTTTCACAGATTATGATTTTTCGATAAAAAATATGCAACGTTCGTCTGAAACATTTTTTTATCCCATGCCTCCTTCAATCCCTAAAATGCATTTGAAAAATCAGTTTCCCGAAATTCCATTACATTTTTATGCCTAAACAACGAATTTGCGCAGAAAATTACAAGTTGTTTTGTTTGGGAATGGTTATCGTTTAAACGTAAAAAGAAACCCCACCCCCCCTGTGGGAGTGGGGGTGACTGACATTTTTAAACACAGAGGATGGGGAGTTTTTACGTTTAATCTATGAACCTTCTCAAACCAAACAACTTTTACCTCTTGTAATTTTCTGCGTATGATCGTTGTTTAGGCATAAAAATTTAATGGAGTTTCGGAAAACCGATTTTTGACATGTATTTTAGGGGTTGAAGGAGGCATCGGATAAAAAATATTTCAGACAAATATTGCATATTGTTTATCGAAAAAACAAAATTTGTGATAAAAAATATATGTTCCTATTAAAAATGTCAGTCAACCTCATTCTTGATATAAGGCGTAATATAGTTTTGAAATAATACCTAAGCTCCAAAGAGTTATATTATCACGCTAAATGCTTTTTTACGCGTTTCATAATTGTTTCAATTTTTAACCGACTTTAACAAAAGAAGGCTATTAAGATTACTGAAATATCGATACCTGCCGTTCCAAGTAGCATTGGCCTTCATATAACGTTCACCTTGCCACGGTATTCCTAATTATATTTACAATTGAAAGAATCCATGAAACATGCTATAAAGCAAATATACAAAGTTTTTTGATATTGTTTGACATATATTAAGGCACTTATTTTATTAGATTGGGTAATTTTCTTGTACAATTCCAGACTTGATAGCCTGACAGATATCACGTAGTCATAATAGAAGAATCGTATGATCTGTTTTCTATGATATAGGACAGCAATGAATGCAATTGTCACGTTCACAAGAAATTATGCTTATCTGAAAATACGTTTTTTATGTTATGCTATAAACGGTTAAAAACGACGTGTAACTACAGCTACGCCCTTATTGACAGATTATAACAATTAATTATTACTAGCGGTACCTGTGCGAATAATTCGCACTAAAATTTGTTTCTAATTTCTCACACTCTTTATAACTTTCTTCTTTTTGTTGTATTACATTACGATTTACGAAGCTCAGTGACAGTTCAAGAAAATATTTTTCTAAAACTGTCATATAGAGGCGCAAGTATCGAAAACGTTGAGCTGAAGCGCCGCCATACGAAAAGTATTTATACGTGAATTTTGATTAAAAATTAAACAAAAAAAATGTACCGATCGTCAATCATGTTGACGTTGTTTCAAAGTTCGAACCGTCAGATGGCAGCATTGTTGCATATACTGAATAAATGTTTAATTGTTATAATTAATTATTTTGCAAAAAAAAAAGCAATAATAGATTTTTTAGTTGTTGATGTCCGTAGAGCAAGCAATTATCTATAAAATGATATAAAATTTATGTGGAGCGATTGTGTGGTTTTTTCGAAAAAGGGAGGCAAACATCTTAACCTTAGCGTATTAATATATATGATAGTTACTATTTAAAGGTATGTACTTCAAATTAAGATTTTAAATTCGTTCATTAGAAGATAGATCAATTGGATTTTAAAAATTAAAGTTCATATCTAAAAACTAATCTAGTGCATATCGCACACGCATTAGCTTAAGTTAGAGTATTCTTTTGTCATTAGTAGACTGCAAATGAAAACTGAAATTTGTGGAAATCTAAAAAAGCTTGTTCAAAATAATTTTTGTTGGAAGTTACAAAGTGCGACTTATTAGTTTTTTTCAGATTTTTTAATTACATGACTGGAAAGTTAGAGGTGGAGGACGCATTATTAACGGTTTTAGGAGCTTGTGTATTGAGAAATATTCACCTATAAGAAAAAAGAGCTTTTTTTTGCATTCTTAAAGAACTGTCTAATGCAATGGGATGCGCGAAAATCTCTTAGGTCTATGTATGGAATAGTATCTCTAAAATATGTTTATTGTAATTTCTTTACGTAATTGTATGGCAGTTCACATAAGACACCAGCTTTTAAATTAACTTCATATCAGAATCGATGGAAAAACGGCGGAGTTATAAGACTGTAACATACGGATAGACAGATGGGAGGGTTCCGTTTTTTTCCATTTGGCTACGGAACCTTAAAAATTGCGTACGAAAAAATATGTTAAGCTTATAATTTGTTCATCGAGTTTTGTTTATCCGATGCATCCAAAACTAATCTAAGCTAAATACATTAATTTCAAATTGTTAGGTACAGTACTTATAAATTATGTACTTTAACAAACATAGATATTGGAAACTATTACCAGAAATGTATGAAAAACAAATTCTTCTTCTATGTCCCTCAAATTATGATTCCCTGAAGATGAGAACGGGTCATGTTTGATGAGATTTTCCATCTAATACCATGTCAACAGTAGTGCCATGTATGAAATTTATCAGTTAGAGGCATTTAAAAGTTTTTTCCTAGTTTTTGACAGGTCACTTCCACATTTGAGCTAGTTTGATTTTGCGATTTCACCTCGAGGAATGATTGTTCTAAACAGACGTAAAATTTGAGCTAAATCAATCTAATGATTTGGCCTCTAGAAGCAACCGCCGACGACAAACAGACATATTTTTTAAATCAATTTTTTGAGATCAGGAAAAACGTGTAAATTGACCAAAAACTCAAATCCAAAATTTTACAGGATTACAATGCTGTTTATATTTACTCCTTATCTGGAAAGTAAAACATGAGGGGACAATAAAGTAACGTTTAATGTAATAGTAGCCATTTTTTTCTTACAGAGAATGTAGTAAAGTTAAAAAATACGTAATGATATTTATTATGTATATTTTGATGAACTAAAATGCATAATATTAATGATGGCGGATAAAAACTAGAAAGGATGATGTTCATTTGTTCGAACACACCTTCTGTAATGAGCCACGATTCATTGAATTATTATTACAATATGACGTACTTATACACACGGAAGAGGCACTTCAACGATTAAAATAGTTGATTGTATATCTAGTATCATAATACCATTACCTACTTGATTATATGATATTTTTTGCACGTACCTTTTATGAAATAGCTGGTTTTTAGTTCATTTTCAAAATTTTGAACAGTTCACTTTGGAACAAACATTATTTCTCATAGTAGTATAAAGATCGAGTAGATCTATTAATTATAAAGATCTAATTGAATATTACATCAAATAAATGTAAATAAATAAAACGCGACGAAGCCGAAATACGTTTGATCACTGCGAGATTGAAAATTATATTAAACTTACTTGATTATTAAGGTAGTTGTCGTGGTACAATATTGTCAAAAAGTTATAGATTATACGCGCCCCAAAAGTATACTAGCTTGTAGCTAAGTGATCCATAATTTGTACGCAAGACTGTACCCGTGGAAACGTAACCCATACAGCATTCATATGCATGTATACTTTTCTATAAATTGTTGAACTTTAAACCGTTATTTATGAATAATTAGACGGTCAAAAATGTTTTCTTATTTTTTTTAAACAAATGCACTGAAAGATTGTCAGTTTCTGACAGTTAGTTTTTTTTTTTTATAAATAAGAAACTGGCTCAGAGCTACAGAGATCGTATACAATCAATGTTAATTATCCAATTTTTAATTGAATTTATCTCGGATTATATACGGTCGATCGACTTCAAATTTTCAGGGTAATTGTATTATCATGTCCTTCATAAGTACACAAAAATTAAGAATTTTCTGACGGTGTGCCTTAACCACGACAACTACCTTAAGCGTTGCTAATAGAAACTCAAAACAAAACAATGCTGTGGACGTATCAATCTATTAATGTTGTCTCAAAAAGACCCAACAATAGGGTTAGATGTAAGATGCTAAAAAGTTGTCACCTGTATCCATTTTGAACGAAAAAATCTATTTGGAGCCGACCCGTTTTGAGTTTTCCTCACCTTCAAGGTCTTAGTTCTAGACTGAGTACTTGTGGTGAAAAAAAGTGTCAATATACTTAAAAAATAGTCTGCGTCATTTCTTAAAAATAGTTTGTGTTTGGTATATGGGAACCTCCCTGAAGACAATTTGTTATTAAAAAAATGGGGAAAAAAATTGCAAACAAGCAAAAAAATATTTCTATTATTAAATTTAAAAACGCATACCTAATTTATATAATTTAAAGAGCTTGTCAATCATTGGTAAAACTAACTTTCTAGTCAGAAAATTAAGTAAAATTTAGTTAGTTTTTAATCGTATCATTAATTCCGGAATTTCGATATAAATTTCTTCAGTTCCGAAATCGATAAGTCGAAAAATTTTGTCCGAAATTTTGGAATTTCGAAGTACATGTGAATTTCAGTAAATATGGTGCTAAGATCTAACAACCTTGATTAAAGATGGGAACATCTCGAGATAAAATACAGAATCAATCGATTATTAAAATATCTCGAGATATCTCGAGAGGTTATTCAAAATCACTCGAGTGATTTTTTAAATACTAAGTAATAACATCTTCTATCTGCCTCTGTTCTATGAAGCACTGCATCCGGGTTACTCTATTGCATTAAACAATCGACTCATGTAAGCCGAGATGTAAACTTCATTCAGAATGTGTTTATACTGCGAATGGATGTTGTGTGTTTATAAGTTCTTATAACTAGCCACTCGAAGTAATATTTTACGTCGAATGAAGTTCATTTTGTATTCACTGCTCACGGCTAGCTTGTAGTACCTAAACCACTCGAAATATTATACCTCTCGAGATATTATACAATGAATGATTTTTTTACGCTAGAGAATTTTGTCAAATCTCTCGATTGGTTTTATTGCAGTGTTGAGCCGTTGAGCGTATTAACCTTTCGAGATATACAATGAATGATTTTTTTACGCGAGACAATTTTGTCCAATCTCTCGATTGGTTTTATTGCAGTGTTGAACGTACTGTGTAATGCGTTTACGACTACGAAAAATAGATGACACACTGACAGTACACACTACAGTTTATAAACTTTATACTTTTATAGTTTATATTTTTTATACTCAGTATAATCAAACATCTCAAATGAATCATTCGATTATCAAAATCATTCGAGTAGCAACCTTTCGATTATTAAAATCATTCGATTATTCTCAACTCTAACCTTGATGTCGGTGCAGTTCTATAACAACTTTTGTACACTGCAAGAAACTAAATTCTACGCATTCAGTGTAAGTGTAGCTTTAGTGCTCATATAACACAGACACATTTTTATAATGTAACGTTCTGAGAAATCCTTGCGTCATTTCACAACTGCATACCGAATAATTACATAATACAGAACAGGTGATAGTTATTACTGAACCACGTGTTTTATCATGATAACGTCTTTACCACTAAGTTAATCAATGTCTTTAGAATCCAGTCAATATGTGCACGTTGTTCCGGAAGTTAATAAACGGGAATCTGCCGTACTTTCAAGAAATATGTAAACATTCAAATTTGAACATGTTAACAGCTGAATAAAACCTTAAAAGATTTTTTACAGCTGATCACTATGAAACTTAGAAAAAAATGTTTTTTACGAAACTTTCTTAAATAGCATATATCTATTCTGCGTATGGGTCGATTTTCCCCAAAAACAATAGGGCTCTTTACATTTGCATATTTAATATCCTCCCAAAATTTGGTTTCAATCCGCTGATCTGTTTGACCTGTATCGTGTTCAGACCAACAGACTTTTTCCAAAAATATGTTTTTTAGATTCAGGGGACCTCAAAACGAAAAAATACTACAAAATTTTGAAAAATGGATAGTTTAGTTTAGACACAAAAAAAATGTCAAAAACTTAAAAAGGATGTAACGTATTCTCTCAACGCTAAATTCGACTCAAAAAGAAAAATCCATTACTTGCAAATTCCGAGTTGTTTTGAAATGAAGACACGTATTTTGTGTCGGTATGTACGAGGGCCCATCAACAAGTACCCGTGTTTGACGACAGATAGCGTTGATGAGAGAAATTAACTTTACCATCGTGTACTGCAGACTTTTAAACGACCTTGTGCTGAGTTGTAGATAAATTCATGGGTTAGGTTATTTGTGAATAAGTTGTATCATTCGTGTTTTGTATTTTTCAACAAAATGGCAAAAGACCAATATCGATCCGTAATTCGTTTTTTATACGAGTATCTCATCGTGGTCATAGATGGTGAAGGGTCCCCATAGACAGCATCCAACTTCAGTTTTATTTCTGCGCATGTATTTTAAAAAACGAATTACGGATCGATATTGCTTTTTTCCATTTTGTCGAAAAATACAAAACACAAATGATACAAAAATAACCTAACCTATGAATTTATCTACACGTCAACACGAGGTCGTTTAAAAAAGTCAATTTCACTCGTCAACGCCATCTGTCGTCTAACACGTGTGCTTATTGATCAGCCCTCGTATATTGAATTAACAGGAAATGTTACCGTAAATCAATTGTTATTATCTATTGTTTATCGCTATACGTCGTTTATACATATTTTACGATTATTCAATTATTGTTATTAAATTACAAGTTCAAAACGTAGGCTGTCATTTATGTAATATGTGGGCGACCATATTTTATGCAAATTTATGGACCGACCGGTTTTGTGACGTTTACAATTGAAAAATAATTTTGGTGTGTAGAATTCGAGAGTAAATTATTATCGTTCATTGAAGATACCAATTGACGTCAAAGTTTTCCATTAACTTTCTTTTGTACGTTTTGAAAATTCCTCCCGTAATGGTCAATATGCTAGCTGAATTGTAAATATACGAGCTATACTCGTTTGCTAATGTTGGAACCGCATTAATAGGCCAAAATTGAAGCCACTTCGGTTCTTTGGAGCTACATGAATTAATGCTGGCGCAACATATGAAGTAGGGATGTCGGGAGTGCCAAAAAGTATCGATATATACCGTATCGATATTTTTTTTCAAATATCGATGTCGGTACCGATATATTTTTTTAAACACATCGATTTATCGGTACGATTTGAAAGAGAACATTGGCACTCGAAAAAATTTAGTAGACATATTGGCTAGCTAAACATAATCTCAAACAGCAGTTAACGAACATTCTTTCTAATAATAGAAATTAGTTTCACGGGTAATTGGAATAAAAAATCAATTTAAACACTTATTGATTGCAACGTTTCGTCTTTATTAAATCAAGACTTTTTCAAGCTCTCAGCATGTTTAAATTATAATAAAACTATGATATAAAAGGCAATTTTGCATTACAAAGATCAATAAAATTGAAAATTGTAGAAAATAATATCTTCTTTTTTTTTTTCTAATAAATCAAGTAATAAATAATTATCTGAAATCAAAAACAACGATAAGAATTTTTTTTATTTATTAATCCAAACGTCTAATATATTTAGGAGCAGATAATTTTAAAGATTAATCGAACAATTAATAAAGCCAGAGATGGCGAATCTATGGCATGCGTGCCAGAGGTGACATTCAACAGAAAATTGTTGGTACAGCATGAATTGAGGTGTAAATCGAAATAATTAAAAATATTCTAGATGTTGTAGAAATGAAATTAAATATTGTATGAATAGCTATTTTGACTGTTTATTATTCCGAAAATATCGAAAAATCCGGTGAAAAAAAGACGTGTTTTACAGGTCCTTTATTCACTGTTGTTGTTTTTGGAACGCACTAAAAGTATGCTCCAAAAACATATGTAAAAACACATGTTTCTTTTTCAGTGGAGTTTTTCGGAATAATTAAACGGCCATAGTCAGTCGCGATAGTAGCTACATACAAGTGTTGCTACTGGAAAAAAATATCGGGTTTCGATACTTGGAATTTTATATCGATATATCGAAATATTAAATATCGGCCAAAAATATCGATATATCGATATTTTTTCGACATCCCTAATATAAAGATCGTTATATTTTTCCTATAGAGTCAATATTAGAGAAGGGT
The DNA here is from genome assembly GCA_034508555.1 of Venustoraphidia nigricollis. Classification (NCBI taxonomy): domain Eukaryota; kingdom Metazoa; phylum Arthropoda; class Insecta; order Raphidioptera; family Raphidiidae; genus Venustoraphidia; species Venustoraphidia nigricollis. The sequence goes on from JAVRKA010000020.1 coordinate 3,302,213, forward strand.
TGGTTTGCCAATACTATTGATTTGGCCAATATGGGACGAATATTGCACCATGATTAAGATTTATTCGGGGAAATATGCTGGGTTAAGCATTGTCAGAAAATCTGCAGATTTGACAATGACCTCAGAATGTGACCACATTCCTGCTTGAAAAATAATTGACAAAATTGAAGTCACTTCGTTTCATCGGAGCTACACGAGTTAGCCAATGTGGGAACAACGTAGAAGAGCGTTATATTTTCAATATAGAGCCAATATTAGAGATGAGTTGATTTACCAATACTGTACATTGATTTGGCCAATATGGGACCAATATTACGTCGTGATTAAGATTTACTCGGGAAGATATGCTGGGTTGCAGAAAGCATTGTCAGAAAATCTACCACATTCCTGCTTGAAAGATAATTGACGATCAATATAATAACATTTTTCTACTGCATTTTGATACAAGTTTAGCTTTACTATTGCTTTTGTTTGAGTACAATCTAATGTTCTACATGCCAGGTAGTTTCACAGCGATATTAGACTGTTCCTGAATGTGTAAAAACTGTAAATGTATGATCACAATCTAAGATCATAGTCAAGTCAATTTTTTAATAATGCTTTCTGCAATCCAGCAATAGTTTTCAAATTGGTGGTAAAAATAACCATTAGAAATTTTAGCCACACGACGGATTTGATAAGGAGTTTGTAAAAAAAAGTATATATTCTAATTTTCCAGCAATAACTTATTCTAGCCGGCTTAAAAAAATCATTGTGATTACATGTATATTTTTAGTGTATTTGCCATATGGCAACATACACTATTGGCGTTGGTCGGATGGCGGGACCTAGGGGTCGGACCAAAATTTCTCGACGTTTCATAACCTCCTAAAAACTTTGGCACCATTTTTGAAAATGTTTATATATATATATATATATATATATATATATATATATATATATATATATATATATATATTTATATACGTATATACATATATATATATATATATATATATATATATATATATATATATATATATATATGTGTGTGTGCGGGCAATAACTTTCGAAAGAGTTAATTGATTTTAACGAAATTTGGCCCACGTGTTGAAATCCATCACCGCAAGAAGCCTATTTAAAATGGGCGTAATCGGGACATTTTAAGGGTGGTTTTTAGGGGTTGAAAAAAGTTTTTGGGCCCCAAAATACCGAAAAAATTCTCAGAATCGTTTCAAAATTGACATTTAACTCTTTAGTAGTAAATAAAAAGTGTCCCTAAAATTTTAATAAAATCGGCCCGACAGGACCGGACTTACAAATTTTTTGAAAACACTAATTTGCAGATAGTGAGTTATTTATTGAAGGGTGTCTTTAATTCGGTGTAGACGTTAGATTGATAATAATATTACAATTAAGAAAAAAAATGTTATTTTAAGGGGTGTATTAAGGGGTTAAATTTTTTTTTTGCCCAAAAACAAAATTTCACATAATAAAAGTATAAAACCACACTGCCCTATACAAACAAATACACTATATTGTCGGCAGGGTTTTGGCACTGCGACCCGGGTTTTTTTTCTTTTCATATTTGTTCGTACTTGCTTAACTCGAAAATATAGCTAAACCGATACCCAACCTTTTGTCTATACTGCACCTACATTTTTATACAGCTGTTTCATTTTACACATGGATAGTCTCTTGAGATCTAATGATTAGTTCCTCCTAGAAAATGCCCAAGGGAGGTTAACAGGGCTGACAATATAGGCAGTGCCATAATTAGTCTTTTATGCGCCCGGTGCGAGCTTCTATAACTGCGCCCTTGAAAAATGTTTTAATCTTACCCGGCTCTGACAATAAAATGGACAATGTCTATAAAAAAATGTCATCATTCAAAATAGTGTTGGGTAACTCAGATCTGAACCGGTTCAAAGAGCCGACTCACTTTTTTTTGAGCCGACGGATCAACGGATCCGCATAACTCAGTGAAACACTTAACACACAGAAGTACATTTTACACTTACGTATCAGTTCTTGCTTTGATGCATCTGTCAGCTCAAATGACTCATGCATCACATGTTTGGCAATGCATTCTTGATTCTATACAGGTCTGAACAAGGTAACTCAGTGGCAGAATGCAGTAACATATTCAGAACTCGGCTCTTTTTGAACCGGTTCAGTGAGCCGGCTCACATACGGGATCCAGATGCAAAGATGCAGATCACTAAAAATACCCGTTTTTCCCATCTCTAATTAAAAAACTAAATCTTTCAGCTGTGTATATTGCTGATAGTAGAGCGCGTCTACACCAGCGTTTCCAGGCGTCCCGATTTTTGACCCAAAATTAAATGTGTCGCTCGGAACAGATTCAGTCGCGCTGTTATGATTTATATTCCTCTGAAGACTCAACTGCCTAACTACAGGGTAAACCAGACAGTTATTGTTATTAGTATAGTTATGTAACGTATTTTCATTAAAATACTATTTTGGTTATCTATACTGTCATGTAAACTTAATTTGAAACTCAAAAACTACTGATATGTACGTTTTTAGTATGTCCCGTTTTCGACAAAAGAATCCCGCTTTTTTTTACTCAAAAGATTTTGAAAATCTCGCTTTTTCCGAAGAAACATCTGGCAAACTTGGTCATAGTCTGGTCATTTCTGCGCTCTGTGCCTGGGCGCCGCCCTAGTTACGGCTCTGTGTGAAGGCCTACTCCTGCGTTATGTTATATTAGTAGAAATTCTACTCTAATTTTTCAACCAAACGTGAAAAACTGACCTTGCTTAAAGAATGCTGAAGTAAAGGATTGGCAATAATTTATTAGTTTTAATTGATTCTAATGTTGATATTGTAATGTGTGATGCAATTATTTTTTTTTTTATTTTAAAATGAAAATTAAAAATTTATCAGTAAAGTAAGTTTACTAGGCCAATCCTCAAGTTAAATACAACCCAAAATATTTATTAAAATGGTTTACACTGGCTTGAACTTGAAGCGTTCTATTTTGCCCCCTTGATTCCAAATGGTTGGCATCAGAAAAATTACAAATAAGTAGATACGGCTTTTACATTTTGCAGCCCCACCACGAAATCCAACAAAATCATAGAGCACTTTTTTGTTCTCTATAAAACTACAAAAAAAGGGAGAAAAATAAATCGAATCAAGGCTTGATCTAATACATAATATCTTTGAAAATCAAAATACCATTTTATAGAAGTTCGTCAGGACAAGGACTTAATTTAAGACTATATAACGGAAAATGTATTTCAAATTGAATTCTACAACTAACAGAACCGGAGATACGGCGTCGTAAAATTGAGTCTCCAAGTGTTAGTGTTTTTATCAAAGAGTTATTTTAGCATAAGAATCAATTTCTCCGCTCTTGTACACCTCGGATGGAATGTGATCTGTTATCGCTTCGTGCGCTGCAGTCGAGTTAATCAGAGAAATTATATGTAGAAGAAATCAGAATTCGTTTATTTAAATAAGAAAATCTTCTTTGTGGATGATAATACCTGTATTATCATCTACAAAGAAGATTTTGTTATTTAAATAATTTTAGAAGTCCAAAATTTATCGTCACAATAAAATTAGAACTCCGGGATTGGGTCATCTAGCTCTATATAAGTACCAAATTTTAATTTTTATTTGGAAAAAATAAACTGTGATAGACGGACAGACAGACATGAGAGTGATCATATAAGCATTTTTTCATCGGATGAACAGAATCCTAGCATTGTTAAATCTGTCGTAAGAAAAAAAAAAACCCGGGTCGCAGTGCCAAAACCCTGCCGACAATATAGTGTATTTGCTTATACAGGCAGGGTGGCTTTATTATGCGCGAACTTAAGTTGGTTTTTGGAAAAATAAAAAATTTGACTCCTTATTACACCCCTTAAAATAACATTTTTTTATCTTAATTGCAATATTATTATAAATCGAACCTCTATACCAAATTATATACAACTTTCAGTAGATAATTCACTATCTGCAAAGTAGAGTTTTCATAAAATTTGTAAGTCCGGTCCTGTCGGGCCGATTTTATTAAAATTTTAGGGACACCTTTTAATTACTACTGGAGGGTTAAATGTCAATTTTGAAACGATTATGATAATTTTTTCGGTATTTTGGGGCCTAAAAACGTTTTTCAACCCCTAAAAACTACCCTTAAAATGGCCCGATTACGCCCATTTTAAATAGGCTTCTTGCGGTGATGAATTTCAACATGTGGACAAAATTTCGTTAAAATCAATTAACCCTTTCGAAAGTTATAGCCCGCACGTATATATATATATATATATATATATATATATATATATATATATATACATATATATATAATTTTTCCAAAAATGGTGCCAAAGTGGTTAGGGGGCTGTGAAACGTCGAGAAATTTTGGTCCGACCCCTAGGTCCCGCCATCCGACCGACGCCAATAGTGTATGTTGCCATATGGCAAATACACTAAAAACCCGGGTCGCAGTGCCAAAACCCTGCCGACAATATAGTGTATTTGCTGATACAGGCAGTGTGGCTTTATTATGCGAACTTAAGTTGGTTTTTGGGTAAAAAAAAAATTTTTACTCCTTAATACAGCCCTTAAAATAACATTTTTTTTCTTAATTGCAATATTATTATCAATCGAACCTCTATACCAAATTATATGCAACTTTCAGTAAATAATTCACTATCTGCAAACTAGTGTTTTCATAAAATTTGTAAGTCCGGTCCTGTCGGGCCGATTTTATTAAAATTTTAGGGACACTTTTTAAGTACTACCGGAGGGTTAAATTTCAATTTTGAAACGATTCGGAGAATTTTTTCGGTATTTTGGGCCCCAAAAACATTTTTCAACCCCTAAAAACCCTTAAAATGGCCCGATTGGGCCCATTTTAAATAGGCTTCGTGCGGTGATGGATTCCAACATGTGTGCCAAATTTCGTTAAAATAAATTAACTTCTTCGAAAGTTATAGCCCGCACACATATATACCTATATATATATATATATATATATATATATATATATATATATATATATATATATATATATATATACATATATATATAAACATTTTTAAAAATGGTGGCAAAGTGTTTAGGAGGTTATGAAACGTCGAGAAATTTTGGTCCGACCCCTAGGTCCCGCCATCCGACCGACGCCAATAGTGTATGTTGCCATATGGCAAATACACTAATGAAAGTAATATAAAATGCAACCGAACTGGGTAGAGTAGTGGTGACAGCACTAGACTCGCATTCGGGAGGTCCGGGTTCGAATCCCGGCGGGGGCAGATGTGGCTGGGACTTTTTCCTACTGCCTCTCGCCGAGAAACGGTAATTCCTGTACCGGCCATCTTGATTGAGGTTTTCCATGGTTTCCCTCAATTAATTCCAGATAAATATCGAGATGGTTCCTTATTTGAGGCCATGGCCGATTGCCTATCAAACTCCTAGTTCAAAAATTGCCTACCTTATCCTAATTGCCTATAATTCCTTCATTCGCCCATTGCTATTACATAAGTTGAAGTTTTAAAAATGTAGAAAAATAACGGGAAGTGTGGTAAATGGAAAATAGTAATGGTGCGAATGGAGTCTGTTATGACATAAAGTCGAGAAACGGACGTTAAACGCATTATTATTATTATTATAAAATGCAACACACATTTTTATTTTATTTTGTTTTATGATAATACCTCCTAGCAAATTTATTGATTTAATGTCTTTTTTAGTTTTGATCTGTCAAATTGCGATCTCTGACAAAATGCCATACGACTTTAGAAACTCGAAAACCCAATTTCAAAACGTCATACATCCGGATCTATTAGTAGTACAGACTTCAGTTTGTGCTATATAGCCCAATATTAAGTCTTATGGGTTTTCTTTCAGAAACAAATTAACGCAGGGAATTAATTTTGTTTGTAATTTCGTAAAGAACAAAAAAGTGCTTTGGTGATGGGGTCGACGATAGAGCGGTAAAAAACCCATCCTGCGGCGTCAGACTATTATAGCTAAGGTCTGATATACAATAGAGCCCTAAAAAATCGACATAGACTATTTTGCCGTGTGGATGTTATTTATTTATCCAATCGGCTGCACATTCATGACACAGTTTCTAGAAGGTCGAACTACAAATAAAATAAAACTGCACAAAAGTACATTATTCATTGTATTATATTGTATAAATAAATTATAGTGTTTAAATGTGTTGTACATATAGTTGCATTCTTCCGCACCTATAATCAAGGTATGTCTGTTAATTATTGTATCTTACCACCTGCATTATATGATAGTATAGCTTTGGCTACTGTCCACCGACAACACAATAGGACAACACAATTGATAAGACCCTTGTTTATATTCTTGAAGATATTGAGTTCGTTATCGAATCTGAAAATTGTAAGATTTTCCGCGGAACTACAAGTTGAGCGGTAACTTCAGGTAGTTGTCGTGGTTAAGGCACACCGAAAGAAAATTCTTAATTTTTGTATACTTATTAAGGACATGATAATACAATTACCCTGAAAATTTGAAGTCGATCGACCGTATACAATCCGAGATAAATTCAATTAAAAATTGGATAATTAACATTGATCGTATACGATCTCTGTAGTTCTGAACCAGTTTCTTATTTATAAAAAAACAACTAACTGTCAGAAACTTTCCAAAAACTGACAGTCTTTCAATGCATTTATTGGGTTTAAAAAAAATAAGAAAAAATTTTTGACCGTCTAATTATTTATAAATAACGGTTTAAAGTTCAACAATTTATAGAAAAGTATACATGCATATATGAATACTGTATGGGTTACGTTTCTACGGGTACAGTCTTGTGTACAAATTATGGATCACTTAGCTACAAGCTAGTATACTTTTGTGGCGCGTATAATCTATAACTTTTTGACAATATTGTACCACGACAACTACCTTAAAAGTCTAATAATTTATACGTATCTTTAAAATCTATAGTAGCATTTAGTCCCGAAACACGTTGAAAAATCTCAGGCAACAATACTCAGGATAATCTATGAATCTGCTGTTCTTCTAATCTTGAGAAAGTTACACTGTAATTATTGAACGGTATCAAATGCTGCGGCTACGGTTTTAAATTACTCCGCAAGTATCTCTCGTAAAACACTAAACACTCCTAAAGTTATGTGTGGTTGTGTAAAGAACGTAAATGGGAAATACAATAATAACGATAAATTTATGTAAAGGACAATATGTTCGAAGAAAAACAAAATTAGAATTAACACTCAACAAACAAATGAATGCAGAATTTAAGGAGGGATAGCTGGGTTGCAGAAAGCATTATCAGAAAATGTTATTTGGCAATAAAAATGATTTGTCGGGAAAAAGGACTTTTTAAGTAAACACTTATTTGTTATTTATAGCGACGTTTCGTTCCTTGTTTGGGACTTTTTCAAGCTTTATAACTATTATATGTGTTGATCAAGTAGATATAAAAGTTAAAATACACATGTAAATATAAATTTGAGTTAAACAATTGTTCATTAAAAATGTGTATTTTAACTTTTATATCTACTTGATCAAAACATTTAATAGCTATAAAGCTTGAAAAAGTCCCAAGCAAGGGACAAAACGTCGCTATAAATAACAAATAAGTGTTTACTTAAAAAGTCCTTTTTCCAGACAAATCATTTTTATATTATTACCAAGGACAAAAAAGAAAAAAAGTTATTTGGCAATAACTAGACATACATATTTCTTCATAAGAAAAGGATTTTAGCATTTTAAATCGATTCTACTCGAAATATTTTTTCTTGGACAATTTCCATCGCAGCAATGTTTTTCTACGCACTTTGATCAAAATTTAGCTTCAAAAGCGATATTTTTCTATGCAGATCAATCTTTTTTTTTTGCATGAGTACAATCTAATATACCACATGACAGGAAGTTTCACAACGACATAAGACTGTTCCTGTTGTATAACGACTGAAATTGTATTATTACAATCTAAAATCATTGTTATATCAATTTTTTTGACAATGTGTGTTGCAATTCAGCGTAAGAATTTTAAAGTTGGGTATTCTGTTAAAAACAACGCTAAAATTGTATAGCTCAAATTAATTATGACAATTTATTCATTGTGTATAAAGAAAACACATTTTTAATACCCTCTATAAAATAGCTGCTTTGCATGTCTAGATTACGTTTAGACGCTACGGAAAACCTTAAGAAAAATCCATGTCCTGATTTTTAAATGTATGCCCACTATGTCCGATAAGAGGACAGTTGTGGTCCCGTGGTTAGCCTACTGGCGTCTTGACCAGACTGTCGTAGGTTCGAATCCCACCTCTGCTCATGGATGCTTTGTGATGTCGATTTATTTGATCCAGCTTTGATAATTGATGTTATTAGCCAAAATACCTTATGGTGGAAGCCAAATCTCCAAGTTATATTCTTTTGTATATGTGCTATATATGTAGGCATATACAATTGGATATACCTTTTCTATAAAATATTTTTTTTAAATGCCCGATAAGATTACTATGATTGACGGTAACGACCTTAGCTATCCGCTGGCTATAGTCTCCAATGATTCAACATTATTTCCAAACTTGCTCATCAATTCTCGTCATGATTCCTATCAACGACCGCATTTAACTTAATTAAGTTGTGATTCTTACGCAGAGAAGTTATCTTAAGACTAGTTACCAAATCAATTACGTTTTGAAATCACCCATTCTTCTCGTAAATCCTATCACGAGGTCTGCTGCATTCAACATATTCCGGTAGTAAGTTGTGCAGACAAGCATATCTTAAGACGCGGAGTAGTTACCAAATCAAAAAGCAATTACAATTCTGTGTTGAAAGCATCAAGATCAAGTGCTGTATAATAATATAATATTTTTTCACCTACCTGGAAATGCATTTATTGTGATGATGACCGTGAAATGCACTATGATGCATGCGTGTGGCATGTCCGTTCGTCTGTATCCGTCTGTTAAGTCCATCCATCAGAAGCAACATTAATTGTGTCTAATACAACCTATTCAAGGTTGTAATGTTGTAATCGCGTGTAACTAACGATGTAAAAAAAAATAACAAATCTTCATCTTCCTGTTCAATGCTGATTTATTTAATTGCGTTATTATATCGACTGATTACATAATAATCTCGTATCCATCCCAAGATTTCATTAAGATAACACAGACGACCCAGAGTAAACCAGAACCAAAACGTTTCGTTAATAGGGATGTTGACTATTTTTGAGAAAGTGTCTTAAATTGTGCATATAACCACAAATATTTATTATATTTTTTTAAATACGACTCACGCTTTAAAAATCATGTATTCCGTTTCAAATTTCGCTCCAAAACGTCAATACTTGTCCCGTGACTGCCGTGACGTCGTAAGCTCATAAATGCTGCTAAACTGATGAGGTGATCAAGGTAAAACAAAAAAAAATAATTTTGCTGTTATTTAAAAAGTATATATAAAAAAATTGGAAAAGCTCCGACGTAAAAAGCAGACCAATAAGAAATATTTTTTTTTTTGTTCAAAATTTTAATTCAATTTTATATCATATTTTCTAGACACCAACTTTCAGAATTTACTGCAATTCATAATTATTTTTAGAATATCTATAAATTCTGCAAATACTTTTGTTATTGTTAAGGCTGTCGGAACGCTCTGAATTTTGTTTGTGCTGAGACCCAGCGGTAAGGGGCGAGGTAAGCAAAAGACATATTGTGGGTGTGACCTTCTTTAGCTCTGTCTCGCTCAAATCAGCCGCACGTTTCAATTTTTGGCTGGTGCCAACTACGAGGCTAAAAAATTTGATTGCAAGGATGCCGCTGTCAATTGATTACTTTAATTTTTGGAAATATTTTGAAGATTTAAAAAACTTTTCCGAAAAAGGAAGAGTCACTTTAGGTTTGTGATGGAACAGTTTTGTGAAATAAGGTCATAGTGTGACATTGAAAACGTGTGTTTTTTTAGCACAATTAATGCCAAATTTTTTCTAATAAATCGTACATAAAGTGCAAAAGTAGTCCATTAGAGACCTATATTTGTCCTTTATCTTCCTTATAGAGAGAGAACTTTTGCAGAATGTTGACGAATAAGTCTACAATCAGTTGACAGCCGAAGCTCTATTTTTGGCTTAAATTCAGAGCGTTCCGACAGCCTTAAGCGGATTGTTACTGTATTTGTAAATAGTTCTTTTTGATTGTCCCGAGTGCAAGTGCAGACGTGCGCCACTGTTTCGTGTTTATGTGCATCAGCATCGGTCACTTCCAACACTCAATTATTCTTTTTGTATAAGGAAGATTCCTTATACAAAAAGAATTTTTGCAAAAAGTCTACAATCAGCTATCGGCCGAAGCCCTATTTTTGGCTTAAATTCAGAGCGTCCCGACAGCCTTAATAGACAAACCATACCTATACCCTCTGAGATATATTGTGTCAACGATCCCGGATGTTTTAAGCCATTGCTGCTATTATTTATCCCCTTTTCCGCTTTTATAGCCTAAAATATAAATAAATAGATTCTTTATAAATGTCACGAAGATTTCGTGCTATCTAACAGTTTACATAATCTGTTACCAATTAATGTACATGCTGGCGAAAACAAATTTCGCCAGACAGATATAATTCTAGGTGTTATTATAAATATGTGCTTAAATGTGTTTTTGTTAGACTTAGTACATTAGGTACACTGGAAAGGTTAACGGAAATATTCGAGTGCAACTTGTAGACAACCTTGAATCACTTCATCTTTATGTCTGAGTAACGATGATGAGTAATTCTGTCTCGTTTCAGTCACACAACTTACATAACATATAAATGCCTGAACGAATAGTTCTGTTGTTATTTATTTAAGTAAATAACAGAGGAGACTATGTAAATCTTTTGCACAGGTGAACTGAAAATTGATTGCAATAAGCGTTTTTACGAAACAATAACAAGTTTATTTTAACTATTTGGTGCTGCAGTTTTACATCTTTATTTCTTACAAGAATATACTAAAGGTGATATCAGACGGTTCACTTGGATGAATGTTCACTTGAATGAATGTTCATTTTTGTTTCATTCCGCGTTCACACGGCACAGACAGAATAATATAGAAATGAACGTTCATCCAATCATTCCTCGAAGATCTCGTCGAATGAAATTGTGCGCCTTGGAATTTGTTAGTGTATTTGCCATATGGCAACATACACTATTGGCGTCGGTCGGATGGCGGGACCTAGGGGTCGGATCAAAATTTCTCGACGTTTCATAACCTCCTAAACACTGGCACCATTTTTGAAAATGTTTATATATATATGTATATATATATATATGTATATATATATTTATATATATATATATATATATATATATATATATATATATATATATACGTATATATATATATGTGTGCGGGCAATAACTTTCGAAAGAGTTAATTGATTTTAACGAAATTTGGCCCACGTTATGAAATCCATCACCGCATGAAGCCTATTTAAAATGGGCGTAATCAGGCCATTTTAAGGGTAGTTTTTAGGGGTTGAAAAATGTTTTTGGGCCCTAAAATACCGAAAAAATTCTCAGAATCGTTTCAAAATTGATGTTTAACCCTTTAGTAGTATTAGTAGTATTTAATTTTAATAAAATTAGCCCAACAGGACCGGACTTACAAATTTTTTGAAAACACTAATTTGTAGATAGTGACTTATTTATTGAAGGGTGTATTTAATTCGGTGTAGACGTTAGATTGATAATAATATTGCAGTTAAGAAAAAAAATGTTATTCTAAGGGGTGTATTAAGGTGTCAAATTTTTTATTTTTCCCAAAAACCAACTTAAGTGTGCATAATAAAGCCACACTGCCAATATTATCAAATACACTATATTGTCGGCAGGGTTTTGGCACTGCGACCCGGGTTTTTTTTGATTTGTGATCATTTGATCGAAGAATTGGCAAAAAAGAAGCAAAGTTTAAGTTTAAATCATTAATTAGAGATTTTATGGAACTTATCCGTATTGTTCTGTCTTTGTATTCGCCGAGTTTGTGGTTCCAAAGACATTGATAATTTTTGAAATTCTCCAAAAACAGCAGCGTGTTTTGGTTGTTCCACTTGAATACCATTTTGTCTCGTACTCAAACAGAATATATTCACTAGTCCGTTCGCTACAAGACGCCAAACCCGAGTGAATGTTCTCCCCAAGTTCAGACATTTCATTTTTCGTTTATTCGGTGCGCGAGTGAATGATGCCGAATGTCGATATCTAGCGTTGTTGGATCGGTTCATTAATGAATTCATTAGTGTATTTGCCATATGGCAACATACACTATTGGCGTCGGTCGGATGGCGGGACCTAGGGGTCGGACCAAAATTTCTCGACTTTTCATAACCTCCTAAACACTTTGGCACCATTTTTGAAAATGTTTATATATATATGTATATATATATATATATATATATATATATTATATATATATATATATATATATATATATATATATATATATATATATATATATAGGTATATATGTGTACGGGCAATAACTTTCGAAGGAGTTAATTCATTTTAACGAAATTTGGCACACATGTTGCAATCCATCACCGCACGAAGCCTATTTAAAATAGGCCCAATCGGGTCATTTTAAGGGTGGTTTTTAGGGGTTGAAAAAAGTTTTTGGGCCCAAAAATACCTAAAAAATTCTCAGAATCGTTTACCCTATAATAGCAATAGCAATTAAAAAGTGCTCCTAAAATTTTAATAAAATCGGCCCGACAGGACCGAATTTTCAAATTTTCTGAAAACACTAGTTTGCAGATAGTGAATTATTTACTGAAAGGTGTTTTTAATTTTGGTGTAGACGTTCGATCGACAATAATAATGTAGTTAAGAAAAAAAAGTAATTTTAAGGGGTGTATTAAGGAGTTCTTTTTTTTATTTTGCCCAACAATCACCTTAAGTTCACATAATAAAGCCACAAGGTCTGTATTAGCAAATAAACTATATTGTCGGCAGGGTTTTGGCACTGCGACCCGGGTTTTTCTTTTTTTTTTCATTATTGTTTCATTTTGTGTTCAGACGTTTCATTTCGAATGAAAGATGCTGAATGAAAGACAAAAAGTGAAGCATCTGATATCAGCTTAAGTAAACTTTATATAGATGAATGCCTATTGAAGCGACAATAAATAATACCAGCTAGTAACGCATGATTAACATAGCATTAGTTTTTGTATAGCATGTCGAAGCATTTCAATTCTAAGCTTTGTAAAAATCGGTGTATTATAAAAGACCGCGCACATTTGCCAGGCATAAATCTGCAAGACCAGTACAGCACAAACGTGCATGATGTCACATTAGAACAGGATAAACCAACACAACCCTGCACGTTCCAGCAAATTTTAGTGCAGGTTTTGTCACGTGCTGTAGACATTTTGCAGTTTTCAAGTAGTTTCATCAATGGAAATTAATTAATGAAAACGACACATCACAACTAGATCGGTTCAGCACGGCTAGACAGGAATTGCAGGCGATCGACTGACGGTTGTTGCTGGCTGCTTGTTACAGGTTGCTGGTGCTGGACTAATATGCGCAACTTCGTTAAATAACATGGGTATCTTAACGAACCGTGCAGTGCTGGCGGTGCTTGATAGATGTGGGCGATCTTTAATGAGGCATTCCTATTATTTTTTATGGTCGTTTTAGCTTAGCCGATATCTAAAAGCATAATATCATTTTAAAAAAATATTTTTGCGGCCACAGTTCGAAATATACCGAGATCATATTTTACAATCCGACGGGTCAGTTACCGTAATATGCGTTATAAAGAAAGATAGGAAACATATCCGACAGAAGACGTGGTTTTTGAAACTATACATGACCGGAACTACAGAAGTCTATTGACTACACTTGACTTAACCTTTAACTGGTGATATGACAAATTTATAACACTACTAGCGGCCCAGTCCGGCTTCGCCCGGGTGTATATGTAATATATAGGATATAAAAGATGAGAATCGTTATATCATTAAATTTTCAACGTGTATTGAATTTGCGCGCATTCAATCGCTTTTATTTGTGAATGTTCAAAAATCGACGAAAAATCTTATTTCCCAAAAAGAAATTTAAAAAATTCTGTTGATCTGATCGCTACCAAACTTCAGAAGATCACCCGCTGGGATAATCTAAAGATATATACGTCTTTTATCTATATAGATTATTAAAATATAAAAAGTGGTTATTGTGACATAACGATAATAGTTGGACATATAGTATCGCGAAGTTTTTTGTAGTTATTGATATGTTCTTTAATATTGTAAAACATACTTTTGTTCTATCATCAATAGTTTCCGCAGCGCATGCGACGAAAGATGTTTTATGGCATTTTTTTTACACCTTGGGTTACGTTACTAAAGTTTTAGTAAGGATCCCTTATATTTTCTAGCAATAAATATAGCCTATGTTACTCAGCGTGAATGTAGCTTTCTAATGCTGAAAGAATTTTTTAAATCGGCACATTACAAACATACACACACACAAAAATACAAATCTTTCATCTTTATAATATTAGTGTAGATACGGGACATAACGTCTCACAGGCTACTACTTTAAAAGTCAATTTTTGTTGTAAAAATCAATTTGGACGTTTTAAAATTGTGTGATATTTAGCCATTGGTATGTAATAAAAAATACTAAGTACATTTAACCATGTTTTATTATCAAATATTAAAACAGTATAATAGTCAGTGGTACTCTACAGCCTTAAGGGGGTATTCTTATATGAACGCATAAATTTTACCTCTTTTTAGGGAATTTTTTTTTAGACGACAATAACATTCAATCATTTTAATTTTTTATATGTTTTTGTTTGTATCTTTAACTGTATAAAAAAATTTTTTTTTCTCTTATTTTACATTTTTTATATATATTTTTTTTTAATTAAATTAGACACTAAAAAAAGCAGGTCACTGGTCATGGTAATAGCGGCAGTTCATGTTGTCTGAAATAAAAAAATCGAATGGAGCATTGTTCAGTAGGGATGGCGCTATCGTCCCTACCAAAATTAATCAATTTCATTAAAAAAAAAAAATGGCGGACTGTAGAAAAAAAGTTTGTGTTTTTTGTTAATTTTTTTGTTAAAAATCGGTTAAAAAAATAAAATATTTTCGAAAATAAGCAATTTTGGTACGGACGATAACCATTAATGAGTAGAAGAACATATATAAATTTCAAAGCAATCGGTTGAATATTTTTTTTTAGGACCATGACAGTTTTAGAAAATAATGTTTCCAGATAAATGCGTTTAATGTTTCAAGAGCCAACAAGTCGCTTATACGGCTCGTCGGCGACTATGAGTTGTAATTTATTTAAAACTAGGAATTTCGGTCTCTATTTTTCACAGCATATTTTCGATAGGTTTTACTATTGAAATATCAAAAAAAAAAAAATCGATTTTTCCAAGTGGTCACATAAGAATACCCCCTTAACTGACCCGAGATCAGCATATTAGCAGACCTTATACAAGTAATACGATAAATCTTTTTTTACTTTTTCGTTGTGATGGCTCAATTGAACTCGTGATCGGACGTTGATGTACCCCACCTTTTTCTGCCATTTTGCACTAGAAAAATAAAAAAAACAAATTTCGAAAAAATATTTTGTATGGCAACTAGGGACATGTAGCCTGACAGATTACGTCCGATCTTTAGATAAGAATTACTCGTGTGTTATAGGCACAACCGCCGACACATCTGCCTCCTTCCACGATCGTTTTGCTACTAAAACAAAAGCTACTAAGAAGCTAGGTCGCGACAAGCGGGTCAATTCTAAGAATTTGCATAACGCGCGAAGTCTGTGAGACCTCATGTTCTCGGTTAAAGGTTAAGAAATGATTTCTATCAAACCGAACTGAGCCTACCGAATCCACGCATAAAAATTAATATTCGCACATACTTCTGTGGTTGATTGATGAAAAAGCCACATCACATAATTGAATTATTATTTTATAAAGTAATATGAGTCCCGTAGTTAAATGATATTCACTATAGCATGTTTAAGCAGTCGTGAGGCCATATTACAAGTACTCAGAGCATAATAGTACACAATTGTGCAGAAGAATAGATATAAAATAATATATATAAAATATTTTTCTTTATACCCGGTCGAAAGTAGAGTTGGGTAACTCAGATCTGAACCGGTTCGAAGAGCCGACTCCGACAGAAGATCCGTGAGAGCCGACTCACTTTTTTTGAGCCGGCGGATCAACGGATCCGCATAACTCAGTGAAACACTTAACACACAGAAGCACATTTTACACTTACGTATCAGTTCTTGCTTTGATGCATCTGTCAGCTCAAATGACTCATGCATCACATGTTTTGGCTCTGCATTCTTGATTCTATACAGGTCGTGATATGATTGACTGAACTAGGTAACTCAGTGGCAGACTGCAGTAACATATTCAGAACTCGGCTCTTTTTGAACCGGTTCAGTGAGCTGGCTCACATATGGGATCCAGATGCAAAGATGCAGATCACTAAAAAGACCCGTTTTTCCCATCTCTAGTCGAAAGTACGTGCTAGACTTGGCCTTTTTAGTTCACTAAAAAGAGCGCTCAATTTAGTTCAACCATTTCCGACGAACTAGTTCGCTCTTATAGTTCGTTAGTTCACTGTTAAGGCGCTTCAGGTTCGAAGAAAGAAGAGAAAAAGAGAAGAATAAAATAGTGAAACTTCTAATAAGCGGACAAAAATATCAATTCAAAAACAAGAAAATTTCTTAGTTTATTTTTGGAAGGGTAACTGATAAAAAAATTATCGCATAGATTTTTTTAATAATTCAATAATTGTGTGGTAGAAAATTATAATAGAACTAACGAACTGATTTCTTGATTGGCTGCGAACTAGTTCACTCAGTTCAGTCATAGGAACGCTCTTTTGAAATAGTTCGTTCGCGAACTACATAACTCTAGTACTTACTTTCGACTTCGATTTTAAGGATGAAAGCCTAACATTTATGCACTACTGGAATTACTCGCACGCCATCTATAACATCGGGTCGAACGAAAGTAACAGCGGAACGAAAGAGTTTTCTCGTGCACACTGATACGTGAGACTGTCGCCAGTCAGTAGTAGCTAACAGCTTTTATTGCGTATAACCTCTAAATTGCTCACTTGAAAGTTGTTAGTCTTTTTATGTAATGGAAAAAGTATGTGGGTACTTTCCACCGGGTATAAAGAAAAATAGTATACACCACACGGGCAGAAGGTTGAAAGCCTTGAACTCTGCGACATAATGACCTCAGCTTCGTCTCGAGCATCATGTAGCGCAATGCAGGATTTTCAATTTTCTGCCCTTGTACTATATCTTAATTAAAATCCGAAACTCGTAACTAAGGCCTTCAATATCAATTCCGAAACTGGTTTCGATATTAGATTCTCAATTTCAAAATTCTAAAACTAGTTCCGGTATTGACAGAAATCTACAAAAATAATGCATGTCGATGAAACATGCCTTTTTTTAAAATCTAAATATTTTTATTGACTGAAAAAATCAACATTATTGAGTAGTAAAAAATTGTAAATTAAATGCCTCGAAAACTCTGAGGTTTTTTTCAGGACCCATGTTTAGTTATTTTGATAGCACATTACTAGTTGCATATATCACAGATTAAAAAAACCCGGGTCGCAGTGCCAAAACCCTGCCGACAATATAGTGTATTTGCTTATACAGCCAGTGTAGCTCTACTATGCGAACTTAAGTTGATTTTTGGGCAAAATAAAAAATTTGACTCCTTAATACACCGCTTAAAATATTTTTGTTTTTAATTGCATTATTATGATCAATCGAACATCTATACCAAATTAAATACACCTTTCAGTAAATAAATCACTATCTGCAAACTAGTGTTTTCACAAAATTTCTAAGTCCGGTCCTGTTGGGCGGATTTTATTTAAATTTTAGGGACACTTTTTAATTACTACTAAAGGGTTAAATGTCAATTTTGAAACGATTATGAGAATTTTTTCGGTAATTTGGGTCCCAAAAACATTTTTCAACCCCTAAAAACTACCCTTAAAATGTCCCGATTACGCCCATTTTAAATAGGCTTCTTGCGGTGATGGATTTCAACACGTGGGCAAAATTTCGTTAAAATCAATTAACTCTTTCGAAAGTTATATATATATATAAACATTTTCAAAAATGGTGCCAAAGTGTTTAGGAGGTTATGAAACGTCGAGAAATTTTGGTCCGACCCCTAGGTCCCGCCATCCGACCAACGCCAATAGTGTATGTTGCCACATGGCAAATACACTAATTATATGAACGGTTTCCTGGATACCCGTATATTACTACGATTTTAACTTGAATACGAGCAGTTTTTGCAAACGGGTTTTAATGACTATTTAGCGTCTAATTAGTAATAGCAGAATCGATTACTGCGTTATGTCTGATTAACTTTCATAGGTTCAAATCCCGACTGCGTTTTTACGTATTTGTTTCGTTTCTAATTCATTTATCTGCTTCAGTTTGTTTTTCACAATAGCGTACAACAGATATAATAATTGCATAGGTTGGTTATGTTATATTGTATCAACTACTACCAAGTAACGTCCACTCCCCAGCGTGTTGTTTGTATCGTGTTATATTACTGTTTCCGTGTTCAACATTATAGATACAATGCATTGTTGTACCTAATGCTGCATGCAGCCAAACAAGTCTCAGCAGCGTGCTCACAGTTTCAGATTAATTAGTGTATTTGCCATATGGCAACATACACTATTGGCGTCGGTCGGATGGCGGGACCTAGGGGTCGGACCAAAATTTCTCGACGTTTCATAGCCTCCTAAACACTTTGGCACCATTTTTAAAAATGTTTATATATATATGTGTATATATATATATATATATATATATATATATATATATTTATATACGTATATATATATATATATATATATATATATATATATATGTGTACGCGCGATAACTTTCGAAAGAGTTAATTGATTTCAACGAAATTTGGGCCACGTATTGAAATCCATCACCGCAAGAAGCCTATTTAAAATGGGCCTAATCGGGCTATTTTAAGGGTAGTTTTTAGGGGTTGAAAACTGTTTTTGGGCCCAAAAATACCGAAAAAATTCTCCGAATCGTTTCAAAATTGAAATTTAACCCTTTGGTAGTGATTAAAAAGTGTCCCCACAATTTTAATAAAATCGGCCCGACAGGACCGGATTTACAAATTTTATGAAAACACTAGTTTGCAGATAGTGACTTATTTATTGAAGGGTGTATTTAATTCGGTGTAGACGTTAGATTGATAATAATATTACAATTAAGAAAATAATGTTATTTTAAGGGGTGTATTAAGGGGTTAAATTTTTTATTTTTCCCAAAAACAAACTTAATTTCACATAATAAAAGTATAAAACCACACGGCCCTATACAAGCAATTACACTATATTGTCGGCAGGGTTTTGGCACTGCGACCCGGGTTTTTTAGAATTGGAACGAGATAACATTAACAAGTTATTCACGAACTGTTATCGGAAAAGAATTAGTTCAAATAACAAACAAGCCTTGAAGTGGATGGTTTATTGGGACTCTACAAGTGCGACCCTTGAGGTCAGCGTTGCCAGATTTTTTTTGCCAAGTCGGAATTTTGGAACTTTTTGAGTGAAAAAAGCGGGACTCCTTCGTCGAAAGCGGGACATAGTAAAGAAACGTATATAATCAGAAGTTTTTAAATATTTATCTTTTTGAGTTCAAATAACGTTTACATGACAATAGATAGCAAAAATAGCCATAGAAAATGTATTTTAATAAAAATATGATATTTTAAATCAGATTTACCCTATCGTTAAATAGTTGAGTCTTATTTGTCTTCTGAATAAAAAAAATAAAAAATAAAAAAACAGAAATCAAAATCAAAAAAGTTTTATTCTATGGCGTTTCAAACAATAGTCTGAGGAGTGAGTGTTACAAATTGCAACTTACAATAAGAGAATAATTATTTACGCACGGTCGAGTTATCCCCGAAAAGCGGGACTGAGCCTGTCCCGCGCGGGACATTTAATTTTGATATAAAAATCGGGACGTCTGGCAACGCTGCTTGAGGTCCACACGATCAACTTCCCACCATGGTCAATATTAAATATGTAGGTATTTAATAAATTAGACCCGAGAAATACTTTTCAAAAAATCATAAAATATACTATTTTAATGAAATTTGGCCCACATGTTGAAACTCATCACCCCACGAAGTCTATTTAAAATGAGCCGAATCTGGATGTTGAAAATTGTTTTGAGATTCAGAAACACCAAAAATATCCTCGTAATTGATTCAAAATTGAAACTTAACTTAACTAAAAGTTGCTCCTAAAATTTTAATTAAATCGGCTCAACAGGACCAGACTTTTATGAAAACACTTTTTTGCGAATAAAAAACTATATTTTCTGAATGCTATATATAATTTTGTGCAGATAACGAATTAATAAAACAGAGATTATTAAATATTACAGTTAAGGAAAAAATATTATTTTAAGGGATGTATTAAGGAGTTAAATTTTTTATTTTGTCCAAAAGCAAACATACATTCACATAATAGTCACACTGCCTGTTTAGCAAATACACTATATTGTCGACAGTTTTTTGGCACTGCGACCCAGTTTTTTTTTCTATAATAACGGTACACTTTTCATAACGGTTTATTATTCTAATCATTTTACAAGAAATATTTGTAGCAAATATAATTTTGCACACCCTCCATACAGCTGCTTTTCAAGTCTTCACAGCGGTAGAAAAATGATCCATTATGGTACGTAAAGTAAAACAAAAAAAATGCCACTTTTTAATCCAATAGTAATTTGCAAAAACGACTTATCAACTGCCATTTAAAATTATATGGGTAATAGAGACAGCAGAGTAGGCAATCCAAATAGATACCTATATGACCAAACACTGACCTGTCAGATACACAAATATATATTTATTATGAAAAATCAGCTATTTTATAGAAAGTATGTGCAAAAAAAAAATAGTAAAAAAAAAACTAACATATTTTCTTATTCCGGCTCTGTGTCACATCCCTATTATCTACGAATTAAGATGACTTATTGGAACGTAACTCTCGCGTTAACAGTGTTGGATCACTTTCACACAGTTTGTGCTGAGGCCCAGCGGTAAGAGGTGAGGTAGGCAAAAGACATATTGTGGGTGTGACCTCCTTTAGCTCTGTCTCGCTCAAATCATCCGCACGTTTCAATTTTTGGCTGGTGCCACACTACGACGCTAAAAGATGCTATTGCCAGGGTGCCGCTGTCAATTGATTACTCTAATTTTTGGAAATATTTTGAAGACTTAATAAAATTCCGAAAAAGGAAGAGTCACTTTAGGTTTGTGATGGAACAATTTTGTGAAATAAGTACGAATAAGGTCGTAGTGTGACATTGAAAACGTGTGGTTTTTTGGCGCAATTAATGCCAACTTTTTTCTAGTAAATCGTACATAAATTACAAAAGTAAAGAAAGAATTTTTGCAGAATGTTGACGAATAAGTCTACAGTCAGTTGACAGCCGAAGCTCTATTTTTGGCTTAAATTCAGAGCGTTCCGACAGCCTCAAGCGGATTGTCACTGTATTTGTAACTAGTTCCTTTTGATTGTCCCCAGTGCAAGTGCAGACGTGCGCCACTGTTTCGTGTTTATATGCATCAGCATCGGTCACCTCCAACACTCAATTAAACCACTGTCTTCCATAGCAACTGGTCTCGCGGTTTACCCGACACCGTCTGCCCCCAGCACGAATACAAACGTATAATTTTACACACCTGGATTCTTTGATTTTATAAAGTTGAATATAAACTAGACATTCAGTGCCTACTCTGTCCTTGAGGATACGTTTTTATAGCTATTCAAATTTAAAGTCAGGGTAAGAACTGTCTTAATACTAACTCGTACATTAATTTAAGGCTCGTAAACAACAATAAAAGTCGTTTGTGTATCTAGTTGTTGTTTTATGACGAGTTGTGATATTGTGTTCATAACGAGCGTTTAGCGAGGTTTAACAAGCACACGAGTCATTAAAGCTTTACAACTGAGATACATACTACATTTTTTGCACGTACCTTCTATAAAATAGCTGATTTTCACCTCATTTTTGACAGTTCACGTTCGACCATATTGGTATCTTTGTGGACTGTGTAACAAAATGAACCCCTCTACAAATACATCCCTTTCATGAAGTCATCGGAATGCCTGGAACCCGGCATATTCTTAGAAAGTAGTACATGTGCAACCACCACCAAGCACACACGCGTGGACGGCGACACTTCATTTTACCACCAAAACACTATTGCAATACTTTTCGAGTGGATCCAACTCATAAATTTGCTTATGTTTAAAATATCTGTAATTTAACATCAAAGTGTATCAACATCCAAGTAACGGAAATAAAAATATTAACATTAAAACTGTACTTTGCTTCTTTGTCGCTCATATGAATTTAAGGTAGTTGTCGTGGTACAATATTGTCAAAAAGTTATAGATTATACGCGCCACAAAAGTATACTAGGTTGTAGCTAAGTGATCGATAATTTGTACGCAAGACTTTACCCGTGGAAACGTAACCCATACAGTATTCATATGCATGTATACTTTTCTATAAATTGTTAAACTTTAAACCGTTATTTATAAATAATTAGACGGCCAAAAATGTTTTCTTATTTTTTTTAAACTCATAACTAATGCATTGAAAGACTGTCAGTTTTTGGAAAGTTTCTGACAGTTAGTTCTTTTTTTATAAATAAGAAACTGGTTCAGAACTACAGAAGTCGTATACAATCAATGTTAATTATCCAATTTTTAATTGAATTTATCTCGGATTATATATGGTCGATCGACTTCAAATTTTCAGGGTAATTGTATTATCATGTCCTTAATAAGTATACAAAAATTAAGAATTTTCTGACGGTGTGCCTTAAACACGACAACTACCTTAACTACTGAATTGGTAATATCACATCATTTTTGTTTTTGCACTAGATCGAAAAAGGCTCAGTTTACAACCACTGTACAGGCATGAAAACTAGCTATTTTGTAGAGGGTCATGCAAAAAATTATTTATGGCGTAAAAATAGACGTAAAGTTAAAAATTCATTTAAATTAACAATTTGCGATGTATATCCCAGTAAAACAATAATTATTTAAAACTATCATTTTTCATCAGTGACTAAGTTTTTAGAAATAAGTTTTCAGCCTGTTATTTTTTATGATGACCTAATGTAGATTGACTATGAATTAAATTCGGGCGATTTTTGAGGGGGAAAATCGCTTGAGAGACGGACAGACGGACACCGAAGTGAAAATGCGAAGAGAGCGATCAAAATCTTAACGTTATTCAAGATAAAAGATAAAGATAAAAATTTATTAACTCAACATACAGTTTTTTACATACATGAGACAACAGAATTAAAAAAAAAGGCGTTCCAGATAATCTGCTGTCTTAAAGTTAAACAAAAAGAATAAAATTAAATAAAATAAGGCATTATTATTTATTGGGAAAAAATCAGTAAAAGAACCCAAACGATGATGAACGTTATTCATTTTATTAAATAAATAGGTGCAAAACGACAAAATTACCTGATAATAAGTAGTCAAGACAAATCGACAGTTTAGTACAAATAAAGTTTCTATTAATTTTATTCTTACTAGGCCCCCAGCTCATCTATTAGCTTGTTTCTCTCATTCTTCTCATATGTCTTTGTTCAAACGTAACAAATTATGGAAATACAAATACTAATTAGAAAATTTTCCACAAAAAATATTCTTTTAACATTTTTTGTAGAATAACAGGTAATTCAGCCGCCGCGATAGTTGAAGTTTCTGGTTCGTGTCCCGACAATGACATTGTTTGAATAGTATTTTTTTTTAATATCGCCTTATAGGTAATTGCAACAATGAATGTTTCATAATATTATAGCAAACTATTAGCTACTATTTCTATATTTTAGTTAATTCTCACTGAAATCTGGGAAATAACGTTCAAAGTTAAGGGTAGTTTTTATCGCGCTGTTGAATTTTGTTTTAAGTACGGCGATCTTACGTACTTTGTAGTCTTCGATTTATAAAATATATTCGGTTTAGGCTTTATAAATGGTAAATTTTTACTATTTCATCTGTATTTTATTCGGCCTAACTAAAACAAACTTTACTGTCACAAATATCGTTACATTTTGCTGTTTTTAAGAGAATACTCTTAACGAGTTGCAAATAAATGGCCATCAATTCATAAATTGAATTAAACTATTATTATCGTATTATGCAACTGTCATGACGCGCCCGATTCAGATTGACATAATATGTGCATTTATTAAATTAACATAATAAATATTATACTTACATGCATTCTGACATTTGCATCTTATAATATGGATAATATTATACAAAGTGTACAATTATTCGAGTCACTATTACAATATAAATATTAAGAGCACTGTGGTTGGAACAATAAAAATAAAAGAATAGTAACTTCTTATCACAACAGATTTAATCAGTGGATGTACATTTCAAGAGCTAAGCTCCCATCTTCAGCAAAACACTAAACTAACTGTTTAGTTAGTGTTTTGCTGAAGATGGGAGCTTAGCTCTCGAAATATACATCCACTGATTAAATCTGTTGTGGTCAGAAGTTACTATTCTTTTATTTTTACTATCACAATACTGAAAAGCGGAGAAAACTGTTAACGAATCTGATATAAATTAAATATTTTGCGTACACTGTACAGAAAAGATAAAACAACAGTGATCCAGTTTTTTTTTTCTCCCCTGCCATTTTTTTCTGAATAGACACAAAATAGTCAAACTACTACTTTCTTACACAAAATAAAATAACTCAGCTGGTTGTAGTGAATATCATCGGATACGCTATAAAAAAACATTATTTTTAAGTTTTTGTACAAAACTTTTATATGAAATAAGCCGTTAAAGTAACGAGAAAAAAGTTTTTTGAAAATATTATCAGAAAACAGTAGGAAATTCCTTTCAAAAAAGTAGCAGCAAATTGTAAAAAAACCCGGGTCGCAGTGCCAAAACCCTGCCGACAATATAGTGTATTTGCTAATACAGGCCGTGTGGCTTTATTATGCGAACTTGGGTTGGATTTTGGGCAAAATAAAAAATTTAAACTCCTTAATACACCCCTTAAAATTACATTTTTTCTTAATTGTAAAATTATTGTCGATCGAAGGTCTACACCACATTAAATAAACCCTTCAGTAAATAAGTCATTATCTGCAAACTAGTATTTTCAAAAAATTTGTAAATCCGGTTCTGTCGGGCCGATTTTATTAAAATTTTAGGGACACTTTTTATTTACTACCAGAGGGTTAAATTTCAATTTTGAAAGGGTTCGGAGAATTTTTTCGGTATTTTGGGGCCCAAAAACATTTTTCAACCCCTAAAAACTACCCTTAAAATGGTTCGATTGGGTCCATTTTAAATAGGGTTCTTGCGGTGGTGGATTCCAACATGTGGGCAAAATTTCGTTACAATCAATTAACTCTTTCGAGAGTTATAGCGCACACACACACACACACACATATATATATATATATATATATATATATATATATATATATATATATATATATATATATATATATATATATATATATATATATATACATACATATATAAACATTTTTAAAAATGGTGCCAAAGTGTTTTGGAGGTTATGAAACGTCGAGAAATTTTGGTCCGACCCCTAGGTCCCGCCATCCGACCGACGCCAATAGTGTATGTTGCCTTATGGCAAATACACTAAAAAGGAAAAACCGAAACATATTATGTGA
This sequence comes from Venustoraphidia nigricollis, assembly GCA_034508555.1. NCBI lineage: Eukaryota > Metazoa > Arthropoda > Insecta > Raphidioptera > Raphidiidae > Venustoraphidia > Venustoraphidia nigricollis. The sequence goes on from JAVRKA010000020.1 coordinate 3,328,011, forward strand.
TACTGTGAGAAAATAGAAATCTAATTTTACGAACAACACATTTGTTATCCACTAATAGTATTTTTAACATTTTTATATCAAATTGCATTTGTGATTCAAATTTCCGTAGTATTTCTTACTAAATTCAAAACTGTAGCAAGTAGGAAGTTTATTTCATTCACGTGAAAATTTAAAACTAAAAACTATATTAAGCGATTTAAAATAGGCCAAGATATTTATTCCTTAGCTTACGCAATTCTCCCATAAAGCGAAAATTGGTAGATAATTAACTGCCGGTTATCCTAAAGAAGAAATTTTTTATCTAAGAAATATGATCTAGAAAAAATTGCTACAGTATGCCGCTTCTAGATTTTTTCAATTCAGTTAAATAGCTCTGATAGGTTAATTATCTCTAGGTTTGTGGGAAATTAATATTTCTCGAATGGCCTTCACGTCATAGGATCACTCGTGTGTCTGTCCGGCACCCTGTCACAGCCAATTCGCTCCGAACTACTGAACCGATTGAGCTTAAATTTGGTACACACATGTAAGTCGGTGACCATAAAACGGACGAAATTACACGTAATGTCACTTAATCACCAAAAATAAACTTCATCACAACCTAGATACATAGACTAGGTACTATTACAAAATCGTAAATAAAAGTCATGCGTCATTTATAAGAAATAAAAAAGAATAGTAATAATATAAATTGAAGACGTTTCGATGTATATTGTTATTATTTCTTTTTAATTTGACATAATTTAAACGGATCTGACCCAAATATGACCGAACCAAACGGCCGTGCATTGCAAACGAGCGGTTACATAAAAAGGCGGACGCGCGGCTATTTCTTAGAACATTTAAAAAAATGGACTGCGTAATGAATAGCTGATGAAAGTATAATTTGAAGAGATTCATCGTTAGATACTTGATATACTTACTTAATATTAGTAGATATTTTTCGTACGCTTATAGCTACGTACTTGCTGAATTAATTCAGCAAGTACGTAGCTATAAGCATCCGAAAAATATCTACTAATATTAAAATATTTGGTGTTGACTATTTCCCAATATTAAATTGTCGTTTTCCGCATTAAAACAGCCTAATACGATACAGAAAAGTTCTATGACTTAGGTCTGTACTAATAATGGAAAGTTCATCTTTGATTCATTCAAGAGCCCTCGCTACTGTGAGAGTTAATGTTTAGCTATTGCTAAAAATAATTGGCTCTCGCATATAGAGAATTTGAGTGTTGTAAACGCTATATTATGAAGGATTAAAAATTTAATTGTGTGCACCGTAGAGTAATTGATTAACTCATTCCGCCGCGAAAGTGGAAAGATTCTGGTTTAAATCCAGACGGTGACGTGTTGGAATAATAAATTTTTCTAATATAGTGCTACAACAATGAATGTTTCTTAACAATTATAGCAGATAATAGCTATTATTCTCAAATACTTACTTACGTTAAAGTATTTGGGCTCCTGAAGATGAGTTAACCAAAAACTATCGTTGAGTGAATTTTTCGAATGCTTGTGTGTAATTACAATACAAAAGTAATTTTGATATGTAAACATCTTAAATCTCGCTGCACCGTACGGATTAAATGGGAACTAGACCAGTTAATTTCACCTATCCCGGTGTCTGTCTGTCTGTAATCAAATCTTGCAAGTTAAATTTGACCCAATTCCCGGTTTTGGATTGAGCTGAAATTTTGCGCACGCCTTTGATTCTGAAGACAATACAATATAGTGTATTGAATATTATGGTAGATCTAATATGGCCGCCACCACAAAATGGAGATTACTTTCTTCTTTACAGCCCTCTCTACATGCGTATCAAATGAAAGGGTAAGAATCCAATCAGCAGTGTGACTTCGTTCCAAATCCAAAATGGCGGTCGACACAAAATGGTGGATCATTTATTTGTTTACAATCCCCTTGATGTGGATATTAAATGTGAGGGTATGACAAGCAGAATACAGTAAATTGTGTGACATTGTTTAAAATTCAATATGGCGGCTAAAAGGCGTAACTAAGGATTTGAAAATAAAATATCTATTAGATAAAAAACTTTTATAAAGACAAGCCTTTAATGCAGTGTCCCAAAAAGGATAAAAATATTCTTTAATCATTTAAGTTCATAATTATAAAAGCGTGGGCTGTGAGCATCATAGAGCTTGCGACCAATGCTTTTATAATTATGAACTTAAATTATTAAAATTTATTTTTGTCCTTTTTAGTACACTGCAACAAAAACTTGTTTTTATAAAAGTTATTTATCTATAATTTTCTAATGCGCCTTAATGTTTTCTATAACTACCAGGTAAATTTTTCCCAAATGGAACCAATATGAGCTCACATGGTCAAACATCATCTCTTGTGAGTACCGCATCACTCACCCCTTTTTTAAGTGAAACCTCTTGTGCTCGACAATTTGGAGAATAAAATGGTACTTGTTTTCTTATAATCATATCGACGAAACTACCAATTTCTGTAATTTTACCATTCCGACTCCACAAGTGTACTAATCTAAGTCTAAATTCACTTTTCAAATTTTTACAGTAGTTCTTCATTTTGAGGAAAAATGCTTGTTCATCTGTTTGGCTTTGTGCACGTTACAGGTTGATACATGCTGATCGAAACCAAATTTTGGTAGGACGCTTAGTATGTAAATAAGAACAATTTTATTGTTTTGGAGGAAAATCGGAGCAAAAGAGATATGTTCTATTTCGTTGTTTTAATATCGTAATTATATACTTTTCGTAATGATATATTATTCTATTGATTTTTCTAAGACACCTTTGTAAAAACATTTTTTTTCTAAACTTTATAGTTTCGGAAATCTTTGGAAAATAAAAAATCAGTTGTTTTTTTAGTCTAAAGATATGTCAAAAAGGAATTAGTGAAAAGCATTATTTGGTTAATTTTTACATGCGAAAATATATATTATGCAAACGATTAGCAAATATCATAATATATGTTACTAGCCGTTATCCGCGTCACCGCACGCGTTAGCAGATATTTTATTTTGTGTATTAAATATATGTCAATTGTCAATTTTTGAAGTTGGGATGGTCCTGTCGCCCAACTGCCTGGATTTTTTTTACAAAATCAAATGAATTTAATAGTCGAGTGAGGGGCGCAATATTCGAAGTTTGAGGTGGCCACTTAACTTGATATGGCCCTAGATTTAAAGTTGAATTAATTTAACCCTTCAATTCCCATGTCCAAGTTAATAAAAATTTTTGGTTTCTTTTTAAATAAAATACCTTATATACATTTGGTTATGACAAGAAAAAATATAAATAAAAAATAAACTACCCCAATTTTCTTTTATGGGGGTGTCACCTGCAGGTGACACTGGGCGTTATGAAATTAAGACTTTGAAGCAGACACAGATTGTTTCTTATTGTTACGGTAAGAATAAAACGTTTGAATTTATAATGATATTTATTTATATTTAGATATATCAGTTTCTTTATAATAAAAATAGTTTATCTGAAAGAAACAAAACACTTATCTATTCTAATATCATAAAGCTGAAGAGTTTGTTTGTTTGTTTGGTTGTTTGAGCGCGGTAATCTCAGGAAATACTGGTTTGAATTGAAAAATTATTTTTTTGTTGGATAGCCCATTTATCGAGGAACGCTATAGGCTACATAATATCAAGCTACGACCAGTAGGAACGGAGCATCAATGAAAAATGTTGCAAAAACGGGAAAAAATATTCCTTTTGAGAGCTTCCGTTGCGGCGTAAACGATTATTATAATGCCCAGTGTCACCCGTAGGTGACACGCCATATTTCCAACGTTGTAAAAAACGTTTTCAAAGTTATTTCTACCAATAAAAAAATTTATGCAATAGCTTATTTATTTATTTATTACACGCAATAAGAAAAAATAACAATAGTTACGATTTAGGCATTTTTATTTCACTTTTTATCGCAAGAGATTACACAAACACAGACTGCTCGAATTACGCGCGAAACATCTGATTATATTTGACAGATGACATTTGGCTAGTGTTGTTAGAAAAAAAATATTAATAGTTTTACTTATTGGCTTTGCAACAATGATAGTGAAATTAAATAATAAAATATCCGTGTGGTAGAAAAAAAATATTAAACTTCTGTCACCTACAAGTGACACTGGGAATTGAAGGGTTAAACCAAACTGAAATTTGGTCAAAAATGCTTATGTGAAAACAATTTCTTTATCATGGATCCAAACATAACAACATTTTTTGATTCGGCTGTATAAATATGAACACACTCTCAGACTCTCTGTCTATAACATTGCTATGACCTAGACTCCACAAGAGTCTAGACACTCTAGACGACCTTTCAAGCCAATAATTTTCGCTCCAGACAAAATCGTCATTATTGAAACTGTAACCACAGAATGTTTTGATTCTCAGATGCAATAAAAACACACCGTTTTTTATTAAAACAAATTAATGAGAAAATAATTACTAAATTCATTTATTAATGGGATGCGATTTATATATAGAATTCAATAACAAGATATAACGATTTTTAGTCTTGTTGTACCTGCAAGAGACAAAAAAAACCCGGGTCGCAGTGCCAAAACCCTGCCGACAATATAGTGTATTTGCTTGTATAGGGCCCTGTGGTTTTATACTTTTATTATGTGAAATTAAGTTTGTTTTTGGGCAAAATAAAAAATTTAATAACCTAATACACCCCTTAAAATAACATTTTTTTTTCTTAATTGTAATATTATTATCTATCTAACGTTTACACCGAATTAAAAACACCCTTCAGTAAATAAATCATTATCCGCAAATTAGTGTTTTCAAAAAAAAAATGTAAGTCCGGTCCTGTTGGGCCGATTTTAGTAAAACTTTGGGGGCACTTTTTAATTGCTACTAAAGGGTTAAATTTCAATTTTGAAATGATTCTGAGATTTTTTTCGGTATTTTGGGGCCCAAAAACTTTTTTCAACCCTTAAAAGTCACCCTTAAAATTATTCGATTAGGCCCATTTTAAATAGACTTCGTGCGGTGATGGATACCAACATGTGTGCCAAATTTCGTTAAAATTAATTAACTCCTTCGAAAGTTATAGCCCGCACACATATATATATATACCTATATATATATATAAACATTCTTAAAAATGGTGCCAAAGTGTTTAGGAGGTTATGAAACGTCGAGAAATTTTGGTCCGACCCCTAGGTCCCGCCATCCGACCGATGCCATTAGTGTATGTTGCCATATGGCAAATACACTAATAATGACTGAAACATAATTAAAAAATTAACAACAAATTAAATTTATCTCGGTACCTATATATAATTTTTTAAAGGTTTTTTTTTTGGCGGTATGAATTATCTCCCTTAACACTATATCAAAATTAATGTTTGATACGCCATTTTAGAAATTATTTTTCTCTCTAATGACGAAAACTAAGTTTATATTTTAAAATTAATGTTTCATTAAAAAAATATAGTTTAAAATTTTTAACAATTCCATTACAGAAAATTACATTCAGAAAAAAATAAATCTGTTTATTTTAACAGTTGCCGGTAATATGACGTGTTGTCGCGCTGAAGTCTCTGAATAGAATAGAATAAAATAAAACAAAGGTCGCCGTCTAGTGGCAGTCTATTTATTTTAACAGTTCTCGGTAATATTAGGTAACGTAGTGGCGCTGAAGTCTCTGAACAGAATAGATTAAAATTTATTTTCACCCTATTATATTATGTAACTGACTATAGTACGCGCCATGGATCTAAAAGGCTCGGAAGTTAGATGCAAATGGAGACTTGCGCAGGCACAGTCGGTTGAAAAACTACAAACTTGCGATATATTATTATTTTTAATTTTTCTTTAATCTAAAGGTCTAATTCCTTGCATGAAGTCATCCAAAAAATTATTTTTCGTGCTTGTTTATGCAAATCTACATTAGGCATCTTGATGAATAATCAAAGAAACAACTTAAGAATAGCGTACTGAACTGTACTTTATAACAGGAAAGCGACAATTAACAAAACAGCCAGTGATAACCAACCACCGACGAGCGCACGTTCTGTGCCGGTAACTGGGAGGTGGTGAGAGTCTTCCTTTCCCACAAAACAACCAGGACGGCTCTGAAATATGCATTTGCGACGCTGTTTATGACTCACTTCAGAACCTTTTAGAACCGTGGCGCGTATTATACATATTTAGTTATATTGCGCTTTTTTTAGTGGAATGTTTTTGAAACACGGCGAGAACAAGCGATTTTAAAGCGAAACAAATATTAAAGGATTAACTTATACTTTGTTAACGTCTGTATTTGTTTAAAAAAACAAAATAAAATGACTAATGACAGTTAAAAAAAAAAATTATTTGTGAACAACGTTTCAGTCCGGATTTGGATCTTCTTCAAGTTTTTAAAGAAAAAATAGATGATAAATTAAAATTAAAATGTTATGACATATGTGAATTCAAATTGAATTCACATGTCATAATATACATTTATTGTATATTTTTTTCACTACCGATGTCGCTGCTGTTTCATCTCAATTGCGATCGGAGGCGCGGGTAGCGGCTATATTATATAAGATTAAAAATTATATTATTCTAGCAAAAGTAAATTGCCTTGGCAAAAAGCTATAATAATAATAATAATAAAAAATTATTTCAAAAAAAACATAGGTACCTTCTACAGGTAATAAGTTTACAATATATGTACTTGTGAAATTCATCCACCCAACTTGGCATACCCAGTGCTAGGGTGGATTTTTTTTACTTATTTAATAATTATATGGAGTATGCATGCGTTTTGCAACATTGTTTCATGTCAATCGCCTGCGAAGCCGAGGGTAACGGTCAGTGAGAGATTTACACCTGGGCCCGTGAGGTCCGAGTCCAGGGCGGCATGATTTTAGGAGCGGCAAAATTTTAGAGCCGACAAAATTTTAAAAGTAAACAATGTTAGGACAGTTGAAATTTAAAAATTAATTTAATTAACGTATCATCCGTTGTCCAATTTTACGGTTCTCTGATTTCATTAGATGTTTAATTGCAATAATCACTTCCACCTAGAGCAAAAAGGGTGCCATATCGGACGGGGCCTCGGGCGGCATTGAACCTAAATCTGCAACTGGTAACGGCTAGTATTATATACGTAGTCCAGCTAGCGAAAAATAAGTTTAATCGAAATAAAACGCTTATTAAAATAAACGCCTCAGAAACTCATGTCATGGCGACCTCAAGTGAAGGACTAACTGTACGGAACCATTAATATGTACTTGACGATTTTTTAATTGGTCATTATGGACACAAAAACAGCAAAATTTTCGAAGCTAGGCAGTTTTTTCGTCAAAGTAAGCCTTGCAGTTTGGGTTGGGTCGATTGATCAAGTGTGCAGGAGTTGATTTTACTATAGAAATTGCATTTTTGTGGATAAATCTGTATGATCAAAATAAGGTTTTATTGACCGATATATTATGAAAGATCGATTTTAAAAATAGCATAACGCTGCGCATAATATGAATCTTTGTATTTTGTAAATCACTGCATGAAAGTGCAATTTAAAAATACAATTCGTCTGGAACGATATACTTATACAGTGTACTAATACAATAATGTATTAAGTAAGATGACTATGCAAAAAGTACTACAATATTATGCACTTCATTTAGTAGCACATTCTGTAGAAGAACTTTAGTATGACTTCGATCCATGATCGTACATAATGCATTGTGAACGTGATTGAATAGACAGATGCAGCAGAAATGGTTTTTGTTGAAAAGTTATTATCTGCATTCTGATAAACAAAAAAAAGTAGCCAAGTGCGAGTCGGACTCGCATACGAAGGGTTCCGTACCACCGTATAATATTTATTAACTTAATTTAATAATACCCACTAAGGCGCATAAATGCCTGAACTAATAGCTTTTAAGAGACTCCGTCCGATGTCGCTAATATACACTGTTTTGACGCTTATAGAAAAAAAATGGTTTTCTTGTGATGTAACTGCACATTTACGTTTTTCGGATTTTTCCCTTTCCTTGTGCTTCTTGCCTAATTTCATGATTCTAGGTCAACGGGAAGAACCCTATAGGTTTTAATTCCCTTGCGAGTGTCAAAAATCAAAATATGCGGCATGAACGACCGTATATTTTGATTGAGTTGACTTAGAAGTTGGATTTTTACACAGGTCCAAGGAATTACAGACCTGAGTATTTGGTATTAATTTCCACTTTTTACCTCCACGCGCTCATGAGAAAAAGGGTCTCGTCATACAGACAGACAGACGAACAATGAAGTGATCCTATGAGGGTTCCTTTTTTCCTTTTGACTTACTTGGTTTATATCCTGCCATCAATAATTGTTAACTAACTATATTTCACAAATCAAACTTCAGTTTACGAAAAGTAATAGTGAAATAGTATATTACACTACAAGGGCAGGAATTTCAATTATCTGGATGTTTGTTGTTTACTATTTACTTTATATCGGGTCGAAAATACGTACTTTCGTATCAGTGTGCACGAGAAACCTGTTTCGCCCCGCTGTTACGAATGGCGTGCCAGTAATTCCAGCAGAGCATAAATGTTAGGCTTTCTGCCTTAAAATCGAAGCCGAAAGTACGTATTTTCGATCGGATATATTAAGAAAAAGACGTTATTTATGACAAGATCTTTTGATTCTCACTCATATTTACTCTGGCCAACATTGAACCAAATCTAAAGGCCCCAGTACACAGTGGTCTGTAGTGGGCCATGCTTTGCAATGTGCAACTGTAGGCCAATATCACTTGGTGTTCACACAATGGCCCATGGCTCATTTCTGCCTGGTGAAGCACTTGCGATGGACGTGGAAGTAATTACGGCTGCGGCTATTTATTTATATACTATTTACAAGTATTATACTATTAGAAACCTAAAAGTCTCTTCATTGCTCCAGGATACTGACATTTTGGGCGATTGAAAATTTAAATAGTATAGCACGCAACAAAAAAAGTAGGTACCTGTCCAAACAATGGGCGACTGTGTGAACACCACAGGACACACCACGCCACGATTCCTTTGAAGTGTGTCAAAAAAACCGACAACAAATGGATTGCGCACCACGATTCACAATTGTCCGCCACTACAGACCATTACCCCCTGTACACAATGGCGATGGTCTACAATGGCCCACTACAGACCACTGTGTACTGCGGCCTTTATAGAAAAATATGTAATGTCCAAAATCCAGTTGATACTTTTACCACACTTGGAAATTCATAATACTAACCCGCGACGTTCTGATCATCTTGACTCTTATTAAACTCAAACAGGGTCATTTAAAAGTATTTAACGTGTAGACTGAAGTTGATGTGTAATGCGAATCGAGACCCGGTAAATTGTCTGGACTGGACCCTAAGTGCATCTTTAAAATAACACACCAGGCCTTACATACATGTTGTCAATACCGTAGGTATACTGCAGCGGTTGTCAGTGCATTCAGACGTTGCACCTTGCCACAAATGCATGTGCAGTGCGCCGTATCCTGCTTGCAGTAAATGCAAGCGAGTGACTTGCATATTCGCTGTTGTTTTGCCAGCCAACTCTATATGCGAAATTGTGCTAAGATGAACGCAATTCAATTTTGACGAATATTTTTAAAATTATCACATATTAAAGCACTTGATGCTCAAAACTTTTAAAACTGTTTTTTCACAACGTTGCCTGAATCCTGAAAATTTCGCTCAACGCTGCTGTCGATGTCTTTCAGTGTTTGCGTAAATTAACCAGTTTGTTGGCACGTTTAGGACCGTCGGAACGCTTTGAATTTAAGCCAAAAATAGGGTTTCGGCTGATAGCTGATTGCAGATATATTCGTCAATATTTTGCAAAAATTCTTTCTCTATAAGGAAGATAAAGTCCAAATCTAGGTCTCTAATAGCCTACTTTTGTAATTTATGTACGATTTACTAGAAAAAGTTGACATTAATTGTGTCAAAAAACACACGTTTTCAATGTCACACTACGACCTTATTCGTACTTATTTCACAAAATTGTTCGATCACAAACCTAAAGTGACTCTTCCTTTTTCGGAAAAGTTTTTTAAATCTTCTTGATGTTTAAAAAATTTAGAGTAATCAACTGACAGCGGCACCCTTGCTACAGCATTTTTTAACCTCGTATTGTGGCTTAAATTCAGAGCGTTCCGACAACCTTAATATCAACATTCTACATATTTTGTCACACTTTTTTTAAGTAAAATTTTTGCCGCCAACTGAAGTTGTACGCGTACAGCTAACGAAAATTCGACAATATATGAAGTCATCTAGAAACTATATAATATACTAGAAGGCTACAACTTTTGAGTACAACAACTAGTCGTTTTAAGTGTCATCAAATGGAATTTATAATATTGTATTTCTAGTTATTCAATGAACTTACTATCAAAGTATTAAAAACGAAAATACAGTTTTAAAGATGTTTTCCAATATTTGAGGTGCCAATTATAGAACTTTTATCTAAGTGTGTAGGCGTTCACGACTGGCGTTGTAAAACTTCCCGGTTTGTACGCCGTGGTCCATTGGTATTTCTACCTGTCGTTTCGTCTACAACTACAGTTGACATTATCAAAGGCGATGCGGTAGCGGGCGAAATGTCGCTCTAGGCTGCTCACAGGTAACACACACTTACCTGTGAACTGCCTAGTAAGACACGTCGTCCGCTACCACATCGCCTTTGATAATGGCTACCGCAATTGGTAGTTTGGAAATTGTCATTTCGGATTACTGTCAATAAATGGCTGATTGTCGGACGTCGTCCCGCGAGGTAAGACTGTAATATTGTGGAACCGAGGGCTCCACTACTGTTGCTACCGAGTGGGACGCAGCCCAGCGAGATAAGATAGTAATGCATTTTCAAATTTAAAACCATTATATAGTGGACCTTTCCGTGTTATTTCAAAAAGTGATTAATACTTTATTTTAGACATTAATGGTCGTCAAGATAGTGTTTCTTGTGATCGTTTAAAAGTTGCTAACATAGACAATTAACTCTTTTTGTGTGTATTTTTTACTTGTACATTATTTATTATTTTATTTAATATACTCTGAGATTTTTCATTGTTTCCTGCGCGTGGGTTTTTGCAGTTGGGTTGGAAAATAATTTTTCCATTGTAATTTTTCCCACGCTTTGTTACAATAACCTTCTCTCTCTATAATGTAATATTTTCTAAATTGTTTTTCCTTAGCTACAAGGAAAATTGAAAGTTGTTATTATTAACAATATAAAAAATTAATCTTATGATTACATTAGAGAAAACATTTCATTACGAATTATATATAATTCAATTTTGTAGTTTCCTTTTATTTTCTGTAAGTGCTTATTTAAGTTCTTACAATAGTAAAACAATGGAGTCGAAGGCTCCACTACAGCTGTAATCCGGGCGAAGTGGGACCAAGCCGCTTGTCTATTAGACAGTGTACGTACTTTTTGGAAAGGTTTTTGAATCGATCGCACGTGCATCGGGTTTTTGTGTGTTTTAAAATCCTGTCTACTTACACTTTTACCATTCTTTTACGGTCATCGTCTTGTACTTGCAGACGGTGAATATGCAGACGTACATTTAATGCTGCGATATCTTATCGAGATTACAAATACCTGCAATGCGTACGTACAAAAATAAAGTTGTGCGCAAAATTATGCGGTCAGTACCAAGTGATAAACAACAAGATGGCGGATTAAAAATAACACTCACTTGACCTGTGCTAGCTTGCTCTCTGTACCAGAAAACGTCATTATATTATTTTGTCTTGTAAGTTTAAAGAATGGCATCAACAACATTTCAAGAAAAAGAACACAGTTATTACGGTATTGGAAACTTGAAAATATCCATTGTATGTATTTTAATAAACAAGACACGAAAAACGTTACCAAATCATCGATCCTTTTACACCATTTGCTCCAACATCGATTAACATATTGGTTAGAATAAATGTCTTAAATTTGAGGCTTTATTGTCATGAAATAAATAACATTAATCTGTGCGTAACGGTTCTAGTAATAATTTTATTTTTACATTTTCTCTTGGAGGTGTCGATACGATTTAAATCGCGCATAGGGATTCAACATTTCTAGACTCTTAAACGTAATTTTAAATCAGATCAAAACAAGTACAAAAATTACAAGGTTAATGCTACTTTTTCATATCCTTTTTTATTTTAGCACTATTTAGCTTTTATAATACATTATAGCACCATTGTTTTTTAAATTGAAAATATGTTATCTTATTGCAATATTGTATAACTCAACAATCTCTAGGAATATCTTTTTCTCATTATTTTCATGTATTTTTTGCAATTTTCATGCATGCAGCGTATATCGTAATTTTAAATTTTATTGTAGATACTTTTTAACAATAAATTAAGGAGGAATTTTGGGTCATATTTCATAAACTTAGCAAAACACTTTTTTTATGGAATTGAATAAACCTACATATCAAACTATGGATTATAGACCTTTTTAATTAGGTACCTAATTTAATTTTTAAATGAGGCGGATATTTTTTATATTATAAAATGATAAATGCACTGAACCATTTAGATTTTTTCTTTTAACCTCTTAGGTAAATTAGTGTTCAGTTTCTGAATGAAATTATTGGAATGTATCTCCCGCGCTAAGCGGGGTCTTACTGTAATATTAAGATTACAAGAAATTCGCTTTTCATAAGTATATTTTCGTATACTGTTGAAAAATTGAATTTTGTAGATGGATTGGCAATTATAGAGACGATAGTTAGGACTATCTGTGTAACAATGTTGTTGAATGGTTTGATTTTTTGCAGATGGAGCGACTTGCGGCAACGTCCGCTGCAAGGAACGACAAACCTGTCTAAGCGACATGGTGACTGGAGCACCACGATGTGTCACCTGCAGCCCACGCTGCCCGAAACCGCGCTCGGGGCCAAATGGCATAGCCGCGACGACACCCATCTGTGCAACCAACAATCGAACGTACAATTCGTGGTGCCACATGCTGAAGGATGCATGCGCAACAGGATACGTTATCGAAACCAAACATTCGGGCTCCTGCGATACGACCGGTAAGATTATTCACATTTTTATTTAAATAATTTTTTTTTAAATGTGGAAACTGTCAGACCTGTGGCCCAACCCTAAAACTTTCCGCTATATATTAACTACGTTACAATTGATTAAAGAAAAATATAAGTTGAAAAAAATGTTATTTTTAATTTTTATATTAATGTATTTATGATAGTTGTGGACCATCCTCGCCGAGAGTTGTTTCGTGTCTATTCTAGCTTCCTATAAAATAGCTGATTTTCACATAATTTTCAAAATTTTTAACAGTCAATTTTGTGCATATACATTTTCAATTGCAGGCTGCGTTGGATATTTTTATATTTACTATGGAAACGGTAGTAGCACTACGTTTAGCGTACCTTTTGTTTTACTTTAAGCACTAGTGCGAAATAGGTCAATTTACTACCGATATCTAGGAATTAAAGGCAGCTATTTTATGAGTCGCGCGAAAAAAATTACTCAGATTAGAATTTTCATAATTAACGTCGAAAATATTCATATAATATAAAATTAAATTATAAATTAAAAAAAAACCCTGACAAAAAAATGAAATTTCTGGGCCTGGTCCTTTATCTTCAATATTTAAATACTTAATTAGTAATATTTTAACGTCGTCGCGTTAGGAGACCTTGATAGAGTACTTGGATTCTAACTTTTATTTTATTTATTTAGCGGTCCCCCGACGCGACGACTCTTGAATCACAAAATATTACTAATTAAGTATTTAAATATTAAAGTTAAAGGACCAGGCCCAGAAATTTTATTTTTTAACTTTTTATAGGTTTTTTTGTGTCTGGGTTTTTTTTAAATTTATGTCTTGTATGATGCGTTACTCTCTTTCCTGCGACCCCCGAAAATTCGGGAGGCAACTTAACAGACATTTAGCTTTTAATAACTTTAGGAATGTCGATAGTCAATTTTCATAACGTCATCATATAAAAAAGATGAGTAAATTTGAAAGTTATAACAGTGCGTAGAGGTATTAAAACATTTGAAAAAAATTTGTTGTAAAATACTAAGTGCTCAATAGTTTGCTTAATTATTTTTTCTTATTTGTAGCCATTGTTTCTCCTCCCAAAAATTTAGTTGTCCGTAGGTGTAATAATATTACGTTTCTAAAATGAGTTGTGACCAGTATTTTATAGACATTTCTAATAGACTATGCTCTACATACTAGAATTAATGTTTGACATTTTTTATAGGTGTCACGATTGCCAACACAGTGTTAGATGAAAACCATGGGAAAATGTCATAGCCGAAGAAATGTTATAATCGTTTAGACATTAAATTAATAAGTGACTGTGACTATTGAGAAATCCACTTAATTAATGGAATAATAATGCAGAAAAACCTTTTGGTATTAGAAACATGTTATAGTCCATTTTGTATTTTTGTTTAATTAGGTACATAATGCAACCATTCTTATTTATTTATATTATTATCTTTATAATATATTTTTATTATTTTTATTTTCATAGTGTTAAAATTATTACTGTTAGTTGTGATTTGTGAAAGACTGTTAAAATAGAGAATAATAATACTGTTTAATATGTGTCACTAGGTAATAGATTATATTTATTGTTTTAAGAACAAACAAAAACAATGTCGGCTGTTAATAAACAACGTACTCTTGAAATTCTATTGCAAAATACAACATAGAAATCCTGAAAACTCTAACAATCTTTGTTGCTACTATTTAGATAATGTTATAAGTACTATTTATATTTTACGCACGGTAATTACATGCATTCGAATTTAATACGATTACAATAATAACAATTAATTGAAAAATTGAAAAAATTGCACTGCACTTCGATAATCCCATACCACAAACAAATATTAACACGAGAAGGAAAGTTACGGGTGAAAATTTCTTTTCTTTTTATCAGGCGGAAATTATTCATATTATGGATATTAATAAATTGTGTTCCAAAATATTAAATGGTTTCCAATTGAAGTCGAAATAATTACATGAAATTCATATATTTCTAATTACACCTATTTTCAACCGACTTCAAAAAAGGAGGAGGTTCTATATATTCGTCGGTATGTTTTTTTTATGTATGCTCACCGATATTTGCGTCATTGAAATTTTGTTCAGAAATGCTACCGGATTAGTACCATATAGTTTAATTAAAATCGGTTCATCCCTTTTTAAATGACACCAAAAAAACATATCTCTTAATGTATGTTACCTCATATCTCCAACTTTTGCAAACCGATTTTGACGATTCTTTTCTTATTAAATAGGGCACATCTTTAAGATGATCCCACATAAATTTTACTTAAATCGATGCAATAGTTTTTAAAAATCTGCGAAATCAAATCCACTAATATAGGAAAGATAAAAAATTAATATTGGGTAAAAGATTTGAAATTCTCAGAAAACCGTCCTTCAGCTTAAAGTACATTTATTCTCAAAATAAATTTTTTTGATACATTACCAAAGCTATCATAGATACATGATATATTAAAATTTCTGTTTAAATAAAAAAGTTGGCTACATCCCGAGTGTTTCAGCGAATTACGCCCGAAAGAAGTTATTTATCGAGTGTCTATAATCTACAATCAATCAAGAGTTAATGGCGGATTTTATAATCAAAAAAAATCTGCTTAATTAAGAGAAATTAAAGCTTAAACTTGCAGTATTTTTAATATCCAAAATTATCTAGAATTGAAATGAATCAGCCAACATTGTTTTTAATAGACTGTATGTCCTCCAGAAGGACTTGTTTTGTAAGCTAGCCAAAAATATATTGTACTAGAGAAAACCACTTTAAAATACTGCATTGTATTAGATGCAGACTATGATAACATAAAGATAGCCCAGTTTCAAATTTATTAAAAAAATATAAGAATTTCATTGAACATAGGTAAATGATAAGTTTTTATTACAAGTAAAGTCAGCACCAGCATAAACCCAACATACCAGTCATATTGATCAGCCAGTGTCGACTACAAGTATTTATTTGGGTAGATCGGGCGTTTTGTTCATTAGATACTTACCAACAGGGGCGGTTTTTTTTATTGCAGCATTTGGACTAATGTAAGCTAGTATTTGCTGCCTCTTT
Source organism: Venustoraphidia nigricollis (assembly GCA_034508555.1). Taxonomy (NCBI): domain Eukaryota; kingdom Metazoa; phylum Arthropoda; class Insecta; order Raphidioptera; family Raphidiidae; genus Venustoraphidia; species Venustoraphidia nigricollis. Next base: position 3,344,125 of record JAVRKA010000020.1, read on the forward strand.
TCATTTCTCGCCTATCCTATTTTATCTTCCCTTATTTCTTCCCCAAACATCCTTCCATTCCTCAAACCAACGGCGGCGGCGAAGTAGCCGACCGGTTGCCATAATATATAAATCTATAGCCGTTTTTCCATTTGTACCAATACTACTAATTAACCTTACATCCGATTGAAATGAAATTTTGTATCCATATAGGGGATACTGAACCTCAAATTATAGCGGGCTTATTTTTTGGTTGATTGAAGAGGGGGGAACATTCATAAAAGATACGCTGTCTGTATTTCTGAAATTGCTTAAACTAAAAACGGGAAAAAATACTATTCTTAGAAAATAAAGAAATACATGTTCGATTGTCTTTTGAACACATCTACCCGAACGGGGTAGGGGTGGATTTTGTATAAAAGAACTGTGGGTACAAGGACGAAGTCGCGGGTAAACCGCTAGTATATAATATATCTATGAGAAAAATAAGCATTCCGTTAATTATTACAAATTTATACCCTGGCTATAAGTCTTTTCTATTCCTTTTCATAACTAAATCTGTTTTCTTTTTTTTTCGCCTCTTCAAACTTGCAGCACTGACCTACTCCGGTAAGCTCCACTGGAAAAATGCCCCGGCCAATTAAAAGGTGCCCCTAAAATTATAACAAAATCGTCTCGACAGGGCCGGGCTAAAAAATTTTATAAAAACATTTTTGCGGATAGAAAATTATACTTACTGAAGACTATATAATTTTGTGCAGATAATGAATTGATAAAATGGGGACAAAATACTGAAATTAAGAAAAAACTGTTATTTTAAAGGGTGTACTAAGGAGTTAATTTTTTTTTTGTTCAAAAACAAACAAAAATTTATACAATAAAGTCAAACTTCCTGTATTAGCAAATATACTATATTGTCGACAAGGTTTTGGCACTTCGATCCGAATATTTCTGTTTTGACGTTGCCCAAATTGCTTGTATCTTGAATTCGCGCTGTCTGAGTTTATATCCTGTAAGGCTTCTTAAACATTGTGAAAATGAATTCATCAAATATGTTTACCAATTTTACTAAATCATCGACATGCTGAGTATCATATCAATTATGTTATTGGTCAACAAATTTCAGCTTGTAATGGAAACCTATCTAAAAAAAGTAGTACATAGTATTGTAATATTGTAATATCAAAAAACACTACTTATTCACTTAATATAAAAAGAAATACATTATATTATAGACATCTAGTAATAATATGCCAAAAGTCTTCATGCACTGTTTTTCATATATTTTATATTTATTTATTTATTTATTTTTCGATTAAAATATAATTGAAAAAAGGTGAGAGAAAAGTATTTAATATAAAGAATACAATATGATCGAACAGTATCTGTTATAAAAATGATAACTTTAACTTTACGCTTACTATCTGAACTCGGTTACTGTCAGTAACAAATGATCAAAACTTGTGCATGGATACTGCAAGGTTACTAGAAACTAAGGTTGGGCGTTAGCATTGTTGAAGGCAGGACCGCATTTAGAATTTGGAGGCCCTGGGGCCATCATTTGGTGGAGGCCCCTATAGTTTCTCTGGGTAAAATCTTGTATTCTTGAATAAAACGACATGCTTACGCACGACATATTAAAAACTTTATTCTTGTAAAGTGTGTTGCTCACTGACAGTTTTGCGATTTTAAGTGAAAAAAGCTTTGCGCGATTTCTGATTTGCGTAAGTTTTGACAATATCACCAAAGTCCATCTCGCGAAGTATGTCACTTTCCGAACTAAGAAGCATGAGATTCGACAAGCGATCTTGAGACATTGTTGTCCCAATCTGTACTTAATTATCCTTAGTTTTGAGAAAGATATTTCCCCACTGCAACTCGTCACCATCATCGATAAGTACATACGAAGTGCTACTTCTGCGTTGCAGAAAGTAGATTATTGTTTTGCAAAATTATCCGATAGAAAAAAATTTCATTCGTTTCACCCGTTTTCTTTTCGTACTGTTTTGCGAAAGTGGCGAGATGAGTTGAATCATTAGCCAAATTCAATTCCAAATCTTCAGGATAAGAATGTACTAGATTTTTAGCCTTCAGTTCCAACTGAGAAGGTTCCATTGTGGTCATTTCAGCCAAGAAACCAAATCGTTCATCAATGACTGCCAAAATAACTACATCAAATTTTTTTTCTTCATCTCTCTCAGAATCGGGACTAATTTTTAAAAGAAACTCATAGTTTTTCAATTTTTTGCCGCATTGGTAGGGGCCCTTGGATGTTGGGGGCCCTTGGATGTTGGGGGCCCTGGGCCCATGGCCTCATTGGCCCCGTCCTAAATGCGGCCCTGGTTGAAGGTATAACATGGCGAGACGCAAGAAAGAACAGAGGAAGTAGACTTGTGGAGTCTTTTTCCAAACGGTTGGGATAAAGAGTAATTGAAAAACCAAGCCATGGGCATCGGTGATGTAGGCAATCGATTCAAACAGTACAGACGTAATCATGTTTATAGCCTCTTACACCCAACCTTCTAGTATTCTAGTAACCTTGTGTATACTGTACAGTGTAATGCGTGCATTACACCCAAAAAAATATTCTAAAAGATGAATTTGATATTGTAATATAAATAAGTCTGCTTATTTTATTTCTGCATAACGATCGTGATCCAAACTTAATAATATAAGTGTATGCAGTAATTGCGGTTTCTGAACCTGAAGATCAAAGGAATAAGTTACATCGACAACATTTTTCTTTCTTTCAAATTTTTTAGTAAAAATAGGCACTTAATGTGAAGGGTACAAAACTACCAGTTCCGTTGTTAAAACTAAATTTTGTGTGTGTGTCTTTAGCGTGCAATACTAGTTTAAGTATTAACTTATTTATTAACCGAAACACAGATATCGAACTTACCATATCGTGTAACCACCAAACTTACAGTTTTGTTGCGCCTGTTAAGTACAGCACTATAACCTAATATTTAATAAATTAAAACTTCACATACGGTGATATTATAAAGAAACCAATTTGTATCCAGATTGTTTTATTTTTATTATTATGATTAAATTTCATTATCATTTATAAGATTTACTTCTTTCCAATGTATGAAACCCTGGCTATTTCCCGAAAAATGTTGTTAATTAAATCAATCTTATTCATACCAGTTAATACTACAGCTAATGATCATTATTTATTACCTGTAGTATTAACTGGAATGGACATGAACTTAGACCGAAATGCTCTGGTGAAACTTTTATTTCCTAAGGAAAACCAAATTAATTTTACTTTTTCTAACAAGATCTGTTTTTATCGTATTTGCTGTATGGCACATACATTATAGGGATCGATTGGATAACCGGACCTAGGGGTCGAATTTAAATTTCTCCACATTTCATACCCGCCTGAACCTTTTTGAACTACGAAAAAAATATCCACTTAAAGTTGAATTTCCCCACCTTCTGGTTCAGAAAAAGTAAAATTAATTGTATTTTTCTTAATAAGTTATCACTAGAGAACTCCAGTTTGAATCCATGCCCATTTTAGTTCCCCTGTGATTTAACTTACGTGTATATAAAATTAATTTTCTCAACGAACAAAATATTTTTTCTGAAACAAAAGAGCAACAATAAAACTACCGTGCTTTCAAGAAATGAACAAGTTATATACCTATATATAACAAATAAAATACAAAATGCCACCCGAACAGAGAAAACATTTTTTGTAATCAAAAATTTTGATATTTTACTTATTATACAGTGTGAATTTAAATAGTGTCTCCCACTACTCTCTTTTAACTTTTAAATAAATTGAGATGAGTTCGCATAAAATATAGGTGAAATGTTTTCACATAAACTGCCTTTTATAGAAAAATTTGCCCCCCCCCTCCGGGATCATGTCGCACCCCATTTAAAAGTATTTCAATTCTTTAAACACTCGTTTAAAAAAAATAATAAAATTCAATTAAGTCGAACTGCAAACATTTTAACTAAACAAAAAATTAATTTGAAAAAATTCGACCACGCCTATTACAATTACAAAACAAACTACCTGTATGAAAAGTAGCCGGGCACAACATATTAGTAAGATGACACTAAAAAGGCTTTTTACCCAGGTTCTTTTCATGCTGGAAACTTTTCACAAGATAATGTTGAATTTTAATCAAGAAAAGGGTAAATTATAAAAATGATTTTTGAAATCACGATCTGCATAAACACTGTTATATTCTTTTCATGAAGAACAGAACACATCACAATTTATAACTGGTTTTTTTGTTATACTAATAAAAAATATTAGATGTGGTGATTGGGTTTCAAAATAGAAAAAAATCTGTTGAAAATATAATAAATATGAGTTTACATAGAAAATATTTTAATAAGAAAATTACAGGTTTCAAACATTTGTTGATCAATTAATTTAAAGAAACTTGCCGTATTATTATTATTATTACTTAAAAATATGTATTGTAAATAAGTGTAAATTTTTAATAATTATTGTAATAACGCCCTAACTGAATTTTAAGTTCATATTATATTTGTTATTTTTTATTTAAAAAAATACTAATTATTTAAGTAATAAATTTTTATTTAGATCTGATGTTACGGGTCCATTTTTAAAAGTAAAATATATTTTTAAATTTATTTAGGTAAAAATTAATGACATATTTTTTTTCGAAATATTGTAATTTCCTTTTTCTCTGTTGTAGGAAATGTCAAAAATGCATGTCAATTTTCATTCCTTAATAAAAAAAAATTTCGTCACAATACTTGTAGTTTTTTTTCTTTTATGTTTTTAATTTTTATTAATTATAACGAGAGTTTTTCCTTGTCGATAATCTCCGCATATGGTTTCGCCGAGTTTTAGATGTTACATGCGATTCCACTCCCCTTCCGCACTGTCGTACTTTCACTGGTCACGCAATTAGAGCTCTTAACGCAATAAGTACTGTGACATTTTTAATTTCTTTTTTATAAATGGAGAAATGGACTTAAAATCTCCAACTTATATTTTCAAAAAAAAAAAAAAGTCAATATCAGATTTTGAAATATAAACACCTAATTCTAATTAGTAACGAGTTAAGAGAGGCCACTTTTGTATTAAAAAAACTTTTAAACTAATTGACGAGCCGACACTGTTTTGCGTCAACATGAACGCGTATTATATCTCTAGTTACAGCACCGACATGAGTAGAAGTAAGTCTATACTCCTTGTATATTCTAACCTCAAAAATAGTTCGAAGTGTCAAAAATAATATATCAAAGTGAACATGACTTAAAATAAAATTAAAAATGAAGATTTTCTACATATTAAGCTTGCTGTGTTTAATTCGCTTCACAAGAGGCTCATTTGCAAATTCGGTAAAAAAATATTCAGTATTTATGTGAACTAATAGTGAATTTAAATTTATAAATCTTATAAATATTTTCTACAGCTACCGGAAAGCTTTACTAGCTCATCCCATACAAATAATTGGGCAGTATTAGTTGATACATCCAGATTTTGGTTTAATTATCGTCATGTGGCAAACGTTTTGTCAATATACCGCAGTGTCAAACGGCTTGGTATTCCAGACAGCCAAATCATTTTAATGATAGCTGATGATATGGCGTGCAATCCACGCAATCCAAGACCAGCAACTGTATTCAACAACGCAAATCAACACATTAATGTGTATGGAGATAATGTGGAAGTTGATTATCGAGGCTATGAGGTTAGGTTTTGGTATTATTTCCCTCTGCATCCTTGTGACAATTGACAAATCAGCGTTGCTATATTGTTTAATCAAATTTAATACTAGGTAACAGTGGATAATTTTGTCCGCTTACTAACTGGTCGTTTACCTCCGGGTATACCACGCTCTAAACAACTGTTAACAGATGAAGGCAGTAACATTTTAATTTACTTAACTGGACACGGAGGAGACGGTTTCTTGAAATTTCAAGATTCTGAAGAGATTACGGGTCAAGAGTTAGCTGATGCGTTAGAACAAATGTGGCAGAAAAGAAGGTTTGTTTTTTCATTTTAACTTTTAATGTGGATTTTTAAGTTTATATTTTCGTGGATAGCAGCCCCGGATTTTCGATTTTTTCAAAGCGGGACAGAAACTTGATAGTGGCGCCCCCTCTCAAGCGTTTGAGATAAATGGGTGGCATTTTTTGTGACCAAGAGGGAAGAATAAAAACCCTTTAATAATTTTGTTTTCTTAAATAATTTGTTATCAATTTTCAAACATATTATGATTTTGGCGCTTCTTGAACTGCCCCCTCCCCCCAGATCTGAGGCTGAATTTATTTGTACAATAAAGTTGTATTTACGTAATTGTTAAACTTAAAAGGAAACAATCAAAATTCATATGAATTTATAGAGAAAATCTGGCTTAATAATGAATTAATCTCGGCAAAAATTTTTGGTGCAACTAGTTTTTAATTGTTTCGTAACTTCAAGAAATAACCACGACGCCTATTTACAGTGGACCTAATCGGACTACTTTAAGAGTAATTTTAAGAGATTGAATAATGTATTTTGGCCCAAAAATACCGAAAACATTGTCTGAATCGTTTCAAAACTGAAATATAACTCTTTAATAAAGATTAAAATATGCTGCTAAAATTGTAATAAAACGACTAATTTCTGGATAGGAATTTACTAACTGAAGAGTGTATTTAAATTTGGTGCAGATGTTGGAGTGATAATAACATAATTGAAAATTAATGCCATTTTGGAATATGCGGTTTTAGATTACACCACGTATCCTGAATTTTTGATTTTTTGTATACAGTTTTCACAGGAACGTATCTACCGTGTAAAAAGGATTTTGTTGAATTTCTTTTTGAGAATAATTTATCTATATATTGTTTACTGTAATTTTACAGATATCATGAAATTTTTTTCATGATTGATACTTGTCAAGCTGCGTCTATGTATGAGAAATTCTATTCACCAAATATTCTAGCTGTAGCCAGCAGTTTAGTTGGGGAAGACTCATTATCGGTGAGTGTTATTAATATCGTCATTACCATTGAGGCCCAACCTCCATTTTCTTCCTCGAGCAGTTTTCCAACACTCCAAAATAAAAATATTGTGAACATATTATAATAATCGTTTACTATTCAACGTTTATGGCACTATTCCGTATAGTCTGTTAAAATTAACAAACAAAATAATAGCTATCGTTTGCTATCATTGTTAAGAAACATCCATTGTTACAATGCTATATTAGAAAAAAATATTTTCAAGCAACTGTCACCATCGGGCCTTAAATCCGATTGTTTCCACTTTAGCGACGGAATGAGTTATCAGTTACTCTACGGTGCCATATATCTCAACAGTTAATCGTTCATAATAAAGCAAATTGCAACACTAAATTCACATCATGCGAGAGCTAATTTTAGTTTCGGTAACGCTAGACATGAACATTCACAATAGTGACTTTCCATTCGTTAATCTGTCCTAACGATAGCTATTATCCTGTTTATGAATTTAGTCTTACGAACTATAACGCATTAAACATTTACTAAGTTAAAATTAACAGCGCCATAATGTTTTTATAATGACGTCACATAGCCTATGTCATTGTTTCATGACGGAGATGCGTCCTCAAAATTTTAATTAAAAATAACCGAAATTTTGATTACAAAATTTGTAATTTGTCGCTGACAGAGAAAGTGCGTTAATAAAAGCGGTATAATATAAATTGTAATTTTTTCACAGATTAATATTCTAGAAAATCATGTCAAGCCTCTGGGCTAGAACGATTTTAACTTAATTATTAGAACGCGTGTGAGGACTAAATCTCCAATCAGAACAAGAAGAATTGTAGATTATAGACGTTTAATTGGTCATATAGATACTAAAAAAATATTTGCCAGATGCTTTTATTGAAATATACTAAAAGGGAAAAAATAATTTGTAATAATTTACGTTCATAATTAAAAAACGTGGGTTGAAAACTCTAGTTTTAGTTTTTCCTTTTTAGTACATTACAATATAAATTTATAATTTGCACAGATTTTTCACTCGGCACGTGGTAGAACATGATTAATAATAACAAGTAATTAAAAAAAAAAAAAAACTTGAAAATTCTACAGATAATTCTTTATTTCTCGACGATCGTTTCGGACATTAAGTCTATCCTCAGGAGTACAAAAACTAATTAAAATTAAATTAAAATTAAATTTATCTTGAAAGAGTTTTTTTGTACTAATATTTTATTCTTGGAAAAATAAAAAACGTCGTATCTCAAGAATTTAATCTAATATGTTGTTATCGTACATCATGTTATGTGCGAGTAGGAGGTTTAAAATTCAAAACCTAAATTAAAATTACAAAATAGAGATTCACGTATAACAAATATTAACGAATTTTTCTTATGTTAGTATAATTTGTAATTTTTAGCACCATATGGACCCAGCCATTGGCGTTTATATTATTGATCGCTATACATATTATGCTCTTGAATTCCTTGAAAATGTTACACCAGATAGTTCAAAAACGATGGGAGAATTCGTAAGTACTGATCTGTAAATAAGTATCGTAAAATTGTGTTTAATATTAACAACTGCCCCCTATTTTTAGTTGAATGTTTGTCCAAAACGGGTTTGTATTTCCACTGTCGGAGTAAGGAAGGATTTATTCCACAGAGACCCACATAAAGTTCCAGTTACGGATTTCTTTGGATCAGTTCGTCCTGTTGAAATAACAACCGAGATACTAAACATCACTGCTCCTGATTTTGTTGCTGAAAAGAATTTAAAACCAACAAAACAAAAGTATTCTTATGTAGAACCATTCCCTAGTCATATTTTTAAAAATTGAACTGTATTATTTTTTATAATTTTTTTGTCAAAATAAATATTAAACTTTAGATAACACACGTTTAATTAAAATTATCAAAACTAGGTTGCAAAATGCATTGCCAGAAATTGTGGTTTGACAATTAGATTGTTCACATAAGAAACAAATGACGTCTACAATTGAAAACAATCATTTTTCAAGCTAAATTTTGGTTACAATGTCTAGAAAAATATTTAAAAGGAGAAATTATAGAATGCGTAAGCTTTGTCTAAAACAGAACCTAAATCATCCGTGGCCAAAATCCTCCGACACTTCAACTAATGCCTTATTTTTTTAATAGCTGGTTTTTTAGTCCTACCCCTTTTAGTGTAACGCCATCGCCTTTTTTATGGGACCCCCAATTTTTTGTAGATTTTGATAGAGTATCAAATTCTGATTTCAGCAACATGTGGGCGTTCAAGTGTTACGTATGCAAACTTTAGGTGATTTTAGACTCGCATACCCCCCTGTCTAAGAGAAAATTAAAAAAAAATCATAAAATGATAAGACAATAATTTTTTTACAACTTTTATTAAACATCAAAATTAGAATTTAAATAGTGTTTTTGAGCTCATGGAGCTTGAAACCAGCGGGACTTTTGAAAATAGAACTCTCTCGAAGCGAAAAAATGTTTGGTGACCGAATTGACCTTGGCGGTTGTCTCGTTGAATCCACCTTGTGTTGACATATTGATGGCCAAACAATTTCCATAGCTGTTTCATCTTCGTGAACATTTGTCAAGGATACCTTCAGGTTTCGTCAACGTCCAGGTATTTAATTTTTGAGTATTAACTTAAAACGGATTAAATGTGGCGTGACTGATGGTTCGCGACGCGGGGTACCCCGTCTACCCTAAAAAATCTTTAAAATTCATTTAACAAATACAAGTGAACACTTGGTGTTCCATGATTTTGATCATCTACGTTTAAGCAAATCAGTTAAACGTCGATACTATGATTAAGGTACGTCAACTACACCCTTTGTTATAAAGTTTCAGTAGCGTTTGAAATAAATTATATTAATAAATTGAAAAGAAGGGCTCCACTGAGTTTTTTGCGAGGGCGATCTGAGTTCTCAACTACGCCACTGTGTCAAACATTGTGTAATGGTAACGTTCTTTATTTTGTAACCATCCGTTCCATGTTATGTCGCGGCTAAACTTTTGAGAAATCGTGTTTGAATTCAAAATTGTTTCGTTGTGTTTGATGTGACCTCTGAACACTGGTTGAAATTTTAAAGTAAATTCTGTATAAATTTGTATTTGCTCTATTAATTTACTGATTGCTATGTAATTTATTGTGAAATTGTGCTGTTAAAATCTAATCTCTATACTTAGTGCAGGTTATGTTATAATTGTTGATCTGTTACATATATTTTTTGAAGTGAAAACTTCTTTAGGCGCGTTGGGCAATTTTTATTTCTTTTTGAATGGGGATCAAATTTTGAGTTCGCGTCACCGTCACCGACATGCTAATGTTTAACAGTGTGTTTGTGGATATAAGTATGACGTGTTGTGATACCAAGTGATAGTTATACAGTGAAGGCTCCACTACTGTTGTCGCTACCGAGTTTCATCTCAATCGCATGAGTTGTAAGTATCACTTGTTGAGTTTTAAGTTTTCACTTCCGTGGGTAGTCCCCAATGACTGTCAATTTTTGTTTTGTTGAAGATAGTATGAGTTGTCTGGTTTTTTTGTTGTTGTCTAGAATGTCACAATGTGACAGGAGCGTTTTGTATAACTTAACACAATATATTAGCTATACATGGTGCGTTTTTTTTCATGCCGCTTTCTCTAAATACGGTATCTATACACATTCTTTTAGCAGCCTTTTTCCGTCAAATAGTAATACTTATAAGAACTTATTGTGGAATAATGTTTGATATTATCATTTAATATTTTATTATAGCTTATTTGCGACGTAATGCCAAATTAACTATAGGCAAGTATTCGATTTTATGGTTTTATTTTTCTTAAAACAAATATTTCTTTACAATTTATTTGCAATCTCTAAAACTACTAAGTAATAGAATTAATAAATTAAATAAATACATACTTTAAACAAAAAATACCTTAAAATGACATCTTTACAATAATGATTTTAAGTATATTAAATTATGTGAAACTAGAAAGTCTTTTCGCAGATTTTGGTATTGAAATTTTAACAAATGACATTTGCCGCATAGTTGCATACATTCATTGTTTCGTCGAAATACAAGCCAGCGCCACAGTTGAACTTGTAAGCCGTGAAAGTTCCATCTCCGTTATCCGCGCATTGATAAAAGACGGCACAGTCCTTGGGACTGCGAACAAAACCACCTGCTTGTTTGCACACCCCTCCTGATGATGGCTGAGGCTTCGGTGGCATTACAGGCGGGTTTACAGGCAGTTGTGGTTGCGGTTGTGGCTGTGGTTCCGGTTGTGGCATTGGTATTGACGGACTCCCGCCTTGGGACAATCCCTAGAAACACGAAATATAGTTACTAAAAGTTTTATGCCTCAGCCACACACTCGACGAGTGGCATGGGAAGTAGCGAGGAAAGGAGGCAGTGACGTTGTGTGGCCGCGTTACTCATCATGCCGCACGTCATGCTCCTAGTCATGCCCAGTGCTCCCTCGATTGTCGGTTTTTTGTGCGCGAGTCAAAGGACCAGCAATAAGAGCGCGAGTAAGCTGGCCACATACTCCCGCGCCACTCAGTACGCATCACAGTATCGACCTCCATTGCCGAAAGGCGGAAGCCGAGTGCGGAGCGTCGCGAGTACAGCAGTGTTTGGCCGCTTAGGGCAACATCGCGACAGCGCGATGAGCAGACCGAGTAGCAGTGCGAGGAGCATAGTCTGGCAGTAGGGTTACATTTAATATAACCTTTCTGCCACTAGAATCGTAAGCAGTCACAGAAAAAATGTCATAATAATATAGACGGATCTGTTCACCTGTATAATGACGGTAAACCCTATCTTGTTTATACTATGTTTTGCTTCATTTATGATACAAGTGCTAATGTAATACAAAGTAATCTAACAATTAGAGCAGGCTTTGGTACAAGGGGGTGGGAGGCAATCCTCCCAGAGTCGGAGAATTTAACAACGTTCTCTGATTTCGCTCTAAATTTTGAGCGCGTTAAAGATTGTCATTAAACATTATAATACTTACTCCTTTCAGAGTATTCTTGATCGTGTTCATAAGTGGAAATTTGCCTCCGCATACACCTTTAAAGTCATCGGTCTCGAGACTCCACACCATTGCACCGCCCAAACCCATTTTGTTTATGTATTCCGCTTTCAATTTGATCGATTGTTCGTCATCAAATGAATACCAGGTGTTTCCTTTTACGGCGTACGGAACTTGTGCCCTGTCGTCCCAATGTCGTGTCCATCCTTTAGATTCCGTTTCGCAGATCTAAAAGAAAATAGAATACTCAAATTAGATATTTAGTTAGCTCAGTTTTAGTGATTTGACATTTAAGGATGATCAAAAGGTGAAATGTATTGTCCAACAATGAAAGAACTTATAATAGCCGTAATGAAGAGTTACTATCGAGACAACAGAACACTTCTCTTACCTCATTATATCCAATCATTCCTCCTTGTCTGGTGTAAGGTCCAGCAGGGCCGTTTCCATTTGTGGGTGCGCCCGGTTGAACGTTGTTTTGATTGGTGAGGGCGAAAGTGTGTCCGTACAACGGGATTCCCATGATAAGTTTATCTTTCGGTGCTCCTTTTGAAAGCCAATATTTCACGCTGGCGTCTACGTTCAAACCTTGGTCGTTACCATCACCGTACAATGGTGCGTTATGACCAGCGCGACCTTCTCCAGAAACATGATAATCGTATGCCATCAAGTTGATGAAATCCAAATGCCTATGACAACCAACGTATAATATATATTACTAAGTTAACACCAGTGCTTTTATTTACAAATGTAAAGTATTCAAAAAATTGTATGTTCGATTAATGAATGTGTTGGTCATTTAAAGATATTTGCTACAAATTTTCTTATTAAAAAAAAAAAATGAAAAATATTTTTCTGCTTTAAACCCTCAATAATTTATTACTGACTGACTGAAATACGCACGTTGCAGTAGTGAGTTCCACCAATATTACCGAAGGAATCGGTAATATTGGTGGATTTTCCTTTCCCAATTTATATATAGTTCGACTTTTAAATATCGTAAAAGTTACTTCTGAAATTATAGTCTAAAGCTGTGTTTCAAAGTATAATATCACCTAGACATTAAAAATGTTGACTCACTTAGATATTTCAGCAATGTTATAAGCTTTACTAGCCGTCGCTTGACCAGCTCCTACAGCTGCTGTAAGCAAAAGTCCATTTCTGTTGAAACGATCACGCATCTCTCGGACAAGAGTTGCAAACGCATCAAAGTCACTTGGTCTGCCACCTCGTTGACTCGGGTATTCCCAGTCGAGATCAAAGCCGTCAAATCCATATTTCAGTGTAAATTCCGCGGCACTGTTCACGAAGTTGGCGCGTTTAGAAGGGTTGTTGGCAACCTAAAATAACAAATTGCTTATAAGAAAAGTGAGGTAGATTAAACTATAAAATTAGTTTTTTTTATGAATTAGTTATATCTGGTTGCTCACGTAATAAATAAATCTCTTGCTCTATTTAGGAAGTCAATTCATATAAATTACCTCAGAATATTTTGTTGATCCTTCATTCCATCCACCAACAGCAATTAGCGTTTTCATATTAGGGTTTTTGCTTCTCAAACTGTTAAAACGAGCGAAACCATCTAAAAGCAAATAAAATTAAACATAAAATATAGAAACTAATACATATATATAAACACACGTTTCGCCAAATACCCGTTGTGAAGATACAGTAACAAAAAACCAGGAATATAATAGGTCATAGGTATTTAGAAAATAAATAAAATATTCTGTGTGAATAAATTATATTGATGGAACGATTATTACGGGAATTTAAAAAAATGTATTCGTTTATTTATATCTATAATGTACAAACATATTCTGGTTTCATAATCAGTTCAGGTATCTATATCAAAAAAAAATACATACTTTTCCCGCCATTATCCGGAAGATCATTCCAACCGTCCAGCACTTTCACATCACCGTTATCGGTGATTCCGACAAACGTGTAAATCATGTGAGTACAGAGAGACGGATCCAAGTTTTCGGGTTCGCATTTTCCATTTCCTGGTCTGTAGACAGCCCAACTCCCATAATAACAAACGATCTTTTCTGAAACAATGCATATTTTTAATAATACATATATTATCTTAATTTCAGAGCTGGGCAAACTACTTGACAAAAGTAGTTGAGTATAACTACTAACTACTAAAGTAAAAAAATAGTTAAACTACTTAGTAGTTAAACTACTTGTTCTTAAAAGTAGTTAAACTACTAACTACTAGTAGTTAGTAGTTAAAATTTTAACTACTATAATAATAATAATAATATAAATCTCTCTATTTATGTCGTACAAACTGCACATATAATATATGAAAATTATTTTAAATAATAAAAACTGAGCAAATTAACAGACAACATTTACTTATATTTAATAACAATACGACGTTTCGGCCAAGATGTCAATCTTTTTCAAATGAATATAATTCAAAAATTCTACAAAAAACAATTTACAACCTAGAATGTCCAAAAACGATATTTAAAAAAATATATAGGTATATTACTGTCAATTGCCATCAAGTTTTGTATATTTTAATCATTCTTTTTGACAGTCTAGGCTGTTAATTGTTTCTTATCTTAATGCTATTTTTGTTTTCTTAAATGATTATTATTTTTTGTAGGATCTTTTATTTATATTCATTTGAAAAGGACTGATATCATGGCCGAAACGTGTTTTTATTAAATTTTGCAAATAGCAACGATGCGACTACCAGTTCCATGTTCTATTTCAAATTAAACTCAAGTAACTGATATTTCATTATTTAAAAAAAAGTCTGATCGTGTTCCAGAATCCAGAAAAATGCATAACGAATAAGAACTTGTTTTAACACGTCGGTTAAATATAATTTTTAAAAGTAGTTAAAATTCAAAATAAGTAGTTAGATTACGAAAAAGTAGTTAAACTACCTAAAGTAGTTAGAACTGAGTAGTTAACTACATTTTTAACTACTTTTTGTGATTACTTGATAGATATTCAAAATAATAGAGTACGATTACTATGTGGAGAAAAGTAGTACAACTACTTTTCCAAAAAAAGTAATTAACTACGTAGTTAACTACTTTTGTAGTTAACTACTGCCCAGCTCTGCTTAATTTTAATACTTTTTACTATATTCAAAAAAACTCTTAACACGTATAGTGCAGGCTTGATAGGTATTTTTCTCTGCGAAATGTGAGGACTGCAAACTGTTGTTTAACTCATACAAATACGGCTTTTACAGAACATCTTCTAAACCAACATTAAGGCTGTCGGAACGCTCTGAATTTAAGCCAAAAATAGAGCTTCGGCTGTCAACTGATTGTAGACTTATTCGTCAACATTCTGCAAAAATTCTTTCTCTGTAAGGAAGATAAAGGACAAATCTATGTCTCTAATGGACTACTTTTGTAATTTATGTACGATTTACTAGAAAAAAGGTGGCATTAATTGTGCTAAAAAAACATACGTTTCCAATGTCACACTACGACCTTATTGGTACTTATTTCACAAAACTGTTCCATCACAAACCTAAAGTGACTCTTCCTTTTTCGGAAAAGTTTTTTAAATCTTCAAAATATTTCCAAAAATTAGAGTAATCAATTGACAGCGGCACCTTTGCAATAAGATTTTTTAGCCTCGTAGTTGGCACCAGTCAAAAATTGAAACGTGCGGATGATTTGAGCGAGACAGAGCTAAAGAAGGTCACATCCACAATATGTCTTTTACCTACCTCGCCCCTTACCGCTGGGTCTCAGCACAAACAAAATTTAGAGCGTTCCGACAGCCTTAACATCGAAAATAGACGAGTAAGCAAAGAGGTTAATATATTTTTACGGATTCAGTCATTCTATAGATACTTTTGGTTTTTAAAACATGGGAGATTAGATTACTGTTATAACGTACGTATTGACTAAGCAAATGTTTTTTTAAAACAACACCCCTAGGAGTATGAAAAGGGCTAACAGATTTTTTCACAGATTCGATTATACTGTCCATACTATCGCTCTTTGAAACATGAAGTTTGGATGATACATTCCTTTTATCACGGTGGCAGGGGAAGGGGTGTTCAAATGTCCACCTCTAAGGGCTCAAATTTTGAAAAAATCTTTCTTAATGTGTGGTTACATTATAAAAATAATGTATTTTTCAAATTTCATGTTCGAATACATATAAAAGCACCTTTACTTCTTTTTGCCCCGTAGGGGTGGATTTTTGAAAAAAAAAAAATTTTTCAAGTGTTTAAACTGCGACAATCTCAAAACTATGAAAATCGTAATTTCAATGTAACAATTTGTGAAAATATTAAAACTGTATTTTTAGTAGAATTATTTATCTCAAAAATAATAAATTTAATTATCAAATTATTATTAAGTAGATACTTACTTTGACCAGCTGCAAAACCAGCAAGGGCAACTACAGTTGCAAAAAGCACTATGAAACACTTCATTTTGACGCAAAACTTCTAATGATGATTGATACTAAAATATCGTTGTTTTTATACATAAAAAAATTATTGTCAAATCTTGGTTTTTCTAAATTTTATCAAATAATTTCTATATTACACATTTATTAGCAATAATACCAAATTTCCTATGTAATATTGTTTTACATTCAAAATCCTTAATTTTAAAGGAAATAAAATATGTTATCTGTTGGAAAGTTCATTTGATTAGTTTGATTGCTAATTATAATTTTACTATATTTCGACGAATGTGGCAAAGATGTATAACAGTTTACCAATCAGGAAAATAGAGAATGAACAAAAATGAAGATTGAAAACCATTCAGCCTTTTATTTGGATATTTGATTATGTGGTCGATAACAAAAAATTTTAACGTATGCCATTAAAAAGTTAGACAAGTCAAAAACTGTTTAATATATTGTTAGATATCTGCTTAAATAAAAAAAGTAATGATCAGTTTTTAAAACCGGCAATTTTCAATATTTCCTAAAAAACTCAGCTTTCCATTAATAAAAAAAAAAAACAAAAAACATTATTTGAAAATTAAAATGCTGTCTTAAACATGCGCATAATGTAGGTACTATTTTGAAACGAATACTAAAGTTGTGTTATATTGCTAAAACTAAATTTAACTTAATTTCGAGACATATTTTATTAAATCAATAATATACAGTTGTTACACGAATGAATATAATTTATAATTTTAATAAGGTCAAATGGGGTAAGAGCATATTTGGGGTAAGTGCATTTTCAGCGATTAAAGTCTTAATGGTGAACAATTTAATTATTTAGAAGTCGCCATCTATCGCAAGTAAGGTTAACTATGCTGAAGTGTTATATGGGCCATCTATATCTTATATAGTTTGCGCGCCATAAATTAAGTAACATAACTTCCAAATTGTCATTGAATTTTGCTAAATATTTGTTTTGTATTTGAGTTGAATGTTGGAAAATTGATCGTGTACAGTTGCAATTTTTGGTGAGTAGGGTAACAATAAGTCGTATTTTTCATCAAATATATTAGTTTGTAGAATTTTAAAAGTTTTCAATTAATTTTGTGAGATGATGCACTTACCCCTTGTAAATTGACTGTTGGGGCAAGTGCATCCTCGCTAACCGGGGAAAGAGCGTTATAGTCTATGGTCTTTCCCCACTAGGCAAAATACGGCATATGACACCGTATTACTTATACACACCGTTTTTTCGTATTAGTTCAGCAATTACATTCAAAAATCTGATCGAGGGAAACACAATGGAAAAATATGGATATGGGTTGAGTCGTAAAGAAGTCCTGAATTTAATTGGTGATTACATAGAAATTAATAAAATTCAAACTTTTTTTCATAATGGTGTCCCAGGCGAAGACTGGTGATTATAATTTGCTATGAAATGATGTGTATTATAATTTAAATTAATTACAAACACTTAATGAATATTTTTTTAAATTATCTAAAGAATATGTTGGTTTCCACACATTTTTTCTTCATTATTTAGACTGTTTAGTTTGCAGCGTAGTACAAGGGGCCATTTACAAAAATGTATGTATGTTTATTGGAAGTTTCTAAAGCCTATTTCTCAAAGATGGTTCGAATTAATTAAAAAATTAAAATAGTTCTCTGTAGCCAAAAAACAATATTTTTATTAACATACCTTACACGTAATCTGGTGTATTTAAATGGCGTGGCATAGAGTGAAAATGCACTTGCCCCAATGACCGGGGTAAGTGCATATTGCTTAACGATATTAAATATATTTTTTTTTAAACTGAAATATTTCAGTACTGCATCATGGCTCTGTATGAGAATGTTCAAAACATTCCAATAATATAGGTAAAAAAATTTGACAGCCAAAAAACATAGTTAAATAGTATTATCAATATTGTAAAGTAGAACTAATATTTTTTCAGTATGCTCTTACCCCACTTTACCTTATATGTTAAAAAATAATGTTGAAAATTCAAAGTTTATTTGGATCTCTAACAATTACCCAGCAATAAATTGTAGTACAAAAATATCATAATTATTATTATTATTATTAAAGCGTAAAGGGCTGTATCCATGGCTCAATATATAGAAAAAAATTCGTTTTTTCTCTGTCACCGACTAGTTTAGTTAAGACATTACGACGTCATGCAAAAAATGAGGACGTTACTATGTACTAATCGCTTATTGCTGCTTTCTGGATAAAGGAATAAAATAAAAATGTATTATGTTATATTGCAATGTAATAAATAAAAAAAATTACTGTTTCTGGAAAAGTAAATTAACAAACAATAGCGTTTCTATAATTACATATTTGTAACTCCAAATCAAACACCAAATTTTCGGGACATTTAAATTGAGTTGCAATATATTCACCATTGTGCCACTTGCAATAATAAAATATAGAACAGTCATGTGGATCTCTCATGTATCCTTCTTTCTCACATAAATATTTAGGATCAACTGTTGTAGTTGTAGGTATTGCTGTAGTTGACGACGGTAGAGTTGAAGGCCTCGTTGAAGTTGGCGGAGGATGGGTTGAAGGTTTTACTGATGTTGGCTGAGACGACGTTGAAGGTTCTACTGAAGTCGTCAAAGAGGGGGTTGAGGGTTTTGTTGAGGTTGGCTTAAATGAGGTTGAAGGTTCTACCGAACTAGTCGGAGAAGGGGTGGAAGGTTTCGCTGAAGTTGTCAGAGAAGGGGTTGAAGGTTTCGCTGAAGTTGTTGGAGAAGGGGTTGAAGGTTTCGCTGAAGTTGTCGGAGAAGGGGTTGAAGGTTTCGCTGAAGTTGTTGGAGAAGGGGTTGAAGGTTTCGCTGAAGTTGTTGGGGAAGGAGTTGAAGGTTTCGCTGAAGTTGTCGGAGGATGGGTTGAAGGTTTCGCTGAAGTTGTCGGGGAAGGAGTTGAAGTTTTCGCTGAAGTTGTCGGAGAAGGAGTTGAAGGTTTCGCTGAAGTTGTCGGAGAAGGAGTTGAAGGTTTCGTTGAAGTTGGCTTAAAGGAGGTTGAATATTCTACTGAAGTTGAGGGATTGAAACTGCTAGTAACTATTTGCTGAGTTGTTTTTGTTGGTTCAATAGTTGAAGGTTTTGGTGCTTCAGTTGTAGGTTTTTGAGTTGCAGGCTCAGTTGTTGGCTCTGGATCCTTTAAAGAAAAATGCACATTAAACACAAATAATTTTTAAAAACGAAAATCTATTATAGTCATTGCAGAAAAATATATTTCGTTTTTAGAACATGATTAGTAATTTCTCTTTTTTATAATTATTTTTTTCATTAAAACTTACAGGAGTCCGCAAAATGTTGTTGATAGTTTTTAGGAGAGGATATTTTTCTCCACAAATACCATGAAAATCATCTGTTTCGATAGTCCATACCATACCGCCTCCAAGACCCAGATCTTTTGCGAATTTACTCTGCAAAAACGTATTACAATTTATAAAATGTTTTTCCGGATTTGCTTTTATGTAGATAAGGTCAAAATAAACAGATGCTGTACTTTAATCTCAATTGAATTGACATCATCATATCCAACCCACAGATCGTCCTTTGAAGCAAAAGGCACGTGTTGCTCATCACACCAATTTATTGTCCACGATTTTTCTAATTTCTGGTTTTCACATATCTGAAATAATGTTACTTTTTTAATAAACCTTATACTAAGTATAGACCCCAAACATTGACTAAAGAACTTTCATAACGAGTTTTAGTCTACAAGTCCGAAGTGATGAGACGCTTTAGAACTTGTGCATTTTGTGAATAGGGCTCATTACTATTAAATCGTTAATATATTACATAATACCAATAACTAGTACTTCCGTTTGTAATTTCATTTTTTTGGGTATCCACAAAAATTCAGCCTGGTCGAATTTTTTTCGAAATCAATCCAAGTCTATCCAAGGTAGATTTTTTTCTACATTATCTGTGTCTCCTTTAAATTTTTTTATAAATGCACGTACCTCATTGTAACCTAACAAACCACTTTGTTGTGTGTAAGGCCCTTTTTGGCCAGCACCAGTAGCAGGAGCTCCAATGCCAGCATTATTAGAATCTTTCAAGGTGAACGTTTGACCGTAAGTTCCCATTCCAAGTATGAGCTTTTCTGGAGGAGCGCCACTAGATAGCCAATAATTTACACTTGCGATCTAGAACAACAATAAATGAAATAATTAAAATATTGTGAAAAATACACAAAAGCGCTCGCTTACCATTCATTTTTAATAAATTTCACTTGACCGAACCGATTATGATTTTTTAATAACGTTTCTTAACGGACGATAAATAATAGCGAGTTTTCAAAATAAATTTTTGAAGAGTGTAATTTTTTCTTTACAAAAACGAGCGATAAATTTGCTTCTCGTCTGTTTTTTTTTTGCAAAAATATAATACACATCTAATTTAAGTTTTTGTGCTCAAGGGCATCTGAACTTATCGCTCAGAAAATTTCAAACACTAGGAAATATTAAGTGACATCTCCAGTTTGACATGTTTGACCGCGTCCACCCACGCATTGTCCCCGGTCTCAGCTGCCAACCATGGTTTTTATATTCAGGATAGTGCCCTTAATGAGCTCACAAAAACTCAGGTTTGAGGAAATACCATGAGTAAAATCGTCTCTACCACCATAACGATAAATTATATAAGATAGCGGCCCAGTCCGGCTTCGCCCGGGTGTAATTGTAATATATAGGATATAAAAGATGAGAACCATTATTATCATTAAATTCTCAACGTGTATTTAATTTGCGCGAATTCAATCGCTTTTATTTGTGAATCTTATTTGTGAAAAATCTTATTTCCCAAAAAGAAATTAAAAAAAAAACTTGGAACGTGTCGCGGGACACGCGTTTGGAACGAAGTCCCTTTCGTATAAGAAGTTTTTCGTAACGCGTTTTATATAATCTCAAAACACCCGGTATAATCTAAAAACACCCGGTATAATCTAATAGCACCCGGTATAATCTAAAAACACCCGGTATAATCTAAAAACATCCGGTATAATCTAAAGACACCCGGTATATTCTAAAAACACCCGGTATAATCTAAAAATACCCGGTATAATCTATAAACACCTGGTAGAATCTAAAAACACCCAATATTTTCTAGCAATAAATATAGCCTATGTTACTCAGGGTGAATGTAGCTTTCTAATGGTGAAAGAATTTTTTAAATCGGCACAGTAGTTTTTGAGTTTATTCATTACATACATACAAATCTTTCCTCTTTATAATATTAGTGTAGAAAAATAAAAGAGTCTGCATTACAACAAAATAGTTACGAAGTAACTAAGCCATTTAATGTGCACGTAAATTTGGTTTTTGCTATATCTACACTAAATGAACCATCTAAAATTTTAAAAATACTGATAATGAAGTAAACAACTATTTTTTAGGAGATACGTGCAAAAAATATCATGTAATATCTCGGATCTAACGATATAATCTTTCATGTGTCTGTTAAAACCCGCTAGAGCTCGTTTCAAAATAATGTCACTACTCGTGAGTAATAAACTCCATTACACCATTGGATGTTATATAAACTAGTATTAATTAACGCTAATATAATCTCTAATACGTACCACATTCAGTTTCTGCTCATAAGGTGTTTGGTAATGGGAGGATGTATTTAATGGAGCATGATGACCAGTTTTATAATCCCAATAGCCGTGAAAATCGTATTCCATCAAGTTTATAAAGTCCAGATATCTGTAATAATAATTTAGTACGAGATGTAAATTGGAAATTTAATAACAAACATGTGTTTTATTATTATTAACTGATGTTCTAATTATTGCGTTAAAGCGTAGATAATATATTATGATGTTTCATTATTTGAATAAAATAAAAAAAGAAAAACATCGAAATTTGTGAAAAATAATCGAATGAATTTATGTCATTAACTCACAATAATAACTCTGTAACAAGTGTTATCAATCTGATTAGATAGATTTATTGTAAATTCAGATTAGAGCAATAGCCTTTGGTTATTTTGTGGACTGTATTCTGTGGTAGTACTAAAATGATGTAATACTTACTTTGAAATTGAAGGAATGTCATATGAAATACTTGCCGACGTTTCACTAGCAGCAACAGCAGCCGTCAACAAAAGATCATACTTATCAAATTCTGCTCGAAGTTCTTGTACAAGTTTCACAAAATTTTCCTGGAAACATTCATCAACTGTTGAATTAGTATAAAGATGTTTTTGTGATTATTATACACTTCTCGGGTAGCATCTAAATCTAAACCAAACTATTAGCAATTTTTAAACACTGTTATGGGAATTTAGAAAAAGCATACTTAAACGAAAACATTTCTTTGGTGTCAGGTATATAGGTCTTAAGTCGAAAAACCTAGTTTTTAAGCTGTCTGCTGTTGTATCAAACGAAAGAGAATACAATTTGGACTCAAGTCCAATAAAAATGAAATTTGGCGTCAGAAATATTTTTAAGTGTATGCATATTGCTTCGTTAAACTATGTATCCTATATATAAATTGTAAAGAATTTTTTTTATATGAACGAATGTGATGGTATTGCTTCTGTATTCCTATTTTTAAATTTCTAAAATTAAATAAAAAACAATCGAAAAGACGAAGATCTAAAATTCATATTTTTGTGAAATAGTTATCTATATTTTTTAACGAATATGTTATTTGTTGCAATTTGGGTTGTTAATTTAATGTAATTTTTTAAATTACTTAGTACTTACTTTATCCTTAGGAATTCCTCCAAGCTGAGCAGGGTATTCCCAATCTAGATCAAATCCGTCAAAACCGTATTTCAAAACAAAATTAACTGCGTTTTTAACAAACGTTGCTCGAAGCTTATCGTTCGCACAAACCTTTAACAAATGTGAAATTATAAATTTCGTAGGCTTTGTGCTAAAATTCTCTAAATAATACAATTTGAATATTGAAAATTTCAAAACATTCAATTAGCAAAGAAAACTTACATTAGAGAAATTAATTGAACCTTCATTAAAGCCTCCAATCGCAATTAATGTTTTTAATTCAGGATTTAAAACTTTCAGAGAGTTGAATCTCTCAAAACCACCTGTATCAGAAAACATAAATATATTATAATTCGTACTCACCCTCGAGCTGCTAATTATTAATAATATACAGGGTGTAACTTTAGTCTGGAACAATGCCTATAAAAGTCTCAGGTCATCTGTGGCTAAAAATCTCGAATTTTATTTTCTAAACGCGCATCTTTTTTGTCCCACCTTTGACCGTAATGACCCCATCGCCTTTTTTAATGGCATCCTTCCAAATTTTTTTTAGATTTCGGTAATTGATCACATTCTCATTTTAGTAATGTGATATTATTTGACATTTACAATGACAACTCCGAAGATATTAAATATTAAAACCGAATAGAAAAAGTCGATATAACTGCAGATTTGTTTGAAAAAATGAATAACAGGTACACGGATTGACAAATAAATAAAATATCGGTTCAGATACAAAAAAAATCTAATTAGTGTTCAAATTGGGTTCCGTCAACTTCTTGGCGGCTACATCTGGAATCTTTGTATTAATTTAACAAATAGTATTTCGACAACACTCAGTGCAAATGTTTAATAAAGGCATACTTATCGTTGAAATCAGAATATTATCATTTATCGAAATCTGAAAAAAATGGGGGGTACTGTTAAAAAAAGGACGACGATGTCCTTCCGGAAACGGGTGATGCAAAAAAAAACTAGGTTGTTTCATTAGCATCTTCCTCCGTAGTCGACAGTGAGTTTGGTGTTGTTAGGAAGTTAGATATGTATTATTTTAATACAAATAATTAATAACAGATCAGCTATTAACTGCCTTATGTTGAAGTAATGTGAAAGCGGTTCTGATGTGTGTCAAGTTAGCTAAACACCTTCAACGGATCAACTGCTGAATAGGTGGAGAATTTGCCGTTATTTTGCCGTTAATTATTCGTGAAAAAAAAAAATTTGCCGCTCTATTCTTTTTAGTAAAAAAGTGATGTTCTGCTAACTTCATATGAAGTTAGCTAAGCACCACCACTACGCATCATCCTAATTGAAAACTGAATACGTCAGAATTTGCCGTTTTTTTGCCGTTAATTATTCGTGAAAAAAAAAATTTTGCCGCTCAATTATTTAAAAAAAAAAATTGATGTTCTGCTAACTTCATATGAAGTTAGCTAAACACCTTCAACGGATCAACTGCTGAATAGGTGGAGAATTTGCCGTTATTTTGCCGTTAATTATTCGTGAAAAAAAAAATTTGCCGCTCTATTCTTTTTAGTAAAAAAGTGATGTTCTGCTAACTTCATATGAAGTTAGCTAAGCACCACCACTACGCATCATCCTAATTGAAAACTGAATGCGTCAGAATTTGCCGTTTTTTTGCCGTTAATTATTCGTGAAAAAAAAAATTTTGCCGCTCAATTATTTAAAAAAAAAAATTGATGTTCTGCTAACTTCATATGAAGTTAGCTAAACACCTTCAACGGATCAACTGCTGAATAGGTGGAGAATTTGCCGTTATTTTGCCGTTAATTATTCGTGAAAAAACAAAATTTGCCGCTTCATTATTTTTTTAAAAAAAAGTGATGTTTTTCTAACTGCATATGAAGTTAGCTAGGTATCACCACTACGCATCATCCTAATCGAAAACTGAATGCGTCGGAATTTGCCGTTTTCTAGCCGTTAATTATTCGTGGAAAAAAAAATTTTGCAGCTCAATTATTTTTAAAAAAAATTGATGTTCTGCTAACTTCATATGAAGTTAGCTAAACACCTTCAACGGATCAACTGCTGAATAGGTGGAGAATTTGCCGTTATTTTGCCGTTAATTATTCGTGAAAAAACAAAATTTGCCGCTTCATTATTTTAAAAAAAAAAGTGATGTTTTTCTAACTGCATATGAGGTTAGCTAAGTATCACCACTACGCATCATCCTAATCGAAAACTGAATGCGTCAGAATTTGCCGTTTTCTAGCCGTTAATTATTCGTGGAAAAAAAAATTTTGCCGCTCAATTATTTTTAAAAAAAAATTGATTTTCTGCTAACTTCATATGAAGTTAGCTAAGCACCTTCAACGGATCAACTGCTGAATAGGTGGAGAATTTGCCGTTATTTTGCCGTTAATTATTCGTGAAAAAACAAAATTTGCCGCTTCATTATTTTTTTAAAAAAAAGTGATGTTTTTCTACCTGCATATGAAGTTAGCTAAGTATCACCACTACGCATCATCCTAATCGAAAACTGAATGCGTCAGAATTTGCCGTTTTCTAGCCGTTAATTATTCGTGGAAAAAAAAATTTTGCCGCTCAATTATTTAAAAAAAAAAATTGAAGTTCTGCTAACTTCATATGAAGTTAGCTAAACACCTTCAACGGATCAACTGCTGAATAGGTGGAGAATTTGCCGTTATTTTGCCGTTAATTATTCGTGAAAAAAAAAAAATTTGCCGCCCTATTGTTTTTAGTAAAAAAGTGATGTTCTGCTAGCTTCATATGAAGTTAGCTAAGCACCACCACTACGCATCATCCTAATTGAAAACTGAATGCGTCAGAATTTGCCGTTTTTTGGCCGTTAATGATTCGTGGAAAAAAAAAATGAAATTGAAGGTGTTTAGCTAACTTCATATGAAGTTAGCAGAACATCAATTTTTTTTAAAAAATAATTGAGAGGCAAAATTTTTTTTTTCACGAATAATTAACGGCAAAAAAACGGCAAATTCTGACGCACTCAGTTTTCAATTAGGATGATGCGTAGTGGTGGTGCTTAGCTAACTTCATATGAAGTTAGCAGAACATCACTTTTTTACTAAAAATAATAGAGCGGCAAATTTTTTTTTTCACGAATAATTAACGGCAAAATAACGGCAAATTCTCCACCTATTCAGCAGTTGATCCTTTGAAGGTGTTTAGCTAACTTCATATGAAGTTAGCAGAACATCAATTTTTTTTTAAAAATAACAGCGGCAAAATTTTTTTTTTCACGAATAATTAATGGCAAAAAACCGGCAAATTCTGACGCATTCAGTTTTCAATTAGGATGATGCGTAGTGGTGGTGCTTAGCTAACTTCATATGAAGTTAGCAGAACATCACGTTTTTACTAAAAATAATAGAGCGGCAAATTTTTTTTTTTCACGAATAATTAACGGCAAAATAACGGCAAATTCTCCACCTATTCAGCAATTGATCCGTTGAAGGTGTTTAGCTAACTTCATATGAAGTTAGCAGAACATCAATTTTTTTTAAAAATAATTGCGCGGCAAAATTTTTTTTTTCACGAATAATTAACGGCAAAAAAACGGCAAATTCTAACGCATTCAGTTTTCAATTAGGATGACGCGTAGTGGTGGTGCTTAGCTAACTTCATATAAAGTTAGCAGAACATCACTTTTTTACTAAAAATAATAGAGCGGCAAAATTTATTTTTTCACGAATAATTAACGGCAAAATAACGGCAAATTCTCCACCTATTCAGCAGTTGATCCGTTGAAGGTGTTTAGCTAACTTGACACACATGCGGTTCTGGCATGAAAGGCGTGACGATAAGGGGGTGAGGTTTTAGCCAGTAGGAGTCTGGTTCTACCCGTTGGGGCACCAACGGGTGTCCATGATGGATTTCCTCACCTCCGCAAAAAAAAGATCAGCTATTAATGATAATTGATAAAAGTCTGTAGAAATATTATCTTTATGACAAACTAAGGCAATGATTTATTATATTTATGATGCTATAGATACAGATAAACAAATAATTTTGATAATATACTTCGTAAAACTTTGACCAATCTTTCTTGCTTGATCGTCCCATTCTTCAAGCTAGAAAGATTAGTCTAATTTAGCATAATTTCTGCGGGAAGAAAATACGACGTGAAGCCCCCTGATTCACGTAAATTGCAAATATTTTTCCACAGCAGATTTAATTTCATCTGATAGTATTTTAAAGACTCGTATTTACCTAAATCAATATCCAGCCACTGATCCAGTATTCTTATACTACCTGCGTGATCAATTCCAACAAAAGAATATATTGCATGAGTGCATAGATGTGGATCAATGTCTTCTACGTAAAATTTACCGTTCCCGGGACGATAGTAAGACCAACTTCCAAAATAACATACTACTTTTTCTGCAACAAAATCGTATAATACCATAATTTCAAAAATGATGAACAACACATTGTAATAGAGAAATGAGACTTGTAAGCTATGAATACAAAGTAAAACTATACTGCATCGAAGGGTCAGCTTTATCGACGGTTCCAACCTTGCCGATACACGTAGTACATTTATAATTAAATTAACAACTAGTTTTCATGGTGTCTCATGCGTGTGCAACTTTCGTAATAGAGAAAATGTTACCCTCAATGCGCCAAAAGGAGTATAATTTAAAAATACAGTTTATTGAAAAAATTACGAAAGTAACTTTGGAATGAACGGTTACTTACTAGTAGCTGTAGATCGTTCAATTCGGGTAGAAGCCACAGTTGTCATAGACAACGCCGCTAGAAAAACGACGGTGACTAAATTTCTCATTCTTTGTTCCTCTAGTTCTAAAATTATCAAAAACAATAATTAGACATTATATCGCATCCAAAATTATTACTATAATTCAATAATAAATCTCAGGTATTTGGATTAATAATACAAAACAATCGTAGCAAGATTAACAATAACACGATTGTTTTGTATTATTAATCCAAATGCCTGAGATTTATTATTGAATTAAAGACAATAATATTTAATTTTTTCCGTAAATTATTAAAAAGCTTAATTTAGATTCAGTTGCATTTTCGGAATGAACATAATGCGTTTTAGACAGAATTCACGATTTATTACTTTAGTAATTGCGAATGTTTTAGAAAATCGTCATCTAACACTAACCATCGCTCCATAAAGTTTATTAAGCTCTGTATGCTTTAAATTGTGCTTAAGATTATTTTTCACAGTATTATTAGACTGTACCTTTATGTAATCTTTATTGTTATAATAAAAAGACATAATTATTAACTAAATAACTAACGTTTCAACTTACCTATATCAGTGATAGCTGTCAATTATAACAGATAAAACTGCTGTAAATCTTTTATAGAGTTCTTGTCAATTTGGTACTGATTTTTTTAATCACGGCTGTTTTGTGATTTGCTAATTGTGATCAAATTATAATTCCATTAATTGATAAGCCTAATCCAGAAGAACCGATAGTTTTGGCATGTATAAAGATATAGTTGATAACAGTTAATTGACATTTTATTTATGAAAAATTGTGAAATCATAGGCGCTGACAATGATTTTCACAGATATTTTTAAAAACTTAATTGTTGTTAACTTTGTCACTTTTTATCACTTCCACCTTTTATTACAAATCGGTCGTATGGCGAAATCTAAGGGTCGGACTATAAAGTCTCAACATTTCACGTCGTCCTGAACAATATGTCTATAGCCATAGACAATTTTATAGACAGATTGTAAATTATAGACGCTCAACAGCTGAGGTCATCAGCGCTTATGTGTGTATTAAATTTTAATATAAGTAGTATTATTTGTGATATCACTCGAATCACTATTAATACTTATACAATTAAGTTAGCAGGAAAGTGGACAAATTGATGTAAATCAATAAACCAATTATTAATTTCGGTCATTTATTTGATCTTCATCAGGCATCTATAAAGTACAGCCCATGTTAAAATTAAGTATACAACCAAATATACAAAAGTTTACAAACACAGCATATTTACCTTAATACACGTTGTTGCTATTTATATGATGTTTATTATATACCGTGTATTAAGGTAAATATGCTGTTTGTAAACTTTTGTATATTTGGTTGTGCACTTAATTTTAACATATGCTGTACTTTATACATGCCTGATGAAGATCAAATAAATGACCGAAACGTCGCTAAATTAATAATTGGTTTATTGATTTGCATCAATTTGTCCACTTTCCTGCTAACTTAATTGTATATGTTTGAAAAAAAATATGGACGCAACAATTTCTAATGTAAACTATTAATACTCGCAAAATTGGTCGTGATAACATTATATTCACTCTCCTAATAATACCTTTATTCCATACAAACGAGATACATAAACTATAATTTTATTTCTATTATTTTATCTAAAACTATGAATGCGGATCTAGTGCAGAATCAGAATGTCGTTTATATATTATTAACCAAAAATGAAAATTAATGTCATTCTTTGTATTTTGACAAAATTAAGTTTTTTTATATATTTGCATCCATGTTCATCGGATTAGTGATGGATTATTTTTTTTGCTGTGTAATGTGTTAGAAAAATAAGAATTGAAACATTTTAAAATATGAAACTTATCAGTAAGTTGGTATAACTTACTGATAAGTTTCATATTTTAAAATGTTTCAATTCTTATTTTTAGCTGCTCAAATGTTCAAAGTAAACTTTGGTCAAAAATCCAAGATACGTTTGTTGCGAACGTATTATTTTTTGGTTGTTGATTAATTATTGCGAGATAAATTAGTATTTTATTTTTGTACGGGTGAATCAGATCTACGTTCTTTATAATTTCATATCCTTAAATTAAGTTCTTGTTGCAAATGTTAAGTCTCTGTCAATTCAAGTAAACATAAATGTGAAAAAGGGACCAAGTTCGGTATCTATACAATACACAAGTTTAGTGAGATCAAATTTCTGTGTATTTATATCTGCTTTAAAATGGGATGTACATGTTCACAGAGTATGCGCAAAGCTAAACAAAATTTCGTATTATATCAGATCTCTGAAAAACACCTTCAGCACAGATGTGCTTTTATCTATTTATTATGCATTTTCTCCGGAATGTAACAGGATTTTTATTTGACAGGAAAAAATAATCAAATCGATGTACAAGTTACGTACCCGAAAATCGTGTAGACAACTATTTATCAGGAAAAAAATTATTATGGCATCTACATTTTTGAGTTTATTTTATACTAGCGGCCCAGTCCGACTTCGCCTGGGTGTAAATGTAATATATAGGATATAAAAGATGAGAATCATTATCATTAAATTCTCAACGTATATTGAATTTGCGGGAATTCAGTCGCTTTTATTTGTGAATGTTCAAAAATCGAAGAAAAATCTTATTTCCCAAAAAGAAATTAAAAAAATTCTGTTGATCCGATCGCTACCAAACTTCAGAAGATTACCCGCTGGGCTAATCTAAAGATTGTCTTAAAATTTCATCAAAAATGGTCTACCCGTTTGGAGTCCATAGATCACATATACATCGTCTTTTATCTATATAGATTATTAAAATGTAAAAAGTGGTTATTGTGACATAACGATAATAGTTGGACATATAGTATCGCGAAGTTTTTTGTAGTTATTGATATGTTCTTTAATATTGTAGAACATACTTTTGTTCTATCATCAATAGTTTCCGCAGCGCATGCGACGAAAGATGTTTTATGACATTTTTTTTACACCTTGGGTTACGTTACTAAAGTTTTAGTAAGGATCCCTAATATTTTCTAGCAACAAATATAACCTATGTTACTCAGGGTGAATATAGCTTTGTAATGGTGAAAGAATTTTTTAAATCGGCACAGTAGTTTTTGAGTTTATTCATTACAAACATACACACACACAATAATACAAATCTTTCCTCTTTATTATTAGTGTACATATAAAACATAACATCAACAATTTAATTTGTAATTCTGATATACATACTTATAGCACCCGAAACAATAATAATATACAATAAAAATTAAATTTAAATTTAAAAAACCCCCGACAAAAAAAAACCTATAAAAAGTTAAAAAATGAAATTTCTGGGCCTGGTCCTTTAACTTTAATATTTAAATACTTAATTAGTAATATGTTGTGATTCAAGCGTCGTCGCGTTTGTAATATATGGGATGCTGTAAAGCTTTCTCGCTTCACTCCTTTTGTGCGGTCCTGTGAATTTATGCTATTCGATGTAATACAGCGCTGTTTATTTTTTGTTTCTAACTTTAACATCACATAAGTTAATATTAGACAGAAATTTAATAGTGCTTAATTTTAACATTGACCATACAGAATAACGTCATTAATAACAAATCAATTTACACTTTTACAATTTGATATCAATTATTAACTTTTAGTATCATTATGGAATTTATGTTTACTCGAACGTTATTTAACCCTTTGAGTGCCAAGGAGCGCGATCGCGTTCCTCAGTACACTGGCCGAAAATCGCGCTTTTGCTCTCGAACGAACTAATTCGATCTCTATTTCATAATTATCGATTCTCGTTAAATGTTTTTGGAATTGATAGATAGATAGATAGATTGATAGATAGATTTATTTTACCACATTGACAAGAAAAGTATATGGCAAGTCCATAAAAACATATTAAAATTACACATTAAAAAATTCTTGTATACAATAAAGTTCTCTGTTTACCAGGTCATTCTTTAACTTCCTTTTTAAGGCTTGCGGTGGCAATGAGTGGCACTTTTAGCTAATTCTCTAAAAATCATGTCGCCACTCAAAGGGTTAATATGCGTGATAGACGCTAATGACCTTATCGTCGAGCGCCAATTATCTACAATCTAATCTAATCTGAAATTACTTTAGTTTTGATTATTTCTACTGTTTCTATTCTGTCATAACTAAACGATTCACCTTGCCCTTTGATTACTTGTCGTAAACAGATACATATTGCACTGTAAAAAGTTGTAATCAAAGAATTGGCAATCGCTGAGACACCCTGTACACAATAAACAATTTATTCGAGAAAGCTGTCACGATCATGGAATTTTCTCACACAGCTTACGTGTGAAAATTCCATGATTATTAAATCACAAACATAGATAGGCACTTGTTATTAATCTCAAAGTTTGATTTGGTTAGAATTACATAGATTGCCATTTTTTAGTGTATTTGCCATATGGCAACATACACTATTGGCGTCGGTCGGATGGCGGGACCTAGGGGTCGGACCAAAATTTCTCGACGTTTCATAGCCTCCTAAACACTTTGGTACTATTTTTGAAAATGTTTATATATATATATGTATATATATATTTATATATATATATATATATATATATATACGTACATATATATATATATATGTGTGCGGGCAATAACTTTCGAAAGAGCTAATTGATTTCAACTAAATTTGGGCCACGTATTGATATCCATCACCGCAAGAAGCCTATTTAAAATGGGCCTAATCGGGCCATTTTAAGGGTAGTTTTTAGGGGTTGGAAAATGTTTTTGGGTCCTAAAATACCGAAAAAATTCTCCGAATCGTTTCAAAATTGAAATTTAACCCTCTGGCAGTAATTAAAATGTGTCCCTAAAATTTTTATAAAATCGACCCTACAGAACCGGATTTAATAATTTTAAGAAAGACTAGTTTGCAGATAGTGAATTATTTACTGAAAGGTGTGTATAACTTGGTATAGAGGTTCGATTGATAATAATATTGCAATTAAGAAAAAAAAATGTTATTTTAAGGGGTGTATTAAGGAGTAAATTTTTTTATTTTGCCCAAAAACCAACTTAAGTTCGCATAATAAAGCCACACTGCCTGTATAAGCAAATACACTATATTGTCGGCCGGGTTTTGGCACTGCGACTCGGGTTTTTTTTCAATTATTATAGTAAAGGATGGAAGGAATCACAACAAGGCCTGTAAAAATACTTATATTTTGTATTTTTAAAAACTATTTAAGGCTACGCTTATGTCCTAATCGCGGCTACACAATCGCCGCGACCAAAGCGTTGACAAAATTTTGTGTCTTGACTATTTACTTCAATCATAGTTTTTGATCAATTTTAATCATCGTACCAATCAATGGTGTGATGCCTGCTGTTCAATGCCGGAGTAGCCACGTAGCAAGAGTAGCAAATGCTACGGGCCTCGCGAATTTGGGGGCCCCGCGCTCCAACGCCTGTCTGACCGTAATAAAAAAATATTAATTTAGAGAGGAGCGTAAAATATCTTGCATGCCTTAAACGTGAAGCGCTTAGGCTATGCTTCACTTCCACTTGAAAATCTAAAACTCGATTTCGTCACGTTAAATCGTAAAAATAAGTAGGTATTTTACGAACTTTTTAACATTAATGTTCTAATGTTTAATTATAATCGATATATTTAGACTAGCATCTATACCACATTTCTACCCTTCAAGCGGCCAGATTTTTATTTTTTATATAGGTATACATTTATTTTGCGACTTAACGTAGCCGAGATTGTACTTTTTTAATCGATTTTAATATAATATCGATTATAAGTATTTCGAGAAAACAGGTGAACTATTTAAATTTTATTAACTCAGTCACGATCCAATCTACTTTATTGAATATAGAGCATGATTTGCTTAAAGAAGTCGATATTGAAAGTGTTATCTCTAAATTTGCCTATATTAAATCCAGAAAAGTTTATTTGTAACAGTTTTGTTTTATTTAATACCCTAAACTTGAGAACCTAAAGCAAACCAAGGGCCCCTTTACAGAATTTGCTACAGGCCCCGCGCTGGCTTAATCCGGCACTGCTGCTGTTATATCACGTTACTCAAAGAAACAGCTTCACTATATCCTTCTTCCTAACTGTGAATATTCTTAGAAAAAATAATAGTTTAAAAAAACTAAAAAAAAAACACGCTTCATTCGCAAACCGAACTAAAAAGTAAAAAATAATTTTTAAGTATTAATATTTTGTTTAACAGCGATGGAAAGTTCATAATTGTATTGAGTAAGTGGACTTTCTATCTCTGTTAGACAAAATTTTCATAATTAAAAATTTTGCTATTAAAGTGTGGTTTTTTAGTTTTTTTAACAACTATTTATTTTTTAGTCTTATTTTTACTCCTGATGAACCTGGTCAGGACACTAGGACAAAGTTATCAAATTATTATCATCGATCCTTAATACGTGTGCAATTTTTTTTTTTATCAATCGGACGTCTTGAAGTCGGTGAAAATAACGTTGAAAGATTCCGTTACATTGATACATACAGTTGAAGCTAATAAAAGCGTCTTAAAAATATCGTGTGATAATTTCAACAAATGATAAATGTACGCATGATTTGAGATAATATTGAATAATTTTAATTTAATTTTTAAAATGTTTCCATATATTTTTTGCGTATCAATAGTTCGTAGAAACAAATGAAAAAAATTTTATGATGAAATAATAATTACGAAAAAACATTTTTTTAGAAAGTTATCTGATAAAACTGTATATTTCAAATACATTAAAATAAATTAAATTAACCGATTATTGACAGACAACAGAAAAATTTGATCGTGAACGACGTTGCAGTCCGGATTTGGATCTTTTTCAGGTTCTAAAAAAATAATTGCATATATTGACAAATTGAAAAATATAGAAAAAAGAATTTTAAACAATCAATAAAAAACCCTAAAAATTATATACAGGGTGACGCACTTAAAGTGTTACAGAAGAATAGGACTGAAATTATTGATGACATCCAAAAAAGTTTCAGACAAAAGTTGTTCAGTTTGAAGGGAGACATCGTTTGGAGACAATCCTCATCTTCAACCCTTGCGCAGGGATGAGGGTGACTTTGACATTTTTAATAGGAACACCTATTTTTTATCACAAATCATGATTTTTTGATAAAAAATATGCAACATTTGTCGGAAACAATTTTTTATCCGATGCCTCCCTCAACCCCTAAAATGCATGTCCAAAATTGGTTTCCCGAAACTCCATTAAATTTTTAAGCCTAACGACCTTACGCAGAAAATTACGAGAGGTAAAAGTTGTTTATTTTAGAAATTTGAAAATTAGCGACCGAAGTATGTATAGAAATTATCTATCAGCGTTAAAAATGTTTTTTTAGAAATTAGACAGTAAGTAACAATAACTATATAGATTCAATTTTATAATTTTATTTTTCTTTTATAAAATATTTCTGTACAATATAATTTATCTTACATCTCTAAAACTATACTCTTAAAAATAATAGCTCAAAAGATTTAGAAAGTTTCATAAATTAAATAAATACATAATAAGTAAACATTACAATTAAAAAAACAACTCAAATACCTATATTAAGATATGTGAAACTTAAGAAAGTTTTATGGCAGATTTTGGTATTTTTAACAAATGACATTTGCCACATAGTTGCATACATTCATTGTTTTGTCGAAATACAAGCCAGCGCCACAGTTGAACTTGTAAGCCGTTAAAGTTCCATCTCCGTTATCCACGCACCGGTAAAAGACGGCACAGTCTTTGGGGCTGCGAACAAAATCACCTGCTTGTTTGCACATCCCTCCTGATGATGGCTGAGGCTTCGGTGGCATTACAGGCGGGCTTACAGATGGTTGTGGCTGCGGTTGTGGTTGCGGTTTCGGTATCGAGGGACTCCCGCCTTGGAACAATCCCTGAAAACACAAAATATAGTTACTAAAAATTCTACATTTAATGTAATCCTTCTGCCAATAGAATTGTAATCAAGCACAGGAAAAATGTCATAATAATATAGCAAATTATATAATATAATAATTAGCAAATTGTCCCATTCAAAAATGTGCATTAAAGATCATGTTATTAAACATTACAACACTTACTCCTTTCAAAGTGTTCTTGATCGTGTTCATAAGTGGAAATTTGCCTCCGCATACACCTTTAAAGTCATCGGTCTCGAGACTCCACACCATTGCACCGCCCAAACCCATTTTGTTTATGTATTCCGCTTTCAATTTGATCGATTGCTCGTCATCAAATGAATACCAGGTGTTTCCTTTTACGGCGTACGGAACTTGTGCCCTGTCGTCCCAATGTCGTGTCCATCCTTTAGATTCCGTTTCGCAGATCTAAAAGAAAATAGAATACTCGAATTAGATATTTAGTTAGCTCAGTTTTAGTGATTTTACATTTAAGGGTGGTCGAAAGATGAAATTTATTATTAATACACATCCAACAATGAAAGAACTTATAATAGTCGTAATGAAGAGCTACTATCGGGACAACAGAATATTATAAGACTTCTCTTACCTCATTGTATCCAATCATTCCTCCTTGTCTGGTGTAAGGTCCAGCAGGGCCGTTTCCATTTGTGGGTGCGCCCGTTTGAAAGTTGTTCTGATTGGTGAGCGCGAAAGTGTGTCCGTACAGTGGGATTCCCATGATAAGTTTATCTTTCGGTGCTCCTTTTGAAAGCCAATATTTCACGCTGGCGTCTACGTTCAAACCTTGGTCGTTACCATCACCGTACAATGGTGCGTTATGACCAGCGCGACCTTCTCCAGAAACATGATAATCGTATGCCATCAAGTTGATGAAATCCAAATGCCTATGACGATCAATATATAAAATGTTACTGATTTGCTACGAAAAATGTAGATCTCCGTTCTTTTTAAAGAATAAATACCAATGTAAAATAATTAAAAAAATTGTATGTTTGATGGATGAATGTATATGGACATTTAAAAAATATTTGCTACAAATTTTCGTACTTTCCATTAAAAAAATGAAAATAACTTTCTTTTTTAGACCCTCAATAATTTGTTACTGACTGGCATCAATATGACTCACCCGGTACTCCCTTTCCAACATAAATACTGTGGACGTTACGTCAACTTCTGAAATTATGGTCATATATTCCAAAGTATTATATTACCATGACGTTAAAAATGTTGACTCACTTAGATATTTCAGCAATGTTATAAGCTTTACTAGCCGTCGCTTGGCCGGCTCCTACAGCTGCTGTAAGCAAAAGTCCATTTCTGTTGAAACGATCACGCATCTCTCGGACAAGAGTTGCAAACGCATCAAAGTCACTTGGTCTGCCACCTCGTTGACTCGGGTATTCCCAGTCGAGATCAAAGCCGTCAAATCCATATTTCAGTGTGAATTCCGCGGCACTGTTCACGAAGTTGGCGCGTTTAGAAGGATTGTTGGCAACCTAAAATAACAAATTGCTTATAAGAAAAGTGAGGTAGAGTAGACTATAAAATTAGTTTTTTTTATGAATTAGTTATATCTGGTTGCTCACGTAATAAATAAATCTCTTGCTCTATTTAGGAAGTCAATTCATATAAATTACCTCAGAATATTTTGTTGATCCTTCATTCCATCCACCAACAGCAATTAGTGTTTTCATATTAGGGTTTTTGCTTCTCAAACTGTTAAAACGAGCGAAACCATCTAAAGGCAAACAAAATAGGTATAATATAGAATCTAATACAGATTGCTATACAAAAAAAACAGAAATATAGTAAGTAAAGGATATTTAGAAAATAAATAAAATATTCTGTGTGAATAAATTATATTGATGGAATGATTATTACGGGACTAAAAATAAATTTTAAAAAAAGGTATTCGTTCATTTATATCTATAATATACAAACATATTTTATGCTCAATATTCAGTTCAGGTATTTTTACAAAAAAGATACCTACTTTTCCCGCCATTATCCGGAAGATCATTCCAACCGTCCAGCACTTTCACATCACCGTTATCGGTAATTCCGACAAACGTGTAAATCATGTGAGTACAGAGAGACGGATCCAAGTTTTCGGGTTCGCATTTTCCATTTCCTGGTCTGTAGACGGCCCAACTCCCATAATAACAAACGATCTTTTCTGAAAAAATGCAATGTATATTAAAAACAAAAATTTAAACCATTAAACCTCAGTTAAATGATGAAAACTTTTTTTTTAAATAGAGATATATTTATGCACTAAAATTTGCTCACTCGAAAATTATAAATAGCGTTCTTTAACGCCTAAATAATCCACTGCGTACGCTAGCGTCGATTTTGGCTCCCCCTACCATTTCAAAATTATGAAAATCTTAATTTCGGTATAAAATTGTGAAAAAATTAAATACTTACTTTGACCAGCTGCAAAACCAGCAAGGGCAACTACAGTTGCAAAAAGCACTATCAAACACTTCATTTTGATGCAAATCTTCTAATGATGACTATTTCTAAAATACCACTGCTTTATACATAAAAAAATTATTCCCAAATCTTAATTTTTCTAAATTTTATCAAATAATGTCTATATTATATTCATTAACAATACTAACAAATTACTTATTATTATCTTTTTATATTTAGTATCCTAATTTTTATACGGAAATTAAAATGCGTTATCTGTTGGAAAGTTTGTTTGATCAGTTTGATACTATAATTAGAATTTTTATTATAATTTTGTCAGCCATTTTGTCAAAACGTTTAAAAATTATCTAAAAAATCGCATATATGGCCAAAACCAAAATCTTAACCCAGTTAATAGAAACTTCAACAGAGCTATAAACAAATTAAAAAAAGAAAACACACGCGTCGAATTGTTTATGCTCTTTTATTAAGTGGGTAACAATAGCAAATCGTCCTGTTTTGATCTGATTTTCACATATTAAATGTTTTGTAATTTATATAAAGTTATTCAACGAACAATAAACCAGCGTAGTATAAATTTTACACGTTTGCGAAAAAGTAAATGTGTTTCGTACACAATTTTATTAAAAACGATAGATATTTTCGGAGTAATATATAGTTGGAATAATAAATTTTTCTAATATAGTGTTACAACAATGAATGTTTAAGCTATTATACTAAATGAATTGAGCTGGTACGTAGCTACAAGTGTATGTAAAAAATCTACTAATAACTAATATTAAATGGTGTTGATAATTTACCGATATTAAATTGTCGTTTTCAGCTCTAATCAGTGCTAACGAAACAGAAATATTCTGTGACTTAGGACCGTATGGAAATGGAAAGTTCATCTTTGATTCATTCAAGACCCCTCGCTACTGTGAGAGTTAATGTCTAGCTACAGCTAAAAATAATTGGCTCTCGCATGTAGTGAATTTGAATGTTGTTATCGCTATATTATGAAGGATTAAAATGTTGAATTGTGTGCACCGTAGAGTAACTGATTAACTCATTCCGCCGCGAAAGTGGAAAGATTCTGGTTTAAATCCAGACGGTGACGTGTTGGAATAATAAATTTTTCTAATATAGTATTACAACAATGAATGTTTCTTAACAATTATAGCAGACTTAAGCTATTATACTAAAAAAAAAAGTAATATATATAGGTGATGCATTTTAATCTATATGGAAAATTCTTGAGATTGGGCAACAATTTCGAGAAAAAAGTTTCAAACAAAAGTTGTTCAGTTTGAAGGGGGACATCGTTTGGGGACAAATACCACCCCCCACCCCAAGGTTGAGGGTGACTTTGATATTTTTAATAGGAACGCCTATTTTTTAATACAAATTATGATTTTTAGATAAAAAATACGTAACATTTGTCTAACACATTTTTTTTATCCGATGCCTCCCTCAACCCCTAAAATGCATGTCAAAAATCGGTTTACTTACGCAAAAAATTACAAGAAGTTAAAGTTGTTTAGTTAAGGAAGGGTCATAAAAAGAACCCCCCACCCCCTGTGTTTAATAATTTCAGTCTTGTATACCCCCTGTACGGGTGTAGGGGTGTTATTAAACACAGAGAGTATCGGGTTCTTCTTATATTTAATCGATGACCCTTCCCAAAGCAAACAACTTTAACGTCTTGTAATTTTCTGCATAAGTAAACCGATTATTATAGACTTCAAAACGACTGGACCGATTTTGGTGACATTTTTAGGCAGTCTTTAGATTAACCCAGCGGGTGATCCTGTGAAGTTTGGCAGCGATCGGTTTTTTGGCAATTTTGAATTTTTTGAATTCACGCAAATTCAATACACGGTTCTAAGCAACTTATGTAACCGTCCAATATTAATTTTGACAAGTGTGTCGTATATTTTAATTTGATTGATTAAGCATATTTAAATCAACACCGGGAAAATATGTCCATTATTCTATACGAAACTTTATTACAGCATAATAATTAATAGGTAATCTACAAATCCAGGCGAAGGAAATATCACTATATATTTAATTGCTTCCCGGCGAAGTGGGACCGGGCCGCTAGTATTTAATAAAACAGATCGCAGTTTTAAAATTTATATGTATACTAGCGGACCCGGCGTACTTTGTTCCGCCTTATTAAGTTCAATTTTTATTAGGATTTTAATAGTTAGGATTCTTTCATTACTCACTGACTCCGTTCGTTCGCCCGAGTTTATAATTATTTGTTTCAATACTCGCTCACTCACTCTGTTCGTTCACTCGAGTTTATAATTATTTGTTTCAGTACTCACTCATTAACTTCGTTCGTTCAGTCGAATATATAATTATTTGTTTCATTACTCACTCACTCACTCCGTTCGTTCGCTCGAATTTATAATTAGATGTTTCATTACTCACTCCGTTCATTCGCTCGAATTTATAATTATTTGTTTCATTACTTACTCACTCACTTCGTTCGTTCGCTCGAATTTATAATTATTTGTATGATATATACAGGTAAAGTTGTTGTCGGGAGCTCACAACACGTGTTGATTTATATCTGATTTCTTAATCAATTAGAAGTGAAAACTGTCTTTATTAATTATTTATAAAATGTAAATAAATAATAATAGCACTGAGAAATAATGATAAATTCACTATGAGAATAAAATTAACTGAGAGTTGCACTGAAAAATTACGTATAACAGTCACTGCTACGATCGAGACACAAATAAAACAAAAAAAAAATGGACGAAAACTGTATAGTGAGTGAGAGAAAGGAAGCCGGCTTCGTTCTCACCCCTACTCCATAATGTTTGCTAGTTGAAAAGTGACAACGGGAGACACCTGGCGCGGATAACTGATTGGTTGATAGAACTATACATGAAAATTATAGTATACTACAATGATTATATTATTTAATTGCCACCTTGTGGATCTGTGGATGGAACAGAATAATATAAAAATCGCGATTAAAAATCAGGGGTTGATCGTATAAGGGTGAAAATTTAGAATTAAATGTATTTTTCAATGCTGAATCATGAAAGAATAAAAACAAATAATTTTGTCCAAAAAATAAAAATAAATAATTTTGGGGTGGACCACCCTTAACATTTAGGGGTATGAAAAATAGATGTTGGCCGATTCTCAGACCTACCCGATAAGCATACAAAATTTTATCAAAATCGGTTCAGCCGTTTCGGAGGAGTTTGGGAACAAACACCGTGACACGAGAATTTTATATATTAGATATGTTGTTACGTTTAGTTTATAAACTCTTAGAAGTTGTTACACTAAAAAATTGATTGTTTCAAATTTCCTTTCTTGTTATTCGTTTTATATCGGCGATTAGACACCCACATAATTTTTTTGGTTTGTTTTTGTCAAAGTTGTTTTTTGTTTGCATTGTTTTTAAGCTAAATAAAAATAAGGTTTGATAATAAAGTTGAGATCGCTTCACAATTAATATTTCATTTTTATTATTTACAAATTCTTAATATCAAGCATTATCACACATTTTTTTTGTAAACAGTTTGTATATCACAATTTTCAAAAGTCATAGACTTTGCAATTTACGTTTTCTTTGTAGTCGCATACTTTTCTATCCTCATCAAAATATTGTCCATCTCCGCAATGAAATTCGAACGTTTGGAATGAATCTCCTGACGGGACGCATTCATAGAATTTGGAACAGTCTTTTGGGTCGCGGAAATAACCGGCTTCTTTGCATTCTCTGAATGGTGGTCTTTCTGTAGTAGGCGTTGTAGGTGGCGCTGGAGTGCTTATTGTTGTTGACGGTGTTGGTGTCGTCGTTGGTGCCGTTGGGTCTGAAGTAGTAGTG
The DNA here is from genome assembly GCA_034508555.1 of Venustoraphidia nigricollis. Lineage (NCBI taxonomy): Eukaryota > Metazoa > Arthropoda > Insecta > Raphidioptera > Raphidiidae > Venustoraphidia > Venustoraphidia nigricollis. Next base: position 3,386,174 of record JAVRKA010000020.1, read on the forward strand.
GTTCCCTGGGTAGTTTTGATGGTTGTGGCAGGCTGGATTTGAATTGTATTATTACAAACAAAATATATGTAGCTTTATAAATTATAAATTCGAAATTAATAGTATCTACTTTGAGTAAAACAGAGTTCATTAAAATTTTAAAATATTGTCTTTTACACTATTATGGCCACATATTTTGGTGATGGCTATTTTAACTATCCAATTTTAAAATAGATGTAGGTAATTATTTATGAATAATTTCTTTCATTTACTTACGGGAAAATCAACTCCTAGAGTATCTTTAATAACATTTAGAAGTGGATATTTCTTTCCGCAAAGTCCTCTAAAATCATCAGTTTCCAAACTCCAAACCATCGCACCTCCAAGTCCTAGACTATTAATGTATTCCGTTTTGATTTTGACTGATCTTTCGTTATCAAAACCAACCCAGTCAGTTCCTTTAACTACATATGGAACCTTCTGTTCATCATCCCAATATTCTTTCCAATCGGGTGTTTGAAGTTCGCACATCTACGATATCAATGTAAAACGTAATTCAGCTTTGAATTTTAAATCATTACTAATTCACAATTCTTCATTTTCTTTAAAACGTACCTCATTAAATCCAAGGAATCCTCTAGTTCTTGTGTAGGGACCACCAACCCCAGCTCCGTAAGTTTTGGCGCCAGGTCCGTAATTATTTTGATCTGCAAGAGTGAATGTTCTTCCATACAAAGGTATACCCATGATGATTTTTTCTTTGGGAGCGCCTTGTGAGATCCAATAATGGATACTTTCATTAACATTCAATTTCCTTTGTAGACCTTCTTCATCTTTGCGGGGATACAACGGTGAATTAAATCCGGTGAATGGCTCCCACGATCCATGCAGATCGTATGACATTACGTTGATAAAGTCCAAATATCTAAAAAAAAAGTGATATTGCATATGCTTTTACGTCGGTCATAAAGTTATATTTTTACTAAGAGAATGTTTTAGAACCCGTGAGGCACCACGATCCCAACTGCAATTGTTTTGTGGAAACCCTTTTATTCTTTTGTAATTATCAGTTCAATTTTTTTTTTTCATTTTACCCATATTTTTTATGGTTTGTAGCATATTGTGCCATTTGTTATGCATTCTGTATTAGGCAGGTACTTGTTTTTTCAGCTGTATCATTTCAATTGTATGTTATTCGTAATAAACAAATAAATATAAAAACTATAATAAATATAGCCTGCGTATTTGTTTTATAAATGCGTTACTACAGAAAATTTGCATATTTGACTTACTTTCCAAGTTCAACAATTTCATATGACAGACTGGCAGAAGATTCAGCTGAAGCGACAGCCGCAGATAGAAGAAGTCCGTCTTTATCAAATCTAGCACGCATTTCTTTTAAAAGAGTGGAATAAGCCTTAACGTCACTTTCTTTGCCACCTCGTTGGTTAGGGTATTCCCAATCCAAATCAAAACCGTCAAATCCGTATTTAATTGTGAATTCAGCAGCATTGTTAACGAATTTTGCGCGTTTCACTGGATCGTTGACAACCTTTCATATAAAAATAATATTTAAGATGTGAAACTAATATTTCGTAAAGATTTGAAAGTATATATTAAAGCAGCTTAATAATTACATTTGAGTACCGTTCAGAGCCCTCATTCCATCCTCCGATAGCGATAAGTGTTTTCATTTCAGGATTTCTTTCCCTCAATTTGTTGAAACGACCAAAACCATCTAAAAAATAATTATCATTAGTGCCTACCCATCTATAATTAATTTTATGTGTTAGGTCTACTACAAAATGACATACTAAACAGAGGTGTTGACTTATTGAGCTGAACCAATTACTTTTTAAAATGCACCTCTATTTATATCTAAGAGCCAAATAACACGAATCTTATAAGTGATTCAACATAATTTTTGTAGGAATTTTAAAGTGTCAACTTATTGTTTTTTGAGTCAAAAGTTTTTTTTTTAATTAAAAAAGGTATATCCGATTGTATATGTCCACATTTACATATAGAGCATATGCACATATACAATATCACTTGAGGATTTGGCTTCCACCGTATCACAAAACATCCATGAACAGTGGCAGGACTCGAACCCATGACAGTCCGGTCAAGAACCCAGCACGCTAATCACTGAACCATACATAAAAGTTAAATCTAAAAATGGAAAATGATTTTGCGTTCACAGCCAAGAGCCTAATGTTTAGATTCGTATGTACTGAATGCACCGATTTGTGGTGTGAGCACTGCTACATCACTGATGTAATCTAAATATTACCAAATAAATGGATGGGGTTTTCAAGGCTTTTCATATTAAATATGAAAAGCCTTGAAAAACCCATCCATTTATTTGGTAATATTTTGTCAAAATATTTATATAATATATTTTAGTAAATATAGTTTGTTAACATCTATTCTTGAACAGCCCGTCTATTTATTTCAGACCAGAGGAAAATCAAGGTGTCACCTTCCAAGTATAAGTACTAAATATTATTAATATTATTAGTTTTGTATGGTTTGAGATATTTGAAAGATAATTATTTGTACCTTTGCCCCAGTTGTCGGGAAGATCATTGTAGGCATCCAATATTTTGATGTCTCCATCATCAGAAATACCAACAAATGTGTAAATCATGTGAGTACAAACTGTCGGATCTAAATCTTCAACTTGACATTTCCCATTTTCCTGTCTGTAGGTTGCCCAGCTTCCATAATAACACACGATTTTTTCTGGAAAAGATTGTGTATGATTTTTTAACAAAAAAGAAAACAAACTTTAAATTAAATGACTATTTGCGTAACTAACTAAAGCCAAATTTAGGAAGAATGTTTGATATAAAAGAGCCCTATTGTTTTTGGAGAAAGTCAGCGCATGCAGAGAAGGAATACCTATATACAACACTGTTTTTCGTATTATAATGGTTTATTATTCCACTAGTCGCTACCTGCGATTGCGATCATGAGATGAAACAATGGGTGTGTTTGGTATATCAGTATAGTGAACTCAGTAATTAATAAAACCCGGGTCGCAGTGCCAAAACCCTGCCGACAATATTATAGTGTATTTGCTTGTATAGGGCCGTGTGGTTTTATACTTTTATTATGTGAAATTAAGTTTGTTTTTGGGCAAAATAAAAAATTTAACCCCTTAATACACCCCTTAAAATAACGTTTTTTTCTTAACTGTAATATTATTATCAATCTAACGTCTACACCGAATTAAATACACCCTTCAATAAATAAGTCACTATCTGCAAACTAGTGTTTTCATAAAATTTGTAAATCCGGTCCTGTCGGGCCGATTTTATTAAAATTGTGGGGACACTTTTTAATCACTACCAAAGGGTTAAATTTCAATTTTGAAACGATTCGGAGAATGTTTTCGGTATTTTGGGGCCCAAAAACAGTTTTCAACCCCTAAAAACTACCCTTAAAATAGCCCGATTAGGCCCATTTTAAATAGGCTTCTTGCGGTGACGGATTTCCACACGTGGCCCAAATTTCGTTGAAATCAATTAACTCTTTCGAAAGTTATCGCGCGTACACATATATATATATATATATATATATATACATATATATATATATATATATACATATATATATATATATATATATATATATATATATATATATATATATATATATATATATATATATACATATATATATAAACATTTTTAAAAATGGTGCCAAACGTCGAGAAATTTTGGTCCGACCCCTAGGTCCCGCCATTCGACCGACGCCAATAGTGTATGTTGCCATATGGCAAATACACTAAAAAGTGTGCGTTAATACAGAAATGATCGAAATTATAGGTATGTTTGGTATCGTACTCCAGTTTAAAAAGTGTTAATACCTTTTATACTATTGGGTTTGATATACAAAAGAGTAAGATACACTAATCTGTTTAGTATTTCAGTGTCGAACTAAAGAAGTAAACACTAGCAGTCTCGACTCTTGAGCAGGAGTACGTAGAGTAGAGTAGATCACGTGACATATGTCTGAATTTGATAATTGTTTAACAACCAAATACATTTATCATTATCAGTTTTGGACATTTTTTTGTGTCTTAAAATGAATCAGTTTCAAGCATGAATCTAGTAATTTTACAGCTGACGGGGCGAAGCCATTGAGGGACGGGTACAAAGCACTGGTACAATGTATGACTGGAGTCAATTTGTGATTGGCCGGCGCATTGCGCATCTTAAGTAGCATGAAATTCAAACATAAGATCCATGTACTAAAAAAATTTTCTTTTTGCACCATACTACCTACATAAATTTCATGCCACTAGACATGCGCAGTGCGCCGACCAATGACAAGCTAGCGCCATTCACCTCGTCGCGTTCTTTAAACGGCTGTACCCCCGTCGTCTATAACTCAAGTACATGCTCTGTCCCTATATTCCCAAGTCTATGGTTTCAATATATAAAAAATATAAAAACAACTTGTTTTTCTGTTCTAATTCTAACCTAAGTCTAAACCTTGTATAAGTGTAGGTACACATATGGTAAAACTAACGTATACTTTTTAGGGTAAATTTCACTGAGCTAGTAAGTATAGATACTAAACACACATATTTTTTATACATTTTTTCCCGAACAACAAAGTGAGTAAATATTAAAAATAAGATAATCTGATCGCAACTACAAATTTAGCCACCTAAGTTTAGTTTTCTATTTTTTTTAAATAGGTACATGTTACTGAGATTAAAGTAAATTGACTTACTGTTAGATTTTGCACTTGCACTGTATGCAAGGGCAAAAATTATTAGAGCAAAAAATAGAGTACACTTCATGGTACGCTCAGTGCTTTGAACTGTTCACAAATTAACTAGAACAATCGCACATAGGTGTCTTCTTTTATAGTAACAATTTTGACCGAAATTATCTTACCCCATTATGTCTGAAATTATTGATTAGTATTCGATAAGGTGACGTCATAATATGTACTGATTGAAGTAAATAAGTTCATATTTCAATGACTTTAATTACTTTGATAGAATAAAATTATATTGTTTAGTTTAAATGAGATTCAAACGATTAGGCGTTTGTTTAAAATGGATATTTATCAAAGTTTTTCTTTTGTTTCATGAAATACGGAATTTATATGCGACAAAACACTTCAAAATCAGTATATTCGAAGACTGTTTCAAAGGTACAGGCATTCTAAAAATAAGTTTAAGACAATCAAAGTAGACCAATCATCGGAAACTGTAAATAACTTCCGGTTTCATTTGCACAATAACGTTCCTAGACAGTCAAAGTAAACTGGCAAGAAGCAATCGTATTTTCCTTTGGAAGGTAAATAGAATTCAGTTAATTAATTCAATTTTCTAAATCATTTGCTTCTAAAGACATGTTGGTAAAATTCTTCCTTCTCGGCTGAAAACATTTGCAGCTCCTTCGACGCTATTTTTAAAGCTAAAGGGTTCGGGTAAACGCCAAATCAGGACCAAGAATTACACTACAGACCCAAAAGGCAAAAAATTGAAAAGAAACTTCCTGGGAAAATATACAACAACAATATATACCTAACCACTACTTTTTCTTCAAAAAATTCGCCTATAGGATCTTGGTTCCTTTGACGTTTACCTGAACACTTCAGCTTTAAGTATAGAATCGGAAGAGCTGTAAACGTTTTAGATAAAGGGAAAGAATTTGAAATGAAGTGTGCTGGAGGTATTTGTATAGGTATACACTTAAGTCGACTTTTTTGTCGGCAGTGTTATAATAGGGTTTAAAATTATATTATTTATTTTAAAAGCAACTTAAACCACACGAAAAGTACCCCTTCAGGCCCGTAACGTTAAGTGTCAATGCTGGAACGGGTGGACGGATGTTAGCAGTTTATTTGATAAACGGACTTTCATCCTGCGTAAACTAGTTTGAAACGATATAGCATGAATTTTAATAGTAGATTCCCCAACACTGAATGTATGTTTGCCTTCTGAAATACGTATACACTTAAAGCACCCAAGTACACAGAATTTACCACAAATTCCCATTCAGATACTTGTATATTTCCGGAAATGTTTCCTTATTGAGTTGTGGTCTAATTAAATGTTTCATTTTTTATTATTTTCTGGTAAATGTATATTTAAATCTATATTTAGAATAGATTTTTTTTAAATTGAGTAGATCATATTATGAATATCTATACAAATAAATGAAATTGAAGTATGTGTTTGGAATGTCAAAATAACAGCTTCTTTCTAAATGTATATGAATTTTAAAAATTTTTGTCTGTCTGTCTGTTTGTTCCAACTAATCTTCGAAACAGCTGAACAGATTTTGATGGGATAGATAGCTGATTTTATAAGGAGTAACTACTAATACTTTTATTTTAGAAAGACAATTAGGGTACCGCGCAAAAAAAAAAAATAAAACCCATGAAACTGTGAACAAAATCCGATTCAAATAGGGAATAAATAATGATAGAGTTCAAGGCTTCCCTACTGTTGTAGCTGCCGAACAGGCTATATAAAATTATTTCATCTCAATTGCACGCGAAGCCGCGGGTTACCGCTACTACATAATATGTGTTGATAGGGTAAAACAAGGATTTTGAATTTTGATTCGTGATACCTTACCCCTAGTTGGTCGCACGCAAACTCACCCACCGGTACTATCTTTAGATGACATTTTAAATACACTTACATTATGTTCAGTTTGTAAAAGCTTGCAACTCGATTTTAACCCTCTTCTTAATGTCTAATTGACGCGAAATTTTGTAGTCATACGTAGTTTTAAAGGCAATACAATAGTCTGATATTTTGTCTATAATAATATTTACATAGCAAGTTGAAAATAAAAAACATATGGTGGAAGTAACGGTGTTTCTGTAGGAAGACGCGTCGTCACTAAATGGGTTTCCAATCGAGAAGGGACTTCTGAACGTTATACCTATTGACAAAATACCTTGTAATTAAATGGAATATTGGTACAGTGAGCCTCCCATCCTTTTAAATGTTACAGAAGAAGAAATTTATTTTCTACTTTTTTGGTACTTTCATATTTTTTCATGTTTTTTAGATGACCTCAGGTGTTGAGCGCCTGTAGTTTACAGTCTAAGTATCAATAATATAATAATAATAATATATTCCATCCGTATTAGAAACACATAGAATATGTCAAAAAAATAAATAAAATATATTTGAAAAAAATTCTTCTGTAGAATAAAAACTATAATTTAATAGTACGTAGTGATTTTATTCTTTTTTTAAAATGCATAGTAACAATTAATATTTTATTGTTGTTAATAACATTCATTGTGCATTTTATATTCACAAAAAAATGAACAGCATAATATATCGAATGTAAATAAAATATTGATTCACATTAATTTTCCATTGTTATAATTCCGCGAATTTCAATATTATCTTCGGATCTTTTGATTGACTCCAAATACTTTTATTTTATTTGCATATGTTTTAATTAACAATAATTCCAAGTATTTTGATAAAATCTTCCATGCTTTCATGAAATAAATTTAAGATGAACATTTGTGATAGCATAAAAAATAAAAAGTAATTCAGATTATATCTTTCAAGTATTTTTTTAAATGTGAAGTGTTTATGTTAGAACTATCTTGTTATTTTTTATATCACACGTAGTAATTTATTGGATAATTTACAAAACTCCCTTACAAAACTTAAAAACCCGGGTCGCAGTGCCAAAACCCTGTCGACAATATAGTGTATTTGCTAATACAGGTATTGTGGCTTTATTAAATGAAATTAAGTTTGTTTTTGGACAAAATAAAAAAAAAATGAACCCCTTAATACACCCCTTACAATAATAATTTTACTAGTTGAAATATTGTTATCAATCCAACATCTGCACCAAATTAAATACGACCTTCAGTAAGTAAATTCGTATACGCAAACTAGTGTTTTCATAAAATGTGTAAGTCCGGTCCTGTCGGGCCGATTTGCTTATAATTTTAGGAGCACTTTTTAATTGCTTCTAAAGGGTTAAATTTCAATTTTGAAACAATTCTGAGAATTTTTTCGGTATTTTTGGGCCCAAAAACTTTTTTCAACCCCTAAAAACTGCCCTTAAAATGACCCGATTGGGCTCATTTTAAATAGGCTTCGTGCGGTGATGGATTCCAACATGTATGCCAAATTTCGTTAAAATTAATTAACTCCTTCGAAAGTTATTGCCCGCACATATAAATATAAATAAATATATATATATATATATATATATATATATATATATATATATATATATATATATATATATATATATATATATATATATACGTATATAAATATATATATATATATATATATAAACATTTTTAAAAATGGTGCCAAAGTGTTTAGGAGGTTATGAAGCGTCGAGAAATTTTGGTCCGACCCCTAGGTCCCGCCATCCGACCAACGCCAATAGTGTATGTTGCCATATGGCAAATACACTGAAAAGCGAGTGTAGATTACAGAAATGCTGAAAGGTATATCCTCTTTTTATTAAACTGTTTAATGACGCATTTTTTGAAAAAGGTATCGATTAAACTAACTAAGATGTCAGAATACATCCGTTAATCTATATTCTACAGATTAGTATTCAATATTTATAATATCATAGATAAAAAATCGATCGCGATCGACCGGTCGAACACGAGACCAATTTTGGTGATCTGTGGCTACTTTGAATTAGTAAATATTGCTAATAATTCCATGTTCCTTTAAATCCCCCGGAGGTGAGTTTTCTGGCCCTTTATCTCGAAAACTTAATAAGTGATTTAACCCTTTCAGGACCATAAGATTGTAGGAGCGAAAGTAACCATTTTTTTACAATTTAGGATGATCCAATTTCCAGTGATCATAATCAAAGAATGACGGTTCAGATGCAGTGTTGCCATATATAAAAAATGAAAAGATACGTTCAGGAAATAATAAATGTAAAATGACACCCACTAGTTTCTTAGTTATTCACTTCTTTTAAATTTTTTGTTTGGGACAACTGTGTCCCCGTAGTCGTTAAAGAGTTAAAAAATAAAAAATAGTTTTAAACATATATTTTACTTATCTACCCATACCTCGCTGGAATGCACCTTATACTGAAACACAGTGTATAAACATAGGTATGCATTTCACACCCCTTCTACCCCCTTAGACTACGCTTATGACAATAAGTCGATCGCGACACACTTTTAAGATAAAAAGTAAATCTTATATACAGAAAAGTTGGCCACCCTTGATCTGTAGCATTTTCCATTCAAATTACAACCGTACAAAAATTCGGTACTGTACGGCTGATAGAACGCCGATTAAACCCGGTGTATGTCCATAGGCAGTTGAAATTTCGGGACCCCTTTTGCAAAATTGGTTCAGTTTTTCTGTAGATGAAGGCAATCCTAGATGTAATTTAATTTGAAATTTGTAAGAGAAAATCTTCTTGCCTTATAAGAATCAAAAATTCAAATTTGCATTCATTAAACTATAAATGCAAATTTGAAGCATCAGCATTGCTTGTATTTTTTTGAACCTTAAAACAAGAAGATTTTCTCTTCAGGATTTCAATTTAAACAATTTTCATTTATCGATTGTATTACACAAAATACTTATAATTGCCGTGCTCTCGTAGACCTCCGAACAAAAATTATTGATTTCTGGAAAAAACAAAATGTTTGTGATCATCTTTAGTATCTCGCTTTATCGTTTTGGGATAATTTTTTTTCTAATATTAGTGTACGAAAAAACGTGTGATCTAGATAGCGGCGCTGTTAAAAAAGCGTTTCTTTCTCTGTCGCAGTACCCTTAAAAGCGTGGACTTATAGGTAGGGTTGCCAACCGTCCCGCTATACGCGGGACGTCCCGTTTCTAATATCCTTAACGAGACGTCCCGCTCAGGGTGTGTGCGGGACGCTAAATATCCCGCTTTTCGGAATTAACTACGCACGCACTTACATAGACCGCGCATGACCATCACCGATAGTCAAATGTCAAGAAAAATACTCATTTAAAAAGTAATTTATAGTTTTCATAATAAAGTCTAAATTACACTATAACTGTTTTTTAGTAAATATTGACTATTATTAATCTAACAAGGTGTTTTATTTTACTTCTCATCCTGATTTGTAAAGAAAATTTCACGTTTTTTTGTATTCTAAATAAAATTAGTTGGATCCCGCTTTTTAAACCCTTGTCCCGCATTTGAAATCATTATTTCCCGCAAATTTATATTTTAAAGTTGGCAAGCCTACTTATAGGCCAGAGTCGTATACAAATTCTGCACTACAAGTACTGGGTTGAAATGATTAAAATTATTTCCGACTTAGAGAGGGATTTAAATTTTTGGAAAATGAACTATTTGGTTCATTTTCTGAGCTGAACATTTTCAGCTATTGTCAAAAATGCCGTGTGCGCTTTAATGGTAGAAAAGAGAAAATTGCTATTTGTAAAATGCGCTATCTTGAAATTGATTCTAAAAATATAGACCTTTGTATTTTTTTAAAATTATGAACTTCTGGCTGCAGATAAAATGTCATCATTATGTCTATTCTCTATTTCTGAGGTAATTTTCTATACGATATTTTCATGTACAATTTCTGACATTACAAAGCATCTAAAACTAATTTTAATTATTAATTTAGATGCAGAATCTTATGCTTTAAAATTCTTATTTGAAAATTATTTATTTAAAATAATTAGGAAAGGAGAAAATTACGAAAGTATGATTTTACATGTTTAAATCTTATGATCGGCAGGTGTAATCACCACCATGTGTATGGCATAAATATGCTGTGGCACTATGGTTCAAGTCAATTTGGTTTTTTTGTTCAACCTGTACATCAATCTCGTTTTCGATAAATTGCTTGTTTGGGACGCTTTTTTAAACATATAAATACACGTAAAATATACGACGCGACAAACTAAATTTATTCACTAACGTATATAGCACTGCTTATAGCTGCCGTAAATTGCATTAGTCAATTTTTACCTACTGCCGCGTCGGTCGCACGGCATTATTTATAGTTAAAGAAAATTATTGTTATGTTTTAAATTTAATTTGTTAACTTTTAAATTATTTTTTGTCCTCCCCTATAAAATAGCAGTTTTTCAGCCATGTATGCACCAATCGTAAAATGACCCATCACAGGTGGGTGACGAGAATCGGTCGGTAAAGTAACTGTACCACCCACCGGGGCTACAGTCAAATTCAATGATGATTTAATATACTTTTCAATTTATTGTTTAAAACAATAAATACAGAAAAAATGATAAATTTTAATATTTCTTATTATGTAGGCTTTTACAAATCTCTTGTAATTATTTATTTTTTATTTTATAACAATTAATTAATGTTCAAAAACATTTTTACAATAGCGAACTATTTTTAGAAACCATAACTTAATTAAATTGTCATTGATTACAAGCTCGTTATCATGACTTTGACAAAAATATCAATTATAACGTGAATTTCAATTTATTTCAAATCAATAAACGATTTCACTATGCATTTGTTTGTTCAATGACTCATGTGTTTAATAATTAGATAACGATTGTCAATTTTGTCAAAATCGTGTAATAAACATAGATTAAACGTAACACAATCTATGCCAGTGATATTTTTTAATAAATTATACAATTTATGAAAATAAAGTATTTTCTTAAGAAATTGTTTTTATTTCTGAGAATTCATAATTATTGTTTTATAGATAAGTAAGCTGGAATTTCCAAAGATGATAAAAAATGCAGATAAAAATTAAAATATGATGTTCTTCCTGACATGCTAATTGGTCAGTTGTTGGACAATCTGTTCCCCGCATATGCCTCTCATGAAAAGTACGTCACTCATTTGTGAACGCATTTGTGTAACTCATTTATGTCAATCATTTGTGTCACTCTTTTAATTTTTGTTTAATTCATTTTACTCTCCCTTTAATTATAAGAAGTTTTTCTTCAAAAATGTTCAAGCAAATATTTAAGTGAGCCTATTTCTCCCTTCTTTAATTAATAAACAATAAATAATTTAGAGGGTTTTTTTTTCAAATTTTTTCCCTCAATAAAAATTATAATTATTTCATATCAATATAAATTCTTCTAGAAGTAAGAGGTGTTAGAGTTATAGACTAAGGTCTGGAATCTACATGTACAACTTTTCTGTTCTTCTTTTTTTAACTAATGACAATAAATAATCTTTTTATTTTATTTTAATAAATAATTGAAAATAGACGTTTTTGCAGATTATTAGAGTTTCTCATTTCTTTGTACTCAAAAATTTTATTTTGATAACAAAAAAACAGCAACCAAATACATTAATATGGTTCCATTTATTATATAATCAAAATATATAAAAGCTGCAATAAATTCTCAATAATTCTTTATTAAATAATAATAATAATAATAATAATAATATATATTTATTTTAAAAACCATAGGTGGCTTAAAAAGAACGTCAAAAATTTCAGTTACACATTGTTACACAATTACATATTATACAATGTCATGATTAAAGAAATCCGTAAATTTATACAGGCACATGTTTTGCAGTATTTTTTTTATATTGCTTTTAAATTTATTTATGGGTAACGATTTTATCCTGTTCGGGAGGTGATTAAATAATTTAGGAGTCCAATAATTGGGACCATTAATTAATTTGTTCGTTTTATAAAACGGTATTCTAATGTCCGAACAGCTTCTGGTGCTGTGGGAATGTATATTGTTTGCTGATTCGTATATGTATTTTAACACATAAATCTTCAAAAGTAGTAACTTATATTCTATAATAGTTGTTTAAAAATATCACAGTTAAAAAAAACAGTTTTTTTACACATTACATTCTACATTTTCTTTAAAATCACAAATTTTTCTTTTTTCATCGAAGTATTCATTTTCACCACATCTAAATTCGTAAGCGATAAATGAATTGTTCAATTGAACACATTGATAGTACGCGGCGCAGTCTTTTGGATCTCGAAAGTAACCAGCTTCCTTGCACTCTCGTTGAGGTGGTTTTTGAGTTGTTGTCGGAGCTGTTGGTTTTCCGGTTGTTGTCGAACCGGTTCCTTCTGTTGTTTTACTAGTTGTTATTTCCTGTAAATTATTTATTTTTGACTGTTAGTTTAAGTGCAGTGTGTTCATCTGAAACCGTATAATGAACAAAATAATTATTTTCCAATGACATGTTTTACTGTCCATGTTTTTTAACAAAATCGATTCTAAATATTTATGGCGAAATAACAACCTTATGTTATAAAAATTTATCCCTAAGGTCTTAGAGACCTTAATAATCCCGGTTCATTGTTTTGTCTTATCATTCATAGATATTCTACACGGGGGTTCTCAAAAGTAACTACGGGAGTTTGCGGATAAATTTCATGTGCCTACAATTTTTAATCGAAAAGTCTTCTACCTTTTTTATCTCCAATATATAACCACATACCTATTGATTGTTAAAAATAAAAAAAGTCCGTACTTATTTATTAAATACATATTACACTGTAAACGTGTAATTCATTTTTTTTTTTAGAAAATATAAATATGTCATAAAGTACGTATAAGATTAAATTGTACAGTCAAATGACGCAAATAATTTTGGGTGATTCCATTTTATATGAAATATTGCGGAATATCAATGTTTATGAATGCCATTGGATATTGCTATTACTATTAACCGGATAATTTTATTGCATTAGCTGACTTTTGTCCAAAAAGTGTTATCTTTTAATATTTCAAAACAATTACAACAAACAAACATTTATAGGAAAAATATGTTTTAACCGAAAATTCCGAATTAATTAAAGCTGATAACTTTTATATAAATATAAATGTGTATTAATTTAGTCTGTTTTATTTGTGGTCGGAGTTCTGCGGAAGGAAATACATTTTCAAAACATCGTCAAAATACTTTATTGAATATTATTTATTTATTGCCATAACCGAATTATCCACTTCCGTGATAAATTTTGTAAAAAATATATTATTAGAAGAATTAATAAGTACTTTTTTTGAAAACAATAAATTTTAGAACCATTATACGAAACGAGTTCGACTACAAATTTCTCAAATAAATTCGGCAGATTTGGACTCTGAAATCTGAAATGAGCTGATAACAACATAAACAACCTTGAAACATTTTTTGACGATCCTGTATTGTTTTTGATAATTTATTAAATGATAACAGATAACACTTTTAACACAGTCATACGGTCAAATATAAAAATAAACTCATGTAAAGGAATTTGGCAAGTAGGCCAATAAAAATTCCAGAATAGTTGTAGAAATTTTCAGTTGATGACCGCATATTACAAAATGACTGCAATTTGCAAATGACTGTAAATTACAAAATTTGTAAATAATAGACGCTCAACATCTAAGGCACCCAGCGCCTAAAAGAATTAGTTGAAAACGATTTTTTTCCCGAAAACCTTTTTTATAATAACCGTTAAATAAAAAACCTATTTAGGGAGACTTATTGTTTGAAATAAAAGTAATGAAGATAAATTCTTACCGGGAATTTGACTCCCAATGTGGATTTAATAGTATTCAGCAGTGGAAATTTGGGTCCGCATACACCACGGAAATCATCTGTCTCAATACTCCAAACCATGGCACCACCAAGGCCTAGCTTATTGATAAATTCAGTCTTAATTTTTATCGATTTTGTGTTGTCATATGTCAGAAAATCAAGTCCTTTTACAGCGTACGGAACCAAGGATTCTTCATCCCAAGTTCGTTTCCACTCTGCCGTTTGGTATTCACATATCTGAAGAAAAAAAATTCATAAAACCCCTATCTGCAGAACAACTTTGAACATTTTGTTAGCAAAAATTTTGTTAAAATATCAAACATGTACTTTTTTATATATCATAATATCTCACAAGAAATAAAACACAAAATTATTTTTACAATTTTATCTTCATCATTTAATTACTATCAACGACAAAAACCTTGATTTTTAATCATCAATCTGAACACAAAATCATTTGATTTATTTGAAATCGTTATCAGGGGCAGAATTAAATACAAAAGGTATTAAAGTCATTCAAACAAATGTAATAAGTTTTGAAATGCAAAATAATCTCTTCATAATCATAATAATCTTTTCATAAAAAAATATGAAAAATATCTAGTTTGTCCAAGCGTGTAGGCTTTCACGACCGAAATCGTTGGAAATCTTCTTGACTTTCGGGCTTGTACGCCGTGGTCCATTGGTATTTCTACCTGACGTTTTGTCTGTAACTGCGGTAGACATTATCAAAGGCGATTTATGGTAGCGGGCGAAGTGTCCTTCTATAAGCTGCTCACAGGTAAGTGAGCAGCCTAGAAGAACACTTCGTCCGCTACCACATCGCCTTTGATAATGTCTACCGCAGTTGTAGACGAAATGTAACGTAGAAATACCAATGGACCACGGCGTACAAGCCCGGAAGCCAAGAAGATTTATGTAGTTTGTTTTTTTCTGTAAAGGGACGTAAAAATCTGTACTAATCTATTATTCTTAGAATGCATTACTTCATTGTATCCAATGAAACCATTTTCTCTGGTGTAAGGTCCTGCCATGGCTGCATCTGGATTGTAAGGATTTGTGGGTGATCCTGGTGTGGTTTCATTAGCTTTGAATAGTTTGAATGAGCGTCCGTACAACGGCATACCCAAGATGATTTTTTCTTTCGGTGCGCCTTGTGACAACCAGTAATGAATTGTTTCGTTCACGTTCAACTTCCTGTTCAAACCCACTTCGTCTGTGCGGGGATACATCGGTGCATTGTATCCAGTGACATTATCCCATTTACCGTGCATGTCGTATGCCATCACGTTAATGAAATGCAAATGTCTGAAAAAAGAAAAAACAGCATAATATTGTACTCAATTAGTGTTATTTAAATTTAATTGCTTCGAGACAGTTTGTTTACCAGGTCTATCTAAATTGCATTGAAAACATCAGAGAAATTTACTGTTTTTATCTTCTGAAAACATAAATACATAACATAAAATTTATATAAATTTTATATTAATTACCAAGGACAAAAAAAAACCCGGGTCGCAGTGCCAAAACCCTGCCGACAATATAGTGTATTTGATAATACAGGCAGTGTGGCTTTATTATGCGAACTTAAGTTGGTTTTTCGGCAAAATAAAAAATTTGACTCCTTAATACACCCCTTAAAATAACATTTTTTTTTCTTAATTGCAATATTATTATCCATCGAACCTCTATACCAAATTATATACAACTTTCAGTAAATAATTCACTATCTGCAAAGTAGTGTTTTCATAAAATTTTTAAGTCCGGTCCTGTCGGGCCGATTTTTTTTAAATTTTAGGGACATTTTTTAATTACTACTGGAAGGTTGAATGTCAATTTTGAAATAATTCGGAGAATTTTTTCGGTATTTTGGGGTCCAAAAACGTTTTTCAACCCCTAAAAACTACCCTTAAAATAGCCCGATTACGCCCATTTTAAATAGGCTTCTTGCGGTGATGGATTTCAACACGCGGGCCAAATTTCGTTAAAATCAATTAACTCTTTCGAAAGTTATTGCCCGCACACACACATATATATATATATAGGTATATATATATATATAGGTATATATATATATAGGTATATATATATATATATATATATATATATATAAATATATATATACATATATATATAAACATTTTTAAAAATGGTGCCAAAGTGTTTAGGAGGTTATGAAACGTCGAGAAATTTTGGTCCGACCCCTAGGTCCCGCCATCCGACCGACGCCAATAGTGTATGTTGCCTTATGGCAAATACACTAAAAAGAAAAAAGTCAATATAAATACATAACGTACCATCGCGGTCTTAAAATTACGTATCTGTTCTTTCGGAATACGGACGTTAATGTTATTTATTAATGGTAGATTGTCTATAGAATATATTCTGTAACTTAGAACTGATTATTGAATGGAATTTTTTAATCTTTGATTCATTTGTGAAGGTTCATGTCTTGCGTAACGGAAGCTAAAATTAGCTCTCGCATGATGTGAATTTAGTGTTATAATTTGCTTTATCATGAACGACGAGCACAGCACGGAGTAGAACTTCGTGCTGTGCTGGTCGTTCTGGATAGATGTACGCGATCTTTTAAATGTATAATTTTCCGTTTGACACGTGATTATTATGATTAAATATCCTAATTGAAATAAAGTCTAATGCTTGGATAAGTAATCTACAAACATATATTTACTGATGAAACAAATATGAAATTAAAATATTTGTAAAACTTATTCAAATGTCTGTTTTAATTATACATACTTATATTGAAAGTGTAGAAACGAAACGGTTTTACACACAGTTACAAAAGTACTGTTAAAAATTATTTAAAAATGCATTAAAAAATCCAAAATTCGATTCTTCTTTTTGATCACAGACATATTGGTTTCTAATTTCGAACTTACTTTGATATTTCTGCAATTTCGTAAGACTGACTTGCTGAAAATTCAGCACACGCAACGGCTGCTGTTAGAAGTAGTCCTTCTTTGTCAAATCGTTCACGTATTTCTTTCACCCAAAGAGAAAATGCATGTTTATCTGATTCGAGACCGCCTCTTTGGCTTGGATATTCCCAATCCAAATCTAGGCCATCAAATTTATATTTTTTTAAGAAAGTAACAGCATTGTTAACAAAAGCCGATCGTAGCGACGGATTGTTTGCAACCTATAAAAAAATATTGGTTTACTCCGAATATTGTACCTATACAAAAATTGGTTTGTAAATGTGTAAATAAAACGAACCTTTGAATATTTTGTAGAACCTTCATTCCAACCACCAATAGCCAGAATTGTTTTCATATGAGGATTTTTTAATTTAAGTTTCTGGAAACGTCCAAATCCGTCTGAGAAAAATTGAAATAATGAAATAGATTAGAGCGTCAAATATGTCACTGAGAACGTTGTATGATATACTCTTTGTTTAAAATAATGGGAAATGCTATGTTCACTTTTCTATCTTTTTCTATTCTAAAATCCGGTACCGTTTTTCAAAATCACAACAAGAAAACTGTTGTTAAAGGATCGTAACAAAAAATGTATTCAATTTATTGGTACATAATTAATAATCATTTTTATTATATTGTATTTCGCTGAAATATATTTCTTCAAAAGCCATCTACAACTCGTATTCAAAGTTTATGTTTTTTTTTAAGATCTTTCTATTTTTTATACGTTTTTGGTAACAAAACTTTAAGTATGTAAAGTTTATCATTTAAATCAGCGCAGTTAATATTAATCAATAATAATAGAGCGTTTAACGTATACTTTGCGATATTATTCGATAGGTGATTACAATCAATATTATTTTCAATTTACATTTATAAACGCTGATGACCTTAACTGTCGTGCGTTGGTAATCTACATTCTATAATCTGAAATTCCCCTTTATTTTACGTTTTAAACTTCGTTATCCTTAACAACGTTTTTGTAACCTTAGAAATTTATAAATGTTTTTGTGCACTAACCCATGCCATATTCATCGGGCAAATCACACCATGGATCAAGGGATCGTATTCCCCCACTTTCTGTAATTCCAACAAATGTGTAGATCATATGTGTGCATAGAGTTGGGTCCAAGTCTTCCACATCCGCCTTTCCACGTCCGGGTCTATATGTCGCCCAACTTCCATAGTAACAAACGATTTTCTCTAAAAAGACATTTTGTAGATAAGTTTACCTAGCCATGGTCTGTACTAACAAATATACATAATTGAGTATTTGAATTAAAAAAAAAAAACTACTTTTTTTTATTTTTTAAATAATAAATGTATCGTAAATAATATTGAAGAACGAAAAGAAAAAAAATTTAAGTCATACGTAATTAGTAACAAATTAATTAAAATGTATAAAACCATAAGATATCACGTGACTACAAAACATGCCAGGAATGTTTGTGACGTCAAAATGATAAAAGTCGTGTATTTGATTATGTTTTATTATACATGCTATCAAAGTAACCATGGCAACCAGGGCCATAAAAACATTTTGACGTCAGAGAGGTTTTTGGCGCGTTATCGGATCTTAGCTTAAAAATTATTTTTAAATTAAATATAACTTTTTAATTATGAAATTAAACAAAATAATTAAAGTAGTTTTGCTATAAAACTTGTATGTGATTTTTCCATTTACGTAAAAAGAAAAATTGATTCAAAAACCCAATTAATATTAGTAAATGTTCATACGTTACAGTTGGTAAAACTACATTCATAAACAGGATAATAGCTATCGTTTGTTATCACTGCTAAGAAACATCTATTGTTACAATGCTATATTAGCGAAATTTAACGGTGACATTTTTCTGATATAGCCAACAAAGGATATTTTTTAATAATTATAGCAAACGATAGCTATTATACCTAATTAATATATATGCATCTTCAGATTATGATCTGCATTTTTCAAATAATTTTCTCCATTTATTTACTAATTTCAAAATTTACAATATAGATGATATGTGAATTATCTACGGAGATATTTAATCGTTCATTAGTCTTTCGCCCTTATTTTTTTAATCATTCAATAATGTTGCTTTGAAGAAATATTCGGACAAAAATACAGATTACAGATATATGCTTTGAAACCTATGCATTTCAATTTGATAATATAAAAGAAAAAAAAACTCTTGTCAATCATGAGGGCAATATTCCCGAAAACGTCGCTGTTTATATAGGTTTATATAGGTAATCAATTACTGAAAAGGTGACGAATGGCTAAATTACAATCTGTAAGAATAAATATCTTTAAAACATTACTTTGTAGCAATCTATGTATGTTCGAAAAAACTTTTTGAAAAAAATATTAACCTCCTATAAAATCAGGAAAATAATGAAATTTTAGATCAGAGCCAATTTAATTACGAAAGAAAAAAAAAGTTGTTAATTCTATTTACTTTTAATTACGAAAACTTTTTTGAAGGTGGTTAATATTTCTTTTTAAGTTTTTTTATTTTTTAGTTTTTAGTGGATTATATTTCGCACATTTTAATAAGATTTCGTAATTGCTTTGCTTATAAATTATAAAATTTCAATATAAGTTTTTGACGCCATTTAAAACGGATGAACCGATTTTAAGAAAAACTATGTGGTATCAATCCGATAGCATTATGAACAAAATGGCATCGAAATTTTTCATCTCGGTTCACAACTAGCGGAGCTATCGTGGAACACGCTTTAAAAAAAATTGGGGACTGCCAACGGACGTGAAAACAAAACTCAACACGTCATACTTATTGCTCACGCGATTGAGATCAAACTGGGCAGCTATAACAGTAGTGGAGCCTTTGGCTCCACCATATTACTATCTTACCTCGTGGGGCTGCCCCCCACTCGGTATCAACAACAACAAAAAATGTCATTCAAAAACCCAATTCAAGTATGGATTTAAAAAACTATATTTTGTACATTTGGTAATAGATAATAGTTCAGAAAAGCAACTGAATAATACTTACTATCAGAGCCTTGTGCTTCCGTAGTAGACACAAGAGCAATGAGCCCCAAAATCACTATCAGCAATAACTTCATTCTGTAGCTGAAATATAGAAAGTATTCTCGATATTAATTTATCGTCGTTATTTATACCGTATTATTTCTCATCGTTTATCGTTAAATGTCTCCGATAACATGGATAATTATGATTTATGAAAACTTTATTTTTAAACAATAATATGAATTTAGGTAACAATAACATGATCTTATCGTTTAATCACGTCACCGATAATTTATAATTAATTAATATTTTATATACGCTACCGAAATAATAAATAAAACCCTTTCTATATTTTAATGTTTTATAGAAACTTAAAAAATAACTTTATTATCAACAAACGTTTCTGCACTTTTACTGAAATTATTTCAATATGTAACTTTATGCCACATTTCTGTCATAATGATGTGAACAATGAAATCAATTAAATCCTTCTTGATGACAATAACAGTATAAAGTGTGCAACAATATTGGTTGAAAAGCATCTTCCATTTTGTGAAAGGTCACTGGAAAATCAGGTTTCGCGAATTATTTGTTTACAAAATCCTCTGTAAGGTCGAAATAAAACTTTTGTTGTGTGGTAAGTTTCCAAAAAAAAATGAAAAATACGTCTTCATTGAGATAAATAATTCGATTGAGCTCTTGTAATAATTTTTTCATGTGTTTGTTGAACTCAAAACACAGGTTTGTGTTTTTTTGCGTGAACAATTTAAACTAAATTTATCGTATATTCATCCGTTAGATATTACAGTTATAAACTCAAAATTTGCACACCGCTCTCGCAATTCATAGATTAATTGTTTTATCTTATTTAATTAAGTGTTTTCACGATAAAGTACTCAATCATAATACGTTTTCTAATCGAGTAATTAGCCACAATGTTTTTTAGAGGATGCCTCAATCTGCAATTTCATTTTCGTGATTTTTTCGAAGTTTTTGGATACTTTGTATGATAAACGGGAAACCGTGTTTCCAAAATGTCTATCTGTTTATTTGTACGGCTACACTCGAAAACGATTGAACGGATTTTGATTAAACTTATTATATTTCAAGTGTTATAGTACATTGTGTTATTAGGGCAGAAAGTTGGCGTTTACGACCACTGTGAAGCTTTCCACACGAGCAAAATGAGGGTGGCAATCATACAGGTTAAAAGATCGCGAACACTTGTCAGGCATAAACCTGCGCGATCTGCGCAGCACAAATCTGCAACCTGCACGGTATCGTACTTTAGAACAGCACAAACCTGCAACTTTTTGTTTGGGTTTCGTGATATGAGGTAGACTTTTTGTAGTTTTCAAGTAGTTTTATTAATATAAAATAATTAATGAAAATGACACATCACTGACACCCTAGACCAGCTTAGGACGGCTAGACAGAAATTGCAAGTGACCGCCTGGCGGACGTTGTTGGCTACTGGTTACTGGCTGCACGTGCTCATAGTGTAATGTACGCTACTCCGTTTAATAATATGGGTACCTTCACGAACCGTGCTGTACGGGTCGTGCAGGTTTATGCTTGACAAGTGTGTGAGGTCTTAAGAATCCAAAATAAAACAAACAAAGGATAAAAACATATTGACGTGAGTAGGTAAATCTCTGGAGAAAAAACTAATCTATATTATATCATATTCATGCCTAATTGTCTGTTTCCCTTTTTAAATAGTATTTGATATTAATTTCAGCGTGATATACCTCCACGCGTTCCTGAGAAAAAGAGTCTTAACAGATAGACGAACAACGAAGTGATACTATAAGCATTCCTTTTTTCGTTTGGAGGCACAGAACCCTAAACAATACCTGATTTAATTAGACAGCGGCGGCCTTAGGGGGTGGCGAACAGGGCAATCGCCCGGGACCTCGTTCTTGCAGCGGCCTCGCGCAACAACCCAAGCAAATTAAAAAAAATGTAGATTTTTTTAACTATATTTTTTTATTTAAAACTTTTGATTTTGATCCTTAATTATTTATTCAGGTTATAACATAGCGGCAAATTTAAATAAAGCTAGTTAACTAATTCATTCCTTCAAAACATAATTGAAAAATGCATTATGTAGTATACTTGAATATTGCGCCTCGAATTAATTTTGCAAATCTTTCAATGTAAAATATTTTAAAACTCAAATTTTATTTATTTGTATAACTTTAGCATTTCTCGTCAAACATGACAAATACCTAAACCAAACAACCAGACCTACTTTCGCATCACATACTTTTCACGAAGGACAAAGGGCCTCGCAAAGACCTGCCGCCCGGAGCCCCGCAATGGGTAAGGCCGCCGCTGTAATTAGACCAAAAATGTTATAACACAAAAATATCGTGTCAAATTGTAAGCTATATACCTTTTATCAACTCAAAGACAAAAAGTCAAATCATATTGTTGAAAGTGTAAATAAACTTGATAAAACAACAGGTTTTAATGACATAGGTAATTAAAATAACACGTGTTAACCAATAATAAAGCATTTAAAAAGATGGAATAATTTATTTTCATGATTTAAGAAGAATAATCATCTCACAATTTTGTTTATTATCTTAATGAACTTTAACGCACGTACCTTGTTCTTTCAAAATTTGCCTTTAAGAATATACAATATGAAAAATAGAGAAAAAAATGTACTATCAGTAATCATTACGTATTACTACTATTCTGAGACCATTGTAACTAACCGATTCTTCAAAAACAAAGACCATCTAAGACTGATGAACCATGGCCCGACGTAAAAAAACCAATATATTCTGGTCACGTCAAATATTATTTATACAAATCATGTATTTATTACAGAAGAGCTTTGGTTATAAATCATTCTGCGCAATTTCTTTCTTTATAGACGTATATTATAACTGTTAAAAGTCTATCAGTAAATTTTAGAGTTATGTATGTACTCCCCCTTCAAAAAAAGTCGTTCCGCCGCCAATGCCTACGTCCTACACTTCCTGTAAAAATGAAAAAGTAAAATGTATAAAGAAATGTATTTCATTATTATTTTCATGTTTTCGTGAAACTTGAGCAGATAATAGACATTTACTATATTTTTAGAAGATAAATATTATGTCAGAACAGAAGTCTCATAACTGGTTCTTAAGTAGCATTTAAAATACCTATTGTTAAATTGTTTGATGACTTGGTCACTGCACTGGTGTACAATTGAAATGTTTTGACGGCAAAATATTTATTTTGTCTCTGTAAATTCTATTATGTGGGTAATTTGTGTTGGACACCAAAAAATATTATATTTTGATATTCTTAACTTCTGACACAGGTATTGCGCGGTTTTTGCGTATCCGTAGGGTTTCTTAAGAGGATCACATTTGAACCTAGAAGTAATTGACCTAATCCGCCTTTTTATTTTTAAGTTACATTATGAAACACTCATTGTTTAAGTGACATTCCCATATTAGAAAAATTTTTTATCCAAACAATGTCACTGTAAAGGACTCAAATCGGAATCTTCCACATCGCGGCGGCTGAATTATCCTTTCTACAGTGACATATCTAAACAATCAACCTTTCTCAGAATCCTTCCTTATACAGTGTAAACTCTTTATAACGAAACTCAAGGGACCGAGCATTTTTTATCGTTATAGAGAGTTACCGTTATATGGAGTGAAGAAAGAAAAACAATCAAATTAACCATAATCTTTAATATGTATGTTTTTGATAAAATTAATACATATAGTCAGTTAACTTTGCCTGACGTTTTGTAACCTGATAAGATAACATAAACAATAACACCGACAATGACGATTTTCTGTGTCTAAATATGAACACATTTCTTCGTAATAGAGAATGGCTGCTGCGCTATAAAGAGTGTGTATCAATGTATGGGTCTTAAGGTAGGTAAACCAACCAAATTGTGATCTTTTCTATGGTATAGAGAGTTTATCGTTATAAAGAATAATGTTATAAAGAGTTTACACTGTATAAGTTTTATAAATTAAAGTCCCCCACCGCGCTGAGTTTGTGTTCGTTCGGGCTAATCTTAGAAACTACTGTACGGATTTTAATACGGTTTTCACCAACAGAAGTCTATAGGCTATAATTTATGCACATTTTGCGAAAATAAGCTACCTGTATTTGTGAATGAAATTGGAAAAAATCGTCCTTTCTTAGAGCTTCCGTGGCGTGCACTGCGGAAATAGTTAAAGTTGCATGAAAATAATGTATGGTGGAATAATTCCTCTTAAAAAGTTCTAGAAAAAGTCCCCAATAGCATATGTGTATCTTTTAAGGCTGACTCACAATAACCATTCGTATGATTTTCAAATTTGGTCTAAAAAAAGAATACTTTTTTTGCGAAAAAGTGTTTTACCGACATAGTATTAATCCTTATTTAAATAAATAGGTTCAAAATTGTCCTTTACACCATTTAATTTAGATGAATATCTTAGCAAATATCGCAGACTATAGAACTACTTATCTATTTATTTAAATGAATCCGGGCGAAGCGGGGTCGAGCCGCTAGTAAAGCATATTTGTAACTAATAATATTGACTCTACCAACAGTATTAGATATATTAACAAAATAAAATTACTTGCAATACTGTTCAATATTTTTTATTTATATAAAAGACGTTTCAACCAACAGTCTTGGTCCTTTTCAATTTTCAAATATAAAATTAAATTACGATTGTTTAAATAAATTAAAACAATTAACAAAATAAAATTACTTGCAATATACTCTTCAATTGATTTTTTATTTATATAAAGACGTTTCGACTAACAGTTATAAATAAAAAATCAATTGAACAGTACCTATATTGCAAGTAATTTTATTTTGTTAATAGTTATACCTATCTATTACTGTTGGTAGAATCAATATTATTAAATGAAAACAAAATATTAAAAACGGTTACTAAATTTTTATAAAAATTATATAATCTATGGTAATGAAATGCTATATATTAAAGCAGTGAGTGACACAAAAAACCTAAAACAAGGAATAATTATTGTAATAATTTATGTATATAATCTTTAAATATTAATTTTAGATTTTTTGTATCACTCATCCTATTCACAGAATCATATTTTTCAATATATAACATTTCACTAACCAATCGCTTATAATAATTTTGTTCATTATCTATTTTTTTTATAGAATTATAACCAAAATCAAAACAATGATTCGATTCAACAGTATGTGAATATAAAGCAGATGTCTCTTTGCCCTTATTAACATCATTTTTATGTTCCTTTATTCTAGTACTAAGTGTTCTTCCTGATTGACCTACATTAAACTTTTTTACAATCTTTTATAAAAATTTAGTAACCGTTTTTAATATTTTGTTTTAATTTATTTAAACAATTGTAATTTAATTTTATATTTGAAAATTGAAAAGGACCAAAACTGTTGGTTGAAACGTCTTTTATATAAATAAAAATATTGAACAGTATTGCAAGTAATTTTATTTTGTTAACATATTTGTAACTGTTTTCCTAATGATGCGAGAGCTAATTTTTACCTTAGATAACGCTAAACATGAACCTTCACTTATAGAATATAGATAGAGTTTTATGGGTGAATCATTTCGTTACACATCCTAAATTAGAAATATCTTTAATTACGCAATAGCGAAGATTCATATCTGACGTTACCTGAGGTAAAAATTAGATGTGGAAAACAGTAACAAATATGTTTTACTATGGGGAAGGATTGTTTAGATATGTCACTGTAGAATAAATGATAATTGAGCCGCCGCGATGTGTAAGATTTGGGTTTGAGTCTCGATAGTGCCATTGTTTGTATAATAAAATGTTTCTTATATGGAATTGTAACTTCAACAGTCGGTATTTCATATTATAACAAATCAAAGTCATTTATTTGTGTATTTATAATCTTACGTTCTTATTCCGTAAAGAAACTATTAAGATATAAGAACAAATATATTCAAATGTCCTATAAATCCACTGAAACATGCCCTCGCGTCTCATGGTTGTTTTCTTAAATAGCATTTTCAACTAATACGTAAGAATACTTAAGTATATTACTTAAGTATCGTATGATATTTACTTACGAAACCTTCTAAGAAAATTAGATATGACAGAAAAATATATTGCTTATTGTCTTTATTACCTATTAATGCGTAACAACAATAATTATCAACATTTTACAGAAGTCAGTGAAAATAATTATTTTGAAAATTAATTTTAATTATAGGTAAAATTATTGCGATAATTTGGATTTTCCATCATTCCAAATCATTAGCTTTTTACATTATTAAATGTGTTATGTAGGTAATCAATTTTGTTGTACTAAACTATTAAAATTATCTAATTACTTACGATAATTTTGTGACAATTTTATATCGTCAATAAACAAGTTCCTATACGCACTACAGTTATTTCAAATATCGCCAATATTTGTATACGTATTTTTAAATTTATTTCCACGTCAGCAGTTTCCGATCATAAGAAATTCACAACTAAATTTAGTTCATTGTTACGTCCGCGTCTTTATATGATACTTACCCGTTCGTCTTAAAACCTAATATCCGGTGTTTATTTATTAAATATTTGACAATATAATTAATAAATTACCGATCTTCGTTTCGGTTGGGTAAGTTAATGCAATATTATTTGAGATTGAAATACAGGTGCCAGCGTGGGTTAAAGAGATAAAAACAACTTTATGGAATTTAGTCAAAATAACAATTGATTAACCTTCACTTGATGTGCATTTCATATGTGTATTATACATATTAGGTCACGCAGTACTGTTTAATTCGACACTGCGGAGTGCCGTAAGGCGTAAAAATTGTAAAATCTCGAAATCCAGGGCCAGTCAATGAATCTTCATAAAAACTATTGAACTGCATTGTTAAAAGCTCAAATAAAAATGTTAAAAAAAAAATTCCGCTCTCGATTGCGGGATGGATGCCACCCCTTCTCGGGGATGAAATGTGTTTCGTTGAAAATAAGTACGAGAATGGATAGGTTGACGAATTCTAAGCAACTTTTGTTCTTTAAAGTTTTTTTTGAAAGTCAATTTTTCAACCAATAAACCCACGTTTTCAGATGGTTTTTCCCTAATAACTGAAAAAGTAAGTATTTTATCGAAAAAATCACTCTTAGTAAAAATATAGCTTATAAAAAAACAAAATGTGGTGAATTTATAGTGTCTGTAGACCCAATACAAACGGAGTACTAACTTGTTGAAGGTTGGTTCTTATTCGTCAAACGCCAAAATTGAAAGTTTCAACGTGAAGTTACCAAAAAACAATGCATTTTTCGGGTGAAACTCAGGGAACATTTTTTGAAGTGCTTGAAAGAACCTTTATTTTTATTTTTTATAAAAGTCCCTAGCATCAAAACTAACTAAATTCTGACGAAAATAATCTTGGTCTCTATTTTTTTCGGCGTCAAAAAATGTTAAAGTCACCCCCTTATTACCACACAAATTAAAAATAATCGTTACCGCTTCACAATTCACTTTATTTAAGTACTTGTAACATGGTCTAGAAGTTTGACCGGTTTAAAGTGCTTAGTTTTGAAAAAAAACGAGTTTGTAATGAAAAGAGTATTTTTGTAATTTTGCAAAAAATAGCATTTTCTTCAAAATAACTCAAAAACTATTAATAATAAGCAAAATTTTGTAGTGTGCCAAATTCTAGTTTTAGCTTTTCTGAAAATTTTCGTTTTTTCTTTTTTTCTGTAGAATAAAACTTGAATAAAATATGGCCGTTTAAAGTTTGCATATATCCGTAAATAGTAACTTTTCGAGTCCTTTCAGCTCTAACCTTTTCAAAAATAAGGGCTGAAAGAAAATTAAACTAATATGAGCTTATCGCTCTTGAAAAAACGTACAAAATGTTTTTTGAAGGACTTGATAGCTTAAAAAGTAAGCGAGTTATGGATAAAAAACCAATCACATTAAATAAACAACTCACTATCTGCAAACTAGTGTCCGGTCCTGTTGGACTGATTTTAAATCCGGTTCTGTCAGGCCGATTTTATCAAAATTTTAGGGGCACTTTTCGATTGCCTCTAAAGGGTTAAATTTCAATTTTGAAATGATTCTGAGAATTTTTTCGGCATTTTGGGACCCAAGAATATTTTTCAACCCCTAAAAACCACCCTAAAATAGCCCGATTGGGTCCATTTTAAATAGGCTTTGTACGGTGATCTATTACAATACATGGACAAAATTTCGTTAAAATCAATTAACTCTTTCGAAAGATATTGTCCACACACACTGACGTCAATAGTGTATATGTGCCATATTATGGCAAATACACTAATAATAATTGAAAGCGGCAAAAATTTTTTTTAACATTTTTTTATATATTGTTAAAAACACATTTCAAAAGTTTAATTAAAGATTCATTGACTAGCCATGGATTCCGAGGTATAACTCTTACGGCGCTCCACTATGAATCAACATTTTCATCGTAAAATTTAATCTATAAAAACATTAGATCAGCGGTTCCCATACTTTTATGACGGCGAAACCCTTTAGAATCTAAATATTTTACGGAGCCCTAAAATAAGCAAAACCTGGTTTTATGTTCATTCTT
This sequence comes from Venustoraphidia nigricollis, assembly GCA_034508555.1. Lineage (NCBI taxonomy): Eukaryota > Metazoa > Arthropoda > Insecta > Raphidioptera > Raphidiidae > Venustoraphidia > Venustoraphidia nigricollis. Next base: position 3,415,146 of record JAVRKA010000020.1, read on the forward strand.
TCATGAAAATCACACAAAAATACGTTCTTTACATAAGACTGTATTGATTCAACTAAAAATTGATAAAATTGTTTCCATTTAATGTGAGCTATGAAGTTTTTTTTTTTGATCAACTGTTTAAGCCGACGTTTCGTTCTTTAGGTTGATATTATTCCGGTGGAGCCCTCGCGAAGGTCTAGCGGAGCCCCAGGGCCACGCGGAGCACACTCAGTATGACTGCATTAGATAAAACTTTTCTATATAATTTAGTGATACTTAACAAGTTTTGTAAAAAAAACTATTAAAGAATTAATCAACTTTATTTGCGTATTTAGTATACAAAAAAAGACATATTAAACTAACATTTTAATAAAACTATTCACTAGAAGCGCTTGCTCTTTTTTAATAAATTGTTTCTTCTTAAACCCATTTTTCTAACTTTGAGCCAATATTCTTTTGTGCTTGGATCTAAATCATCTAACGTTACTTTCGTTGTCCGTAAGGTCCATAACCAATCCGGATATTCACTATCTGGTTTCAATTTAACGTCCTCGCCTTCTTTGTAAATGTTACTTCCGCATACATAATTGACTAATTTCTCTGGATCTGTTTCAACTGGTAAAACCTTTTTTTCAACCACAGGTCCCAGTTTACCAGCTTTTTTCTTTTTTGAAGCCGCTGCCGCTAATAAAAAGAAATAAAAAAAAAATTAATTCGTCATTTTTATTCCAAATTAGACTCCTAGTCAAACGCACCACTCGCTTTGCAATTTTAGACAGATTTTCAATTAAAATGTTCGTTTATACTATCAAACATAACCACAAACCAATACCTGGTGCCGGAGCAGCAGCTTTTGCGTAAGTACATTTCTGTATACAAGAAGTGATTAGAGAAAAATATTTTATGTTAACAAAATTTAGTTTTAAAGAAATACTCATTATTTAAACAACTTGTGAACTTATAAATAATATGTATATTACTGGAAAAACTAATGTCAAAAAATTTACACTAAGGAGTATAACCATTACCAACAACAGATTTTTTCAACGTTGATTGAATTTTAGAAGAATACAAAGAAGAATTGCGATAATTGAGAACATAACCTAAATAAACAAAAATATAAATCTTTTATGTGTCAAACAAGGAGTGGTGTCAAATAAAAGTAAAAATATCTTGTTATTTTAAATGACTATTATACCGAATAATTTTTATATAATATTACTACCTTTTAATGCCAATAACAAAAAATTCTTCAACTTTAGTAAGTCTGTAGAAAATAGTATTGCCATAATTTTGAATGATTTTTTTAAAGAATATAATTGTTATTAGGACAAGAAAAGAGCTTATCGAATCAGAGGAAAATCTGCTGTTTCAAAAAGCATCGATGTCGACAAAGAAACACAATCAAAACATTTTTTAACAATAGGCCCCGCATTGCCAAGTGTTACAAATTCTATAGATCACAGAAGAATAAAGAAAAGATCACACAGTACATTAGGGTCGACTGTAAATGGCATCAGCCCACTTGGGGATGGCAAATTATCACAAGGTGATCCGGTTTATTTACAGACTACTCCTGATGGGAGAGTACATGCATCTAGGAATCAAAAGGAAAAAGAAAAACATCCAGATAGAATTAGCTTGGACAGGTATGTTTTTAACACGCTTTTATTGGCTTCACCTGTATGTATCGAAATCTTTGAACGTGAAATTCACCCACGTCAAAACGTCAGATTAAACTGAAAATTTGCACACTTATCAAGAACCGATGACAATACAATTATTTAATAAGTTTGTCCCATTATCCTGACCAAGACCAGAATCTTTGAACGTATGTTTGTGACGGAATTTTTGAACGTGAAATTCGATATGACAATATAATAATTTGTATAAATATTTATATACATATTATAAATAAAATTACAAAATAAAATTACTTGCAATACTGTTCAATTGGTTTTTATTGATATAAAATACTACGTTTCAACCAAAAAAAAAAAATTTAGTATTTTATATCAATGAAAACCAATTGAACAGTATTGCAAGAAATTTTATTTTGGTAATGTATCTATTACTGTTGGTAGAGTCAATATTATTAATTATATTATAAATAAATTATTAACTTGAAAAATTACAGCAATCAAGCTAACACGCTGTACAGTGACGTATGTTGCGTTTTTTGGTCTTATAATTAAAATTAGAGTTTAAAAAAACTAAACCAACACGCTTTTATGAACTAAAAAATTCGAAATAATTTGGCAACAAAATTAGCTTTACTGTAAAAATTTTCATGATAGCTCTACGTTTACAGTTAGCAAGTAAATGAAAAATGTACTACCGATATTAAGCACTCCACGCTTTTTACAGTAAAGCTAATTTTGGTATCAAATTATTTGGTATTTTTTAGTTTATAAAAGCGTGCCGTCTTAGTTTTTTTAAACTCGTAATTTTTTTTAAACTATTCCTGACGTTTTGAGTTCAAAACTTTTTACGGAACTTTGTACTGTTTAATAATTTTTTTCCAGACGTGGCTTATCGGTATTACCGATATTAAGCACTCCACGCTTTTTACAGTAAAGCTAATTTTGGTATCAAATTATTTGGTATTTTTTAGTTTATAAAAGCGTGCCGTCTTAGTTTTTTTAAACTCGTAATTTTTTTTAAACTATTCCTGACGTTTTGAGTTCAAAACTTTTTACGGAACTTTGTAATGTTTAGTAATTTTTTTCCAGACGTGGCTTATCGGTATTACCGATATTAAGCACTCCACGCTCCTTACAGTATAGCTAATTTTATTATCAAATTATTTTGCATTTTTTAGTTTATGAAAGCGTGCTGTCTTAGTTTTTTTAAACTCGTAATTTTTTTTAAACTATTCCTGACGTTTTGAGTTCAAAACTTTTTACGGAACTTTGTACTGTTTAATATTTTTTTTCCAGACGTGGCTTATCGGTATTACCGATATTAAGCACTCCACGCTCCTTACAGTATAGCTAATTTTATTATCAAATTATTTTGCATTTTTTAGTTTATAAAAGCGTGCTGTCTTAGTTTTTTTAAACTCGTAATTTTTTTTAAACTATTCCTGACGTTTTGAGTTCAAAACTTTTTACGGAACTTTGTTATGTTTAGTAATTTTTTTCCAGACGTGGCTTATCGGTATTACCGATATTAAGCACTCCACGCTCCTTACAGTATAGCTAATTTTATTATCAAATTATTTTGCATTTTTTAGTTTATAAAAGCGTGCTGTCTTAGTTTTTTTAAACTCGTAATTTTTTTTAAACTATTCCTGACGTTTTGAGTTCAAAACTTTTTACGGAACTTTGTAATGTTTAATTATTTTTTTCCAGACGTGGCTTATCGGTATTACCGATATTAAGCACTCCACGCTTTTTACAGTATAGCTAATTTTATTATCAAATTATTTTGCATTTTTTAGTTTATAAAAGCGTGCTGTTTTAGTTTTTTTAAACTCGTGATTTCTTTAAAACTATTCCTGACGTTTTGAGTTCAAAACATTTTTCGGAACTTTGTAATGTTTAATTATTTTTTTCCAGACGTGGCTTATCAGTACTACCCATCATAGATGGTGAACCAAGATTGCGCCTATTGTCACTCCAACACAACTTATTAACAAAACTTGATGGGCTTCACTCACAAAACTTCATTCACCTCGTATTTTTAGACATTTATGACAATCAACTTGACCGAATTAGCTCATTAGACACTTTGATTAGTTTGCGTGTATTGCTCATTGGTAAGAATAGAATACACCGCATTGAAGGGTTGAAATCGCTTACAAAACTAGAAGTCCTTGATCTTCATGGCAATCAGATCAGTCATGTCTCGGGCTTGACGACTTTATCTGAATTGAAAGTGCTCAATTTGGCCGGCAATCACATAAAAGCTATAGGGCCGTCCGACTTAAAAGGTTTAAAATGCCTGCAAGAAATAAATTTAAGGAGAAATAAAATTAAAAAGTTGCTTGGGTTTGGAGACACGCCAAAATTGGAAAAGTTATTTGTTAGTAATAACGATTTACAAAGGTAGAGTTCTTATAAATTGCTAGTATTTTTTTCAGTAGTTATTTATAAGTGGAGCTCTAAGCCTAAACGCCTCTAAAAAAATTCTACTCATCTAGGATGATTGTAGAGTAGTGGTTCTTAACCTGGGTTCGATCGAACACCAGGGGTTCGGTGAGTCAGTGTCGTGGGTTCGGCGGAGGTCAAGACACACACCCGACTCATATGATTCGTGACGACACGCCTCGCTTGTCCATCATTTTGAATAAATCATTTTATTTTTCAAATTAAGAAGGGTTCAGTGAATTCGCATATGAAACTGGTGGGGTTCAGTACCTCCAAAAAAGTTAAGAACCACTGTTGTAGAGTATAAAAATAGGTTATTTAAGGTATAGAAATGGATTTTTTATTCATATTTAAAAAAAATACATTTATGAAATAAACAAAATTTTTATATAAAAATAACAAAAGTATATGAAACAAATAATTGATAGGTAGTTGTTATTACAGTAGAACCTCGCTACGTTAAACCTCGATAAGTTAAAAACCTCCGTAAGTTAAAAATTCTTTGAATTCCCTTCCCCTGAAAGCATAAAATCTCCATTACTTAAATCACAAAACCTTGGTAACTTAAACAAATATTCTGAACATCGCCCTCGATAACTTAAAATAATATTTTGGTGACCTCCATGAGTTAAAGTATTATCCTCTATTGAACTAAATACATCCTTTATAAAATCCACAAACCTCGGTAAGTTAAAAATTTTACTCTGACAACCTCTCTAACTTCAACTCTCGATAAGTAAAAAACTCGATAACTTAAATTTTTTTAACGTTTCCCTTGGATTTTAACTTATCGAGGTTCTACTGTATTTTCATTGTTACTATTTTAATAGTTGTTATTTAAATCATCATAATTTTTATTAGAAAAAAAATCCTTCATGGCAATAACTAATGCATGTGTTCGCATAGTATGGTGTGAATAATGTTTCCTAAATAAAAAAAAAATAAAAAAATTCTTTTCCTCATTTGAAATAACCTATTTTTACGTTTTACAATTAGCCCGAGAGCTGTTAGACATTTTTGGGTATGTATTTGAGGCACTGTAAAATTTATACCATATCTCTTTAGTAATATTCGTATACAAAAATGCAGACCTGGCTGAAGGGAAGTAGGGCTTAACCGACCCTCAAATTTTTAATCACCTGTCTGGTAGAATGCCTCACCGAAACGCCCTGTTTGTTTGAATATATCTATTTTTACTTACCAGTATTATTCTGTTTAAATTTAAACGTGCGTCAAATATATTTTTTAAATTTTTAAAAAATATGATTTTGCAAACACCTAGCCAAATTTTAGACCCATTTAAGAAATCTGGCATTTTTATTTTTCAACTCCTTAAATACTAATTTCAAGGTATTAAAATTTCAAAATGCTTCAAGGGCTTTTTATTGCCAAAAATTTTTTTCTAATTTAAAATTTTGAGGGTCGGTTAAGCCCCGCTACACCTCAGCCAAGTCTGTGTTTTTGTATTCGGATATTACTAAAGAGTCATTGTACAAATTTTCACAGTGCTTCAAATACATACCCAAAAATGTCTAACAGCTTTCCTACTAAATCGTCCTAGATAAGTACAAAAAATTTTAGTGATGTTTATGGCTGGATTAATTAATATAAGATATATGTTAATTCTGCAATGCTTCAAAACGAGCTATATAATTGTTATAAATATTCATTGTTGCAATGCTAAATTTGAAAATTTATTTTTTATCCACTGCCACCGTTGTAGTAAATTTAATGGTACAATTGCTTTATTATGATGAATTAACTGTTAAGATATCGCACCGTAGAGTAATAGATACCTCATTCCGCCGCGAAAGTGGAAAGATTCGGGTTTGAATCCCGACGGTGACAGTGGATAAAAAATATTTTTTTCTAATTTAGCATTGTAACAATGAATGTTTATAACAATGTAAATAATAGGGATGCTGACTATTTTTGGGAAAGTGTTTTAAATCGTGCATAAGTACCTAATATAGCCACAAATATTTATTATTTTTATTTAAATACGACTCATACTTTAAAAATCATGTATTTTAAATTCCGTTTTAAATTTCGGTCCAAAACGCCAATACTTGTCACGTGACTGACGTGACGACACGGAGTCGTACCAAAGGAGACTCAAAAGTTTCCACGGGAGCTTACATTCTGTGCTCATAAACGCTAGTAAACTGGAGGTGATGAAAAGTTGTTTCGTAGTTGTTGCTATAGTTACATGTAATTTGACGTTTCCTATAAACCAATAATATTAAATTACACTCTAAATATTAACCAAACAACAAAGGCTTTGACAGCATCTGATGTACACGACTCTGTGACGTCATGCGCTCTGATTGGTGTCCATTGTCACGTGACTCGAGAGTGATCTTATTACGTTTTAATTATTAAATATTAATTAGATTCCTTAAAAATAAGGAAAAATGTAGTGTTTTTTAGTATTTCTATCATAGAAACTACCACTTAACGTTAAAATTATGTTTTTATTTGAACACAGTCAACATCCCTATTACCTTCTTTTCCTTCATATTGGTTACAAAAGATATATAAAAACCCGGGTCGCAGTGCCAAAACCCTGCCGACAATATAGTGTATTTGCTAATATAGGCAGTGTGGCTTTGTTATGCGAACTTAAGTTGGTTTTTTGGGCAAAATAAAAACTTGGCTCCTTAATACACCCCTTAAAAGAACATTTTTTTCTCAGTTGCAATATTATTATCAATCGAACCTCTATACCAAATTATATACAACTTTCAGAAAATAATTCACTATCCGTAAACTAGTATTTTCATAAAATTTGTAAGTCCGGTCCTGTCGGCCCGATTTTATTAAAATTTTAGGAACACTTTTTAATTACTACTAAAGGGTTAAATATCAATTTTGAAACGATTCTGAGAATTTTTTCGGTATTTTGGGGCCCAAAAACATTTTTCAACCCCTAAAAACTACCCTTAAAATGGCCCGATTACGCCCATTTTAAATAGGCTTCTTGCGGTGATGGAGTTCAACACGTGGGCCAAATTTCGTTAAAATCAATTAACTCTTTCGAAAGTTATTGCCCGCACACATATATATATACGTATATATATACGTATATATATATATATATATAAATATATATATACATATATATATAAACATTTTTAAAAATGGTGCCAAAGTGTTTAGGAGCTTATGAAACGTCGAGAAAATTTGGTCCGACCCCTAGGTCCCGCCATCCGACCGACGCCAATAGTGTATGTTGCCATATGGCAAATACACTAATAAATACTATTCAAAATTGTAATAAAATATTGACGTTATTTGCAGCGTTGAAGATATGGGCAGCGTGGCAAAAGCAGTGAGCTTGAAAGAGATCACAATAGACAGTAATCCAGTGTCTTTGGGTGGCGATTGTGTTTCATTTTTAGTATCGTATTTGCCGAATCTTATGCTCTTGAGTTCCATGCAAGTAACTGATCAAGTCAGAAAGGCGGCAATGGCATGGCGACGCAATAAGGAAATGTCCAATGCAATATTCATGGATCTGTCCAGCGACGTTTCGTCAAATGCTCGTCGAGAAGAGGTGATATCGAACGCGCGTACAAACTGGGAATTGTTGCGATCTCAAACCAAATGTTTGGCAGCTAACACTACGAGCACTTCTTTCAAGGACTTAAAAACAGATTCTGATTTCGTGCTAACATCTGTCAACAAATCTGAATTAAATAATGCTACCTCATTATTAAGTAAACATAATCTTAATATCCTCGAGAAAAAACTCAGTTTCAGTAAACGCAGCTTGTCACAAGAAACTGACAATTCTCAAAATACGTCGTCGTCTAATACTTCGAGTAACGAATTTTTTAGATTGCCGCCTATTTTGTTACCGATAATTAATAATTTAGAGCAAAAATCGAATCGCAACGAGAATATTTGTCTTAAACACGAGAACGATACCAAACGATACGAGAGTCCTTCGAGTATCGGTCCGAACGTAGACAGTTCTTTGAGCTCGTTATCTTCTAGTACTAGCAGCAGTAGTAGTAGCAGTGAAGATGAAATAGATTCAGATTCGAATGTTAAAGTAAAATCGGTTAATAAAGAAACTGGCATTGAACCGAACCATAAATTACCAGCCGTAGAACCAGAACTCCAAATAGCGTCAATTCCTGAAGAACGCAAAAGCAATGATGCCAGTAGCAGTTTGTCAACAGGCACTTCATCGACCGTTTCAAATAATTCGAATAATATGAATTCAGTATGTAGCGAAGCGACATCTAGCAATAGCAGCATTAAATCTAAAGAATCACATCGAAATATCAAAAGTGCCGTGCCAAATCGTCGCCAGACAAATCATAGAATTAATAATCGTGCCGTCACGGCAAGAACTAAACCTAAACAACTTACTTCTACAACATCACCTGCGCCCATTCAGGGAAAAGAAAAAGAACAAGGTGTGTTAAAATTTTATAAAATAAATTTAGGAATACATACGTAAAAAATAAGATTTTACGAACAACTACATCATTTTTAGTGTATTTGCCATATATAAGAATAAGCATAGACGTATAACCAAAAAATTAAATAATTATATTTATAACAGCAGAACCTCGGTAAGTTAAAATCCAAGGGAAAGTTATCGAGTTTTTTACTTATCGAGAGTTGAAGCTAGAGAGGTTGTCAGTGTAAAATTTTTAACTTATCGAGGTTTGTGGATTTTATAGAGGATGTATCTAGTTCAATAGAGGTGACATAAATTTTTTATCTATTCATTTAGAATCAATTATTTATTTATTTATTTAAACAAACAAATCAGAAATTGTTTTTTTGTCATGCAATTTTGATTTTCTACATCAATTATGTTTCCTATATTATGTAAAGAAGAAAAAATTTCGTCGTTAACATCATCTGATAATACTTTAACTTTTGGAGGTCACAAAAATATTAAGTTATCGAGGGCGATGTTCAGAATATTTGTTTAAGTAACCGAGGTTTTGTGATTTAAGTAATGGAGGTTTTATGCTTTCAGGGGAAGGGAATTCAAAAAAATTTTAACTTACAGAGGTTTTTAACTTATCGAGGTTCTACTTTATTTATTTTTTTGGTTATCTGTCAAGTTGTTTACGAGTTTTTTTTTTTTGCGCATGGGCAATATACAAAAAATGCACAGAACACAGCCATTCAGTGCACAAAAGTAGTGTAGAAAAAATTATAAAAATTACGTGCATGCGATTGCTAATGTTTTATGAAACCTTAACCACTTTATCTACCTAGAACTCGACAAAACCCAGTTTTGTAAGAAAAAGTGTATTCTAAGACATAATATGTAAATTTTAGGTGGCGATTATTTGGTGGAAATTTGTGGACGTTTTTTGAATGTGTATGGACAAGGAGCTTTAAGATTTATAGATCGACCATGGAACACATCAAAAGCAAACGATGTAAACACAGTTAAATTTACTTATGTTAATTTCAACGGAATAACAACAATCTTGACTAAACTTAAACAGCGTTTTCCAAACGCTGAGAATTTTGTGTTCCAAGAAACAAACATTAACTGTATAGGACAGTTGAATGCTTTGGCTGAAGTTCAAGGACTAACTTCTTTGCAAATTGATGATGACGGAAATCCAATTACAGAGAAAGAGTGGCAAAGCTATGCAATTTATCGACTGTCTCACTGGGGTCTGAAAATGATCAATGGAAAAGAGGTAACATAAAAATGATTTTTCGGGTAACATTTTCAACTTCCCAGTCGATAGAGAAGTTATTGTAATCGGTCCGATAATGAAACTCATGGTTTTCAACATACTTTAAAATTTCTAATTGGAAATACATTACATTCAATACGGTGGCCAAAACAAAATGGCGGAGTTTTGTTCCCTTTAAAACCCCTCGATTTTGGTATCAAATAAAAAAGTATGACAAGTAGAGTACAGTAAACTATGTGACGTCATTTTACATTCATTATGGCGGCCAAACAAAATGGCGGATTACTTTTTTTTCAATTGTTTTTTTTTTAAATTTATTTTTATCATACAGCGGAAAATTTAGCGGGATGGGACATTTTTGGTTTTGCCAACTATTTTTGAAAAAGATTTCTCAGATCTAATTTGTTAAAATCTTAAGTTGGTCGTGTGGACATCAAGGGTCGCACATGTACGACCTACCTCACGGCTTGTTATAGTTTTATTGAAGTGAAACTTCTTAACGCTTCTTTATAAACAGTGTTGTTTTTCAGTTTGTTGTTCTGTTGCAGATTACTGAAGAAAACATAGCTACCGCAAATGAACAGTATCAAGGATTGAGCGATTTAGTTCTGTGTTCTTTACCAGAAGTTTTGTTGCAGCCTTTGTTGATGAGATTGAGATTAGAAAACAGTCGATCAGCTAGCCAATTAAGCGCAAAAGATTGGCTTTGGGCTGCCGATCCAGCACTAAGAAGTGTAGTTGGGAAAGAAGCATTACAATGGAGGAGAGGCGCTGTTAGTCAGGTGAGCTTTTTAATTTTAAACATGAAAAATAAGCCGTACTAGTTAGATATGTGCACTATATAAGGGAATAGAGGTGTTGAATATTTTTGGGAGTGTTTTAAATCGTGCATAAGTACCTAATATAGTCACAAATATTTATTATTTTTATTTAAATACAACTCAAGCTTTAAAAATCGTGTATTTTAAATTTCGTTTCAAATTTCGCTCCAAAACGCCAATACTTGTCACGTGACTGCCGTGAAATCATACAGTCATAAATGATGGTAAACTGATGAGGTGATGAAAGGTTTTTTCGTAGTTGTTGCTATAGTTATATGTAATTTGATGTTTCCTATAATTAAATAATAATAAATTACACACTCTAAATATTAACCAAACAATGAAGGCTTTTAACAGCGTGAACAGCGTCTGGTGATGTTTACGAACAATTGACGTCATGCACTCTGATTGGTGTTCGTTGTCACATGACGTGAAAGTGATTTAATTACGTTTTATTTACAAAATATTAATTAAATTCCTTAAAAATAAGGAAAAATATTGTGTTTTTTAGTATTTTTATCATAGAAACTACCATTTAACCTTAAAATTATGTTTTTATTTGAATACAGTCAACATCCATATAGTTCAGAAACGTCAGATTCAACTTTATATGTTCATCCTTGTCTTACTATTTTGCGAATCAAAATGCAACACACTGTAAACCTCTGTCCTTGTCAGTCTCATGTAATTTAGGGGACAAACTAACTTCCCCTTTATTTGTCAATTCTACTTCCCCTCGATTTTCTACTTTTTTCAAACAGATACATCGCTAAAGAAGTTAAACTTCAAAAAAAAAAAAACCTAACGAATTTTCTTATTCTTGGGTCTGTTTCACTTATTTGCGTATTAACATAACCTCATTTAACGCTGTTTCGTATAGTGCAGGAACTTATTGGAACGTATCTTCCGCGTTAAACGAGGTCTTACTGTAGTCATTACGGATGTGTGTGAACGAGTCTTTAACCGTTCCTCTTTCAACATTTTACTGCCAACGTAGTTTCACTTCAATGAAATATTTTGTTTACAGGAAGATTTACTGTGGCGACATAAAGGCCGATTACACCTTGGATCGATATTAGAGAGTACATGTAAAGCGATTGAAAAATTAAAACAACTTGAAGATGAATGGCCTGTTATTCTTAGAGAAATCGTCCAAAATACTTTAGTCGACTATTCACAATTAGATACTTATATGAAAAAGAAAATGCAAGAATTGAAATAAGGTTTTTTAATTTTGATTATTTTGCATATTGATGATTTTGAAATGCCTAGTGCGCTGGCGTCCAAGGGCATCGCGATGAGGATCACTGTACTACTGAGTCCCTACACTTTAAATGTAATAGGTCAGATTTAGCAAAGCTCAATGTGATATATAATACTCGCCACGGTTTTAAAAGGTTTTGAAGTTAGTCACAAACAGCGCCGCAAATGCATATTTTAGAGCCGTCCTGATTGTTTTGTGGGAAAGGAAGACTTCCACCACCTACCAGTTACCAGCACGGAACGTGAGCTCATCGGTGTCACTTGTCGCTTTCCTGCTATAAAGTACATTCCAGTACGCTATTGTTAAGTTGTTTCTTTGATTGTTAATTGATCAAGATACCTAATACAGTTTTGCATAGACAAGCAAGAAAAATATTTTTTTGGATGACTTTATGCAAGGAATTAGACCTTTAGATTAAAGAAAAATTAAAAATAATAATATAGCGCGAGTTTGTAGTTTTTCGACCGACTGTACCTGCGCAAGTCTCCATTCGCATCTAATTTCAGAACCTTTTAGAACCGTGGCGCGTATTATACACTTCCATTGAGCAAGCTGTGTAGATTGCTTATTCAACTCGGAGTCAATTGAATTTCAATTATTTTCGAGTAATAATGGCCGCGTTCGTTGGCATTTTTTTTTGCGTCCATTTTTATTTTTGCGCATGCAAACAACTTGACAGATAACCAAAAAAATAAATAATATTAATATTATTTATTTTTTTGGTTATCTGTCAAGTTGTTTACGAGTTTGCATATAAATAAACACAATAGAAAACAGTATCACGGGTAATCGGAATAATGAAAATAAATCAATTTAAACACTTATTGATTGCAACGTTTCGTTTTTTTTTTATTAAGACTTTTTCAAGCTCTAAAAAAAGCTTGAAAAACTCTTAATAAAAAAATAAAAAAAAGACGAAACGTTGCAATCAATGAGTGTTTAAATTGATTTATTTTCATTATTCCAATTACCCGTGATACTGTTTTCTATTATAACATATATCTGGAATTGAACTTTAAAGATGAATAAACACAATGTCCCGTTTTTTTTGCGAATGCGCAATAAGAAAAAATGGCCGCAAAAATACGGTTGTCTGTCAAGTTGTGTACAAGTTTGCGCATAAACATTTCCCATTTTTTGCGCATGCGCAATAAATAAAAATGGACGTAAAAAATGCCCACGAACATGGCCAATATTGTGGTCACAGCAAACTAAAATATTTTATATTCTTTGGAAGGTGGGTCGATATCTAAACATTTTTTAACAGTGTAATATTTTAGGTATACAATAAAAAATTCTTCACTATTAGAAATAAGACAGCTATCTGAAATGATAATTTAAATGTCAAAAATAGATTTATTGTGTTACAACTATCCAAAAAGTGTATATTATTTGTACAAGAATATTTTATCAACGTAAATTGTAATTGCAATGTTTTATAAATGAATTATCAGTTATCAACTGTAAGTAATTAATATTTAAACACAGTTTTTGATGAATTTATGTGATGAAATCTTTCAATGTTACTCTGAATTTATACTTTAAGTGATTTTTTAAATATTTATTTTTAGAACCTATTTGAAATGTGCAATATTTGTAACATGTACCAAAGTTATTGTTATTATTTATACATCTAAATAGTATAGTGATTGTTATAGTGTATAGAATATGAACAGAAATTGCTCATCTAATGAGCTTTGTTCCTAAAAGTATATTCATACACAGTTATATAGTTTACACGTTTAAAAGTAATACCTACATATTTATATTGACACCGAAACGCCACCCTTCAGTGTTCATTTCGCAATATTAAGTAAATTGTAAAATAAATTATACGTGTTTTATTTTTTTTCTTTATCCTCGTTTTCAGAGCCGGTCCTACCAAAGGGTAAACGAAGCGGCCGCTCCAGGAGCCAAGTCCCAGGGGGACGCCACAGTGGTAAAGGAAAAAATTATTTTTTTCGCTTTTCGATATTTTAATTGTGATACACACTGTAAACTCTATATATAGCGACGCTGAACGGACTGCGTATTTTCTGGCGTTGTAGAGAGTTGTCGTTATATGGAGAGAAAGAAAAATCAATATTGTTTTACTGTTATAGTATTAGTTAATCATAACGCATAAATTTAACAAACAAACATTACTATTAACACAAATAACAACGCTTATTGCGTAAAATCTCTTATCTTCGTCGGATGTTTTTTGCTATGCGGTATGCCAGCATTTCAATTGTTTTTTCTTATGTATTTTATTCTTATCTTGAGATGCTGCGGGATCAACTTGGTTCTACAAAAAGTTCTTATCAATTTCGGCAACTTAGAAAGTACCTATAGTAGGTGTTTTATAAGTTGCCGAAATTACTTACATATTGTCGTTATTTAGAGTGGGTGTGATGCTACATAGAGTGTATCATGATATGGACAAGGCAAACCTGCCAAAGCCGAATAATTTCGACGTTTTAGGGAGTTTGACGTTAAATCGAGTGACGTTACATGAAGTTTACGCTGTATATTAGTGGCAACCAAGAGAGACACCCCAGTGGTGAAGAAAGATAAAAGATAAAATGTTTTCTTTTTTCGTTTCTCGATATTTTGATTGTGGTATAAATAAGAAACAAGCAAGAGGGCGCCGTGATTGGCTTTGGCGCCATCTTAAAACTTGCCTCGAACCAACACTGCTCTTTTTCACCAATGTAATCTCTGCGAGCTGGGAAAAATAGAGGAAAGACATATACTTACAAAGAAGATTTTACAGAGAATTTTAAAATACAGCATAATAAGAATGCCACCGCCTTTCCTAAATTTTTTGGATGAATAAAACTACCCTTAGGAATGTTTTTGCAAAAATTTCGAGAGCTATCAGATATTTGAAAAAAAAATAAGAAATGAATGTGACTATTTTTGGGAAAGTGTTTTAAATCGTGCATAAGTACCTAATATAGCCACAAATATTTAAAATTTTTATTTAAATACGACTCACGCTTTAAAAATCATGTATTTTAAATTTCGGTCCAAAACGCCAATACTTGTCACGTGACTGCCGTGACGTCACGGAGTCGTACCAAAGGAGGCTAACATTCTATAGATGCATATTCTGTGCTCATAAACGCTAGTAAACTGATGATGTGATGAATAGTTGTTTCGTAGTTGTTGCTATAGTTACATGTAATTTAATAAATTACACACTAAATATTAACCAAACAAACGCGCCTTTGACAGTGTCTGATGTTGTACACGACTCTGTGACGTCATGCGCTCTGATTGGTGTCCGTTGTCACGTGACTTGAGAGTGATTTTATTACGTTTTAATTATTAAATATTAATTAGATTCCTTAAAAATAAGGAAAAATATTATGTATTTTAGTAATTCTATCATAGAAACTACCACTTAACGTTAAAATTATGTTTTTATTTGAACTCAGTCAACATCCCTTCTCGATCATGATTAGATCTTTAAAAAGCTAGTTCTTTCACATTTTCGTGTAGGTGAAGACGTACGGTCAAAAAAAGGAAACCCGGCTAAAATGTAATGGCCTTCTCAGCGTCTATTATGTTCCATTCGCTATTTACACCATGGTGAAAATATAACAATGTTATATTTACACCATGGTGTCTTGGTGTTCATCAAAGAGTATAGGATAGAGGAGAAGCAGCCCATAAGAGCTAATGAAAAATAGTAGGCAGTATACGAATATCAGCGCCTCTACTGGGTAAGGCTTCCAACGTACCATTTCTTTCTTTTCTTTTTTGACTATTAAAATATTAATTTTTCAACTATTACACTTTAACCCTTATGTTAATACCCGGATACTCACCGTGTTGTATTTGCATTAATAAAAACGGGAAAAAATGAAAATTTCATTTTGAGCTCCCTGATCGTCGTTATTTAGCTCAAAAGCAAGCAAATCGTGAATCCAAGTTATTTATATTTTATTTTATGTTTTATTAGTTTAAACTTCAGCCGTCGCTATATTCGCACTCGGGTACACACAACAGTATTTGTAAAAATACATTAAAAATGATTTTTGTTAACGCATGTAAGTAAACTTGATTGTAAAAAGTGAGAAACATAACAGTTATTTCTTTATAAATAACATTTATAACATTTTATAATATTTGTTGAATGTTCATCACAAACCGGCAATTGACATTCGCTGCAGTTCTTGGGCGTTTTTCGTCGTCTTTTTATAGTTAGTTTCAGAAGCGTAGCGTGCCTTGGCGGGGCCCCGTATAAAAATTAGTTTGGGGGCCCTTCCCCCGTTGAAGTAAATGACTTAAACGGGGAAATCCTGCAGCCCGCGATAACCGATGTAGGGTGTTGTCAACTTTTGAACGCACGCTTTACGCGGGAAAAAAAGAAATTGCTTTTTTTGACTTTTGTCATTTCTGAAATAAAAAAAAAATTGGGAAGTTTTTATTAATTTTTGCTTACACACGTTGGGAGCCCCCGTGGCCCGGGGGCCCCGTATAATTGATACGGCGGTAGCTACGCCCCTGGTTAGTTTATAACACATATGACAGGATCCCGTGACTTTTCTACTTCCCGTTCTGTCCCGCTTAAATAATGGACCAGGATCTTCTGTGATAGCTGCTACTTAGTGACCTATGCTACTTTCAATGGCAATTTTAGTTGTATAATTACGCATCATTTGAAAACCAAAAACTGCCGAGTATTGCGCTCGTGATTTATTTGCTGCCATGATACTGGGGATATAAGTATGGGTTATTTCTTTCTATTGTGCGAACAATGGTAAGATTCCACGATAGCAAGTGCTGGGTAGAGCTGTAAAAAAATTATCCATACAGATATTTCTTCCACTTCCTTGGTACGAAGATACTGAGACTCCTACTAGTTTCCGATGTCATTTTACATTTCTACAGCATTTTTAGTGTATTTGCCATATGGCAACATACACTATTGGCGTCGGTCGGATGGCGGGACCTAGGGGTCGGACCAAAATTTCTCGGCGTTTCATAACCTCCTAAACACTTTGGCACCATTTTTAAAAATGTTTATATATATATATATATATGTATATATATATTTATATATATATATATATATATATATATATATATATATATATATATATATATACGTATATATATACGTATATATATATACGTATATATATACGTATATATATATATATATGTGTGCGGGCAATAACTTTCGAAAGAGTTAATTGATTTCAACTAAATTTGGCCCACGCGTTGAAATCCATCACCGCAAGAAGCCTATTTAAAATGGGCCTAATCGGGTCATTTTAAGGGTAGTTTTTAGGGGTTGAAAATTGTTTTTGGGCCCCAAAACACCAAAAAAATTCTCCGAATCGTTTCAAAATTGAAATTTAACCCTCTAGAAGTAATTAAAATGTGTCCTTAAAATTTTAATAAAATCGGCCCGACAGGACCGGATTTACAAATTTTGTGAAAACACTATTTTGCAGATAGGGAATTTTTTACTGAAAGGTGTATATAATTTGGTATATAGGTTCGATTGATAATAATATTGCAATTAAGAAAAAAAAATGTTATTTTAAGGGGTGTATTAAGGAGTAAAATTTTTTGTTTTGCCCAAAAACCAACTTAAGCTCGCATAATAAAGTCACACTGCCTGTATAGCAAATACACTATATTGTCGGCAGGGTTTTGACACTGCGACCCGGGTTTTTTCTTTTTAAACTTACTTTGGATACTCAATAGCCATGTATATTAAAAAATAAATAAATTTAAAATCACTTTCGTTTACTAAAATATTAAAAAATTAAATGGGTACTCCGGGTGCTAAGCAGCGTCGGTAAAATTGGGTATTAACATAAGGGTTAACAAACCAAAGCCAATGGTTACTAACCATGGACGGCAAAATATTTGGAACCGTTGATGTTCTCATATATGGGAGCTTTTACTGTATACATTTGTATTTGAGTTTAAAATATTGATTTTTTTTCATTATATACGGTTTTGTGGTACTTGTAACAATAAAAACTCATCGAAATTTTCACAACAATACAAACGGAAAGTACAAAAAAAGTGCAAAAAATTAAATTTGACATGTTTATATTTATAAAATTAAAAACTGATTTATCTGAAAAGCTGCTCGCCTGATACTTTTGTATTTATATTTGATAGACGAATTTTTAAAGATTATGTCATGCTGTATACTGCAGTCCCAAACCAAGAAATAATATCTGTATTATTTACAATTTTGAGATATTTAGACTTAAAAAGTTATAATGTTCTCTGGCACATTTTATTTCATTATCAAATTTATGTGAACATAATGATATAATCCGTATCAAATGTGGGAAGGTCCATCCTTTTAAAACTCATGTGATGTTATTCAAACTAGTTTCAAAACATTGCGCGTTTAAAAAAAACGTGCACTTTCTCACACTAATTGTTACAATTTATAACGAGAACACGTAAATGTATGTACGCAAAATGTGTCAGCCTTGCATAAAAAGTTAAACAAAAGATAAACTCGTGCTTAAAAAGGGCTTTTACATACGGACTATAGCTATGTAAACTATGTAAAAACATCATTTTGTATGTCCATGTTTTAAAAATTTATAATATGTAAATGTCGTGTGTTTTTCAATTTGGGGTCATCCATAAAATACGTCACGCGAAATTCACTCATGTTTTACCCCCACTCCCACTTTGTCACGCTGTATCATATTTTCTGCATGGAAGCGCTCTTTTTTCATATTGGATCTACGCGCGTGTGATTCCACGGAGTTCAGAAATAATTAAAATAATTAAAAATTTGGGTACTGCATGATTTAATACAGTTGCAGTGGGAGTGGTTTTATTTTATTGTATTTTATTGGAACACTCCTCTTTCAAAAATTGAAGTAATTAGATAACTGTCGTTTATTCCAGCGGCGCAACCAAAAATTTATTAAAGAAAAACAACACATAAAAAATGTCATCAAAACGTTATTACGATTATTATAAATTAATATATGAAAAAGCTATTTTTACCGCGTAGTATTTCCACCTTAACTTCACTTATTATTTTTCTCGTTTCTTGACATTATTTGCAATAAATTGAGTTTTTAAGATAAGATATTTACATAATCCTATATAAATGACATTTTTGATGTTGTCATTAGGTTGATAAAAACATAAACGGATTGCCAGCTGACGTCATTCCCGCGATTACGCTGGTTGGTCAGATAGAACGAGGTAGCCTCTGTAATCCACTATTCTTGCGGTAATACAGTGCACTTTCAATTTCAAAGACTAGAAAAGCCCTAATTTAATAAATGTGAAGTAAGAGAAATAAGACTTCCATAAGTATGTATATTCTAAGGGTATATGTGCGTTTCACGTGGACCTTACTTTCTTCATTTTTAATTAGATCTGCAGTCTGAATATTGTTTCTGCATCATATTTTATCAAAATAAATGTTGTGTTGTAAAACGCAAAATATAAACTTTTTTTATTTGACCAAAATATTATAATTTTGCACACGCCACTGCGTCGTAAATAATTAAATATTATGTATAACTTGTTCGAACTGCTATCCTAATACAATTTTTTTTGTTAACTGCGGGCGGAGTCAAAAAAGACAATGCTTATAAATGAAATATATTATACGTAGTGTCTTATAAAAAAAGGACAGTGAATAGATTTTGAACTTAGAAAAAATTAAACAAAACTCACATGAGCATAATTTAAGAAGTCAAATGTTACGAAATATGATATATCTTATATTTACTTGACTGAGACATATTAATGCAATTTAATAGGCAGTTTTGTCGTTGGAAATTTGACAAGTCCGAATTAATAGTTTTTAATTGACATAGCTCTTGCAGATAAATCAAAACAATTTGTGTTACTACGTTTTCTTCTCAAACACATATTAATTTTATAATGCTAAATGATCCGCAAGTAATTGTGTCTAGCCGTTCTTTGTATCTTAAGACCGTCTTAACCCATGGGGGCTCATGCGGAAAGATAGGCTTGCTTGTGATCTGTTTTTTTATCTTTTTTACCCTGACTGTATTAAAATGTATCCAGGTCCGCCAAATAATTTGGGTATGGTGGATAATTACCCACACGAGAAATTTCAAGTGGATAAAATAGCCACTCGGAAATTGACGGAATTTTTCGAGAGAATGTATTACAACTTTATTTATGAATTTGATCCTATTTTACTCGATTTGGAGAAAAAGTTAAATGAGTTTATTTCGTAAAATGTAAAGCGCAGCACAGTTTTTGCGTTGCGCAATTAAGTTTTTGTATCAAATATAACGAATCTCTTGTTAATATTCTGATGACCTTTGCTGTCGAGCGTCTATAATCTACAATCGATTTTTTTATAAGCATACCTGATATGGTAAATTAAAAATAATTCAAAGAATGCATACAACAACGGCACAGAGGTATAAAACACTCCGTATATAAAGACTTACGTAACTGCATTTTATAGGCATGTTTATGTTCTATTTGAAGTAGAAATACCTCCTAAATGCTTCTGGGAGCTGGATAGCAAATTTTTGATATTTGGGTTTATTGAAATTATTTTAATAATTTTTAGCACAATTTTTGTTATTGACAAAATATTTTTTTCTTTTGTTACAGATACTTCGATCGTATTGAATCGATGTCAAGTGACTGCGCGACCCCCATTGTTGGAATTTCCTGCCTATATTTTAAATCAAATATTATTTTAGGTATTTCTTATATTAGTATTCATTTAACAATATTTAATTATTGTATTAGAATGATTGTAAATTATGTTTGTATTAGTAATTGTTATTGTGAGAAAATAAGCACATATTAACTAAAAGAAAATATTTTTCAAGTGTAACACGTATAATTTACCTCTTCGTCTCTCTGGTGCCCTATTCCTAAATTTTCAATTTTTAACAATTTATCAGTCCATACCTAACGACAAAATATTTTTCAAATGTTGCAAGTAAAAATATCTCTTTGCGTTTATGGTGCCCTATTCCTAAAATGACAAATTTTAAGAATTTCTCTATTCAAATGTAACACGTATAAAATACCGTTTCGTGTTTCTGCTGCCCTGCTCCTAAATTTTCAAATTTTAACAATTTATCAGTTGTAAACGACTGCAAGTAAAAATACCTCTTTGCGTTTATGGTGCCCTATTCCTAAATTATGACAAATTTTAAGAATTTCTCTGTTCAAATGTAACGCGTATAAAATACCTTTTCGTGTTTCTGGTGGCCTGTTCCTAAAATGGCAAATTTTAAGAATTTCTCTGTCAATATTTAACATGTAAAAAATACCTCTTCGTGCCTCTGGTGCCCTACTCCTAAAATGTCATATTTTAAGAATTTTACCAGTTCATAAACGAAAAATATGAAAACACGTTATGGTTTATAGAACTGTAGTAACAATTTAATTTATGTGAGAGTGTCGCTATGGTACACTTAGCACCCCTTAAAAGTTTTCTATATCTATGGACAAATTGATAAATTGTAGAATATAGACGCTGAACGTCTGAGGTCATCATCGTCTTTCTATATCTGTAGCCTTGTTCAGAAGGGGCGAATTCGTCGCGAATTTCTCGCGCGTACTTTGCGCCCAGAAGGAGCGTACCAACGCGTGAGGATTTTCCCAAGCTCTGCGTTTTAAAATTCTGTTGGCATAATCAGGTGATTCCAAATCCCATATCGCCGGTCTTTTTTCTACTTCCTCTATAAACAATTCCGTATCAAAATTTTGGCGCTCTATTTCCCTTGATACGTGCCCTCGCTCTGAAGTTCGCGCGTAAACTGGACGCAACAAAGTGTCTCTAGTATCTCGACTCGCGCGTCATACACGCGAGTCGAGTCTGGCGATGATGCACGCGATTTACGCGCGTATTTTAAATTTGCGCGATATTTATGGACGTGATGTATTGGCGCCCAGTACCTCGCTAACGCGCGTATGAATTCGCGCGAAACGATTTACGGCGAATTCGTCCCTTCCGGACAAAGCCTATGGGTTGACCGCGAATCAAACGCTTAGTTCATGTCAAAATAGGGGTGTCGCTAGTAAATCCCCCTAAGCGCCGACACATTTAGTCGTAAAAACTACTTACCATGTTTATTGAGGTTTAAATTTTTCCTTAGAACAAAAAACTACGGGGTAAACAATGAAATTCAGTCTTTTTTGTTTTTTAAAACAACGCCGCGCAGCAATGTAACTGCTGGCTTCAATGCGAGCTGTACCCCAAATTAGAGATGGGAAAACGGGTCTTTTTAGTGATCTGCATCTTTGCATCTGGATCCCGTATGTGAGCCGGCTCACTGAACCGGTTCAAAAAGAGCCAAGTTCTGAATATGTTACTGCAGTCTGCCACTGAGTTACCTAGTTCAGTCAATCATATCACGACCTGTATAGAATCAAGAATGCATAGCCAAACATGTGATGCATGAGTCATTTGAGCTGACAGATGCATCAAAGCAAGAACTGATACGTAAGTGTAAAATGTGCTTCTGTGTGTCAAGTGTTTCACTGAGTTATGCGGATTCGTTGATCCGTCGGCTCTCACGGGTCTTCTGTCGGAGTCGGCTCTTTGAACCGGTTCAGATCTGAGTTACCCAACTCTACCCCGAATGACTCTGATACATAGTCCAAGTGAAAAAAGAAGATAGGTTTTTTTAAAAAATTAAAACAACTTGTAGGTAACAGACAAATGATACAAATTTATTTCAAATTTTAAAATAAATAACATATGAAATAACATTAAATAATCTTGTTTTATGCAATCAATGATACCATTAAAAAAAGAAATTGATTTATAAAATTAAAAATTTTTACAGCACGTTTGCCTTATACGCACACACATCTATGACATAAATCATATCAATTATGATTTTGGGATGCGGTTTTTTTCGTACGGAATACTTACAGTTTGTACTAAACATAAGTGCACCTACAAATCAATTGTTCATTCACACGGGAGTTAAAGCTAATTCAGACTAGCCGTTCTCGGTTACGATTCACCGGTCCGGTTCGGTTTTCGATTAATCTAGGCTGCTCACACTATCCCGATTCGGTTCCACGATTATTCTCGGTGCGCATGCGCAATTTCGAAGTATGATTTGACGTTTGATGTGTAGTTAAACGTCAACAAAAACAAGTGGAGTTGTGTTTACAATAGCGGCTAGTCACGTGACTCCAGCAAGCGTTCTCATTGGCTACGGTTGCGAACGGTCCGGTTGAAATTAGAGCTGAACCTAAACGCTCGAACCGAACGGCAATCGGGAACGACTACGCCCTGATTGGTCGAGCTCCCAACCGGACCGGTGAATCGTAACCGAGAACGGCTAGTCTGAATTGGCTTTTATAGCACTAAAGGTAAATAATACTGACTGCTAACTGATTGGTAAAATGCTCACAAGACATTCTACAGAATCGTAACATTCTTACATGGTTAATAATTGCCATGCTCCAACAACAATCGTATTGTCAATGGTGTTTATCAACGAAAATTACATCATACTTAGACCAAATATTTTATAACAATAAGTATTGAATCGGGCGTTTTACTACACTTCTTGTAAATTGTGCACTATTGTACATTTTACAGCTCTTTAAAGCAACAATTATATCAATGATATTTTATATATTACTAAAATTCAGTTGAAATTGCCAACAAATGACCAAAATTAGTACTGTATAGTAGAAACGGGTATTATTTACAAAAAATATATATGCATATATATCCGAAATATTGTCAGAGTGAATAATAATGAAACTGTTATATGAAATCAAAGAAAACAATAGAAATAAATATTTCAGTAAAAGAAACAATTTTTGGATTTATAAACTTATATTTGGATACAGAGAATTATAGTCTAAGAGTCACTGAGCTTTTTTTGGGCAGGTATTTAATAAAAGCAGCAACTTTGTAGACTAGTTACCTTGCTTGATGACGGTATCGAAGACCTGTCAGTGGTTATAGCCTTAAGAGCCAGTGAACTTACATATTTTGTTAGTTATTTAATAAAAGCTGACACTTTGCAACAAATAACTACAAATTGTTAAGGTAGTTGTCGTGGTACAATATTGTTAAAAAGTTATAGATTATACGCGCCACAAAAGTATACTAGCTTGTAGCTAAGTGATCGATAATTTGTACGCAAGACTGTACCCGTGGAAACGTAACCCATACAGTACTCATATGCATGTATACTTTTCTATAAATTGTTGAACTTTAAACCGTTATTTATAAATAATTAGACGGTCAAAAAATTTTTCTTATTTTTTTTAAGCTCATAACAAATGCATTGAAAGACTGTCAGTTTTTGGAAAGTTTCTGACATTTAGTTCTTTTTTTATAAATAAGAAACTGGTTCAGAACTACAGAGATCGTATACAATGAATGTTAATTATCCAATTTTTAATTGAATTTATCTCGGATTATATACGGTCGATCGACTTGAAATTTTCAGGGTAATTGTATTATCATGTCCTTAATCAGTATACAAAAATTAAGAATTTTCTGACGGTGTGCCATAACCACGACAACTACCTTAAAAATGTCGGGCGTACATTTTTTGACAAACATACAAGAAAAATGACGTTAAGAGTCTTTTAGGACGTGCGCAAGAAGTCACAGCCGTCATTTTAAGCATAAAAGTGTGTTTTATATTATTTTCAAAACAGTAAAAAAATTGAGTTCTAATTTTTAGCTCTACACTACCAGGAAATTTGTATCTTAGAAAATATATTGATATTTAATATACGTTATTAAAATTTTTTGCACAAAATAATCTGACAAAAATTCAAGAATAACTGCAAGCCATGGGTACCTCATATTAAATCATCTTGTTTATCTGCATCAAAAAGCCAAAAATGTATCAGGTTTGTAATTTTCAATAAACAATTTATAAAATGTTGGAACACAGTTACAGAATCGAGTACAAAATTCTTTACTCTTTAGTACTCTTCAGTTTCTATGGTATACTATACATTATTGTAATATTTTTACATACATACATGTTTTAAAACTAAACAATGCAATTGAAAAATCTGTTACACTTTTTGATAATAAAATGAAACGTTATTCAAAACGATCTTTTAATAAATGAAAAATGTTTGTAATATATACTGCAATCAGAAAGACGGGAATTACATGTCAAGTGTCAATAATTTTAAAATAGCACATCAAAATATGATATTTTAAAATATAATAATAGTCAATCGGTATTAATTCATTAAAGGGGACTTCCATTGCTGACCATTACATAGCAATAATTGTTAATTAGGAATAGGATGTAGTAAGACCGATAGTATTTTATAAATCAAAGCGTACAACAAATAAGCTCTAACACGTTTCTACTTCATTGGGTTTGTTCATACAGCTTTCAATAATTTAATAATATAGGTACTTCATTTATGCAACAATGAAAGTCATGAAGTAATGATGACGTCAAGTCTAATTGATTTTGATTGATATTTGAATACTCAGGCAAGACAATAGAAATCTTACGTTTTCTAATGGATAATTTAAGTTCTAATCGCAGTATATAGTTCATGCAATAAAACTATTTATGAATAATACCATATAATTATGATTTGAATCATGTAAATGCTATTTTCCAGTTTTCAGTAAATTTGTCTAACTACATAGCATGTTTTTACATTAGATTATCTTGTATAAGACGGCAAACAAAAACCGCACCACAATTAATATTGGACCAAGATCTACCAGAACAATCTGAACACCAATTTTACGAATTCCATGATCAAAAAAAGAGATGAATAAAATGAAATGTTATTTATATTCACAGAATTCAAAATAATTAATAAAATAGAAATATGTATATTGATAATCAAATAATCTTTCAAAACCACGATTCGGCGAGCAGTGAAAATTTCAAATCTACACTAATAGATGTTCCCTAATATATGTATGTACTGAGATTTGCAAAGAACAAGTGGAAGATTTTTGCGTAATATTTTATTAACCCATTGTGTGCTAGTGGTACTCAAAAGTACCGCTTTTTTGAGCCTTTGTATTCCCACAAACATATTTTCGTCATATAATTTCAACTAATTCTAACTAATAACACTTCAAACAATAGTGACACCAACCTAACATAATATACGTACAGGATCTGTACTACAGCTTTAAAGTACCGGTAATACGAAATCAACGATTTAGTGAGCTGAGTTAGAGAAATTCGTCTGGAAAATAACGATACGTTTAAGTACCACTAGCACACTGTCAGACTTTTAGGTCTGGCACACAACGGGTTAATATTTGAAATTTAAAAAAAAAGTGGGAAAACATATTTGTATAATTAGTGAAAAAAGAGAAAATGGTGAACTTGGTAAATATGTTTAAGTCCAAATAAATGTTTAATTTTTTCAGTTTTCTTTATTGGGTTACAATTTAATAGAGCTTTTACTCTATTGACTGCATTTAACAAGCGTTGAATAGATTTTACCTATGACAGGCTTGCAATACTGCATTATTTATTAATATTTTGTTACAAGTTAAAGAGATAAAGGATGATTCCGCAATTTTATTATTCAAACTAAAATAGTTGTTAATTCTGATGTTAAAACATGCTATTTTTATTTTAATAAAATAGTTAATTTTATCTAACTATGGAATGGTTTTTTTATACAAATTATAATGTAAATGAATGTTTTTAATGATATATTTACAATGGTATTTCATCGCGTATAGTAGGTATGGTATATAACTATGTTGCCCTTGTCTTACACAAAGTAGTGTATAAAAATTGTTGTCTTTGGACATTTTTTCAGATTTCTAATACATCAAAGGCCAAAAATTTTACTGTCTTCCCCCCGAATGTACAGCGAGATTATTTTCATTAAAGCAACAAAAAATCTAACCTCTTCGGAAACATTTGATTCAGAGAACAAAATATTATTCAAAAAATAATAATCTTAATAAAATTTTGTTAACATTAGTATCTATTATAATGATTGAGTCATTATAAAAATAATAATAGGGATATTGACTGCATTCAAATAAAAACATAATTTTAACGTTAAGAGGTAGTTTCAATGATAGAAATATTAAAAGTCACTCAAGTCACGTGACAACGAACACCAATCAGAGTGCATGACGTCACTCAGTCATAAACATTATCAGACGTTGTCATAGTGAAGGACGCTGTTCACGCTGTCAAAAGGCTTCATTGTTTGGTTAGTATTTAGAGTGTATAATTTATTATTATTTATTTATAGGAAACGTCAAAATACATGTAACTATAGCAACAACTACGAAAAAACCTTTCATCATCTCATCAGTTTACCATCGTTTATGACTGTATGACGTCACGGCAGTCACGAGAACGAAATTTTAAACGAAATTTAAAATACATGATTTTTAAAGCTTGAGTTGTATTTAAATAAAAATAATAAATATTTGTGACTATATTAGGTACTTATGCACGATGTCAAACACTTTCCCAAAAATAGTCAACATCCCTATTATATTATTATGGAAAATGGCCATGAAAGAGTTGAAATTTGTATTTTCTTTTTACATTTAACCCTGTGGTACCAGGGGCGTAGCTACCGCCGTATCTGCCGTATCAATTATACGGGGCCCCGGGCCACGGGGGCCCCCAACGTGCGTAAGCAAAAATTAATAAAAACTTCTCAATTTTTTTTTATTTCAGAAATGACAAAAGTCAAAAAAAGCAATATCTTTTTTTCCCGCGTAAAGCGTGCGTTCAAAAATTGGCAACACCCGACATCGGTTATCGCGGGCTGCGGGATTTCCCCGTTTAAATCATTTATTTCAACGGGGGAAGGGTCCCCAAACAATTTTTTATACGGGGCCCCGCCAAGGCACGCTACGCTTCTGTGTGGTACGCAGTACGATCATAGATCGCATGCACAATAGCATTAATTTTCCGCTGTATTGAAGATGTTATTTTGTTGTGCCCTTTTTTGCATGAGTAATATATGTTGAGCAAAATTTATTCATCAATTTATTGTTTCAAGTTTTTTTTTAACCTTGGTGAAGAAATTTTATTCAACACGCAGTTTGCGACACTCTTGTGGTTGAATAACTTACTAGTGAAGCGAAAAATAAAACTATTGATGGCCGGTAATACGAAAATACAGCTCATATAATATGTATAGGCTGTCTTTGTTTGTAACATTGTATTTTACTTTCATATTGCATGTTATTATTTTGAGCTACTAATTATTTAAATGTCTCACGATTGCATTGAAGTAGCGGTTTCTTTAAATATTTGTCTTTAATTGTATTTCAGTACAATAATAATTCGTTTAATACATTGATAACAATGTTATCGGCCATAAATCTTTTACGCGCCCAATTGAGGATTAAAATTCTGCTAGATTGAGGAAACAAATATTAAAATACATATTACAGAAAATTAAGAATGTCGATACAGACAAATCTTCATAATGGTATATGGATAGAATACTTTAAACATCAGATATTGTTCTTTTACGTTTAGTCAAAGCAAAAAAACAAAACAAAAATAAAAAACAATTGCGAAAAACCATCGCCTCTTCCATTAAATTAATGTGGTCTAACAAGTCGTAATGTTATTTTGAAAGCTACGTTCTTGCTGTATATTACTTTGTAAAAAAAATTGCTTGACCTTTAGAAACCATCAATAAATATTGTGCATTCGCTTGTTTCTGATTATGTGAAATATACTGATCATCAATAAACCTGATTTTATAACCTTTAAAATTAAGTAGAGTTAAGGCAAGATTACTAAAATACTAGAAGGTCGGGCGTAAGAGGCTATAAACATGGTCACGTCTGTGATTGGTTGAGTCGATTGCTACGTCACTGGATGGCGGATGATTATGGTTTTTTCACGTGAGACTGTTTGGAAGAAGCCTACTTCTCCCGCCATCTCTCGGGTATTGCCTAAACACATCTTCAACAATGCTAACGCCCAACCTTAGTTTCTCGTAATCTTGGAGTTAAGATGTCGGTTTCCCGACCACTCCCTGAGGTCGACAACTTAATTAGTCTGATCAAAGAAATTTAAACCTGTTAGTATTAAAATAATAATTTCACTTTAAAAAATTTTTACGAACTGTACCCGCCGTATGTTGCCCACAAAATAACTTTTAATTGTTGGAGAAAGTTTGGATAAAAATCTGTGGCAAAGGATCAATACTGAGTTTAAAATTGCATTTATTTACTGATGTTTTGGTATACTTTGTACCATCTTCAGAGTTTCAGATGCTATCACGAAATGTACCGAAACGTCAGTACTGCTTTTCAACTGATCCTTTGCCACGGATTTTTATCCAAGTCATCAAGGATCACAATCGTTCTAATTAATCATTTAATTAGAGTCAACCTCGTATAACTTATAATATGGTAGTCGTTTTTTACAACTTTCTATCAGTTCTGAAAAACTTCTTGGTTTCCGGGCTTGGACGCCGTTGTCCATTGGTATTTCTACCTGACGTTTCGTCTACAACTGCGGTAGACATTATCAAAGGCGATGTGGTAGCGGGCGAAGTGTCCTTCTCGGCTGCTCACAAGCAAGTGTGTCGACTACTGCTGCTCCTTCTTCTTTTATGCACCGTTGGTTGTCGTTCTCTACTCGGTCGTAGTTTGCTCTTCTCTGATTGGTCGTTGGGTTCATTAGACAAAAAATGGTGCATTAAAGAAGAAGGAGCAACAGTAGTCGACACACTTGCTTGTGAGCAGCCGAGAAGGACACTTCGCCCGCTACCACATCGCCTTTGATAATGTCTATCGCAGTTGTAGACGAAACGTCAGGTAGAAATACCAATGGACCACGGCCAGCCTACACAATGTCTATCATTTCTGTCTGTTTCTTGACTACACTGCAGTTTGTGTCATTTAAAGAAAAACTGTCAATATTATTCGACCAGGAGAGGAAAAAACATCTATAAATCAAAGATTATATAAGTAATAAGTATTTGGCATATAAAAAATATTTAAAAAAATAACAATAAGGCACAAATGACTACTAATAGCAAACTGCATTATTTTAGATGTGATAAATATCCATGTTAAGTATTCAGCATTAATATTACTATAGCTTGTTTATCGTAAAGCAGTTTCAAATACAGAGCTTCTAAATGTTTGCGTGTCAAATAGACAAAGTTGTTTGTTAGAAAAAGACTGATCAATTTATTATAACTTTTTGCGAAAATTATACAAAACTTGAGACGAGTTAACAATAATTTAAATTGTAATGAGGTTGAGTGCCAAATATAATATAAATCACAGGACATCTTTGATTATAAAAAAAGTGGTGAGAGTACTGCGCGGCAGAAGTTATAGTTCTTCAGCGTGATCGCGATAATTGCTATTCACATTTTCGTTAAAGATGTACATTGCTGAAGTAAAATAGGATATCTAGGGAGATGATAAATATAGTGTGAAAAACATTTTTCTTCATACCATGCCGAAAGTACGTACTTTCTGATTCAATTTCAAAGAAGAAAGTCTAACATTTATGCACAGCTGGAGTTACTCGCATATCGTCTATATAGGCGTGCCGAAACAGTTTTGTCATGCGCACTGATACGTGAGACTGTCGTTTGCCAACACAAAACACGTGTTAGCCAGTATAGACAGCAGCAGGGCCGGTCCTAGGCATGTGCAAACCGGGCACTTGCCCAGGGCGCCAAGTTCGGAGGGGGCGGCGGCATTTTCCAGAAAGCGTTCTTCAAGAATCGCAATACTTTTTCGAGATTATCGACAGCTTGTGCAATCTCCATGGCGAACTTCTATACTTGCCCAGGGCGCCAAAATCACTTGGACCAGCTCTGTAGGTAACCAACTGCTGTTATAACGTATAACCTCAACATTGCTCACTTGAAAGTAATTAGTCTTTTTATATATTGGTGAAAGTACATACTTTCGACCAGGTATGAAGAAAAATAGTATACACCACACGAGCAGAAAGCTGAAAGTCCTGCACTGCGCGAAAATGATGCCCTCGGGTATCATTACGCACAGTGCAGGAATTTCAACCCTCTGCTCTTGTGGTGTAATATACTATTTTTTATAATCAAAGCTTACAACAATAAAAAAAAAACGGTATAAAATAAATTGGGAACAATGCTTGATATTATAAACTGACAAATTTCCTACAGCCAAATAACTTAAATCACAACAGAAGCATCGAGAAATAGAGGCTTGAATTTAGGAAATTACAGAAGTATTTGTATATTTTACTATTACGTGAATTATCAACTAATAGACACATTCTAAATCTTTAAATGTATCCTTCTTTTCTAGTTGTAATATTGTCTTTCATTATTTGATGAGTGGCGGAAATCAAAATAACACAAAACATGTATCCTGTTTAAAATAACCAATAAAATATTACAGAATATATAGACCCTGTGCAGACTGCAGAATAACTCTTGGCTCTAGCGTGACAATTTTCGAAAGTTCTCGTTGGGGGTTTTGTATTGTTTGTACACGTCCTTAGTTATTTACAGTTTTAACAATTTTTCAATAAATGCTTTTATTGCAATAGGGGTGTTGACTGTATTAAAAAAAACAACATATTTTTAACGGTAAGTGGTAGTTCCCACGATAGAAATAACCACACTCAAGTCACGTGACAACGAACACCAATCAAAGTGCATGACGTAACTAACTCATAAACATTATCAGACGCAGTCGTAGAGAAGGATGCTGTTCACGCTGTCAAAAAACTTCACGGTTTGGTTAATATTTGGAGCGTGTAATTTATTATTATTCATTTATAGGAAATGCCAAATTATATATAACTATAGCAACAATTACAAAAAAAACCTTTCATCACCTCATCTGTTTACCAGCGTTTATGAGTGTATGACGTCACGACAGTCACGTGACAAGTATTTGAAATTTGAAACGGAATTTAAAATACATGATTTTTAAAACTTGAGTTGTAAATATTTGTGACTGCATTAGGTACCAGTGCATGATTTAAAACCCTTTCCCAATAATAGTCAACATCCCTATTGCTATTATTGGTAATTATTCACTATTTCTTAAGCCATAAGTACCAATTTTCATTGCGTTCACTGTTTTCTTGACAAAATGATATTGTTTTGATTATATTTTGACAGGTGACATGAATGTAATATTACAAACTGGCTTGTTGGAAATAGCTTTTGCGGATAATTTTCAGTTGCTCACAAAACGTAAAGTGATCAAATTGATAAATTC
The DNA here is from genome assembly GCA_034508555.1 of Venustoraphidia nigricollis. Taxonomy (NCBI): domain Eukaryota; kingdom Metazoa; phylum Arthropoda; class Insecta; order Raphidioptera; family Raphidiidae; genus Venustoraphidia; species Venustoraphidia nigricollis. Next base: position 3,447,143 of record JAVRKA010000020.1, read on the forward strand.
CAAACATTTGACAGGGGGATTCGCAACGTCAACAAAACCTTCCAATTTTAAGATAAAAAATTTTATTACTATGATTCATGTTTACTAAATATTTTATTCTTTTAACCGCTCGAATTCACTTTCTTCTCTGCTCGAATATATAAAGTTTTATGGAAAATGAATAATATTTAACTTCCGTGTTTTTTGACTTGTTCCCGTAGTTCATGACACATTAAACATTCCCGTTGGATGTTTTACCCATTACATTGATATTTCATCAAAATGTCGTAAATACTAACTTTCTATTCAATTCTAGTAAGCTCCGCCTTTCTGCACGGAGTCTATAGAAATATAAAAAAATCAGTGCAATGATACTTATTTGCATTATTTAGAATAATACTGACCAATAAAATTGTACACGAAGTGAAATATAATTATATTTTTAATCGGAAAATACTGTTCTGACATTATTACATATATCTGAATTCGAGCAATGAGAATATAAAATAATTATAAAAATTGTTAAAAAAATGATTTACCAAAATAATCACACGACCTTACACGTAAAATATCAATAATTAAAGTGTTTTATTACGTTTCATAAAAATCTATTAAAAAATTCGAATTCAATAAATTTGTATCGATTAATTGCATTAGAACAAAGTGTACATTTTATTTATTACATAATAAATAATAAATATAATAAACAACGTACTACTGACCGTTTACTGTTTTAAAATGTGGATACCTTGTATAATAACTAATAATAATAACAATTGCAGCAGAACGCCTTTTCTGAGGAAACAGTCGCAACAATATTATATTAATAATATGTATACTCATATAAATAGTGCGCATTTACACGATATCACGCGGCCACACACAAATTAATATACACAGTCGTTATACGGTTCATCTTCGACATCTTCAAAATCATCGACAACAATATCAAATGTTCAAAACATTTCTCAATTTTTATTATTAAAGCTCTTCAGTTAATATGTTCACCGATACACAAAATTCAATACTTATTTTTATATTTATAATATTTATATATATATATCATTATAACCTGAAAGAACATCTGTACAAAAGGGAAAAGATCTGATGGTTTTGTTTATTTCAACGACAATATCGTAGATACTATCTGACAAGAATCGGGGAGGTAGCACACAGTATGTAAATTATAGAATGACAACGGCTTAGGTTTTACGATCGAACGGTCCGAACAGATGATTACGATGGCGATGAAGACGGTAGTGGCGATGGTTCGACTAGATGTGAGCCGCGGCACTACGGTGCCGAGGCGTTTACGGAAGGCGCTGGGGACGGCTGGCCGTATCAAGAGCGGTTCACATCGCTGATGTCCGCGTTGCCACCCATCATGCTGATTCCTCCTCCTCCTCCGCCGCCGCCACCCCCTCTACGATCCGTTCCGACCGACAACAGGTTGGCGAATTCCATTTCTAACAGCTGCCTGGCCTGTGTGCATCGCAAAGAACAATAATTCGATTAGTTATCTTTATTGTTAACAATGTAAAAGCAACACACATAATATTGTACAGGTGGACACCGAAAATGGTTCGAAATTTATAAATGTATGAAACTTGAACACACTATTTTTACAGTAAGACCCCGCTTAACGCGGGAGATACGTTCCTGCGCTATACGAAACAGCGCTAAACGAGGTCATCTTAATATGTAGATAGGCATAAGCAAAACAGAACGGAGAATAAAAAAATTTAAATAATAATAAAACATTTATGAAAATCAAATAAAAGTTTCAGTAAGAAGTTATGTTTGTGATGAGGAAGGTTCCTCAATTGACATTTTTTTTTTTTGTGAAGAATTAGTCATCTAAAGTCGTTTGCCTTTTTCTGTTTCATTCAGCAAGCTGTTGTCAATAGCAAGATATTACATCAATGGCACTTCGTCTTGCTTTTGAACGTCTATCAACATTTGAATCATTTTGTATATCTTACGTTATAGTGACTAAACTTTTTTTAGAAGCCGCATAATACTGAAACAGCGCTAAGCGAGGTCTTACTGTACTTTCAGATTGAATAAAAAATCGTTTTAAATAATTAAAAACAGCTGGTTTTATTTCCAAGATAAACTGTCGATCTGTATTGTTTGAAAAAATTCAGCAATATTTATGTTGCACAACAAAATTAATTTTCACAGAAACTAAAAAAAATATAGGTAGCTCACCTGGGTGTTTTGTGTAGGGATTTGAAGCGCTAACGCCATACTGTTTGCATCGAAGCCTTCATCAAGAGCTACCAAAGCACCATGAACTCCTGATTCAAGTAAATTATTACCATATTCCTAAGAACATAACGAATATTAAAACACTCCATACAAAAGAAAACTGCAAAAATAACAGAATCTTACCTTTAAGCCAATATTCGTCACCCATTTAATGACGCGCTCATTGCTCCAAACAAGGACGTCGCTTAAGGAATTTTCAGATTGTTTCCGTCTCTCTTCTAACAGATTACGGTCGTAATTCAATCTCTTTAAACATGATATGCCATATTGTAAACTTGTTCTATAAAAAAAGAGAAAACAATATTATATTGCAGTCAAATTGAGGGATTCGATTAAATTACGAGGGTTGATCAATAAGTACTCGAGTTTGACGACAGATGGAGTTGATGAGTGAAATTGACTTTACCATCGTGGACTGCATACTTTTAAACGATCTCGTGTTGAGTTGTAGATAAATTTATAGGTTAGGTTATTTTTGACAGCCAGTTGTATCATTTGTGTTTTGTATTTTTCAACAAAATGGAAAAAGAGCAATATCAATCTGTAATTCGTTTTTTATATGAGTATCTCACCATGGTCATAGATGGTGAAGGGTCCCCATAGACAGTACAAACTTGTTTTATTTCTTCGCTTGTTTTTTAAAAAACGAATTGTGGATCGATATTGCCCTTTTCTGTTTTGTCAAAAAATACAAAACATTAATGATAAAACTGTAGGGTTGCCATCTCTAAAATTTGGCAACCAGGACAAGACGCGTGAAAACCCCGGATTTAAGAGCCTAGAATCCGAACATGTCAACAGGTTTTTTTAAACATAGTCAGTGTAATAAATAACAGTTGAAAATGTCATAAATCACCTTTTTATTTATTTTCAGATCTTAAAATTAAATTTAGTCATCTTTTATCATCATTTTAAATGTACCTAACAAAACAAAAATTTATTACAGTTTGTCACAAATTGTTTTAATAATAATCAGTTAGAATTTTTTTATTCTTAAATTTTTAAACCTGAACTACAAATGAAACCCCGCCCGAACGCTCCCCGGATGCCCTCTAAACTAGGAGAAATCCGGGGAAACCCGGACGGATGGCAACCCTATACAACTGGCTGTCAAAAATAATCTAACCTATAAATATATCTACAACTCAGCACGAGGTCGTTTAAAAGTCTGCAGTACATGATGATAAAATTAATTTCACTCATCAACGCCATTTGTCATCAAACATCGGTATATTACAGTCAATATTAGAGATTGGATTTATGTATTTTTACACCTCTATTGAAAAATTCAAAACATACCTGTGAAAACTATCGACCATTTTTAGTTGTCCTCGTAAGTCTTTTTTAGTCAAATGGTCAAGCATGCGCGCATCGACCAAACATTCCATGAACGTGGTACGATACTGAGGAAGGCCAAGTGAAGGTAGCCACGAATTGCCGATCCATTCGTGATTCATATCACCAAACGCTAGAGTGGTCCGCGAAGTCTTTGGAGCAGAAGGCGAAGTCAGCGATACCATTTCTTGGATAGCAAGTCTCAGTTTCAGTCTATGCAACGGATTGCTGATACCGATCTCTCTTTGTATCTCCGTATCGCTCAAGGCGCTCATGATGGCACCGGATTTTACATTGGCCCTGCACGCTGCCACGTACCAAGCCGGCATGCCGACCCACAACTCTAGCCAAGCAACTATTGTCGGCCCGTTCCACAAAGCGAACGGAGTGCCCGCTTTCATCGCCTCGCCGAGAAGCTCGTGTCTGTAATCATGTTCCCTTCCAGAACAATGTATTTAAGCCGCACTCAAAAACCCACGCTCGTGCACGTGACAATAGCTGTGTGTCTTAACGTTTAAGTTTAAAGATGTAATGAATATTTTATGTACAGCTACTTCTTGGTTTTTATTATGAATAAAACTTTAATAACAATAACTGTTCTATTGACTTAAAAAAAATCACTTTTATGTCAAATAGACGAACAAATATGTTAACTCTTAAGGTAGTTGTCGTGGTTAAGGCACACCGTCAGAAAATTCTTAATTTTTGTATACTTATTAAGGACATGATAATACAATTACCCTGAAAATTTGAAGTCGATCGACCGTATATAATCCGAGATAAATTCAATTAAAAATTGGATAATTAACATTGATATATACAATCAATGTTAATTATCCAATTTTTAATTTTAACATTGATTGTATACGATCTCTGTAGTTCTGAACCAGTTTCTTATTTATAAAAAAAGAACTAACTGTCAGAAACTTTCCAAAAACTGAGTTTTTCTATGCATTTGCTATGAGTTTAAAAAAAAATAAGAATTTTTTTTTGACCGTCTAATTATTTATAAATAACGGTTTAAAGTTCAACAATTTATAGAAAAGTATACATGCATAGGAATACTGTATGGGTTACGTTTCCACGGGTACAGTCTAGCGTACAAATTATGGATCACTTAGCTACAAGTTAGTATACTTTTGAGGCGCGTATAATCTATAACTTTTTGACAATATTGTACCACGTCAACAACCTTAAGTAACTTTTTTTATCAAAACTCAAAAATAAAAGAAAAACAGGCACTGTATAAGAATGAATGATAGTATATCTCCTATATAAAAAAGTGAGTCTCTTATTGGGCTAGTATATATGGAGATCCCGCGAAATAGAGCTGCCAGCTCAGCAACAATGCTTGATGTGTTAAATAAAAAGAGTAAGAGAATTATAATAAGCCTCACCCTCATAAGCTCACATAAGAAGTTTAACTTCTTTAGTTTTTAATATTATTCCCAAGTTCAATTCATGTAATTTAGGACACAAACTAACTTCTCCTTTCGGGGACAATTCTATTTTCCCTCGACTTTTATTTTTTTTCAAACAGATATGTCGCTAAAAAAGTTAAACTTCAAAAGGTTAAATTCAATTTTCAACGCCAACGAATAGGCAAACCCGTTACGCATCTTTTTTAACACAGCAATCATTGCTGGCGTGCTCGCAGCGCCACTCCGCGGGCTCTCCATGTATTCGCCCAATAAGAGTTCACTTCTTCCATGTACAAAGAATATAAGATACACTACCATTCTTTCTTATACCGTGGAAACAGGCTTTCAAAGTTTAATAAAAATTTATTAAGTTATGTTATGTCCCTATGGAAATATGTTGCGTCATTATCAAGTATTCACAGACATTGTTCGAAGTTGATAATGACATAACATATTTCCATAGTGACATAACATAACGCCAGGACCGAACTCAAAATTAAAAAAACCCGGGTCGCAGTGCCAAAACCCTGCCGACAATATAGTGTATTTACTAATATAGGCAGTGTGGCTTTATTATGCGAACTTAAGTTGGTTTTTTGGGCAAAATAATAAATTTGACTTCTTAATACACCCCTTAAAAGAACATTTTTTTCTCAGTTGCAATATTATTATCAATCGAACCTCTAAACTAAATTATATACACCTTTCAGCAAATAATTCACTAGTGTTTTCATAAAATTTGGAAATCCGGTCCTGTCGGGCCGATTTTATTAAAATTTTAGGAGCACTTTTTAATTGCTATTAAAGGGTTAAATTTCAATTTTGAAACGATTCTGAGAATTTTTTAGGCATTTTTGGGCCCAAAAACTTTTTTCAACCCCTAAAAACTACCCTTAAAATGGTCCGATTGGGCCCATTTTAAATAGGGTTCTTGCGGTGGTGGATTCCAACATGTGGGCAAAATTTCGTAAAAATCAATGAACTCTTTCGAAAGTTATAGCGCACACACATATATATATATATATATATATATATAAATATATATATATATATATACATAAATATATAAACATTTTTAAAAATGGTGCCAAAGTGTTTAGAAGGTTATGAAACGTCGAGAAATTTTGGTCCGACCCCTAGGTCCCGCCATCCGACCAACGCCAATAGTGTATGTTGCCTATGGCAAATACACTAATAAAATTTAAAAAATTTCATTAAACTTTGAAAGGCTGTTTCTCATATTTTATAGTTTTGATAAAAAAGTTATTTGAAATATTAGTTCGTCGATTTGATTTCTACACTGTTAAAAAAAATCAATTCAAAAAATATCCTGTATTTAGTACTCGGTTAAGAGCAATATTTATTACATCTTAAATATCTGTGCAAGAAATTAAGATTGCAGAAAAAATTGTGCAATAAAAATAAGATTTATATACAATTTAGAGGAATAATTAATTAAATATTTATAATTTTGGTGAAAAAAATATTAATATAGATGTGTTTGTTGGCAAGTTCTGAACTAATTCTGATCAAAATTTTGATCTGTTTGGTAGTGTTAGTTGACAATAAGGAACTTTTCGGACATAGCTGTGCGTTTGCTGGTCAAATTCTATGACTATAGACTGTTTGACCCTAGTTCTAGGAGCCTTGACTCCTAGAAGTTGAATTTAAAACGTCCGAGAATTTGACTAACAAACACGCAGTTGTGTCAACAAACACTTTAGCAGTTTAAAACTTGCCAATAGGCGATTCCAGTGGTAGGTGAAATAGTGGTGGTTTTAGTGGGTATGGGGCCCTGTTTCGAGTCCCACTACTCAGGGTCATCGTCTCTGAGTGTTCGTAAAAAGTATTTTCTACTCAAAAAAAAATGGGCTTGTCAACAAACAACAAACATATCTCACTGTTATGACTAGGCACCGTTGTGTCAAAACAGGAAATAGTCAGTGCAATACAAGATTACTAGATTACTAATAGGTTGGGCGTAAGAGGCTATAAGCACTGTCACGTCTGTGATTGGTTGAGTTGGTCACCGAATCCCCTTGGATTGGTTATTTAAGTACGTTTATCCCAACTGTTTGGAAAAAAACTCCATAAGCCTACTTTCTCCGCCCTCTTTCGCGTCTCGCCATGTCAAAGCTTCAACAATGCTAACGTCCAACCTTAGTTTCTAGTAACCTTAAGTGCAATATACAATATAATTATTATAGTGAAGAAAACAAATGAACACTGTAAGTGTAGCGAGTAGAGATTATGTTTGATATTATTAGACTACACAACAAGCACGAACGTCAAGTATACAAATGACATTCTTTAAATGTATCGAAATTCGAAACCATAGTATCAAAAATCATACTATATACTCTGCCAACAAGGGCGTACCCAGGATCAAAACTAGGGGGGGGGGCAAGCCATGGTCGTTCAGGTTGTAACATTTTATGACGGAAAAGGTGAATGAAACCAAAATATCAAGAAAATTATGTATAATTATAGCAGTGCTTTATCAACTAAGTTACTACAATTATTTGCTTGAAAAAAAATTATTCTAGTTACATGTCTTATACTAGTATCATTTTTCTTGGATTTGCAGAAGTAAAGTTATTTCAAGAATTGTAAAAATTCCAGCAACAAAATTTAATAACGACTTATTTTTTGCTTCCAGGGGGGGGCAGCTGCCCCCCCCCCTGCCCCTCGCTGGGTACACCCTTGTCTGTCAATGTTATAAAATGCCCACCAAATTAGTTAAAAGTAAAAAAAAAACGTTATCATGGGAGTTTATTGATGCAATATTATCAATGCAAATTATGTTCATATAGACAAAGATTATAGAATAGAGGAGAAGCAGCCCATAAGAGCTAATGAAAAATAGTAGGCAGTATACGAGTATCAGCGTCTCTACTGGGTAAGGCTTCCAACGAACCATTTCTTTCTTTTTTTGACTATTAAATGATTAATTTTTCAACTATTACGCTTTAACTGACCAAAGCCAACGGTTACCAACCCAAGCGTAGGTATCATATTTTAACTATTAAATTATTATCAATTTTTCAACTATTACGCTTTACAAACTTAATACTTGTGGCCACAGAACCCAGATAGCGCGTACAACTTATATTTCTGCTTCTCCTTTACCCTACACTCTTTACATATAGGCAGATGATTAACAACTTATTAAGAATAAATCCGATACAATGCCACTTTGAATTTGGCAAATATGTTATAGGAAAGAAACAAGTTTATTTAATAACTTACTTCTTCTTTTGCCGCCTGTCGAAGTCACCCTTTTGTGCAAACTTGGATAGACTGACTGTGTCGCTAGTATCTCCGTCAGTCAATGTAGTGTTGCTTTGAGTCATTGACATCATACTCATACTTGCCTCACCGCCCAACACGCTTTCCTTTCCTTTCACCTGAAGTTTAAACAAAACAGTCATTTCAAATCAGTTCTTTGTGTTCTCTTATCAAAGATTATTACCAATTGCTAAGAATTATTATTACATGAGTTTGATACTAAACTATAATAATAATACAGTAATAATGGCTATCGTTTGCTATAATTGTTAAGAAACATCCATTGTTACAATACTATATTAGAAAAATTTATTTTCCAGACAAAAAAGAAAAAATACAAAGAAAAAACAATACAAAAATTAAAAAAAAAAATAAGAAAATACCAAAATGTGTGCTTCGACTACAAGGCCATTAGCACACAGAAAAACAGAAAAAAAAAGTACAAATCATGGTCTTGGTGTGGCCAGTTCTTATTCTAGTTAATTGGATTTGCTGTTTTCTGTTTAGTTGGGTGTTATATTCTTGGAGCGATGTATTTTTTAGTGTATTTGCCATATGGCAACATACACTATTGGCGTTGGTCGGATGGCGGGACCTAGGGGTCGGACCAAAATTTCTCGACGTTTCATAACCTCCTAAACACTTTGGCACCATTTTTAAAAATGTTTATATATATATGTATATATATATATATATATATATATATATATATATATATATATATATATATATATATATATATATATATATATAGGTATATATATATGTGTGCGGGCTATAACTTTCGAAGAAGTTAATTAATTTTGACAAAATTTGGCACACATGTTGGAATCCATTACCGCACGAAGCCTATTTAAAATGGGCCCAATCGGATCATTTTAAGGGTGAATTTTAGGGGTTGAAAAAAGTTTTTGGGCCCCAAAATACCGAAAAAAATCTCAGAATCGTTTTAAAATTGAAATTTAACCCTTTAATAGCAATTAAAAAGTGCCTCTAAAATTTTAGTAAAATCGGCCCAACAGGACCGGACTTACACATTTTTTGAAAACACTAATTTGTAGATAGTGACTTATTTATTGAAGGGTGTCTTTAATTCGGTGTAGACGTTAGATTGATAATAATATTACAATTAAGAAAAAAATGTTATCTTAAGGGGTGTATTAAGGGGTTAAATTTTTTATTTTGCCCAAAAACAAACTTAATTTCACATAATAAAAGTCTAAAACCACACGGCCCTATACAAGCAAATACACTATATTGTCGGCAGGGTTTTGGCACTGCGACCCGGGTTTTTTTCTTTTATGTCCCTTAATTTATTATTTGTTAAATGTGACTATTCGTAATAAAAATTTCTTCTAATATAGTACTTATTGTAACAATGGATGTTTCATAACAATTGCAACAAACGATAGCTAAATGAATTTAGTCTTGCGTATCTATAACGTATGAACATTTATTAATATAATAATAATTGTGAATATTATCAGGAAATTGGAACAGGCAAAAAACATCAAACTATCGATTATTACTTCTGCAACGTTTCGACCTTTATTAGGCCTTCTTCAGGCATCGTAATATCCAGATAATTAATGAATCCCTTCTAATTGAATAATGACCATTGTAGAATGACGAAATATTTGGGTAAGAAAAATGTTTATATTTTAATTTGTTAATTGTAGGAAATTGACAATGTATTTTATAAAAAGAAACCAGAATATTATTATGGAAATACTAATCATGTGATTAATAATAATGTTTCAATGTGTCGATGGCATTAAGGCTGTCGGAACACTCTGAATTTAAGCCACATTACGAGGCTAAAAATGCTGTTGCAAGGATGCGCCTTCAGTTAATTACTCTAATTTCTGAAATGTTTTGAAGATTTAAGAAACTTTTCCGAAAAAGGAAGAGTCGCTTTCGGTTTGTGATGGAACAATTTTGTGAAATAAGTCGTAGTGTGACATTGAAAACGTGTGTTTTTTGGCACAATTACTGCCAACTTTTTTCCAGTAAATCGTACATAAATTACAAAAGTAATCCATTAGAGACGTAAATTTGTCCTTTATCTTCCTTATAGAGAAAGAATTTTTGCAAAATGTTGACGAATAAGTCTACAATCAGCTATCAGTCGAAGCCCTATTTTTGACTTAAATTTAGAGCGTTCCGACAGCCTTAATGAAACGAAAACAAAGTGAAAGATTCAAATGTGTCATACCTTTTCCTTTTTACTGAAGAATCGGCCAAGTGACGATTTGATTCCTTTCTTTTTCTGCGCGGCCGCAGCAGCCGCAGCAACCGGATCCCTTGGAAGCGAGCCGTCCCGCGGCAGCGTTCCGCCCATCTGTCCGATGCCCACGCCAGATCCCATCCCACAAACGGCAGTTCGATGCAGCGAATCCTGGCTGCTGTGGCGAGAGGACAGAGGGGAGGGAGGAGTGTGCGTCAGCTGTTGCATTCCTTGCCTGAACACACTATAACTACTCCACTACTCTATTCTAATACTAGCCACACATCACACGGTTAGCGTTTCTCAAAATATTATATCAAATATGCCGCTTCATTTTTAGTGTATTTGCCATATGGCAACATACACTATTGGCGTCGGTCGGATGGCGGGACCTAGGGGTCGGACCAAAATTTCTCGACGTTTCATAACCTCCTAAACACATTGGCACTATTTTTAAAAATGTTATATATATATATATATATATATATATATATATATATATATATATATATATATATATGTGTACGCGCGATAACTTTCGAAAGAGTTAATTGATTTCAACGAAATTTGGGCCACGTGTTGAAATCCATCACCGCAAGAAGCCTATTTAAAATGGGCCTAATCGGGCTATTTTAAGGGTAGTTTTTAGGGGTTGAAAACTGTTTTTGGGCCCCAAAATACCGAAAAAATTCTCCGAATCGTTTCAAAATTGAAATTTAACCCTTTGGTAGTGATTAAAAAGTGTCCCCACAATTTTAATAAAATCGGCCCGACAGGACCGGATTTACAAATTTTATGAAAACACTAGTTTGCAGATAGTGACTTATTTATTGAAGGGTGTATTTAATTCGGTGTAGACGTTAGATTGATAATAATATTACAATTAAGAAAAAAATGTTATTTTAAGCGGTGTATTAAGGGGTTAAATTTTTTATTTTGCCTAAAAACAAACTTAATTTCACATAATAAAAGTATAAAACCACACGGCCCTATACAAGCAAATACACTATATTGTCGGCAGGGTTTTGGCACTGCGACCCGGGTTTTTTTATTTCTTCTAAGAGGCCTGAGCACATCGCCGTATTACGTCACTTCTGCTGTCAGCAAAGATAAAGATGCCTTTATCATTCCTGTCAACTCAAAGATCTAAGATTGTTGTAATAGTTAGAGCCCGCGACAAAAAAAGGTCGTGTGAGCGCGACGATCCAATAAGCATCTGTAGGTAATTCGAGTCCCTCTCTCCAACTTTTTCCTCTCATATTATTCTCTCCCATTAGACTGGAGCGCGCTAGAGTGCTTTGTAATGGAAATCTGTTTGATATTCAACACTAGTGGTCGCAATGTCTGATAGCGTTTTTTTGGGATTTGGTGGGGCCTAAAAATCATAGAAAACACATTTTCTGACAAATTACCCATCGTAGTCACTTTTTGTGATTTTTTTAAAATTTTTTGATGAACTTGGAAAAGTTCTTGCTCGGCGGAACTTGTCAGAAAATGTATTTCCCATGATTTTTAGGCCCCTCCAAGTGCTAAAAAAAGCATTTTCAGACATCGCGACCACTACTGTTGAATATCAAAACAAATGAATCTCTATTACAAAATGCTCTAGCGCGCTGCGGTCTAACGGCAGAGAATACTGTGAGAAGAAAAAGTTGGAAAGGGGGACTCGAACTACTTACAGACGCTTATCAGATCTTTCGCGGGCCTATAAGTTATCACTAAATCGTGAGGTATGATTCATACTTCTAACAGTTTCTTCCAAAAAAATTTTTCAAATAATAATATGCTAATAGCTTTTCGTAAGATAAAAGTGACAATTTGAATAAAATGCTCAGAAATATTGGTATCAACAGCTGTTAAGTTTACACTGTACAGGCCTGTTAAACCTATTTGAATGTTTATACATTGAAATATATTCGATGTATATTGTTAGTAAATAATTAAACCACATACAACTATAAAAATATTTCATTTTACTTAGGTTGAATATTTTGAGAAAGCTAGTTCAACACCATGAAAATATGAAACGTGCATTTTTCCTAGAGTATATTAGATTAGGCAAATATGTTAAATCAAAACATTAGGGAACATGTTTTATTTAATAAGTAGTACTCCATCAATTAATACCAGTCTACTGAAAGAACACCTACAAAATTTTGCGATGGTACTTGGTTCGTGATTATATAGGAACAGCGGCGGTACTGTCGCGAAGTTACATATACTTTCAGAAGGCAGAAGACTATGGGATTATAAAATAACTAGCTGCGAACCCGGCTTTGCTTGGGTCAAGTTCTGTGCAGATACAATGTTTAAATTGTAGCTAGATGGTGAGTATAGGTTTTGGGTTGTTAGTATTTATGTAAATAAATGTTGTCGATTCGAAATAAATATTTTTTATACTTAATAATTTTTGATGAAAAAGTAAGTAATTGGAGTTCATATTAATATTAATTCATCTTTAAAGTTCAATTCCAGATATATGTTATAATAGAAAACAGTATCACGGGTAATTGGAATAATGAAAATTAATCAATTTAAACACTCATTGATTGCAACGTTTCGTCTTTTCTTTAATTAAGACTTTTTCAAGCTCTCAATAAACTATGATGTAATATGCAATTTGGCATTACAAAAAACAATTAAAAATTGAAAATTTTAGAAAATAATATGTTTTTTTTTATAGAACATATTATTTTCTACAATTTTCAATTTTTAATTGTTTTTTGTAATGTCAAATTGCATATTATGTCATAGTTTATTGAGAGCTTGAAAAAGTCTTAATTAAAGAAAAGACGAAACGTTGCAATCAATGAGTTTAAATTGATTTATTTTCATTATTAGTGTATTTGCCATAGGCAACATACACTATTGGCGTTGGTCGGATGGCGGGACCTAGGGGTCGGACCAAAATTTCTCGACGTTTCATAACCTCCTAAACACTTTGGCACCATTTTTAAAAATGTTTATATATATATGTATATATATATATATATATATATATATATATTTATATACGTATATATATATATATATATATATATGTGCGGGCAATAACTTTCGAAGGAGTTAATTAATTTTAACGAAATTTGGTATACATGTTGGAATCCATCACCGCACGAAGCCTATTTAAAATGGGCCTAATCGGGTCATTTTAAGGGTAGTTTTTAGGGGTTGAAAAAAGTTTTTGGGCCCCAAAATACCGAAAAAATTCTCCGAATCGTTTCAAAATTGAAATTTAACCCTCTGGTAGTGATTAAAAAGTTTCCCCACAATTTTAATAAAATCGGCCCGACAGGACCGGATTTACAAATTTTATGAAAACACTAGTTTGCAGATAGTGACTTATTTATTGAAGGGTGTATTTAATTCGGTGTAGACGTTAGATTGATAATAATATTACAATTAAGAAAAAAATGTTATTTTAAGGGGTGTATTAAGGGGTTAAATTTTTTATTTTGCCCAAAAACAAACTTAATTTCACATAATAAAAGTATAAAAACCACACGGCCCTATACAAACAAATACACTATATTGTCGGCAGGGTTTTGGCACTGCGACCTGGGTTTTTTCCAATTATCCGTGATACTGTTTTCTATTAATATTAATCTAGAAAAAGTATATTATGGCAAAGAGAATAGCAATTTGTGATAGATTTCAATCAAGTCTACCATAACGAAGCGTCCTCTATCAATGACATAAGTGGGTAAAACAGCATTTGATTGTAAACTGTTTTATTGACACAGACGGGCAAGCTGTCATGGTATGAGTATATGAAATAGTTGTTTTTATTATTAATAACGTGAGTATCCGAATTTTGCGGGTATATGTTATTGAATTGAAATTAATATTCTTTTATGTTTAATAATTTTTTTATAGATTTCATTCATGTTAACCGTACCCCTCGACGAAATGATTAATATAGGTAGATCACTTTCAACAAAATGAGAAATATTAAAAACTAGAAAATAAATCCAGTTTTGAAATAATTGCATGACAACTCAAGAGAAACATATATTTCCGCATTTTCTGACACAAAGAGATAAATTCAGGTCTTTCATAATGACAGAGAACGCAGTCTTTCCACAGTGACGGAGTATCTACTTGAAAATATATACACTTCATTAATAATAATTATATCATGAAGAGAAATTAAACGTATCTATGTATATACAGAAAAAAAACTTGTTTTGATAAACAAAAAATAAATAATTTATTAAAAATAATTCTTGAAAAAAAAAATAATTTACAGAAAAAAATAAAATCTATTAACCGATCTCAACATAGATAATTACAGCAATATAAAAAAGAAATTAAAACAATAGGAAGAAACACTATCGCCTTAAAAAGTTTTTTTTATTATAAAAATGATTTGTCGGGAAAAAGGACTTTTTAAGTAAACACTTATTTGTTATTTATAGCGACGTTTCGTCCCTTGCTTGGGACTTTTTCAAGCTTTATTATGTTCAATTATAATTCAAACTAATCAATTCCAATTAGCTAGAATTTTTTAACTGACTTGCATTAGAGTTATCAATTAGTCATATTTATTGTCATTTATTGTCATATTTACAGGAAAATATCGGATCGCGGAACCTAGGGGTCGACCCAAATTTTCTCGAAATATCACCGAGTCCTGAACAATTTGGTACCATTTTTAGAAATGTCTTAAAATATGTGTATGGGCAATAACTTGTGAATTGACTTAAACGAAATTTGTTAGGCACATTGAAATCCTTCACGTCACGACGCCTATTTGAAATTGGCTTTATTTTCCACAAAACAGATTAAAAACATTTGGAAATTTGTTGATTCCAGATAGACATTAAGATAAGGCGGTAGTGTTTACAAATAACTGAATGACATGGGGAAACGATAAAAGAATGTTGAGGTGCGAGATCTTAACAAAGAATAGTAATATAACCTGTGCATGGACATCCCTGAAGGCAGACCACTTGCGCCCGTTCGTCTGTACGCAGCGTCCAAAACAAAACATCGTCACGACTTATTGATTTAATGATAAATTATGGAATTAAAATTGCGACAATCTTAACTGCTACGAACATTTTTTTCAGTAATTTGCCCTCATTGGGGGTTATATTTTCAATCTTTTTAAAGATATTTTTCGACTACTTTATTAATAAAATCTTCTAAGCTTTGAGTCTTTAAGGGGGGTAGCTGTACCCCTTTGGTGACGTTCTTGCACCTATTTAACGCTTAAGTAACTCTTCAATGCGCATATTAAAACTAGAAAACCTGTATATTTTTTTGAAGTTATACTTCTCTTGGCGCATTGAGGGGAAATTTTCACTGTTACGGAAGTTGCGCACGCAGCATGCAACGAAAATGAGACACCATGAAGTCAATTGTTAATTTAATATGAATGTACTACGTGCATTGGCAAGATTTCAAACGTCAATAAAACTGACTCTTTGATGCAGTATAGTTTTACTTTGTATTCATAGATGACACGTCTCATTTCTCTATTACAATGTGCTGATGTAGTTGGCCATCTATTATCCAAAGTAAATAAGTACTACTCGGCTTCCTTTTAACTATATTTATCATCTCCCTAGACTAGGGATTGCAATGCTGAATCCAGCAATCCAGATGGATCCAGCACATTTTTGGCTTTGCTGCATCCAGCATTGGCGCTGGATTCAGCGGCGCGGATCCGCATAAAAACAAGTAATTAACTAGGTCTGAGAAGGATTATGATAAGATATTGAAGAAAGAAATGGCACTTTATGAAAGTGAGTGACTAAGAGGTGAAAAACTAATTTTAATCTATGATTATTTGATGACTCTCAAACCAACCAACATATAGAAGTAGAGAAAGTCTTTTCCGCATTCGGGTATATTTGCAGTTCTTTAAGAAGTAGGCTGGGAGATAACAACATCGATAACATTTCTTTTTTGAGATCATACTTTAAAAAAAGCTAATAAAAAACTGTTACCTACATAATTGATTGGCTTTATTCTTTAAAAGACAAGTCAAGTCTTAAATTATATAATATAATTTATATTAAAGTTTTGTTTCTAATAAGAGTTAGATAAACATTTTATAAGCGGGAAACGCAATTTTATTTCTGAAATTATTGAGACTGAGAAACCGAGACTACATAGTTTGTAAAATATACGTAAACGAATAACTATTTCAGATATCTAGAATATCAATTTAGGGGATTTAAGACTGTATTGTGATAATTAATTATTATACTCCGGATACTCGTAACTATTACTTACTATTAGAGTACGTTACTAACGCCAAAAAAACGAGTATTTGATGTAAATGTAGATAAATAGTTATTAAAGTTTCTAGAGTTAAAAATTGTTACATTTATTTGAAAAAATGATTAATACTGGATCCGTGCTGGATCCAGCTGGATTTGCTTTAATCCAGGATAAATCCAACTGGATTGAAAATGCCGTTGGATTGCAATCCCTACCCTAGCATCCTATTTTATCAATGCACATCTTTATCGAAAATGTGAATATCATTTATCGCGATCACGCCAAAGAAGTATAACTTCTGCCGCGCATACATAAGTATACGCACCATTTTTTTTATATATTATTGAATCTCGTATCGATATATTATTAGTGTAAGCATTTTAAGATTTTTAAAACTTGGAATGGTTAGTGTATTAAGTAATAAAAATTAATAATCGACTAAAAACTGACCTTCGTAACTCTTCTTGACTGTGTGCCAAGGCTTGGGCAACTCGCTCCAATCTAAGAGATCGCGCAGTTAGAGGTGACGCTCCTCCACCACTGCTGCTGTCACCACCGGCTGCTGCATGCAATTCTTCTCGAGACACTTCTCCACTTAATGCTGCCAACTGTAACTGTTATAATAAGAAAAAAAAAACAAATTATGTATACACTGAAAAAGTAGGTACTTTATAGAAGTTAAGTTTTATAAGCAGCACTTTTTATAAAATCTCGAATTTCGAAAAATCTGAAATAAACTGATATATCACTAATAATTTTCAATTAAATATAATTAATAATTTGCTGTAAATTTTAAGAATATCAAAATTGCATTATCACATTTTCATGCTGTAATTTTAAAAATATGTACCAATTTTTTAAAACTTTTTTTATAAGAACTAGTAAAAACATGCTCTAAAACATGAAGTTCTTTATGCAATTCAGCAATACCTAATCGTTTTTCAGATTGGCAAAACAGGTGAAATGATGAAACAAAACCAATTGGTGCTGACAATAATGATGTGTTTTAATTGTACAGTGTTATTACCAATAATTGCTTTCCTATGTCAACTTCGAACACTTTCAAAAGCTTTTAAATTTTATATTAAACAGAACTAAAAGAATAGAACTCACTGAAATACTTTTCGAATTATAAATACAAAAACCCGGGTCGCAGTGCCAAAACCCTGCCGACAATATAGTGTATTTGCTTATACAGGCAGTGTGGCTTTATTATGTAAACTTAAGTTGGTTTTTGGGCAAAATTAAAAATTTGACTCCTTAATACACCCCTTAAAATAACATTTTTTTCTTAATTGTAATATTATTATCAATCTAACGTCTACACCGAATTAAATACACCCTTCAATAAATAAGTCACTATCTACAAATTAGTGTTTTCAAAAAATGTGTAAGTCCGGTCCTGTTGGGCCGATTTTATTAAAATTTTAGGGACACTTTTTAATTGCTACTAACGGGTTAAATGTCAATTTTGAAACGATTCTGAGAATTTTTTCGGTATTTTGGGGCCCAAAAACATTTTTCAACCCCTAAAAACTACCCTTAAAATAGCCCGATTAGGCCCATTTTAAATAGGCTTCTTGCGGTGATGGATTTCAATACGTGGCCCAAATTTCGTTGAAATCAATTAACTCTTTCGAAAGTTATCGCGCGTACACACATATATATATATATGTATATACATATATATATAAACATTTTTAAAAATGGTGCCAAAGTGTTTAGGAGGCTATGAAACGTCGAGAAATTTTGGTCCGACCCCTAGGTCCCGCCATCCGACCAACGCCAATAGTGTATGTTGCCATATGGCAAATACACTAAAAATACATGTGACATAAAAAAGCAACCCAATAAAAATGAAGACTGGAGTGGATTTTTCTAAAGGCTTCAAATTATTCTTATTAAAAATAGAAAGAAAACATACATAATTACTTATTATCATCCATATTTTAGTTTAACATAATTTTGTCCTTCTTTTCAGTAAAACATTTCCTTACTAATTCTCTTATTTTTGAAGTTTAACTTCTTTAGCGACGTATCTGTTTGAAAAATGTAAGAAATCGAGGGGAAGTAGAATAAACAAATAAAGGGGAAGTTAGTTTGTCCCCTAAATTAGATGAAACTGACAAAGACAGAAGTTTATAGTGTCGCAAAATAGTAAGACGTTTAAAATTACGAACGATTGAAGTACAAAATAATTACTGTAATTTGATGTACAAACGGGAGGAGCTCATATATTTAATGTAAATTCAGAAAAGAAAATATTAAATATCATATTCTCTATTTTCAGATATCAAAACAATTTTAAATACAAGTATATGCTGAAACGTCACATAATATGAGGTTATGATGTCGATATACTACAGACAATTCATATTAAAAATGTTTTTCTGTAGATTATAGAATGTCAATAAAACTATCTGTCTATGTGAGAATTTTCACATGACATAAACATCAAAGTGCCCTCTTAAAATGTGTAATAATTTCGCCGTAATTATAATATTAAATGAAGTCGGGATGGCCGATGAAACGTCGTAACATTATGAAAGTTTAATCAACAAATTTTTTGGTCTGATCAAACTGATTTATTTAATTTATAATTTATATGGACCTGAATAATAGTACTATAGATTAAAAACTAAGGAAGTTAAACTTCATATGTGAGCTAATGAGAGAGAGGCTCATTATAATTTTTTTACCATAAATTAATAATGTATTAGCTCAATTAGGTTTGGAACTTTATGTTAAATAATTCATATGATGAAGTCATAATAACCCTATTTATTCAGGGGACGGTCGATGGAATACCTCCTTTCTCACATTTGTAAATTTAAGCATATCCCCTTTAAAAGAGCAACTCTAATAAGAAAAACACACTCTTGTCAGAAGGTAAACATTGTCTGCATGTTAGTGTCACCACGAAACAATAAAAAAAAAGAGACAAGACGTGTAAACTTTGTGCATGTGTTGGAGACAAAAAGAAACAGTAGAAGAAAGATAGAGATGTAGATAATTAATGAGTGATTTGGATATCTAACAAACCTGACTGGAGGGCAGTGATTCAGATAGTTGTCCCGGGCTCAAAATAGCCGCGTACTGGTGTAAGTGCGCCGGAGACATAGCCGCAGGGGCCTACAACACACGCAAGCAGACCCTACAGAGACACAAACCATCACCGCCCAGGGAGGGGGTACTTCCGCAACGCACACATCAGACAGATATCGTATTTATACATAATGATTCGTGAACCAGTCAGTTTATATGAACCAGACAATCAACAGGCAATTTTTAAATTAGATCAGCAATCGTTCCAATTTCCAAAAATAACTACCATCAAATAAAAACAGTCGATGCGCATTGTGATTAGTCAATGACTAGGTATTCAAATCGATATTTTTAAGACCAATTTAGATGATCATAAAAAAATGTGAAAATAAATTCAATAATCTATAAATTAACAATATAATGATTACAATCAAATGCTGACCAGTATCTTAAATCTGACGCCACTCAATCCAGATTTTATTGACAATACATTGCACCTATACCGGTGACATTTAAGTTGATTATTTTTTTAACAGCGTGTGGACATCAAATAGACTAACAAATATTTCAAATAACTTTTTTATCAAAACTCAAAAATAAAAGAGAAACAAGTTTTCAAAGTTTAATTAAATTTTGAAGTAAGTCCTGGTGTTATGTTATGCTATTATGGAAATATGTCGTTATCAAGTATTCACAGAAATTGTTCGAAGTTGTCCCCGTTTTGTTTCAAATAGGCACAAATAAACTTGATAATGACATAACATATTTTTATGCTGACATAACATAACACCAGGACCGACCTCAAAATGAAATAAAATTTGAAACATTTAATTAAACTTTGAAAGGCTGTTTCCCTTATTTTTTGAGTTTTAATGGAAAAGTTACTTGATATATTTGTTTGTCTATTTGATTTCTACACGCTGTTAAAAAAATCAACTTAAAAATCATCCAGTATAGCTCAGGTATCTCTTAATTGAATAAATTTTACTAGAGCGCTGTTACGGTTACTGATTGAAGTGGCAACATGGACATCTTGATAGATTGCAAAAATTTATAGTAATAAATAGCCGTGTTCATTGGCATTTTTTGCGTCCATTTTTATTTATTGCGCATGCGCAAAAAAAACGGGAAATTGTGTTTATGTGACACTCGTAAACAACTTGACAGTTAACCACAAAAATAAATAATATTAAGAGTATTTATTTTTTTGGTTATCTGTCCACTTGTTTACGAGTTTGCACATAAATAAACATTTCCAGTTTTTTTGCGCATGCGCAATAAATAAAAATGGACGCAAAAATGCCGATGTCTTTTAAAAAAGTACAGGTTAACCATCGTTACTTTAGATAGCAATTTTTAATTATTTTAACTGAAAGAAATGCACAAACTATTTTGTCTTCTTGTAAATGTCGGGCAATATTTTGAAAACTTCAACGATTACTGTTCAATATCATAAAATTTCTTAAGAGCCTATATAAAACTGTTAAAGAATAAGAAAAAATAGTCAAAAAACACAGTGCAATTGACTAAGTTGAACATGCAGTTGAAAAGAGAACAATAAATGAAAACAAAACACAAAATAGTGCTCACTCACTGTATGGTACTTGTGCAAGTAGTCTCTTTGCGGTGAATGGTGCGATTTTGGTGTAGACCTTCCACTGACCGGAGGCGACTGCCGCTCCAAACTGCGCCCTCGCACCAAAAGGTTCATGTGCTCCAAACTGCCGACTCGCGACTCTAATTCTTCAGCTCTAGCCTCCGTGTTCTGTTTCTCCTCCTGAATGAGTCGTATCTCATTATTGATGGCATCCAACTGTTCCTGAAGCATCATCGCCAAAGTCTGGGCATCCGTATGACCTGACGGCGACAATATTTCAGCGGCGCTGAAGATGCTGTCATTATCGTCGGCTTCGGCATCGCTGGACACGTCGAACGCTTGCTGCACGGTCGCCAAAACTTGAGCCTGTTGCAACTTCTCCCATTCTTGTTCGGCCAACGTGCGCGCGCTACCGCCGTACGCTGCTAATTTATTAACTTCGTCACGCTGTTTGTTCGTTCGTCTCGGCAGTGAATGTGTATCGAAACTGGAATGACTGGCACTTCTCGAAAAACCATTATTGTCGACGGCACTCGGAGACAAACTTCTCGTCAGTGCATCTGTTTGTTGTATATTAAATGCAATTTCTTGCTGTAACATTTGTCTTTTTACATTATCGATTTCGAGTCGCGATTTGGCTAATTCCTTCACAATATCCCCTTTCTCGCCCTGCAACTCTTCCATTATCTTCCTCGTTTTCTCCAACTCTTGCGTCAGACTGTTCTTCTCTTCTAGCGCGTGCATTCTCTCTTTTAAGTGCACCTGCAGTCTGTCATTCGATTCCGACAGCAATTTATCGACGGTCGCCGACAAGCGCGTGTTGTGTTCTTCGTTCATTTTAAGACGCTGGTTCAACCGCACGAGCTCGGCATTCTTCTCTTCTAAGTTCGCCTCCAGTCGCTGAATTCGGTCTTCGGCAGAGCCGTGTCTTTCTTGTGCCTGCAACACAAAATAAAGGCCCGTCAATGTAGACAAGGAACGAAAAACAAAATAAACTTTAGACGCTTCGTACCTGGGCTCTCACCTGCGTCAGCGCTTCCATTCTCTGTTTTAGCTGTTCTTCCATTTCGGGTAATTTAGAAAACTGAGCTAATTTCTGCTCAGCTAATTCTAATTTTTCTTGAATAGCTGATATTTTCTCCTCTTGTAACTAAACACACAGAAATTAAACAATTATTATAATTTGCGCTGATTTTTCACTCTGTATGTGGTAGAATATGATTAATAATAACAAATAAATAAAAACACCTGAAAATTCTACAAAAACTATTATTAAATTATTTCTCGATGAGCGTTTCAGACAATAAGTCCATCCTCAAGAATATATTCCAAAGGATGGATTTATTGTCCGAAACAATTGTCGAGAAAAATTTAATAATAATTTTTGTAGAGTTTTCAGGTGTTTTATCTATGTGTTATTAAATCATTATTATATTAACTAGCGGTTTACTCGCGACTTCGTCCACGTGGTACAGATTGTACCCACAGTTCTTTTATGCAAAATCTACCCCCACCCCGTTCGGGGTTCAAAAACAAGTCAAACATGTATTTCTTTATTTTCTAAGAAGAGTATTTTTTCCTGTTTTTAGTTTAAGCAATTTCGGAATTACAGGCAGCGTATCTTTTATGAATGTTACCCCCTCCCCCCCCCCGCAACCACAATATGTACTTCTTTATTTTCTAAAAAGAGTTTTTTTCCCGTTTTTAGTTTCAGCAATTTCAAAATTACAGACAACGTGTCTTTTATGAATGTTGTCGAAAGATCTGTAAGTCATGTTTGAACTATATTTGTTTCTGTCACACACATTATACAAATTATGTACTGCTGTAGTCAAATTGTCTGTTTAATTATTTTCTTAAAAAAATCCAATAGGGATGTTGACTGTGTTCAAATAAAAACATAATTTTAACGAAAAGTGGTAGTTTCTATGATAGAAATACTAAAAAACACTATATTTTTCGTTATTTTTAAGGAATTTAATTAATATTTAATAAATAAAACCTAATAAAATCACTCTCAAGTTACGTGACAACAGACACCAATCAGAGCGCATGACGTCATAGAGTCAGCCGCTGTCAAAAACATCATTGTTTGGTTAATATTTAGTGTGTAATTTATTCGAAAATTTCTTTAAAAAAAGACTGCAAGGAGTTTTAACGACATGGAAAGTGTAATTATTAAGGCTAATAGTTCGAAAACTTAGAATTCATCTTTTATAACAAGAATTATGAAAATTTTGTTCATAACCTCATTAGTTTACTAGCGTTTATGAGCACAGCCTCCTACTTTGTGACCGCATCTATAGAATGGTAGCTCCTGTGCAAACTTTTGAGCCTCCTTTGGTATGACCAAGTGACGTCACGCGACTAGTATTGGCGTTTTGGACCGAAATTTGAAACGGGATTTAATATACATGATTTTTAAGGCTTGAGTTGTATTTAAATAAAAATAATAAATATTTGTGGCTATATTAGGTACTTATGTACGATTTAAAACACTTTCCCAAAAATAGTCAACATCCCTATTATGATTTATAGAATAAAGTCTTTGAATAAGAAATAATAAGTTATGAAGGCATAACACATTTTTTGTCAAATCAAATATGAACGCCATTAAAATCAAATAACATCAAGTTCATAGAAATTAACTGACAAATCTCACCGACAGTGAGTGAACGGACAGATATTTCTAAATACTGTGTTCTTTTACCTTCAACTGTGCTTCTTTATGCTGCAACTCTTGCTCCAATTTTTCATTTAGATCATGCAAAGACGTCGACTCACGTTGAGCATTCAAATAACGTTTTTCGAGGGTCGCTATTCTCTCTTCTTGATCTTCTTTCTGCGCTACGTTCTCCCTAAGATCCCTTTGTAGTTTTGAGTTAGAATCTTGAGCTTTTAGCAGTTCTTTTTGAGCTTTCGATAAACTTTCTTCTAAATCACTTATCCGTGTTGTTAATTCCGCTACCCGCCGTTGATAAGTACCAATTTCTCCAGACTGAAAGAAAAATAGGATTAGTACAATCATTACATTTTTTTTTAAAGTGTTGAGAGTTTGCAGTGCACAGGTATTTTCTTATCAATATCTATCTGATTTTTTTATGAATATGTACAATCTATAATATGAACTACTGCCGATACAAAACTGACCATCTATATGATGCGTGTGGCTTGTGAAATGATAAAAATCGTGCTCACAAAAGTTGTTATTTTGTGTTTGATTAAAAATAAAACGGGACACAATTCGCAACAATTTATTTAACTATTATTATCTAAATTGATCAAATTATTTAAGTGTTTAAAAAAATAATAAAAAGTGGTGCGTGAACTTTTGTACTCGCGGCAGAAGTTATACTTCTTTGGCGTGATCTTCGTTAAAGATGTACACTGATAAAATAAAATAGAAAAATACAAGTACTGAAGTTATTTAACTGTCAAAAGTTGTTATTCATTCAGGACACGTCTATGAAAAACAACTAAAGCGCAAAAAAGTATAAGCCAATAGCTTTTAAGAAGTTCCGTCCGAAGTCGCTAGTATAACCTACTTTGTTGTTTTATGAAATAACTATTTTGACGTTATCAAAAACAACTTCCGCAACATACTCGTTGCATGCTGCGTATGAAACTTCCGTAACGGAGCAAACTTTACCCTCAGTGCGCCAAAAGAAGTACAACTTCAAAAAAAAACAAACAAAAAATGAGGGATCTTGGCAACCAACGGCCAGAGCCATTTGGGTCTGGTACTAATTCCTATTTCTAAACAAATTGAGAATCCAACTGATATAGTATCGCTATTCGTTCGGCTATTCTGAAGTTCAATATAGTTTTAGTTAAAATCTAATAAAACTGTTATGATTTTATTAATTAAGAGAATAAAAACATATTTATGATTATGTTTAATTAATGTTGATGTGAATAACACTCAAATAAATATTTTGAAAACATGATTTTTCGAAATTATAAAATAGCAAATTTTCATTATGACTACTAATACTACCTACCACTTTTCATCGCCCGCTCTATCCTGTGTATTGGGATGTGTAGTAGTGCACTAGCAGTCAATTTCTATATGTCGATTGATAAACTAAATAATAATACAGTACAACCTCGATATAACGAAGCTGAAGGGAATTAGAAAATATTCGTTATACCAAGTAATTCGTTATATTGAAGTTTGTTATATATTATAGAGGTAAGGTTGGTCTAAGATTCGTTTTAACAAGGTAAGAAAACCCATTTTCTTCTGAAAACTTATCTTTAAACTTTAAAATTGTGGCCAATGTACTTGCGAGAAATTCGAATTCTTTAGCGATGTCTAATTTTTTCTTTGTAGGATTCTCGTCTACATATTTAATGATTTTTCGTTTTTCTGTGACGGTTAAAGAACACCTTTTTCGTTTCTCAGTCGCTGCAACTTTAAATTTACTAACAACAGTGACCAACAGCAGTGTTTACATTACTTTACATCAAACAACAATGATTGTCTTACGATTAATTTAACGTATCTGAACCTGTCGGAACACGAATTGTTGTTGTTATTGTGGAATTGTGTGTGATTGATTGGTGGGATACGTTATGTAAACTGTAAGAATCGTTAAATAATACTTTCTATTTATTTTCTGCAATGATTGAAAATTCGTTAAAAGAGTTTTTTGACAAAAAGTACTCGTAATGTAAATGTGTATTTTGCATTAACTCTTACAGGCAGTTCTAAGGGATTTCGAAAAATTCGTTAAATCGAGGAAATCGTTATATTGACGTTCGTTATATCACTTGCGAGAATTTCGAACTCTTTAGCGATGTCTAATTTTTTCTTTGTAGGATTCTCGTCTACATATTTAATAATTTCGTTTCTCTGCGACGGTTAAAGAACATCTTTTTCGTTTCTCAGCAGCTGCAACTTTAAATTTACTAACAACAGTGATCAACAGCAGTGTTTACATTACTTTACATCAAACAACAATGATTGTCTTACGATAAATTTAACGTGTCTGAATCTGTCGGAACACGAATTGTTGTTGTTATTGTGGAATTGTGTTTGATTGATTGGTAGGATACGTTATGTAAACTGTAAAAATCGTTAAATTATACTTTCTATTTATTCTCTATGATTGAAAATTCGTTATAAAGAGGTTTTTGACAAAAAGTATTCGTAATGTAAAGGTGTATTTTGCATTAACTCTTACAGGCAGTTCTAGGGGATTTCGAAAAGTTCATTAAATCAAGGAAATCGTTATATTGACGTTCGTTACATTAAGATTACACTGTATTACAAAATGATTTGATTTCTTAAAAGTTTTATAGAATAAAAACGCACACAAATATAATGGACATGTACGACGAATGTAAAATAAATGCGACTACAGCGACACATCACCATGCACGATCAAATCTCTAACCTGCTTATCGAGTTCCCTTTGCAAATCGGTGATCACCTGGGTATTGGCTTGATCTTGCGGTTGTTGTCCAGCATTGCCGCCACCGCTACCATTCGTCAGGTGGGCGGGAGGTGGCGGCGGTCGGCCCAAGCCGCCCGTTGACGTAGGGGACTGTCACAGGCAATACACACACAACACGTCACAAACATGCACAGTACTCTGACTACACTCAAAAATACTCTACGGCCGTTTTTTAGACACAATTTTTAGCTGAATCCTGACATAATTACTGCATACAAAATAATTTGCTTTTTATACAGTGGTGTTCGTGCACGGAATAAATAAAGAAACACTTTCGGGGACCCAAAATAAAAATTTACAAAAATATAATAAACATATAGCTATATAGTTTCCTATTATAAACACCTATTGTTGACATTATAATGCGATATTAGAAAAAAATATTATTCAAATAATGCCACTGTAGAGACCCAAACTATCGCGGTGGCTGAATTACCATTTATTTTACAGTCAGTGACCAGCGTCGGTTCTGGGGTAGAGCGAGAGGAGCGATCGCTCTAGACGCCAGATGGCTAGGGGCGCCAAAAAGCCAAATGCGAAAAACAAGGTTTTATTGTTAAGTAACTGATTGAAATTAACAACAAATACTAAGTAAATTAAACAGCGGCAGGAACTTTCTTAACGTTAAAGAAGCAGAAGTATAATAATTAAAATTAATATAAATTGAACAAGTGTTGATATTTACAATAAAAGTTCATTTTTGAAACTTATTATTTATTTAACATAAAACCGAAATACAATTTACGTGAAGTAAAAGCGTCGATCCAAGGGCGCTGAAAGATAATCTTGCTCTACTCTGACCAAAGGCTAGGGCCGGCGCTGTCAGGGACATATCTAAACAATCAACTTTCTTATAATAAAGCATTTTTACAACTTTATTTCACATCTTTTTACATTAGGCATCATTAGAGAATTGTTAGAAAACATTCATTGTTACAATGCTAAATTAGAAAAAATTTTAATTTTTATCTACTGTCACCGTCGGGACTCTAACCCGAATCTTTCCACTTTCGCGGCGAAAGTGGAAAGATTCGGGTTTGAGTCCCGACGGTGACAGTGACTTGAAAAATAAAAAATGTTCTAATTTAGCATTGTAACAATGCATGTTTTCTAACAATTATCATTAGGCATCTACACCTTATGTAGAGATCTTAGGAAATATATTTATTAAAATCATTAGAGAACCTTCACTCAACCGAAAGTTAAGTCTAAGAATGAATCAAAGGCGGACTTATGAAATTATGTTGATAATAAATATTATTTAAAACTATTGCTGTAATAGCAATGTATTTGTATTTATGTAAATATTAGTTATAAAATTAAAATCTCGACCCGAATTTAATCATGCACAAAACTGTGTGAGTAATCTTGCATAATAATAATAAATAGCCGCAGATATTTAACCGGTCATTTACCTTTTTACGTCAACAGGTATTTATTGCACGTGCCCCCTATAAAACAGCCGGCTTTAACTTCATTTTTAAAATTTCGAATGTTCATTTTTGAGCAAACGTCATTTGTATAGTAGATTATAAAAAAACCCACTGAAAAACAGTGATTTATTATGAAATTGGTGTAGCGCGCAGTTTTGCTTTATTTTACCGCACTAGCACGTAATGGGTCACTTTACATGCTTGTATATATGCATGTAAAGCAGCTATTTTGTAGGGGTACTCTAAAAAAAATATTACTTCATGTTGCGCCTAACGTCCCGCTCTTTGTAACCTATATAACCTATACTAGCAGAAAATGGTCACCAGGTTTTTAACCTTTTTTTTGTACACAATAAAAAACAAATTACAACAGAAAAAAATTCAGTTGCCACAAATTTTTTTCCGTACATTAATTGTTCACCACCAAAATGTTAGCAATTAACTAAAAAGCATTTCAAAATAAGCTTATTTTTTCTATTTTTATAGAATAAGTATATATATTCTATCTTTTACCATGAAGAAAAAAAAAACTAAAATATACTGTAAACAAATTCTAATTTTTACAAGCGTCAAATTACCATTTCATTTTTTTATTATAACATCTAAGCCTGATTTAGAGACAAAGTTGATGAAATTTTTGAGTGTCATGGTACTTATATAAAAACAAATAGCTACGGCCGTCTAACAAGAAATGCTTACACACATACATTCCGCACAAATCATTGAATTAGTTACCACTTGCACTTAAAAACACTATTTAATTGGCACGGATAAAAGTTCTTTGTCAAAAAATGTTTTTCTTGAATGCAGATGCCACAATCAAGACTACGAAATTCTTTGCATTTTTGTTCCAAAACCAGAAAACAAAACAAACAAGTAATTGCTGGAAAAAAATCAAGACTTCTCCCCAATGTTTTCAAAAAGAAAAAAAACCCGGGTCGCAGTGCGAAAACCCTGCCGACAATATAGTGTATTTGCTTATACAGGCAGGATGGCTTTATTATGCAAACTTAAGTTGGTTTTTGGGCAAAATAAAAAATTTGACTCCTTAATACACCCCTTAAAATAACATTTATTTTCTTAATTGCAATATTATTATCAATCGAACTTCTATACCATATTATATACAACTTTCAGTAAATAATTCACTATCTGCAAAGTAGTGTTTTCATAAAAGTTGTAAGTCCAGTCCTGTCGGGCCAATTTTATTAAAATTTTAGGGACACTTTTTAATTACTACTGGAGGGTTAAATGTCGATTTTGAAACGATTCTGAGAATTTTTTCGGTATTTTGGGGCCCCTAAAAACTACCCTTAAAATGGCCCGATTACGCCCATTTTAAATAGGCTTCTTGCGGTGATGGATTTCAACACGTGGGCCAAATTTCGTTAAAATCAATTAACTCTTTCGAAAGTTATTGCCCGCACACACACACACACACACACACACACACATATATATATATATATATATATATATATATATATATATAAAAATATATATAAATATATATAAATATATATATACATATATATATAAACATTTTTAAAAATGGTGCCAAAGTGTTTAGGAGGTTATGAAACGTCGAGAAATTTTGGTCCGATCCCTAGGTCCCGCCATCCGACCGACGCCAATAGTGTATGTTGCCATATGGCAAATACACTAAAAATAACGCAGATTAATAAATCACCCAACTAAAATCCGTACAATTACTCGAGTATTGAATTTTATGCCCTCGTTTAAGTGTACCGTCCGAAATAATAACAATGTACGAATGGTAACAGTTACATAATGTATCTACTAGGTGTTAGCGTGTTTATGTATTGTTTTAAGCACTCCCAGGATAATGCTCTATACACCCATAAAATCGGTCCAGCGGTCTTCAAGAAAATCGTGATGATGAGTTTCTGTAGTAATGCTACCTTAAGGACTAATAAAGACGTTAGAATGTGCTCGTTCATCTATATAAATAATATTGCAAATACGCATTTTAATAATATTTTTACTTTGACATTTAAGGCTGTCGGAACGCTCTGAATTTAAGCCAAAAATAGGGCTTCTGCTGATAGCTGATTGTTGACTTATTCGTCAATATTTTGCAAAAATTCTTTCTCTATAAGGAAGATAAAGTACAAATCTAGGCCTCTAATATACTACTTTTGTAATTTATGTACGATTTACTAGAAAAAAGTTGGCATCAATTGTGCCAAAAAACACGTTTTCAATGTCACACTACGACCTTATTCGTACTTATTTCACACAATTGTTCTATCACAAACCTAAAGTGACTCTTACTTTTTCGGAAAAGTTTTTTAAATCTTCAAAATATTTCTGACAATTAGAGTAATCAACTGACAGCGGCACCTTTGCAAGAGCATTTTTTAGCCTCGTAGTGTTTCGACAGCCTTAAGTACCTGGTATCTCTTCTACAGAGACTCTTATCAATATATGTGAAACGAGGAGGAATTGTGGCGCATATTATTTAAAGTTTTAAAAAGGTCGAAAGCAGTAAAGTGTGGAAAGGGAAACGCTAACTTATCAAGCACCGTCTTAACTGGACGACACGGTATAATTAATTTTTTCTAGAACAGAAAAAAAGTAAGAAGTGCTGTCAAGTTTGATGAATTAATGGCTGAAGTTATTGTTGTAATTAATTTAATGAAAAATTATAAACGTTTACAAGAGAGGCTAATCAACAATTTCTCAAATATACCTCGTGCGGTGCTTTATTCCGTTTTATTTATGAGAAAATAAAAAAACAACTTGATTTTTTTATTTTATGCTGGTAAAAATAATACTATTTGCATTGTTGTTTTTTTTTAAATATACGGTTTTTTTTGGCTTCTACACTTAGTGTAGTTAGCCACAACTTGTTTTATTGAATAATATTATACAAATAAAAAATCCGGTCAGGTGCGAGTCGAACTCGCGAGAAGAGGGTTCCGTACTATTCCGTTTTCCGTGAGTACTTTAACTTAAAGTATTCACAGAAAACGGAATAGTACGGAATCCTCTTGATCGGTTTTTTTCTTTGTATAATATTATTCAATAAAAAACTACTGAGCCTAAAATTTTGAAAAAAAAATAGGGAATGTTGGATTTACCCCATAGTTTACAGGTTTTGTAGACTATAGGTGAAACCCAACATTCCCTATTTTTTTCAACATTTTAGGCTCAGTAGTTTCGGTAATAGGGGGGGTGGTCAATTGTTCATCTATTTTTTTAAAAGACTTTAAAACTATTTACTTTAAAAATATAAAAAAATATATATTTGAAACCCTTACTACAAGCTCTTTCATTTGATATGTGACACGGTACACTTTGCAAAAAAAAATCCTAATTTGCCCCCCAAAAATGAGCCCTATTGTTATTTACGTTACACGTTCGTCTTTGGGTCACCGACTTACATATGTGTACCAAATTTCAACTTAATCGGTCCAGTAGTTACGGAGCAAATTGACTGTGACAGACACGCGAGTAATTCTATAAGGGTTCCGTTTTTTTCCTTATTACAAAACATCGTTGTTAAAACCAATTGTTTTTGTGCAAGTGGTAACATGTTATGTATACAAGAAAAAGATAGATAAAGTACGAAGGCAAACATTCTCCCATATACAAGTTTACAATGAAGGAATATTGTACTTTAAATCGAATGTTTTTAAAATGCATAGACACTGGCTTACCTTGTTTGATTGCGACTGCGTTGAATTGTTTTGTTGGTCATTTGTTTCAAGTTGACCATTTTCCTTTGGTCTTTCTTCAATGGCCGGTGGTCCTCCACTCGATTTATAATTCTGTAACTAAGAAGTAGAGAAAAATACAAATAATATGGACAGTAACGGATTAAATCCGTTAATAAAATTTAATTTACCTCATCTTTGGTTAAAGCTAATTCCTCTTCTAATGCTGTATTTCTTTCAAGTGCAACTCGTAATCTTTCTCGTACCTAAAATAAAATCAACGATTAGTAAAGTTATCAGAAAATTTACATTTATCGTCGTAATAAAAAACTGAACGTTTTTGGTGCAATTTTTTTTTTCCTTTAATTGGACTATAAGCAGGGGCGTAGCTACCGCCGTATATGCCGTATCAATTATACGGGGCCCCCGGGCCACGGGGGGCCCCAACGTGCGTAAGCAAAAATTAATAAAAACTTCCCAATTTTTTTTTTTATTTCAGAAATAACAAAAGTCAAAAAAAGAAATTTCTTTTTTTCCCGCGTAAAGCGTGCGTTCAAAAGTTGGCAACACCCTACATCGGTTATCGCGGGCTGCGGGATTTTCCCGTTTAAGTCATTTAGGTACTTCAACGGGGGAAGAGCCCCCAAACAAATTTTTATACGGGGCCCCGCCAAGGCACGCTACGCTTCTGACTATAAGACATTGCTTCTTGCTAAATTTCATGACTCTAGGTCAACGGGAAGTATCCTATATGTTTCGATGCCCTTGCGAGTGTCAAAATATGGCATAAACGGATTGTGTTGACTTAGAAGTTTGATTTCTTGATCTCCAAAAGATTGCGGACCTGAGTATTTGATATTAATTTCAACTTGATACGTCCACACGTTCCTGAGAAAAATGGTCTTGACAGGCAGACAAACGGACTACGAACTGATCCTATAAAGGTTCCTTTTTCTTTAGAAATCCTAAAAAATAACTTTGTATTCTTTGTTAATTTGATTTTTTATATTTGTTTATGGCAAAAGCGTGGCGTCATAACGTGTAAACTTGGTCATGAGATAATGGTATTTTTTGATATCCCCAATTCCTTTTTTCACATCTACGCGCAATTTTTCAGTCGCGTTGACCAAAAATAACTCCTCAGATTCGTGTAAAAATGATCGTTTGTATTCAAATTCCCCGCGGCGTGAACAAATCTAGGATGCATGTCCGAGAAATGATCCCAACAAGATGTCGGTAGTTCAATTCTAAGTGATTAGGGAAGAACGGGCATTGTGGCGCCGGATATCCATTGGTATGCATGTCAGTGGTAACAATGTAAGAACAGTGACATTCCTACCTTCTCATCTAGTGCTTTGTGATGTTCGAATAGACTTTTTAACGCTTTAAGGACTTCGACTTCGCTGGAGACACCTGATTGGGCAGCAGCTTGCCGTTTGACGACGGTCATGCGAAGCGACCTCTCGTGTCGCGACACCAGGCACTCGAGGTGTTCTAATAGTAACTGTAAAACAAAACAGCTGTTAATAAAATTAATTACGAATAATTGGGAAATAAAAAGATTCAAAATCATAAAATAGATTAATTCTTCCTGAACTTCTTCACAGATACAGTAACACCCCACTTAACGCGGGAGATATGTTCCAATAAGTTCTCGCGCTATACGAAACAGCGCTAAACGAGGTCATCTTAATACGTAGATAATAGGCATAAGTGAAACAGAACCGAAGATAAGAAAATCTGATAGTTTTTTGTTGTTTAATTTTGTAATATACTTTTTGATCACATTAATTATAGATTTCTTTATTGATAATATCGATTTTGTTTTCATAAAACGTTTATGAGAATCAAATATAAGTTCGAGTAAGAAGATATGTTTGTGATGCGGAAGGTTGCTCATTTGACATATTTTGTTTTTTGTGAAGAAGTCGTTTTAAATCTTTTAAGAAAATAGAGTATCCTTCCTGCTCTTACTGTTGCTGAAGATATTCTTAAAGTGATCGAAAAATCGATAAAATATTTCAACTGAAAAATAAAAGCATACCACTATTTTAAATTGTAATATTTTACGTACCCTTGTGTTATTTCTTTCGGCTTTCAATTCCGATATTTCTTCTTCCCTCTCCAGTAGATGCTCCCTCGCTTGGTTCAGTTCTTTTGTGAGGGTAGCAAACTCCTGAAACCAAACAAAAAACAAAATTGAATGTCATAGTTCACAAATTTAAAGTTTCATAAATATAATATTAGAGTAGGCAGGTGATAAAAATATTACCAAACGAGCAAAAATCAATTACAGATTAAGATCGCGTATAAAACAGTTTGCGAAAAATATATTAAATAGTTCTGAATACAGAATATCTCAAAAATACACATAATCGACTGTAAAATTCACTCGTTTTACTGAACCATGGATGAGATTAAAACTCTGAATCAAGGGGTTGCAATGACTGGATTCATATAATAAAGGCGTCATTTGAGTAATACAACAACCACTAAATAGACTAAACTAAAATGTTACGCAAGAATTTTTTCGATAAAATTTCGTTTTTATGGAACTATTTGCTGTGAGAAATGTTCCAGGATTTTGAATTTTTGAAAAGGTTTCGACTGTTGTCTGCAAACAATTCGACGACTTAACTACCAGATTAGAGAAGAAATTGGTGTTAAGTTGGACTACAAACATTACCTAGGCATATTGCAATGTAAAAGTATCTAAAAACACATGAATTTATATTATTATTAAATGTAAAAACCGAAGTTTTAAGATGGTGTTAGAATGATACAGAATAACATTGGTCAATTCAATTTGGACCATTCAAAATATCAGTAAATTAATTTGTCCATTTTAGAATTGATATAATTACTGAATGTGCTATGCGTCCACGTTTGGTGAATTATCCAAAGCGAACAGAATTCGTACCGAATCAATTTGGTTCGACCCAAAATAGCATGGAGCAACTAGTTCTTTTGGAAAACACACAAATATCCGAAGGTCGCGACTGCATTTGATTGGTTGTATGTGAATTTAAAGCAGTGTTTCTTAACCTTTTAAGTGAGCCGCACCCCTTTGAATCTGAAAATAGGTTTCCGCACCCCACTGAAAAATGTCTTTTGGCATATTTGTATTTTTTTGCGAAAAACCCGTAACCGCAATTTTCGTATGAGCTTTAATATCCCAATAACGCGCCATTCTAATAACACGGTCCCGACTTTCGCGTTATAGCCGGGACTACTGTAGTTTTCAAATATTTTATTGTCAAACATTTAATCTACACTAATATTATAAAGGAAAGATTTGTATTTTTGTTTTTAGATTATACCGGGTGTTTTTAGATTATATAAAACGCGTTACGAAAAACGTCTTATACGAAAGGGACTTCGTTCCAAACGCGTGTCCCGCGACACGTTCCAATTTTTTTTTTTAATTTCTTTTTGGGAAATACGATTTTTCTTCGATTTCTAAACATTCACAAATAAAAGCGATTGAATTCGCGCAAATTCAATACACGTTGAGAATTTAATGATAATGATTCCCATCTTTTATATCCTATATATTACATTTCCACCCGGGCGAAGCCGGACTGGGCCGCTAGTAATTTATATTATTAGGGATTTCTCCCGCACACCCAAAATTACCTTCCCGCACCCCCAGAGGTGATTTAAAGCGATGAATTGCACGAATCTTCATTTGTTTTATTGTCAGAAAATTTCGCTTATTCTGTCATTTAGAACAGTTTTAAAATATTAATTATTTACAGACATTTGTTTGAAACTTAATAATTCATTTTATTCAAAGACTCCTGTATTCACTAATAACATAATAGAGATCATATTGACAGGAATGGGGACAGGAACGTGTCGTTATGGACCACATATTATGTGGGTCACACAAGTCGTTATGTGTCCCGCTCGCTGTGATCCACACACGTCGGGGTGTGTGTGTGTGTGTTCACTTCACAAAGCTAGCGTCCATTAGCGAGGACGACGACAGCCAGTGGCGTGCGATCAAAAGCACCTTTATTGTGCATTCGTTTCAGTTGATGAGCGTGTGGTCACCGATTGTATGTATGCAAATAGGATGGTAGTGATATATACGACGTGTCACATAAACGATTAACCTTTGCAACTCGACAATAGGGATGTTGACTATTTTTGGGAAAGTGTTTTAAATCGTTCATAAGTACCTAATATTGCCACAAATATTTATTATTTTTATTTAAGTACAACTCAAGCCTTAAAAATCATGTATTTTAAATCCCGTTTCAAATTTCGGTCCAAAACGCCTATACTAGTCGCGTGACGTCACCTGTTCATACCAAAGGAGGCTCAAAAATTTACACGGGAGCTACCATCCTATAGATGCGTATTCTGTGCTCATAAACGTTAGTAAACTGAGATGATGAAAAGTTGTTTCGTAGTCGTTGCTATAGTTACATGTAATTTGACGTTTCCTATAAACAAATAATAATAAATTACGCACTAAATATTAACCAAACAATGAAGTTTTTTGACAGCGGCTGAACATATGACGTCATGCGCTCTGATTGGTGTGACTTGAGAGTGATTTTATTAGGTTTTATTTATTAAATATTAATTAAATTCCTTAAAAATAAGGAAAAATATAGTGTTTTTTAGTATTTTTATCATAGAAACTACTACTTTTCGTTAAAATTATGTTTTTATTTAAATATAGTCAACATCCCTATTATTTTTTTCCGTATTTTAAGCGGTAATTTAATAGGATTTTTTCATAGGACAATAACGTACTGCATTGAAAAATATACGAAGTGGGTCGTTTCATCTTTCAGTTAAAAATGTAACTAACATTTTTTTTGCACGACCCCCTATAAAACAGCTGCTTTTCGTGCCTGTATAGCGATTTTAAAATTATCATTTTTCATACTATTGCGTAAAGTAAAACAAGAGAAATGCGATTTTACCAAGACAATAGTAATTTCCCTCTCAGTTACCATATAAATCCGTATGAGCAACAGCGAAAGCAAAGTAGGCGTTGTCTTAGAAAACAATCCAAATCTTCACTGTCAGGTAAAGAAATATATATTATTATATAATATATTATCAAGTGAAAATCAGCTATTTTATAAAAGGTACGTGCAAAAAATACTACATACCTATATCTCGTGCGTGATAATTAATTCATGACCGCTTTACCATAATGTACCACTGCGTCATAAAATAATAATTCACGCACTTAAGGCTGTCGGAACGCTCTGAATTTAAGCCAAAAATAGAGCTTCGGCTGTCAACTGATTGTAGACTTATTCGTCAACATTTTGCAAAGATTCTTTCTCTATAAGGAAGATAAAGGACAAATCTAGGTCTCTAATGGACTACTTTTGTAATTTATGTACGATTTACTAGAAAAAAATTGGCATTAACTGTGCTAAAAAACACACGTTTTCAATACCACACTATAACCTTATTCGTATTTATTTCACAAAACTGTTCCATCACAAACCTAAAGTGACTCTTCCTTTTTCGGAAAAGGCTTTTAAATCTTCAAAATATTTCTAAAAATTGGAGTAATCAGTTGACAGCGGCACCCTTGCAAAAATTTTTTTTAGCCTCGTAGTTGGCATCAGCCAAAAATTGAAACGTACGGATGATTAGAGCGAGACAGAGCTAAAGAAGGTCACACCCACAATATGTCTTTTGCCTACCTCGCCCCTTACCGCTGGGTCTCAGCACAAACAAAATTCAGAGCGTTCCGACAGCCTTAATACATAACCTACTATTTCAACAATTTTCACTGATTTTTTGGCGTAACTCTAGTACTCTAGAACAAGGGTGGGCAATCTTTTTTATAACATGGGCCAGAATACATTTTACGTTATTTCCACGGGTCGCAGTCGTTAATTGACACATTCTTGTGACCTGTAATTTTTTAGTTTACAAATATGAAATAAATAAAAAAAGAAGTAAATTACTATATTCTTTTCTCTTTTTAATGAATAGTTGTTATGAGTATGAGGATATTTGAAGTGAAAGATGCTTTAATAGATGTTACTTTAACATTTTAGTACCTCCTAAATTGCGAAGATACATGTTGCTATGTGAATTTATTAATATTCAATTTAAACTAGACGCGGGTCGGGGGTTGTCCAGTTACTCTAGATACACGCTATTTTGTATCATGAGTGCAGTTAAACGGCTGAATTGATTTTTAAAAGCCGTTATTTGTTCGACCCCTTTTGATGTTTAGTTAAAAAAGTATTGGTTTAAATATTTTTTTACGAATTATGTAAAACGTATTTCAGGGAAGCACATAATATATAGCTAAAACTACAGAAATTCAATCTAGCGCATTTTATTTACTTTCTTTACGACACTGAATTATGAATTGTCATCAATACACAACAAACATATCGAATTATACCTATAGTGTTCAATGAATTTATACAGCGGTGTCCAACAGCGCTTTTAATAAAACAGAAAATGCATTGTTTGTGTACAGCAACAGGAAAAAAGAATATTAGTATGTTCGATCTGCACAAATAATCATCATATATATATTAACACGCTAAGGTTAAGATGTTTGCCTCCCTTTTTCGAAAAAACCTCACAATTACTCCACATAAATTTCATTTTATAGATAATTGCTTGCTCTACCGGCATCAACAACTAAAAAATTTATTATTGCTTTTGTTTTTGTAAATTTATTAATTATTAAAATTAGATATACAGATATACATTAAGACACAATACAGCAATGCTGCCATCTGACGGCTTTGATTTTGAAACAACGGCAACATGATTGACGGTCGGTAAATTTTTTTTGTTTGATTTTTAATCAAAAATCACGTATACATACTTTTCGTATGGCGGCGTTTCAGCTCAACGTTTTCGATACTTGCGCCTCTATATGACAGTTTTAGAAAACTATTTTCTTGAACCGTCACTGAGCTTCGTAATGTAATACAACAAAAAGAAGAAAGTTATAAAAAGTGTGAGAAATTAGAAACGAATTTTAGTGCGAATTATTTGCACAGGTACCGCTAGTAACAAAAATAATAAGTTTATTCCCACAAACAATTCGCAGACATAATATACATTTTTATCTTATAGAATGTGTGCTAAGAAAGGAGTGATTAATTTAAAATTAATGAAATTTTGTGTGATGACAGTGTGAATTTGTATTTTTCAAGATTAAATACTTTATCAGTATGTTATTGAAGACGTAACGTTTACGGTTTAACCAAGTATTCAAAAAAGATGAGTTTAAAAAACTAAATAGACCAGGTGAATCGGCGTTCCGAATTCAATAAGTCACCACTAGATATACAATCTACTGTTCTGTAGTTAATAATTTACGTTCTCCATCCGCCATATTCGATTCGTGGTGACGTAATATCCCTTCGAACATGCACGTAATCAAGACGAATTGAGATACTTTATTATTTTGTCAAAATCGATTCCATAGTTTAGAAGTTATTTTCTTTATATGACAGTCCTTCCTTTTTCGTAGTCGGGTAAAAATAGCACGGAACGTAAATATATCTAATATTAATATTATTTTATTTAAGAAAACATCAATATATCATTTACGTAAATCTGCAACATTTAGACGCTGAAAAGTCCTCAATGCCACAAAAAGGTGTCAGGCGTTTCTATAAAAGTTTTCGAATACGCTTGGGGATAAAGTTCCTGTCAAAACCGACATCAACGTGAGCAGAGCCTCTGGGTAGGCCGTAGGACTGATTATTTCATAAAATAAGATTTTCACTGTTCCGGGTGTTTTCAAAGAACACTACCCTTATTGGAATTTAAAAATATCAGACCGAGTTTATACAGTTTTAATTCTGTTTTTATCTGTATAAGAAAATTGTTTGGACACATATTATTATATACGAAGTCTATGTAAAAATGCTCTTCTTTCGTTTAAGACAGGTTTCGAACCGATCTGACTTTAACTGGGCGAGTAATAAGCAAACAAACAGCGTTATTTTTAGTGTATTTGCCATATGGCAACATAAACTATTGGCATCGGTCGGATGGCGGGACCTAGGGGTTGGACCAAAAGTTATTGACGTTTCATAACCTCCTCAACACTTTGGCAGCATTTTTAAAAATGTTTATATATATATGTATATATATATATATATATATATTTATATATATATATATATATATATATATATATATATATATATACAGGGTGTCCCATAAGTCGACGTCCAAACGAAGTGAGGTGATGGGGGAGGTCATTTCCTATCAAAATAACCATAAATGTGGTTATCCCATTGTTTACGGTTCGAAAGTTATTTCAATTTTTGTATTTTTCTCTGAAATCGTGTAGTGCTTATACTAAAAAATTAATTTAAAAAAATCTATGAGTTGTTTGGTTGATTTTTTTTTTTAATAGGATCCTGAAGGGTCTGCCTTTCCAAAAAAAATAATTTTAATGAGCTCTGTTATCATCTGTCAAATAAAAAAAATGGTTTTGTAAACACTTTTCGGTGGCAAGAAAAATATATTTGATTTTAAATTCACGTTGACAGAAAAAAAGTGTTATAAAAAAAATTGACCAATTATCAGAAAAACTTGTCCATTTAATAGAGAATCTAACGCGGTATAGTACAACTCGTTATTCATGACAGTTTTTTTTATAACAATTTTTTTACATGCAAGTCATGTTTGTTAAAAAATACATTTTCGAAAATTTCAAAATCTAAGTTGGCTGATCTAACACAAATGAACCAAATTTTATTTAAAGTTACAACAAATGTTCGAAATTAGTCGAAACGCCCGTTCGTTATTTTGTATTGTATTGGTCGCAATTCTTATTTTTTGCCGCAGCTGATGTTCGTTTTGGTTTTCTGTCGCGTAGACCAGTTCTTTGAAATAACCCCATAAAAAGAAGTCTAGGGGGTTTAGGTCAGGTGACCGTGGTGGCCACTGGATGGTTCCTTCCCTTCCAATCCAGCGATTTGTGTATTCGGTGTTGAGGTATCGTCTCACTACTAGAGCATAGTGACAAGGAGCCCCATCGTGCTGCAACCACATGTTTCGGCGTGTTTCTAGCGACACGTGTTCCAGTAAGCCGCCCAAATCATTTTGCAAAAAATAAAGATATTCATCGCCCCCGATCCTTCTGGGTAGCTCAAGGGGCCCAATCATTTTACCTTCAACAATTCCCGCCCACATGTTGACCCCAAACTGATGTTGAAAATGGTCGTTTCTTATAGCTCTAGAGTTTACATAATCCCAAGAGTGAAAATTATGGACGTTGAATACTCCCGTCCTTCGAAAGCTCGATTCGTCACCCCACAAAATGTTATTAAAAAACTGAGGATCTTCCCTGTTCCGACGTAGCATTTCTCGGCAAAATTGCACCCTTTTGTTATAATCAGCGGGTAAATTAAGTGCTTGCACACGTTGCACATGGTATGGATGTAACTGATCCCTTTTTAAAATACGGTGCACTGTGGACCTCGAAACTCCCGAACGTCTTGACAAACGACGAACATTTGTAGATGGGTCCTCTGTCACCATTCCAATTATTTCATCTTCGTCGATGTCAAGTCTAGGTCTTCCAGCTCTTTGCTCATTCCCAGGGATTTCACCTTCTATGTACCGCCGATGTATACTTTGGAACACCCTGTGGTCAGGATAGTGTTCTTGATTGGGATATCGTGCCCGATATTCTCTTGCAGCATTCTCGTCACAAAACCCGTAGACATAGTGCATTTCTGCATACTCCCGATGGAAATAAACCATTTTGATGCGTTCAACTTGAAAAGAGTCCAAATCACAAACAGGATCGAAGTTTAAATTACCAAGCGCAGGTCCAAATAACAAAGTACAAAATGAAAGGTCAAGTCGGAGGTTTACTAGTAATAAAACGAATAGCGAGCATACATTAGAAGTAGTGATTGAAAGAGGAACGTATTAATTTGTTTAAGTCGTTCCAGCCAACTTAGATTTTGAAATTTTCGAAAATGTATTTTTTAACAAACACGACTTGGATGTAAAAAAATTGTTTATAAAAAAAACTGTCATGAATAACGAGTTGTACTATACCGCGTTAGAATCTCTATTAAATGGACAAGTTTTTCTGATAATTGGTCAATTTTTTTTATAACACTTTTTTTCTGTCAACGTGAATTTAAAATCAAATATATTTTTCTTGCCACCGAAAAGTGTTTACAAAACCATTTTTTTTATTTGACAGATGATAACAGAGCTCATGAAAATTATTTTTTTTGGAAAGGCCGACCCTTCAGGATCCTATTAAAAAAAAAAATCAACAAAACAACTCATAGATTTTTTTAAATTAATTTTTTAGTATAAGCACTACACGATTTCAGAGAAAAATACAAAAATTGAAATAACTTTCGAACCGTAAACAATTGGATAACCACATTTATGGTTATTTTGATAGGAAATGACCTCTCCCATCACCTCACTTCGTTTGGACGTCGACTTATGGGACACCCTGTATATATTTATTTTAACAAAATTTTGCCCACATGTTGGAATTCACCACCGCAAGTACCCTATTTAAAATGGGCCCAATCGGACCATTTTAAGGGTAGTTTTTAGGGATTCAAAAAAAGTTTTTGGGCCCAAAAATACCGAAAAAGTTCGCAGAATCGTTTCA
This sequence comes from Venustoraphidia nigricollis, assembly GCA_034508555.1. NCBI lineage: Eukaryota > Metazoa > Arthropoda > Insecta > Raphidioptera > Raphidiidae > Venustoraphidia > Venustoraphidia nigricollis. Next base: position 3,489,730 of record JAVRKA010000020.1, read on the forward strand.
AAATTGAAACTTACTCTTTTAGTAGCAATTAAAATGTGCTCCCGAAATTTGAAAGAAATCGGCTCGCCAAGACCGGATTTACAAATTTTATGAAAACATTAGTTTGCAGATAGTGAGTTATTTACTGAAAGGTGTATTTAATTTGGTGTAGATGTTCGATGATAATAATGTTGCTATTAAGAAAAAAACTGTTAATTTAAGGGGTGTATTAAGGGATTAATTTTTTTTATTTTGACGAAAAAACTTAAGTTCATGTACTAAAACCAGACTGCTTGTCTTAGCAAATACACTATATTGTCGGCCGGATTTGGGCACTGCGACCCGGGTTTTTAGTGTATTTGCCATATGGCAACATACACTATTGGCGTCGGTCGGATGGCGGGACCTAGGGGTCGGACCAAAATTTCTCGACGTTTCATAACCTCCTAAGCACTTTGGCACCATTTTTAAAAATGTTTATATATATATGTATATATATATATATATATATATATATATATATATATATATATATGTGTACGCGCGATAACTTTCGAAAGAGTTAATTTATTTCAACGAAATTTGGCCCACGTATTGAAATCCATCCCTCCCAGAAGCCTATTTAAAATGGGTGTAATCGGGCCATTTTAAGGGTAGTTTTTAGGGGTTGAAAAATGTTTTTGGGCCCCGAAATAACGAAAAAATTCTCAGAATCGTTTCAAAATTGACATTTAACCCACTAGTAGCAATTAAAAAGTGTCCCTAAAATTTTAATAAAATCGGCCCGACAGGACCGGATTTACAAATTTTATGAAAACACTAGTTTGCAGATAGTGACTTATTTATTGAAGGGTGTATTTAATTCGGTGTAGACGTTAGATTGATAATAATATTACAATTAAGAAAAAAAATGTTTTAAGGGGTGTATTAAGGGGTTAAATTTTTTATTTTGCCCAAAAACAAACTTAATTTCACATAATAAAAGTATAAAACCACACGGCCCTATACAAGCAAATACACTATATATTGTCGGCAGGGTTTTGGCACTGCGACCCGGGTTTTTTTAAATTTGTTCCCCTCAGGATCCAAATTAAAAAAAAAAATTAGGCGACGTTGGGAGTCAAATAGAACCCGAGACGAATCAAACAAAAAACGTTTTTTTTAATCGATTACGCGGTTCGGGGGTACGCGTGACACAAAAAGCGTGACCGACACACAGACGTACAGACAATGCGAGTGCATATAGGTGATTTGGCTTACGCTATTCGCGCCTAAAATAATTAAAGCTAATTGCCTTTCCGTTAGTATTCTACGTTATATAACGTGTAATTATTGATGTATATTTTGAAACACGCTACATTTCGTGTATTGGTCGAAATAAGTTATACAATTAGTGTTATTGACGATTTTCAAATAACAATATGAAGTTCTTTTTGTATACTGAAAAATTATATATTCAAGAACGCTTCGATACTTAAGACGTTATTAGCAAATAACAATTAATTATGTACCGACCAAAGTATGATTGCTTTTTAATACCGTTCAAATTTGGGAGAAACAAACATTTTCAAACGAAATTTAGAAAAACATTTTTTAAATAAAATTAGCATTTTATTGGTATTCTGACCTACATATCCCGTCTTAGGATTAACCTTTAACTGGGGACATAGAGTCTCACAGGCGTCGCGAATTTTGCAAATTCTTAGAATTGATCACTTCACCCCGTTTGCCGCGACCCCGCTTCTTAGTAGCTTTTATTTTAGTAGTAAAACGACCGTGGAAGGGGACAGATGTGTCGTCGATTGTATAACACGTGAGTGGTAATTATCAAAAGATCGGAGGTAGCTTGTCAGACTACATGACCCTAGTTACCATACAAAATAGTTTTTCGAACTTTTCTTTTCTTTTTTTATTTTCTAGTGCAAAATGGTAGAAAAAGGTGGGAACGTCAGTTCAGTTGAGCCATCAAAATGAAAAAATAAAAAGTGAGTTATCGTATTACTTGTATAAGGTCTACCAAAAAGGATGATCTCGTGTCAATTAATGCTGTAAAGTACCACTGAGTGTTATACTGCTTTCTTTTTTTAATATTTGATAGTAAAATCTGGTTTAATGCATTTAATGTTATTTATTACAAACCAATGGCTAAATATCAACACAATTTTAAAACATCCAAATAGATTTTTATAACAAAAATTGGTTTTGAAGTAATAGCCTGTGAGACGTCATGTCATAGTGTTATAAATTTGTTATGTTACCAGTTAAGGCTGTCGGAACGCTCTGAATTTTGTTTGTGCTGAGACCCAGCGTTAGGGGGTGAGGTAGGCAAAAGACATATTGTGGGTGTGACCTTCTTTAGCTCTGTCTCGCTCAAATCATCTGCACATTTCAATTTTTGGCTGGTGTCAATTACGAGGCTAAAAAATGTTGTTGCAAGGGTGCCGCTGTCAATTGATTACTCTAAGTTTGGGAAATATTTTGAAGATTTTAAAAACTTTTCCAAAAAAGGAAGAGTCACTTTAGGTTTGTGATGAAACAGTTTTGTGAAATAAGTACGAATAAGGTCGTAGTATGACATTGAAAACTTGTGTTTTTTTTGGCACAATAAATGCCAACTTTTTTCTAGTAAATCGTACATAAATAACAAAAGTAGTCCATTAGAGACCAAGACTTGTCCTTTATCTTCCTTATAGAGAAAGAATTTTTGCAGAATGTTGACGAATAAGTCTACAATAAGTTGACAGCCGAAGCTCTATTTTGGGCTTAAATTCAGAGCGTTCCGACAGCCTTAAAGGTTAAAAAGATGTATACTACATATAATATGGTATATGATTTAGATCAAAATACCTACATTTTATTTTCCCGGGAGCAAATAAATAAATTTCAAGCAACAATTGAACTTTCATATTTGTTCTTTATTTTTTTGTAAAGCAGAAAGTTTCAAAAAGCTGTTGTTATATCAAACTTTCTTAAGATGACGTCTGCTACACATAAAAATTTATATAGCACATACATACATACACACATATACGGAAAAAAAACTCCCAGCTCCAAATACAATACTCTGTCGTTTGTCTTGTTTGATGGAAAGAGCTGTCTCTGCATTGTTATACGTTATCGAATTTCTCGCTTGTTTTACTCGAGAAGAAAATATTTTCTTTCATAAGACAAAGTAACTTGAACAACCAAACAAACAAAGTTGATTAAAAATATATATATTATCATTAGCTGAGAATGCTTTGCTGAAAAAATGTGTATTGGAAATACAAGGTGTAACAGAAAAATACAACCAACATTTAAGACCACACTTACAGTAAATATGTAGGGGAAGGTACTTTAAAATGGGATACTTAGGTAAAATGAGATACCCTAATTATTTTTAAATATACCCAATGCCATCGTTTGTAAAATTCACGAAATACACCTCACTTGATAAGCATTCATCTGTAGTACTTTCAGTACGATAGTGTTACAAGTGTCAAATTTAAGCAAGTTTTTAAGTTTTCAACAGTTTTGTTATAAGAATACTGGTATGATAAGGTAAGCATTTTGCCTAATTGAGTAATGAGATTATGACGGCGATATTTTTACCAGTTTTAGTGTCAAAATGTGTCACTTTGTATATAAAATTTCCGCGCCAATTTTGTAGATTATAATAGTGCATGCTGTTTTTGACATAGTGTAGATACGTTGATAAAATGGGATATGGAGTATATTGCTAAAAAAATTTTAAAAAACATGTATTTTGGCCTTAAAAATAGAACCTAAAAACGTGATATTCGTTAATATTTCTTTACAGCACGTTACAAGATTTCGAATTACGGGAAGGTCATTTTGAAGGATTTTCTTTTCAATCTTATGTTAAAAATACTGACAAATTTGACTTGCTCAATAATTTCTTTCAAATAATATTTTTTCTATACAAAAATTTATGTAAGACACGGTAATTTTCTCGTTTTCATCTGATTTTAAATTATTTATTTAGATCAAAAAAATTGTAAAAACTTGGCTAAAAGTCATACAGTACATATTTCGAGTTTGTTTTTAAGCAATAACATCAACGATTGAATAAGACTTTTCATAGAAATTAGAGATTTCCGAAACGTGAGTAAGTGCGATTTACATGCACACACGTCTCGTAAGATACAAGGAGTAATAAAAACATATTTATAAAAAAATGTAACTACTCCAGGTTCATGTCTGCGCCATGCAACTCGGCAGTCAATATGAAAATCAAAAATATCTTCAAAAATAAATTGAAAACATTTCTTTTAAGCAAAGCATGCTACAATGTAAAAGATTTTTACAATTTTTGATAGCAAGAAATTACAAGCACTTGAAAATTCTACAAATAATTCTTTATTTCTCGACGATCATTTCGGACAATAAGTTCATCCTCAGAGTACAAAAACTTATACTCTAAGTATAAGTTTCTGTACTCCTGAGGATGGACTTATTGTCCGAAACGATCGTCGAGAAATAAAGAATTATTTGTAGAATTTTCAAGTGTTTTTAATTACTTGTTATTATTAATCATGTTCTACCACATGCTGAGTAAAAAATCAGTGCAAGTTAATATAATTTTTGGTTTAAATTTTAATTATTTAATGACTATGTATGGCGCATTACGTTCTCCATACAATACAATCATCTATCTATCTATCTATCTATGCGGGTGAAAAAGGGAGCACACTGAACAGCTGGTAAACAGTGACCTTAAAGGTCATAGCGACAATACAACTTTTTAATTTTTTCGAATCCCATCGGATTAACAGATACACCGACACTTAGATTAATGTTGTAGCGAATTGAGTTGGCGGACGATCTGACAAGAATGGAGTTGGAGAGCAAGAGGGTTTCTCGCGCGCGCAGAGGCGAAAGCACGCTCTGCAGGCAGTCGACGTGTTCTGCAGAAACACGGCCTCAAAGTGAGAAAGAGATGTGACCTGGGAACTAACAAATTATCTGTACAGGATGTTTCGATATGGTTGGAACAATACTGACGAAAGATATAGAAAGGTCGCTTCGCACGAGGTTGGTTTTGTCGCTGGAATTAGAGTTGTGTAACTCAGATCTGAACCGGTTCAAAGAGCCGACTCCGACAGAAGATCCGTGAGAGCCGACTCACTTTTTTTTGAGCCGACGGATCCGCATAACTCAGTGAAACACTTAACACACAGAAGCACATTTTACACTTACGTATCAGTTCTTGCTTTGATGCATCTGTCAGCTCAAATGACTCATGCATCACATGTTTGGCTATGCATTCTTGATTCTATACAGGTCGTGATATGATTGACTGAACTAGGGAACTCAGTGGCAGACTGCAGTAACATATTCAGAACTCGGCTCTTTTTGAACCGGTTCAGTGAGCCGGCTCACATACGGGATCCCGATGCAAAGATGCAGATCACTAAAAAGACCCGTTTTTTAGCTGGAATCGTTGCTGGGACTTGTGCTGACAGCGCCGACCTTGGAGTAGAGCGAGAGGAGCGCCAGGTGGCAAAGGGCGCCAAAAAGCCAAATGCGAAAAACAATTTCCAGCGCAAAATAAAATTGTGATAGAGACTTTCGAGAGGCGCGGGGGCGGTATTAAAGAAGCAGGAGTATAATAATTAAAGCTACTTAATTTAATTTAAATTCAACAAGTATTGATGTTTGCAATAAAAGTTGATTTTTGAAAATTTGAGACTTATTTATCTAACGTAAAACCAAAGTACAATTTATGTGAAGTGAAAGCGTCGAGCAAAGGGCGCTGAAAGACAATCCCTGATCAAGGGCTAGGGCCGGTGCTGTGTGCTGGTTGCCCTGCTGGCTGTGAGGATGGAAACGATGTTTCTACGGACCCACTGAACTTCAAGATTAGAACCGAACTTGTTTTTCGTGCTTGATTCTCTGCTGGCTTTAAGCTCGAACCAATCAGAAAATACAGGCGACATGGGAAAACGGATAGATATGTAAATTTGTTCAAGGGCAAACGTCATAAACATCTTAAAGTACGTTTTGTTCAGAGACAACAAACGTCCATTTTTGTCACTGCGCGCGTACCAAAACCATCTACAAATCCAGCTTCAAAACACGCATCGTGTAAAGCCGATACATGGAAACCTTCACAAAATTCATCGCAATCTAGCAGCGAATCTAGTGGCAAGCAGCCTTTAAGGTGTGTTTGAATGAAATTTATATAAATTTAATAAAATCTAAAGAAAAGAAGTGTAGAAAAAAGACTACTAATTTTGTTTGCATACTAAATCAAGCATATATAACAGTTACCATCAGCATCTTGCAAGCTATTTTTTAAAGGTATTAAATAACTGAATTTCGAGGGTAAGTTCTTACACAGTTTTATTTATATACATGTAAAGTTGACAAATGAACCAACTAATAGTTCGAGAATAGTACATGATGTGAAGTTTGCTTTATTAATCTTGAGGGACAAGGATTCAACGTTGTTAGCGCAGTGTCATTTGTAAAGGGCAGGTTTGGATGATACTTCAGAAGTTTGGACTGGAAGTATATTTCTTTAAAAACTTGAAAAAAACAGTGAGAAATTCGTTATCACCAAAATTTATTTCAACATACGTAAATATGTTCTTCTAGAGATAACAGTTTTTTTCAGGATCGTGAAAGAAAGAATTTTATTAAAAAACAGAGAACATGTTTCAATCCTTTCTATCTCTATGTTCGGTATATTTACGCTGAAACAGATTTTAAATTAATTGTAACGTTTGCGAAAGTCGCATTAAATACTATCAGACATACTCTGTAAATAAAAATAATGTGGAAACCGGTTAGAAAGAATTTTTTGAAATTCCATCCCAAAGGGGGTAAATTGGGATACTCCAATTATTCTCTATATATGCACAGACCAAACCACTGACCATGAAGGGGTGAAATTTTGACAGTGCATTCCTACAATGACCTGATAGCCGAAGGCTCTACTACCATTGTTGCGCCGAGTGACAATGACAATACAATAATTTAATAAGTTTGTCCCATTATCCTGACCAGGACCTTCAGGATAAAAAAAACTTGAAAAATTTCAGGAAGCAAGCTGACACGCTGTACAGTGACGTAAGTTGCGTTGACTACCCTATAGTCAAATCCAATATTGTTTTTAGTCTTATAATTAAAAACGCTTTTATGAACTAAAAAATGCAAAATAATTTGACAACAAAATTAGCTTTACTGTAAAAAGCGTGGAGTACTTAATATCGGCTATAAATTATTCATTTGCTTTAATTGTAAACGTAGAGCTATTATGAAAATTTAAGTAGATAGCACAATAAATTGACTTCCAATATGGCGGCCAAAACAAAATGGTGGATTACCTTTTTCTTTAAAACCCCCTCGATATTGGTTCAAATGAAAGGATATGACAAGTAGAATACTGTAAGCTATTTTTCATTTTTTAGTTCATAAAAGCGGGTTGTTTTAGTTTTTTTGTGAAAATTTTCAATAGCAAGATGTTAATAGTAAGTATGGGTTTTTTATTTCGCAGCTATCGTGAGTCATGATCACGTGTGAATCGGAGGTAGTGTTTGGTTCGATATTTTCTTGTTCCGATTTGTATCCAATACTGTATTAGATTAAGGCGCCAGCACAGAAATAGGAACAGTGATGAATCTGATACGCGATCCCTGCAGCACAATCGCACTTCAGACAGCATAACAAACGGTAAAAACTAATTTCACTCGAGTCGCGTGGGGATCCGACGGGACTCTTGACACGTTACACCTCTCAGTTCATCCGCCCACAACTACTGATCTCCTGTTAACTTTAATTAATTGTAAATATACAACGGTATAAATTATGAGTTGTCACGACGTTTCTAAAGAAAACTGAAAGTTTCTTAGGGTGATAATTTCATGAAATGTTAAAATATAACTGCCTTTTTAATCGCTAAAAAATGGGTGATTTGGCTGAGTGAAGTCGATTTCTGTTGCAGAAAAGAATATCAAATAAATTATTCTTAATCGTCATTCTGAATGTTTTTTCTTACGCAATTTAAATTTTGGCTAAATTCACTTTGAATTTGGACTTTCAAATCACAAAAAAACTTACCCACATTCGGATCTACATTAGTGGATTTATTATTTTTGATATGTAAAGATCTTAAAAGCTCTCGCCTTCCCTTCACACGATATGGGCTAACTGGGAATTCGACAGCCAGATGTGGCAGATCTAGTTAACCCTTAGCTAAACGCATGAGGGGTCCACGACACCAGGCAATCTATATTCAATTACATTTTGCTTATGTTTTAGTTAATGAAGTCGGGGTGACTTACTAACAAAATGTTCCCTTTATTATATACACATAATTTATAAACATTATTTGTGGAAGTTTCTCTTTTGTGGAGATCTCTGAAAAGTGGCCCAGTTCCAAATCCAATTTGCATCTCGTATTTATTTTTTCTTTAAAACCAATTCTTATAAATTCATCTATAAGCCACAAAAAAGAAATAGTCCAGCAGATTTTCAAAAAAGTCATAACTTAATATGTAACTCTTAAAACTGTTGAAACAAAGACAAATTCTTCATTTCTGTGAATATTTCAGTAACACTTATTTCATATGCTTTTAGCTTTGATAATGGTTTCAAGACTTACATAGTTGCAAAGAACCGAACACCGTTAGTTAACTTAATACCGTGAATTTGTAAATGGTGGAGGACGGGTCTAGATGGTGGAGGGGCGGGTATATATATTTTTTCTTTTGCAAGAGTTGCGAAATATTTGTACGTCGAAAAATTTTAACTGATTCAACAATACAATCAATTTTTTTACCTAAGGATGCAATAAATAATGTGTACTATACAAATGAATTTGAAACCTTGTCATTTTATTACCGCAAATATTTATAATATAATAATTGTTGGAGAAAATTTTGTGGAAGAAATGTGAAAGAATACGTCTCCAATTGACAGAAAGATCTAGATAGAAATGCAATTACTATAGTAAACGCATTTATTGTTTCGTAAAAAATCCCCTTTCATGAAAATTTCTTGGATATTCTCAGGGTCGTTTAGTCTGTTTCATCGCAGATTAACTAAAATTTCTTAAATATTATCAAGGTCGCTTTATCAGTATCACAAATAATAAATTTAGATTGTTGCCAAACAGTATAACACTAGAATCGTATTCAGTTTTTTAAATTGTAATATTTTTCCATGGACAAATTTTTTTCAAGTGCCCTTTGGCGTGTTAGAGAACATAAATTTGTATCCAGCTCGTAAACATACTGCGACTTCGGTCTAGTATATTTTCTGCTACATTGAATACACAAAGTAACCTGTAATATAACTTGGAAAAGAATGTAAGAATAAAACAAATATTATGTAAGCACCGATTTAATGCAAGACAAATAAATTCAGTCGGTGTGAAAGCTTGTGTTGGAAGCAGATGTTGTTGAAGCCGGTTCTCATACAAACATTTACTTTGTATCAATTTTATTTTGAAACGCAGGTATGCGGGGCAACGAGTAGAACATGCAATTTTTCTTGACATATTCATATTGCGTAAAATCGAAGGCACTACTATTGTCAATTTATTAGTGTATTTGCCATATGGCAACATACACTATTGGCATCGGTCGGATGGCGGGACCTAGGGGTCGGACCAAAGTTTCTCGACGTTTCATAACCTCCTAAACACTTTGGCACCATTTTTGAAAATGTTTATATATATATATATATGTGTGTGTACGGGCAATAACTTTCGAAAGAGTTAATTGATTTTAACGAAATTTGGCCCACGTATTGAAATCCATCCCTCCCAGAAGCCTATTTAAAATGGGCGTAATCGGGACATTTTAAGGGTACTTTTTAGGGGTTGAAAAATGTTTTTGGGCCCCGAAATACCGAACAATTCTCAGAATCGTTTCAAAATTGACATTTAACCCACTAGTAGCAATTAAAAAGTGTCCCTAAAATTTTAATAAAATCGGCCCAACAGGACCGGACTTGCACATTTTTTGAAAACACTAATTTGTAGATAGTGACTTATTTATTGAAGGGTGTATTTAATTCGGTGTAGACGTTAGATTGATAATAATATTGCAATTAAGAAAAAAAATGTTATTTTAAGGGGTGTATTAAGGAGTCAAATTTTTAATTTTGCCCAAAAACCAACTTAAGTTCGCATAATAAAACCATACTGCCTGTATAAGCAAATACACTATATTGTCGGCAGGGTTTTGGCACTGCGACCCGGGTTTTTTTTATTTATTGTAGATTACAGACGTTCGACAACTTAAGTCATCCGCGTCCTGATTACATCAAATAATATAATCTGCACTTCACAAAACATCCATGAACAAAGGCGAGATTCGAATCCACGACAGCCCGGACAAGAAGCCCTAACCACTGGACCACCCTGTCCTCCCTGTCAATTTCGTTAAATTACACTGTCAACTGTTCGATATAAATGAAACAGACATGCAGTCGAATAAACCGAAATTTCTAATAATATTTGACTAGTCGGCTAAAATCTGTCTAGTATCTTTGAAGGTTTTGTTCAACCGAAAGAACAACCTTTTCTTTTTATTTGACATTATTGTAAAAAAAGAGAAGAAAAATAAATCATGAACACATACATGACACGAATTATATTAGCACGAGAACTGTGCGTTGAATAAAGCAGAATTTTGGATAATCAGAATCTCTACTATATAAAATAATATGTTGACGGACATTTCACAACTTGATACACAGATGATTTGATGAAGGCGATATTTCCAATATGGAATTTCTACTATAAACCATGTAATATTTTTTGTAGAAAGTAAATCCAGTTTTTTTTAACTCAGTTTTGGAATCGAACAATTACAACAAATAGTTATTTAATTTCCCACATACTAAGGAACGATCTGGAATCCGGGAATTTAGCCAGAACCGTATCTTTTCAGCGTTTTAAATAAGAATTTCTCAATGGCTATCACCCGGAACCATGCACATTTTCGACGCACTTACAAAATCTGACCCAAACTGACTGACTGACGAACATATGAAGTTGAATAAAAGCTTTTAAAAACTAGTTAAAGTAATTCAGATATGGGTCTTGGATAAACATTAGCTGTATAGTAATTATTCACAATTGAAGTCAATAATAAAATCAATTAATGTACAATCCACTTAGAGGAGCATGTCAACAGTATTTGAAGTGGGTTAAGCGCATTGACAAATGTCCCTTCATAGTCGGTCGCGTCGTCCTGTGAAGTCCGACGCGCCACGGTCGTCAATGTCGTCATGCGTCATTACACGTTCACTGGAGATGACAAACGAAATACAAGTACAGTTGAACGATTGGCATTTGTTCAGACAGCTCTGCGAATGCGATCATTTGTTTTCTGTCACTGTTCGAACATCGTCTCCAGTTTTAACGGTCACCGTCACAAGTATTAGGACCAATAACGAATCCAGCGTTGCCAGATTTTTTTTTGCCAAGTCGGGATTTGAAAAAAGCGGGATTCTTTCCTCGAAAGCGGGACATAGTAAAAAAACGTATATAATCAGAAGTTTTTAAATATTTATCTTTTTATTTGAGTTCAAATTACGTTTACGTGACAATAGATAGCAAAAATAGCCATAGAAAATGTATTTTAATAAAAATATGATATTTTAAATCAGATTTACCCTATCGTTAAATAGTTGAGTCTTATTCGTTTGCTGAATAAAAAAAAAAAAAAGAAATCAAAATCAAACAAGTTTTATTCATTAGAAAAATATGGCGTTTCAAATAATAGTCTGAGGAGTGCGTGTTACAAATTGCAACTTAATTTACGCATAGTCGAGTTTATCCCCATGAAAAGCGGGACTGAGCCTGTCCCACGCGGGACATTTTATTTTGATTTAAAAATCGGGACGTCTGGCAACGCTGAACGAATCTGAATTTTCTTTCTATTCAGTTCATTAGCGAATACATATACAACAAGACCTCGCTTAATGCTGTTTCAGTATTGCGCGGTTTCTAAAAACAAAAGTTTAGCCAATATGATGGACCAGTTTATACAAAATGATTCAAATGTTGATAGAAGTTCAAAGGCAAAACGAAGTGTCATTGCTATCGACAACAGCTTGCTGAACGAAACAGAAAAAGGCAAACGACATTAGACGACTTCTTCACAAAAAACAAAATATGTCTAATGAGGAACCTTTCTCATCACAAACATAACTTCTTACATCTTGCTATTTTATCAAGCCGACGTCTACGAGTGGAACATAATTAGAGTTAGGATGTTTCTAATGAAAATAATCGAACTACTTTATTATTAAAATATCTTGAAAAATTATTCACAATCATTCGAATGATTTTTATATCTAAGTTACGACTAATACAATCTCCAGTAATAAATTATTATACTACGCTTTTTCATTACTCTTTGAAATGCTGCATTATTTAGGTTTTTATTTGTCTATTCTATGAAGAACTGCATGCAGGTGCATCTCTCAAGTCTCATACTCGAAACCGAGAGCTAAATTCATTCGTTATTCACTTGTATCGTACCTAATCACCCTAATCACTCGAGATATTAATGCATTACACATCGAATACGATTATTTACGTCTTTTATCGGCGTCTATTCTATAAAGAACTGCAGATGATTCTTTAAACATCGAAGCCGAGAGCAAAATTCATTCGACAGTTGAAACATTCACGTATAGTGAGAGAAAGAGAGATTGTAGATTATAGACGCTCAACATCTGAGTTCACGTATTGCATCTACCAACACACATTATTATGATACATCATGCGAAGGAATCAATTCGAATGAATCATTCGATTATAAAATTCATTCGAACAGCAAACCTTTCGATTATTAAAATCATTCGATTATTCCCAAGTCTGAACATAATACCATATGATAATCTAATCAAATAGTTGCACAGAACAGCAGACGGGTCGGTTTACATGCCACACTGCAGTCAATCAGAGCGTGGAAACCGTTCCAGACGCGCGATTGTCTCTTGTCCTTGGTCACGTGAGAGTCGGGAGATTGATGACCTGACAGTCAGTTTGCCTTATCTGTAATCCAGTTTAAATAATCCCAGATTCTGCGGTTTCTAAACAAGCAGAGATGTACATACCTTCGTCATAATATATTATGTACGTAGCAAGATTTTAAAAAGCAAAATGTTTCGAAATTAACCGGGCGCTAAAACTATTCATTACAAATTCATTATTATCAATTATAAAATAAATTAAGTATAAAAGGTGGCCGCTAATAAAGTAAAATGGCCACTATTGAAATAAAAAATATAAAAGAAATCAAGCGAGAAATTCAAATTTTAATTTTGTATGAAATCCATTTTTTGAAATGTGGGTGTAAATAAAACATATTTAATTAAATTATAGATACCTATATATACATATATAAAAAAGAAAAAAAAACTCTACGAAGACATTAGTCCAATTATGAATTTAATTAAACTGTTTATAAAACAACATTAATTATATTATATGTTGTTCTAGCTATGTTAAACGTATAAGACAAACAAATATTTAATTGTTAAGTCTCTTGATATTAAGTGAAATATTATTGTGAATGACGCATTGCGTAAATCTTCATTCATAAAATTAATTTTGTAATAATATACTTCCTCGAGAATTCAACAGAAATAATAAAAAAAAAATTAAAATTTATTACACCTACAAGTTCCAGGAGAGCACAATAAACATTTGTCAAAAAGTTTGGACGACTGTTATTTTATAATATTTTATTTCCCATGAAATTTATTAAAAATAATTTTCAGTGGCTGAAACTTTAAATATGTAATTTATTCTACTTAAAGCTATTTACATCAACTCGACATAAGCGCTAAAATAAAATGTTAAATTATCAAAATAATTAATTTATTAAGAATAATTGAAATGTATATCTGTAACCAAAGGTCAAAATTGTTTTTGTCGACTGTTTGGTAATTTTTTCTATACTTTCAGATATTTTAAGCCCTATTTTGTATTAACCTTTCGTTTCCAAATGCATAATTGCATATTCCTGAATTGAATCACTGTTTGCCGACGTCTAGCCGTATATTTAGTTTTATCTACCTCAGAAACCCGCTTTCCAGATACAAATCTACGTATATCGACTAAGATCACTGTTTGTCGGACGGCGTACATAGTCACAGATTGCTGTGTATTTTACGTATTCACAAACTTGCATTTTAAAAAGAGAACTAGAATTAAATGAGTCCATCCTCATTCGTCTCTGATGATATTTTACCGAAAATCGACTTAATTTTCTTTTTGCACATATTTAAAATGTAGCTTTCACTTTTTAACGTTGTAGTCGTTTGGAAGTTCAACATTTTCCAACTAAAATAATGAAACTGTTAAGAATTAATTTTCCCTCAGTGTAGCTAGTGTAACATAACGTTACAGTACCATTGGTGTATCCGCCATTTCAAAACGTAGAGGTCGTAGCAATGTCACGTGGTCCAGCTGTGAAACGTCACAGCTGATGTATGAACGTCGGATTGCCGCTCTTTAAAGAAACCAGTCAGTGAGTTTTTGTCAAGGTGCGGTCGTCGGACATTTTGGTCTTGAATTAAAAATTTATTAAATTTAGAGTCAGTTTTTTTATTGGATATAAAAGTAAGCGAATTAGTCGTCACGAAGGCTAGTCCTTTGACGATTAATTATATATTTTTATTACACTAATTTGCTTTTTTTTGAGGTTTTTCTATTTGGCAAACAAATTCTTGTATTATTATAATAATTAAATATTTACTATTGTTTTTTTTTTTTTTTTGTAATTACTCCTGTATATTCGATGGCATTTATTTTTTTCTCTTGTTTTTTGTTAATAAAAAAAAAATTATCTTAAAGTTCTTTATATCAATGTTTTTTATTGCTCTTTATTTTTCAGCAACCTATTTTTTTTCCAAAAAAAGGCAAACGAATTAAACTAGTTTATAAGTATTCTGTACGTCCATTGGAGTCCCCTAGACTATTTGAAACCATTAAATTTCATTTTTTTAATTTTGTTAGGTCAAGGTACCAGCGGAAGCGTTACACTAGATGTGCTGTATTTTACAACTCCTCATATCTTCAGTAATATAGGTACACAAGCAACGCTAAACTGAGAGTGACGTTCAACGTCCATTACGGTCCCAAGCAGAGCGATTTTTTCTTTCACCCCAATTTGAATACCGTTCCATCACTTCGATAAGACGGCACACACTAATGCATTCCTAATTTGTCTACTAGACGAAATGTCATTTTTTGCCTAGAATCTTGTCCGCTCAATCGTACAAAAACATCAAATTGAAAATACTGAAATATAGATTCAGCAACAATAACTAGTTTAGATTACATTTGTAATAGTATATTAACACCAAAAGGGCAGAGGATTGAAATTCCTGTACTGCGCGATATGATGCCGAGACAAACCCAACGATACTTTAATTTTAGAAATCCGCCCAGCCGTTTGGATGATACGAAGTAATAAAGAATATTTCATACATACTTTCAATAAACATAACCCTTTTTGGCAGTCGGGTAAAAAGCGCTGAAATAAGGAACAAAAATTAAGCATGACCGCATAAAAAGTTGCCTGCTAGAACGTGGTTGTATTTTTTATGATAATAATTTTTGACCACAAACGCGCTTTCCATTGGGTATAAAGAAAAATAGTATGTACCACACGGACAGAAGATTGAAATTATTATATAATTCCTGACATCAGTTAGGAATATTATAAATGCCGCCTTCGCTCAACGTATGCAAGGGAAGCGGGGGCTATGCCGTGTGTTTAATTAGTAAAATTTATTTGATTGAAAGAATTATCCGAAAAAAATTTGATATCACTAAACACGCCATCTACAAGTGGAAAAAGTATTGAATGAAATGTTTAAGTGTATGTGTCGGCGTAAAGCGAAATTTGAAGCGATTTTTTCCGAAGAAAATTCACTCAATAAGTGCTTGGTTTATATTTCGTGCAAACGCACAAAAAATTATATAACTTACTCTCAGTAAGTGTTCCAGCCCCGGATCTAGGGGGGGGGGGGTAGTCTTAAAGCCAATTCAGACTAGCCGTTCTCGGTTACGATTCACCGGTCCGATTGGGAGCTCGACCAATCAGGGCGTAGTCGTTCCCGATTGCGGTTCGGTTCGAGCGTTTAGGTTCAGCTCTAATTTCAACCGGACCGTTCGCAACCGTAGCCAATGAGAACGCTTGCTGGAGTCACGTGACTAGCCAGGTGTTTTTGTTGACGTTTAACTACACATCAAACGTCAAATCATATTTCGAAATTGCGCATGCGCACCGAGAATAATCGTAGAACCGAATCGGGATAGTGTGAGCAGCCTAGATTAATCGAAAACCGAACCGGACCGGTGAATCGTAACCGAAAACGGCTAGTCTGAATTGGCTTTTATTCTCCCTTCCCGGTCACAAAAGATGCCCGCTCATGATATATTTTTAAGTTTTTTTTAAACAATTTATCTCAAATGCTCGAGAGAGGGGGCGCCACTATCAAGTTTCTGCACCGGTTCGAAAAAATCGTAGATCCGAAGCTAAAGGTGTTGAATGAATACTCAATCGTCAATCCAGGCTAGAATAGAGATCGCTGCGTCTAGAACAGTCGGTGTAACGTTTGGCAAGGACCTAGCAGCTACCTTCACGGTCTCTTGCATCCGACATCAGCACCCGGCATCAGCGTTTTTCCAGCGATGTTTACTTTTGTATGTCGTCAGTTGGCACGTACAAAACCATCCGATCGTCGCTAATGCAATTTCGCGTTCTATTGTACATAGCGTAAAATGTTTCGTTGATGTAGCAATAATAGTAAATTTGTTTCGATCTACCGATATTACTACGACGGCACATCATCGCATAGCGTCAACTATGTTGCATCATTGCTCAGAATCGCTGGTCCATCCAGTGAAAGAAAACATGTGTGGTTACCAGTATACCGTGTGTTCAGGTAAAACTTTTATAGTGATCAGTAGACATCGGACATATAGTAATAAAATAGAACCGGACTCCGTTTATACAAAAAAATCATGGAAACTTAACTTCTCTATTAATTTCAAAGCTTGCTATAAAACTAATTCTTCTTCAGTGTTGAATGTTGCCTTTTTTCTTTGAAAATGAACCGTATACCTTTAAATTTCTATTTAAGTTCCTAAAAGTTATTGAATAAGGCTGTCGCCTTTCTGGATAAAGGTTCAAGTATTCTGCTTGAGCCCACGTGGTATTTTTGTTACGCTGAATGTATGCGCAAAAATAGCCTGTTTCTCCAAATTTGAGAATGCTTGAGCCATCTTAGAGAGTAAATCAAACAAAATGAATTAGCAAAACTGTAGCGATCGCTCGACAGATTGTATTTGTTTCAACAAATTTTGTTTTACACGGCACACTCTGATCGGTATGGATAACGTCAAAAAGCTATTTTGGTCAGTTTTGTAGCTTTAGATTCGTTTAGATATAGGATATGCTATGTCAAATTATTCAGAAAAATAAGCAGAATTCGAACATCTGAAAATCTAAAATGGCGTCCATAAGAAAAACCAAAGTTCATGTCAATATCTCATTATGTAGTGGAAATAAAAAAATTAAACCTACGCCGCTGAAAAAGTGATAAAAAAATGGTTAATGGAATTTTCAGATATCTTCACAAATAAAAAAGTTATGGCCAGTTTTCATAAACGGCAATTTTCACTATTTTCTGAATAAATTCATAGGGTGTCAAAATTCAATTGTTTTTTCGACGGGACGTTAATGAGCACAATTTTTTCAGTGCTGCAGGCAAAATATATACGGAAGTAGATATTAGATTTATGTAATACTCTACTAACATGCAGTAACATATGTTAAGTGAAAACCGTCTCTGACTTTAGCGTTTTTATACTGAAAGTTCGATGTCTAGTGATTAATATAATAATCTATTTGGATCCTTGTGAATGTATAAATGATGAATTTTATTTGGAGGTTATAGGATCATTAAATAAAAACACCAGGAAATTTAATTATTTCTTGCGACGTTTCGTGCATTATATTTGCACTTCATCAGGCAATCTACTGAACAAGAATACAATATAATTAACAGGATTCATTAAAAAACATTAAAAACATTATTACATGTAAGTAAACATTCATACCATAATACAAGTATCCTGGCATCGTCCACTTAATATTATATTTCTTGTCGTAATTCATAAGTACAGGTTGCGATTGAAAATAGTCAAAATCAATATATTAATTAATTATTCCTTAAGTGAGCTGTTCAAAAAACTAACAACAAAATTGTACAGATTGTGTTGTCTAACATCAAATACGCCATCTTAGTCACTAAACATCCACAGTTGCGTATGCGCACAGCTGTGAATACATGACCGCGAAATAGCTCCCTCTATATTAATATACTATTAATTTCAGACCGCTAAACCTCTAATTCTAAATATCTTGTCAATTATCATTACTCGTCACAATAAGCAAAATTAAATATCAAGGCGTTAATTACTCAAATAAATATACAATCAATAAAAATGAATCCTTAAAAATTAGTGACTGTGTCATTTTTTAAAAAATATACGAACGTATCAAAATCAGTCACGTTAAAATTATTCAACACACACTGAAAACATTTTTCTATAAGCCTCATACTTCTAACGACGTGAAACATTATTAAAGCTATCTAGCAGACCATTATATAAGCAACTCAGGTTATTCAAGTCAGTTTTCAAATTTACGGTGTTGTTTAAGTAAATGTACACCATTTCACTAACATTTCTCTTAAAGTAATTGTCCTCTCTGTCTAGAATGGAAACATTGCTGAAATCAAAGTTATGTCCAGTCTCAAAGTGATGTCGAGCTAACGCTGTTTGCTCACTCTTCAAGGTGTTCATTGGTCGACAATCTAGACGATGTTGGTTAGTCCTATTTCTTAGCCATTGTTTAGTCTGGCCCACGTACTTCTTCCCACATTCACATGTTACAGCATAAACTAGCTCAGACATAAAACCCTCATCAACCTTGTCTTTCAGCTTAGTATAAATACTGCCAATCGTTTTGATGTTATAACTGGCTGGTCTCCATTCTGTCCCGACAAAAACTCTCGAGATCTGCTGTGATAAACCTTTGATGTACGGAAATTTGAAAAAATACTTGTTCGCTGATGCTCTGACTCTGCACTGATTACGTTTGAATTTTTCTATACAAATGTTTATAAATTCAAGCGGATAATTATTATTCATCATTTATACATTCACAAGGATCCAAATAGATTATTATGTATTGTTCAAGAGGATTTTTTGACACCTTGTCGCAGGAGTTTGGCAATGAAGTCAGGTTAATAGTCAAGGAGTGGGCAACAAAAACCAAAAAACTAGCTAACTTACATAACAGAAAAATCTTTCTGTTAAAATGTAAAGAAAGTCAGTTAATTCCAAATCATATTATAAATAACGTCAAATGCATTTGGTCGCTACAATGCGAATCTAATCCATTTATTAATGAAGCTGAAAGGATTTTAAATAAGTTTCGTATGTCTACATTGAAGTTGGAAATAAGAATAACGTTATGGAAACTGAACAAGTTAGAGAACCGAGTTAATCAGATAAAACTACAATTACAGGGATTATTACCATCTAGTGTGTATGTAAAATGCTGTGAAATTAATCATAGCAGATTTAATCTTCATTTTTGTAAGGTCAAGGATATTAACATTAGAAAGTTGAGTAAATTGCAGTTGAATAGTCATGAAGTGATTACTCAGGGACAACAACATAAAGTACTATACAATTTCACGGAACTCCAGCTACCGGACTTTTGTACTAGAGTTTTAAACTTGGCTCCAAAAGTAGGTATTCCTTTAAGTAAAAAAGAAATACCGATTCCCACATTGATCAAAGATGTGGAATATGGAATTTCAAGGATTAATGTTGACGATCCAGATCCTAAAGTTACTGACAATGTCAGGAATAATTTTAGATTGAGAGTAATTAATCACATCACTAATTTTTACAATAGGAATGAATATTTGCTTGATGAAAAATGGAGTAGCTTATTAAATGATATTGTCAGAACTAAACGCTTCTTGAAAGAAAATAAAGAATTAATTGTTATGAGAGCTGATAAGGGTGGCAGTACAGTGATAATGAAGAAGGATGAGTACGTCGAGACAATGAAACTGATGCTCAGCGATGAAACAGTGTATAAAAGGATAGACAAGGACCCAACGCGAAAATTTCAAACTTTAGCAAATAACTTGGTCAATGATCTCGAGAAAGGTGGAGTGATAGATAATGTTAAAGCTAAAGCATTAAAGATTCATAACGCTGTCTCTCCACGGATTTATGGACTGCGCAAGGTTCATAAAGAGGGATGCAAGCTCAGACCAGTAGTGAGCAGTATTAAGGGTCCAGGTTATAAGTTGGGTAAATTTATACATCAGTTACTGTCTCCATTGGTTGGTCCGAACAACATCAACGTGAAAGACTCTACTGAGTTCGTTGGTTTCATAAAAGAAGCCAGAATACCAGAAAACTATATTCTAGTATCGCTGGATGTAGTTTCCTTGTTCACGAACGTACCTAAGAGGTTAGTAAATAGAATTATTGAAGAGAAATGGGAATCCTTATCAGACATTGTTAAGATGGAGAAAGATTTATTTGTTAGACTATTGAACAGTTGTTTTGAGCTCGGTTATTTTAGTTTTGAGGAAGTGTTTTATCTCCAACTAGATGGGACAAACATGGGAGGACCAGCAAGTCCAACGCTAGCTAACTTCGTGATGCAGTATGTTCTAGAAAAAGTGTCTGGATTACTACCATTCGTGGTGAAATATATGAGATTATACGTGGATGACATGTTTATGGCGATTCCGAAGGAAGAGGTTAAGAATATTCTTAACTACTTCAACAGCATTGATGACAGAATTCAGTTTACGATGGAGACAGAAGTGGATGGATGTCTTCCTTTCTTGGATGTAATGGTGATAAGGGATGTAGACGGCGGTCTTCGAACAAATTGGTACACCAAGCCAACGAGCTCTAGGAGACTGTTGAATTTCTTATCGAATCATCCAATGTCTCAAAAAACATCGGTTGCTTTAGGGTTGCTACATAGAGCGATTAATCTCAGCCATGAAAGTTTTCAGGATGGAAATGTGGAACTAGTAAAACAGATACTCAAGAATAATAATTATCCGCTTGAATTTATAAACATTTGTATAGAAAAATTCAAACGTAATCAGTGCAGAGTCAGAGCATCAGCGAACAAGTATTTTTTCAAATTTCCGTACATCAAAGGTTTATCACAGCAGATCTCGAGAGTTTTTGTCGGGACAGAATGGAGACCAGCCAGTTATAACATCAAAACGATTGGCAGTATTTATACTAAGCTGAAAGACAAGGTTGATGAGGGTTTTATGTCTGAGCTAGTTTATGCTGTAACATGTGAATGTGGGAAGAAGTACGTGGGCCAGACTAAACAATGGCTAAGAAATAGGACTAACCAACATCGTCTAGATTGTCGACCAATGAACATCTTGAAGAGTGAGCAAACAGCGTTAGCTCGACATCACTTTGAGACTGGACATAACTTTGATTTCAGCAATGTTTCCATTCTAGACAGAGAGGACAATTACTTTAAGAGAAATGTTAGTGAAATGGTGTACATTTACTTAAACAACACCGTAAATTTGAAAACTGACTTGAATAACCTGAGTTGCTTATATAATGGTCTGCTAGATAGCTTTAATAATGTTTCACGTCGTTAGAAGTATGAGGCTTATAGAAAAATGTTTTCAGTGTGTGTTGAATAATTTTAACGTGACTGATTTTGATACGTTCGTATATTTTTTAAAAAATGACACAGTCACTAATTTTTAAGGATTCATTTTTATTGATTGTATATTTATTTGAGTAATTAACGCCTTGATATTTAATTTTGCTTATTGTGACGAGTAATGATAATTGACAAGATATTTAGAATTAGAGGTTTAGCGGTCTGAAATTAATAGTATATTAATATAGAGGGAGCTATTTCGCGGTCATGTATTCACAGCTGTGCGCATACGCAACTGTGGATGTTTAGTGACTAAGATGGCGTATTTGATGTTAGACAACACAATCTGTACAATTTTGTTGTTAGTTTTTTGAACAGCTCACTTAAGGAATAATTAATTAATATATTGATTTTGACTATTTTCAATCGCAACCTGTACTTATGAATTACGACAAGAAATATAATATTAAGTGGACGATGCCAGGATACTTGTATTATGGTATGAATGTTTACTTACATGTAATAATGTTTTTAATGTTTTTTAATGAATCCTGTTAATTATATTGTATTCTTGTTCAGTAGATTGCCTGATGAAGTGCAAATATAATGCACGAAACGTCGCAAGAAATAATTAAATTTCCTGGTGTTTTTATTTAATGATCCTATAACCTCCAAATAAAATTCATCATTTAGTGATTAATATATTTCCGACAGGTTCGTTCGCGTGTACGCTGATTCCGTCGACAAATTCTCTAGCGCTAATGTCTCACGTATCAGTGTGCACGAGAAACTCTTTTGTCCCGCTGTTACTTTCGTTCGACCCGCCGTTACAGACGGCATGCGAGTAATTCCAGCAGTGCATAAATGTTAGGCTTTCTGCCTTAAAAATCGAAGCCGAAATTACGTACTTTCGACTGGGTATAAAGAAAAGGATTTTAAACATGCTGGTTGATGGTAAAGTCCCCAGACCAGACCTCACCGCCGCCAATGGGCATATGGATTTAAGAAGGGCATCGTCTCATCGCATTACAGTTCAAAAGAAAAATTAGAGAATAAATGGCGTAATGGTGTAAACCGCGGCATGTAATTCCCCCTCGAACTGGTAAAGTTGGAATTATTATACTTTCTGTGTTATGTACGGTGAAAGTTTCCTTTCACACAGCGTTTTATCCGGGGTCGACAGAGGATTGGTCCTTTGTGTAAATTACCACTGCATAAGTTGAAATGTGTGTTAGAGGTTTCTATACGTATATTCTATAGTTATTCAACATAATACAGTGTAGCGGTAAGGAAAGTTCATATATAAAATAACAACCAAATATTGTAAAAAACACGAAGACTTAAAAAAGTTCTATATAAGACGTATTTTTTTTAAATTCATTCAACGATCGTTTCAGGCTATTGACTCATCTGCAGGAGCACAAATACTTGAACTAAATTATAGAATGCAAAACTATCGAATGTATAGGAATTAATACTGGAACATCGTAAAACTAAATTAATTAATTGTAGAAGGAGTAAAAAAAGTACAGTTAAGTATATAAAAATTGAGTCTGTAAAAAAAACTTTTTTTTTAGATTAAATATTTAATCATGTTCGATCAATTGTCTAATAGGAATTAATTTATTATCAAGCTTTGTGAAATCGCCTTAATCCTAAAAAGGTTGCAGTTCTTCAAATATCATTTACCAATTTGGATCAATTCTGAAATATGATTATTAGGTAATGAAAATAATAATGGTGAAAATCACAATCTCTTTTACTTAGTTTCGTGAAAATTAGCCAATTAGAAGTCACATTTATTGTTTAAAATACTATTATACTTATTGTTATTTATACAGTCAAAACCGTTTACGACGACATCGCTTAGAACAACATATCGGTTATATTGACCAAAATCATAGGTCCCGGCTGAATGCTATATGACCGCCTTATAAAAAACACTGCTTTTTACGACATACCGCATTAAGCGACTACATTTAATGTAATATCTTCATATTTTCGGAGAATTATATCTGTTAGAACGACCAGCTGTATTGTAAACAAAATTCGTACGCACAGAAGTGTTCCAAACAGACTAAAATTACAGATTTTATGAATACAGAAAAATGATAATGATAATATGAGCATTAATTCCTATTAATATCTATGGATTTATATATAATACTACATACTTAATAAAAAATTACTTTGTATCTCGAAAACATCACCGGTTGTTAGGACTATCGGTTTTTACGACCAAATATGAGTAGACCTTTCGATGTCGTTATAACAGATTTTGACTGTATTTTTAAATCTGCATCTGCAGATGTCAATAAAAGCGAGCAAGCGACATCTGTAACATCCATAGTTTACACTATTATATACTAAACCCCGGTGTCCAGGTTCTAATTTAAGAACTGGTGAACTATCAATTAGATTTAAAATGTATTATTAAAAAAAAAATATAAACTAAAAATACTTATTGGTACTAGGCTCAAGTGACCCCTATTGTTGGTGGTGATACAAACTGATTATCGATATAATACGGATCTGTGTCTATACGAAATAATCGATTTTGTTATTTAAAACAAAGAGATCAATAATTTCTAATTATCTATAAATTACATTACTTCTGATGTACGTGCATGATAAAAGTATTTTACTATATAAATAAAACTATAGTTTTCGAAAGCATTCGAACTAATTGATGTTAATTTATATAATGTTAAGAGACAGTACACTATTATTAGAAATGAATAGAACTAAAGTTATATTAATTAGGAACATGAAGTTAAGAGGTAGAGACGACTGTTTCAAAGTCGTTTAAGCGTAGGTATAATTGTATATCTACTTCGTATACTCCAAGATCGACGTATAAAATATTATATCCTATTTACATTCATTATAATAGGCACCTACATTTGTGGCTTAAAAACAAAATTGCCTATGTTGAATTACTTTTAGAGTTCTGCATCAAAATGGTAAAACATGAAATCCTTATACAGGGATATCTCACTTTGCGTCGGGGTTACGTTCCAAAAAAACACGACGCAAATTGAAACGACGCAAAGTGAATTAAGATTTTCTATAGCAAACCATGTAAAGATCGAAGATAGGTTTCAGGGTTACGAAAATACTACTTTTTAAAAAGAAAATTGAACAAAGTAAACATTTAAAAAACAAAAATAATATAAAACAACACACTAATTGGAACGTTACAAAAAGCACAACACACTACATAATTGAAACTGAACTCTAAAATTAGCAAAACAAAGCGAAAATAAAACTGTATTAAAATTGCGTTGATTTTTAGTTAGAAAGGGAATCCCCGAGTTTTGATAGCATGGCGCAATTAGAAACAAAAGTGGTGAAAAGTGGTGCCATCTTTTAGAAAAAAAAGAAAATTTCAAAAAATTTCAAAAAAAAAAAAATTAACCCATTGTGTGCTAGTGGTACTCAAAAGTACCGCTTTTTTGAGCCTCTGTATTCCCACAAACATATTTTCGTCATATAATTCCAACTAATTCTAACTAATAAAACTTCAAACAATAGTGACACCAACCTAACATAATATACGTACAGGATCTGTACTACAGCTTTAAAGTACCAATAATACGAAATCAACGATTTAGTGAGCTGTTTTTAGAGAAATTCGTCTGGAAAATAACGGTACGTTTAAGTACCACTAGCACACTGTCAGACTTTTAGGTCTGGCACACAACGGGTTAAAGACTCGAACCCAAAACAACGCAACCTCGAAAATCTAACGACGCACAGTAAAAATTAGTACTAATTAAGCAGCGACGCAACTTCGAAAAAATGCAAAACGAAACGACGCAAAGCGAGGTATTGGTGTACAGGGATACCTCGACATACGAGTTTAATTCGTTCCGTAACCTTGCTCGTATTTCAAACCAAATTTCCCCATTTAAATTAACTGAAATGTCATTAATCCATTCCAGCCCCCAAAATGTCACTCCAGCTGCTTTTATTACGTGTTTTTAAAATTTGAATAAGAATAATATATTTATAAATGGCAAATATTGTATAAAAACAGAGAATGTAAAGAAATAAACTGTGAAAGTCTCTCCCACATTCTTAAGATCTCTTTTATCTCACTTGTAGAGATAATCTCCTCCACCTATGGCTCCTCCTCGAAACCAATTTCTTGCAGAATCTCCGTATGCTGCTGCGACTGTAACTTTTATGACTCCTCGGTCGTCAGTTCCTGAGAGTGTTCCTCGACTAACTCGTTGACGTCTCTCTCATCCACCTCCAGACCCATGGATTTTCCCAGCGACACAATCTCCTCCTCCATTGACACTTCGGGTTCGAATCCTTCGAAGGTCCTTTCTTCCATGCAGAGACCAAGGTCCTTGTTGTACGAATCAGCAACACTAACTGAGGCCTGAGGCGCGTATCTCAAAAACTCGTATGTCGAGGTAAAACTAGAGATTTCCGAAACGGGATTGCCTTTTACATGCACAGCCTGTTCGTAAAAGATTCTATGCCGGTGAAAAAGGGAGCACATTGAACAGCTGGTAAACAGTCACTTTAATTAAGCACGAACCAACTCTGTACAGTGTACACTGTCACGTGACGTTTCTCTACATAATACGCTTTGGCGGTGGAAATTCTAGGTACAAGTAAACAAGCTAATCCTTCAGCCAAAATTAGAACTTGAACTGAACGCACGTTGTAAGAACGCCCCAAAGTTATGGAATAACGTAAGCGAAAAAGGGAACGGAGCAAATTCAATTTAAGTATAAAATGACATTAGCATACCTTCAGTTAAAGTTTGTTAAATTGCGACAAGAATCTCACTCCACTAGCTCACTTTCTACAAAGCTGTCAGTGCGTGTATTGTGTACCGCTGTTGTCAAAACACACAGTGCCTCAAATAAACATTGTTGTACGAGTATAAAGGGGCTAACCGCTAAATGTAGAATCCAATTTAATTAGAAAATTATGTTTGCATACCTTCAATACGAGTCTGTTAAATTGTGACAAGAATCTCATTCTGTTTTCACAATACAGTGTTATTCCTTTAAGCTCATTTTAAATAGAAACAATTTTGACAACAAATATGAAAATTATTCGATCACAAAACGCTGCAACGAATAGGGATGTTGACTGTATTCAAATAAAAACATAATTTTAACGAAAAGTAGTAGTTTCTATGATAGAAATACTAAAAAACACTATATTTTTCGTTATTTTTAAGGAATTTAATTAATATTTAATAAATAAAACCTAATAAAATAACTCTCAAGTCACGTGACAACAGACACCAATCAGAGCGCATAACGTCATATGTTCAGCCGCTGTCAAAAAACTTCATTCTTTGGTTAATATTTAGTGTGTAATTTATTATTATTTGTTTATAGGAAACGTCAAATTACATGTAACTATAGCAACGACTACGAAACAACTTTTCATCACCTCAGTTTACTAACGTTTATGAGCACAGAATACGCATCTATAGGATGGTAGCTCCTGTGTAAACTTTTGAACCTTCTTTGGTATGAACAGGTGACGTCACACGACTAGTATTGGCGTTTTGGACCGAAATTTGAAACGGGATTTAAAATACATTATTTAAAACACTTTCCCAAAAATAGTCAACATCCCTATTGATTGCTGAAGAAAATAAAATTATTTTTAATACAAAACAAGTTTTTTTACTAAAGTCGATATTTAAAAATTAAAATCGGGAGTCGGGAGAAATAATACGATTTCGGGAGTATCTCGACCAAATCGGTAGAGGTGGCAACCCTAGACGCAGCTGATTTATATTTTGCTACAATCAAAATA
The DNA here is from genome assembly GCA_034508555.1 of Venustoraphidia nigricollis. Classification (NCBI taxonomy): domain Eukaryota; kingdom Metazoa; phylum Arthropoda; class Insecta; order Raphidioptera; family Raphidiidae; genus Venustoraphidia; species Venustoraphidia nigricollis. Next base: position 3,517,236 of record JAVRKA010000020.1, read on the forward strand.
TATTGCCATAAAGGAAACTTTCTAATCACCTACAGAATCCTAATTCATCATTTCTTGTTAGCTTTTAGTCTAAAACTTCATATCACGTGTGTTGTCCTGTTAATATTATGCAAAATTTCAACTAAAATAGATAGTCAGTTTGGTGACAGTGACATTGTTGATAGTGACGAATAGCTTCTCCTAGGTCAAAGATAAAGTCTGTGACATTTAACAGGAGAATCAAATTATTCGCTATAATTAATAATAATAAAAAATAAACAAATAAATAATGAATAATAAAGGTCGAAAGTAAGTTCCTCGTGTTAAATATAAAAAAATAAATTAGAAAATCATAATTATTAAAAAGTAGACACATCTCGAAATTGAGGTGCTTTAAACGTGCCTTAAATTACCGATTTTGTTCTCAAAATAACAATGAAAGAATTTCATTGCCCACGTTAATAAAATTAATGCGACAAATAAAGTCACGTGGTAGGAATACAAAATATATTTCACAAACGGTCGCTTTCCAAATTGATTTTTTATACAACAAATAAAGATGTTGGCAATTGGATAAACAAGTCGATTGTATACGATCAGCAGCTCATAGACTGCTTCTAAACTGCGCTGCACTAAACAAGGATCAATTTTTGATACCGAAATGATTCTATTAGAGAGAACAAAGAATACGTCATCGCACCTGATACTTACTTCGCGTTGTTTCGCGTTTTTCGTCGTGGGATTTACTTCTGAAGAAATCCGAGACTAACCAGGTGAAAGAGTCAAAACGATACAGGTGAAGTACCAGAAGGAAGGAAATGTTCTAAGGAAGTTGACTTTACGATAATAACAATCCATTTGGGACCAATTATTTCAGACGTAATCTGAGCTTGTGAACAGAGCGTGTAGCGATGCTGTGTTTATATGTCCTTTCTATGGCTCCTTCATGCAAGCCCTCAGTTTCCAAGTTCTCGTCTGAGAGATGGCAAAAGAAAAAAAACCCGTGTCGCAGTGCCAAAACCCTGCCGACAATATAGTGTATTTGCCGTGTGGTTTTATACTTTTACTATGTGAAATTAAGTTTGTTTTTGGACAAAATAAAAAATTTAACCCCTTAATACACCCCTTAAAATAACATTTTTTTTCTTAATTGTAATATTATTATCAATCTAATGTCTACACCGAATTAAATACACCCTTCAATAAATAAGTCACTATCTGCAAACTAGTGTTTTCATAAAATTTGTAAATCCGGTCCTGTCGGGCCGATTTTATTAAAATTTTGGGGACACTTTTTAATTACTACCAGAGGGTTAAGTTTCAATTTCGAAACGATTCGGAGAATTTTTTCGGTATTTTGGGGCCCAAAAACATTTTTCAACCCCTAAAAATTACCCTTAAGATAGCCCGATTAGGCCCATTTTAAATAGGCTTGCGGTGATGGATTTCAACACGTGGGCCAAATTTCGTTGAAATCAATTAACTCTTTCGAAAGTTATTGCGCGTACACACACACATATATATATATAAACATTTTTAAAAATGGTGCCAAAGTGTTTAGGAGGTTATGAAATGTCGAGAAATTTTGGTCCGACCCCTAGGTCCCGCCATCCGACCGACGCCAATAGTGTATGTTGCCATATGGCAAATACACTAAAAAGTAACCAAAGAAAAAACGTGATCATTTAATGATTGATTTTTTTTACGAGCACACTATTTTTTAGTTAACTATTTTTTTTTCATACTTCCAATGCAATTGGTGTTCAATACATTCTTTCTTCGCAATTAATTTTTGGTGAGCACAGTGTATTTCTTTCAGTGTTTTTTGAGGTCCTTGTTATATTCAGATACTTTTTGGTGATCTTTTTACATAAATACTTAAAACGTTTCTCAACAAAGAGGTTTATAAATGCACAGTTAGTTGCACCTCCTTCTTCCATATGTAAAATAATCGTCGGCAACATCTTTCAACTTTTTTGGTACATTAGGCGTTACCCAAAGTTCCAAACAAAAAGGGATATTTGAATAACTTATACCTGTGAAAAAGTTCCATTTTTTTGGTGAGAGGTACCAGATTTGGTTATTTTGGTTAGTTTTGTAAAATTAGATTTACTTTGAAATTTATGCCAGTTAAACTTAAGTGATTTTCAAAATTGCATCTAACAAAAATAACTATAACTGAACGTTTAAAAACTTGTCACATTATCTTGGATTAAAAAAAATCAGACAAGAATTATCAATCGCTGTTTACATGACGTTCCCATAGCAACGCCATTATATTTACACGTTTTAGTTCTTAAGGTGCTTTTACACGAGCAATTTTTTGAGCAATATTGCCCGGCAACACAATGGAGCAATTTCAATAAAATTGCGGCATTAGTTTCGGCAATATTGCTTCTAATTGCTCCATATATTCATATTGCCCAAAGTGGCCGACATGAATTGTCGAATATCCACACGGTTTGGAAATTTTAGTATTTTCCTTGGTTTCCATGGTTTCACTTTCGTGTGGTGACAGGGATGAGATGCGCCGCTGTCATTTCATTTTCTTTGCTTCTATTCAACAGTGCAGTACAGCTGTGCACGGATTAATAAAAATGGCGTGGAATAATGAAAAAATAATAAAGTTTTTGAATAAATAATTGTCCATATCATCTCACAATAAAGATGGCTTTCGTCTTGCTAGATACGTTCGCACCCAAATCTGTCTATTCCTTTTCTTTTTTTTCGTTTTAAACTTATTATAATAAAAACACTACACGCCGCTGCCAGTAAAACCTCGTCCATAGCCAGCGACAGTTCAACTGAATTGCTATAGTGTATGAATGATTGCCTTGTATTGCCTAGTTGCTCAAAGTTGCTCCATATTCCGTGATATGGTGTGGTAGTATCTTTGGCAATAATTGCTCCATGTTGCCATTGCCGTGAATTGCTGATGACCATAGTTGATCAATATTGCCCGGAATTGAGCAATTTTAGTTGCCCGTGTAAGCGCACCTTTACAGCTTAGCTGCCACCGAAACATCGATAATGACAATAAGTATGAAGTTAGCTCCATAGTTAAATAGTCCAAGGCCTTAGTAATAACGTTAATTGTTTTTATTATGAAATCTTATACAGATGTTTATAAAAAAAAGAAACTCCACTGTAACATTATACCCACACAAGATGTGTAACAATATGTAACGGTAATCAAATGTCAATACTGTAATATACAACACAAAAGTTATTTGTCTCTTTTAGGAAAATGGATGTGGGTATATGAAAATTCCATTTGATCCGATCACGGAAGTTTCAAATGGAACTGCTGTCTCCCGATCGTTTCAAAAGGGATCTCTGTATGTACGCTACCTACTACGGGAATGATAATACGTGGCAGTCACTCAGACTCGGTACCCGTTAACACCATACCATGTTTATTCGTTACATCTTTATTATATGATCGCATTTAACTCTAAATTTCGGAGGCCTTCCTACACTGAGTGACTTCATATTTGGGATACAGGGACTTAAATGCGAAATACTTGTATTAAAAATCACTTGAAGCGACACCTTTAAAAAAAAAATGCCCTGTAGTCGTGGGGTAGACATGGAATCATGGGCTGACGGGGTTCCATCAATAATTTTCTAAGTTCTCGCTCTATTTTTTTGATTTTAGTCTCAAACGATAGACTTGTTGACGATCTGCATAGGATTTGCCGGTTTGCGGTTAGAAATTTTTGGTTCGAGTCTTATCGCGATTTTCAGGTCGAGGTATTTCAAATTTTTGGGTTGTAATGTTATTATTTTCTGTGAGTGCTTCTGGTACTCGGAATTCGTGTTATTAGAAAGATTCAGATTTGAGGACCACAACGCATTTTGTATTTTCGCGATCGGACTTGTAGTTTCCGAGATATTTTAGTTTTAGTGGAGCAATTTAGAAATTTTCGGCGCAAAAACACCCTCACGCAGACAAAGCTTAGAGGCAACTGAAGTCAGTTGTCAAAATCCTCAGTATTATAGGTAGAAGGGGACTCGATCACCTGACATTTGGTTTGCTAGGATTGGTTGAGCGATTTGTGAGATACTGGTATACCGAAAGTGCATTTGATACATTACAGTCGAATTTCGTGAAACGTGCATTACATGCCTATGAATTCCATGTTAAAAACTTCTTTGCTTTTTATAAGATTAAAAAACAATATTGCATTTGATTATGCAACGCAACGTACGTCACTTGTTAGCTTACTTGCTGTAACTTTTCAAGTTTTTTATTCTGAAGGTCTTGGTCAGGATAATGGGACAAACTTACTAAATTATTGTATTGCCATCGGTCCTTAATAAGTGTGCAAAGTTTCAGTTTAATCTGACGTTTTGAAGTGGGGGAAATTCATGTTCAAAGATTCCTTTACAAACAACCGAACATACTAACAAACAAGCAAATATACAGGTGAAGCTAACAAAGGCATGTTAAAAAAGAACGAGTCGCATAGTGCTTAGTCCTTTCAATTCAGGAACCAGGTATCTGTTGCCATTCCCAATAGGTCTACCTATGTGAGCTACATACAAAAATGAGATGATGCGACGTAGAATAAACAAGAAAAATAACGCGTATTGAAAACTACAGCATCAGAGACACTTACATAGTTATATCCATACTAATATTATAAATGCGAATTTGTCTGCCTGTCTATTACCTTTTCACACCTAAACATCAGATTTGGATAAAATTGGGCAAGGAGATAGATTGCATCCTTAGGACGAACATAGGCTTCCTTTTGTCTAAAAAAAAAAACAAACAACTTGATTCAAATGGTAGCTTTTTGAAAAGGGGATATTCTAGCTGTTCTTTACAAAAAAAACGATTTCGAAAATTCTTTTTTTGTTTGTAAGCGTATACATCCCAGGTGATCCCATGGTCATCAGGTCAGGATCTGATGATGAAACCCTGGAGAAATCGAGGGAAATCTTCAAAAATGTGCGAAATCATCACTAAGCAGTAAAAAATAAAAAAACTTAAAAAAAAAAATATTAACCTCCTTTAAAAAAAATCACTAAAAGGATGAAAATAATGAAATTTTGAGGTCGGAGCTAGTTTCATTACAAAAACTTTTAATTACATATCTACTTTTATTAAATAGGCGCCGACCTCAAAATTTCATGTAATTTTTTTTGTAATGAAATTAGCTTCTACCTCAACATTTCATTATTTTCATCTTTTTAGTGATTTTTTTTAAAGGAGGTTAATATTTTTTTTTTAAGTTTTTTACTGTTTAGTGATGATTTCGCACATTTTTGAAGATTTCCCTCGATTTCTCCAGGGTTTCATCATCAGATCCTCACCTGATGACCATGGGATCACCTGGGATGTATACCCTTACAAACAAAAAAAGAATTTTCCAAATCGGTTCAAGCGTCTTCGAGTAATCGGGGAACATACAAAAAAAAAAAAAAAATAAATAAAAAAACAAAAGATTCCGACGAATTGAGAACCTCCCCCTCTTTTTGAAATCGGTTAAAAATGGAACCGACTTTTAATTGATTCGAGTTCATGGAACTCCTAAAATTGTAACTGAAAATCGCAAACAGCAGTTGTCAGTTGGTCCGTGCACACGCTACAGGTTAATATACTACTTGTTATAAGATAAAAACAGCTACGTACATTATTCGGGTTCGATAGCAGAAGGTTCGTTCCGATAGACACCATTAATTTTTTTCCCTTTTTATTTATATATATATATATATATATATATTATATTGTCTCTATTATATTTTTTATCGATCTGTCAAATTTAGCCAATTCGTAACATGTTTTCGATAAATTCTCAGACACATATTCTATCAGCGCTTTGGTTACTTAAACTTTTGAACTCCATCAGTATAGGTATCCAAGCAGCTTAACAGCTACGTAGCAGAAACCATAAGCCCAAAGGCAAGCATATATAAGAATACACCGAATGTGTAGGAACATCTGAACTTTGGACAATCACTTTGTAAAATGTTTAATAGTTCATTTATTATAAAGGTTTTATTTGGAAGATCTTGTCTTCAGGATTTATATAAATGTACTTAATCCTCAACCTAGCGCAAAATTTAGATTTTAGACAGAATCATAAGTTTTCTATACAAATAAATGAGAATAAGGTTTAAATTGACTGATTCCTCGCATTGTAAAATACGTTCTTGGTCGCCAAATTCATTTTATTAGTGTATTTGCCATATGGCAACATACACTATTGGCGTCGGTCGGATGGCGGGACCTAGGGGTCGGACCAAAATTTCTCGACGTTTCATAACCTCCTAAACACTTTGGCACCATTTTTAAAAATGTTTATATATATATGTATATATATATATATATATATATATATATATATATATATATATATATTTATATATATATATATATGTGTACGCGCGATAACTTTCGAAAGAGTTAATTGATTTCAACGAAATTTGGGCCACGTGTTGAAATCCATCACCGCAAGAAGCCTATTTAAAGTGGGCCTAATCGGGCTATTTTAAGGGTAGTTTTTAGGGGTTGAAAACTGTTTTTGGGCCCCAAAATACCGAAAAAATTCTCCGAATCGTTTCAAAATTGAAATTTAACCCTTTGGTAGTGATTAAAAAGTGTCCCCAAAATTTTAATAAAATCGGCCCGACAGGACCGGATTTACAAATTTTATGAAAACACTAGTTTGCAGATAGTGACTTATTTATTGAAGGGTGTATTTAATTCAATGTAGACGTTAGATTGATAATAATATTACAATTAAGAAAAAAAATGTTATTTTAAGGGGTGTATTAAGGGGTTAAATTTTTTATTTTGCCCAAAAACAAACTTAATTTCACATAATAAAAGTATAAAACCACAGGGCCCTATACAAACAAATACACTATATTGTCGGCAGGGTTTTGGCACTGCGACCCGGGTTTTTACTTTATTGTAAGCATCACAAAATTTGGCTCGCTGCATAAAAATTTCAGAGACTGTATTTTTGCCCTAAAAGTTGAATAAAAAAACGTGATATTTGTCCATATTTCTTTCCAACCTGTCACGAGATTTTGAATTACGGGAAGGTACATTAACATTTTGAAGTTATTTCTTTACAAACTTTTGTTAAAAATACTGACAAATTTGACTTGTTCAATTATTTTTCTTCTGTACAAAGATGTCTAAAACTTAGGCTAATTTTCTCGTTACCTGATTTTAAATAATTTATTTAGATCAAATAAACTGTAAAAACTGAGCTAAAAATCATACGGAAAGAATGCTACATATATTTCTAATTTATTTTGAAGCACTAACACCAAAGATTGAATAAGATTGTTCATAGAAATTAGAGATTTTCGAAACATAAGTGCATGTTACATGCACACACGTATCCAAATGCTTGTAAGAAAAATCCTTGTATGACCATATAGAAGTACAGTGGACCCCCGGTAATCCGACAAACATTTTTCAGGGCAGTGTCGAACTATCGAATTTGTCGGAATATAGAGTACTGCCTAAGACCCCCTACAGTCCGGAATTTTTTACAAAAGAGTACCTTGTAATCCGACAAATTACAGATCCAATTATAAGATTCTATATGTTATATATATGTACTCTGAACTTGTTCAATCATGCATTAGCGAAGATTGTCAAAAAAATATTCAATAATAATCAATAATAGACCATGTCGGATTACAGGGGGTGCCGGATTAGACAAGGGCCGGATTACCGGGGGTCCACTGTATTAAGTTTAATTTGAGTTAGTTGTTGAGTCAACGTATGACCAACATAAAAGGATTCTTTACATATGACGACGACACAAATTGCATATCATATTGTTTTAAAATTTTATTACAATTCATAAAAGATGAGTCTAAACAAATCACGTTCGTAAAACGAGACTGCCGTCGTGTTACTCGCTATAGGTAATACGGCGCGACGTCTGGGCGTTATAGTTTAGCTAGTGATTGGTTCGCAACATCGCTCGATACATTTACATCAGAGAAAACAATATTTTTATTTATTTTCTTGATTTTTTCATAAACCCCTGATTTTTTAAAAATTGCATATACCTTTTACAGCGTCTCAAGATTCTCTAGTTTGCAAAATCTTCCACCCTGATTCATGATTTCTGCAACTTTCAACTTTAAATCTAGATTTAATTGGTTTTAGGCTAAATAAAGATCTTCTTTAAGTTGAAAATAATTCTTAAACCTAGATTTAAAGCTGAAAATTGTATAAAAAACCAGCTCAAAAGTTTGACAAAAAAAGTAAGAGTGTGGCCAATATATTTTACACACGAGAAAAATTAAGCGTTGAAAAAAAATCAAGAGAATGTACGTGAAGATGTTTTTAAAGACACACTGTATAGATTGTACATGGTAGGCCTGGGCATTGCAGGCAGAGCATCCGAAAGATGCTATTGTTACCCAACATGCAACAGACAGATTTGTGTACAAAGAGAGCAAGAGGGAGAAAGATACAGTAATTGGTTAGTGTGATCCGCATTCCGCAATATCAATACACTAGGGTTGGATAAATACGTGCTCGTACGTCAAAGTGACTTACGTCAGATGCCTAGTTGATTAAAATTCATGATAGTTTAATTCTAATCATCGTGTAAATTACGGTAAAAACATTTAAAATATAAACTTGAAGTTCCCAAGTGGGACAAAAATAGCTGATATTAAGTTTCGAGACTGAAGCGTTTCCGTAGCTAGAGTTGAATTGAAGGTAGGGCAGCAGTGGTTACAGGTAGGGCGGAAGTAAAAATTTTATTTGATCTGATCGGGTCAATCGATTTTCGTCGCACTTGACTTTTGAGTGTGAGTGAGTGAGTTATTACTTAATTGTCGAGAGGGGGACATAGATAAGAACAAACGATTCATTTCTTCAGGTTTATATTATTTCTCCAAAAAGATTATTAAAAATGCGAAGGGCTTCATTCAGATCCACTGACTGGCACGGTTTCATTCTCTAATATACCAACATATAGGGTAGCCGTAGGTGCGAGCGCGAGTAGATGCGAGTGAGATACTGATGCGCTTGCACCTCTGTCTGGCTAGGGGTTTACAACTGTCGAAATTGTTTGGCTACTGGGGAAACATCTTAACCCGTATAAAATTCAGCTTTTATACTAGAACGTAAGTACAGTTACAATTTACTGAAGTTTCTGAGTGTCTGGCAAGGGATTGACACGATATTAAGCGTCTGGCAATGGACGACGTGATTTCTAATATTATTCCGAAGAAAAATATAAAAAACTTACACTTTATAATTTGACGAAATTAAGTCGGTATTTTATACAACTTCGCTACCTGTTACCTGCCAAAGCCACGATGACCCAAAGTACATGTGTTGGAAGCAAGCGCTGAGAAACCTTCAGCTTTTATAAAATAACGAAGGTCTGGCACTCACGGGTTCTTGCTTTATAACGCAAGTAGGTAAAAGGAAATCATTGACTTTTTATATAATTGTTCAAATCGTTATGATTGTCACAAAGATTTAAATTATTGACTAAACCACATGCCCAACTAATCTTCAATTCATTACAAAAATATTAAAAAACCCGGGTCACAGTGCCAAAAACCTGCCGACAATATAGTGTATTTGCTTGTATAGGGCCGTGTGGTTTTATACTTTTATTATGTGAAATTAAGTTTGTTTTTGGGCAAAATAAAAAAATTTAACCCCTTAATACACCCCTTAAAATAACATTTTTTTTCTTAATTGTAATATTATTATCAATCTAACGTCTACACCGAATTAAATACACCCTTTAATAAATAAGTCACTATCTGCAAACTAGTATTTTCAAAAAAATTGTAAATCCGGTTCTGTCGGGCCGATTTTATTAAAATTTTAAGGACACTTTTTAATTACTACCAGAGGGTTAAATTTCAATTTGGAAACGATTCGGAGAATTTTTTCGGTATTTTGGGGTCCAAAAACATTTTTTAACCCCTAAAAACTACCCTTAAAATGGTCCGATTGGGTCCATTTTTAATAGGGTTCTTGCGGTGATGGATTCCAACATGTGGGCAAAATTTCGTTAAAATCAATTAACTCTTTCGAGAGTTATAGCGCACACACACACATATATATATATATACATATATATATAAACATTTTTAAAAATGGTGCCAAAGTGTTTAGGAGGTTATGTAACGTCGAGAAATTTTGGTCCGACCCCTAGGTCCCGCCATCCGACCGATGCCAATAGTGTATGTTGCCATATGGCAAATACACTAAATATGAATCAATATTACACCCGATAGTTTGTGGCCTTAAAAAAATACTCGATTGCTTACTGGCACGTTTCAGTATGTAGACGGTTTTACTTTGAAGTCAGTGTTTCAAAATATCTCTCTCTAAAAGTTAGCTTATATAAAATAAATGAATGATCCTTTTCCCTAGCCGGCTATTGAACATACCTAAACATATTATAACAAACAAGCTTTCAGCTTCAGTGTAGGTCGACATGAAGGCTGTGATTTTGTTACGTAAGCCGAGCAATATTTACATGTTATACTGAAAAGGAATTTATCTTGATCTAATATTAAAATCGTAATTGCAGCCATTTGTTATTTCATTAAATCTACTACATTAAAATTATACTATCAGGGATATCTGCAGTTAACCAAATTTTCTGTTCCTTCATCCAAAAGGTATGGCAATGGTATCTCATTAAAATGCCTTTTTAGTGTATTTGCCATATGGCAACATACGCTATTGGCGTTGGTCGGATGGCGGGACCTAGGTGTCGGACCAAAATTTCTCCCCGTTTCATAACCTCCTAAACACTTTGGCATCATTTTTAAAAATGTTTATATATATATATATATATATATATATATATATATATATATATATATATATATATATATATATATTTATTTATTTATTTATTTATATGTGCGGGCAATAACTTTCGAAGGAGTTAATTCATTTTAACGAAATTTGGCATACATGTTGGAATCCATTACCGCACGAAGCTTATTTAAAATGGGCCCAATAGGGACAATTTAAGGGTAGTTTTTAGGGGTTGAAAACAGTTTTTGGGCCCAAATATACCGAAAAAATTCTCAGAATCGTTTCAAAATTGAAATTTAACCCTTTAGTAGCAATAAAAAAGTGCTTCTAAAATTATAAGCAAATCGGCCCGACAGGACCGGACTTACAAATTTTATGAAAACACTAGTTTGCGTATACGAATTTACTTACTGAAGGTCGTATTTAATTTGGTGCAGATGTTGGATTGATAACAATATTTCAACTAATAAAATTGTTATTGTAAGGGGTGTATTAAGGGGTTCAATTTTTTTTTATTTTGTCCAAAAACAAACTTTAGTTCATGTAATAAAGCCACAATACCTGTATTAGCAAATACACTATATTGTCGGCAGGGTTTTGGCACTGAGACCCGTGTTTTTTTTATTTAATTTAGGTGGGGAGAATCTAAAATAGTATTTGTTTTCTAAATTACAGTAAAACATTGACTATTCGCACTTTCAATGATAATTCCAAGTGATTTTTTTTTCATTATGCATATTGTAATGCGAATTATTGATGATCTAGTAAAACTGAACTCAACGATTTGGTAATAAGGATTTTTGCAATTTAAACTTTTACTTTACTTTTAAATTTTGCTACAGATATTTTTTATTTCATTAATTAGTCATATTTGTTATTTCATTTGTTAAAGATGAATCGTCTACAATACTTTTAAAACGTCTGTAATAATGTGTTGTCATTTAATTAAGTAGATCATTAAAACTTTAATGTGTTGAATTTTTCAAAAATTCTAATTGCTTTCATTAATAAAAACTAATGAAACTTTACTGTATTTTATTATTGAGTGCATGACACTATTTGACTTGCATTTTTTAGTGCAAATTGTCAACACAGTAGCATAGGGGAAAAATCGTTATTGAAACGATAGGTCCAAAATATCTCCAGAGCTGTTGAAGATGATAAATTGTTTTGCAATTAAAATGCCCTCTACAGCTTGGGAGTCATTCAAAGTTATTTGATGATAAAATAAGCAAATAACCTTTAATGTCAAATTTTATTCCAATATTGCGTCAACAATTAGTATATGTTGAAACTCGCAGCACAACGTTTCCAATAAACGTTCCTTCATCTCTCAGGGTGACCACTGTTTCTCCAGAAAAAAAATCCCTTATTTTCTAGGTGATTACCGAGCGGAGTAAAGTAATGTTGAGAGCACTAGACTCGCATTCGGGAGGTACCGGGTTCGAATCCCGGCGAGGGCAGATGCACCTGGGACTTTTTCCTACTGCTTCTCGCCGAGAAAAGGTAATTCCTGTATCGGCCATCTTGTTGAGGTTTTCCATGATTTCTCTCAATTAATTTCAGATAAATATCGAATGGTTCGTTATTTGAGGTCGTCGTCGATTAATTATCTATCAAACTCCTAGTTCAAAAATTACTTATCTTATCCTAATTTCCTATAATCCATTCATTTGCCCATTGCTATTAAGTACTTACGTTGAACTTTTAAAAATGTAGAAAATAACGGGAAGTAGTAAATGGAAAATAGTATTGGTGCGAATGGCGTTTGTTATGACATAAAGTCGAGAAACGGACGTTAAACGCATTATTATTATCATTTTTATAAGTCACTTATATTTATAATTGTTAGAAACATTCATTGTTACAAAGCTAAATTCGCAATTTTTTTTTCTAATTTGGCATTGTAACAATGAATGTTTCTAATACTTATATTAGCCATCTACAGCATTGTCGAAATAAAAAAATATATTTATCAAACACTTATGTTTATGTTTCAGAGAAATTTCCGACCAATTTAACCGTGTAGCTACGATCAAATATTGCATGGCGCCAGGTTCCAAAGTAAAATTGATCGACAACATTAAATGTCCAATGTATGTACGGAACCCTCTGTGCGCGACTCCGACTCACACTTTAATGTTCCTTTTTTTTACAAAAATACCCGACGTCAACCAAAAGGCCTCGACTTTTCACAGGCCAGTAAAATTCCTTGACTTTTCAAGGGTTTACAGTGTCTCTGGTTAATATACTTCCAAAATGGGCATCAGTATGAATTGTTCCACGAAATTCCATTACGTTAAAGACAAACTCTCGGCGCTCGACAGCTGACATCTACTCGTTAAGCCAAAATTCTGTAATTTAAAAACATACAGAGGAAGTGACTACCCGAGAAACCTACTAGTTGAAAAATAATATTTTATTCATTTCAAAAAAATATGCTCTTTTTTCCCACCTAGCATACCACGCAGTTCTAAGCAAGAATACTTTACAAAAAAGGTACACTGAAGTTCACCTCCGTAGGAGTTGTTGTATGGCATCTCGATAATGAAGCTATATGGCGCTGTGTTCCCTGAGGATGGCCGATGACGGGTTGCGGATGTATGTGCGCTCTGTGTTCCCGTGGGACGTCACAGCTCGTGAGACGCAAGACTTTAGTATATTATAGTATCTATCTTTTCTGACTTGGGTTGTTGCGATGCTTTAATAACGAAATGCATTACTTATGTATCACGTGTATTTATTACACGTACGCGCATCGTGATTTATCTACAGTTTTTCATTTGGGCGTAAATGCGAATCATACCGAGTTTATTCGGAAAAATCCGGTTGTAAGCATACCAAACTATGGACCGGTCCTTTGAAAGACAACGACACGGAAATGTAAACCATTATTTAAATTTTAGATTTACATTTATACAAAACTGGTTATTTTAGACTGCCCTCTAAGAGTGTCGATCTATATTGAAGTTATAGTGGAATATGAATTCAGTCCCATACATTTAATTAATTTTATTCTTCCCGTTCCGAAGTTGCAAATAAAGTTAATAAAACGATTACTCACTTTTGGCAGAAAAACTTATATGCAGCTGAAGTAGTTGAAAGTTTCTTACCTGAAAATAAAAAAAAAGTTTGATAAAAAACACAAATTAATTATTTTACGAACAAAATTCAACCGTTTTTAAATATAATAAAAAATTTTCCGTTATAAAAATGATTTTTCGGAAAAAAGGACTTTTTTTATAAGTAAACACTTAATATTTTATTTACAGCGACGTTTCGTTCCTTGTTTGGAACTTTATCAAGCTTTAATAACTATTAAATGTTTTGATTAAGTAGATATAAAAGTTAATATATACATGTGAAGATAAATTTGAGTTTAACAATTATTAATAAAAACTTTATAATTTCGTTTTTTAAAAAAATGTTTTTTCAGTTTTTTAAAAAACGAAATTATAAAGTTTTTATTAATAATTGTTAAACTCAAATTTGTCTTCACATGTATATATTAACTTTTATATCTACTTAATCAAAACATTTAATAGTTATTAAAGCTTGATAAAGTTCCAAACAAGGAACGAAACGTCGCTGTAAATAAAATATTAAGTGTTTACTTATAAAAAAAGTCCTTTTTCCCGAAAAATCATTTTTATATTAATTACCAAGGACAAAAAAGAAATAAAGTCAATTTTCCGTTATATTCATCAATTTACCGACCGAACTAAAGTTTTATAGTTGAAACTGAAACCGAATTCACGCTTCTGGCTTAGTTTCGGTCGAAACCGAAACGATGGTTTACGGTGATTTGTAATCACTATGCATAATATCAGTTTCAGATATCTTTTGAATGTTGAGGAATATGTTTCTGATAATGTCAAAATAGTTATTTCATAAAACAACAAAGTAGGTTATACTAGCGACATCAGACGAAATTTTTCAAAAACTATAATGTTGTTAACAACTTTTGACAGTTAAATAATCTCAATACTTGTATTTTTTTCTAAATTATGTATTCAACAGTGAAAACCCTTTAATCGTTAAAAAGTTACTTTATGCAGGCATTAAAAAAGTTACTTTTGAAAATGGAACAAATATAAAATGTATATAAATTATAAAACCACAAACATAACCCAACCTGTGTTTAAAAATGTTTTTTCAATTGAATTTATCATCGCCCTAGACATCCTATTTTATTTTATTAATGTACATCTTAAACGACAATGTGAATATCAATTATCGTGATCACGCCAAAGAAGTATAACTTCTGTCGCGCGTACATAAGTACTCGCACTACTTTTTTTATCAGTCTGTATACCATGAACATTCCATTTTTTCGAAGTTAGTTTCTCGAATTCCGTTTGATTTTAGAGGAGGTAAATTTTATCTACGGATGAAGTCTTTTATTGGGATGCTTGCACTTAAGGTTCTCTGACCTATGATTATTGATCATCTAAGCGATGCTTGTAGAGTACCAGTAGTAAAAAAATTAAAGTTGACGTTTCACTCTGTACAGAGTGATCAAAGAGTATCCGTCCACTAGGAAGATACGAACTATTCTATTTTATTAGCATTTTTTTTTATTTGCATTTCATATAAGTATTTCAAATAAAATTAATTTTGAAAATGATATCCCGTAATTTCATTTATCTCTGTCGTATACTGGGTTGCCGAAAGCACTATCAAAAAACAATGGCCTTAGATTGTAACCATATAATTATAGTTTTTATACATGCAGCAGCCGTTTAATGTCGTTCTGGAACTTTTTGACATGTAGAACATTAGATTGTACTCACACAAAAACAAATGATTGAACTACATAAAAAAGCTAAATTTTGATCTAAATGCGTAGAAAAATGTCCATTCGAAATATAAATTGTACAAAAAAACTAAAATAGGTACATACAGTTTAAAAAAATATCGATTCATTTATTTGTCGAGCAAAACCGATTTGAAAATCTACAATGTTTTTCTTATGCGGTCACAATTTAAGGTAGTTGTCGTGGTTATAGAGTATACGCGCCACAAAAGTATACTAGCTTGTAGCTAAGTGATCCATAATTTGCACGCAAGACTGTACCCGTGGAAACGTAACCCATACAGTATTCATATGCATATATACTTTTCTATAAATTGTTGAACTTTAAACCGTTATTTATAAATAATTAGACGGTCAAAAATTGTTTCTTATTTTTTTTAAACTCATAACAAATGCATTGAAAGACTGTCAGTTTTTGGAAAGTTTCTGACAGTTAGTTCTTTTTTTATAAATAAGAAACTGGTTCAGAACTACAGAGATCGTATAGAATCAATGTTAATTATCCAATTTTTAATTGAATTTATCTCGGATTATATACGGTCGATCGACTTCAAATTTTCAGGGTAATTGTATTATTATGTCCTTAATAAGTATCCAAAAATTAAGAATTTTCTGACAGTGTGCCTTAACCACGACAATTACCTTAAGATCATTGTCAAATCATATTTTATGATAATGCTTCCTGCAACCCTACATTAGCTTGTTATAAAGAACGGTAGGTACAACTTTCCCCGAGAAATCATTGGCAATTTGACACAATGACTTTAAAATTCTCCTGCAATACGAATACCATATAGAGTAAAAAGATTCTGGTTGTACGTACAAAAAATGCCATCAGTCGATGCTAGTTCTTTTTATGAACTCTATTCAAACTGTCCCATACAAAGAAAAAGATGTCATTCTATATATTCGTCCTCGTCTCATAGTTCACCAGATCCCCGAGAAGAACGAGGTCAGTAGAGACCAACAACGGCTATTACATGCATATGGTACAATAACAAACGAATGCCCTATCCTTGTCACGGTTTCTTATTACAAAAGCATCAAGCTAAGTGCCTACAAGAAAATCAGACCCGAACTATTTGTTCAGAGGTGGACTTAGATACATGCTCACCATACTACCTACATCAAATTTTAAAAAATCATTCTCATACTTTGCCCCTAAATTATTAGATGCCTTTTATAACATAGTGCCTTGTCATGAAAGCAATATAAATTCTCAAATTCAAAAATTTCCATTAAATGAACAGCAAAACATCGGCCAATCTATACTATTTCTTTAACTTCCATAGCTTTAATTTAAGTACCATTTACTATTGATATCTGTAATTTGTATGTATATATATTTTTTTGTAATAAGGACAGATGGAAGATCATTCGGTCGAATGAATCTGATTCTATTGCTTTGGCAATAAAATCTATCTATCTATATATCTATCTATCTTAGAACTGGACAGAAGAATATCGATTACAAAAAAAAATCGTATTTATTTCAAACCGAATTTCAGAATAAAAAGAAATGAACTCGTGAAATTTTACTTCAAAATTTAAAATGTTTATCTCGACTAATTTCGTGTGTTTCTACAAATAGAAAGCATTCCTTGGCCGTGTTCGTTGGCATTTTTTTGCGTCCATTTTTATTTATTGCGCATGCGCAAAACGGGAAATTGTGTTTATTTATGTGCAGACTCGGAAACAACTTGACAGATAACCAAAAAAATAAATAAAATTAATATTATTTATTTTTTTGGTTACCTGCCAAGTTGTTTACGAGTTTGCACATAAACATTTCTCGTTTTTTTTGCGCATGCGCAATAAATAAAAATGGACGCAAAAAATGCCACCGATCACGACCCTTGACATTCAATAAAATATATTTGGAAGCCGAACCTGTCTCGTGTTTTTGCAGCGAAAATTTGGTAATCTAGTCATAACATTACTATTAACAACGCATTATCAGGAAATCAAGTGACCTTAGATTGTGATCGTTTAATTAAAGCAACACGCTGTAAAATTTCTTTATTATATGTAGGTCATTAGACTGTATTCACAAAAAAGAAAATACTACGTCAATTTTGAAAGTTACCTTTGGACAAATGTGGTTTCTACAGGGCGGTGGTAAGACGATTCGAAAGGTAAAATAAAAAAAAAAATTATAATGAGCCTTACCCTCATAAGCTCACATAAGAAGTTTAACTTCATTAGTTTTTAATATTATTCCCAAGTTTAATTTTTTGTTATGTCAAATTAATTAATAATATTTAGACATACATATGTACTTAGCAACAAGGTATAAACGTCAGTTTCATGTAATTTAGGAGACAAACTAACTTCCCCTTTCGGGGACAATTCTACTTCCCCTCGGTTTTTACTTCGCTAAAGAAGTTAAACTAAAAAAAAAATGATTGTTATGAAACTCAAAAATGTGTGTCGATAAATGTCAAATTTGTTTACCAAAACAGCGGTAACGATTTTAAAGTCATTATATTGAAAAAAAGCAGATTGTTTAAATACTTATCATTTACTGTCAAAAATAAAAATTGTAAGTTCAATCGCGTGAAACAATCAAAACGTTCAATATTTTTATTAGAAGTTTCAGTACGGTCATGTACCCTGACACACTTTAATTTTTTTAAGAAAGATCGATTTGAAATTTTTTTAATGCTTCTTTTGTGGTCACAGTATGCCGCAAGCATCATTCAAATAACAAAACTGTGTAAAAATAGCTTGAGGAATTCTTCCATGTTTCGTTTTCAACTTGAATAATGCCAATTAAATTACGTAAGCAGCATCACTGCCATTATACTTGCGCGTGGCATTTGTTTTAATGATGGGCAGATGTTTTTCAAGATGATTTCGAGTTGTTCCACAGGAACATCCGTGACAAATTGCCATATTGTATATTACTAGAACACTTACATATAATATTTTAAAGTTGTGAATAAAAAAGTTGTTTTTATAATCTATACTTAAAATTCAAAAAGTCAGTCATACCTGATAATGTAATATAAGCGGCATAGTTTTTATGTATACGACGAGCATTGTTTCGCTGCTTTGCCGCTTCATATGATAGCTAGCTTCTTACATTTTGGTGTCAAACTATAGTTATTTTGTAGTTAAAAAAATCTATACATAAAAGCATCAATGCTTTATTACGTAGACCACCATACACTGCTCTTCCACCATATTTACTTCTATGATGAACCCGTTATTCCACTATACAATTCTTCATTACCAGTGATTTCTAAGAATTTTTTGGCGTCCGATTAATCTTAAATTCGTTGATTTATAATGACATCTATAGTAATTACTTTAATTTTAAATAAACACACGCTGTACTACTTATTACGTAAGCAATTTCAATGCAGTAAAACCTCGTTTAGCCGAGGTAATATGGGGAGGAAGTACCTAGGATAAGCGAAAACTCGAATAACACGGAAGAAATAAAAAATTAGAAAATTTTAATTGATTTTTATGTATTTAAAATGACAGAATGAAATTTAATCGCAAAAGTATATAAAAGTGAAAATCTAACGAACTTAGATTAATCTATGGCGTACAAAGTGTTCTTACTATAAGTATAACGTGTAACTAGTCACTAAGTTTTCCGTATTATCCAAGCACACACCTCAATTAATGCGGAGTGCTCAGATCAGTTCGTTGTCTAGGATAACGCGGAGGCTCGGTTGATCGACGGCCGGATAAACGAGGTTTTACTGTGTTGCAATAAAATAATCGATAAAGAAGTTATTTTTTTCTGTAATGTTGTGGTGACTACGAAAACAAATTAACGTATTTATAACACTTTATACTCTATAATACCTGCTTCTCTGTAAAGTATCATTTTAAAATTACGTTTCATTTTGAATATTTAAATAATGCGTCTTTTATTTTTGACGTGTTAGGTGAAAGTACGGGGCACGGAAGTAACTTTTGTGACGCACAATTTTTAAGTTGCATATATTCGTCCTCCGTGGTCAGCTGTTAACATTTTTTGTACGCGAATCTGAATTTTTATACAATGAGATTATCGGCAATTCAGTTTTTTTTTTTGTTGTATATACTTATTTGTTAGTTTTTATAAATTGAAAAATGTTTAACAATAAAGGTGCCCACACACTTCGTTGTCTTTTAGCAGTTTTAATCGCCGCGATTAACAACGACGATTAAAATTGCTAGTCTGTGGTATAAACATCGATATCATCACCATCGGTAAAAATTTCTGCTTGAAATCTTAATCGTCGGTTCGTCCATCTTAATCAGCGATTAAAACTGCCAAAAAACAACGAAATGTGAGGGCGCCTTAACAGATATGAAAAAAAAAAATTGTCAGCACGCCAGTGAGTACTTGTCGCCATTGAGTGTCGTGAACGGAAACTGATTTTTTGAAAGACTCAATAAGACAACTTCCGGCAAGAAAATAAAATATTATGAAGGCCTGTCAGTAGATATTTGATATGAAACTGTCTCCCCGACTTTTTAGTGTATTTGCCATATGGCAACATACACTATTGGCGTCGGTCGGATGGCGGGACCTAGGGGTCGGACCACAATTTCTCGACGTTTCATAACCTCCTAAACACTTTGGCACCATTTTTAAAAATGTTTATATATATATGTATATATATATATATATATATATATGTGTACGCGCGATAACTTTCGAAAGAGTTAATTGATTTCAACGAAATTTGGGCCACGTGTTGAAACCCATCACCGCAAGAAGCCTATTTAAAATGGGCCTAATCGGGCTATTTTAAGGGTAGTTTTTAGGGTTGAAAACTGTTTTTGGGCCCCAAAATACCGAAAAAATTCTCCGAATCGTTTCAAAATTGAAATTTAACCCTCTGGTAGTGATTAAAAAGTGTTCCCACAATTTTAATAAAATCGGCCCGACAGGACCGGATTTACAAATTTTATGAAAACACTAGTTTGCAGATAGTGACTTATTTATTGAAGGGTGTATTTAATTCGGTGTAGACGTTAGATTGATAATAATATTACAATTAAGAAAAAAATGTTATTTTAGGGGGTGTATTAAGGGGTTAAATTTTTTATTTTGCCCAAAAACAAACTTAATTTCACATAATAAAAGTATAAAACCACACGGCCCTACACAAGCAAATACACTATATTGTCGGCAGGGTTTTGGCACTGCGACCCGGGTTTTTATATTACTATAGTCAAGCTTTTGGTTCTATAAACTGCTCTGATTTATGTTTTGCAAAGGAGGCGCCGTCTAATGAAAATTTTACTAATAAAGTCGAACTGCTTCGAATACATTTATGGCGTACACTTTATTATTGAAATAAAACAATAATTTGATTTGAGCGCGATATTATCACTAATTCAATTTTAAAGTTCAATTCCAGATATATGTTATAATAGAAAACAGTATCACGGGTAATTGGAATAATGAAAATAAATCAATTTAAACACTCATTGATTGCAACGTTTTGTCTTTTCTTTAATTAAGACTTTTTCTACAATTTTCAATTTTTAAAAACCCGGGTCGCAGTGCCAAAACCCTGCCGACAATATAGTGTATTTGCTTGTATAGGGCCGTGTGGTTTTATACTTTTATTATGTGAAATTAAGTTTGTTTTTGGGCAAAATAAAAAATTTAACCCCTTAATACACCCCTTAAAATAACATTTTTTTCTTAATTGTAATATTATTATCAATCTAACGTCTACACCAAATTAAATACACCCTTCAATAAATAAGTCACTATCTGCAAACTAGTGTTTTCATAAAATTTGTAAATCCGGTCCTGTCGGGCCGATTTTATTAAAATTGTGGGGAAACTTTTTAATCACTACCAAAGGGTTAAATTTCAATTTTGAAACGATTCGGAGAATTTTTTCGGTATTTTGGGGCCCAAAAACAGTTTTCAACCCCTAAAAACTACCCTTAAAATAGCCCGATTAGGCCCATTTTAAATAGGCTTTTTGCGGTGATGGATTTCAACATGTGGCCCAAATTTCGTTGAAATCAATTAACTCTTTCGAAAGTTATCGCGCGTACACATATATATATACGTATATAAATATATATATATATATATATATATATATATATATATATATATATATATATATATATATATATATATATATATATACATATATATATAAACATTTTTAAAAATGGTGCCAAAGTGTTTAGGAGGTTATGAAACGTCGAGAAATTTTGGTCCGACCCCTAGGTCCCGCCATCCGACCGACGCCAATAGTGTATGTTGCCATATGGCAAATACACTAATAATTGTTTTTGTAATACCAAATTGCATATTATATCATAGTTTAACTATTGTTTAAACATATTGAGAGCTTGAAAAAGTCTTAATTAAAGAATAGACGAAATGTTGCAACCAATGAGTGTTTAAATTGATTTATTTTCATTATTCCAATTACCCGTGATACTGTTTTCTATTATCACTAATATTCACAGCTAATACATATTTTCAATAATAAATATTTACCAATACTTCCAATCAATCACTACTGTATTTATATAATTTATAAGCACATACATGATTTTTATTCGTATTAACATGAAACATCACCTGATCTCTGTCATATTCACTATTTCACATTTTCGACCACTGTGCCATCATTCGAATTTTTAGTCCATGCTTCAAAGCACTCAACAAAATTTCCAACGCGTATGGTTTAGCGATTAGCTTCATTAATTTTGATGTTATAGTCAGCAAGTCCATCTTATTAATTTTGATCTTACAGTTTCATCAAAAGAAGTTCAACTTCAAAAAAAATGAATCAAATCTCTTCAATTTAGTAGATACGTTTTTTTTGATTCGAATCATTTTAGTTAAATGTAATAAAATAATGTTAAAATACGGAGAACATTTTTGTACAATGTTTTCGTGCTAACCAACAAAAAAATAAAACAGGAAGGATTAAGAGACACAAATCACTTCCGACTGTTCCGAACAATTCGACGATAAAATGAAGCTTAAATATAAACTTCCATTAAAATAACAATGCTTGGAAGTTTTAATTTTATTTTCCTATTAAAATTGAAAAAGTCATCTTTTACTTAATCTACATTATTATTTTTAAGTTAGCTAAATATATTTTGAATTGTAGTGTCACCTTTTTTCTTCATTAATTGTACATTACAAAGTAAAATGAGGCATAACATAACAATTTATTATTTGCTCTCTTTAATGATCAACGTTTCAGCAGATTTTGTGGCTTCTTCAGGATCTACAATAATTTAGAAGTTAAATGTTAAAACTAAATTATAATGCTATTTACAGTTATGTGTTATAACATAAAACACATAGCTCTGTAAATAGCGTTATAATTTCGTTTTAACATTCAACTTCTAAATTATTGTAAATCCTGAAGAAACCACAAAATGTGCCGAAACGTTGATCATTAAAGAGAGCAAACAATACATTGTTATCTTATGCCTCATTTTCCTGTGTAATCTATATTAATTTATTATATATTATATATATATATATTATATATATATATATCTATATATTATATATATATATATTATTATATATATTTTAGATAATAACCAACAAAAAATCGATACGGTCATACATGGTTTTCGTGTTTCAAAACCATTTTAAAAAAGTTAAAAAAAAGAGATTTCAGTGGAATTTATTAAACTCTTGGCTGAGACCCTTTTGTGACAAACATTTTGCAAAAAGAATTATTCAAATTGGTACATTTTGGCAAACGTTTTGTGAACGAAAGACATAAAACACAGCCGCCATGCAGAATATTACATTTCGTGGACACGGTTTTTCGACTCCATTACCATAATTTAATTTCCTTATTGAACATGGAAATAAAATAGGCATTTAAATTTTAGATTTTCATTTAAGTTAAATGTTAACACGTTAGAGAATATTTTTTTATAAATGTTGATAGGAAAATTACTCTCACGTACGTGGCAATATTGAATCGAGTACAGATATATGTACTTTTTGTACACACAGTGTAAAGTCAATTTAACAGCAGTGAAGTAATGAAAGCTAACACCAAATCTAATTGACGGACGACAAGACTTATTGCTGCCTCCCGCGATTCGAATGTCTTTCATCTTGTCCTAATATACTGCGTCCCAATGAATTTTCGATTTTCGTTCACATGTTTATAAAACGTGAAGTTGAGCAGAATAATCGTCGTGTATAAGTATCAGTGTTGCCAGATTTTTTTTTTGCCAAGTCGGGATTTTGGAACTTTTTGAGTGGAAAAAGCGGGATTCTTTCGTCGAAAGCGGGACATAGTAAAAAAAAACGTATATAATCAGAAGTTTTTAAATATTTATCTTTTTATTTGAGTTCAAATTACGTTTACGTGACAATAGATAGCAAAAATAGCCATAGAAAATGTATTTTAATAAAAAAATGATACTTTAAATCAGATTTACCCTATCGTTAAATAGTTGATAAATAAAAAAAAAACAGGAAACAAAATCAAAAAGTTTTTAATTCATTAGAAAAATATGGCGTTTCAAACAATATTCTGAGAAGTGAGTGTTACAAATTGCAACTTACAATAAGAGAATAATTATTTACGCACGGTCGAGTTATCCCCAAAAAGCGTGACTGAGCCTGTCCCGCGTGGGACATTTAATTTTGATTTAAAAATCGGGACGTCTGGCAACACTGATAAGTATATAAAGGGTTTCCTATAGGGGCGCTTGAATATTGAGTGTTTAGCGGCCATGTTGGTAAAGCTACGGCTATCAAATTCGGATGTTACTGTAATTAATGTTGGGCAAATCATCACGGAGAGTTACAGCGTTTAACAACGCGTGTAAATCACTCAATTTTATTATCAAAATTAGTGTTCAGTTCGAGTTACGTTCCGTGCGCTACGTGATTTTAACGGTGCACACTAATGTCCTGTTGAGTCGACTATTGGTCGTTTGGCGGACAAATTCGAATCAATCGGTTCGTAAACAATCAAACAACACCCATACGCGTGGATATAGTAATTATGCAGGGGGGGAGAGTCCATTGAGGGACGGGTGCAAAGTAAGAATGGTGTCGATTTTTGATTGGCCGCCGCATTGTACTGCATACAGAAAAAAAATTCTTTTTACGCCATTCTACCAACAAAAATTTCATGCCACTAAATATGCGCAGTGCGCCGACCTATGATAAGCGAACACCACTCACCTCGTCGCGTCTCTTAATTGGCTTGACCGTCCTCGTCTAAAAACCTAGTACATGCTCTGTCTCTATATTCCTATGTCAAACAAAATATAGTAAACTTGAGATGTAATTCTAATTGCCACTCTTATAATGATTACCACCTCATCGACTACAAGAAACCGCAGTTTCGTCTTCATGTCAATTAGATTTTTCAATAAACTGCCTCTCGATGTTCAAAGTCTTCTTTTAAAGCAGTTCAGGCATCTTGCGACGAGGCGGTTGCTCGTCGCTGGCCTGTATAATGTTGAAGGTTTTTTTAACTTTTTTTAAATTATATTAGACGATATTATGCCATTTAGTGGTAGTATTTGAACAAATACATTCTATCTATCTATCTATGCCCATACGTCGTCGTAACGTGAGATCTGTAGAATATATTGCTGCAGTGAACAAGAGCGTGCAGGATAAAGTATTTCTTAACAACGACGGTGGAGGGCGTAAATATAATTGAGACCAGCAAACAAAGGTTGGAAAATACTAAAAACATCATGTAATTATTTGCATTTTCCAATAACTGGGTGATGGCGTTTTTACTTTGCTTCTCTTGTAAAGTTGTGATATTCAGGCAAGAGAATGTTCTGCTGGTTGGCAAAAGTTCGAATTCTAGTTTAGAACGAACTGAGACACGGTGTACATTACATCTAATTCATTCACTAACACATATCTCTAACTACGACCCTGTTCAATTTACGCACACCGTCACGTAACGGAAACTGTCCCTGAAGGCTGACACGTACGTCCATGAAATTATCTCTGATACTATCCACTACTGCCGAACCTGCTGCTGGGTGATGTTCTGTTCCAGAAGCTCGAGGAAATATACGTTGGTTACTTAATTCTACTGGCATAACTATATACTGTAACGAATAGCCGATTTCGGTCATCTCTACAGCTTTCATAAATATAAAAACATAGCTTTCATAGACTGAGGTAAACAATTTCTACTTATATAACTTTTGGAACCGAGCTGGGTAGAGTAGTGGTGACAGCACTAGACTCGCATTCGGGAGGTACGGGTTCGAAACCCGGCGGGAGCAGATGTGGCTGGGACTTTTTCCTACTGCCTCTCGCCGAGAAACGGTAATTCCTGTACCGGCCATCTTGATTGAGGTTTTCCATGGTTTCTCTCAATTAATTCCAGATAAATATCGAAATGGTTCCTTATTCAAGACCATGGCCGATTACCTATCAAACTCCCAGTTCAAAAATTACCTATCCTAATTTCCTATAGTTCCTTCATTCGCCCATTGCTATTAATTAAGTTGAAGTTTTAGAAATGTAGAAAATAACGGGAAGTGGTAAAATGGAAAATATTAATGGTGCGAATGGCGTCTGTTATGACATAAAGTCGAGAAACGGACGTTAAACGCATTATT
Source organism: Venustoraphidia nigricollis (assembly GCA_034508555.1). Taxonomy (NCBI): domain Eukaryota; kingdom Metazoa; phylum Arthropoda; class Insecta; order Raphidioptera; family Raphidiidae; genus Venustoraphidia; species Venustoraphidia nigricollis. The sequence goes on from JAVRKA010000020.1 coordinate 3,543,398, forward strand.
ATTATTATATAACTTTTGGAACACTCAGGCAACGAGGCAAGAAATAATAAAAAAATATTGAACCAACATTCGTTAACGAGTAATTTATTGATATTTGTTCATAATCAAAAGAACTAAAACCCAACTATGACAAAAATCGTGGTCTGAAAAGTACGTAATAAGAAAATATTTTTGTTCGTGGTTGGATGCCACCTTGGTCTAATACCTCAATAATACCCTAAAATGTATTGTTAACAAGAATATTTTCTTGTTTCGTACTTTTTAGAGCACGATTTTTGTCACATAGCCTATAACCAGTGGACGATCAAGACGCTTATAACGATAGCTCATTTGTCAAATTATGATAGGTAGTTTAGAAGATAAGCGGTGAAAATCATATACGATCCTTTTGGCCGTAGTCGAGTAAAAATAGGCTAACTAATTATTCAGAAAAGACAGGTACAAAACTTTGCGACTCAGTTCTGTTACCATAGTGACCATTCATGACTTTGGTAACGTAGTAGCACGGTTGAGAACTGTTTAAGAAAACGCTGAAAACATTCATGAAATCCTATAGTCGTCATTCAAGGCACTTTAGTCGTAGTGAAATAAACCTTAATCCTTCCCTGGAGTGGAACGTAATGGTCACGTAGTACCGACGAAAAATGTCTGGAACTGTAACATTCGTTTAATGTTACATGTCAAAACGTATGCTGAATTCTGTGTTACAGATTACAATGGAATTGATTCCTGTACGCAATCATAAAATATATTATCGCGTAAACACAAAACTTGCTTTTATAGTCACAGAAAACCAAAATAGCGTCGCCGGTGCATAATTTCAGGGCACATGTTACCCCTCCTTCGGTTCTTTTTATATGCCCGTAGCCAAAATTTTTGGTCCCTTGGGAAATTCTTCTTGGATCCAAAGCAAGTGATGATTGTAAACTATGAGTATCTGACAGTTTCCCAAACCTATCAATATCGATTTACGATGTTTTTGCATGTTTTTAATGTTTTTTTTTTAACTCTGGTGGAGTTAGCGGTTGTAACTCGCGTGACTGCCGTCTTCACTGCGCTCTGGTGGGTAAACCTCACAGTCGTTCGTAATCGCAAACTTTTCGCTCTACTTACACAATGCACTATTGATTATTGTACAGTTTTTATACGTGTTTTTATAGTTATTCTTCTTTTGGCGCGTTGAGGGTAACATTTTGGCTATAACAGACTCAGAGTAAAATGACAGATGGACGAAATTCATGCACTACCTATTATCTGGAAATTTTATAATATATTAGACGACAATAACATTTGATTATAATTAACAATCGTTTTAAGTGTCTTCCAGTGGAATTTATAATATAGTATTTTGGACTACTCAATGAACTAAATACAGAAGCGTAGCGTGCCTTGGCGGGGCCCCGTATAAAAATTTGTTTGGGGGCCCTTCCCCCGTTGAAGTAAATGACAAACGGGAAAATCCCGCAGCCCGCGATAACCGATGTAGGGTGTTGCCAACTTTTGAACGCACGCTTTACGCGGGAAAAAAAGAAATTGCTTTTTTTGACTTTTGCATTTCTGAAATAAAAAAAAAATTTGGGAAGTTTTTATTAATTTTTGCTTACGCACGTTGGGGGCCCCCGTGGCCCGGGGGCCCCGTATAATTGATACGGCAGATATGGCGGTAGCTACGCCCCTGACTAAATAAAAAAGTACAAATCAAAACAAAATTTCAAAAAACTTTTTCAAATATTAGAGGTTAATTTTTGTAAGTATTATCCTTAAATTTTTGGAGATTTTATTCTTATAAATTATATATATAAAGAAGTATAACTTCAAATGGCAATAATCCTTTACATCCGAGAAAAAAATTTGGTTACGTGGTTTCCTTAGTGTCCAAAACGTTGTTTTGGATAATTGTTTCTATGTTAATAAAGTATATTTTGGTGCGCTCTCAGATTGACTCACTCAAAATCAAAACTCACGATTGTATAATCTCGGGCGTAAAGAATTATAAAATGGACGTATTCGAATCATTCAAATCATTAGCGTCTGTGTCCGTATGTGTATAGCATTTCTTGGGACACCTGTATATAATAATACTCGCTAAATTGTAATCAAAACATTCAAGAACGGTCAGTGAACAGGAGAAAGGCTGCAGCGTCAAAAAAGGCACAGCAATATAAATATATACAAAAGGGAGGTTTGTCTACACCGTGTCCTCCTACGGACACCAGGATTGCGTCGACACATCAAAAGAGTGTCAATGTTTAAATAGCAAAGACACCCCCCTACACACGTACCAACCGGCGGTGCTGCTTAATGTACTGCACCACGTGCTGAGTCTATTACATATTTAGAAGTTTACAACATTATGTAGGCATCGACAATTAAACCGGAAGTATCGTCATTAACATCTACAACTGATCTACAAGTCTCCTGACACAGCAGTCTTTTGGTGGTTTTTACACGACAACTAGTTCTTTATTACCTCGTATTATCCAAACGGCTGGATGGATTTCTAAAATTAAAGTATCGTTGGATTTGTCTCGGGAACCCAAGTGTCAAACAAAATCAAAATCGCGGAGTCTAGGTTTGTGGCTCGAAAATATTTTTTTTCTCCAAATGAATCCAATAAGGTACCAAAATGAAGAATATTAAAAGGTGATTACAAAAATATGTACAATTTATATGTTGAAATGTAATTTGGAAAGGCAAATTGCAAAATGAAACTATTAATTGAACAATTCTATGATACTCGAAAGTGTCAAGGCTCAAGCTATTGGGTATATATAAAAGAATCTTATAATCTTCATAACGATTTATAATTGTATTTCTTTTTAAAAGACGTTTTGTAAAAAAGTTTTTCAGATATTTATTATGTTGATTAATCTTAGTATCTACTTATTTTACAAATTGGAATAGTTCTGTCGCTCCTATTGGCTGGAATTTTTTCTTGCTTTAAATGCATTTTGCTTGACAGGTCAAATATTGTACGATAGTTGATATGACTATTATTAACTATGGTATGTTCCATATTATCGAAATGGTATTAATAATATAAATACATTTAAATATGAAACTAAGAAATTCTTATTAGAAAAAGTTTTTTATTCTCTACAGGAATATTTAAATTGTTAATTTGTTAATTTATTTTATACTTTGACTGATAATATTATGTACATTTGTATTAACACATTATCAATAAATATGTTATGAGAATTCAGGAAACCAAATAAGAATTTATAAATTAGATATAGAACCCGCTTTGACCAGACTTCAATAAATGTTTATTGTATTGAAGAATTTGGGAAAATACTATAAGAATTTATAAATTTTGTAAAGATAAATATCATCCCTGTTGAATGAACGAGCAAACTAAAAATAGGATCATTTGTAGATTAGATTTTTTTTTTGTATAAGCGACTGAATAATATTATCCAGCATTTCTTTTCTAAAAATATTAAATCTAATCAAATCTCATACAGCTTAAAATACTAAAGAGAAAAAAAACGGTTATACAAAATGTAACGATAAACGCATAGTTAATAAATTATCAAAATAGTGCATTAGTGTCAAAAATTAAAAGAAAATAATGTAAATCACCAAAAATTAGACAATTTATAAAACTTGAATTGCGTCCATTAATCTAATGTTAATAATATTTCTGTTTAAACGGCATATAAAGGAAATCGTTTAGGAGTTGCGTGAAGAAAGCAAATAAAAATTCAACCCTCACATCGTGTGTTGATTTACTTTTTGCTATTTGGATCAACTCGTAGCTAAACGACTCGAGCTGGTTGACTGCTGTCAGTCACGCCAAACTGCCAACTACAGAAACCATAAAGAGTGAAACATGATACCAACATGAAAATTATGGTCAAGGTAAACCTAATCCTGCTTTGGTGAACCAAAGTCAACGATCAATTTCAATTAAAAGAGATAGCACGGCTTGTACGCATCGTTTTGAACCACGAACGTCTCGACTGACGCCAAACTGCCAACTAAAGAAACTATAAAGACTGAGACGTGATACCAACTTGAAAATTATTGTCAAGGTAAACCTACTTATGCTTTGGTGAATCAAAGTCAACGGTCAATTTCAATTACAAGAGATAGCACGGCTTGTAAACATCTTTTTGAACCACGAACGTCTCGACTGACGCCAAACTGCCAACTAAAGAAACTATAAAGACTGAGACGTGATACCAACTCGAAAATTATGGTCAAGGTAAACCTACTTATGCTTTGGTGAATCAAAGTCAACGATCAATTTCAATTAAAAGAGATAGCACGGCTTGTAAGCATCTTTGTGAACCACGAGCGTCTCGATTGCTATGTTGAGCGAAATTAATTTTCCAACGCACATTCTCGACGCACTGTTTATTTGGATTTAAAATCGCAAGATCATTGTTAACCGATGCTTGCGTAAGGGCCGCCATCACGATTCAACGCTGCAGTACGAGCTTGTCGATTGCGATTGCCAATGCTTTTCTCTTGAAATTCGGGTGCAACACCCCATTTATAGCGTCCTGGCAGTACGTGTTTTGTTTTCAAATTATTAACATTTCGGATGAAAATATACTTTTAGCGACTCTTTGTATAACCATAAAAAAACCAAAAGGTACACAAAAAACGATCGAATGTCATAATACAAGATCAAATAAACGATCCAATACAATGTTGTACAGGCTATATTGTAATAGGCTATAAATATGGTCACTTCTGTGACTGGTTTACGTCACCGATGGGCATCGGTGACGTAAGCAATCGACTCAACCAATCACAGAAGTGACATTGTAAATAGTCTCTTATGCCCAACATTGACCTTACATGGAGTCTTTTTCCAAACAGTTGGGATAACAATAATTGAAAAGCCAAGCCATGGGCATTTTTCAATTTAATTATTTTTCAATTATTGTTATCCCAACTGTTTGGAAAAGGACTCCGTGTGACTTAATTTCATTCAGTTTAGGAGAATAATTATTATATACGCATATTGACGGAGTTATATTCGGCTCAAAAGACTAAAAACGTTTGTAACATTCGCTGTAAACATATTTTATAATTTAATTTCAGTTAAACATTCCTTTGTTCTTATAGTTCGAATAGTTCTCTAAGCGTAGTTACTGAAGCCTCAGTACTGAATGCTATGCGCTGGTTGTAACATTTCCTAGTGAAGTTGGTTTTCGGCATTTATACGTGTATATACGGAGTTCATTTGACAACTCCTACGTGAAAGTTTCCCTTTCAATATGACGTTTCCAGAAATACTGTCGCTATTACTATTAAATTCTATTGTTATGTTTTTCTAGCATTTTTATTCTCTCTATATATATGAGCTCACATCCATTGCCCGCTGGAGAATTTCTTGAACACTGTATTCTAAATCAATGGTTCTAAAAGCATTCACATTAATACCAAATCGGTTGAAAAGCTTAGGATTTATTTTTATATTTAGAACTAGCGGCCCGGTTCGGTTTCGCACAGATTTGTAATCGACATATTGGGATGTCGCGGACTTTTTTAATGATTTATAACCGTATTTATCCGGCGTTGTCCGGGAATAACAGCCAGCCTTCTGTTATGAGACCTTGGTAGCCGTGGAAGTCAAAAAGTCTCAGCTTAAAAGTACTTTGCACACTGCAAGTCGTGCGAAGTCAGAAGTCGTATGGTTTGCCAGTGGTTATTTCACGACTTATATATACCGATAACAACACATGCGCAGGAGAAGAGAGAATACCGATGCTGTCTGAAGAAAACGTTACGATATTATTATGGGTATTTGTATAGACGTACATGCCAAAAAATTAACAAAAATAAGTTAATTCACTTTGCGATAAAATAATGAAATAAAACATAACCTATGGCAATTCCGTAATCATAGGAAACGTTTCATTAAATTTCGACAAATAGTTTTTTAGTTAAATTCGTTTAAACACATACATATATACAGAGTTTATATATTAGAATTAATGAAGAATTACTGGCATAATTTGGAAAATTTCATTCGCAAATTTGTAATATTGAATTTTACATGACATGTTTTATTTTCAGTTAAACGTAAAACAAATAACCATGTCGAAAATAAAACAAAAAGCAAACAATTCAAGTGTACGTTTTCATTATACAATATCAAACGACATCTGACCGTTCTTATGTTGGCATCGCTGCGTTAATGCTACTTCACGCCATATAGCTCGCAGTGTCGCATACAGAACCAATTAAATATAACCAGAAGGCAGCGATATCAAAACGATGTGTGGTAATATTGGGGACCCTTGTACAAATAAAAATGTACGCTGCTCGTGACACGCCGAGTCCCTAGAGATGGGGTTATTGTATTTGGGAGTGGGTTACTTCCTGGCTAGCGGCCATCGAAGGGATCACAAAAAAAATATTACAAATATTTTATCTAACCATTCTTTGAAAAGATACATTATTCAATAATATTGAAGGCATATTTTGGAAACTGTTTTACGTTTGTGAAAAAGTTCAGGAAATGGTCGCAAATGTAAGCAATCTTTTATCCACTATCAATTTATAGAGCAGCCGCCAAATATTTTAGAATGGAAAAAATTCATACTCGAGTTTTTTTTCAACATTATAATCCTTAAAGGTTAGGGGGGAAGTCACGAGAATCGGGTTTTACCGGATTAGCTTTCTTTAGTTCTACGGCAAAAATATGTTATATAAAATTAAAGCTAACTAAATTCACTACAAGAAATGTTCTATAGGTACTACATATTTTTGTCAGTTTTATAATCTCGGAGTTTCCTTTTTTTCTGTTGACATAAATATAAACTAGTTGTATGTTAGTTCAAAATAATAATGCTAGTAGTAGCCCTCCAATCAAGAAATGCGTCCCTACAATTTGTAACTTTTTTTATATGTAAGCAAATTTTTTAACCAAACCGTTCCGGTGATATGAACTTTTTCTCGATTCACTCAAGAATGCGTTTCCATTGTTGAGTGAATCAAGAATAAAAAATTCCAGCAAATTGGATGACAGAACCATTCCATTAAAAAAATATTGACATTTGATATAATAAATATCCTATTGAAGCATTTTTGATAGATTAATGAAACTCCAGAGCTGATTTTTTTTTATTTTCAAATTATTTCCGAAATTATAAAGTTTAGAAAAAAATGTTCCTTACAAAGCTTTCTTAGAAAAATAAATAGGACATAAATCATTATGGAAAAGTATATTATTATATGAGAAAAAACAACGTTATACCATATACATATTTCTTTTGCACATGCGTCACTTTTTCCCAAAAACAATAGGGCTTTTCGTATTTGCATACTAAAGATCCTCCCAAAATTTGGATTCAATCCGTTCATCCGTTTGACCTGTATCGTGCTCACAGACTAACAAACTAATAGACGCACAGAGTTTTTTCAAAAATATGTTATTTGGTTTCGAGGGACCTGAAAACGAAAAAATATTGTAAAATTTTGAAAAATTAATTTTGACCTAAACTAGTACCACTCCCCACTTGTGGGTTGGAACGGTAATACGACCGAATCGAGAACCTCTTCTCCTTTTTTTAAAAAAACAATCAATATAAAGTCTCTGACATAAATATCTAATGCATACAGGTACACTGATTCGCAGATGTGTTCAGGTTTATCTTTTCCGAGAATCATCAATACATAAAAAAGCAAGTACCTAGTTTTTTAATTTCCCTATATTCAAAGCCCTGTATCTTTTTAAACTCGCGAGATTAAGTTCGCTTTGTGACAGGAGCTTCACTCGAGGGCTCTTCCTCATTCCTCAACCCTCGATACGACGTGAGCATATCCTCATGTTAAAGCAGCACGTTGTATGAGAGAGTAAAGGGCGCGCAGTGGGACGGCAATCCGCTACGCTTATCGAATGGCGGAAGGGGGCGGCTGTTGTAGTAGTGGAGACGGTTAAAGCAGCGGACACAAGCTGTTGCTCGTCAATATATGTAATATTGAAAACAGCACACAGCTAAACTTTTGAATCAGAGTTATTCAACTGTTTTTCAACGATGCTCGTTTTTTTTTCTCAGTGGATGCTATATTATATTTAGATTTAGCCTTTTGAAGAATTTGCCTGCACTCCTTTTTTTTGGAGATATAAATTTTTAAAAAACCCGGGTCGCAGTGCCAAACCCCTGCCGACAATATAGTGTATTTGCTAATACGGGCAGTGTGGCTTTATTATGCGAACATAAGTTGGTTTCTGGGCAAAATAAAAAAATTGACTACTTAATACACCCCTTAAAATATTTTTTTTTCTTAATTGCAATATTATTATCAATCAAACCTCTATACCAAATTATATACACCTTTTAGTAAATAATTCACTATCTGCAAAATAGCGTTTTCATAAAATTTGTAAATCCGGTTCTGTAGGGCCGATTTTATTAAAATTTTAGAGGCACATTTTAATTACGAACAGAGGGTTAAATTCCAATTTTGAAATGATTCGGAGAATTTTTTCGGTATTTTAGGGCCCAAAAACATTTGTCAACTCCTAAAAACTACCGTTAAGGCTGTCGGAACGCTTTGAATTTAAGCCAAAAATAGAGCTTTAGCTGTCAACTGATTGTAGACTTATTCGTCAACATTCTGCAAAAATTCTTTCTCTATAAGGAAAATAAAGGACAAATCTAGGTCTCTAATGGACTACTTTTGTAATTTATGTACGATTTACTAGAAAAAATTTGGCATTAATTGTGCTAAAAAAACACACGTTTTCAATATCACACTATGACCTTATTCGTACTTATTTCACAAAACTGTTCCATCACAAACCTAAAGTGACTTTTCCTTTTTCGGAAAAGTTTTTTAAATCTTCAAAATATTTCTAAAAATGAGAGTAATCAGTTGACAGCGGCACCCTTGCAATAAATTTTTTTAGCCTCGTAGTTGGCACCAGCCAAAAATTGAAACGTGCAGATGATTTGAGCGAGACAGAGCTAAAGAAGGTCACATCCACAATATGTCTTTTGCCTACCTTGCCCCTTACCGCTGGGTCTCAGCACAAACATAATTCGGAGCGTTCCGACAGCCTTAAAATGGTCCGATTAGGCCCATTTTAAATAGGCTTCTTGCGGTGATGGATTTCAACGCGTGGGCCAAATCTAGTTGAAATCAATTAACACTTTCGAGTTATATATATATAAATATTTTTAAAAATGGTGCCAAGGTGTTTAGGAGGTTATGAAACGTCGAAAAATTTTAGTCAGACCCCTAGGTCCCGCCATCCGACCAACGCCAATAGTGTATGTTGCCATATGGCAAATACACTAATTATCATGCAATTTGTTTCTCTTTTTAAGTATTAGTACCTGTGAGACCGTGCTTTGCTCGGGCCAATGGAAGATACTGTTGGATGTACGCCGAACATATGCGTATTCGAATAATATCAAATAGCGCCATCTCACAAAATTTTGATGTAATAGTTGATTTATCATCTGTCGGCAGCAATACAAATACCACAAGTTTACGAGATGGCGCTATAAGAAATTGTCACCATGAGAGCGGATAGAAGACTAATAAATAATTATAAAAAATATGTAAAATTCAAATCAGCAGCATTTCACAACGACTTCATATTCTACTTGATACGTATATTTTTTTTAATTTCATTGCCTCTGTTTTATTATTTTTTAATTGTACAGTAAACTTACTGGGATGTGTACTGTTAGCTTTGTCAACTATTGTCATATTTACATGCACTCGGAGGTTGCGTTCTTACAGTTTTTTATTGTATTTGCAGCACCGCCGGTTGAGAGACGATTGAGTAGTTCAAGAGTATACGAGGAGAGCCTGTTATGTATAGGCCGATGGTCAAGCCTACGGTGTCAAGAGCGGACCCTGGCGATAAAACAAGGATAAAAGTAGACTATACAGCATACAGATACGCACTAGGTATACTAGATATACTGGTATAAGTCAGAACGTTGGGTGCTTGTTTCGCAGTTTGCACAACTATTTGTTGTCAAGTATAGTATGTGGATGTTAGCTGTAAAAACACTGTGAAAAACACGATACAACCGATTTTCCAATTTTTGACGATCAATAACAACTTCAGTAAATCTTAAAAATGTATGCCAGATTTTCGTAAAAATAAAATTAATGATTGACTTGGTCCTCCAGTTAGGGCTGCTAGACCGAAAATACTTCTGTGGGCGATTTGATGGTTAAAAATGGATAATTAAAAAATTTGTGTCTTGTATCTTGTAATTAAATCATGATACCTACACAATTTATTTAAATTAAATAAAAGTTATAGTCGAAAAAGACATTTTTGAAGTTATACTTCTTTTAACGCATCGAGAGTAAAATTTTCTGTTACGGAAGTTGCGCACGCAGCATGCAACGCCTCTGTTACGGAAATCGCGCAAGCAGCATACAGCAAAAATGAGACACCATGAAGTTAGTTGTTAATTTAATATGAATGTACTACGTGTAACCGGTAAGGTTGAAATCGTCGATAAAGTTGGCATAGTTTTACTCTGTATTCGCAGATGACACGTCTCATTTCTCTGTTACAATGTCCACGTATTTTTAAGTACTCGCAAGGTTGAACTCGTCGATAAAGCTGACTGTTCGATGAAGTATAGTTTTACTTTGTATTCATAGATGACACGTCTCATTTCCCTGTTACAATGAAGTATAACTTCTGCCCCGTCTACACAAGTACACGCACCACTTTTTATTATTATTTTAGAATTTTTTTCGACTTATTACAATCACACACCAACTGACAGAGCTGTGGCATTGCTGGTGACTATGTGTAAATCATAGAATTTCGTGTGAATATTTAATGTGTCGACTTTTGCAATCGCGATTTGGTAAAATTATGAATATTCAAGACAGGAGACAAATTCCGGGGCACAAGCCAACGAGTTCTTGGACATTCATGGAAATCCTACCTTCAGTGGAAGCGCGACGAGGTGTCTATCTTTTGTTCGTTGACAACATACCGCGAGGTACCTTTCTATTACACGAGCGTCGCGAGCGACGAGTCGATTGATGTCCATTCACCAACGTATATTAAATTTTAATAAAATTGAGGTGTTTTTCCAATTCATTTGGTAAATTAATCTTGTTCAATTGGTCGTCTGAATTTATGTAGAGCAAACGTTAATAAAGATACAAGATTTAAAAAAAAGTTGATTTTGCCTTTTGGCTACGGATAACGAATGTGCAGTTATTTTGTCTGTGTTCAGGATGACTTCACGATTTGTGTAAACGTGACAACTTTTCCAATAGAGACGATATTATTCAATATTAAGATTATGTAAAAGATAACGAGATCCTTACAAGATGTAATATATAACCTCTCAAACACAAATTATTTTACATAACTATAACTATATACTTAGTGGAGTCCATCGTCGATTCAATAGAATAATTTCAGATAAAGCACGTAATTGCGCTTGGCAATTCTAAGCAGAAATTTGACCTACATAAATGCAAAAAGCATGTGACAACACTTTATATGCGGAAACTGGGAATGGGATATAGTTTATGACATCTTTATGCAACAGTGCTTTAGGCAGGCAGCACTCCAGTTTGTTTTAGACCTAATTTCAAAAAAACGACTCTGCATCATCTATTTTTCTTTATGTGTGTTGTACGAGAAAGTACGCCGTTTTTCCCCCTGTTCTTGTTCTACGTTGTCTTAAGGCTACAATTTTTCTCTGCTTTTATTATAACCAAAAACGGTCTCAAACTTTTAAATTTATTTCTAGTACTGCGTTACAAACAGAAGGAAAATAGAAACTTTATAATACTATATTGTCCCCTTTCTTATTTTTTATTTATATTATTATTTTAATGAGTTCGTTTACCAAAACACCGAAATAAACAGTACTCCCACCCTAGCACTGGCTTGCCAAGTTGGGTGGGAAAATTCTGAAAATTTAATATGTCCATATGTATATAAATAAAAAATAAATAAATAAATAAATAAATAAAATAAATAAGTAATAATTTTTATCAAGTTTTATGTGTGCTATAGACTGCTGAAATGATTTTATTGTCAGAACTTTTCAAAGTCGACTTTTTCAGGATTTAGATATGTGAAACAAAAAATTTATTTTAATTAATTTTACACATTTTATTAAACGAAATTTATGTAAAAATTTCTCCTCTTTCGTGTAAGGCAGGTTTCGAACCGATTTGAGTTTAATTGAGCGAACTATAAGGTTACTATAATGTTACATATTTCCCCTTCGGCGGCACAGAAAATTTCAAATACATACGTCGTCTTATTTCAAAAAGACGGTCAGTGACTTCAGTTCATGTGAATAATTACAGAGTGAAAATTCGAAGTTTCCAGAATTTCGTTTGACGAATATAACAACAGTTTTGCATTAACTTATCTGTAAATGGATTTATAATACGATCATTTCACCCTCTTTCGTGTATAATTATAACTATAATTGTCATAACACAAAAGTTACGTTACGAAACAAAAGTTTTAATTACTCGCGTGACGTACAAGTCAATGTTTAGATACTATTATTTATAATATATTATTTCATTCGAATTTCGAAATACAGTACAATCGCGATAATGTGAATACGCAGTCTTATGAACGACTGAGTAATATAAACATAAGTTTTATAGAGAGTTTAACGCTCTACAAAAAAGGTATCTTGTGATTTTTCGCTAAGTGTACTGGTTCAAAAGTTTTGCGAGATTAAAGTTTAAACTTTATCGTCGGAAAACTTTTGAACCCGTAAACTTAGCGAAAAATCACAAGATACCTTTTTTGTACAGCATTAAATTCTCTAGAAAAATATGTATGTCTTATTTTTGTAGATTCATTTGTCCCCAAGTTTTAAAATTTGGAAGAACAAAAGGAGTTTTCCACACGTTATTTTCCATAAGAAATTTCGGTTGGAATACGGACTATCTTAGAGTTCATATTAAGAGCTCAAATTTTTAGAGATTTTTTTGTATTAATTTGGAAACGTTTGACCTCCTGGGAGCATAGAAATTCGACAATACCCTTTGTTAACGACCACCCTAAAGTACATGTTTCTAGCGAATCTCGGTAATATAAACATACCGCTAGTATGAACTCCTCAGGATTTTTTGTGTTCATGTTACCGAGACTGTACTGTATGTTTTTCATTCAGATTAAATGTTTGATGAAATTTCATAGCAGATGTCTTTTATATTCGCAATACAAAAAGTGAAGGGAAATTGTAAAAAAAATATTTTTCTAAACGCCTTCCTATACACATAAAAAGATTTTTTCTTTATACCCGATCGAAAGTACGTGTTTTCGGCTTCGGCTTCATGTGGAACGAGGATCTTTGATTTCCGTTAGTTTGTAAAGAAAAGTTTCAGCGTTGTCGGTAATCAGAAAAAAGCAAACGTGCGTGGGCCGTGCATTAGTAGGGGTATCGAACACCGGCTTTAATGGAGATAGTACGCCAGAATCCCTTGGTCTAGAGCAGTGTTGCCCAGTGGCGTTTTCAAATTGTAAGCCTCATCTCAAACGTAATATTTTATAAACAGAATACAGTCAAAATCTGTTATAACGACATCGAAGTGTCTACTCATATTTGGTCGTAAAAACCGATAGTCGTAACAACCGGTGATGCTTTCGAGGTACAAAGTAATTTTTTAGTAAGTATGTAGTATTATTGAATGTGTAGGTACATATAAATCCATAGATATTAATAAGAATAATATTCACATTATCATTTTTCTGTATTCATAAAATCTGCAATTTTAGTCTGTTTGGAACACTTCTGTGCATACGAATTTTGTTTACAATACAGCTGGTCGTTCTAACAGATATAATTCTCCGAATATATGAAGATATTACATTAAATGTAGTCGCTTAATGCGGTGTGTCGTAATAAGCAATGCCGTAAAAAGTAATGTTTTTTATAAGGCGGTCATATAGTATTCAGTCGGGACCTATAATTTTGATCAATATAACCGGTATGTTGTTCTAAACGATGTCGTCGTAAACTGTTTTGACTGTAGATTGTATTTCTGTGTTGAAATATATTTTATTTAATAACTGAATTCTTGTTTATTGATTGGTGCATCATTTTATTTCTAACACTAGTTCATCAGTTTTTGCTACAATTTGCGGCATCTTATAGCCTCGTACGAGTAGTGAAGGGGATACATTTTTTCTAGTTTATTTAGATTTAACATGTAGGCTAAATAATAAACTTCAGTCGGCTCGAACATATTACGATGTAATCGTTTAATACGGTATGTCGTAATAAGCAATGTCGTAAAAAGCAGTTTTTATAAGGCGGTCATATAGCATTCAACCGGGATCTATGATTTTGATCAACATAATCGGTATGTTGTTCTAAGCGATGTCGTCGTAAATGGTTTTGACTGTTATATAGCTATATCGTTTGCTATAATTAATAGGAAACATCCATTGTTACAAAATTATACAGTCGACTCTTGATAATTTGACACTCGTTAATTTGAATCTCTCGATAATTTGAAATTTTTTCCCGGTACCTTGAAAAATACTCGATAAATTGAATAAAATCAATATTAATTGGTCTCCTCGAAAATTTGAACTTGAAGGAAAAGTATCTTGCCCGCAAACATGCAATAATTTGAAGTCCGGGTTTCCCTACACTCTATAATTTGAAGCGTTTGTCATGCACAGACCTGTCGTTTGATTACATACACACAAGTGACGATTTCTTCGCAGTTCTCATCGAAAATTCATTGGACAATAATAGACTGAAGTCGCTTACTCAACAGAAAATTTTGGATTTTTTTTCAAAAAGTAATAAATCACGAATTTTGAACAAACTCTTGTTTACTTCATTTTTTCCGCCCCCCCTGTAATTTTAGATATTTTTTTTGACTTGGCAACACTGGCACAAAGACGGAGACTTCAAAGGTCAGAACAGCACAGGCGTGCTTTCTAGATACCTGCATTTATTCTTCGAGACGGTCGAATCGCCTGATCTAATCAAACTACAGTACAAGTCCCATTATTGATACACGGAAAATTATACAGACCCAGACAATCGGGCCTGGATATGTAAATTTAGAATGTAACATGTGAGTCCTAATATTACACAATCACTTTACAATACTTGATCATAATTACCGATAAAAATATTACAAAGTGCTAATAACTAAAATGAGGAGAATGTACCTAGGATGTAATGTTATTTTCGGCGAGTGAGATTACGTTGTATGAGCGGCACTGTGTTTTAACAGTCACACGAGTTAAAATATATTTATCCAGAAAGGCGACAGCCTTATTCAATAACTTTTAGGAACTTTTCTCCATTAATTTCAACGTTGGCTAAAACTAGTTCTTCTTCACAGTGTTGAATGTTGCTTTTTTTCTTGGAAAATGAACCGTATACCTTTAAATTTCTATTTAAGTTCCTAAAAGTTATTGAATAAGGCTGTCGCCTTTCTGGATACAGGTTCAAGTATTCTGCTTGAGCCCACGTGGTATTTTTGTTACGCTGAATGTATGCGCAAAAATAGCCAGTTTCTCCAAATTTGAGAATGCTTGAGCCATCTTAGAGAGTGAATCAAACAAAATGAATTAGCAAAACTGTAGCGATCACTCGACAGATTGTTAACCTGTCGATATGTATTTGTTTCAACAAATTTTGCTTTACACAGCATACTTTGATAACGCCAAAAAGCTATTTTGGTCAATTTTGTAGCTTCTGATTGGTTTAGATATAGGATATGCTATGTCAAATATTTCAGAAAAATAAGTAGAATTCGAATATCTGAAAATCAAAAATGCCGTCCATAAGAAAAACCAAAGTTCATGTCAATATTTCATTATGTAGTGGAAATAAAAAAATTAAACCTACGCCACTGAAAAGACCTTAAAAAGTTATCAAAGAATGGTTAATGAAATTTTCAAATATCTTCATAAATAAAAAAGTTATGGCCAGTTTTCATAAATGGCAATTTTCACTATTTTCTGAATAAATTCATAGGGTGTCAAAATTCAATTGTTTTTTCGACGGGACGTTAATGAGCCCAATTTTCTGCACTACTTTGCCCATTTAACCGACTTTCTATCTCCACTAATAACAAAGTTACCCATGTTAGCCAACGTTCGCTGAGACACCCTGTATATATATAAACATTTTTAAAAATGGTGCTAAAGTGTTTAGGAGGTTATGAAAAGTCGAGAAATTTTGGTCCGACCCCTTGGTCCCGCCATCCGACCGATGCCAATAGTGTATGTTACCATATGGCAAATACACTAATAACCAGTATCTTATGTTTTTTTACCCGGCCACCTTGATACCGTTTTATACAACTAAAGTTTAGCTCACACGCACTTTAAGTTAAGGTGGATAGACTACAGCTAAGAATAAACTGAGATGAGAATATGTTCAATCCCCAAAAAGTAGCGACATCGGACGGAACTTCATGAAAGCTATAGTGTTGTTAGCAACTTTTGACAGTTAAATAACCTCAATAGTTGTATTTTTTGTTAATTATGGATTCAACAGTAGAAAATTCTTTATTCGTTAAAAAGTTACTTTATGCAGGCATTAACAATGTTACTTTTGAAAATTGGACAAAGATAAAATGTATATAAATTATAATCCATGGTTTCCCTCAATTAATTCCAGATAAATATCGAGATGGTTCCTTATTTGAGGCCATGGTCGATTACCTATCAAACTCCTAGTTCAAAAATTATCTACCTTAGTATCCTAATTTCTTATAATTCTTTCATTCGCCCATTGCTATTATATAAGTTGAAGTTTTAAAAAATGTAGAAAATAACGGAAGTGGTAATTGGAAAAGAGTAATGGTGCGAATGGCGTCTGTTATGACATAAAGTCGAAAAACGGACATTAAACGCATTATTATTATTATATAAATTATAATACCACAAACATAACCCAACCTGTGTTTAAAATATTTTTCCAACTATATTTATCATCTCTCTAGACACCCTATTTTATTTTATCAATGTACATCTTTAACGAAAATGTGTATATCAATTATCGCGATTACGCCAAGTATACTTGGGTTCGTTCTTTTATCGGGAAAATACAACATCAAAGTCAAACAATGAACGAAATCCTATTTCAAGTAATACAATAATGCTTAAAGTGTAGAAAAAAGTTTTTATTTTGGCAGATACGTAGTCTTCACGATCACAACTAACGATAGGTAAGTTTTATTCAAATCGATCCACTTGTTTTAAGGCTGTCGGAACGCTCTGAATTTAAGCCAAAAATAGAGCTTCGGCTGTCAACTGATTGTAGACTTATTCGTCGACATTTTGCAAAAATTCTTTCTCTGTAAGGAAGATAAAGGACAAATATAAGTCTCTAATGGACTACTTTTGTAATTTATGTACGATTTACTAGAAAAAAGTTGCCATCAATTGTGCCAAAAAAACGCACATTTTCAATGTCACACTACGACCTTATTCGTAGTTATTTCACAAAACTGTTCCATCACAAACCTAAAGTGACTCTTCCTTTTTCGGAAAAGTTTTTTAAATCTTCAAAACATTTCCAAAAATTAGAGTAATCAATTGACAGCGGCACCCTTGCAATAAAATTTTTTAGCCTCGTAGTTGGCACCAGCCAAAAATTGGAACGTGCGGATGATTTGAGCGAGACAGAGCTAAAGAAGGTCACATCCACAGTATGTCTTTTGCTTACCTCGCCCCTTACCGCTGGGTCAAAGCACAAACAAAATTCTGAGCGTTCCGACAGCCTTAAGAGATAAGTGTCTCAGAAACTCGTGAGATAGAACATCTCCAAGTACGGAATACTACGTGAGTCGGTACTTGACCGATTTTAATTTCGCAATCATTTTTCTTTTCCTTTTTCGCATACAAATATTGTATTTGTATACAAATTTTATATTCAACATTTCTCATTCTTTAATAAAGAAAGCTCTATATACCATTTTTTCTTACTTAATGAAAAACGCTCGACTAATTGTAAAAAATAACGGGCAATATGTTTAATAATTAGACTGTGAAAAATGCGCCCGGCCTACTAAATTAACTTTATATTCGCGTTCACTTCTTATTAAGTCAAGCGCCATGGTGGGAACCGGAAACCGCAATACAAAACCAAACCGCGTTTCCTGTTCCAACCTCGCAAGTGTACAAGTTTATTACAATCTTGCTTGGTAGAACACAAATAACGAAACAAATGTTTTGGTCATATTAATAAGTAAAAATACAAGTTTTCATGAAGTCAGCATTTGCAGTATTATGTACAATAAGCACTTATTATTATTATTATTATTATTAACCGACTTTTTTCTAAAAAAATTTGTTAAGAAAGAAAATCTAACTTGGTATGTTTGATGGTTGTTTTTTACTTTTTTGTTTCTTGGCATTTAGGTAATTTGATAAAAAATTTATATCAGCTATAAAAAGAATCTGATCAATAGGTATTATTATAATTTGTTAGCATTTACAAACTAATTTTTCAATTTTAAATTAGATTTATTATTTTCTTTAATTTGTGATGCCACATTTTTTTGAATTCACATTTATAGCTATTCAATTTATAAATATTTGGGACCGATTTTTTTACACCGGATGAAGCCCAAACATAAGACCACATCATTGCGCTTATTTTGTGTTTCAAAACAAATTTTACGTTTTTTATTTTCTTGACCCATCATCTCAGAACAGTAAACACGTCTAAATTTTCAATGAAATTGCAGAATGCGAAAATTTACTCTACGAAAGTTTTAATAAGTAGCGTACATTAAGGTCTTTAATACTTATATGAAAAACATTCCGATTAAATTAGAAAACTGAAAATAAAACCCTTCTATAACTTAAAAGTTGCTACAACGAGATTTAACTTTTATGTACCACTTTCGTACTATAATCCTATCGAAATAAGTATACTATAAAAGTAAAAAAAATCTTTCAGCTTTCAGTTATAGGGATTTCAGATATAGGAGTAGCCCTGACAAATCACAATGAGCGCACGAAATTCCTAGAAATATCTTTATTTTGAAAATCCGGTAACTACGTACCACTTAAAATTTCTCGCGTACGGTGGTACCCGTACTACAGTTCGAGAAACATTGATTTAATACCACATTTTTCAAGAAAACGTCGGTTGACCATCATCGGCGACCGACGGTACGATTATTGTTTTGGTAGGGAGACTTACGATTACGTATAAGAAATTCATTGTAAAGTATTAAACGATACTATAGTTTAAAATTTTGGGGTAAGATTAGCCCAGTCGTCAATACTCTCGATAGAACTGCTACTAAGGTTAGAGTTTATTATATGCGAGATGATAACTTACAGTAAAATGTTGATCTGTGTTCTTACCTGAAAGCAAAAGAAAATAAAGATTAGAAAAAATCATAAACAATTACCTTACAGCGAGATATATGTTAGTTTATGCAATATAAAATACACGTTTATTATGTTTCAACGGCTGGTTTAATCAAAAATACGTCTAATAGTTTTTCTTCTGAAATTATATTAACTAAATGACAGCTTTTACAAATCACTAGTTTCGCTTACAACTGTTTGCATTATATTTATTTATAAATACTAGCTAATCTCAAAATATTAGTCTTTAGAAAAATCTTGCAATTTTTGGCTAAGAGTTCTTGAATTAAGGCTCCAATATCCAATTATTTTGAAAGTGCGTTTCGATATTTGATTCTCAGTTCCGGAATTTCGGAACCAATTCAAATATCGAGACAAGTTTACAAAAATACTACATCTAAAAGAAACGTGTCCTTTTTGTAATTGAAATATGTTTACATATGTTTGTTATAAAGGATACGTTGACTAAAATTTCAAGTGACAAATTTTCAAACAATCAGAAAGAATCAACATTGTCGATTAGTAATAATTAGGAACATTTCGAATATTAAACTTAAAAAAAAATCTTATATTTTATATTACTCTAGAGAATTAAACAAATTAAGTCTGGTGGTTTCAACGCATGCCTTGCTATCAAGGGCATATAAAGGTCAAACGAAATTTGGCATAAAACCACTGTCTATTGTGTACGATTGATTTGGAACATGCAGCATCTCGGTGGAAATCATCCTGTATGTGCCAGTCATGTCCATCTAAAATGTAATTCACATAAAGATAATCCACTCGAGAAAAATGATTTAGAACATCCCACCTATCTTATACAATTTTCCCAAATCCCGCAGGCAACTCTCGCTACATCAACTTATAAATTGCCTGTCTTACGTCTAGTAATTTTTCCGTGTACCTTTAAGCACGTGAAGGCATGACCTATTACTAAGATACATTATTTAACAAAATTAATGGTCCGTTTTTTTCATACTGTTATAGCATTAAATTATGTACAAAAATATGGCCACTTTACACAGTCAATTTTTTATCATCCGCAAGTGGGGAATGGTACTAATTTAGGTTGAAATTCTTCTTTCAAAATTCTACAATATTTTTTTTCGCTTTGAGGTCCCCTTAATCCAAAAAACATATTTTTGAAAAAAGTCTGTGCGTCTGTTATTCTGTGTACGCGGATGAACGAATTGAAACAAAATTTTGGAAGGATATTTAATATGCAAATATGAAAAGTCTTATTGTTTTTGGGTAAAATCAGCGCATGCTCAGAAGAGATAGCTACAACGTTTTTTTTTACATAATATAGTGGTATACTTTTCATAACGGTTTCGTGATCTATTTATTTTTTCAAGAATGTTTCGTAAACATTTTATTTTTTTTTTAAGTAGATATTTTTCATACGCTTATAGCTACGTACCTGCTAAATTAATTGGGAATAATAGCTTAAGTCTGCTATAATTAAAAATTGAATTGTGTGCACCGTAGAGTAACTGATTATGAAGGATTAAAAATTGAATTGTGTGTACCGTAGAGTAACTGATTAACTCATTCCGCCGCGAAAGTGGAAAGATTCTGGTTTAAATCCAGACGGTGACGTGTTGGAATAATAAATTTTTCTAATATAGTGCTACAACAATGAATGTTTCTTAACAATTATAGCAGACTTAAGCTATTATTTCCAATTTTTTTTAAGTTTCATGGTTTCGGAAGTATTTTGAAAATAAAACAAAACCGGATGTTCTTTTGTTATGTAGATTTGTCAAAAATAAATTGGGTAGCTGACAAGCATGCTTTGGTTAAGTTTTACATGTGATACTATATCCCATCAAAAACATTTTATGTGAAGTCGATTGCCAAGACTCACAACTCACAAGTATATAATGCTTTCACTGTTAAAAACTTATGAGATCTCTACTTACGTGGAAATATTAATAATAATTATTAGTGTATTTGCCATATGGCAACATACACTATTGGCATCGGTCGGATGGCGGGACCTAGGGGTCGGACCAAAATTTCTCGACGTTTCATAACCTCCTACACACTTTGGCACCATTTTTGAAAATGTTAATATATATATATATATATATATATATATATATATATATATATATATATATATATATATATATATATATATATATATATATATATATATATATATATGTGTGTACGGGCAATAACTTTCGAAAGACTTAATTGATTTTAACGAAATTTGGTCCACGTGTGGAAATCCATCACCGCAAGAAGCCTATTTAAAATGGGCGTAATCGGGGCATTTTAAGGGTAGTTTTTAGGGGTTGAAAAATGTTTTTGGGCCCCAAAATATCGAAAAAATTCTCAGAATCGTTTCAAAATTGACATTTAACCCGTTAGTAGCAATTAAAAAGTGTCCCTAAAATTTTAATAAAATCGGCCCAACAGGACCGGACTTACAAATTTTTTGAAAACACTAATTTTTAGAAAGTGACTTATTTATTCAAGGGTGTATTTAATTCGGTGTAGACGTTAGATTGATAATAATATTCCAGTTAAGAAAAAAATGTTATTTTAAGGGGTGTATTAAGGAGTCAAATTTTTTATTTTGCCCAAAAACCAACTTAAGTTTGCATAATAAAGCCACACTGCCTGTATAAGCAAATACACTATATTGTCGGCAGGGTTTTGGCACTGCGACCCGGGTTTTTATTGTTTGTTTCATGAGTAAATCGATAAAGTTTTTCTCTGATATTTTCTTATGTAACCTTTGCCATAAAATTTTTAGTTAATATTTATTTTTTAACAAAGTTGGCTTATTATAGCGTAAAAAGTTTGAAGTGGTCCCGCGATAGAAATACGCTTTGTCAGTATTTAACAGGTCCATTAGGAGTCAAAAGTAAGAGCACGAGAATAATAACAATAATTTATTTTGTCACGCGACATAAAATTTGTATACCTTAAACAGGTTAAAAAAAAACAAAAAAAAACTTTTTACATGATAAGAAGACTTCTACACGTTTTTTTCTTTATTTTTGTACTTTACTCTAGTCGGAATATATACTCATTACTACACTAGGTTAGGTATGCAATTTAATTGTGTTTGAATTGGAATAAAAATGAAGTCTAGAGGACAGCCGTGAAGTTCAGGATGAAAAAATAATGTAGCAAAATTATGCTCAAATGGATAACAAACTCAATTTAAATGACTGAAATTGTTACAACCTTAATGGGTTGATTTTTGCGTAAACAATTTTAAAAGTTGAACAGTGCTCCCATTTGCAAAGTTAATAATAAGTTTGCACATGCATCTCTTCAAACTGAACAAGTTACGTAATGCTACCGTACACTTTGAAAAGAACATATTCTTATTTGTTATGCATCTAAAGTTAGAACCAACTTCCTTGTACTACATATTCAACAATTCTACAGAAGCCACGCGACGCATACGTTATGTACATATACACGTTTCAGTAGTGGGGAGTTTTAAATATGCATGGGCCACAATTAATAGATTAGTTGTAGATCCCACTTTCACTAATTTCATCGACAGAAATTAAGGGAGGAGCCTGCTTTAGAGGCTTCAAAAAATCGATTATTTTTTTTTTGCATAAATGTCTTCCCAAACTATCCAAGAATATATCCCTAAAATTTCAGAAACAAATTCAAATTATTTTCGGAGTTACAGAAGAAATAGTGAGCAAGCGTCGAGCAGGTCGAGTGGCCGGATCGCTCGGAGTGCCTGCGCTCAGTCCCTAAATCTATTGTATGTATTGTACCCATTGTAACTATTGTACGTATCCAAAGGGACTAATAGTCTTTCGAGACTGAAGGGCAACTCTATGGACCAGGAATCGCTGATTAGCACATTATTGCGGTAAGTTCAAGAAAATTACGATTTTTTATAAACGAAAACTTCGACGCGCGATTTCTCGGTTTTTCATTTTTTAGATTTTTTCTAATTGGCGGGAAAGATAGGACAAAAATTTAACGTCCTATCGAAACGAGACAAAATTGATTGTATTCAGGATTAAATTCTCTTCTAGTTGAACCTAAAAAACCTTAAAAAAAGTTATAATTAACCCACTTTTTAAACAATCTAAAGTGAAATTTTTTTTCCAAAAAAATATTTTTTTTTTTAAGTTGCGAAAAATTGTTGAATTTCTCACTTTTTTTAGATTTTTTAGGTTTAACTAGAATCTATACTATTGAAAATATAAATTTGTTTTGGTTTTTTTGTTTCAGATGGAAATTGTGACCTGCATCTTTCCCGCCACACGACACATGCACGCTCGAGGCGCCTCGGCGAAATGCTTGTATCCGGCATATTATGACATATATTTTAATGAAAAAATTTGAGAAAAATGTTGAAATATATAACAATAAAACCTGAAAGTTTCGTTTCAATTAAATATTTATGTCCTTCCCTAAAAATTCCTCAAAAAAATAGATTTTTTGAAGCCTCTAAAGCAGGCTTCCCCCTTAAAATGATTAACTACTCCTTTATGATTAAAATTTTTCTGTCTTCAAACTATTCAATTCCGCTAATTATATGATAAAAATCTTTTTGCTTTAAACCACAACTGAACTGATTTCAACCCGAATATTTGCAGCATAGCAACAAACGTTCGCGCAACAATGGGCTTTATCGCATAAAAGAGGAAAATCGAAGGAAAGGTTTGTTAAGTAAGCGTTTGTGGAAACTAAAGACCGATAGCTTTGTTAGTGTATTTGCCATATGGCAACATACACTATTGGCGTCGGTCGGATGGCGGGACCTAGGGGTCGGACCAAAATTTCTCGACGTTTCATAGCCTCCTAAACACTTTGGCACCATTTTTAAAAATGTTTATATATATATGTATATATATATATATATATATATATATATATATATATATATATATATATATATATATATATATATATTTATATACGTATATATATATATATATATGTGTACGCGCGATAACTTTCGAAAGAGTTAATTGATTTCAACGAAATTCGGGCCACATGTTGAAATCCATCACCGCAAGAAGCCTATTTAAAATGGGCCTAATCGGGCTATTTTAAGGGTAGTTTTTAGGGGTTGTAAACTGTTTTTGGGCCCCAAAATACCGAAAAAATTCTCCGAATCGTTTCAAAATTGAAATTTAACCCTTTGATAGTGATTAAAAAGTTTCCCCATAATTTTAATAAAATCGGCCCGACAGGACCGGATTTACAAATTTTATGAAAACACTAGTTTGCAGATAGTGACTTATTTATTGAAGGGTGTATTTAATTTGGTGTAGACGTTAGATTGATAATAATATTACAATTAAGAAAAAAATGTTATTTTAAGGGGTGTATTAAGGGGTTAAATTTTTTATTTTGCCCAAAAACAAACTTAATTTCACATAATAAAAGTATAAAACCACACGGCCCTATACAAGCAAATACACTATATTGTCGGCAGGGTTTTGGCACTGCGACCCGGGTTTTTGTATTTTCTTAAATACGTATAGTTTCAAAAGAATACAGCTTAGGCTTTGATGGAAAATCAGTCGTCAGTTGTAAATTATATCACATAGAAGTAACGTTAATTTAACAAGTAAGGAAGCCCGAAGCGGGTGTCCCGATTAACGTGCTTACCATTCAGATATCGAAAACGATGAGATACGAGGTTATTCAAATTAAAAAAAAAAGTGTATTTAGGGACCCCACAAGATGCCTAAATTTCATAGTCTATTTGAAAATCGAAAATATGCGTTTAAAGAAAAATGTTAATATTTCACCTTTCTGAACAACTGAAATGAAAAAAAACCCGGGTCGCAGTGCCCAAACCCTGCCGACAATATAGTGTATTTGCTAATACAGACAATCTGGTTTTATTACATGAATTTAAGTTTGTTTTTGGTTAAAATAGAAAATTTAACCTCTTAATACACCCCTTAAATTAACAGTTTGTTTCTTAATTGCAACATTACTATCATCAAACCTCTACACCAAATTAAATACACCTTTCAGTAAATAATTCACTGTCTGCAAACTAGTGTTTTCATAAAATTGGTAAGTCCGGTCCTGTCGGGCCGATTTTATTGAAATTTTAGGGCTACTTTTTAATTGCTACTAAAGGGTTAAATTTCAGTTTTCAAACGATTCTGAGAATTTTTTCGGTATTTTGGGGCCCAAAAAAATTTTTCAACCCCTAAAAACCACCCTTAAAATGCTCCGATTACGCCCATTTTAAATAGGCTTCTTGCGGTGATGGATTTCAACACGTGGGCCAAATTTCGTTAAAATCAATTAACTCTTTCGAAAGTTATTGCCCGCACACATATATATATATATACAGGGTGTCCCATAAGTCGACGTCCAAACGAAGTGAGGTGATGGGGGAGGTCATTTCCTATCAAAATAACCATAAATGTGATTATCCAATTGTTTACGGTTCGAAAGTTATTTCAATTTTTGTATTTTTCTCGGAAATCGTGTAGTGCTTATACTAAAAAATTAATTTAAAAAAATCTATGAGTTGTTTGGTTGATTTTTTTTTTTAATAGGATCCTGAAGGGTCTGCCTTTCCAAAAAAAATAATTTTAATGAGTTCTGTTATCATCTGTCAAATAAAAAAAATGGTTTTGTGAACACTTTTCGGTGGCAAGAAAAATATATTTGATTTTAAATTCACGTTGACAGAAAAAAAGTGTTATAAAAAAAATTGACCAATTATCAGAAAAATTTGTCCATTTAATAGAGATTCTAACGCGGTATAGTACAACTCGTTATTCATGACAGTTTTTTTTATAACAATTTTTTTACATGCAAGTCGTGTTTGTTAAAAAATACATTTTCGAAAATTTCAAAATCTAAGTTGGCTGGAACGACTTAACCAAATTAATACGTTCCTCTTTCATTCACTACTTCTAATGTATGCTCGCTATTCGTTTTATTACTAGTAAACCTCCGACTTGACTTTTCATTTTGTACTTTGTTATTTGGACCTGCGCTTGGTAATTTGAACTTCGATCCTGTTTATGATTTGAACTCTTTTCAAGTTGGACGCATCAAAATGGTTTATTCCCATCGGGAGTATGCAGAAATGCACTATGTCTATGGGTTTTGTGACGAGAATGCTCGGGCTGCTGCAAGAGAATATCGGGCACGATATCCCAACCAAGAACACTATCCTGACCACAGGGTGTTCCAAAGTATACATCGGCGGTACATAGAAGGTGAAATCCCTAGGAATGAGCAAAGAGCTGGAAGACCTAGACTTGACATCGACGAAGATGAAATAATTGGAATGGTGACGAGGACCCATCTACAAGTGTTCGTCGTTTGTCAAGACGTTCGGGAGTTTCGAGGTCCACAGTGCACCGTATTTTAAAAGGGGATCAGTTACATCCATACCAGGTGCAACGTGTGCAAGCACTTTTACCCGCTGATTATAACAAAAGGGTGCAATTTTGCCGAGAAATTCTACGTCGGAACAGGGAAGGTCCTCAGTTTTTTAATAACATTTTGTGGAGTGACGAATCGAGCTTTCGAAGCACGGGAGTATTCAACATCCATAATTTTCACTCTTGGGATTATGTAAACTCTAGAGCTATAAGAAACGACCATTTTCAACATCAGTTTGGGGTCAACATGTGGGCGGGAATTGTTGAAGGTAAAATAATTGGGCCCCTTGAGCTACCCAGAAGGATCGGGGGCGATGAATATCTTTATTTTTTGCAAAATGATTTGGGCGGCTTACTGGAACACGTGTCGCTAGAAACACGCCAAAACATGTGGTTGCAGCACGATGGGGCTCCTTGTCACTATGCTCTAGTAGTGAAACGATACCTCAACACCGAATACACAAATCGCTGGATTGGAAGGGAAGGAACCATCCAGTGGCCACCGCGGTCACCTGACCTAAACCCCCTAGACTTCTTTTTATGGGGTTACTTCAAAGAACTGGTCTACGCGACAGAAAACCAAAACGAACATCAGCTGCGGCAAAAAATAAGAATTGCGACCAATACAATACAAAATAACGAACGGGCGTTTCGACTAATTTCGAACATTTGTTGTAACTTTAAATAAAACTTGGTTCATTTGTGTTAGACTAGCCAACTTAGATTTTGAAATTTTCGAAAATGTATTTTTTAACAAACACGACTTGCATGTAAAAAAATTGTTATAAAAAAAACTGTCATGAATAACGAGTTGTACTATACCGCGTTAGAATCTCTATTAAATGGACAAGTTTTTCTGATATTTGGTCAATTTTTTTTATAACACTTTTTTTCTGTCAACGTGAATTTAAAATCAAATATATTTTTCTTGCCACCGAAAAGTGTTTACAAAACCATTTTTTTTATTTGACAGATGATAACAGAGCTCATGAAAATTATTTTTTTTGGAAAGGCAGACCCTTCAGGATCCTATTAAAAAAAAAAATCAACCAAACAACTCATAGATTTTTTTAAATTAATTTTTTAGTATAAGCACTACACGATTTCAGAGAAAAATACAAAAATTGAAATAACTTTCGAACCGTAAACAATTGGATAATCACATTTATGGTTATTTTGATAGGAAATGACCTCCCCCATCACCTCACTTCGTTTGGACGTCGACTTATGGGACACCCTGTATATATATATATACGCATATATATATATATATACATATATATATATACATACATATATAAACATTTTTAAAAATGGTGCCAAAGTGTTTAGGAGGTTATGAAACGTCGAGAAATTTTGGTCCGACCCCTAGGTCCCGCCATCCGACCGATGCCAATAGTGTATGTTGCCATATGGCAAATACACTAAAAAACTACATGATAGATACATTGATTCAAGAGAAATACATTCGCCACCTACGTTTTACTTGAATTTTATTCAAACTTCACTTGTTTGCGGTGTTGTCAAGTCACATTAAAAGTTCACGTTATCGCTAACTTTTTTATTTGTCGCTCATTTTGAACTAAAATGACCGTATAAATTAGCATAAAAAGTCGTAAAACATTGAAAATCTCCGGTGTGTAATTGCCAACGACACATATAAAATATAATCACCGGCTAGCTTTTCTGTTTGTAAGGATTAAGGCAATTTATTAAATGGAAGCAAAAGAAAAAGTTCCAAACAGTAACTGTCGTTTTAATCAACCGAAACAAAAAATGGATAAAACTTTTCTTTAAAAGCTTTAATAAGTAAATATATAAAGGGAATGCATTTACACGGTGCACGGATAATGTCTGCGAAGACTTAAATTGTTAAGTATGGAATTAAAGCCACAGTTTTTCAAACTTTATCTGACGGATAGGAATGATTGGAATATTTTTCAAATTTTCCTTTAAAATAATAGTAGTTACCTAGAACAAAAACGGTGTTATTATACGAGTTTGCAAATAAAATAAAAATCGGAACGACTAGCCTCGTTACTTTTTTATAAACAAATATTCCACTTAAAACTTACGGCAATGTAAATTAAGTATTATTATTTCTCATAAAGCATAGATATAATTAAGATTTTTAGAACGAAAAGTTTTAAATACCATAATCTTTAACATGATTTAAAAAAAGACAGACAAGTGCGAGTAGAAATCGCGTCCTTAAGTTTCCGTACCGTTATAACACGTTAAAAGTTTATCATTTTCAGGTTTTTTCCTTTATTCGTGTGAAATTACAAGATTCTAAGTCAACGGGAATTAACTGATATTTTTGATGAGCGTTTGAATAAAAAAAACTATGAAAGCACCAAACATTGCTCTAACGAAAAGATCAACTAGATAGAGTTGGGTAACTCAGATTTGAACCGGTTCAAAGAGCCGACTCCGACAGAAAATCCGTGAGAGCCTACTCACTTTTTTTTGAGCCGACGGATCAACGGATCCGCATAACTTAACACACAGAAGCACATTTTACACTTACGTATCAGTTCTTGCTTTGATGCATCTGTCAGCTCAAATGGCTCATGCATCACATGTTTGACTATGCATTCTTGATTCTATACAGGTCGTGATATGATTGACTGAACTAGGTAACTCAGTGGCAGACTGCAGTAACATATTCAGAACTCGGCCCTTTTTGAACCGGTTCAGTGAGCCGGCTCACATACGGGATCCAGATGCAAAGATGCAGATCACTAAAAAGACCCGTTTTTCCCATCTCTACAACTGGATTAAGGGACAAATTTAACTTTGCCGTATGCATCGACATAGGTCGCGATCAGTTTACCAACTGCAAATAAATTTAAGGGCGCAAAAAATTTTTTTTTGTGATGTAACTGCAACTTTACGGTTTTTCCCGTTATTTGTGCTATAAAACATTGATTCTTGCCAAATTTCATGATTCTTGGGCACCTGGAAGTACCCTATAGGTTTTGATTCCTTTGCGAGTGTCAAAATATGCGGCACAAACGATTGCGTTGACTAAGAAGTTTGATTTTTTCACAACTACAAGGGATTGCAGACCTGAGTATTTGATATTAATTTCAATTTGATACCTCCACGCGTTCCTGAGTAAAAGGGTCTGAACAGACAGACAGACGAACAACGAAGTGATCCTATGAGTTCCTTTTTCCTTTTGAGGTACGGAACCCCAAAAAAGAGAAATGAGAAGAAACAATAACTGAAACACAACACTAAAACTAAATTCCAGTTCCTGTAAAAAAATGCTCACGTTAATCATATCATTATTAAATAAAAAGTTCAGGTGAAAAGACCAATTTTTTTAAGTACGTTTTTATTCAATGTACGACGTTTCGTCGGTATTATTCTGACTTCTTCATGTACCTCGAAAATTTAGTTAAAATATGTCATACCAATATTTTTTTAAATAAAATAATGAATTACAATAAAATTCAACTAACTATTAGCGTCAAATGCTGAAATTTATAATATTTTTAATAATTTGAAGTTAAAAAAATTGGTCTTTTCCCCTGAACTTTTTATTTAATTTATTTCAAGACCTGATATTTCCTAACATATCATTATTATTGTTTTAAATAGGTGTATACACCAGATCCTTGATGATAAATAATTATAAAGATAATTAGAGGATTTAGTCAAACTAATTATCATTCGCAACGTTTCGTATCCTATATTGATACTTCATCAGGCGCTCATAATTAACTCTCTTAACATAGTCAGATTAAATTTAATTATATTGTCAGATTCATGGCCTAATGTTATAACAACAAACCAAGTCTTCATCTACAGTAATAGTTAAATAAATAATACACCGTAAATTAGTACAAGCTAAAATTGACCAGAGTACACAAACGGCTGACACCATCCGCCATATCAGTCACACGGTAATAATAATTATTATTGTTTCTTCGTAATAATAATATAATAATGCGTTTAACGTCCGTTTCTCGACTTTATGTCATAACAGACGCCATTCGCACCATTACTATTTTCCATTTACCACCTTCCGTTATTTTTTACATTTTTTTAAAACTTCAACTTATATAATAGCAATGGGCAAATGAAGGAATTATAGGAACCATCTCGATATTTATTTGGAATTAATTGACGGAAACCATGGAAAACCTCAATCAAGATGGCCGGTACAGGAATTACCGTTTCTCGGCGAGAGGTAGTAGGAAAATCTCCCAGCCACATCTGCCCCTGCCGGGAATCGAACCCGTACCTCCCGAATGCGAGTCTAGTGCTGTACCACTACTCTACCCAGCTCGGTTTCTTCGTAATATCAAGAACTTATAAATGGAGCGTTCATCAGGCGGGCGGTTGATTTAATATATGTTTATTATTTTTATTAGCTAAGCATAGTTCTAAACTCGTTTTACATATTATATTCATGTAGGCTTTACCTTGCATAGGCAGAAGTTTTAATTTAACGATAAGCATTGTTTCCCTGTAGGCGATACTCTAGTTAGGAACTATTACCAGCGGTGTGTATGCAATATGCATGCTTCTCGTTTGTTAGCTAAGATAATTTAACCTCTATCATAACTAAGGATACCTTCAACAGATAACTTATGTTGGTTTGTAATATAAGAGAGCCTGCGTCTCTTAATAACGCGTTTGTCCTAGTATGTTGTCCCTCCAGATGGGTGGAGGCTATTCTAATACGACAATGCATCGGTAATGTAGGTTAAGGCTTTCGGAACGCTCTGAATTTAAGCCAAAAATAGAGCTTCGGCTGATAACTGATTGTAGACTTATTCGTCAACATTTTGCAAAAATGTCTTCTCTGCAAGGATGATAAAGAACAAATCTAGGTCTCTAATGGACTACTTTTGTAATTTATGTACGATTTACTAGAAAAAAGTTGGTACTAATTGTGTCAAACACGTTTTCAATGTCACACTACGACCTTATCCGTACTTATTTCACAAAATTGTTCCATCACAAACCTAAAGTGACTCTTAATTTTTCGGAAAAGTTTTTTAAATCTTCAAAATATTTCCAAAAATTAGAGTAATCAACTGACAGCGGCACCCTTGCAACAGCATTTTTTAGCCTCGTAGTGTGGCTTAAATTCAGAGCGTTCCGACAGCCTTAACACACGAATTTTTGATGGCACGTCAGGAACCGTCCTTCTGTGAGATGTGTGACATTCGAGCCATCGTCTCACATATTTTAATTGTATCCAATTTAGGACAATTATATTATTTTTGATAGATAAAATTGTGATATTTCCAACATTGATATCTCTTATTATAATAATGAGATATCAAAGTTGCTCAGTTCGAATTTTTTTGGGAATTTACATATCCTACAGAAAAAAAAATAGAATTTGTTAAGTATGTGTAAATATTATTAATTAGAAATTTCACATAAAAAAAATTAAACTTGGGAATAATATTAAAAACTAAAGAAGATAAACTTCTTATGTGAGCTTATGACGGTGAGGTTCATTATAATTTTTATTTTATATCGAAATCTAATACTATTATTGTTTATCTTTTATTTTATAATATTATTTTTGTTTTGTTTTATGTTTATTATATATGTCTGTAATTTAAATCTACAATCTCTCTCTCCCTAGTATATTATTAAATGAATTATTTAGTAACAAACTTTAAGCTCTCCACAGTATTTCTACGGAAATTTCATGACACTTCCATATTAGTACTATATTATGTAGATCACACTACAAGGCGTTTCTTATTTCAAATATGGTATACGCAAGATATTTTTATTAGACTTCCTAAAAAAGTTACAAAGTATTTGTAACTTTCTAGCGAACGCACAGCAGCCAGAAGCTTAAACATAAAACAAGTATTAAAAATTTAAAGAGCCATTTTTCAAGATCTGTCGACAAAATCGTGCTAAATATACACAAAAATAGGCGTAGAAATTCTACTTTAAATTTATGTAGGTACCGAATTCCTCAAGTAAAATATATTTTCAATAATAACAAAAAAGTTTTCCTAACTTTTACATAATAATTTTCATAATCGATAAAACTATTTTTTACGTAAGTTTGAATTACACGTTGCATTGTATTTATTTTTTTTTTGTGACTTGTTGGTAACAATAAAAAAATAATAGTTAAGTTTAGTCAATAACTATGTGAACTACTAACCGTAAAATTAGTGTTCCGAATCTCGGAAAAAGCCTACGAGCACCCCTTTTAGTGAAAGTTGCATATGAACAGGTCCCTAGAGAATCATCGTCGATACCTTAACCCTCTTCAAGTCACGGTATGCCTAGCCAGCAGCCCTTTGTAGATCAAGATCAGAGCTGTACGCATTTTGCAGATATCTTAAAAGGTACTCTTAGACAGAACGTTTCCTTTGCAACGATTTGTCCTTAAACTATCTAAAGGATAAAGTTGCAGTTGTCGTCAATATAAATTTTTCACGCAACGGTCTTCCTAGCTAGCCGTCCTTTGTAGATCAAGATCAGAGCCGTACTCATTTAAATAGTAAATTTTTAAATTTTATTAATGTTATGGTTAACTAGTTAAAGGTATTATTTCAATTCTATTTAAAAAAATTGTAATTATTTCATTAACTAATCTGTACTTTTCATCATGTCAGTTATGCCAGAAGAAGTGAAAAAGATTTTAGGGGGTATTCTTATGTGAACGCATACATTTTACCTTTTTTTAGGGAATTTTTTTTTTAGACGACAATAACATTCAATCATTTTAATTTTTTTATGTTTTTGTTTGTATCTTAAACTGTGTAAAAAAATTTTTTTTTCTCTTATTTTACATTTTTTATATATATTTTTTTTAAAATTAAATTAGACACTAAAAAAAAGCAGCACTGGTCATGGTAATAGCGGCTGTTCATGTGGTCTGAAACAAAAAAATCGAATGGATCATTGTTCAGTAGGGATGTCGCTATCGTCTCTACTAAAATTAATCAATTTCATTAAAAAAAAAAAATGACGGACTGTAGAAAAAAAGTTTGTGTTTTTTGTTAATTTTTTTGTTAAAAATCGTTTAAAAAAAATAGGAATATTTTTTCGAAAATAAGCAATTTTAATACGGACGATAACCATTAATGAGTAGAAGAACATATATAAATTTCAAAGCAATCGGTTGAATACTTTTTTTTTAGGACCATGTCAGTTTTAGAAAATAATGTTTCCAGAAAAATGCGTTTAAAGTTTCAAGAGCCAACAAGTCGCTTACGGCGCGTGGCCACTATATGAGTTGTAATTTATTTAAAACTAGGAATTTCGGTCTCTATTTTTCACAGCAAATTTTCGATAGGTTTTACTATTGAAATATGAAAAAAAAAATCGATTTTTCGAAGTGGTCACATATGAATACCCCCTTAACGAAACGTCGCAATTTTTTAATTTAGTTTAACTATTTTTTAATTGTCTAGTTTCCCATTAAAAAATAAAAAAAAAAAACTTTCTAATTATAATGGACGTAAACAATATTGAGAATTATCAAGTAATATTCGAATAGCAACTTTTCGATTATCAAAATCATCGATTATTCCCAAGACTACTTAGTAACAAGGTGCGACTGACAAAGATGGCGTTCAATGAACGAGATGGATTGTGTTATTTTATTACAGTGCAATCTAGTTTTGTGTCTGCACCTAATGCTGTAACAAAAATTGAGTTAAGCGATGCATTTACACGTAATTACTTTAGTGTCCCGCGATGCAGAAGTCCCTGTGCTGCCTGCGCAAATATACAGCCGGACATTCTTGTTGAAGCCGCGACTTGACATACGGAGCAGAGATAGAGAAGGAATTGAACGCTGTGATTCCAGTTACATTTGTCAGTATATAATTGGTGACACTGCAAAACCGCATAATGTAACTCTGCAATTTCGCATAACATTGATACATAGTCATGCGCAGAGCACGGAGACTTTCTAAAAAGTCCTGACACTGTTGAAATACAGCCAATTATTGTTGTTTCATGTAATTTTCAATTGTGTAGAAATATGTACTAAAACAAATACTAGTTTAAAAAAACTAAAAAACTCGCTTTAATATCAAACCGAACTAAAACGAAAAAAATATTTTTTTATTGTAAAAAAGCGTGCGGTGCTTGATATCAACTAGTATAAATATTTCATTAGTAGCTATTTGTAAAAATACTAATAATGACCCCATGCTTATTTACAATAAAAAATATTTTTTATTTTTTAGTTCGGTTTGCTATTAAAACGTGCTTTTTTAGTTTTTTAAACAATTATTTATTTTTTAGTCTTATTTTTTTATCCTGATGTTCCTGATCATATTATTGTAAAGTCATCAGTCCTTAATGCGTTTGCAATTAATTTATTATTTATTTTATTTTTTAGTCCTGATTTTTTATTATCCTGTTGATCCTGGTCAGGACATCAGGACAAAGTTATCAAATTATTATATTGTCATCGGTCTTGAATACGTCTGCAATTAAACTACTATTTTTTACTCCTTATTTTTTTATCCTGACGATGCTGGTCAGGACATCCGAACAAAGTTATCAAATTATTGTATTGTCATCGGTCCTTAATACGTGTACAAATTTTTAAATCAATCTGATGTCTTGAAGTCGGTGAAAATTACGTTGAAAAATTCCGTCACAAACATCTTGGTGAAGCTATAATACGAGCGTGTTAGGTTTTGTAGGGTTCGTATATATCAGGGGTGGCCAACTTTTCTATATATAAGATCTACTTTTTATCTTAAAAGTGTGTCGCGATGGACTTGTTGGCATAGGCGTAGTCTAAGGGGGAAGAAGGGGTGTGAAATGCATACTATGTTTATACACTGTGTTTCAATATAAGGTGCATCCCAGCGAGGTATGGGTAGATAAGTAAAAAATATGTTTAAAACTATTTTTTAATTTTTTAAATCACTTATAAAAGTTTTCGAGATAAAGGGCCAAAAAACTCACGTCCAGGGGATTTAAGAGAACATGGATAATTATTGACAATATTTATTAATTTAAAGTAGCTACAGATCGGCCAAAATTGGCCTCGCGATCGACCGGTCGATCGCGATCGACTTGTTGGCCACCCCTGGTATATATGATTAAAATATGGTAACAGTTTTTGGCAAATTTAAAATCTTTTTAGTGTATTTGCAATATGGCAACATACACTATTGGCATCGGTCGGATGGCGGGACCTAGGGATAATAACTTTCGAAAGAGTTAATTGATTTTAACTAAATTTGGCCCGCATGTTGGAATCCACCACCGCACGAACCCTATTTAAAATGGGCCCAATTTGGAGTTGAAAAATGTTTTTGGGCCCCAAAATAACGAAAAAATTCTCCGAATCGTTTCAAAATTGAAATTTAACCCTCTGGTAATAATTAAAAAGTGTCCCTTAAGCTTTTAATAAAATCGGCCCTACAGGACCGGATTTAAAAATTTTACGGAAACACTAGTTTGCAGATAGTGAATTATTTCCTGAAAGGTGTATATAACTTGGTATAGAAGCTCGATTGATAATAATTTTGCAATTAAGAAAAAAAATGTTATTTTAAGGGGTGTATTAAGGAGTCAAATTTTTTATTTTGCCCAAAAACCAAGTTAAGTTCGCATAATGAAGGCACACTGCCTGTATAAGCAAATACACTATATTGTCGGCAGGGTTTTGGCACTGCGACCCGGGTTTTTATTTTTTTTTTAGAAACTTTGTAACTAACTGAAATGAGAAAAAAATAGGTGTCACAGCACGACGCGCACAGAAAACATAATATAATGCCCATTGATATGGTGCTCGTTTGAATTAGTGAATCAGTGTGGTTTTAAAATTGCTTGATAATTACCACACCTTGAATTCACTGGAACGTTTGTGCTGTTTACAATAGTTACGTGGTACTGCAGAGTGCCGTTCTGCGATTTTACAGTATATATCATCCCGCAGCGGTATTCAAAATTTACATATGTCAAGAAGTGGATTCACGAATGTAATGCAATAATAAAAGCCAACATCGCTGGAAATTTGTCGACGTTGAATTACGGTTATTCGTCCTTTATTCTATATCGGTGTTTGTTTTCATTTCACGTTTCTGACGGCCAGCGAGCACACAAAATTACTATTCTCTTCCTATTTTATAGAACGTTGTTGCAATTTTCATTGTCCGATAAAAATAAATACAGAAACGGAAGCCACACCACCGGATATACATGAATTGCATTCCGGCAGTAAATAATTGCATTCCAACGACTGGTTGATAACTTGAGATAACCCTCCCGCACCAGTCCAGTCTGCAAGCCACAGGACAATTTGTCCAGGAGGTTGGGAGTCCCAATATATGTATCGAGAGGGTGATATTATCAAATTTTCTTGAGTAAATGAACAATTCAAGTAAATCGAATCTAAAAAAGTATTCTTTTACAAAATAATTTAGAAAAATGCATACTGCACTTTATAAAATCGATCTAGGCATACAAAAGTGAAAAGAGCATTGATATGTATCTATACAAATGATAAACTCTATTCAGTCGATTTTGTAGAGTTCTCGATGGTTTAGAAAGTTTTAGAACGTTTGTAAATTCGAATAATGAGAAATAATCTAAAGAAATATGTACGCGTTTTATCCTCCGTTCAAAGGTTTACGGACTACAAAAAAACATTAAAAAAAGATACGTAAAAAAAACTAAATATTTTTCTTTTCTATTTGCTGATTTTTTTTTAAATGAATTGCTTATGAAGTTTAGATAGACCATAATTTTTTTTGGGAACTGATTTGAATGGACGACACATCATGGATACTTTTTATAAGAAATCTTATAGTTTACAAAAACTGATTATAGATTTCGAGACTTATATTTTCGTAATATAAACTTATTAATAATAATATAATTTGTGTAGACATTTTTCCAGAGTAAATTTTACTTTTACTCATAACAAATTAGACATTAAAAAATAACCAGGGAAAAATAATTTCTAGTCGAACCCGAAATCTCCGGTATGATGTGGTGGGAGTTAAGGTACAAATGGTGGAAGCAAAAATGTTATTCCAAACACGCTTTAAGCAAGCAAATATGAAGTGAATTAAAATTATCAGATTACAAAGTATCACTGTACTGCATCGAAGAATCAGCTTCATCGACGATTTCAACCTTGCGAGTAGTTCTTATTTACTTTGGATATAACAGGTGGACAACTCCATCAGCACATTGTAACAGAGAAATGAGACGTGCCATCTATGAATACAAAGTAAAATTAAACTACATCGAAGAGTTAGCTTTATCGACGATTTCAATCTTGCCGATACACGTAGTATATGGTGTCTCATGTTCGCTGCATGCTGCGTACGAAACTTCCTTACTCTCAATGCGATAAAAGAAGTATAATTTCAAAAAATTGCAGAAATTTTACAAAAAGTAAAGTTTGATTTTTGGGTACAGATATCAATATCTCCCAGATAATTGCTTTTGACATTACTAGCAAGCCGTGATCACAGAGATACCGTTGGATTATATTAAATTAATAACTAACTTCATGGTGTCTCATTTTCGTTGCATGCTGCGTACGCAACTTCCGTAACAGAGACGTTGCATGTTGTGTCCGCAACTTCCGTAACAGAGAAAATTTTACCTCACTTCATGGTGACTCATGTTCACTGCATGCTGCGTATGCAACTTCCTTATCCTCAATGCGACAAAAGAAGTATAATTTCAAAAAATTGTAAAAATTTGACAAAAGTTAATTTGATTTTTGGTTACAGATATCAATATATTTCCCAGATAATTGCTTTTGACATTGCTAGCAAGCCGTGAATCACGGAGTATCGTTGGACCATATTAAATTAATAACTAGCTTCCTGGTGTCTCATTTTTGTTGCATGCTGCGTGCGCAACTTCCGTAACAGAGAAAATTTTACTCTCAGTGCGCTAAAAAAGTGTAACTTAAAAAAAAAAATAACCTAAACAGTCTCAAAAGTTAAGTAAGGGAGTATTTTGCTGAGCTGTGCTTCTACAACAAATTTGAGTATGTGAAGATATTTGATTGCAAGAAATTTTTAATGAATTTTTTAATATAAATTATGACGTAATTTTTATTTCTATTAATTATTGTAAACATTGATTTAAATAAAATATCTATGTATCTATCTGATACATGAACATTTGTTGATGGGGCACGCTGTATACAAAAAAATATACAAAGACACATCAACGGTTATTACACACATTATTTAATTATTTATTTGATTTTCTAGATATTCTGAACGTTAATAAAGTTGTTTCTAATTATTTACACATTTTAATCCGATTAAAACACCACCAATGCTTGCGGCTATGACACTGTTTTCCCCTCGCACGATCGTAGCGATACAGCGACGGTATGAGTAACGACTCTAGTTGTTTTACCACGCAATGGCGGCGCTCGTAACATCAAGCAGCTTTATGGACCGTCTTAAAGCTAGGGCAAACAGTACTTCACACATATACAGGATGTATCTCGAAGTCGAATACTTGTAGATCACAATTTGTTCCTTTCTGATATTAGAATTAGAATTGAAAATAGGGGCCAAGCCGGTAGGCACCGCGACCTCTAAGGTCTATTGTGCTCCCCTAATGATCCATCAGCCTTTTAGGATTCCCAGTTTATTGATATATTCTAGTATCCTGCCTAGACTGATCCTTTGGTTGCATAGAAGTTGATCCAAAGTGATTGTACCTTGTGTTAAAGCTTCATACTTTCTGATATTAGCTTGTAGAATCAGTCTAAAAGGACTCCTTCAGTCATAACTATTTGCAAGGTCTATTTCTGTAAATTTGAATTGCAGCCAAAAGGCGTACCTAAAAGTTTGAAAATAAAACTTTTATACGTAAAGCCAAGTTTTTATTGCGGTGTACTAAAAAGGATAAAAATAATAAAAATATAAAATAATAAAATGGACAGTGGATTGTTAAAAACGCAGAAATTTTAATATAGACACTAAAATTGTATAAGTTATTTTAACGTTAATTATCTGTGATGCCAGTTTTTAATATTTAATTTTATTTTTTAAAGTTATTTTGGTTTGTATTTCCTGCGGTGTTAGTGGTGAGAACTAGTGGGGCTTCGTTCGCCAGCTGTTTAGTCGGTTTCTCACTTGTGTCATGTCTCGACTGATTTATTTTACTCACATGTGACTAACTTATTCTTTTCTGTAAGCTGTTTTAATTAATAAAATTAGCGAGTTTTGTGAATTATGATGAGTGAGTCTGAAGGATGGTGTATGATAAGTTCGTAGTGTTACGCATTATAAATCAAGGTATGTTTATATTGTTTTAATTGTATAAACTTATTGTATTGACCTTTATCGGTGCAATTTTTATTGTTCTGTATGCTGTAAACGCCTGATGAAGATCAAATAAATTAACAATCTACTGTCCACATTCCTGGTAATTTTATATTTTTATTTGAATAATCATGGATGATAACATTAATATTGGTAAAAATAATTTTCAATAATTTAAGTTCATTATTATAAAAAAGTGAGCCGTGACTACCATAGAGCTAACCCACGCTTTTATAATTATGAACTTATATTATAAAGAAATATTTTTATTCTTTTAGTACACTGCAATAAAAAGTTGCCTTTATAAAAGTTTTTGAAATTTAACTTCTTTAGCGACGTATCTATTTGAAAAAAGTAAGAAATCAAGGGGAAGTAGAACTGGTAAAATAAAGGGGAAATTAGTTTGTCCCCTAAATTACATGAAACTGACAAGGACAGAAATTTATAGTGTTGCTAAATATGTGTAAATATTATTTAGTTTCACATAAAAAAATAAACTTGGGAATAATATTAAAAACTAAAGAAGTTATACTTCTTATGTGAGCTTATGAGGGTGAGGCTCATTATATATTTTTTTTTTAAAATCCTCGTGAGTACTAAACGCATTGTACTGTATACGCCAGTATCCATAAACAAATCAGTCAGAAATATCACAATCCAATTTTGAATTTTAATACAGAAAAGTCACAAATATCTTGACATCCATGACAAAAGTCGTTTAACTTAAACCGTGTTTTCAAGATATAGAGGAGTTACCGAACTGGGTAAAGTAATGGTGACAGCACTAGACTCGCATTCGGGAGGTACGGTTTCGAATCCCGGCGGAGGCAGATGTGGCTGGAACTTTTTCCTACTGCCTCTCGCCGAGAAACAGTAATTCCTGTACCGGCCATCTTAATTGAGGTTTTCCATGGTTTCCCTCAATTAATTCCAGATAAATATCGAGATGGTTCCTTATTCAAGGCCATGGCCGGTTACTTATCAAACTCCCAGTTCAAATATTACCTATCCTATTCTAATTTCCTATAGTTCCTTCATTCGCCCATTGCTATTAGGTTAAGTTGAAGTTTTAAAAAAACCCGCGTCGCAGTGCCAAAACCCTGCCGACAATATAGTGTATTTGCTTATACAGGCAGTGTGGCTTTATTTTGCAAGCTTAAGTTGGTTTTTGGGCAAAATAAAAAATTTTACTCCTTAATACACCCCTTAAAATAACATTTTTTTTCTTAATTGCAATATTATTATAAATCGAACCTCTATACCAAATTATATACAACTTTCAGTAAATAATTCACTATTTGTATACTAGTGTTTTCATAGAATTTGTAAGTCCGGTCCTGTCGGGCCGATTTTATTTAAATTTTAGGGACACCTTTTAATTACTACTAAAGGGTTAAATGTTAATTTTGAAACGATTCTGAGAATTTTTTCGGTATTTTGGGACCCAAAAACATTTTTCAACCCCTAAAAACTACCCTTAAAATGCCCCGATTACGCTCATTTTAAATAGGCTTCTTGCGGTGATGGATTTCAACACGTGGACCAAATTTCGTTAAAATAAATTAACTCTTTCGAAAGTTATTGCCCGCACACACATATATATATATATATATATATATATATATATATATATATATATATATATATATACATATACATATATATAAACATTTTCAAAAATGGTGCCAAAGTGTTTAGGAGGTTATGAAACGTCGAGAAACTTTGGTCCGACCCCTAGGTCCAGCCATCCGACCAACGCCAATAGTGTATGTTGCCTTATGGCAAATACACTAAAAATGTAGAAAATAACGGGAAGTGGTAAAATGGAAAATAGTAATGGTGCAAATGGCGTCTCTTATGACACAAAAGTCGACAAACGGACGTTAAATGCATTAGTATTATTATAGAGGAGTTCACGTTTATAAGTTCCACTATATATACTTACATATACCTATATCAAAATGAAATGTTTCTAACCGAGTTTCAGATTCAAATATCTAGGGAGAATCATTTCAAGTGAAATATGAGACACCTTTACATCTTCCACCAAACACTGACTGCCCGTTTATCCTCAGACAAAGATAAATAGTAACTATTTAGTATTTATACGCCCGCACGTCACTTACTTAAGTGCCGTTAAGATAGATGCATGTTGAAACATTGATGCTAGACGAAACTGTTATACTGTCTGATCCACAAACATTGTTATGACAATAGAAACCTTAAGCCCGTAGCATACGACGCTGGTTTGCCGCTAAATTGACTGCTTGTTTTCGATGCTATACAAAAATGGTTACCCTTGTAGACACAACCGGGGAGCGTTTTGTGTCCTGAATTTCCACGTCGTCAGTACGTTGATTAGTGCGCGACGTAAATTTTGAACAAAACTGGTGCAGAAATATTATAAATTGAAGTCGCCCGCTGTTCTGAGTTTGCGTTTGTTCGGGTTAATCTCAGAAACTACTGTACGGATTTTTATACGGTTTTTACCAATAGAAAGAGGGATTGTCTAGGAAGGTTATAAGCTATAATTTAATAACATTTTGTGAAAATAAGCTACCGGTACGATGATATTTGTGAATGAAGTTCCTTCTGAGAGCTTCCGTGACATGCGCTGCGTAAATAGAGTTGCACGAAAATAATGTATGGTGAAACGGTTTCTGTTATAAAGTTCTAAAAAAAAGTTCAGATAGCATAATATGCTTATCTTTTACAGTTGATTCACAATAACTATTTTTATGATTTCCAAACTTGGTCTAAAAGAATACTTTATTTGCGAACGTGTTTACACCGACATAAACAGTTATCCAAGAAGAGTGATGGAACCTTTGGTGTGAAAATACGAAATAAATGTATACCCACAAAACACCAAACCGTATCGAAAAACTCTCGACGTACGTTTCGCCAACCAAGTTGGCATCATCAGGAGATGATTAAATCATCTCCTGATGATGCCAACTTGGTTGGCGAAACGTACGTCGAGAGTTTTTCGATACGGTTTGGTGTTTTGTGGGTATACATTTATTTCGTATAAACAGTTATCTTAAGTGCTGGGTTTTTTCATACGTTTAAAATCCGTAAGACTTCTCTACATGAGCCAGTAGTCGCTGATTTTTGCAATGATTGTTAGAAACATTCACTGTTACAATGCTATATTAGAAAAATTTTATTTTTAAATACAAATGTCACCGTCGGGACTCAAACCCGAATCTTTCCACTCGGGTTTGAGTCCCGACGGTTAAAAATAAAATTTTTCTAATATAGCATTGTAATAGTGAATGTTTCTAGCAATCATTTGCAAGTTATCTTAAGTATTTAATTTAGACCAAAAGTGCCCTTAACACCATTTAATTTAGATTAATATGAAATTTACAAATCCGGGTGAAGCCGCACCAGGCTTTAGGAACGGTATTGCGAATTTAAGCAAATGCTCTATAAGCAAAAAGTCAACCGACCGCACGTCAGTACCACATAAGATGTTTGCTACATAATGTCTTGCTGACGGGCGGTCGGGTTACTTTTTTCTTATAGATCAAAACACTTTTTGATTTTCTGAAATTTATGTATAAGAATTCTATTGAATGTGTATTAAATCAAACATTATTTGCGACAGCTTCTTTTTTTCGAGTAAAAATATATTTATATTATTTTTAAGTAAATCATTTTGTGCTAAAACAAATTTATTTTTAGTGTATTTGCCATAAGGCAACATACACTATTGGCGTTGGTCGGATGGCGGGACCTAGGGGTGGGACCAAAATTTCTCGACGTTTCATAACCTCCTAAACACTTTGGCACCATTTTTGAAAATGTTTATATATATATGTATATATATATATATATATATATATATATATATATATATATATATATGTATATATATATATATATATATATATATATATATATATATATATTTATATACGTATATATATATATACATATATATATATATACATATATATATGTGTACGCGCGATAACTTTCGAAAGCGTTAATTGATTTTAATGAAATTTGGTCCACGTGTGGAAATCTATCACCGCAAGAAGCCTATTTAAAATAGGCGTAATCGGGGCATTTTAAGGGTAGTTTTTAGGGGTTGATAAATGTTTTTGGGCCCCAAAATACCGAAAAAATTCTCAGAATCGTTTCAAAATTGACATTTAACCCTTTAGTAGTAATTAAAAGGTGTCCCTAAAATTTAAATAAAATCGGCCCGACAGGACCGGACTTACAAATTTTATGAAAACACTAGTTTACAAATAGTGAATTATTTACTGAAAGTTGTATATAATTTGGTATAGAGGTTCGATTTATAATAATATTGCAATTAAGAAAAAAAATGTTATTTTAAGGGGTGTATTAAGGAGTAAAATTTTTTATTTTGCCCAAAAACCAACTTAAGCTCGCAAAATAAAGC
The DNA here is from genome assembly GCA_034508555.1 of Venustoraphidia nigricollis. Taxonomy (NCBI): domain Eukaryota; kingdom Metazoa; phylum Arthropoda; class Insecta; order Raphidioptera; family Raphidiidae; genus Venustoraphidia; species Venustoraphidia nigricollis. The sequence goes on from JAVRKA010000020.1 coordinate 3,587,762, forward strand.
CACACTGCCTGTATAAGCAAATACACTATATTGTCGGTAGGGTTTTGGCACTGCGACCCGGGTTTTTTTATAATTGCAATCGTTATCTATTTTAATTATAAAATATCGAGTCACCACTGTTCCTAAATGCACGCGTTTTGAGATGAAAAGCAGTATGTACACCGCATGACGACAAAAATATCTCCGGATTAAGGAAATCCGGATTTAGTGAAATATGTACCTAGAACCAAAAAGCTTCTAGCGGACGCAAACACAAAATGAATACGTCATGACTTATTTTTACAGGAAACACTACTTTTATTTCAACATTAGAGTCCATGTATTCATACTCAGAAATGAAACGTAGATCTACAGCTGCGGACACCTTGAGGATGCATAATGTATTAGCTCTACCCATACCACAGAATACAAAATAGTACAGAACTGACACTACGCCTATACGTGTGAGTTTCGATTCAATGAGTTTGGAGAAATAACAAAAACACTAAGCAATCTAGAATAAAAAACTCGGGTCACAGTGCCAAAACCCTGCCGACAATATAGTGTATTGGTTAATACAGGCAGGTTAGTTTTATTACGTGTTTTTGATCAAAATAAAAAAATACAACCTCTTACAGTTGGGTAACTCAGATCTGAACCGGTTCTAAGAGCCGACTCCGACAGAAAATCCGTGAGAGCCGACTCATTTTTTTTTTGAGCCGACGGATCAACGGATCCGCATAACTCAGTGAAACACTTAACACACAGAAGCACATTTTACACTTACGTATCAGTTCTTGCTTTGATGCATCTGTCAGCTCAAATGACTCATGCATCACATGTTTGGTTGTGCATTCTTGATTCTATACAGGTCGTGATATGATTGACTGAACTAGGTAACTCAGTGGCAGACTGCAGTAACATATTCAGAGCTCAGCTCTTTTTGAACCGGTTCAGTGAGCCGGCTCACATACGGGATCCAGATGCAAAGATGCAGATCGTAAAAAGACCCGTTTTTCCCATCTCTACAACCTCTTAATACACTTCAGATTAATGTTTCTTAATTGCGATATATTTTTTTTATGCTTAAACGCGCAGCAACGAGGCTATATGCGTTGATGGTGATGAACATACTGAATGAAAAGATGAAACGGTGAGAGTTTATCTGTTAAAAGTTCTTTTTGGGTCTACACTACATGTTTCACTTCACATCACAATGTACTTAGACACCAAAGGTAAGTAATTGCGATATTATTATCAATCTAACGTCTACACCGAATTAAATACACTGTCAGTAAATACATCACTATCTGCACATTAGTGTTCTCAAACAATTTTAAGCCCGGTCCTGTTGGGTTGATTTTATTATTAAATTTTAGGGGAACTTTTTAATTGCTACTAAAGGGTTAAATTTCAATTTTCTAACCCACTCGTGGGTTGGAATGGTAAAATACATTTAGTCCAATTTTTGAAGAGGACTTGCAATCCTAGAAAGCATGCACGAAGCTGGTTGATTCACAAAGAAGTGAGATATTAAAATTCTTGGAAGTATATTCCTTATCTGCTCTATTTAGAAAAAGTCGACGTCATTTTATTTTTGTACAAAACGATGTAAGCATTAACCTTGTTTAAAAGCAAACTGAAGTAGTCGACGAACAACCACAGAAACAACAGAACAAAACAAATGAAAAAGAATGAATGAGTGATTGCACAAAGAAAACAAATGAATAAAATTATCTTGAAAAGTTTAAATATAATTTGCTATCTATACGATGTTTAAGTACTGAAGTGATAATTTCAAAGGTTCAAAACAAAAGAAAATTTTACGGAAAATAAAATGTGTAGGCTATGAAAAAATATAGTCATTCAATATTTAATTTCTTACTTCAAAGTCAGGTAACTAAAAAGTTACTTAGGTATATATACATATAGTTTTTTTATATATAAACTAGAAAAGAAAAAAAAAGATCTATCTACTAGTCGGTTTGTAACGCTTCCTCTGGTGCCCCCTAGACTATTTGAAGCCATTTAATTTCATTTCTTTTTTATATTTTGTTGCGTCAAAGTACGAGAGGAAGCGTTACAGCTGGGGGCTCAACCGGGATATTTATAAAAACCTTTCGCCGGGTCCTCCCCGGCTTCCTCACGGCGTGTATTGCGACAACCAAACGAGGTATCATAAAATACTATAAACCAAAAAGTATTAAACAGTCAACGTACTGCGAAATCATTGAAAATCTATTACCAAAGTAAAAAAAAATCTTTTTAAGCCCGACATTGCATTAAATCAAAGCTGATGCGAAAATTAAAAATACTTAACAATATAAATATTCGAAGACCACATAAAATAATAAATGCTTATGAAGAAGGTGTGCTTAAAAATGCTTTTCTTTTTTTCCTTTCTTGACAACACAAATTGACTCCTGGAAGCCCGACGACAATTTTAAGTTACATTCTGTATATAATTAGAATAAAACAAAATCCATTAACTTCAACTCTCAAAACCACTGAGTTAATCAAAAATTACTTAAACGGAAATAAGTTTTGTTATGTGTATTAAAATTCGCAACGCAAATTTATTGAAAATACTTTTCTCCGCTATATAATAAAATATTCTTCATGCCATTATGTAAGACGCGGGCAACTTTTAAAATTACTTTTCGAACTAACTATATTAGGCTCCAGAAGCAATAAAAGCACAAACAACACTGTTTTATATAAGGTGTGCACACAATAGCTTATGGAAATACATACTGCTAAAGCTGTTTTTACATTTAAAATTTTATAATTGATTACCGGTTTGAATTGAGAGGGTTATTCTCAAAAAACACATGTTGTCTTTTGCCAATATAATTTTAACATCAGTTATTAGTTTAGTAAGTAATTAAACTTACTTGAAAATTTTCACATTTCGATTTATTATATGTATGTATTTACATTAAAAAAATAGTATTGCTATAGGACTGCGTTTTTTGAAAAAAAATATTGCAATGTATATATTTTTTTATTATAAAAAATATACCTTTACTACACGCCCTTTCATTTGATATGTCACACGGTAGTTTGCAAAACTTTTTTTTTTATTTCTTAATTTACCTCCCAAAAATGACCCCCATGTTCAAAAATCATTTATTTACGTTACACGTCCGTCTTTAGGTCACCGACTTACATATGTGTACCAAATTTCAACTCAATAAATCCAGTAGTTTCGGACGGACGGACAGACGAGTGATTCTATAAGGGTTCTGTTTTTTCCTTTTCAGGTACAGAATCCTAACAAGTAAAAATAAATAAAAATGCGAATAATGCTGATGTGTGGCCATGTTGCAGATGACACGTTCACGCACCATAACTGTGTGACGACATCTTAACATTCAGCCATCGCACGCAGATTAGTATAAATCCTGCGGAGTTATTAAACGATTTCGTGACACCGCGGTCCCATCACTCGCACCTCTCACCCATCACACAGTAGGCCTTCGCCCGCACAGTGAATGATATCCAACAACGCTTGTATCTACGTTCTGTCTGTCTGTCTTGAGTCACGCACCGGTAACATTACAGTTCAGACATACATAGACCTGCTCCCGGTCTTCCGCCCCCAACGGCCCTCTGTCTCGTGAACACGATACAGGTTGTTTGAAAGTCAAAACGAAACTGTAAGAAGGCAACATCATATTCTGAATGAAACAGTCCTACATATTAAAAGAAAAACATAGAAATTATCAATTTTATTTTTGATCCGTGTTTGGAGAATAATATTAGGTTTCTAAAATAAACTAGACGTAAGTCGCTATGAATACGGAAAAATAGGTTAATTCTACAAATTGTGAGGTTAGATGCAAATGAAGGCTTCCGCAGGTACAGTCGGTTGAAAAACTACAAATCGCGCTATATTATTATTTTTAATTTTTCTTTAATTTAAAGATCTAATTCCTTGCATAAAGTCATCCAAAAAATTATTTTTCGTGCTTGTCTATGCAGAACTGTATTAGGCATCTTGATGAATCAAAGAAACAACTTAACAATAGCGTACTGGACTGTACTTTATACCAGGAAAGCGACAAGTGATACGACAACCAGCGATAACTAATCACCGACGAGCGCACGTTCTGTGCCGGTAACTGGGAGGTGGTGGGAGTTTTCCATTCCCACAAAACAACCAGGACGGCTCTAAAATATGCATTTGCGACGCTGTTTGTGACTAACTTCAGAACGTGGAAGGAATGTTTGGTTGAGGAACAGTTGAAAAAAAGAAGCTTTACCGATGTTTCGCTTGTGGTCTCCGTTTCGGAAAATATATTTCCATCTTCAGGGCCTCAGGCTAGTCAAAGAGTGGTAAATTGTACTAATCTTAAATACATGATCATAATCTATGGATTACTAATAATTTGTGTAAATAATCCATAGATTATGATCATGTATTTAAGATTAGTACAATTTACCACTCTTTGACTAGCCTGAGGCCCTGAAGATGGAAATATATTTTCCGAAACGTAGGCCACAAGCGAAACATCGGTAAAGCTTCTTTTTTTCAACTGTTCCTCAACCAAACTTTCCTTCCACGTTAAAAATATATATTGGAACAAAAAATTTTAAAGACTACATTTAGAACCTTTTAGAATCGTGGCGAGTATCATACCTCAAGTCTAAGATGATCGCGAGACAAGGCGTGATTTTTTGTTTGTTGTTGGACTCTTCAAATGGCTGCAGCTGAACGCAACGCAGTTTGACGTTGTCGGGCGTTGGGTATGGAAATGAAGGAAGCAATTTGTTTACGAGTTTTATATACCGAAAGTTGAGATATAAATGCTTTTTATCCAAGTTCTTTTTTTCCTCCTTGAAAGAGATACTCTAGTCTTAATAAAGCCAAAATACACCGAGTATAAATATTTATTCTACGAACGATATTGGATCATCACTGGTCTGAAATCTGTTCCTTAAGTTTTCCAGAGATTTCGGTTAAGGACAGTTCTTGATGAAGAAAATCTATAGATATAAACATTCTGAGTTCTGACTCTTAAGCTCGGACACAGCACAATATTGTGTACACAAAAACTTTAGATATGCGTATAGAAAAATCTTAAATAATTCCCACAAGCAAAAGCTTTTCATTTCTCTGGAAATTTCGATCATCTTATACAAGTGAAGAATTTTAATTGAAGGTAGCGAAGTATTCGAGTGTGTAATAAGATGTATACAGTGACAGTTAATGGACAAAACCCGAACAAATGTTAGTTTTGTAGTGGGACTTACATGTATTTAGGGAGATCGCGTATATCGAAAAGAGGGTAAGAATTTAGAAACAATTTTTTAGCCCAAAATGGCGACGTAGAAGGTTCGCAAAGAGAGCGATTTTGGTACAATGTTGTATTCGCCAATTGCAGTTGACTCAGAAATTTGGTAATATAATATGTAGTGTTCACGATTACAACTAAGGAGAGATATTTAATTAAAATCGATTCAGCTGTTTCTGAGACTAATGTCTCAGAAACTTCTGAGAAATATACGGAAATTTCTGTGTAAAGATATTTAAGCGATTTTTTTTAATTGTAATATTTCTGAAAAAAATACTTACAATATTATGTTGGTTCTATAAAAAATGTACAAAAATTCCCTTTGATTTACTATCTACACTGTGAATCATACTATAAAAAACTTTTAGCAAGACATAAACACTACCTATAAAATAAAAACTTCAATAGTATCCATTGAAACTTTTTGATTGAAATCGCGCATACCTATAATAAACTTATGAATAAAAGCAAAACTTTCAAACAATTAAGTATGTATTTACACTCAAAACTTTCCTTAAATATTAAAAATTGCGTTGCAAACGGTTACGTTATCAAAAAAGTGTTAAAAGTTTTTAACAACAGAAATTAGTTTCACGGGTAATTGGAATAAAAAATCAATTTAAACACTTATTGATTGCAACGTTTTTATTAAATCAAGACTTTTTCAAGCTCTGGAAAAAATTTTTTTTACAAAAATTAACAATCATAATATAATAAAAATATAAAACCTTATGGATTAAATAATTTACTAAAAAGAAATAATAATTTGACTAACCTCAGCATGTTTAAATTATAATAAAACTATTATTTCTTTTTAGTAAATTATTTAATCCATAAGGTTTTATATTTTTATTATTTTATGATTGTTAATTTTTGTAAAAAAAAATTTTTCCAGAGCTTGAAAAAGTCTTGATTTAATAAAGACGAAACGTTGCAATCAATAAGTGTTTAAATTGATTTTTTATTCCAATTACCCGTGAAACTAATTTCTATTATTACATATTTTGGAATTGAACTTTAAAGATGAGTTTTTAACAACATCGTAACTTAAAATCTACAATGATTTACTCAAAATGAGTCCTAAATTAGTACCATTGCCTACCGGTGTAGTTGGAATGATAAAATTGACCACCGAGTGTAATTATTATAAAAAATATTGGCTAAATAAAAATGGAATTGGTTTTCACTAAAAAAAAATTCGTTATAAAAGTTTTCCCAAGATGGTGATGGTTCATAGTCCCAAAATTGGACCATTTTGGGACTATAAATAATTTTAATTTTAAATTAAAATATAAATTTATTTTTGAACTCCCAAATACAAAATGGCTGCACACGCAAAACAAAAATGTTAAGCTCGTATAGAAAATAATTTTCCGTTAGACTGGACTTCTCAAAGAAGTGCCGACTAGGGATCGGTTGAATGATTTAAAACTATTATATTATTTTAGAATTCACAAAGCAGAGGTGTGGGTCCGTTTAAACAATTGTTCCATGAAAATAAAGAAAACTGTGCACTCTGTTTCACGTTTGTAATAAATGTGCTGCATTTGTGCATAGATAAGAAAATATGAAATGTTATACGTCAAACAAAAACTACGACAAAAATTTTAACTAGCACTCATTAATAACAAAAATGTTAAGCTTGCGAATGCAGAACTATAATAATTTAAACAGCAGGTGTCAAATTTAAGTTTCAGTTTTTGAATGCAAGTGTGAAAACAGTTTCAACATAAATCATTGAAAGCAACCCGCGCGTTTTAATAGGGTTGTTACACTCGGGTTTAGGGTTGCGTTAAATTCTGCGAACGAGGAAAATTTCGCTTTTGAATAAACAAACTTTTTTTTAATAATATATAGGTATATTACATTCAAAAACGAAACGGAAAAATAATTTAAAGTCGTATAGATAATTAATATATACAAAGATTATCGACACAAAATGCCGACCTTTGATATTTCACTTATGTAGCAAACTTAACTACTAATAGTAGGTCACAGGTAGTAGTCAGTAGGTATTGCAGTGTACTAGTGTACCGGTAGATTCAGTCCGATTGATGAATTAAGTTCAGGAAACATAAAGAATGAAATTCCGAAGGTGGCCGGAAAATATCAACGGGTATTTTCTAGTGTATTTGCCATATGGCAACATACACTATTGGCGTTGGTCGGATGGCGGGACCTAGGGGTCGGACTAAAATTTCTCGACGTTTCATAACCTCCTAAACACTTTGACACCATTTTTGAAAATGTTTATATATATATGTATATATGTATATATATATATATATATATATATATTTATATACGTATATATATATATATATATATATATATATATATATATATATATATATATATACATATATATATATATGTGCGGGCAATAACTTTCGAAAGAGTTAATTGATTTTAATGAAATTTGGTCCACGTGTTGAAATCCATCACCGCAAGAAGCCTATTTAAAATGGGCGTAATTGGGGCATTTTAAGGGTAGTTTTTAGGGGTTGAAAAATGTTTTTGGGCCCCAAAATACCGAAAAAATTCTCAGAATCGTTTCAAAATTGACATTTAACCATTTAGTAGTAATTAAAAGGTGTCCCTGAAATTTAAATAAAATCGACCCGACAGGACCGGACTTACAAATTTTATGAAAACACTAGTTTACAAATAGTGAATTATGTACTGAAAGTTCTATATAATTTGGTATAGAGGTTCGATTTATAATAATATTGCAATTAAGAAAAAAAATGATATTTTAAGGGGTGTATTAAGGAGTAAATTTTTTTATTTTGCCCAGAAACCAACTTAAGCTCGCAAAATAAAGCCACACTGCCTGTATAAGCAAATACACTATATTGTCGGCAGGGTTTTGGCACTGCGACCCGGGTTTTTATTTACCTTTGAATTCGGTTAAAAAATTATCAATTTACTTCACTGTATAAAATTACAAAGCATTACATAATAGTTCAAAATTATTAGTGGTTGCTAGATATGGGTTGTAATTTATGGATTTTGTTGCCCGAGAGAATAAAATATTTTTGATATACTTAAAATAAACAAAATTTCTTGAGCCTTTTTTGTGTCAAGTTCTGTCAATCTTAACATACCTGATTCATACACCCAACAGCAAAAACATGAACACCTTGTCACTCACCTGAAACAAACAAAAATTAATTAATGAAAATGACTATAAAAAAACACAGTAAGTGTGCAAATAGATGCGTCAAAATGGTTCTTTCAACAACTGACAAAAAAAGAAAACACCGAAGGGCTATAATAAGTGTAGCTTATTCTACTAGTAACCAGGGTTGCCAGATTGAGAGATTTATCGCCAACTGGGCAAATTTCGAGCATGTTTTGCGCCTAAATTTTTGTTGGGCGATTTTCCGCAATTTGGGCTATAATAATTAAAAAATTGTGAACTAACATTTTTATTCATGTTAGAGAAGCGCACATTATAACACCTGCAACCAACAACCAACAACAAGCGTCGTCTGCAATTTATAACCGTGCTGGATCGATCGAGTGTGTAAGTGATGTGTCGTTTTCATAAATTAATTTTCATTAATACGGTGCATTCAATACGATCTTTCTTCCTGGCTTCCTCCTCTTCGCACAACATTGTGAAAATAAAAAAAAAATCACCAAATTACACACGTTCATGTTGCACACTCGCTACAAACTGCAAATGTTTGCTGCACACAAAACCTGCACTAAAATTGCTGGTCCGTGCTGCAGCAGTGTGCAAAATCGTCCAGGTCGCAGGCTCGTATTGTGCAGGTAATAATATGCGCGGTCTTTTATAATCAGTCTTCGAACATTTCAGATTTCTGAAAGGTCTGTAAGAAATGCAAGTAGGCTCCTATTGTGCTAGTTCGGGTTGGTATAGTGTGCGCGATCTTTTATAATCAGTCTTCGAGCATTTCAGATTTCTGATAGGTCTGCAAGAAATGCAACCGGACTCGTATTGTGCTGGTCTGGGCTGGTATAGTGTGCGCGGTCTATAATAATCAGCCTTCGAGCATTTCAGATTCCTGATAGGTCTTGTAAGAAATGCAGGCAGGCTCGTATTGTGCTTGTTCGGGCTGGTATAGTGTGCGTGATCTTTTATAATTAGTCTTCGAGCATTTCTATAAGAAATGTAAGTTCAGTTTCAGTTTTATTGGCTACCGCATTTACACATCCCTAACAGAACAAACCCTGAAGGTGTAATTAGACGATGTTTATCAGTTAAATGATCTAGCTATTTTTTACGTGTTTTTTATGTAAACGAAATTAGAGGTGAAAAGAAAAAAACCTGCAGCGTTATTTCAGTTTTGTGTTGATCTGCGGAAAAATACATAAAAGCGTGCAGGAAAAGCAAACATCAAGGGAAAACACGAACTTCTAGCTGTTTTCCTGCTGTAAGTAGATTTTAATTCATTTCATTTTAATACACATTGACCACTATTTTTAGAACGAAGGTTTAAAAAAATTGTATAACGAAATTTCTACAGCAAGAGCACGGTCAGCCAAACTGGAAATGAGAATACATGCGAGCTATGCACTATAATGCAAGGGTGGCTACGACGTGACTTGCAATCGAGTGCGAAATGAATACAAATAAACAATTTGAAAAATGTTGTCATTATCAATAACTCAAAACACTGGTTACGGTAATCTTAGCAATAAAAACACGATAAAACATTGTATTTCTGACCCGGGCGCCAGACACAGAAAAATATTTGAACAAAGACTTTGCTCACACATTTGAACACGTTTTTGCTGCGCCAGCCAGACATGCTTTGCAGATGCTTGTAGCAAACGTGTCTGCAAAGTATTCAAATTAACAAACAAGATGGACGACGATTTTCTTTTTTAATTCCTCGATAAAGCATAAGGTACTGACAATTTATTATTTATTCTGATCCAGGCATCATTGACCAAATTTCTATTTTTCTGATTTTTATTTTTTGGGTTTCATATACATGGTTCTTCTTCAAGTAACTCAATAAATTCAAGGACACTTTCGTTGCTCCAGTTCATCTTGCGACTGAACAAAGTGACCGTTCTACTTAGTGATTTAGAGCGAGGCCCCGTTAGTGCGTTGCGCTGCGTTGCGTCGCAACGGAACAACGCATTGTATGCCACACCTGCGTTGCGTTGACGCTGCCCATTCATTCGCTTTACGAAATTTATCACTGTAGTGTGATTTATCCCATATAATGGGTCTATCTTGGACCAAGGATATGAGAAAATCTATATCAATATCCTGCTCACTCATGGTAAGATAAAAAATGTCGTTACGTTCGTCTAACTTCCTCCTCTAGCAGTGGATCACTGTCAGTCGTCGCAGCGAAGCTCCGACAACGCAGCGCAGCACCCCCCCTCCCTCCGTCGATCCGTTGAAACGTCTCGCGCGACGACGCAACGATCTAATGGGGCATGTCATAAAAAATATATGGAAAACGACGCAGCGACGACGCAACGCAGCGCAACGCACTAATGGGGCCTCGCTCTTACGAGTAACTGAACTTTGCGCAAGTGTAGCAGGCTACGCGCACATTTGAACTTTGAACGCTTTGATGTGCGCTCGAAAAACCGACACCGAATGGCAAAGTGCAAATGTATGATCAAACTTTGAACAAATACCCAAATACCCGTGCCTCACAAGTGTTAAAACAAGTGTTCAAATATTGTTGCTGTGTCTGGCGCCGGCTTGAAGCTAAATTAGTTTACTCATAAGAGACGGCTGGGAGAATTGGATTCAATGGCTAACGAGACACAGCCACCCTGCATGGATGCGTGGATATTATGTAGATTCCGATGCGGAAGGTTTGAAACTTTGCGAATTTGTAGAGTTCAATGCTCTGAATGAAATGGCAAAAAAATTCAAAATGTGATCGCAACTGCCAGAACCAAATTATATTGGCAAAATATCGCAAAAATAAGTTTCATTGAAATAGCTCGTTTCTGGTGTCTCATAGACAAACATGTTTTTATGAAAATAAATTAGTATTAAATTTTTTACAAAATACCTCCTCTACTTAATTTTCTCTAACTGAATTTTATTTATTTATTGTAGATTATAGACGCTCGACAACTTAAATCTGAATCGTTTCGGTGGAGCACCTGAGCGAATCAGTCAAGTATTTTTGGCAAACTTATGATTTTCTACAATTTACAAGGAATTATTTCAATATTGACAAAATTTTGTATGACTATTATTGGAGACATACTAATCTAACGAATATCTGAATTTTTTTGGCCTATTCAGTTTAATAATTTCAATTTTAGAGCCGATACACCGATAGTGATTTCGGTCAACTCCTATGTACTCGTACATAGATAGATAGATATATATTTACAACATTTGGTACAGAATGTACAATAGTTGCAAGTCAAGACAAGATTAAAAAACACAGATTAAAATACGTGAATTAAATATTCTTCCACACAATTTTTTAACATATTTTTTGAATTTAATATCATATTATAGTATTTTTATAAGAATTTACTGTTGTTCTTTCAATTTATTACAGAAGAGGAAGAAGGTTGTAGATTATAGACGCTCAACAGTTGAGGTCATCAGCACTCACTACAAAAAATCACTGTGTTACTCAGGTGAAAATGGCGAGCAAATGCAATTCGTAATTTTCTGCTCTTGTAACTCTATTTTATCAAAAGTATGACAGAAAAAGGTACTTTCATTGAAAATTATTATTGTTGACGTTTCTCGCATAACAAAAAATAATATATTTGTTTTCAATTTACAGCCACTCTGCAATATTTTTGACGACTATATATTATGTAATCTCTATATTCAGTATGCAGAGCGGAATGTGTAAAGTTGGCGACCGACATACAAAAGACTATAAAAAAAAAACAGCAGACAGCACTTTTTATTTTATTTTCGACAACACTGTGTTATACGCAGTGAATTTTATATTACAGAAAAACAAGACCGGCTTTACCTTTTCGATTAAAAATCGTACGTGGCTTCCATGCACCTGGATTCCTGGAATACAAAATACATAGCAGCGGATACCTTGGGTCCACTAATCTCTACTAGCGCGTTCAAAATATTATGAACTAGCGGCCCAGTCCGGCTTCGCCCGGGTGTAAATGTAATATATAGGATATAAAAGATGAGAATCATTATCATTAAATTCTCAACGTGTATTGAATTTGCGCGAATTTAATCGCTTTTATTTGGGAATGTTCAAAAATCGAAGAAAAATCTTATTTCTCTAAAAAGAAACTAAAAAAAAACTTGGAACGTGTCGCGGGACACGCGTTTGTAATGAAGTCCCTTTCGTATAAGACGTTTTTCGTAACGCGTTTTATATAATCTAAAAACACCCGGTATAATCTAAAAACACCCGGTATAATCTAAAAACACCCGGTATAAACTAAAAACACTCGGTATAATCTAAAAACACACGGTATAATCTAAAAATACCCAGTATAATCTATAAACACCCGGTATAATCTAAAAACACCCAATACTTTCTAGCAATAAATATAGCCTATGTTACTCAGGGTGAATGTAGCTTTCTAATGGTGAAAGAATTTTTTAAATCGGCACAGTAGTTTTTGAGTTTATTCATTATATACATACAAAAATACAAATCTTTCCTCTTTATAATATTAGTATAGATTAAAGGCTTTCCAGCACAGCTCTTCTATAATAAGTGGAGAAAGGTCTCCGCAGATTTCTTATATACTGGTGTGAAATGGAAAAACTAAAATAAAATTTTGGAAGTGTCATATTTGAGGTTAATTAATATAATCTTTATTTAAAGAACCTGATACAAGTCATAATAACGTCAATAACTATACACATAAAAACTTACTATACCTACTTAAAAAAAATCATTCATGCCATAATAAAATACTCGCCACGGTTCTAAAAGGTTCTGAAGTTAGTCACAAACAGCGTCGCAAATGCATATTTTAGAGCCGTCCTGGTTGTTTTGTGGGAAAGGAAGACTTCCACCACCTCCCAGTTACCGGTGCAGAACATAGTCTTTAATATTTTTTGTTCCAATATATATTTTTAACGTGGAAGGAAAGTTTGGTTGAGGAACAGTTGAAAAAAAGAAGCTTTACCGATGTTTCGCTTGTGGCCTACGTTTCGGAAAATATATTTCCATCTTCAGGGCCTCAGGCTAGTCAAAGAGTGGTAAATTGTACTAATCTTAAATACATGATCATAATCTATGGATTATTTATACAAATTATTAGTAATCCATAGATTATGATCATGTATTTAAGATTAGTACAATTTACCACTCTTTGACTAGCCTGAGGCCCTGAAGATGGAAGTATATTTTCCGAAACGTAGGCCACAAGCGAAACATCGGTAAAGCTTCTTTTTTTCAACTGTTCCTCAACCAAACTTTCCTTCCACGTTCTGAAGTTAGTCAGAAACAACGTCGCAAATGCATATTTTAGAGCCGTCCTGGTTTTTTTGTGGGAAAGGAAAACTCCCACCACCTCCCAGTTACCGGCACACTTGTCGCTTTCCTGTTATAAAGCACAGTCCAGTACGCTATTGTTAAGTTGCTTCTTTGATTGTTAATTGATCAAGATGCCTAATACAGTTTTACATAGACAAGCACGAAAAATAATTTTTTGGATGACTTTATGCAAGGAATTAGACCTTTAGATTAAAGAAAAATTAAATATAAATCGCAGTTACGGTTATCTTTCATTTCCGGAAGTAGTTAAGTCCTGTTTTTTGACAACAAATCTGCGATATTCAATCAACAATGCCCTAAAAATCCAACTATAGAAGACGCCAGTCAGTACTGTTTACTCCCGGGATTTAAACTTTGATAAAATATTTATGGGTAAAAGTACAGCAATATTGCTGAAAGTACACTCCGATGGGAAATCATTATTATTTGAACCGCAGCATCGAAAGAGCTGATAGTTCCTACACATCGACTATATCTCGACTGTTTTCCAATTGAAACAGGTCCTAAATGCGGCCCTATAAGAATTCCATTTGCACGTTGGCGTACACACTTGTCAGTCCGTTCTTTTTTTGTGTATACAAAGCCCCGATACCTGAATAACGCAATGCGTACAGAAAAAAAGTTGCGATTAAACAACACAGCTTAACGTAAATAAAACAAAAATATATATATTTGTTAAAAAAACTATGAAATATAAAGGACGTTGGTAACATTTAAATAGCTTCAAAGGTTTAAAACAAAAAAAAAATCGAAAAACAGAGAATATCCCATTTACTAAGCGAATTTAATAGAATATTTGTTCGTTAATATATATTGTGCAACTACTGCGAACGGGTCTTCCACACTTCCCACTAGTTGCAGACAATATTTTTTGTATTAAATGAAAATAAGTCCTTCAAAAACAAAATTGATATATATGGTAACCAAACTGTTTGGTGATGGTTTAAAAGTGTCGCGCCCCACATGCGCTGTATTTATAGGCGTGCACATCCCGTTCTCGATCATTCCAGAAACTTCTATCAGTTTGTTCGAGAAGCCTATGTCATTTCCAGTGGCATAACAATTGAGGGCGTGCTACAATATTTTATAAAAAGTATAATAGCTATCGTTTTCTATAATTTTTATTTATTTATCCTGACATTTTTAGATAACATCAGTTTAATTATATGAGTTTTCCTACCCAACTTCTTAAGAGACATCCATTGTTACGAAGCTATATTAGAAAATTTTGTTATCGAACGACTGTCACCGTCGGGAATCCCGAATCTTTCCACTTTCGCGGCGGAATGTGTTATCAGTTACTCTACGGTGAAATATCTCAACAGTTAATCTTTCATAATACCGCAAATTGCAACACTAAATTCACATCATGCGAGAGTAACTGATAACTCATTACGCTGCGAAAGTAGAAAAATTCGGGTTTGAGTTCCGACGGTGACATAAAGCGATTTAAATGATAACTCCCACAGTAAGGTCAAAAAAATTGCACGTCACTTTTTTCCGGCAACCTTCAGAATTTCAATCTTTAGATCTTTTTGAATTTAACCAATCGGGATTAATCCACCGGATTTTTATACGGGCGCAGCCCAGGGCCCCCGGTCTATACTATTTGACAGCTGTTGGAAGATTTTATTGTTATTTTTATAGTTACGTAATACTTTACAGGCGTGCATGAGGTACTTAATATTTTGTGGCGCAATCTGCAGACATAAAATAGCGTATGAGATACAAAAACAAATGTTTAAAAATGAATGATTCGCTTGTTTTTAAATTTTTGATGAATTTTGTGGAAATTTTTTTCACTTAAGGTACAAAAAAATATTAAGAACTAAAGAAATTACAATCACAGTTCGTATAACATTTTAAACATAATAATATAATTTTTTTACCAGGAATAAAGTTGTTGATTATTAATCCAAATAAGTATAATGTATTTCATTGATTACCTATTTCG
Source organism: Venustoraphidia nigricollis (assembly GCA_034508555.1). NCBI lineage: Eukaryota > Metazoa > Arthropoda > Insecta > Raphidioptera > Raphidiidae > Venustoraphidia > Venustoraphidia nigricollis. The sequence goes on from JAVRKA010000020.1 coordinate 3,603,454, forward strand.
CTAGAAACTTTTTGCTGTTTTAAGAAAAATTAAAGATCCGTAAATGACATTTTTTAACGATATACGTAACCTTAATTGAGCTAAAGTTGAAATAAAGTTTCTAAAAAAGTTTGTTTCTGAAGCGTTAACGATTCCTATAAATGTTTTTATAGCTATCGTATGAACGTGTATTGCACGTCTTATACGAGGATTATTTCTAACTAAAAAAAAGATGATATTTGAGGATCATTTTAAAATTACATAAAGTTTTCATTGCGTGTTCAGCTTAAGGAACCCATATTCCATATTTTCGACTTGATTTCAAGCAATGATGATATTACGTGTGATTCGCCATGCAACGGTAAATAAATAACAGTTTAAAAAACTAAAAAAAACGCGCATTAAAAGCAAATTGAACTAAAAAGTAAAAAATATTTTTTTATTGTAAAAAAGCATGGGTTACTTATTACTATTTTTATACTAACTCTACTTTAACAAATAACCAATTAAATATTTATACCAAGTGATATCAAGTATCCCAGGCTTTTGTATAATAAAAAAAAACTTGGAACGTGTCGCGGGACATACGTTTGGAACGAAGTTCCTTTCGTATAAGACGTTTTTCGTAACGCGTTTTATATAATCTAAAAACACCCGGTATAATCTAAAAACACCTAGTATAATCTAAAAACACCCGGTATAATCTAAAACACCCGGTATAATCTGAAAACACCCGGTATAATCTAAAAACACCCGGTATGATCTAAAAACACCTGGTATAATATAAAACACTCGGTATAATCTAAAAACACCCGGTATAATCTAAAAACACCCGGTATCACCGTATACCAGTATACATTATACGTCTTACGGTTTTTCGTGACACATTTGTCTTACGATTTTTCGTGACATGTTACATTTTTTCTTGGCTAGGTCCCCTTGCCAACCCGCGATAAGGAACTTCGTTCCAAAAAAAAAATCACCTTTTAGTGCGGTTTGCTATTACTTAAAGCGTATTTTTTTAGTTTTTTTAATCTATTATTTATGTTTTTAGTCTGATGATCTTGAATACGACATTAGGACACCGTTATCAAATTACTGTAGTATTTTCATCGGTCCTTAATACGTGTACACATTCTTTAGTAAATCGGATGTCTTGAAGTCGGTGAAAATTACATTGAAAGATTCCGTCATATTGATACGTATACATAATGCTCCCCACACGTAATACGATAATGAACTTCCGTTTAAACTGTTTACCTGACTGCTGACATTTCTGCATCAAAATACGTTCTTATTCAAGACCTCAAACTATTACGATAAGAAATTCATTCTTAACGTTATTTACGTTCTACGTCGGAATGAATTTCTTACCTTTTTTTACAATATTAGAAGTATACACTGAATTCTGAAAAAATATATGTAATATGGAATTTGAAACGTCGATTTTCAACAGCTAAAATGACAAAAGTTGTAATTTTTCAATTTATCAAGTATATACTTATCTGTAGAAGAAGCAAAGACTTTAATGCTTCAAATATCAATCCAGTATGGTGATTAAGGTAATTATTTAAAGTGCACAATTACCATTTAGAACTTCATAATGAATGCTCAACTGAGACGAGTCACAAGAGATTTAAAAATATAAATTTCGATTGTCAAAATTGTTCCAAAGACGCAATCTGAATGAATGTATATTATGTATGTATCTGTCAGATAAAGTTTCTACAATCTGCAGCCGGAAGCAGGTAGCAAAGTTTCACTGTTTGCAAACTGATTATAAAATAAAATGTTATAGCGTATAATTATTTAACGGTAGGTATTAATATTATTGGCACCGTTTCTTAAGTCAAATTCTTAAGGCGGTTCGAGCGAATCTACCGTAAAACGAATTTTCCAAGCTTGAGATTTGAAATTTAGTGTACATATGAATACTTCATTGGCGTATTCTCAAAATTTGAAAACGATTCACCGTTTAGTTTCTTAGAGAAATAGTTTTAAAAAATGACGTTTTTAAAGCTGTAAATCACACACTCTTATGGTTGACAAGCTTCCGTCACGTCTTCTTTAATTTTTATTTTTTTAGCATTAACCTTACAATTTTAAGGAATAAAAAACCACATGTAACAAACTTGAATAGTTGTAAAATATTATAGCATTTTGACAATATACCGTTGTAATTATTTAAATTATTGAAGTTAAACTTTATTTTTTAATCTCGTTTCTATTACACCTATTACGGTTCAAAAGATACAGCCCTGTGACAGACAGGCAGACAGGGAAGCCTTAGTAATAGGGTTTTCGTTGGCCCCCTTTGGGTACGGAACCCTAAAAAGAGATGGCCATGCAAAATACAGTGATGCAAAAATCTCGCCATAACTAAAGTACCCATCAAATTCGTACGTTGAATTAATATTTACTACTGAATCGTTTGCCACATGAAAACACGAAGAATAAGTTGTACTATTTGATACGCTAACAGCGAAATCCTTGTCTTCTTCAAGGCTCCAGACGACGATTCTTCTGAGACAAAATCGCAAACAAAAAGAGTGACAATATTATGAAACCTGCAAGGTACATAAAGCAAAGCCATGCAATTTATTTCACGTATGAAAGATGCATTGTTCGGAAATTGGAAAAAGATAAGAAATAACGAAATAACACCATATTTAGCGAATGTGATTTGAAAAAAGAAAAGATTGAAATCATCTTATGAAATTTATGCAAAAACATATTATATGAAATAGAGTTTGCCTTTTTCATCTCATATACGAGGATAAAAAGAAAGATTGGCAGTAAGTTGGGTTGTAGTAGCGGTGAAATAAATAGTGGTTACCCAAATGCTACGTCAAACCTTGAGGACGCTTAACAAGATATTATACAGAGTGTTTATAAATGCTTGACCTCTATTAACGTCATAATACATTCGTTAATTATTGTAGGAGTTATCTTTAATCTTAAAACCGTTTGCGGTGATTAATAATACGAATAATACTCCTTATTTAGCAGACTTCCCAAGAAGTTCTGGCATCGACTTGCTATGGAATATTAAGGAGGAGGTCTTTCTCCAGTAGTGGGATTTATATAGGCTTTTATTATTATTATTATTTAGCAGACAACAAGTGAAGAAGAATGGATGCACTGCGTGTTACTCAGTTCATTGGTTGTTTAGAAAGTATTGACTAAAATGTGGGTAAATTACTTACTTGGCGCAAACCCGGTACTATCACGTTTTAATGTCCGTTTACTATGCTTTTGTGTTTTCTTCGATCAATTACGGCATTATTTTATGGGGAGCCGCAAGTGAGTGCAGTGGTCTATTCATATTACAAAAAAAGACTATCAGAGCATTGTTTATGCTCAGTCCACGAACCTCATGTAAATCTTATTTTAAAAATTATAAAATTTTAACTTTTTATTCAATGTATGTTTATGAAGTGTCTGTGTTTGTGAAATCACATTCAAATTATTTTAATACAAATATTTCGATACACAATAAGAACACGAGACGAGCTGGCAACCTGCGTACTCCACTGCCAAAATCCTCTATGTATCGAAATAATGTAAATTTTAATTTAGTTGACATTTTTAATAAAGTTCCGAGTGAAATTAAAGACCTACCTCTATCACCTTTTAAAAGACAATTGAAAAAATATTTAATTGAAAAATGTCTCTATTGTATTGACGAGTTCTAATTTTATCTGTATTTTAATTATTATTTATGTAATGTATATTGACATATTTCACAGCTTTTACGCTATTTTCGAAATAAATATATATATCTATCTATCTATCTATCTATTAAATGAGGACAAAAACACAGGCGCTTAAGACTAAGCGAATTCGTTTGGATGACATAGTTTACATGACATTATAATCAATTATTTATTTTAAACTACCAGGGCTTAAGTGTATATTGATAAAATTGTCAATTGCTAATGATAATTAATCGGTAAATATGATTAACCAACGAACAAGGAATTGGCAGCAGACAAAACACATTAACGACAGATGCATGACTAATATTCTAACGTCTCGGCTATTCTTAAAAGAAAAAATGTCGTTTATAGAGTAATTTTATTTTGAAATTATTTCAAGTGGAAATTAGTGATGTGAACCGATTACAAATTTGATAACCGGTTTTAACCGATTACTTTGAGAAAAAAACCGGTGTTTTTAGGTTTTTTTTTGTTACTTTTTAAAGAAAGAACAAAACATTAAACATTTTTACATGGCCTGATAACTAAACGACGGAACTCAGTGAAGTTTGTCAACAGTGTTGCCTGACGCCTGCAAACGGTACTGTGCTTCCACGATCAAAGACAATATAAACTTGGTCTGATTTTGGAAACCGGTTCCTTGCAAACTTCCACATTTTCTGGTGACGTGAACCGGTTTTAGAAAAACCTAAAAAAAAACGGTTTATGTTTATTAAAATGGTTTTTTTGGGTTTTTTCTAAAAGCGGTTCACATCACCAATGGAACCTGTAGGGAATTTTGAGAATAGTGAGCAGGCATTCATTAAAACATGCAAATGATATGCATAATGCACGTCATTGTTAGACTAAGTTGTTACCGGATATGCACTATAACTTAACAATTGAACAATTGAGATGCATAATGCAAGTTATGTACATTGGTGCAGAATCGTTTTTTGCATAATAACTAGAGCCATAAAAAATAGAGAACGAAAGTTCACGACGATACCCTAGAGTTTAAAAAAAACACAAAAAGTATGTAGACATATAAACATATTCGGCAAGGCCTTCTTAATAAAATCTTTGTAAAAAGAAATTTTTTTATTTCTTAATTTTGGTTTTCTAGTACGACGGGAAGAATTAACTTTGTAACCAGTTGCATAATCTTGGTGAGTCCATCCTATCGTCATCAATAGTGTTATCCAGACCAAAGTTACGGTGGTTCAAAAAAACGCCGAAAAGTATGATAGGCAGTGCTTACCTGACGGGTGCACTGCCAAGCATCAAGATATTGTTTTTTTTTTTTTTTTTTTGGTATTGTATCACCTAAAGATGTCATACAAAACTAGTAGTGTTTTTATTTTGAATTATTATTATGCCAGTTCGTGCAATATCTAATGTCAATGTTCTGTTAAATTCAAGCAAGGAACTGGTGTAGTCTTAATAATAACAGCGTCTATGCAAATCCCCGTGCGAGAACCTTGAACGCGCACTTATGCATTTATATGCATATTGATATTGTTAGCTTCTATACAATAGCAACTATTAATGGAGCTGTTCGTAAACTTATATACCTCCCTCGGGACTGAGAACACTAACATAGCAAAGGGCACTGACTTGAAAATAGTAGTTTTGTCATACTAAATTAATTATTTAAAATGGAACGTTAATTCTGATCATATATTTAAAGTTTTATAATACTAAATTTCTATTAAACAGTCGATGGTATTCGATCTTAGAGTATATCGAAGGTAAACTAGAGACCAAAACAGAACTCAGTTGTCGTCACGCAGCAGTCATAACGGAATTCGCTCGAGTTAAATGTAACATAAAGGAGAATTTCAGTTCAGTGTTGACGGGGTGTTCACAACAATTTTATAATCCCGAAAATAACGCATAAGTATAATACATAAGTTAGATAAACACAATCATCTGTCAAAACCATTAAATGGAAATATAAATTATACAATAATTTGCATTTTATTATTAAAAAAACCCGGGTCGCAGTGCCAAAACCCTGCCGACAATATAGTGTATTTGATAATATAGGCAGGGTGGCTTTATTATACACACTTAAGTTGGTTTTTGAGCAAAATAGAAAATTTGACTCCTTAATACACCCCTTAAAATAACATTTTTTTCTTAACTGCAATACTATTATCAATCTAACGTCTACACCGAATTAAATACACCCTTCAATAAATAAGTCACTATCTACAAATTAGTGTTTTCAAAAAATTTGTAAGTCCGGTCCTGTTGGGCCGATTTTATTAAAATTTTAGGGACACTTTTTAATTGCTACTAACGGGTTAAATGTCAATTTTGAAACGATTCTGAGAATTTTTTCGGTATTTTGGGGCCCAAAAACATTTTTCAACCCCTAAAAACTACCCTTAAAATGGCCCGATTACGTCCATTTTAAATAGGCTTATGGCAGGGATGGATTTCAATACGTGGGCCAAATTTCGTTAAAATCAATTAACTCTTTCGAAAGTTATTGTCCGTACACACATATATTTATATATATATATATATATATATATATATATATATATATATATATATATATATATATATATATAATATATATATACATATATATATATATAAACATTTTTAAAAATGGTGCCAAAGTGTTTAGGAGGTTATGAAACGTCGAGAAATTTTGGTCCGACCCCTAGGTCCCGCCATCCGACCGACGCCAATAGTGTATGTTGCCATATGGCAAATACACTAAAAAGTAAAAAATAAATACATATGTAGTTTCAAAAACTAAAAAACGCATTTTTATCACACACTAAAATTTATTTATTTGTCATTATTTTATACTTTTTAGTGTGTGATAAAAGCGTGTTTTTCAGTTCTTTTAAACTACATATTTATTTTTTACTTTTTTTAATAATAAAATGTAAATTATTGTATAATTTATATGACGTTATTGATTTCAATTTCATGGTTTTAGCAGAAATACTGGTGATACGTTCATACTACCTCAACGAGACACAATAATATATCTATGAAGCGTTCAGAACGACTCATACAATAAAAGTTCAGATATGAGTTCATGGATGGCAGCACGTGGATCAAGTATTACAAAATAAATAGATACCTGTTTTACATACATTGTTCAGATGGACTCATACAATAAAAGTTCAGATATAAGTCAATGGATGGCAGCACGTTGGTCAAGCAATAGAAAATGATTAAAAGCACACATGATAATCGTCAGATCAGCTCGATAGAACCAAATTACTGTATTTTCATCGATATTACATACATTTGCAGTTTCAAATCGATACGCTAATTAGAAGTTGGTTATATTCAAGTTTCAAGATTTGTTTACATATTTAATTAGTTAGTTACAGGTACTGCTAATAAAAGCATCTTAAAAATATTCTCAACATTAGGTACTGCTTTTTTTGATTTTAATTATAGAACACATCCAGACGGTTGCTCGCAATGAGTCGGAGATTAACTGGGTTATGTGGATTGAAAATATATTTAAACAACCATAATACAAACACGAATAAGTATATTACACCACAAGGGCAGAAAGTTGAAATTCCTGCACTGCGCGTACCATGATGTCCGAGGCCAAGTCGAGGCCATCGTGTGTCGCGCAGTGCAGGAATTTCAACTTTCTGCTCTTACGGTGTAATATACTATTTCTCTTTATATCCGGTGAAAAGTACGTACTTTCACCATTCATTAAAAAAGACTAATAACTTTCAAGTGAGCAATTTTGAGGTTATTTGCAATTGCAGCTGTTAGCTCTTACTAGCTGGCGACAGTCTTACGTATCAGAAAAATTTTTCGTAGTTCTGTTACTTTCTTTCGGCCCGCTGTTACAGACGGCATGCGAGTAATTTCAGCAGTGCATAAATGTTGGGCTTTCTGATTTAAAATCGAAGCCGGAAGTACGAACTTTCGACCGGGGATAAAGAAAATAATATTTCAACATAGATTCATACCATTCACTCAAATATGACTTTTGCCTCACAAGCCATAGGTAGCATTTGACCAGGAAACAACTGCGTCGTCTGGATTATCCCTAGTCCTGGAGATAACCCATTAAACTGCACAACTCCGTTTTAGTTAGGCGAGTGCAATCATAAAACCGACTCAACATATAACGCCGTCAAGAGTAAAACCTTTGCTGGCTACGTCCCCGGGGTTCGGACGTCATTCATGACGTAATGACGCTGTCTGCATCACGACGTCCCCCAGTGAATATATACTGGCACAATTAACGACGCTAGCCGTCTGTGCTGTCGGTTTTATGACCCAGAGTAGATGACAAATCATACATACTATATACTAGCTTTACATAGCTGTAAATCTCGACACATTGAGATTTCTTGTTGGCTCGAGTTTATAAGATGTTGTTTGCCATTTTTATGAGTTACTTTTTCTGAAATAAAAGTGTAGGCATACTTCCCTGTGACACTTACAAAATAAGGGAGCGTTCATAAACCACGTGGCCTTTTTTCAGCCTCTCTGGAACCTCTCCCTCCCTTCGTGTGGTCTAACATAGCCTTTCCTACGACCCCCCCCCCCCCCCCCCGGATGGAACATAGTTTTTTATTATCAAATCCAGAAGACATTTTGTGTTTTCTGTTAACGCAAACTATTACGCAAATTTGGTTTAAAATGAACAAGAGTGATATTTTATGTAGATATTTTATGTAGATATTAAGATATAAAAGTAATCAATCTTTGAAAATAAATACAATTCAACTTATTCTGCAAACTATTTTCATTGTGTCAAATAAAATACATGAAAAAAATTACGCCGCTTGATTCCAACTCCCCTCTCCCCTCATGTAGCTCTTGATCGATTTACGTGGTTAATTAATTTTCTGAAAGGACATGACCCTTTCAGAAAATTATTGGGTTTCAATGTAAAGAAAGGCATAGATACAACCTTTTTTCAGAAATTTGTATCTGATCACTAAAATTCGCCTAAAATTTCAAAGAAGTAAAACTGAACTAAATAAAGGTCGCATTATTTCACAGCATTTCTCAAGATTGCAGGATTTAAAGTCCTAAGCAGAGATATCGTGCGAAATAAAACGTTAAGTTTATGGCATAAAGTTGAAGCAAATGAAGTAAGCAGACACAATTTTTTTCACATGACTTACTTTAAATGGAAATATAATTGCTCACGACGTATAAAATTGATTGCGACGCAGGTACCATATTACGCTAGTAAAGTGTAGATTTTTTCAAATAGAACTTTTTTTAACAATTGAGGATTTGAATTTAAAAAAAATGGATTTTGTATTTTTTAAATAATGTATCGTAAATAATATTGAAGAATGAAAAGATTTTCTTTAAAGTCATAGACAATTAATAACAAATTAATTAAACTGTATAAAACTTTATATCACGTGACTACAAAACGCGTGAGAAATGTTTGTGACGTTGCAGTGTTCAAAGGTGTGTATTATAATTTGTGTATGTACTTATTATAGATACTATCAAAGTAACCATGGATAGAAAGACCATACTAACATTATGACATCACACGCGTTTTTGGCATGTTATTGACACTTAGTTTAAAAAAATATTTTTCCTTGCTTTTACAAGCTTTTACAGTCAAAGCCCTCTAAGTGCACGCTCTCTAAATGCACACGCTCTCTTACTGCACATGAACTCGCCCTCTAAGTGCACGTTCCCCAGCCCCCATTTCAAATAATCTGCGACCAATCACGTGCGACCGTAAGCGCGCTTATGTCAACACATGTCATATGATTGTAAACACAGTTTGAGTTTGAACTCATTTTTAAATTCTGCGCAATGTTTCGCGCAGAGAGAGAGAGCATCTGATTGAATAAAGATAGCTATAGGAGTTAGAAGAGTGGGGATGAAAAAGATCGTAGGGGAAGTGTGCACTTAAAGGATGGGCCTCGGTTCCGAGCTGTGCACTTAGAGGGCTTTGACTGTATTTAACTTCACCCGTTAGATGCCCTGCTAGTAGTAGCGGAGCCCAAGCGGGGATTTTGGAAGTAACTCGAGCCCGACAGTTTTATATGAGAAAAGAAACCTTGTACCATGTTATGTACTTCCACCACATATGAACCCTTAATATAGGGGTGTGCGTCTAGGGCAGTTGATCAGATTAGTAAAAAAAAATCGATCTATAAAAAAACTCGAGCGCATCAGATTTAAACAAAATAAGTTAATTACATGCAAAAAATAAAATCTCTATAATAATCTGACGATTTAAACGTGACATAAAAAAATAAGCGAGTCGCAAAGTTGCAAAAAAAAATCATAACCTCGAAATGTTCGAGCGTGGTTTTTTTTTTTTCATTTGAAAGAAAAATATTTAAAAATTATAGGAATGACATAATCTGCCGATTTTCTAAAGCCGAACTATCTAAAATTATTAATAGAGTGTAGTGTTTACAAGTACAGAGAACTACGTATTTCCCGCTCCACGCTACTCTTCCTTTCTCACTCTTTCTCTATGTCTTACTTTCTCGCACTACTATATATATATATATGCATATATATATTTTTTTTTGTGCTCATTGTCATTATTTTCAATATAAAAAAAAAAAATTAAAAATAAAAATTGAAAAAAAAAAAAAAATTTTCAATTGTCAGATTTAAAAAATCCCTTCGCCAAATTGTCAGAATATGAGTCAGCATGAACAGTGCATCAAGCTAAACCGTCTGTATAAAAATCTGATGCGCTCGAGTATTTCAAGGTCACGACTTTTTTTTGCATTTTAAAAAATCGGCTGTGAATTTCAGTCACGTTCAAATCGTCAGTCTTTATAATAGGACATTTTTTAGGGTTTACTTAACTCTTGAATTTCTGACAAGCTCGAGTAAAAAATTTTTTTTTCTAATTTTCACCTCTTTGTATGGCCACCTCCCACTACCAATCTGGCAGATTATTATCTCTGTGTGGTCAGAAGTTCGTAGGTCGTATACACAATCAAACTCTGACGCGCTCGAGAATTTTTGTCTGACTACTTTTTTTTACATTTTTGAAAATTCATACACGCTCCCCCCACCACTGAAAGGATATACATCATATAAACTTTTTTCTTTTTAATATGTAATCTTCACGATTCCTTATGTCTTCAAAGGGTGGGAGAAAAAACACATTTAGCACGCTGGGCTCCCCTACTATAGCAACGAGCTGTAAATATCGAGTGCTAGTCTGAGCTACGCGAGAAATATGACAGGAAGACATAGCGATAGCATTTTGTCTTTGTTCAGCAACATACAACGGAACGGGCCAACCAATATGGAAGAAGTCCTAAGATAGTGGATTACCTTTTGTTTCTATTATTAGAAATGCATGAGTGAAGACGCAATTAAAATTTTGAAAATAAAATATTACAAAACGAAAAATCTGTAAAGGCAAATTTTTATTGATATATATTAGGTATATACTGTCATGTTTTGGCAACGAAATTATTAAGAGCAACAAAACTCTCTTATTATATCACTTTACTGTGTCGCTTATAGTTTAGTCGGCGTACAGCAATAATTTTATAATTGCGTGCAGGGTTCTCGAATTACTTTTAAAATTTCGCTCACCGGTCATCAACAGCGTAATAATATACAGTCTATGTCACTTCTGAAACAGTAAGTCTTTAAGGCGTTAAAAAAACTCAAATCAGTCCATTAATTCCTAAGATTACGAATCACAACAAACACAAACTTTTCCTCTTTGTAAAACTGATTTTGAATTCCTGGAGATTCAAGTAATTTTAGCTCGCATCAGAAATATAGTATGTATATGTCACTGAAATATATTTCAGTGGTATATGTCAACACATTTACTACCGTTGCGCTGTCAATATTTGAAATGCCGTCTGCGGGACTATTCCGTGAGGATATTAGTCAATCAGTATTCTATTCAGGTATACACCGAGAATCAACCATGTTTGATTTTCGATCAGACACACAAAAAAAAAGGTCATTTTGTACAGTGAAAAGAATGCGAAATGGGAATGACGAAAAGACAACAGGAAGAGCTGTGTGCCAAATAAAATACGGAACATTACAACAAAAGAACACCCTGCAGTTCACAGAATAATCAACTGTCTGCTTTCTACTTTGTGACCAGAGAATAACTGACAACTTATTAAATGTCGTCGTGTCATTTGCAATGTAATTTTTCACCTGTCATGTAAATTACATTATTATACTGATTTCAACATTTTGGTATTAATGGACTGTTGGACAACAAAACTGATATGTTATTATTTCTGAGATGGTGGTTAACCAGAAGTCCAAAGTTACAAAAATATGAGATGTCATATGAAAGCCCTTAAAAGTCATAAATAATGAGAAAACTCAGATATTCCTCACAGTTTCTTTTTTATTATTTTTAGTATTCAACGTAGAGTTTAGCTAATTTTTGGTACCTGGCCAACCCCTAAGGCTCACAATTTTCGTTTGTAGAAAATATATATCTATTAACCTAAAATTCAGTGAACATTTATTGAAGTTTAACCTCTTTAACGACGTATCTGTTTGAAAAAAGTGAAAGATCGAGGGGAAGTAGAACAGGCAAATAAAGAGGAAGTTAGTTTGTCTCCTAAATTACATGAAACTGACAAGGACAAAAGTTTATAATGTGTTGCTAAGTAAGTGTAAATATTATTAATTTGTTTCACATAAAAAAAACTAAACTTGGGAATAATATTAAAAACTAAAGAAGTTAAACTTCTTATGTGAGCTTATGAGGGTGAGGCTCATTATAATTTTTCTTTTAGTATAGATTATAGACGCCTGACAACTTAGATCATTAACATCTTAATTACACAAATAACAAAATTACTTAAAACTAAACGACATCACAAGACATCCATGAGCAGAAGCGGGATTCCAATCCACGATAGTCCGGTCAAATAGTCAGCACGCTAACCACTGGACCAAACTGTCCTGTAAGATTCAGTGAGCAGATGAACTAGTCTAATTAATACGAGTGAAAAAAAAATCAAATTTAAGAATGGGAGAGCGATGTGAGAAATGGAGCATATTTTTTCTATATTTACATTTGGTACAATTCGTACGGGTCTGTTATTCTTGCCTTAGCAAGAGTTCAACTATCGCATTATTTTAGAAGTATTCAAACCATCTTATATATTTAAACTAATTGTGCCACCATCAAATATTTATAAAGATATATAAATAATCCATAATTTAAGGATAATTTCTAAGAATAGTTTTTATGAATGGCACGGGGAATCTTTACCTTGTCTCGTTGTTTTGCCGTTTCATTGAGCGTAGCGTACTATAATGATGCCTAGCTCCTACTAGTTTGCTATCTTACTACAAAATTACATAACTGACTACATTATTCAATTATATATACAAAACGATGTATCATCAATCGTATATATTACATGTAACAGGTATTACATAACATTGCAGACAGTATTAACGAATTATTTAATATAATAATAATCATATTAATCTCGATTTACTTTCAGTACGAAAGGTTGACACAACGTAGGTATCACACATCTCTTCTATGAGTATAATATTGAAAGAGAAAAGGTCGCCGTGTTAGCAGTCGGTGGTAGTATCTTACTTATCCCGAGGGAACCAAAAATTAATTAAATACATACATATCCATATCCAAATTTATATACAAACTAGATATATATGTCTGTGATCAAAAAAGCAAAACCGCTTACGTAGAATTTGTGGTAAAATCAAGTTAATGATGGCTTAATCATAGGATTGTATAATTGATTTACTGTACTTAAGCAAATGTTTAACTTATAGTATTTAAACGAATCTTATTCAGTGTGCTATATTGCTCTGTGAATTGTGTAATGCTTTATGTTATGTAAACGGCATTTACTGATATTGTGGAGATTGCAAGCGAATTAGCAGAGGCATGTGTTGGAACAGGATAACGTTTTATATATATGTATATACAGTCAAAATCTGTTATAACGACATCGAAGGGTCTACTCGTATTTGGTCGTAAAAACCGATAGTCGTAACAACCGGTGATATTTTCGAGGTACGAAGTAATTTTTTATTAAGTATAAGTATTATTAAATCGACAGATATTAATAAGAATAATATTCACATTATCATTATCATTTTTCTGTATTCATAAAATCTGTAATTTTAGTCTGTTTGGAACATTTCTGTGCGTACGAATTTTGTTTACTATACAGCTGGTCGTTCTAACAGATATAATTCTCCGAATATATGAAGATATTACATAAAATGTAGTCGCTTAATGCGGTATGTCGTAATAAGCAATGCCGTAAAAAGCAGTGTTTTTTATAAGGCGGTCATATAGTATTCAGTCGGGACCTATAATTTTGATCAATATAACCGGTATGTTGTTCTAAACGATGTCGTCGTAAACGGTTTTGACTGTATATTGTATTTCTGAGTTGAAATATATTTTATTTAATAACTGAATTCTTGTTTATTGATTGGTGCATCATTTTATTTCTAACACTAGTTCATCAGTTTTTGCTACAATTTGCGGCATCTTATAGACCGTACGAGTAAGGGGATACATTGTTTTTTCGAGTTTATTTAGATTTGACATGTAGGCTGAATAATAAATTTCAGTCGGCTTGGAGTTTGCGATGCTCGTGTGATAGAAAAGGTCGCGAGGCATGTGACTAGAAGTGCTATCTCTTTTTCATTTTTGCGAAAAATAGACTTCCGTGACTCACACATCGACTGAAGCTAATTCGAAATACAGTTTAATTTTGGAATATATCGGGAGATAAGAAGTTTTTATATACATATTACCTATAATGTTACACGCATCAGAACTGAAAAAAATATCTAAATATGAAAACAATATTACCAATAGTTTGACATAAGCAGTCTTACTTTTTGGTTACTGATATATTAAATTTAATATGAATATGGGATGTGCAAACTACAAAGTAGAAGAAGCACAAGTGAAAACGATTTAGTTGAAATACGTAACTTATAGTTAGATGAAGGATGGGTGAGAAGAAAGAGACAAGAAATCTCAACGTACTTGCGCTTCTGTACAAAAAGTACTTAAATGTTATATCAACAAAAACGATCGAATATGGTTTTATCACATTATATACGTACACACTTGTAATGAGATTTCCGCCAACAATTTCGTTTCTTTGAACTTTTCTCGGGTATTTTGTATAATTCCTAGGGGCCGTTCAAGTATTATGTAACGCACTTAGGGGGGAGGAGGATCCCGGCAAAAGGCTACAGTACTTTACAGGGGGGGGGGGCAAGCAGTGTACGTAACATATTTCTGTTAAATAAAACAATAAATTTATTGACAGTAAATCAAGCATGTGACACTGAGAAAAAAGTCTTCGTGAAAATTACTATATCAATTGGTAAAGCAGGAGGGGGGCGAGAGGGCTCAAAAATCCTCGAAAACTGTGTTAACAATTTTTTTTTCTGAATGTTTGTACCGAAACCATTCAAAAATGGTTAGATCGATTTGGATGAAATAAAGTTCCCGGTAGAGTTGGGTAACTTAGATCTGAACCGGTTCAAAGAGCCGATTCCAACAGAAGATCCGTGAGAGCCGACTCACTTTTTTTTTGAGCCGACGGATCCACGGATCCGCATAGCTCAGTGAAACACTTAACACACAGAACCACATTTTCCACTTACGTATCAGTTCTTGCTTTGATGCATCTGTCAGCTCAAATGACTCATGCATCACATGTTTGGCTATGCATTCTTGATTCTATACAGGTCGTGATATGATTGACTGAACTAGGTAACTCAGTGGCAGACTGCAGTAACATATTCAGAACTCGGCTCTTTTTGAACCGGTTCAGTGAGCCGGCTCACATAGGTACGGGATCCAGATGCAAAGATGCAGATCACTAAAAAGACCCGTTTTTCCCATCTCTAATCTGTCAGCTCAAATGACTCATGCATCACATGTTTGGCTATGCATTCCTGATTCTATACAGGTCGTGATATGATTGACTGAACTAGGTAACTCAGTGGCAGACTGCAGTGACATATTCAGAACTCGGCTCTTTTTGAACCGGTTCAGTGAGCCGGCTCACATACGAGATCCAGATGCAAAGATGCAGATCACTAAAAAGACCCGTTTTTCCCATCTCTAATGACAGCGAAAGACGTCGCATAGAAGTAAATGGATACCTCTTTTTTACGATACCGAGAAAACCACGTTCACAAATTTTTGTGACGTTAATCACCGTCATATTACGGTACCTCTCTATCTTAAGAAATTTAGTCTACTGTATTTAGTATAATGCAAGCTAAGATTTCGTTAGCAAACTGGCATTGCGAGGTAACTTGTTGCCACTATTGTCTCGTCTAGCTGAAACACTACTCTAACAAAAGCGACGAACGATATTTCTTTGAGAGCAAAGATTATTTTCATATCCAATAAAACCTAACAAACACTCTGTATACATCGCTCATACAACGTGTATTCATTCAGTGTTTGTGAAGACAGGCCTTCAGATATTATAGCGTTTGATCCCCGGACTCCATCGCGCCGACACATAGAGGCTTTGTTACAACTAACATAATTAATGTCTTTATTAGGGAAGGAAGGAAGACCGTCTAAACCCAAAACCGGATTTCACTTTATTAATGCTGCCTGCAGACTTCTTAATGCATTAATATGTTGCACGGATTATATATACCTATATATATTATTAGTGTATTTGCCATATGGCAACATACACTATTGGCGTTGGTCGGATGGCGGGACCTAGGGGTCGGACCAAAATTTCTCGACGTTTCATAACCTCCTAAACACTTTGGCACCATTTTTAAAAATGTTTATATATATATGTATATATATATATATATATATATATATATTTATATACGTATATATATATATATATAAATATATATATATATATATATATATATATATATATATATATATATATGTGTACGCGCGATAACTTTCGAAAGAGTGAATTGATTTCAACGAAATTTGGGCCACGTATTGAAATCCATCACCGCAAGAAGCCTATTTAAAATGGGCCTAATCGGGCTATTTTAAGGGTAGTTTTTAGGGGTTGAAAAATGTTTTTGGGCCCCAAAATACCGAAAAAATTCTCCGAATCGTTTCAAAATTGAAATTTAACCCTTTGGTTGTGATTAAATAGTGTCCCCACAATTTTAATAAAATCGGCCCGACAGGACCGGATTTACAAATTTTATGAAAACACTAGTTTGCAGATAGTGACTTATTTATTGAAGGGTGTATTTAATTCGGTGTAGACGTTCGATTGATAATAATATTACCATTAAGAAAAAAATGTTATTTTAAGGGGTGTATTAAGGGGTTAAATTTTTTATTTTGCCCAAAAACAAACTTAATTTCACATAATAAAAGTATAAAACCACACGGCCCTACACAAGCAAATACACTATATTGTCGGCAGGGTTTTGGCACTGCGACCCGGGTTTTTACTTGTATGTGTGCTGTATGAAAAGTTTCTTATAACAGAGAATCTTATGAGACAATAGAATATAACTACTTGCATCTATAGTCCGATCTTCACATGAAACGTGGGTCGTTTTTTATTATAGATGAAATTATTGTAATTTCTAGCAATTCCCACACCGCTACTGAACTGCCATTATACAAACGTAACCAAAAAATTGTACACAGATATTATTTTTTACGGGTAAATGCAACAAAATTAATTTTATACTTTGTTAACGTCTATTTAAAAAAACCCGGGTCGCAGTGCCAAAACCCTGCCGACAATATAGTGTATTTGCTAATACAGAACTTGTGGCTTTATTATGTGAACAATATTATTATGTGCACAATAAAAAAATTAACTCCTTAATACACCCCTTAAAATTACATTTTTTTCTTAACTACATTATTATTGTCGATCGAACGTCTACACCAAAATTAAAAATACCTTTCAGTAAATAACTCACTATCTGCAAACTAATGTTTTCAGAAAATTTGTAAATCCCGTCCTGTCGGGCCGATTTTATTAAAATTTTAGAAGCACTTTTTAATTGCTATTAAAGGGTTAAATTTCGATTTTGAAACGATTCTGGGAATTTTTTAGGTATTTTTGTCCCAAAAACTTTTTTCAACCCCTAAAAACCATCTTTAGAATGAGCCGATTGGGCCCATTTTAAATAGGCTTCGTGCGGTGATGGATTCCAACATGTGTGCCAAATTTCGTTAAAATGAATTAACTCCTTCTGCCCGCACACATACATATATATATATATATATATATATATAAACATTTTCAAAAATGGTGCCAATGTGTTCAGAAGGCTATGAAACGTCGAGAAATTTTGGTCCGACCCCTAGGTCCCGCCATACGACCCACGCCAATAGTGTATATTGCCATATGGCAAATACACTAACAAAACAAATAATGATAGACAACTGAAAAAAATTAATAGTGAACGACGTTTCAGTCCGGATTTGGAGCTTTTTTTAGGTTCTTTAGTTTATTATGACCTTTGACATTTCATTTAAAACAAAATTAAAATGTTCTAAATCAAGTCCCGCATCGCAATTCGCAGCACTGAACGACAGTTATAAAAACCTAACCAAAAAAATTTTGCACAGATATTTTTACGGGTAAATGCAACAAAATTATTTTATACTTTGTTAACGTCTGTATTTATTTAAAATAAAACTGAAAAAAATAATAGTGAACGACGGTTCAGTCCGAATTTGGAGCTTCTTTAGGTTCTTTACTTACTATGACCTTTGACATTTCATTTAAAACAAAATTAAAATGTTCTAAATTTGATATATTCAATGGTATGCAAAATAGTAAATGAAATTGCAATTTTGTTCTCAACTTATTATCTGATTCTAAATAAATATATGCAAACATGATACGTCGTTCAAAGCATTTCATTTTAAAACGAATGTACGATAAGAGGGAAACGGCAAAACATCTCGAAACATACAATTTTTTTAAAACTCGTATTATTATCCCTTTCTACAAAGACGCTTGAATCAATTTTTACGATAATAACAGTATTATACTAGAACATCTATTTTCAAAACGAGTAGCGGCTCTATTAACATCCAGTATTGTTAAAAATAACAGCGCTGTTAAAGTCTCACTTTAACTTAGTAAGGTTTTTGGTAGAAAGTGGTGAAAAAATTAACAGCACTGTAAATTCTTACATTGATCATGGCATGGCACTATAAATTGCAACTTTTCAAATTGTTGTCGATATTGCATTACCACTATAATTAATACAGTAAAACTGTAAAAAAAATATTGTTGGCAATTTTCATAAAGTTCTTTACCCATTACTTTATAATACGGATGTTGACTGTATTCAAATAAAAACATAATTTTAACGAAAAGTAGTAGTTTCTATGATAGAAATACTAAAAAAAACTATATTTTTCCGTATTTTTAAGGAATTTAAACTCTCAAGTCACGTGACAACAGACACCAATCAGAGCGCATGACGTCATATGTTCAGCCGTTGTCAAAAAACTTCATTGTTTGGTTAATATTTAGTGTGAAATTTATTATTATTTGTTTATAGGAAACGTCAAATTACATGTAACTCTAGCAACGACTACGAAACAACTTTTCATCATCTCAGTTTACTAACGTTTATGAGCACAGAATACGCATCTATAGGATGGTAGCTCCCGTGTAAACTTTTGAGCCTCCTTTGGTATGAACAGGTGACGTCACGCGACTAGTATTGGCGTTTTGGATTTAGACCGAAATTCGAAACGGGATTTAAAATACATGATTTTTAAGGCTTGAGTTGTATTTAAATAAAAATAATAAATATTTGTAGCAATATTAGGTACTTATGCACGATTTAAAACACTTTCCCAAAAATACTCAACATCCCTATTGTCTCCTCATCAGATTGCAGTTCACAGGATTACTTAGTCTTTGATCCGCCACTGTTCTATGAAGCACTGCGTTCAGGTGACTACCTAACAGATCTCATAATCGAAAATTAATTCGTTATAATAATATATTGAATGCATAGACAGAATGAATCGTGTTTTCACTCGAACTCTAGGTACTCGAGATGCTTATTGCACAGTATTGAATACGATTACTTACGTCTTATATCTGAGTCTGCACTATAAAGCACTGTATGTAGGTGGCTCTCTCAAGACTCACAATCGAAATCGACAACAAAATTTATTCGAGATTTGACACATTCACTCATTGCGCATAGTACCAACATACTTATTATTATGATTCATCAGCTGACGGAATCATTCGAATATAAAAATTATTCGAGTAGCAGCTATTCGATTATCAAAATCATTCGATTATTTCCAAGACTAAATGCAGGTCATGTAAAGTGAATTACGAAGCGAAGACTATTAGGATGTTTTATCATGATGAGGAAACTCACATCAGACTATCGAATGGTCTGCAAGTTCGCTGTAGGGTTAAAGGAGATAATAATATGTCCGCAGCTGTACAAAAGAACTGAAACACGTAACATTAAACGACCTGTGGCAGAAGTAGTTGGTGCGGGCGGAATGGACGAAGAAAAGAGCGGTGTGGCGCTTTGTGTGAAAAACTTTGTTGGCAACTTGTGGAATCCCAATAGAAAGCATACGTGCGGAACATACTCCGGATTTAGACGTGTCACATTCAGGCATAATATCTACCTGTATATAAGTCGGTACTCAGTACGAGTGGGTACCAGAAATTGAGAAAGAATATTGTACAGCTTAAATAAAGCTCGGTGGAAGCTACCGTTTGAGGTCAAATGCGTTTGTGTGGTTCCCAGCATGATAACTTAAAAAAACCCGGGTCGCAGTGCCAAAACCCTGCCGACAATATAGTGTATTTGCTTGTATAGGGCCGTGTGGTTTTATACTTTTATTATGTGAAATTAAGTTTGTTTTTGGGCAAAATAAAAAATTTAACCCCTTAATACACCCCTTAAAATAACATTTTTTTTCTTAATTGTAATATTATTATCAATCTAACGTCTACACCGAATTAAATACACCCTTCAATAAAATAAATGTCACTATTTGCAAATTAGTGTTTTCAAAAAATTTGTAAGTCCGGTCCTGTTGGGACGATTTTATTAAAATTTTAGGGGCACTTTTTAATTGCTATTAAAGGGTTAAATTTCAATTTTGAAACGATTCTGAGATTTTTTTCGGTATTTTGGGGCCCAAAAACTTTTTCCAACCCCTAAAATTCACCCTTAATGTGATCCGATTGGGCCCATTTTAAATAGGCTTCGTGCGATAATGGATTCCAACATGTGTGCCAAATTTCGTCAAAATTAATTAAGTCCTTCGAAAGTTATAGCCCGCACACATATATATATACCTATATATATATATATAAATATATATATATATATATATACATATATATATAAACATTTTTAAAAATGGTGCCAAAGTGTTTAGGAGGTTATGAAACGTCGAGAAATTTTGGTCCGACCCCTAGGTCCCGCCATCCGACCGACGCCAATAGTGTATGTTGCCTATGGCAAATACACTAATAAATAAAACTTGTTTCGGATAGACTTCTTTTTGTCAGTGCAACTGTACTAAAATAAGTACAACTAATGTCTGTGCGCAACGGGACTAACTATTAGAATTCTTCGAAACCTTTAGTGGGCTTCCTCTTCATCACGTACTTTTATCACATTAGCATTAATTTCCCGCTCAACACTTAGTTTATCTTCGTTTAGGAGTCATTAGTGTATTTGCCATAAGGCAACATACACTATTGGCGTTGGTCGGACGGCGGGACCTAGGGGTCGGACCAAAATTTCTCGACGTTTCATAACCTCCTAAACACTTTGGCACCATTTTTAAAAATGTTTATATATATATGTATATATATATATATTTATATATATATATATATATATATATATACGTATATATATATATATATATATATATGTGTGCGGGCAATAACTTTCGAAGGAGTTAATTGATTTTAACGAAATTTGGCCCACGTGTTGAAATTCATCACCGCAAGAAGCCTATTTAAAATGGGCATAATCGGGCTATTTTAAGGGTAGTTTTTAGGGGTTGAAAAATGTTTTTGGGCCCCAAAATACCGAAAAAATTCTCAGAATCGTTTCAAAATTGACATTTAACCCTCCAGTAGTAATTAAAAAGTGTCCCTAAAATTTAAATAAAATCGGCCCGACAGGACCGGACTTATAAATTTTATGAAAACACAGTTTACAAATAGTGAATTATTTACTGAAAGTTGTATATAATTTGGTATAGAGGTTCGATTTATAATAATATTGCAATTAAGAAAAAAAATGTTATTTTAAGGGGTGTATTAAGGAGTAAAATTTTTTATTTTGCCCAAAAACCATCTTAAGCTCGCAAAATGAAGCCACACTGCCTGTATAAGCAAATACACTATATTGTCGGCAGGGTTTTGGCACTGCGACCCGGGTTTTTTTTGATAAAATCACTCAAACCCCATAACAAATCTCATCAACTATAAGTTCCCTCAATTACTCAAATGCCGTAGCTCTACTGATATTTCGCTTAAAGGTGCATCAGTGAATCAACACTTAACATTGACACAGCTGTATATTGTATAAACGCCTCAGGATATTATGCAAATATGTCTGGATTACTGAAATGTCAAAGGAGCGTTTTGTACAGCTTAACACGTGTTACCAACAAAACGTTTGTTTATTTTCATGCCGCTTTCCCTAAATAAGGAACCCTATGCACGTTTTTTCGTCTGTATTTTTAGTGTATTTGCCATATGGCAAAATACACTATTGGCATCGGTCGGATGGCGGGACCTAGGGGTCGGACCAAAATTTCTCGACGTTTCATAACCTCCTAAACACTTTGGCACCATTTTTAAAAATGTTTATATATATATATATATATATATATATATATATATATATGTGTGTGTGTGTGTGTGTGTGTGTGCGGGCAATAACTTTCGAAAGAGTTAATTGATTTTAACGAAATTTGGTACACATGTTGGAATCCACCACCGCAAGAACCCTATTTAAAATGGACCCAATCGGACCATTTTAAGGGTAGTTTTTAGGGGTTGAAAAAAGTTTTTGTGCCCAAAAATACCTAAAAAGTTCTCAGAATCGTTTCAAAATTGAAATTTAACCCTTTAATAGCAATTTAAAAGTGCTCCTAAAATTTTAATAAAATCGGCCCGACAGGACCGGATTTACAAATTTTCTGAAAACACCAGTTTGCAGATAGTGAGTTATTTACTGAAAGGTATTTTTAATTTTGGTGTACACGTTCGATCGACAATAATAATGTAGTTAAGAAAAAAATGTAATTTTAAGGGGCGTATTAAGGAGTCAATTTTTTTATTTTGCCCAAAAACCAACTTAAGTTCGCATAATAAAGCCACACTGCCTATATTAGCAAATACACTATATGTCGGCAGGGTTTTGGCACTGCGACCCGGGTTTTTTTGTTTGGTCACCAATTTTTTCGTCAATTGTAAATCGATTTGAAAAATTTCAACGCCATTTTGTTCAGAATGCTGCCGGATTGCTACCATACCGTTTTTATTAAAATCGGTTCATCCGTTTTTAAATGACATCAAAACATATTTTTAATGTATGATACCTCATATCTCCAACGTTTGTAAGCCGATTTTGATTATTCTTTTCTTATTTATTAGAGTACACCTTCAGGGTGATCCCACATAAATTTTACTTAAATCGGTTTTCAAAAATGTGCGAAATCAAATGTACTAAAAAGTAAAAAATAAAAAAAAACTTAAAAGAAATATTAACCTCCTTCAAAAAAGTCACTGAAAAGGTGAAAATAAAGAAATTTTGATGTCGGTGCCAATTTTATTATTACAACTTTTAATTATATAGGCATCTACTTTTATTAAATGGAACCGGTACGTTAAAATTTCATTATTTTCATCTTTTTAGTGACTTTTTTGAAGGAGGTTAAAATTTTTTTTATGCAGAATATTAGACTGTATAATACAGGATGTCCGAGAATTATCTTTACAACTTTGAAATTTAATAACTTTTGAAATAAAAAGGTTATTCACATTCTGTTTTCTGCAGTTATTAGTGCAACTCATAAAGTTTTGTTCTGCTTAGGTTAGCACCTCCACATGTGCACCACGTGTGGCCCGAAGCACATTCAGTCGGTAATCGATTTCTTGTCAGGTACGCTGTAATATAACGTCTGTGACAGTGGCAAAAGCCTCTGTAATGCGGGTTTTTAAGTCAGCAATGTCAGTAACCTTTCTCTGATAAACAATATCCTTCAAATAACCCCAGAGAAAAAAACTTTATGAGTTGCATTAATAACTGCAGAACACAGAATGTGAATATCTTTTTTATTTCAAAAGTTATTAAATTTCAAAGTTGTAAAGATAATTCTCAGACACCCTGTATATACGGCAAAATAATGTTTGTTCACTGTGTGCTCAGCTTCACCAAATATTTTTTTAGGATTCAACTGAACTGCTTAACGAATCTGAATCTAATATGAAAATAAAATTCGACATATGCGACTGTGCCTTGTGATCACAGATTTAAAAGTTAATACTAGTCAATGTGAAATCGTTTTGCGTTATTTTTGTATTCCGTACGTTGCATGCAACGTCAGACGTCAGTCGGTCGGTGGGTGTTTCAGGCAGGTGTGTTTGTACCTCTAACTTCACTGGAGGTACACGGCCTGTCGTCCAGGTGGAACAGAAGAGTTCTTCTGTTCTCGTATGCTGCGTCACGCGTTGTTCGTCGCGCTATCTGTCGGCTGCTGCTGACAGTTCCATTTTACATTTTTGGGACATGGTCGTCATGTCCTAAGGAAACAGCTTTTTGATTTCTTTTCAATACTGAACTAAATATTTGAATGATCATATTTGCAAACTAGTTCGCACTGTTTTAAAGTAATAGAAACATTTCTATAAATTCTATGTAATCTGCGTTTTTAACACACCTGTATGTGATTGAATCTTTGAACGTGAAATTCACCCACTTCAAAACGTCAGATTAAACTGAAACTTTGCACATTTATCAAGGACCGGTGACAATACAATAATTTAATAAGTTCGTCCCATTACCTGACCAGGACCTTCAGGATAAAAATAATAAAATCTTTAAATGTATGTGACGGAATCTTTGAATATTAAATTCACCCACTTCAAAACTTCAGATTAAACTGAAACTTTGCACACTTATTAAGGATCTATGAAAATATAATAATTTATATAAATATTTACATATATATTATAAATTTATATTAACTAATTAATTTGAAAATTTACAGCAAGCAAGCTAACACGCTGCACAATGACGTACGTTGCGTTGCCTCCCAATAGCCAATTGAAATATTTTATTTTTTAGTCTTATAATTGAAAGATCAAAAACTAAAACAACACGGTTTTATGAACTAAACATCGACGATTTTAACCTTGCCGATACACATAGTACATTCATATTAAATTAACAATTAACTTCATGGTGTCTCGTGTCCGTAAGAGAGAAAACTTTAGCGTCGATGCGCCAAAAGAAGTATAACTTCATGAAAAGAAACGGATTGTAATTGTCAGATTACATGTTTTAAACTGTTCCGTGCACATTTATATTTTGCCGACATGTTTTAGTTTAATTTTTTAGGTATTCATTTGCCTTATCAAATGTTCCTTCCTTAAATCTGTATATTTGCAGAATCGAGCCTTTCGCACGTTTTGTTCTTTCGCACTGCGTCAGCAGCAGCCACTGCTTTCGAAATGCCGACTCAAAAGCATTAATTATAAAAACACGCGCAGGTACAAAACAAAACAACGGATGCCGTCATGCGGAAAGATGACAGTTTGCAAAAACATCAACAGGAAATAATGGGAAAATAATCGGATTATTTTAATTTCAGAAAGTTTTTACTTTATTTGAACTATAATATAAGTCAAGGAAACATTGTAACAATGACAATATAATTTCACCAATTTAGTTCTATAAGCAGATTTCCAAAATAATTTGATACGGCAAAATGATCAATGTCGAATTTGTGCCAAAATAAAATTTAGTCAACCAATTAGTTATTAATTAATCCAGTTTTCGCTGCAACCAAAAGAGATAGCACTGCCGGTCACATGAACGTAAAAAGTTGTTATTCATTCAGGACATGTCTATGAAAAACGAATAAGCCGCAAAAAAGTATAAACTAATAGTTTTTAAGAAGTTCCGTCCGATGTCGCTAGAATAACCCTACTTTGTTGTTTTATGAAATAACTATTTTGACATTATCAGAAAAAACTTCCGCTGCATGCTGCCTACGCAACTTCCGTAAAGGAGAAAATTTTGCCTTCAGTGCGCCAAAACAAGTATAACTTAAAAAAAAAAACTTTGCTGGTTTTAGTTATCACTGGCGTTTTAGTTTCAAAAAGCATACACCGCTTTATTGATTAACAGACATTGTATTGATGAAATACTGCCTCCTACGGAATAAAATTATGATTATATTAAGGAAAATGAAAAATTTGAAATACCACTAAAGGCGGAAAAAAGATAGCTTAATTATTTTAAAGTGAACATTTGCACGTAGATATTATGAACTCAATCATGGAGTTTCAAACAATTTTATACCTAGAATAAGTCAATAAATTATTAGATTATGAATTTATAAAAATTACAAATGAGAAAGTTTATCGCCTCGTTTTGAAAATTGAATGCGTAATTTATGCCTACCAGACTGTCACTTCGCTCTCAAGTTCTTGTAACATGGGTGTCTTTTTGTCTTTAAAGCTGTCACTAGTTGACATAAAAAGTTTTAAACAAAACTTTAAAAACCGAACCGAAACGAGGTCATATTAAATTTATCAAACGTTGCACCTGCTCTTCCACCATTAATATACTCGCTCTCCCACCACCTGACACCTACCGCATTCGCATGGCAATTTTGTCATTTTACATATTTTTTCATTCGTCGTAAATGTATAAGAATAGATTGTGACAGACTCAAGATGAACATTTTTAATATTGAACTGAATGAAACAATGTCATGGTACTTTATCTTCAAAACTTATTAATTTTTTAACCATATTTTTTTTATGTTTGGTTTTAGAATACGGATGTTGATGGTATTCAAATAAAAACATAATTTTAACTAGAGTTGAGAATAATCGAATGATTTTAATAATCGAAAGGTTGCTACTCGAATGATTTTGATAATCGAATGATTCATTCGAGATGTTTGATTATACTGACTCAGTCACGTAGTGTGTACTGTCAGTGTGTCATCTATTTTTCGTAGTCGTAAACGCATTACACAGTACGTTCAACACTGCAATAAAACCAATCGAGAGATTGGACAAAATTGTCTCGCGTAAAAAAATCATTCATTGTATATCTCGAAAGGTTAATACGCTCAACGGCTCAACACTGCAATAAAACCAATCGAGAGATTTGACAAAATTCTCTAGCGTAAAAAAATCATTCATTGTATAATATCTCGAGAGGTATAATATTTCGAGTGGTTTAGGTACTACAAGCTAGCCTTGAGCAGTGAATACAAAATGAACTTCATTCGACGTAAAATATTACTTCGAGTGGCTAGTTATAAGAACTTATAAACACACAACATCCATTCGCAGTATAAACACATTCTGAATGAAGTTTACATCTCGGCTTACATGAGTCGATTGTTTAATGCAATAGAGTAACCCGGATGCAGTGCTTCATAGAACAGAGGCAGATAGAAGATGTTATTACTTAGTATTTAAAAAATCACTCGAGTGATTTTGAATAACCTCTCGAGATCTCGAGATATTTTAATAATCGATTGATTCTGTATTTTATCTCGAGATGTTCCCATCTTTAATTTTAACATTACGTGATAGTTTCTATGATAAAAATGCTAAAACATTTTATTCTCAAGTCACGTGACAACGAACACCAATCAGAGTGCATGAAGTCAGATGCTGTTCACGCTGTCAAACACCTTCATTGTTTGGTTAATATTAATTAGAGTGTAATTTATTATTATTTATTTATAGGAAACGTCAAATTACATATAACTATAGCAACAATTACGAAAAAACCTCACACCATCCCGTTAGTTTAGCAGCGTTTATGAGCACATGACGTTACAGCAGTCACGTGATAAGTATTGGCGTTTCGGAGCGAAATTTGAAACGAAATTTAAAATACATGATTTTTAAAGCTTGAGTCGTATTTAAAAAATAATAATAAATATTTGTGGCTATCTTAGATACTTATCCACGATTTCCGAAAAATAGGCAACATCCCTTATTCAGCTCTATAAATATCCAAATAACATAAACAGGGCCGTACAGTGTTCTGTTACCACCATATCAAATTCAAATTAAACGATTTATTCAATATTTTCGAACTTTGAATATAGTGAGGCTTGGATTAATGAGAGTGTCGGCATTTTTCAAATAAAATCGTCTATAACTTTTAAAGTGAGACATTTTAGTTTGCACTGACGTGGAATTTCCTGTAACAGAATCTTAGATTTTTTAGATTTAAAATTAAAAAGAAAGTTTATGTAACTAAAACAGTGTTTCCCAAAGTATTAAAGAATTTTTATTTTTAGTAATATCTGAAGAATATCCAAATCTGGATTGAAACGTTATATTTTAAACGAATAAAGTCTTTAATTCTATTTATTTATAAAAGATTTTAAATTACAAAAATTAAATTATTAAATTTAAAATCTTTTATCAATAAATAGCATTAGACTTCATTCGTTTAAAATATAACGTTTATGTCCAAGTCTTCTTCAAATATTACTAAAAATAAAAATTATTATTTATTTATAAGAAAGATACAAAAAACTAAATTAATGAACTTTCTAATAAATAAATAAAAAATTTACCAATTTTGTTGTTTTTTCGTGTATTCGTAAATATACGCATTAAAATATAAAATACGTAAGGAGCATAGCTTCCGACGTGTGTTCAAGAGCTGGCGCACCCCTTTTTTAGATAGAAATTGGCACAGGTTTGCAGCGTTTTGTCTTAATATTAATAATTTCATAAAATTCCTCATCCTATATGGTGCAGCCCAGGATACAGCGATTATCTGGATAATCTGACCGCTTAAACAGCCACTTTTTCGCTTATGCCACCCCTGATTGTTATCTTGACAATATAAATGCGGTCGAATGTATGCAGGCATGAGTTTGAGTTATCTGAGGTGAGATGTAATAAAAAAACTTGAATAAAAACTGTGAATAATACAAGTAATACAACGCTACGTTCTTTATCATTGCCACAGAGCTTCTTTGTTCACTGTGAAATTGAGTTAAATTTTAATGCTTGCCGCAAAAGTTGCATTAAATAATTAAGGTTATTAGCCTACTACCATAATACCAGGAACTGCGTCCGTATTTTGTTATAAGAAAAAATGTTACAAGACTTCATAAATTGGTATTTCTTATTAGACATAATTTTGATTGCAATATAGTACATTTTGTATAATATATCCAACAACAGATACTTGTAGTGAATCATGGCTAACAGTTAGATTTTTAAGTAATATGTTCTCCAGAACAAGTAAAAGTTATAGTGCAGTGAATGAGTCGGGATTTTTCATGGTTTTTTCGCGTTTTTTAGTCAGAGCTCCGAACTAAGCACTCTCTCCTGTTTTCGAGGTCGCTGATTACGATGGGGTAAGCAAAACAGTTTTTTCCCTCGGCAACCCCTTCGAATTGGCCAAAAACCACTCCCACATCGCCTTTTCGTGCACAAATCGATTTCCAAAACGTTTTTTTGGCCTGATTAACAGTCTTTCAGGTGCCAGGGATCAGTTCTCAAGGTGAGTGACCCAAACCAACTTCATCCCTTGATTTCCACCCCCTGTAAGAAGATGAAAAATTACTTTTATTGAAAAAAAAATTCAAACAAAAGTTGTTCAGTTTGAAGGGGGACATCGTTTGGAGTCAAATACCACCCCTCATCCTCAACCCCTGAGCGGGAATGAGGGTAACTTTGACATTTTTAATAGGAATACCTATTTTTATCACAAATCATGATTTTTCGATAAAAAATATTCAACTTTTGTCTGAAACTTTTTTTTTCAACAAGTCATTTTTCACCCCTTTACAGGGGGTGGAATTCAAGAGGTGGAGTTGGTTTGGGTCACTATCCTTGAGAACTGATCCCCGGTACATGAAAGACTGTTAAACAGGCCAAAAAACGTTTTGGGGGTGGTTTTTGGCCAATTCGAAGGGGTTGCCGAGGGAAAAAACTTTTTTTCTCACCTCCGTCGTTTTCAGCGACCTCAAAAACAGGGGAGGGTGATTAGTTTGGAGCTCTGTCAAAAAAAAATCGTGGACGAAACAAAATGTAATCGGAGAAAATATATTTCAAAAATCTCCTCTTATCTTTATATATCAAATTCCGGTGCGCGTGTATTCGCAATTCTTCTCCTCCTAAACGGTTTGACCGATTTTGACAAAAAAAATGTTTGTACTTATGGGATCACATTGATGGTTCTTAACTATAGTTGGACCCGGTAGGCGATGCTGTTGTCGAGATCCAGATTTTTTTTTTTAATTTTCCGACCAATTTTTTTTTTGATTTCTCGCATGATCTCAAATTTTATTTTAATAAAATAAATTTTGCTAGCGTCGTCTGTAGCAGGACAACGTCTGCCTATCGGGTGCGCTATAGACTAATAAAAATAAAAATTGGCGGATCAATAGATTAATTTCTGTACACGTTAAAAGAAAAACCATAACTTCAGTTGTTATAGCAATGCGCCACGACGCGCCACGGCGCGGCGGCCAACATCAGTTTGCCAACATAGGACATTCGTTTCGGGTCACACAATAACATAGGCTGTTAGTGATAAAGTGAGCCATGTTGCGTATGGCGTTGATGGACCACGCAGATATCAATCTAGTTGGCTTGGTTCCATTGTTGAAGCACGTTTCCTGTCTGGCGACTGAATAGAGTTAAAGGCAGATTCACAACAAACAACTTTGAGGCTAAAAATCCCGTTGAATTTGAGAATATGCATCCAAAATTCTAAGAGTGCTCGTATCAATTTTCCGACGTATTCTGGAAGTCGCCTGACTTGATAAAATTAGGTTAAGGTGACAGATCTCTCAGGTTGTACAATATTCCCTCGGGAAAATTCCTTTTATAACTGTTTTTATTAACTGTAATTAAGCAATAAGCTTCACTATATTTGGCTTGCTGCTTAAAAACATATTTAGTTAATTTTAAAGCATTAACATCAGAGATTGAAAAACTCGGGTCGCAGTGCCAAAACCCTGCCGACGTGAACCTAAGTTTGTTTTGGCCAAAATAAAAAAATGAGCCCTTAAGGCAGTTGTCGTGGTTAAGTCACACCGTCAGAAAATTCTTAATTTTTGTATACTTATTAAGGACATGATAATACAATTACCCTGAAAATTTGAAGTCGATCGATCGTATATAATCAGAGATAAATTTAATTAAAAATTCAATAATTAACATTGATTGTATATGATCTCTGTAGTTCTGAACCAGTTTCCTATTTATAAAAAAAGAACTAACTGTCAGAAACTTTCCAAAAACTGACAGTCTTTCAATGCATTTGTTATGAGTTTAAAAAAAATAAGAATTTTTTTTTGACCGTCTAATTATTTATAAATAACGGTTTAAAGTTCAACAATTTATATAGAAAAGTATACATGCATATGAATACTGTATGGGTTACGTTTCCACGGGTACAGTCTTGCGTACAAATTATGAATCACTTAGCTACAAGCTAGTATACTTTTGTGGCGCGTATAATCTATAACTTTTTGACAATACTGTACCACAAATACCTTAATACACCCCTTAGAATAGTTTTTTTTTAGTTAAACGTTGTTATCAAATTAATATCTGAACCAAATAAATTACAGCCTTCAGTTGGTAAATCCTTGTACGCAAACTGGCGTTTTCATAAAATTTGTAAGTCCGATCCTGTCGGGCCAATTTTATTAAAATTTTAACAGCACATTTTAATATTTACTAAAAGGTTAAATTTTGAAATGATTCTGATAATTTTTTCAGTATTATTAGGCTCAAAAACTTTTTTCAACCCCTAAAAACTACCCTTAAAATGACCTGATTGGACCCATTTTAAATAAGTTTCGTGCAGTGGTGAAGGCGTGGATGTATGAAGTTGAAATTAATATCAGCTACTCAGGTCTGCAATGCCTTGGAGCTGTGAAAAAATCGAGCTTCCAAGTCAACGCAATCAAAAGATACGGCCGTTTATGCCGCATATTTTGAAAATCACAACAGGGAATCAAAACCTGTAGGGTACTTCCCGTTGACCTAGAATCATGAAATGAGCGGTCGGCTTATTGGGAAGATATGTAAATTAATAGGGACAAATTCGGTTCCGTCACGTTTGTCCATTTAAGGGAGATGTCCACTTAATAGAGCTGTCCGCAAAGGGAGCTTTCACTGTATGTTCTTCCGAGAGTGGCAACCGTTTTGTGATGCAGCGGTGGACAAACCGCATTATCTGCGGTCAACTACGGTGTAAAAAATACGAAAAAAGTACGCGAGTGTGCTTAACATGTTCACTGCGGCAACAATTTTGGGTACTACAGAGTGGCCAAGATAAAAGAGGTCCCGTGTACTGAAAGTGATATTGAGCGCTTGCGCGAGGTCACGTGATATCCAGCGTTGTGTTAACTGTGTAATTGCTCAGTGTTGCATTGTCACTTGTTGATAACGGTTGTGAATAAGTTCTGCAGAATGCCATTTTCAATTGAACAAAGAGTGTTCATTGTTGAAACTTATTTTGGATGTAAATCGTTTGTAACTTTAAATGAAAGGTTCACCTCAAAATACCCACAGACAGTTGCTCCTGCTAGAAGTGTTGTCCAGAAAATGATAGCTAAATTTAGAGCTACAGGTCTACCTGCGATTTTTATTTGTGGGGCAATTTAAAGGGTAAAGTGTACTGTAACAATCCGCATACAATTGAAGAGTTGAAAATGAACATTCGCAATACGATTGCGGAAATCACACCAAATGAATTGGCAAAAGCTTTCCAAAACATGTTGAGACGTGCTGAGTTGAGTATCGAAGTTAATGGTGAACATTTTCACCACTTGCTGTGAACTAATGAATGTCCACTATGTTGTTATTAATTTACCTTTCTGTATTCACACGGGACCTCTTTTATCTTGGCCACCCTGTATGTACATTCTCACTTTACCAGATTTCGGTATCCGGTAAATCCCCTAACAGCATAATTTTCTTTACAGTTCGTTACCAGATACTGACATCTGGTATTCGGAAATCGAACTAACACGTAATATAGTTTTCTGTGTCGCTTGAACGCAAGTTACCTATCAGTCACATGTAACTGGTAAAGCAGTGAACGTGTAAAAGTAGTGTCATTCTTAGAATTTTCAAATCTGAGCTCTTTGTATAAACTCGTGACAGCCTTGTTTGGAACATTCGTATGAACAGAAGCGCCCGCCATTGCGAGCGGTACGAGTCATTTTATATGTAAATATCTTCACACACACCGAGAGAGAGAGAGTTGCACGCACGCTCAAACGAGTTGTGCGTACGACGAGGTGATGGATGAAATACGGGAGTGGATTCACTCTCGTCTTTCTCTTTTTATGAGTGCACATTCAAATCAGGGTTTAGAAATGCACCGATGTTTCGATAAGTATACAAAAATCTTCGCAAATCGAATGGCAAATGCGAATTACCATGAATTCGTCGCAAAGCGATATTATCGCAGTTTACGTAAATCCCCCCAGATTGCGAACATATCGCGATAGGTTCATAGCAATTTATATCTGCCATTTGATTTTGCAAAGATCGTGCAGATAACTTTCGCAGAAAAACGTTTGATCTTTTGCATAGCACATGCGTCTACCTTAAATATCACAGCGTGAGTTGTACTATATCGTCATCATATTGTTGGGTCTCCTAGTGACAACATTAATACTCTGCATTGTCGACCAGAACATTGTTTTGTTTGAAGTTTCTATTAGCAACGCTTGAGAAACAAATAAAGGATTATAATTTTAAATCTCGTTGTGATCAGACGCATTTAGACTTCGTCTTGATTAAATCAAATTTTATTGTGTTTTATTTATTTATTTTTTATTTTATATAATGATCATAACGATCATTATAATATTTAGGGTCCTAATTCTCACTGGGCACTTTGGGCACGTGCCCAGGACCCCACAATCGATGGAGCCCCCTAGTTCTTGGCAGATCAGCATTCCGACAATTATCATATATCAATATATTTTTTAATAATGTATTTGTTAATTATTGATCATATCAGCTCATTGTCAAAACAAAAAATCAGTAAGCACATCAATTCAGACTCATTTACGACTTTAAAGATATCTTTCTGAGGAATTTTTTTTTCTAACAGTCAAGATATCTTAGCCAAAAATTCGCAAATAAAAAAAATGAAATTGGTTATAGTGTAGGTGCTAGATTTGAATAAAAAACTATCAAAAGGCTTCAACATTAGTCTTATGACAAGAACTTTACAGAATAAAATATTAGACTCAGACTATTGGAACTGGTTTTTTCATTTCTTTATTATTACCACGTTTAGCTTCACTTCGACTTCCAAGATTTGCGTATATTCATAGTTAGTATGTAAGCAAATCTTAGAAGTCGAATTTAGTACTTTTTAATTAATTTAGACAAAGCGCTCCACACTTTTTGAATTAGGTATTGGACATAAAAGAAGTGACAAGTTTATTAATAACTACCAGACATATAGGTATATATTATCTATCATGTATTGAATAAGAAAGAAAAGTTAATTTAATATTAGGAAAAATCAGGTCTTGAAATAAATCAGGTGAAAAGACCAATCTGTACGTTTCAATACATTTTATTCGTTATACGACGTTTCGTCGGTATTATTCCGACTTCAATTACAAGTTATAAAATAAATACAAAATTATAAAAAATACAATGAAAATTACCTCGAAAATTCTGTTAAAACGTAGTCATACCAATATCTTTTACAATAAAATATTGATGTACAATAATAGATAAGTCCAAAAATTATTAGACGTCAACCGATTAACTGATATAAAATAGATCAGTGTTAAAATTTATAACATAATCAATAATTTAAAGTTTATTGATAACAAATGTAAATAAATCAAATTCCACTGCAGTATAACGAATAAATGTATTGAAACGTACAGATTGGTCTTTTCACCTGGTTAATTTAATTATTTCATAATTTTTAGTGCGTGATAAAAGCGTGTTTTTAGTGTTTTTTTAAACTACATATTTATTGTTATTTGTTCCAATAAAATGTACGCGACCACTAGTACTTAACTATCACTTAGGTCTTAGAGTTTAACTATAAAAATTAGTAAAAGTAAGTAATTCTATGATACGTTTCACGTTATGCTGTAAGAATTAATTCGGTTAGAAAAATCTTCTCTAACAATAGCTCTGTTTACGTCTCTATAATTTCTACCATATCGAATAGGGATGTTGACTGTGTTCAAATAAAAACATAATTTTAACGTTAATTGGTAGTTTCTATGATAGATGTACTAAAAACACTATATTTTTCCTTATTTTTAAGGAATTTAATTAATATTTAATAAATAAGTCACGTGACAGCAGACACCAATCAGAGCGCATGACGTCATATGTTCAGCCGCTGTCAAAAAACTTCATTGTTTGGTTAATATTTAGTGTGTAATTTATTATTATTTGTTTATAGGAAACGTCAAATTACATGTAACTATAGCAACGACTACGAAACAACTTTTCATCACCTCAGTTTACTAACGTTTATGAGCACAGAATACGCATCTATAGGATGGTAGCTCCCGTGTAAACTTTTGAGCCTCCTTTGGTATGACCGGATGCCGTCACGGCAGTCACATGACAAGTATTGGCGTTTTGGATCGAAATTTGAAACGCAATTTAAAATACATGATTTTTAAGGCTTGAGTCGTATTTAAATAAAAATAATAAATATTTGTGGCTATATTAGATACTTATGCACGATTTAAAACACTTTCCCAAAAATAGTCAACATCCCTATTAGTGGCAGTCATATTTTAAATCTGCTCTTATTAGCTTCACCTCTATGTTTGGTTGTTTGTTTGTAAAGAAATCTTTGAACATGAAATTCGCCCACTTCAAAACGTCAGATTAAACTGAAACTTTGCACACTTATCAAGGACCGATGACAATACAATAATTTAATAAGTTTGTTCCATTATCCTGACCAAGATCTTCAGGATAAAAAACTTGAAAAACTACAGCAAGCAAGCC
Organism: Venustoraphidia nigricollis; assembly: GCA_034508555.1. Lineage (NCBI taxonomy): Eukaryota > Metazoa > Arthropoda > Insecta > Raphidioptera > Raphidiidae > Venustoraphidia > Venustoraphidia nigricollis. The sequence goes on from JAVRKA010000020.1 coordinate 3,639,353, forward strand.
AACAAGCTGTACAGTGACGTAAGTTGCGTTGCCTACCCCATAGTCAAATGCAATGTTGCTTTTTAGTCTTACAATTAAAATTAAGTTCAAAAAAGCTAAAACACGCTTTTATGAACTAAAAAATGCATAATAATTTGACAACAAAATTAGCTTTACTATAAAATCGCGGAGTGCTTAATATCGGTAATAAATTTTTCATTTACTAGCTAATTGGGATGTTTCTATGATAGAAATACTAAAAAAACAGTATATTTTTCCATATTTTTAAGGAATTTAATTAATATTTAATAAATAAAACCTAATAAAATCACTCTCAAGTCACGTGACAACAGACACCAATCAGAGCGCATGACGTCATATGTTCAGCCGCTATCAAAAAACTTCATTGTTTGGCTAATATTTAGTGTGTAATTTATTATTATTTGTTTATTGGAAACGTCAAATTACATGTAACTATAGCAACGACTTCGAAACAACTGTTCATCACCTCAGTTTACTAACGTTTATGAGCACAGAATACGCATCTATAGAATGGTAGCTCCCGTGTAAACTTTTGAGCCTCCTTTGGTATGAACAGGTGACGTCACGCGACTAGTATTGGCGTTTTGGATTTGGATCGAAATTTGAAACGGGATTTAAAATACATGTGGCAATATTAGGTACTTATGCATGATTTAAAACACCTTACCAAAAATAGTCAACATCCTTATTGTAAACGGAGACCTGTTATGAAAATTTAAGTATATAGCACCCCACGCTTTTTACAGTAAGTTAATTTTGTTATCAAATTATTTCGCATTTTTTAGTCTATAAAAGCGTGTTTTAGTTTTTTTAAACTCTAATTTTTCAATGAGAAAAAGACAAATCAGTACTGGTTTGTGGACAAACTACAGCAATCTGACCTGGACAGGATAACAATATAAAACAACAGATTCCAAACCCTGGTTCCTACTTTGCAAAACAACACATAATATAGCACATTAGCGCGGGCGTCCGTCGTGGCTTCAATTAGAACACAGGGTAGATTATCCTGCGCATACAGGTAATTAACTGTGGACGGGCAAAAACATAACACTTGACGATAAGTAAACAAAATTACGCATTATAGACATATATTCTTGAATAAAATTAAGTTTCCTAACGGGCTTCACACAAAAAAGTTATATTATTTTAAGCAATAAATGCAGTGTTCAAAACGAGTGTTTCAACCAAATTGACAAAGGTTAACATGACCATCTTTGTTGGCGCCCTTCTTTAAAAAAGTGGCTAAGTGCGAGTCGAACCCGCGTATGAAGGGTTCCGTACCACCGTACGATATTTATTAAGTTAATTTAAGATTTATTATTTGTTGTTACAGCGGCCATAGTATACACTAAGGCGCAGAAATGCTTGAACTAATAGCTTTAAGAGATGCCGTCGATGCACTATTTTGACGATTATAGAAAAAAAAATTGCTTTGTGATGTAACTACAAAACGGTTTTGGGATTTTCCCCTTTACTTGTGCAATAAGACATTCATGCTTCTTGCCAAATTTCATGTTAGTAGGTCAACGGGAAGTACCCTATAGGTTTTGATTCCCTTGCGAGTCTCAAAATATGCGGCGTAAACGGACGTATCATTTGATTACGTTGATTTAGAAGTTTGATTTTTTCACAGCTCCAAGGGATTGCAGACCTGAGTATTTGATATTAATTTCAACTTGATATCTCCACGCGTTCCTGAGAAAAGGGGTCCTGACAGACAGACGGACAACAAAGTGATCCTATAAGGGTTTCTTTTTCGCTTTTGAGGTACGGAACTCTAAAAAATCACAACTGCCTCGATAAAATGTGACGGAAGTTTATCGCCTGACGCTCATAGCGGTCAGTTGGAATAGTTTTACAAGCGTTATCGTAAGCCAGTTATATTCTAGCCTCTTTTGTCATCTGTCAACAATTTTTAAGGTTATAGGCAGTTGTCATGGTATTCAAATTTGAAAGTGCCGGAAACTCTAATAGCAAGTTCTATTTATAGGAATTTTAATACTGCAAAATGTTAACTATAAAAATGGCTTTTTGGCTCGGAAAACAAAGAAAAAATGTCGACGCTACTGCGTGCCACGCATATTTGTACATGCGTATATGATCAATGAAAAATAGGTTAGAATCACAACATGAATATTAATATATACGTACGCGTCCATTATCTTTTTTTTCATTAGTCAACCCTAAATAATGTAGTAATCATGTTTGCCTGAGTACACAAAAGTATTCTACTACACAAAACAAATTCACGATTTAATTTATTTTCCGCTAATGCCGAGTTTTTAGACTTAAATTCTTTTTTTGTTTTTAGTTGCTGACGTATTGTAAAAATCCAATACGAGACTGAATTACCATTAGAGTCGGTTCTCTCTAAAAAATAAGTGCGGTCCTTCAATTCTCAAAAGACTACAAGTACAGAAAATGATGGCGTTATTGAATAGTACCTACCATTCCAAAAACTTACGTAAGATCAGATTCTTTACTCCCTACCCTAAAGTAAAAATTCGTAATATTGAATTTATACACATTTCTTTACGTAATTTATGAATGATCCCTAGGTCGCTATTGGAAATTAGCGTTGGAATAGTAATAATAATAATTTATTCCTCGGAAAAAAAAGAAAACAGAATTAGAAAATAAATTACATTGCGTGTACAAAATAAATTTTGGAATTTTCCAACCCAAGTTGGCTATTGCAATAGACTTATGTAAGCTGGACGTGCGCGAGAGTGAGTTACTTAAAAAAAAAATAAAACAAAAGAGGGGAAAAAATAAAAAACCCGGGTCGCAGTGTCAAAACCCTGCCGACAATATAGTGTATTTGCTTGTGTAGGGCTGTGTGGTTTTATACTTTTATTATGTGAAATTAAGTTTGTTTTTGGGCAAAATAAAAAATTTAACCCTTTAATACACCCCCTAAAATAACATTTTTTTCTTAACTGTAATATTATTAACAATCTAACGTCTACACCGAATTAAATACACCCTTCAATAAATAAGTCACTATCTGCAAACTAGTATTTTCATAAAATTTGTAAATCCGGTCCTGTCGGGCCGATTTTATTAAAATTGTGGGGACACTTTTTAATCACTACCAGAGGGTTAAATTTCAATTTTGAAACGATTCGGAGAATTTTTTCGGTATTTTGGGGCCCAAAAACAGTTTTCAACCCCTAAAAACTACCCTTAAAATAGCCCGATTAGGCCCATTTTAAATAGGCTTCTTGCGGTGATGGATTTCAACACGTGGCCCAAATTTCGTTGAAATCAATTAACTCTTTCGAAAGTTATCGCGCGTACACACATATATATATAAACATTTTTAAAAATGGTGCCAACGTGTTTAGGAGGTTATGAAACGTCGAGAAATTTTGGTCCGACCCCTAGGTCCCGCCATCCGACCGACGCCAATAGTGTATGTTGCCTTATGGCAAATACACTAAAAAGAGTAATGAATAAAAAGAGAAAAAAAAAGAAAATAATGATAACTGCAAAGAAAATTTAATTGTTGGTTAGTTGAGGATATTGTAATCTGTGTTGTCACATAACCACCTGAATATTTTTGAATGTTTGATGTTTCGAATTTGTTTGAATTTAACCGGTATGCAGTTGTATAGTTTTGGACCCAGGAACGCTTCCGTTTTTGGCTGAAAGTTTTTGACATTTTTGGAATTTGGATAGGATCTTGTATTGTAAGGATTTTGGTAAGATAGCATTTACACTATACAGGCATGAAAACCAGCTATTTTATAGCGGCGTGTGCGAAACGAAATGCGTGTAAATATTACCATAACATGCAACAGTGATAGTTCATATTTCACAACAGACATTTACATGTGCTTCTATAGATCGTTTATTGTTCAATAAAAAAGCAATTAAAACGGTTTATGAAACGTTTCCCCTATTCTTATTGTGTCGCAGTAAAACATGTTGATCTCAAACTTGCTTCGAAATGATTTTGCGCTTTACTTTCTTCTGGGTAAACTTAGTAAATTTAGTAAGTGATTTCATTACACGAGACAACATAGCAGAAGATATCAAACAGTTGCTTTTTTTCATCCGAAAATACTAGCATGCACCGCATTAAGAATCCGGTGTTTGATCACGCGCTATATCTCTTCTGAGATATTTACGCCCGATTTTTGCATGACTTCGATAGTAATTCAGCGTTGCCATTACGCTTATCTGAAACTCTACTTAAAGTCGTACTAGAAATCAAGCGGCGCGTCAGAGTGTCTTACAAATAATTCCAATAATATATAATAAATTACATATGTAATTTAGTATAAGTTTTGTACTCCTAAAGATGGACTTATTGTCCGAAACGATCGTCGAGAAATAAAGAATTATTTGTAGAATTTTCAAGTGTTTTTTTAATTACTTGTTAAAATACATTTTTATCTTAATACAAGAAAATTACGACCTCAATAATCTTCGGTGTTCCTTGTGGGATACCCTGTATAATGGATGTATTACTAAAATATTTGTTTTTCTACGACGTACGAGTTCTAGTTAATTTTTAATGCAAGGCTGTCTGAAGCCGCCAGCTTCGTCTACAATACTTTAATATCAAGTCATAATTCCAGTCTGATACAATTTTTTTAATAAATAATCTTTGAACACTCGAAGCAAAAGTCTAAAAATGTTTAAAAAAATAATTTACAAATATCTTATAAAAGAGTGTCTCTATTCGTACAAAGATTTTTTAGAGGTGAACAATGCTCCCTAACACATTGTATTATTTGACGTGTTTTATAACAATTACTTTTTTGTATAACAGAAACCAATAAATCTATCTATCTGTCTATCTATGAATAGTTTTTGCGTATACCTTCGACTATACACCCATGGATTACTATTTTTTAGTATATATGCCAAAAGAATTTGCATATGGTCTCTTATTTAGGGAAAGCGGCATTAAAACAAACGAACTATATGTAGCTAAAACGTAAGTTATACAAATTGCTCCTGTCACCTTGTGACATTCCAGTATCCCAGTATTATTTAAATGATAACCTGAGACGTTTCTTATACAAGATCCAGCTGTGTCAATGCAGAGTATTGATTCATCGATGCACCTTTAACTTAAGTGTCAATGGCTCTACAGGGTAATTGACCGAACTTGTATTTGACGAGATTTGCTATCGAGTTTTTAGCATATTTAAGATACTGTTCTGCGCAATATGACACAATCAGTAGTTCATAACAGATTTCCAGTATCCCAGTATTATTTAAATGATAACCTGAGGCGGTTCTTATACAATATCCAGCTGTGTCAACGCAGAGTATTGATTCATCGATGCACCTTTAACTTAAGTGTCAATGGCGTTACAGGGTAATTGACCGAACTTGTATTTGACGAGATTTGCTATCGAGTTTTTAGCATATTTAAGACACTGTTCTGCGCAATATGACACAATCAGTAGTTCATAAGAGATTTCCAGTATCCCAGTATTATTTAAATGATAACCTAAGGCGTTTCTTATACAAGATCCAGCTGTGTCAATGCAGAGTATTGATTCATCGATGCACCTTTAAGTTAAGTGTCAATGGCTCTACAGGGTAATTGACCGAACTTGTATTTGACGAGATTTGCTATCGAGTTTTTAGCATATTTAAGACACTGTTCTGCGCAATATGACACAATCAGTAGTTCATAACAGATTAAGAATCCCTGATATATAAACAAACTTTTTTTGTTACTTACATAGAGACGATAATCCGCTAAACGAGAATGATATCAGTGCTTACCTGAAAATAAAAAACATAATTAGTACTAGAATATTTATATCAACATGTGATTTCTTCAGGTATGAAGGTCGTTTTTATTCGAAAGGATACTTTAAATGTTTAACTCAAACTAAGTAGGTCCGTAATTATGATATAAAGGGTCGTCTTCATCTCTGCATAAATTATAAAACATGAAAAATATCAAAATATATAATTTTTTTCTTTATATACAATATATTTTTTTATTACTTAACCGCGCACCATCGACGCTATCGAGGTTATTTATGAAGACAGAGAAAAAAAGCACTGAGCACTATTATGAGATGGATGCTGTAGACATTTTTTTTAATATTAAAACATGCTTTATTGTATTAAATGTCCTTTTAAGTATAAAATTTGAAAAAATAAATATAACAAAAAAAAATGTTAGGATAAAAAAAATCTAGGGCGATCAATAGTTATAAGCAATTTAACTGTTTATTTCTTTATATCTGCAGAACCAACATTTGGTTATAGAACATGGCGGAATGATGGCACAGAACACTAATTGTACGAGTAGAACTTGCAATTGACCGATTTTTTCCATTGATACCATACAGAAAAAACCGACAGCTAGAAAACAATTCAGAAAACGTGCTCTTCCATTCAAGTCTTATACAAATTACCCAAAAACCCAGTAAGAAAACGAAATTCCGTTAAGGGGGTCGTCTTATGTGAGGGGTCAAAAAAACTGAAAAATTTTTTTTTTGCTTAAATTGCCTTTTTAGGATCTCCAGATTATGTTTGTGAAAGAGTTTTTCGCTATTCGAAGTCGTTGGAAAGTTACAGAGGTTGATGGAGAGTCAAGTGCTTCAATCTGTTACGCATACTTGATTTTTCAAACGCGTTTTTCTCGAAACTGTATTTTTTAAAATGGTTGCCACGATATCTCAAAAACTAATGATCCGATTGCGTTGAAATTTTTATGGTATCTTCAGTACATCTATAGTTCTAGCCCGAACCAAAATCATTGTGATAACTGTAATAGTTTTTTTATTCTTCAAGCTGAAATAGTAAAAAAAACGATGAAAATCGTAAATTTTTTTTCAAATCTTCGTCAAACATGCATTTTTCAATATTTCGACTTAATTCTGGTTCCGGCCGTAGTCACAGGCCTACCAATTAAAACGCAATTTGACTTGTTGATTTTAGATAAGCAGAACAGTATGTATCGTGGCAACCGTCAGCCTACTTTTATTTACATGGGCGTCATCCCGGAGATCTACAGTCGGTTCAACTGTACATTTCAACGTGAAAAAATTTGGTAAGGTTGGTGAAATGTCAATAAATACATGATGAAAATATTAAGGTAGTATACATTCATTGTTCGCCACAAAAAATTCCCAAAAAAGCGTGATAAAAACAGTTGTCACATAAGACGACCCCCTTAAGGCTTTATTCATTAGTATGCTGATTGTTCCACGTTGGCTTTCAATATAGTTTTTCTTATTCCACGATGAGTACTAAGTTGAAATCGATGTATAATTCTTATCGCGTCGTGGTCTCTCAGGTTTTAAACTTCGTTGCAAGTAATTTATTCCTTGTTCACGAACAAAAACAACCCAAATGTCGACTCGCGTTGCGCCAGTGAGTGAGTAGGAAACGACAGCACGTATATATTATTCAGATATGCAAATAATATACGAGAGGATAGTTGAGAGTGAAAGCTGTCTCTCCGCCGTTAAATCTAATCTCTAAGGTCGTTAAAAGAAATCCCATCACACATTTCTGTAAACATTTGTAAAGGCGCTCTTGGCTATATCTACACCGTACCAACACCGTATCTCACCGAATGGTGCGTACCTAAGTGGTATGGTGGCGTGGCGATACAAACAGGAGCTTCCGCGCTGCGATACAAAAATATTGTTGACCGGATACTAGACTACGATTTTAGAAACAAAAAGAGTGATTCCCTCATGCAATAATATACGTAGGGATGGAAAAAGCGCGCGCTAAATCAAATTTTGACTTTGGAATAGACTTCAAATTCTTTGACTCTTGAAGTCGATTAATCATCTCTGATAGTCGACTTTTGTGACTTAAGTCGACTTTTTAGAAATTTAGTAATTCGTGCAGTATACAAACTTAGATATTTTAATATTTTATTAAATTATGAACGTACAAACGTTAGATGCAAATGGAGGCTTGCGCAGGTATAGTCGATTGAAAAACTACGAACTCGCGCTATATTATTATTTTTAATTTTTCTTTAATCTAGAGGTCTAATTCCTTGCACTAAAGTCATCCATCCTGGTCGTACTTGAGTGTGGGACTTTGGGGGTTCTCAGCAGACAAATTATCATCTGAATCACCGTATTACGCATCTTGAACAATCAAAGAAACAATAATGGTGTACTGGACTGTACTTTATAGATGGGAAAGCGACAATTAACAAGACAACGAACGTTAACCAATCGCCGACGAGTACACATACTGTGCCGGTAACTGGGAGGTTGGAGGAATCTTCCTTTCCCACAAAACTACCAAAATATGCATTTGCGACGCTGTTAGTGACTAACTTCAGAACCTTTTAGAACCGCGGCGAGTATTATACTAAGTAATGTATAAAAAAGTCGAAAAGTTATTGAGTGAGAATCGATTCGAGATAGGCTCAACTCGACCCTAAAAAGTCGATTATTTTTATCAAAAGATCGGTTCTTGACTAAAGTTAGAGTCGACTTTCCTATCCCTAAATATACGATAAACGATTCTCATTAGAAAGTTCTCGGTAGGCCAGTCTGTGAGAAAAAGAATTACCTATCTATGAAAAAATATTAAAAAAAACTCTTTGAAGACAATCTTTTATTGAAATGTATTAAAAAAGAAAAACTAATTTTTAATCATTTAGATTAATAATTGTTAAAACGTGACTTGAAACCTCTATAATATAGTTCATTAATCACGATCCACATTTTTATAATTATAATCTCGGCGGAGGGAAATGTGGCTTGGACTTTTTCCTATACTGCCTCTCGTCGAGAAACGGTAATTCCTTTACCGGCCATCTTGTTATGGTTTTCCATGGTTTCCATTAATTAATTCCAGATAAATATCGATACAGTTCCTTGTTTGAGGGCATGGCCAATTACCTATGAAATGTCTAGTTCAAAAATAGCCTACCTTATCCTTATTTCCTTCGTTCGCCCATTGCTATTTAAAGTTTAAAAAAACGTAAAAAATAACGGGAAGTGGTAAAATGCAAAAAATAGTAATGGTGCGAATGGCGGCTGTTATAACATAAAGTCGAAAAACGGACGTTAAACGCATTATTTTTATAATTATGAATGTAATCATTAAAAATTAGTTTTCCCTTTTCGGTACATTTCAAGTTTCTTTTCTAATATTTTGTTTTTAAATTTGGGTTGCGTCTTAATTATCTTTTTGTTTCAATGTCAGAAATGCATAAGATATCTGATAATGGCACAAAAAGATAATTCGCCATATTGGAGTTAGAATTACGTCACACGGTTATCGTATTCAGTTCGTCAAACTTTTTCATTTGAGAAGGTCGTTACGAATGCACAGGTTACCTCGTTAATGAAGGACATCATCTGTCCATTGGATGACACTTTTGTATCTAATAAACTTTGTCGTGGAGAAAAAGTAAGCCGCCATCTTGGAGCCTTAGCCATATTGGATTTAAAACGATATACCGTGTGCAAAAAATTTAAGATGTGCGGGTTAAATACGAACAGAGCGGCATTTACATTGTGTGTTATAAATAGCCGGATGTTTAATAGTAACAAAAACAATTTATGTTACCCGTAACATTACGTAACAACAGTTATATACATCGGTTCAGATAACGTTTGTGGTTATGGCAATGCGGTACGTGCAAACGGTACTGTGCAAACGAAACTGTACCATTCACATTACTACAAAGATACAGTTGATTAATGGTTTTTGAACACAATGATAATAAAGATCGGTATCGAAGACGAGTTGAGAGTTGAAATCAATGAACACTGAGATTTATATCTTTCCGCGGTTTATTTCGCTGCAATGTTCGTAAATGTAACGGAAACTTTATTTTAACTCAAGAACAGTCGAAAATGAGCTTTATATATTAATTTTGTTCACATCAACTTTCAATTGTAATTGAATAAGAATACTCTGAATAACCGAGCTGGGTAGAGTAGTGGTGACAGCACTAGACTCGCATTCGGGAGTCACGGGTTCGATTCCCGGCAGGAGCAGATGTGCCTGGGACTTTTTCCTACTGCCTCTCGCCGAGAAACAATAATTCCTGTACCGCCCATCTTGGTGAGGTTTTTCATGGTTTCCCTCAATTAATTCCAGATAAATATCGAGACGGTTCCTTATTTGAGGCCATGGCCGATTACCTATCAAACTCCTAGTTCAAAAATTACCTACCTTATCCTAATTTCCTATAATTCCTTCATTCGTCCATTGCTATTACATAAGTTGAAGTTGTAAAAAATGTAGATGAAAAAATAGTAATGGTGCGAATGGCGTCTGTTATGACATAAAGTCGAGAAACGGACGTTAAACGCATTATTAGTGTATTTGCTATATGGCAACATACACTATTGGCGTCGGTCGGATGGCGGGACCTAGGGGTCGGACCAAAATTTCTCGACGTTTCATAACCTCCTAAACACTTTGGCACCATTTTTAAAAATGTTTATATATATATGTATATATATATATATATATATATATATATATATATATATATATATATATATATATATTTATATACGTATATATATATATATATATATATATATATTTATATACGTATATATATATATATATATATATATATATATATATGTGTACGCGCGATAACTTTCGAAAGAGTTAATTGATTTCAACGAAATTTGGGCCACGTGTTGAAATCCATCACCGCAAGAAGATTATTTAAAATGGGCCTAATCGAGCTATTTTAAGGGCAGTTTTTAGGGGTTGAAAACTGTTTTTGGGCCCAAAAATACCGAAAAAATTCTCCGAATCGTTTCAAAATTGAAATTTGACCCTTTGGTAGTGATTAAAAAGTGTCCCCACAATTTTAATAAAATCGGCCCGACAGGACAGGATTTACAAATTTTATGAAAACACTAGTTTGCAGATAGTGACTTATTTATTGAAGGGTGTATTTAATTCGGTGTAGACGTTATATTGATAATAATATTACAATTAAGAAAAAAATGTTATTTTAAGGGGTGTATTAAGGGGTTAAATTTTTTATTTTGCCCAAAAACAAACTTAATTTCACATAATAAAAGTATAAAACCACACGGCCCTATACAAGCAAATACACTATATTGTCGGCAGGGTTTTGGCACTGCGACCCGGGTTTTATTATTATTACAGTAGAATAAGTGCAACATTATATATTTGTCCGGTTCCTGCTATTTTTACCATCCATTACAAATTTACAGTCGGAATGGACATAGTCTCTAAAAAGTTAGACATTCTCCAGTCAAGATTCTCAGCGAACAAATATAAATACGGAGCCAATTATTGGGCAACTGACTTCTATAATAAGCTAGATTTAAAAGTAAGGGGGTTGACGGTAACAAGGTCTAAGGAGGAAATATTACACTAAAAAGTACATTATATGATTTTAAACAGTTTTAAATCTATCTCTTTTAAATATTGTATATAATATATAAGTAGCTTTGTATTTATTGTATTAATCTGATACGTTTACTATGCAAACAAAAAATATATATGTCGTAGGATAATTGAAAAAATCGGACCTTTGCGAAAATCCTAGGAAGAATGCAAAAAACCGGGTAATTGGAATCCGGTTTTTTGCAAACATTCCTACGACATATTATAAAATTATCATCATCTTTGCCGTCTGGGAAACACGCACTAAAAATAGATTTAAAGGGATTTCATCTACATGAAAAGATTTTTTCGTTTTTCAACAAAAAACACGAAATACAAAAATATCAGGCTTACGAAAGATTTCACCAGTAAGCTGTTATACATATAATAAAATACTTTTGATCCGAGTGTGTTTATTTTTCTATAAAGGTTAAAGCACGATCCCACCCACTAACCACAAATTTTCACTTAAACTGCAACCACTGAAGGAAAAGTTTTTTTTTTTTGAGAAGCAAGAAGTTTAGGTGCAATAGACTCTAACAAATGGTCTACCAACAGAATTAATTGGCGATCGGTGCACTAGAGTATTAAATTTACTTTAAGATTACATCATGTATTTGCAATACCATCTATTTTCAAGTTTTTAGTTCCTACTTTTCTACGCCGCTCAGTCAATGGAAAAATACGTTTGACAACGTTTAATCTGAAATAATAAAGGTTTTTTCCGATTGATTTATGACTGCCACAAGGTGAGAATGCAGAAGTTAAAAATACATGATCGATTAGTTCCGATAGGTTGAAAATACATGAATTCTACAACAATACCTTCGCCTAATATGTAATATTCTCGCTTAATCCAACGCACAATGACTACGGAATTAAATTAATCCTGAACGGGAAAACATTCGTGCCACAGAATAAATTATTCAGTAAACAAGAAGCAGTAAAACAAAAAACATATCACTTCGCATTAATGCCGGCGCCGCAATCCCTTTAACTAGTTCACGTATATAAATTAAAAACAAACACAGACATTCATCTGTTTGGCTGCGAAAACAAATGACACCTCAAGAACACAAATCAGGTGAGATTCCAAAGGAAAACAATTAGTTTGTAGGAATCCTATACATACACTGGGACGATGTGCAAGCTAAAACAACAGCTATAACGATAACAAAAGCGTATCGTGAAAACAACGGAACTGAGATGTAAAAACAAACGAATCGCGTTAACAAAAGTTAGTGAAAAAGAAGATGAGTAATGTGTACAATCGTCTATACTCTATATAATTTTTGTATATTTAGGATTGAAAGGAATACTTCGCTTTGACAGTAATGTATATTGATTCGTTTGTACATTTACAGAAAAAAGGTGCCACAATTAAATAGAGATTATTCATGTTCAGTATTGTTGTTGAAAAATTGCATTCCCAATTCTGTATTTCTTCTATTTAGCTTGGATAAACATTTTCGTTATATTATTGGAGGTAAATCCTCTCGTACAACATTGCAATGTCATAGATAAAAGTGTAAATCCCTGTAGCTATTTTCTTGCCGTTGAGCCGAAAGTAACATTTATATCTAATTGGCTAGTAACGCTCAATTTGTGGCATATTTGTCAAATTTCACACATCGCTAAGTTACTATTGCAGCCATTTTGTGATGAAGGGACATCCGTAATCAGTAAAGATACATTAAAAATACACATATGATCAAAGACCGTGCCCAATCATGTCAATTGCAGAATTTTGATAACATTCGTTCAATTTAATTATTAAAATCAAATAAACGACCGCGGTTTCCACAAACAGGCATCGCATCCCCAAGATATCATCTTCCAGATAACAAGTGTTCGCACATCCTGTCCCTAATACTGCTTAACCCATTTTTTCCCAGCGTTCCAAAGGAACTCCTGTACTAGAGTTGGGTAATTCAGATCTGAATCGGTTCAAAGAGCCGACTCTGACAGAAGATCCGTGAGAGCCGACTCACTTTTTTTTGAGCCGACGGATCAACGAATCCGCAGAACTCAGTGAAACACTTAACACACAGAAGCATATTTTACACTTACGTATAAGTTCTTGCTTTGATGCATCTGTCAGCTCAAATGACTCATGCATCATATGTTTGGCTATGCATTCTTGATTCTATACAGGACGTGATTATGACTGACTGAACTAGGTAACTCAGTGGCAGACTGCAGTAACATATTCAGAACACGGTTCTTTTTGAACCGGTTCAGCGAGCCGGCTCACATCCGGGATACAGATGCAAAGATCCAGATTACTAAAAAGACCCGTTTTTCCCATCTCTATCCTGTACGTTTGTCCAAGTGTTCCAAAATTGGAACAAGCGTTTAAAAAAATTGTAATTATGTTGATAGAAATGTTCGTTAGGTTTTCCAACCTGCGTTAATTTAAACAGAAAAATCACACTTAATTTAAAAAATTGCTGTTTTGAAATAAAGGAGTGGTTTATATAATACTAGGGAAAAGACGAGTTAATCTCGTATCAGCAACAAAGTCACGGTTTCCATATACATGATAATGAAGAGTGAACCATTCTTTCCAAATAAATAACAAAAAGCAACCGCATAACAAACCCCTGCTACAGGGCATCACCAGATGCACTTCTGTTTCTGGTAAACACGTCAGTCGATCAACCGGAACGACCGCAATACAATTAACGTCAATCGAAATAAACTAAGGGTAGAAAAAAGAACAAAAAAGAAACTGCACACTTCGAATGAATTGACTTCTTCTTAAACAATTCTTCGATGCTTCGCGTTGCCTGCTGATTGCACAAAAACTATTGCGTTCTTAAAAAACGTGACCTCGCAATGATTGGGTCATATTGTGATACAATTACTAAAAATTTAAAAGTACCGGGAATCGTTACAGAATAAGGCTGCAAATTGTGCAACAGCCAGGATTATTTGAGCTGAGAAACAATTTATTTTTTCAGTTTGTAATTTCTTGAAAACAAATTGAGAACCCAATTGATACACATACCAGATCTTATGTTCCAATAGGGATGTTGACTGTGTTCAAATAAAAATATAATTTTAACGAAAAGTGGTAGTTTCTATGATAGAAATACTAAAAAACACTATATTTTTCCTTATTTTTAAGGAATTTAATTAATATTTAATAAATAAAACCTAATAAAATCACTCTCAAGTCACGTGACAACAGACACCAATCAGAGCGCATGACGTCATAGAGTCAGCCGCTGTCAAAAAAACTTCATTGTTTGGTTAATATTTAGTGTGTAATTTATTCGAAAATTTCTTTAAAAAAAGACTGCAAGGAGTTTTAACGTCATGGAAAGTGTTTATTAAGGCTAATAGTTCGAAAACTTAGAATTCATCTTTTTATTTTATAACAAGAATTACGAAAATTTTTTTCATAACCTCATTAGTTTACCAGCGCGTTTATGAGTACAGCCTCCTACTTTGTGACCGCATCTATAGAATGGCAGCTCCTGTGTCAACTTTTGAGCCTCCTTTGGTATGACCAGGTGACGTCACGCGACTAGTATTGGTGTTTTGGACCGAAATTTGAAACGGGATTTAAAATACATGATTTTTAAGGCTTGAGTTGTATTTAAATAAAAATAATAAATATTTGTGGCTATATTAGGTACTTATGCACGATTTAAAACACTTTCCCAAAAGTAGTCAACATCCCTATTGGACAGGGGGTTCAGGTTTGTCATTGTCTTTTAGGATTATTGTGCGGTGGACAAAGCAAAATTAAATAATAGTTGCCAAGGTCACCAGCTGTTAGGATCATAGGCCTAACATAAATGCATATTTTAATTTTATTATTTTATAATAATATACTGAAAATCTGATTGATATTTTACCAGTTCTCAGATTAGAACCTGGTAGTGTTGAGCAATCTTGGTCTTGTAAGATTAAAACCAGCTATGAGTAAAGTACTTCGAACAATTGCTTTTTAGATGATAAATAGTTACCAAGCGCCACCGGTTTTTGATTATTTAAAAGCTACTAAGTATCTCCATAAATAAGTCATATCCAAATTATTATCCAGTGTGTAAATTGTAAGAGTTTTGCAGGCAAGACCACGACTATTTTTGGCTTTAGTCTTGCTCATCACTAAAGCGTAGGTGTTGTAATAGAGGGGCCTTAGAAACGCCATATAAACAAAAATGTTTTTACGTGTTTTTATTCTCAAGCCTCATATTGCTGCACTTAGCTTTGAGTCAAATGAAAAAAAAAAAAACCCGGGTCGCAGTGCCAAAACCCTGCCGACAATATAGTGTATTTGCTTGTATAGGGCCGTGTGGTTTTATACTTCTATTATGTGAAATTAAGTTTGTTTTTGGGCAAAATAAAAAATTTAACCCCTTAATACACTCCTTAAAATAACATTTTTTTCTTAATTGTAATATTATCATCAATCTAACGTCTACACCGAATTAAATACACCCTTCAATAAATAAGTCACTATCTGCAAACTAGTGTTTTCATAAAATTTGTAAATCCGGTCCTGTCGGGCCGATTTTACTAAAATTGTGGGGACACTTTTTAATCACTACCAAAGGGTTAAATTTCAATTTTGAAACGATTCGGAGAATTTTTTCGGTATTTTGGGGCTCAAAAATAGTTTTCAACCCCTAAAAACTACCCTTAAAATAGCCCGATTAGGCCCATTTTAAATAGGCTTCTTGCGGTGATGGATTTCAACACGTGGCCCAAATTTCGTTGAAATCAATTAACTCTTTCGAAAGTTATCGCGCGTACACATATATATATATATATATATATATTATATAAACATTTTTAAAAATGGTGCCAAAGTGTTTAGGAGGTTATGAAACGTCGAGAAATTTTGGTCCGACCCCTAGGTCCCGCCATCCGACCGACGCCAATAGTGTATGTTGCCATATGGCAAATACACTAAAAAAACATTCCTTTCCATTTCACCGATTGCACTAGAAATAGAAACATTTATTTTCGTATTAAAAATATTTACGATTAGGGACTTCGATTCTATGTCACCAGACAGAAAACGCAGAGAGGAACGAAGACGTATAGCGGGAGCGTAGCGCATAAAATACTTCATACAATGTTCATCACATAAAATATAAAATTTAGTAGCTGAAAACATTTAGTTGAGTACAACTTTCCAGAGTGTACTCCGCATAATTTAAACATAAGGAAACATGTATATACATGTTATCATTAAGTGTCTTTGCGTAATAAACGTGTAAATTATATTTTTATATGCAAGGCGGCGTTGCCAAATCAGATATGTTTCTTCTCAAATGCCGGATTTAAATTTTAGTACATTTCTTTAGCCAATTTTCCGCATTAGAGCAGTTACGAGCGTTTTAATCATGCAGTTTATTAAATTGAATATTCGATAAATTTTCTTAGAATTCAGCAAAAAATTACTAGCTTTTCCTTTTCTCGCAAACTCCTTATGTCTAGGGAAATTTCCTTAGACCTGGCAACAATGATGCAAGGAATATTTTTCTTGCATCAGTGTTGGCAATGATATAACAATCCTAATTTTTGTGTAAGTATAATTATAATTTAAGCGTAAAATTTCTTACATAATTTGATTATATTCATGAAGTATGATTCTGTATTTTCTAAATAAAAAAAACAAAATAAAAAACGTTGCATTCAAACACAAAAAGTAATAAGTATTTTTCGAAATTTTATAATAGAAATCGAATAATACATCAAGATTTTGCTACTTGTTTAAATAGTATATTACACCCGAGAACCGAAAGTTGAATTTCCTGCACTGCGCCATATGATGCCCGGGGTTGAGGAGATACATAATGGCACATGCATCTAATAATGTCCATATAATAACAGCAGATGGCTACCTACTAGAACATGTGACCTGACAAACGCCAGTCTCACCGTCTCAAGTATCAGTACGCATGACAAAACTGTTTAGACCCGCCTAGACAGACGATATGCGTGTAATTCCACGAATCAGAAAGTACGTACTTTCGGCATAGTATGAAGAAAAATTGTTTTACGAATCTTAAATTGATTTCAAAAGTTAGTTTAAACTAAATTTGAGTTATATGCAAAAATGGTGTCAGATTATCAATTAATAAACATCTCACTTTTTGAGAAATATTGACTTGCAAATTGAAAATTAACAATAGCCATCTATTGACTGAAAGCTTCAACGGTTACCTTATAAAATTTCTAACTTACCAATATGGTTTAACTGGTTTAACATAAGTTAAAGTGAAACTCAAATTTAACAGCGCTCTTAATTTCTGACACTGACCGTATAAAATATAACCATATGTGTTTCTGGTAGAACATGCATTTCGTCAAGAAACTAAAATTACTTGCCTGAACGAACTGTTTGATGCATTCGTTACCGTGCTCCCGCAAAAACGACTGAAGAGTTTCCATGCCCTGGGCAGACAGCAACCGATATCCATTGTTGTTGTTATTGTTGTTTACGGTGCTCAGTTGGAAGAACATGTTTGGTGGATTATTATTATTCATTTATAACAGGAGCTCGTTAACAATTATCGTACCATACTATTATTACAAACGCGTGAAACAATTGCAGCGTCCAGTCGCGGACCACAATTATCTTGATCACTTTATTATATTATGTCACACACTTCCCTGTTTTTCAATTTGAACACCAACATTGCATTATAAACTGATAGTTTTTTAATTATCAGTAATTTTTCACATTTTATATGAATTACCACGACATTTTTTAATTTTTGTGGATGATTATTGTTAGTTTTATTATGTGTTATAGTTTCATGCTCCATTTGATTTAGTCGTATGCATACATTTATTTTAAGAAAATTGTTTATTGAAGTGAAATTGCTCGTAGTTTATAAGAAAAGTACTATTTTTTAAATTCAATAAACAAAAATTAACACGTATCTACCTGAGACAGAACAACAATGATTTTTGTGGATCTGTAAATGATTAAAAATACGCAAATCCATGGTTTTAAAAAAAGTTCTTTATGACATCTATTTTCCCACAAAGTTAATAAATTATAAAGAAAAGTGGTAAGAAAAATAAATGTAATATTAATATATTTGAATTATATAATTTTTGTAAAGAAATATTTTTTGTAATAATAAAGCCGAACCCGCAGAATAAAACGATTTTCAGAGTCGATGCGAGAATTGACTGATCGAAGATTGTGATTTATATTCTCAATTACGGAATAGTACACTATTATCAAAGCATAAAGCTATTATGTAAGACCAGAAACACTAAATAATAAACGAGAATGCACTTGACCTGAGATGAGTCGAATTTAAATGCATAGCCGTTCGTAGTTTTTTTTTAATTATTCATTTAGCAAAAAATTATAAAAAAATCAGTTCAGATTTGCGTTTTAAAGTATGACGTCACAATACAATTTATTTACCAATTCCTTCAACGCTGACAAAATTAAAAACTCGGGTCGTAGTGCCAAAACCCTGCTGACCGTATAGTGTATTTGCTAATGCAGGTATTGTGGCTTTATTAATATCATCAATAAAAAAATGTAAGCCCTTCATACACCCTTTGAAATAATAATTTTCTTCTTAATTGAAATATTGTTATCAATTCAATATCTGCACCAAATTAAATACACCGTTGAGTAAGTAAATTTGTATAACCGTAACTACAGGGTTTTAAGAGAATCGGTTAAAAGTCGATATTATGATTAATGTACGTCAACTAGGCCCTCTGTTACAGTTTCATTGGTGTTTGAGATAAATTATATGTTCGAAAAATAATATAGCATTGCAACAATGGATGTTTCTTAACAATTATAGCAGACGATAGCTATTATAATGTTTATAAATTTAGTCGAGTACGAAACTATAACGTAGGTATATTTACTAATAAATTACATTGATAAATTGAAAAGAAAAGTCTCAATGAGATTTTTGATTGTCCGTATGTAAAATAACAGTTTTAGACTAAAATATTGACGTCTATAAAGTATTGTGGGAAATCCGCCTGTTTCGAACCGCTGTACCTACATTTTGGAACTGAAGTAATGAAGTAATATGCTTACGCAACACAATACTTTATAGATATTTTTGTGAGATGTGTTCAGATAGAGATTGAATTGAAACGTGTATGGGTTCGAATATTGTATCTAAATTAATAAATATAATTGTTTGATTTGAGAATTTTGTGTATTAGTTTATTTAATTTTATAAATTTCCTACAGTATCGTATACACGGTTTGAAACAAGGTTAAAACCAAGGTCACCTTGAAGAGAAGTGAATAGGACGTCGCCGGCTACACGGTTTAAAACCAATCCCAAACTTCAGTCAGGGTTGCCAGATTGGGCGATTTATCGCCAATTAGTAAATAGTGCATGAATAAGTTTGTTTACATATATTGGAAATAAAAATCGAGACAGAGATTGCACATTATAGACGCTCAACATCTGAGAATAAAAATTGAAGTTTTGAGCCTATAATTAATTAAAATGGAAAAAAATGGTTAAAACAATTTTAATTATTATATGGACTACTTTCAAAATAGCCTAAAGTGTGGAAAATCGCCCAATAGAAGTTTAGGCGGAAAACATACTCGAAATTCGCCCAATTGGCGACAAATCGTCCAATCTGGCAACCCTGGTGGTTTAAAACAAGGATTAGACGGTTTCAAACAAGTTTTAAACCAACGCTTCTGCCTTGTTTGAAACGCATGCCTTGCTACTAAGGGCGTTTAAAGGTCATACGAAATTTGGCATAAAACCACTGTCTAAAGTGTTTTAAACCTCTGTTTGAAATCGCCCGCGGCGTTTAATATCGTGTATTAGATACTTAATTTTCATTCTTCAATGCACTTTACAACCAGTATGAAGTAACTAGAATCGTGTTTGAAAAAAAAAAGTAGTTTGATCACACCTGATACTAGATATACATATTTTATGAATTATGAATGCGCATTCTCTGAAGAGCTGTTAAATTTTGTTGAGAAGAGTAGTTAACAGTTTATGAGGAAGGAATTATAACAAATGAATATTACATAAAACAGTGAGTGGTTTACTGTATGTACCGCTCGTCATTAAAGAGAAGACATCGCCGGTACTAGTCACACAGTGTTACTGAAACAAAACTTCCTTGGCACTGTGCAAACGAAATGAGTTAAAATTTTAATACAGTGGAATCCGTTTATAATGACATCGAAGGGAATTGACAAACATGTCATACTAAGCGGACGTCATACAAAGCATTTTTGTGAAGAAAAAACAACCGTCTTTTTTTTAAGTAGCATAGGGCCGCTGACGGGTATTCCTTTGTTTCTCGTGATTTTAAACCACTGAATTAACGCTTTATCAACATTTTCTTGTCGCGATTTTCGAAGCCTCTTCGGTTTCAAAACATTTGAATTGAATGATCACTTAATCCGGTTCTTGTTTTTGAAAATCATTGAGATTGTCGAATGACCCACGCCCAATTCCTTTGCGAGAGATGAGTTTGATTCTCCATTTTTTAATCTGCATATTATTGCACCTTTCTCCTCAATCGTAAATGCTTTACGACGTTGAGATGACATTTTTTACATAGGATATCACTAAAAACAATGCGTGACGTTCAACTATCAATTACTCACTGAGATTCAAAACAAACACAAGCCACGTGCCGAACGTCGTCGGGAATCAACGAACATTGCCGAAGGTGTAAAGAATCATGTCGGTCACTATAGACGGACAAAATTTATTAAAAATGGGTCATAATAAGCGACATGTCACTGTAAGCGAAGTCATTATATCCGACTTTGTTACAAAGAATTTTATATGAAAACCAAACCTCGTTGTGTAATTACGTCATAATAGGCGGTTGGTCAATATAGGCGGAGTCATAATAAACGGATTCTACTGTATTTTGTTACTTCACTGAAATACTGCCAGTTTTGAATTTATCAAATGTTAAGGCCCCAGTACACAGTGGTCTGTAGTGGGCCATGCTTTGCAATGTGCAACTGTAGGCCACTATCACTTGGTGTTCACACAATGGCCCATGGCTCATTTCTGCCTGGCGAAGCACTTGCGATGGACGTGGAAGTAATTACGGCCGCGGCTATTTATTTATATACTATTTACAAGTATTATAGTATTATAAACCTAAAAGTCTCTTCATAGCTCCTGGATACTGTTATTTTGGGCGATTAAAAATTTAAATAGTATAGCACGCAACAAAAATGTAGGTACCTGTCCAAACAATGGGCGACTGTGTGAACACCACAGGCCACGCCACGCCACGATTCCTTTGAAGTGTGTCAAAAAAACCGACAACAAATGGATTGCGCACCACGATTCACAATAGTCCGCCAGTACAGACCATTACCTCCAATACACAATGGCGATGGTCTACTACAGACCACTGTGTACTGGGGCCTTTAGGTTCTATAAGACTAGTAATTATTAAAGGATTTTTTTTTATTAAACAAAATTCGATAACGCGCGTACAATACAGACAGCGTGGTCATTTTGTGTATTTCTAAATTCGATGCTAAGATTTCTATTTGAACTTGTGGCACTTAAGTTCTTTTTTGGTAAAGCCATATCGAAACGTATATGTCCATATTTTATACATATCGTAGGATAATTGAAATAATCGGACCTTCGCGAAAATCCTAGGACAATTGCAAAAAAACAGATAATTTTTTTTTTAATTTTTGCAGATCCGATTATTTCAATTATCGTACGACATATACATATTTATTTGCATTGCCAAGAAAATGGATACTAAACGTCAATCATTTAATTACAAATTCGAATAATTTTTGTAAATATTTGATAATGACATAACCTATTTTCATAGTGACATAACATAACGCCAGACTCGACCTCAAAACGAAATAAAATTTAATTAAACATTGAAAGCCTGTTTCTCTTTACATAAGTTCTTGATTTTAATTTATTTGAATTTAGAATACGGTGCTAATCGAAAATAAAACTAAAGTATTATTTATATGTACCTAGATAATATTTTATCATTATTTTAATACATTCGTTTAATGATCATCAATTTAAAAGAGACTACGTAAATTTTATTTATTTAATCACCATCGATTTCCGTTGATGATGGTTATCTACTTTTAATTATTTACATATAAATTTAATAAATTTCGCTTGATTGTGATAACCATATCACGATCACAAAAAAAAAACTCAATTATAAATAAATGATTCAGAAATAAATTAGCAGGAGCTCATCCAAGTTCCTGCTAATTTATTTTTGAACTATATATAAATCATGGATGCTAATATCAATCTGGATAAATAAATAACTTTTGTAATTTAAATAAATTGAGAGGTGTTTATCAGAATTAAACAAAATGTATTGAATATTGAATTTTTAATCTCGTATGTATTTAAATCACGTTTTGATCAAATCGTATTTTATTTTGATTTATTTATTTTCAATTCTATATAAATATTAGTCAGATCATTATAGTACAATTCGACATTTTCTTATAGCTGTTAAAATGTCAAAATGTTTTCAAATCCGTGTCATTTTTGTACTACACTAATTTTTGATTTCATCACGCCCTATTTGCGTTGTTGCTTAGAGCGAACTGGGAGTAGCAAATAGAATATTTTTTATTCAAAAACAGGCCATAAAAATAATTGCTAAAATCGCTAAGAAAGAATCCTAGTTAGATGGTTTTAAAAAATATAAAATATTAATTTTCTCTCCCATTTACATCTATAAATTGTGTTTCGTATTTAAAAATAGATATTTTCAAATGCGACACAAAAATCAATAGTAAACGTGAAAAAATAATTTCACAATACAAGTTCGTTTACTGGAAAAATCCTAGGTCTTTATACAGAAATAAAAATTAAAAAAAAAATACTGGGAGAATACCAAGATTTTTTTACCTGAAAAGAATTACTACCCACAGCTTAAAACATGTTTTAATCAATATATTTAGTGTGTAACTGTGTTTGAAATTTGAATGATAGCATGACATATTGTTTTGGTTGTGCAAATAAACTACTATGCTTATACTTACTGCCCTAATACCATTACGCACGAGGCATATATTGTATTTTTTGTCTCTATAAAATAGCTGTTTTTTACTTATTTCCATAAAATTTAACACTATACTTTAAATTAAGCATCACTTTTAATAGTAGGTTATAAAAAAAGACAAAGAGCTTACAAACAGTAATTTATTATGGAATTGGTAAAGCGTGACCAGTTTTCTTATACTTTACAGCACTCGTGGTGTAACGGGCCACTTTACATGCTTGTATATAGCCATTTTATTTATTTATTTATTGAACAGGCAAAATGCCCAATTACAGAGTAGTATTCATAATTAACGTACACGTACATAAATTAGAAATTAGGATATAACGCAAAACAAAAAAACCCGGGTCGCAGTGCCAAAACCCTGCCGACAATATAGTGTATTTGATAATATAGGCAATGTGGCTTTATTATGCGAACTTAAGTTGGTTTTTGGGCAAAATAAAAAATTTGACTCCTTAATACACCCCTTAAAATAACATTTTTTTTCTTAACTGCAATATTATTATCAATCTAACGTCTACACCGAATTAAATACACCCTTCAATAAATAAGTCACTATCTACAAATTAGTGTTTTCAAAAAATTTGTAAGTCCGGTCCTGTTGGGCCGATTTTATTAAAATTTTAGGGACACTTTTTAATTTCAATTTTGAAATGATTCGAAGAATTTTTTCGGTATTTTGGGACCCAAAAACATTTTTCAACCACTAAAAACTACCCTTAAAATGGCCCGATTACGCCCATTTTAAATAGGCTTCTTGCGGTGACGGATTTCAACACGTGGGCCAAATTTCGTTAAAATCAATTAACTCTTTCGAAAGTTATTGCCCGCAGACATATATATATATATATATATATATATATATATATGTATATATATATATATATATATATATATATATATAAATATATATATATATATATATATATAAATATATATATATACATATATATATAAACATTTTCAAAAATGGTGCCAAAGTGTTTAGGAGGTTATGAAACGTCGAGAAATTTTGGTCCGACCCCTAGGTCCCGCCATCCGACCGACGCCAATAGTGTATGTTGCCATATGGCAAATACACTAAAAATATATGTGCTCTTACAGAATCTTATGGAGAGCAGTGCAAAAAAATAATACCCGAGCACTGTACTAGTTCCTTTATAGCTAAACAGATGAATCGAATATCAGCTCTAATGGTCAGCATTTTATTCATTTATCAAATATTCATAGCAAGTTTAATGTCAAAAAAGAGCTCTTAAATACTTAATATACGAATAAAGCATCGGTCCCCGTTTCAAAGGAAGATGATTTCATTGCGCAATAACGGAAAAGTTCCTTCCACATAATCGGGAATGTCCCTCGTCTCTACAACAAGACATAAACGCTTATTGGAGTTTGACAACTATATGAAGGCAGTTTACGGCGTTCGCTCGATAGAAACTTTTGTATTACACTCTAACAGGAGTATCGCGACATTACTCTAAGGCGGTGAATCGTGATGTAAATTATTTATGGTAAATAAAAATTTGCTGCTCCCAGAACTGAATAAAACTTTTCTTTTGACCACTAACTGACACGTTTATTAATTTTTATAAATTATTAAAAATTATTTTTATCCTGTTTAGTACACTGCAATAAAAACTAGTCTATTTTTTCCAATATATTATTTTCAAACTTTTAGTCACGCGTTTCGACCGCCATATTAGATTTCAATTAACGTCGCACAGTTTACTGTATTCTACTTGTCATACGCACTCATTTGATACCCATATCAAGGGCACTGTAAAGAAATAAATAATTCGCCATTTTGTGTCGGTTGCCATTTTGGATTTGGAATGATCGCACACTGCTGACTTCATATTGTTTCATTTGACACCTATGTGGAGGGGATTGTAAGGAAGAAGGTAATCTGCCATTTTGTGGTGGCGGCCATACTGGATCTACCATAATATTCAAACTACTATAATATTGTATTGTCTTCAGAACCAAAGGTCCGTGCAAAATTTCAGCTCAATCGACCAACGGGAAATGGGTCAAATCCAACTTGTAAGATTCGATTACAGATCCACAGACAGACACCGGAACAGGTGAAAGTAAATGAAAGCTTGTAAAAAGAAGTCTACTTCCATTTGTGAGTTTTTATTATAGCCAGTGTGTTTCTGGTTTTGTACGTGCGTTTGTAAGAAAATTCAGAAAAACGAAGAGAGAATGTCACATAATATTAGCGGCAAGGCGTCAAGAAGAGTAGTTTCACTAATCAACACATATATGCTATATTTGTATAATCAAATCAACCGCACGTCAGAGAAGCTTCTAACTATATTATTGCTGTACGAATGATAACAATGGAAATTTGTACCAGTGTTGTCCTTTCTAAATTAAGATAAATACCTATACGTCATGTTTCCATTTTATTACGAAATAGGGATGTTGACTGTATTCAAATAATAGTTTCTATGGTAGAAATACTAAAAAACACAATATTTTTCCTTATTTTTAAGGAATTTAATTAATCTTTAATAAATAAAACCTAATTAAATCACTCTCAAGTCACGTGACAACGAACACCAATCTGAGCGCATGCCGTCAGAGAGTCGTAAATAGCATCAGACGCTGTCAAAAGGCTTCATTGTTTGGTTAATATTTAGTGTGTAATTTATTACTATTTGTTTATAGGAAACGTCAAATTACGTGTAACTATAGCAACGACTACGAAACAATCTTTTGTCACTTCATCAGTTTACCAGCGTTTATGAGCACAGCCTCCTACTTTGTGCCCGTCTGACGTCACGGCAGTCACATGACAAGTATTGACGTTTTGGACCGAAATTTGAAACGGAATTTAAAATACATGATTTTAAGGGCTTGAGTCGTATTTAAATAAAAATAATAAATATTTGTGGCTATATTAGGTACTTATGCACGATTTAAAACACGTTCCCAAAAATAGTCAACATCTCTATTATAGGCTTTTATATTGAAACCGGTCTCTTATAGTTAGGGAGCTAGTTTAATCTTAAAGTTCTCATGGAAAACGAAATGGTACGGAACCCTCTTCAGGCGAGTTCGGGTGACATTTAACCAGCTTTTTTTGTTATTTTTTTTAAAATTAAGCAACAACGGCAGAATTAATTTGGGTAAAAGTTTTAACATACGTAAAAGTCGATGTGGAATGTACCAGAAAGTAAAAACTAGAATGTTTACAATTATTTGCAAAACTTAGAATGAATTTCGTATTTTTGAAATATTTTCCCTTCAATCATTAGGTTTTCAAAATATTGACATATTTTTCGTCTAACTTGTTAGATAAATAATTAATCACCTAGTCGATACCAAGTTAGAAGTACAAAAGTGGAAAGTACCTGTAGTATAAATTACTGTCAATTTTACTAAGTAGTAAATAATTGATTCTCTCAATCATGAAACTCTCCAAATTTAATGTCGAAATTATTCAGAAGTTCGGGAAGTTAACCACAGGCATTATATTATGCTTTAAGTCTTTCTTTAACTCATACGAGTGGAACACAAAGCCAAGGAAATTTTATCCGTAAAATATGAAAACAAAGCACAAAGAAAAATATAAGTTCCGCACGGTAGACCAACGTTCTTGTCTGTCTCTAAGCTTTTTGAAGATAATTTATGATATAAAAAACACAGCCGACGTTAAGTAGCTAAAAAAAGTTGTGGAATTTATAAAGATAATGTTTCATACAGCTTTTAATGTAATATATAAAAACACTGTTCTTACAAACGATTTTCAAAAATATTTTTTTCTTTATACCCGGTCGAAAGGACGTACTTTCGGCTTCGATTTAAAGGCAGAAAGTCTAACATTTATGCTCTGCGGGAATTACTCGAACGCCATCTATAACAGCAGGCCGAAAGAAAGTAACAGCGGGACGAAAGAGTTTTTTCTTTACACCCGGTCGAAAGCGTGTTTATTATCAAAATTTTTAATTATAGAAAACAGTATCACGGGTAATTGGAATGACGAAAATAAATCAATTTAAACACTCATTGATTGCAACGTTTCGTCTTTATTTAATTAAGACTTTTTCAAGCTCTAAAAATTTTTTTTACAAACATTAACATTCATATAATAAAATATTAAACATTATGGATTAAATAATTTACTAAAAAGAAACAATGGTGTGACAAACTTCAATTACCCGTGATACTGTTTTCTATTATAACATATTTCTGGAATTGAACTTTAAAGATGAATTTTTAATTATTATCACAAAAAATACAACCACGTCCCAGCAGACAGCTTGTTATGAGGTCAGGCTTAATGTTTGTTCCTTATTTCGGATATTTACAATGCACTGGATTTTTTCTGTCTTTCTCTAGGTTACTTACCGGATATAAAGAAAAATAGTATACACCACACGGGCACAAATTTGAAAGCCCTGTACTGTGCGACATGATGTCCGAGAATTAGAGATGGGAAAAACGGGTCTTTTTAGTGATCCCGTATATGAGCCGGCTCACTGAACCGGTTCAAAAAGAGCCG
Source organism: Venustoraphidia nigricollis (assembly GCA_034508555.1). Classification (NCBI taxonomy): domain Eukaryota; kingdom Metazoa; phylum Arthropoda; class Insecta; order Raphidioptera; family Raphidiidae; genus Venustoraphidia; species Venustoraphidia nigricollis. The sequence goes on from JAVRKA010000020.1 coordinate 3,667,275, forward strand.
AGTTCTGAATATGTTACTGCAGTCTGCCACTGAGTTATCTAGTTCAGTCAATCATATTCCGACTTGTATAAAATCAAGAATGCATAGCCAAACATGTGATGCATGAGTCATTTGAGCTGACAGATGCATCAAAGCAAGAACTGATACGTAAGTGTTAAATATGCTTCTGTGTGTTAAGTTTTTCACTGAGTTATGCGGATCCGTTGATCCGTCGGCTCAAAAAAAAGTGAGTCGGCTCTCACGGATCTTCTGTCGGAGTCGGCTCTTTGAACCGGTTCAGATCTGAGTTACCCAACTCTACCGAGAATCGCCTCGGCCATCATGTCGTGCAGTGCAAGAATTTCAAATGTAAAACAAATATATTTTTTTTATAATTTGAAAATGCATAGTTAAAAAAACATTAAAATTTTTTTTTGAATATCGAGCATCCCTCTTTATCTACGAAACGACTTAGCCTAAAGTTTTGAAGAAAAATAGAGATTAATTATACGGCCTCACCCATATAGTTTACAGGAGAACTTAAGGCTGTCGGAACGCTCTGAATTTTGTTTGTGCTGAGACCCAGCGGTAAGGGGCGAGGTAGGCAAAAGACATATTGTGGGTGCGACCTTCTTTAGTTCTGTATCGCTTAAATCATCCGCACGTTTCAATTTTTGGCTGGTGCCAACTACGAGGCTAAAAAATTTTTTTGCAAGAGTGCCGCTGTCAATTAATTACTCTAAGATTTGGAAATATTTTGAAGATTTAAAAAACTTTACCGAAAAAGGAAAAGTCACTTTAGGTTTGTGATGGAACAGTTTTGTGGAATAAGTACGAATGAGGTCGAAGTGTGACATTGAAAACGTGTTTTTTTAGCACAATTAATGCCAAATTTTTTCTAGTAAATCGTACATAAATTACAAAAGTAGTCCATTAGAGACCTAGATTTGTCTTTTATCTTCCTTATAGAGACAGAATTTTTGCAGAATGTTGACGAATAAGTCTACAATCAGTTGACAGCCGAAGCTCTATTTTTGGCTTAAATTAAGAGCGTTCCGACAGCCTTAAACGAAAATCCTAAGACTTAAAATTATCATGGAAACTGAATGGGACGGAAACCTCGCCATGCGAGTGCGGCTCGAATCCGACCGGCTTTTTTTTCGAAATCAGTTGTTTTTGATGCGTTTTGATTTAGACGCACAAAATAATGCACCATGCCAACACGTGTGCTTGGGTTAGGTTGCACGTGTTGTTCACACGATGTCGCGAGTTGGATATTATTTCAGATAACCGACGACAGTACAAGGTATGTATCCTTTGCACCTGTGTTGTTAGGCACCACAGAGGATTATATGGGACAATTATTAATTATCAAGACTATAGTAATAACGCGTTGTACAAGCACAGTGTGTGAACGTGATAAATAAATACGTGCTAATTGCTAAAACTAGGCCGCCAACAATGCGATAATGCTATTTTACTGTTACATAAAGGACGCTGCAAAATGTGGTGAATAGATTTCGGAAACTAATTCTTTAATCAAATCCAACCTTTATGGATTAAAATTTAAAAAAGTAAACATGCACCGAAATAGTATATTACACCACAAGAGCCGAAAGTTGAATTTCTTGCACTGCGCCACATGATGCCCGAGGCGAAGTAGAGGGCACCATATGTCGCGCAGTGCAGGAAACTACTATTTTTCTTCATACCATACCGAAAGTACGCACTTTCACCAATATATAAAAAGACTAAGTACTTTCAAGTGAGCAGTGTTGAGTTTATACGTAATGACACATGGATCTAATAATGTCCATGTAATAACAGCAGATGGCTACCTACTGGCGAACATGTGACTTGACAAGCGCGTTTCACGTATCAATATGCATGACAAAACTGTTTAGGCCCGCCTATTTCAGACAATCGCGTAGAAATATTTTTATAGATAATAACATTTTAACGGTACCAGGTGTGTACTTAAATAAGTTACTGGTGGATGTTAAGAAAAATAGCCATAGATAACAGTGAATTCAGACATTCACAACTATAATACGCGTGAAACCTCAATGCTCCGCACAGATAAGCATCGATGCGACTTTTTTAAATATACACCACAGTGTTCTGGGGTTATTTTTTTTTAACAGGTTACCAGTTACTCTGAGAGAGGAGAGAAATTTTATGATATTCAAGAAACATCTGAAATCGTTTTTAATTTTAAAATGCTTATATGATGTAAGTCATTTTATGTAATTTAATATGTATTTATGTATTGACAATTCTCATTGGTAAATTCTACAACATGAGAGATGCTAATAAAAACTAAACTAAACTAAACTGTACAGACTATATGCGTGTAATTCCAGCTGCGACTACAACAGTGCATAAAAGTTATACTTTCGGCTTTAAAATCGAATCAGAAAGTACGTACTTTCGTCATGGTACGAAGAAAAGCTTTTTGTTAAAGTGATATTATTTAGAATAGTAATATTTTTAAAACGGTTCTGTGCTATATAACCAACACTTCACGGTATAATCGCTTTATGTTTGTGCTTGGCCTCCTAGATCTCCTGACCTCACAGTTTGTAATTTTTTTTTCTCTGGGGGTTTATAAAGGATAAAGTCTTTGTTCCGCCATTATTAACTGACCTGGATAACTTAAAACATCGAACAACGACAACGATCAATTCAATTGATCCTGATATGCTTCACCGTGTTTGGGAAGAATTCTCATATTGTCTTGATGTTGTTCATGCTGCAAGGGGTGGCCATATTAAACACTTGTAATATGTGAAATAAAACTTGACTGTTAGTAGAACACTTATATTATAAGTTCATTTTTTTTGCTATTTTTCCTTAATAAAATATTTAATCATGAAATCGGTTCATTCTTTTTGAATCAGCCTGTATATCGTGGTGCAATCCTCTCTAAAAATCGAATTCTTCATCTGCCAAAAGCAAGTTAATCGTGAAAGGGCAGTCTTTATCGAGCATATTTTTAAAACGATTCTGTGCTGTATAACCAACACTTCACGGCATAGTCGATTTATTGTACATCGTTGCACCCCAATCCAAATATTGGAAGTGACCCCGACACACTACTGAATAATGCACGACTGTACAACCCCATTAGCGGATGCCAGGTGTAAGGGGAGTTAATGTCGCTCTTAATCTATGTACCCTACTATACCTACCTGATACCGTTACGCAACATGCCTACCTAACCTTTATTACAGAGGTGTAATTATAAAATGTATTATTAGGCGGCTGAATTCATAAAAAAATATTAAGTTACCGTGCACCTATTACAAAACAATAAACGCCCCACATAAAAATCTTCACTCAAACATATTACAAAACAAAGAACATAAGGACAATTTTTCATCTAAATATTTAAGATATTACTGCAACTTTTGTTAGTAATAAAAAACTTAAAAAAATATCAGTAAAAGGAGGAAAATAATGAAATTGTCAGATCAGTGTCAATTTAATAAAAGTAGATATGTTAAAAGTTTTAGTAACTAAATTTCATATTTTTCGTCTTTTTAGTGACTTTTTTGAAGGAGGCTATTATTTTTTTAAGTTTTTTATTTTTTACTTTTTAGTGGAATTGATTTCGCACATTTTTCATACGATTTTGTAATAGCTTTGTTTATAAATTATAAAATGTCAATGTAGGCACTTATTGTGATGATACAATAGTTATTTAGAATGCAAATTTCGGTTCACAATTAGCAGAGATATCGTGGAATATACTAAAAAAATAAATAATAAATAAATAAATAACTAAAAATAGGTACTAGTCGAATTGTATTGCCTCCCCACTTGCATAGAGTGTAGCGGGAAATTGTGCCCTAACTTCTAGGATGGATTTTAGAATCACAACAGAAAAATGCCCTTATGAACATAATATATTCAAAAGACAAACGTTATACGGACAAAAAAGTCTATTTATATCGTTATCAATTAATTTACTTCTTTTTCACGCTTACTTCGATACGTCAACATTATATTTTTGGCTCTGTTACGATTGATTTTCAGACATATTAATCTGTACATATTACGCTGCAAGAAAATATTATTAAAAAAATAAATAAAAAAATAAAAGTAAAAAAACTAAACCTGAAAAGCGTTTTCAGTTTTTTTTATAAAACCTGTTAACTATAAAACATTAAAAGTATATTCTCAATATTGTTCACGTCCATTATAATTAAAAAGTTTTTTTTTTATTATTTAACAGGAAATTGGACCATTCAATTTTAATATAGTAAACTAAATTAAAAAATTTGCGACGTTTCGTTAATTCATTTTAACTTCTTCGGGCAAAACTGAAATGATTAAAAATACAAATTAGTTCAAAAAAAAAATTTAATTATTTCATTAACTAATTTTTATTTTTAATCATTTCAGTTTTGCCCGAAGAAGTTAAAACGAATTAACGAAACGTCGCAAATTTTTTAATTTAGTTTACTATATTAAAATTGAATTGTGCAATTTCCTGTTAAATAATAAAAAAAACTTATTAAAAGTATATATTTTTGGAATGACCCCAACTTTTTTCTCCTTTGATAATCTACGGTCTACTCGGTCGATTTTAACATAAAACATTTTTTTCACTTCCCTGTCGCCATTTTGAATCTACAATAGTATCGTTATGGTTTATATATGGTACCAGCGGCCCGATTCGGTTTCGCCCGAATTAAGACGTATTATACTGCAGTGGTCTTTTTTATAGAATAATATACGAATTTGCTCAGGTTGCTTTCTATTTATTATTAATAGCCGCACGCGACTGAGACAAACCACGGCAGCGACAACGGTAGTGGAGTCTTCGTCTTCGCCACGATGCGCCTCATTCGGTAGTATCAACAGTAGTCGAGCCTTCGGCTCCACCTACAGGGTTCAACTGTGAATCTAAACCATTCTCCACTTCAACACACACACTAGTAGCAAATCTTCTGGAGCTCATAAGAAGATTCAGATTATTTGCTGGCCAAATCCAGTAAAAAGGAGAAGCACAAAAATCTTTTCAGGCTGTGGTGCAGCATTTGGGCCAAAAGACAAAATTGATTTTAATCTTAATGAACACACACCAAAAATTTCATCAAAATCGGTATAGAAGATTTTTATATACCTATAAGGATATATTTGATTGCAAACTTAAAATAGTGCTTATTCTATCTATCTTTAAAACTAAAAATAGCGTAATTATCGAGCTGTTGCGTTGCCGAACTTTTTAACTATTCTATAAAAGTTGGACTAACGTACTCATCCGTTTTAGTTACACTGTGATATCAATGATCTAATCTCCAAGACGAATTGCCGTGGACGCAAAAATTATTGCTGTTTGGATACACGCATGACGAAAAACAATAACGAAACTTGAGGTGTGCGGTTGGCTGATAGCGTTAATAATATATTAGCAAAAAAAGTTAGATGTTAGAATATTTACGATTATTTATTTTCGCTTTCCTTTCAGTGAAACAATTGATTTTCGTTTCTGCAATAGTATTTTTTTTATGAGAACATATTCCTCCACACAAAGTCCGTATGTTTGACTGCATTTGTAGCATCATCTACCCTAGAACTGGTGTCTGGTTCTACTTATGAAAGGTCGTCAATAAAATATGAAACTACTTAACTGAGAATTGGTAGGGCTGTGCAAGTATTCTATTAAATCAAGACTTGATTTAATAGAATACTTGCACAGCCCTACCAATTCTCAGTTAAGTAGTTTACTAATCGACACTTAGTGTTGATTAGTAAAAGTATCCGATCGTCTAAAGGTGATATTTGACGGTTCATTCCAATGTTCATTTGACTGAATGTTCAAATTTGTTTCATTCCGCGTTCACACGGCACAGACAGAATGACATAAAAATTAACGTTCATCCAGTCTTTTCCTCGAAGATGTCGTCGAATGAAGTTGTGCATCTTGGAATTCGTTTGATTTGTGATCATTTGATCAAAGAATTGTCAAAAAAAGAAGCAAAGTCTAATTTTAAATCATTAAATTGAAATTTTAAAGAATATGTCCGTATTGTACTGTCTTTGTGTTCATCAAGTTTGTGGTTCTAAACACATTGTTAATTTTTGAAATTCTCCAACAGCGGCGTGTTTTGGTCGTTCCACTTGAATGCCATTTTGTCTCATACACAGACATAATATATTTACTATGCGGTGTCGTAGTCCCAAGTCCGTCCGCTATAAGACGCGACACAAAATGATCGAACCCGAATTAATGTTCTTTCTTGTGTTCAAACGCTTCATTTTTCGTTCATTCAGAGTGCGAATGAATCATGCCGAAACCGATATCTAGTGTTGTTGGATCAGTTCATTAATGAATTCATTTTTCATTATTGTTTCATTTTGTGTTCAGACGTTTCATTTCGAATGAAAGACAGACATGAACAAAAAACCGGTCAAGTGCGAGTCGAACTCGCAAGAAGAGAGTTCCGTACTATTCCGTTTTCCGTGAGTACTTTAAGACTTAAGATTTTCATTACAATTTTCCTGTAAACTATGGGTGAGACCCGACATTCCCTATTTTTTCAAAATTTTAGGTTCAGTAGTTTCGGAGAAAAGGGGGGGGGCGGTCGATTGGTTAGCTATTTTCTTAAATAACTTTAAAACTATTCATTTTAAAATTATAAAAAAAATATATTTGAGACCCTTACTATAAGTCCTTTCATTTGATATGTCACACGAAACAGTTTTCAAAACTTTTTTTTTAATTTCCTAATTTTTCCCCAAAAATTACCCCCATGTTTATATATTTATTTATGTACGTTACACGCCCGTCTTTGGGTCACCAACTTAGACATGTGTACCAAATTTAAACTTAATCGGTCCAGTAGGAGATAAATAAATTCTTAAAAAACTTGAAAACTACTTATTTTAAAATTATAAAAATATATATAGTTGAGACCCTTACGATAAGCGCTTTCATTTAAAATGTCACACGGTACAGTATGCCAAATTTTTTTTTTTAATTTCCTAATTTTTCCCCCAAAACTGACCCCCATGTTCAAAATTCATTTATTTACGTTACACGTCCGTCTTATGATCACCGACTTACATATGTGTACCAAATTTCAACTCAATCGGTCCAGTAGTTCGGAGCATATTGGCTAAAACAGTAGGACGGACAGACACACGAGTGATCCTATAAGAGTTCCGTTTTTTCCTTTTAAGGTACGGAACTCTAAAAATGAATCGTCTGATATCACCTTTAGTGTGCAAAGTTTCAGTTTAATCTGACGTTTTAAAGTGAGTGAATGTCACTTCAAAGATTCCGTTACAAACAACAGGTGAAGCTAATAAAAGCATGTTAAGAAGGTAGTTGCGAGTCAAAGAACTGTGAACATTTTGTTATTACCTAACGTCAAACTGTATATTATATGAATTTCGCGCTTATAATTCTTGAATTATTTGTATGATCCACATTTTTGTTTATATTCAAAAGCGCGTTAAAGAAAATGAGTTTAGAAGAACGCAGCCATTTTAAAAGTCATCGCGTGCTGCATAAGTTACAGGTTCCTTTCTGTGTTATATAAAGGAAATATATTAGTCAGGCATTAATATACCTAACGTAATAAATTAGGTGGCGTTATTAATTTCCCGATTCGAGTATTGTGTTGCTCGCAAATTGCACTTAGAACAAAGAAATGGCCACAGTACGTGATACGTGCGTTTACTCTTTTCTCCTCAGGTGGGTATAATAGACTCGACAATGTACACTACGGGACACCTGCCGACACACCACCCCTATACGTGACTGTACACTAGTCTGCAAGGAAAGAAAAACGTGAATTCTTCTACTCTTTTGGAGATTAAATATTTATATAATAGTTGTTACCACTTCACGAGTTCTGTGTAAAAATATTAAATTTGTTAAAATTTTTATTTTGAAAAATAAAAAAAAATGCTCTCGCAAAGAGACACTGTGTTTTAAGATTGTGTAAGTTTTCGGCTATAAAATACAGTCGGGCCTCGATTATCAGAACCCCGAATAATTCGAACCAGCCTCCCCCCGTTCAAACTGCAAGGATTCCACATACTCGAGTTGTGTCTGCATTAAATGAATGTTTGGAATTTGCAGACCAAGAAGATATTTCAATTTTAGAAAAAAATGTTACTGCATAAATTGAAGGATAAAGCATTTTCTTTGTCATTAAACACCACTCGTCAAAGTGCTATTTTTTTTAAAGTGTAATAATACTTAATGATTAAAATTTGCATTCACTTTTAATTATAGGAAGTTGTTTAATTTCACCTTTTAAAGTATATATTACACCATATACACCTATAAAGTTATACTATAATCCGAACGCCTCATTAATCCGAATAGGGTGAAATTTTTGAGTTTTCGGATAATTGAGGCCCTACTGTAGTAGGTCATGTTTCCACTCACTTCGATAATTATTTGTCTATTTATTTATATTGTGATGGTTCCGCTTATGGCTTAGGTGCTGTAATTGCACACAGATTCCCAAATAATTATATAAAACCAATAGTGTTTGCATCCCGAACTTTGAATAAAGCTGAGCAACGTTATTCACAAATTGATCGAGAGTTTTTAGCTCTAATTGTTGGAATAAAGAAATTCAATTAATACATTCCTACCTTATTTCTCATTTTTAAAATTTATTTTGACATTTCGCATTTCTTTTATTTCATATTACGCGCTATTGAGAAATGGTTCATTTTACTAGCGTTATGCAGGCATGAAAAGCAGCTACAGTCAAAGCCCTCTAAGTGCACGCTCTCTAAATGCACACGCTCTCTTACTGCACACGACTCGCCCTCTAAGTGCACGTTCCCCAGCCCCCAGTTAGAATAATATGCGACCAATCACGTGCGACCGTAAGCGCGCTATTTTCAAACTTTCCATTTCCATCATATTCATAGAGTTTTAGAGATATTGTTTATAGCATCTGATTGAATAAAGATAGCTATAGGAGTTAGAAGAGTGGGGATGAAAAAGATCGTAGGGGAAGTGTGCACTTAAAGGATGGGCTCGGTTCCGAGCTGTGCACTTAGAGGGCTTTGACTGTATTTTATAGAGGGGTCGTGTAAAAATATATGTTGTAAAATTGCATCCCTATGGCTATTATCTATAATTTTTTTATATATCATTTCAAACTTTATTTTGGGAACAAATAAATATTTGTACCTACTTCTACAAATAGTATAAAAATCGTTTTTAAAGAGTTCGCTTTTTATGAGCAATTTATTCCCTCTATAGTTCGATTCCTAAAGATATAATAAATATTCATCTCCTAAATAGCGAGCTATATTGTTATTTTTAAGGTTCCGTACTTCAGAATGGAAATATGGAATCATTTTCTTGTCCGTCAAAACCATTTTTCTCAGCAACAGCTAGGGGCAAGAAGTTGAAATTATAATTAAGCAAAGTTTAACCTCTAGCTGTTCAAAAATAGATATACAATGTTTGTTCAAAAATAGATATATAATGTGATTATAGGTGCGGAAAAAAAAACTTCATGAAAGTTTCAAAGAGTATCCGAGTATATATTTAAAATAGATATAACTGCAATAAACATTTCACACCGCTGTACATGTAAGTATCTGATTATATTTCCGAATATTTGGTTCGTGTTGTAAAATGAATTTCATATTTCAATGCTTGTACCAGGTGTACGACACAGCACCCCTAAATGTTACATTCAGCAAACGGCGTCATTAAATTTAGTCTTGTATTACAACTTGTGCACTTTAGCTGTGAAATATATATTTAAGACCATTACGTTATATATATGTGATTATTAGACCAGTAATTACTAAATATCCTAAACAAACAATATCAATGAATTTGTATTTATAACCATTTACAATAAAAAAAGCAAAATTACACTTTTAGAAAATGCAACCATTATAAGTTGGTACTTGGTACATCCGTAGTAGTATTATTCAGGTCCGTATAAATCATAAAGTAAATAATCGGTTTGATCAGACCAAAATAACTCAAAATTGATTCAACTTTCATATTATTACAACGTTTCGTCGGGCATCCCGACTTTCTCAGGCAATCATGAAAAAGTATCAACACATGATTTTGCTGGTTATATTATGAAGACACTTGCTCCTGTCTCATGTATAATACTTAAGCCTCAATAGTAATGATAATTTCTTGGTTACTTCTATTCAATGTAAAATAATAATAGAAAAATTTAGACAATTAATAATTAAAATGACAATACAAATTAATAAAAATATCAAAATTATAAAAGCAACACAAATTATACAGCTGTAATTTGTCAAATACTGCGACCAACTAAATAAACAAACAAAACTTGGTACACTCAATAAAATAAATATCAAAATTCGATTTGAAAAATGAAAAAGTATTTAAATATACTGTGCTGTGATACATTATAAAATAAAAATAAATATATTTACAAAAGAATAGGGACAACTTGACAAGCATCAGGCCTATATACATGAAATCTCAATTATATTGCTGCACCAAGATATACAATCTTATTCCTGACGTAATAAAAAATATTACAATCTGTCGAGAGTTTAAAAAAAGACGTAAGGCCCTTCTATCCGATAAATGCGTTTAAAATGCAATTTTTTTACACATGTAACTATATATTAATTGCAATTGTATTATCTACTGTTTAATAACTGACTTTTTCTCTACATTTTTTTGATTTCGGAGTAATAACGAATTATTATTATAGTTGTAAAACACAAGCACCCAAAACTTCAGATTCGTCATCGTTATACCATAGCAAGTTAAAACTATTATTCCATATCTCAAACCATGAATTACAGCGAATTTGGGTAGTGTGCACGGAGCACTTGGAGCGACCCAATAAGCACGGCGTTTTGCATGCGGCAGACTGGTGACTCTGTATTGACCTGACATGCCTGAATAGCTTTTATATTTGCCACCAGTGGCGATTTGGAACCTCCACGTACATCAATTAAAAGAACAATTAATTTAACAGGATACTCTGGGCTCAAAAACAAAGTTCTTGATATTTTGTCTGTTTTAGTAGGAGCTGAGAACTCGATGTCTGGTTGAGTGAATAGCTCCAGAAAATCTTGCATGATTCATTCTCCACAACGGATTCAATATCGGCAGAATGGGAATTTTATCAACACCGTAATGATACCTCAAAATTATATTAAATGTAGTAGATCTTAATAACTATAGAAATTTAATTGAAACAATCACGTTTTGTCGCTTAGTCAATATATAAATATAGGTACATTATATATCTTATCATGGTCCGCTCCGTACCGAATATTACTGAGATGGTAAAATCTAACATTTGGATGTTCGTCACACCCGTAAAATTTCGAAACTAAACTGTAGAACTTGACTCGAAATTTACAATATAAATATCTGAACAACAAATAAAATGAAAATAACGGCACTAATTTTGAACACACAATCTGCGAACCTCCAGTATGTAGCACCAGCAGCAACAACGGAACGATCGTCGTACTTACACCGTGCAATACGTTCGCAAAACGAATGCTATTTGAATACATTTACATTCCATTTGAAAACAAGACGTTGTTAAAGGAAATGAATATATATAATATATTATATAACATTTAAAATATGATCGGAATTCTTGTCGAAATTCATATAATATAAAAGACATACACAGGCATGTACGTTGTACAGTACCTTTCAAAGCGCAGCCAAAACAAACGTGCAATTAGCTCTGTTCTTCTCGAGTTTTAAAGGGTTTCCAATTAATTCCGTACTATTGTATTAGAATCGAGTTGTGTGTTCATGTAAAATTGTTAAATGAAAATAAATAGAAAATTATTCATGCTCGTCAAAGCTGGGAACTTATTTTTTTTTTAATATTTAGGGTTCCGTATCTCATAAGGAAAAATGAGACCCTTATTGGATCACATAGTTGTCTGTCTGTCAAGATCCCTTTTCTGAGGGACGCGTGGAGGTATCAAGTTGAAATTAATATCAAATACTCAGGTCTGCAATCCCTTAGAGCTGTAAAAAAATCAAACTTCTAAGTCAACGTAATTAAAATATAATAAAAAATAATAAAATAAGTCTCAAGATTGAAGTATATGGAGCGTGGGTTAAATAAAACCGTTTAACAATTTGTTTTTTAAATTTTAAAAATTATTTAGCGAGCAGACTGTATATTTGATTTTATATAGGTGGAAAAAAAATATTTTACTGCATTATAAAATATATGAATATGATAAATGAAAAAATATTTCTGTGACAAATATGGACCACCATTAATCATTATACTTCGAGTGGAAATCACTTTCTTCGATTTTATCCAAAAAAAAACAATAAGTTTCTATTTTAACAAATGATGTCATTACATTATTTAAAAAAAAGCTGAAGTTAAAATAGTTGAACGAACCCAATCTTCCGACGTCTCCCAAAAACAAAAAGTCGTATTTTTTATAGTTTATTACACCGCGCCGAGCCATATTTGCCGCAGTTCAATTTTTCTTTTATTTGTCATACTATATCAAAGATAAACGTTACATATAAGCCAGCAGGCGATGTGTTTGTCTCTTGCCTGTTTCAAAGTTAAATAAAAAGCATAGATGGGTAAAAGTATCGGTTCCCGACCACCGAAGCCTATGGCCGACCGTTTTATTATAGATAGTTGGCATTTAATAACACTATGTTAACCCAAATTTATGCTGGGTTGCAGAAAACACTGTAAAAAAAAACGATTTGACAATGACCTTAGATTGCGCTCTTATAATTACAGTCCTAATGTGAAACTCCAGTCAGTTAAAACAGTGGTTCCCAACCTTTTTCAGCTGGCGACCCACCTTTCTTTATCGAAATACCTCCACGGTCCATGATGGAGTAAAAAACCATATGTATATATATTTTACCATCTGCTCTAAATGCCAAAAATCAAGAATCAAGAAAACAATCAGAACTCAATTCGATTTGTTTCGATTTTTCTTATCTTTTCTAATGGTTTATTCGATGATTTCTGTTAGTTTTAGGATCTAGTCGCGATCTACCTGTAACCGTTCCGCGACGCACTAGTGGGTCGCGACCAGCGTTGCCAGATTTTTTTTTTGCCAAGTCGAGATTTTGGAACTTTTTGAGTGAAAAAAGCGGGATTCTTTCGTCGAAAGCGAGACATAGTCAAAAAACGTATATAATCAGAAGTTTTTAAATATTTATCTTTATATTTGAGTTCAAATTACGTTTACGTGACAATAGATAGCAAAAATAGCCATAGAAAATGTATTTTAATAAAAATATGATATTTTAAATCAGATTTACCCTATCGTTAAATAGTTGAGTCTTATTCGTCTTCTAAATAAAAAAAAATAAAAAAAACAGTAATCAAAATCAAGAAAATTTTATTCATTAGAAAAATATGGCGTTTCAAACAATAGTCTGAGGAGTGAGTGTTACAAACTGCACCTTACAATAAGAGAATAATTATTTACGCACGGTCTAGTTATCCCCGAAAAGCGGGACTAAGCCTGTCCCGCGCGGGACATTTAATTTTGATTTAAAAATCGGGACGTCCCGCCAAAATCGGGACGTCTGGCAACGCTGGTCGCGACCCACCGGTTATATATTATAGATCTACATAGAAAAAGATCGCTTTTCAAGCTAAATTGCCATCAAAATGAGTAGAAAAATGTTGTTTCGAATTATATAAAAAAACTATGTTAAACGCATAATATACACGGTTTAAAAATAATATTGTTTCAATCGATCAATTATTTTTCGAGCAGAATTGATTTAATTTCTGTGGTCACAATCTAAGGTCAATCAAATTTTCTGACAATGCTATCTGCAACCCAACATTAGTGATTTAGTATACTTGAACAGCGACGAAAACTTTCGAAGTTAGGAAACTCAAATTTCACAGACATACCATACACACATACATAAAATCTTTATTTAAAAAAACAGAACAGAGCTGCATAAAACGTGTCATTAAAACAATATAAAATTAGTTAAAATATCCTTGTAGATAATGGCAAACGTTTATCAGATATTTCTTTAATTTAGTTTTAAATTTCTTTAAGGGTAGGCTTTTTAGATAGTATGGGAGTTTGTTAAATATTCTTATTGTAGAGTTGTTGGGGTCCAATGTAGTAAATTAATAGATTTGGATGTTTTACTTTTGTATGTAGTGGTGCCTTGTAATATGAGCTTCAAATTATATCATTTTTTTAGTAGAAAACTGAACAACTGTAGATATATATAGAACACACAAAGTCAAAATTTCGTATTCCTTGAAAAAATAGAGTAAAAAGTCTGACTGAAAACATTGATACTTGATCTATCAAACACAGCGTTATTAGTGTATTTGCCATATGGCAACATACACTATTGGCGTCGGTCGGATGGCGGGACCTAGGGGTCGGACCAAAATTTCTCGACGTTTCATAACCTCCTAAACACTTTGGCACCATTTTTGAAAATGTTTATATATCTATATATATATATATATATCTATATATATATCTATATATATATATATATATATAGGTATATATGTGTACGGGCAATAACTTTCGAAGGAGTTAATTCATTTTAACGAAATTTGGCACACATATTGGAATCCATCACCGCACGAAGCCTATTTAAAATGGGCCCAATCGGATCATTTTAAGGGTGGTTTTTAGGGGTTGAAATAAGTTTTTGGGCCCCAAAATACCTAAAAAATTCTCAGAAACGTTTCCAAATTGAAATTTAACCCTTTAATAGCAATTAAAAAGTGCTCCTAAAATTTTAATAAAATAGGCCGGACAGGACCGGATTTGCAAATTTTCTGAAAACACTAGTTTGCAGATAGTGAGTTATTTACTGAAAGGTGTTTTTAATTTTGGTGTAGACGTTCGATCGAGAATAATAATGTAGTTAAGAAAAAAATGTAATTTTAAGGGGTGTATTAAGGAGTTAATTTTTTTATTTTGCCCAACAATCACCTTAAGTTCATATAATAAAGCCACAAGGCCTGTATTAGCAAATACACTATATTGTCGGCAGGGTTTTGGCACTGCGACCCGGGTTTTTTTTATCTTAATGTTAAACCAAACAGCAAAATTCTCAGTATTTTACAAGGATTTTGCACTGAATATTCGCTATCGATGAAAACACCGACTAGCAACACATCCTTAGTAGTTAGTATTGACGCTCGTCGTATAGAAACAAACCGAAAGACACGAAATGATGTCGCGAATACAACCGCCCGGTTGTACGTGCACACAACTATACATATTTATCAGGTACGACGCGTCTCCATAAGTATTGCTGATCAATACCCGATGTGTACACTGCACAGGTACGGACGGAAGGTAGGACGTTATGTTTATTTATTAGAAACACGGGGTGCTGTGCCCTCGAACCACGTTGAATTAGTTAAAGAAACGCCAGTCGTAACTGAATATCTTATGCAGGTGTACAAAACATATTCGACGGTTGTCGCACAAAACAAGTTGCGGTTTTAAACGGGAGATGACAGGAAAACTGCGTCATCTGTCCAGGAAAAAAGAAGATTTACAAATTATAATTTCGTATTGGAAGCTGGGCGTGACAAAGGAGTGTGGTGGCGCAGTGATCGACAAAAAAAAAAAATTGCACCTCTCTACGAACGCCAAGTAGAGTTGGGTAACTCAGATCTGAACCGGTTCAAAGAGCCGACTCCGACAGAAGATCCGTGAGAGCCGACTCACTTTTTTTTGAGCCGACGGATCAACGGATCCGTATAACTCAGTGAAACACTTAACACACAGAAGCACATTTTACACTTACGTATCAGTTCTTGCTTTGATGCATTTGTCAACTCAAATGACTCATGCATCACATGTTTGGCTATGCATTCTTGATTCTATACAGGTCGTGATATGATTGGCTCTTTTTGAACCGGCTCAGTGAATCGACTCACATACGGGATCCAGATGCAAAGATGCAGATCACTAAAAAAAACCGTTTTTCCCATTTCTAGCGCTAAGCTTTAATATACATACATAACCTCTATTAAATTTTGGTATTCTATAACATATTTTAACATTCATAAAAGAAATTGCGACTGTACATGAACATCAAACTGGGGCAGAAATTAATTTATTTAACAAAATTCATGTGACATAATACCCAGTTCGACATTATCGTCTTTGACGTCACAAAGGCATACTACTATGACAACAATTTGTAGTTAAATTTTAAAATGTATAATTTTTATATTTTTATTAAAAAAATAAATAAATAATATCTCATGTATCTAGTGAGTGAATTATTATTTTATGACGCAGTGTGAGATTATGATAAAACGAGCGCTAAGCAAGTTTTAACACAAGTCATAAAATTCTAGAATTCTAAAATTAAATGGTAACTGAGAATTTGCTTGTAAAAAATACTGTTGGACTAGCGGACTAGTAGATATATTGCACCCGGTAAAATTCTGTTATATAAAATTCACCCCCACCCCGTTCGGGTAATGTGTTCAAAAGACCGTCAAACATGTGTTTCTTTTTTAACATCAGCGTATCCTTTATGAAAGTTTTCATCACCCTGTTCACCCCCATACGGGTTATTTTTGGGATCAAATGTAGTCTAGATAACTGCTAGCATAATTCTTTACTTGTCTATGAAGTGCTATCACAATCGGTTAAGCCGTTTGAGAGATTAGCTCGGACAGACAGACCAAACTGACTGAAAATTCGCTCTAGGAATCTTTAAAACTGTACAATTACGAACTACGTTACGATTTTATGTATTACCTAATTGAACTAACTTCTGTAAAATTCATTAAAAAAGCAACTCGCAGTACGGTAATCCATTGGCTATATACAAACCAGCGTTGCCAGACGTTCCGATTTTAAAATCAAAATTAAATGTCCCGCGCGGGACAGGCTCAGTCCCGCTTTTCGGGGATAACTCGACCGTGCGTAAATAATTATTCTCTTATTGTATGTTGCAATTTGTAACACTCACTCCTCAGACTATTGTTTGAAACGCCATATTTTTCTAATGAATAAAACTTTTTTGATTTTAATTTCTGTTTTTTTTTATTTTTTTTTTATTCAGAAGACGAATAAGACTCAACTATTTAACGATAGGGTAAATCTGATTTAAAATATTTATTTATTAAAATACATTTTCTATGGCTATTTTTGCTATCTATTGTCACGTAAACGTAATTTGAACTCAAATAAAAAGATAAATAGGTATTTAAAAAATTCTGATTATTTATATACGTTTCGACGAAAGAATCCCGCTTTTTTCACTCAAAAAGTTCCAAAATCCCGACTTGGCAAAAAAAAAAAATCTGGCAACGCTGATACAAACACATCAATCGCTACTTCCGAAAGAGTGCTGTATTTTACGAAGTCTGGAATTGTCGATTTTACCTATACAGGGTGTTCTACAAGCTCTATGACAAACTTTGACAGATGGGTCCGATTCGTTTTTGTTTAGAAGTTACAAGCATTTAAAGATTCAAAAACGTAGGCTGATAAATAGAAATATCGGTTGTTATGACAATAATTATAGGTCAAGGAGGTCCAATATCATGGCCACCTCGTTCACCTGATCTGAATCCTCTGGATTTTTATTTATGGGAACACATGAAGCAGCTGGTCTACCATGTTGAAATCGCTACCCCTCAGCAGTTACTTGAAAGAATTCAAGATGGTAGACCAGCTGCTTCATGTGTCCCCATAAATAAAAATTCAGAGGATTCAGATCGGGTCAATGAGGTGGCCATGATATTGGACCTCCTTGACATATAATTATTGTCATAACAACCGATATTGCTATTTATCAGCCTACGTTTTTGATTCTTTAAATGCTTGTAACTTCTAAACAAAAACGAATCGGACCCATGTTTATTAAAAAAAATATGTTTAAAATCAAGTGACCTATCATCTGTCAAAGTTTGTCATAGAGCTTGTAGAACACCTTGTATATGTATAGATGTATGATATTGCTTGACGTACCTGTTTTAATTCAAAAGACGAGAGCGTTTAAGATCCTTTTACAACCGTCATACAGGCATGAAAAGCAGCTATTTTATAGATGTGCAAAAATATTTTGTACAGCTCTTATGAGCTATCGATTTACGTAATAAAAACACACTTTTAATAAGCCAATTCAGAGCAGTGAAACTTTTTGTAACATTGTGTACAACGCCTGAGTAATAAAAACCGGAAACAAGCAAGCAACATTATAAAGTGTAGAATTTACAACGACAATTCAACAATAAAATAAAAACGGCACATTATTTATTTCCACAGTTATCAGAAAATAATTTATGAGGATATGGCTGAGAGTATCAACAAATATTATCGTAAATCATTTCAAAGCGGTGTGTATATTCCACGTACATTTCAAGTAAGCTTTTAAAAATCGGTTTGTAAGAAGCTTAACATCAAATGTAAGAAAAATCTTTTTTGTAGAAAATTGAAAGCAAATGTTGTCATTTTATCATGCCTAAACCATGGCAAGTTCGCGGTGAATGATATTTATGTACACTATATAGGTATATATATAGTATGCAGATAAAATAGAATAGAATAAAATACGTTCAAGAAGATCACAGGGCTATATAGACGAAAAGAAATTCAACACCTTATATTGTCAACCAAGGTTTGCCAAAATAATTGATTCATTCAAGAACCCTCGCTACTGTGAGAGTTAATGTCTAGCTATAGCTAAAAATAATTGGCTCTCGCATGTAGTGAATTTGAGTGTTGTAAATCGCTATATTATGAAGGATCAAAATTTTGAATTGTGTGCACCGTAGAGTAATTGATTAACTCATTCCGCCGCGAAAGTGGAAAGATTCGGGTTTAAATCCCGACGGTGACGTGTTGGAATAATAAATGAATGTTTCTTAACAATTATAGCAGACAAGAGCTATTATACTAAACAAAATAATAACGTAATTTTCTTTATATCCGGTCCAAAATATATATTTTTGAATGGATTTTAAGTCAGAAAGTCTAACATTGATGTTCTGCGGGACGACAGAGTTTTCTCGTGCACACTGGTACGTGAGACTGCCGCCAACCAGTAGTAGCTAACATCTGTTATTGCGTATAGCCTCAAAATTGCTCACTTCAAAGTTATTAGTCTTTTTATACATTGGTGAATAAAAGTTAAATAGTGGTATTAAGTAAAAACTAATCAAAGACAAGGATGGACGAATAATTAAAAATGTTTCGACCGGGTATAAAGAAAAATAGTATACACCGCACGGGCAGAAGATTGCAATTCCTGAACTGCGCCTCGGGCATCGTGTTGCGCAGTGCAGAAATTTCAACTTTTTACCGTAGTGTAATATATTATTTATAATAATAATAATAATAATGCGTTTAACGTCCGTTTCTCGACTTTATGTCATAACAGACGCCATTCGCACCATTACTATTTTCCATCTACCACACTTCCTGTTATATTTCTACATTTTTAAAACTTTAACTTATGTAATAGCAATGGGCGAATGAAGGAATTATAGGAAATTAGGATAAGGTAGGTAATTTTTGAACTAGGAGTTTGATATAGGTACTCGGCCATCTCGATATTTATCTGGAATTAATTGAGGGAAACCATGGAAAACCTCAATCAAGATGGCCGGTACAGGAATTACCGTTTCTCGGCGAGAGGCAGTAGGAAAAAGTCCCAGCCACATCTGCCCCCGCCGGGATTCGAACCCGGATCTCCCGAATGCGAGTCTAGTGCTGTCACCACTACTCTACCCAGCTCCGTTAATATACTATTTAGTTCAACGCAATAATTGTCTTTAATATCGCCAATTCCTGATTTGTATTCGCTGATTTGTATCAATTATAGTATTAAATGCTATTTAAATATAGAAAAAAAAACTCAACATTTTATTATGCAATATCGTGATTCGGGAGATGACACAAAAAGCTGTGTAAAATTCCTTGAACTTCACATAGACAGTGCTTTAAAATGGGATACTCATATTGATTCAATATGTCATAAACTAAGACAATTTATCTTTTGAGAAAAATTACTAAATTTGTTTTTAACGAGTGTGTCTTAAATATTTACTTAAGTGAGACTATGTATATTTTTAAATTGTCATATCTTTTCTTAATAAAAGTTATATTAATAAAAGTTATATAATTACATCTCTTCCACTCAGTACTGCAATATGGGATTATTTTGTGGGGGAATGCCCCGGAACAAGCCGTTCGAATTATTTCTCAAAAAGATAGACTTGCACATTACAAACCAATATTTTAAAAGCTAAGAATTATGTCACTACCGTCTTTATATGTCTTCAATAATTTACTGCATGTCAAAAATAATTTAAATACCTTTCAGACAGTGGATGAAATACACTCATATTGTGTCCGAGGCAATAAAGATATCAGATTGCCTCTATATATAACTGGTAAATTAACAAACGAACCTAATTATTACTGGCCATTAAAATGCGATAATATTTTCCCAAACAATATAAAAGAAATGAATTATCGTAACTTCAAGAAAACAATTAAAGATCTACTGCTTGACAAATGTCTTTCTGGAGTAAATTTATATTGATCCTGTGCTACGGATTTTATCCAAACTTATCCAACAATCATCAAGGATCACAACCACTCTAATTAACTTCTTTTAATTAGAGTCAACTTCGTAAATTTATATCTTATACGAATTATATATTTGGTTTGTTGACGAGTATTGTATACTTTTATTAGTGTTACAATAAAAAATCTATCTATTGTAACTTTTCATTTAAGGTACGTTGAAAATTTTATATTCGCGTAATGTTAACAAACAGAATGTAAAAAAATATAAGTAGTACGCATACCTAATCAACTTACATCTAATACTGGTGTTAATTCTGTAATCGTGCTTTACACAAGTCATCAACATCATAAACTTTTCATCGACGTAAAAATTATGTTAAATAATATTTTATATCCATAAAATAACTTGAGCTTTAAAAAAGTCCCAGGATTAATATCTTACTTGTTATCAGAGATTATTATAAGTTCCATTTTAAAAGTCGTAATCCAGATTATCGTACCCCATCAGCTTTTCCCAATAATCTCGTAACTCTTGTAACCAGTACGAACCCCTTGAAAAAAATTCCCGGACTATCGAAACTTTATTGTATACAGTTTTGCTTCTCTAAAGACAAGAAGTAGGTCGCGAAAAAAAGTTTCAGAATAGTTATAAAACATTTACATTATACATGGAAAAATGTGTAAATTTTCAGGAAATGTCTCGATAGGAAACGAGAAACATCGCTCAATTAGGTGCGGATCTCGTACGTCGGTGTCGGTAAAAAAAACTTTGCTAATGAAACAGAATGTCGGGTAAAAAGTCTTGAACAAAAAACATAAACAACTCTCGTCTGCTACATTGCGCTATTGTATTGCTACCTGGTGTCTCACCATAAAGCTATTGTTCACAGAGAAACGCGACTTTCACAAGATATCTAAATGTTGGACAGATGGACTGCATATTTTTGTGTTAAATAATTTTAGCAAAAGCTTTATTGATTTCTTCTATTTTGTGCAATAACATTTTGCGTTTTTTATACCGACCGAAAACACGTTGAAGTCTGCCTTTTGAACGCACATATGGCAAAAAATACGATCTCCTATAAAATAATTCATATCTGTATAGCGGTACTAAAATGAGCTTCTTCGCACTTGTGCGTGAAGTAAAATAAAAGTGATGCGATTTTGTTAGTTTTGTCAGTTGTCATTTTAATCCACATGCACGACAAAGAAGCAAAGAAGTCAACATACATACCAAAATAGGCAAACGAGAACTGTCAAAACTATTACAAATATACGTACTATGATGTGAAAATCAGCTATTTTATAGGACGTACGAGCAAAAAAATATAGTATCTATCTGGACTATATTACTTTTGTCTTGTGTGATTGTTAAAACTCGCTGATATCTCGTCATTAACATAATGTCACAGCTCGTCATAAAATAATGCATTACAAACTAGATACATAGGCTACTATTTCGTTAGTTATTCATTAAGTAGACTACAAAGGCATAAGAGCAAATGTCAAGTTCTCGATATACAGTCGAACCTGGATAAGCAAGAGTTCAAGGGACCGTGATCTCTGTTTCGCTTATATGGAGGTTTTTCACTAACCCGAGTTTCTGGCTTATAGAGTTAAAGGAGTGGCCTTTCTTACTTACAGACGTCTATAAAAATACAGCAAATGATAAACATGTATGTATTATTTAACATACATACATGCCAAAAAAAGAAAACACAAAATCTTACATTAACATATGTCCTTAAAGAAACCGATTAATTTCTCCTGCGTTTCTGTTTTTTACATTTTGTGTATATTTTTCTAGTTCATAAATTTCAGTAATAGAAGTTCATCAGTGAAAAACGTCTTTCACTTATGTTAGGGACTTTTATAAAAAGTAAAAATAAAGGTTCTTTCAAGCACTTCAAAAAATGTTCCATGAGTTTCCCCCGAAAAATGCATTGTATTTTGGTAACTTCACGTTGAAACTTTCAATTTTGGCTTTTGATGAATAAGAACCAACCTTCAACAAGGTAGTACTCCGTTTGTATTGGGTCTACAGACACTGTAAACTCACCATTATTTTTGTTTTTTTATAAGCTACTTTTTACTAACAATGATTTTTTCGATAAAATACTTACTTTTTCAGTTATTCGGGAAAAACCATCTGAAAACGTGGGTTTATTGGTTGAAAAATTGACACACTCGCGAATAAGTCGAAAAGTATGGACTTTCAGAAAAAACTTTATAGAACAAAAGTTGCTTAGAATTAGTCAACCTATCCATTTCCGTGCTTATTTTCAACGAAACATTTTTCACCTCCGAGAAGGGGTGGCATCCACCTCGCAATCGAGAGCGGCCAAATTTTTTTCTTAACTTTTTAATTTGAGCTTTTAACAATGCAGTCCAACAGTTTTTATGAAGATTCATTGACTGGCCCTGGATTCCGAGGTTTTACAATTTTTACGTCTAACGGCACTCCACTATTAACAGTGAGGGCGAAAAAAAATGTCAAAAAGCAATTTGGCTCTCCTTTAGATTGAACAGTCTTAGTATTATTTAAAGCTCAATTAGTAAATGACGTAACAAACACCGTGTGGGAGTTAGCTAGCAGGTGACGTCACGGGATCGAACGGTTAATTAAACAATTGTGTACAAACAACTGTGAACTAGACAGGGGAATAGTTTGTTACATACACACGGAAGGCGGTGATTTGAACGGAAAGCATCGATAGACACTGACTGAGTCGGCGTACACCTGTGATGGATGGTGACAGATACCGCACGCTTCGCTGCTTGCAGAGCTCTCTGTAATGTCGGCCGACCGACAAAGCAGGGTAGTTGATGGCATTGAGGAGACGTGTACAAATAGTTGCTCCCTGTAGACACACAGCCGACCGACATCTGTCCAGGCTTTCGTTTTATATTTGCTCATCCGGTAAACGAAACTGCTAACTAGGTCGTTTCACTACACGACAACTTTAATTAAAAAACTAAGTTTTTATTTTGTAGACAAATACGGTGTGAACAAATTTCAAATACAGTAGAATCCGTTTATTATGACTCCGCCTATATTGACCAACCGCCTATCATGACGTAATTACACAACGAGGTTTGGTTTTCATATAAAATTCTTTGTAACAAAGTCGGATATAATGACTTCGCTTACAGTGACATGTCGCTTATTATGACCCATTTTTAATAAATTTTGTCCGTCTATAGTGACCGACATGATTCTTTACACCTTCGGCAATATTCGTTGATTCCCGACGACGTTCGGCACGTGGCTTGTTTTTGTTTTGAATCTCAGTGAGTAATTGATAGTTGAACGTCACGCATTGTTTTTAGTGATATCCTATGTAAAAAATGTCATCTCAACGTCGTAAAGCATTTACGATTGAGGAGAAAGGTGAATAATATGCAGATTAGAAAATGGAGAATCAAGCTCATCTCTCGCAGAGGAATTGGGCGTGGGTCATTCGACAATCTCAATGATTTTCAAAAACAAGAACCGGATTAAGCGATCGTTCAATTCAAATGTTTTGAAACCGATGAGGCTTCGAAAATCGCGCAAGAAAATGTTGATCAAGCGTTAATTCAGTAGTTTAAAATCACGCGAAACAAAGGAATACCCGTCAGCGGCCCTATGCTACCTAAAAAAAAGAAAGTTTTTTTTTTCACAAAAATGCTTTGTATGACGTCCGCTTAGTATGACGTGTTTGTCAATTCCCTTCGATGTCATTATAAACGGATTCCACTGTATTATTGAATTTCATGAAATTAAATTCGCATGTTCCATGAATCTATATTACACAAACATAGCGATTTTGTCGCAGCATCGTCAGTTTTGACAGAAATCTTTCTTATCTGCTTGCAGTCGTGGTATCTACCAGATAATGATCTTTAATGCGTATATATGTCGTAGGATAATTAAAAAAATTGAATCTTTGCGAAAATTCTAAGAAGATTGCAAAAAAACGTGTAATCGGAATCGGGTTTTTTGCAAACGTCCTGAGATTTCCGCGAAAATCCGATTTTTTTAATTATCCTACACGACATATATAATAAATAGCATTAAATAAACTCCAACATTTGATAAGTTCTATATCATTTTTTCAGTGAGTGGCTGCTAAATGTCAGTGATAGCTTTAGTGTAGCTTCCTTTGCGTTAATCTCAATTTAGAGAGACATTTTGTATTAAACTGTATTGTACTTGTCATGCTCTCTCATTTGATATCCACATCAAGGGGGTAGTAAAGAAATAGATGATCCGCCATTTTATGTCGGCCGCCGTTTTGAATTTGGAATGAAGTCACACTGCTGACTGTATTCTACTTGTCATACACTTTCATTTGATACCCATGTGGAGGGGGTTGTAAAAAAGAAGGCAATCGGCCATTGTCTGGCGGCGGCCATATTGGATCTACCATAATATTCAATGTTATATTGTATTGTCTTCAGAAACAAAGGTGTGTGTAAAATTTCAACTCAATCGAATAACGGAAACTCGATCAAATTCAACTTGTAAAATTTGACATCGAAACAGGTGAAACTAAATAAAATCTTGTAAAATTTTGGATGAAAATAGGACGTAACTTTCTTTGCAATCTTTTAATAATTATAAAAATAACGAATGTCACTCGAAATTCAACATTTTCGAACTCACATTTCCTCATCTTTCATTTGCTCAGTGTCTGTTAATTCAATTTGTTGCAAGCTCTATCAACTGCCCTTTTCTTAAATGACAAAGTCACAGTTTCTTACGAATTTACTACTACAACGAGGGTTTACTAAAATGGCAACCTAGCACTAAAAAGTTGTTGCTACCTTAAAGCGTGATTAATACAAATCTCTTCAAATTCCAAGCCTTTGACTTCAATAATTATTCGAAGACTTACTGAAAAACATGTTTGATAATATAGGTAATCCTTCAGAAACATTAGTAGAGGCTTTTCGTGGCAAATCTTCAAACCCTTATCTTTGCAATAGCCTAGGTGAGATGTTAAAGTTTTCTGAAACATTGTATAGCAACTGTTAAGTAGTTAACCTCATCTTAATTAGTATAACAACTAATTAAGACCAACTGTTGTGTAATTTGAGACAGAATAGTACCCGTAAACCGTAACGACCGCCCAATTAAAGTTCCAAGGAAGCGACAGAAACGCGTCTTCGTTTGAAAATCTTGAAAGTCTTAAAGTATTCACGGAAAACGGAATAGTACGGAATCTATTTCTCGCGAGTTCGACTCGCACTTGACCGGTTTTTAGAGGGTTCGTAGGCGAAATAGTTTAGGGAACGCTGCACTACAAAAAACGACACTATACAATCACCGTAATGACTTACCTCGCGTCAAATCCTAAAAATTGAGTATGTAATTCAATACCGACATTTTTTATATTTCTGCATAAAGAACACGATTCACTATGCATAATTCAATGTCTGCTGTTTGTTATTTATTATTACTGAACGTTGTGAAATGAGGAATCAAACCGCCATATTTACGAAAATCCATCGGAATTTAAAAAAGCCAAAGCTGGAATTATCAATATGTTAAACATTCAACCGTGTTGATGTAAATTGTAAATGATTCTCAATCAGTTGAAAACACAAATAAATTTTCATTTAAAATTCACCGGCAAATCTGTGATGAACACAAAATTATCGAAGTGATGAGATTTAACGAATATAAATGCAAATTCATTATCAACAAAGTTTTCAATGTTGACCGACCAAGCAATATGATTAAATATAGATAATGTGCTATACATATATATTTATGTATATAACCTGTTCAAAAATGTACACACCTGGACAATTTTTTTATTTTGACAATATGAAAATAAAAATTCTTTAATATTAAACATCAAAAAATAATTAAGCAAGTTGTTTCAAGAAGCTGTAAAAATTATTTATGCATATACTAATAAATATTACCAAAAATATATATTTTAGTATAATAGCTTTTGTCTGCTATAATTGTTAAGAAACATTCATTGTTGTAGCACTATATTAGAAAAATGTATTATTCCAACACGTCACCGTCGGGATTTAAACCCGAATCTTTCCACTTTCGCGGCGGAATGAGTTAATCAATTACTCTACGGTGCACACAATTCAACATTTTAATCCTTCATAATATAGCGATTTACAACACTCAAATTCACTACATGCGAGAGCATGTTTCTTAACAATTATAGCAGACAAAAGCTATTATACTAAACATACATTTATTATACTAAACATACATTTACATATGCTACAAGCATATGTAAAATATCTACAAAAATATATAATTTATAGGTTTTGAATGATTTTTTTTTACATAAATGGAAAGATCATATACAAGGTTTATAGCAAAACTGCTTTTATTACTGAAATTAAACTTCTTTTGGCGCATTGAGGGTAAATTTCTCTCTCTTTACAGAAGTTGCGGACGCACCATGCAACGAAAATGAGACACCATGAAGTTAGTTGTTAAAGTGAACAGGCAAACTAGTAACTTTTAACTATATTTATCCCTAGACATCCTATTTTATTTTATCAATGTACATTTTTACGCGGACGAAGTTAAGAGAAAATCAGTAGAAATATGATTTCTTAAAGTGAACTTAAATTTTTCTGTGATACATACTGTTTATAAATTCGTAAAAATTTGTTCATTTGTTCGTTTGCAAGTACATGTAACTTAAAAATTATTTATAAATACACTGGAAATGATTATCTGATGTATAAATTAAAAGTTTTCCAGATCTGTACTGGATTCAATCTAACATCGCGGTTCATATAGAAAATTTATTATGAAGACGCCAAAAAAGATTGATGGATGTTTTTAGTATGCTATCTACATAGTACACTACCGCTTCACAATATTTTAGCATTAATAACCTACTTTAATTTTGTAGTTCAAAACTTTTTTAAACAAAAAAACTATAGTCTGCGTACATTCTTTATATGCGACCGTCTCGCTTTATTTTTCAATCATTTTTCCAACACGCGAGTATGATTAAGATTTTCTCTATTTGAACCATAGCGAAACTCACGTAACATAATTTCGCAGTGCGAGTTAAATACTCAAAAACCATGCGCCGTTGGTACAGACGTCTATTAGGATTCCCGTGCATACTCTTACATTTGGACTTGTAATAATTTGAAACTTTACTTCTTAAACACACTTTAATAACACACCGAATTAAAAAGTAAAAAATATTTTTTTATTGCTTCAAAGCGTGGGGTGCTTGATATTAACTAGTATGAATATTTTATTGGTAACTATCTGAAAAAGTTGAGTTAGTATAAAAATAGTACCTAATACGTAGCCCAAGCTTTTTTACAACGAAAAATATATTTTATTAGTTCGGTTTGCTATTAAAGTGTTTTTAAGTTTTTTTTTAAACTATTATTTATTGACCGTTAATATTCATGGGTATTTGGATTGACAAGACAGTTATTATTCAAAAACAATTCTTTAATATCATTGTACGACGTTTCGTCTCTCTCGAGACTTCTTCAGGTACTGTAACGAGAACACAAAAACAATATATAAATAAATATCATTTTTACAAGTACAAGAGTTGTGAAAATATAACTAGTAGATTAATTTTCAACATAATATAAACAATACAAGTAAAATACAATAGTATTATCATCAACAAAGCAAAAAACCTGTTACATTAATTCAAATTACAAGTAAATTCATTATTGCAAAATTGTAAAAACAGCAAAATATTTATTTAGTAACTAAATGACCCAATAGCTAAAAAAAATAAACATTTACCTCGATAACGAATTATTCGAGAGAGACGAAACGTCGTACAATGATATTAAAGAATTGTTTTTGAATAATAACAGTCTTGTCAATCCAAATACCCATGAATATTAACAGTCATTTAGTAATATGGATATGAATAGAGCAAATCTATTATTTATTTTTGTCTAATAATCTTATCTTGAAAGTCCTGGTCAGGATAATGGGACAAACTAATTAAATCATTGTATGGTCACCGATCATTGATAAGTGTGCAAAGTTTCAGCTTAATCCGACGTTTTGAAGTCGGTCGTGTGAACTTTAGGGGTCGCGCTAGTAGAGTCCACCTTGTTTCCTTATAAACTGGGACGATATTTTAAAAAAATCTCTACATGTCTCGGCTCGCTTGAAACCCGATGCATAAGTGTAGGTTTTGATAAAATGCTGCATAGTTCAAATGAAGACTTGCATCAAAGCAAGGCAATCTGTTTTCACAAGTAGCGCGTAATTTACATACACGCCAGCAATTCTGTGCGGCGTCTTACGAAAATTAATGCGCCGTTGCACCAGCATCCAAGTAATAAGTCAGAAGACTCATTTCAGAAACGATATTGCATTTCAAATAACGTGTCAACTGATAAACTACAGCTTTTTTATTTTTTTAAGTGCGCGACATTTCTCTAATGCCACCGATGTAAGTATAATCTGAACAAGTTGCATTATTTCGGAATCGAAAAATTAGTCACAATTACTCAATTTATCTTCTAAAATTTTGCGGGATCATCAGTTTTAATCGATTTTGACGAGAACCTTTCATAAATTACTTTTTCGCACTCTATATTTTACAAGCATTTATTTAATTTCATCTGTTCCAGTGTCTGTCTGTAATTGAATCTTGCAAGTTAAATTTGACACTTCCCGGTTTCCGATTGAGCTGAAATATTGCACACACCTTTGGTTCTGAAGACAATACAATATAGTATACTGAATATTACGGTAGATCCAATATAATAAAATAAATAAAATCCCGGATGAAATAAAAATTAATTTTTAAAAAATTGTAAGTAACAAATCGTATTACTCTTTTAAAGAGTTCATTTAAATGTAGAGTATTAACGCTATTTGTACATCTCTATATGTATTACTAAATAAAGTTATTATTATTATTATGGCCGCCATCACAAAATGGCGGATTACCTTCTTTTTTACAACCCATTCCATATAGGTTTCAAATGATAGGGTATGTCAAGTAGAATACAATCAGCTGTGTGACTTTATTCCAAATCCAAAGTGGCGGCCGATACAAAATGGCGAATAATCTAATTCTTTACACCCCCCTTGATATAGGTACAAATGAGAGGGTATGACCAATAGAATACAGTAAACTGTGTGAAGTTATTTAAAACTCAATATGGCGGCCAAAAAGCGTAACTAAAATTTTGAAAATAAAATATTAGATAAAATCTTTTTTAAAGACAAGTACCTACTAAAAAGGATAAAAACAAGGTTTAATAATCTAAGTTCATAATTATAAAAGCGTGGGTTGTAAGGCCTATGATAATCGCCGTGATTATCATAGGCCTTACAACCCACGCTTTTATAATTATGAACTTAGATTATTAAACATTGTTTTTATCCTTTTTAGTAGGTACTTGTCTTTAAAAAAGATTTTATCTAATATTTTATTTTCAAAATTTTAGTTACGCTAAAGATGAATTTTAATAATTTATGTTCATAATTATAAAAGCGTGGGCCGTCCACGCTTTTATAATTATGAACATAAATTATTAAAAATCATCTTTATCCTTTTTAATACACTGTAATAAAATCTTGTCTTTACAAAAGTTTTACTAAATTGAGATATTAGTTGATACTGAATCTAGTTTCATCAAACTCAATCCAGTCGTTATCGAATCCCTATACGTTACACATTATGTAGTGTAGATGTAAATGACGTATAATAAATTGCCGTCAAACGAAAATAAAGTTTTGAATATATAATTACCAGCCATTATCTCGTTTTGCTATCATCAATCAATCTGATAATTTAATTTTCCCTTCCGTTTTATCACGCCAATATTAATAATCATGTACCGATTATTATGTATTGCGCGTACAAGGTTCAATGTATTATTTGAAAAGAAAAAATTAGCACAGAAAAAGACAAATTTGCATTTAAAATATGTGCGTCAAAACTACCGTACTTCCGCACAAAAAAAAAGAATTAACATAATAAAGCTGAAAGTTTGTATATTTGTTCGGAAAACCAACTTCGAGAAGAGCTGTTGAATTCTGGCATATTTATAAGAAATTCCTCTCCTCAAATGAAAAAAATCCGAACTTCGGAAATTCTTACCCCAAAGTGTGGATAGTTTTATTTTAAGTATATTCCAATTGTACTTATATGTCCACATTATATAGAGCATATGCTTGAGGATTTGGCTTCCACCAGAAGGTATTTTGGTCAGTAACATTAAATATCAAAGCTGGGTCAAATAAATCGATACCACAAACCATCCATGAGCAGAGGTGGGATTCGAACCTACGACAGTCCGGTTAAAACGCCAGTACACTAACCACTGGACAAAAACTGTCCTCATTCAAATGACGGCTGTTTTAGCATTAGGCACTCTGAAACGGACATTTTGCACGAGTGTTCAAAAAGGTACGCGCTCAACGAATTTACAATACGAGTATACGCGTTCCAAGGAGTAAAAACATGGGTTGAAGCTTTCTTGGGGACTATGCGTATCTCTAAAACCGTTTGAGATAAAAATGTTAAACTCGAAAAAGATATCCCCTTTAAAATGTCGGTAAATACATATTTAGCGACTTTTTGGGAAAACCAACCGACCTGTTGAAAAGACCATAACCTACATTTTTAAATATAATTTATTAAATATTTTAATCATAACAGTATGTCCCTGATATTGATGTTGCCGAAAAGCAAGAATACTGAAATTTGTTCGAGGTACCAATAATCCCAAAGCCGACCCTGTTTATACTGAATTTTTTTATATCTACTATTTGAAAAAATATTTGCCTCAAATTCGTCAGACATGTGTAAAAACAAAAATTCGCTGATCGATCAATTTGATTTTTCACGTCAACCAAAACTTTAACAAGATAATTCCAATTATTATAGGACGAAACAAATTGTAACAAATTAAAATTCACAAAAATAAAACACACGCGAAATGGCATGTTGTACAAACAATCAGTTGATATTATTAATTGCTGACACATTTCAAAAAATGTAAAGTTTTAATACAATATATTTTAATTCAAATTTCAGTTTGCTATTGGGATTAAAGTCATTTAAATGATAAATCGCTGTTCATTACATGGGATCGAGGACAGGATTTTAAACAAGTGGACTTTAGAGTAGCATTTTTCAAACGCCATATTGATTCTAGTCAAAAATCCGGATTGCCAGTTTGTAAGTGGGCACAGATATTTAGTTCGACCGTCAACGGCCGAATTTTATGAGCGCCGTCCGGCGTTGTTTACACTAATGCGATGGTAATACCTATGCATGTTGTTGATAAAACCAAGAAAAAATATTTTTAAGGTAGTTGGCGTGGTACAATATTGTCAAAAAGTTATAGATTATACGCGCTACAAAAGTATACTAGCTTGTAGCTTAAGTGATCCATAATTTGTACGCAAGACTGTACCCGTGGAAACGTAACTCATACAGTATTCATATGCATGTATACTTTTCTATAAATTATTGAACTTTAAACCGTTATTTATAAATAATTAGACGGTCAAACATTTTTTCTTATTTTTTTTAAACTCATAACAAATGATTTGAAAGACTGTCAGTTTTTGGAAAGTTTCTGACAGTTAGTTCTTTTTTTATAAATCAGAAACTGGTTCAGAACTACAGAGATCGTATACAATCAATGTTAATTATCCAATTTTAATTGAATTTATCTCGGACTATACACTGTCGATCGACTTCAAATTTTCAGGATAATTGTATTATCATGTCCTTAATAAGTATACAAAAATTAAGAATTTTCTGACGGTGTGCCTTAACCACGACAAGTACCTTAAATGTAAAAACACAAAAATATCACAAATTATAATAATGTAGATTTCTAGAAGTGCAAGAAAAATCAAATAATCGTTGAATTCCTTAAAATAATACGTAAATCTCCCAAATCCATTGTACAGCGTAGATTTTGTATATGGAATGCTTTAATCTAAAAGTAAATCACGACATTTCCCAGCAGCAGGGAATGGAGTTGCGTAATGGGTTTGTCATTTCAAATCATTATTTGGCGTTGAGATTAAGTAACGACTAATTAACGTTAAAAGCCTTTCATTAAAAGAAGGACGTTATGGTTCAGGCACGTCAAACCGATCATTGTGAATTTTGACGTATAGGACATCTATGTTCGAGGACATTTATGTAAACGAATGTTTAATCCATAGTATTTAAACGAATGTTATTTAGTATTGTCCAATGAATTGTGTAATGCTTTGTGTTATGCAAGTTACGTAAATTGATATTGTAAAGATTGTAAGCGGATGCAGCAGCATTCTGCGTTGAGACAGGATGGAGTTCACATTGATAGTATTGCTGAACTGAACATACTTTATTTACTAATTGAATACGTGTTAATTTATTGGTTTCATCATTGTATTTCCTACATCTACGTTACTAGCTTCCACTTGCTCATGCTAGAGTTGGGTAACTCAGATCTGAACCGGTTCAAAGAGCCGACTCCGACAGAAGATCTGTGAAAGCCACTCACTTTTTTTTGAGCCGCTGGATCAACGGATCCGCATAGCTCAGTGAAACACTTAACACACAGAAGTACATTCTACACTTACGTATCAGTTCTTGCTTTGATGCATCTGTCAGCTCAAATGACTCATGCATCACATGCATTCTTGATTCTATACAGGTCGTGATATGATTGACTGAACTAGGTAACTCAGTGGCAGACTGCAGTAACATATTCAGAACTCGGCTCTTTTTGAACCGGGTCAGTGAGCCGGCTCACATACGGGATCCAGATGCAAAGATGCAGATCACTAAAAAGATCCGTTTTTCCCATCTCTAGCTCATGCAACGCATTTAACGAAATAGGAAAAACAGTTCATTAAGGCAGAATAACGGCACGTTTACGAAAGAACTAAACTAGCCGACTTGTCAGATAAATGGCAGGAAAATTATGCAAATTATAGTCGTGAACACATTTTTTTAGCATAAAAAAATGAATAAAAACGAAAGCAAATATGTCTGTTCGGTCTCGTGACTCTCAATCAACTGTGCATATTCTGTTTACATAATATTTCTGTTTACATAATAACAAATGAAGATTGACCCTACATATTGTGCCGATTTCTAGGGCCGACAATGGTGGCATTTTTTTTACAATCATTTATGTTCAGTTGGCGGCAGCTTTTTTTAACCAAGATTGTTTATATGACGTTTGTATGACTTGTCGAAAGTCAATTACTAGTTCCGATAACTGCACGCAAAAGTGTCAACTGAATTTTTAGCGGTATATATTGTTTCTCCAAGGTGTTGTTTGTCGGTATGAAACATTTCTTTTAATACTGTATCGAAATCAATGTTTAATGCGTCATCTGGTGGCAATCTGTCTATTTTAATAATTGTCGGTAATATAAAGTGACGTAGTGGCGCTGAAGTCTTTAAATAGAATAGAATAAATTTTATTTCCACCCTATTATATTACGTAACTGACCACTAACGGTGCGAAGTATTCGTACGGATCCGCTAGTCTATTAGTAAACGCACTGAAACTATGAATATTGAAATTCACCTCAAATAATCCTAAAAATTCTGTGTTGGTGACATTAAATAATAAATTGTAGCGATTCATACAAAAAAAAAATCATGAATACCAACACTTTATATGTGCCTATTTGTTCTTATATCCATTTAGTTTTCGATTTATAATTAATTAAATGAGTAATCAGATTAATCGACATTTTGAAAAGTTCCTTTAATTAGTACTGATGTATGCTCAACCTCTTACTCGAACGTATTCGAAAGGACCGTTTATTTGATATTTTGTAACATAAAACTATTATTAATTGAATTCAGAGCTATAGGTAATCTGTGGTAGGTTATATCTAATGAATCTTCTGTTTCTTTCGCGCACGCGTATTTTATACACTAAGAAAAAAATATTTTTTAATGTAAGGCCCGAACACGTTATTCATAATAATGCTCACTTAATTATTTCGTTACACATGAATAATTAATTATCAAAATAAATGATATTGCACATGCGAAAATTGTCAAAACGGAGAATTATCTGATTTCCTGATTTTTCCCAATATGTATAGGGGGGGGGGGGGTTATAGACAAATGCAAGTTTCATTTTACTTTAAAAACCGCCGAGAATATTTTTAATAAGGTTAATGTAATATTTGTAAGACGTCACAATTTTCGTACTTACACAAACTATGCGGTGTTTTCAAATTTATAGATTGAAAAAAGTACGCGCGATTTCAAATGTCGCAAAGTGATCGGGCAACTCGACAAAGGTTTATTATTGTTGTAAACATTCATTGTTACAACGCTAAATTAGAAAAATTTATTTTTTATCCACTGTCACCGTCGGGGTTCAAATCCGAATCTTTCCACTTTCGCGGCGGAATGAGTTAATCAGTTACTCTACGGTGCGATATCTTAACAGTTAATTCTTCATAATAAAGCAAATGTAACATTTAATTCACTACATGCGAGAGCTGATTATTACGCTAGGTATCGCTAGACAAGAATCATAGTAGCGAGAGTATGAATGAATCAAGTAAACTTTCATTTTTTTTATATTATTAAATCATCAATCTACCTTAGTGCAATACGTAATTCGAAGGCAGATATAGGGGCTAATAGCCAACCTATGTTATCATATGGAAATTTTTTATTAATTCGAAATACTTTCGTAAAGACCATCAATATAAGAATATGTCAATTCTGCAACGCTTCAGAACGAGCAATGAATGTTTACAACAATTATATTGCTCGAAACTTCTTGGTTTCCGGGCTTGTACGCCGTGGTCCATTGGTATTTCTACCTGACGTTTCGTCTACAACTGCGGTAGACATTATCAAAGGCGATGTGGTAGCGGGCGAAGTGTCCTTCTCGGCTGCTCACAATCTTGTGAAACCAAGAAGTTTTGCAACAACGCCAGCCGTGAAATCCTACACAATTGGATAATTATATTGCTCGTTCTGAAGCGTTGCAGAATTGACATATTCTTATACGGTTTATCATGACTATTACATTCGATACAGACTTGAATTAGAATTTAGACAAAACAATGCACGACAAATATCACTTATAGTTTTAAATGGCATATATCTATGTTGTGAATGCTTACGACATTTGTGAAACATCCATAGAAAATGTCACGAAAATCGATAAGAAAAACACATGGTTAGGTAAATCTGCACTGGGTCCGTTATACTAGGTTCTAATAAAAAATCCTGTTAAAGTTTTAGCTGCATTTTTAGTGTATCATTAAAGCCAGTAATACATTAAAAATAACTTTATAGCATTACACTTGGGTTATTTTTTCGGAATAATTGTATACAATACAAAAATCCTCAATTTCTAAACGTGGACTTTTTCCAATTGATATTTTTTTAAATGTTATAAATCTAAAATACTTTTGGTATAAACGCGTGAGCTTTATGAGTGGGTATTTTATAGTATATATTTATATTATAAAGCCTGTTAATGCGTTTACAAATAATACATACTTTTACTGTTAAAATGAAACGAGAATAGTCCACAGAGACCTGCACTTAAGGCTGTCGGAACGCTCTGAATTTAGTTTGTGTTGAGACCCAGCGGTAAGGAGCGAGGTAGGCTAAAGACATATTGTGGGTGTGACCTTCTTTAACTCTGTCTCGCTCAAATCATCCGCACGTTTTAATTTTTGGCTGGTTTCAACTACGAGGCTAAAAAATCTTATTGCAAGGGTGCCGCTGTCAATTGATAACTCAAATTTTTGAAAATATTTTGAAGATTTAAAAAACTTTTCCGAAAAAGGAAGAGTCACTTTAGGTTTGTGATGGAACAGTTTTGTGAAATAAGTACGAATAAGGTCGTAATGTGACATTGAAAACGTGTGTTTTTTTAGCACAATTAATGCCAACTTTTTTCTAGTAAATCGTACATAAATTACAAAAGTAGTCCATTAGAGACCTAGATTTGTCCTTTATCTTCCTTATAGAGAAAGAATTTTTGCTGAATGTTGACGAACAAGTCTACAATCAGTTGACAGCCGAAGCTCTATTTTTGGCTTAAATTCAGAGCGTTCCGACAGCCTTAACTGATAGATTTAAAGTTTATTCACATAAAATTGAAGGAGCTTTTACGGACGTTTAAACAGTCAGGTAAGGCGCCGGACGTTTTTTAGGTCAGGTACGCTGCTTTCATACTACGGCGAAATGCAAAATTCAGTCGATTGCAGATACTAGTAGGGCAAATGCACAACTACTGCAATTTAACATGCAAACAGAATTTAAACAGCCGCGGTTCGTGTGAAAACGTAAATGTATATACATTTTCACACGAACCGCATGTAGCTAAAATTTAAGGAGTTTGTCATATACTTATGTCACAATGTAAATATACGCGGCATAGTTTTTATGCATGGGACGGGTATGCTTTACATTATTTCATTGCTTTGTCGTACTATAATAATCACCGGTTACCGGCCGTCCACCGGATAGGTAGTTGCGATTGACATTCGGTGACCGGTCAGCAGTCAGACATGTGAAAGTTGCACTATTGTTTTTTATAAAACCGGTCCGCAATCTACCGTCCGGTCCAAGCCAGCATGTGTGAAAGCAGGGTTAGTCAATTAATAACTTTAATTAGCCTGAGTTGTTGAGCACGCTTTATTATACAAAAAAAAACTAATAATAATCTTTCCACACTATATGTTTAGCACAATCTCCTATAAAGTAGCTGATTTTCATGCCGGTCTAGCGATAGTAAAATGACTATTTTCGCACTAGTGAGTAGTGCGTGAAGTAAAAAAAATATTCTATCTAACAGTAATTTCCAAAAGCGTACTGTCAGTTACAGATTAATTCTATAAGATGAACACAGATAGCATGAGACACAAAGATGGTGTAGTTTTCGTAAACCCAAATGAAACACAATATGGTCGCATAGAGAGAATATAACAGCTGTTAGATATATTATTATGAAGTGAAAATCAGCTATTTTATAGGAGGTACGTGCACAAAATGTAATATGTATCACAAATGTTATGTATTGACTCGTGCTACTATTGAAATTTACTAATCTCTCGTTATTAACACAGTATCACAACTCGCCATAAAATAATGCATTACAGTCTACGAATACTTCAATTTTATACAATCGTAATTTATATATGTATTTACGTATAAACTACGACATTGTAGAGCACTGAAGTGTTTTGATATTCCGACAATTCTGTTGTTGGTTTATTTACGCGAAACAGCAGACATTTAAACAAACAATTGCTACTCAATCAGCTAAGTCGCGAGCAAAAGTTAGTTAAACGTCATCAATTCTACAAGAATAATCTCTACAATATCACAATTTCATAATTGTTCGTTTTGTTTTCATTTATGTTGCGAATAATTTCGAAACGTAGACCATTAATATACCCAGCACGCAGTCTATAGAGAAGCTTTAATCTTTTACCAGCCGTTACTTATTTACAAAAATGTGCAAAACATTTATCACCGTAATTGCAACTTTAAAAACAGCACGCAAAGAGCTTCGTATCTGCGTGAAAATTCAAAAGTATTTGTATATTGTTATTTATATACGCATTTCTTATTTTGAATTCTTGAAGCTACCCTATCATCATTCTACGAGTGTTTTGGTGGCTTTGTAAACACAGCGTGAGTTATTTTAAACTTAAAAGAGATACGCAATGAAAGGATTATAAGCGTTAAGCTAAAAAAAAACTCAGTTTCTTTTATAGCTTTTTTTAAG
This sequence comes from Venustoraphidia nigricollis, assembly GCA_034508555.1. Lineage (NCBI taxonomy): Eukaryota > Metazoa > Arthropoda > Insecta > Raphidioptera > Raphidiidae > Venustoraphidia > Venustoraphidia nigricollis. The sequence continues at coordinate 3,705,501 of JAVRKA010000020.1, forward strand.
TACATGATAATGACGGCTTTACTGTAACTCATGAGATATCTCGAACGTGTCAACTTGTTCAATCTTAACGAGGATAATCTAAGAAATGCATCAGACTGTGCCCGTTTTCTTATTATTTGTAGAAACACAATTTCAGTCTAAGATCTTAAGATTCAGGTAGCATTTCCACAGAAACTTCGCATTAATCATGGTGAATACTTTTAAAAGAACACATTCGTTTACTACTCACACACTTCTTCGTGACGATACCCAATCGTACAAGAAAAATGTTCTATTTTAAAGAGATTTTCCACTCGTAAGATATATTTTTTTATTTGAATCACAACTTCTTAAGAGTCACATTATTTTACACTACACTGACATGTTTTCTGGTGATTTAAAATTTTAGAGCATCCGACTGAAATACCAGTCTTAAATATGACGGTTTATGTTTAAACAGCACTCCCAAAAATTGGTTTTTGAGCAAATTAACAGACGTAACTTTATTTTTGAATATTTTTTTTTCGGGACGCAAAACACGGTGATGATAACGCCGAGTGATATCCTACATTTCACAAGTAAGCATAACAAATATTTAGTGCCAAACTTGTGACCTTTTCCAAACGCAACACTTGAATCACTAGACAGTCTCCCGATAGTCACGACTGAATCCGATTATGCCCGAATGAGACGTTCGTCAACTGATGGTGAGTTATGGCGTAAATTTGAAATAACTACTCAAGGTATACATATCGATGGCAAGTAACATCAGGACGGGCGTATATAGTAAAAATAGTTTGGGACGGTGATTGGCACGCGAGCGGTAGAGCGCAACGTCCGAGCGTCAACGACAGACTGGAGAGAACGAGCGCCGCGACGCCCGTCGTAGCCGGACTCCGGAGCAATGCGAGACAGACGCTGTGGTGCGTATGCTCGTCGATACAGTGGCGTCGAAAAAAAATGCAGGTTCTACTCTTTTCAAAAAGTAAATAAATATCTACATCAATCGCTTTATACTTACGAGATAATTGCAATTTTAATTATTACACAATTGTTTGTTCCAAATCAAAAAATGATTTGTTCTTTTGACATTTTTTTCAAAAAAAAAAACCTTTCTAAACTCAATCCTGGGACATAAGAACTATATTTTAGTGTTGGGTTTATTACTCGTACACGAACTTAAGTTTGGTTTTGAACAAAATAAAAAGAATAACTATTGTTGATTCTTAAATATGGACCAAATTTCGTTAAAATCAGATAACCATTTCGCGTTTTTTAAGCCCAGCAATCTGAACACTTATATTTGGTCGTTTACGTGGGAATGTAGAAGTTTTCGAAATATTTTAAGCAGCGTATATGTCATAAACTGAGTTGTCAACCAAGTTGTCAATTTGTATTGTTAGTATATGTTTGCTATGTTGGACGAGTGATTGGAGTAATATATTTCTTTAGTGCGGATTCATTGACAATATAGTTGTAGCGTCTGTAGCAGGCAATATTAGTTGAAATCAAATATTTCTGGAGTACATGACGTCCGCTAATTTATGAAAAAATTGCTATGACAAAAATTTGGAGAGTTCTTCCAAATTCATAAAGGAATGCCAGAACTCTGAGAATCGAAACCTGAAATATTTAAAAAAAGAAACAAAAATAGAAATACTTGGAAAAACTGTTTTAAATCAAAAGCGACACTTATATAAAGTTTAAGTTTATTCAAATATGAAAATTGAGATGTATTTTTATACCAATCTTTAACTATGTTCTCTTTTTGATTATCTTTATTTCATTCTTCCAAAATTCACCAGAATATTTTTTTGCACATTTTTGCAATTTTGCGCAATTAAAAAAAACCCGGGTTGCAGTTCCAAAATTCTGCCGATAATATAGTATATGTATTGGAGAATACAGGCAACGTGACTTTATTAAACATAAATTTGTCTTTGGAGAAAATAAGCAAATTTTAAATTTAAAATAATATTTTTCTGTTTTATCAATTCATCATCTGCACAAAACTATATACATACTACAGCCTTCAGTAAGTATAATTCTCTATCCACAAACATTTTCAAAAATGATCCTAAACTATTTAGGAGACCCCTAGGTCCCACCATCTGACTGACGGCAATAGTGTATGTACTACATAATACATATGGCAAATACACTAAAAACAAATAGTTCAAAAATCTAAAATTAGCTAGTTTCTGACGATTTTTTTAAGAAAACTAGGGTGACAATTTGGTGGTACGAATACGATTCGTGATAACTTGGTTGGTAACGAAGTTTTCCGTGTATGGGTCGCTTTATTCTGAAATAAAAACGATGCTTGCGTGGTGCCTCGTCTTTCGAACGTTGCATAACATAATCCGTTTAGTAATCTCTTTAATGAACGGATAATAATAATTAGCAGCAACAAGACGCAAGTCGTCCTTAACTCTGCGCTACTAAGCAAATAGGGATCGCGTTCTTTACATACCAGATATTATGTTGAGGTTGTAATCCACTAACAGCACTCACTTTCCTTTGGATGCGCATCTCAATTTACCCCGCCTACCCCTAAATATTATTTCAACCTTTGTAAGGAGTCTCTCTGCCACCCCCTTATGTCACATCTACTCAAGGTTTCATTAGACGAAGGGGTAATTTCATTCCTTCTGCAACATTACCTAATGTGATCTTCCAATTAAGTTACAGCTTTTCCTTTTTTTTCCATTTTGTAACTTTAAAAATATTCTCATTTACATTTGCACAAAAGTTGGCAGTGTTAGCGATTTATTTAAGTGATCTATCTATTATGTCCCTGGATTGGGTTTACAAAAGACAAAAAAAGTGATTATACGAAAAAATGTCAATGGAATAACATGACCGGACTGTCGTGGATTCGAATATTGCCTCTGCTATTAATGGATGTTTTGTAATGTCGTTTAGTTTTAAGTGATTATGTTATTTGATATAATTAAGACGGTAATGATCTAAGTTGTCGCGCGTCTATAACGTACAATAAAATAAATGTAATTAAAACTGCAATATTAGTACATGTGGAAAAGTACAAAAAAGAAAAAAAAGTAAAGGAGACGAGTCTCCGAGGCTTGCAAACCAAACGTGCGGCACAAAAATCGGTGTCTTTCAAAGTTTGACAAAGTACCACATGTGTCGCTGTTCTCAGTACGAACCTATCTAGGATAAGAACCATACCTAAACTTTCTACAGTAGGTTTTTTATAACGGATGTTATTATATTGCAGTGTTTCCCAACCTTTTTTTCCTCGCGAACCAAAAGAAAGGTCCGAAAAAATTTGACGAACCTCCGATGTAGTCGTTAATGACAGGTAAAAAAAGCAATAAAATTTGATAGAATATATATTTTTCATATTGCAGAATAATTCGATCAGTGTTGTCAGACGCCACTTTTATTATTTTTGGAATATTGAAAAATAATAAAAAATAATTAAAATTTAATTTAAAAAGAATTAATACTAATTTAACAAACAAAGACTCTTAATGGGATATTTGTGGCTGTTTGATAGAACAAAGCAATTCAAAGTTAGGCTCAACATCTGACAATTTCAGTCTTAGATAAGGTTCTGCATCTAACCTGTTTCTGTATTTATCTTTCAGATAAGTTTTGATTATTCCTCTTATTCATGTAATTTGTTTTTCAAAATTACTTCATCAATATCAAATTATATCAACAATTTTATAAATTATAATTTATTCCTATCTTATTCATGTAAATTATAATGTATAAAATTGTTGATATAATTTGATATTGATGAAGTAATTTAAAAAAAAAAAATGGAGAAAATAGAAATGAAAATATTGAAATTTATTATAGATTTCTTAACAAACAGGCAGCGAACATTCTGTTTTATAGTGGGTGTGTTCTTTAATTTTTGTGTTTTTGTTTAATTTTTTTTTGCTTTTGATTTAAATGGCGTTTTAAAAAATCCGCCATTACAATATTATTTTCGCGAACCCCCTCTGCAAACACTGCAAACCCCCAGGGGTTCGCGAACCACTTGTTGGGAATCACTGATATATTGTATAAAACATCTACCTGAACGGGATGGGGATGGATTTTATATAAAAGAACTGCTGGTATAAGCTAGGTTATACCACGTGGACGAAGTCGCGAATAAATCCCTAGTCTAAAATAAAACATCTCATAGAAAAATGCTCCTATGGTGTTAAAAACTTTGTTTGTTGACAATTTCATGTAATTTCTACATAATATGTATATTATGTATATTATTATATTCGGCAGATACACTTATCAATGAAATTGAGAAACTAGAATTTTATCTGGTAGTAAAGGATAAATTACGACGGGCGATAAGTATTCGATTATTTTTTAGCCAAATATTCTTGTTACTGCCAGAAAAACAACTACGTATAAATTGTGCAATTTTGCAATATACTGGTAATAAAAGTTTTATAAAAAAAAGAAACGTAGACACTTAAACAGATCTGAGATTTAATTTTACACTTTTCATGACAACGCTGTAGGTAAGCTAGTGTTGCCGCCACATAGCCCTGGTGTTACTCTTGAGGGCGATTTAAAATGGAACGAATATAAAATACTTACGTATATTATATCGACATATACATATGGTGGATAAGAAATATAATAAAATGTGCTCACCAATATAATGCATAGGATTATATGTCAGTACTGGCGTTAGAAATTATAGATTCGGGAGCAAAAATATAATTTAAACAGTCACTAAAATTATATAATTTATTACCAGTTGTACAATAACTAATCACAGGCCAGATAAGTCATGCAATAAAATCGATGTATTAGCTCAAAGAACTAGGCAAAGTAGGGATGCCAGAAGTGCCAAAAAGTATCGATATATATCGTATCGATATTTTTTTCAAGTATCGATATCGGTATCGATATATATCGGTCTAATTTGAAAGAGAACATTGGCACTCGAAGAAATTTAGTATGCATATTGGCTAGCTTAATATAATCTCAAATAACAATTAACGGGCATTATTTCTAATAAATCAACTAATAAATATTTATCTGAAATCAAAAACAACGATAAGAATTTTTTTTATTTATTAATTAAATGCCTAATACATTTAGGAGCAGATAATTTTAGAGATTAATCGAACAATTAATAAAGCCAGGGATGGTGAACCTATGGAATGCGTGCCAGAGGTGACATTCGACAGCAAATTGTTGGTACAGCATGAATTGAGGTGCAAATCGAAATAATTAAAAATATTCCAGATATTGTAGAAATGAAATGAAATATTACATGAATAGACATTTTGACTGTTTATTATTCCGAAAATATCGAAAAGTCCGGTGAAAAAGAAACGTGTTTTATATGTGCTTTATTCACTGTTGTTGTTTTTGGAACGCACTTAAAAGTGTTCCAAAAACATATGTAAAAACACATGTTTCTTTTTCAGTGAAGTTTTCGATTTGTCGGAATAATTAAACGGCCATAGTCAGTCGCGGTAGTACCTACATACAAGTGTTGCTACTGGAAAAAAATATCGGTTTTCGATACTCGGAATTTTATATCGATATATCGAAATATTAAATATCGCCCCAAAATATCGATATATCAAATAAAAAATATCGACATATCGATATTTTTTCGATATCCCTAAGGCAAAGCACCGAGTATCAAGCACATACTTAAGTGTTTAAAAAAAATTAAGCATTAAGCATTACTAGATAACCTTCCAACATTAAGTTATGATATAAATTTAGGACATAAACAATATTTTTAATTGATGGGGAAGTTTGGACTCAAATTGATCTCTATAATATTAAACAAAATACGAATTTTAAAAGATAGATATTTTATTAAACTACGAAAGTGCTCAATGCTTATTAAACATATGCTTAACACTTATTAAGAATTAGAACTCGAAGAGTAAGCCATGCTCATAAGGATCCGATTACTTCTGAAAACAAATGCACTATATACCAAAAATGGAATCAAGTCATAGTTAAATAAATAAATGAACTACTATGTAATATCTTACGCTTCCGCAAAGCATTACGTTTATTGCCTACCGCTGAATACAGTTTTATCGAGGAAAGGACAATTCTGAAATTGAAAAAAAAAGTATAACGACTTCAGCCATAGTCACAGTGCAGGCTGCTGCATGATATTCCACACCACCTCATTATAGAAGTACATAAATTTTGAAGTATTTTCTTCCTGTGGAACACAATAAAAAACGTAGACCCGTGCACACCATTTAATTTTATTACCTACAATACCTAAATAAGACACGTCCTAAGTATTAATAACACTTATGATTACACATTATATTACACATATAAGTGATTTTTCAGATCTACCGTGTCTTCAAAAGGCCTTTGACTCAATTGTTGAGCGTTTAAAATTTCATTTATTCATTTCTTCAAATAAAAACATCTTAAGGGAGCTGATACTTCAGAAAGTAAAATATGCTCTCGGGAAATTTTGAACTGCGGTCACACAGTTCATTTTATTATTATTTTTCAGGTGTGATTAATCATTAAGCTTCGCAAAGTTTTTTGCCCTAAAATTGAATCTAAAAACGTGATATTCATCAATATTTTTTTACAGCATGTCATGAGATTTCGATTTAACATTTTCAAGTTGTTTTCTTTACAAAATTATGTCAAAATACTGACAAATCTGGCTTACTCAATAATTTTTTTCAACTTTAATTTTTTTGTACAAAAATCCGCGCAAAACGTATGCTAGTTTTCTCGTTTTTATTATTTTAAATCGTTTATTTAAATCATATGAACTAAAAATTTTACTAAAAAGGCATATGAGAAGAATGCTACTTTCTAATTTATTTTGAATAAATAAATTGAGTTTTTTTCCTTTTTTGCAGATTTGATGACGAGCTAGCTATTATAATAAACAAGCTATCGAATAACGTCATGGTACTGTATATATATGCTGATTTGCATCACTGTTAATTAGCAATTAAAATAGCAAATTAACAGTTATCACATAGCCTTAGCTATGTTATAACTGTTAATTTAATTTAAAGACGTGAAAAGCTTCAACGATAATGCTGTGTAATATGGTGTCATTAAAATCGCCCATTTTCCACAAAAACATAGAATGATTCCATTTGTAATAGGGAAAAGTTTATAGACCACGTAAAAATGATGACGATTCGACATAAAACAATAAACCATTACCTACAAACGCTTCTAGTCTGAGATAAATGGCGTCTAAGTTTTTTTTTTCTTTTGTTTTTATTTCCGTAACGGAAAGAGTAACGTTCTTTGGTAGGTACACTTGTTTGGGGATTATCATTATTTGATATGTTAATTGGCTGTAACCAGGTTAGTGTTACGCCACTGATCAAATTTTCAAGTTTTTATTGCAGTTAATTATTAGTTCATTCATTATTAACTCGTTTTCAAAATATTTGGTAAAATTCATTAGGCAACACTGCACTTTTTACCAAGGATCGAAGCCGAAAATTACACCGAAATAACTCATTTTTGCTTACCAAAAATAAAACCGAAAATGAAATCACAGATAAAATGTAACTAGTAATCTCAATATTGTTCACGTCCATTATAATTAATAAGTTTTTTATTTAATCACGGGAAATTGGACAATTGAATTTTAATATAGATAAACTAAATTAAAAAATTTGCGACGGTTCGTTAATTTGTTTTAACTTCTTCGGGCAAAACTTTAACTAGTTAATCATAACTTCAATAAAATTTAGATATTTAACAATATATATATTTAATTCAATAAAAATCAAATAGTAATATTTAAGCTTAAATATTACTATTTGATTATTGAAGTTATGGTTAACTAGTTAAAGTTTTGCCCGAAGAAGTTAAAACAAATTAACGAAACGTCGCAAATTTTTTAATTTAGTTTATCTATATTAAAATTCAATTGTCCAATTTCCCGTGATTAAATAAAAAACTTAGTAACTAGTAATCACTCATTTAACTTATTAATGGAATGAGTTAGACTTCGGTTCCAATTTTTCCAGCCAAACAGCAATTTGACAAACCGTGATTGAAAACTGTAACCGAAAACCGAATTTAGAACGTCTTAAAGACCGAACCGGGATGAATTTCGGTTCCAGTCTCTACTTTTTACAGACATCACTTTACGTATTCGGCTTAAAACTAAACCGATTAAAAACTAAACCATCATGTAATATAAACTACAGTTCCGTTTTAAAAAATAATCAAGCGAAATGTCGTTCCAAATACAGCTTCTCGAGAATGACACACGGACGCAATTAAGCGAAGCAAAACTTTTTTTAAGTAACATTTTTTTCTTTTTTTATAAGAGCATTCTTTTCAATAGCCTGATTGAAATGATTTGAAAATATCAAGTAGCAGCAGCGTCTTAAATTGAATTTCATAAAAGTTGTGGAAAAGTTTGCAGAGCTCTTTACTTATAAAATTTATAGATTCAATAAAGAATGAAAAAGTGATGGGACATCTAAAACTTTTGAATAAATGAAAAATTATGTTTAGACAAAGATTAACTACAGAATCTGAATTTTACAAATAATTATTTTCAGTTTGATTATGACGGGTCTCCTAAGTATTAAAAACAAACATACCCTAAGATAACATTTATTAGTACTATAATTATGCACAAAAAACCGGCAAAATACGAGTCGAACTGGCGAGAAGAGGGTTGAGTACTATTCCGTTTTCCGTGAGAACTTTAAGACTTATTTTCCTGTAAACTATGGGTGTGACCCGACATTCCCTATTTTTTCACAATTTTAAATCCAGTAGTTTCGGAGATAAAGGGAGGGGGGGTCAATTTTCGCCTATTTTCTTAAATAACTTCAAAACCATCTTAAAATTATAAAAAAAATATAATTGAGATCTCACAGCAAACCCTCTCAAAACTTTTTTTTTAATTTTCTAATCTACCCCCCCAAAAGTGGTCACCCTTTTTTAAAATTAATTTATTTACGTTACACGTCCGTCTTTGGGTCACCGACTTGCATATGTGTACCAAATTTCAACTCAATCGGTCCAGTAGTTACGGAGCAAAAAACTGTTTAAGTTTTGTTTTTTACAAAAATTTTGTCAAAAATACTGACAAATTTTTTCAAATTTAATTTTTTCTGTACAAAAAAAATTGTGTAAAACTTAAAACTAATTTTCTCGTTTTTATCTGACTTTAAATCGTTTATTGAGAACAAATACTGTAAAGACTTGGCTAAATAAGAAGAATTGTACATATTTATAGTTTATTTTGCACGCATTAACATCAAAGATTTAATAAGATTTTTTATAGAAAGTAGAGATTTTCGAAACGTGAATAAGTGTATTTTAAATGCAAACACACATCCAATTAGAGCTGGGTTAACTCAGATCTGAACCGGTTCAAAGAGCCGACTCCGACAGAAAATCCGTGAGAGCCAACTCACTTTTTTTTGAACCGACGGATCAACGGATCCGCATAACTCATTGAAACACTTAACACACAGAAGCACATTTTACACTTACGTATCAGTTCTTGCTTTGATGCATCTGTCGGCTCAAATGACTCATGCATCACGTCATGTTTGGCTATGCATTCTTGATTCTATACAGGTCGTGATATGATTGACTGAACTAGGTAACTCAGTGGCAGACTGCAGGAACATATTCAGAACTCGGCTCTTTTTGAACCGGTTCAGTGAGCCAGCTCACATACGGGATCCAGATGCAAAGATGCAGATCACTAAAAAGACCCGTTTTTCCCATCTCTACATCCCTATTGCTTGTGAGATAGAGCGATGTGGATTGCGGGTGAAAAAGGGCCCAAGGGGGCATGAAGAACAGCTAGTAACCAGTCACTTTATGACTTTTTTTTCAAATAAAAAAAAATAGTCGAGCGCTGCACGGCACCACAGAGTCGGAAATTTGCGTGCAAGCAACACATCAAATATATAAAAATCACATTTACTAATAACAAGAGCACAGCATTCGCAGCATCTTTTCATCATCGCATATTATTTGATTTTACGAAGATACACCTAATATAATGAAATTCGTTCCGTTCTCATTTTATTCCCGTCCCGCGTTCGCGTTCGTTCATTTTACCACCCACTTAGTATATTATAGGACAAGTGTAAGAATACAATGCGAGGAAAAATATTTCATTTTTTGTAAATGTCGAGGGAAAAAAAGTTTAATATGCGGATCATCATAGGTAATTTAAATTGTAAGAAAGGCTTTTACCGTTTTTAATCATTTTTAAAAATAAAGAAAAATATATATGCGCAAGAATAATATTACGACAGTCTTCAAAAACTGGTGGATCTGGGTGTATTTAAAGGGAAACTTCTTAACTCGATGTAATGCTGAATTATTTGTCACGGCGGTGACGTCTCAATGAATTCTTAAAAAAAATTATTTTTTTTGTTTGATCTCCTATAAAATAGCTGCTCTTTATGCCAAAAGAAATTTGACTATACGAATCCAATAGTAATTTGTCAGTTGCCATTAAAATCAATATGAGCAACAGAGTCACCAAAATAGGCGTTGTCTCCGTAAAAAATCCAAATCTCAACTAAGTTATTATGAAGTAAAAATCAGCTATTTTACAGGAGGTACGTGCAAAAAATACTATAAATATGTCATGCGTGATTATTTTATAACTTGTTCGACTTTTAAAACTCGCTATAGATACTCCTTTTACTAAACCAATACACTACGTCGATGGAGTGACGTCACTGCTCGCTGAATGATGTTTTCATTTCACTTAATGCATAATTAGGAATTTTTGTAAAAAAGCAATACAGTAGAATCTCACTAATCCGGCACTTCAATAGTCCGACACGTCCAGTAATCCTGCACCCTTCGCCCGCGTCTTCCTCGCCCCGCACCGCGCGTATGCGCTCCGTTGTCGTCAAGCAGTCTAACCTCAAAACTTATCACGTGCACGTTACAAGTGTTACAACACAAATATATTAGGTATATACCCTTTATATACAATCCACTAATCCGAACATTCTTATAAGCCGACACCCTTTGGTTTTTAATAGTGCGGGATTAGTGAGATTCTACTATATATTTTAAATAAACTTTCCACATTTGTTGTTAAAAAATATTAACATAATAAGGACTTATAGGTTAATACCCAAAAAGGTTAATGTTGTAAGTGGTTTGAGAAACACTGGAACATCGTAGAAATTCAGGCACATAAAACGACACTGGGTAATGGAAACACGGATTTTTTTTACTTTTTGTGATTTATGATGCCACTAACAATGCTGTATTATTTATGGACACCTTTTCCTGATTCCATTACACAATGAATTTCGAAACACACCAATGCAAATTTATATTTCATGTTTAGATTTTGAAGCTTGCCTATACTAACATAATATAAAGGAAGGATGCATGTTTGTACCGGGTATCGTGCAACATTGTAACAAGCGTCTAGTCAGGGGCATCATTTTGAGGAACCGTTGCAAATGTGCTTTATTAGAGAAGTGTTGATTGTTTAGCAGAGATGGGAAAAACGGGTCTTTTTAGTGATCTGCATCTTTGCATCCCGTATGTGAGCCGGCTCACTGAACCGGTTCAAAAAGAGCCGAGTTCTGAATATGTTACTGTAGTCTGCCACTGAGTTACCTAGTTCAGTCAATCATATCACAACCTGTATAGAATCAAGAATGCATAGCCAAACATGTGATGCATGAATCATTTGAGCTGACAGAGGCATCAGAGCGAGAATTGATACGTAAGTGTAAAATGTGCTTCTGTGTGTTAAGTGTTTCACTGAGTTATGCGGATCCGTTGATCCGTCGGCTCAAAAAAAAAGTGAGTCGGCTCTCACGGATCTTCTGTCGGAGTCGGCTCTTTGAACTGGTTCAGATCTGAGTTACCCAACTCTGTATAGAAATCTAAGAAACGCGCCACTATAGAATAATTGGTAATTCAGATAGTGGAAGATTCGGGTTCGTATCCCGACAGTAACACTGTTTGAATTATAGATATTTTTCTAATATCGCATTAATTTGCAACAATGAGTGTTTCATAATATGATAGCAAAACTATTTGTTATAATTTAATACTTATTAAGAATATTACGCAGTAACTGAACCATTAGTAGTAATTTTTATTACATTTAACACATTTTACAAAAATGCAAAAAATATCAAAAGTGCTTGCTTAATATATCACAATATTTTTAATTCAATGTGATGGCTGGGTTTGTAATTTAGCAATTGATATCCTGGTAACATCCGTATTAAATATTAGTTCTAGCAGTTTAGATTTCGTGCACGTCGATTTGGTTGGCAGTTAGCAAGTCTCGTCAAAATGGACTTACCAGTTTTCGAGTAGTGCCGATATAAACAGAAAAGTAGTTAAATATTCTAGAAACATGTTCTCTGTCTATCGTATTAAAATATCCGAACAACGGTATAAAAACGAAATTGCAGGCAGTGTCTGATGTTATTTCATTTATATTGTGTATTGCTTATACGTTAAAATCATCAAAATTATCGTTATATCAATTTATGATGATTGTCCCAGTGAACTAAAATATTCTAACAACTTCTACAGTCGCTTTGAATAGCTACGAGAATGTACAGGGTGTCTCGGACATATCGAGTATTTTTGAAGAGTACTTTATGACTATGTCGTGTATTAGAAATTTCTTTTCTTAAATGGCCCTATACTTAGGTATTTCTTTAACTATATAGATAGAGGTTTTAGTGTACCCTATTTATTACATATGGCATATACACTATTAGCGTCGGTCGAATGGCGGGACCTAGGGGTCAGACCAAAATTTCTCGACATTTCACATCAGTCTAAGCAGTTTGGCATCATTTTTGGAAATGTTTATAAAATTCTCAGAACTATTTCAAAATAGAAATTTATCTCCTTATAGTAGCACTTAAAAAATGCCCCTTACTTTTTTTTAAAAATCGGGTCCACAAGACCGGATTTACAAATTTTATGAAAACACTAGTTTGCAGATAGTGAGTCATTTACTGATGGGTGTGTTTAATTTACATTACCGAGCTGGGTAGAATAGTGGTGACAGCACTAGACTCGCATTCGGAAGGTACGGGTTCGAATCCCGGCAGGGGCAAATGTGGCTGGGACTTTTTCCTACTGCCTCTCGCCGAGAAACGGTAATTCCTGTACCGGCCATCTTGATTGAGGTTTTCCATGGTTTCCCTCAATTATTTCCAGATAAATATCGAGATGGTTCGTTATTTGAGGCCATGGCCGATTACCTATCAAACTTCTAGTTCAAAAATTACCTACCTTATCCTAATTTCCTATAATTTCTTCATTCGCCCATTGCTATTACATAAGTTGAAGTTTTAAAAAATGTTGAAAATTTCGGGAAGTAGTAAATAGAAAATAGTAATGGTGCGAATGGCGTCTGTTATGACATTAAGTCGAGAAACGGACGTTAAACGCATTATTATTATTATTATATTTAATTTACATTAGTGTAAATGTTCGATTGATAATATTGCAATTAAGAAAAAAAATATCATAATAAGAGGCGTATTAAGGGGTCACATTTTTTATTTTGCTCAAAAACGAACTTAAGTTCACACAATAAAACTACACTGCCTGTATTATTAACGACAGGGTTTTGGCACTGTCACCCGAGTTTTTTTTTCAAAATTATGCTCCTTGCAAGAGAGGAAAAATGATTTAATGATGACAGCATCGTTTTCAATAATTAGAGATGCGCCGAATAGTGGTTTCACCGAATAACCGAATACCGAATATTATTCGGTTTAACCTTTACCGAACCGAATATTCGGCCGAATTATTCGGTACTTTACCATTTCATTGTTTTGCCGCGTAAACAACCTGATATAAGTTTTAAAAAATAAATGTAGATTTGATTGACATTTAAAAAAATGTTGATATTAAGTTTAAAAATAAATGTTGATTTAAAGCTTAAAAATAAATATTGTTTTGAGTTTGAAATTAAATGTTGATTTAAGGTTTAAAATAACTGTTGACTATACTGACTATAGGTTAGGAAATAAATATATTTTCTCTTATTATTATTCTAATAAATATATTTAATCTTACATAAGAAGTTTTGTCTTTTCGTTCTACACCTTGGCTACATGAACCAAAAAAATAGAAATGCTTGAACCGAATATATTCGGCAACAAAACCGAATAATTCGGCCGAATACAAATAGTGGAAAAGACGCCGAATACCGAATACCGAATACCAAACGAATATTCGGCGCATCTCTAATAATAATCTACGTCACTGCCTGAGTCACATTTTCAGCTAGTTTATTTCCATATAATGAGATTTTAGTTTGCAGCAGTTCCATCAACGAAAGCATGGGCACTATACTATAATAACGTGTATTAATAAAATACCAAGGTTGACAGACATTAAAGCCCTGTATATTTTTTATGCGTCGTTGAGTTGCGTTCATATCTAAATAATAAAACTCAATTTTTCATGTCAACGTACCTGCATTAAGTATACATTTACAATTTAACGTGTTTAAGCTGAGCCTGAAAGGTCGAAACCAGCAAAAAGCATAAACGACGTAAAAAAACCATATCCAGTACAAAAAACCGCACACCACACAAAAACAACAGCACACTAAGTTTTTTTTTATACATTATATTCGTCCCGTGTTTGTTAAATTCAAGAAAATAAAACGGCGAAAACAGAACAACAACTTCCATAATCAATGACACACAAGTATAACTATAACGATAACAATGCATCTCTATTATGACTTAAATAGTTTTTTATTGGTCATGTAGAAAAATAGTATCTTTGAAACCTTATAGTTACGGTTGAAAAGTTACTGTTTGCCTATTGTTTACTTGTCGCACGTAAATTTAGAAAAACAAAAAAAGAACGTTGACAATAAACAAAAAAAAAAAAAACCCGGGTCGCAGTGCCAAAACCCTGCCGACAATATAGTGTATTTGCTTATACAGGCAGTGTGGCTTTATTATGCGAACTTAAGTTGGTTTTTGGGCAAAATAAAAAATTTTACTCCTTAATACACCCCTTAAAATAACATTTTTTTTTCTTAATTGCAATATTATTATCAATCGAACCTCTATACCAAGTTATATACACCTTTCAGTAAATAATTCACTATCTGTAAACTAGCCTTTCTTAAAATTTTTAAATCCGGTCCTGTAAGGTTGATTTTATTAAAATTTTAGGGACACATTTTAATTACTGCCAGAGGGTTAAATTTCAATTTTGAAACGATTCTGAGAATTTTTTCGGTATTTTGGGGCCCAAAAACATTTTTCAACCCCTAAAAACTACCCTTAAAATGGCCCGATTAGGCCCATTTTAAATAGGCTTCTTGCGGCGATGGATTTCAACACGTGGGCCAAATTTAGTTGAAATCAATTAACTCTTTCGAAAGTTATCGCGCGTACACATATATATATATATATATATATATATATAAATATATATATATATATATATATATATATATATATACATATATATATAAACATTTTTAAAAATGGTGCCAAAGTGTTTAGGAGGTTATGAAACGTCGAGAAATTTTGGTCCGACACCTAGGTCCCGCCATCCGACCGACGCCAATAGTGTATGTTGCCATATGGCAAATACACTAAAAAACACAATTTAAATATTAAATCTGAATTAAGATTTACGTGACAGATAATTTAATTTATAAGACAAGGTTAAAATATACTGATAATAAAAACTTTCAAAATATTTTAAATGAATTGACAATAAAAAATAGTCTGTGCAATTCGTGCGGCATTGTCCATTGCCCCCTCAAGCGAATAGCTTTCATGGGCAGTGGACATTTTGCCGCACTAGTTACACAATATACTATTTTGCACGACCCCCTATAAAACAGCTATACTTCTCATGTTTGTATAGCGGTGATAAAATGACCCATTTCGCACTAGTGCGTAAAGTAAAACATATGAGCGACTGAAACAGCAAAGTAGGCGTAATCTTCGTAAACAACTCAATAAAATAGATTCCAATATGACCGAACACTCAACTGTCAGATAAATTAATATATAATCTCTACAGGGTGTCATTTTAATCCTCGGATGACAATATCTCCCCTAGACTATAGAAAATCAAAAAATGGTCCGAGTGAAAGTTGTAGGGTTGGAAGGGGGACACCTTTTGCAGACAGTAATGCAGACAAAAATGTGGGTGATAAAAAAAAATGTTTCAGACAAAAAATGCTTCTTTTTGTGCCACGAATCATAATCTGCAATAAAAATTGTGGTATTCTATTCGAAAATAAAAACTCACCCCCTCCCCCGCGGAGGGATTTGTGGGTGGGGAGTGGTATCTGTCTGCAAAAGGTGTCCTCCTTCCAACCCTACAACTTTCACTCGAACCATTTTTTGATTTTCTGTAGTCTAGGGGAGATATTCTCAGCCGAGGATTAAAATGGCTCACCTGTATAAAAAAAAATCAGTGTACACGTACCTTACAAAAAATTTGTATAACTGGATATCATTCCCGACTTACGAAAGTGGTCCTGAGACTCCTCAGATAGGTTGATTTAATTAGATTTAAAACGCATTCGCTACGATAACTATATCCGTCCATTTTCTACACTTTCACAATTTTTCTACGACAGAAAACCACGCCACTATACAGTGTTGTTCTATCACAGACGCCCGGCTGCAGTAATTAAAGAGTCTACAGATAGTCTAGTCGGTCGGAGTTGTTGTACCGTCTAGTTGTGTTTTTAAACAATTTAAATAAAAGCACGCCTTTTGAAATGCGTTCTGAAAAAAACCTTTCTCTTACTCGACTGTCACATACACATAATAATTAAGCAGATACGTCACTATTTTATGTAACAGGCGACGGCAACTCTGATATCTTTTTTCCAGTTGTAAAAACGATTTTATGCATTTACTTCGGTCAATATAGACCAGCGTTGCCAGATATTTTTTTTTGTCAAGTCGGGATTTTGGAACTTTTTGAGTGGAAAAAGCGGGATTCTTTCGTCGAAAGCGGGACATAGTAAAAAGACGTATATAATCAAAAGTTTTTAAATATTTATCTTTTTATTTGAGTTCAAATTACGTTTACGTGACAATAGATAGCAAAAATAGCCATAGAAAATGTATTTTACTAAAAATATGATATTTTAAATCAGATTTACCCTATCGTTAAATAGTTGAGTCTTATTCGTCTTCTGAATAAAAAAAATAAAAAAAACAGAAATCAAAATCAAAAAAGTTTTAATCAGAAAAATATGGCGTTTCAAACAATAGTCTGAGGAGTGAGTGTTACAAATTGCAACTTACAATAAGAGAATAATTATTTACGCACTGTCGAGTTATCCCCACAAAGCGGGACTGAGCCTGTCCCGCGCAGGACATTTAATTTTGGTTTAAAAATCGGGACGTCCCGCCAAAATCGGGACGTCTGGCAATGCTGGCCAATATAGACGTTCTAATTTACAATAACTCGCGTAGAGCTAAATATTGCACTTTAACAAATGAAATATCAAAAGTCCCCATCGATCTTGTCGAGTGTATAAACAGAAAATTCTAAAAACACGTTTTACCAAATAGGTGTCAAAGATCCGAGAAATTGCAAAAAAAAATGAAGTTACTAATCTCGCTAAATTTTATCTATACATATAAATGAAATTGAAGTGTGTCTGTAACAGGGAAATAACTGCCATTTCGCGGTTACTTACATGCTATCAGAATGATAACAACCGTTTTTAAAAATATTGTCTGTCTGTCTATCCGGGAGACTAATCTTCGAAACGGCTGAACTGATTGTGACGACACTTCTCAGACAGAGACAGCCAACAGTGATCTAGGCTACATTTTATCCCAACGATATTACTTTTTTGAAATCGAAAAACTGGTAGAATTATCGGTTTTTCATAATTATCTCATAAACTGTAGGAGGTACGAAAAACAGTTTTAGACTAAATTTGTCAAGCTTGCAATTTTACACAAAAAAGGTTCCTACACTTTATCCTCTAGATCTCATAGTTTCGGTGCAAATCAAAAAAAAAAACTTTAATACTATATATAAGATTTAAAAAGTATATCCGCGGAAAAAGCTATATAGGTACAATGTTCCAACTCAATCTTGTGTGGCTAATTTATTTAATTATACATGTTATTCCTCTTAATATACATACGTCCTCGACTGCACGTTTTCGTTTCTATGCTGAAAGAAATCTCTTATAATAACAAAAACAAAACGGAAAAAATAGTAAACTTCAGATTTGTGTGTTGATTTTTTTCTGTCCTTTTTATATAAAACCAATTGTGCATTTTCAAAGACTAGTCCTGTCACAGCCGGAGCATTTTAGTGATATCGCCACATATAATGTATAAGTGTACAGGAGGAGGGAGTTTAATTTCACGGACACAGGTTTAATATGCGTAGAATAGAGGAGGACCAAGATGATTGTAATATAAAAGCCGGAGGGTAGACAAAAACAGGGCTGGTCAAAACACCTGTCTTACGAATTTGATCAAAGAATATTTTATAGAAAACAGTAATATCTAACAGCTAGTATTTCAGAATGACTGCTCGTGCCAAATCTAGGTTATTGACTAAATTTCATACTTATTACATACAATTAGAAAAGATAAAATATTTAACAACGCTGTAAATATGTATTACGTTAACGCACCGATATATGGATGCATGTTTTCGTGCAGTGCTGGCGAACTTCTTTTTCCGTGGGGGTCAAATTTATATAATTTTATTTCTAAATTTGACTGAGTAAATCAAAATTATACGAATTTTATATTTAAAGTCGACCTGCAATAGGTTATATACTTCATTTCTGCACCATTCCATTTGGAATTATTTAAGTAATCTGTTTAAGTTTTACAAGAATCCTAAGAAGACGCACTGGTGATATAATTAGCTAAAGTTTATGTAGTTACGTATATGCATTTTATTTTTTAGTGTATTTGCCATATGGCAACATACACTATTGGCGTCGGTCGGATGGTGGGACCTAGGGGTCGGACCAAAATTTCTCGACGTTTCATAACCTCCTAAACACTTTGGCACCATTTTTAAAAATGTTTATATATATATGTATATATATATATATATGTGTGTGTACGCGCGATAACTTTCGAAAGAGTTAATTGATTTCAACGAAATTCGGGCCACGTGTTGAAATCCATCACCGCAAGAAGCCTATTTAAAATGGGTCTAATCGGGCTATTTTAAGGGTAGTTTTTAGGGGTTGAAAACTGTTTTTGGGCCCCAAAATACCGAAAAAATTCTCCGAATCGTTTCAAAATTGAAATTTAACCCTTTGGTAGTGATTAAAAAGTGTCCCCACAATTTTAATAAAATCGGCCCGATAGGACCGGATTTACAAATTTTATGAAAACACTAGTTTGCAGATAGTGACTTATTTATTGAAGAGTGTATTTAATTCGGTGTAGACGTTAGATTGATAATAATATTACAATTAAGAAAAAAATGTTATTTTAAGGGGTGTATTAAGGGGTTAAATTTTTTATTTTGCCCAAAAACAAACTTAATTTCACATAATAAAAGTATAAAACCACACGGCCCTCTACAAGCAAATACACTATATTGTCGGCAGGGTTTTGGCACTGCGACCCGGGTTTTTTGTTTTTGTTTTTTTTTTTTTTTTTGTTTTGGGAAATGGATAAAACACACCATGGGTCATTTAAAACTGTGGAGTAGATCAGTTTGTGACCCGCGTGTCATAAGTACTCCATCGAACGGTACATTGGGCACTAACATTTAGTGCATAGTGTACCTTTCGAGTCAAGTGTTAGCTGTATATATATGTTGCAGGAAAATGATGGAAACGGAGATTTTATCAAATCCCTAAGGTAGATCATCAATTCACGGGATCTCTCGTGAATTGATCATCTATCTTAGGGATTTTATCAAATCTGTTTCCATCATTTCCCACGTTTTTTTAGTTTTGACTGTATCGAGTGAAATACCTTAAGGGGTTAGGTGGATTTAAGAATTTCGAACATTCCATTTTTTTTTGGTCTTATAAACATACTTCAAAAATATATATTTTTTCATTTATAAATATTTTATAGGAATTAGGATCAATGAAATTAAAAGACAAATTATTATTCCACAACGTTTCGTATTAAATTAATACTTCATCAGGTGATCTAAAATAAAACAACAAGACAATTTAACAACCAATAATAAAATAAAATAAATAAATATTAAACATACCTTAATTAACTGTCTTAATAACTAGATTTAATTCAATTATTTTGCTATACTATTTTAAGATCTCATAACAAAATAGTATAGCAAGATAATTGAATTAAATCTAGTTATTAAGACAATTAATTAAGGTATGTTTAATATTTATTTATTTGTTTTATTTTTGGTTGTTAAATTGTCTTGTTATTTTATTTTAGATCACCTGATGAAGTATTAATTTAATACGAAACGTTGTGAAATAATAATTTGTCTTTTAATTTCATTGATCCTAATTCCTCTAAAATATTTATAAATTATTAACATCAAAAGGATCTGATATATATACATTATATATTTTTTTTTTATTTTTAAGGTTCAGATGAAAAAACGGACCATTTATATGATCACTTCGTGTCTGTCTGTCTGTCGGTCACAGCTTATTTTTTTATAATAATTTTCCTTCGTCACGCTAAGCACACCTTCTCCCTCCTCATCTTTGACATGCGTACGTGGCTAATAGAGTTCCCCTAAAACAAAACAGTGACAGAAAAATAGACATGTATAATTGAATTCTAGCATAGGGTATAAATGGTTTAGTGTGTACAATGTATATACGCTTTTTTTTCTGTTTTAAGATAATTGTCGTAAAATTTTGTTTGTTGACATGCAATGCTAACTTTCAATTGAAATAAAATAATTGAAAAAGTGAAGGTACCACACGTAACGTGTTTTGGTAAATTAACGGAAAAATGCGCATTAATTCCAATTCCGTTTGCTGTCATAAACTAAACCTCACCGTATTTCCTTAAATAGTTGAGACTACCGATAATGTTCGAGCATTATTCAAAATGTAATTATGTTAAAACGAATTCTGTGGTTAGAAACTAAACCGCTATGTCTAATTTAGAGTAAAGTTGGGATATTTTGAGTGAAAATTGTCGAACTATTCGATTATTAAAATACAATATCTCAAGATGTTTGAAGAGGTTATTCAAATTCATTCGAATGATTTTTATATCTACGAGTTACGACTTATAATACAATTCTCCAGTAAAAATGTTATACTACATCCTTTCTTTACTCTTTTAAACACTGCATGCAGTTGTCTCTCTCAGACTGCATGTCACATTATTTAATATATATGGCTACTTAGTCTTTTACCTGCCACTGGTCTATGAAGCCCTGCATACACGTGACTCTGTCTAGTCTTATAATCAAAAATGCATTCGTTATAAATACAATAATTATATCAAATGCATAGATAAATGGAATGAATTGTCTTTTCACTCGGATCCTAACCACTCTAAATACTTATACCTGTATACTTTGCACGGTAACTTAGGTATTTTATCTCTGTCTGTGCAATGAAGCGTAGATTGTAGATGACTCTCTCAAGACCGAAACCGAGAGCAAAATTTATTCAAGAGTTGAAACATTCATTCATTCACGCATAGTACCAACACACCTATTATCATGATACCTGAACTGATGGAATCATTCGAAATGAACCATTTGATTATAAAAATCATTCGAATAACAACCTTTCGATTGTCAACATCATTCGATTATTTCTAAGACTAAATTAGAGTAAAAAAACTGAATCAATCATTCAAATTTATTAATCCCGTTTCGTACAGCTCAGAGAATATTTTTTGGAGCAACGATAATAGCATCCAAAATAAACATGAAGTGGTAAGGCCTCTGAGGGAGCTTCATTGTTCTGATGTGTTGGTTTAAATTTCCTTTGATGAATGAATTTTGTTTGGTTCAATATTCGCGTTTAACAGGAAGAAGCATCGAGGCATATGATCCCTTTTCATTGTTACGAAAAACAAATCAACACTTAAGGGTTAATAAACAATGTAGCGAAGAACCTTTTTACGTCATATTATATAAAACACGATTAAAAAAATCCATCCAATAATATAGAAAAATGTACAAATAATATATATAAACGGATTTGTCTTTTAACAAGCCCATTTTTAAAAAACCCGAGTCGCAGTGCCAAAACCCTGCCGACAATATAGTGTATTTGCTTGTATAGGGCCGTGTGGTTTTATACTTTTATTATGTGAAATTAAGTTTTTTTTTGGGCAAAATAAAAAATTTAACCCCTTAATACACCCCTTAAGATAACATTTTTTTCTTAATTGTAATATTATTATCAATCTAACGTCTACACCGAATTAAAGACACCCTTCAATAAATAAGTCACTATCTGCAAATTAGTGTTTTCAAAAAATGTGTAAGTCTGGTCCTGTTGGGCCGATTTTACTAAAATTTTAGAGGCACTTTTAAATTGCTATTAAAGGGTTAAATTTCAATTTTAAAGCGATTCTGAAATTTTTTTCGGTATTTTGGGGCCCAAAAACTTTTTTCAACCCCTAAAATTCACCCTTAAAATGATCCGATTGGGCCCATTTTAAATAGGCTTCGTGCGGTAATGGATTCCAACATGTGTGCCAAATTTTGTCAAAATTAATTAACTTTTTCGAAAGTTATAGCCCGCACACACATATATATATACCTATATATATATATATATATATATATATATATATATATATATATATATATATATATATATATATAAATATATATATATATATATATATAAATATATATATATATATATATATATACATATATATAAACATTTTTAAAAATGGTGCCAAAGTGTTTAGGAGGTTATGAAACGTCGAGAAATTTTGGTCCGACCCCTAGGTCCCGCCATCCGACCAACGCCAATAGTGTATGTTGCCATATGGCAAATACACTAACAAGACAGCACAATGCAATGAACTATTATAAAGGAAATATTTTATTCGCTTTGATGTAAATACTGACCTTAGTTGTGTAGAATATTGCATTGTATTCATTCCGCCGCAAGAGTGAAAAGTTGTAAGTTTCGATGTTTGAAAATATTTTTTTCTAAATCTTGTATTGTAAGAATGAGTGTGTCTTAATAATGGTAGCAGAATTGTAGCTATCCTACTGTGATTAAAATTAACAATTATTCCCTGTTAAATGAATATTATAGAAAACTAGAAACCTGTGTTTACACTAAAATGGCGTTCGGTTTTCGTGCGTCAACTGGAGAACTGACAGTCGTTTGGCGGAACGGCTCGCCGTTCTTCTCGTTGTTCATTACACCGTATATTGTTGATTAAAATGTGTCCTCCATTGTATAAATGTATAGAAGTGAAAATGTGAATACAGTGCGAGGTTTGACAATAAAGTTGAATACTTTCGTTTGTAATAAATAATCGATGTTGTATACACAGGTCTGGACACTATGGTAGAGTAGAGGTAATCCTTATTTTCTAAATGATTTACTCTATTCACATCCATATTACTAAACGACTGTTAATATTCATGGGTATTTGGATTGACAAGACTGTTATTATTCAAAAACAATTCTTTAATATCATTGTACGACGTTTCGTCTCTCTCGAGACTTTTTCAGGTACTGTAACGAGAACGCAGGCAATAAATAAGTAAATATCATTTGAAAATTTTCACAACTCTTGTACTTGTAAAAATGATATTTACTTATTTATTGTTTTTGTGTTCTCGTTACAGTACCTGAAGAGGTCTCGAGACAGACGAAACGTCGTACAATGATATTAAAGAATTGTTTTTGAATAATAACAGTCTTGTCAATCGAAATACCCATGAATATTAACAGTCACTTATTTTCTAAGTTTCTTTTGGCTGAATTGCTGTGCAAAATTATTATTTTTAATAACATACACAATTAAGTTAGCAGGAAAGTGGATAAATTGATGTAAATCAATAAACCAATTATTAATTAATTAATAATTGGTTTATTGATTTACATCAATTTGTCCACTTTCCTGCTAACTTAATTGTGTATGTTTGAAAAAAATATGGACGCAACAATTTCCAATGTAAATTATTTTTAATATTTGTTTTGATAGTCTAATTAAATTTAAAAAGATGATTAATGATTATTTTTTTCTAATATTAACAAAATGAAAAAAGGCAATGTTAAACACGTTACCATGGTTTTAGTAAAAAAAAATTGACATTTATCATTGCACATTTTACATTTAGTAAGACTTTCGTCGACTTGCCAGATACTTTTCCCCAACCACGAGGCCGCGAGACTGATTTTTTTCATATTCCTGAAAACGGTCAGCTTTGAAAAAATCAACCTTGAGGAAATATATTAAGCGACACCTACAGTTTAACATCTTTGACCGCGTCCACCCACGTATTGTCCCCGGTCTCAGCTGCCAGACTGAGGTTTTAATGTTCAGGATAGTGCCCTTAATGAGCCCACAAAACTCAGGTTTGAGGAAATAATACAAATAAAATCGTCACTAGTTTCATAACTATTATATTTGCATATCAAACATCTTCCCAAAATTTGATTTGAATCCGCTTATCCGTTTGTCTTGTATTGTGTTCTCAGACAAACAGACGTTCCAAAATTATGTTTTTTTTGACTCAAGAGATCTTAACAGGAAAAAATATCGTAAAATATTGAAAAGTTAATTTTGACCTAAATTAGTACCATTAATTACTTGCGGCGTTGGAATGGTAAAATTTAGGGATGTAACGATTCCGATTCCGATACATCGGCCGATTTAATCGGTAGGCCGATATATCGGCATCGCCGATTATATACTATCGATATCAAACAGTTTGAAAAGCGCGCGAAACGACGCCACACTCGCGTGATATCTGCGAAAAGTAAAGTTTAATTACTGACTTTACTACTCGGTTTATTATTTTCTCAAAGGATGAGTCTCTCTTAAATATAGGTACCTAAGCTTTAAGCATAATAAAGACGTCCAAACGCCCGAGGTACATACTTTATTATTTATTTGATTTATTATCTACTAAGCCATCGGTATCGGTATCGCCGATTATTTACTTCAATAATCGGTATCGTATCGGCGAAACTGTGTATCGTTACATCCCTAGTAAAATTGTTGGCAGTTTTGACACGATTGCGTTTGTTATACAAACATACTCTTTTGAGTGTAAATTTCACTGAGTTATCGATGTCAGTGGAATAAGAATAGAGTGGCAGGTCGAGCAAAATGGTACGGACCTCTGCCGGATGGGGCCCCCGGCCCGAGGGGGTCGTGAGCACAGGTTGATTCTAGCATTTATTATTACAACATTATTTTAGTAAAATTTATTAGTTTTGTATTCAATTAATTTAAGTTATCTACTAAAGTACATACACAAATTAAACAAAAAAAATGTATTAAGATTTGAACGCATTTGTAAGAAAAATGTATTGCTTGAGCTTCTTTACATTCAGGGACGGCCCCATTCGATGAAATTGCTACGGGCCTCAAACGATATAATTACGCCCCTGATCGACACTATACATTGGTATACCACACACAGTTAATCTGTCGCTTATGTAACGCATAGAGATGGGAAAAACGGGTCTTTTTAGTGATCTGCATCTTTGCATCTGGATCCCGTATGTGAGCTGGCTCACTGAACCGGTTCAAAAAGACCCGAGTTCTGAATATGTTACTGCAGTCTGCCACTGAGTTACCTAGTTCAGTCAATCATATCACGACCTGTATAGAATCAAGAATGCATAGCCAAACATGTGATGCATGAGTCATTTGAGCTGACAGATGCATCAAAGCAAGAACTTATACGTAAGTGTAAAATGTGCTTCTGTGTGTTAAGTGTTTCACTGAGTTATGCGGATCCGTTGATCCGTCGGCTCAAAAAAAAGTGAGTCGGCTCTCACGGATCTTGTCGGAGTCGGCTCTCACGGATCTTGTCGGAATCGGCTCTTTGAACCGGTTCAGATCTGAGTTACCCAACACTAGTAACGCACCTACAGCATCAGAAAGTGGCCATCGATTGGTTATTGATCAGCTACAATCGGACGAAACACATTTAACTCTGTAAATTTTTGATCGAACCTCGCACGAAGCACGTAATGATGCACAGTGTGATGTGACACTATTGTCGGCTGCGGTAAAATGACCAGAGGGCCGTGTATAAACATTACAGTGCGGCCGATCCCAGCACCGTATATAAGATGGTCGCCATGACGCTGGACGACCGTCGCGCTGCGTCGTGCCGTCACATGAGTGTAACGTCGTAAACAGGGAACACGGGGCGAGTGTACCAGTACTGAATGAGTGAGTCTCCTATCTCTTTGTATGCGTATATCAACCTATATATCCGTGAGGGACACTACACCGAATGCGTAATGGGAATTAAAAAAATTAGAGTTTAAAAAAACTAAAACAACACGCTTTTATAAACTAAAAAACGCAACATTACTTGACAACAAAATTAGCTTTACTGTAAACAGCGTGGTGTGTTTCATAATAGCTCTATGTTTAGAATTAGCAAGTAAATGAAAAATTTATTACCGATATTAAGGTGGCAGTTCGCGCCGCGACAGAGACAGGAGACCGAGACCGGAGACAAAGACTGGAGACCGAGACAAATGTCTCCGTCTCCGGTGGTCTGTTGTGTACCGAGACCAAAGACCTCTGTTCATTCAGTTTTGTTGAGTCGTTAGAGTCAATCGTGTCGTGTTCTGGAAAATTATTAATCCACAGCGTAATGGAAAGCCATTCAGTTATGAAGTTACTATTGAAAGAAGAAGAAGACGATGACTTGCTATTATATTATTATTATAAAACAAAACGAAGAATGCCTATCAACAAATTATATACAAGTAGAGCCTAGAGGCCACGAAATATTATCCTTCAAATTTTCATCTCTGTATGCGTCAAATTGAGAATTAAATAGCGCAGGATGTTGTCTAATCATTTCAATCAATTTATCGGTGTCTTCATCAGAAAACGACGTCATTTTTCACAATTTTGCACGTGCGTCTCGAGCGAGACGCGAGACAGTACTAGTCCGGGGTAGAGACCGTCTCGCGGTCTTCTGTCTCGCGTCGCGGTCTCCTGTCTCGGTCTCCAGTCTCTGTCTCCAGTCTCTGTCTCCGGTCTCGGTCTCCAGTCTCTGTCTCCGGTTTCCTGTCTCTGTCGCGGCGCGAACCGTCACCTTTAGGAAGCCAATTTTGTTGTCAAATTATTTTACATTTTTAGTTCATAAAAGCGTGCTGTTTTAAGTTATTAGTGTATTTGCCATATGGCAACATACACTATTGGCGTCGGTCGGATGGCGGGACCTAGGGGTCGGACCAAAATTTCTCGACGTTTCATAACCTCCTAAACACTTTGGCACCATTTTTTAAAATGTTTATATATATATGTATATATATATATATTTATATATATATATATACGTATATATATATATATACGTGTGCGGGCAATAACTTTCGAAAGAGTTAATTGATTTTAACGAAATTTGGCCCACGTGTTGAAATCCATCACCGCAAGAAGCCTATTTAAAATGGGCGTAATCGGGGCATTTTAAGGGTAGTTTTTAGGGGTTGAAAAATGTTTTTGGGCCCCAAAATACCGAAAAAATTCTCAGAATCGTTTCAAAATTGACATTTACCCCTTTAGTAGTAATTAAAAAGTGTCCCTAAAATTTTAATAAAATCGGCCCGACAGGACCGGACTTTCAAATTTTTTGAAGACACTAATTTGCAGATAGTGGCATATTTATTGAAGGGTGTCTTTAATTCGGTGTAGACGTTAGATTGACAATAATATTACAATTAAGAAAAAAAATGTTATTTTAAGGGGTGTATTAAGGGGTTAAATTTTTTATTTTGCCCAAAAACAAATTTAATTTCACATAATAAAAGTATAAAACCACACGGCCCTATAAAAGCAAATACACTATATTGTCGGCAGGGTTTTGGCACTGCGACCCGGGTTTTTTTTATTAATAAATTATAATTAATACATTTTGGGTTCACCTTATTTAGCTATGGGGCGGATATAATTATTATACAAGAACGGGCAGATATTATGGCGGTGCTTCAGATATAATCATTTCAATAAACGCAGAGTGGAGTAAGTACAAATATAATAGAGATGCGTATGCTTCATGAACATTTCTGTACATGTGGTGGAAGTGGCGTGACTTTGATGTGAATGCAGGTATACAAACATGATTATTGATTACGCACGATGAAATACGGTGGAAATACAGATAACGATTATACTTTAAGTGAATATAGAGATTAAAGAAGAGCCAAGCATAAACTGAAAATAGGTAAACGCCTACCATATTAAAATAAACCTACGTTGAAACAAACATAGGTACTGTTCAAGTAGAGGTGATAACATGTATATGGTGGTGGTAACGGGTTGATTACATAATTAAGAACAGTTCGGAGCAGTGTTGCCAGATTTTTGTTTTGCCAAGTCGGGATTTTGGAACTTTTTGAGTGAAAAAAAGCGGGATTCTTTCGTCGAAAGCGGGACATAGTAAAAAAACTTATATAATCAGAAGTTTTTACATATTTATCTTTTTATTTGAGTTCAAATTACGTTTACGTGACAATAGATAGCAAAAATAGCCATAGAAAATGTATTTTAATAAAAATGTGATATTTTAAATCAGATTTTCCCTATTGTTAAATAGTTGAGTCTTATTCGTCTTCTGAATAAAAAAAAAAATAAAAAAAACAGAAATCAAAATCAAAAAAGTTTTATTCATTAGAAAAATATGGCGCTTCAAACAATAGTCTGAGGAGTGAGTGTTACAAATTGCAACTTACAATAAGAGAATAATTATTTACGCACGGTCGAGTTATCCCCGAAAAGCGGGACTGAGCCTGTCCCGCGCGGGACATTTAATTTTGATTTAAAAATCGGGACGTCCCGCCAAAATCGGGACGTCTGGCAACGCTGGTTCGGAGAGACATGACACGTCGTCATCGCGACGTTTATTTTAATCGGCAATTATCGCTGAACTCCACGCATAAGTGGAATGCTATTCATTAAAATCAGATTAGTAGCAATAACAATCTGCTCACGGGACTTACGGGCATGCGCAAACAAAATGAAAATCGCGCTAAATTCCAATTTTAGGAGTTTCGCACTTAGACCAGGGTCGATAATTTTTGAGACCAAAAAAAATTATAGTAGGATGAAACCCATTGGAAAAGGTAGAGAATATAACAAAAATGAAAGGAAAAATAATTTACGGTCGATCTGAGGTCGTGAAGGGGAAGAGTTGAGTTTTTAAGAATAAAAAACGGTTTATCTCGATTTCCGGCAAAACTACCAGTGAAAACTCCTATGAAAAAAAGTTAAATGGCAAAGTTGTAGGTAATAAAAATATCTACAACTTTTGTTTTTACACTTTTTTCATATAACCTCAAAATTTATGTGAAAAATTGAAATAACCAAGTTTTTGGTTTTTTATTTTTATCTTTTGCAAAAAAAAATATTTTTTCACGAAATTTGGTGAAAACTTATCTTTTTATGTCCCAAACACACAGTAATTTTTTTGATTTAAAATATTCATTTTTTCATCTTATTTTGACTTAATATCGAAAAAGCACCCTAATTTTCAATCGAAAATTCTCACGTCAAAATATCTGCTTTTTTTTTAAAGTCGGTGGGCTTTTTGTTCCTTGAAATCTCTACTTTCTGAACTTTCTGATGGTATGAAAAAAATATACATTACCACGGTAAATGTTCTCAGAAAATGCAAATAAGTTACCTTAAAATAGCAATAAATAGGCATCTACGCATATAATTTATAAGATTATATGCGCCTTTTCTCTGTTAAACTGTATGTGGTATATAAATTGAAGTGAATTTTAAAAAATTAAATAATAAATAGATAGTGTTTACCGAAATAACGCACATTTGGTATCCGGAACATTTTTACGTGCACAAGCTTTCACAAACATAAAACTTACTAAATAGGTTGAGATACCGCAAGAAAACACAAATCAACACTGCTAAACACGTAATCTAGAGTTCATTTTTTGTTTTTACTAAAATTTTGACAGTCCACGTAACGTCGGAAGTGAAAACTGCGTGACAAGCAAAATATTTATCTCACAACAGCGCGCATGCGCGACAGCCCCGAATATCGACCATTTTAAATTGTTCTAATGCGAGCAATTTTTTTCGTGCAAGTCGACTTGATTGGCATTCCAGTAATGAAGTTCAGTGGTAATTATCAAATGTCGGATGTTTTGTTTTATACTGTAGCTTCAGTAATTAAATATACAAAATAAATTACGTTATAAAAGACGCCCGTTCACCTTCGCCCGGGAAGCAATTTAAAATTAATATACATACAATTCACTCGCTTCGCAATTTCGCTCAAATTTATAGTTAATTAATACTTAGCCACTCGCTTCGCTCGCTCACCCGAATTTGTAATCAACTATCCGCGCCGTACTATCATTATTAGGTATTTCTTACCACTTTTAAATTGATTTCAATCCAATTTTTCGAGCGAAGACGGGCCAGGCAGCTAGTATACACCTGAACCTTCCTCAAAAAATACGTTATCGAGTGGTAAAAACCGCATCAAAATCTGTTGAGTAGCGGATTAAATTCTATTTTCGCCGGGACGACGCCAAGTACAACAGTTATTAGTGTATTTGCCATATGGCAACATACACTATTGGCGTCGGTCGGATGCCGGGACCTAGGGGTCGGACCAAAATTTCTCGACGTTTCATAACCTCCTAAACACTTTGGCACCATTTTTAAAAATGTTTATATATATATGTATGTATATATATATATATATATATATATATATATATATATATATATATATATATATATATATATATATATTTATATATATACATATATATATATATGTGTACGCGCGATAACTTTCGAAAGAGTTAATTGATTTCAACGAAATTTGGGCCACGTGTTGAAATCCACCACCGAAAGAAGCCTATTTAAAATGGGCCTAATCGGGCTATTTTAAGGGTAGTTTTTAGGGGTTGAAAACTGTTTTTGGGCTCCAAAATACCGAAAAAATTCTCCGAATCGTTTCAAAATTGAAATTTAACCCTTTGGTAGTGATTAAAAAGTGTCCCCACAATTTTAATAAAATCGGCCAGACAGGACCGGATTTACAAATTTTATGAAAACACTAGTTTGCAGATAGTGACTTATTTATTGAAGGGTGTATTTAATTCGGTGTAGACGTTAGATTGATAATAATATTACAATTAAGAAAAAAATGTTATTTTAAGGGGTGTATTAAGGGGTTAAATTTTTTATTTTGCCCAAAAACAAACTTAATTTCACATAATAAAAGTATAAAACCACACGGCCCTGTACAAGCAAATACACTATATTGTCGGCAGGGTTTTGGCACTGCGACCCGGGTTTTTTATAGATATAAAATTTCCCCAAAAATAAGCTAGCGAACGATAAAAAACTGCTTTTAAATCCATTCACTAGTTCCTGAGATTATCCTGTACACAAACAGATCGAGACTTTCTTTTATGCAATGTACAGATGCTGATATCACATACATAAAATCACATATATGGTGGAGGTGCAGGTAGTCTTAAAGGTGGGAGGACGGGTCGAAGTATGAATTTGTGAAAAAAATGCATGGTGAAAGTTAAGATGTACGTTATGAATATGCAGTAGAAAAAATAACAATTTACTCAATTTATAACCACAACAATTTTATTTTTGGATGTATATTTCGAGTGCACTGCTCAGCAAAAATTAAACAGTTTAGTTGTTTTGGCGTTCGAAGGTACACCCAATAATAAAACTGCAGTTAAGATATGACTAAATTGCTGTTTTTGACTTGAATACGTCTTTAAGTTTGCTTCAGTTTGACGCTGCAGCTACATTTCTATCATCTACATGCAAAATTTAAAAAAAAACCCGGGTCGCAGTGCCAAAACCCTGCCGACAATATAGTGTATTTGCTAATACAGATATTTTGGCTTTATCAAAATGAAATTAAGTTTGTTTTTGGACAAAATAAAAAAAATTGAACCCCTTAATACACCCCTTACAATAATAATTTTATTAGTTAAAATATTGTTATCAATCCAACATCTGCACCAAATTAAATACAACCTTCAGTAAGTAAATTCATATACGCAAACTAGTGTTTTCATAAAATTTGTAAGTCCGGTCCTGTCGGGCCGATTTGCTTATAATTTTAGGAGGACTTTTTAATTGCTACTAAAGGGTTAAATTTCAATTTTGAAACGATTCTGAGAATTTTTTCGGTATTTTTGGGCCCAAAAACTTTTTTCAACCCCTAAAAACTACCCTTAAAATGCCCTGATTGGGCCCATTTTAAATAGGCTTCGTGCGGTGATGGATTCCAACATGTATGCCAAATTTAGTTAAAATGAATTAACTCCTTCAAAAGTTATTGCCCGCACATATATATATATATATATATATATATATATATATATACACATATATATATAAACATTTTTAAAAATGATGCCAAAGTGTTTAGGAGGTTATGAAACGTCCAGAAATTTTGGTCCGACCCCTAGGTCCCGCCATCCGACCAACGCCAATAGTGTATGTTGCCATATGGCAAATACACTAATTACACCACTAGCTAGCCAAAGGTGTTTATGTAGAGGATGGAAAATTTATTTTTTGACGTGAATCGTCTTTAAATTTACTTCCATAGTGGGAGGCAATTCAGAAAATTGATGATAACAAAATCGGGGGATACAGTTTGATGCTGCATCCAAAATTTAATTGCACCACTCAATAGCTAAAGAATCAATGAATACTGATAATTCTACATTCAAATTTTATCAGTTCTGTCGTGCTACAAAAAAACTAGATCAAAACTGGAACCATCACCCAAAAGGCCATTGGTCTGTGACGAATCTACATTGTTTTGAAGAGAAATGAGCTTAAATGGAAAGACAGGACGGGCCAATAAAAACATAGCCAGCACTCACACGTATTATGTACATAAAACAGTCATTACATAGCTGTATAATAAGTACCATTCCCGCTATGTTTTTGCACTTAAAGAGAAGATCGCATTTCAAATACATTTACTGCATCTTGAATATTTAATTTTTATTACCTAAAAGACAGTTTACTCTTTTCGAAGACAACTGTTATCAAAGGAAAACTCCACGATTTATTATATCAAGATGTCTGTAAGAATTAATTCGCTACTAATGATTGCATTATATCTCTGATGACGTCACGTTTTTTGTAAAATAAGATTATTGACGATTTAAATCAGCAACTCGATTTAATGACACAATTCTTCATCTTTTGCAGCTATGAAACGAGACAGCATTACAAATAATATGCTTTTTAAAGATCTGTTTGCTGCGCAGGCATCACAATGTCGAATTGAATGAAAATGATCAAAGAAAAATAAATTTTAATATCACTATATTTGATTAAATAAATAAAAAAAAATTTTGCTTTTCGTCTTTATTGTTCAGGCCTCTTATAGGTAAACATGAGTTTGTCGAAAAAAGAAATTAACATTATTATATTTCTTACAATTTTAATCTATTAATAATGTAAAAAAAATCGCTGTAAATAATAACGGTAATTTATTTTTTCGACAAACTCACGTTTACCTAAGAGGTTTGAACAAGTCTTATTTTTTTTTATTTAATCAAATCGTCTAATTCCCGGTGATATAGAAATTTAACATGGACACGACAATCGATAATTATAAAAATATTTATATTTTAATAAATAAAATCTTTCTTATAATCGGTTAGTGCATTTTCCAATATTTTTAAATTCATTAACGATGTATAGAATAATTTATTAGTGTATTTGCCATATGGCAACATACACTATTGGCATCGGTCGGATGGCGGGACCTAGCTGTCGGACCAAAATTTCTCGACGTTTTATAACCTCCTAAACACTTTGGCACCATTTATACGTATATATATATGTGTGCGGGCAATAACTTTCGAAAGAGTTAATTGATTTCAACTAAATTTGGCACACGCGTTGAAATCCATCACTGGAAGAAGCCTATTTAAAATGGGCCTAATCGGGCCATTTTAAGGGTAGTTTTTAGGGGTTGAAAAGTGTTTTTGGGCCCCAAAATACCGAAAAAATTCTTCGAATCGTTTCAAAATTTAAATTTAACCCTCTGATAGTAATTAAAATGTGTCCCTAAAGTTTTAATAAAATCTACCCGACAGGACCGAATTTACAAATTTTATGAAAACGTTATTTTGCAGATAGTGAATTATTTACTGAAAGGTGTATATAAATTGGTATAGAGGTTCGATTGATAATAATATTGCAATTAAGAAAAAAAAATGTTATTTTAAGGGGTGTATTAAGTAGATCATTTTTTTATTTTGCTCAAAAACCAACTTAAGTTCGCATAATAAAGCCACACTGCCTGTATTAGCAAATACACTATATTGTCGGCAGGGTTCTGGCACTGCGACCCGGGTTTTTGAAATTTGGGAAACTCATGGTTATACTTAAGAGCCTAATAAAGGTTTTAAATGAAGACGAAACGTCGCATTAGCTAATTTCATTGGTCAAATTTCACGTAACATTACTTGTTTAATATTCAAAATGGATATAACAATCAATAATTATAATAATCCCTGTCAGATTGCACCTGAAGAGCAATTTCGAAGAGCGGCTGTATATTTTCCCATACACTGAATCATTTATTAAGATTCTTATTTCGATATATCTAAAACTTTAAATCATATAAAGATCACATCAAACAAATAATAATATAACATGAACTTCTGACGAAGTTTATAGCAATAAGACACACAAAAAGAGAAACCAAATTAGAGAGAATCCGCACTGAATAATGGAAACAATTCTTCATTTCACGTAAGCACTTCAAAGAAAATTATAATTAACTTGTGAGTTGTGACAAACGCAAAACTGTAGATACAATAAGACTTTAATAACAATTAAACAAAAACAACGTCTTATATTGTTGACTTTGTTCAGGCACATTTGATGCTAATTGCAAATTAAATAGTAATAATAGCAGAATTATTCACACCTACTGTATATAATCGATTAGTATTTACGTATCGTTTATGATAAGCTGAATGAATTTAATTCGTTTACATCCATATTAAGTCTAAAATAAATTAAACCAAATAAAATTATATATGCATACATATATTATTATTACTATATATTATAATTTATGAAATTTAAAATCCAAGTAAACTTGCAAAAGCTGTTAAGTCAACTGCAAATATAGTTTTAAGAATTAATCGAATAATTTAATATCGATACACGATAGAAACGGAGTTACGTTGGATTTTTGTTGATTTTTATATACTTTTCTTTAGCTCTATTTCGTGTAAAGACGATTTATTTCCAGACAAACTGTAAGTGAACAAAAAACAACTAAAAACATCTTATTGATTCACCAGTACATAACTAGTAAATTATTTTAACCCTTAAGTGTGTGTGGATCCCATAGTAGTCCTTTTTTCGTTATAATTAAAATATACAACCCTTCCAGTGAAGTCTGGCGTCGAGTTTTTTCCATTGCAGTTCGGGGGCAGCATCACTTCAAGTTCATTCAGATTTAAAATGTAAATTAGTTAACGAATTTCGTTCAAGTAATTATAACACAAAGGTCCCTCAAGCCTTGAGGACAACCGTGTTGTCAGTGCACTGAAAAATGGATGGCTGGGCGAATGTAATTCAAGCCTCAACAGGAGGATTAAATTGTTATCAATCATATTTTAGCAAATATTTTACATAAACCATTTTATCTCACTCAGAAGTAACAATAGGTTTGTTTAGTATGTTAGTTCAGTGCAAAGTTACTAGAATACTAGATCGTTGGGCGTAAGAGGTTATAAAAATGGTCACGACTGTGATTGGTTGAGTCAATTGCTTACGTCACCGATGCTTATGGCTTGGTTTTTCAAAGGCTCCATGTGACGTCACAAGCCTACTTCAACAATGCTAACGCCCAACCTTACTTTCTAGTAACCTTGAGTGTAGTGTAGATAACACTGAAAAGTGTACGTTAGATATATAATCAATGGATACACTTTTGTGTAACAAACGCAATAGTGCCAAAATTATGAACACCTTTTACACTGGACCTAAAAGGCTCGGAAGTTAGATGCAAATGGAGGCTTGCGCAGGTACAGTCGGTTGAAAAACTACGAAATTGCGCTATATTATTATTTTTAAGTTTTCTTTAATCTAAAGGTCTAATTCCTTACATAAAGTCATCCAAAAAATTATTTTTCGTGCTTGTCTATGCAAAACTGTATTAGGCATCTTGATCAATTAACAATCAAAGAAACAACTTAACAATAGCGTACTGGACTGTACTTTATAGCAGGAAAGCGACAAGTGACAAGACAACCAGCGATAACCAATCACCGACGAGCGCACTTTCTGTGCCGGTAACTGCGGGAGGTGGTGGGAGTCTTCCTTTCCCACAAAACAACCAGGACGGCTCTAAAATATGCATTTGCGACGCTGTTTGCGACTAACTTCAGAACCTTTTAGAACCGTGGTGCGTATTATACCTAAGATCAGCTGATTGACTTTTCGAGCGAATGTTATGAATAAGGCTTTCCACGCAATCATCTATAAGTACAGAAGAGTTGTTAAAACGTATAGATAGAACTTTGAATCAAGTTTGTACAATTGTTACGAGAACCCATTATGGAATTTTATTTTATGAACTTTTACAATGCATAATGCATATTATAGTTAGACGGAACTGTTATTGCTTTAGCAGTGCACGAGTATATTATTACAGTAAGACCTCGCTTAATGCTGTACAGTATTACGCGGTTTCTAAAAAAAGTTTAGCCACTATAACGTAAATTATGGTGGATTAATTTATACAAAATGATTCTAATGTTGATAGAAGTTTAAACGTAAGACAAAGTGTCACTGAGGGCAATTGCTATCGACAACAGCTTACTGAACGAAACAGAAAACGGCAAACGACTTCTTCAAAAAAAAAAAAAAAAAAAAAATTATGTCAAATGAGGAACCTTTCTCATCGCAACATAACTTCTTCCTCGCACTTTTATTTAATATTCATAAATGGTTTATGAACAAAAATCGATATCAGCCATTAATATGTCTATAATTAATGTGATAAAAAAGTATGTAACAATAAACGTTACAAAATTAAACAGAAAAAAACCAACAAATTTTCTTATTCTCGCGGGGTCTTGCTGTATTGCATTTGGAACGTTCCAATACCTAATGGAACAACTTAATATCAACCGTAGCATAATCACAATTACATAAGCCTCAAGGTACATTTACACCTGCGCAATTTAACGGTGAAGTTAGCATAGCACCAACACGTTCTTTGATAATGATATGATATGATAACGAGATGGTCTAATAGTTGTTCTTCAAAAGAAACATACTGAGAAAAATCCAATTCTTTAAATTAATAATAATAATAATGCGTTTAACGTCCGTTTCTCGACTTTATGTCATAACAGACGCCATTCGCACCATTACTATTTTTCCATCTACCACTTCCAGTTATTTTCTACATTTTTCACAACTTTAACTTATGTAATAGCAATAGGCGAATGAAGGAATTATAGGAAATTTTTGAACTAGGAGTTTGATAGGTAATCGGCCATGGCCTCAAATAAGGAACCATCTCGATATTTATCTGGAATTAATTGAGGGAAACCATGGCAAACCTCAATCAAGATGGCCGGTACAGGAATTATCGTTTCTCGGCGAGAGGCAGTAAGAAAAAGTCCCAGCCATATCTGCCCCCGCCGGGATTCGAACCCGGTACCTCCCGAATGCGAGTCTAGTGCTGTCACCCCTACTCTACCCAGCTCGGTCAATTCTTTAAATTAAAAGTATGACTTCTTTAGCTTGACATCCTTTAACTCGAAATCTTCTTTAAGAGAATAAATACAACTCTATTTAGTCGCTATAACTCGAACTGAATATGATTTCCCTACGATGTACTATTCATACATATCACGCTCTCTAACTCGAACTACACATCTAGCGGATTCTATATCTCGAAGAAGAAACCGCACGCATTAACAGAAAGTTTATTGAAGTAAAATTTCTTTTGGCACGGTATGGTAAAATCAATTCATGAGATTAAAAATTTAATGAACGTTTCGCAACGTATACATATACCATATTATCATATACTGTTATATAATGTTGTAGAACATTAGCTACGGTGGCGGCGGGATAGAACGGTTGCCTTGTAGCCTAAAGTTCTAAGATTCGATCCCGGTGGTCGGTGACATTATTACTTTTTAACAGACAAATAGAAGTACATGAAAATTCTACAAAAATTGTTTTATTAAATTATTTCTCGACGATTATTTCGGACAATAATTCCATCCTCAGGAATATAAATATACTAAATGATAAATTTGCAATGTACCTATACACGGAAAGTTGACCTGGAATGATTTGGGTCAACCATAGACCTACCTGTAAACTAGGTGATAAGTTAAAATCTATTAATTGGTAGTGACCAACTAGATTTTAACTTGTCACCCCTCCTCTTTTTTCTCTCTATTATAATGATATTATGTCAATTAGAGTTGGGTAACTCAGATCTGAACCGGTTCAAAGAGCCGACTCCGACAGAAGATCCGTGAGAGCCGACTCACTTTTTTTGGAGCCGACGAATCAGCTCAGTGAAACACTTAACACACAGAAGCACATTTTACACTTACGTATCAGTTCTTGCTTTGATGCATCTGTCAGCTTAAAATAATGACTCATGCATCACATGTTTGGCTATGCATTCTTGATTCTATACAGGTCTGAATTAGGTAACTCAGTGGCAGACTGCAGTAACATATTCAGAACTCGGCTCTTTTTGAACCGGTTCAGTGAGCTGGCTCACCTACGGGATCCAGATGCAAAGATGCAGATCACTAAAAAGACCAGTTTTTCCCATCTCTCATGTCAATAACCAATATTTTATATTGGCTGGAAAGTTTTCAGTAGGAATGGTCTCGCTGTCCAATTGGCCGGAATATTTTTAGTGTATTTGCCATATGGCAACATACACTATTGGCGTCGGTCGGATGGCGGGACCTAGGGGTCGGACCAAAATTTCTCGACGTTTCATAACCTCCTAAACACTTTCGCACCATTTTTAAAAATGTTTATATATATATGTATATATATATATATATATATATATATATATTTTAATATACGTATATATATATATATATATGTGTGTACGCGCGATAACTTTCGAAAGAGTTAATTGATTTCAACGAAATTTGGGCCACGTATTGAAATCCATCACCGCAAGAAGCCTATTTAAAATGGGCCTAATCGGGCTATTTTAAGGGTAGTTTTTAGGAGTTGAAAACTGTTTTTGGGCCCCAAAATACCGAAAAAATTCTCCAAATCGTTTCAAAATTGAAATTTAACCCTTTGGTAGTGATTAAAAAGTGTCCCCACAATTTTAATAAAATCGGCCCGACAGGACCGGATTTACAAATTTTATGAAAACACTAGTTTGCAGATAGTGACTTATTTATTGAAGGGTGTATTTAATTCGGTGTAGACGTTAGATTGATAATAATATTACAATTAAGAAAAAAATGTTATTTTAAGGGGTGTAATAAGGGGTTAAATTTTTTATTTTGCCCAAAAACAAACTTAATTTCACATAATAAAAGTATAAAACCACACGGCCCTATACAAGCAAATACACTATATTGTCGGCAGGGTTTTGGCACTGCGACCCGGGTTTTTTTTTGGTTTGATTTCACTTTGTTTTTTGTTTATAAACAAAATAAAGTTTTCCATTGTCATATTTTATCAACAAACGGACATCAGCACAGCAATGATACAATATCGCAATTATTATGAATGCGCTTTATAAAACGCAAATGTAAACGAAAACTTATATAGTTAAGCAAAATATTACAAGAGCGACAATAAAATTTTAATACAAGCATAAAAGTCAACGTTTATAGCTTGATAAAGCTGAGATTTATATTTTATTTACACTCACCTGCCCGGAAACTGCACTCCGTCGCGTGGCTCAGATTCAGGCAATTAAATGCAAGTGGATACACGGGATATATGCAGGCGTTTGTAAAACAGCAAGATAACATACCTGAAACAAAATGTTGATTGTTAATTAAGATTTACAAATGAAAATGGAATTGTCAATGGACGTTCAAAATACGATAAAAACTTCATACTCGACTTTCGAAGATTTTATTACTTCGATGTTGGGTTGCAAAAAGGATTGTCAAATAATTTGATTTGACAATGACCTTCGATTGGGAACACACATTTTTCCCCATAAGAAAAGCATTGCAGACTTTTAATTCGATTCTGTTCGAAAAATAGTAGATCGATTGAAATGATTTTTTTTCTAAACTGTGTATATACGTGTATTTAACATGGATTTTTGCATACTTTTTCGAAACGACATTTTTCTACGGATTTGAGTCAAAATTTGACTTGAAAAACGAACTTTTTCTGTGTAGATCAAACATTTGTTTTTGTGTGAATACAATCTAATGTTGTACATGTTGGAATACATTAGACTGCTTTTGCATGTATGAAAACTGTAAATATATCATCACATTCTAAGGTCATTGTCAAATCCAATTTTTTGACAATATTTTGTGCAGCCCAGCACGAGAGTTTCTAACAGACAATAAACTTTGCTTATGCTCGATTGCATCGTCAGACATTCTCATCCTTCTAATGCACTTTGGAAATTGTCCTACGATCATTTCATCAGGAGCTATGATCATTTAAAGTCAAAAGTGACATTTTTGTTTTGACAGCTGATAACTCAGTTAAAAAAAATCGTAGGAATATAAAAAAAAAGTATTTTAAAGAGAGAAGTGCCTGTTTTAAGATGTTTCACTCGAAATTTATCTGGATTTTTTTTTTGGAGCCCATATACATGACGCAATTTTACAAGAAATTAAGGGATCATTTTCCTTTTTCTTTTTTTAATTTTTACGGTACGTTAAGGGATGACAAAAAACTTTGAATTTTTAATCCAAAAACTAGAGTGTACACGCTTTAAAATGAGCTTTCGCTTTTTAAAATCCGATCATTTTTCGCGAAATTACAGCGATTTGAAAATCATCAAAATGTCGAAATTTTTTATGTGACCCCTTAATTAAGTTACTCAATGCAGGTATATAATATAATATATACTATAGTAACTAGTAATATATATCCCGGACAGCACTGATTCAGTCCACATCAAGTTTCATAATCAATTAAATGTTGCCTAAATTAGTTTAATTTAACGCAAACTGGAGCCACGCATTTCGCAAGGAGCTGTGGGACATTCTTGTACTATATAATATATATGTAGTATTACTGTATTGATTCACCACAGAGGGCAATTAGAATATTAACCAAGTTACAAACTATCTATCTCTGTGTGTTATCTGTGCAGGTTTGGTTGGTCATCTCGCTCACACCCAGCATACGATATGATTAGATAGAGCGAGAAAACATTATACAGCTCGTATCTGTTTTATCGCGTGTCGTAATTGGACCAGTTTACACAACTTGGCCGCTCTTCCTTCCTGAATTTCTCATTCTCAAACGACGGTCGATCTCATAACAAAAGCTCTTAAAACAGGCGCTTTCTATTTCTACTAAAGCACTGGAATAAATCATAGTTCCATTATAACACAGAACTATTGTTATAAAGAATTGTTTCAAGTACTATAATTTATGACAATAGAGGCATCCCGCCTCTCTCTCTTCCACCTAGAATTTTGTTACACGTTCCTGATTGCATTTTTGATTCAAAGATAGATTTTTTGGGTCAAATTATAGTTACTGACTACATCTTTGTACTACTGGAAGCGTAGTGTGCCTTGGCGGGGCCCTGTATAAAAATTTGTTTGGGGGCCCTTCCCCCGTTGAAGTAAATGACATAAATGGGGAAATTCGCAGCCCGCGATAACCGATGTAGGGTGTTGCCAACTTTTGAACGCACGCTTTACGCGGGAAAAAAAGAAATTGCTTTTTTGACTTTTGTCATTCCTGAAATAAAAAAAAATTGGGAAGTTTTTATTAATTTTTGCTTACGCACGTTGGGGGTCCCATGGCCCAGGGGCCCCGTATAATTGATACGGCAGGTACGGCGATAGCTACGCCCCTGACTACTACACTTAGTCACAGACAACTAGCGCTGGATTTACACTAGGGGCTAGTGCCCAGGACTGCAAATTTCCGAAGGCGGCGAAAAATATTTTATGTTATAGAAAATTTGTCGAAAGTGTGATTGTACTGAAAACATTCGTAAATGAAATACTTTATCACTTTATTAAGGTGTGTAAGATTATAAACACTGCAGTTTTTTTCACAAAATTGTGAGAAAAATTTTAGTGTCTCGAATTTTACACACATTTTTAGTAGACAGAGTAAGTATCTTATTATTCATAATTTTTGAAAGTTTTTGGCTCGATCACAATTTGTTGATATCATTATTATTTTAGTCTAAATTACAAAATGCACCGAGAGGTGACAGCACTAGACTCGAATTCGGGTGGTCCAGGTTCGAATCCCGACGGGGGCAGATGTGGCTCGGGACTTTTTCCTACTGCCTCTCTCCGAGAAACGGTAATTCCTGTACCGGCCATCTTGATTGAGGTTTTCCATGGTTTCCCTCAATTAATTCCAGATAAATATCGAGATGGTTCCTTATTAGAGGCCATGGCCGATTACCTATCAAACTCCTAGTTCAAAAATTACCTACCTTATCCTAACTTCCTATAATTCCTTCATTCGCCCATTGCTATTACATAAGTTGAAGTTTTAAAAATGTAGAAAAATAACGGGAAGTGTGGTAGATGGAAAATAGTAATGGTGCGAATGGCGTCTGTTATGACATAAAGTCGAGAAACGGACGTTAAACGCATTATTATTATTATTATAAATTACAAAATGCACAAATTGTTCAGTTTGCAAATCAAAATGTCAGACGCGTTTGCCTCTAAAAGATGTATAATACCTCGCAACTTATGAGCAAACGATTTGTTTGCCATTTTATGATTTTTAATACGAAAAAGAATGTTTTTTGTGCAATTATCCCGTTTAAATTAATCATTTTATTTATTTGAAAATTGTATACCGCTTTAGGTCAGGGGCCGGCATTTTTCACGGTGCCTCAGAGCGATACTTAGGGTAAATCCGGTTCTGCAGACAACACCATAAAAGACGGAATTGGAATAAATAACAGAAATATAATTTATCGTCACATCGTACGTTAAAAAAACTAACAAGATTTTTAACAATAAAAGAATCACTGTTTCAAACTGATTCTGGCATTACAGAGTTTTCGAGTAATGAAACAGAACATGATTATTCAATTTCAATCCACATTACTCCATTTCGTCTGAGCAAATGGAAAGCAGCACAATAGTACACGCATTCTAAGTTCGAAGTTCACGGATTTCTGAGTAAGGATCCGTGTCTGATGTATTGATTGTAAATGAGATTAGTTATGTGTACTTGCGGTTGTAAATAATATGTCCTGCTATGAACTGCATCCCTTTCCATGTGAAAGGATATCGAAAACCACAGAAATGATACACTATGTAACTGGAATGCAACAGCTTCCCGGAATTGACTAAATTTGCATTTAAAGTTCATTTTTACATCAAACGTAAAAACTTGTCGGTCTTGATTATTTAATTAAGTCAACAAATCTACTATTCCAAAGGCAAAATATAAATTTAATTAAATTAAAAAAAAATTGTCTTAAACTAAGAAAGGATTTTTCTCTTACAATTATATGATGATTCTACGTAAAAACGATTTGTTTCAGTGTTTGTTTTCAAATCCATTTTACAATCGATAATGCAAAAATAACTCCATATAAGATGATTTCCTAAAAACCCGTAGGTACGTTTTACGGTTTGACAACAAGAGAATTTTAACCTTGATGATGCTAACTTGATTAGAGAAACGTACGTAGCGATTTTAATTTGATATGTCGGTGTTTAGTGATAACACACTGTTTATTTCTGAGCCTTATCTTGACAACAGGTTTCTTGAATAGATATTACATTATTACAGGATACAATTTACGTAATTCTGTGGTTATAACTAGCAGCACAATAGTTAAAGATCTATAATACATAAACAGAGTGGGGAAAGGGGTGAAGAATGGGGGGAATGAAGAACAACTCGTTATG
The DNA here is from genome assembly GCA_034508555.1 of Venustoraphidia nigricollis. Lineage (NCBI taxonomy): Eukaryota > Metazoa > Arthropoda > Insecta > Raphidioptera > Raphidiidae > Venustoraphidia > Venustoraphidia nigricollis. The sequence goes on from JAVRKA010000020.1 coordinate 3,749,698, forward strand.
TGCGTGTCGGTGTTAATAACGTTGTTGACACGACAACGCAATACCAGCGCAAGCTTAGGGTCGTATTTAAATTACCTATTAAGGTATTTAACTAATTTTATTAGGCGAACAAACCAATTTTACTACAACAACCTCCAAAATAAGAATCATAAATTTATATACTATATAGAAGTAAGTACGTTAAAGCTGATTTTTATTAACACACCTGAAAATTACTGTTTGCAATGATTATATCTGTTCAAATCAAATTACATAGAATAGGGATGTTGACTATTTTTGGGAAAGTGTTTTAAATCGTGCATAAGTACCTAATATTGCCACAAATATTTATTATTTTTATTTAAATACAACTCAAGGCTTAAAAATCATGCATTTTAAATCCCGTTTCAAATTTCGGTTCAAAACGTCAATACTAGTCGCGTGATGTCACCTGTTCATACCAAAGGAGCCTCAAAAATTTACACGGGAGCTACCCTCCAATAGATGCGTATTCTGTGCTCATAAACGTTAGGAAACTGAGGTGATGAAAAGTTGTTTCGTAGTCGTTGCTATAGTTACATGTAATTTGACGTTTCCTATAAACAAATAATAATAAATTACACACTAAATATTAACCAAGCAATGAAGTTTTTTGACAGCGGCTGAACATATGACGTCATGCGCTCTGATTGGTGTCTGTTGTCACGTGACTTGAGAGTGATTTTATTAGGTTTTATTTATTAAAGATTAATTAAATTCCGTAAAAATAAGGAAAAATATAGTGTCTTTTAGTATTTCTATCATAGAAACTACTACTTTTCGTTAAAATTATGTTTTTATTTGAATACAGTCAACATCCCTATTACATCTTGAGGAAATAATAATTTGTTCACAAAATTTTCCACGTATCTTTTCTATTTTAACACTGGTTTTCTATCTTCTTTACAACCCCCTCCACATGGGTATCAAATGAAATGATATTACAAATGTGGAATACAATGAGCAGTGTGACTTCCAATATGGTGGCCCAAACAAAATGGCGGATTACTTTTTTCATTAAAACTCCCCGATATTGGTATTCATTGAACGAGTATGAATAATAGAATATAGTAAGCTGTGTGACATCATTTTACATTCAAAATGGCGGCCGAAACAAAATGGAGGATACCTTTTTTCTTTAAATTTTCTCGATTTTGGTATCAAATGAAAGGGTATGACAAGTAGAATACTGTAAGCTATGTGACATCATTATAAATCCAATATGGCGGTCACACAAAATGACGAATTACCCACTACTTTTCAACCTCTTTTTTAGTACACATCAATAAAAGCTTGCCTTTAAAAATTTGTTTTTACTAATATTTTATAAAAGTTCATGTTGCAATACAAAAGCGTAGTTGTTTGGGGGCAGTACTGTCATCTATTGAACTCAACCGGGTATTGCATTCATATAAGGATATATGGCTGGATTTTCACACGGCTGTCAAGCTATCATGTAACAAGTGCATAAGAGCTTAACGCGGATGCGGATAACAGCGATCAACTCAACCGTATAAAGCTTATTTAAACAAGCTTAGTGCTTACAATGTTGGCGAACTAAAGTTTTTATCAGTTCTTAACTTCTATTTTATTCCTTTACAATGCAACGTTAAGTGCGGTAATCCTATACTGATTTATTTACATTTTAAACCGTTTTTGATTCGAATTTTTTAAGGACTTATTTTAGTAACACCATTATTGTCTTTCAAATTTATCGGAATGAAAATAGAATTCTTTGTAACATATGATATACAGCCTAAGTAGTGCGTTAAAAGTAACGCAAATATTTGTTAAAATTGATTTACATACACATTCAGTTAAATAACTATAACTTTTTTTTAATACATAGCAAAGGCTATTAAAAGCCATGGTGTGGGTCATTCTGCGACCCGCGGGTCATAGGTTCGCCGTCACTGGTCTATTCTGCAATACAATCTAATCTAGAACCATTCTAACAACACTGTGTTGTTCTGAAGAAAAAAAAAACTGCAAATCTTTAACACTCTAGTACCGACTGCATAGTTTCGCTATAAAACCGGTGAGCTATAATATTCAAGAATATTGCATAAATGTAGTACCTAATAGAAAATTAATGCGTTCAAAAAAAATGATTAAAAATCTCTCAGCAAAATTTTGCTGTAAATAAAATTTTAATTCTGCTCTTTTATTTACAAACCAATAAAAAATTGTATAAAATCGACGCATCACTATAATGCAATAAAAAGCCGGCCGCACAAAATTCGCACACGACGATTACCAAATTTTAAGTAGGAAATCAGACTGTAAACACGACATGGCAGCAGATGTGACACTAGCTTTAATTCAGCACATAAAACTATACGACAGCATAAGTTATAACAGCGAAATGTCGATTGCCGGTGAGAATGGTTAGTGAGACTTTAGTAAAAGTGTAACCAATTGATCCGGTCTCCGCCATATTGAGCCGCGAGTGGTGGACACTGCAGCGTATATAGCGCCTGCGCGGTTACTCTAGACAGAAGCATCCGACAGCTGTACACTGCGGACAGCTATACACTGAATTTAAATGGCTCAAGGAGCTCAAGAATGTAGAATACTGACGCTTTTATACATCTTTGTATGTTTTTCTAAATAAAGTTATTATTGTTATTATTAATATGGCGCAGCCAATCCGTGTTCCGGTCAGGGTCACATGACTTGGCGACACTCATACTATAGTCACTCTAAGAATGGTGATTTAGCCAGCGCGCTTGGATGATGCTTGTGTAAAGTGTCAATCTGTCAGACCCAAGTCAATATTCAAGATAGTACCAGCAGCAGCCGAAACTCGAAACGAGAACGTTTACCAGCCAATTTTGTTTTACTGTACGACACAGGGCTGTCACGAAAAACCCTGACCTATTTTTTTTCCACTGACACAAACTTAAGATTTCGTTATTTGTTTTTTTATAACGCTTTTAATAACTCACTTTTTCTGATGTTGCGTTGTCTGGGAAAAATGCTGGAATCAATAATTCGAACATTTCTTGGTAAGCTTCAGTTTTGAAATTTTACATACCTATAGATGAGAATGCAACACAGGTTATGTGACGTCATTATAATTTCAATATGGCGGACGCCCTAAAATGGCGGATTATAGCTTACATTGCACACAACAGAAGTGAGATTTACGAAAAATCTGCCCATGTCTGGCAAACAGTGATTCTAATCAGCTACTGAAGCGAAATATACCCAAAATCTGCATCTAAATATTATATCGTAAATCAAAATTCATAGAATAGATGATTAGATTTTCGTTGCCGTGGCTACATACGTTAGTGTTAAATATTTAACGGAAAAATTTAACGGCTCGATTTCGCTTGAGAAGTTATACGTCAAAAATAACCCTTAAACAATCACAATAAGTACTCGCTTTTTGCAACCCTATTATAGCTGTCCTTATAAGCTTTCTTGAAATTAAAAATCTTACTTTTCCAGGTAAGTACTTCAAACGGTTCCCTGTTTTTTTTTCTCTCGAAAATAGTAACACTAACCTACTTTTTTGATCCGGCTTTTTTACAGACTTTACGTATTTTGAATTTTTTAAGGAAGAAAATGTCCTTAGTTGCAGTTATAACCGTCTTAATATTTATTATAAGTTGTTTTTTGCAAACCCTGGTTACGGAGTATGTTTCTTGACGCGATACAGTGTTCAGATTAAACGCGGCCGAGCGAATGAATTTCCATAAAGTCTAAAGAATCTATTGTCAGTATCTTATCAACTAGAATGCAAATGGTTTAACATTTGGTACACCGTGTATACTTCAATTTACCTGAAATATCAATTCGGTAGTTTTGAACATTTAACACGAAAGTCTGAGGCAGCATTTTGCTACAATTATAATCTGGAATTTTGTGGGTTTTTTTTGAGACTTTTCTCAACAATTTAAATGTCTGTTTGTCCTTATTTATAGTCTTACATCTATTACTAGGTCTTATGCGTAGAAACGCTTGCGTGGACATCAATTAAAACTAAACAAGTGAGAACTGGTACTAATTTAGGTTAAAATTCACTTTACAAAATTGGAAAAAGTCTGTTCGTTTGTTTGTGAGCACGATACAGGCCAAACGGCTGAGCGAAACGACAATTTTTGTAAGATGTTAGCCCGTAAATACGAAAAGCCCTATCGTTTTTGAGAAAAATCGGTGCCAGCACAGAAGAAATATGCGCTATAAGGTACTTTTCTGGTTATAATGATGTATTTTTCATAACGGTTCATTATTCTACTTATTTTCGTAAAAACATTTTGTTTATAAATTCTTAGTTTTAGAAATGTTAGAAAATAAAAAAATATCAGCTGTTTTTTTGTTGTCAAGATCTGAAGATTAGTTACGTAGCTTAACAAGCATGATTTTGTTGTTTTTACATGTGAAACAATATTATGTAACTATAGAAACGAAGAGCAAATGCCACATTTGTTACTAGCCGTTACCCGCGTCACCCGGTGCATTTACAAAAATTTTATTTTATTTATTATAATATGTCAACGTCAATATTTTTGAAGTTGGAATGGTTCTGTCGCCTAATTGGCTGGAATTTTTTAACTGGGAAAATAATATAACAAATGGTACTGATATATTTATTGGTACACATTTCGTTGTTGAATAAATTCCAACCACATTTTTTTAGAACAAATATGCGGTTTTTCAGTTTTGGGAACACTGAAACCAACAGTATTTCCGATGCATTTAACGAAACGACATGATAGCGTTAAAGGCAATGACACGCCGTTTGCGTACAGCAAATCTGCTAAGCTCGTCCGTCAAGCCAGGATCAGATCTGCGAATTGGGTCGCAGTGTGCTTCGCACCGGCAACACCAATATCACCAGCTGACAAAGGTATAAATCCATGTTTTATGCAGTACAGATAAGGGTGCCGCTAACCTCGATTATTAACCCTTTCCCGTTAGGAGCCACGAAACGTATCGGAGTGAACCATAGACAGCGCATGTACTAGGGTTTTTGACGAGGGGGGTAAAGTCGATTAAGGGACGCGACGAAGTGAGTGGTGTCCGCTTGTCATTGGCCGGCGCACTGCGCATGTCTAGTGGCATGAAATTTATGCTGGTGGTATGGTGTAAAAAGAAAATTTCTTTTGTATGCAGCATAATGCGGCGGCCAATCAAAAATCGACACCATTCTTACTTTGTACTAGTCCCTCAATGGATTCCTCCCTGCAGTTGTATACTCCATCCTTATAATTACTAGATCCATGGTGTGAACATGTAGATGGATTACATGAGATATTCACTCCGCCCACTGCCATATATTATAAATAATTTATCTTGTTAATAACGTAGTTTATTCAAATTGTTTATTTATTCATTTCAAAAGATATTTTTAATAACTTTTGGGAAATAAAAATCTTTCAAGTCCTACAATTGTTACTTGTTATACTTTATTCAGATTATATTTAATTTGTACACGTCACTGGATCACGTGTTTACTACTCGCACTCTCGTTTTGTAGTGCTCCGCTTAACTCCAATGTAGGTCAATCGGGACAGGGTTAAAAAGAAACTGCAGATTTACGCATTTTACACATTCACTGAAGTTTCAGAAACATTTCATCTTGCCAGAGCTTCCTATGATCTAATAAAACAAAAATTTAAAAAAAGCTCCAGTATCAGAAAATTGCATTTTAGAGAATATTAGCTTACTTTCAATAATACAGTGGACACCATCTAGAACGGAAACTTGCCTGTAATGTACCAATAGGGTCATCCGACGTATCAAAATCTGATAATTTGGAACAGTGCATATAATCTCTTATACATACACAACGTACACCAACTTTTTCGATCTTATATCCTTCCTCTTAATTGCATACGTGAGTATAAACCACCATATGACGAGATAGAAGAAAGTCATATTTCCGTATCTATAAAAAGAGATGTATATAAATTATCTGGATTGTGGCTCGCTTTTAATATAGAATAGTAAGCGTGACACTGTAGATCTAGTAACCAATCACAGGCGGAATCTTTGAGTTTTTCATAGAAAATATACATTTTTGAGTATTTCTTTAGTCTCTGTTATTCGAGAAAAAGTATTTAATTGATTGATAGTAGCTACAACTGAGGTAATTAGCGTCTTCAGTATACTTTAAATCAGTGAAAAAAATTGGTTCAATTAATTTATAATTAGCTAATACTTTTCTCACTCAGTTCGATCGTCTTCTCGAATTTATATCAATTAAGTAAGACTTATTAATTCTAAAAATTTGTAATCGATTGAGCTACACTTTGAGGGTAGGTTCTTAATGAAACAATTTTAAACATAGCAAAAAATTAAATTTTTCGCGAGCTGATAAAATCTTTTTGCCATATAATTAATCGACTATATCTACGTATCTGTTATGACATTATGATCGAAACAGTTCAGGTAAAATAAGAGAATACATAACAAAATTTCAGCCATACCTACATAATCTGATAATTTATATGACGACTGACGAGATTTTTAAAAAGCGTTCAATCACGGTGTGCTTTACAGCCGGCTGACAGGTGAACATCACAGAACAACACGCACTAGATGGCACGTTACCTAATCATTTCAAAACACGCTTTATTGTTTCCCCATTTACGAATCTACATGCACAAGAACAAGTGGCTTCTGTCAGGTTTTTTTTAGTGTATTTGCCATATGGCAACATACACTATTGGCGTTGGTCGGATGGCGGGACCTAGGGGTCGGACCAAAATTTTTCGACGTTTCATAACCTCCTAAACACTTTGGCACCATTTTTAAAAATGTTTATATATATATGTAAGTATATATATATATATATATATATATATATATATATATATATATATATATATATATATATATATATTTATATATATATATAGGTATATATATATATGTGTGCGGGCTATAACTTTCGAAGAAGTTAATTAATTTTGACGAAATTTGGCACACATGTTGGAATCCATTACCGCACGAAGCCTATTTAAAATGGGCCCAATCGGATCATTTTAAGGGTGAATTTTAGGGGTGGAAAAAAGTTTTTGGGCCCCAAAATACCGAAAAAAATCTCAGAATCGTTTTAAAATTGAAATTTAACCCTTTAATAGCAATTAAAAAGTGCCTCTAAAATTTTAGTAAAATCGGCCCAACAGGACCGGACTTACACATTTTTTGAAAACACTAATTTGCAGATAGTGACTTATTTATTGAAGGGTGTCTTTAATTCGGTGTAGACGTTAGATTGATAATAATATTACAATTAAGGAAAAAATGTTATCTTAAGGGGTGTATTAAGGGGTTAAATTTTTTATTTTGCCCAAAAACAAACTTAATTTCACATAATAAAAGTCTAAACCCACACGGCCCTATACAAGCAAATACACTATATTGTCGGCAGGGTTTTGGCACTGCGACCCGGGTTTTTTTTTTAATTATACTTCTTTTGACGCATTGAGGAGAAAATTTTCTCTGTTGCGGAACTTGCGCACGCAGCATCCTACAAACATGAGACACCATGAAGTTAGTTTTCTCTGTTAAGGAAGTTGCGCACGCAGCATGCAACGAAAATGAAACACCATGAAGTTAGTTGTTAATTTAATATGAATGTACTTTTGACGCATTGAGGGTACAATATTCTGTGTTGCGGAAGTTGCGCACGCAGAATTCTACGAACATGAGACGCCATGAAGTTAGTTTTCTCTGTTACGAAAGTTGCGCATGCAGCATGCAGCGAAAATGAGACACCCGGAAGTTAATTGCTAATTTAATATGAATGTACGACGTGTATCGGCATGATTGAAGTCGTCGATAAAGCTGAAAAAACTGATCTATAAAGTAAGCAGCGCCGATCTTGATTTCAGAACTGCTTCAGGTATATAATAATCTAAAAAAAACCCGGGTCGCAGTGCCAAAACCCTGCCGACAATATAGTGTATTTGCTGATACAGGCAGTGTGGCTTTATTATGCGAACTTAAGTTGGTTTTTGGGTAAAAAAAAATTTTTACTCCTTAATACAGCCCTGAAAATAACATTTTTTTTCTTAATTGCAATCTTATTATTATCAATCGAACCTCTACACCAAATTATATGCAACTTTCAGTAAATAATTCACTATCTGCAAACTAGTGTTTTCATAAAATTTGTAAGTCCGGTCCTGTCGGGCCCATTTTATTAAAATTTTAGGGACACTTTTTAATTACTACCAGGGGGTTAAATTTCAATTTTGAAACGATTCGGAGAATTTTTTCGGTATTTTGGGCCTCAAAAACATTTTTCAACCCCTAAAAACTACCCTTAAAATAGCCCGATTGGGCCCATTTTAAATAGGCTTCGTGCGGTGATGGATTCCAACATGTGTGCCAAATTTCGTTAAAATAAATTAACTTCTTCGAAAGTTATAGCCCGCACACATATATACCTATATATATATATATATATATATATATATATAAATATATATATATATATATATACATATATATATAAACATTTTTAAAAATGGTGGCAAAGTGTTTAGGAGGTTATGAAACGTCGAGAAATTTTGGTCCGACCCCTAGGTCCCGCCATCCGACCGACGCCAATAGTGTATGTTGCCATATGGCAAATACACTAATAAAAAAAAATCGAAATAGAAATGAATGGTCAATCTCTGTTAGGGTGACGCCTGAACGTAACTTTGACGCTGGACTTTCAAATTAATTTCAACAGATATTTTATCTACACAGAAAGATCGTTTATACACGAAATTTTGGCAAAAATTCTCAGAAAATGTGATTTCGAGTGGGTGATTTAACGGGTTAGGTGGGTTTGAAAATTTCAAAAAATCGATTTATTTTTTTTGTCTTATTAAATAGTACAATATGTTTAAAATATTCTCCTAAAATTTCAAATCGATCCGAGTAAAATTCTAAGAGATAGAACCTTTGGAAGTTCCGCCCATCAGGCCACGTCAGTGCAGCGCTTCGCAGGTTAAACGCGTTTATCTCAAAACTCAATTTTTTAAGTCGGTGGACACGATTTCTCGAAAAGTTATGAAGCGATTTTGTTCAAATTTTGCACACATCTTTGAAATAACATTATCTAGTCACTGAACGAAGGATTTTTTTTTTTATTACAACTAATTTTTTCGAGCCAATACATGGCGAAAATTTGACCAAAAAATGTGTTTTTTTGTTCAAAGTCTGTCAAAAATTCAAATTTTAATTTTTTTTTCCTTCGTCCAATAACTAGATTTATCCATGTACTAACGAAATATTTTTGGTTTTTTGATTTTGGAGGAACCAATAATGAGTTATTCTGTCCACGGCAAGAGCATTTTTTTTTGAGACGTCAAGGGAGATGAGGTACCAACGGCTGAGTTTTCGGAATTTTTAGATAAAAATTTCACAAAATACTGTTCCCTTAATACCAAGATAGATTTCAAATTCTCGTATGATGAAATGTACATACACGCAATCTATAACGGACGATTTACTTTGATTTACAGGCAAATTACAATTTTTGTTCAGCTCTCGTATAAATGTTCAGAGCTCCACAGATATTACAAAAACTGCAATATACGCACGGGCAATCACGAACCTGAAATAACAATAAAAACTCGACGTAATATAATAAAAAAATGCAAATATGACAAACCAATACCAGTTATACTAAATTTATTGTTTAAACTCACGTACCAGAGCACATTACAGTTGACATTTTCAAGTAGCAGAAAAAGTCACTTTGGTATAAAATTCAAATTAAAAATAAAATTATTCACGGTTTGGTTTTTATAACGTAGTAGTTTTTTTTTGTAGTCATTATTGTTAGCCTAGGTCCTCGGGGCACATTTTTAGTTTATATGTAGGATCCATGCTAAAAGAACAACTGTAATTGATTTCTATTTTTTATTATTTTTCCGCATTATGCAATCAATAAATAAAAAACAGACTTTTAACGAGTATTTTCACATTAATTCCGCTACAGTAATTTTGGTTCAGAATATCCGGACCTCATCAACTTTCGCTAATTTTGCAAACGAACAAGTTGTCACGCTTGTCGATTGACCGTTCTGCCAAAAAATACTTTTGAACTTCACACAGTCTATAACATATAGATAGACAGATAATCTTTATTAAAGAACCAAGTTTGGTATAAATAGCGTCAAAAAACATAATATAAAATTCTTATTAAATAAACCGTTTTGCTTTAAGAGAAACATTTCGATTGACCGGTTGAAATCCAGAAAATTTTCACACGTACATATATACATATGAGACGTCAAATTAACATTAAAATTTATGATTAAAAAATTCTTCTATGGTATAAAAACAGTTATTTGATAGAAAGTTCTTCAATGAGTTTTTAGAAGTTTCCAGTTTCATCATTTTGATTTCATTTGGCAATTTGTTATATAGTTTTAGAGACAAATATGTGTAATTTTTTTGTACCTTCTTTCTAAACAAATTCAATTTAAAACTAAGATAAATAATTTTAAAACTTTTGATAGCAAACTCAGTCGAGACAAGACACAAACTTAACTCATATCTTTAAACATTTACTCGAGATAATTTGCTTTCGATCGACTTGAAAATCTTTTAAAAAAATATGAAAACAAATGCATAAGAAAAAATAAACAAATATAAAACAAAATCGATTGTTGTCAAGTGGAAATAGTTGCAAAGTATATAAAGTACACTTTTATATTTATTTGGTTTTTCAAAACTTTTACAAAACTCTCAAATGCAACAGTTCTCTTAGGCGAATGTCCTGCTTCTATCTAAAGTGTGTAATTTGTATCCAAGACTCGACTGTATAAATAACCTTTAAATTTATATTTATTTGAGAAAGAAAGTTTTGAAATGTTTCACGTGTATTGAATATAGACAACATAATATACCATGTGTCAGTTTTTACTACTTATGTCTATATAGATACCGTTACAGTATATTTTGGGAATAGGATACTTGCAAGGAATTTTTCGTTGCATTTTTATTACGCAGGATCAAGCTTATCAACAATCCAAGTAATTATAAGTGAACACATACTTTTGCTGGGTTGCAGAAAGGATTGTGAAATAATTTGATTTGACAATGACCTTAGATTGTGAACACACATACTTCTCCATAAGAAAAGCATAGAATTTTAATTCTGTAATCTTTTGCATAATTTTTACATCGAAACGACATTTTTCTACGAATTTTAATCATAATTTGACTTGAAAAACGATATTTTTCTGTGTAGATCAAGCATTTGTTTTTGTGTGAATACAATCTAATGTTGTACTACATGACAGGGAGTTTGTATACGACATTAGACTGCTCTTGCATGTATGAAAACTGTCAGTATATTATTATCACAATCTAAGATCATTGTTTGATAATCGGCGAAGGTCAGTGACCAATCTCACAGTTTGCTGTTAGATATGAGATTTTACAAGTTTTTACTTAGTTTCACCTGTCCCGGTGTCTGTCTGTCTGTAATCAAAACTTGCAAGTTAAATTTGACTCACTTCTCGGTTTTTCATTGAGCTGAAATTTTGCGCACACCTTTGGTTCTGAAGACAATACAATATAGTACATTGAATATTATGGTAGATCCAATAAGGCCGCCACCACAAAATGGCGAATTACCTTCTTTTTCCAATCAGTAGTGTGACTTCATTCCAAATCCAAAATGTCGGCGGGCAACATGGCGGGCCATCTATTTCTTTACAACTCCCTTAATATGGGCATGACAAGTAAAATACAGTAAACTGTGTGACGTTATTTAAAATACAATATGGCGGTCAAAAGACGTAACTAAAAATTTGAAAATAAAATCTTAGATAAAAAAAATCCGGGTCGCAGTGCCAAAACCCTGCCGACAATATAGTGTATTTGCTAATACAGGCAGTGTGGCTTTATTATGCGAACATAAGTTGGTTTTTGGGCAAACTAAAAAATTTGACCCCTTAATACACCCCTTAAAATAACATATTTTTTCTTAATTGCAATATTATTATTAATCGAACCTCTATACTAAATTATATACACACTTCAGAAAATAATATCACTGTCTGCAAACTAGTGTTTTCATAAAATTTGTAAATCCGGTCCTGTCGGGCAATTTTATTAAAATTTTTGGGACACTTTTTAATTACTACCAGAGGGTTAAATTTCATTTTTGAAATGATTCGTAGAATTTTTTCGGTATTTTGGGGCCCAAAAACATTTTTCAACCCCTAAAAACTACCCTTAAAATGGCCCGATTAGGCCCATTTTAAATAGGCTTCTTGCGGTGACGGATTTCAACACGTGGGCCAAATTTAGTTGAAATCAATAAACTCTTTCGAAAGTTATTGCCCGCACACACACACACACATATATATATATATATATATATATATATATATATATATATAAATATATATATATACATATATATATAAACATTTTTAAAAATGATGCCAAAGTGTTTAGGAGGTTATGAAAAGTCGAGAAATTTTGGTCCGACCCCTAGGTCCCGCCATCCGACCGACGCCAATAGTGTATGTTGCCATATGGCAAATACACTAAAAACTGTTATAAAGACAAGCTTTTATTGCAGTCGGTTGAAAATGATTTTCGTTATCAATAGTTTAAGTCTCTCATAAATTCAAATTTGTTTTTTTAAACTTAAATTGAAACAATGTTAGCTGACTTGCTTGTTCTCATTATCTATACTGCATTGTCTGAACGATGTTTATTTCAGTTAATAAACGTATATTTTTAGCTTAACGGTTGCAATAAATATGCTAAACCCATCTCTCTAGTTTCCTTTAACAGTCACATAAAGCAAACGGGCTTAATATTTCCTTCATCAGATGAGCTGATATAGCAACACACACAATGAAATTTTGTTTCATGCTGTTTCATTATAATGAAATACAATCTTTAATAAAGCTAAAAACATTAGTCTCCTCCTAATCCAGAAGACGTGTACAGTTAAAGTGTATCTACTGTTTTATTATAGTTTTGTTATGTTATTATGTTGTATTTTTGTTATGTTACTTTGCTCTATTTTTGCTACCACTGATAATGTACATATTTAAAAAGGGCAGATGTCAGACAGCCTAAAAAGCTTTCGTCTGTCATTGAACAAAGATATTATTATTATTATTATTACTTTCCAGAGAAAATTGACATGTCTGTTTTGTGCTTATTACTTTTTTGCAGTAGAGATTACTATTTAATAGTAGTTCATGTATCTAGGATGTAGGAAGTGACATTACGTTAAAAGAGGGTCAGCGAGTTTGTCACACGAGTCAAATTATAATTACACATACACGTACCGCTTATAAAATAGCTGATTTTTATTTCATAATTATCATTTTTAATATTTTTTACAATTCGATTATGAAAGAAATTCCACTTCTATAATAGTTAAGGGAGTTAGTGACGATTTTACTCATAGTATTACCACAAACCGGAGTTTTTGTGAAATCATTAAGGGCACTATCATGAACATAAAAACCGCAGTCTGGCAGCAGAGACCGGGGACAATGCGTGGGTGGACGCTGACAAAGATTTTAAACTGGAGGTGTCACTAAATATATACATGTAGGATACAATCAGCAGTGTGACATCAATCCAAATAAAAAATGCCGGTCGACACAAAATGGCGGAACATCTATTTCTTTACAACCCCTTTGATATGGGTATAAAATGAGAGGGTATGATAAGTAGAATATAGTAAACTGTGTGACGTTATTTAAAATCCAATATGGCGGCCAAAAGGCGTATCTAAAAATTTAAAAATAAAATACTAAAAAAATTGCAGTGAACTAAAAAGAATAAAAATATTTAATTTAAATTCAAAAAATTTTAATAATTATACTGACCTCTAACGAAAATTAGTTAAACTGAGCAACTGTCATACTATAATTGTAGTTGACTGTGAAAATAATATAAATAAAATAATAAAAAAAAGAAGATATTATTTTCTTCAATTTTCAATTTTATTGATCTTTGTAATGCAAAATTGCTTTTTATATCATAGTTTTATTATAATTTAAACATACTGAGGTTAGTCACATTATTGTTTCTTTTTAGTAAATTATTTAATCCATAAGGTTTTTTATATTTTTATATGATTGTTAATTTTTGTAAAAAAAATTTTTTCCACAGCTTGAAAAAGTCTTGATTTAATAAAGACGAAACGTTGCAATCAATGAGTGTTTAAATTGATTTTTTATTCCAATTACCCGCGAAACTAATTTCTATTATTACATATTTTGGAATTGAACTTTAAAGATGAATAATTTTTAATAATTTAAGGCGTGACCCGTGACTATCGTAGAGCTTATGACCCACACTTTTGTAGTTATGAACTTAAATTATTAAAAATTATTTTTACCCTTTTTAGTACCCTGCAATAAAGCTTGTTTTTTAAGTTTCTTTTCTTTTTTAATCTTTTCGTCAAACCAATACTATAACTTTGCTCGTCTCTGGCAGCCCAGATAAATCACTAGACTTTAGACAAAAAAAATGGACCGAAGAGTGAATTCACAGCGAACGCGTCTTAGAGTGAGTGTGTACTGTACATCCCAAAAGGAAAGCAGTTTTACACTTCAACGTGCATTAAAAATGTGAAGTACGAGTATGAAGTTAGATGTGAAGTGTTCATTGTAGATGAAGTGGAAAACCTCAGCCGGAGTTGCACTTTGTCCAATGATGTCACTTAACCTCCGACCTGCTCTAAATATTATATAAGAACATAATAAATGACACGTGACCTATATTACATTTATCTACGATCTAAACACAAAGGAAAGACACTGTTGTCAAGTGCTCCATTATCGACTGGACGCGATTCCATCAAATCGACGTTCATTGCCAACTTAAAACGATGTCAGTACGTTTATAAGGGCTCTGCACGAAAATACATCTTCGGTTAAACGGCAAAAACGCGTATGTTCAATTTACCCGTAGTTTCCATTTTGTGTTACAGTATGTAAAACATTTCATCTTCTATAAAAATTATTGTAACAAAACTATTCTGTGTGGTGGTTTAAAACGGATTTATTTCCAACAAACGAAATAAAAACAAAATAAATAACTTAAAAGTATTTCTCTTACAACAATGAAATAAATTAAACAATGAAACAAACAAACTGATTCTTATAAATAATAACGCAACAATAACTATTTACACAATACACTACTTTAAACACGCACCGAAATTTATGTATCACCGCACTACTATTTATGCAACTATGATTTATGTCTGTCGTAACGTACCCAGTGAATGTACTCTCACTGTAGCAATCAAGCAACTGACTGAATACCTGTCGCGCCCCACACGCGCTGTATTTATAGGCGCGTACATTCCGTTCTCGATCATTCCAGAAACTTCTGTTCAAGTTCAAGAAGCCTCTGTCGTTTCCAGTGGCGTAACAATTGGGGGCGCGCTACATTATTACAAATTCAAACTTCGGCTCAAAACGGGTTTATTGAGTGTTTAGGTCATACAGAAATTATTTTTCACGTGATAGAAACAAGAAAGACTATAGATTATATAGACGCTTAACAGCTGAGATCATCAGCGTCTATTTAACAACGAAAAGAAACAAAGTTGTAGAAACACATGCATCGAGGTACCTTAGCCATATTAAGCGAATGAACTTAATTCACTGACGTAAATATTTAATGTAATATGACGTGCATTAAAATACTTGAGACTCTCACTGTTTCTAGTTTAGATTTGATTATAAAATATTCGCGACGTTCGTGCGGCAGAAAGAGTTATGATATATAGTCTGAAAATTATAGACGCTCGACAATTCGTTAAAGCTACAGTAGCTTATTTTTAAATCGTTGTCTATTAAGGCCGCGCTTTCATATTAGTCATGAGTTCTCACTACCTACTGCGTCTGTAGTTTATTCAAATAATTCATCTATTCCTTTAAAAATCAATTAGAAAAAATGTTGTTTTGGCCCGTAAAAATATAAATTATTTCATTGACAATTTATTCTGATTATTATATATTTCTATATTACTCACACTTTTGTTTCGTACTACTGCGCCATTTTTAAAGTAGGAATAGGGATGTTGACTGTATTCAACTAATATAATTTTAACGTTAAGTGGTAATTTCTATAATAGAAATACTAAAAAACATAATATTTTTCCTTATTTTTAAGAAATTTAGTTAATATAAAACGTAATTAAATCACACTCAAGTCACGTGACAACGAACACCAATCAGAGTACATGACTCACTAACTCATAAACATTATCAGACGCTATCATGGAGAAGGACGTTGTTCAAGCTGTCAAAAGGCTTCACTGTTTGGTTAATATTTAGAGTGTGTAATTTAATATTATTTATTTATAGGAAACGTCAAATTACATATAACTATAGCAACTGCGCAAAAACCTTTCACAAGCGTTTATAAGTCTATGACGTCACGGCAGTCACGTCACAAGTATTGGCGTTTTGGAACGAAATTTGAAACGGAATTTAAAATACATGATTTTTAAAGCTTGAATCGTTTTTAAATAAAAAAAAACCCGGGTCGCAGTGCCAAAACCCTGCCGACAATATAGTGTATTTGCTTGTACAGGGCCGTGTGGTTTCATACTTTTATTATGTGAAATTAAGTTTGTTTTTGGACAAAATAAAAAATTTAACCCCTTAATACACCCCTTAAAATAACGTTTTTTTTCTTAATTGTAATATTATTATTAATCTAACGTCTACACCGAATTAAATACATCCTTCAATAAAAAAGTCACTATCTGCAAATTAGTGTTTTCATAAAATTTGTAAGTCCGGTCCTGTCGGGCCGATTTTATTAACATTTTAGGAGCACTTTTTAATTCCTATTAAAGGGTTAAATTTCAATTTTGAAACGATTCTGAGAATATTTTAGATATTTTTGGGCCCAAAAAGTTTTTTCAACCCCTAAAAACCACCCTTAAAATGACCCGATTGGGCCCATTTTAAATAGGCTTCGTGCGGTGATGCATTCCAACATGTGTGCCAAATTCCGTTAAAATGAATTAACTCCTTCGAAAGTTATTGCCCGTACACATATATACCTATATATATATATATATATATATATATAAATATATATATATATATATATATATATATACATATATATATAAACATTTTCAAAAATGGTGCCAAAGTGTTTAGCAGGTTATGAAACGTCGAGAAATTTTGGTCCGACCCCTAGGTCCCGCCATCCGACCGACGCCAATAGTGTATGTTGCCATATGGCAAATACACTAAAAACCCGGGTCGCAGTGCCAAAACCCTGCCGACAATATAGTGTATTTGATAATACAGGCAGTGTGGCTTTATTATGCGAACTTAAGTTGGTTTTTCGGCAAAATAAAAAATTTGACTCCTTAATACACCCCTTAAAATAACATTTTTTTTTCTTAATTGCAATATTATTATCAATCGAACCTCTATACCAAATTATATACAACTTTCAGTAAATAATTCACTATCCGCAAAGTAGTGTTTTCATAAAATTTTTAAGTCCGGTCCTGTCGGGCCGATTTTTTTAAAATTTTAGGGACATTTTTTAATTACTACTGGAAGGTTAAATGTCAATTTTGAAACGATTCGGAGAATTTTTTCGGTATTTTGGGGCCCAAAAACGTTTTTCAACCCCTAAAAACTACCCTTAAAATAGCCCGATTACGCCCATTTTAAATAGGCTTCTTGCGGTGATGGATTTCAACACGTGGGCCAAATTTCGTTAAAATCAATTAACTCTTTCGAAAGTTATTGCCCGCACACATATATATATATATATATATATATATATATTATGACACCCTTACTAGCCGTTACCAGCGGACGCTGGGTCATGGGTCGAATCACGGACGCACGAAGGGACACGATACTTAGACTTGGAAACCTTACCTGATACTTATGTTATGGTTGACGGATGAGTCCAGCAGCTTAAAGTGATGGTTATACTGTAGTAGAAATTTTAAGGGCGCCTGGCCATTTGACTCACCGTCGCAGAAATATCCCACAGTTATGGCCGCCTATGGGGTTAGTAGCAGGGATAGTCCAATAAAAAACGATACTAATATTCAAACTAAGTTTAATAAGCCAGAGCAAGTTCCGGTGGTACACTCCCAGAAGGGGACTGACAGTAATATTAATTAGCAAAATATAAAACTTGAATTTAACATTAATCAGTTTGACAAACACCTTGTATAACAACTGTATTAATTATACTTACATCACCAACCCAGTAACAGACGGTTACTGAAAAATAAGGAAGCCGCCGTAAATTTACAAGACATTAAAGGCACATTGTTAGACAATCTTAAAAATAAGCTTTCGCTTCGATATGTTCGATACAGTTCAGACACATGCTCTATCGGGCAGACACAATAGTAAATAATCAATAAATACAATACAAAATACAATATTAAAATTTCCGACTTAAAATTCTCGTGAATCAGAGAGCCAATTAAAGATTACCACGCTAGTTGTAGCAAAGTAACACAAACTACTGTTTACTCAAATTCGTGTTATTCTTCGTATCAAAAGTTACTGCACAATAATAGTGCCCAAAAGTAATCGATTAGTTTTACAATCGTATAATATATCACGTTACTTTGCTATCAACCAAAATTATCAATTGTTCAATTTTAATTCAAATCAAATTCAAAGCGACACAATACATACAGAACGTCCTGTATGCACAATACTATATATTCTAAAATCTACATAAATGCCTAAATCAGTTGATTCTCGATAAGCTATCGCAACCGCAACGAGAATTTAACCAATAGCAAAACGACCGAGATGCACTTCCAAATAGTGACAATAAATTATTTATCATTAAGTACTTAAACTTTAATCACAATAAAAGCGAAACCTTTGATAGCTGATCGAGATGCACATACAATTAATTATACCAAAATGTTATTTAAAAAAAAACAGGTGGAAGCGAAACTGACTTTAAAGAATTGTCTATGAACTTTAAATCTCCAAATTTAAATTGAAGTTACTTTAGAATAACGTTGAGTTTATATAGTAAACAATTAAGATGTCAACAAACACATCTGTCAAATTGAAGTTAGGTTAGATAGTTCGTTTACTGTAAACATTTAAGACCAGCAACAAACACGCGTGCGCGAAAATAACCGAGTCGGAAGTTTAGTAGTTTCGAATATCCGGTTCCAGCAACAGCACCGCATCTACTGACGCATGCGTACGGAAGCATGTTAAAATAGTTATGGCGCGTATCACAATTTCCACCAAAAAAATAAGAAAGTGCACTTTACCTAGTAGCAGATGCTCGAATACCTGGGTGTTGATACTGTTGGGCTTCGGGGTCCCACAGGTGACTTTTGCAGATAAGGTTGCTACAAGATTGCAAGGCTCGATGACGGAAGTAGCTGCTTGACCTGTCGTTTGCACGTGTACGCTGACTATAATACGAATATCTAACTCATCTTACACGAATCGCTCCAAACGAAAACCACAATTTTACATACGTTAAACGTTGAACACATCCAACAATTATTTCTCTCGCAATATCACCATCTTTGCAAAATCCGCTGATTGCAATCAATTTTACAATCGCGATACTATCAGTTTTACGGCTACCACCTGACTGACTGATCGACGATTGTGTATTCAATGTCAAGACTCGTTTTTCAAAATTCTACAAAATTTCAATACCGGGTGTTCTCAGAAAAAAGGTCATATATTTTCTTTTTGTGAAATCAGATTAAGGAAATCTTTTTGTTTTCTTGCAGTGTCGGGTTGATTTTTCACATGCCGATTTATACAGAATGGTCCAAAACACAAAATAGTTTATTTTGCCTTAGAATTTTTTCTGGAGTTCGGGAGAGTTGATGAATGGAATTTTTGAGCGTGGCCCCGTTGTTACGACTAGGATTTGACTCCTTTAATATATATATATATATATATATATATATATATATATATATAAATATATATATATATACATATATATATAAACATTTTTAAAAATGGTGCCAAAGTGTTTAGGAGGCTATGAAACGTCGAGAAATTTTGGTCCGACCCCTAGGTCCCGCCATCCGACCGACGCCAATAGTGTATTTTGCCTTATGGCAAATACACTAATAAAAAAATATTTGTGGCTATATATTAGCTACTTATGCACGATTCCTATTCAGGGTCAACCGGGCAAGGGTTAAATAGTAAAAAAAAAAACAAATATTTTTTGTAAGGTCCTCAACTGCATGTCACTGACATAAGCAAGATTGCGGTACAGGTATTGTGGCGTCTCCCGGGACACGGGATTGAGATTCGCGATGGCGCGCACACAAAGCATCAGACCAGACTCACGTCAGACCGCGGAAGAGCGACATGACAGCAGGAGGCATTGTGCTAAGAAAGGGAACTCATATCCACAGCATTATTATCTATGTACATATTATACTTGCCGCTATACAATGTCTAGCCTGTTATCATACATTATTAATACAAACATTTTTCGACCAAAGTTAATAACACGAGGTAGACGAGTCCATCCTCCGTTAATTCAAATAATAAAACTATAAAGGGAAGTTTTACTGTAAGTTAATTTCTTAAAAGATACTTCATTTTTTTTAAACATTTTGTATGATACCAAGTAACTTTTAGGGCTCCGTACTTCATAAGGAAAAAGAAACCATTGTAGGATCACGTCGTTGTCCGTCTGAAATTCAGCTCTTTTATACAGGGGTGTGTAAAAGCCAATTCAGACTAGCCGTTCTCGGTTACGATTCACCGGTCCGGTTCGGTTTTCGATTAATCTAGGCTGCTCACACTATCCCGATTCGGTTCTACGATTATTCTCGGTGCGCATGCGTAATTTCGAAATATGATTTGACGTTTGATGTGTAGTTAAACAGCTGGCTAGTCACGTGACTCCAGCAAGTGTTCTCATTGGCTACGGTTGCGAACGGTCCGGTTGAAATTAGAGCTGAACCTAAACGCTCGAACCGAACCGCCATCGGGAACGACTACGCCCTGATTGGTCGAGCTCCCAACCGGACCGGTGAATCGTAACCGAGGACGGCTAGTCTGAATTGGCTTTAAGAACCTTTTTTTATAAAATAGCTGCTTTTCATGCGTGCATGTAACTTGTAGGGGGGGGGGTTGTTAGAAAAATAGAATCAGTATCACTTTTTCTTGTGTATTTTATGTATTTTAATTATTTTAAATAAACTAACAATTCAATACCATATTTTAGAGCCTTTTAAATCTTAAATTCCATGTCAAAATCGTCAAAACATTCTTTCAGTCGGTCAACATTTTTAGCACTCCATGCAAATTCGGCATAAATTTTCGTTTGGCTTCAGACCCGGAGAAATTTGCCTTTGACCCGGAAACCCGGGGATCATTCTCGAAACCCGGAGTGGTGGCAACCGTAATACCTTGTAAAATGACCCAATTAACACTAGTGTGTGAAGTAAAACAAAGGGAAGGCGATCTAACCAACTCGGCGATAAATTTCATAGATAACCCAATCGAACTGAAAATTACATAATTCAACAGTTAGAAAATCGTCAAATATAGTGAAAATGAAGTGAAACTCAGTTATTTTATTGAAAGTACGAAGCAAAATACATAGTCTATAACTCGAACGTAATGATCTTATGACTTGTCTGACTGTTAAAACTCGTGAAATTCGTTTTCACATATTTTGTCAGATAATAAACGTCATTAAATTTAATATGCATAAATTACTATTTTGCAAGATCCTCTCGAAAATAGTTGATTTTCATTCCTGTATAGCGGTTGTAAAATAACCCTTTTTCGTACGAGTGCGTAATTTAAAACAAAAGTATTTGGATTTCATCAATTCAATAGTAATATCTGTTGCCATTTAAATCTACATTAGGAACAGAGACAAACATAGTAGGCGTTGCTGTTATAAACAGTCCACATACGTATCCAATATGGCCGAAATAAAGTGTCAAAAATACTACCGATATACTTATTACAATGTGAAAATCAGCTAGTATATAGGAGGTACGGCAAAAAAGGTAGTATGTACCTTGTTTGTAATGATACTATCACTCGGGAACAGCGTTGCCAGAAGTCCCGATTTTGGCAAGACGTCCAGATTTTTAAATCAAAATTAAATGTCCCGCGCGGGACAGGCTCAGTCCCGCTTTTCGGGAATAACTCGATCGTGCGTAAATAATTATTCTCTGATTGTAAGTTGCAATTTGTAACACTCACTTCTCAGACTATTGTTTGAAACGCCATATTTTTCTAATGAATAAAACTTTTTTGATTTCTGTTTTTTTTTTATTTTTTTTTATTCAGAAGACGAATAAGACTCAACTATTAAACGATAGGGTAAATCTGATTTAAAATATCATGTTTTTATTAAAATACATCTTCTATGGCTATTTTTGCCATCTATTGTCACGTAAACGTAATTTGAACTCAAATAAAAAGATAAATATTTAAAAACTTCTGATTATATACGTTTTTTTATAATGTCCCGTTTTCGACG
The DNA here is from genome assembly GCA_034508555.1 of Venustoraphidia nigricollis. NCBI lineage: Eukaryota > Metazoa > Arthropoda > Insecta > Raphidioptera > Raphidiidae > Venustoraphidia > Venustoraphidia nigricollis. The sequence goes on from JAVRKA010000020.1 coordinate 3,772,192, forward strand.
AAAGAATCCCGCTTTTTTCACTCAAAAAGTTCCAAAATCCCGACTTGGCAAAAAAAATCTGGCAACTCGCTAAATCGCTGATGTTAACACTATGTCACTACCCGTGTCTATATCTTTCATTACAAACGAAATATGTCAACTTCTACTCTTATGTTGGTATTTTACTTTTTGATAACAATATTATGAATAATATAAGTTCAAAAATAAATTAGCAGGAACGTGGATGAAAAAGTTTATTATAATTAATAATAAAACTTTTTCATCCAGGTTCCTGCTAATTTATTTTATTTTATATAAATCATGGATGTCAATTTGGGTTATGAATTATGTACGTGTACAACAAAATAAAAATTATAACATTTAACAATTAAGTCCGAAATAAAAATCCATAAAACGGCTCTTAACGATAAAGTAACAATAAAATAACACGGAAAAATGTAGGAAACAATTTTTATTCTTTTTCAAACAATAACTGCAATACCCACTCGCACTTTTATAAGCTTGACAGACCGTATGTGAAAAATTGATATATAAAAAGAAATAAGAAAAAAACTATAAACGAGGAAATAAAAACTGACACAAGGGGGACGTTGTACAGGGGATGAAAGCCGACTGTTGAAACGCCGCAGGCCAGGGAGTTCTTTTTTTTATCCAATTTAATCTACAGGCAGTTGGGCCGTAAAACAATGGAATGGTTCTTGTGTAGGCATCAAGTCTCATCAACTAACAACGAGGTTGCATCGACGACTCTTGCAACATCGAAATTGTAAATAAAACTATCTCACGATTGTAAAAATGAGAACTTGCATTTAGCTAGGGTTGCCATCCGTCCGGGTTTCCCCGGATTTGTCCTAGTTTAGAGGGCATCCGGGGAGCGTCCGGGCGGGGCTTCATTTGTAGTCCGGGTTTGGGCCGCCCACGACACACGAACTATGTGTTTTATTTTAAGAATAAAAAAATTCTAACTGATTATTAACAATTTGTAACAAACTATAATAAGATTCTGTTTTGTTAAGTACATTTAAAATGATGATAAAAGATGACTAAATTTAATTTTAAGGTCTGAAAAAAAAATGGTGATTTATGACATTTTCAACTGTTTTTTATTACACTATGTTTAAAAAAACCTGTTGACACGTTCGGGTTCTGGGCTCTAAGATCCGGGGTTTTCACGCGTCTTGTCCTGGTTGCCAAATTTTAGAGATGGCAACCCTACATTTAGCAAACAAATATGTTTTTACCCGACTGCCAAGAAGCGTTATGTTTTTTGGGCGTATCTATGTATGTTACTACTTATTACTTCGTATCATCCAAACGGCTCTACGGATTTCTAAAATTAAAGTATCGTTGGATTTATCTCGGCAATCCAAGTGTCCCAGGAGAGGTGACGTCAACAAAAATTCAAAATGGCGAATTTTAGGTAACTAACATTTTGAAAAAATAGGGATTATAAGGCGTCACTCATAGTTTACTGGAAAACCTAAACGAAAATTCTAAGTCTTAAAGTTTTCACGTAAGTTGTATATATTTTCGCAACCACCGTTTAGTATTCTTCATTTTGATACCCTATTTGATTCATTTGGCAAAAAAAAAATTTCGAACCACACTTTCGAAATTTTTTTTTGCCAAATGAATCAAATAGGGTATCAAAATGAAGAATATTAAACGGTGATTGCGAAAATATATACAACTTATGTGAGAACTTTAAGACTTAAAATTTTCGTTTAGGTTTTCCAGTAAGCTATGGGTAACGCCCTATAACCCCTATTTTTTCAAAATTTTAGACTCAGCAGTTTCGGAGATAAGGGAAGGAATGGTCTCTTTTCATCTATTTTCTTAAATAACTTTAAAACAATTTATTTTAAAATTATTAAAAAAATATATATTTGCGACCCTTGCTACAAGCCCTTTCTGCATGATATGTCGCACACGGTACAGTTTGGAAAGCTCGTTTTTTAATTTCCTAATTTTTCCCTTCAAAATGACCCCCATGTTTAAAATTAATTTATTTACGTTATGCGTCCGTGTTTGGGCTCAGAAATTCATGTGTACCAATTTTCAACTTACTCGGTCCAGTAGATTCGGAGCAATTTGGCTGTGACACACGAGTGATCTTATAAGGGTTCCGTTTTTTTTGGACGTACAGAACCCTAAAAACTACAATTCGACTCGATTTCTGGAAAAGTTAGCCTATAAAACTATGAGTATTCACGAATCTTAGCTCTCGTGCGCAAAGCGTCAGGACAAATACGGGCTTTGTTAGTCTTAAGGAAAGCCTTGAACTACGAAAGCCATTACATCAACATATCGAGAAGTTATGGTAATTGATAGGTCGTCAATAAGAGCTATCACGATCAAAACGAAACATATATAATACATTACAACTGATTTAACGCGATGACCTTTCTCTGTCACATTCCGAGCATTTGTTTCTTTCGGCGTTTTCAGTTCTGCACTGACACGTGACAGCACTAACACGTGACTCTGCATGAAACAACGGTGCAGCGCGATGTTATGTTAAAAGTTCGTAAGAGTATTTTTATGTCCGTATAACGTGAGTTCGCGCACTTAGGGCAGCCGGAGTTGTATTTTTACATTTGTTTTATACGGAAAAAAAGCTTGCACATGTACAGGAACCATTTTTAACGAAAAAATATACATTTACATAAAACATCTGAAAAAAATTGTCATCTTTTCTCTTTTAACAGAGTTAATATTGCACATTTGCTAGCTAGACTAGCGAATGTGCTCTATTGCAGGGGTTCCCAAAGTGTGCGCCGCGGCGCCCTGGTGCGCCGTAGAGAATAGGTAAAGATGGGCGCCGTGAGGCACTCCTGTTCACGATTCTCCGGAAACTAAACATAATTATTTGAGGCTACAAAATAAACAATTTTTCTTAAATAATAAACGTCTTCTTATGTGTCAATATAATTATAAAAACTCAGCTTCCTGCAGTATCATTTTACCCTATTTCGAGTAGCTAGGGTGCCGAGACAAAATACCAAACCTGTAAGTGCGCCGCGATCTGAAAAAGTTTGGGAACCCCTGCTATATTGTTTAGTTTTTTGAAGTTTAACTTCTTTAGCGATGTATCTGTTTGAAAAAAGTAAGAAATCGAGAGGAAGTAGAACTACTAATAAAGGGGAAGTTAGTTTGTCTCCTAAATTACATGAAACTGGCAAGGACAAACGTTTATAATAAGTTGCTAAGTATATGTGTAAATATTATCTATTAATTAGTTTGACATAAAAAAAAATTAAACTTCGGAATAATATTAAAAACTAAAGAAGTTAAACTTCTTATGTGAGATTATGAGGGTGAGGCTCATTATATTTTTTTTCATGGATTACTGAAATGCTGACGAATTCCCTTTGGAACAAAAATATACATATTACGAGGTTGCTCAATAAGGACCCGTGTTTGATGACAGATGGCGCTGATGAGTGAAATTGACTTTATCATCGTGTACTGCAGACTTTTAGACAACCTCGTGCTGAGTTGTAGATAAATTCATAGGTTAGTTTTTTTTTGATAGCCAGTTGTATCATTCGCGTTTTGTTTTTTTCGACAAAATGAAAAAAAGCAAGATCGATCCGTAATTCGTTCTTTAAAAAACATGCGAAAAAAAAAACTGAAGTTGGATGCTGTCTATGGGGATTTTTCACCACTATGGCCACGGCGAGATTACTCGTATAAAAAAGGAATTATGTGTCGAGATTCCTCTTTTTCCATTTTGTCGAAAAATACAAAACACGAATGATACAACTTGGTATCAAAAATAATCTAACCTATGAATTTATCTACAACTCAGCACGAGGTCGTTTAAAAGTCCGCAGTGCACGACGGTAAAGTTAATTTCACTCGTCAACGCCATCTGTCGTCAAACACGGGTACTTATTGATTAACCCTCGTACAGAATATCCAACTGATTATTTTCATGACATTATAGCAAAACTGTGAAACTAAACAATAGAAAATGAAAACGGGTAGTATTCTACTTAATCACTTATAACAGTATGGATTTATTTAATTCAAGCATTCTCGGAACTTCGGTTTTATTTGCTACTAACTGCAACACTAATTTATCGCAGTCTCGCAGGGGATTGCTCTGCCCTCTAAAAGCCCGTCTCTATTTTTTTTATGCACGTGAATAGAATTTTTTATTTTCTTGTAAGAGAAATGTTCACTTTTGTGAAGTATATTCGGGTAACTCCTTTGTGAAAGAAGTTTTTAAGGATCTCAGGGCCAGTCAGAGAGTATACTAAAAACTGAAAGGCAGAGATTGGAAAGGTGAGCATGATTTAATCTTAGGAATGTAGACATGCTTATTTTGTTTAAGAATTTTTCTTGATACCCGGTCGAAAGTACGTACTTTCGGTTTCAAGCCTAATGCCTTATGCTGTGATTTACTCGCACGCTATCTATAACAGCGGGCCGAATGAAAGTAACAGTGGGACGAAAGAGTTTTTTCTATATATCCGGTAAGTAAACTAGAGAAAGGCAGAAACAATCCAAATCATTGTGAATATGCGAAAAAAGCGCTGAAATCAGAAACAAAAATTACGCATGACCTCATAACAAGCTGCTTGCTGGAACGTGGTTGTATTTTTTATGATAATAATTAAACATTTTGAAAATAAATGCACTTTCGATCGGATATAAAGAAAAATAGTATACACCACACGGGCAGAAGATTGAAGGCCCTGCACTGCGCGACATGCTGCCGGAGGCGAGTCTGCTTTAGTGAAACGGCCGCCATTCACAATCCGTACTTTATAGAAAAAAATGCTAAAAGCAATATGACGAACCCGATCATGCCGCTTAGAGATGGGAAAAACGGGTCTTTTTAGTGATCTGCATCTTTGCATCTGGATCCCGTATGTGAGCCCGCTCACTGAACCGGTTCAAAAAGAGCCGAGTTCTGAATATGTTACTGCAATCTGCCACTGAGTTACCTAGTTCAGTCAATCATATCACGACCTGTATAGAATCAAGAATGCATAGCCAAACATGTGATGCATGAGTCATTTGAGCTGACAGATGCATCAAAGCAAGAAATGATACGTAAGTGTAAAATGTGCTTCTGTGTGTTAAGTGTTTCACTGAGTCATGCGGATCCGTTGATCCGTCGGCTCAAAAAAAATTAGTCGGCTCTCACGGATCTTCTGTCGGAGTCGGCTCTTTGAACCGGTTCAGATCTGAGTTACCCAACTCTAATGTCGCTGCAAATAGAGTTTAACTGACGCTTCTGGTAAGTTCTCTTCTGTGACGCAAGAATGTTCTTCCGTACGTGGATTGTGGCAGTAAAGCATACGTTTTATGACATGTGGGGTAAATGGTACTGTCACTGCACTGCAGTCTAGTACCTATTTCAACTGACTTTATGTGACATACAAAATCGCGTAAAACATATATTACTAAGCAGCAACTAAGCATGCATATAGCCTTCACTGGTTAAGTGTGAGTTGAACTCGCGTACTGAGGGTTCCGTGTTATGGAAATCCCTAAAAAGTTGTAAAAAATGTAAAAACAATACTGTCGTTGTCCGTGATTGAACCAGCAACCTTCTGATTTCAACGTAAGTGCTTTTATACCCTCGACTAGAGTTGGGTAACTCAGATCTGAACCGGTTCAAAGAGCCGACTCCGACAGAAGATCCGTGAGAGCCGACTCACTTTTTTTTGAGCCGACGGATCAACGGATCCGCATAACTCAGTGGAACACTTAACACACAGAAGCACATTTTACACTTACGTGTCAGTTCTTGTTTTGATGCATCTGTCAGCTCAAATGACTCATGCATCACATGTTTGGCTATGCATTCTTGATTCTATACAGGTCGTGATATGATTGACTGAACTAGGTAACTCAGTGGCAGACTGCAGTAACATATTCAGAACTCGGCTCTTTTTGAACCGGTTCAGTGAGCCGGCTCACATACGGGATCCAGACGCAAAGATGCAGATCACTACCCTCGACTATCGAACGGATTTATTTCACATCTGTTATTTTGGCATAGCATGATACCATGTCGACTTGACACTTGCTAAATTTTTGCGTTCGTAAATTACTTACAACTTTTTTTCTATTCTACAATAAACTATTTTTAGTATTTGTTGTTAGGGAGGTTCGACCGGAACTAACGAGTCAAAGTAGTGTTTGAATTTTTCTGTTGGCTTAATTTTTCAAATAGTTATAAAAATTTATTATTTTTATAATAATATAACTCATCATAAATTGGTAATTGTTATTTATTTAATAAAACAAAGTAATGAAACGATGTCGTTTTTGTGCAAACCATCAGTAATTATGAATCAATGCCGATAAACAAGATTAAAAAATAAAGTTTAACTTCAATTATTTAAATAATTACAATTTTTAAACTATAATAATCACGATTTTTTAAACTAGACATGAGATTTTGACCAGCATGCCCACAATACATAAAAAAATAATTATTTGAAACAAAAAATGATAGAATTTATTCCAATAAAAAAAAATTGCCCCATAAAAATTTAATGTGTGCGCATTACAGTTTGTTTTTGTGAGTACCGAAAATATTTTCATAAACAGTTTATGTGCACTGGAGTGTAATTTGAACTCCATTAGCAGTTGAAGTACGGTGCTGAATGGAACAATCTCGCAATATTTGTTTATCAGGTTACCTCGAACTAGGGATGTCGAAAAAATATCGATATATCGATATTCTTTATTTGATATATCGATATTTTTGGGCGATATTTAATATTTCGATATATCGATATAAAATTCCGAGTATCGAAAACCGATATTTTTTTCCAGTATGTACTACCGCGACTGACTAAGGTCGTTTAATTATTCCGAAAATATCGAAAACTCCACTGAAAAAGAAACTTTGTTTTTACATATGTTTTTGGAACATACTTTTAAGTGCGTTCGAAAAACAACACTCTGCACTCCCCTAAAAATTAACTCATATTAGCTAGAATGTAGATTACGGACGTTCGACAACTCAGGTCATTGGCATCTATGTAACTACTTCGGTATTTAGAATTTAATGATTTTTTCTTTCTATTATCTACAGCGGTGCGGGAAGATATTTTTGGGGGTGCGGCAGAAGCCCCTAGCAATATAAATTATTAAATATATTGAACATCATTTAGTATTAAAATATTTGAAAAACACAGCAATCCACCCAACAAAGCGAAAGTCAGGACCGATTATTAGAATAGCGCGTTATTGGGGTATTGAAGGTCATACAAAAATTAGGGTTTTAGGTTTTTCGCAAAAAATACAAATATTCCAAAACTATGAATAAAGTAAAAAAAAAAAAATAATAATAATAATAATAATGCGTTTAACGTCCGTTTCTCGACTTTATGTCATAACAGACGCCATTCGCACCATTACTATTTTCCATCTACCACACTTCCCGTTATTTTTCTACATTTTTAAAACTTCAACTTATGTAATAGCAATGGGCGAATGAAGGAATTATAGGAAATTAGGATCAGATAGGCAATTTTTTAACTAGGAGTTTGATAGGTAATCGACCATGGCCTCAAATAAGGAATCATCTCAATATTTATCTGGAATTAATTGAGGGAAACCATGGAAAACCTCAACCAAGATGGCCGGTACAGGAATTACCGTTTCTCGGCGAGAGGCAGTAGGAAAAAGTCCTAGCCACATCTGCCCCCGCCGGGATTCGAACCCGGACCTCCCGAGTGCGAGTCTAGTGCTGTCACCACTACTCTACCCAGCTCGGTTATAAAGTAAAAAAAATACGTGAATGAAATATTATTATGCATGGGATCATTGTTGTCGCTCATTTCACAAAAAATGTATTTTTCTAAACTAAAAAATCGAAACACATTTTCAATGGGGTGCGGAGACTTATTTTCAGATTCAAAGGGGTGCGACTCATTTAAAAGGTTAAGAAACACTGATCTAGAGCAATGGTGGGTAACCCACGGCCCGGGATCCAGTTACGGCCCGCGAGATCTTTAAAAGAAATTATAAATAAATATGTCTCGATGAAATTAATTTGAATATTAAAAGCACATAACCACATGCATGTTCATAATTTTGGACTAATATTAAAAATTTATCGTATATTATGTTTTTCGTTCCTCTTATGTGATTTGAAGAAGTAGAATAGCGGGAAAAAGGAACCTTAGCCAGTACAATTATATAATTTTATTGCCAATAAAATAATATATATATTGGCAATAAAATAATATAATTGTACTGGCTAAGGTTCCTTTTTCCCGCTATTCTACTTCTTCAAATTAAAAATTTATATACATATGTAAAAAAACAACATTAATTAGATGATCAAGTCTATCCCTTGACAAATCAACCCTCTTTAAAGCCTATAGCCAACAAAATGAAAAACATGTCCAACTGTATAACTAAATATTAATAAAACTGTTCAAAAATTCGTTCAGAAATGCGGGTTTAGTGTACCATTATAGTATAATTAATTTACAAAAATAGAAAAAAAAACCTTGAATGTAGGCAGTCTTATCAAAATATTTCACTTTTTCAGGCATGTAAATAATGAATGTTTATTAAAAAGTGGAAAACGCAAAATAAACAAGTCAATTACCTCCACGCAGAGATTTTTTCTGTGGGTAGGTATAATAAAGCCACAATAAGGAAATGTGAGTGAAAATAATCCTCCAAAAAAGTCGAGGAACATTTTATATTCTCAGAGATTCTTTTGATTACAATACATAGAGATAAACGAAACGTCCCGTACAAAAATTTAATAAAAGAATTTTTGTGCACGAGAGCTATATGGAACGCATATAGTCAACGATGCTTTGTGTCTGTAATAAATAAAAAAAAGAAAAAAAAAGAGAAAAAGTTAATAAGTTAAATTTTATAGCTGACGAACTCAATTTCAAATAGTCTATAATAATAATCTAGAACGTAAGTCCAGTTTTCATGTACTATGGATTGTAACATTGTGTTAAAACGAGCGAACGGCGAGTTTTAACAGTCACACGAGTAATAATAGCATTACGTTCGAGATACATACTATACTTTTCGCAAGTACCTCGTAAAAATAACTGATTTTCACTTCATAATAATCACAGTTAAGTGTTCGGTCATATTGGAATTTATTTGGACTGTTTACGAAAACCACGCCTACTTTGCTGTGCCAGTCGCTCATATGATTTTAAATGGCAACTGGCAAGAAAATTACTATTGGATTGGTAAAATCGCATTTCCTTTCTTTTATTTCACGCTCATGCGAAATGGGTCATTTTCCTACTCATGGAAAACAGCAATTTTATAGGAGGGTCGTTCAAAAACAATTTTGTAATGCAAAATTAAATCATTTGCAAAAAATGGGTCAGCAAATTTTTGGACATTACTTGCTCAAGCAAATTCATTTTTTTTTTAATTTTTAGTTATTCATATTTTGGCATTACTTGGAATATCGCACAACATTTCCTTAAAACAATTAATTATTTAAAATACTTATCATCCTTCTTTGAACTTACCCGGAATAGTTGTATTCATAATTTCAGAAATAATTTTAATTCTTCTGATTTAAAAATATCTGGACAAATTTTTAACACGTCTTTATTACCTTCATCTGTTAGTTTGTTAGAAATGGAATCTTTGAACGTGAAATTCACCCATTTCAAAACGTCAGATTAAACTGAAACTTTGCACACTTATCTATCAAAGACCGATGACATAATACAATAGTTTAATAAGTTTGTCCCATTATCTTTACCAGGATCTCCAGGATAAAAAAAACTTTAAAAAAATACAGCAAGCAAGCTAACACGCTGTACAATGACGCTGGTTGAGTTGCCTACTTCACAGTCAAATACATTATTGTTTTTTAGTCTTATAATTAAAATTAGAGTTTAAAAAAACTAAAACAACACGTTTTTGTAAACTTAAAAATAAAAAATAATTTGGCAACAAAATTAGCTTTACTGTAAACGCGTGGGGTGCTTAACATCGGCAATACATTTTTCATTTACTAGCTAATTGTAAACGTAGAGCTTAGATAGCACCCCACGCTTCTTACAGTATAGCTAATTTTATTGTCAAATTATTTTGCATTTTTAGTTATAAAAGCCTGTTGTTTTAGTTTTTTTAAACTCTATTTTAATTATAAGACTAAAAAAAATTGCATTTAACTATGATGTAGGCAACTCAACGTACGTCACTGTACAGCGTGTTAGCTTGCTTGCTGTAATTTTTCAAGTTTTTTTTATCCTGAAGGCTCTGGTCTGGATAATGGGATAAACTTATTAAATTATTGTATTGTCATCGGTCCTTGATAAGTGTGCAGAGTTTCAGTTTAATCTGACGTTTTGAAGTGGGTGAATTTTACAAATAAGCCAGCAGACTCGTGATAATCGAACATGTCGAGCAATCCCAAATTTTTTGAAAGCCATCTACGCGCTGCATTACAGGCACAGCGCTATCTGAAACACGACATGACGTCGCACACCGGCAAGCGACAAACCGCCCTAACGACTTCATTCCTACCCAAATAACTCAAATTAGCGTGCGACGCGAACGACACTATAAATATTATTAAATTTTTGCGTCGGATTTTTATCAACTATCCAATATTATATATATAAATAAGTAATACAGTACAACCTATATATAACAAAGCTGAAGGGAATTACAAAATATTCGTTATACCAAGTACCTCGTTATAATGAAGTCTGTGATATAGAGGTTAGGTTGGTCTAAGATCCGTTTTAACAAGGCAAGAAAACCCATTTTTTTCCGAAAACTGTAAAATTGTGGTCAATGTATTTGCGGGAATTTCGAACTATTTAGCGATGTCTAATTTTTTCTTTGTAGGATTCTCATCCACATGGGACGGTTAAGGAACACCTTTTTCGTTTCTCAGCCGCTGCAACTTTAAATTTATTAATAACAGTGACCAACAGCAGTGTTTACATTACTTTACATCAAACAACAATGATTGTGTTACGATTTAACGTGTCTGAACCTGTCGAGACATAAATCGTTGTTATTGTGGAACTGTGTGTGATTGATTGGTAGGATAAGTTGACAAAAATCGTTAAATAGAGGTAAATTATACTTTCTATTTATATTCTGCAATGACTGAAATTCGTCATATAAAGAGGTTTTTGACAAAAAGTACACCTATCCCCCGATTTACACGGTACTTGTTTTACACGTTTTCGCTTTTCCACGGTTTTCCAAATAAGTTTTTTTTTGTTTTTATCGCACTCTACTAAATGCTACTGTGATTGAACACGTGCGCTGTGTACACATCTCACGGGGAATCCCGATCTTACAAAAAATTCGAAGCAATTGTTAATAACCGATTTTATTACCATCTCTCATAATGTAAATATTTCTGCTTCAAACATCGAATCGGCACAAATAACTTCGAGTGATGAAAGTGAATTCGAACCTTCGATTCCGAAAAAAAGAATGAGAGTAATTTCTGACAGTGATGAAGGATAATAAAACACCTTTGGTTTTATTTTTTGTTCTTCTGTTTAATGTATTGTAATTAAATAAAAAAAACAGTGTTTCCGTAATATATTACATATTTTAACCTGTCAATGCAATTTATTTTTATTTCTGTGTACACCTAAAAATATTGAAAAAAATCACAACTGTTAAATAGCAAAATTATGCATTTTCTGCAAGCTTTTCGATTTACACGGTTTTGACTTGAAAATTTTTAATTTTCGATTTACACGTTTTTCTCAGGAACGTATCTACCGTGTAAATCGGGGGATAGGTGTATTCGTAATGTTGAGGTCTATTTTGCATTAACTCTTACAGGGTAGTTCTAGGAGATTTCAAAAAAAATGTTCAATTAAGGATCTCGTTATATTGAGGTTCGTTATATTAAGGTTACACTGTATACACAGAAAAAATATTGATTAACACGAACACAAATCCGGTTTGTGTATTTATCATACTATATGCCACATACACTATTGACATCGGTCGGATGGCGGGACCTAAAGGTCGGACCAAAATGTCTAGACGTTTTACATCAATCTAAACAACTTTTAAACCATTTTTGAACATTTTTGTAGATAGGTATACACTATCGCATTTAAGGGTGATTTTTAGGAATTGAAAAATGTCTTTAGCTCCAAAAATACCCAGAAAACTCTCACAATCGTTTCAAAATTGAAATTTAACCCCTGAATAGCAATTAAAAAGCGCCCCTAAAATTTATGAAAACATTTTCCAAAAGTATAACTCCAAAATAATGACCGGTTAACTCCAAACGAAGATTTTTATACCTACAATCTAAAGGTGTGTTCATGCTATGTAGCTGTAGTCAATTGGCAAGAACATTTGGCAATGCTGAAAACGATGCACGTGGCCAATTGTCAAATTCGTACCAACCCACATGTCAATCCAAATTGCTCTTAGTGTCGGTCTACTTCAGAATAAGTCAATCCCAACAAAAAGGTGAAAACGTGCCAACTGGCCTCACGCGGCTTCAATTGTGATTGAGACGTCGGTTGAGTTGATGTATTTATGGGGTTATGGAGGGGCCAAACGATAAAGTAATCAGTCTGATTGATTTGTAAAGAAAAGTTCTGCTTTGTTACTCAGTTGTTTAAAGGAGTTAGAAGACAGGAATAAAAGAACAGATGCGTTATTGGAACACAGTTAGTTTTGGAGTAGAAAAAGATGAAATTGAAAGAAAAAACAACTCAAAAATTTATTTTTTTGCTATGTTGTTTTTCATGTTTTATGCCATCGTTTGGTGGCAGTTTCGAAACTATCAGTTCATTAAGGCTGTCGGAACGCTCTGAATTTAAGCCAAAAATAAAGCTTCGGCTGTCATCATGATTGTAGACTTATTGGTCAACATTTCGCAAAAATTCTTTCTTTATAAGGAAGATAAAGGACAAATCTAGGTCTCTAATGGACTACTTTTGTAATTTATGTACGATTTACTAGAAAAAAGTTGGCATTAATTACGACCTTATTCGTACTTATTTCACAAAACTGTTCCATCACAAACCTAAAGTGACTCTTCCTTTTTCGGAAAAGTTTTTTAAATCTTCAAAATATTCCCAAAAATGAGAGTAATCTGTCGACAGCGGCAGTTGCTTATCTATAAGTTTATATTTACAAAACACGTGCTTTTATTTCACGTTGGAACAACGCTTTTATCTTGTCAATTGGGGTACAGCGGTACATTATACGCGCGACTTCACAGCAATGTGTTCTTTAAATAAGTAAGAACCAATGCAAAACTACTAAAATTGAAATTAAATCACAACGAAGATATCGTTTCGATAGCAAAAAGATGAAAATGTACCAATATTTGTCTCCAAGCATACAGTATAGCTCTCAACTGTTAACGGAAATGAAGATAAAGCAGGGAACACGTACCGACTATGCGTATTCATAATATCAGACAAGGCGCGGTATAAATTATTTGTTCCGTTTTATTTGAATACCATGCGTTCGAAATATATATATATACGTTTGCTGCATGAATTATTTAAAAGAAAGTCCAACGTATTATATTACACCTACCGCAATTATTTAAAAAATGTACACATGCTATGATTTATTCGCAGCATATTTCTTAAAGGTCTGTGCCTGCGTTTACTAGGTGTACGTTAACGGTACCTAAATTTATGTACCTATTTTTTTTATTAATTACTGGACAAATATTGGAAGGCCGCTTTTTAAACTTTCTGAAGTAGGAACTCGAATATTCTACTTATGGCCTCCATAAGAAGGGGCGACTCGCATGGCTCCTGCCTGAGAGACCTGAATTAGGAGAGGTTCGTCGCACCGTGGCGGGTTAGTTAACTAAGAGACAACCAGAAGATAAAAGTCGGAGTTACAGAATGAATTTCTGCGCCAAGACAAATTTCAAACCTCAAGATTTCCTGATAGTAAAGTATATTATGTACTATGGTGGTACTTTATTAAGAGCATTTCAAGCAAACGCGAAATTTAATTAGGTATTCTTAATCCCACTCCTTTCTCAGCTATTTCTTATACAAAAAAGTGGGTGCGCGTATTTATTTAGCTTTTCTAAATTCATAACATATAATCGTGATTGTACAAATAACTCATTCATAGCCGTAAATCGCAAGACTCAAGTGTATATATAAAAGATTGAAACACAATTTCGTTAGATCTGTTAGAATTTATTTGACGGCAAGTGGAGAAGTGAGACGGACCATCAGGCACTAGAGCACATGCGAGTTAATAAATATACCGTATAGGCGATACAGTATTTAAGTGCGCTGTCGAAGCGTCGGGACGTTCGCATTAACTCCGGACTATACACAGGAGGCGTCGGATTCACACGGCTTGGTTTACCTAACTGTGCGTACGTACAAGTTCGTAACAGAACAACGTAACGTAACAGCGTTGCACATCAACGATATTTCGATGAAGTATTACGGAATGGCAGTCAGAGTCTGTAACAATTCTGCACGCATCTTTAAAAACAAATATACAACACTCGATGGCATTAGCTTTGTTTGAGTGTTAGTGTAAAAAAAAAACTTAAAAAAAATATTAACCTCCTTCAAAAAAGTCACTAAAAAGATGAAAATAATGAAATTTTGAGGTCGGAGCTAATTTCATTACAAAAACTTTTAATTACATATCTACTTTTATTAAATAGGCGCCGACCCCAAAATTTCATTATTTTCACCTTTTCAATGATTTTTTTAAGGAGGTTAAAAATTTTTTTTTAAGTTTTTTTATTTTTTACTTTTTAGTGGTGGATTTGATTTCGCACATTTTTGAAGATTTCCCTCGATTTCTCCAGGGTTCCATCATCAGATCCTGACCTGTTGACCATGGGACCACCTGGGGTGTATACCCTTTCAAACAAAAAAGAATTTTCCAAATCGGTTCAGGCGTCTTCGAGTAATCGGGGAACATACATAAAAAATAAAAAAAAAAGATTCCGACGAATTGAGAACCTCTTCCTTTTTTTTTGAAGTCGGTTAAAAATGAGCAAATGATTTAGAATTACAAATACTTATTACGTTAAAACAATGCTCTATTTGTTCACTCTATAGGGTGGAAGAATACACCAAAAAAAGTTTTAAGTATATTCACTAAAATTAATGTTTCAATAACGTCACACGTTGTGTATACATATGAGTATTTATCTTCAACGATTGCTCACAGCATTTAGTATTAGAGAATGCCCTGTCGTGTCTAAAAATTGTAATATGCATAGTACAAAATGTGAAAATAAACTATAATAAAACCTACTTTAGGGCCGAACCTATAAAAACAGGCCCGTCGTAATTTATATTTTATTTAGACCGTTCTAAAACTAATGTTGTTCGACTACACTGATGCCAGTCTTCTGCAAGGTCATGTTCGCGACTGTACTGGCGCTGCTACTATAGTTACAATTTATAAACCCCAGGATATCGCCGGGAAACATGTCTTTTCCGACGACTCACAAGTGTCGCGCATTTACATAAATATGTTATCAAATTGGCATATTTTCTCTTAGGGTGATTGATTCTTCAGATCGTAGAATATGCTCTCGGCAAATTTCGAACTGCGGTCGCAAAATTCATTTTATTACTGTTTTTATTAGCTGTGATTAAGCATCAAGCTTCACATAATTTGGCTTGCTGCTTAAAAATTTCAAAAAAAATATATTTTTCCTCTAAAACAACCAAAAATATTGGTATTTGTCAGAATTTCTTTACAGCACGTCACGAGATTTCGAATTACGAGAAGACAAATTAACTTTTAGTAGTTTTTCATGAAAAAAACATTATACCAATGCATTTAATTTTTTCGAAAAAATTAACCATTTCTGTCGGAATGTCGAAAAAAGCCCTCTAGCGGCGACATATGAAACCAACAAAACTTCAAA
This sequence comes from Venustoraphidia nigricollis, assembly GCA_034508555.1. Lineage (NCBI taxonomy): Eukaryota > Metazoa > Arthropoda > Insecta > Raphidioptera > Raphidiidae > Venustoraphidia > Venustoraphidia nigricollis. The sequence goes on from JAVRKA010000020.1 coordinate 3,788,048, forward strand.
TATTATAACATTTATAGCCCAAGAATAGCTCTTTTCAACTAGCCCAAGTTTGTTAAAATCGGCTCAGCCGTTTCGAAGATACAGGATGTTGTTTACGGAAACCTTTGAATACCCCCCACCACTTTTTCTTTAGAGATACAGCAAAACTTTTCAAACAAAAAAGGTTCCGATTATCCTCGAATTTAAAGATCAGGTATTTTTTTGTTATAGCTTAATATAGCGGAATTCACAGAAACATCACTTTTTTAGATTCAAGATTGCAGTTACGCCCCCTAGCGGCCATTTCAGAAACTTGAAAATATTTTCCAGGTTTTTCTCTTGGCCGTTTTAGTAATAAATTTTTTTGCCGCAAGTCTCTACAATGGATAGTTTCCCAGATACAGTACCTCGCATTCTTAGTTGGCCACCCTGTACAAAAATTTGTGTAAAACATATGCTATTATTTTTAATCGTTTATCTAGATCAAATAAACCGTAAAAACTTACTTAAAAGTCATATGGAAAGAATGGTGCATATTTCTAGTTTATTTTGTAAATATTTCCATCAAAGATTGAATAAGATTTTTCATAGACGTTAGAGATTTCCGTGACGTGGTAAGTGCGTTTTACATGCACGTGCACATCCTACTGTGTTATGCTATGCTGATGAAAAGTGCTCGTAAGATATGCGGGTGAAAAAGGAAGCATATTGAACAGCCAATAAAGAAGCACCTTTTTAGCAACATGCTCAAAGATATTTTATTAACTACTAGCGGCCCAGTCCGGCTTCGCCCGGGTGTAAATGTAATATATAGGTTATAAAAGATGAGAATCATTGTCATTAAATTCTCAACGTGTATTGAATTTGCGCGAATTCAATCGCTTTTATTTGTGAATGTTAAAAAATCGAAGAAAAATCTTATTTCCCAAAAAGAAATTAAAAAAATTCTGTTGATCCGATCGCTACCAAACTTCAGAAGATCACCCGCCGGGCTAATCTAAAGATTGTTTGAAAATTTCATCAAAAATGGTCTACCCGTTTGGAGTCCATAGATTACATATACATCGTCTTTTATCTATATAGATTACTAGCGGCCCACTCCGGCTTCGCCCTGGTGTAAATGTAATATATAGGATATAAAAGATGAGAATCATTATCATTAAATTCTCAACGTGTATTGCATTTGCGCGAATTCAATCGCTTTTATTTGTGAATGTTCAAAAATCGAAGAAAAATCTTATTTCCCAAAAAGAAATTTAAAAAAAAACTTGGAACGTGTCGCGGGACACGCATTTGGAACGAAGTCCCTTTCGTATAAGACGTTTTTCGAAACGCGTTTTATATAATCTAAAAACACCCGGTATAAAACATATAAATATCCGGTATAATCTAAAAACACCCGGTATAATCTAAAAACATCCAATATTTTCTAGCAATAAATATAGCCTATGTTACTCAGGGTGAATGTAGCTTTCTAATGGTGAAAGAATTTTTTAAAACGGCACAGTAGTTTTTGAGTTTATTCATTATATACATACAAAAATACAAATCTTTCCTCTTTATAATACATATTAGGTATAGATTAAAATGTAAAAAGTGGTTATTGTGACATAACGACAATAGTTGGGCATATAGTATCGCGAAGTTTTTTGTAGTTATTGATATGTTCTTTAATATTGTAGAACATACTTTTGTTCTATCATCAATAGTTTCCGCAGCGCGTGCGACGAAAGCTGTTTTATGGCATTTTTTTTACACCTTGGGTTACGTTACTAAAGTTTTAGTAAGGATCCCTAATATTTTCTAGCAATAAATATAGCCTATGTTACTCAGGGTGAATGTAGCTTTCTAATGGTGAAAGAATTTTTTAAATCGGCACAGTAGTTTTTGAGTTTATTCATTACAAACATACACACACACAAAAATACAAATCTTTCCTCTTTATAATATCAGTGTAGATATTCTAAGCCAAGAAAGACTGCCAATTTAGACATACAGCTTAGGAAATAGCTTTGTAAATATTATTCAAAGGAAAAATACGTCGGTGGAACTCCCGACAGTAGCGCAGCGTCTACGCGTTTAATTATTTGAATCAGCACACTAGCTAAGCAAGCGTGGAAAGAACGCGTGCGTCCCACACAGCGCACTAGCTAAGCAAGCGTTGACAGAACGCACACGTGTGACGTTTTTTCCCATGTTACTCCCCTGCAACCGAGCGCGCAACGTTCGAAAAAAGCTTCGGTTCAAAACCTACTATGCCGTAACTGCAAAACTTCCTAATAGAGCACTGAATTTCGTTCAGCTGAAGGCATTACATAAACGCATATTAAAAATTCATAACATTAAAGCAAAAGTTCTTCATAATAAAATATGACGTTACAAAAGACAACAAGCTTAGCATTATACTATATTAACTTTTATAATATTTCCACGAAAAAAGTTAGAAAAAAATGTTAACCAAGCCTTGCGTGTAAGCAAAACAACATTTGTAAGTTTACCTACATAACATCGAACCAACAACTACCAACCTATAAAATAAAAACTCCCATTTTACGCCATGTGCATACTCGTGAACAAGAAATACTGCGTATATAGGCTCTTTACTATATCACCTACCATCGATGAAAATTACTTACATGAATCAGACCTAATTCAAACTTTTTATCCCTATTGCCTACCTAGTATGGTACGCATGCAACGTTGGTTCATTGTACATTTGGTTCGATACGCAAATTAATATTTATATAATCCTAGTGGTGACAGCACTAGACTCACATTCGGGAGGTCCGGGTTCGAATCTCGGCGGGGGCAGATATGGCTGGGACTTTTTCCTACTGCCTCTCGCCGAGAAACGGTAATCCCTGTACCGGCCATCTTGATTGAGGTTTTCTATGGTTTCCCTCAATTAATTCCAGATAAATATCGAGATAGCTTCTTATTTGAGGCCATGGTCGATTACCTATCAAACTCCTAGTTCAAAAATTGCCTACCTGATCCTAATTTCCTATAATTCCTTCATTCGCCCATTGCTATTACATAAGTTGAAGTTTTAAAAATGTAGAAAAATAACGGGAAGTGTGGTAGATGGAAATTAGTAATGGTGCGAATGGCATAAAGTCGAGAAACGGACGTTAAACGCATTATTATTATTATTATATTTATATAATCCATGCTAAAAGATGGTGGTAATGTAAAACGAGTCTTCCAAAGCCTAAACGGTAACTGTTCAAGGATTTATAATACAATAATTTTATTTGTAGAACCAATGGATACAATCTTCAAAATACAAATTAAGGTAACAATATATATATATATATATATATATATATATATATATATATATATATATATATATATATATATATATATATATATATATATTGAAACCGTAAATTCGGAATTTACGAAGTTAATACGAGTATGGCCTGCACTTTTAGAATATGTTATTAACATAAATTGTCATGGTATCGATTCATAACAGTCTCACAACCAACACGAAATCGTTTCGGTATCGATTCGATATCTACTGAGTCGACAACTATATTGGTTAGGTCTCGTACTGTTTTAAACTACATAGTAAAAATACACATCCACTCAAAATGTTCAAGGAATCAAGAAAACAAAGGAGTGGCGATTTTCAGAAGAAGAAGAATTGTAGATTATAGACGCTCAGCAGCCGAGGTCATCAACGTCTATACGATTTTCAGCATTCCCTGGTTGTTCCCTCGCGCAAAACATTGATTTTAAAAATTCTTTCACCACTGGAAAGCTTAAATCGTCCATATAAACATAGGCTATGGCATCAACACCAAATTATTATGATCAATGACAATTAGATTTTGCGCATGGCTTCACTCGCGTATATTACACGTAGACTACATATTATCTCGCATTTCAGACCAGGTTTTTAGGAGGTGCCGACTATATAAAAGCTGACAAGAGCTTTAAATAATTACAGTTGAAAATATTACCTGAGCCAGAGAAAAAATCTTCACACGCCAAACAGACTCCTCGCATTAGTGTAATTCGAAAACCATACGAACTTTCACATAATAATTTTTATTGCGCAAAACAAGAAGTTCCAATTAATAAACTGTGTATAATTTTTCAGCCGTTATTTGCTGCAGGACGCAATAAAAATTATTTGTTAAAAGTTCCGTGCCTTGGAAATTCTGATCCTCTTACCTGAAACAAAAGAAAAGTTTTTTTAGAATGCATTTCAACTCTTGGATATTTGTTGACTTTGAAAATACTGTAGCATAAAAGCAAATAAATTCACATTTGAAGTTGACAGCGATCACTAAAATGTATCCTATCAATATATTTTACCATTCCAACCCACTAATGGGGAATGGCACTTATTTAGGTCAAAATTCACGTTACAAAATTTTACAATCTTTTTTTTTCATTTCAAGATCCCTTGAACCCAAAAAACACAAAAAAATGTCTATTTGTCTGTGAATACGATATAGGTCAAACGGTTGAGCGGATTGAAACCAAATTTTGGGAGAATATGTATAATATGCAAATAAGAAGAGTTTTATTGTTTTTGGGGAAAATCGACACATGCGCAGAAGAGATATATGCAAGAATGTTGTTTTTGTATGCTTTTTTCTCCAAGAAAGTTTCGTAAAAAAAGACATTTTTAGGCTTCAATATTTTCGGAAATATTTTGAAAATCGGATGTTCCTTTATTCTGAAGATCTATCAAAAATAAATTAGTTAGATAACTGACAAGCAAGCTTTGGTTAATTTTTACATATAAAACACTATTACGTAACCATGAAAATGAATAGCAAATATCACATAATTTATAACTAGTCGTTATCCGCGTCACCGCACAATTTAACAGAAATTTTATTTTATTTATTATAATACATAAAAAATCATTTTTTTTGTCCTGTCGCCCAAGTGGCCGGAATTTTTTCTCTAGTTTCATGTAAAACTGAATTAATCAAAGTAAAACTAACTTCTTTATAGTCGACGAAGAATTTATTTAGCTTCTCCCACCAATCTCTGTGCGCAAGGTTTCCGTTAATTTGGTTTTCTCTAATTACGCACTCTAGTAATCACATTACAAACTGCGCAGCGCTATACCTGAAGCAGTTCTGTTATCATGCACGTCTCCCGATTCCCGCCAGCGCCTCAGAGACCGATATCGCCGAGAACGTGTGTTATTGAACCGGGCAGAAGATTTAGCTCGTAAAATGTCTCATATATTAGGTCCGCTCATAAACCACGCACTACTCTCGTCGATATAATATGGTGTTGTACTATGTACAAACGTATGTTATATTACGATTCTGAAATAGTAGAGAGTGACTCGTATGCTTCGCTTAATGGAGCGGCGAAGCACGAAAGCAATGCAAACCATTCCCGTCTCTGAACCGGATTGACCGGTCGTCGTGTGACATTGAAAACGTGTGTTTTTTGGCACAACTAATGCCAACTTTTTTCTATAAATCGTACATAAATTACAAAAGTGGTCCATTAGAGACATAGATTAGTCTTTTATCTTCCTTATAGGGAAATAATTTTTGCAGAATGTAGACAAATAAGTCTACAATCAGTTGACAGCCGAAGCTCTATTTTTGGCATAAATTCAGAGCGTACCGTCTTAAACAATTTTCTTACACTATTAGAGTCGTCCTGTCACCGGGAGCACAACAACCTCTAGGGCTTGTTTTGCCACCTCCCAATCTTTTGCATCACCCGATTCAGTATCGTCATTCCTTGTAACAAAAGTTGTCATCCGATGTTTTTTGGCGTTAATTAAATAAACTTTAGTTCTGCTTTTGGATTATGTTTATTTGATGGCTTAATTTTTTTTTCATTAAGTCGAGAAAATGATATCGGCCAAGTGGGCACTGCCATCATGAGCCATCATGAGCGACGAGGCCCATTTTTATCTCTGTTGTAAGAATAAAAATCCGGGTCGCAGTGCCAAAACCCTGCCGACAATATAGTGTATTTGCTAATACAGGCCTTGTGGCTTTATTATGTGAATTTAAGGTGATTATTGGGCAAAATAAAAAAATTACCTCCTTAATACACCCCTTAAAATTACATTTTTTTCTTAACTATATTATTATTGTTGATCGAACGTCTACACCAAAATTAAAAACACCTTTCAGTAAATAACTCACTATCTGCAAACTAGTGTTTTCAGAAAATTTGTAAATCCGGTCCTGTCGGGCCGATTTTATTAAAATTTTAGGAGCACTTTTTAATTGCTATTAAAGGCTTAAATTTCAATTTTGAAACGATTCTGAGAATTTTTTAGGTATTTTTGGGCCCAAAAACTTTTTTCAACCCCCAAAAACCACCCTTAAAATGATCCGATCAGGCCCATTTTAAATAGGCTTCGTGCGGTGATGGACTCCAACATGTGTACCAAATTTCGTTAAAATCAATTAACTCTTTCGAAAGTTATTGCCCGCACACATATCTATATACGTATATAAATATATATATATATATATATATATATATATATATATATATATATATATACACATTTATATATAAACATTTTTAAAAATGGTGCCAAAGTGTTTAGGAGGTTATGAAACGTCGAGAAATTTTGGTCCGACCTCTAGGTCCCGCCATCCGACCGATGCCAATAGTGTATGTTGCCATATGGCAAATACACTAATAAATAAGGCCAAATACAATGAACACTGTTCTCCGTTATTTTAAAAAAATGGCATAATGTCGTTACCATCTCTGTATATTTATCAAATATTGATGTATGCAAAAATTAACTTAAACCGCTTCGAAAGCCATTCTGACTACCACTGCTATAATACCAGGTCAAAAAATGATATATGCCTGCCTCATAGACTGTCCCAGACTGCCACAGATTATATGGCCAGAAAGATATATAACAGGCTGCCAGAGTAACTACAGGAACTACCTATTAAAATATATAAACAAAAACTTAAAATATTCTGTAAGCAAAACTGCTTTTATAATGTAGGGGATTTTTATAACTATAGCTTTTAAACTATTTATTCTTTGACGTTTTGTACTCACAATGTGATTCACAAATAAAGCATCTATTCTATTCTATGTGAATAAGCAAAATTATCCATTCTGGGGCACCGAAAATCCGCGTATAATCGACGAAGGGCCATTACACCCGTTTAAAGTTACTGAATGGTGTGCTCTTTGCGCTGGAAGTGTCATCGGGCCTTATTTTTTCGAAAACGTAGTGGGCCAAACGACTACTGTGGACGGCGACCGCTACAGAACAGAGCCATTCTCACCGACTTTCTCCTTCCACAATTGGATGAATTGGAACTGGAGAACATGCGGTTCCAACGGCGCATACTGCACGAGTCACAACCGACATTCTGAAGGTTGGATTTCCGGGTCGTCTAATATCTCTCGTTTTAGCGATTTGCACTGGCCGACAAGATCGCCCGATTTAGTCGTTCCAGACTTCTTTTTGTGGGTTTTTTTGAAATCATGAGTCTATGTCGGCAAGCCTCAGACTCTTGAAGTCCTCAAAGAGAATATGCGTCAAGAATGCGAGAACCTATCGCCGGAGGTAAGTTCGTCGCAAACATCGTATGCTGCGATAAAAATATTTAACGCGTATTTCATAATACAAAAACTTTGAGCACGTTATTCGCATTACTTGCTGTTTACAGCAAGTTTTTCTCCGAATTTTTTTATAAACTTGAGTCGCGTAGAAAATAACACTCTGCTCTAGAAATGAAAATAAAGAACTTAGAGGGCTAAAACTTTAAAAAACGTTAGGTCAATGTACGTTTCAAATAAACACACAAAAGTTAGTCAAGATCGAATAATTATTAGTAAAACTACAAATATATGTAACGCGAGCGTTCAAGAAAGCTCGAAGGAAAACAAGTATTGTAAAATGAAAATTTTCAGTTCCCTGGCTAAAAAATGCAATATATAATAAAATGTAATATGAAAAAATGTTCCAAAGCGGAGCTGTTCTTGAGGATTTTGAAGTAAAAACCGTGATCATTGATTCAACTAAAACGGTAAGAAAATTCCGAAGAAAATTTAACACTGTACATCATCTATCAGAAAACTCAGGAACTAAAAATTTATCATGGAAAAGCACCGAAGTGAAATAGGAGCTTCATCAACAAGAAACTGTAGTTCCGCAGTTAAACACTACGTGTCGCATTGTTCCGTCCATCCAACACTAACTTTATAATGTCAGAGTTGCGCAAAGAGCCGGCTTCATGTTTTGTCTCTCTCTACATCAGTAGAATAAAAATATTACACATTTTTTACACACACAAGACATAAATTTTCCTTAAATTTAAATTTGCAAATTTAGACATCACTGCATAAAATTCTAAATACGCACAGCATACGAGTTTTATACCGACCGTTTTATTTCAGTCTTAAAAGAACTGAAAGACTTGTTCAGTTCAACAAATTAAAACGGTAAAATCTTTAATATATTTCTCATATTATTGGCGGAAGTTTTTGATACTGTAAAAAATTCGATTTTGAGTTTTCGGTGAATTTACATGTTTTTAAGTCTTCAAAAAGTGCATGCCATGTGGCCTGAATTTTTATGAAATTTAGCACTTCTTTTGATACAATTTTTTTCAAATTGATTTTCCCTAAAGGGTGTAGATTCAAGGCGTTATTTTTTGAAAAATTGAGAAATATTTATTAGATAGATTGTAGATTATAGACGCTCAACATCTGAGGTCATCAGCGAATTTTTATTACAAACATACGGAAAATTCTAATTTACAAAAATTTAGTTTGATAAGCTGATAATACTATTATGTAAACAAAGAAAATGGCTTCATTAATGCGTAAATAAATATTTGAGTAGATAGCAGTAGATGATAAAACGTTAAAAATGTATTTGATAATATTATATATTTGGTTTTGTAAATAACAGGTAGTGATTATAGCGTACAATTATTAGCTATCAAATTATGTGAGATTAATTTTAGATCAAACACACGCAAAACTTCGTCAGAATAATATATGAATCATAATTTTAAACAGAAAAAAGTTTTACGTAACAGTTATTTTTCATTCATAAATATAAAAAACCCGGGTCGCAGTGCCAAAACCCTGCCGACAATATAGTGTATTTGCTATACAGACAGTATGGCTTTATTATGCGAACTTAAGTTGGTTTTTGGGCAAAATAAAAAATTTTACTCCTTAATACACCCCTTAAAATTACATTTTTTTTTCTTAATTGCAATATTATTATCAATCGAACATATATACCAAATTATATACACCTTTCAGTAAAAAATTCCCTATCTGCAAAATAGTGTTTTCATAAAATTTGTAAATCCGGTCCTGTCGGGCCGATTTTATTAAAAATCTAGAGACACATTTTACTACCAGAGGGTTAAATTTCAATTTTGAAACGATTCGGAGAATTTTTTCGGTGTTTTGGGGCCCAAAAACAATTTTCAACCCCTAAAAACTACCCTTAAAATGACCCGATTAGGCCCATTTTAAATAGGCTTCTTGCGGTGATGGATATCAACGCGTGGGCCAAATTTAGTTGAAATCAATTAACTCTTTCGAAAGTTATTGCCCGCACACATATATATATACGTATATATATATATATATATATATATATATATATATATATATATATATATATATATACGTATATATATATATACGTATATATATATATATATATATATATATATAAATATATATATACATATATATATAAACATTTTTAAAAATGGTGCCAAAGTGTTTAGGAGGTTATGAAACGTCGAGAAATTTTGGTCCGACCCCTAGGTCCCGCCATCCGACCGACGCCAATAGTGTATGTTGCCATATGGCAAATACACTAATGAAAGAGTATAATGTTTAGACTCAAAGAACAAAAACGCTCATTGAGCGAAAAAAACAGTTCACAACGCGTTGTCGTTTCTGAAAAACATCAAACCACAACGCGTTTTAAAAGTTTTCGTTCTTTGAGCCTAACATAAAATCTTAGAACTCGAATAATCCAGATGGGAGATACTTAGGCCACATTATTAAGGTGACTATTTATCAGATGTTCAAGTACAGTAATGTGTTGAGCTTGGCAGCGACAACTGTAGTGCAGTTCAAAACTACCCTAAAATATAGCCTATGTTACTCGCTGATAATAGAGCTTTCTATTGGTGAAAGAAATTTTAAAATCGGTTCAGTAGTTTTTGAGTTCATCCGGGCCAAACAAACAAACAAATCTTTCTCTTTATAATATTAGTATAAGTTAACATTTACATTGTAGAAGTAGGGGTTTCCAAACTTTTTCAGTTCGCGGCGCACTTACAGCTTTAGTATTTTGTCTCGGCGTCCTAGCTAGTCGGAATAGGGTAAAATGATACCACATGAAACTGAGTGTATATATTTATATTGACACATAAGAATACGTTTATTATTTAAGAAAAATTGTTTATTTTGTAGCCTCAAATAGCTAAGTTTAGTTTCCGGAGAATGGTAAACAGGAGTGCCTCTTTGCTCTCTACGGCGCACCAGGACGCCGCGGCGCACACTTTGAGGACCTCTGCTTTAGAGAATTAAATAAATAAAATATGACTCTGCTATATATTAATGGGAGTTCGTAAAAATTTCATTAATGTCCAAGAGATTCGTAGACGAAAAAGTTTAGGAAAGGAAATTTCACAACTGATGATATATCAATATAGGTTTTAAATTATTTAAGTATTATTTCTCAAGATAAGGCGTGTTTTTGGTGATTAAAGGTTAATGCATCTTCCTCATTACGAACAGTAATTCTTGTAACGAGTGTAAATAGAGCGCGAATGTTCAATGATCCCTAAACATAGACACAGAGGTGAGATGAAACAGAAGTTAATCTAAAAACTAAATGAATTTATGCTTAATGTGATTGTTTACCAACTGTTCAATATGCCCCGCTTTTCAACCGTATATTTCAACCTTACGAACACAGCAAGGATTGTGTTTGCATGAAATACTCTTATCAAGTTTCGGAAATCTCTAGTTTCTATGAAAAATCTTATCCAATCTTTGATGTCAATGCGTCCAAATAAACTAGAAGTATGTACAATTATTCCCATATGACTTTTAGTCAAGTTTATACAGTTTATTTAAGGGGGTATTCTCATATGTGAACGCATAAATTTTACCTCATTTTAGGGAATTTTTTTTTAGACGACAATAACATTCAATCATTTTAATTTTTTTATGTTTTTGTTTGTATTTTAAACTGTATAAAAAAAATTTTTTTCTCTTATTTTACAGTTTTTATATATTTTTTTTTAAATTAAATTAGACACAAAAAAAGCAGGTCACTGGTCATGGTAACAGCGGCTGTTCATGTTGTCTGAAATAAAAAAATCGAATGGATCATTGTTCAGTAGGTATGTCGCTATCGGCCCTACCAAAATTAATCCATTTCATACAAAAAAAAAAATGGCGGACTGTAGAAAAAAAGTTTGTGTTTTTGTTAATTTTTTTGTTAAAAATCGTTTAAAAAAATAAGAAACTATTTTCAAAAATAAGCAATTTTGGTACGGCCGATAACCATTAATCAGGCCCGGCGGATGACCAGGGTTTTGTGGGTAGCTATACCCATACGAAAAATTCCGTGTGGGTAAAATACCCCCATGGAATTTGACAACATTTTTTTCACATATTAATAAATATGAGTTAATTGGAGGGGGCTTGCTTTGAAGTTTGTTAATTTAATCACCGCTAGATCGAAAAAAAATTTTTTTTCATCTCACTACCCACACGGCAGAACATGACCTGCCGGGCCTGCCATTAATGAGTAGAAGAATATATATAAATTTCAAAGCAATCGGTTAAATACTTTTTTTGTAGGACCATGACAGTTTTAGAAAATAATGTTTCCAGAAAAATGCGTTTAAAGTTTCAAGAGGCCGACAAGTCGCTTACGGCGCGTCGGCGACTATGAGTTGTAATTTATTTAAAACTAGGAATTTCGGTCTCTATTTTTCACAGCATATTTTCGATAGGTTTTACTATTGAAATATGAAAAAAAAATCGATTTTTCGAAGTGGTCACATGAAAATACCCCAATCTAAATAAACAATTTAAAATCAGATAAAAACGAAAAAATTAGCATAAGTTTTACACAGATTTTTGTACAAAAACAATTGAGAAAAAAATATTGAACCAACCAAATTTGTTAATATTTTTAACATAGTTTGTAAACAAAAAACTTCAAAATGTTAGTTTGTCTTCCCGTGATTCCAAATCTCGTGACGTGCACGAATATCAAGGTTTTTAAATCAATTTTTAGGACAAAAATATTAATTGTTTTTCTGAAATTTTTAAGCAGCAAGTCAATTTTTGTGAAGCTTAGTGTTAAATCGCAATCTATACAAAGTACGAACAGTAATGGAATGAATTTTACGACCACAGTTCGAAATATCCCGAGAGCATAATATTCTACAATCTGAGTCACCTTAAGAAAATTCATGTGCATATGACATTCATGATCACTTCCGGAAGTTCGCTAAACGCATCATTTATGCATTAACGCCGCATGTGGCTATATCGATCTATGTTTTAATTAAACAAACTTGCATAGACGACACTACCATTACATAACACACTTATTATAAATCAGCGTTTCCAGATATTTTTTTTTGCGAAGTCGGGGTTTTGGAACTTTTTGAGTGAAAAAAGCGGGATTCTTTCGTCGAAAGCGGGACATAGTAAAAAAACGTATATAATCAGGAGTTTTTAAGTATTTATCTTTTTATTTGAGTTCAAATTACGTTACGTGACAATAGATAGCAAAAATAGCCATAGAAAATGTATTTTAATAAAAATATGGCATTTTAAATCAGATTTACCCTATCGTTAAATAGTTGAGTCCTATTCGTCTTCTGAATAAAAAAAAAAAAAAAAAAATCAAAATCAAAAAAGTTTTATTTATTAGAAAAATATGGCGTTTCAAACAATAGTCTGAGGAGTGAGTGTTACAAATTGCAACTTACAATAAGAGAATAATTATTTACGCACGGCCGAGTTATCCCTAAAAAGCGGGACTGAGCCTGTCCCGCGCGGGACATTTAACTTTGATTTAAAAATCGGGACGTCCCGCCAAAATCGGGACGTCTGGCAACGCTGTTATAAATGCAATATAGACTCTGATTGGTTGCCTATTATAGAACAACGTTTTGCAGAAAGAAGATTTGTCATCACTTTCCTCGCTTCTATATCTATTATGCAATATGCATGCTGTACTATTTATTATGACATAAAAAATGTGGCAGCACACAATTCAAGGCTACTTTGAAAAAAAATTTAGTAACCAAGGCTCACTATACACTGAGTGAATTTTCAGAATTTTTATAAATTCCATAAAATTGTATTGTTTTGACACTATTTATGTATAGGTACCAGTATACCAACCAAATAAAGAATATTATTATTATTATAAAGGTCTGATTCGAAAATGTTAAACTTAAAAGGTGGTCAATAAGAAAAAAATTTGAGGCGTCCTATAGTGGACAACAATTACGATGTAAAACAAATTGCGCAGACAACCTATTTGATACTCGTACTACAATATTATTTTCTTTATAACCGGTCGAAAGTACATACTTTCGGCTTCTATTTTAAGACAGAACATTTATGCTCTGCTGTTATTGCGTATAACGTCCAAATTGCTCAGTTGAATTTATTAGTATTTTTATATAATGGTGAAAGTACGTACTTTCGACCGGATATAAAGAAAAATAGTATACACCACACGGACATAAGATTGAAATTTCTGAACGGCGCGACTTGATGTCCTCGACTTCGCCTCGGACATTATGTATCGCGCAGTGCAGGAGTTGAAATTCCTGCACTGCGCGATACATGATGTCCAAGGCGAAGTCGAGGGCATCATGTCGCGCATTTCAGGAATTTCAACTTTCTGCTCTTGTGTTTAATATACTATTGTACATTACACGTAGTTACTCCACATAGGTAGTGAGCTATTTTGTCGTATACATTTTTGTTCGTTATAATTAATGGATTGGTTTCAGCAGAGAAGCACGTTCTAGCAGTTTTTACGCATCCGTGAAAACGTTTAAAGGTAAAGATAATCCTTATAATTGATTTAAAGGATTGTTTAAACGCAGGATAAGAAGAAAAGTACATAGTACCTACTTAGTAAGAGCTCATGGTGCCTTACTGTAATGCGTTAAGGAAAATCAGCAACAGGTTGCAGCAATGAATAAACTTACAGATATTACAAATTTGCTGAATTGTTATACCTATTTTATTTAAACCTGTCTTCGTCAGGTATAGAGATGGAAAAAACGGGTCTCTTTAGTGATCTGCATCTTTGCATCTGGATTCCGTATGTGAGCCGGCTCACTGAACCGGTTCAAAAAAAGCCGAGTTCTGAATATGTTACTGCAGTCTGCCACTGAGTTACCTAGTTCAGTCAATCATATCACGACCTGTATAGAATCAAGAATGCATAGCCAAACATGTGATGCATGAGTCATTTAAGCTGACAGATGCATCAAAGCAAGAACTGATACGTAAAATGTGCTTCTGTGTGTTAAGTGTTTCACTGAGTTATGCGGATCCGTTGATCCGTCGGCTCAAAAAAAAGTGAGTCGGCTCTCACGGATCTTCTGCCGGAGTCGGCTCTTTGAACCGGTTCAAATCTGAGTTACCCAACTCTAGTCAGGTAACTAACAATAATGTTTATTTTATTATATTTTATTACAAATCGGAACAATTCATAGATATGCACGGCAAAAAAATAATTTAGATTTTCGTCTTACAATAATCAAGGGGAACGAGAACACTCCATCTAGGAACTTTTAATACATCAACGGACTGATTACGTATTCACACTAAGCAACATGACAACAGCTCAGAAAGTCGTGTCTGTACATACGATTAGTCGTTCATAGATCCGCGATTGTTTGTTTTAAGTGTTTCCGTTTCTCAAATGTTTAAACCTCCAAAGTTTGCGCACAACGTTAGCGGGAGTGTGCTCTAATAACTATCGTTAAAGCTAAGTTTCTTCGATTCAAGTAGTTCTATATAATACTCGCCACGGTTCTAAAAGGTTCTGAAGTTAGTGACAAACAGCGTCGCAAATGCATATTTTGGTTATTTTGTGGGAAAGGAAGACTCCGACCACCTCCCAGTTACCGGCACAGTACATGCACTGGTCGGTGATTGGTTAACGTTCGTTATCTTGTCAATTGTCGCTTTCCCGCTATAAAGTACAATCCAGTACGCCATTATCGTTTCTTTGCAAGATGATAATTAGTCTGCTGAGAACCCCCAAAGTCCCACACCAAGTACGCGAGCAAGATGGATGACTTTAGTGCAAGGAATTAAACCTTTAGATTAAAGAAAAATTAAAAATAATAATATACCGCGAGTTCGTAGTTTTTCAACCGACTATACCTGCGCAAGCCTCCATTTGCCTTTCAGATCCATGGCACTTACTATACTTACATCTAGATAAATTGCGCAAGAAAACTATTCCAATTGTACCTTTTCGAAAAGGGAAGAATAGTGGAACCATTTTTAAATTGATCTGAGGTCACAACAAGTCCTAAAATTGAAACAAAACCGTGAACAGCAGTTGTCCGGTAGGTCTAATACATACGTCAGAGCTCTACAGCGGCAATTCTTGACGAAGCGCAGCATGCAGCATCTCTGTTACGGAAGTTGCGCACGCAACATGCAACGAAAATGAGACACCATGAAGTTAGTAGTTAATTCAAAATGACTATACTACGTGTATCGGCAAGGTTGGAATCGTCGATAAAGCTGGCCCTTCGATGCAGTATAGTTTTGGTTTGTATTCATAAATGACACGTCTCATTTCCCTGTTACAATGTGCTGATTACCCAAAGTAAATAAGTACTACTCGAGGTAAACAGGCTAGCTTTGAACTATATTTATCATCTCCCTATCCTACTTTAGTTTATCAATACACATCTTTAACGAAAATGTGAATATCAACTATCGCGATCACGCCAAAGAAGTATAACTTTTGCCGCGCGTATAGAAGTACACGCACCATTTTTTTATAACGTTAAATACGCTTTTCGTTTTTAGGCTAAGGATTTACATATTATGTAAGAATTTCAAGGCGATGTCTCACTTCGTTTAGAAGTTAGAAGTCTCTGACGGACGGACGAACAATCCTAAGAACCAGGAAAATTTATCCGGCAAAAGTTGCCAAACGATAATTGTACCGTGTAACAAAAGTAATGAGCTAATTTGCTTAAAGCGGAAATGAGATAAATTCAAACCATGAACGTGTGTGGTCCGCTATAATACGCGAATACACAAAGTGGTTTACCGCGGCCTATGCAAAATCCGAGCAGCGTTTAGAGAAGGAAGGCATATAACATGTGTGTCAAGTAAAAACCAAAAACACACTGGAACATTTATTCCAAGCTGTGGATTCATTCAAACAGCATAAAATGACTGATACAGGGACGTAGCTAGAAATGGATGCAAATTTTGTTGTCTTATTAGTGTATTTCCCATATACGGCACATGCAGTAGTGGCGTCGGTCGGATGGCGGGACCTAAGGGTCGGATCAAACTTTCTCGCCGTTACATCATTCTAAGCAACTTTGTATTATGTTTTAGCACGATGACTCTCGACAAACTTAATTGATTTAAACGAAATTCGGCCACACATTGGAATCCATTATCGCACGAAGCCTATTTAAAATGGGTCTAATTGTACCATTTTAAGGGGTGTATTTAGAGGTTGAACATGGTTTTGGACCCAAAAAAATACCGAAAATATTCCCGGATTTGATTCAAAATTGAAATTTAACCTTATCACATCAATTAAAAGGTGCTTCTAAAATTTTAATAAAATCGAATTGACAGGAGCGGACTTACAAATTTTATGAAAACGTTTGCGGATAAAGAATTATATACTTATTGAAGGCTCTGTAGGTATACAATTTTGCAGTGCAGATGATGAATTGATAAAACAGAGACGAAATATAGAAATCAAGAAAAAAAAAACTATTTTAAGGGATGTATTAAGGGGTCGAATTTTTTATTTTTTCTCCAAAAACAATCAAATTTATATAATAATAAATAATAATAATAATAATAATAATGCGTTTAACGTCCGTTTCTCGACTTTATGTCATAACAGACGCCATTCGCACCATTACTATTTTTCATTTTACCACTTCCCGTTTTTTCTACATTTCTTAAACTTCAACTTATATAATAGCAATGGGCGAATGAAGGAATTACAGGAAATTAGGATAAGGTAGGTAATTTTTGAACTAGGAGTTTGATAGGTAATCGGCCATGGCCTCAAATAAGGAACCACCTCGATATTTATCTGGAATTAATTGAGGGAAACCATGGAAAACCTCAATCAAGATGGCCGGTACAGGAATTACCGTTTCTCGGCGAAAGGCAGTAGGAAAAAGTCCCAGCCACATCTGCCCCCGCCGGGAATCGAACCCGGACCTCCCGAATGCGAGTCTAGTGCTGTACCACTACTCTACCCAGCTCGGTATTAGCAAATACACTATATTGTTAGCAGGACTTTGGCACTGCGATCCAGGTTTTTAACACGTTTTTATTAGCTTCACCTGTATGTTTGTTTGTAATGGACTCTTTAAACATGAAATTCATCTATTTTAAAACGTCAGATCAAATTGAAACTTTGCACACTTATCAAGGACCGATGACAATACAATAATTTAATAATTTTGTCCCATTATCCTGACCAGGATTATTATTCAATCTTGACTAAATTTTGTGCCTTATTTGAACCATATTTATTTATTTATTTTCATTTCATATAAAACCACACCATTAATCTGCAAGAATTTCTGGCGTTTCAAAATTATGGCGGTAGGGTACGTAACTAAATTTTATTCATCATCAGTTCGCATACCAATAATTTTTTGTTTTAACATTGAATTGTCCAGAGACAATATTATCGTTTGTAAATTTTATGTTTATGATTTCTGTTTTGAACATTCCGTATTGAAACCAAAATATTCGCGTATTGTGGTCTACTATAATAACATTGCGGTTAACCCAAATGAGCGACGTAGGGTCTGTGACAATTGTTTGCTAGTACCAACCACAGAGGACAGCAGCTAGTCTGATGGATCTACGGACTAACCGATAAGAACAACTTCCGTATTTATGTTATATGTAGTATACCGCTTAATTATAATAAGTAAATAAATTATCAATTAGTATGAACATCTTTTCAAAATTATATAACACGACTGTAGAGGAAAAAAAAATATCCGTAAACTGATTCATTTGCAATCAGCTAATCACATACACCTGTTTAATAACATACGAGTTTTTTGAGATACGAGTTCGTCGAAGAGCACTCTCAGGAACTGACGACCGAGGAGTTACAGTCGCAGCAGCATAAGGAGGTTCTGCAAGAAATTGGTTTCGAGGAGGAGCCAGAGGTGGATGAGGCTATCTCTACAAATGAGATAAAGAAGATCTTGGGAATGCGGGAGAGCTTCACAGTTCGTGAAACAGAAACACCCCGAAAAAGTTGCACCTGGTCGTGCATCGCAGCTATTTAATGGCACTTGCCTAAAAGCCAATTCAGACTAGCCGTTCTCGGTTACGATTCACCGGTCCGGTTCGGTTTTCGATTAATCTAGGCTGCTCACACTATCCCGATTCGGTTCGACGATTATTCCGGTGCGCATGCGCAATTTCGAAATATGATTTGATGTTTGATGTGTAGTTAAACGTCAACAAAAACAAGTGGAGTTGTGTTTACAATAATGAAATGTGGAGAAATGAAATTCGTCACCGAAAAATGTGCACGGTTCTTGTGGCAATTTTGTTGGACGAGGAAGAATAAAATTTTTGCAGAAGATCTGCAATGAGACTGCACGGCGTCGACCGCAAACGTAAACAAACGCTTGAACAAGTCGGCGCCCGAAAAACAGCTGGCTAGTCACGTGACTCCAGCAAGCGTTCTCATTGGCTACGGTTGCGAACGGTCCGGTTGAAATTGGAGCTGAGCCTAAACGCTTGAACCGAACCGCAATCGGGAACGACTACGCCCTGATTGGTCGAGCTTCCAACCAGACCGGTGAATCGTAACCCAGAACTAGCCGTTCTGCGGAAACGAGTTAAAGCCAATTCAGACTAGCCGTCTAAATTGGCTTTAACTCGTTTCCGCAACATTTTGAAAGGAAGGAAGAAACAAACCTCCCTGGACACGTTTTTTTAAAGTGAGGAAAGCGTGGCGACAGAGGCAAAGACCAGTGAAGAGAAAAACAGGAACGAAAATTAAGCGAAAGTAACACCTCCACCAGCATGCATCTTCCGTAAGCTCAAGTCATTTACAAATACACTTTTCTTATTAAAAAACACGTAACAAAAACAACTGAGGTGGCATTTTGGGCGCTGGAACAGATTAATGGCATTTCAGTTAATTTAAATGAAGAAATTTGCTTTGAGATACGAGCAAATTGACATACGAACAAGATTACGGAACGAATAAAACTCGCATGTCGAGCTACCATTTGTACATTGAAATCAACCATTCCTACAACACAGAAGAATTCTGCAAGCAGAGCAAATTGGTTATGTCTGTGATTCTCCCCCGAAAACATTATATAAAAAAGGTTAACCGCTCAGCTTCAGATTTATCGAACATGGCAATATGTTTATATGTTTACGTAATGTTCGTTCTGTATTCGCCTTCATATTCGTACGCAGGGATAACAAAAAAAAAAGTTACAGCATGTTGACAAGAGACACAGTTGTCAGTGTTATCTAAAAAAACCACGTATTTTTGTACAATATGCAAACATTTAAGCGCAACATATGAGGTGCAACTAAATTCATAGGCCGGTGGAGTGCAAACTTTTTTAGTCACTTTCTCGTTTGCAATAAGCCCGATGGCTGAATGGTGCTCAAAAAATGGATGGATTAAATAAAAACAGCCCTAAGATATCACTTGAAATATGAACGACAACAATGTAACGATGGTGTCGACATTTATTCTATTTGGAATTACCATTATTCAAATACTCAAAAAGATATTATTGGCATCACTATTTGTTCTTCATAGAACTTGCTCCTGTTTTGTTTATCTCAATGTTTGTAAAACAGAATATTTTCTTTTGTTTACAGCTGTTCAAAGCATGGTATCATCTGCTAGCGACGCAGTACTATTAAAAAAATACATCCTACTAATGACCAAAGCCCACCCCCATTTCTGACCATGTCTTCCTACTTCTTGCAATCCGAAGCCAAAATTTCCCAGCAAATCTTCTATATCGTCCTTCCACCTTTACTTCTGTCTTCTTCTTTTCTTTTTCCATGGAAAAAGGGATACAAAAAGACGCAGTATAAGAACTATTTATAGTGCAAAGAAAGTATAAGATTGATTTGCCAATTATCTTTTAAATATGTTTGAAGAGAAACTTTCATAAATCTGGATTTTTTAACTGTACCATCTCTATACATTTATATTGCAATTGTTCAATTAAAAATAAATAAATGTAAGTGCATGATAGATAGAGAGACTTAATTTTGAGAGGGTACAGAGAAGATTTACAATTCCTCTACAGCACTTCACATTTTTAGTGAGGGTTCTTTGCGCAGTGTGTTAAAATTACATAATTAATTGTCAAATAAAGTAATAAAACAAAAATAATATTTCAAGTGTATGTAAAAAAAAAAATAATATAACTCCGCCAATAAATAAATTGGAAAAATATTTTCCTTTTTTGTAACCAGAAACAACCCGTAAAAATTAATAAAAATTTATTTTTCTCTTTTAAAAAAAGCACAACACTAATTGAAACGTTACAAAAAGTACAACACAATACATAATTGAAACTGAACTCTAAAATTAACAAAACAAAGTGAAAATAAAACTGTATTAAAATTGCGTTGATTTTTAGTTAGAAAGGGAATCCCCGAGTTTTGATGGCATGGCGCAATTAGAAACAAAAGTGGTGAAAAGTGGTGCCTTCTTTTAGAAAAAAAAGAAAATTTCAAAAACCCAAAACAACGCAACCTCGAAAATCTAACGACACACAGTGAAAATTAGTACTAATTAAGCAGCGACGCAACTTCGAAAAAATGCAAAACGAAACGACGCAAAGCGAGGTATTGGTGTACCTAACAAAACAAAATCTTATGACAGTTTGTTACAAATTGTTTTAATAATCAGTTAGAATTTTTTTATTCTTAAAATAAAACACAAATTATTAATATACTCTGTTATGAAAACAAAAACCTTATTAAAATATTAAACCCGGACTACAAATGAAGCCCCGCCCGGACGCTTCCCGGATGCCCTATAAACTAGGACAAATCCGGGGAAGCCCGGACGGATGGCAACCCTACTCTTAAGCTTATAGTAGTTGGTAAGGGTGTCCGATAAAGATCCTGGCCTGAGGATTCATTTCAGCATGTAGGGGGCATGGAACATGCCCTATAGAACTTTACATATGCAACGGTAATCCTATTGTGTGATGTCATTCACTCTATAAAAATACGATGGGTGCCAAACTGTTGTTATTATACCCGCCATAATAATACATACTCTGTGAAAATTTCAAGGGCCTACCTATACGATTCAAAAGATACAGCCCTATGACGGACTGTGGAAAGTTTTATTAACTGCATGCGGGAAAGTGAAAAAAGTGGGAAACTATCACTTCGGAAATTTCCGAAATAATGAGAACAAAAGAACAGGATAAAAGGGATCGACAAAGACGGAATGTGCGGGTATAGACGGTACAGCTTTTCTTTGAAGTAATGTTACGGCGGTTTCCAAGGAAAAGTGGAGAAGAGGAGAGGTTTTAGCCGGTAAGAGTCCGGCATTACCAGTAGGTGTCCATGAGGATTTCCCCTCCTCAGCTCAAAAAAAAAGCCCTATGACGGACGGACGGACAGCGGATCCTTAGCAATGGGATTTCCGTTGGCACACTTAGAGTACGAAACTCTAAAAACCTTGATTTGATATTTATCCAATTCATTTCGCTATTATATCCATTGTTTTGCACGTAAAATATAACAACTGATTCCAAAGAAAAGTTATACTAAGCAAAGCAAGTAGTCTACGTTACTGGTAACATAGTGAAAGGGGGCGGTAGAAGGAGTTAGGAGGAAGACTTGAGTTTTCTGAACCGCGAAAATTTGACAACATTTTCAAACAGACTTACAGGAAAAATAATTCGTGACAAGTCGTTCAAACTTTAGTGTCTCCATTTTGATTTCGTCTTGCTAGTGACCTACGTATCAACGAATACGTGGACACACTGTATATTGTGAAAGGGGGCGGTAGAAGGAGTTGGGAGGAGACTTGAGTTTTCTGAACCGCGAAAATTTGCCAACATTTTCAAACGGACTTACAGGAAAAATTATTCGTGACAAGTCATTCAGACTAGTGTCTCCAATTTTATTTCGTCTTGCTAGTGACCTACGTATCAACGAATACGTGGACACACTGTATATTGTGAAAGGGGGCGGTAGAAGGAGTTGGGAGGAGACTTGAGTTTTCTGAACCGCGAAAATTTGCCAACATTTTCAAACGGACTTACAGGAAAAATTATTCGTGACAAGTCATTCAGACTAGTGTCTCCAATTTTATTTCGTCTTGCTAGTGACCTACGTATCAACGAATACGTGGACACACTGTATATTGTGAAAGGGGGCGGTAGAAGGAGTTAGGAGGAAAATTTGAGTTTTCTGAACCGCGAAAATTTGACAACATTTTCAAACAGACTTACAGGAAAAATAATTCGTGACAAGTCGTTCAGACTAGTGTCTCCAATTTTATTTCGTCTTGCTAGTGACCTACGTATCAACGAATACGTGGACACACTGTATATTGTGAAAGGGGGCGGTAGAAGGAGTTGGGAGGAAGACTTGAGTTTTCTGAACCGCCAAAATTTGACAACATTTTCAAACGGACTTACAGGAAAAATAATTCGTGACAAGTCGTTCAAACTTTAGTGTCTCCATTTTGATTTCGTCTTGCTAGTGACCTATGTATCCTTGAATACGTGGACACACTGTATAATACCCACGTAACAATGTGGTATGCACGACGCACCCTCAGCGCTGTTCAGTGTTCATAATATTGCAAATTCCATAGCGCCAACTCGCTGCAACCGACCGCAACGACAGGATTCTGTTTACGGAGGTGTATTGTACACGCTGTTCATGTACACAGTGTGTACGGGAAAATTATCAAGAATTTACGACTGAAGAAATGTCTCGGGAAATTTTAGAGAATTTATGTCCACAACTCATTTTCAAATGAGATTATAATAATTCAATCACAACATAATATGTGACATTTTTTCGTAGTAATTTACTAGAACTGGATTTCAGTCGTGGTTAAAATTTGCAGGTCGCAGCAAGTTTGCTGTTTTTAGGGTATTTGCCATATGGCAACATACACTATTGGCGTCGGTCGGATGGCGGGACCTAGGGGTCGGACCAAAATTTCTCGACGTTTCATAACCTCCTAAACACATTGGCACCATTTTTAAAAATGCTTATATATATATATATACATATATGTGCGGGCAATAACTTTCGAAGGAGTTAATTAATTTTAACGAAATTTGGCACACATGTTGGAATCCATTACCGCACGAAGCCTATTTAAAATGGGCCCAATCGGGTCATTTTAAGGGTGGTTTTTAGGGGTTGAAAAAAGTTTTTGGGCCCAAAAATAACGAAAAAATTCTCAGATTCGTTTCAAAATTTAACCCCATAGTAGCAATTAAAAAGTGCTCCTAAAATTATAAGCTAATCGGCCCGGCAGGACTGGACTTACAAATTTTATGAAAACACTAGTTTGCGTATACGAATTTACTTACTGAAGGTTGTATTTAATTTGGTGCAGATGTTGGATTGACAACAATATTTCAACTAATAAAATTATTATTGTAAGGGGTGTATTAAGGGGTTCAATTTTTTTTTATTTTGACCAAAAACAAACTTAATTTCATGTAATAAAGCCACAATACCTGTATTAACAAATACACTATATTGTCGGCAAGGTTTTGGCACTGCGATCCGGGTTTTTTTACTTTTTGGTGTGTTTGGCGTGTTTTTATATTATTTTTTTCCCTTATATTTTTATTTTCTTTTTAGTCAATGTATACATTACATTTTATTTCGTGTCGGGATAAAATTTTCTGTAACGTTAAAGGAAGGAAATGATTTAACGCCGGGGAAATATAAGAGAAATAAAAGGAGGAGTAATTCAACGGGTGGAAATTATAAAGAAAACCTTGGTAACGTAAAATTAAAGGAGAAATGACTCAACTACGGGGAGATATAAAAGATAAACATTTGTAACGCCAGATGCCCATCAATGAAATCAGTTCATAGCTCTTAAAGAAGTTTCACGTGCCCAGCGAGCTTATGTTAAATTAATATTAAACTGAAAATCCAAATCATACTTTTACCAGTTCTCAGCATAGAAAATTAAAATTAATAGCTACTGCAGAAAGTTCTTTAAGCTCGTGTTTTAAGTAAATGATCTTTTCTTTTTTTCTGCTCTGTTGCAAGGACAAAAATAACCATCAGTCGTGTAGCACCAAGACTAAATAAATTCTGCAGAGGATGTTCGCACCGTCTATGACAAGCGTCAATGTGCAAGTATGCTTGACTATGTATGATCCGCTTTATACAGTAAGATGTCGCTTAACACGGGAGATGTTCCATTAAACGCTAAACGAGGTCAATTTAATACGTAGATAAACAGAACCGAGAATAAGAAACTGTTAGTTTTTTTTTGTTTAATTTTGTAACATTTATTGTTAAATACTTTTTTATCACAAATAATTATAGATTTATTATTTGCTAATATCGATTTTTGTTCATAAAAAATTATTAAACTCAAATAAAAGTTCGAGAAGTTATGTTTGTAATGAGGAAGGTTCCTCATTTGACATATTTTGTTTTTTGTGAAGAAGTCAACTAATGTCGTTTGCCTTTTTCTGTTTCGTTCTGCAAGCTATTGTCGATAGCAAGATATTGCATCAATGACAGTCTTGCCTTTGAACTTTTATCAACATTTGAATCATTTTGTATAAATTGATCCATTTATACAAAATGATTCAAATGTTGATGGAAGTTCAAAGGCAAGACGAAATGTCATTGTGGCAATATCTTGCTATCGACAACAGCTTGCTGAACGAAACAGAAAAAGGCAAACGACATTAGTTGACTTCTTCACAAAAAACAAATTGTGTCAAATGAGGAATCTTCCTCATCGCAAACATAACTTCTCGAACTTTTATTTGAGTTTAATCATTTTTTATGAACGAAAATCGATATTAGCAATTCATAAATTTATTTACGTTATAGTGACTAAACTTTTTTTTTAGAAACCGCGTAATACTGAAACATCATTAAACGGAGCAGCGTTTAGCAAGGTCTTACTGTATTATAAAACCGTTCATATTAAAGCCGTGAATAAACCATTAAATTCTGCATCTTTTTCTATAGTTAGTTATGCCTTCTTTCATCAATCAGCTGTACACGCTGTATATAAACCCGTTCGTTTTCAGATATCTACGAACTACCAGCAGAAGCAAACACGGCGTAATGCGGTCGTCCTTAATTATAACAGGAACCTATTCAACATAAATTACTTTGCATTTGAAATACGCAGACAAGCAACTAACTGAAACACCCAAATTATTAAAGTAATTACTAATAATCTAACATCAATATACTTCCCGATAATGGCCGCTACTTTCATAACTTCACTAATAGTCATTTCCGTTCATATGCTGCCAATATTTACAAAGCGAACTGCAGAAATAATCGCTCTGAAAATTGAATAGCACTGTTGAATTATTATGTGACTTTACTTATGCAAAACTCAACTTGCAAGAAAACATTCGAGAACTGTTGATTTTAACATTTACGATTGACAACAGCATACATTAGTACACCAAGTGCTCGAATGAACTGTTTTCTTCTTACCCTGTCCAAAGTACGTACTTTCGGCTTCGATTTTAAAGCAAAAAGCCTAACATTTATGTTACTCTACTGGAATTATTCGCATGCCGTCTGTAACGGCGGGCCGAAACAGTTTTCTCGTGCACACTGATACGATCGGATATGAAGAAAAATTGTATACACCATACGGCCAGAAAGTTGAAATTCCTGCACTGCGCGCAATACGATGTCCGAGGCGAAGCCGAGGGGATCATGTGTCGCGCAGTGCAGGATTTTCAACTTTCTGGCCGTATGGTG
The DNA here is from genome assembly GCA_034508555.1 of Venustoraphidia nigricollis. NCBI lineage: Eukaryota > Metazoa > Arthropoda > Insecta > Raphidioptera > Raphidiidae > Venustoraphidia > Venustoraphidia nigricollis. Next base: position 3,814,268 of record JAVRKA010000020.1, read on the forward strand.
TAATATAGTATACGAAGTTGGCTCTAATTAAAAGGAATTAATTAGAGTGGTTATGTGATTCTTGATGAATGAATCCACTGCGCAGGATCAATGACAGCAATACTGGGATTAAAATTGCATTTTCACTAACGTTTCGGTACGCTTTGCACCATCTTAACAACATTTGAACTCTGAAGATGGTGCAAAGCGTACCGAAACGTTAGTGAAAATGCAGTTTTAATCTCAGTATTTCTGTTTTATTGATCCTGCGCCACGGATTTTATCCAAACTTATCCAGTAATATACTATTTCAAAATGTGTTTTGCTACGAGTAGTACGTAATATACGTATTGCATGAAAAGATCCACACTCAATTACGAAAAAACAAAAAAAAAACATTATTTTTTTCTTCTCACAATGTTGCACCAACCTACTAAGATTGCAAGAACTGAAAAAAATGGGTAGCTTTTTGCGAAAACAAACAGTTTTTTAGTGTATTTGCCAGATATAGTACATACACTAGTGGCGTCGTTGAATAGTGGGACCTAGGTGTCGGACCAAAATTTATCGACGTTTCATAGCCTCCTAAAGAGTTTGGCACCATTTTTTAAAATTTTTATGTGTGTGTGTGTGTGTGGGCGTGACAAAAGGATCACCCGAAAAATAAATGATAGTTAAAAATTTCAGATTTGTTTAAGGAGGATATAGACCACGTGCCATATAAAAACTCGTGTGCTGTTTTAGTATGCTTATTCTGCCATGGGCTTTCAAAAATTAACAACTTTTAAAAAGGAATTTGTCTTATAGCAAAAAAGAGTTAAAACGATTAAAATCTTAAATATTCGTAAAATGATCTCATGAATTTAAAGTCAGTCCTTAAACTAGGTGACACAGATATGAGAAAATTATTAAGAGGGTGCAAAATCACACTGAAGTTTCTTACAGTGCTGTGTTAAAGAAATGGCTTTTAGAGGAACTGCATAAAGTTGTCTCAGTTTTCGGAGACATGTTCTTTATTTTAGGGTATGCGCATGGCAAGGAAATTTATAATCCAAAGTTTCCCGAGTTTTTAAAATTTAAACCCGGACGTTTTAAAAAAAAACCCTGTGATGAAAACTATTCAAAAGCTTTTTTTCATGTCTGTTTTTTTCTCGAATAGTTATTGCAGCATGATGATTAAATTCCGATATATTTAAACATGACTAATTATTGTCTCTTTTATTGTTGACTAACTTGATACCTAGGTAAATTTCAATTGTGCAACGATTGTTTTTTAGTTAAAATTCAAGCCACCAAACTTACAATCAAACTGTCAAATGTAATAATTATGGTTCTTATAATAAGACTAGTTACTCCATCAAATCGGCAGCTCTAATTTTTGCGCATTTTTCGTTTCCCATACGATTATACAAACTCTTTTTCTTTATTACACTATAGTTGATCTTTGATGATTTGACCTACCTAGCTTGCACCCAATGGCGACGCATTAGAAAAACTCGTTTTACTTAAAATACAAAATCCCTTGAAAGCTGAAAGATGTCCTTGGCATAGACTATCAAACACATCATGTATCAATTAACTAGCTTTTATGGTTTTAGGTTTATTAACATCTGAAATACGTCGATTTCGTGACTGACTCATATTGACTGACGATCATCGAAACCTCTACGGCATTTCTAGAAGTCCTGAAGGCTGAAATTTGGTATGTAGGCTAGGATTTGCATATAAACAACGAAAAAAGTAAGAAATTGGAAACTTCCCCCCTCCAACCCCTCGTATAGGGGGTGCATAACAAATACATAGAGAAATATGTGCAAAATGTGCTAAAGTGGTCCACAAACCTTCATTGATGATGATGAAAAATAGTGAAAAAAATAAAATAATCTAGGACGCCCGCCAAAAACAAATGAAATCCCACCAAAAACATTTCATGTGAAATTGGTTGCCAAGACTCACAAGTTCATATAATGCTTTCACTGTTAAAAAGTTATGAGATCTCTAGTAGAGCCAAGCTCCTAGCTGCGCTCCGGTTTGTACTGCGCGTCATAGTCTACGGAACCTGTCCAAAGTATATATTTTGGACAGGCCCCGTAGACAACTAGTTTCAAAACTTAACAGCATTCATTTTATACTCAAAAATTTAAAAAAATATATTAACTACTCACCAGTTATGTAATTTCTATTACGCTCAAGTTTACTCGCGATTAAAGTATTCAATTTGCTTCTGGGATCCGTCTCCACATGCTAATGAGATATTTGTTTGTCAAAAAAAAATTATCAGATGCACTGCTGGTGTGTCGCAGCGAACAAGTTGCAGAGACTTATTCAGAAAATATAAAGTACTCACTTTATTTTCTATAATAATTTTTGAAATGTCCATTTATGTATTCAAGAACTCAAGTAGGTTCATAAAGAACTCGGACGTTCATGATCTGAATACCCGATCTGTCTGAGCCTTTCAAGTATTTGAATATTTCAAAAAAACCTCCAAGTTGTCTGGGTATTACTATTTTTAACAAGCTGCCTCAAAATATTAAAAATCATGGCGAATTACCGAAATTGGAAAAATACTTGAAAGAATTTTTGCTGGCAAGCGCTTTTTATAATTTAGACGAATTTCTGTTAGGCCATGAACGACTGTGTTTTTGACGGACCTACTAATGTCCTTGATGGACTCTGAACTGACAATTTTTATCGACTATGGCACCACAAATAAACTATCATATATACGCTAAGGTTAAGATGTTTGCCTCCATTTTTCGAAAAAACCTCACAATTACTCCACATAAATTTTGTATCATTTTATACATAAATATTTGCTCTATACGTATCAACAATTAAAAAATCTAATATTGCTTTTGTTTTTGCAAAATAATTAATTATAACAATTATACATTTATTCAGTATATGCAGCAATGCTGCCATCTGACGGTTCTAACTTTGAAACAACGTCAACATGATTGACGGTCGGTAAATTTTTTTTGTTTAATTTTTAATCAAAATTCACGTATAAATACTTTTCGTATGGCGGCGCTTCAGCTCAACGTTTTCGATACTTGCGCCTCTATATGACAGTTTTAGAAAAATATTTTCTTGAATCGTCACTGAGCTTCGTAATGTAATACAACAAAAAGAAGAAAGTTATAAAGAGTGTGAGAAATTAGAAACGAATTTTAGTGATAATTATTCGCACAGGTACCGCTAGTTATTAATATTACTATAACGCGCAGTATAAATCGAAGCTCAGCTAGGGTCTTGGCTCTACTAGAGATCTCATAATTTTTTAACAGTGAAATCATTATTCGAACCACTGAGTCCTGGCAACCCACTTTACATAAAATGTTTTTGGTGTGATTTCTTTGACACCATAGTGTACGCAAGTTATATAGAATGAAAAGGAAGAAAGAAAACAGTGGCCGCCGGCAAGTCTGTAATATTCCGCGTTCTACATAATACATTCTTTCTGGAGTTGTCACAGTGAATACGTCGTACGTCCGCCTTCCACAAGGAATGCAGAAATGAACGAGGAATGGAATGAAATATATCTGTGAGTAGGGGCCAAAATCGCTTATGTATAATCCGTGGTAAAATAAATGTAATAGTAGATATGAGCGATATTTCACTACCGGCGACCAGACTTGTGAAAAATACTTTTTAAAAGTATTTAAATACAAATACAAATACTTTTGGGTCATGTCTACGAAAATATTTTTGAACAATAATTATTTATTATATAAGTAATTGTGATAATTAAAAAAGTATTCTTAGACAAATACATACTTGTAAAAAATTATTTCATTTAAGGCTGTCGGAACGCTTTGAATTTAAGCCAAAAATAGAGCTTCGGCTGTCAACTCATTGTAGACTTAATCGTTAACATTCTGCAAAAATTATTTCTCTATAAGGAAGATAAAGGACAAATCTAGGTCTCTAATGGACTACTTTTGTAATTTATGTACGATTTACTAGAAAAAAGTTGGCATTAATTGTGCTAAAAAAACACACGTTTTCAATGTCACACTATGACCTTATTCGTACTTATTTCACAAAACTGTTCCATCACAAACCTAAAGTGACTCTTCCTTTTTCGGAAAAGTTTTTTAAATCTTCAAAATATTTCCAAAAATTAGAGTAATCAGTTGACAGCGGCACCCTTGCAATAAAATTTTTTAGCCTCGTAGTTGGCACCAGCCAAAAATTGAAACGTGCGGATGATTTGAGCGAGACAGAGCTAAAGAAGGCCACACCCACAATATGTCTTTTGCCTACCTCGCACAAACAAAATTCGGAGCGTTCCGACAGCCTTAAGTATTTAAATACAAGTACAAATACTTTTGGGTCATGTCTAAAGCTGCGACCAGACATGCGGGACTCGCCAAGCGCTAATCGCCTAGTGCCGAGTGCTTGGCTTCGTATTTGGCAAGTAGTGAGCATGTTTATACAGACATGTGGGCTCTGTTTAAAAGCGTCGTAAGCGTCGTTTTTTTCGGGAACAGCGAATATAGCCGAGTGCAGTGCGAGCATCCGTTTGGTGCGAATCAATATTTTTAATCATGGACAACAATGATGAAATTTGCACAAGTATTCTCGTATTCGTGCACTTTGAAGTGGAGAGGTGAGCACTAATACTCGTCGCTCGGAGATGTACGAGCATCCATCCTCACTACTTGCTATTCGGCGAATAATCGGCTCGGCATTCGGCGAATCCCGCATGACTGGTCGCAGCTTAAGAAAATATTTTTGAGCAATTACTATTATTTATTATACCGGGTGTTTTTTCAAAACTTTGAATGGATTTTTTTGTTGATACACCGGTTGAATCAAAAAAAGTTTTAGGCAAAAGTTGTTGGGTTTTGAGGGGGAAATAATTTACACGTAATACCAACCCCGTCTCCCCCTCGGCAGGGGGAGGGGGTAACTTTTGTTTTTTAAATGAAAACCCCCGATTTTTATGATTAAATTTTTTTTTGTGTAAAAATGAACAACTTTAAAATTTAATTTAATTTAATCATAAAAATCGGGGGTTTCCATTAAAAAAAAAGTTACCCCCTCCCCCTGCCGAGGGGTGGGAGGAGTGGTATGGTATTACGTGTAAATTATTTCCCTCTCAAAACCCAACAACTTTTGCCTAAAACTTTTTTTGATTCAACCGGTTGTATCAACAAAAAAACCCATTCAAAGTTTTGAAAAAAACACCCGGTATAAGCGAGTGCGACAGCTCAACTAATCAACAAAGTATTCTTAGACAAGTATAAAAAATACTTTCTTTTAAGTATTTAAATACAAATACTCGCTTGGCTAATTAAAAAATTATTCTTATGCAAGTATATACTTGTAAAAAATACTTAATTTTAAATATTTAAATACAAATACTCACTTGGCTAATTAAAAAATTATTTTTAAGCAAGTATATACTTGTAAAAAATACTTGATTTTAAGTACTTAAATACAAATACTTAACTGATAATTTCTTATTTGTAAATGACATTACATTATTATTTTAATAATAAGAATTGTTTGAATAATTTATATGTAATTATATATACTGTTGACTTGAATTATTCATTAATCATTCATAGCTACAAAAAAAAATTATGTTAAGTATTTGAAAAAGTATTTGCAAACTCAAATAAAATACCAAAAAATTTGCATTTGAAATACACATACTTTTATTGAAAAGTATTTGTATTTTGAAATACTTTTACTCAAATACTTCACAAGTCTGCCGACGACTTAGTCGCTAATATTTGGAATTTACTGTTCACTGCAGTGACTTCAGACTAGCTATCGGTGACTAGCCAGCGACTATAGCTATTTCTATCATGAAATTAATAAGGGGATGAAGAAACAAATTCAACTTGTTTTTCAAATCACAGATAATAGTTAATTCGTATGTAAAGTGAGTAACTTTTCACATTTCTGGCCACGAAAGTTCTGTGCAAATCATGCCCGGCCATGCATGCTTGCTTTTTTTATATCACCGAAAATATCACGCTCGATTTGCACCTCTTCCTCGGGAAGCATATTGTTAGCGGTGATGTTTTTTTTTGTCATTGGCGCGGAAAATATACTCTGAATGGCACCTTAAGCTATTTGGAAAAACATTTTTTTAAAATGTATCTAGAAAGAGAACATTTTTACAGACAAAACATAGTTAAATGTATGTGCTGAAGGTATTACAGAAAGGAAAAAACAGAAATTTCAACATACGCAGTTTTATCATTTGCCACAGATATGTGCCAAAGATTATGAAAATGGGCTAAGGCGAAGAACTTTTCAAAATATAAGAAGCTTCGCTTGCACTCTTAAATCCGATTACGGATTTACAAACGAAATGGTCGACATGGAAAATATGTAAAAATATATTATTTTGCCTCAATTTACAATACAGGGTGATTCATGTGCTAATTTTTATAATTTCTGAAGATGATTTCCTGGGCTAATGTAAGAAAAAGTGTTCATATAAACATACAGTAAGAACCCGCTTAATGCCATATACGAAACAGCGCTAAACGAGGTAGATAACAGAACCGAGAATAAGAAAATTTGTTAGTTTTTTTTCTAACCTTTATTGTTAAATACTTTTTTTAACACATAAATCATAGACTTATTAATTGCTAATGTCGATTTTTGTTCGTAAAACATTTATGAAAATCAAATAAAAGTTCGAGTAACAAGTAATGTTTATGATGAGGAAGGTTCCTCATTGAGATATTTTGTTTTTTTTGTGAAGAAAGTGTTATTTGTCTATTCCTGTTTCGTTCAGTAAGCTGTTGTCGATAGCAAGATCTTGCATCAATGACACTTCGTCTTGCCTTTAAACTTTTATCAACATTTGAATCTATTTGTATATAAACTGATCCTGAATTTACGTTATAGTGGCTAAACTTTTTTTTTTTAAACCGCTTAATACTGAAACAGCGTTAAGCGAGGTCTTACTGTATGTCTATAAACGCAAATCCTAAGACACGGGACGTTGAAATTCAAAAAATTTGCCTCATTATTTCGCTAAGTATAAATTCAATATTTGTGATAGATTGCTGAGAGGGTTATTTTGAGAGAAAAAATCTCGTAAGAATATAGCCTATATAGCTTAAACATTCATTAGTGTAGCACATACATCACATACTTCCGTGTAACCATAATAAAACAGAAGGTATCACATGATATTTTTTGCTGAAATGCTCCTCAAAAGTCTGCCAAATTTTCAAATAAATTAAACACTGCGAAATATAAAGCGAACATTTTTTTAACGAACGTTCCTAATTCTAAATTATCTAACAGTTTATCAATAAAATTTTTTATCAACACCTGTTTAATTCCAAATTAACAAATACACATAAAATTAAAGAAATTTAAAGCTTCTGCTATGAATTTCGACTCTAAATAAATTATCATTAATTCAAACAATTTTAACTAAAAAATGTAATTTCGCATGAGGTTTAAGGAAAAAATAGTTTAGAGATCAAATGGTGAGCCTAACATTCAAACATATGGTCGATACTTAATGTGTTATGGCGTATACCATAAAAATCGACTGAACACCGTAACATTCAGAAGGGCGCTGGTTCAAATCCAGTTGGCGTCGTTCTTTTTTTTTTTTTTTTTTTATTAAACAATAGGGCTTCGGCAGCAAGGCCATTAGCTCCAAATCTATAAATTATCACTGTATATTATATATTTGTTTTTACGAGTATGCATATTCCATATATTTACTCAATTCTTTAAATACTTTTTCATGTAAGTACATGTAAACCAACGATTTTAGTGCCGTTTCTCAAAATGGCGTTTTTTGCGAGGCGAAAAAATAAGGAGTGCAGGGGAGAGTTCCTTGAAAAAAGTACGCGGAGTGTATTAGTGCAATCGTGCATCCTGGGGGCTCCTCATCCTTTAACCGCTAGACTCCTGTTTTTAAGAAATATGGTTCATCGTCACACAATTCACTCGATTCTAATAAGAACTAAAAGGCTTAGTGTAAGTGTTCTGAAGTTAAAGGAACAATTTCATTTTGTTATGACGTAGTAATGCCATGCAATTTCATTCCGTCGGTTGAAAGCGATTATTTTATTTTTTAATAAAAGTTTGAAATGAATTCAGTCCCATACATTTAATTAATTTTATTCTTCCCGTTCCGAAGTTGTAAATAAAGTTAATAAAACGATTACTCACTTTTAGCAGAAAAACTTGTATGTAGCAAAAGTAGTTGAAAGTTTCTTACCTGAAAATAAAAGAAATATGGGTAAAAAACACAAATTAATTATTTTAGGAGCTAGTAGGTACAACGTGCATAAGACAACAGTACAGTCACGATAATTCAACCGTCTTTAAATATAATAAAGTTTTTTCTCTTAATTTTCACTAGTATCCGACAGAAATAAAGTTTTATAGTCGAAACTGAAACCGAGTTACGACTTCTGTCCTAGTTTCGTCTGAAACCGAAACGTCGATTTACGATGATTTGTAATAATAGTAGTTTCAGGTATCTTTTGAAGTTATACTTCTTTGGCGCACTGAGGGTAAGATTTTCTCTGTTACGGAAGTTACGCACGCAGCTAACGAATATGTTGCAGAAGTTGTTTCTGATAACGTCAAAGTAGTTATTTTATAAAACAACAAAGTAGGTTATACTAGCGACATCGGACGGAACTTCTTAAAAGCTATTAGTTTATACTGTTTTCGCTTTAATCGTTTTTCATAGACATGTCCTGATGAATAAATAACGACTTTTGACAATTAAATAACCTCAACACTTTTTTTTAAATTATGATTTCAACAGTAGAAAATCCTTTAATGTATGCAGGCGCTAAAAAATGTTACTTTTGAAAATGGAACAAAGGTAAAATGTATATAAATTATAAGACCACAAACATAACCCAGCCTGTGTTTAAAAATGTTTTTCCAACTATTTTATTATTTCCCTAGACATTCGATTTTATTTTATCAATGTACAAATGTGAATATCAATTATCGTGATCACGCCAAAGAAGTATAACTTCTGCCGCGCGTACATAAGTACACGCATCACTTTTTCCTTTTTGTAAATTTAAATAAAGTTGAAATTAAAGTTGAATTTAAAAACGGATAAACTGATTTTATGAAAAACTATATGGTACCAATCCTATAACATTCTGAACAAAACGGCGTCAAAATTTCTCAAATCGGTGAATAACTGGCGAAGCTATCGCGGAACATACAAAAAAAAATATAAAAAATAAAAATACGTGTCGAATTATTTTTTTATTAATTAAAGAAATTTTTTTCAAAATTGACTTCCAAAATCAAAATTCAATTTTTCGTACCTCGTATCTTCTAATTCACCACCTATAGGTGTGTCAAATTTTAACTTCCTATGCTAAACGATCTCTGAGGCACCGATGAAGTCGGTCTAGGTGAAAGGTCACAAGCTTGTAGTTTCGTTTTCGGCCGCAGTTTCGGTAAAATTTTATTGAAACCGGAATTTCAGATGAAACTCGTATTTTAAGCGAAAACTGTCTGAACCCGAAATTTCAATTTACATTATATCAACACTTACAGTTGTATATGTCTATATTGATAAGTTAACCACACTGACGCTTTTAAAATGTTAAACAAAATATATTGGTTTTTGAGTTTCAAAGTGGTAATGCAAACCTTACACTTGTACACTTTTTTTCTTGTTTAAATTATTAACGTTTTTGTTTTATGAAGAAATAAGTTATGAAATTTACTTTTTAGATATTTTATTTAAAATGTGAGGTAACCACTGTTTAATAAGTGATTATTAATTAATTAAATAAAAAATGTCCGTTGTTTTCTAGGTGCAAGAAATGCAAAAAATTTCATGTACATATCTTATAAAGTCACGAATTTTGGAAAAGTATCAGAATTCAGTTAATTATATTGTTCTGATATTACAACAGTGTGATGTTTTCTATTAAAAATATGAGAAAGAACTGAATGTATTTTAGTACAATAGTGTTTGATCTTAATATTCTGACCTTGGCAAGGTCGCAAATGAAATAAGATAATTAAATAATCATTGAGTGTTACATCATTTCTAACGGAGATTCTAGATTTTAATATTTTACTGAATAAATCTTAAATAAAAATTTTAAATATTATGTCCTGGTATATGAGACTATGCTTCTGAAGCCATTGGTGTTGGTAATAAAAAAAAAATATTATGTCAACATTATACAATATTTATCTGGCATACTGAATCGAAGATCAATCCATATTTTCCATTCATTATTTATAAACGAGCTATTTCTTGCATGATTATTCTTTTCTTTTTCAGTAAAACCTTACAACCTTAGTTCACCCCTACCTACTTCTTTTCAAAAACAGTGTGTAGAAATATATTTAATTTCTAGTATTTAAACGAATGTTAATCAGTATTGTACTATGAATTATGTAATGGTTTATGTTATGTAAGCTGCGTACACTGATATTGTAAAGATTGTGAGCGGATGCGGTAGCATTCTATGTCGAGACGGAATAGAGTTCACATTGATTGTATTGCTGAATTGAATATACTTTATTAGTGTATTTGCCATATGGCAACATACACTATTGGCGTCGGTCGGATGGCGGGACCTAGGGGTCGGACCAAAATTTCTCGACGTTTCATAACCTCCTAAACACTTTGGCACTATTTTTAAAAATGTTTTTATATATATATATATATATACGTATATATATATATACGTATATATATCTATGTGTGCGGCAATAACTTTCGAAAGAGTTAATTGATTTTAACGAAATTTGGTCCATCACCGCAAGAAGCCTATTTAAAATGGGCGTAATCGGGCCATTTTAAGGGTAGTTTTTAGGGGTTGAAAAATGTTTTTGGGCCACAAAATACCGAAAAAATTCACAGAATCGTTTCAAAATTGACATTTAACCCGTTAGTAGTAATTAAAAAGTGTCCCTAAAATTTCAATAAAATCGGCCCAAAAGGACCGGACTTACAAATTTTTTGAAAACACTAATTTGTAGATAGTGACTTATTTATTGAAGGGTGTATTTAATTCGGTGTAGACGTTAGATGGACAATAATATTACAATTAAGGAAAAAAATGTTATTTTAAGGGGTGTATTAAGGGGTTTAAATTTTTATTTTGCCCAAAAACAAACTTAATTTCACATAATAAAAGTATAAAACCACACGGCCCTATACAAGCAAATACACTATATTGTCGGCAGGGTCTTGGCACTGCGACCCGGGTTTTTTTTATTAATTGAATACGTGTTCATTTATTGACTTCAACATTATTCCTCATCATCATAAAGTTCCTTATCCTTTACAGGATGTTGGAGACCACGTTTTTCCACCTCACTTTGCCTATAGCTGTCGATTTTAGATCACTAAAAGATTTTAAATTTGTCCACTTTTTTAAGTTACCTATCCACGCTACCTTTCGAAACATGCAAGTTTACCACACATAATTAATCTTTGTAGTTCATATTCTCTTCCTCTAAAAATATGACGAAAGTATTGTAATATTCTTTTCTTAATTCTATATTCCTACAAGTGTTAAAATAGCGCAGTGGCCTTGAAACATAAAAATTTGTTTGAAGTAAAAAAAGCAAATAGGTAAATTGTGACCTCACGGATTAACGCTACCGTGCTGTACACATCAAAAACGTCTAGAAAATTAAGCGACAATTTTTCCCAACTCTAGCAGGTTCTTAATTAAATTTATTACAGTTAAAACGATATAATGGAACGCGGATAGAAGCAAAGAGTCGGTAAGGTATTACGCTGTTATTAAATGAGTTTAACTCTTTTCTAATTGAGATCAAATTGAACGTTAATAAGATTACATCGTTAACTTCCGGTAGATAGAGGTATATCCAATGAACCGACTCTGTCCACTTGTGTCGCGTCAAAACGGACGAGAAATGGGGTTTGTTCATTTAATAACTGCACCACACACAGAGTTACACAGCGTGCACAATTCTGAAGAGGTTTCTATTTTTCACTGTAGATTATACAATTTGTTTCTATGTTTAAACCAGAGCAGTCTAGACGCACTTCAACGAGCTGTACTGCATTCTGAAGTCCATTTTTAACCGACTTCAAAAAAAGGAGGAGGTTCTCAATTCGTCGGAATCTTTTTTTTTTTATTTTTTGTGTATGTTCCCCGATTACTCAAAGACGCCTGAACCGATTTGGAAAATTCTTTTTTTGTTTGAAAGGGTATACATCCCAGGTGGTCCCATATAGTTTTTATTAAAATCGGTTCATCCGTTTTTAAATGACGTCAAAAAAACATATTTTTTAATGTAGGCTACCTCATATCTCCAACATTTGTAAAGCGATTATGATTCTTTTCTTATTTAATAGGGCCCATCTTCATGGTGATCCCACATAAATTTTACTTAAATCGGTTCAGTAGTTTTTAAAAATGTGCGAAATCAAATCCACCACTAAAAAGTAAAAAATAAAAAAACTTAAAACAAAAAAATATTAACCTCCTTCAAAAAAGTCACTAAAAAGATGAAAATAATAATGAAATTTTGAGGTCGGTTCCAATTTAATAAAAGTAGATGCCTACTAATTTTAAGTTTCAGTAATAAAATTGGCACCGACCTCAAAATTTCATTATTATTTTCATCTTTTTAGTGACTTTTCTGAAGGAGGTTAATATACTTTTTTTTTAAGTTTTTTTTTTTTTACCGACATAAAAAAGAGGTTATCAATTCAACATGCATATTTGTTTGTTACATTTTAATACCTACAATTTATAAATAAAATATCTAAGTCTAGAAAATAAATGCTGGATGAGGAAAACTCCCGACCACAGACATGCAAAAATGATTAATCGACAATACCACTTCAAATAACTCCCACTTCGCCAGTTTTTAACGAGTCATCAAATGAACACCCACGGAGTTTCCTAAAAGTCAGCGCCCATGCTTGTTTTAATAACGTTACATAATAACAAAATATTTTAGAAATAAACTTCTGAAATATGTTTACGAGGATGATAGTTTGGAAAGGAGAAAATGAGCTAGTATATCCAATATTACAGAAATACATTACAAGTCCATGATATACCATAGTCCACAGAATAAAACCATTTGTTGGTGTCGTGACGAATTCTTGATAATTTGTAATATTTCAGGTCTTTTGAGCATTGACATACGAGGGCTGATCAATAAGTACTCGTATTAAACGAGTGAAATTGACTTTACCATTGTGTACTGCAGACATTTAAACAATCTCGTGCTGAGTTGTAGATAAATTCATAGGTTAGGTTATTTTTGACAGTCAGTTGTTTCGCGTTTTGTGTTTCTCGACAAAATGGAAAAAGAGCAATATCGATCCGTAATCCGCTTTTTTAAAAACTTTCACCATCTATGACTACGGTGAGATACTCGTAGAATAAACGAATTACGGATCGAAATTGCTCCTTTTCCATTTTGTCGAAAAATACAAATGATACACCTGGCTGTTAAAAATAACCTAACCTATGAATGTATCTACAACTCACCATGAGGTCGCAGTACACGATGGTAAAGTCAATTTCACTCGTCAACGCCATCTGTCGCCCAACGCGGGTACTTATTGATCAATCCTCGTACTTGAGTGTACTGTCTCTCACCTCTTCTAATAATTCTTCGAACTTAATTTAACTTAAAGTTCATTAAAAATCTCCGTAACTTATTGCGAATCATCCGGCGTTAGTAAAACAAAGAGGCAACCGTCAATAATTCTTTGTCGTGAAAGAGACTGCAGGGAACAATAACGACACTACATAGTCAAAAATCGAAACGGTGGGGAAGGAGTGTTATTTTAAATTCTACATAATGTCCTTTTCATGCAGCCGCTTGTTCTACGGCCTGCGGAGAGACATATAACCGAAGTAACGCACACCTCACTCTCAGGGAATCAGGACGACGCGCCCTGGAGATGGCGTCCCAGTGGCACATCAAATTTATACAGGACGATGCAGAGAAAGAAGACAATGAAATGCCCTTGAATTCATTATCAATCAATACGAATACAGAAAATCAATTCATGTCTGTAACTGGTGCTCAAAACCAACAATTACACACAGAGATGGAGTCTGAATCTGGTTCCCATCCGCTCTTTTGGACGAAATCGAATCGGGATCCGGCACATTTTATTTAAAACTTACTGATGGAAGCCGGATCTGAACCCGCTTTCGATATCTGGCATTTTACCAGAACAGATCTGGATTCAAATTGAATTGTACCAGAACTTGTTTTGGTTCCCGTTTTCCGGTTTTTCGAAAGAAAAATTTCGTAGAGTACCTACTCTTATAACTAAACAGGAAAATAATTCAATAATAAATCTCACGTATTTGGATTAATAATACAAAACAATCGTGCTATTGTTAATCTTGCTACGTTTCGACTACGTAGCAAGATTGTTTTGTATTATTAATCCAAATACCTGAGATTTATTATTGAATTATAGTAATAATTTTGGATGCGATATAATGTCTAAACAGGAAAATATTAAAAAATTAGGGATGGAGTACGGATTTGGATCGGGTTATTATTACGAAACTGAATTTAGTTCACGTATCCCCAGTTTTTCAAAAAGAGAATTTACCTATTCGTTTGACCTGTATCGTGGTCACAGCAATTAGACTTACAGACGAACTTATTTTTATGTTTTTTGGATTAAGGGAGCCTCAAAACGTAAAATGTAAAGTGAATTTTGACCTAAATCAATACCATTCCCCACTAGTTGGAATAGTATTGTCAATATAATAATAATAATAATAATAATAATAAATTTTATTTCTTTCCGGGACAAAATACACTTTGCATAAAGGAAAGTTGTCAAGGTTACAATAAAATTACATTTTACAAAAATCGTTTATCGAATAAGGACATGTATTGTTTAAATATATTTTTAATTTTTTCTTAAATACTGTATTCGCTGCTACTTCTGTTAATGAATTGGGTAGATAGTTAAAAACTTTAGCGCTACTATAAAAATATACTCATGAATTAGAAGTAGAATAAAAATATGAACAGCCTGTTTATCTAGTAGCTCTATATAGCTCCGTACGACGAGCGACTGTGTACGTACTATACATATTATGTACATGGGGTATATAGCGCGGAGGCAGACGGTCGATAACGGCGTCCTGTGTCTGTGACCCCATTCCGATACATACACACACACACCAACTGTGCCCCTTGCTCCAATGCGCTCTCCACCATGCTCCACCGACTCTACGGCATCCACAACATCGACTGATGATGCTTAAACTACTCTGCGAACGAAGCTCTACACACGAGTAGGGTACACTGCCGTTCCCAATGTCACAAAACGATAATTTAGTATTTGGTCTAGAGTCTAGACTATAAGATGCGATGAGAATTTGGGTGAATCTTGGATTCGATTTGATCTTGCAAAATAAAGTCCATCACATAGATGAAATAATTTTTTTTCATATAGATATTGTAGCGCGCCCCAATTTGTTACTCCACTGGAAATGACATAGGCTTCTCGAACAAACTGGCAGAAGTTTCTGGAATGATCGAGAAGTGGGATATAAATACAGCGCATGTGGGGCGCGACATTCATTCAGTCAGAGACAGTGAGTAAGTTTGATCTTGCAAAATAAAGTCCATCACATAGATGAAATATTTTTTTTTTCATATAGATATTGTAGCGCGCCCCAATTTGTTACTCCACTGGAAATGACATAGGCTTCTCGAACAAACTGACAGAAGATTCTGGAATGATCGAGAAGTGGGATATAAATACAGCGCATGTGGGGCGCGACATTCATTCAGTCAGAGACAGTGAGTAAGTCGATGCGTCAGAAGCGGTCACGCGGCGTAAAGCAGACATAAATAATCATAGTTAGATAAATAAGAGTACATATATTACGGTGTGTTAATAATCGTGTTATTGTTGAATTATTATTTATCAGAATCCGTTTATTTTTCATTGTTAGTTTCTTTTTGTCACTGTTCTTACAGAAGTACTTTTTAGTTTGTTTTGTATTTGTTTCGTTTGATGAAAACCACACAGAACTGTTTTGTTACAATATTTATGGTCGCATCAACATCAAAGGTCACTAGCATCCGGAACTATAAGTTAAGAATCTTTTAGAACTAAATTAGTGTATACAAAGTTGATGACTGGAGAAACGATGGTATGCGCCTGATGCCGTTTTCTGTATCTTCAAAAATGCTAGGGAGGTCGTTGGGAAAACTGCCGGAGATTCAAAATTATTTTTACTTAACACACTTTTAGACCATAATGATTATAAAGATTTCTTAATTTAAGACTCTCCGATTTTTTCTGTAGAACACTTTAGAGGTGCGAAACATCTATTAATTAATTATAAATGACTCGAAAACAGTCAGAAGCTGATATAATTCTAAATCCGTATGTCTTAGTTTTGCTCGATATCGTTAATCGTTACTCCGACCGAGCCTTCCATAGAAGAAATCTAACGTGACTCTTATATCCAGAAAATAATGTAATGCGATCTGAAGATGTACCAAATTCACCCTTCTATTACCGAAGATTCAATGCGGTCAAATATTGCACCCATTTATCTCACGATTATAAAAACGAGTAGCACTTATTTTTGGCGGTATTCTGTAATGGTTAATGTTAACATTAACAGTGATGTCAAATTTAGACCTCACATGTTATGCTAAATTTGTTAAAAAGTGACAAAAAAATGAATAGCGCTTTCTTTCATGAACCATACACAAAAAGATTCTAGGTTCATAATAGCCAAAAAACAATTTGGTATATATACTGCAGTCATGTTTAGAGTAAAAGCTATTCCGCGATGTTTTTTGACACGAGTCAAAGAGTAGATAAAAGTAGACAAAGTGTAGACGACGAGGTGATCTGGACGAGGCATCAAATGCTTAGAATTGTTTCAGCGACTTTGAAACTTTTAGTTCATTTTAATTCGTCGCTATAAAGTGCAAATTTTAAATGCCACATTTAAAAATTTTGAACGATACGCCTTTATCGTCCAATTAAAATCCATGACAGAATTGTGATAAGTATGATAGTCTTTCCCTGTTCAAAATAGGTTTCCTTGCTCGAGTGCCGCGTTTTATAGAATAGATTATAAACTTTGAACGCTCTTAGAAAATTCAAAGTCCAACACACATTTTAGAGTCTGTCGTTTTAAACGATAGTGTATCACATTGACAAATACATTACACTTTGTATTATATTAGAATTCAAAATGGTTTGAGCACAACCATGCAGCCTTAGCTGATGACACTAGAAAGGCCTTTTTGTTTTTGGACAAATTCGCAAAAAAACTTTTTTAAAATCATAATTTCTGGATTGTTTATACATGTAACTTTTAGGACTTTAAAACGAACAAAACTGTTCTTAAAATTATAACTTCTCAAATCTACTTAAACACTAATGAGTATAAATACACAAATGCTTGGAAAAGTTATACAAACAATCAGCAGCCTTATGCTTTTGCTAATGGGATACTGTTCCGAAACGACAGTTAAGTAAATGATTTTTAGTGTATTTGCCATATGGCAACATACACTATTGGCATCGGTCGGATGGCGGGACCTAGGGGTCGGACCAAAATTTCTCGACGTTTCATAACCTCCTAAACACTTTGGCACCATTTTTGAAAATATTTATATATATATGTATATATATATTTATATATATATATATACATATATATATATATATATATATATATATATATATATATATATATATATATATATATAAGCGTATATATATATATATATATATATATATATATATATATATATATATATATACATATATATATATATATATATATATATAAGCGTATATATATATATATATATATATATATATATATATATATATATATATATATATATATATATATGTGTGCGGGCAATAACTTTCGAAAGAGTTAATTGATTTTAACGAAATTTGGACCACGTGTTGAAATCCATCACCGCAAGAAGCCTATTTAAAATGGGCCTAATCGGGCTATTTTAAGGGTAGTTTTTAGGGGTTGAAAAATGTTTTTGGGCCCCAAAATACCGAAAAAATTCTCCGAATCGTTTCAAAATTGAAATTTAACCCTTTGGTAGTAATTAAAAAGTGTCCCTAAACTTTTAATAAAATCGGCCCGACAGGACCGGACTTACAAATTTTATGAAAACACTAGTTTGCAGTTAGTGAATTATTTACTGAAAGTTGTATATAATTTGGTATAAAGGTTCGATTGATAATAATACTGAAATTAAGAATAAAAATGTAATTTTAAGGGGTGTATTTGGGAGTCAAATTTTTTATTTTGCCCAAAAACCAACTTAAGATCGCATAATAAAGCCACACTGCCTGTATAAGCAAATACACTATATTGTCGGCAGGGTTTTGGCACTGCGACCCGGGTTTTTTTTTATTGTAGAACTTTTCCAAGTGCTTGTGTATTTATGTGAATTAATTATTATTTAATCACATTCCATGAAAAGAACCGAGCTGGGTAGAGTAGTGGTGAGAGCATTAGACTCGCATTCGGGAGGTACCGGGTTCGAATCCCGGCGGGGGCAGATGTAGCTGGGACCTTTTCCTACTGCCTCTCGCCGAGAAACGGTAATTCTTGTACCAGCCATCTTGATTGATGTTTTGCATGGTTTTCCTCAATTCATTCCAGATAAATATCGAGATGGTTCCTTATTCCAGGCCATGGCCGATTACTTATCAAACTCCCAGTTCAAAAATTACCAATCCCATCCTAATTACCTATAATTCCTTCATTTGCTCATTGCTATTAGTTATGTTGAAGTTTTAGAAATGTAGAAAATAACGGGAAGTGGTAAAATGGAAAATAGTAATGGTGCGAATGGCGTCTGTTATGACATAAAAGTCGACAAACGAACGTTAAACGCATTTTCAGTGTATTTGCCATATGGCAACATACACTATTGGCGTCGGTCGGATGGCGGGACCTAGGGATCGGACCAAAATTTCTCAACGTTTCATAACCTCCTAAACACTTTGGCACCATTTTTAAAAATGTTCATATATATATGTATATATATATATATATATATATATATGCGTATATATATATATATATATATATATATGCGTATATATATATATATATATGTGTGCGGTCAATAACTCTCGAAAGAGTTAATTGATTTCAACTAAATTTGGCCCACGTGTTGAAATCCATCACCGCAAAAAGCCTATTTAAAATGGGCCTAATCGGGCTATTTTAAGGGTAGTTTTTAGGGGTTGAAAAATGTTTTTGGGCCCCAAAATACCGAAAAAATTCTCCGAATCGTTTCAAAATTGAAATTTAACCCTTTGGTAGTAATTAAAAAGTGTCCCAAAAATTTTAATAACATCGGCCCAACAGGACTGGATTTACAAATTTTATGAAAACACTAGTTTGCAGATAGTGACTTATTTATTGAAGGGTGTATTTAATTCAATGTAGACGTTTGATTGATAATAATATTACAATTAAGAAAAAAAATGTTATTTTAAGGGGTGTATTAAGGGGTTAAATTTTTTATTTTGCCCAAAAACAAACTTAATTTCACATAATAAAAGTATAAAACCACACGGCCCTATACAAGCAAATACACTATATTGTCGGCAGGGTTTTGGCACTGCGACCCGGGTTTTTATTATTATATTCTATGAAAAGCCTAGCGATGGATCTGTTCAAATGATATTTAAACATATCTACCACGAAAATACAGACGGTTTATTTTATTTATCTATTTCATATTTTTAACTCGGAACTTAGAGGCACAAGCCCTGCGTATTAAAGACAAGCATTCACAATGGTGTAAGCTTTTTATGCAAAAAAAAAACCGCTAGTCAACGCATACAGGCGTTTTTTTATATGTATATAAATGTAGTACATTAACATAAAAATATGCGTACGCGTGAGGTGGGTGGCTTTTGTATTATGGCCATTTGTAAAACTGTCGGAAAAGACAAAAAACATTATTCTGTGTGTCGCACATATGCACGCAGCATTTAAATCAGCCGAAATACAGAATATACATGTACATCGTGCATAGATACAACGTATAGACCAAACAGGATCAATTCATAATACTAGGGGACCCGTGCGAATACTTCGCACCGTTAGTGGTCAGTTACGTTACATAAAAGGGTGGAAATAAATTTTATTCTATTCTATTCAGAGACTTCAGCGCCACTACGTCACTTAATTTTACCGACCATTACTTTTAAAATAAACAGATTGCCTCCAGATTTGTTTTATTCTATTCTAGTCTATTCTATTCAGAGACTTCAGAGCCACTACGTCACTTAATTTTACCGACCATTACTTTTAAAATAAACAGATTGCCACCAAATGGCGACATTTGTTTTATTGTATTCTATTCTATTCAGAGACTTCAACGCCACTACGCGTCATATTATTCAGAACTAGTCTTGCATATTTGGTCTTAGTCTTGCACACTCGGTCCTAGTTTTGGTCTTGGTCTTGCTAGTGTAAAGATAGTCTTGGCCTTGCTTTTCTGCAAAACCAAGACCAATTTTGCTCATCACCAATTACCGACAACTGTTCAAATAAACAGACTGCCACCAGGTGGTGACATTTGTTTTCTCTGAATGTTGTTTTCTGTACCTAATGAATTTGTTAAAATTTTTAAAATGTAATTTTCTAATGAGAACAACAATTTTAAGATACTAACTTACTTTTCGTCATTGGAGAGAAAAATAATCTCCAAAATGGCGCATCAAACATTAGTTTTGGTGCAGTATTAAAGAAGATATTCCATGCCGATAAAAAAAACACCTTTGAGAAATAATAATACCGATTGGCAACATAAAGGAAGATGGCACCGGTCAAATATGCGTTGTATAAACTACCTCCGTCCTTCACTATTTCCCCAGATATTCACTTGCTCCATCTCACCTTACATAAAAAATGCGATACGCTTTCATTAAAAAAAAAAAAAAAACAGTACACTTAACAACGATTGTTTTCAATATTATGGGAACCGATGTATATTGTCACTAGTGTTGCCAGGTCCGATTTGTTTTCAATCGGGACAGAAGGTAAAACAAATCGGGATTTAGGGTTGTAGATCGGGACAAACAAAAAAGCAACGTTTTTTAAATAAAACTTTTATTTATTGCGTTTCGCAACTAACATTACAAGTAGGCCTATGTCAGAATTTAATCCTACATAATAATAGTCAGACTCAAGGGCGTCGCCAGCCTTTGAGCCAGAGGAGGGCAGAAGGATGAGAAAAAAACAAAAAATTCAGATTTTTGAGGGTTGAAATATTAAATATTAACACATTTATTGAATCCTTAAATTTGATTTTAGTTTCAGAGTGATTCTGCTGAACGCTACATTTTATTACTCACTTATTTTGTGACATTAGGCAGGAAAACTTATAACTTAAAAAAATCCCGAACCTCTAGGGAGGGGCAGTTGCCCCTACCTGCCCCCCCTTGGCGACGCCCCGGGATGGGATGCGTGCTATTTTAAACGCATTGTCGCACTCGATATAGTGATGTGATGCGTAATTTTTCATTATTCTAATAATAATGGGTTTTTAATAAATTTATTGATTTATCGGGACATTTAGCGTCCCGATCAGGTGCAAATCGGGACGCGTCCTCAGACCCTGAAAATCGGGACGTCCCGCGCAAATCGGGACACCTGGCAACCCTAATTGTCACTGAATTGCAGTGTGGTGTTCTAGAGTTACCACACTTTGTTTTATTTCTTAAGATATATATTTCTTTTAAACTTCCAGTGAAGAAAAATCTTTGACGACGCGACGTGTAAAGTTATTGATATACACTTCATAATATTCTATTTTAAAAAATGTTAATCAAATTGAATTATAAACAAAAAAAACTTTTAAATAGTTGGCAAAACTAAAAGTGCACATCCCGCTAAGTATTTCTCTGTTAGAAGAAGCTTGAATTCAAGAAATACGATTTTTTACCCAACTTTGTACCATTTGTGTCAAAACATATAACGTATTTGGTTCTGAACGATGAAAAAACCACGAAAATGAGATGGGATATTTCGACATACTTGACCATGGTCCTCTAGGAGTATTCTTTTTCGTGTTGTTAGTTTTTCCAGTTTTATTATTAGACCTGTATTTTTAGTAAATAAAGAGGCGTTTATATAATGACAATAATAGATGATACTGTTAAAGTATGCCGAAAAGTGGACATCCATTACATTTAATATCTATAGAATATAAAAAAAAGTAAATGTATAAATAACCCACTGTCAACGACAACAGATAAAATCTATATTTCATATGGAAATACTGTTGACAAATTTATCGTTTCCTATTTATAAAATGTTCTCTTTTTGCAAACAGAGTTCCGTTACATTTACCAGTGGAAACAAAGCTAAAAGGGACACAAGTACAACCAGGATTCGGGACATAGCTTCCAAACCAAAAACAATTCTTGTAAAATAAGGCTGAGTTTCGCAATAGTGACTATATATACCAATTTCTTGGTATTTGGTTTTAAAAGATTTGTACCATTTACTACGCCACTACCGTCTTGGTACGTAAACATGCGAAGTTTTGAATATCGACAAAATAACTCCGCCATCTGTTTTGGAATCAAAATACAAAAAAAAGCGGCAAAAAAAAATCCTATGGACTTCAAAACGGATGGACCTATTTTGATGAAATTTTCAGACAATCTTCAGATTAGCCCATCGTAGCGATCGAATCAACAGATTTGTTTTTTGGCAATTTTGAGTTTTCTTCGATTTTTGAACATTCACAATTAAAAACGACTGAATTCGCGCAAATTCAATACACGTTGAGAATTTCATGATACTGATTCTCATCTTTTATGGCTATAGATAATTAGTGCCATCCGTGCGAAGCCGGACCGGGCTGCTAGTTATTTTAAAATCATGAAATTATATATCTCTTAGTTTCTACAACGTGAATGAAAAGAGGTACAGCATACTTCAAGTATTATAAAAATAGCCGGATTATCATTCATTCATGTTTTAGTGGCTGCTGCACTTGAGCGAGGAGTGCGTTATTTATAAATTTTTTACGCATCTTCAAATATCGGCCAGTTACAATATTTACCATTCCAACTCCGCTATAGTGACTAAATGATACTAATTTAGGAAAATATTCACATTTAAAACTTTTACAATATTTTTTCGTTTTAACGTCACCTGATGAAAAGTCAATTGGTGACACAAAATAAACAAAAATTAAATGCGTTTTTTGAAATATATAAAAACTTCTTTTTACCTTTTGGACACTTTATAAATGTAAGGTTAAACGTCAAACGTATAATATAATTTTGCGCACGTATTTGAGCATGTAATTTTGCATTGGTTGAGCAGCATAAGAAAACACACTTTAAATGAGAGGCAGAGTTTAAAAACTTGAAAATACGTGAGAAAAATCAGTTGAAAATAAATGTATAATGAAAATAAAAAACCCATTTTTTATTTGCGCATTGTATAATACAGTAAATTTGTGCGTGAGATAACTGTCTGAAACAATGGCCACAAAAAATCGACAGATTTATATTTTTAAATCGTCACTATAAATAATCACAAGGCTATCTATCTTTACTATTTCTAAAGCTTGTGTCATTCAAGACAACATATCCGTACTAATTGTATACTATTATGTACACAGTATTTCGTAAAAAACGGTTTCAGACTATGAAAAAAACATAGTTACATCTAGGTACTAGTAAAAAGATTAAAATAGAATGGGGTGGTCTCTTGGCCCAAATGCACCACATCATGAAAGAATTTTCGTGCCTTCCCTTTTTACTAGATCTAGTCAGCAAATAATCTGAATCTTATGAGCTCCAGAAGATTGGCTACTAGATTGTCCTGTGGAACTATTCCATCCTCATCAATGTAGCCAAAGATGGTTGTCCTCCCGTAGGTTAAAGCCTCGCACTCTAACACGATATGGGTGGCTATTTCATCCTCCATTTCGCAAAATCTACATAGTTTGATTTCCCATTACAAGTAGGTGTTTTTTCAGGAAAGCATGACCGGCTAAAAGTTCAATTACCTTTCTGATTGTCGGCCTGTTGAGTCTAATTAAGTCCTCAGTTGGCTTTGAGAAAGAGCCTATAGTTATTTCCTTCCCATGTTTGTTATCTGAAACCAGGTTCTTATCTGAGAGATTAGGTAAGTTTAGGGATTGCAATCCAGCGGCATTTTAAATCCAGCTGGATTTATCCTGTATCAAAGCAAATCCAGCTGGATCCAGCATTAATCGATTTTTTTCAAATAAATGAAACATTTTTTTTAAACAATTATAATACTTCATCTACATTTACACCAAATATTCGTTTGTGGTTATAAGTAATTTTTGGCGTTAGTAAAGTACTCTAATAGTAAGTAATAGTTACGAGTATTGGGAGTATTATTATTAATAATTACAATACAATCATAAATCACCTAAATTGATATTACAGATATCTAAAATAGTTACTCATTTACCTATTTTACTATGTTGTCTCAGTTTCTCAGTCTCAATAATTTTCGAAATAAAATTGCGACTCCCGCTTATAAAATCTTTAGTTAACTCTTATTAGAAAAATGAAACTTTATTATAAATTATATTCTATAATAACTGATGACTTGATTTGTCTATTAATGAATGAAGCCAATCAATTATATATAACAGTTTTTTTTACTGTTCTGAAGATAAGATCTCAAAAAAGAAATATTATTGATAGTGTTATCTCCCAGCCTACTTCTTAAAGAACCGCAAATATACCCGGCTGTGGAAAAGACTTTCTCTGCCTCTACGCTGGTTGGTTTGAGAGTCATCAAATAATCATAAATTAAAGTTAGATTTTCACCTCTTAGTCTCTCACTTTCATAAAGATCCTTTTCTTTTTTCAATATCTCACCAAAATCTTTTTCAGACCTGGTTAATTACTTCTTTTTAGCTGATTGCGGATTCGTACTGTTGGATCCAGCACTAGATGCTGGATCCAGCAAGGCCAAAAATGTGCAGGTTCCCTCTGGATTGCTGGATTCAGCATTGCAATCCCTAGGTAAATTATACGGGTAGTGTTGACTATTAGTTTCATTAAATTTTTGATTGTTTTTAAGGTTAGTTGTGCACGCAACTTTATTAATGAAACGAGTCTCAATCAATGTTCGCTTACATCTGCTCCATTAACTAGAGCAGAATGATATTTTTATAATAGATCAGCGCGCCGACACTAATAACAGTAATAACGCAGTCCTGCGTTCCGTTCGGCCACAGTTGGCTGGGGACAATTATTCAGTCTACTGTTTGACAGACGCGTGGGCGAATAGTAAATATACATAATCTAGTAATGAATATACATGATGATCAAAGAAATTTTTAAAAAATAGCACTAAAGACTTAACACTTATAGCTTCGATCCGTAACTTATCTCGCGTTACTGTAGGGTCTGCAAGGAACATTAGCATAATTAAAACGTTTCAGGATAAAAAGTACCCTATATATACGTACATACAGTAAGGTCTCCATTATCCGAACACTCAAAATTTTGACCCTGTTCGAATTAATGAGGCGTTCGGATTATAGTATGTATATATTTTAAAAGGTGAAATTAAACAGCTTTTTATAATTAAAAGTGAATGCAAATTTTAATCATTAAGAATTATTTTCACTACTAAGTTTTAATTGGCGTATTCCATGTCTTTTTTTGAATTTATCTAACCACCCTCTACTAGCAACAAACTCTCCGATGCCAAGTCTTTCATGGAAAATTTTGGCTTTTTCCATCACTATGTCACCTGACAAGGGGACAGCTTTTCTTCGGTGCTCTAAAAACCACATAAATAAGGCATTTTCAAGCCGGGGGTTCGTTCGGTTTATCCGAGGTTCGGATAATCGAGGCCCTACTGTACTTTGGGTCCCAATTGGCACTGTACCCAATTTCATCAAAATCTGTTCAAACGTTCTCCGAAATCCAAAAAACATAAAAGTTAGTTCGTCTGTTAGTCTGTTTGCTGAGAGCACGATACAGGTTAAACGGATGAGCGGACTGAAACCCAGTTTTTACAGAATATTTAATATGCAAATATGAAAGCCCTAAAGTCAGCGCATCCTATAATGTTTTTTTTGTATAATGATGGTATACTTTTTATAACCGTCTTTTCCCTTTATTTTTTCAAGACAATCTTTTTTTTTCTAATCTTCATAACTTTATAGTTTTGGAAATATTTTGAAAATAAAACTATGCTTTGGTTAATTTTTACATGTAAAACCACATTATGTAACCATGCGGACCAATAGAAAATTTCATATGTATTACTAGTCGTTACCCGCGTCATCGCACGCTCTTTAACAGAAATTTTATTTTATTTAATATAACACGAGTATATCAAATGTGAAGTTGGTTCTGTCGCCTCATTGACTGTTTTTTTTTTTTAATTAAAAATTATACTGTGTAGATAAAATTTCACCGACGTCAGCTTTTAAGTGTATTTTACCTAAACACATTTTGCAACAGGACTAGTGATAATATCAGTTTTGTTTCCTTTGTTGAAAAAAGTCCACTTGAGTTTTAAACACAAACGAGAATTCAGAACCATTTCCAATTTTAAAGTGCCATCTAGATATTTATGTCACTGCTCTGTTACACGTTATGATTCACTCCGTACAAAATGCCGTTGGTGGTAGAATGAACTCACCGCCGACTCACTTTTTCGTATAAACGAAAAAGTCCGAGATGTCGTTTTGTTCAAGGTTTCGTGCCGCTTGACTGCGAATCAGCATCCCACTTCTGCATCGGAGTGGGTTTCAATAATTTCTTAAAAATAACTGCTTTAATAAATCACAATTTATTGCTGTAAGCTAGTAATTTATCGCAAACACGAAATCATACAAATATTTTTTAATCTACCAACTGCTGGGTTCCTGTGAACTCAAGTAGCGATATAATTTCTTGTAAATTATTAGTAATTCTCAATATTATTTTCGACTAAGTACTTAGTATTATTTAGAATTCGCTATGCAAGCGGGTACAAATGGCGGAACGTATTGGCAAAATATTGCTTTCTTTGCAGGATGCATTTCCACAGCGACAGGCGATGTATTTCAACAAAGAAGAAGACAAGTGCGAGTTGACCTCGCGTGGGCAGAGTTCCGTACGTATTGAAAGATTTACAACGTTATGTTCAGATCATAAACTTCTAATAGGTTTTCCTGTAATATATAACTATTTTCTGTATATTTTCAAAATTTTAGACTCAGTAATTTCGGAGATAAGGGTGGGGGGTCAATATTCATCTATTTTCTTAAATAACTCTAAAACTATTTATTTTAAAGTTATAAAAAAATATATATATTTGAGACCCCTACTAAAAACTTTTTCGTTTGATATGTCGCACGGTACAGTTTGCAAAACATCATCATCCTATATATTAATACGCTAAGGTTAAGATGTTTGCCTCCCTTTTTCGGAAAAACCTCGCAATTACTCCACATAAATTTTGAATCATTTTATAGATAATTACTTGCTCTATGTGCATCAACAATTAAAAAATCTATTGTTGCTTTTGTTTTTGCAAAATAATTAATTATAACAATTATATATATAGATATACATTTACTCAGTATGCAACAATGCTGCCATCTGATGGTTCTAACTTTGAAACAACGTCAACATGATTGACGGTCGGTAAATTTTTTTTGTTGAATTTTTAATCAAAATTCACGTATAAATACTTTTCATATGGCGGCGCTTCAGCTCAACGTTTTCGATACTTGCGCCTCTATATAACATTTTTAGAAAAATATTTTC
This sequence comes from Venustoraphidia nigricollis, assembly GCA_034508555.1. NCBI lineage: Eukaryota > Metazoa > Arthropoda > Insecta > Raphidioptera > Raphidiidae > Venustoraphidia > Venustoraphidia nigricollis. The sequence continues at coordinate 3,842,022 of JAVRKA010000020.1, forward strand.
TTGAACTGTCACTGAGCTTCGTAATGTAATATAACAAAAAGAAGAAAGTTATAAAGAGTGTGAGAAATTAAAAACGAATTTTAGTGCGAATATTCGTACCTAATCTGCCCCCCAAAAATTACCGCCGTGTTCCAAATTCATTTATTTACGTTATACGTCCATGGTTGGGTTACAGAAATTCGTATGTGTGCCAAATTTCGACTTAATCGGGCTAGTAGATCCGGAGCAAATTAGGCGTGACAGACGGACCAACAGTCACACAAATGATCCTAAAAGGGTTCCGTTTCTTTCAGACATAGGGAACCCTAAAAAAGAAGGAAATATCACAGTTTTTTTTTTAATAGGTAATACGGACGCTGTAAGCCCTATTCTTGCGTCAATAAGTTATGCTAGAAATCTGAATAAACATACAGGTATATTTATAATATTTAGTTTCTTCAAAAGGCACTACGCTTATGTTTTAAGTTCTCGATTGCCCACACTCCCCAACCTAACACGATGTTACCTAGTCAGGCTTCACAATAATCAAGCAGAAATTCTAAGGAGTAAAAATTATTAGTGTATTTGCCATATGGCAACATACACTATTGGCGTTGGTCGGATGGCGGGACCTAGGGGTCGGACCAAAATTTCTCGACGTTTCATAACCTCCTAAACACTTCGGCACCATTTTTAAAAATGTTTATATATATATATATATATGTGTGTGTACGGGCAATAACTTTCGAAAGAGTTAATTGATTTTAACGAAATTTGGCCCACGTATTGAAATCCATCCCTCCCAGAAGCCTATTTAAAATGGGCGTAGTCGGGTCTATTTTAAGGGTAGTTTTTAGGGGTTGAAAAATGTTTTTGGGCCCAAAAATACCGAAAAAATTCTCAGAATCGTTTCAAAATTGACATTTAATCCGTTAGTAGCAATTAAAAAGTGTCCCTAAAATTTTAATAAAATTGGCCCAACAGGACCGGACTTGCACATTTTTTGAAAACACTAATTTGTAGATAGTGACTTATTTATTGAAGGGTGTATTTAATTCGGTGTAGACGTTAGATTGATAATAATATTGCAATTAAGAAAAAAAATGTTATTTTAAGGGGTTTATTAAGGAGTCAAATTTTTAATTTTGCCCAAAAACCAACTTAAGTTCGCATAATAAAGCCATACCGCCTGTATAAGCAAATACACTATATTGTCGGCAGGGTTTTGGCACTGCGACCCGGGTTTTTTGTAATTATATCATGCATAAGAAATAAAGAAATCAATAGAAAAACGCTGGGTTACATTGCAGTTATAGAACCATTCGTGTATATAAAAAAAATCTTTACTGTTATAACATAATCGTGACAAACATGTGAAGAACATAAAACTGGCGTTTGTAAATAAATTATGTAATTAAAATCTTTTTCTGTCCGAACATGAAAAGCTAGCGTACACGGTATTCATTGATAAAATGTACTAACGCAGAGTACCAACATAATATGCGTGTTCTGTGTATAAACATTGAGTGCATGTAGTAGTAGAGTACGTTATAGGAGGAGAGCTGTTAGACATTTTTGGGTAGGTATTTGAGGCACTGTAAAAGTTTGTACAATACCTCTTTAGTAATATCCGAATACAAAAACACAGACCTGGCTGGAGAGTAGCGGGGTTTAACCGATCAATCAAATTTTTAAATTAGCAAACATTTTTTCGCAATAAAAAAAACTTGAGGCATTTTGAAATTTTAATACCTTGAAATTTAGTATTTAAGGAGTTGAAAATAAATTTCTTAATCGGGTCTAAAACTTAGCCAGATGTTTAAATTCAAAAAATATATTTGAGGCACGTTAAAATTTAAACAGAATAATATTGGTAACTAAAAATAGATATATTCAAAAAAAACAGGTTGTTTCGGTGGGACATAGGGGTGTCCACTTAAAAAATATATCGATATTTATATTCGATGTAAAACATCGGATCCCAGCATCGATGTTTATCGATATATCGCTAGAAAATATCGATATTTTTTCACTATCGAATACTTTCCACAAAAGTTTAATATTACCTTTTTCCAGTGAAACTTGCAAAGTTTGTGGTCCTGGATTTTGTAAGTGTGAATGTAGAATTAGAGACCAGAGTAACATAGCTAAATTAGTAGTGTAATAATAGTGATTTTCTATGCGTGTTACTTGAATAGAATTGTACTACTAAGATAGTGCACAGAAAAAAAGATTGACTTGAACCAAGAAAATTTGAAAGAAGACCAAAATAATTTTGAACCAAGAAAAAAGTTCTTGGCTCAAGAATTTCTTTTTTAGCTCAAGAATTTTTTTCTTAGGCCAAGAACTTTTTTCTCTGTCAGGATAGATTATGTAATTAAGCTGGTCACTCACAGATGTCACTATCTTAATGAACCTTATTTAAAATTAAAGTCATCAAGTAATGTTAAAATTATTTAGTTCTTTAATAGATTCGACAAAAAAATAAAAAAAGCAAATATTCGATGTTTCTATAAATAAATCGATATATCGAATACAACAAATATTTGTCAAAACATCGAATCAATCCGATATATCGTACGGAAAACATCGAATAAATTCGATATATCGATGTTAAGTGGGACATTCTACCTGCCAGGCGATTAAAAATTTGAGGGTCGGTTAAGCCCCGCTAACATTCAGCCAGGTTTGTGTTTTGTATTCGGATACTGCTAAAGAGGTATTGTACAAATTTTCACAGTGCCTCAAATACCTATCCAAAAATGTCTAACAGCTTTCGAGCTATTATATAGAGTACCAACAGTACAAATGGTTTAGTGACATTCTCACGCGCTCTTCTACGAATCGCTCCCCTCGGTAAAGTGTAGCACACCGCGGGCGCTCTCTGTTTGCAAGTAACACAGTGACCACACAAACTTATGTTTCACCTGGTGGAGACTAATAATAATATGAAATACAGGTAAAACGACGAGGTACGCAAGCGCACAACGACCTTGCCAAGGCCGTGTTTGTCTGCGGGTTCATCCTCTATACCTGTAGCTATATCTTGTATATTTATAAAGACTGTATCAAAATTACACAACCGATGTTTTGCTAACAGTACGCTCTCGTCGAAATCCCTCTATCGCCATAGTATCGTATCATCTACACTAATATTATAAAGAGGAAAGATTTGTATTTTTGTGTGTGTATGTTTGTAATGAATAAACTCAAAAACTACTGTGCCGATTTAAAAAATTCTTTCACCATTAGAAAGCTACATCCACCCTGAGTAACATAGGTTATATTTATTGCTAGAAAATATTAGGGATCCTTATACTAAAACTTTAGTAACGTAACCCAAGGTGTAAAAAAAATGCCATAAAACATCTTTCGTCGCATGCGCTGCGGAAACTATTGATGATAGAACAAAAGTATGTTCTACAATATTAAAGAACATATCAATAACTACAAAAAACTTCCCGATACTATATGTCCAACTATTATCGTTATGTCACAATAACCACTTTTTACATTTTAATAATCTATATAGATAAAAGACGATGTATATGTAATCTATGGACTCCAAACGGGTAGACCATTTTTGATGAAATTTTCAGACAATCTTTAGATTAGCCCAGCAGGTGATCTTCTGAAGTTTGGTAGCGATCGGATCAACATAATTTTTTAAATTTCTTTTTGGGAAATAAGATTTTTCTTCGATTTTTGAACATTCACAAATAAATGCGATTGAATTCGCGCAAATTCAATACACGTTGAGCATTTAATGATAATGATTCTCATCTTTTATATCCTATATATTACATTTACACCCGGGCGAAGCCGGACTGGGCCGCTAGTTATTTAATATAATAGTATACTATAAAAATAATCGTAAATCAAACGGTTACGATAGTTGAATGGATACAGCGTCTGCTTTGCCCGCAAAAGATTGCTGAATTCCGATCGACACGAATATTTTTTCTTTTTTTTTTACAAAAATTCCATATTCTATTTGATGCTTATTTATGTATTTTCCCAATATACCTATATATATTTTAAATAGAATGTTATTAGCGGGATGTACATTTTTTTAAAATACTGTTTTTATTTATTAAGAAGGATTAAAGGATCGTACATGTCCATTCATAACTGGGCAATAAATTCGTGATTCAAACCGAACTATTTAAATAGCATTCGAGGTTACCTCAAGTCCCGTTGGTAAATGTCTCATCGAGATATTTGTCGAGAGGTCTCCACGAGAATGTACTGTCCGGTACGGATTCGAAAAGATTTTGGCACAAGTCGATTCTTGAGTTACAATATTACTACAAATAATTACTTTATTGCTAATGATTTGTTTAATAATAAGTAATTCTAGGGTAGTCAGGAAAAGCACATCACTGGAAATAATTTTTTCCCCTAGGATTGAGCTACAAAATATTTTCTGAATAAAATTTAAATGTTTAGCTTAACGAGATTTTTTTTGCCGGCCGTATCCGCTTAATGCTTGGGCCGGCTAAACGATCATTAATTCGGCAATTATAGTATCTATATGTAAAAAAATATAAGAGGGTAAATCATTGGCAGGCATCTGCCAATGATTTTTTTACTTTCTTATGTTTTCATTTCCTTGCAGAATATAGAAGAAAAAACGAAATAACAATATTCCTTTCTGAAACTTTTTTTTTTATTTCAGCAAAATCCTAGATAAAGTAAGAAAAACTGAAATTACAATAAGGCACATAACTTATAGTGCATAAAGAGTAGCAGCTTACTCACAGCAGTTCTCAGACGACGTCGTGTGAAAAATATAAAAGAGTAATAATAAAATCATGTCCTTCATTTGCACTATAAAATGCACATAAATAAAAGCATATTCCACGTTATATAGAGCAGAGCTGGACCCGTGAGTATTAGTTGATCTTTAAATTCTCTACAAATCATATTTTTTAGATTCTATTAAATCAAAGATTTTCAAACCTATTTAGACCCCCTCCCCCGAACTGTAAGCGTACAAACAGAAAGATGTAGTAGTGGGAATCCCCCTAGTGCCAAACAGCACCTAGCACCGGAAAAAACACGTCGAAACATGAAATAACGCTCATAATAACATTCGTGTAATCGTAGACGTCAAACTCACCGGTCAGATCCCCCGCGGCGCGGGAGACGTCAATTTCGTTCGATACGCCTTACAGGTTACACGTTAGTCATTTTGCGCAGGAATTTGTTGCGTCGAGTAATATTCAGAACGTCATAGAATATATTTTTAAAGTGAATTAATTGTGTGTGGTGCCTTTGATGTTTATAGGCTCAGGCGTTTATAGTATTAATGTAAGATTATTATATAACTTTAAATTTTTGTAAACCCATAATTACCAGGTTCTGCCCGGTCTTATGGGTTCGAATTTATACTTGTCCGATACTTGGTGCCAAATTTCAATAAAACCAAAAACTAAACCAATGATTCCATTTTAAGTGACTAAAAAATGTACAATGTTCATCTTTGTTAATTTATTTTAATGTTATATATGATTGTTTAAACGAAAATGTTGAGTATCTAAATAAAACATAATTTTTACATTTTTTGTTTATTAAAACCCTAAAGTGTTCGGTACTGGGGGGACTCCCCCTATCTGTATTTCTATTTAATGAATGGTTTGTATGTCGTTCCACGCGCTCCAGAAGGCCCCCTTTGACCTACAAAGCCGAACCTAAAAGAATCGGATTTTCTTTTTTTTTAGAATATTGTCATATTCGTCATAATAATAATCATCGCGCACTAGAAACATAACCTATTATTTCTTCTTTCTTTATGCTTCCACGTCCCTCTTATTTTTGTTGAACGTGTCTCAATTGCTTCCGAGAATATATTATCACCCCCTGGATCGCTTCTGCGTCTCCAGGAAGAGCGGTATCGCCCACTTTGAGAAACATTTTGTAGATAAAATTTTAAAATGGTTGTTAGAAATATTAATACCTTATAATTACTTGTATAATGGTTATTATGGTAAGAATAATAAGTCTCCACAATATAATATGGATGATAATACTTAATATATAGTGGTAAACTGTTTACACAATTTAGAAGACTGTTAATATTGTCGTTTTTAATTTGTTTTCGCTAATACAAATTAGTTTATAGTCATTCAAATTAATGAGGTCACAGTGCATATCTCTTTCCATATCACACTGTCAAAAACATCCATCGCATCCGTTTCCAAACACTGTATTATCTGTGATAGCGATGTCAGAAGTGCCAAAAAGTATCGATATATATCGTATCGATATTTTTTTCAAGTATCGATATCGGTACCGATATATTTTTAAAAAAATATCGATATATCGGTACAATTTTAAAGAGAACATTGACACTCGGAGAAATTTAGTATATGCATATTGACTAGCTTAATATAATCTCAAATAGTAATTAACGGACATTATTTCTAATAAATCAAATAATAAATAATTATCTGAAATAAAAAACGGCAAGAATTTTTTTTTGTTTATTAATCAAACGCCTCTAATACATTTAGGAGCAGATAATTTTAGAGATTAATCGAACAATTAATAAAGCCAGGGATGGCGAACCTATGGCATGCGTGCCAGAGGCGACATTCGACTGAAAATCGTTGGTACAGCATGAATAGAGGTGTAAATCAAAATAATTAAAAATAATCTAGATGTAGAAATGTAATGAAATATTGCATCAATAGCTATTTTGACTGTTTATTCCGAAAAAATCTAAAAAACCGGTGAAAAAAAAACGTGTTTTACATGTGCTTTATTCACTGTTGTTGTTTTTCGAACGCACTCAAAAGTATGTTCCAAAAACTTATATAAAAACACATGTTTCTTTTTCAGTGGAGTTTTCGATATTTTCGGAATAAATAAACGGCCAGTCAGTCATACAAGTGTTGCTACTGGAAAAAAATATCGGTTTTCGATACTCGGAATTTTATATCGATATATCGAAATTTTAAATATCGGCTAAAAATATCGATATATCAAATGAAAATTATCAATATATCGATATTTTTTCGACATCCCTAGTCTGTGAATAATATTCTTTAATAAGTTGCAATAATGAGCCACACCTGGTTTGAAATATTCATACCCATGCCGCTGAAATCAATAAAGATGGACAGCCGGTACCTTTATACGAGAAACACATACTTTAAGGGGGTATTCTCATGTGAACGCATAAATTTTACCTCTTTTTAGGGAATTTTTTTTTAGACGACAATAACATTCAATCTTTTTAATTTTTTTATATGTTTTTGTTTGTATCTTTAACTGTATAAAAAATTTTTTTTTCTCTTATTTTACATTTTATATATATACAGGGTGTCTCACCGAACGTTGGCTAACATGGGTAACTTTGTTATTAGTGGAGATAGAAAGTCGGTTAAATGGGCAAAGTAGTGCAGAAAATTGGGCTCATTAACATCCCGTCGAAAAAACAATTGAATTTTGACACCCTAAGAATTTATTCAGAAAATAGTGAAAATTGCCATTTATGAAAACTGGCCATAACTTTTTTATTTATGAAGATATTTGAAAATTTTATTAACCATTTTTTGATAACTTTTTAACGTCTTTTCAGTGGCGTAGGTTTAATTTTTTTATTTCCACTACATAATGAGATATTGACATAAACTTTGGTTTTTCTTATGGACGGCATTTTTGATTTTCAGATATTCGAATTCTACTTATTTTTCTGAATAATTTGACATAGCATATCCTATATCTAAACCAATCAGAAGCTACAAAACTGACAAAATAGCTTTTTGGCGTTATCAAAGTGTGCCGTGTAAAACAAAATTTGTTGAAACAAATACATATCGACAGGTTAACAATCTGTCGAGCGATCGCTACAGTTTTGCTAATTCATTTTGTTTGATTTACTCTCTAAGATGGCTCAAGCATTCTCAAATTTGGGGAAACAGGCTATTTTTGCGCATACATTCAGCGTAACAAAAATACCACGTGGGTTCAAGCAGAACACTTGAACCTTTATCCAGAAAGGCGACAGCCTTATTCAATAACTTTTAGGAACTTTTCTCCATTAATTTCAACGTTTGCTAAACCTAATTCTTCTTCAGTGTTGAATGTTGCCTTTTTTCTTTAAAAATGAACCGTATACCTTTAAATTTCTATTTAAGTTCCTAAAAGTTATTGAATAAGGCTGTCGCCTTTCTGAATAAAGGTTCAAGTATTCTGCTTGAGCCCACGTAGTATTTTTGTTACGCTGAATGTATGCGCAAAAATAGCCTGTTTCTCCAAATTTGAGAATGCTTGAGCCATCTTAGAGAGTAAATCAAACAAAATGAATTAGCAAAACTGTAGCGATCGCTCGACAGATTGTTAACCTGTCGATATGTATTTGTTTCAACAAATTTCGTTTTACACGGCACACTTTGATAACGCCAAAAAGCTATTTTTGTCAGTTTTGTAGCTTCTGATTGGTTTAGATATAGGATATGCTATGTCAAATTATTCAGAAAAATAAGTAGAATTCGAATATTTGAAAATCAAAAATGCCGCCCATAAGAAAAACCAAAGTTTATGTCAATATCTCATTATATAGTGGAAATAAAAAAATTAAACCTACTCCACTGAAAAGACCTTAAAAAGTTATCAAAAAATGGTTGATGAAATTTTCAAATATCTTCATAAATAAAAAAGTTATGGCCAGTTTTCATAAATGGCAATTTTCACTATTTTCTGAATAAATTCTTAGGGTGTCAAAATTCAATTGTTTTTTCGACGGGATGTTAATGATTCCAATTTTCTGCACTACTTTGCCCATTTAACCGACTTTCTATCTCCACTAATAACAAAGTTACCCATGTTAGCCAACGTTCGGTGAGACACCCTGTATATATTTTTTTAAATTAAATTACACTAAAAAAAAGCAGGTCACTGGTCATGGTAATAGCGGTAGTTCATGTTGTCTGAAATAAAAAAATCGAATGGATCATTGTTCAGTAGGGATTTCGCTATCGTCCCTACCAAAATTAATCAATTTCATTAAAAAAAAAAAATGGCGGACTGTAGAAAAAGTTTGTTTTTTGTTAAAAATCGTTTAAAAAAAATAAGAAAATATTTTCGAAAATAAGCAATTTTGGTACGGACGATAACCATTTAGCAATCGGTTGAATACTTTTTTTTTTAGGACCATGACAGTTTTAGAAAATAATGTTTCCAGATAAATGCGTTTAAAGTTTCAAGAGCCAACAAGTCGCTTATACGGCTCGTCGGCGACTACGAGTTGTAATTTATTTAAAACTAGGAATTTCGGTTTCTATTTTTCACCGCATATTTTCGATAGGTTTTACTATTGAAATATGAAAAAAAAATCGATTTTTCGAAGTGGTTACATGAGAATACCCCCTTAAGTGTTAGTTCATTGCGTTTTTTCATCCGATGTCTGCCTCTCTATTTGAGGCAAAAGTTTACAGAACGTAGCAACAGTAGACTGCCATCATCTTATTACACCTACGTCTTCCTGTGAAGATAACGACGTCCCTGGTTTTAACACAGAGGCGCAGCTATGTTGAGACGTTGAGAAACACTTCAAACTACTATATAATAATACAAGTATTATAGTTAGTGTATAATTCACGGGCAATAAACTCACACGGTATACCTACGTCCTACAGGCAGTCTTGAAAAACTTTCCGCACACATTTTAATCCATACCGTAAACAAGGGGTGCTCAAACGGTCGATCGTGGAAAAGTATCTTCAAATGACTACAGAATAATCGCCATTTATCGGCGCAACAATCACTTTTAGTCCAAGAGCTAATGACACCTGTTTCTTTTTTTTTTTTTTATGTGCTCAGGAACACAGGCTATATGCACCAGATGAATATGAGAGAAAAAAAAAATAACAAATATGAGATAATATTATGTGGTAAAGGTAAGTAAATAATTATGGTATGCAGAGTATGATATTATAAAATGTTGGTTTTTACTAATTTTAAATTTTTTTTTCCAGGTTTGTGATTTTCAGGAAATGTAGAACTCTGGCAGCGGAAGCGTCGTCGTCTTGTAGTATTCCTTCCATTGAATTGGGTAAGTTTGCTGCTTTTCTTTCATTCAGGAAATTCTGGCATTCTGTTAGTATATATTCTATCGTTATCTGTTGGTCGCATTTTTGACAGATTTGAGGGTGTTCGCCTTTTAGACACCTGTTTCATAAAGTGTTTGATTCAGGTAGAAATTTTATATAATAGTAAGATGTATAGGTAAGCCAGTGTTTACCTGGGTACGCCAGGTACGGCGCACATAGGAAAGGCTTTAAAAAAATATGTGCCAAAAAAAGTGTTTGATTCAAAAGACAAGTACTATTCGAAAGTTAAGTTAATTTGAAATGAGACAGACACTTATGAGGGGTTAACATTAAACCAAAATACCCCAAAGTTGAATTTTCAAAAATGAAAAAATAAGTGATTGACTCACGCTGAAATTTTCATAGCAACTTCGTTAGATATATTTAAAAAATATTTGCACGATTTAAAACACTTTCCCAAAAATAGTCTTAAACTCCGGAAAAAGTGTCTGGCTTTTTGCAAATATATCTACTGAAATTGCTATAAACATTTCAGTGTGAATCAATCACTTATTTTTTCATTTTTGAAAATTCAACTTCGGGATATTTTGGTTTAATGTTAACCCCCTCATAAATAATTGCCTCATTTATTTATTTATTTAAAATCAACTTAACTTTCGATTAGTACTTGCTGGCTTTTGTGATAAATCGTTACCACTGTAGTCTGAGCACCCCTGACGTAAACTATATAATAACCTTATTCATTTCCTACTGAAGGTGCTTTTAGACATGTAAATTTTAAGTTGCATTTAGATATATTAGCTGTATTATACACGATCATGTCGTCACCATGGAGCTAGTGCTCATTTGCAATAGGAGAAAAACCATTTGAAAAGTTTTAATCGAAATTCAAAAAATCAATGACAGAATCGTATAAACGGAGCTTAGAAGCATTCGATTATAAAATTTGTTGTGCATTTAACAGAAAGTAACAATTTTCGGAATTTTTATTACCTACTGTTTAGGGTCAGCCAATTGGAATTTAGAAAAAAATACAAGGGTTCTGTTTAGCAATGTTAGAAACCGCTGAAAATCGAATTTCAGCGTGATCGACCAAACTTAATATTTTTTGAGGTTATAATAGTGTCTTCGAATTGGAATCTGAATGTTTATCTCTTGAAACACAACGTACCAGGGACTCACAGCACATTTCACAATGATAATAAATTGGGATTGCATTGGAAAACGCTCTGTATACGTTCTCTGCTGCCGGGTCAGTTAATCCACACAACCACTTCTTTTACTGAAATTCCTTAGGCTTTCATATTTAGTAATTTACATTTTCGGTGGCTCTATTCTCGCATCTGAAATATCTGTCACACTGGCACAAAAGTAAAATGAAATTCTCGATATAAACTTAAACGGGCGAAAAAGCCAATTAATTTAAGACTTAATTCAGCGTTTAATCAGCTAATGAAATGTAAAAAAACCGACTTAAGAGTCCAAACAAAGTTCAATTTTATGGCCGAAGTTAAAGCCCAAAATGTATAATTCTAAAAAAGTGAACGAAACTACATATAGGTACTTATTATTGTCAACTGAGCGCAATTGCAAGTTGAGATGTATTTTTCCATTTCTTGCAGAGTTGTATGTGATTTGATTAAAATAATATTTACTCGATAAATTCAGATAATTCAACGTTCGGTTTTGGTAAATCCTTCGGCCTGATTTTGATCGAAGCCGAATGCAGGTTTACTTTTTGGACGAATTTTTAACTTTAATAATTATATTATATTTACTGTACGAATAACATGCACACTCTTTCCATTATTGCTTTCCCTGACCTCTTATTTACTATGTAATTGCAAGTTTCTTCCAGATTTATGGCCACCCTAAAATGATGACAAACGTTTTGGTTTTACCAGTCTATACTATCGGACGTATCGGTAATATCCGCTGGGTTACTAGGTTCTTGCTTCTCATACAGGTAAAATACAGTAATATATATTATACAACACTCAGCAAGACAGACATGGAGATGCTTTATTTCAAACAAACCATAACGATTTTGTTTTTTCACAAATAGATAACGGAGAATCGTCTCACTTGAAGCCGGTAAGTCAGTAGTTTGTGCTTCAATACTTTGTTTTCTAATAGTAATTTTAGAGGATGAAGGATCCTCTAAAATTACTATTAGAATTGACATCTAGGATCTAACTACGAAATTATACTTAGTTTTGTGGTTTTATAGACATAATATGTTAGGAGCTTTATTTCAAAAAGCTTCGAATGCACATGTAAATTGGAGTTATCTGTAAGAAACTCAAAAAACTGTTAAATTAAATTTGAAAAAGAGAACTACTAAAGGAAAAATTAATATGTAAAGTTACTACAATTTTTTATAGATGGAAGTACTCCTAAATGTAACTTAATTTGAAATTCTTAAGAGAAAATCTTCTTGACTTAGGGATTAAAAAACACTGCGATATGTTCCAATTTAGAATTTATTGCTTAGAAAATCTTCCGAAACTTAGCAATAAATGCAAAATTGAAAGTATCTTAAGCCAAGAAAACTATGATATATTTCCGGGAAACCATTTTTTTTGTTTTTAATTCTGTTTAATTTTAACAATATTGACAAATCGCTTACAATACTAAAGTGCAGGCCACCTCTGCTCTAATAGAAGATCTCAAGGCGAAGCTTCCTGTCACCGGAAGTCGTTAGCAAATTCAGAGCAACACTGCTACCAAAATAAACCAACCCAAACCAGTGCAGCTATCGTATTATAACCAAGCACATTGTCGGTTGCGATTGGAACACGTGTTCCACAGACGTGGGCCTTGTACAGGCGTTGTTTTCCAAATATAATTCTATAAACATACACTGGGTGACTTTATTTGACAACTGCTTTTTTATTATATCTTCTGATCAGTGCCACTTTTACTACAAGTATGATACTAGCCTTCACCCGCGTATTCGCTCGTATTAATGCCAATGCTGACAGCAGCGTTGCCAGATTTTTTTTTTGCCAAGTCGGGATTTTGGAACTTTTTGAGTGCAAAAAAGCGGGATTCTTTCGTCGAAAGCGGGACATAGTAAAAAAACGTATATAATCAGAAGTTTTTAAATATTTATTTTTTTATTTGAGTTCAAATTACGTTTACGTGACAATAGATAGCAAAAATAGCCATTGAAAATGTATTTTAATAAAAATATGATATTTTAAATCAGATTTACCCTATCGTTAAATAGTTGAGTCTTATTCGTCTTCTGAATGAAAAAAGTAAAAAAAACAGAAATAAAAATCAAAAAAGCTTTTTTCATTAGAAAATATGGTGTTTCAAACAATAGTCTGAGGAGTGAGTGTGACAAATTGCAACTTACAATAAGAGAATAATAATTATTTACGCACGGTCGAGTTATCCCCGAAAAGCGGAACTGAGCCTGTCCCGCGCGGGACAATTAATTTTGATTTAAAAATCGGGACGTCCCGCCAAAATCGGGACGTATGAACGTATTAACCCAAGCACAGTTATGGATACAAAATACCCTATCCTAATTAGTATTTGATATATTAATACCGGAAATAGCACTGAAAAGAAATATACGATTTTTTCATATTTTACAAGTTTTTTATTAACGTAATACTAATTTGTTAGTTAGGGTCAAATCTTGTAATCTGATTTTGACCCACTTTGACATATTCGATCGACTTGAAATTTTGTAGATATACGTAGTTCCAATAACAATACAATATTTCTTTATAAGAACTAACTTTGCATAACCAGTTTTTTCGTTAAGTATAGAAATTTCTGTGATTATCCCGTCACTCCCACCATAAATGTTCCGTTTCTCTCGCCATGCGAAAGTTCCGGAAAGGCATTGTAATATAACGGAACAATTGAGCGCATTGTTAGTGACTGTCGCAAACTAAAAATGCTTCTCTCCGAAAAAAAGCTTATTTACAAAACCAAAAAAAATAAAAATAAAAAACACTTTATTTTTCTAAAAACTCTTACGAGAGCTCCGAGCTCCGACATTATAATTACCCGACTACGCGAAAGCAAAAGAGGGTAATGCTTTTTATGCGTAACGATATATTTTAGCTAGCCAAGGCAGTGCCTCATCAAATTGCCAATGGCAGCGCAACTGGTCGAAATTCCAGCAAAATGACAATTCGTTTTCATATGGTCGTCAAATATTAAATTTGTAACCTTTAGTAGCTAATATAAAATGGTGACCAATGTCGCAGAGCAATAATCAAGTGAATAAAAGAACTCGGACTGCTGATGTGTGCAAAACTAACAAAATGCAATAATACTGACGTTTTAGTCACTTTCTTTTTTATATATTATAGTCAGTGTTGCCAGACGTTCCGATTTTGGCGGGACGTCCCGATTTTTAAATCAAAATTAAATGTCCCGCGCGGGACAGACTCAGTCCCGCTTTTCGGGGATAACTCGATCGTGCGTAAATAATTATTATTCTCTTATTGTAAGTTGCAATTTGTAACACTCACTCCTCAGACTATTGTTTGAAACGCCATATTTTTCTAATGAATAAAACTTTTTTGATTTTGATTTCTGTTTTTGTTTATTTTTTTTTATTCAGAAGACGAATAAGACTCAACTATTTAACGATAGGGTAAATCTGATATAAAATATCATATTTTTATTAAAATACATTTTCTATGGCTATTTTTGCTATCTATTGTCACGTAAACGTAATTTGAACTCAAATAAAAAGATAAATATTTAAAAACTTCTGATCATATACGTTTTTTTACTATGTCCCGCTTTCGACGAAAGAATCCCGCATTTTTCACTCAAAAAGTTCCAAAATCCCGACTTGGCAAAAAAAAATCTGGCAACACTGATTATAGCTATTATATCGATTGTAAGATCATGCTTGCACGTGACACAGTGGTAACAACTTAATTACAAATATTTTGGGAATTCCCGAATGACAGATGTTACACCAAAAGCATTTAAATTTGACGGTTGTGGAATTTCCGCCCGAACTAATTACACATACATCTATCATTTTTATTTTTAACAATTGCTGCGTTTATTACAATAAATGTTTGAAATTTGATTCATTCAAGATGCGCTATTCTAAGGGAATACATTTTTGAAATTGAATTAGAGAATCGATATATAATTATTTGTGGTTTGTGTTTCAGATACCTTGAGTTGGGATGTTCATGTTAATACCCTATGCTCAAAATTGAATAGTACTTGCTACTTACTAAAGAAATGTCGATCTATCGTAAATAATGACATTTTAATTAATATATATTATGCGGACTTCCAGTCCATTTGCGCATATGGTATTATTTTTTGGGGTAATTCGTCATCCTTTCAAAGATCATTTATTATTCAGAAAAGAGCGATCCGAATAATAACAAAATCTGCCATGAGAACTTCATGCAAACCTCTGTTCAGGCAGCTTAAGATTTTAACTGTGCCAAGTTTGTTCATTTATGAATGTATTGTATTTGCGGCACAACACAAGGAACTTTTCATAATGAACAGTGATGTTCATATCTGTAATACGAGGTCGAAAACGCAACTGAGACTACCATTTCACAGATTGTCTCAGTATCGTAAAAATATGTATTGCAACGGCATTCGATTCTATAATAAGTTGCCTATAGATTTAAAAAACGAAAACAATATTTCTAACTTACAAAAAAAATTAAAGTCATTTTTTATAGAAAATGTATTTTATACAATTAATGAGTTTATGGCCCTTGATATCGACTCTTTAAATTTTTCTTTATGAAATTTTTATGAAATGTTTTAATTTATTATAACGACCTCTCCATTATTATTATTATTAAAAGCATCTCATTTGATACGCCATAGGAATTATTTCGTTCTTAAAATTGTGGAAAAATATCTCAGTCACAAAATAAATCACATGTCTACTGAAAATTCCCTATCACCATCACCACAACGCACGGAAAAAAACAATCTATACATTAACGACTTCAATAAAACACTTTAATTATACTCATTTTCCTGAAATGTAAGCATTTTTCCAAATCGCCGTATCTTCGAGTTAAAAAATCATGTCTCTACTTTCAGTAGCTGGAATGAAAGATAACAACTAATTATCTGTCATGTTGTGATGATGAAAGGTGTGAAATACAATTTTAAACGCCCGTAAGTGCAAGCAGAAAAGTGAGAATGTTTCACAATTTTTCCAGACGACGACTCGAACGTTATCAGGGAGCTTTTCCCGCAAAAATGTATTCAAAAAAGTTTACGGATTATTCTTCGCAAAGTACATGACTTTGAAAATAGATGATTTTTGAATTGGTAAAAGTTGGTATTCTAATAGGGATGTTGACTGTATTCAAATAAAAACATAATTTTAACGTTAATTGGTAGTTTTTATGGTAGAAATACTGAAAAACACAATATTTTTCCTTATTTTTAAGGAATTTAATTAATATTTAATAAATAAAACGTAATTAAATCACTCTCAAGTCATGTGACAACGAAAACCAATCAGAGCGCATGACGTCAGATAGTCGTGAACAGCATCAGGCGCTGTAAAAAGCCTTCATTGTTTGGTTAATATTTAGTGTGTAATTTATGATTATTTGTTTATAGGAAATGTCAAATTACATGTAACTATAGCAACAACTACGAAACAACCTTTCATCACCTCATCAGTTTACCAGCGTTTATGAACACAGCCTCCTACTTTGTGACCGTCTGACGTCACGGCAGTCACATGAAAAGTATTGGCGTTTTAGACCGAAATTTGAAACGGAATTTAAAATTTTAAGGCTTGAGTCGTATTTAAATAACAATAACAAATATTTGTGGCTATATTAGGTACTTATGCACGATTTAAAACACTTTCCCAAAAATAGTCAACATCACTATTGATTTGATAAATTCATTTGTGTCAGCAAATCCAAAATTTTGGCTCTAAAGTGGTTTTATTTAACGAACAAGAAAATTAACCAACAAAAATTCGGACGCCATTACTGTATGTAAGAATAGGTATAGAATGAGAAGAACAGTAAAAAATAAAACCAATTTTCGTCCAATCAGAATTTATTCGTTGCTCAAACGTTTGGTTCGATATTCAGTCTCTGGAGACTTTTGATCTTCATTCCCTATAAGTACTTCGGAATAGGGAATTATTCTTCTGTCTGTACAAGGCGTCTATATACCAGATGGCACAAAAAACGAGGCACGATTCGTTCAACGATAATTTGAGATAATACGAGTATATCGTCATGGTACTCATTTCAATTTATTGAAACAATACTTCTTCTAAGGCGTCATGAAAAATTATGACAGAGAATTTTTACGTTGCGCGCATACTGCAACACCAAAATTAACAGGATGAAGTTGCTTGCAGATAAAGGCTACCAACAGAATCGAGGTAGGTACCATGTTCGCATGCGCATAGCGTCTAATAGCCGTACTTATGCTAATCTCACTCCAGTGCTTTTATTATTTCATTTCAATAAATTATTTTAATGCAAATTAAAAGTTAATTTTTAATCACGCCGAAGCATAGCTCCTAGCGCGCGTAAAGTGCACGTATCCATTTTTTTTAAGCACGTCACTTAGCGATACTAACGACGTATTAAAACTAACTTTTCCTTATTTACTTCGATAGTCGATTATATTTCGAAACCAGGGACACAAATAACTATCAAAATTTAATATATCTATTATCAGGTGATAACAGAAGTAATGTGATAAAATTCTGTAATTAGTGTATTTGCCATATGGCAACATACACTATTGGTGTCGGTCGGATGGCGGGACCTAGTGGTCGGACCAAAATTTCTCGACGTTTCACTTGGCACCATTTTTGGAAATGTTTTTATGGGTCCGTGTGCGGGCAACAACTTTCGAAAAAGTTAATCGATTTTAACGAAATTTGGCCCACGTGTTGAATACCAACACCGCACGAAACCTATTAAAAATTGGTATAAACGGCTCATTTCAATGGTGGTTTCTAGAGGTTGAAAATGTTTTAGACTCCAAAATACCGAAAAAATTCTCAGAATCGTTTCAAAATTGAAATTTAACCTTTTAGTCACAATTCAAAAGTTCCCCTAATATTTTAATAAAATTGATTGAAAACGCTAGTAGTTTGCAAATAGTGACTTATTTACTGAAGGGTGGATTTAATTCGATGTAAACGCTAGATTGATGATATTTATGGGTTACATTTTTTATTTTGCTCTAAAACCCACTTTAGTTTAGGTAAGAAAACCAGACTACCTGTAACCCGAGTTTTTTATTTATTGAATAACCAAATAAATTAGTAATCTATACTATTATTATTAAACTAGGTATATTATGTATAAGTTCAATAATATTGCTATATGATTGACGTATATTTTCTGGTGTAACTCAAAAATGTTTTAAGTTGATTTTCTAATTGATGGCTTGTAGATTTTTTTTGACGTTTTCCAGTGCACTTTGTGTAAGTTTGAAAATAAATAATATTCTATTCTATTCCTAATCAGAACGTTACACGACGCAGACATGTAAGTCTGGCACGCAAAATATTCGCATTAGATTGCAGATATTCACTACAACCCTAAAATAAAGAGACTTCTTACAACTTCTATGGATCAGGCGGACTGTGGACTCGCTAGAACGCTGTAGTGTGTTGCGGAGCTATAGATGACCGCGTGACGTCATGTGTCGCGAACGTTGACCTAAGAGTGCGCGGCCCGGCGAACCGTCCTACGACAGTGCGTACCAAAACCAACCATTCATACATATTGCTTAGCTGATCTCGTGTCAGTGTTTGCGACTAGACCGTCTGCAAGCCAATTAGTCAATTTATAATCATATACTACTAGCTTTTTACCCGCGACTCACACTTGTTAAGGTAGTTGTCATGGTTAAGGCACACCGTCAGAAAATTCTTAATTTTTGTATACTTATTAAGGACATGATAATAATAATAATAATAATAATAATAATAATAATAATAATAATAATAATAATAATAATAATAATAATAAAAACCCGGATCGCAGTGCCAAAACCCTGCCGACAATATAGTGTATTTGTTTATACAGGCAGTGTGGTTTTATTACGCGAACTTAAGTTGGTTTTTGGGCAAAATTAAAAATTTGATTCCTTAATACACCCCTTAAAATAACATATTTTTTCTTAATTGCAATATTATTATCAATCTAACATCTACACCGAATTAAATACACCCTTCAATAAATAAGTCACTATCTACAAATTAGTGTTTTCAAAAAAACTGTAAGTTCGGTCCTGTTGGGCCGATTTTATTAAAATTTTAGGGACACTTTTTAATTGCTACTAACGGGTTGAATGTCAATTTTGAAACGATTCTGAGAATTTTTTCGGTATTTTGGGGCCCAAAAACATTTTTCAACCCCTAAAAACTACCCTTAAAATGGCCCGATTACGCCCATTTTAAATAGGCTTCTGGCAGGGATGGATTTCAATACGTGGGCCAAATTTCGTTAAAATCAATTAACTCTTTCGAAAGTTATTGCCCGTACACACATATATATATATATATATATAAATATATAAATATACATATATATATATATATATATATATATATATATATATATATATATATATATATATATATATATTATATATATATACATATAAACATTTTTAAAAATGGTGCCAAAGTGTTTAGGAGGTTATGAAACGTCGAGAAATTTTGGTCCGACCCCTAGGTCCCGCCATCCGACCGATGCCAATAGTGTATGTTGCCATATATAATAATTACTCTTAATAATAATAGTTACTCTGAAAATTTGTTGTCGATCGACCGTATATAATCCGAAATAAATTCAATTAAAAATTGGATAATTAACATTGATTGTATACGATCTCTGTAGTTTTGAACCAGTTTCTTATTTATATAAAAAGAACCAACTGTCAGAAACTTTCCAAAAACTGACAGTCTTTCAATGCATTTGTTATGAGTTTAAAAAAAACAAGAAATTTTTTTTAACCGTCTAATTATTTATAAATAACGGTTTAAAGTTCAACAATTTATAGAAAAGTATACATGTATATGAATACTGCATGGGTTACGTTTCCACGGTTACAGTCTTGCGTACAAATTATAGCTACAAGCTAGTATACTTTTGTGGTGCGTATAATCTATAACTTTTTGACAATATTGTACCACGACAACTACCTTAATGTTTTTTCTGACCAGAACCCTCTTCTCTAGATCGATGAACAGTAGATAACCCACACTGTAAGTCTGAGTCCCGATTTTAGGTAGGATGCGAATGTTCTATCAAAACGTTAATTTTTTTTAATGGATAATTATAACAACACCTTAATATCATATTAGAAAAAGTAACGTAGCTATTTTTCGTTAAAAAGGACGCATTGTTACAGTTACAAAAAAAAATCGTTTTTAAAATAAGAATGTAAACATGACAATGCATGCTTCACTTTGCCATTATTACTTCTTTCATCTCAGCATTGCATGAAAGTGCTTTTATATCGTTTAAATATTATAATATTCTTATTTTATTGAAAACACTGGAGAGCTCTTCTACTTGCCAGGGTGTCCAATTTGTTCGATTTATTGTCAAATAGTCAATCTAGAGTTAAATAAAATATTGGATAAAAAACTATTATAAAGACAAGCTTTTATTGTTATTTTTAATAATTTAAACTCATAATTATAAAAGTGTGGGCCGTGACTATATCGTAGAGCTTACAACACACGCTTTTATAATTATGAACTTAAATTATTAAAAATTATTTTTATCCTTTTTAGTAGACTGCAACGAAAGCTTGTCTTTTATCTAAAATTTTATTTTCAAATATTGGATTTTAAATAACGTCACACAGTTTACTATATTCTACTTGCCATACCCCCTCATTTGATGCTCATATCAAGAAATAGATTATCCGCCATTTTGGATTTGGAATGTCATACTGCAGATTGGATTCTACTTGTCATACCCTTTCATTTGATACCCATGTGGAGAGGGTTGTAAAGAAGAAAGTAATCCGTCATTTTGTGGTGGCGTCCATATTGGATCTACCGTAATATTCAATGTGTTATATTGTATTGTCTTCAGAACCAAAGGTGTGCACAAAATTTCAGCTCAATCAGAAACTAAGAAGTAGATGAAAATTAACAGACATACCGAGACAGTTGAAACTAAATAAAAGCTTGTAAAAATATACACAATCCACTCTCACAAAAAGCACGCTTGCTAAGAACGGCGTTATCCTCATGTTTGCTTAAGGTAGTTATAGATAAAGTTATAGATTATACGCGCCACAAAAGTATACCAGCTTGTAGCTAAGTGATCCGTAATTTGTACGCAAGACTGTACCCGTGGAAAAGTAGCCCATACAGTATTCATATGCATGTATACTTTTCTATAAATTGTTGAACTTTAAACCGTTATTTATAAATAATTAGACGGTCAAAATTTTTTTCTTATTTTTTAATAAACTCATAACAAATGCATTAAAAGACTGTCAGTTTTTGGAAAGTTTCTGACAGTTAGTTCTTATTTTATAAATAATAAACTGGTTCAGAACTACAGAGATCGTATACAATCAATGTTAATTATCAAATTTTTAATCAAATTTATCTCAGATTATATACGGTCGATCGACTTCAAATTTTCAGGGTAATTGTATTATCATGTCCTTAATAAGTATACAAAAATTAAGAATTTTTTGACGGTGTGCCTTAACCACGACAACTACCTTAAGAAAAATACGGTAAGGCCCATTATACTCACATCTCTTCTATAAATACATTTCAAATGAGCGTTGAATGTCACCTGATTTATAGATACGTAAGGTCCATTGATAAAATTATTTCCTTGATAAAAAAGAATAATTTCAGCCTCTAACTTTCGTCCTTAGAAAGAATTATTGAATTCTCATTCAATGTCTTGTTTAAATTGTGTATATGTTTGCGCGCAATAATCATATGAAATTATTTTTCCATTTTCGTGCACGTCTTATCACGCTCTCATTATTTTGAACTTAAAAACTACGAGGATGATCACTCAGACTTCCACTAAAGTCGATGATTTATAACGCAAAATAATCCTCCAAAAGGGCTGCGCACAATATTAGCAAGTCTCATCCAATTCGATTTAGTATTTCTGTAGTTATACACTTATAAGCAAATATTCGCAATCAAACAAAATATGCCACTGTTTTCAAACATTTCTCTGAACTGTACAACGAAGAAGCTTTGTTCCTTTATCCACCACATATTTGGACACCCTGCCGGAATCACAGCAGACGCACAATAATTTATGCACATGTGTGATGTGTTTTTGTTTGCAGCGGACATTTACACAACGATATGGCTTTGTGAAGATGGCATGTGTGCATTTTGTTTATAAACTATATCAAAACAAAAGCCACACTTATGGTATTATAGAACAGTCCTTGAAAGAAAACGAAATGAGTTTGGGGCTTCGTGATTCACAAACAAATATTAAGGTAGTTGTCGTGGTACAATATTGTCAAAAAGGTACAGATTATACGCGCCACAAAAGTATACTAGCTTGTAGCTAAGTGATCCATAACGTGTACGCAAGACTGTACCCGTGGAAACGTAATCCATACAGTATTCATAGGCATGTATACTTTTCTATAAATTGTTGAACTTTAAACCGTTATTTATAAATAATTAGACGGTCAAAAATGTTTTCTTATTTTTTTTAAACTCATAACAAATGCTTTGAAAGACTGTCAGTTTTTGGAAAGTTTCTGACAGTTAGTTCTTTTTTTATAAATAAGAAACTGGTAAAAAACTACAGAGATCGTATACAATCAATGTTAATTATCCAATTTTTAATTGAATTTATCTCGGATTATATACGGTCGATCGACTTCAAATTTTCAGGGTAATTGTATTATCATGTCCTTAATAAGTGTACAAAAATTAAGAATTTTTTGACGGTGTGCCTTAACCACGACAACTACCTTAAGAAAAATACGGTAAGGCCCATTATACTCACATCTCTTCTATAAATACATTTCAAATGAGCGTTGAATGTCACCTGATTTATAGATACGTAAGGTCCATTGATAAAATTATTTCCTTGATAAAAAAGAATAATTTCAGCCTCTAACTTTCGTCCTTAGAAAGAATTATTGAATTCTCATTCAATGTCTTGTTTAAATTGTGTATATGTTTGCGCGCAATAATCATATGAAATTATTTTTCCATTTTCGTGCACGTCTTATCACGCTCTCATTATTTTGAACTTAAAAACTACGAGGATGATCACTCAGACTTCCACTAAAGTCGATGATTTATAACGCAAAATAATCCTCCAAAAGGGCTGCGCACAATATTAGCAAGTCTCATCCAATTCGATTTAGTATTTCTGTAGTTATACACTTATAAGCAAATATTCGCAATCAAACAAAATATGCCACTGTTTTCAAACATTTCTCTGAACTGTACAACGAAGAAGCTTTGTTCCTTTATCCACCACATATTTGGACACCCTGCCGGAATCACAGCAGACGCACAATAATTTATGCACATGTGTGATGTGTTTTTGTTTGCAGCGGACATTTACACAACGATATGGCTTTGTGAAGATGGCATGTGTGCATTTTGTTTATAAACTATATCAAAACAAAAGCCACACTTATGGTATTATAGAACAGTCCTTGAAAGAAAACGAAATGAGTTTGGGGCTTCGTGATTCACAAACAAATATTAAGGTAGTTGTCGTGGTACAATATTGTCAAAAAGGTACAGATTATACGCGCCACAAAAGTATACTAGCTTGTAGCTAAGTGATCCATAACGTGTACGCAAGACTGTACCCGTGGAAACGTAATCCATACAGTATTCATAGGCATGTATACTTTTCTATAAATTGTTGAACTTTAAACCGTTATTTATAAATAATTAGACGGTCAAAAATGTTTTCTTATTTTTTTTAAACTCATAACAAATGCTTTGAAAGACTGTCAGTTTTTGGAAAGTTTCTGACAGTTAGTTCTTTTTTTATAAATAAGAAACTGGTAAAAAACTACAGAGATCGTATACAATCAATGTTAATTATCCAATTTTTAATTGAATTTATCTCGGATTATATACGGTCGATCGACTTCAAATTTTCAGGGTAATTGTATTATCATGTCCTTAATAAGTGTACAAAAATTAAGAATTTTCTGACGGTGTGCCTTAACCACGACAACTACCTTAAGAGACGTGATAATCCGTTAGGCAAAAATACCTATTTTTTCTTAATCCTTCTGTGCACACCGGATACCCATATTCTTTCATTTTTTTTATTTTTAGGGTTTCTTATATGTGATGAAAAACGGAACCCTTATACGTACTATCACTCTCGTGTCTATTTATCTGCTTGTCGTTCTATCACAGCTTATTCTCTCCGAATGTACTGGATCAAAAAAGTTGCAATTTCGTACATACATACAGTTAGATGACCCAAACACAGACGCATAGCGTAAATAAACGCATTTCGATTTGGGAGGTTAATTTTGGGACCCAAATTAAAAAATAAAAAAAAATATTTTTTTCAATTACATCACGTGACATCAAATGAAAGGGCTCATCATGAGACATATAATTTTTTATCATTTTAAAGTGCGTAGTTTGAAAGATATTATAGAAAATATACGAAAATCGAGTCATCTCCGAGACTACTGAGCTCAAATCTTGAAAAAAAAGTAGGGAATATACGGTGTTATCCATAGTTTATAGGAAAATCTAAACAAAAATCTTAAGTCTTAAAGTTCTCTCACGGAAAACGGAATGGTACGAACTCTCTTTTCGTGAGTTCGACTCGCACTTGACCTGTTTTTTAAAATATTTATGCCAATAACATTGTTTCTTTGTTGAGTTCTAATACACGATCCACCCTTCACGCCTTGCCATAAACAAATGGGCAGCTCGCAAAAAAGCTGATAAAAAGAGAAAAATAATTAAATTTGAGTTTGGCGCCAATTTAATTACTAAAACTTTCATATACCTACACTTTTAATTACGCCGAATTCCAAATGTAATGACTTTTCTCTGTTTAGTGTTTTTTTTTCTGAAGGCGGTTCAATTTTTTATATAAAAAGGTTTATTACGATACTGCACGCAAAAGCGTATAAATTATAATAATCTGCAAATAATGTGGTTTGTCACACCAAATCACCGGTATTATGCAAAATACAGAACTCGCGCTACGTCTGTATAATGTCTGTGTTTACACCTGCAGTACGCTTGCGTGAGGCTGTGCGACCACAAGGGAAATTGTCGTATGTAAACTCTTTTTAACCGACTTTAAAAAAAAGGGGGGTTCTCAATTCGGTTTTATGTTTGTGCACCGATATTTTCGTCAATTGTAAACCGATTTGAAAAATTTCAACGTCATTTTGTTCAGAATGCTATCGGATTGATACCATATAATTTTTATTAAAATCGATTCATCCGTTTTTAAATGACATCAAAAACCTACTTTTTATATGAACGCTACCTCATATCGCCAGCATTTGTGAACCGATTTTGATGATGATTATTTTCTTATTTAATAGGGCAAACCTTCAGGGTAATCTCACATACATTTTATTTAAATCGCTTCAGAAGTTTTTTTGTTATAATTTATAAGCAGAGCAAATACGGAATATTATTAATAAAAATGTGCGAAATCAAATTCACTAAAAAGTAAAAAGTCCTTTAAAAAAGATGAAAATACCTAATGAAATTTTTAGGTCGGAGCCAACTTTTAATTACATATCTACTTTTATTAAATTGGCGCCGACCGCGACCTCAAAATTTCATTATTTTCCTCTTTTTAGTGACTTTTTTGAAGGAAGTTAATATTTTTTATCAAGTTTTTTATTTTTACTCATTTTTAACGAGGTTTTTTAGAGTTCCGTTCCAAAATATTATGTACAATAATAGCTAGTTCCTTTAAAGATCAAAAAAAATTTTTTATAATAAATAATAATAATAAATGCGTTTAGGGTCCATCTTTCGACATTAAGTCATAACAAAGACCATTCGCACCATTACTATTTTCCATCTACATTTTTAAACCTCAGCTTAATTAATAGCAATAGATAAATGACGCAATCATAGAAAATTAGGATAGGGTTTGACAGATAATCGGCATGGCGTAAAATAAGGAACGATCTCGATATTTATCTGGAATTAATTGAGGAAAACCTCAACAAGATGGGCAGTATAGAAATTACCTTTTCTCGGCGAGAGGCAGTAGGTAAAAGCCCAAGCCACATCCACATTTAAATTTAATGTAACGTTTGGGCTCAAATGATATTATGGCAACAACTACGGATCCCCTTCGCTATAATCTCACGCACCCCTTAGGGAGGTCACTTTACAACACGAAAATTGCGTCAACAAAATGGAAAAAAGACGTGGCCTGGCACACACGATCGAAAGATTGGGAGAAAAGCAAAAGCTAAGATTATAATGTAGATGCCTACATATTTTGAGTTAAAGAATAACAATTCCAAAACAAAATTTTTATTAAAATAAGCGCTTTCGACATGTAAGTCATCATCAGAGCATAAAAGTCCAATTACAATTTGAGTTTTATGTTCTGATGATGACGTACATGTCGAAAGCGCTTATTTTAATAAAAAATTTACTTTGGAATCGTTATTCTTTCACACAAAATATCTTTTAATTTTAATTTTTCTCTACGTCTTGGATTAGTGGAAACGTTCTTCTCTAGCAGAAGACAACACAAAAAATCATTGTCTGACACAACTGCTACTACATCCCGCGCCCGGAACCAGTGTTTGTTTTCACGAAAGACGCCATTGGATAGATCGGGACATATATGAATCCGACGTAGGTATAGCCTTAGTTCCCGATAGAGATGGAAAAACGGGTCTTTTTAGTGATCTGCATCTTTGCATCTGTATCCCGGATGTGAGCCGGCTCGCTGAACCGGTTCAAAAAGAACCGTGTTCTGAATATGTTACTGCAGTCTACCACTGAGTTACCTAGTTCAGTCAATCATATCACGACCTGTATAGAATCAAGAATGCATAGCCAAACATGTGATGCATGAGTCATTTGAGCTGACAGATGCATCAAAGCAAGAACTGATACGTACGTGTAAAATGTGCTTCTGTGTGTTAAGTGTTTCACTGAGTTATGCGGATCCGTTGATCCGTCGGCTCAAAAAAAAGTGAGTCGGCTCTCACGGATCTTCTGTCGGAGTCGGCTCTTTGAACCGGTTCAGATCTGAGTTACCCAACTCTAGTTCCCGGTGAGATATCATCCACGAACATATTCCCAAATTTCCTTCCCGTCGGGTGCATATGGCCTCGGCCCTTACCAACAAAAACCTGGCTCAAGTTCTATTTATTTCGATTTCAAAATACGACATTAGCCACTTTTCCTCTTAGCTATAAGTATATAAAAAAACCCGGGTCGCAGTGCCAAAACCCTGCCGACAATATAGTGTATTTGCTTGTATAGGGCCGTGTGGTTTTATACTTTTATTATGTGAAATTAAGTTTGTTTTTGGGCAAAATAAAAAATTTAACCCCTTAATACACCCCTTAAAATAACATTTTTTTCTTAATTGTAATATTATTATCAATCTAACGTCTACACCGAATTAAATACACCCTTCAATAAATAAGTCACTACCTGCAAACTAGTGTTTTCATAAAATTTGTAAATCCGGTCCTGTCGGGCCGATTTTATTAAAATTGTGGGGACACTTTTTAATCACTACCAAAGGGTTAAATTTCAATTTTGAAACGATTCGGAGAATTTTTTCGGTATTTTTGGGCCCAAAAACAGTTTTCAACCCCTAAAAACTACCCTTAAAATAGCCCGATTAGGCCCATTTTAAATAGGCTTCTTGCGGTGATGGATTTCAATACGTGGCCCAAATTTCGTTGAAATCAATTAACTCTTTCGAAAGTTATCGCGCGTACACATATATATATATATATATATATATATATATATACGTATATAAATATATATATATATATATATATATATATATACATATATATATAAACATTTTCAAAAATGGTGCCAAAGTGTTTAGGAGGTTATGAAACGTCGAGAAATTTTGGTCCGACCCCTAGGTCCCGCCATCCGACCGACGCCAATAGTGTATGTTGCCATATGGCAAATACACTAAAAATGAATATGACAATATATATACATATATATTATAGACTGCGACCTTCACATAATTAACTGAAAAACATGTGAAAAGCAAGGCCATAATATTACGTATTCGTCTTCGTAAGACAAAACAGTAATAAAATTACAAACTTGCTAACATTTAAAAAAATGATATAATAATAAGCTACGTCGGAAAAATCTATTCAGAATGATTTATTTTATTGGTTTATTGAATACCTGCAAAATATTTTAACTGTTTTATAAGATCGGCCGCACACCAAAGATGCATGCAGCAGTTACTGCAAGACAGCAACCACGCGGCACGTTTCAAAGAATGAACGTTACCGTCGATGTTCTCTCAAAACGAAAGACGATTTCGAATTTTTCATTACTTAAATATTAAAGAAGTTCAACAAATTCCTGCACTTTATTAGTGTATTTGCCATATGGCAACATACACTATTGGCGTCGGTCGGATGGCGGGACCTAGGGGTCGGACCAAAATTTCTCGACGTTTCATAACCTCCTAAACACTTTGGCACCATTTTTAAAAATGTTTATATATATATATATATATATATATATATATATATATATATATATATATATATATTTATATGTGTGGGCAATAACTTTCGAAGGAGTTAATTCATTTTAACGAAATTTGGCATACATGTTGGAATCCATTACCGCACGAAGCCTATTTAAAATGGGCCCAATCGGGTCATTTTAAGGGTAGTTTTTAGGGGTTGAAAAAAGTTTTTGGGCCCAAAAATACCGAAAAAATTCTCAGAATCGTTTCAAAATTAAAATTTAACCCTTTAGTAGCAATTAAAAAGTGCTCCTAAAATTATAAGCAAATTGGCCCGACAGGACCGGACTTACAAATTTTATGAAAACACTAGTTTGCGTATACGAATTTACTTACTGAAGGTCGTATTTAATTTGGTCGTATTTAATTTGATAACAATAATTCAAGTAATAATATTATTATTGTAAGGGGTGTATTAAGCGGTTCAATTTTTTTTATTTTGTCCAAAAACAAACTTAATTTCATTTAATAAAGCCATAATATCTGTATTAGCAAATACACTATATTGTCGGCAGGGTTTTGGCACTGCGACCCGGGTTTTTTACTTAACAACAATTTTAAAGTGGTTGGAAACATTCTATAATGTAAATAAAACGTTTTTTGAGATTATTTGAAATTGGCACAAATTTTCATAAAGAAATATTTTTATAAAAAATAATTTGGAAATTTTAATTATAACATCCTAATATTATATATTGAAATTTAGCTATCTAACTTCTTGTTATTTGTACGCAGACTGCACACAAATGACGTCACGCCTAACTGTTCGATATAGGCGGTCAATTTTTAATTAGCTATAACTTTTTAATTTTTTGATATGTTTAAAAAACGAGAAAATATGGAAAAAATATTTTTCCCCATTAATCTATTTCAATAATCAGTGGAAATGGGATAACACCGAATTGCACAAGCAATGCAATTAAATATAAAAATAAGTCGTTTATTCTGTGATATTTCCTTCGCCCGGATTAGATTACCGATTAATTATTATGCTGTATTGAACTTTCTTATAGAATAATAGGCATATTTCCTGATGTTGATTTAAATATTATACCTAATCAATCAAATGAAAATATACGACGCACTTGTCAAAATTAGTATTCGAGGATAACATAAGTTTTCTAGAAACGTGTATTGAATTTGCACGAATTAAAAAACTTCAAAATTGCCAAAAAACCAAAAAAATATCTGTTAATCCGTTCGCTGCCAAACTTCACAAGATCACCCGCTTGGCTAATCTAAAGACTGCCTGAAAATTTCATCAAAATCGGTCCAGCCGTTTTGGAGTCCATAAATAGCATACATCGCCTTTTATATATAGGTACCTATATAACCGAGCTGAGTAGAGTAGTGTTGACAGCACTAGACTGGCACTCGGGAGGTCCGGGTTCGAATCCCGGCGGGGGCAGATGTGGCTTTGGACCGAGAAACGGTAATTCCTGTACCGGCCATCTTGATTGAGGTTTTCCATGGTTTCCCTCAATTAATTCCAGATAAATATCGAGATAGTTCCTTATTTGAGGCCATGGCCGATTACCTATCAAACTCCTAGTTAAAAAATTACCTACCTTATCCTAATTTCCTATAATTCCTTCATTCGCCCATTGCTATTACATAAGTTGAAGTTTTAAAAATGTAGAAAAATAACGGGAAGTGTGGTAGATGGAAATTAGTAATGGTGTGAATGGCGGCTGTTATGACATAAAGTCGAGAAACGGACGTTAAACGCATTATTAATATTATTATAGGTACCTATATTGATTGCCACACCAAAAAGTCAACATTACTAGAAAAAGACGGTATTACAACAAATGCAGTGGAAGTTTAACGTGCGTATGTCACAAATAACGCTTTACGAAACAAAAGATGGTGAAACAAACGCACCGACGTATTTGCAGCCTGTATATGGGTTGTTCTTCTTTTTAACCTACAAAAAGGTGTCTTCATCAGTTAAAAAAAAATATAATCAAAAATTATCCGTATTATTTTATTATTAATGTTCCAATATGTACTGTACTAAAAATGTAACGGCTTTACACGTTTAAAATAAATAATAATTTATATTTTTATGATAAAAAATACGTTACAGAGTCGTCAATCCGCGTGACAGAGGTGTATTGCATACAAATCACAGTTGTCTCCCGCTACCTGGGCCTGTGTATAATTCATAATGGTACGAAAAATATAAAGACAGTAGCAAATATAAAAGGATTTTTTAATACTAAAAGATATAGTCCATTTTGTAATAGTGACTACAATTTTTTGACATTTTTAATAAAAAATTAAAAAAATCTTAAAATCTCGTCTCTCACTACAGACTGTTTTAGTAGGTATATTCGGTCACGTGTTTTTTTCATTCGAACGACGCGTATACGCGGCTCGCTTTTGTCGCCGTCGATTGGATATTTAGTCCTCCCTCCCCATCGCTGGGATTAGCTATCTAGGACCGAGAGATCGGGCGTTAGTCGCCCGGAATCTGTGTATGGAGGTGCGTGGGTTTATTCGGCGACAACTTCGTCACGTAAGTATTGAACAAAAATATATCAATTACAGTTACTTCTTATTATTTAACTTTTACGTAATAAGAAACACTTTCATGCCAACCTGTAAGGTTTGTATTTTGTGATAACGTTTAAATATTATCAAGTTTGGAAGTAAGATTTACCCCTCCGTCACGCTACAACTCCGTCACAAAAAAATTCCAAGCAATATTTTACCCCTGAAAGGAACCATGCAAATCCACCAACTGCTCTCAGAAACTCGTGGAATCTTAAACTATAAGGTTCTGAGTTGTTTTTGTGAACAATTCTGTTCGTGTCACGTTCCTAAAACTTATTGGCCTCTGCCTGAAACAGAATCCAACATTGACAATATTTTGGACCGGTTGTTTCCTAACGAAAAAGAAGACGTTGCAATTCATGAAGTGGAGGATTTGTCGCTCACTGATATTACGAACAAAATTGGGATGCCTCGAAAAAGATTTTATGATATTGTGTATGGCTCGGATGAATCATCTGATGAAGATCAGCCATTGGCCACATATAAAAACAAAGATTCCTCTAATCCAACGGCCGTTTCTAATGCTTCTTATGAAACACTTCACCTTAAGGACATTCATCCAAGGAATATAGAAGACGGTGTACATGTACTCGTCAAAGTAAAAAGTGAAATGAATGTTCAATACACATACGCTGGAGTAGCAACAAGTAACGTTGACGAAGAAGGTGGTGTTCCTGAAAACAGTCGATGATTGTGGAAGATTATTTAAATTAGTAGAGAATGACTTATCGGATGTTCCGTATGAGGATTTGATTAAAATTCTACCAAATCCAAAGGTAGTTAAAAAAGGAAGAAGAAGGTTTTTTGAATTTGATGAGCCTTTGCCAGTGTTCGAAAAATAAGACTGATTAGGACTAGTATGACTTGTGGAGAATGTAATTTGTTGTTGATGATTATTATTTTATTTTAATTTTTCAGTCAAGTTAGACATTTTTTTTTTATTTAGTTGAGACAAGTTAGAAGTCTTATAATTTAATTATACTAATACGGATCTCTCATTCCAAAGATTCTGCAATGTGATTTTATTAGTATGTAAGTATTTCGGTTTTAAGAAAGCTGAAGACTGTTAAATATTTAATTATTCTAAAGAAGTAATAAATGATTCTAAGTAAGTACATTTAAAACTAGTTTTATTCCAAAATACAACCTGATATTTTATGGAATAACAACTCTGTCACATACTCTACAACTCTGTCACGATAATGTCTCCTGCTTTTAAAATTTATATAGCCATTTTTATATTTTGTTATGAATAGTACAATTTCGGAAAAATCATATTAAAAATTGTTAACTATAATATAGTCAACGACATGAATATTTCTGTGCTAGAAGTGATTAAAATTGAATTATAGCAAAAATATACTTCAAACTAGCTGCAATTGTGACAGAGTGGTATACGATTAAAAATATATATTTATTATTATATACAGAAGTTTTGCTTTGTAAGTTTTCTAAAAGGACCATTTGATTATTATTGTAACAAATAATTTGCAAGCTTTCTGAGTTAAACCATTTGATACAAAAAAATAAAAAATATTGTGACGGAGGTGTACAATTATAAGCCCAATCCATCTTTAAGGCCTTGAAAATCTTACAAAAATTTGTAAACTTCGCGGCCAACAACTTTTTCTGATAGAATAGACATTCAGCTATCACAAAACATACAAGATTTGATTAGAAAACGTTATAATTTTTTTTGGAAATCTGAGTAAAAATTTTAACAATATGTAGGTTAAAAAAAAGAATGACCCATATGCGTCTGATGTACGGCCTGCCTAAATGTATTCTCCATTCCAAAACTATTAGCAAAGCTATTTAGTGTGTACTGTGTAGATCAAAGAACGATTGTCCCGTGTAAATTAATTCATAGTTTGTCAGTCCCTACTTCTCTCACCATTACATTATGTCAAAAACGATGACACAAATAAGGAAATTAGATAATCTCTGCTGCTATAATATTATGTGTTTGTATTCGCAAATGTGTTCGTACGCGATTGATAGCGAAACAAAATAACCGAAATTACAATCTGACGTGAGCACTAAGTTAATGAGAAAGACGCCACCCAGCTGAAAGTACTGACGCGTCGGCGTGAATTACTTGTAAGTAGTATAACTTACTACACCCGTGTTGTACACTGAGAAAACCGATATAGACCTTGCAGAGGTTCATTTTAGAATGAAGACTTTGGAATAGAGATGGGAAAAACGGGTATTTTTAGTGATCTGCATTTTTGCATCTGGATCCCGTATGTGAGCCGGCTCACTGAACCGGTTCAAAAAGAGTCGAGTTCTGAATATGTTACTGCAGTCTGCCACTGAGTTACCTAGTTCAGTCATATCATGACCTGTATAGAATCAAGAATGCATAGCCAAACATGTGATGCATGAGTCATTTGAGCTGACAGATGCATCAAAGCAAGAACTGATACGTAAGTGTAAAATGTGCTTCTGTGTGTTAAGTGTTTCACTGAGTTATGCGGATCCGTTGATCCGTCGGCTCAAAAAAAGTGATCTTCTGTCGGGGTCGGCTCTTTGAACCGGTTCAGATCTGAGTTACCCAACTCTACTTTGGAAGATCAATGTTGTCCGCCGAGTAATACGGCGAAGGTTTAAAGGGTTAAACTAAGTAAAAGTAGTCAATGTTTGTTTTTAAAGACCGAAAGTAAAACACGAAAATATATCGAAGCTGACACGAGCTGCACGTGCAGCTGTCGAAGGCCTGCAAGAAAAAATCCTGCAAGTTAACATCTTTACCCATCATGGCTTTCTACATTATTATAAGATCTAGTGCAAATCTTGTATTTTAAGATAATAATAATAATAATAATAATGCGTTTAACGTCCGTTTCTCGACTTTATGTCATAACAGACGCCA
The DNA here is from genome assembly GCA_034508555.1 of Venustoraphidia nigricollis. Lineage (NCBI taxonomy): Eukaryota > Metazoa > Arthropoda > Insecta > Raphidioptera > Raphidiidae > Venustoraphidia > Venustoraphidia nigricollis. The sequence goes on from JAVRKA010000020.1 coordinate 3,876,218, forward strand.
TTCGCACCATTACTATTTTCCATCTACCACACTTCCCGTTATTTTTCTACATTTTTAAAACTTCAACTTATGTAATAGCAATGGGCGAATGAAGGAATTATAGGAAATGAGGATAAGGTAGGTAATTTTTTAACTAGGAGTTTGATAGGTAATCGGCCATGGCCTCAAATAAGGAACCATCTCGATATTTATTTGGAATTAATTGAGGGAAACCATGGAAAACCTCAATCAAGATGGCCGGTACAGGAATTACCGTTTCTCGGCGAGAGGCAGTAGGACAAAGTCCCGAGCCACATCTGCCCCCGCCGGGATTCGAACCCGGACCACCTGAATGCGAGTCTAGTGCTGTCACCACTACTCTACCCAGCTCGGTGTATTTTAAGATAAGAAAGGTTTGTATACAAAGAAAAATAGTGCGTGTTTTGGAAACTAAAATTAACTGGTTGATAGCATATAACAGCATACCAAACTATCAAAATAACATTCTTCATAAAAATCAGTTGACAACATCTCAAACATTAAATAAATATGATATCTTGAGATTATCCGAAACCATTAAGAATGTCGTTGTTCACATGGGTTCAATATGGTTTCGGATTTGGGTTCTAAGCTGTGAACTGATAAAACTATTCGATTTTCAATTAATTAATTATTAAAAATAACAATAAACTGAAGACACGAATACGCTCAGATAAAAAAAAATAATAAAATATAATTCCGACAAATTGTATGAGTGCATTAAAATAACAATGTTCATAAAAAATTAATTTAGTGCATTTCAGAGGTCGAAATTACTGGTTGACGGTAAATAATTACGTAGACACAAGATCATCAAAATACCAATCTTTATGTAAATCAATTCAATGCAGAGATTCAAAGAGCTCATACACTGTCAAGAATGCTTGGAAGCCTTGTGATTGAGCAGGCATTTTGATAAGACTTGCGCACAGGCTTAACGATATTTTATTGTCAAGCGCCATTATAAACGGTTATTCTTTAACTTTTTTAGGTATAGGAATATTAGTAGGTATATATCATGAACAGCTCCTATTAGTAATCACTTTTTGAGATAAGTCAGAAAATATTGTTTTGTTTTTCCTAATTAAAGAGGAATTTGACATTGCCAATTAATTCTCAGATAAAGATCGGGCAGTTTTAATCGGCGTACGCGTGTTTAAGAAGTATTACTATTTAAGTAAATTGTAATCAATCGTTAAAAAAGTCATGTCACTCTTTAATCCAAATTCAATTTTACTTTCGAGGAGTTAACAGGAGTGGAAAAAGTCGTCTTCGCAAAAAAAATCATAATCGGAATTTCGACGGATTTAGACATTATTATGATCCACACATATTGATAAGCGATTTTTGGATTTTGGCTTAACGAACACACCGATCAACGGAAACCAAATTTCAAACTCAAGGTTTTTAAAAGATTCAACAGATCGAAACCAAAATTTTAACACAATTCTAGGGGATTCCCGGGAGATATTTTCTTATTTATTCCGTACTCTCTTAGGTAAGAAATTGAAAATGCAATTTTCTTAAAAACGGTTTTAACGATTTTAATCATATGCAATGATGACTATAACATGACGTCATTCATTTTATTCGGAAAAATCCAGAAAAAGTAGTTTGCATATGAACAAAAATTTAAAAAATAGCGATTTTTTTCGAAAAAGGCTTAAACTATTTCGATCATTTTTCATAAATTGGTTTAGTAAAAAAGTCAGTGTGGTTGATCTGTTCCTTGTTCTCTGCCAGTTCTGTTTAGACGGCAAGAATTATACCATTAATTTCTGGCTTGCTAGCGTTTTGCACGGTCTCTGGAAATCAGCATCAGTCAAGCATATTTTGCGATTGTATTGACTGTCAAGTTCGCTTGACTGTCTACACGCCCCTTTAGAGTTGCTTGATTTATTTATGCACATATTTCAGCATCGTGCATAATATGAAACGTCATATACCATTAGCAAATAATATGCATCAAGTACTCTGATAAGTATGCATTTACGTTCAATCGATTGACGGATGCGTTCTAACCCGTCAATAATATAAGACCGAAAGATAAAACAGCTTATGCCTAATTTTTCCTATTTTCTTCTATATCTTCGTTTAAATTATCTTTAGATGTATTTTAAAATTTTATACGCATTACAAATGCAACCTCTAATTTATTTGTCTGTACATCCATACGTTTATAGCTCAAGAGGCAGTGATCCGATTTACATGCTTTAAGGGGTTAGGTGGGTTTGAAAATTTCAAAAAATCGATTTTTTTTGTCTTATTAAATAGTACATTATGTTTAAAATATTCTTCTAAAATTTCAAATCGATCCGAGTAAAATTCTAAGAGATAGACCCTTTGGCCACATCTTTGAAATAACATTACCTAGACACTGAATTATAATTACAACTAATTTTTTCGAGCCAATACATAGCGAAAATTTGACCAAAAAGTGTGTTTTTTTTGTTCAGTCTGCCAAAAATTCAAATTTTAATTTTTTTTCCTTCGTCCAATAACTACATTTATCCATGTACTAACGAAATATTTTTGGTTTTTTCATTTTGGAGGAACCAATAATGAGTTATTCTGTCTACGGCAAGAGCATTTTTTTTTTTGAGACGTCAAGGGAGATGAGGTACCAGCGGCTGAGTTTTCAGAATTTTTAAATAAAAATTTCACAAAATACTGTTTAAATATGTATCTTTGATATGCTGAATTGTTTAAATAAAATATATGATTGTATATATTAAAAAAAAAAAAAAAAAAATAGTAAAAATACCCTTTTTTTGAACCTCTGAAACCCACCTAACCCCTTAATTGTTGTTATAATTTTAGCATTAGTGCTATAAATTATGAACAAACATATTACAATGTGAGTTTAATTTTAAATTTAAACTAGACGAATTACATCTCGCAGACCGGGGGTAGCCCACCGTTGGGATAGTTAATGGAATTATAGGCTACGTTCCACAGACAAATTTGTCTGCGCAATCGATACACAGGCAATCCTATGGTCAGCTCGGGGATTATAGAGTAGTAGGTATATTCTGCAGCAAAAGTGAATGATAAAAAAAAACCTCTATAACGTCCTTGTCCAGTTGACTTTGCCCGAGGCCACAAACCTGTTTTCAGGTATGCATAAATAACATAACATCTTGCATGCAATGTGTGTAGACTGTTATATTAGAGAGAGGCAGACAAATTGTAGACACGTCTACTTTAACGTATTTTTAACACGGCAAAGATTAAAATACTATACATCTACCCAACTTTTACTTTTTAGCGAAACTAATAAACCTTTAAATATTACGAAATTGACAAAATATTCGGCTATATACAGGATGTTCTACAAACTCTATGACAAACTTTGACAGATGGTAGGTCACTTGATTTTAAACATATTTTTTTTAATAAACATGGGTCCGATTCGTTTTTGTTTAAAAGTTACAAGCAGTTAAAGAATCAAAAACGTAGGCTGATAAATAGAAGTATCGGTTGTTATGACAATAATTATTGTTAGTGTCATTTTAGTTATTTATTAGATATTTCGTGTGAAAGTTCTAAATAAAAATGCATTTATTCTCGACTGAGGAATATGCAGATATTGTGTTTGTATGTGGGTATTCCAATATCATGGCCACCTCGTTCACCCGATCTGAATCCTCTGGACTTTTATTTATGGGGACACATGAAGCAGCTGGTAACCATGTTGAAATCGCTACCCATCAGCAGTTACTTTCGAACAATTTTTATTGTCTTAAGTTTTGTGATTATCATTTAAATTAAATTTTTATTGTTAATTGTTAATAAAGGTTAAATGCTTGTAACTTCTAAACAAAAACGAATCGGACCCATGTTTATTAAAAAAAATATGTTTAAAATCAAGTGATCTACCATCTGTCAAAGTTTGTCATAGAGCTTGTAGAACACCCTGTATAATGTTTACTGTGACATAGCGCATACGGAGTGTAACAATTTTTATTGTAGATGATAGACGTTCGACAATTTAGCGTCTTAATTACATTAAATAACATAATCATTTAAAACTAAATTACATCACAAAACGTCCATAGCAGAGGCAAAATTCGAACCCATGACAGTCCGGTTAAGAAGCCAGTACGGTAACCACTAGACCACACTGTCCTCTAAGACAATTAAAGGTGAACTGCCAAAGTAGCTAACAACAATAAACTAAAAAATGTTAAATACTAATTTCGTTTGTATCCAGAGGATTCCGTACTTACAGTTAATATACTTATGTTGGGTTGCAGAAAGCGTTGTCAAAAAATTGTATTTAACAATGACCTCAGATTGTGATCATATATTTAGTGTTTATACATGCAGGAGCAGTCTAATGTCGTTGTGAAACTCTCTGATATTTAGAACATTAGATTGTACAAAAACAAATGATTGATCAACATTGAAAAAGATCGCTTTTCAAGCTAAATTTTGATTAAAATGCGTAGGAAAAATTGTTTCGAAATGTAAAGGCCCCAGTACACAGTGGTCTGTAGTGGGCCATTGTAGACCATCGCCATTGTGTACAGGGGGTAATGGTCTGTAGTGGCGGACAATTGTGAATCGTGGTGCGCAATCCATTTGTTGTCGGTTTTTTTGACACACTTCAAAGTAATCGTGGTGAAGCGTGGCCTGTGGTGTCAACACAGTCGCCCATTGTCCGGGACAGGTACCTACTTTTTTTGTTGCGTGCTATACTATTTAAATTTTTAATCGCCCAAAATGTCAGTATCCTGGAGCAATGAAGAGACTTTTAGGTTTATAATACTTTAATACTTGTAAACAGTATATAAATAAATAGCCGCGGCCGTAATTACTTCCACGTCCATCGCAAGTGCTTCGCCAGGCAGAAATGAGCCATGGGCCATTGTGTGAACACCAAGTGATAGTGGCCTACAGTTGCACATTGCAAAGCATGGCCCACTACAGACCACTGTGTACCGGGGCCTTTAATTGTACAAAAAACGATTTTACGTAAAGGTACACACAGGTTAAGAATATTATTTCAATCGAACAATTATTTTTCGAGCAGGATCGATTTAAAATTCTACAATGCTTTTGATGTGGAGAAATATGCACGCTCACAGTCTAAGGTCATTGTCAAATCAGAATTTTTGACAACGCTTTTTGCAACTGAGCATTAGTTCTTTTATACACACTGAAACGTGAAACCTCTTATAGATAACATTAAAAAATACAGTAACAAAATACATGAAGTAATTAATTCTATATTTTCAAGGCAAGCTGTTTCAAATTTCTCGCACTTATAGATTACAGGACTAAAAAATGTTACATTTAGACATAACACGTCAATAACAAATTCAAACGGTTGTTTTGTGAAAGTATTTAAATATTATATTTAACGAGTTTAATCATTTCTCTAAAAAAGATGTTTTCAAAAACTTTCAATAAAATTTCCATCTTTCCTAAAACGTTCACAACACAGAGGTGCTCGCATATTTGATATCCGCGTTTAAAAATCATTTTCACTCAAGAATAAAACCATCAAAAAACGTATTTCTATGATAAAAAGTCAAGTAGAGACCGGATTGCAATTTATCCGCGTGCCCTTATTTATGGTGAGCGGCGCGGCAAATGCTTAAAGTGACCATACGTCCCGTTTTCACAATGGGACAAAACCGTTTTTATACCATATAGTCCCGTTGACGCAAAAATGGATTGTTATGCAAAGTTAAAACAATACTGCACGCATTTTTATTTGTCTATGTTGAAATGTATAGGCCGCAATTCACAAGAATGCTTTTAAACTGTAAACCAAAATAATATATATATTCACCACGGCTCCTCTGACCTCTATTACAAACCCCCAGTTTCCGGGATCTAGCCTAAAAGCTAGTAAAAGTGTCAATTGGATTTTAAATCTTCATATTAAATTAAAAATATGAATTGATGCAAGGTTTTAAGCTAGACATTTAAAAACATTCCAGGCAATAGGAATATTGACTGTATTCAAATAAAAAACCCGGGTCGCAGTGCCAAAACCCTGCCGACAATATAGTGTATTTGCTTGTATAGGGCCGTGTGGTTTTATATTTTTATTATGTGAAATTAAGTTTGTTTTTGGGCAAAATAAAAAATTTAACCCTTTAATACACCCCTTAAAACAACATTTTTTTCTTAATTGTAATATTATTATCAATCTAACGTCTACACCGAATTAAATACACCCTTCAATAAATAAGTCACTATCTGCAAACCACTGTTTTCATAAAATTTGTAAATCCGGTCCTGTCGGGCCGATTTTATTAAAATTGTGGGGACACTTTTTAATCACTACCAAAGGGTTAAATTTCAATTTTGAAACGATTCGGAGAATTTTTTCGGTATTTTGGGGCCCAAAAACAGTTTTCAACCCCTAAAAACTACCCTTAAAATAGCCCGATTAGGCCCATTTTAAATAGGCTTCTTGCGGTGATGGGTTTCAACACGTGGCCCAAATTTCGTTGAAATCAATTAACTCTTTCGAAAGTTATCGCGCGTACACATATATATATATATATATAAATATATATACTTATATATAAATATATATATATATATATAAAATATATATATAAATATATATATAAATATATATATACATATATATATAAACATTTTCAAAAATGGTGGCAAAGTGTTTAGGAGGTTATGGAACGTCGAGAAATTTTGGTCCGACCCCTAGGTCCCGCCATCCGACCGACGCCAATAGTGTATGTTGCCATATGGCAAATACACTAAAAACATAATTTTAACGAAAAGTAGTAGTTTCTATGATAGAAATACTAAAAAACACTATATTTTTGCTAATTTTTAAGGAATTTAATTAATATTTAATAAATAAAACCTAATAAAATCCTGTCTATGAAGTGACACCACAATTGGCCACTCTATGACAGCCTTTTATAAGACAATCATTTGTTTATAATGAGCGCGTAAGCATGTGAACGATGAATGCTTTATCTATAATAACAACTAATTTGTACACATCTGAAAATTGTTTAGTTGCAACTTTCTATTTATTAGTGATCAATATGACCATACCGCTAATACATGTGAGTAAATAGCCTCAAGCATCAATTTCCTCATAGCTGACATAATACGTACATAATTCATACATTCCGTCAGTCCAGGTGAGGCTCAAGAGGGCACAAGACAACATTTCAGGTCGATTCACAATATCCGTACAGACATGATGACCCTTGTATGGCAACGACATTTCGTAGTGTATTGCAAAAGATTTGTTACTGATGCAACCTGTCTGTGATATTTTTTTTAGACATTTTGTGACATACCCAACCTTCGTGGTCGCGCGTCTATAATCTACGATGTCGATATATAAATGCATAAATACAGTACGTCGGTGTGATTTAGACTCGTGTATAAATCTGAAAAATTACTTTTATAGAGAATCACCATTATGTACAACTTTATATAACTCTCTTCCGGATCGCATCAAAATAATCAATCATTTTAACAATTTTAAAAAACATTTAAAACAGTTCTTAATAGACAATGTTTTCTATAACATAGCAGAATACTTTAACCTCTAAGTTTTAAATTTTATTACTTTATTATATGTATATGTAACGCTGTTGTAGCCCCTATGGGGCCAAAACTGTAATTCTTTTGTACTGTTGACGCTATAACACAGACTTTAGTCTGTCAAAATAAAGAAATATCTATCTATGAATCGACCTTTAAAAGAAATTGAAAAGTAGTTGTATACACACCTTATTTTAAGTATATTACAAAACCTACTAGTGCTTGAAAATAGCCAAGATTGTCGGACATGTCTTTGTACATACCTAATACCGCAAACAATGTATTGCAAACCCCTAATTCATATACGTTTCAATCTCAGAACTAGTACAAAAAGCAGGATTTTTATTTTATTGTTAAAAATTATAATTACGTAAGAATATATTTATGAATTGACACAAGCAATATTTCTGTGTTACCTTATTTATAAGGGTTACATCAGTTTTTTTCCAATTTTTGTATTTTATTGATGATTTCGCCGTTATAGTCCAAACGGCGGATGTAAAAATGATTCCGATTTTATAGACGATGAAACTTTAGATAGGATACTACTTTAACCACTTGCTTAGGCAACTTTATGCATCTTGATCCAACAGCGGGGAAACACCACTCCCGGTTTTCATGTTGATGTAGTTACTAGTCCCAAAGAGTTAGAGCTTTATATTTTTATCAGTTGATCGGTAAGAGCTTTTCAAGTATATAATACATGGTTGCCGTCTTAAGGTAGTTGTCGTGGTTAAGGCACACCGTCAGAAAATTCTTAATTTTTGTATACTTATTAAGGACATGATAATACAATTACCCTGAAAATTTGAAGTCGATCGCACGTATATAATCCGAGATAAATTCAATTAAAAATTGGATAATTAACATTGATTGTATGCGATCTCTGTAGTTCTGAACCAGGTTCTTATTTATAAAAAAAGAACTAACTGTCAGAAACTTTCCAAAAACTAACAGTCTTTCAACGCATTTGTTATGAGTTTAAAAAAAAATAAGAGAAAATTTTTGAGCGTCTAATTATTTATAAATAACGGTTTAAAGTTCAACAATTTATAGAAAAGTATACATGCATATGCATACTGCATGGGTTACGTTTCCACGGGTACAGTGTTGCGTACAAATTATGGATCACTTAACTACAAGCTAGTATAATTTTGTGGCGCGCATAATCTATAACTTTTTGACAATATTATACCCCGACAACTACCTTAAATAACGATAAAACATAAAATAAATATTAATTCCTTCTATGTTATTATATTATATCTTAATTTAATTTGTTGCACAATATCTCATGTAATGTTTTAATGTATTTTTTATGCTAATGCTATGTGCCGAAGCATTTATTATTAAAATAAATAAATAAATAAAAAAAAACATAATGGTAGCTCTGTTTTTTTTTTTTTCAAATTATCAAACATTATGCTTGATCATTATTTAAGGCTGCAATCATATACAGTCTTAAAAAGTTCTTACCGACCAACAAAATCATAAAAATTAAAAGCTTTAACACTATTCAACTAGTGCCTACATCAAAATAAAAACCGGAAGTGGTGTTTCTTCACTGTCGGCTCAGTTTCTCGCAGAGTTGCTTAGGCAAGTGATCTAAGTCACTATACCCTTTTCTGAAAATTTCATCCCTATAGTCAATAAAATCGAAAACAATTTTACGGTCGTCGTTCCCACTATCAAAAATATACCTAAATGAATAAACATAACTCCCCAGGGCATGAATCAGGTGATGAAGGGATATTATGTGTGTATTGTGTATTCAGGAAACCGTTTGAATGACACACCTCCAATCAGTGAATGACCTCTGGTACACGTAGTAAAATGAATAGTAAAATTATTTTGTGTTACTCCATATTATAATGTAAATGTATATACCTATACATAATATCACCGAGGGGCTCATGACCGTGTCGTCATAAATGTAATATATTTGTGGTGCTTATGGTGTGCCGGCATAACTGAACGAAACAAGAAAAACGGACGTTTAGCCACGTGCCAAGATATAAAATCAAAACATGCCGTGAAGCGACGCGATTTAATGGAAAATGGCGTTCAAAGTGACGACCGGCCGGGTGGAATCAATAAAGCTCGAAATCGGGTGCATTGCACATTGACGGCGGCACAGACTGGAAGAAACACAGCGTTCAACAGCCACCGACCGGCCGACGTCGCACTAGCGCCGCGGCGCGATCTACTCCGACACGATAATGTGACAGCCGCGATAAAACCGGTCACCGTGCATCAGAGCGGCACACATTTCATTTACATCCAATAATAATACTATAGAGAATGAATGCACGCACGCATTCACCTACACACAAACAAACACACACACGCAAGCGGCACGCATCGTGATCGCGTAGCGGAGGCACTAACCTGGGGCAAGTTGGCGGCTATTTGTCTCTGGAGCGAATCTCGTTCTTTCTCGACCTCCTGCAGCTTCACCTCCATCTCGCCGAGACGCTCTTGCGTCTCTCGCAAACTGTCCATGAGTTTGTCTCTTTCATCGAGCATAGACACCATGAGCTGTTCGAAGTTCGCATCCTCCCCCGAAAACTGAGAACCCCGTTGACTAATACTGTCCTCCGAAATGGTCGGCATCACATCGCACATCATATTCCACATGGTTATTTGTGTTGTACGGAAGCACTAGACGCGAATTAAACCGGTACTTGTTCAGATTAACGCAATTATGCTAAACATTCAGCACCCCCTGTTCAAACTTATCACAATGTTTTGTGCTACTATTAACTAATGCTAGTGGTAAAAAACAATTCGACCTGTTCAAAAATGCACTTTAACACACACAATCTTATGCTCTTCGATCTACACCACATTATAGCTTAAATTGACGCTCGACACACCTACAAAGTCCTACTAGCACTCTTCTAGCACTATTCAGCTCTAGCTTGACAGCCATCTTGAAACCGATGACAGGCGAGGCGGAATCCATCGGTGGGTTAGGCCGCGATAAGGCTTTGCTTGAGTTGATCGTATGCGGTGTTATTCAACTGGTGTCACACCGACACAGCAACTCCTTTACTTATTGATTATGCAATTGCAATAAGCATGATCAAATCATTTGACAAATTGATTCTTTGATACTTATTCTAAATATGTACTAGTAAAACTAGGAACCATTTATTTCATTCATGAAAATGATAAAATATGTCATTTGTTATAGCTATGCTTACTATACTCCTTTCTTATAATTGATGAATAAGTCCGATTTGCAGTATGAAACGAATGACAAAATGCTGATTGATTTGAACTGGTTGGCTGAATTATTTTATTATATTGATTTTAATTTAATATTATAAATCAGAAATTGCAATTTTTTTATCGTTACAGCGTTATCTTTTGCCATAATTAACCGTAAAATATATTCATACATTATCGACATACTCATTGATTTAAATTTATCTTATTCAATAAAAATCTGAAAAAAATTGTCCGTTTTCTCCCCTGATAGAGATCAGTGGTGTTCGCTGATTGTGTACGTTTGGTAGTCAACATAGTTCACTTTTTTTTAAAGATAAATGTTTATCTTTGATTATAATACACAGAGATGTTTCTAAGTAAAACAACCTGGAAGTATGTTCCCATAAGAACCATACATATTCTTCATAAAATAGTCAAATGTAAAATAATTTGAGCGTTTATAAAGTTTTGGAGTTACATGCTGCATTTCGACCATAATGAACGCTGAAGTGGTTCTAGCGAAAGGGTCCGGGGTTGGAGAGATCCGTCGTGGCGTGTCAACCAACAAAGAAAACAAAAATTGAAGCGACAGATAGAGAATCCCCCCACACGATTTGAAAGGCATTTTAATGAAAATATGTGATACTAGTCAGAAACAACTCATTCATATTCTATCAACTAGATTCCAAAATATCCGACCGACGTCAACTGTATATGCCATATTTTTAGAGCGTTGCCATTGGGCGATACCTCTCTCTTGCCAGTAGTTCATCATCATATTAGTTTATAGTTTGTATAGATTGATTATTTAAAAGTCAAATTATATATTAAAAAAAATATTTCCTATACTCTCATACAGCATGCTGCCAGGGTTGCTAAAAATCAAATAACTTGCAACCCTGCATGTTGCTACCTGCAGTCCGATTGGCAAGTACGTTCCTTCTATTTACAATAAATTTTTTGCTATAAATGAGTCATTTTATTGATTTAAAAACTGTATATCCAAAGTTTATCCATTTTATGCAACATTTCGATAATGAGGCAGCATTTTTTACAGTGCCCAGGGCGACGCCATGAATAAATCCGGCCTTGCCTTTGTATATCAGGGTGATTTCTTTTCTCTTTATTACCAGAAATATTTTCGTTCTTCCTCTAAATCTATTAACTCTTCCATATCCATTTAGTTAATTATAACTGTGAAACGATGCAAAAATCCCAACCAAGTAGGATTTGATTGCAAATCGCGAGTTTACGCACATGTAGGTACGAATTGAATTGATGATAGTGTGAGAGTATGTGTCTAAAGAATGCAGGTAGCATGGTTGGCACCTATTCGTGCGTTTAAAAATTCACAATTCAATTCTGAGAGAAGCCTTCAACCAAAAAACTATGCAAAAAACATTCTCACAGACTTGAAATGTTAGTTTATGTATGTAGAACGTGAATAATGTTTATTATACGAGTAAGAGACATTATGTTAATAATGAGCGCCAGCCTTCAATAAATTGACTTTTCTATTTTCACAATTTTTGACAGTTCACTTCTGAACAAAGTTTACTTCTAATAGTAGGTTGCGTTGTAATCGCACTCGGTTGCACACGTCATGACTATGATTTACTATGTTTATGTAACTTTACAAAACTAGTGTTAAATGTATCATCTAACAATCACTATACGGACATGAAAAACAGGTATTTTAAAAGAGAATGCAAAAAAATCTGTTTTATACCTATGTAAACAATCAGCCGTTTGTATGGCACCAGGCGCTCAAGTTACAGATTTTTTTCGATTACATAATTTTTTTGAAATTTATTCACATTTCAATGAATTATTGCACTTCAACGCATCAATCATTTCTTAAATTTTAGAGTTGTATTCAGATTGATGTATATTTTCGTGCTACGTAATAAAAATGTGATTTGTAGAGACATTACCTTCACTGAATTTCAGTGGCGGATTTACCATTAGGCCCGTGAGGCCCAAGCCTAGGGCGGCATGATTTTAGGGGCGGCAAAATCTTAGAGACGACAAAATTTCAAAAGTAAACAATGTTAGGACAGTTGAAATTTAAAAATGAATTTCATTTATTTATCATCCGTTGTTCAAATTTACGGTTCTCTGGCTTCATTAGATGTTTAATTTCCATAATCACTTTCCCATAGAGTAAATTTCAAAAGTAACCAATGTTAGGATAGTTGAAATTTAAAAATGAATTTCATTTATCATCCGTTGTTCAAATTTACGATTCTCTGGCTTCATTAGATGTTTAATTTCAATAATCATTCATCCATCACTGCTGAATTTGTTTCACTTATTTACTCTCTGTAAAAAGAAAAAAAACTGCACTTTCGTGAGCTATAAATATTGGTTATTTATACACTATGGACTGATTAGCAATCAGTCATTTGAATGTGTTGTATTCTATGAAAGTGGCCAAATTATTATTTTTTTCCACTAACTACAGCTTATTTAACCCTTTGAGTGCTACTCTCTAATTCCAATTCCAAAAACAATTAACAAGAATCGACAAGTATGAAATAGAGATCGTATTAGTTCATTTGGGAGTAAAAGCGCGATCGCGCTCCTGCCATTTTCGGCCAATGTATTGAGGAGCGTGATCCCGCCCCTGGCCCAAAAATGCCAGAAGCGGGATCGCGCTCCTCAATACACTGGCTGAAATTTAGAGCGCGATCAAGCACTTAAGGTAGTTGTCGTGGTACAATATTGTCAAACAGTTATAGATTATACGCGCCACAAAAGTATACTAGCTTGTAGCTAAGTGATCCATAATTTGTACGCAAGACTGTACCCGTGGAAACGTAGCCCATACAGTATTCATATGCATGTATACTTTTCTATAAATTGTTGAACTTTAAACCGTTATTTATAAATAATTAGACGGTCTAAAAATTTTTCTTATTTTTTTTAAACTCATAACAAATGCATGGAAAAACTGTCAGTTTTTGGAAAGTTTTTGACAGTTAGTTATTTTTTTATAAATAAGAAACTGGTTCAGAACCGAGATCGTATACAATCAACGTTAATTATACAATTTTTAATTGAATTTATCTCAGATTATATACGGTCGATCGACTTCAAATTTTCAGGGTAATTGTATTATCATGTCTTTAATAAATATACAAAAATTAAGCATTTTCTGACGGTGTCCCTTTGCTACGCCAACACACCTTTTTCAGTTTACAAATTAGGTGAATGAAACGGGGAATATTTATTTAACAAAGAAAGAATGATTTAAGAATTATATCATTTATATTGTGTATAATATTTTCTATAACATAATGCAGCTGGCATTCTTTATTATCACATACTTAACGTTTTAAATATATTATTTTTAAATTCCTTATAGATCAGTAGCATCTCGCAAATCAATTGCGATAACTTTCTCATACCCAATGTTCGTTCTTCAATATTTTTGTACAATAGTTACAGCATGAAACATTCTAAGTTTTATATATCGAAATATCCAAAACAAAAGCATGAAACTAATTTCAATATGTTACTTTAAACGTGTTTGAACAAAAACATATAACAACTCTATAAAAAATCAATTTTTGTTCCTATTTCATTATATTTTTAATAAAATTTGGCATTTTAAAATCTAGTTTTGTTTGTTCTTTCATTAATTCTAAATGTTTTGATAGCATTTATCCGTGCAATTAACAATTAATTTGAACGATTATCTTTAAAAATAAAAGCATTGCATTATAAACATTTGGTATGCTAAATATGGAATACATATTAGTGCATATACACAATAACACTGTAAATTGAATATTAAACAAAATGTCACCTACTCTGCAATTTTCAATGCTATTGGTGTAAAAATTTGATACATACTGAAAAAATCCTCCAAAAATGTGTGACGACACAGAAAAAATCTACTTATTATTCCGTGATCACGATAGCAAATATTACAAGGTGATGTTTTAACTGCTCACCTTTGAAATGCGCCTAGGAAAACATAATTATCTTCCTAAATCAAGTTTGAGCATGAGCAAGTTATTTCACTATACATAATTATTATACAATTACAAAAAATATGACATAAAGGATAAAATCATTTTTAATCATTTTTATAATTAAAACGAATCAATGGAATGTGAGTCACTTAATCACGCAATTGCCTTCGCCTCTGGCAAAAATGCTTCCCAATATTTGACAAGCTGCAAAAGAGACGCACAAAAATTAGCAAAACATATATATTATAATAAATAAGGCAAGGTATGCCTTGGCAAAGGATGGACATGGTCATGATACTCGTTTTTTAACCTTTCAGGCAGTTTGTTAAAAATGTAGACTGAAATTTTTTCTGGGCAGTACTTATAAATGTCTATTTTTGCCAACGGTAGTTTTGTTGGCAAAAATAGACATTTATAAGTACTGCCCAGAAAATTTTTCAGCCTACATTTTTAACAAACTGCCTGAAAGGTTAAAAAAATAATATTCGCTCAATTTTCAAGACGAATATTAAAAACGTTTAATTAGAACGGGCCTTTTATTCTGTTGTTAAATTTTTATATTGCCGATAACTTTATAATTTCATTTTTGTATTTTTAGTTGACGTGTCAAATAGATGTAATGCCTCAACTGATTAAATAAATATTTTATCTTATCTTATAATTTAATGATTGAGAAAATCTATATAATTGTCATTACCATTAGAAAGTGCGATCGAATGAATCGTTTATGCGCGCCTGCTCTAAAAATGTTGCAAAACTACTAAGTACAATCATTTTTAGGCTCTGTTTCATGGAGTCTGCTATGCTTACTATCTAATTATGACCAACAAATACATTTATAATATAAGTATTTGAATTTATTTAATAAAATATATAGATAGATGCTATGCTGACATGATTCTGTTCAAATATTATGGAGAACACATTAGGTCAAGTGGGACATAAGCAGGAGGAAAATGAATATAGGTTGTTAAAAGTTAAAACTGAAATCAAATAACTAGTATGATTGTCGAATTAAATAAAATTTTTAAATTAATTGAAAAATATAATATATTAGGCTCACCTGCAATTGATGTTCCATATGATCCTCCAAATGTTTAATAAACATCGTTTTAAAGTCTTTTATACGCGTTTCCTCAAAAGCTTCCATTTCTTTTTTTATCATTTTTGAAATTTTATCAAATTCTTCTTGTCCACGTTCAACTTTAGCTTCCCACTATAAAAAGAAAACAGTCAGCATATCCCTTAAAACATTCTGGTAGAAAAGATTAAAAATGATCCTTAGAAATATAATTTAGACAGTAAATTTTTTTCTAGCGATTGCAACTATGGGAAATACTGTGACCTCTATTAGTCCTTAGTTTGTTGACATGTACAAGGTGTAGAACTGTCTCATATTATAGTATTTTTTGCACTATTATGTCAAACATCTATTTAATTTTCGGGGTCTAAGCGGAAATGTAAAAACTCATATTAGCGCAAAATTCATGTTAGGGATGGTTCGAATATTATGTAGGCACATTTTCGTTAATTTTGAACCCCTTCCCTCCCAACTGTTAGATAAAATAAGAAAATCGCAAACCCACTGCCCTCAACTATTGCCTCTTAAGCACATTTTCGTGATTTTGAAAATCGTAGACCTCCCTTATTAGTGTATTTGCCATATGGCAACATACACTATTGGCGTCGGTCGGATGGCGGGACCTAGGGGTCGGACCAAAATTTCTCGACGTTTCATAACCTCCTAAACACTTTGGCACCATTTTTAAAAATGTTTATATATATATATATATATATATATATATATATATATATATATATATATATAATATATATATATAATTATATATATATATATATATATATATATATATATATATATGTGTACGCGCGATAACTTTCGAAAGAGTTAATTGATTTCAACGAAATTTGGGCCACGTGTTGAAATCGACCACCGCAAGAAGCCTATTTAAAATGGGCCTAATCGGGCTATTTTAAGGGTAGTTTTTAGGGGTTGAAAACTGTTTTTGGGCCCCAAAATACCGAAAAAATTCTCCGAATCGTTTCAAAATTGAAATTTAACCCTTTGGTAGTGATTAAAAAGTGTCCCCACAATTTTAATAAAATCGGCCCGACAGGACCGGATTTACAAATTTTATGAAAACACTAGTTTGCAGATAGTGACTTATTTATTGAAGGGTGTATTTAATTCGGTGTAGACGTTAGATTGATAATAATATTACAATTAAGAAAAAAATGTTATTTTAAGGGGTGTATTAAGGGGTTAAATTTTTTATTTTGCCCAAAAACAAACTTAATTTCACATAATAAAAGTATAAAACCACACGGCCCTATACAAGCAAATACACTATATTGTCTGCAGGGTTTTTGGCACTGCGACCCGGGTTTTTTTATCAAATGATATGACTTATGACTTTAATTTCTTTTGTGTTGTATGCGGACGACCTTAGTCGACTAAGAAGAAATATAGAGAAGTATGTTTTCATTCAATCAACGTGTTTTTCGTTGATTTTTTCGTAAGTGCTGTCTTAACAAAAGTCTACTAAACTAAATAATATTATCCAATGACGGTCATTATACATACTTCTATAACTTCGACGCCTGCTTGATCGAGTTTATCTGATCGGCCAGACAGCTCCAATTTGGCTTTATTCTCACGACGGCGACTTAGCATTTGTTGAGAATGTTGCCAAGTCTGGAAAACTTTGGTACGTTCATGAAAAGCGTCTTTAACTGCTCCTAACAAACCGATGTAGTCTTTCAATTGTTCACATAATGCAAAGAAGTCGGTATTCGCTTGTTCTATATGTACCGTTTCTACCTGTCAACGAATAAAGTACAAACATTTAGAATTTGTCAATAGCTAATTAACTAATAGTCCCAACTCCCAAGAATTAATGGTGTCGGGAAAATATCCAATATCACACAGCTGGAAATATGCAAAAATGATCGCCTCAAAAACAGAATGGCCGGTTTGGCTAAAGGACGTGGGTGGGGTGAAGCGTTTCAATGCAAGCCAAGTTCCGTTAAATACTTATCTAATTTAAATTTCCCAATTTTTAGGGTTTCGTACCTCAAAAAGAAAAAACGATACCCTTATAGGATCACTCGTGTGTCTGTCCGTCCTACAGTTTTAGCCAATTTGCCCCGAATTACTGGACCGATTGACTTGAAATTTGGTACACATATGTAAGTCGGTGACCATAAGACGGACATGTAACGTAAATAAGTGAATTTTGAAAATGGGGATCATTTTTGGAGAAAAAATTAGGAAATTAAAAAAAAAGGTTTGGCAAACTGTATCGTGTGACATATCAAATGAAAGAGCTTGTCTTAAATATATTTTTTTTTAATTTTAAGATAAATAGCTTTAAAGTTATTTAAGAAAATAGATGCACATTTGACCATCCCCCCCTAACACCGAAACTACTGAGCCTAAAATTTTGACAAAAATAGGGAATGTCGGGTCTCACGCATAGTTTACAGGAATACCCAAACAGAAATCTTAAGTCTTACAGTACTCATGGAAAACGGAATAGTACGAAACCCTAATCTTGCGAGTTCGACTCGCACTTGACCAGTTTTTTAAACTAGTCATAAACAGCAATAGAACTTATTAGCATTTTCTGCAGCTCAGATAATTTTTACGTATTATAATTTAATTATAATTTATATAGTTTAATTCAGTGAATGTCTGTTCCATGAAAACTTTACAGAGAGAAGATCTAAAAACCTGGTAGCGCCTATTTTTACCAACAAACGTTTATTATTTTTTTATTTCAGATTAATTCACAATCTAAATCAAATTTAGGAGCTACTTTATTCTAAAATTGAAAATTATCCTAAACGATAGTTATAGCCACAACTGTTTTTTCGAATAGATCGAATTATGGTGGGTAGTATTGCATCAATGGCAGCCTATAAAAATAAAAATCATTTACCTTTTCCTGAACATCGGCTAGTTGCGAGAGAGCACGAGAAAGCGACGTCCGTTCCTCGCAGTTGCTAAGCATCGCGGCGGATTTAGCAACGGCGCCAGTACACGCTGCCAACTCGCGACGGTTTAACACCAAAGTTTCAACGCTAGCGTGCAATTTGCGCAGTTGCGCATCTAAACTCTCTACTTGCGCTACCTTCTCTTCAAACCACTGTAAAAAGAAAACAATCAATTAGATCGAGTTAAATGTCCCCGAATTATACATTTTAGGGCGAACGTTCACTCAAATAGCCACAAAAGTCTTAACTACTACAACAAACTGGTTTGAAAACAATAAACTATCTTTAAATAAAAGTAAAACTAACATAATGGTATTTCAAACGTCACAAGGGGCATCACAAACTCCAAAAAATATTACCTTAGGAACCTATAACTACGAACTGTCTACAGATACAAAATTCCTAGGCTTAACGATAAATCAGCACATCAAGTGGTCATCGCATCTTAGTGACTTGGCTAGGCAATTGAGCAAAATTTGCTATTCTTTGAGGCATATGTCACGTACAGTAGGCACTAACACGCTAAGAATAATGTATTTTGGTAGCTTTCTTGCCAGACTTAGATACGGCATTTGTTCTGGGGAGCTGCAAACACTGACGTAATTTTTAAAATACAAAAATACGCCGTAAGGATATTAGCGGGCTTAAGAGCTCGAGATTCCTGTAGAGGGATATTTAGGAGACATGGTCTTATGACGCTTCCCTGTGTGTACATTTACGAATGCCTTATGTTTGTTAAGAAAAATCCTTTGCTTTTTGATAATTATAAATTAAACCATGATCTTAACACTAGGGGGGCAAATGACTTCCGTTTGCCAGCTCATTCCGTAACTTCCTTTGAAGGAGGTGCACTTTATAACTGTTTAAAAATATATAATAATTTGCAAGCAAAAATAAAAAATATTGAGACCCTTTCTCGCTTCAAGGAAGTAATAAGGAATGAACTGATAACCGAAGAATTTTATAAGGTAAATGAATTTTATATGTAAATCTGTAAATGACATGTTACAAACATACAGTCAATTGTAACGAAATATATTCTTATTATTATTATTATTATTAACGTTCAATATGAGTATACGATCCCTTATTCACCCGCATAGATTTTTATTACGAGGACTTGAATGTGTGGGTGCATACAAAATGTATGAAAAACTGTTCCGAAATTCCTAATTTCTATACGAAAAACTTTATTCGATATTTGATGGTAATTTTTTTTTATTTTTTAACGGGAAATTGGACAATTCAAATATAGTTAAACTAAATTAAAAAACTGCGACTATATTTGAGTTGTCCAATGTCCCGTTAAAAAATAAAAAAACTTACTAATTATAATGGACGTGAACAATATATCATAGTATTTTCTATATAGCTTTGTTTAGTATAATAGCTATTGTCTGTTATAATTGTTAAGAAACATTCATTGTTGTAGCACTATATTAGAAAATTTTTTTATTCCAACACGTCACCGTCGGGATTTAAACCCGAATCTTTCCACTTTCGCGGCGGAATGAGTTATCAATTACTCTACGGTGCACACAATTCAACATTTTAATCCTTCATAACATAGCAAATTTGAGTGTTGTAAATCGCTATATTGTGAAGGATTAAAATGTTGAATTGTGTGCACCGTAGAGTAATTGATAACTCATTCCGCCGCGAAAGTGGAAAGATTCGAGTTTTAAATCCCGACGGTGACATGTTGGAATAAAAATTTTTTCTAATATAGTGCTACAACAATGAATGTTTCTTAACTATTATAGCAGACAATAGCTATTATACTAAAATGAATTCAGCTGGTATGTAGCTACAAGCGTATGTAAAATCTACTAATATATAACTTTGAACCAAATTTTTATATATTATTGTGTCTAAATAATTTATTGAACCCGTTTTTTCCCAAGTTTTGTATAAATAGGATAATATTTTATATAAATAGTATTTCATAACAGCAATTTTTTTAATTAAGTGTGATTTTTCTGTTTAAAATAATGCAAGTTGGCAAACTTGAACATTTCTATCAACAGAATTACAATTTTTTTTAAAAGCTTGTTCCAATTTTGGAACACTGGGACAAACGTACAGTTCTAATTTTAGAACACTATGAAAAATGGGTTAAAAACAGATTAATATTCAAATAACAAAAATTAACTCGTGGAATCATATATTTAATTACTGAATCTTATTTTTACGCCCCCTTCCCACTTTTCCATCTCACTTATGAGTCAGAGTTACTCATCCTCTTATAGCATTCACTTTTTCTGTGCAAACGAAGCCACGCCTTGACCCATTCGACGATCGACGTTCGGAACAAACAATTATGTAAGAAAAAAAACTTAGTAGAATTAAGTACCTGTAGCCTTCCAATATATTTCCATATTTATTATTTATTCACATAGATTATACAAAAACGTTTTACGTCATTAATTTTCCACTGTCACGAGATGGTGACAAGAAACAACCAAATAACAGGCAATTAATTACATTATATTGACTGCCAAGGCATATTATTGTGCGTCGTGTGTACGTTATATAGGCAGAACTCAACATTTTCAATGCATTCTTACGCAAGTTGACAACGAAATATGAAATTATTACTGTCCTGAACAAGAATCCTCAAAAAGTGAAACCGGTTGCTCTTAAAGAAAAATCGTATTTTATAACCTTAAAAAAGCATACACGCGGAAATTTGTTTTACATACCTGTATGAATCAAATAGTCATGACACAAATTTCTATATAAAACAAAAATATGAGTCCAATTAGTACTTACATAGTACGTGTAAACAACTTAATTTTCTGATAATACTCTCCTATAATTTGGGGGGGGGGGTAGCTTAGATGTTTGCACATCAAATACAGTCAAACCTGAGTGAGTGAGAACTGGGTAAGCGAGAAAACTCTCAAAGTGAAAGTAATTGCCACGTCTTTATAACCCTCTAAAACCTCTACATGTGAGAAATAGAAACCTCAATAAGCGAAACATGTTTTTCACTCATGGACCCTCTATAACTGACTTGCCTGTACCTGTATAAGCGATATTCGAACGTATTAATAGTTCCACGAAATTTAAGGAGTCATACATAGCTGAACTAATTAACATTGTTTATACTGACTTATTTATCGAACTTATAACCACAGTTGATAAGCATTATATATATTTGCTGTATTTTTATAGATCATAAGTAAGAAAGGCCACTCTTGTACCTCTCTAAGCTTGAAACTCGGGTTAGTGAAAAACCTCCATAAGCGAAAAAGAGATCGCGGTCCCTTGAAGTCTTGCTTATCCAAGTTCGACTGTAAATCAACACTACTCATAGCTTTCCTCGAAAAACTTTAATCTAGTGCAAACGACAGACGTAAAAATGGTTCCGATTTTATAGAAGATGACTTTCAGAAAAGATAGTACATATATAGTGACCTCAATCACGTGCCTAGGCAACTCTGCGAAAACCTGATCCAACAGCGGGAAACATCACTCCCGGTATTCATTTTGGTGTAGTTACTAGTCCCAGATTGTTGGAGATTTTAATTTTTATGAATTTGTTGGTCGGTAACTACAGCAAAATAATTTATAACATCTCTTTTATAAACCACCATATGATTACATAGAAGACTAGTCACACTTCTTTATCTATATAAAGAAGTGTGACTAGTCTTCTATGTAATTAAATGGTGGTTTATGCACAGCATTAAAAACGCATATATTTATTTAATTCCTGTTTGCAATTAAGAGGAAGGATAAAAGAACGAAAAAGTTGTTTCATTACATATTTGTTTATTTAACGCTGTTTCAGTGTTACGCGGTTTTAAAAAAAAAAGTTGAGCCACTATAACGTAAATTATGGATCAGTTTATACAAAATGATTCAAATGTTGATAGAAGTTCAAAGGCAAGACGAAGTGTCATTGATGCAATATCTTGCTAATTGCTATTGACAACAACTTTCTGAACGAAACAGAAAAACGCAAACAACATTAGATAACTTCACAAAAAACAAAATATGACAAATGAGGAACCTTGTTCATCACAAACATAACTTCTTACTCGAACTTTTATTTGATTTTCATAAAAGTTTGATGAATGACAATCGATATTAGCAATGAATAAATCGATAATTAAAGTGATAAAAAAGTATTTTAACAATAAATGTTATCCTCGGCTTCGTTTCACTTAGGTATTATCCACATATTAAGAAGACCTCGTTTAGCGTTGTTTCGTATAGCGCAGGAATTTACTGGACCGTATCTCCCGCGTTAAGCGGGGTTTCTCTTTCTGTATTTAAAATTATCAAATTTCGATATATGGGACAACCCCATATTGAGATCTGAATATTTTTCCAATTTGAGCATTGGCAATTTGACACTCCACTTTGTAGCGCATGCTAGTATAGTCACTTGAATTTAAAAACATAAAGGTAAATAACAACACCGCTCGAGCACTGATGATTACTGATATGCTTACAGGATACTAACTAGTTTAAGCTAGATTGATACAATTTTTCTTGATCAGATTGTATCTATATCAAATTGAAAAATAAACACTGAAAAACGGTTTTCTATAGCAATGAAAGCAAAATAGAAATCATTAAATACAGTTTTACGTAGTCTATGAACACGCAGTTAATTTTCCGTATAAAAAATTATAATAATAAATCTTTATAATCCGTTCAGTCAACACTGATTTATAATCCCTCGTTTATCAAATATTTTAGACCCTCATACACTGTATAAGAAAAAATAAGAAAATTATTAACCAAAACTGACAAATTCTTATCTTCCCGCTCCCTTTGTCAGCACAAGTTGAACCCACCGCTCTCTAAGCATTTTTGCGTAGTACTTGACCCCCCCCCTCCGACCAAAAAAATGAGTATAATTTAATAAAACGTTATAAATAATAAGATATTGTTGATTTTACTACAGCTGTTGGTAAATATCAGTTTGATAGATTTTTTGGAAATCAGCTTAAAAACGTTCTGCAGCTTGTAGGAAATTGAAAAAAAAAAAAAATTATCTTATATTAAAAACTTTATGGAAGTCTTTCGTATGTAAAAATTTTCCATATAAAAATATTATGATGTACTTAGTTTGGATTAATAATGATTTTCTTATAAAAAAAATAATCTAATATACTATTTACCTTTGATAATGCTAACATAGCGAAACGTCAGTTATTATAAACTAATAAATTTACAATGTACGACAATTAATTAAAAAAAAATGATTAAAATAAAATTTATTAAGCTGATTTCCAAAAAATCTATCAAATTGTTATAAATAATGACGTGTCGAACATTCTACCAAATTTTTTTTTCGATTTTTCTAGCGATTCGATCGGAAATCATGTTGCAGACGAACGGACTTTTTTACTAATGTTACGCTAGTGGTCAACGTTTCGAAAAATTTATATTCATCTTCAGGGCCTATAAGTTTTCTATTAAAGCTAATAAATATGTTTTAGTTGGTAAATAGTGAAAATTGTAAAAATCTTAAGCTGGTCAAATGGTGGTAAATTATTCTAAAAATATACATGATTAAGCCTTCCTTCACCGTGACATTCTATTGGATCAACACTACTATATACTGTGAATTTTTACTTAAATATCTATTATTTGTGGAGTTTGAATGGTAATGAACAACGTTTTCTTCAATGTTCTCCCATTGAATCATACGTCAGCTCTGCACGATTCCATTTGTGCATTTAAGAATCATTGCTTATAGCATCGATTAAGAATGTATAGACAACTCTTATACCTACGCGATTGCAGTTTTTAATTTTTATACATAATACAATATTAAACATTTAAAATAGAAAAATGAGTGCAATAAATCTGTCATCCGAATATTATTTGGCAATGAAACCATTACTGATACCCTGCGAATTGTTCAACATCTTCACACTAACCAAAAATGAAAGAAAAACGAAAATACTGTTCTATTTTAAATTAATTTTTTATTCAACAATTTATCTAATATCGCTTATAAATTGTCGTTTCTTGGTTAATCGCGAAAAAGAAGTATCGTTTTTAATGATATCAGCAAGGGTATTATTTAATATCGTCCTACCAATCATGCTCTTCGTGAAACGTGAAGATCTTACCAAAATATTTATAAAAATTATAGACATGGAAAAATCAATACCGAACATATCTTACAGGAAAGTAAAATATGCAAATATCATACATGTTGCTGCAAACCATATGTTGGTATTCATATTTGTAATATGGAAGAAAATGTATCGAAATTATCAATGGCATGAAATTTTCTTCGAGATCGGAGCACTAATACTTCCTTTAATAATAGCCAGATTTAGTATTTGTTTGTTTTCAAGTGTCGCGTTCGTCCTTGCTCTGCAAGCAAAACAACTGAACAATAATCTTTCAGCTGTCAAAAATAAAGGACAATCGTGTGACATGACGACAATATCTTCTATTTTCTACCACCACTACCAGATACGCAGCATTGTTCAACTTCTGAACGCAAATTTTGAATTAATATTTTTAGGAGAAACTGCGCTGCTTATGCTAAATCTTACAAACAATTTCTACGTAATATATATGGACGTTTCGTGGACGAATATTGTCATGGAATCATTTTTTATTTTGATTTACACAAGTGAGTTACTGATTATCATTGGGTCAGCATCAACTCTAAAAAAGGAGGTACTTAAAGGGATTAATTTTGTATAATACTTCAAGATTGTGTAGAGCACTTTAATATGAACAGCAGAATGTTTTTAGTGTATTTGCCATATGGCATCATACACTATTGGCGTCGGTCGGATGGCGGGACCTAGGGGTCGGACCAAAATTTCTCGACGTTTCATAACCTCCTAAACACTTTGGCACCATTTTTAAAAATGTTTATATATATATATGCATATATATATATATATATATTTATATATATATATATATAGGGATATATATATATGTGTGCGGGCTATAACTTTCGAAGGACTTAATTAATTTTGACGAAATTTGGCACACATGTTGGAATCCATTATCGCACGAAGCCTATTTAAAATGGGCCCAATCGGATCACATTAAGGGTGAATTTTAGGGGTTGAAAAAAGTTTTTGGGCCCCAAAATACCGAAAAAAATCTCAGAATCGTTTCAAAATTGAAATTTAACCCTTTAATAGCAATTAAAAAGTGCCCCTAAAATTTTAATAAAATCGTCCTAACAGGACCGGACTTACAAATTTTTTGAAAACACTAATTTGCAGATAGTGACATTTATTTTATTGAAGGGTGTATTTAATTCGGTGTAGACGTTAGATTGATAATAATATTACAATTAAGAAAAAAATGTTATTTTAAGGGGTGTATTAAGGGGTTAAATTTTTTATTTTGCCCAAAAACAAACTTAATTTCACATAATAAAAGTATAAAACCACACGGCCCTATACAAGCAAATACACTATATTGTCGGCAGGGTTTTGGCACTGCGACCCGGGTTTTTTTAAATGTTATAGTTCGACTTATATTTTTTGGAAAAACCACCAAAAACCCACCAAAGTTATTAGTGTAATCGCCTAACAAAATAATCCAGGCCAAATATTCTATTAAGTCAAGTCTATGTAAGCGAATAATTTTGTTCCAGATAACAAAAACAGCTTCAATATTGCACAGTCTTGAAGGACGCTTATTTAATCATTTAGAAATAAAAAAGGTAAAAATAACTCACATTTTCATCTTGTTACAATAATTGAACAGTATGCAACAGAGATAATGCAAACTAACGAAATATGTCGTGTGTACTGTTTTAAACAATAAACAGTATGAGAAATTTTTATTTTTCACTTCAACTAAATTTTAAATTGTATTAAATGTTTCCAGTTACATATTTATTCCATCAACTTGTTGAACAAAATAACACATTTTACTGCTTGTGGATTTTTTGAAGTCGACTATCAGTTAATATGCAAAGTAAGTTGTCTAACCAATCAAATACGTTTTTGCACTGTACCCTAAAAAATAACTGATTTACATGCATGCAATATGCAGCCATGTAAAGTAGCCCATTACACCACTAGTGCTGTAATGAAAAATTCAAATTACTCTTAGTAGCTACAATAACTTATCATATTTATGTATTTTTTATTTAGAAGAAATTATGAAATGAAGTTTACTACAAATGCAATATTAAAAAAAAATGAAAATACTGAAAGTTAAGTAAAAAGCACCTATTTTATAGGCGTTAGTGTAAAAAATGCCATATATCTCATACGTAATGATACTATGAGTCGCGTTTCTTTTAAAACTCGCTGTCATTCGATTTTACGTGTCACTATTTGCCGTAATAGACCTATTACCGTAATGTATCGCAAACGAGCGATTGTTCCAATCATCACGTCATGAGGCTGCATTCTTCGCGCGCCTATCACGGGCAGACGGGCGGATGAGAAACAATTGGAACCAGCGAAAATGCGATTAAGTTCGTGTTGACGAGTAATCCTCAAATCGCATTGCAGTCGCGATACAGTTTACATCACGCGTTTTCTATACAAAAAATAATATGTATGCGCTGACCATAGCCCAATATTATTATGGATCATTTTTATTGCTGCCAAATTATTTTTTGGGCTGCTTTACACTGGAATTAATGTACAGTGGAATCCGTTTATAATGACATCGAAGGGAATTGACAAACACGTCATACTAAGCGGACGTCATACAAAGCATTTTTGTGAAAAAAAAACTTTCTTTTTTTAGGTAGCATAGGGCCGCTGACGGGTATTCCTTTGTTTCGCGTGATTTTAAACTACTGAATTAACGCTTGATCAACATTTTCTTGCGCGATTTTCGAAGCCTCTTCGGTTTCAAAACATTTGAATTGAACGATCGCTTAATCCGGTTCTTGTTTTTGAAAATCATTGAGATTGTCGAATGACCCACGCCCAATTCCTCTGCGAGAGATGAGCTTGATTCTCCATTTTCTAATCTGCATATTATTCACCTTTCTCCTCAATCGTAAATGCTTTACGACGTTGAGATGACATTTTTTACATAGGATATCACTAAAAACAATGCGTGACGTTCAACTATCAATTACTCACTGAGATTCAAAACAAAAACAAGCCACGTGCCGAACGTCGTCGGGAATCAACGAAAATTGCCGAAGGTGTAAAGAATCATGTCGGTCACTATAGACGGACAAAATTTATTAAAAATGGGTCATAATAAGCGACATGTCACTGTAAGCGAAGTCAGTATATCCGACTTTGTTACAAAGAATTTTATATGAAAACCAAACCTCGTTGTGTAATTACGTCATAATAGGCGGTTGGTCAATATAGGCGGAGTCATAATAAACGGATTCTACTGTATATATTTGCAATTTCCCTTTCGATATCTCGAATATACCAAAAATAATTTAGAGTGACATTGAGAGAAAATGCCTGTAACAAATTTTAGTTCATTAAATATTGTTATTTTTCAGATGGCCGGAGCTATTACCACTTACTTAATATTTCTGATTCAATTCGATATGGCGTACCGTAATAAACGCGAAAAAAACAATTCAAATATGCAAACATCCGGAACGTAATTTCCGAAATTCTGATTGCTTTCAGTTAAGTAAATCTATTCTATTTGAAATTTTTATTTATAAAATCTATCTCATTTTTATAACTCAGTAAAATACAAACGTTGATAGTGCTAAGTTCAACATATTATAATAAACAATAAATAAATTAAGAAAATACAATATACGTAAATAAATTATCAAGTAGAAAAACAACTTATGGTGTCGACAGGAATCGAACCGGTGACCTGCGTATGAAGCAGACTCTGTATCACTACACTGTGAAAAGCAATATACATATTAACAAATATTTTTATTGGATATCAATTAATCTCTATGAACCTATTACTGTACTGTAAACTGCTGTTTAATATGTATTGTAACTATTAGTATATATATATATATATCTTAATGATTCAATAATAAAACTGTTTATAACAATTAAACTACTGATCATGTTTCAATGAATTTATTTCAATAGTATTATGATAGTAATCAAAGTGAATGAAAAACAAACCAGGTTGATACGTCAAGAATTGCTACCTGTAACTTGTACAGCTCGGACGTATGTACAAACGTATGTACGTATGTACAAACCAACTGACAACTGGTGTTCGCGATTTTCAATTACAATTTTATATTTCACCTACTGTGCCAGTGTAAGTATAACCATAGATAGCGAAACTATAATTCTTAAAAAAATACTATTTTGGGACTCATTTTGAACCCCGTTTCAATCTAAAAATGGTTCCATTCTATAAAACAGAATCTTCTATCTTGAACAGTTACAATTTGTGAAAAGGAGCTATTTTCAGGGTGGACATATATATCTAGGGCGAAATTCTATTCTGACTCGTATGATTGTTAAAACTCGCTGGCGCTTGTTTTCACAACAAACCAATCCGCTCTAGATATATAAACTACCATTTTGTAACTACAATTTTTGTTTATTTGTTCGAAATGTCTAATTAAGAAAGACATTTTTTTGTCGTTATACGTACACCTCTAAGCTTTGCGGGTTCAACACAATTTACCAAAAAAAACAAAAATTTTATTGCATAGTACATAAAAACGAAACTTTAGACAAAATATAAAATTCCTAAAATTTACCTATTTAACCTAAAAGCAAAACCATATATTTGAATTAACGAAATTCCTTTCAATTTGATAAAAAAATATTAACTAAAGGTCATTAAGGCTGTCGGAACGCTCTGAATTTAAGCCAAAAATAGAGCTTCGGCTGTCAACTGATTGTAGACTTATTCGTCAACATTCTGCAAAAATTCTTTCTCTATAAGGAAGATAAAGGACAAATCTAGGTCTCTAATGGACTACTTTTGTAATTTTTGTACGATTTACTAGAAAAAATTTGGCATTAATTGTGCTAAAAAAACGCACGTTTTCAATGTCACACTATGACCTTATTCGGACTTATTTCACAAAACTGTTCCATCATAAACCTAAAGTGACTCTTCCTTTTTCGGAAAAATTTTTTAAATCTTCAAAATATTTCCAAAAATTAGAGTAATCAGTTGACAGTGGCATCCTTACAAAAAAATTTTTTAGCCTCGTAGTTTGCACCAGCCAAAAATTGAAACGTGCGGATGATTTGAGCGAGACAGAGCTAAAGAAGGACACACCCACAATATGTCTTTTGCCTACCTCGCCCCTTACCGCTGGGTCTCAGCACAAACAAAATTCAGAGCGTTCAGACAGCCTTAAGAGTCAAAGTCAACTGAATAAAAATCCTCTTATGACGATGTATACACAAATAGGAAGTTACTTGTAAACTAAATAGTCGCCCAACCACCCTAAGCTGCATAGTCAGTAAACGGTCGAGTGCCTTCAAGTGGCCATTTTGTACGTTTGAATGAAACAAACGACTGATGCGATGATAAATTGTTTAATCCTGTCGAATATATGTATTGTTCCCAAATTACCATTTCAATAAACTGTAACGGTGGGCAACAGTCCATGGAGCCAATATTTCAATATAACAATATTATGTCTCACTTCACTACGTCTTCTTGAATGTAAAAACACAAATATAAAAACACGATTTTAACATACTAAAAATTGTGGGGGTTAAGTTGTTAAAAAAACTGGCAAGACATTATAGTAAAACGTAAAATATCACAACCGCGCAAACTCTTTCATCTACACTAATATTATAAAGAGGAAAGATTTGTATTTTTGTATGTTTGTAATGGATAAACTCAAAAACTACTGTGTCGATTTAAAAAATTCTTTCACCATTCGAAAGCTACATTCACCCTGAGTAACTTATTTATTGCTAGAAAATATTAGGGATCCTTACTAAAACTTTAGTAACGTAACCCAAGGTGTAAAAAAAAAATGCCATAAAACATCTTTCGTCGCATGCGCTGCGGAAACTATTGATGATAGAACAAAAGTATGTTGTACAATATTAAAGAACATATCAATAACTACAAAAAACTTCGCGATACTATATGTCCAACTATTATCGTTATGTCACAATAACCACTTTTTACATTTTAATAATCTATATAGATAAAAGACGATGTATATGTAATCTATGGACTCCAAACGGGTAGACCATTTTTGATGAAATTTTCAGACAATCTTTAGATTAGCCCAGCGGGTGATCTTCTGATGTTTGATAGCGATCGGATCAACAGAATTTTTTTAATTTCTTTTTGGGAAATAAGATTTTTCTTCGATTTTTGAACATTCACAAATAAAAGCGATTTAATTCGCGCAAATTCAATACACGTTGAGAATTTAATGATAATGATTCTCATCTTTTATATCCTATATATTATTACATTTACACCCGGGCGAAGCCGGGCTGGGCCGGTAGTTTTTCAATAAACCAAAAACCAATGAAAATGTAATTTTTTAGCCAATAACTTCCACTACAATAAAATTATTATATTTCAATGAAAAAATGCTTCTGTCAATGAATCTTCATAAACCTGAAATATTTTGGTCAATAAACGTCAGTTATTTGAATATTTTTCTCATGGGTTGAGAAAAATTTTTTAAAACGTTGGTCAAGTGTCTCAAAATATTAAATAATTACTAGCATTTTGTGTACATATTGTTTGTTTTATTACTATCAATTACAAGGCTCATAAACTTTTATTTTAATAATTCCAAATCAAAAATTGGAATTAGTGGAACATGCAGTGGTTTACTATTTAGTCAAAAAGTCAAGCAGTCGTGAAATTTTCTTTTTTTACGATAACTCTAATTTATTAGCATATTTTTTGTAATAAATCTTTACCTAATTCTCAATTAGGATGTACGAAGAAGAGAGGATATAAAACCAGAAACCATAGTATAGCATTCTTAAGGTAGTTATCGTGGTACAATATAGTCAAAAAGTTATAGATTATACGCGCCACAAAAGTATACTAGCTTGTAGCCAAGTGATCGATAATTTGTACGCAAGACTGTACCCGTGGAAACGTAACCCATACAGTATTCATATGCATGTATACTTTTCTATAAATTGTTGAACTTTAAACAGTTATTTATAAATAATTAGACGGTAAAAATTTTTTTTTATTTTTTTTAAACTCAAAACAAATGCATTGAAAAACTGTCAGTTTTTGGAAAGTTTCTGACAGTTAGTTCTTTTTTTATAAATAAGAAACTGGTCCAGAACTACAAAGATCGTATACAATCAATGTTAATTATCCAATTTTTCATTGAATTTATCTCGGATTATATACGGTCGATTGACTTCAAATTTTCAGGGTAATTGTATTATCATGTCCTTAATAAATATACAAAAATTAAGAATTTTCTGACGGTGTGCCTTAACCACGACAACTACCTTAAAAAGCTATATTTGCATATTAGTGTTCCGTGTCATCGGCCCCTATTCGTGTGTTCTAAAGCCAAATGGTTTTGCACTTATGAAGAGATGAACAATTAAATTGTTAATAACAATTGATCGCTCTACAATTTTTGGGTTTTACATTTTTTCAAAAAAGGATTTTTTCTACAATAAAGGATAAATTAAAAAAAATACTGATTCAGTAACATTATCTCCAACGTGAGGCTAAAATCCACGACCCTGCGATTCTGAATCTCTCGCTTTACTGCAGAGCTAACAATGTATTGCTTGATATTACTAGTGTCAAATTTATTCATTAATTTGAAATATAGTGTCAATTAAACTGTTTATGACAATTAATCGCGCTAGAATTTTTCCAACCTGACAATTTTTGCTCAATCTACACCTAATTCTTAATGTTCATGATTTTTTTCGGATTTTTCTGAGGGATTCTTTTGGTGATAACGGTGGAGGACAGTAATTTAAAGCGTTTTTCCTAAAAAATGTTTAAATTTTAAATTTTTTGGTCAAATACGTGCTTCAATAAGCTTTCATTTGACATCTTATAGCACACGTCTTTGAAAAAAAATATATTCTGCATTTCCCAATTTACCGTCTGAAATTAGCGCTAGTACTGTTATTTGGGCCACCAAAATCTATCTCTGTACCTTTCACATTTTTACGTCAAATAGAGAAAATGGCCTGTAACAGACGAACGGACGGACACCGAAGTGATTCCATAAATGTTCCTTTTTGCATGAAACACCAAAATCGGTGTCCTAAATGAGTATTCAACTTTTTCACTCCATTTAGCGAATAACACTCTCAAATAGGAGACTGAAGAAAATAGACTGTTTTAATATTTTTACATTTTCTAGACATATATTTAAAATAATGTTTTTATATTTATATCAAAACCGGTAGTGTCATTAAGTAAATATAACACATCGTTACGCATCAATAAAAATAATTACTTAAGTATACACACCTAATATAATCCACATAATAATATCACTGATGTACAGGGCTTTCTACAAGCAGTTTTATAGTTTTTGTAACAAATACTTTTGCTAGTTTTTTGTCTGGAGTTCCATGAACAATGTAAATGGATATAAAACTTCATGATTGAACTACTTTCCAATAAACTTGATATATACTATTTACCGGTGCCTTAAATTAAAATACAGTAAGGCATCGCTTAACGCTGCTCCGCTTAACGCTGTTTCAATATTACGCGGTTTCTAAAAAAAAAAGTTTAGCTACTATAACATAACTTATGGATCAGTTTATACAAAATGATTTAATGTTGATAGAAGTTCAAAGGGAAGACGAAGTGTCATTAATGCAAATATCTTTCTATCGACCACAACTTGCTGAATGAAACAGAAAAAGGCAAACATTAGATGACTTCTTCAAAAAAAAAAACAACACACAAAATATGTCAAATGAGGAACCATCACAAACATAACTTCTTACTAGAACTTTTATTTGAATTTTGTAAGTGTTTTATAAACAATAATCGATATTACCAATTAATACATCTATAATTAATGTGAAAAAAAAATATCTGACAATAAATGTTATAAAATGAAACAAAAAAAAAACAAACAAAAAAACTAACAAATTTTCTTATTCTCTGTTCTGTTTCACTTATTATGTTTATTGTTTACGTGTTAATATGACCTCGTTTAGCGCTGTTTCGTATAGCGCTGGAACTAATTGGAACGTATCTCCCGCGTTAAGCGGGGTCCTACTGTATACTAAATATTTTTTATCCAACGAAATGTTCGGGTTAAGATGAAGTTCCTCTGTCCAAACCTGTAGTAACTCGAAAGAATCTACGAGTAAAATCTGGTGGCAGAAACATTTATACAAACATAACAATTAAATAATTTGTATTGAATAAATTTGTTTCTTCTTTACGGGTAAAACCGACATTTCCGTCAATGAAATCGCATAAAAAAGCTAATATAATTATAAATTAATTGTTAATCGACAGCCCTGACTAGATAATGATTTAAATAATGTTCTCAAATAAATTGATTTTTTATTCGTGAACGTAATTATAACAAATATTTGTATGGTCATTGTTAAACAGACTATACAAACACACTGGTGATAAATTATTATTAAGTGAATTAAAACATTTCAAAATTGTTTAAAAAAAAACTACCATATAAGATAAAAAAAGTTTAAACAAGGAATTTACGCGATCATATATAATTCGTTTAAATATATTTTAAGTGCAGAATTACAAATAATTAATCTAACAGAAAATAAAGGTCACTTATTCAAAAATCGGAAAATCCTGCTTCCGTTCAATGGAAGAAAGATACCTTCAACTCTTCAAGTAATATCTGTAAATTTCAATATCACAAAACCGTCCAAAATTTCTTTAAAAAATTCCAGTTATCTAATTAGTACATAATATATTTAGATATGGCTTTCCAAGCCTGCATTCTACATCTACATTTTATTTTCAGTATTTGATTGTAATACACAATTTAATCTACACTTTTTTTGTGGATTTAGAGAAATTCGTATCACAAAGGGAAGACGTGTTTAGAAAATTTAGTGTTCAAAATCACTCGAGAACGGCTGGGTGGATTTTTATGAAATTTGGTAAAAACGCATTCGAACTTTAACTATCGGGTATGGTTGCGTTAAGATGAAGATTCTGTCAAAATCAACACTAATGCAATCAAGATGCATGAGTAAAAATAAAAACTAAGCATACAGTGTGAATATAAAACTTAGACGCAACAATTTCGTCACCGTTCTTTTGCACAACTGTTCTTAAACATCTTAGTTGATCTTTAATTGTTATTAATTTCTCATTTCAAATAAAACCGATAAGACAAGTTTTACAAGTCATTGCAATGAATGATGATAATACATCTAATAGTTTAAACAATCAATGTCTAAAAATGGATAGTCCACTTCAAGCAATCCATTACCTGGTTTATGCATGCAAAGTTCTCAATATGATTAACATTTCTCATGTGAAAATACTAGCTTTCATACTAAGATTCTTATTTTTTTGCATACTTTTTTCAATTACAATACAACAATCTGCAGACTTCTTATTCAAAAATGGCAAAATGCTTGTACTGCTTTTGATAGCTATAAAATTAATTATAACTATATGTTCGATGATATTGAATTTTGTACAAAGAGAAACATTTAAAAAAAACTTTAACAAACTTTTCAAAATCGATTCATTGATACGAGATTTATCAATCAATATATCATACAAAAAAATCCGAAGAAAAAGTATACTGTATTTGATTTCAAATCAGCTTATTGTGATTATATATATATTTTGGAAAAAGCTGTTGCAAGATTATCCTTGGAGCCAAATACTGAGTGAACTGGGATCATTAGTTCTTCCCATGTTGATGGTTAGATATGCCGCATGTCTATATTCTAACCTGGTATCAATTCTTGCGTTACAAACAAAACAACTAAATCAACACATTATGGAAACTAAACGTAACGAAGAGAGTATAATTAATATGGGAAAAGTGGTTAAAATTCACTCAATAATATGCAGTTCGGCAGAGGGTTTCAACGCTTATTTTGGATTGCTGTTCCTTTTTGAAACCGGGCTGACAACACTGACAATAACTAACAATTTGTATATCATTTACACTAACTTTTCATGGAAAAATCTGTTTATCGAATTGTTTTTCTTGATTACATCTTTTACTGAGTTGTTAATAATTGTAATCCCGTCGACGGAACTTAAAAAACAGGTAACAATACATGGAAAATTAGTTACGTTTTTATGTTGAATATTTCCAACACGCCAAATACAAATACCCTCTGTTCACTGAATTAAGGGCATCTATATCATTTTTTTATTGCTCATGCAGAAAAAAAGTATCTTTGCAACCTTAGTTATAGTACGCGCCATGGATCTAAGAGGCTCGGAAGTTAGATGCATTGGAAGCTTGCGCAGGTACAGTCGGTTGAAAAACTACAAACTCGCGCTATATTATTAATGTTTTAATTTTTCTTTAAACTAAAGGTCTAATTCCTTGCATAAAGTCACCCAAAAAATTATTTTTTGTGCTTGTCTATGCAAAACTGTATTAGGCATCTTGATCAATTAACAATCAAAGAAACAACTTAACAATTGCGTACTGGACTGTACTTTATAGCAGGAACTGACAAGACAACCAGCGATAACCATTCATCGACGAGTGCAAGTTCTGTGTCGGTAACTGTAAGGTGGTGAGAGTCTTCCTTTCCCACAAAACAACCAGGACGGCTCTAAAATATGCATTTGCGACGCTGTTTGTGACTAGCTTCAGAACCTTTTAAAACCGTGGCGCGTATTATACGGTTGAAAAGTAAATGTTGGCCCATTATTTACTTGTTGCACGCAAATTTTACTTTGGTCACGCAAATTCAGATAAACAACATAAAAAACACACAATCGAAATATTAAAAATGAATTCAAGTTTACGCACGGTAGAGTGAATATGATTCATATGACGAAAAACTACAGCGATGTAACAAGTCATATAATATGATTTTGTAAATATCAATTTATAACCTATAGATGTATACATTTTGCGGAAGTTTCACTTCTGTAGTATGTAGGATAAACAAGATATAATTTGCTCACTTACAAACTTGCGTTTGCCGGACAGCCGAACTGTAAAACTTTACATCAGATGTGTCCGTAGGCTCCCTTCGGATATACTTACGAACTTCAGTTTGGGAAACCCCCCGGTAGCACTAGTTATAATATAACTAATAATTATTATAATTCAATAATAAATCTCAGGTATTTGGATTAATAATACAAAACAATCGTGTTATTGTTAATCTTGCTACGATTGTTTTGTATTATTAATCCAAATACCTGAGATTTATTATTGAATTATAGTAATAATTTTGGGTGCGATATGTCTAATTACTAATAATTATATTATAATTATTTAAAAATTACATTTATTAATTTGCCAGTTCTCAAATTAGAACTTGATAACCAAGATTTTAAAACATGATCACTGAACAAGGGAAAAATTCCCCACTAAAATAAATCTGAAATTGTATTCACAACAGCTAATCAAAAAGTGGATTTTAACATCTCAATATTCTGTTCCAGCTTTCATCAACTGGATGTCTCATTCACATAATTGAAAATG
The DNA here is from genome assembly GCA_034508555.1 of Venustoraphidia nigricollis. NCBI lineage: Eukaryota > Metazoa > Arthropoda > Insecta > Raphidioptera > Raphidiidae > Venustoraphidia > Venustoraphidia nigricollis. Next base: position 3,913,505 of record JAVRKA010000020.1, read on the forward strand.
TTTATCCTGGCCCTCAATATATGAAAAAAGTAAGTTTTGTTAAGAGTAGTTTCTTTATGGAAACATGAAAGTCGCTTATATTATCTTAAGTAGTGCTTCTATAGTTTTTTATAATAATTAGTGCACTCAATAATATTTTTTTAGACCGATATTTACTCACTCAGGCTGCTGCATCAGCGCGTTAATTTAACAGCAATGGGATTTTTTAATTTAGACTTTGCAATGATATGTTCGGTAAGTTATAATTTTAACGAAAAAAACTTAGATCGCGCAGTACCAAACCCTGCCGACAATATATCTGATAATACTAGACATTGCGGGCTATAGCTTTATTAGCTAATTTCAATTTGTTTTAAGGTAGTTCTAGCGTGGTATAATAAGAAAAATCACTTCTCGACAGATTTGGTCTTTTTTTTTCATAGGCTGAAAATAACGTTTTCTAATAAATCCCGAAGTTTCAGAATTTTTGACCGTTTAGAACGCGAGATAAATTAATTATTAATTATCTCGAGTTCTAAACGGTCAAAAATTCTGAAACTTCGGGATTTATTAGAAAACGTTATTTTGAACCTATGGAAAAAAATGAGCGAAATTTGCGAAAAGTGATTTTTCTTTATTATACCACGCTAGAACTACCTTAACACAAAATTAAAAAATTAACCCCTTAATACACTCCTTAAAATAATAATGTTTTTCGTAATTGCGTTTAAATAAAATCACGAATTATTTGTTATTACAAAACAATATTGTAAAACGGAATAATTGGCAAGATAGCGACTATTAAACGAAATATATTTAAAATTGCCAACCAATATACATAGGTGCTGTTTTTCTTTAAATATTTATCTACAATTATTTTATATTAAAAAACAGTATCACGGGTAATTGGAATAATGAAAATAAATCAATTTAAACACTCATTGATTGCAACGTTGCGTCTTTTCTTTAATTAAGACTTTTTCCAGCTCTCAATATGCTTAAATGATAGTAAAACTATAATATAATATGCAATTTGGCATTACAAAAAATAATTATAAAAATTGAAAATTGTAGAAAATAATATGTTCTTTTTTATATTTTATTTATATTAATTAAAGAAAAGACGAAACGTTGCAATCAATGAGTGTTTAAATTGATTTATTTTCATTATTCCAATTACCCGTGATACTATTTTCTATTATAACATATATCTGGAATTGAACTTTAAAGATGAATTATCTTATATTTTTAGTTAGCTGGATCAGTCACAACATTTTTACTATTTCTGGTTCAATATGAGAAGACAGTAAAGTAAAATGGAGAGAAAAAGAATAATTTTTGAATTGCCTATTTTTTTTAAAGATAACATTTTAAATTTGATTAGTGCTGACAAAATTATTACCCGTGCAATTTTATTTTAACCCATTGTGTGCTAGTGGTACTCAAAAGTACCGCTTTTTTGAGCCTTTGTATTCCCACAAACATATTTTCGTCATATAATTCCAACTAATTCTAACTAATAAAACTTCAAACAATAGTGACACCAACCTAACATAATATACGTACAGGATCTGTAATACAACTTTAAAGTATCAGTAATACGAAATCAACGATTTAGTGAGCTGTGTTAGAGAAATTCGTCTGGAAAATAACGGTACGTTTAAGTACCACTAGCACACTGTCAGACTTTTAGGTCTGGCACACAACGGGTTAATAAACAAGATTCAAAAGAAAAACACGTTTCTTTCATTATATAACATTGTATAATCATAATCAGAGGCGTAGATATAACTTCTTACAAATAGTTAAAACGCTTCTTACTTGACCAACCGAGTGCTAAACCAAAGACACCCCTTTTTTTCTATCCATATTTATACCCGTTCCTTCACCATATACCCGTTAGTCCACCACAACTATTTTCCATAGCGATGGTTTGGTTCCAAATGTGGCTAACAGCAATTTTGAGCTTTCTACGCAGTGTCACTAAAATTATTGTTTTCTTTTGGTTCCAAATGTAGTTTTAAGCATTATTTGACATTTTATAATAACGTAGCTCAACGTAATCCTAAATAATATAAATATAATTTTTCAATTCCAATTTGATACAATCTTCCAAAGTTTGAATTTAGTTTCCTGAAAAATCAAGATTTTGTAGATAGCTACTTATGGAATAAGACCATCGAATTAGGTAGTATGCTTGTATACGTTATAATTATTCTTAATGTATTATTATAGTCATATCTATATTTATATTAGAGACCTCAGTTGTCGAGCGTCTATAATCTGTATCCTATCTTTTTCTCTATCTCTATTTTTCTTTCACAATAGTATACAGTCAAAGCCCTCTAAGTGCACGCTCTCTAAATGCACACGCTCTCTTACTGCACACGAACTCGCCCTCTAAGTGCACGTTCCCCAGCCCCCATTTCGAATAATCTGCGACCAATCACGTGCGACCGTAAGCGCGCTTATGTCAACACATGTCATATGATTGTAAACACAGTTTGAGTTTGAACTCATTTTTAAATTCTGCGCAATGTTTCGCGCAGAGAGAGAGAGCATCTGATTGAATAAAGATAGCTATAGGAGTTAGAAGAGTGGGGATGAAAAAGATCGTAGGGGAAGTGTGCACTTAAAGGATGGGCCTCGGTTCCGAGCTGTGCACTTAGAGGGCTTTGACTGTAATACATATATTGTAGATATTACGTTAATAACTTTATTCAATTATTCATAATTTAAAATAGATTACGAAAATGTCGTTAACCTATAGATTATTTAAACTAATGGTAACAAAATTTGATAAAAACACTTATTTTTATTTGATAATAAAAGTATTGAAATTTAGAAAAGGGTATTTCAAGTCCAGAAAAAACTAACATTTGCAACAAATGTTAATTTTTTCTGGATTTGAAAACGCGAACTTTTCTAAATTTCAATAGTTTCATTTGAAATTGTTATTTCAACAGTGAAAAGGACGACATATATCAGGTCTTTTTGTCGCCAAATTTGAAGTTTTTTGATTAGATTTATATCGGCGACATTTTTTTCTTATCAACACCCTTTTATAGAAAAAATTTTTTTTTGGCAGGCATATTAACTACGCAGTTTATGACATACACAGAACTCAGCAATAAAAAATTAGATTGTAAGCCTCCCTGATGCACCGTGTAAATATTATAGATATTATGTAACTTCTATGTATATACCAATGTTGATTTTAAAATAATTTATACAAAATTATGTCCATTTCAATAAATTAAATATACATTAAGAAAGTACTTTTGGAAATTATTCGTGGTATTATCAAATCCTTTTTACGAGATTGTTGCTATTAAAAATAAAAATATTGTGAAAGTAGTTCACAGTAAAGTAGTGAAAGATTTCACATACAAAATATTCTAGTGATTATATAAATGAAGCACATGGCTTTCTTCTTTTAATAATACAATGAATTCAATAATTCTCCTAGAGTAATACAGGCCGATTAAAAATAGTAAAAGTTGACGTCAAATGTTTCTTCCATAATAACATTAAAAAAATATTACTACATCACTTTTCGATTTTTTCCATCAAAACGATACTGTAAGGTTTTTTTTTTAAACTGATAGATTCTATTTTTCACAAAATGGCCGGTAGGATAATATCTAACCCAATTAAGGCTAACACTATAATTTTAAAATTAAACGAAATTTTAAACACAACACGAATTACAACAAATTTAAAAAACGATGAACTCAAATTGATAACAAGCAGTTTCTGGAAATTTTTAATAAAAATAATAATAATCGGTTCAGCTATAATAATCGGGTTAATTCAACAAGGTCAAGCTGAAAACGTTCAATTATTTCAATATACAGTTCAAACAATTAGATCATTGTTCACAATATGGTTAATATTGAACAACAATTTCAAACACAAAGTGTTGGTATCATTGCTTGAAGACATCAACAACATCAACAATATGTTACAACAAATGGGTATCGTGATCAATTACAAATCTATAAGAAACCTAAGTTTCTTGGAAATATTTGTAACCCTCGCCATTGAGCCAATCTGCATACTCTGGCAAAGAATATTATATAAGTTTTTATCGATGGATATTTCCCAACTCATTTTGAGAGCGATGTGCTGTTTTTATGCAAACCTCATTGCCATTTTGTCATTAGAAATGCGCCAACTTAATAAGCAGGCATTCGCCAAGTTTCATTTCAAAGATCTGGATGAGGTAAAGATACTTCGGCATGCAATGTTTGTCAGAAATGAAATTTGTAAAACAGCAGAAGGTGTAAGTGAATGTTGCGGAACGCCGTATTTGATTGCAATCGGACTCATCACGTACGATATCACAGATGGCTTGTACAACGTGTACAAGTACGACCAACAATGGAAGGTTACGAGTTTTTACTTATTTCTGATTGGTTGTCATATTTTGCAACTAGCACTGATCATCATGTCATGTATGCTACTAGAAGAACAGGTAAGGAATTGTGGAATTTAGTCATGGAAGCTACTTATCACAAATTAATAAAACGCCCAGACTTTTTTACATACATATAATAATAATAATAATACGTTTAACGTCCGTTTCTCGACTTTATGTCATAACAGACGCCATTCGCACCATTACTATTTTTTTCTACCACTTCCCGTTATTTTCTACATTTTTTTTACAACTTCAACTTATGTAATAGCAATGGGCGAATGAAGGAATTATAGAAAATTAGGATAAGGGAGGTAATTTTTGAACTAGAAGTTTGACAGGTAATCGGCCATAGCCTCAAATAAGGAATCATTTCGATATTTATCTGGAATTAATTGAGGGAAACCATGGAAAACCTCAATCAAGATGGCCGGTACAGGAATTACCGTTTCTCGGCGAGAGGCAGTAGGAAAAAGTCCCAGCCACATCTGCCCCCGCCGGGATTCGAACCCGGTACCTCCCAGATGCGAGTCTAGTGCTGTCACCACTACTCTACCCAGCTCGGTTTTTTTACATACATATAAAACAGCTGTTTTAGAGGGGGTTGTGCAAAAAATAATTCAAAGTTTTATTCGATTTATGAAAAAATTCCATTTATACCTTATTTTACCAGTTATGAAATGTACATGCATTGTTTCGGTATTTTACAAAATCAGTCAACCCTGTCATCATCCACGTTTATATAATTTGCACTGACTTTTCATTCGGCACTTGGTAGAACATGATTAATAATAACAAATAAATAACAACACTTGAAAACTCTACAAAAATTATTTTTAAATTATGTCTCGACGATCGTTTTCGGACAATAAGCCCATCCTCATGAATATAAAACACATATACAATTAAGTTAGCAGGAAAGTGGACCAATTGATGTAAATCAATAAACCAATTATCAATTTAATAATTGGTATATTGATTTACATCAATTTGTTCACTTTCCTGCTAACTTAATTGTGTATGTTTGAAAAAAAATATGGACGCAACAATTTCCAATAAAACATATATGTTTATGTTCCGGAACCGATCATCGAGAAATAATTTAAAAATAATTTTTGTAGAATTTTCAGGTGTTTTTTATTTGTTTGTTATTACTCACGCTTGTTTACCTCTACTGGATCAATTGTTTGGAGCGGAAAATGTGTTTTTTTCTTAATATGAAAATATATTATAAATTGTGTTAAAATCGTTTCTTTTTCATATCAAAAACTAATTTAAATCTACTTTCATTTTGGGGTTTGGAAGCCAAAAGCCCAAAAACTGTTTGACGCAATTTTAAATTTCGTTGTGAAAAATAACTGAAATTCGATAGTAATTTTTATCAAGCAATAATTCGAATCGAATCAATTTGTGCATGAATGTAAACTGAAACTTTAAATATGTTTTTAGACATCAGAAACCGGATCACTAATTCATACAAATGATAATGAAATTGTTGATCCAATAATTATTAATAACGTAAGTATGTATACGGCATATTCTAAAATATAATCATCGCCAAACGCATTAAATAAAAACCCGGGTCGCAGTGCCAAAACCCTGCCGACAATATAGTGTATTTGCTTGTATAGGGCCGTGTGGTTTTATACTTTTATTATGTGAAATTAAGTTTGTTTTTGGGCAAAATAAAAAATTTAACCCCTTAATACACCCCTTAAAATAACATTTTTTTCTTAATTCTAATATTATTATCAATCTAACGTCTACACCAAATTAAATACACCCTTCAATAAATAAGTAACTATCTGCAAACTAGTGTTTTCATAAAATTTGTAAATCCGGTCCTGTCGGGCCGATTTTATTAAAATTGTGGGGAAACTTTTTAATCACTACCAAAGGGTTAAATTTCAATTTTGAAACGATTCGGAGAATTTTTTCGGTATTTTGGGGCCCAAAAACAGTTTTAAACCCCTAAAAACTACCCTTAAAATAGCCCGATTAGGCCTATTTTAAATAGGCTTTAGGCTTCTTGCGGTGATGGATTTTAACATGTGGCCCAAATTTCGTTGAAATCAATTAACTCCTACGAAAGTTATAGCGCGTACACACATATATATAATATATATATATATATATATATATATATATATATATATATATATATATATATATATATATATATACGTATATAAATATATAAATATATATATATATCTACGTATATAAATATATATATACATATATATATAAACATTTTTAAAAATGGTGCCAAAGTGTTTAGGAGGTTATGAAACGTCGAGAAATTTTGGTCCCCTAGGTCCCGCCATCCGACCGACGCCAATAGTGTATGTTGCCATATGGCAAATACACTAATTACAAAATTACTGTCCTCTATCTTGTTTTGACAATGACATTAGATTGTGACCACATTATTATATTTCTCCATAATACAAGCATTGTAGAATTTTAAATCAATTTGGCTCGAAAAATAATTAATTGATAAGTCGAAAAGATATTTTTATTTTCAACTGTGTATACATGCGTATTAAAAACAGTTTTTTGTACAATTTTCATTTCGGAACAACATTTATCTACGCATATTGAAAAACGATCTTTTCTATTTAGATCAATCGTTTGTTTTTGTGTGAGTACAATCTAATGTTCTACATGATAGAAAGTTTGAATGTTTCATTACACTGTTCCTGCATGAATAATAATTGTAACTGTCAAATAGAATTTTTGGACAATGATTTGTGCATCCCAGCATGAGTGAAGCGTAATTGCAACAGGGATGTTGACTATTTTTGGGAAAGTGTTTTAAATCGTGCGTAAGTACCTAATATTGCCACAAATATTTATTATTTTTTTATTTAAATACAACTCAAGCCTTAAAAATCATGTTTTTTAAATCCCGTTTCAAATTTCGGTCCAAAACGCCAATACTAGTCGCGTGACGTCACCTGTTCATACCAAAGAAGGCTCAAAAGTTTACACGGGAGCTACCATCCTATAGATGCGTATTTTGTGCTCATAAACGTTAGTAAACGGAGGTGATGAAAAGTTGTTTCGTTGTCGTTGCTATAGTTACATGTAATTTGACGTTTCCTATAAACAAATAATAATAAATTACACACTAAATATTAACCAAACAATGAAGTTTTTTGACAGCGGCCGAACATATGACGTCATGCGCTCTGATTGGTGTCTGTTGTCACGTGACTTGAGAGTGATTTTATTTATTTTATTTATTAAATATTAATTAAATTCCTTAAAAATAAGGAAAAATATAGTGCTTTTTAGTATTTCTATCATAGAAACTACTACTTTTCGTTAAAATTATGTTTTAATTTGAATACAGTCAACATCCCTATTAACGCATTATAAGTTTGCAGAAGAAGAAGAGTTGTAGATTATTATAGACGCTCAACAGCCGAGGTCATCAGTGTCTATATATTTATTATATAGACACTGATGACAACACAAAAATAAAACAAAACAGTAAAATCAATCAATAAGTGTCAAAGATCTACATTAATTAAATGAAATTATATAAACCGGTCTAACTCGGTTTCTTTTAGAAATAGAAACAGCAAGTCGACATTATCAGGATCATTTTCTAAAACCACCGACAGATCACCTGACAATCCGATCTATTGTCGTGTGAGAATTTGCAGTCGCTCCAAGATGATTTATCGATAATCTGAAAATAGTTTGAATAAGGATGCACTATTCAAAACTTGTTTAAAAAAGAAAGACACAAGTACATTAAATAGTTCTCTGAATTTCTAGGTTAATCTCTCTTCAATTCAAATCTTATACCGTAGAGTTGTGTTCACAGTACATGGATTTTTCAAAATAGAATACGCTTTATTTTTAAAGGTAAGAGAAAATTAATTTTAAACTGTATTTAATAGAGTCGTTTTGAGATTTGACATATAAAACTACGACGCAACGCCTGGTGATATAATGGTGAAGCTTTCCAAAGGTATTTCATTCACTACGTACTAATAATCACTGTGCGGTATACAACCGTGATATTGTTTTTTTTTCTTCTTTTTTAGGGTTCTGTACCTCAAAAAGAAAAAAGGAACCCTTATAAGATCACTTCGTTGTCCGTCTGTCTGTTTGTCTGTCAAGGAATGCGTAGAGGTATCAAGTTGAAATGAATATCAAATACTCAAATCTGCAATCCCTTGGAGCTGTGAAAAAATCAAACTTCTAAGTCAACGTAATAAAAAAATACGGCCGTTTATGCCGCATATTTTGACTCTCGCAAGACAATCAAAACCTATAGGGTACTTTTCGTTGACCTAGAATCATGAAATTTGGCAAGAAGCGATGTCTTATAGCACAAGTAAAGAGAAAACTCCGAAAACCGTAAATTTGTAGTTAAATCACAAAAAAACAACTTTTCTCTACAAACGTCAAACTAGTGCATACTAGCGACATCGAACGGAATATCTTAAAAGCTTTTAGTTCAGGCATTTATGCGCCTCAATGTGTATATAACAAATAATAAAAATAAAATACACTTTAACGAGTAACGAATAACGGTGGTACGGAACCCTTCGTATTTGCCCACTGACAGATATTTTCTATTTTTAACGTTTTAAAACGGAAAAATGCTATAATTCTTATTTTACAATTACTGTTTTTATGTCGTCTTTATGGCCCAGTAACATAAGTTAAAAAAATGTGTTTCCTCGAAATAACGGTTAAGTCAAGGTTTTTTTTTCACATCGAGCTTTGTTATACCATTCTAAATGACACCTGAAAAGTCCCCGCTTCGCTGCTGTACGCTTCAGTCTAGAAATGGGAAAAACGGGTCTTTTTAGTGATCTGCATCTTTGCATCTGGATCCCGTATGTGAGCCGGCTCACTGAACCGGTTCAAAAAGAGCCGAGTTCTGAGTATGTTACTGCAGTCTGCCACTGAGTTACCTAGTTCAGTCAATCATATCACGACCTGTATAGAATCAAGAATGCATAGCCAAACATGTGATGCATCAGTCATTTGAGCTGGCAGATGCATCAAAGCAAGAACTGATACGTAAGTGTAAAATGTTCTTCTGTGTATTAAGTGTTTCACTGAGCTATGCGGATTCGTTGATCCGTCGGCTCAAAAAAAAGTGAGTCGGCTCTCACGGATCTTTTGTCGGTTCAGATCTGAGTTACCCAACTCTACTTCAGTCTTTTTTTGGAGGCTAGAAAGGGGTGAAATGCAAGACAACTTGCACTCAGCTATCTAGTCTAGTGGGGTATCGTGTTCTATGTATTTATTTACGCTACCAAGTCGATAAGATCAATAGTTTAGAAGTTATGAAATAGTAGGCACCATTTGACGTTAGTACGAGAAGTGTTCGAGAAATATTAACTTCCCATACATAGGTACGTTACAGACTTATGCAACTGAGGAAAAATTTTAAAACTCTGGTAGGGAACGTCCTTAACTCACGTTTTTTTTCAAAAATTAAAAATAATATTATAATTTTCTATTTTATTTTATTTTACGAATTTCAAGTCTAATCTACGCAAATAAACTGTGTATTCTGATGTTACCCTACTGCCAGACTATGCTCCTCGCACTGCTCATCGCGCTGTCGCGATGTTGCCCTAAGCGGCCAAACACTGCTGTACTCGCGACGCTCCGCACTCGGCTTTCGCCTTTCGGCAATGGAGGTCGATACTGTGGCAGCGTGCGCACTATGCCTTTACACTTAGACGGCTTGATGCGTACTGAGTGGCGCGGGAGTATGTGGCCGGCTTACCCGTGCTTTTATTGCCGGTCCTTTGACTCGCGCACAAAAAACCGACAATCGAGGGAGCACTGGGCATGACGTGCGGCATGACGAGTAACGCGGCCACACAACGTCTCTGCCTCCTTTCCTCGCTACTTCCCATGCCGCTCGTCGAGTGTGTGGCTGAGGCATTAGATTATCTTGCTCGTTTTAAATATTTATATATTTATAATATTTTATATTTATAAAGTTAACTATTTCGTAGTTGAACACTGAATGAATTTCTTTTTGTACATTTAAAAAGATTTTGTGACAATGCCAGTCGGCCATTACATAATTATCGATAAATTATAAAATAAGTAAAGAATATTATAAAATAATTATGAACAGGGCCGGCATTGTCACAAGTAAGAAAATAGAAACAATTTACGCAAATTTGTCTAGTAAAAAGGATGATCAAGAAATCTTGAATTTCCATGTAAAGACTACCTAACCAATTATTGTGTGAAACATTTTGAAAAATTTGTTCGTGTTACAAATGTAATTTCAAGATAGTACTTTTCGACTAATAATGAAAATACTTGAAAAATAAAAAAAAAAAAAAACGTAAATTTCGTCTTTATATCAGTTACTAGGAAAAGAGACTGAGTTTAATTTGTTTTTAATAATTAGTTTTTGTACTGAGCATTATTCTCTGAAAAGATTACAAATAGATCACTCTGAAGTATAAGGCTGTATAAGGCTGTATTAAAAAATACGGATAATGAAAAAACGGATCCATTTCTCCTCGATTATAATAAGGAATTGATTTTCATATAAAAAGAAAACGAGGCAGAAATATCTCATTTCCATTTTATCATGTTTTTCGTGAAATACTTTTTGAATTTTCAAATTAATCTATTTTTTCAATGTTTTTAGATTGGCGAAGTTGTTACAACGTGTCTCCTGTTTTTAATTCAGTTTCACATTGAAAAATAAAATAATTAATTCTAATAAGTTAAACAAAAAACATCAAGCGTCTTGTGGTTAAAATTTCGCATAAAATAAATAGTCATTTCTACTTGTACGTTTTGGAAAATTAAGTAGTTGTTTTTGAAAATGAATAATAAATATCCAGTTAGATGTATATTAATATTTAAATAAATAAAATTTCAAAAATTAACACCGAATTAATATTTACTTGTTCGAAATAGTACCTATTTCATAAAACTGTGGATATACCTATATTATGTTACCGTAAATGTACTACATCTCGTCATGCAAGAAACGAATTTCTGATGATCTACTTTTTATTGATTTGGATTCTGCACCAGTGATTATTGACATCAAAATGTTTCAAGAGCATTCAGTATATTTAACACATAAATTGATTGTTCTTATTTCGTTTCTTTGATCCCATCACGCCAGGACGTTGTAATTAATATTAACAACAATATGCGTTGCTCATTAATTTAGGAAATTCCATATAAATCGGTGTTTCACCGATGATTTTGGTGATTCAACATTCACTAGTGTGTCTTAGAGATGGAAAAAACGAGTTTTTTGAGTGATCTGCATCTTTGCATCTGGATCCCGTATGTGAGCCGGCTCACTGAACCGGTTCAAAAAGAGCCGAGTTCTGAATATGTTACAGCAGTCTGCCACTGAGGTACCTAGTTCAGTCAACATATCACGACCTGTATAGAATCAAGAATGAATAGCCAAACATGTGATGCATGAGTCATTTGAGCTGACAGATGCACCAAAGCAAGATCTGATACGTAAGTGTAAAATGTGCTTCTGTGTGTTAAGTGTTTCACTGAGGTATGCAGATCCGTTGATCCGTCGGCTCAAAAAAAAGTGAGTCGGCTCTCACGGATCTTCTGTCGGAGTCAGCTCTTTGAACCGGTTCAGATCTGAGTTACCCAACCCTAGTGTGTCTTCAATCACGATCTTCGGAAATTCACGATAACATAATATGTTAACCAATGCAATAGGTATGTATAATATACATATATATATACATATATATATATATATATATATATATATATATATATATATATATATATATATGCATATACATATATATATAATATACATATATATATATAATATACATATTGCATTGGTCAACATATGTTATCAATTTTTCCGTGAATTGATCATCTACCTTAGAGATTTAACGAAATGTTTCTTTTAATCATCTCCCTGCGACATATACATTGTATACGTCGCAGGGAGATGATAAAAAGGAAGATTTGATCAAATCCCTAAGGTAGATGATCAATTCATGGATGAATTGATCATCTACCTTAGGGATTTGATCAAATCTCCGTTTTCATCATTTCTCTGCGACTATACATTGGCATCCAAGTGCCAGAAGTGTTACTTACATCATATTATTATACTAATGCTTTTCTTACGTTACATGATTGATTAATTATAATGGTTATTTTTTACATGTCCAGACGATTATCGATTAACCTTAAAAGAACAAAGCAATCATTTATTGTGCTATTAACATACTACCTTCAAATCCGGCCATATATTGTTATTACTGTATATGTCGCAGCCCGACAGTTAAATTAGCCAGTTAATTAATTGAACGTCTAGCCTGTTAGTTAATCGCCGGCATTGAACTAAATGTCCAATGGACGTTCAGTGAAACCGTTAAAAAAAAGCTGGGGTAAATGAAATTACAGCTTGCAAGGCTGACTATGAGTTTTGTGGACCGAGTTTAAACGCCAGTTAATTAATTGAACGTCTAACCTGTTAGTTAATCGCCGGCATTGAACTAAATGTCCAATGGACGTTCAGTGGAACCGTTAAAAAAAGCTGGGTTAAATGAAATTACAGCTTGCAAGGCTGACTATGAGTTTTGTGGACCAAGTTTAAACTCTTGGTCGAAGTGTAAAATATCAGTAAAATTATAACTTCCATAGTGAATTATGATTTTACACTGTTGCCATATTTTCTCTACTTTTCGGTACGGTTGATGTCGTCAACCTGTTTTGACTTTTATTTTTGTCGATAACTGATAATTAAGTAATAAAGTAACTTGCAAAATGTTTAAATTTGTTCAAAAATGTTGAATTATTAAGTAATAGACGTTTCATTTAGGGATTGCAATCCAGCGGCATTTATGCTGAATTAAAGTAAATCCAGCTGGATCCAGCGCGGATCCCGCATTAATCGATTTTTCAAATAAATGTAACAATTTTTTAACTCTAGAAACTTTAATAACTATCTACATTTACACCAAATACTCGTTTTTTGGGCGTTTGTAAAGTATTCCCATAGTAAGTAATAGCTATGAGTATTCGAAGTATAATTATTAATTATCACAATACAGTCTTACATCACCTAAATTGATATTCTAGATATCTTAAATGGTTATCCGTTTACCTATTTTACAAACTATGTAGTCTCAGTTTCTCAGTCTCGATAATTTTAGAAATGAAATTGCGTTTCCCGCTTATAAAATGCCTAGTTAACTCTTATTAGAAACAAAACTTTAATATAATTATAATATAAATTATATTATATAAATTAAGATTTGACTGGTCTTTTAAAGAATAAAGTCATCAATAATTATGTAATAGTTTTTTTTTACTTTTTTAGTGTATTTGCCATATGGCAACATACACTATTGGCGTCGGTCGGATGGCGGGACCTAGGGGTCGGACCAAAATTTCTCGACGTTTCATAACCTCCTAAACACTTTGGCACCATTTTTAAAAATGTTTATATATATATGTATATATATATTTATATATATATATATAAGCGTATATATATATATATATATATATATATATATATATATATATATATATATGTGTGCGGGCAATAACTTTCGAAAGAGTTAATTGATTTTAACGAAATTTGGCCCACGTGTTGAAATCCATCACCGCAAGAAGCCTATTTAAAATGGGCGTCATCGGGCCATTTTAAGGGTAGTTTTTAGGGGTTGAAAAACGTTTTTGGGCCCCAAAATACCGAAAAAATTCTCAGAATCGTTTCAAAATTGACATTTAACCCCCCAGTAGTAATTAAAAAGTGTCCCTAAAATTTTAATAAAATCGGCCCGACAGGACCGGACTTACAAATTTTATGAAAACACTAGTTTGCAGATCGTGAATTATTTACTGAAAGTTGTATATAATTTGGTATAGAGGTTCGATTGATAATAATATTGCAATTATGAAAAAAAACGTTATATTAAGGGGTGTATTAAGGAGTCAAATTTTTTATTTTGCCCAAAAACCAACTTAAGTTCGCATAATAAAGCCACACTGCCTGTATAAGCAAATACACTATATTGTCGGCAGGGTTTTGGCACTGCGAGCCGGGTTTTTTAAAGATCTTAAAAAAGAAATGTTATTGATGGTGTTATCTTCTAGCCTACTTCTTAAAGACCCGCAAATATACCCGCCTGCGGAAAGGGCTCTCTCTACCTCTACTCTGGTTGGTTTAGAGTCATTAATTAATCATAGATTAAATAGATTATAGTTAGGTTTTCACCTCTTACTCCCTCACTTTTATGAAGTGCCATTTCTTTCTTCAATATCTTATCATAATCCTTCTCAGACCCAGTAAATTACTTGTTTTTAGCTGATAGCGGATCCGCACCGCTGGATCCAGCGCCAGATGCTGGATCCACCAAGGCCAAAAATGTACTGAATCCAGCTGGATTGCTGGATCCAGCATTGCAATCCCTAGTTTCATTAGAATCCTGATAAAAACTGCTGTAGCTCAAATTTTTTTTATCTATTTACCCCCGTGTAAAAAACCGGATTCCAAAAATTTTCAAAAACGGCGCAGCGAGTCGGCCTGAAACTTGGGCAGTATTTTATTTATCCATTTCTTGATGACATAAATTTCAAAATGTTGATATTATTTTGTAAATTGGTTACTTTAATGTCCCCATATTATATAAGAAATTATTCTAAATTTTGCGTCATTTATTTTGATGCGCCCATGAGAACTGCACGGGGAAATAAAATATTATTAACAAAATTGATAGTACAATTTCCGTCACTGTAGTCTATTAATGTCAAATTATAGAGAACAAAATACATTTCATTACCTATGTATGTTTGACTAATCTATAGGCATTAATAATAGGTCACAACTTTGACAAACTAGAAATTATGTTCACACAAAGCGGTACATAAATACCCATATTTTATTTAAATTTAAGGTTGATAATAGTGGATTGTAAATTGTCGACAAAATAGTAAAAATAAATGAAAATATTTAAAGAAGAATTACGCAACCTGTGAAAAAAACAGCAAAATTTGCACCATCATAATACCATTTACCAATACATAAAATTGAGTAATGAGGCATCAAGACATGCATCTAAATCAGTTGTAATTTCGTTTTACTGCGAACTTGTATTTTGTGTAAGGGACACAGAACAAGCTCTAAGTCTCTTGGCTGTTTATTTGTACCCATCACTATAATACGGTTAGGCCGATTTTGATGGAACTTATTAAAATATTATTTATTAATCGGTAACCAAATAAGTACGAAAAAGCTAATATTAAATATTATTTATAAAAATGCCAGATCAAGACATATTAAATGCACTAAAAATAACTTTAAATTCGTGTTTTTATTTAAATATTATTCCTTTAAAAATTCAAGACAATAAAATTGAATCCCAAGCACATTTATATTTTTTTATAAAATTCCTACTTTTCGTAACAGTAGCAATATTTGGTTTAGCATTATCAACGAGCACGGAACAAAAATTTTTATATACATATAGACACAGCGTATTGGTAACTATAATTATTATTATGATTATCAATTATACACAGTGCGACAGAATCCACAAATGTTTACTAAATATTATAAAAATCAATAAATATTTTGAAGTCAATTTCAATAAAAAAATATCGTACGATTCGGTGAAGAAGTTTTTTCTTTTCATAATAATTCGTGTTCAGTTTCAACTAGTGGCGAGTCTAGTTTTATTCAAATACATGTTTCATATACAATTTTTAAAAATATTGTATTTATTGGCCGGTACTGTATTACCGTTTACGTTAAGATATTTCGCATCTTGTTTCTTCTCCAACTTAATGTGTATTGCCGTAGCGCAGATCAATGCCGTCAACAAAATTGCACTCACCTACTGGTAAGTAAAGTACAACAGTAGACTCTCGATAATTCGAATTTCAAGGGTAATGCTAAAAATTTCAAGTTTTCGACTTAACAAGAAATTCGAGATACAAAGGATTTAATTGCTAAAATTTTGACTTAGAAAGGCACAATTTCCAAGTATATTTTTCGAGTTGTAGAATTCTAAGTAAGACGTCATTATATTACTAGCTTCAACTTACGGAGTCGGCTTTTTGAAATTCAAGTTATAGAGTATCAATTGTACTATCAATACCTCACAGTGAAATAATATTTTGCTCGAGTTACAGAGTCAAAATAATTCGAGATACCGCGTATTCAGAAGTTCAGCGCAAGGAAATGACAATTTTTTTCGTCTTACTGATAACGATTACGTCTTAACGAGGTTCGAGTGATCGAGATTCCACTGTAGTTTTGTTTGTGTCACTATAAATGTAGTGCAGTGCAAACATGAGCCACTTTATTGGCTTTTGCAAGTCAATGATCTACTGCTATCCGTCTCGAATTTTGCAGGACAAACTCAATTGTAAAAGTATATTATCTCGCGTTCCAAATGCAGCGTCAAAATATCTTTTTTGAAGTTATACTTTTTTTAGACGCACTGAGAATAAAATTTTAGCAGACAATGCTAACGAAAATTTGACAGTATCAAGATGCCCATAATTAGAGGCCCAACTATTTGTGATTTCATTTCTGTTTAATTTCAGGAACAATAAAAATCTCTCAAATGGTAGTAACCGCACTTTATTAAAAGTTTGCGAAATACACGACACAATTATTGAAACTGTTCGAGCAATCAACACGGCGTTTAACTTGTTATTGTTGACGACGTTAGGTCAACTGACATTCGAAATAATCAACAACTGTTTCGAAATGTACATAAATACTGACTTATTCGCTAAATTGTCACAACTGCTTTGGATGTGTGATTACATCGCCGAACTGTTAATGATTGTTCTGCCATGTGCAGAAATTGAAAATAAGGTAATCTAATCTATGTTCCACCGAATTGACACCAATGCCGGATTAAGCCAGCGCGGGGCCTGTAGCAAATTCTGTCAAGGGGCCCTTGGTTTGCTTTAGGTTCTCAAGTTTAAGGTATTAAATAAAACAAAACTGTTACAAATAAACTTTCCTGGATTTAATATGGGCAAATTTAGAGATAACACTTTCAATATCGACTTCTTTAAGCAAATCATGCTCTATATTCAACAAAGTGAGATGACGTTCTTGGCCCATCGTGTTCCTTAATTCATTTTTAATACGTTTTAATGTTGAAAAAGAACGTTCGCCACTGCAGTTAGTGATCATGAGAGACAAGTAAACGCGCAAGGCAATTTCTAAGTTTGGGAAACACGATTCTAAAGAATTATTTAATAAAAGTTCTCGAAAAACTTATAATCGATATTATATTAAAATCGATTAAAAAAGTACAACCTCGGCTACGTAAACTCGCAAAATAAATGTATACCTATATAAAAAATAAAAATCTGGCCGCTTGAAGGGTAGAAATGTGGTATAGATGCTAGTCTAAATATATCGATTATAATTAAACATTAGAACATTAACGTTAAAAAGTTCGTAAAATACCTACTTATTTTTACGATTTAACGTAACGAAATCGAGTTTTAGATTTTCAAGTGGAAGTGAGGCATAGCCTAAGCGCTTCGCGTTGGCATGCAAGATATTTTACGCTCCTATCTAAATTAATATTTTTTTATTACGGTCACACAGGCGTCGGAGCGCGGGGCCCCCAAATTCGCGGGGCCCGTAGCATTTGCTACTCTTGCTACGTGGCTAATCCGGCACTAATTGACACTTATCGAACACGGCCATATTACTGTATTGCATAGCATATTTAGTCAACATTTTTATTCGTTATACTTTGTGCGAAGTAACCCAATGGACTTAAATTAGGTAAATATTTCAAATACTTTTTCACTCAAATTGTGAAGTTTTTAAAAGTATTTTTTTGATTTGAGCATCGTAGCTTTGGTTATAGTGAGAGAGTCCGCAACAAAAAGTGGTCGTGTGAGAATGACGATCCAATAAACGCTGTAGGTAGTTCGAATCCACCTCTCCAACTTTTTCCTTCCATATTATTCTCGGCCGAAGCGCGCTGGAGCGCTTTGTAATGGAGATCCGAATTGATATTCAACACTAGATGTCTAAAAATGTGTTTTTTTAGCATTTGGCGGACCTAAAAATCACAGAAAACACATTTTCTGACAAATTCCACCGAGCAAGACTTTTACGAGATCATCAAAAAATCAAAAAAAAAATCACAAAAAGTTCTTGCTCTGCGGAATTTGTCAGAAAATGTGTTCTCTATGATTTTTAGGCCTCCCAAATGCTAAAAAAATCATTTTCAGACATCGCGACCACTAGTGTTGAATATCAATACGGATCTCCATTACAAAGCGCCCTAGCGCGCTCCGGTCTGACGGCAGAGAATAATGTGAGAAAAAAAAGTTGGAGAGGGGGATTCGAACTACCTACAGACGTTTATTGAATCGTGGCGCTCACATGACCATTTTTTGTCGCGGGCTCTCTATTATTACATGCCTGATTGACTGTAAAAACTCGAATTTGGTGAAGCTGATTGTGATAAGGAGAACCATACGCTCGAGAATAGAAAGAAAAACTACAACCGAAGGTTTTTCAAATCTTAAATGAGTTTAAAATAATATAGATTTAAAAATTATATTATATTAGAAAAATTAAATTGCCACGGGAAAAAGCTCCATAACAGTTTCGTCTCAATCGCATGCTATAGTTGATAAATAAACAGGGATCGCCATTTTTAATTTGTTTATTCTTTTACTAGATTTCGAAAACGGCAGTCTGCATTGAGCCGTTCGAACATGATCTCAGAAGTAATTATTTAGATATGCTGGTAAGAATCAAAGTTACTAGAATACTAGAAGGTTGGGCGTAAGATGCTATAAACATGGTCACGTCTGTGATTGGTTGAGTTGATTGCGTACGTCACCGAAACCCTTGGCTTGGTTATTCAAGTATGTTTAACCCAACTGTTTGGAAAATGACTCCACAAGTCTACTTCCCTCGTCCTCTCTCGCGTCTCGCCAAGTCACAGCTTCAACAATGCTAACGCCCAACCTTAGTTTCTAGTAATCTTGGGTAAGAATATCATATAATATATGATATTCTTACCCAAGATTACTAGAAACTAAGGTTTTTTCGAAAAAGGAAGGCAAACATCTTAACCTTAACGTATTAATATATTAATACGTTAAGGTTAAGATGTTTGCCTTCCTTTTTCGAAAAAACCTCACAATTACTCCACATAAATTTTGTATCATTTTATAGATAATTACTTGCTCTATGTGTATCAACAATTAAAAAATCTATTATTGCTTTTGTTTTTGCAAAATAATTAATTATAACAAGTATACATTTATTCAGTATATGCAGAAATACTGCCATCTGACGGTTCTAACTTTGAAACAACGTCAACATGATTGACGGTCGGTAAATTTTTTTTGTTTAATTTTTAATCAAAATTCACGTATAAATACTTTTCGTATGGCGGCGCTTCAGCTCAACGTTTTCGATACTTGCGCCTCTATATGGCAGTTTTAGAAAAATATTTTCTTGAACCGTCAGTGAGCTTTGTAATGTAATACAACAAAAAGAAGAAAGTTATAAAGAGTGTGTTTTGTGGTTTTAAAATAATTTACTTTTTGTTATTAGTGTATTTGAGTTTAGTTAATTCAGTTGCATAATGCTTCTCTACTTACATAAGTAACTAAGTAGAGGGCATTACAAACATCTTTTCTTTTTGGAATCGACAGTAAGAAATCGTTTTTTGAGATTGTCATTGATAAATTTACTTCGGTGAACAGAACACAAAATATTATTGTAAAAACAGCTTATATTTCTAAATATATATATATATCTTTATAAAATAAATTATCTTTTCGTTTATTTGATCATCGATAATAAAACAGAGTGTGAGAAATTAGAAAAGAATTTTTGTGCGAATTATTCGCACAGGTACCGCTAGTATTATCTTATTTATTCAACTGTCGATAAGGTTCATGTAACAATAAAGATTTACCTTACACAATTTATGTATTATATTTTATTACTAATAACAAAGGAATACGATTCCTTGCTATTTGTCATTAACTTTTTCTAATTATTCAACTTTATAAATTATCAATCTCGATATATACAAACATTAATTTATTAATACAACATTTTAATCCAGAGAGCACGTTACATTACAACCTCAAAAATTGTAAATATGCAGTCAGTCTTTTATTATACAGAAATTTCAACATTTTACAGGACTACAACGTCAATTATTTGCGACTTTTACACCAAAAGATTACAATCACAGCTTTTGGAATATTTGAAGTCAACAATGCCTTATTGTGTAGCGTAAGTATTAACAACAGTTTAAAATGAAGATTAGTTTATCAAACCAAAACTTAAAATTTAAAAAAATGAAGGTATTTTATTTTTTTACCGCGTGAATCATGTTGCATAAATTGTGACGAATGAGGAACACAGAGTACACAAAATTCTGATTAAGGCTCCCAAATTCGCGGGGCCCGTAGCATTTGCTACTCTTGCTACGTGGCTAATCCGGCACTAATTGACACTTATCGAACACGGCCATATTACTGTATTGCATAGCATATTTAGTCAACATTTTTATTCGTTATACTTTGTGCGAAGTAACCCAATTGACTTAAATTAGGTAAATATTTCAAATACTTTTTCACTCAAATTGTGAAGTTTTTAAAAGTATTTTTTTAAGGCTGTCGGAACGCTCTGAATTTCAGTCCAAAAATAGAGCTTCGGCTGTCAACTGATTGTAGACTTATTCGTCAACATTCTGCAAAAATTCTTTCTCTATATGAGGAAGATAAAGGACAAATCTAGGTCTCTAATGGACTACTTTTGTAATTTATGTACGATTTACTAGAAAAAAGTTTACATTAATTGTGCTAAAAAAACACACGTTTTCAATGTCACACTACGACCTTATTCGTACTTATTTCAGAAAACTGTTCCATCACAAACCTAAAGTGACTCCTCCTTTTTCGGAAAAGTTTTTTAAATCTTCAAAATATTTCCAAAAATTAGAGTAATCAATTGACAGCGGCACCCTTGCAATAGCATTTTTTTGTCCTCGCAGTTGGCACCAGCCAAAAATTGAAACGTGCGGATGATTGGAGCGAGATAGAGCTAAAGAAGGTCACACCCACAATATGTCTTTTGCCTACCTCGCCCCTTACCGCTGCGTCACAGCACAAACAAAATTCAGAGCGTTCCGACAGCCTTAAAATATTTTTAGATAAATTCATTTATCTCTGTGTGATTTTTTTTGCTGTCATTTGAGCTACCATCATTTATTTCTCTTTTTTTAAGTGATTAATGCTAAGTGGCTGAAAGAGCATTGTCAAAAACATTGATCTGACAATGATCTTAGGTTCTGATAAAAAAATATAGTTTTTATACATGCAGAGCCGATGTCGTTTTGAAACTCCCTGTCATGTAGAATATTAGATTGTATGATACACGCCACGGTTCTAAAAGGTTCTGAAGTTAGTCACAAACAGCGTCGCAAATGCATATTTTAGAGCCGTCATGGTGGTTTTGTGGGAAAGAAAGACTCCCACCACCTCCCAGTTACCGGCACAGAACGTGCACTCGTCGGTGATTGGTTATCGCTGGTTGTCTTGTCAATTGTCGCTTTCCTGCTATAAAGTACAGTCCAGTACGCTATTGTTGTTTCTTTGATTGTTATTTGATCAAGATGCCTAATACAGTTTTGCATAGACAAGCACGAAAAATATTTTTTTGGATGACTTTATGCAAGGAATTAGACCTTTAGATTAAAAAAAAATTAAAAATAATAATATAGCGCGAGTGTGTAGTTTTTCAACCGACTGTACCTGCGCAAGCCTCCATTTGCATCTAACTTCCGAGCCTTTTAGATCCATGGCACTTACTATACTCTCTCTATAACGAACTAAATTTTGGTCAATATGCGAAAAAAATGTTTCGAAAATGAAACTGGGCAAAAAAGTATTTTAAATACATGTATACACAGTCCTAAAAAATATCTTTTCGATCGATCAATTAATTATTTTTCGCGCAGGATCTACTGAAAAAACTACAAAGCTTCTCTTATGGAGAAAAATGTACGGTCACAATTAGGGTTTGCAATCCCGCAGTCTTTTTTTTCCAGCTGTAAATTTGCGGTAAATTTGCCTTTACAGCGGGATTCCGCTGTAATTCCCGCGAGAGATTTAAAAATATATTTATATATGAAAATAATGCTATTATTGTGGAATGTTTATATTTAATCAAAAAAAATATAAATAATTCTTGGTATGTAGAAATCAAACAGGTAAGCATTATATACCTATGCACATTAAAAACTATGTTTATTAACTATTATCTAAGAATTAACAGAAATTAGCATATCAATAACATATGATATGACTTTTGTTACTTATCCATAGATATTATTGTCTCTATTTACCTAACGTACTTCTTGCTGATTAGTAAATTTATAAACTTCTAAAGAAATAAAAAAAAAATTGCTGACACTAGAAGTCAAAGAGATCGATCAATCGACAATTATTAATTGGTAATATTTATTTAGTCAACTATAAATACGTAACGACTAACGAACTTATCGTGTATTTAAATTTTAAAGTTGTACGTATAAATAAACATCTAACAAATCAGAATTAAAATATAACTTTGTGTTAAAAAAACCAAACAAAAAATCACAAATCATGAAAATAAAAGTTACTTATTATAATATTAAGAAAAATCGCAGGATTGTGGACAAAAATATTAGATTGAATTTTCTGTATCTACCTGAAAAAGGCAAAAAAGTTCAAAAAATTTCCCGTGCGGGATTTACAGCACACATGCGGGAATTCCGCAGGTCTCTTGGCATGCGGGAAACCGCTGTAATGCGGTAATGCGGAATGCGGGATTGCAAACCCTAGTCACAATCCAAGGTCAAATCAGAAATGTTTTGGCATTGCTTTCTACAATTCAACACTGTTTTTTTTTTTTTTTAATAACCTTGAAAAATTTAATAAGCCCTGTTGTGTGACTCTGAAAATAATTTAAGCATACTATATATTATACAAAAAGAAAACCCTGTTTACCGAAATCTTGTAATATTTTCTCAAATACCTTGTAAATCGAGATTTAGGTATATTGAAAATACAATCACAAATCTCATTTATATTTTCAGATGATTGGATCAATAACAACATGTCTAGTATTTTTGATTCAATTCAACACTTCATAAAAAATTGAAAGAAATTTATCTATTATAATTTAGCAAATTATTATTTAACAATAATTTCAATATAATGTACGCAATAACATGGTTTTGTAACAAAATAAATATCCAATTTCACAAATTTCTTTATTTAATTTGACAAGATAATGAATAAAAATTATACCCCTTTTTAAACATCAACTACTTACTATGAATTATGATCATTCGAAAAACATTACTTACTCAATAATGGAAAAGCTTATAATGACAATCATAAAATCTGCGGTTGCAAAGCAAAGAAACTTAAAGCGAATGATTGGTATAGGGTAGTAGAAACTTGGACTTAAATAAAGTAAATAATAAGTTTCAAAATTTCAAACGTTTCGTAAATTATTTTTCTTACCTTTAATAATTTAGGTACTTTGTTGATATTTCCAGAAGTTCATCTCACATTGTTTAAATTTCTATTTTGACGACATCAACTCATGGAAATATCAAAAAAGATTCTAAACCACTAAAAGTAGAAAAATAAAAACCCGGGTCGCAGTGCCAAAACCCTGCCGACAATATAGTGTATTTGCTTGTATAGGGCCATGTGGTTTTATACTTTTATTATGTGAAATTAAGTTTGTTTTTGGGAAAAATAAAAAATTTAACCCCTTAAAATAAAATTTTTTTCTTAATTGTAATATTATTATCAATCTAACTTCTACACCGAATTAAATACACCCTTCAATAAATAAGTCACTATCTGCAAACTAGTGTTTTCATAAAATTTGTAAATCCGGTCCTGTCGGGCCGATTTTATTAAAATTGTGGGGACACTTTTTAATTACTACCAAAGGGTTAAATTTCAATTTTGAAACGATTCGGAGAATTTTTTCGGTATTTTGGGGCCCAAAAACAGTTTTCAACCCCTAAAAACTACCCTTAAAATAGCCCGATTAGGCCCATTTTAAATAGGCTTCTTGCGGTGATGGATTTCAACACGTGGCCCAAATTTCGTTGAAATCAATTAACTCTTTCGAAAGTTATCGCGCGTACACATATATATATATATATATATATATATATATATATATATATATATATATATATATATAAATATATATATATGTATATATATACATATATATATAAACATTTTTAAAAATGGTGCCAAAGTGTTTAGGAGGTTATGAAACGTCGAGAAATTTTGGTCCGACCCCTAGGTCCCGCCATCCGACCGACGCCAATAGTGTATGTTGCCATATGGCAAATACACTAATTATCTACGAAACGTTGCACAGTGGGAATTTAGTATTTGCTTTATTTAAGTACCTTCAAGTTCCCACTACCTACCAATTTTGACATTATTGGTGTACTTGCCATATATATATCAATTGATTTAAACGAAATTTGGTACACATGCTGGAATCTACTACCACACGAAGCCTATTCGAAATGAGTCCATTTTAAGTGTGAATTTTAGGTGCGGGAAAAAATTATTAGGCCCAAAAATACCGAAAAAATACTCATCATCGTTTTAAAATTGAAATTTAACCTTTCAGTAGCAATTAAAAATGCTCTTAAAATTTCAATAAAATCGGCCCGACAGGACTGGATTTACAAATTTTATGAAAGCACTAATTTGCAGATACTGAGTTATTTACTGAAAGGTGTATTTAATTTGGTGGAGTTGTTTGATTGATAATAATATTGCAATTAAGAAAGAAAATGTTATTTTAAGGGGTGTATTAAGGAGTTAAAGTTTTTATTTTTAAAACCAACTTAAGTTTACATAATAAAGCCATACTGCCTGTATATAGCAAATACACTATATTGTCGGCAGGGTTTTGGCACTGCGGCCCGGATGTTTTGCTTTAAAAATCTAACATAAACCGCTTCATCTTGTGACCACAGAACTAACTGGAATAGATATTTGCTGTGCATTAATTTCAATACGCGATCTACAACGACAAAAGCATTGTAGCAACCTTATCAGTATATAGAGAAAATCAATTATTGTCGATTTTAAACAAATATCTCACATACAAATATATTTTACGATTTCGTGACAACAAAATGGTAAATCACCCAAAGAAACGCTTTAAGAAAGAGGTCCGATCAAAAAAAAGCCCGTTGGAAAGCATAAACTTTTTTTTAAAAATTTGTATTTTGAACAATTTAATTTTGTTCAAAAAAGATCAACGTACGGGTTACTACACCACCTCTTCACTTTTAGCACCGTTTGTAATAAGATTTTTACTATTTACCGGTTTAGCATCCGTCGGAATATATAATCTGATGCAAATCGAACGATCCAAAGCACTACAAGTCATTTTTCTGGCAGAGTGTTTTATGTCACTGTTCATAATATGCTCTATGATCTATCGATTCACAAATCAGAACCAAATAATCAAAATAATGAACAGAATAATCGATTTAGACATGAGTCTATATGAATTGGGAGTGAAGACAAAATACGGGAAATGGAATCAAAGAAATATACTTATTTTACTTTCAAGTGATCTTCTGGAACACGTGCTTTACGCTACGTGGAAATATCTAAACAACATTTCATCACTTCAATCAATTTTCGGTATATTGTTATGCAGCTCGCTAACAGCTATCAGAACTTACTTAATTACATATATATCAGCGAGTTTCGTTACGATAGTAGCGACACAGATGGAATCACTCAATAGTTATCTGTTTCACTGGACAATATCTTGTTATAAAAAGGTACGTCAGAAACACTGAGAAAAACTACAATCATCGTCAGAACTGACAAGTTAATGATTAAAAATAATTAAAAAAAAAAAAACCGGGTCACAGTGCCAAAATCCTGCCGACAATATAGTGTATTTGCTTATACAGGCAGTGTGGCTTTATTACGCGAACTTAAATTGGTTTTTGGGCAAAATTAAAAATTTGACTCCTCAATACACCCCTTAACATAGCATTTTTTTCTTAATTGCAATATTATTATCAATCTAACGTCTACACCGAATTAAATACACCCTTCAATAAATAAGTCACTATCTACAAATTAGTGTTTTCAAAAAATGTGTCCTGTTGGGCCGATTTTATTAAAATTTTAGGGACACTTTTTAATTGCTACTAACAGGTTAAATGTCAATTTTGAAACGATTCTGAGAATTTTTTCGGTATTTTGGGGCCCAAAAACATTTTTCAACCCCTAAAAACTACCCTTAAAATGGCCCGATTACGCCCATTTTAAATAGGCTTCTGGCAGGGATGGATTCCAATACGTGGGCTAAATTTCGTTAAAGTCAATTAACTCTTTCGAAAGTTATTGCCCGTACACACACATATATATATATGACTTCGAAACCGCTCAACCGATTTAATTAAATTCTGTAAATGTATATTATTTGGTCCAACTTGAGAGACAGGATAGTTTTGGACTCCACTATAGTTGTTGCTGCCCAGTTTAACACACTAATTGATGTTGATACCGATTGGAGTGCAGTTCCACGGGATAAGATAGTAACACGGTGGAGCCGGTGGCTCCACTACTATTGTTTATACCGTTCGGAGCACATCCCGCGAGTTATGTTAGTAATACGGCGGAGCCGAAAGCTCCACTACTGTCACTACCGAGTACAACACGATGGAGCCAATGGCTCCACTATTGTGGATACCGTTTGGAACGCAGCCCCACGAGGTAAGATAGCAATACGGTGGCGCCGAAGGCTCAACTACTGTTGTCGCTGCCGAGTTAAACACAGTGAAGCCTAAGAACCCACTACTGTTGCTGATACCGAGTGAGGCGCAGCCCCGCGAGTTATGTTAGTAATACGGTGGAGCCGAAAGCTCCACTACAGTTGTTGTTGCCGAGTTTCATGCCAATCGAGTGCGAAACCGCGAATAGCGGCTAGTTTTATTATAAATACAAAGTATACACACTCGTGGGACAATTAAATAAGGTTTCATATTGTTTCGAGTTTATTTAGATTCGAAATTTAAATCCGCATTCTCTTTTTATAGCTTCAAAAAATAAACTACTGTGTGATTCACAGATCCACAGAAGGTTTAATATCGCTTCAAAAAATACAGTAAAATTTTTGAATCTCTGTAAATACTTATTTACGCAATCTAGATACGTGTCTATTTGGAGAGATATTAAAATTACGATTGCTGAGTTTTGTACAGGAGCAACTGGAAACAGGTCGGATCTACGAACACGTGACGTATTTGCGTGGGCAAATTTGCAAAACGGCTGAGTCTATCAACAATGTATTCGACCGATTTATCCTGTTCACGACCATATGTGTCATTATGTACACTATATACGACTTGCAAGCCTTCTACAACAGCTATCCGATAATGCCAGTCTATTGCTGTCACTTTATGTATTGGGCTATCCGCCATGTTGTTTATCTCTGTCTGATCATTCAGCCGTACACACGCTTTGCAGAACAAGTGAGTATCTATTTTTTTTTCGATTTCAAGAAACAAGTTAAAGTCTGTTGCACGCAATCATTCGTTCAAAAAATTAAATTAAAAATTTAAAAAACCCCCGACACAAAAAAAAACTTTAAAAAGTTAAAAAATAAAATTTCTGGGCCTGGTCCTTTAAGTTTAAATTTTAAATAATTAATTAGTAATATTTTGTGATTCAAAAATCGTCGCGTCGGGGGACCTAGATAGAGTACATATATTTGAATTGCATATTTTTTTATATCATTACCAAGCTTCTTTTTATTTGCATTGTGTTGTTTATTTTATTTATTTAGCGGTCCTCCGACGCGACGACGCTTGAATAAAAAATATTACTAATTAAATATTTAAATATTAAAGTTAAAGGACGCCCAGAAAATTTATTTTTTACCTTTTTATAGTTTTTTTTTTTGTCGGAGGTTTTTTGAATTTTTATTTTAAAATTTTTTAAACTTAGTTACAAAATACCCGTTATGCGTCTAAGATTCCTACCGCAGCTAAGAAAAGAGCTAATGACCTTGAAACGGCTGAACAGATTTTTTAATTTAATTTATATTTTAAAATTTCTAAACTGAGTTACAAAATACCAGTTGTGCGTCTAAGATTTCTAACGCAGCTAAGAAAAGAGCTGATAACCTTGAAACGGCTGAACCGATTTTGATAAATTATGTCTAAGAATTACCGCCAGAAAACCTGCTTTCAAATAAAAAAAGTCGCATCCCAATCGGTGCACTCGTTTAAGAGCTACGATGCCACAGACAGACACACAGGCAGATACAAACACATAGCGGTCAAACTTATAACACCCCTGTTTTTGCGTCGGGGGTAAAAAAAGGGAACAAGTGCGAGTTGACCTCGCGTGGAAAGGATTCCGTACGTTGCAGACCATAGACTTTTTGTAGGTTTTCTAGTAATCTATAAGTGAAGAACTATTTTCTGTATTTTTTTCAAAATTTTAGGCTCAGTAATTTTTGTGATAAAATTTACTTTTCTGAGATGCAAATGTTACCTAGCATGTTTTTGATGCTAGCCTGGTCTTGATGCTGTTATAGATGGCGTGCGAGTAATTCCAGCAGAGCATAAATGTTACGCTTTCTGTCATAAAATCGAAGCTGAAAGTACGTACTTTCGACCGGGTATAAAAAAAAACAATTTTTTTTTGTTACAGCTGGCAGAAACAGGACGAATAATGCATGGTGATGAAACAAGCATGATATTTATAAAATTGGTAAGATCTTCATTGTTACTGTACTTTTAATGCGTTACATAAATAGGTACAAACGCATTTATGAAAGTAATAGAAAATATAAAGAACTACAAAATAAATATATTTCAGCAAAACTACTATTCTTTGAAACTGTTTCGTCAAAAAGCCGATTTAAATATCTGTGGACTTTGTGAAATTGATTATCGACTTCTAGTTCAGGTAAGTATTCAAACCTGTACCGTTTCTATGGAATGTGAAGGAAAAATGCATATTTAACTGTAGTTGTGAATTTTCATTGGAACTTATTAACAACAAAAAAATGCAACGAAGAAAAAAATTAATCTTACGAACACTAAGTATTTATATTTCATATAAAAAATGGGAAATGAACAGAATGAAAATAAAAAATTATTCTTTTTTAACCGACTTCAAAAAAAGGAGAGGTTCTCAATTTGGTTCTGTTTTTTTTATATATGTTTGATACGCGATTATTCCGCCAATTATGAACCGATTTGAAAAATGTCACCGTCATTTTGTTCAGAATGCTACCGGACTGATACCATATAGTTTTCATTAACATCGGTTCATCCGTTTTTAAATGACATCAAAAAAACATATTTTTTATATGAATGCTACCTCATATAACCAGCATTTATGAACCGATTTTGATGATGATTCTTTTCCTATTTAGTAGGGCATACCTTCAGGGTGATCCCACATTAATTTTACTTAAATCGGTTCAGAAGTTTTCTTATTATTATTTATAAACAAAGCAACTACGAAATATTATTAATAAAAATGTGCGAAATCAAATCCACTAAAAAGTAATAAATAAAAACATATTTTTACAAAATATCACTGAAAAGATGATAATAACGAAATTTTGAGGGCGGAGGTAATTTCATTATTGAAACTTTTAATAACATATCTACTTTTATTAAATTAGCGCCTCAAAATTTTATTTTAGTGACTTTTTTAAAGGAGGTTAGTATTTTTTTAAAGTTTTTTTTAATATGAAACGTTATGTAATTTTTTAAAAGTTTTTTTAATATCAAACATTATGTGATTTTTTAAAAGTTTTTTTAATATCAAACATTATGTGATGGTCACAGGGTAATAGATTATAACGCAAAGAAAATTAAAAACGCAATCCTTTTTTTTATAAAAAAAAAATATGTTCGCTGATCATCACTCTTTGACTGGAATTTAAGTAAAAGTTTTACAAATACATCCCTCAGAAATATATTTAGAGTCATTAGAAATTTACTGGTCTGCTGATACCAATTCTCTTCATTTCAGTATGCCGAGACAATAATGACAATTTTAACGGTTGTAATACAAGCTGACCAAATCATTCCATAAAAAACTGATATAAAATCATTTAAAACATCTACTGCAGTGAAAAGTCATACTACATGTTATGGGATTTATATTTATCCATTTTATCAATTCCATGTGTGCGCTTTTTGCTGCTGTAAAACAGCGTTTGAAATACACATTTACATGTAGAAATGATAATTAATCATTCCTAAGCGCACTAACTCTAGCCCGAGAACTGCTGAAACCAAATTCAAAGAATCTGAGTGCTGCAGTGCCAATGAACGTCTTAAAACTGGCCGAACCAGTTCAAGCACATCCAATATACAACTGAGTTGCATCGTTCGTCGCTACCGGGTTTATCAAACAAAAAATGGCACTAATATTTTGGAACATTTGATTCAAATACTATTTTTCACAACCAAAAGAAGCGTATTATATCTAATAATCTGTTTATTTGTTTACAATGTACCTATAACATAATGTTAAGAATAATATCATCCAACAATAAACCATAAACCGAAAGCAAAGTACAGCATGTATCTTTTTTGCGTATGCGTCGATCTTTTCAAAACAATAGAACTCTTCCTATTTATCAAAATATGGTTTCGATTCGCTCAACCATTTGACCTTCACCGAACTAACATTTTCCAAAAATATGTTTATATGGAATCACGGGACCTCAGAACGAAAAAATATCGTAAACTTTTGAAAAAAAAATTTTGAAGCATCATTACTCACTAAATATTCTTATTTTGAAAAGAAAATGTCTGCTTTTCATGTCTGTATAGCGATCGTGAAATGACACATTTAACACTAAACTTGCTTAGAGTAAAATAAACGTAGTCGTACCACAAATATCGTAGTCGTACTACAAATATCTTCCTGGTGTTTTAGAAACCAACTAATAATTAATCTTGAGAAAACAAATTACTTGCAATTTAAAATTAAACCATCTGTCAATACCGACTTAAATTATATCACCAATATACAGAAAAGTACCATCATCAGATTTTTAGGCATACATATTGATGACAATCTTAAATGGCTAGAGCATATAAATATATTATGCAAAAAATTGAATAGGTCATTCTTTCAATTAAAACTTTTAAAAAATTATTTTGATCAAGAAAGCCTAGTCTGTGTGTATTATATGCTTCCTGAAATATGGAATAATAACCTGGGGTCGTTCCACTGATAATAACAAATTCAATACACGTTGAGAATTTAATGATAATGATTCTCATCTTTTATATCCTATATATTACATTTACACCCGGGCGAAGCCGGACTGGGCCTCTAGTATGTCATAATTTTAATACAATTTAATGAACAAGAAAAACAAGAAATATAATTCATTGCTAATAAATAAAGAAACTGGAAAAGTTTAAAGAGAATGTCTTACGACTGTTTTTCTTTTAAACATGCACGATATAATTACGAACACGAATGAAGTACATTATAAATAGTGAGTTACTTTGCTTATTTTGAAAAAAAAAAATACGGGAAAAATATCTAAAAACACCAATTTATGTTTTCAAAACAATACAAAATGTTCAATTGTGATTTTAAAGTCAGATATCAACAATTTTTGTAATTAAAAAAATACCATGCATCCTTCTCCCGAACTGACGGTTAACACTTTAATCATAGCGATATCACAATATTTAAAAATAGATCGTCGAACATGTAGTTCTTTATTTTCTGAAAAAAACAAAGTTTAAAAAAACTAAAACAACACGCTTTTATGAACTAAAAATGCAAAATAATTTTTCAAACAAAGGAACATACTGTCCAAAATTCAAGTTACAACTAGTTCTGACTATTTAGATCGTGTTTTAACTGATTTCGGGTTTTAACAGTAACATATACATTAACTAGACTACTATTGTATTATCTTCTGAAGTCAACTTTTCATTTTATATAAGACTAGCGGTCCAGTCCGGCTTCGCTCGGGTGTAAAATATATAGGATATAAAAGATGAGAATCATTATCATTAAATTCTCAACATGTATTGAATTTGCGCGAATTCAATCGCTTTTATTTGTGAATGTTCAAAAATCGAAGAAAAATCTTATTTCCCAAAAATAAATTAAAAAAAAAACTTGGAACGTGTCGCGGGACACGCGTTTGGAACGAAGTCCCTTTCGTATAAGACGTTTTTCGTAACGCGTTTTATATAATCTAAAAAACCCGGTATAATCTAAAAACACCCGGTATAATCTAAAAACACTCGGTATAATCTAAAAACACCCGGTATAATCTAAAAACACCCGGTATAATCTCAAAGCACCCGGTATAATCTAAAAACACCCGGTATAATCTATAAACACCCGGTATACTCTAAAAACACTAAATATTTTCTAGCAATAAATATAGCCTATGTTACTCAGGGTGAATGTAGCTTTCTAATGGTGAAAGAATTTTTTAAATCGGCACAGTAGTTTTTGAGTAGCCTATGTTACTCAGGGTAAATGTAGCTTTCTAATGGTGAAAGAATTTTTTAAATCGGCACAGTAGTTTTTGAGTTTATTCATTACATACATACAAATCTTTCCTCTTTATAATATTAGTGTAGATAGTGTAGATTAGAGAATAGAGGGGGACGGTATTAAATATTTTCATACTTTTTTTGTCAATTTGAGGTGGGGGGATTTAAAAGAGAATTAAAACGTCTTACGTAATAAATGAACGTTAATTTTGTATCGAAAATATGTGTGCAATTATTTTCCTTTAAAAAACGTCGTCTTCTTAGAAACATGCATATACATTGTAGCGACTATCCTTGGACGAACACTTTCCTAAGAGTGACCCTAAGCCTCTAAATCTTAAAAAGTTTGGAGACCGCTGTTCTACAGTTCAGTCACATAAAGTGTCGAAGGAAATGGTATTACAAGAATTTTCGTTCCTACACGAATTTACAAATGCTGTGCCTGCTTTCTGGGTATGTAAATCCTATCGCAATGTTTTACTGTGTACAACGTGAGAGAGAGAGAGACTTGAAAATTGGACACAGCGAGACGAACTATTTTATAAT
This sequence comes from Venustoraphidia nigricollis, assembly GCA_034508555.1. NCBI lineage: Eukaryota > Metazoa > Arthropoda > Insecta > Raphidioptera > Raphidiidae > Venustoraphidia > Venustoraphidia nigricollis. The sequence continues at coordinate 3,947,066 of JAVRKA010000020.1, forward strand.
TATTAGTTTTTAGCAATATTTTTAAAACACTAGAATGCATTATCCTTGCACTACTCAAAATTACATTTCATATTTACCCATAAATTTTTGTTACACCCTCGATAACGACACATACGTCATATTATTACTAAACTATAATTAGGTCCGAACTGCGAGTGGGTAATTATAAATAGGGGAAGAGCCAGCAACGGATTTCGAGTAGTCATTTCAACGGCTGTGAATATTTAAGGGTGTTGAATCCAGAGGCGTAACTACAAAGACCCTGGTTAAAAAAAAACTAGGGCCCTAACTAAACTGTTTAGTATAATAGCTTTTGTCTGCTATAATTGTTAAGAAACATTCATTGTTGTAGCACTATATTAGAAAAATTTATTATTCCAACATTTCCAAAATTTTTCTAATATAGTGCTACAACAATGAATGTTTCTTAACAATTATAGCAAACAAAAGCTATTATACTAAATGAATTCAGCTGGTGTACGTAGCTACAAGCGTATGTAAAATCTACTAATAAACTGTTTAGGTTTTATTAAGTCAAAATATAAATATATATTAATATTTTAAAGGTGCAAAACAGAGCAAACCTGCATTAAAGCCAATTCAGACTAGCCGTTCTCGGTTACGATTCACCGGTCCGGTTGGTAGCTCGACCAATCACGGCGTAGTCGTTCCCGATTGTGGTTCGGTTCGAGCGTTTAGGTTCAGCTCTAATTTCAACCGGACCGTTCGCAACCGTAGCCAATGAGAACGCTTGCTGGAGTCACGTGACTAGCCAGCTGTTTTTGTTGACGTTTAACTACACATCAAACGTCAAATCATATTTCGAAATTGCGCATGCGCGCCGAGAATAATCGTAGAACCGAATCGGGATAGTGTGAGCAGCCTAGATTAATCGAAAACCGAACCGGACCGGTGAATCGTAACCGAGAACGGCTAGTCTGAATTGGCTTTTATGTGTACTAAGAATAGTGTTTCTCAAGTAAAGATATTATTTTTCTTGTGTATGCTGGAACTCGAATACTTATAGTTATTTTTTCAAGTAACAGTTCACAGAAAAAAATTGAAAAGAATATAAAGTTTTCTGTAAAAGGTTTTTGTTGCAATAAAGTTTTAAATTTATTTGACGGATTATTTTTGTAGACCGTTTTATGTGGCGTCGAATCTGGTAAGTTGGTCACACTGCACAAACAATAGAAAAAATTCTGGGGAATTCTGCACAAGTTTCGAACAGAAGTTCGAAATATGTTGGGAGTTCCCCTTAATTCTTTAAAATGAGTTGCGAAGAATAAAGTCGTATTGCAACCTATTTTATTTACATTCCAAAGATGGGAGAATTTTTCGCTAGTTCAATTTGAGAGCCTGAGAGTCATCTGAGCTTCGGGGTCCCAATGCACGGCACCGTCTAGACCTCCGGTATGCCACTGATAGAATCTTGTATTTCTGCTAAACTATGACAGTCGATTCTGCCAGTCTACTACCCCAAAATTACAAACAGGATAGATAAAAAAATTTATTTAAATCAATAGTTCTGAAATTTCGTGAGGTTAATTTTGATAGTATTTTTTATTCATGAAAAATATTGCCAGAACACCCCCATTCCATGTCCTTATTGTTAACAGAACGGTGCAAATCTTTATTAAAAAGAAGGTGTTAATATTTTAAAAGTCTTGAAATTTTAACACAATAAATAATTAATATATGTGTAGAATAAGAATATAGTCTAGACTCTAGACTTTAAGGTGAAATAGAAGAAGTAAAAGAAAAATGTATAAACGAACGGGATTTTTCGGAAAATTGTTGAGGGTAGTCCCTTTACTAAAATACTAAAAATCTCACTCATCGCCCCATCTGCCTATTTTTATAGGGGTGAAACTACCCCCTAAAGTGCATCTTTGCAAAAAAAAAACTAGAGAACTATCCATTTTAGGAGAGAAAAGGTCTATCAATCTCAAAGCTGATAAAACTGTGAAGAGAATGACGTAGCCTTGGAAACACATGGCTATACTCTATATTATTTATTGTGTCGAAATTTCAAGACTTTTAAGGTAGTTGGTCGTGGTACAATATTGTCAAAAAGTTATAGATTATACGCGCCACAAAAGTATACTAGCTTGTAGCTAAGTGATCCATAATTTGTACGCAAGACTGTGCCCGTGGAAACGTAACCCATACAGTATTCATATGCATGTATACTTTTTCTATAAATTGTTGAACTTTAAACCGTTATTTATAAATAATTAGACGGTCAAAAAAAATGTCTTATTTTTTTTAAACTCATAACAAATGCATTGAAAGACTGTCAGTTTTTGGAAAGTTTCTGACAGTTCTTTTTTTATAAATAAGGAACTGGTTCAGAACTACAGAGATCGTATACAATCAATGTTAATTATCCAATTTTTAATTGAATTTATCTCGGATTATATACGGTCGATCCGCGATCGACTTCAAATTTTCAGGGTAATTGTATTATCATGTCCTTAATAAGTATACAAAAATTAAGAATAAAAATTAGCTTTTTTTAAGCATTTACATTTTACACTGTTCTGTTATCAATTAAGAGAGAGGAAAATGTTCTCGCGAAATTTCAAATCTGTTGATTTAACTATATTGCACCTTTTTTCTTACTTTCATTGTAATTTTGGGGCAGTATACCCCGGCTTCAGGGGACTTTAATTGTTCAACAAGTATTCAAGATACAATTCTCACGACTGTTGAAATAACTAGTAAAAATACATTGCGGGCTCCTGGGCTATAACATTTGCCTTATTATTAGAACATGAAAAGCAGTAATTATCCTAACTTTAGCCATGGGCTTTTTCCGTGACATTTTTTATCGATCAGTGGTTCTTAAACCTGAGTTCCCTAAAAAAATGTAATATAAAAAATGTGCACTATCCCAATTGTTAAATTAAAGATTGTATATAATATGTAAATCGGAAGAGTCCCATTGTTGTTTTTTTTCTAAAATAACGGTATACTTTTCATAACGGTTTATTATTCTATCCATTTCTGGCAATTCCATTTTGTGAAAAAAAATGTGTTAGATTATAAAATTTTCGATATAAACGCAATCAAACTTTACAAAACAATGCAATAATGCACTTTACCTACTCTGCAACACTGGAAGTTTATTACATGTTTGAAAAGAGAACAACAAGCTAAAAAATAGCTAAAAAAATACCTAGTGCTATTTAAGAAAAAAGAAGTTGAACGCTGCCTCTCTGACGCACACAGACATTTCGTCGTTTGAGGAGTCATGTCTATTATTGTAATTGACTACTATTGTGAATTGTTTTAACACTATTTTTTTATTATATTTAATGCACACTATATTCATATTTCCTGACGATCTGTCGTATTTTCGGTAAATTGCAATGTTAAGAATTTGAATAAAAAACGCGCCAAAACAAAATTTGCGTCGTGGCGCTAGTCACGTGACACACGCCGTCACACGCAAGGAAACAACAAGTAATTGCTATAGTAAGAAAACGAAAATTTGTTAATTTTCTTGAATAATTCTGTACGTTTACTTGCGTGTGACGTCACCAGAGTTGTAACCAATCACAGAGCGTTTTCCATCACCTGATAAAACCTCAAAAAAAATAAAATTTTATTCAAGTTTTGACTGAAAATAAACATATTTTATCCTGAAAGTAAAATGAAAAGGTTTACTTACGTTGTAATATATTAGGATGACAAAGATTTGTAACATATTTTAATTGGGTCAAATTAGAGTTGGGTAACTCAGATCTGAACCGGTTCAAAGATCCGTGAGAGCCGATTCACTTTTTTTTGAGCCGACGGATCAACGGATCCGCATAACTCAGTGAAACACTTAACATACATAAGCACATTTTACACTTACGTATCAGTTCTCGCTTTGATGCATCTGTCAGCTCAAATGACTCATGCATCATGTTTGGCTATGCATTCTTGATTCTATACAGGTCGTGATATGATTGACTGAACTAGGTAACTCTGTGGCAGACTGCAGTAACATATTCAGAACTCGGCTCTTTTTGAACCGGTTCAGTGAGCCGGCTCACATACGGGATCCAGATGCAAAGATGCAGATCACTAAAAAGACCCGTTTTTCCCATCTCTAGGTCAAATAGCCTATACACGTATGTCAGTTGGCGCCATTAGGTTATGTTCTCTATTGTTTTCTTATAGTACATAAATACATTAACTAAAAAAGTTGATGAAAAAGTTTGAGAAGCGTTGATCCACTTCATTCAAACTTGACGCAAGTAGGAAGAAAACCAATAATACAATGTCATAGTAAATAGTTAATATCTATGATTAAAAATCAAAACCCGCACAAGCCTTCGTAACATACAAAAATACCTAGTTGTATTAGGAGAGACATTCTAGATTATAACACTCGACAAATAAGCGTCTAAACTAAAATTTTACCGACATAATACAAACAAGGATTACAATAATCATTATTTGGCTTAGGTTCTTCCTAGCATCTTCTAAAAATTAAATTTATAATTTTTTTGTAGTTAATTAAAATATCATCTCATTTATTTAAGAAAACTGATCAATGACTTGAAAAAACGCACAATAAAAATAAAATTTAGTTGATGAAAAAAAGAATTCAAATTAAAATTGCAATAATTAAAAAATATGGGTTATTCAAATATAAAATCAAAAACAAAAGTGAAGAATACCAATCCAATAGAGGCAATTAATACATTTTTAATAACATGCCGTGTATTTAATTTCATAGTTTATAAAACAAATTACTCTGAAAACGGTAAAAAAAGATTTGTTAAACAATCTTTAAGCATAACATATTTTATAAGACTATTGTTTTTTACTGGCATAACGATATCTACAGATGTAATTAATCACACTTTTCTACAACTCAATGGTGTAAACGATTTAATATCAAAAAGTCAATTCCTAGTTTACTTTTTCGGAGCGCTGCATCAATTTATAAATCAAAACAAAATCATTGAATCCTTAAAAAATATAACAGAAATAAACAACACTTTGCAACAATCTTTCGATATATACATTTCGTATAATAAAAAAAAAGTAACGTCAATCATACATATAATTTATATTCTATTTGTGCCTTTAGTAATAACAGTTTGGATCAAAGTGTCACAAGATCGCCCAATAATACAAGTTATTAAAATATGGACTGAATATTTATTTCCGTTAACAATTTATTTTCCTGTTTTCATATTTTCCAATTTACTGGATATATTAACTCTTCAAACGAAATCATTAAATCGATACATTCGATTGAAAAACAGATTGAGTTATGAGAATGAACTGCTATTTGTTCACATTTACAAAAAGTTGTGCTTAGTTCACAGTAAAATTTGTAAAACAATCGAATTGCTTAATTCGTACTTTGGTATGTTTGTGCTGGTTATGGTGCTGTTGTTGAACATCAATTTGATCCACAATTGTTTTTTGATTTACAAGAATCTTGAATGGAAAAATACTATAACCATAGTCATGTATAGTGGATGGTTCTTTGGTGTGCTAATATCAATTAGTCATTCATGTACTAACGTCAGAATACAGGTAAAAATTGTCCGGATTCTATTATTTCCTTATCTATTAAACATCGTAAGACAGTTTATCAATCAATGTTTAACCTTTGTATTAAATCAGTGGTTTAACTCTAAAGAGTCTTAATTTCTAAATAAACTATCTTGCTCTATTATACCAGTGTAGTGTAATTGACTGTAAAAAATTCCAGCCAATAGGCATGATGACAGTATAAGAGAATCGAAGAAGAAATGGTTTTTGAGACAACAATATGTTGAAAAGATTCTAAAAAATGACCCACTGTTAATATAAACATTGAGATTAATAAGATTTTTAATAAAATAAAAGTATAAAATACTGCAATCGGCCATGTTAATTGAAACACCGAATGACGTCACGCCATAACATAAACACTTGAAGTAAATAATCACCGTGTCGCTTAAATTTTTGTTGCGAACATTCACTTCTGCATCATTTAATTAGTTGATGTGTTGTTTATTCGTGGTTTTGTGATATTTTATAACACTTATGTCATAAGTTATTTTTGAGGTTAGTTAGCTTGCAACTAAAGAAAGTCATACTATTTTTTACTACTAAGTACCTACTTTTAAGAAAATACTTAATATAAATCATATCATTAAGTAAATTTACATATCTTTCTGCGAAATACCTCTGCACCACAGCTCTACACCCATAAATACAACATCTAATGTCAGCTGTCACAGAGGCGTGACGTCACAAGCGTTTTCGCTATTACTTCAAAATAGAAAGATAAAAAATGCAATAATTTGCGTTTAAATTTTAATTTATTATTGAAATAATGTTTTTTTCGGAAATAGTAGACGTGAACCTACGTTATAGAACGGGATTTTAAAATCTGTCATCATGCCTATTGGGCGACAGGACCATTCCAACTTTTTAACAGAACTACGGGGTTGTGTAGACTTTAGTATTTAATATTAATTTTTGACATTTTTGTCACGTTTTAAACAAACTCCTAGTCCCAATTTCTAATCTTAGAATTAATAAAATTCAATTATGTTTTTAGTTTGTTATTACTAATAATAATAGACCGAAAAAAAATGAACTGATACTCGGTCTAGAAATAAGAAAACCCTGGAACTTGTCGGTTTTTTAAAACGTTTGTAAACGTAAAACAGAAATGTAAACACCCGGTAGCGCTGTAAAGAGGCAAAAAGAACTTGAAACCAAAAGTTATAGAAAAATAAATCCCGTCTGAGTATGTTTGTTCCAATTATTTAATATAAGGGATGCTCCAGACGTCTGCATCCGCTATCGCAGAGCAGTGCCGGATTAGCCACGTGGCAAGAGTAGCAAATGCTACGGGCCCCGCGAATTTGGGGGCCCCGTGCTCCAACGTCTGTCTGACCGTAATAAAAAAATATTAATTTAGATAGGAGCGTAAAATATCTTGCATGCTTTAAACGCGAAGCGCTTAGGCTATGCCTCACTTCCACTTGAAAATCTAAAACTCGATTTCGTCACGTTAAATCGTAAAAATAAGTAGGTATTTTACGAACTTTTTAACGGTAATCTTCTAATGTTTAATTATAATCGATATATTTAGACTAGCATCTATACCACATTTCTACCCTTCGAGCGGCCAGATTTTTATTTTTTATATAGGTATACATTTATTTTGCGAGTTTAGGTAGCCGAGATTGTACTTTATTAATCGATTTTAATATAATATCGATTATAAGTATTTCGAGAAAACAGGCGAACTATTTCAATTTTATTAACTCAGTCACGATCCAATCTACTTTGTTGAATATAGAGCATGATTTGCTTAAAGAAGTCGATATTGAAAGTGTTATCTCTAAATTTGCCCATATTAAATCCAGAAAAGTTTATTTGTAACAGTTTTGTTTTATTTAATATCCTAAACTTGAGAACCTAAAGCAAACCAAGGGCCCCTTGACAGAATTTGCTACAGGCCCCGCGCTGGCTTCATCCGGCACTGCCGCAGAGCACTCACAGAAGTCTTTGCGGATCATAATAGGGAATATATTATCAACTTTTGTGAAACCGCCCTAATCTTGAAAAGGTTGCAATGTTATTATTCTTCAAATGTACTTTACCAGTTCTAAAATCTAATTATTAAGTAAAGAAAATAATGACTTTCTTAATAAAAATTATACTAAATTGCAATGTCTTCTACTTTGTCTTAGGAAAATTTAACATTTATCAATCAGAAGTCACATTTATTGTTAAAAATATTATTATTCTTATATTATTTCCACATCCGCATTTGCAGATGTGGACGTCAAAAAATCTGCATCCGCATCTGCAGATATATCAGTAAAACCGAAGTTTACTAGAATACTAGAAGATTGGGCATAATAGGTTATAAACGTCTGTGATTGGTTGAGTCGATTGCTTATGTCACCGATGCCCATGGCTCGGTTTTTTCAATTATTGTTATCCCAACTGTTTGGAAAAAGACCCTATGTGACGTCACAAGCCTACTTCCTCCGCTCTCTCGCGTCTCGCCCAGTCACACCTTCAACCTTAGTTTCTAGTAATCTTGATTAATATACGTATACAATTTACTAAAATAATGCCAACGTTTAATTGTTTAAGATAATAGAAATAGGCCGCAAACTTTATTCCAATGATTCAAGTCTATACTTTTTGAAAAAGGTAAGTTGAAATTATTGAAACAAGAGAATGTTGTGGTATTAAAAAAATATACTTGTCTCATTTTCTAGAAAAATCAATATTCACTACAAATGTACCATCAAGTAATTGATTTATCTGCGTTTGGATTGTTCAAACTAGACAACAGTTTAATTATAATGGTAAGAAATTATTCTAGCTGACAAGAAGTCGATGCTATCTATTATTTTTTACACATAAAAATGACAATATCTTATTATAAATCTATTTATTAAGAGCTGACGATGTATATGCAATGTGTAAATCTACGTCATTTCATAAAAATTGTTTTTTATATTGATACTTAATTACCAGCCTCTTTCTTAATATGCAATTTCCCGTGGTTACCAAAAAATCATATTAACTTTTTCATTATTATTTGTCAGTCATAAATATATTTTTAGAACATTAAAATACAATAATTAAGATGGCAGTTCTAAATATCCTAGATTCTAAGATAATACAGTGGGGTCGCGGTAATCGAACTCCCGTCTAGATGAGCGCCTCTCATAATCAGGCATTACCGCAAGTACCGGCCCGACACGGGCGGGAGAGAGAATTTGTTTATTTTTAATGACACAAACATTTTGTCAAAAAAAAAAAACCAACACCCCCGTTGCCTGTTTGAGTTCTTTAGGAATTTAAATTTTTGAAATAAAATGTAGCCAAGATCACTCCTGGCATAGCCCTTTACCAGTCTGCGAAGTGTCATCACAATTGGTTTGACTATTTCGAAGATTAGCCCGGACAAACCGACAGACAAAAAACAGTCGTTTACGTTCTGACAGCATGCAAATAACCGCGTGAGCTCAAAAAGTGACAAGTATTTGGATATTATAGATTGACACTTCAATTTTATTTATGTACGTATGTATAGAGCAGCGGTGGCCAACTCGCGAGCCAACTGCGGCCCGTGAGATCTTTAGAAGAAATTATCAATATTTTACAATGTAATTCGTCTAGTTTAAATTGAATATTAACATCTATTCAAGCATCTTTCACTTCAAATGCTCCCACTCATAACAATTAATTCTTGTTGCGCAATATATTTTTATTCTATCTAAATGTATGGTTAAAGCGGAATATCTAATTAATAGTTATTTTTTCGAATTCTTTGTAATTTGTCGAAAACGATAAGAAAAATAAATGTTGTAATTAACTTCTTTTCTTTTTTATTTATTTAACATTTGCAGACTAAAAAATTACAGGTGTCAATTAACAAATGCGGTCCGCGGAAAAAAAGTAAACTTTATTCTGGCCCCTGTTATAAAAAAGGTTGGCCACCCTTGGTATAGAGTATATTTAATAGTAAAGTTTTAGCAACGGTATAATTCGTAACATTAATTGATCATAGTAGGATAGCGACAGTTTTGCTACCATTGTTAAGAAACATCCAGTGTTAAAATGCATTATTAGAAAAAAATATTTTCAAACACTGTCACCGTCCTGCCATGACAGTGATTGAAATTATTTTTTGAAGTTTAACTTCTTTAGCGTCGTATCTGTTTGAAAAATGTAAGAAATCGAGGGGAAGTAGAATAAAAAAATAAAGGGGAAGTTAGTTTGGCCCCTGAATTACATGAAACTGACAAGGACAGAAGTCTATAGTGCGTTGCATTTTGATTCGCAAAATATTAAGACAAGGATGAACGGCTGGAATCTGACGTTTAAAATTACGAACAATTGAAATACAAAATAATTTATATAATTTGACGTACAAACGGTAGGAACTCATATATTTTATGTAAATTCAGAAAGGAAAATATTAAATATCATCATCGAAGTTTAAGTCCATTTTTTTAATAATTTTAAAGTTTAATGGGAATTATGGACAAATTTGATGTGTTAAACTTTTTAATTTATTGCCAACGTTTCAACAGTCTTCGCTGTCTTCTTCAGGGCTCAAATTTTGCGCTTTACACATAAGTCAAAATGATTTTGACTTATGTATAAAGCGCAAAATTTGAGCCCTGAAGAAGACAGCGAAGACTGTTGAAACGTTGGCAATAAATTAAAAAGTTTAAATATCATATTCGCTATTTTCAGATATCAGAACAATTTTCGGATTAAACATTTTTTAAATACAAGTATATGCTGAAACGTCACATAATGTGAGGTTATAATGTTGATATACTACAAACAATTCATATTAAAAATGTAGATGTATGTAAATAAAACTATGGTATGAATATGACGATTTGTCCATGTGAGAATTTTCACAAGGCATAACATCAAAATGCCCTCTTAAAATGTGCAATAATTTCGCCGTAATTATAAAATTAAAAACTAAAGAAGTTAAAATTCTTATGTGAGCTTATGAGGGTGAGGCTCATTAAAAGTTTCCTAATATTGCATTGTAACAATGGATGTTTCTTAACAATATTGTAGCAAAACTGCATCTATCCTACAATTATTAACACTATTGTCGTTTTTCACTTTTCAGATAATCTCATCTACGTTCACGTATTTAATTATTTTTCTCCAATTTGATGAAATCGCAAAATAATAATCTACCAAAAATTACTACGAATCACAACAATAGTATAAACGACTATTTTATACAATGAAACACCAAAATATAAAATTTCAAAAGTACTTACCGGATCAGTTTCATCCATTTTGTAAGTGATTTTGTTGACAGTTTCACCGACCTTGTTGAACAGTCGCATGACGCCTGCGCCACTTAAAGCTGAGGTGTTTGTAGCTTTTGGCAATTCCATATCTGTAAAAATAAATACACTATAACAATTTGTAACTAATAAAAGCATAAAAATACAGAAATCATACTTTTCATTCAAAAATTTACACCACAAAAGCCTACTTCTTTCCGAGAAGCATAGGTCGTCTATTATTAGTTATTACACTAAGACAAAATGGGAAGGAGCAGTGAGCAAAAATATGAAACAAGTCAGATATCTCGCTTTAGAGCTAAATCTGTATACGCTGGCTAAATGGTATCTTATGAAAACTTTTTTGTTCTTCTTAAATGGCCATCTACATGTTTTTAAAACTTTAAGTTTAGACTGGGGGGCTCCATGTATCATTTTCCCAATAGGCTCTTGTGATCCCAGTGTTGCCAGATTGGGCGACTTATCGCGAATTGGGCGATGTATTCCATGCATACGCTCCTTAATTTAAATTTGGGCGACAAATCAAATGTACCAATAGAATTTCGTCAAACTTATGATTGGGTGATTATTCAGGGTATTTTGCGATTCATGATCACAGATGGGACGACTTTCTGACAACCCTGGTTCACCCCACATCTTAAAGAGTTGAGTAAATAATATTTGGTAGGCACTTACCGGCTTCAAGGAACTCTCTAAAATCAGGATCAATACGAAGAACGGGGTGTTGAGCAGTACGTCTTATGTAACGCTCCAGACTTGCTCTCCTTCTTTCAACAAAATCGGTGCTGCTGGAGCCTTGATCTGGCTGATTTGACATTTTTATTTTTGTCATCCCTACAACCAAAGAAAAAAATATATTATAACATTATACTTTTCGATATTAAGGCGCATTATAGTACGTGCCATGGATCTAAAATGCTCGGAAGTTAGATGCAAATGGAGGCGACGCTGTTTGTGACTAACTTCAGAACCTTTTAGAATCATGGCGATTATTATACCCTGTTTAAGTGTTTAAAGTACATTTTAATTTCTGACATTTACGGAACGATTATTGACTTTTGATCAACAAAAAATAGGTTAAGCTAGTTAAACCCGAAATTGTTGAAGTACTTGTTTTAAAACTCGAATGATTTTTTACATTTATTAATTGACAGAGAAAGATGCATAAAATAAATTTTTCGGAACGGTCGGCCACCAACAAAGCATCGGTATAGCTTCTTTTGAATTATTACTCTACCGAAATTTTCCTCAACATTAATATTTCGTTGAAATAAAACTAATTAGGGACATGATTTGCAATGCACTTAGGGTTGCTAGGCGGCCAGATAAAGCAGGACATAGTTAGGCTTTTTGATTGCGTGTGTACCAAAATTATATATATTATAAAATTATAAAATTATATATATTATAAAATTCTAGAACTTAATTTTGATTGATGGCTTTATTTGATTGATAGAAAATAAATTATTTGGACTCTTTTGACGTTTTATTTAGTTTTCATTAGAATTTAACAAGACTTATGGTAATAATCAAAAAAGCTTGATTCTACATATTTTTTTTGTCGTACCTATTAATACTGAAAAAAAAATCCTCAATAATGTAGGGTGTCCGGCTTTTTTACCCAAACGCCCGCCAAACTGACTCGTCTGTTCGGCTTTTAGGTTTGGCGTCCTGGCAACCCTAAATGCACTTATGAGTAATTCAAAGAAATAATAAATTTTACCTATGACACTCTTCTCGGGAGCAGGTGGAATAATGCGACCAGAACGTAGATATTTCTCTGACAGTTTTGAATGCAAGCCAAGAAAATCACTAAATCGCCTCATGACAACCATTTCACGTTTTTTAAATAGCGGCATGTTGGTACGAGTGTGAACCTTGTAAGCTACATAAGCATTCATGCCGTCGCCCATTTTCTGAGATTCCGGAATGGTAATTTCAAGAAACTGATCCCCGTCGTCTGCGCCATTCTAAACAAAAATGCACATTTATTTCAGACAACTATTAAATATCAGCACACTTTTCAATACTTTTTAGTACAGACGGGCAACGAAGTGATCCTGTAAGGGTTCCTTTTTTTCCTTTTGAGATACGGAACTCTAAAAAATAGAAGTAGCACATATGTTTGAAGAAGACAATTTATCAGTGCGTAAACTAGCGGAAAGATTTGGCAAAGGAAAATGGTAGGCAACTGAAATTGTGAAAAGACAAACAAAACCATTCGACAAAAGTGGGCTTTAGGCGGAAGCGTAGCGTGCCTTGGCGGGACCCCGTATAAAAATTTGTTTGGGGGCCCTTCCCCCGTTGAAGTAAATGACTTAAACGGGGAAATCCCGCAGCCCGCGATAACCGATGTAGGGTGTTGTCAACTTTTGAACGCACGCTTTACGCGGGAAAAAAAGAAATTGCTTTTTTTGACTTTTGTCATTTCTGAAATAAATAAAGTTGGGAAGTTTTTATTAATTTTTGCTTACACACGTTGGGGGACCCCGTGGCCCGGGAGCCCCGTATAATTGATACGGCAGATACGGTGGTAGCTACGTCCCTGACTTTAGGTATCAATGTGAATCAAAAGAAAAGTTCCTTAAAAACTAATTGTTTCAAAATTGATAGGCGATGTTTTGAGTTTTTTGCACGAACATTTTTATAACACAATCTTTACCGTTACCTACGTAAATTGGTTCTAATTTCCAATATTCCATTTTTTTTTTTTTTTTTTTTTTTTTTTTTTAATTTAAAACGAATTCAACTGTTTTCAAATATGTAAAACTAGTTTTTTCTCTTTAAAAAGTAGTTTCCTTTTTAAGTGAACATGTCTCATAAGCGAACAAAATAGTTGGAACCGTTGGTGTCTGTCTAAAGGAGCTTTCACTTTATTTAGTTTCCTTTACTAAATTAACAATCGCGCGGAATCAGAGTAAATTACTGCAATAGATATGTCGCTAATCCATATAAAAAAGCAAATATCTATATATTTAAAGTTTCAATGGAAATAAAAGATCTACTAAAAAGTTTCAAATCAAGAAAATGAAAGCCAAAATGGAACAAATAATGTAAAAAAATAAGACTTCCGAGTTTAGATGGAGTGTAGTTTTCTATGCTCTTTAAAAGTGGGAGCAGGAATCGAAGTTCAAAACATAACTTTTATACCATTTTTATATATTCAAATATATCAAAACAAAAACTTGGAGAATCTAAAGCAAAGGTTTTCAGCTTGCCGTAACATTTTCTGCTGGTTCACGGAACTGAATTAAAAATGGACATGAAGTCTGATTTATATATTAAATTTTACAATTAAATAAAGAAGCCACTGTGTTTTTCAAATCAATTATTATAAAACTAAATTCGTAAGTGTAATTAAATTAAAGCGTTGTTTTATTTAAGTTTAAAATGTAAATGTGTTTGGTGTTTCATACCTATTTTACCTTGCAATAAACAAACTACGTAAGTATTGTGTATCAGATTGAGTCAATAATATTCCTAATATTCTCGGTATAGTATTGCGGCTAAGGGCCAACAAGAGACAGGAACTTTCGCTCTTAGACCAACAAAGGTTAGAGTTTTGTACTTAATCTGACAATGTGCGCAAAACAACTAATTTTTCACATACAGGTTATATTTTTTGTGAGAGCCTCCAATAATTTCGGGCATTTTTTTCGAAAAAAGATATGTACCAAAGGAAAATCAGGTCTTTAGGTGATTTAGAGCAATGAGTACTGTTGGTTCGTCTATAAAATTAACTGAACAAAATCCATAGTATGTATTCTTCTGAACAATAATTTCGAATAAAGTTGTGGCTAATTGCATTAATAAGCACAGAAGCCAAAAATCACATATCTACACTAATATTATAAAGAGGAAAGATTTGTATTTTTGTATGTTTGTAATGAATAAACTCAAAAACTACTGTGCCGATTTAAAAAATTCTTTCACCATTAGAAAGCTACATTCACCCTGAGTAACATAGGCTATATTTATTGCTAGAAAATATTAGGGATCCTTACTAAAACTTTAGTAACGTAACCCAAGGTGTAAAAAAAATGCCATAAAACATCTTTCGTCGCATGCGCTGCGGAAACTATTGATGATAGAACAAAAGTATGTTCTACAATATTAAAGAACATATTAATAACTACAAAAAACTTCGCGATACTATATGTGCAACTATTATCGTTATGTCACAATAGCCACTTTTTACATTTTAATAATCTATATAGATAAAAGACGATGTATATATGTAATCTATGGACTCCAAACGGGTAGACAATTTTTGATGAAATTTTCAGACAATCTTTAGATTAGCCCAGCGGGTGATCTTCTGAAGTTTGGTAGCGATCGGATCAACAGAATTTTTTAAATTTCTTTTTGGAAAATAAGATTTTTCTTCGATTTTTGAACATTCACAAATAAAAGCGATTGAATTCGCGCAAATTCAATACACGTTGAGAATTTAATGATAATGATTCTCATCTTTTATATCCTATATATTACATTTACACCCGGGCGAAGCCGGACTGGGCCGCTATATTAAATAAAAAAATAATATGTATTATGTGTACCTGAATTTTACCTTACATTTTTATGAAATTATGTTTCGTTTAAAAAAATTTTTTTTTTTTTATTTTAAGACAATAATTACCTTATTGTAACTATTCATATTACAGCGTTTTACAGAAAGCAAAAAATATGTTAAATACAGAACACCTAATTTTGATTAAACAAATTCAATGAGTGGATAGAACCAATTAATTATTGTTTGAGCTTTGATAATACATGGCAATATGAATTGTAAATTGAAACACACAGATAACAAAAGTCAACAGAAGTATTTACCTTATCTAAAATAGGACTATCAATTGCAGACGGGTTATTTATGGGAACATTCTGAAGTTCAGCACTAGAAGAAGATATTTGTAGTTTTGGGAACCCTCCACTTGTTATTGACTCAGTAAGGTCATCATCGTTGTCTTCTATGTTCTGTTAGAAGTAAATATACTAATTAATATATTTTACAACAGATGATACTTCCAGCTACCATATCATTTTCATTTTATATAAAAAAAGAAAAGAGTCCCAAAAACTTTTTAAGCAGTCGGTATGTTTAAAGTAAAAGTATTTTTTAATTGCAGTGTTTAAATATTACCATATGTCGTTATCGTTAATAATTTCCATTATAGTATTTAAAATTAAATATCGTTAATAATCGGTAATTGACCGGATAGTTATCAATGAAGGGGCGGACATAAGAAAAATATGAGGTTAAATCTACCTGTACTGCTGATGCGAATAAATCATTGTCTTCGTCCTCGTGTTTTTGGATATCAATATTATCAAAATCCGGTGGATCCATCATAAAATTATTTTTACTTTTAGAAAAGATAGTTAAATCCAAAAAATAGATAAACTCTGACACTACTTTTTCACCTATCTGTCAAACTATAAACGTCATATCAAGTGACGCCAACACACAGAAAAAATAATGGAAAGTCTAATTTAAAAAATAAAATATCATTATTGTGTCGTACGGGGCGTATTGATGAAATATTTTTTCTACATGTAATTGTCATTGATTTTCTTGTTAGACTCAATTTAAAATATCATAAAATCCTTAAAAATTAAAAAATCATTGAATGTGCGTTACGAATGACATGAAATTTGTGTCAGTAACCAGTATCCTTGGGACAATAATACCAATAATACAAACGTGTGCACATCTGGCTGTCAAAATATTATTAAATAAAAGTGACAAGCTAATCAGATTGATATAAAATGATGCAAGAAGACACAAATGCTGAGAGTTCTTTTGAATTTATTGAAAAAACTAAGCTGGAACAACAAAACAATGAAAATTCTGGTATGTCCCAAATTCTTAAGTAGGTGAAAACATTACAGTATTCTTACCAACGTTATATTTAAATTAGTCATTGATGACACGATATAATACATGGTTTTCTTTTTAAATGTAATAAAACACTTAAAAATTGTTCGTATAAAATAAACGAGATCTTAGCAGGTGCACAAAAATGTCAAAAAATGTACAGTGAATCAACAATTAACACTTAACAATTCCATGCTTATTGTTTTGTTAATTGAAATATTCAAAACAATAGTCGCCTTTAAAAAAGTAAAACAACAATGCCATTCTTTCAGATCTGTAATGAAAATATATTTGTAGTTTTATACATAAAAATGTTAAAGCAGTTACTTAAATATCAAATAAAAAGACGTAGTATGCATTTTATTTGTTTTTACAGAACAATAGGTCACTTTGTAAAAAAGTTACTTCATCAGATTTAAACTAAATTTTTCCATAGTAAAATGGAACGTAGGGCTGCCACCTCAAAGTACCACAAAGTCGGGAGGTGGATAATAATTAAATTAATACTTAAAATTTATTATTATTTTATGTTAGGCCAAAATTTTTAATAAATTAACATAAATTAAACGTTTTTATTCTTCACAATTGATTGAGAAAATAAAATTGTTTTTAATACTAATTTTTTTTTACAAAAGTCGGGGTTTAAAATTAACACTTCAATGGTGGCACTGGATCTGAGAAATCCATGCGATAGTAACAGTGAAAGATTGCACAAGTACCAAAAAGTAATACTATGAACAATAGAAAAACTGTTGATAAACCTTTCAGAGCTTGATAAAGTCTTAAGAATAAAGACGAAACGTTGCCAATCAATGAGTGTTTAAATTGATTTTATATTATTCCAACTACCCGTCAACCAGTTTTCTATTGTAAAATATATCTGGAACAATAATTAGTGTAAATGTTTTTAGTACAAATTTTAATAGAGTTCCTGAAAAATAAGGCTTATCTATCATACCATCTCCCCAGACAAAATTACAGACAGAAAATTCCTCAATCATTGGTTATCGTTGATGAATCTCAGAGATCCAACGCCACCAAGTATGTCACTATAAGGGTTGCCACCATTGGAGTGATAAAATCGGGAGTCAGGAGAAATAATACGATTTCGGGAGTCTCCCTATCAAATCGGGAGAGGTGGCAACCCTAATTGAATGTGGTTTTTGCAGATAAATTTATTATGTAATTTTGCTGATAGGATCATCGGTATCCAGTCAACCAATGAACCCAATGCCGTCAGTGCCTCCACCACCAATAACACCATATCAAGGTCGATCAGTCGGTCAGACTGGTAATGTTCTGTCATCGATACCACCTCCATCAGCATTACCGAGTTTCATTTCTGCAGCACCGGTTCCAACTCAATCGCCTCAAATATTCACACCGTCTTTGACTCCCATTACGTCACCAATACCGACAATGCCAACTGCAGTTCCACCAACTGCGGCACCGCAACCGTCTATTGCTCCAACACCGATGGCTTTTCCAAGCGTTGTGCCATTTGTACCGCCAACACAACCATCAGTCAGTTTGGATTTGTCCGAACAACCAGTCACGCAACCGTCGTCTGACCATTACTATCCAACTGCTTTTAGGTGAAATTATAAATTAATACAATCGTTTGCAAAACGTGCGTCCAAGTCTTCCCCCTGCTGTTTTTATACATCAAAAGATTGTACATTTAAGGCTGTCGGAACGCTCTGAATTTAAGCCAAAAATAGAGCTTCGGCTGTCAACTGATTGTAGACTTATTCGTTAACATTCTGCAAAAATTCTTTCCCTATAAGGAAGATAAAGGACAAATCTAGGTCTCTAATGGACTACTTTTGTAATTTATGTACGATTTACTAGAAAAAAGTTGGCATTAATTGTGCTAAAAAAACACACGTTTTCAATGTCACACTATGACCTTATTCGTACTTATTTCACAAAACTGTTCCATCACAAACCTAAAGTGACTCTTCCTTTTTTGGAAAAGTTTTTTAAATCTTCAAAATATTTCCAAAAATTAGAGTAATCAATTGACAGCGGCACCCTTGCAATAAGATTTTTTAGCCTCGTAGTTGGCATCAGCCAAAAATTGAAACGTGCGGATGATTTGAGCGAAACAGAGCTAAAGAAGGTCACACCCACAATATGTCTTTTGCGTACCTCGCCCCTTACCGCTGGGTCTCAGCACAAACAAAATTCAGAGCGTTCCGACAGCCTTAAAATTGATTGTTTAAAGTTGAAACAATATGAAACCACACACAGGATCTCTCGGAAAGTTCTTCTTTATTTTTCACAAAGCCATAATTTTGGTTGTTGAAACGTTATCTGCCGTTATACAGGAGACTTTTCACACACATTATTAAAACAAATACATTGAAATCTCTCTTGAATGGACGTCAACTATTCACAATAACATAATACATTGAGTAAGTAATACAGAAAGAGGCATATTCTCTATAGTTAAAAACGAGGAACGTCCAATCCATAGAGAAGACACAACCTTAACTATGTGCATTTCTCTCACGAGCTTTATACAAGGCATAATAGTTGACTACAAAATTGTCCGTTCTAGAGAAATGCTAATTGAGAGGTTTTACTTTGTTTTATTTACCGCCACTAATTAAGCGCTTTCACTTGCAGCATTTTAATGGAACCAAGGAACTGAAAAAAATTATAATGAGCCTGACCCTCATAAGTTCACCTAAGAAGTTTAACTTCTTTAGTTTTTAATATTTAATATTCCCAAGTTTAATTTTTTATGTCAAACTAATTAATAACACACACACTATAAATTTCTGTCCTTGTCAGTTTCATGTAATTTAGGAGACAAACTAACTTCCCCTTTAGGGGTCGATCGTATTTCCCCTCGATTTTTTGCTTCTTTCAAACAGATACGCCGCTAAAGAAGTTAAACTTCAAAAAAACAGCTGGCGTACATTAAGACCACGCTTAACGCGGTAGATACGTTTCAACAAGTTCCTGTGCTATACGAAATAGCGCTAAACGAGGTCATCTTAATATGTAGATTGTAGATAATAGGCATAGGTGAAACAGAATCCCGAGAATAAGAAAATTTGTTAGTGTTTATTTTGTCTGATTTTGCAACATTTATTGTTAAATACTTTTTTAACACATTAATTATAGATTAATTTATTGCTAATATCGATTTTTATTCATAAAACATCTATGAAAATCAAATAAAAGTGCCAGTAAGAAGTTATGTGTGTGATGAGGAAGGCTCCTCATTTGACATATTTTGTTTCTTGTGAAGAAATCTTATGTCGTTTACCTTTTTCTGTTTTGTTCAGCATGCTGCTGATAGCAGGATATTGCATCAATAACACTTCATCTTGCCTTTGAACTTCTATCAACTTTTGAATCATTTTGCATAAACTGATCCATAATTTACGTTATAATGGCTAAACTATATTTTTTTAGAAACCGCGTAATACTGAAACAGTGTTAAGCGAAGCAGAGTTAAGCAAGGTTTTACTGCACTTTGATATTCTTACAATTCCTCTCGTAATCCATTGTAATAGACGTGTGTCGATCGCGATTGATCGAATCGTTTTGATTCGATCACCACCCGTGACCGAGTGATTGAATCACTGAATCTCAAAAGATCCAATCATTCGATCGCGAATCGATCATCAGCTCAAGCTGAAACCTGGTTGCTACACACGCACACATAGACAGACTTGAGTGAGTTATTACACGTGACCGAGTGATTGAATGATGAATCACTGAATCTCACAAGCAGAGTACCTTTTTATGGTAGAGTTACTTAGTCGTGCGTGCGTACGCGGTTTGTTTCGATTCATTCGTTTGCGTAAACAATACCTAGGTAATAATAATTAGTTTTGTGTTTTGTTTCGTTTTTAAGGTGGTGGTTATAAATATTAATTAGAATTATTGTGGTTTTGGCTTAATTTTATTTTAAAATAACTCTAATTTAACAATAATATTAACATAATGGATAGCACTTGTTTGCTACAATTGTTAAGAAACGACCATTGTTACAATGCTATATTAGAAATATTTATTTTTCAAACAATGTCACAGTCGGGAAGATTCGGGTTCGTGTCCCGACTGTGACATTGTTAGCTGGAATGACAATAAGTGCAAAAAGAAGCTCTTTAAATCCCGAAAAAGCTTCTCAAGTTTTATTTCTTAATCATAACCTATAGTGTCATAAAATAGATAAAAACATTAATTTATTATTACAATGCCTACTTAGTGTTAATTTATCGTATCTAATTACCTATTTTATATTAGTAATTTGAGTTGAGTTAAATAAAAGCTTCATTGTTCTGTTCAAACTTCAATGGTATGTTTTTCTTTCGTACAGACAGGACTTAGCGCAGTAAATTACATTAAGAGGTCAATGGTAACTCGTATAGAAAATTTCTATACGAGTTAGGTAATCGTATCACAATGATTCGATCGTTTGATCATTTCTATTAGAAATGAAGTAATGAAGAAAATTAAGTAGGTACTCAGGCGGCCGATCGATCAAACGATCGAATCATTGTGATACGATCACCTAACCTGTAGGTCGCGATCGACCTGGGTCGCAAGAAATGATCGATCGACACACGTCTACATTGTAACAGATAGATGTATTATATTTGTAGTCCTGCAATTCCACCAAGTAAAGGAGCAGCTCTCGGAACAGTTCCGGATATCACAACTTCTGTACCATTGACTCCGCCGATTGGTGATGAAGTTCAAGGTAACGGTATATTTGGGTGGGTAAAGGGCGCCGTCTCCAGTGGTGGAATACTATCGAAAGTTGCAGAAAAAGCCAAAAGTTCAATGGATTCTATGATTACAACTCTCGATCCACAAATGCGGGAATATATTTGTAAGTTATGAAAAATAATATATTTATTTAATTAATTTTTAGTGTATTTGCCATATGGCAACATACACTATTGGCGTCGGTCGGATGGCGGGACCTAGGGGTCGGACCAAAATTTCTCGACGTTTCATAACCTCCTAAACACTTTGGCACCATTTTTAAAAATGTTTATATATATATGTATATATATATATATATATATATATATATATATATATATATATATTTATATACGTATATATATATATATATATTTATATACGTATATATATATATATATATATGTGTACGCGCGATAACTTTCGAAAGAGTTAATTGATTTCAACGAAATTTGGGCCACGTGTTGAAATCCATCACCGCAAGAAGCCTATTTAAAATGGGCGTAATCGGGGCATTTTAAGGGTAGTTTTTAGGGGTTGAAAAATGTTTTTGGGCCCCAAAATACCGAAAAAATTCTCAGAATCGTTTCAAAATTGACATTTAACCCTTTAGTAGTAATTAAAAGGTGTCCCTAAAATTTAAATAAAATCGGCCCGACAGGACCGGACTTACAAATTTTATGAAAACACTAGTTAACAAATAGTGAATTATTTACTGAAAGTTGTATATAATTTGGTATAGAGGTTCGATTTATAATAATATTGAAATTAAGAAAAAAAATGTTATTTTAAGAGGTGTATTAAGGAGTAATATTTTTTATTTTGCCCAAAAACCAACTTAAGCTCGCAAAATAAAGTCACCCTGCCTGTATAAGCAAATACACTATATTGTCGGCAGGGTTTTGGCACTGCGACCCGGGTTTTACTTTTTGGACACGATAATAATAATATTTACTTTAATCTACCTGATGCGTAGAAGGTTGCGATCCAGTTTTTTGAAGAATCTTCTAAGAAAGGAACTCCTAAATAGCTTAGGGATCCAATAAAAACGGCATTCAAAAAAATGCTATATTTCTGACGTTTCGGCAATAATATTTTAGTCTCCATGTTAGTCACGTCCAATAATGAATAAGTTTTTATGGGCAGTAGACAAAAATTAAACATACTATTGTAAAATTGTGACGTTTCGTATATTTTTCATATTTCTTCAGGCAACTGAAGTATAGCAAAATATCATTACAAAAATTTTGTTATCATAATTTCAGTTGCCTGAAGAAATACGAAAAATATATGAAACGTCGCAATTTTACAATAGACTGTTTAATTTTTGTCCACTTGCCCGTAAAAACTTATTAATAAATTTATTTTTATTTTTTAGACTCTGGTGGAGATTTAGATGTATTGGTGGCTTCTGATAAAGAAATTAAAATAAGTCCCATTAGGGAAGCATTTCAAAGTGTATTTGGGAAAGCTACAATCACGTACGTAAAATTGATATATTTTTATTTACTTGTGAAAGCACTCTTAATTTTGAAACATAAATGCATCAGGCTAATTTTAACATTTTAGTGGATTTCCCGCTCAAGCAAACGGTATTGCCGCGCAGCCTGTTGGATTTCAATCTGGAATACAAGCTGCAAAAGAACGGATCCTGTCTTTACAATCTGATCCTGTTAAAAATGGATATCCTATTGTAGCTATTGAAAATTTCTTGCTACAAGTCGATGATGATTCGTATGTATCAATCAAGATTATTGAATATTTGATCATTAACAATCAACTGCATATAGACCTTGAATCGAATCTTGGGAAAAATTCAAAGACAACTGAATTTTTCTCTACGTTTTTATGAGAGGTTTCAAAATAGTGTATTAAAAGACCTTGTGGTTCCACTATATGCATTTTTCCGAAAAACAGATAATCTCCATTAATACTAGTCCTGCCTTAAAAAATAAAAGTGGAGTCACAATTTATTTTGAAACTTGTAATAAGAATGTAGAGAAAAATTCCGAAATAGAATCTATATTCAGTGTACTAAATATTATCATAAAATTTTTTTCCAGGTGGTTTGACTTAGGTGTAATCATGCTGAACGATCCACTTCGAAAAATTTCACTTCAGACTTTCACTCAGATGACTCCAGTACCTTCAGCTGTTGTAACTTTAGCTCAACACGAAACGCCTCAAGAATATCCTTTAAAATCCTCTGGTTTAGCTGTACCTATTGGCGGTCTTGTGGCAAGCAATTTACGGGTAAGTTGATTCTATGCTTTGTATATCAATACTATTTTGTTTTGTTACTGAATAAGCGATAGTGTCAAATAAAATTAGAGTATAAAAAAACTAAAACAACACGCTTTTATGAACTAAAAAGTGCAAAATAATAACAAACCGAACTGACAGCGATAGAAAGTTCATAATGTTTCCGTGAATTGATCATTTACCTTAGAGATTTGATCAAATCTTCGTTTTCAACATTTCCCTGCGACATATTATACAGATTGTATCAACTCAAAGCTGTCCATAGGGCACTCTGTGTGTAAGACAGAGCACCATACACAAACGATAAGCAAGAGTGAGATAAATGATCGCTAATAGGTAGTAATTACTGTGGTTACTGTAAAATAAATTTAAATAAACGTCTTTGTTTTCTACGTAAAAATAGCCATTTTATTAATTAATTTATTACGTCGGCGGTTCAATTACCACCATAAAACCATTTAATTATTTGGATTTTTTCGTGAACAGTATAAATAGCCATTTTATCAATAATTTCGGTAGTGACTACAGACTGTCAATAATTGATAAAATGGCTATTTTTACTCAGAAAACAAAGATGTTTATTTAAATTTATTTTACAGTAACCACCGGAATTACTACCTATTAGCGATCATTTATCTCACTCTTGCTTATCGTTTGTGTATGGTGCTCTGTCTTACACACAGAGTGCCCTATGGACAGCTTTGAGTTGATACAATCTGTATACTTGCCTTGCATTAGGTGTGTTTGTTGACAACTTCAACTTACTTCTGTCAGCAGACCGTTTGAATTTGGTTTTCTAGAACTGATAGTCTTGAGTTGTTAGAACTAGGTTTAAATAGTCCAAGAATTTGATCTAACAAATCTGCAGTTGTGTCCAAACAGTTTTCTATATTGCCGACAGACACTTTGGGAGTTTAAAACCAGTTCACAACAAATACATTTATTTGTGATCGATTTTTTCAGCCAGTAATTTTAGTGAAAACATTTTTTTTTAACAGGTACATCATTCGGAATGGCATGAAGCTTTAACAGGCGTGCCTCGAAGAACAATGATTTTATTAGCAGCGAAAGTATTGGCCGGAATGTATAAAAATAGTATTAGTCAAACTACATAGTTATTAACATATTCGTTTTTTTTAATGGGCTGTTTTTTATTTTCATGGACATCAGTTTTTTTTGCTTTATCTAACAATTTGACTATTCTTTGAAATATTTTTTATGAGATTTGGCTCGAATAACTTTTGTGTCCAGTTGCGTAAAAACAGTAGAGTGAACATTTTTAATGAAAACATTTTTGAAAACGAAAACAGCAAGACTTAATTTCATATAACTTAAAAAATCTTATTGTCAAAGAAATATTTTAGAAATGTTTCCATTAGTTATAAAAAGTTCATATTGGTATTTTTATACAATTAGGCAGTTAAATTATTTATGTTGAATATAATTGTTTTCAACTGGCTAATTATTTTATTAATAAGTATATCCTCACGTAATTAGTTTAACATAATTCATAAAAATCAGTAGATGCTACAGGTTTACCTCTATTTTTTATTGAATTGCACATCAGAGTTAAAAATCAAGAAATAATGCTACATGTATAATAACTAGGGATATAACGATACACAGTTTTGCCGATACGATACCGATTATTGAAGCAGATAATCAGCGATACCGATGGCTTAGTAGATAATAAATCAATTAAATAATAAAGTATGTACCTCAGCCGTTTGTACGTCTTTATTATGCTTAAAAATTACCTATAATTAACAGAGACTCATCCTTTGAGAAAATAATAAACCGAGTTATAAAGTCAGCAATTAAAGTTTACTTTTGGCAGATTTTTATTAAGAAACAAAAATTGTTTCAAATTATTTGCAGATAATCTATGTTACCATGTCGCTAAACATGCGCAGCTCTCCCACCTGCTATGCTGCGGCAATATCATGCGCGTGTGGCGTCGTTTCGCGCCCTTTTTAAACTCTTTGGTATTGGTAGTATATAATCGGCGATGCCGATATATCGGTATCGAAATCGTTACATCCCTAATAATAACATCCCATTCACGTTCTTGGTACAGCGATTTCAAAATATTTTAAGCATCTGATTTTACAAAATGCACTGAACCAAAAATCAAAATTAAAGAACATAACATTTGTGGTTTTATGCATGCGCGACACAGCTGCAGACAATTCAAAAGTGCTGTCGTAAATCATGACAGTATCATGAATATCTCTGATGTGTCATAGGCTCATATAATAAAGACAGTATAACTTACGGAGATGAAATAAATGCCGATTAATATTATATTTTTATTTTATTGTTAGAAATGTAATATACAAAATATTTTTAAAATTTTATTAAACGTGTATTAAACATTTTTAATATAACAATAAACATCTTTTTTGAGAACTTGAGAAGAAAAATTGATTTCATTTTCTTGAATCCTCTCGTACAACTGCAAATACAAAATTAGTTATTACATTCATACTCTCTTAATAGGTAGGCGTTATGTTTTTTCCTATTAAAAATCAGTATCCTTTTGGCTATATGAACATAACTATTCTCGAAAAAAATATTTTCATCATTAAAATTTAAGGTAGTTCTAGCGTGAATAAGAAAAATCACTTTGACAGCTTTTGCTAATCTTTTTTTCATAGGCTCAAATTAACGTTTTCTAATAAATCCCAGTTTCAGAATTTTTGACCGTTTAGAACGCGAGATAATTAATAAATTAGACATTATATCGCATCCAAAATTATTATTATAATTCAATAACAAATCTCGGGAATTTGGACTAATAATACAAAACAATTGTGTTATTGTTAATCTTGCTACGTTTCGACTATTTATAAATTTTTAAGCATAAATCATTTGATTGATTATTTCAATTATTAGTTATGGTAATAATTTACAATTTTTTTAATACAGTAAGGCCTCGATAATCCGGACTAATTAAAACCGCTGTGATCCGGATTAGTAAAACATTCGGATTACTGAAGCAGCCCAGCTTTTTTATTGTAAAGGTAAACATTTATTATAAAATAACTAGAAAATAGTACGTAAACAAAAAATTATGCAAAATAGAAGTATATTTATTAAATTTTATATTATTGTTTGCCTAACCCTTTTCTGCTAGCTCTAAAATTATCATTTTCATAGATTTCGGTATAGAAGTTTTGCTTTGGCAGATAAGATTTCGTAGGGAATTGGAACATGCCTTGATCGTTGTGTACAAAACCATGCATACAAATGAGTTTCCATTTCTGGATATAGCTTTTCGTAATTCCTTTCGGGCGCCGGGACCGGAATAAAAGAAGGAACACATACATAGTAAAAATCCAAAATAGTCATTAAAATATACCATATCTTTTGATTTTGCTTTTGTTCTTTTTTATATCGGAAATTGATGTTCCTATCCTGTATTCATTTGCCAAAACTTTTCCACTTTCACCACGGACTATGTCGGATTTTTGTTTTATTGACAACGTAGTGTGTTTTCTTCTAGAAGCTATTTTAACATATACGTGTATAAAATTATTTTATATACTTATGTAGAACATAAAATAACGCACCTATATACAATTAATACTCAATCAAAACAACGTCACACATATTATAATGTCTGCTTATAGGAATCATCAGATATGTATCAGATCCCACCGAATTCATGGCGGGGAATCTCTCACTATCGCTATAGTATCGAATGCTATTAATTTGAATGAAATAGACGTTTAAAAACGCAGATCCAAATTACCAAGTACTCTCAAATCCGGATTATAAAGTACACAATGTAATTGAAATGCTTAGCCGAATTATCAAAGAATCCGGTTTACTGAATGTCCGAATTATCGAGGCCTTACTGTATATTTTTTACTGATTATAGTATAATTGAATTTGTATATATATGTATTTTTCAGAGCCTGACGAAGACTAAATAAAGTAGTCGAAACGTAGCAAGATTAACAATAACACGATTGTTTTGTATTATTAATCCAAATACCTGAGATTTATTATTGAATTATATTAATAACAAAGTTCCCAATTCTTGTGAGTTACCGTGGTAAGCATGTGAAATTGCGAACTTTATTATCTCGCGTTCTAAACAGTCAAAAATTCTGAAACTGGGATTTATTAGAAAACGTTAATTTGAGCCTCTGAAAAAAAATATGGATCAAACAAAAATTCACTCATAAAACAAACTCAACTAACTTATTCATGACGTAATGAAGCCAGTATTTAATTTTAAAACTAAACTGAAAAGTAAAATATTTATTAAACTGAAAATGAAACTTACTTTTTGCGTTTGTCAGCCATTTCAATAACCAAATTAAGCCCAAACGATTATTAATTCTGTAATAAAGAAAAGAATAAAATTAAGACATTGTTTGCATTGAAGTTTACTAATTACTTTTATTAATTTCATTTAATTCAGTATCCTTTTAGCTTGAATCCATTGTAACTTTTGTTACGTCAATTAAAAAACTTGTCATCATACAACAACATTTATTAACTGTTGGAGGAAGTTTGGATAAAAATCCGTGCCAAAGGATCAATTGACCATTTTTGCCACGAATTTTTATCTAAACTTTCTCCAACAGTTATCAAGGATCACAATCGCTCTAATCATTTAATTAGAGTCAACCTCGAATATTTTAACATCATATAAATTATTAATAATTTTTTAACAGCCAATATGTACACAGTGATCATTTTTGATTAAATTTTGAAGCTGACACTAAGACATGGGAAGTTGTTCCAACACTTGACTTCATTAAAAAAAAGAAATAAAAAATTACCTCTCTAAATATTAATACACTGGCGAACATTTCACAGTAAATCTGGGCTGGAAAGATAGATTGTTAATTATAGACGCTCAACATCTAAGGTCATCAACGTTTATCATCTGGGCTGGAGGTACAGCCATCACATATAATCTGAAACACAAATGAACATCAAATTAGTATGTTATTTTACAAATAAAAACGATATTTAGTAGTTATGAATTTCAGTATCCTTTTAGCTTGAACATACATGGATTTTATTCATTAGAAATTGTGTCATCATAATTTGTTTTTACCTACATCTATAAAAATTTTAATAATATACTCACCAATGGAGAAGGAAGTCCATTACTTTTTCAGGAACACCTCAATCCTTTCAAAGTGCGTATCTGAAAAGAAGGAAATAAGTTATTAAAAATTGTTTGAAGTCCACTGATGTTGAGTTTTAGATTGTTTTGGTAACTTCAGACCTGTTGAGCAATATACTTCCATCACAGAAAAATACGGAGTAGAATATGTCATCATTTTATGTAATTATACAGGTAGTTCTGTCCCAGAAATGTCAGTGGTCAGTGTTTCACAGACAGTTCTAGGACATAATGTATCAAGTAGATATATTTTTTTAAATATATACAGTGCAAAATTTCGATAACTCGAATTTCAAGGGAAGTGCTAAAAATTTTGTGTTAATGGGTTATCGAGATAAAAAGGAATTAATTGCTAAAATTTTGGCTTAGAAGGCACAATTTCTAAATATATTTTTCGAGTTGTAGAATTCCAAGTAAGATGCCATTATATTTTACTAACTTCTACTCACGGAATCTGCTTTTTGAAATTCGAGTTAGAGTATCAATTGTACTATCAATACCTCACAGGGAAATAATCCTCGTATTTTGTTCGAGTTACAGAGTCTAAAATCTAAATAATCCGCAATTCTGCGTATTTAGAGGTTTAGCAGAAGATAATGACAATTTTTTTCGTCTTACTGAGGTTTGAGTTATCGAGACTCCACTGTATATGAATAAATGCGCAGCACCAAGGCTAAATGCGTCTAAGCAGATATTGTCTTATTGGGTTTTAGTGACATAAAACAAAAATTTAACTTACATTTAACAGTGCAATTATCTGGCATACCAGGATTTCATTACTTTTTGAGAATACCTAAAAAAATTCAAATGCATTAATATTTAGTTTTCACTAAAACATTGAAAATAAAAAGCTGCATACCTGAGAAGTTCTACATACACTACACTCTTCTATCCAGATTAAAAAAAAAACTGTACCGAGATATTGCAAAAATATAGTCAAATTTTGTTTGGAACAACACTTTCAATTCATATTCTTTATATTGGCTGATCTTAGCAGAATGCTTAAACATCACTGCTTATTACTTTTTCAGTTGTTTCTTAGAAAGCTGGTTTTTTAGATTGATATTTTTATGAATACGCGCGTTTTGAATTTCCATAAACCAATTATAAGATACTTAATGCAATCTTTTCACTTAATATTTCTAATATAATTTGGGAAAGCGAAGTTGTCAAACATTTTGAATTAATTATTTTTATCATGAAGATTATAATGATTATTCTTGAAACAAAAATGAATTGTTAAATCAAAAACTAGGTACATAATTTTCATATTTGTTCATGAAAAAAATACGAGTGATTATTCTTTCCCACAATATTATATTCTGGAACGATATTCAATGTACATTATTTTGTTATTCTGTACATTTATTATCCAAAACAACATGTTGAAAAATAAAAATATAATTAACTGATTACTTAAATTACTGCCACTCGCTCATATTTATAAAACAATATTTAAATATTTTTCACAGATTAACCAGCTGTTTAATATATTAGTTTCGATAATATCTTGTCAATCGGTGCTTGAAAAAAAATAGAAGAATGGAAATTTTAAAAATGACGGCTGTTACATATTTTATGTCTAATATTTGAAAAAAAAAGAGTAAAAAAAAAAGTAAATTATAATAATTGAAATAAAATGCCTAATTTCTGTTTATAATTTGTCCAGATATTGTGCAAGGTCCGGTAAGCCTTCTTTCAATCCCTTCCTCTTGCGTGTATCCTGTAAAAAAATATATAAATATTTTTAAAAAATTAAAAAAGAAAAAATGATTGAAGATTTGGAATTTTGTTAATGCGTCTAATAAAAATGTGTTTAAATTGATATCCAATAAAAAAGAAAAATACAGACAAATAGAAAAAAGCTTCATAATATAACAGTAATAAAAACGGTACTAATTGACTATCTGAATACACTTTCGCTTTTTGCATATTAGGCTGTAAGAACCACTATTCAGGTTAGCAGAACAAAATAAATCTAAAAACCGAAACTTTCAAGTTCTATTTAATATCCCACTTGGATACGAACACAGATAAAATATCATTACCTGTGTTGTCTGTCCGTGGGGTTTTAAAATTAGTTATTTTAAGTGGGGTTAGGTGGGTTTGAAAATTTCGAAAATTCATTTTTTTTTTTGCTTTATGAAATAGTACAATATGTTTTGAATATTCTCCCAAAATTTTTAATTGATTGGAGTAAAATTCTAAGCGATAGAACCTTCGTAAGTTCCGCCCATCAGGCCACGTTCGCCTGGCGCGTCGCAGGAATTTTGAGGCAGCGCTTAGCTATTGTTTAGTTTTAAATATTTTTGTTCATTGTTGCTTATTGAGTCACGAGGTTTCTTTGAGGTTATAATTGTTCATTGTAAATTTTTACCGAGATTTTTATTCATTTCTTTGCAAAATGCGTCAAGTCACTAGAATCGATGTAGCAATTTCTATCGCGTTTTTTTCGAAACTCTATTTTTGAAGTTAGTTATCATGATTTCTCGAAAAGTTATGAACCGATTTTGTTCAAATTTTGTACACTTCTTCAAGATAACAGTGTCTAGTGCTTGAACGAAAGATTCTTTTCTTTTTTTATCACAACTAATTTGACAAGGCAATACGTGGTGCAAATTTTACCAAAAAATAGGATTTTTTGTTAACTCCGCCAAAAAAACAAATTTTAACTTTTTTCTTTTTCCTTCATTCAAGCACAAGCTCTACATATCTACTAACAGAAAATATTTGTTTTTTTTTTTTTTTTTTATTTCGAATAAATCTGTCATATGAGTTATCTTGAGAACGGAGAGAGAATTTTTTTTCTGAGGGGTCAAGGGAAATGAAGTCCCAATGGCTGAATTTTCCAATGAAAATATCACAAAGTACTTATCGAATGAATCTTTGATATGGTGAATTGTTTCATTAAAATATTTTATTCAATATATTAATAAAAAAAATTAGTAAAATATGCTTTTTTTTGCTTGGCCTTCAAAACCCACCTAACCCCATAACACCAAGTGCAGATATTTTGAATTGTATGAATAATTATCACTAAATTCCAAACGGGTTTTCAAAACACGATATGAAATGAAACGTACCTGTACAATGTGGTATGGACGCGAGTTAAGTTCAAGCGGGTCTCCCGGCAACACTTGCCAATGATCGAATACGCACTGCGGGAAAGCTTGTCCGCCGGTGTTGGAACGTAAATCAGCTGTGAAACCGAATGATTCATTTACAGGCAAGTATGCCTTAACTACGAACATGGGTGTTCCGGTGACTTGCATTTCTTCAAATACGTGACCACGTCTTCTGTTCAATACACCGTAGATACCACCAACAGCGACTTCGGGACACTGAAATAAAAATTCGGAAATAATTAATGCTCGATTGCGCAAAACATTGTCAAACAATTGGATTTGACAATGACTACATTGTGATAATATAATTACAGTTTTCATTATTGCAAGAGCAGTCTAATGTATTCAAACTCCCTGTCATGTACAACATTAGATTGTATTCACACAAAAACAAATGCTTGATCTACACAGAAAAACATCGTTTTTAAAGTCAAATTTTGATTAAAATGCATAGAAAAATGGCGCTTCAAAGTAAAAATTATGCAAAAAACTATGTTAAATACACGCATACCTAGTTTAAAAACAATATCATTTAAATCGATCGATTATTTTTGTTACGTATTTCAATTAATTATAAATAATTTTAACAAAAATATAAGTAGTTCTTTATCATAATTTTTAAACATAATTAATGGACTGCTTGAAATAGAATGAATTTAAAATACGAAAATGTTTCAAACGAAAAAGAATTTTGTACATTTAATATGTCATAATTATCTTATTACATAAAATTAAATGTAGTCGAAAAGAACGTAGCTTGCATTGACGTCGTAACAATTTTTCAAACAGAATCAAATTAAAATTCTACAGTGGCTTTTTTATGGAGAAATATGTGTCCACAATCTAAGGTCATTGTTAAGGGGGTCGTCTTATGTGAGGGGTCAAAAAAACCGAAAAATTTTTTTTTGCTTGAATTGCCTTTTTAGGATCTCCAGATTATGTTTGTGAAAGAGTTTTTCGAAATTCGAAGTCGTTGGAAAGTTACAGAGGTTGATGGTGAGTCAAGTGCTATTTTCTGTTACGCATACTTAATTTTTCAAACGCATTTTTCTCGAAACTGTATTTTTTAAAATGGTTGCCACGATATCTCAAAAACTTATGATCCGATTGCGTTAAAATTTTTATGGTATCTTCAGTACATCTATAGTTCTAGCCCGAACCAAAATCATTGTGATAACTGTAATAGTTTTTTTATTCTTCAAGCTGGAATAGTAAAAAAAACGATGAAAATCGTAAATTTTTTTTCAAATCTTCGCCAAACATGAATTTTTCAATATTTCGACTTAATTTTGGTCCCGGCTGTAGTCACAGGTCTACCAATTAAAACGCAATTTGATTTGTTGATTTTAGATAAGCAGAACAGTATGTATCGTGGCAACCGTCAGCCGACTTTTTTTTTACATAGGCGTCATCCTGGAGATCTACAGTCGGTTCAACTGTACATTTCAACGCGAAAAAATTTGGAAAGGTTGGTGAAATGTCAATAAATACATGATGAAAATATTAAGGTAGTATACATTCATTGTTCGCCACAAAAAATTCCCAAAAAAGCGTGAAAAAAACAGTTGTCACATAAGACGACCCCCTTAAATCAAATTCTTTGACAATCCTTTCTGCTACCCGGCATTAGAGTTACAAAATACATTGTCAAAGACAATATCGGATAAACTCCAGAGGTCGTATTATTCTTATCCAAATTACCTGAATTTCACACTGATAAACAGGCTCCATAAGTCTGGGCGAAGCAGTAAGTAGACACGCGTACAAGCACCGCCTGGTAGTTGGAATGATTTGACCACCACCTCTATGGATAGCGTCGGCATGAAGTGTCACATCATAGATGTTGAAACGGACACCACGCAAATTTTCTTCGGCAAGAACACCCTGAAAGACACAGAAAAAATAAATTAAAAACTGTTTTTGACAATAGAGATGTTGACTGTATTCAAATAAAAACATAATTTCAACGTTACGTGGTAGTTTCTATGATAGAAATACTAAAAAACACTATATTTTTCCTTATTTTTAAGGAATTTACTATTTAATAAATAAAACGGAATTAAATCACTCTCAAGTCACGTGACAACGAACACCAAACAGAGTGCATGACGTCACTAACTCAAACATTAACAGACGCTGTCACAGAGAAGGGCACTGTTCACGCTGTCATTGTTTGGTTAATATTTAGAATGTGTTATTTATTTATAGAAAACATCAAATTACATATAACTAGCAACAATTACGAAAAAATCTTTCATCACCTCATCAATTTACTAGCGTTTATGACTGTATGACGTCACGGCAGTCAAGTGACAAGTACTAGCGTTTTGAAGCGTTTGAAACGGAATTTAAAATACATTATTTTTAAAGCTTGAGTCGTATTTAAATAAAAATAATAAATATTTGTGGCTATATTAGGTACGTATGCACGATTTAAAACACTTTTCTAAAAATAGTCAACAACCCTATTCTGTGAACTTTACTCATGTTAAAGGTAATGATCGAATAAGTGTAGCTTTCAACACCTCAGCATGCTACAACCGAACATAAAGATAGAGGTTCTGTAGCAGCGTTTCAGTGAGATTGCGGTTTGTTCTCCTTCCATATGCACTGCCAATACTGTCACAGTTCACGTTGAACCAAATATAAATCTGGTCCAAACAACAAACTACTGAATGGCACTGGATATGCTGGAAGGAAGCTTTCAATTACAGTCAAACCTGGTTAAGCAAGAGTTCACGGGATCGCAATCTTTTTTTCGCTTATGGAGGTTGTTCACTAACCCGAATTTCTAGCTTATAGAGGTGCAGGAGTGGCCTTCCTCACTTATAGAGGTCTATAAAATTACAGTAAATATTTAGTGATAAATTTTAATAAACATTATAATAGCTATCGTCTGCTATAATTGTTAAGAGACATCCATTGTTGCAATGTTATGTTAGAAAAATTTATTTTTCAAACACGTCATCATCGGGACTTAAACCCGAATTGTTCCACTTTCGCGGCGGAAAGAGTTATCAATTACTCTGCGGTGCACACAATTCAATATTTAATTATAGCAGATGATAGCTATTATGTTTATGAATTTAGTCGAGTACGAAACTATAACGTATGTATATTCCCTAATATGATAAATTTTAAGTTTATCGACACTTCACTTTTTCGTTTTAACATTATGATTACGTGCTGAACCTTTCTTCGCAATTGATACTTATCAACAGTAGTAAGTTCGACAAATAAGGCAGTAGACAAGCGTATTTGGCCATTTGAATAGAATACGAAAAATAAAACCAATGATACAAAAACAATATTAGTTAGTTCAGCTATTTATGACTCATTCTTTTTCATGGAACTATTAATATGTTGAATTATCGATTATAGAGGTACAGACAAGTAATAGCCTCAGTTATAGAGGTTCATGATTGAAAAACGTCTTCCTCTTATAGAGGTTTCTGTTTCTCACTTATAGAGGTTTTGGAGGGTTACAAAGACCGCAATTACTCTCACTTAAAGAGTTTTCTCGCTTACCCAGTTCTCACTGACTCAGGTTTGACTGTATGTTGTTTTAAAGGTTTTATAATAATTATATAATCATATTTACCTCTTTGGCTGCCCATTGGAACCCAGCAACGACTGAATCTTTGATTTCGTTAAGATACTGTACTCCCTTAGTACAATCGACCAAGATGTTCGGTCCAGTACCGTCAGGTCCAAAACACCAAATCTTACGGGCCTCTGTCACATCGTAGTCGTATTTATCGCCCAAGTAACGCGCGCGCGATTTGAAATCGTCACGCGGGTTCACCTCACCGTTATCGATATCTTCGGCGAGACCGTCGGGCATAGGTTGGGCTTTCATGAAAAGACGATTGTGCTTATTCGGCGATTTCGACAGACACATTTGATCGGATTCTTCGCATACGGTTTCACGGTAAGATACGACGGGATCTGATTTCTTCAACGGGATACCGGCATGGTCTTCTTCAAGATCTTTCAGGCAAATTTCCAAGTGAAGTTCACCAGCGCCTGCGATGATATGTTCACCAGATTCTTCAATGATACACTGTACCATAGGATCTGATTTGGCTAGACGTTTTAATCCTTCAACGAGTTTCGGCAAATCGGCCGGGTTCTTGGGTTCGACGGCAACACGCACGACGGGCGATACGCTGAATTTCATGACGCGCATGTTGTGGGCGTCCTTGAATGTGGTAATCGTACCAGTCTTGACAAGGAATTGATCTACACCGACCAGACCGCAAATGTTACCGGATGGCACGTCTTCAATAGCTTCAACGTAACGACCCATCATGAGAATGGTACGTTGGATGGCCTTTTCGTACAAATCGTCTTTCTTGCCCGGAACATAGTTGGGTCCCATGATGCGAGCTTTCATTCCGGTGGCGACTTTGCCAGAGAAAACGCGACCGAAAGCGTAGAAGCGGCCTTTGTCAGATGTCGGTACCATTTTTGAAATGTACATCATAAGAGGAGCATTTGGATCACAACCCTGTAAAAAAATATGATTAACAATTTGAATTATTTCAGTCGCCATGTCACAATATACAGGGTGTCTCAAATTGCTTGATTTTGGCAGTTTTTCCTATTTCCAGACCAGATAGAGAAAAACTGCCCTACAAGCTCGATTTTCATGAAAGGTCGATTGGCGAAAACCGCATTTCGATATCTCTAACCGTTCCCGAGATATCAGCAAAAATTGACATTTGACCAATTTCGAAAAAATGTCATAACAAGATATATTTTATTTCTACAAAGCTGCAGAACGCTATATAATTGTTATAAAAATTCATTGTTACAATGCTAAATTAGAAAAATTTATTTTTTATCCATCAACACCGTCGGGACTTAAGCCCGAATCTTTCCACTTTCGCGGCGGAATGAGTTATCAATTACTCTACAGTGCGATATCTAAACAATCAGTTTATCATAATAAAGCAAATTGTAACATTAAATTCACTACATGCGAGAGCTGATTTTTTTATAGACATGAATCAGCTCTCGTATGTAGTGAATTTAATGTTACAATTTGCCTTATTATGATGAACTGATTGTTTAGACATCGCACCGTAGAGTAATTGATAACTCATTCCGCCGCGAAAGTGGAAATATTCGGGTTTAAATCCCGGCGGTGTTGGTGGATAAAAAATAAATTTTTCTAATTTAGCATTGTAACAATCAATGTTTATAACAATTATATAGCGTTCTGCAGCTTTGTAGAAATAAAATATATCTTATATTCTTTAATTCTGTGCCGAACCCACCTTGATACCAAGTGCAGCTTCATCGTCATGCGGTCCTTCGTACAACATTTCCATACGGTAACGTTGGGCGACAACAGGTGATGGCAAATGGATGGCTATCATCTGAAGTAAAGCTTCACCGGCTGGCAACCACGTTCGCATTACAACCTTTAACAGAGCTTTGCCGTCCTTGTCTTTGTCTTCCGGTTTTAAACTGACGCCCAATTTGCTTAAGAGCGATTCAATTTCTTCCTTCTTGTAATTCATTATGCTGTCGAAGACCTAAAAACACACATTATTATAAATAATCACTGATTTACCGGTTTAAAGTATCGTTATGGAAATTGTAAATATTTTAGCTCAGCTGGCCGTTCTTTGTATATCTTCAAAATATTTAAGAACAGGTCTGTGATAAGAACAATCATCAATGCAAATAAAAAAATAGAAAAGAATTAGTGTAAGATGTATAGTACGCGCCATGGATCTGAAAGATTCTGAAGTTAGATGCAAATGGAAGCTTGCGCAGGTACAGTCGGTTGAAAAACTACAAACTCGTGCTATATTATTTTTAATTTTTGTTTAATCTAAAGGTCTAATTCCTTGCATAAAGTCATTCAAAAAATTATTTTTCGTGCTTGTCTATGCAAAACTGTATTAGGCATCTTGATCAATGTACAATCAAAGAAACAGCTTAACAATAGCGTACTGGACTGTACTTTATAGCAGGAAAGCGACAATTGACAAGACAACCAGCGATAACCAATCACTGACAAGCGCACATTCTGTGCCGGTAACTGGGAGGTGGTGGAAGTCTTCCTTTCCCACAAAACAACCAAAATATGCATTTGCGACAGTGTTTGTAACTAACTTCAGAACCTTTTAGAACCGTGGCGAGTATTATACTATTAAATGCAATTTTTAGATCTGATTTCCAGTATGAAATGAAATGCCAGTATTGGTCTGGCAATGTACAAATACGTTATCAAATTACATCACTATCAGTCAGAGAAAGGTGGGAATTATATGTCGCAGAGAAATGATGAAAAAGGAGATTTGAACAAATCCCTAAGGTAGACGATCAATTCAAGGAAGATATTGTCCGTGAATTGATCATTTACTTTAGGGGATTTGATCAAATTTCTGTCTCGTATCATCTCCCTGCGACATATACACTGTAGATTATTTCCCATCTCTCTTTCTCCCTCTGACTCGATGGATTAAAAAATTCTACATACCTTGTAAATTGGGTCCAAGATGTACATGCAGAAAGAGCGCTTATTGTCTTCTTCCTTTTGTTTGGCCCACTTCTTTGTCTTGGGGTTGAAGAAACTCTCTCCCCACAAACGGTTCATGAGCTTTACCGTATCGATTTTGAATTTCTCGGCGTACATTTCAGAGAACTGTTTAAGAGTGAAAGCCCAGCCGTGAAGACCTGATCCAAAACCGACTGAACCTTTGCTTGGGTCAACCTAAAAAAAAAACAACAAAATATTTCAATTTTCAAGAAAAACTTATTTTGTTAAATCAGGAGTGTCTTAATCGTTTGAGCGCGAGCTATTTTGCATTAGTTAACTCATGCGGGCTTAGCAGTGCTGTTGAAAGACATTGGTGTGAACAAAACGTAGTTTTATTCATGAGGTTTGCACAATTAAATCGAAAATAAAATTGCAACACTTTTTTAAATTTTTTAGTTTGTTTTCACTGTGGAGACTTCATAGGTCACTCACAACTAGGGTTGCCATCTCTAAAATTTGGCAACCAGGACAAGACGCGTGAAAACCCCGGATTTTAGAGCCCAGAACCCGGACATGTCAACAGATTTTTTTTAAACATAGTGTAATAAAAAAACAGTTGAAAATGTCATAAATCACCTTTTTATTTATTTTCAGACCTTAAAATTAAATTTAGTCATCTTTTATCATCATTTTAAATGTACCTAACAAAACAGAATCTTATTGCAGTTTATTACAAATTGTTTTAATAATCAGTTAAATTTTTTTTTTTTATTCTTAAAATAAAACACGCGGGCGCTCCAAGACTTTTAAATTTTTAACCCAGACTACAAACGAAGCCCCGCCCGGACGCCCTCTAAACTACGACAAATCCGGGGAAACACGGACGGATGGCAACCCTACTCACAATGAGAAACCAACAGAAATTTTGCAGAAAATCAATTGAATTTCCTTACCCGAACTTCACCCATGGGACCGTTGTCGTCAGAATAGGTGGCGATGATGACGTTCACGTTTTCAACAATACGTTGGAAAGTCTGGTAGAGTTCTTCAGCTTCCAGTTGCAATTCAAGGAGAGCGCGGTCCATTTTGTTCATGAACAGAACAGGCTTTATACGTTCAGCAATAGCCTGACGGAGTACAGTTTCAGTTTGTACACAGACACCTGAATTGACAAACAAACAACACCTCATTAGAAAACGTTTTCGTTAAAAATATTCAAATTATTATTAGCATCCATGATTTACACAAATTCATAACAAAAAATCGCAGGAACATGGAAGAAAAAAGAAATATAAAAATGATTTGTCGGGAAAAGGACAATTTAACTCAAATTTATATTTACATGTGTATTTTAACTTTTATATCTACTTGATCAAAACATTTAATAGGTGTGTATAATTAATATCTGATATTTTATATTTCAATTGTAAATTTATAAACTGTATTTTAATAATTCAATTAGTTATAAAGCTTGAAAAAGTCCTAAGCAAGGGACGAAACGTCGCTACAAATAACAATTAAGTGTTTACTTATAAGTCCTTTTTCCCGACAAATCATTTTTATATTAATTACCAAGGAAAAAAAGAGAAAAAAACCCGGGTCGCAGTGCCAAAACCCTGCCGACAATATAGTGTATTTGCTAATATAGGCAGTGTGGCTTTGTTATGCGAACTTAAGTTGGTTTTTTGGGCAAAATAAAAATTTGGCTCCTTAATACACCCCTTAAAAGAACATTTTTTTCTCAGTTGCAATATTATTATCAATCGAACCTCTATACCAAATTATATACAACTTTCAGAAAATAATTCACTATCTGTAAACTAATATTTTCATAAAATTTGTAAGTCCGGTCCTGTCGGTCCGATTTTATTAAAATTTTAGGAACACTTTTTAATTACTACTAAAGGGTTAAATATCAATTTTGAAACGATTCTGAGAATTTTTTCGGTATTTTGGGGCCCAAAAACATTTTTCAACCCCTAAAAACTACCCTTAAAATGGCCCGATTACGCCCATTTTAAATAGGCTTCTTGCGGTGATGGATTTCAACACGTGGGCCAAATTTCGTTAAAATCAATTAACTCTTTCGAAAGTTATTGCCCGCACACATATATATATATACGTATATATATATATATAAATATATATATAAACATTTTTAAAAATGGTGCCAAAGTGTTTAGGAGCTTATGAAACGTCGAGAAAATTTGGTCCGACCCCTAGGTCCCGCCATCCGACCGACGCCAATAGTGTATGTTGCCATATGGCAAATACACTAAAAAGAAATGTTTATTATGATGTACATTTTCATTTTAGCGACATTTCAGTCAATAGTTATTTGAGCTTCATCAGGCATCGTAATCAAATAATTATTAACCAACACGTCAAACTAAAAACGTACTGATTATAACATTTCTTTTTTCGTCCGCGTTCCTGAGATTTTTTTGTTGTGAATTTGTTAAAAATATTTTGTTTCATTACTCTGATTAAAAATTGTGTGAAAACATTATATAAATGCTTATGTGAAAGACGAAGATGAAAACGTTTCATCTACGACAAATAATTAAAATTTGAGCGAGGCTTTAAATTTTTTAATCAAAAGAAAATGTTCCTCCATTGAACACTATGCTAGTTTGCAGAAAACATTGTCAGAAAATCTGATTTGACAATGATCTTAGATTTTGACTAAACACATTTCTCCATAGGAAAAGCATTGTAGAATTTTAAATTGATCCTGTTCGAAAAATAATCGTCCGATTGAAACGATATTTCTTTTACACTGTGTGTAGACATATTGTATAAATAGTTTTTCGTAAAATTTCTACTTCGAAACAACAACTTGCTGGGTATTTTTATCGAAATTTAGCTTAGAAAGCTATGTGGATCCATCATTTGTTTTTCTCTGAGTACAGTCTAATGTTCAACATAACACGGAGTTTTATTACATTAGACTTTTCTTGCATGTATAAAAACTTATTATATGATCACAATCTAAGGTCATTGTCAAATCAAAATTATTGACCATGTTTTCTGCAACCCAACACGAAAGTTTTCAGCAAATTGTTTTGTTTTTTTTATTTATTTATAAGAAACCTTCACGAATGTAAACTATTTTCCTTAGTAGTGAGAATAAGGGTATACAGATTGTATCAACTCAAAGCTGTCCATAGGGCACTCTGTGTGTAAGACAGAGCTCTATATACAAACGATAAGTAAGAGTGAGATAAATGATCGCTAATAGGTAGTAATAACTGTGGTTACTGTAAACTGTAAAATAAATTTAAATAAACGTCTTTGTTTTCTAAGAAAAAATAGCCATTTTATCAATTAATGACAGTCTGTAGTCACTACCGAAATTATTGATAAAATGGCTATTTATACTGTTCACGAAAAAATCCGAATAATTAAATGGTTTTATGGTGGTAATTCAACCGCCGACGTAATAAATTTATTTGTAGCTGCCTTTGAAAACAGACCGACTTCTTCTAATAATTTAAACGAACTAAAAATACAAATTTCTAATGCATGTCACTCCGTTGACCATGAGATGTTAGCCAATGTGAGGAAAAATATTTATAATTGATTAAGTTATTGTTTGGCAGAACGTGGAGGTCTTTTCGAACACTTAATAAATTAATTATTAAAATTATTGTTCAAACTGTTGTACCAGATATAATAATAATACGAATTAATATTACGGTTTAGTTGTTTTAGTTTGTAAACTGGTAAAAAGATTTACAAGTATTATTTATTTACAGTAACCACGGTAACAATTAGCGATCATTTATCTCACTCTTACTTATTGTTTGTACATAGTGCTCTGTCTTACACACAGAGAGCCCTATGGACAGCTTTGAGTTGATACAATCTGTATAATAGGCGCTTTGCAACTGGTAAATTAATGTTCTGTAGCTTTCAACACCTCAGCATGCTACAACCGAACATAAAGATAGAGGTTCTGTAGCAGCGTTTCAGTGAGATTGCGTTTTGTTCTTCTTCCATATGCACTGCCAATACTGTCACAGTTCACGTTGAACCAAACGTAAATCTGGTCCAAACAACAAACTACTGAATGGCACTGGATATGCTGGAAGGAACATCATTCCAGAAAAAAAAATGGATTCCTATTCAATTCGCTTTAATTTTAACTTTTTTAATTCTTGAAAAATTGATGTACTTTGTAATTTTTAAAACTAGATTTAATTATCAAAGTAACGTTACTTCAGATGATGAAAAATGTAGACGTAATACGTTATAAATAAAATTTCTGCTAACTCATATAATGACGCGGGTAACCACTAGTAATAAACATTATATTTGCTCATTTTTAAAGTTCAATTCCAGATATATGTTATAATAGAAAACAGTATCACGGGTAATTGGAATAATTTTCAATTTTATAATTGTTTTTTGTAATGCAAAATTGCAAATTCTATCATAGTTTAACTATCATTTAAGCATATAGAGGTTAGTCACACCATTGTTTCTTTTTAGTAAATTATTTAATCCATAATGTTTAATATTTTTATTATATGAATGTTAATTTTTGTAGAGCTTGAAAAAGTCTTAATTAAAGAAAGACGAAACGTTGCAATCAATGGGTGTTTAAATTGATTTATTTTATTATTCCGATTACCCGTGATACTGTTTTCTATTATTATATTTGCTATTTATTTGCACGGTTACGTAATGCCGTTTAACATAAAAATTTAGCAAAGCAGGCTTGTCAGCTACCTAATTTTCCCTTGATAGATCGTCACAACAAAAAAACAGCTGATTTTAAAATATAAAAAAAACTTTCTTGGAAAAATAAATAGAATAATGAATCGTTTTTAAAAGTATACCGTTGTAATAGAATTATCAACGTTATAGAACATACCCCCTTCTGCGCATGCGCTGATTTTCTTTAAACTCAATAGTGTTCTTCTTCATATTTGCATGCCAAAATATTTTCCCAAAATTTGGTTTCAATCCACTCATCTGTTTGATCTGTATCATGCTCACAGATAAACAGATGAACAGACTCTGGGTACCTTAAAACGAACAAAAATATTGCAAATTTTGACCTAAATTAATAGCACCGTTCCTTGTGGAGTTCAAATGGCAAAACATACAATAGTAATTTGAAGCGCAAGCATGTTTTCAATACAGATGTGAATAAATATTATGCAATCATGACTCATGCATAATATTGCACAACATATCTAAATTCATTTTCATATGCGTTGTTTAACCCATTTTTTCCCAGTGTTCCAAAATTGGAACTCTGTACGTTTGTCCCAGTGTTTCAAAGTTGGAACAAGCGTTTAAAAAAATTGTAATTAATATGTTGATCGAAATGTTCACAAAGTTTGCCAGCCCGCAATATAAAATCTATTTATACAAAATATATATACTATTTATACAAAACTCGAGAAAAAACGGGTTAAGACTTCTGTTGTCGAGCGTCTATAATTTACAGGATAGCCTCAAATTAGCTCTAGTAGACTATTAGCACAGAATACAATAAATGTAATATTGTTTTAAAATATTATCCTATTGTTGAATGACCGAATTTATTTTACTTTTAGTATAAAAAAAAAGTTAAACAAGGAAGGTTTATATGTAATTTTGATATAAATATCTGAATCATAGCCCAACTTAAATGTATATACAGTCAAACTTGAGTGAGTGGGAACTGGGTAAGCAAGAAGACTCTCTAAGTGCGAGTAATTGCCAAGTACCGAAAAATTAAATGTTGTATTGGTAAGTTAATTGGGAACTTGGATATAAATAAATTGATGCTAAATTTTCAAAATTTGCAACGTTTCATTGGTTTATTTTCAACTTCTTCAGGCAAGTTTTGAGGTTAGCATCTTCGTTGAAATATTGTAATGCATATAACAAGTCGATTGAAATTATAAGACCAGATAAACATATTATATGTAAAGAAAAGCTTCACATCAATTTGACAAATATTTTACTAAAATTGATGTGAAGCTTTTCTTTACATTTATGTTTATCTGGTCTTATAATTTCAATCGACTTGTTATATGCATTACAATATTTCAGCGAAGATGCTAACCTCAAAACTTGTCTGAAGAAGTTGAAAATAAACCAACGAAACGTTGCAAAATTTTGAAAATTTAGTATCAATTTATTTATATCCAAGTTCCCAATTAACTTACCATTGATAAGTTATCAATATAAATAAACATGGATGAGAATCAACACACTAATCAAATGTTGTCTTTAAGTGATAAACTTAAAATTTACCACTGCACATTTGCTAT
This sequence comes from Venustoraphidia nigricollis, assembly GCA_034508555.1. NCBI lineage: Eukaryota > Metazoa > Arthropoda > Insecta > Raphidioptera > Raphidiidae > Venustoraphidia > Venustoraphidia nigricollis. The sequence continues at coordinate 3,991,802 of JAVRKA010000020.1, forward strand.
ATTTTTATAGACATCCATAATTGAGAAAGGCTACTTCTGTACCTCTGTAAGTTAGAAACTCGGGTTAGTGAAAAAACTTCCATAAGCCAAAAAGAAATCGCGGTTCCTTGAACTCTTCCTTAATCAGGTTCGACTGTATATAGTATATTAGTAATCCCACTACATTCAAAGCTCGAATTTATTAAGTACCTGAAATATCACGGCGTCAGGTATAAAGGACTTCAGTGAAAAATTGTTGAATTTCATTTTTTACTGGACTAAGTCTAATTTCTGTATTGTCTTTCGTTTGGTACTTATGACTAAAAAACTAGATTTTCTCCCCAAGTAGTTTATCCCGGACACCAAAGATATAGATCAACTATTACAAGATAAAATAAGCTCCTTACCAGACACGCAGTCAACAACAACAAGGGCTCCATCAGTAACACGAAGAGCAGCCGTTACTTCAGATGAGAAATCGACGTGTCCGGGTGAATCGATCAAGTTGATGAGGAAACCTTTCTCGCCTTTGTCACGTTGGTCAGGGTTGGTGATGAATACTAAATCTTTATCGTCAAGTTCAAAGTACATAGAGATGGCGCTATAAAAGGAGAAAATGTATTAATGAACAGAACATGTTTACATTGAGAAATCTCTTAATTATAATATTTTTCAGTTGGCCGTTCTTTAGATCATCAAAAAAACTGTCAGAACAGGTCTGTGAGAACAATCATCATTAAAATATGCCTTATATAGGCACAATTAAAACTTTTTTGTGTATTACACATTTTAATTAATAGTTAAAATAACAAATTCACAGATCATAAAGTATCAACAAATTTCAGGCAGGCTAAAAATTTTGATGTGATCTTCAAATTTCAAAATTAGTTATTTATTCCTGAAAGGAGCTCGTGGTCAACTTTCTCTTCTTTTTAACCTCGCTATTAGATCCTAAGCAAACATATCATTCCATGCCATATGGATAACGTGAAAGTGGAGGCACATCAGCTTAATCCAATTAAACGTATTTTTTCAAAAAAAATACTTACGTAGATTTGATGGTAATGCAGCGTTCTTGTTCATCTTTACGGGTGTCAGTAAATCGGGTTTCTCCAGCCTTGGCGCCAGCAATAATACCGGCTTTTGACACAAGAGAATCGGTTAAAGTTGATTTTCCATGATCGACGTGAGCAATGACGGACATATTACGGATATTCCGTTTTTTGTCCATCATGGTACGGATCTCGTCTACAGTAAAGTTCACCTTTAAAAGATTACAAAAATGTTAATTCGTATATTTTGCATTGTAAAAACTTGAAAAATGTATCAAATTACACACCATTTTTTCTGAGTTAAAATTGAAGCTCTATAAAGAAGAAACTATCTGAAAATATGAATTACAAGCGAGGCAGGCATGTAGGTCTCCAGACCTCGTGTTCCCTCAATGTCAAGGAACATACGAGTCGTTGTTTTTATGAATAAAAACACAACAAAATACTTTTCCAATTTGATTTTGGGTTTATAGGTGCACTACATACAAAAGCAAGTGATTTTAAAGCAATTTGTTTCGAAAATCTGAGAAAACAGGAGCAAATATTAACTCCATACTATGGTGTAATACCCGGATGAACCGGACATTAATTATTTATTTTAAATAAAAACTATCACGAAATCAGAATACATAGAGTACTCAGATTAACAAAACCTTAGTGTCCGATGATTTGAAAGTATTTTTAAAATATTTATTTACTCACCATTTTGGATGTTCACCGATTTTCTTTAGTCAAACAGAACTACGATACGCCACTATGGCGTACAATTTGAGAAAGGTCGAATAATCGGTATGAATCGTAGTTGGTCGCACTGCCACGAGTTCAGCGCACAACCAATCAATGAACAAAGTGAAATTTGCCACACGACATACTTCTACTTCTTGCTGGAATATTTACGAATACGAATGTTTACGAAAAATTTTATTTGTCCTCTATGTGTGTTACGTACCAACTGTTAGATAACAATATGCATCTGGGTGCACGGCAGTGAGCCCGCCAAGTTAAGGCGCTCTGAATTAAAGTCCAAAATAGGGTTTCGGCTGATAGCTAGTTGTAGACTTATTCGTCAACATTTTGCAAAAATTCTACCTCTATAAGGAAGACAAAGGACAAATCTAGGTCTCTAATGAACTACTTTTGTAATTTATGTACGATTTACTAGAAAAAAATTGGCATTAATTGTATCAAATATCACACGTTTTCAATGTCACACTGCGACCTTATTCGTACTTATTTCACAAAAGTGTTCCATCACAAACCAAAAGTGACTTCCTTTTTCGGAAAAGTTTTTTAAATCTTCAAAATATTTTCAAAATTTAGAGTAATCAACTGACAGCGACACCCTTGCAACAGCATTTTTCAGCCTCGTAGTGTGGCTTAAATTCAAAGCGTTCCGACAGCCTTAATGAGGCAGTGTTTAACTTGGCGGGTTCAATCAATTTGAAACCTGAAATACTATCCAGACATGGTGTTATAATATAATATCATATTGTTTGGAATTAGCATTTAGGTCTCAAATTTTCAGGATAGTATGGGGTTTATATAATGTAGCAAATGTCATTTTTATAGCCATGCTACTTTAGATTTTATAAATACGCAAAGTTCACTGATATCACCACTTTGACACACGCACTCATGATCATAGAGGCCTTAGGGTACCTAGATATAAGTTAATAATTTAAGCGTTTATTAATAGTTAAATCACTTTATCATTTACAAATTTATTAATTAGTGTATTTGCCATATGGCAACATACACTATTGGCGTCGGTCGGATGGCGGGACCTAGGGGTCGGACCAAAATTTCTCGACGTTTCATAACCTCCTAAACACTTTGGCACCATTTTTAAAAATGTTTATATATATATGTATATATATATATATATATATATATATTTATATACGTATATATATATATATATATATATATATATATGTGTACGCGCGATAACTTTCGAAAGAGTTAATTGATTTCAACGAAATTCGGGCCACATGTTGAAATCCATCACCGCAAGAAGCCTATTTAAAATGGGCCTAATCGGGCTATTTTAAGGGTAGTTTTTAGGGGTTGAAAACTGTTTTTGGGCCCCAAAATACCGAAAAAATTCTCCGAATCGTTTCAAAATTGAAATTTAACCCTTTGGTAGTGATTAAAAAGTTTCTCCACAATTTTAATAAAATCGGCCCGACAGGACCGGATTTACAAATTTTATGAAAACACTAGTTTGCAAATAGTGACTTATTTATTGAAGGGTGTATTTAATTTGGTGTAGACGTTAGATTGATAATAATATTACAATTAAGAAAAAAATGTTATTTTAAGGGGTGTATTAAGGGGTTAAATTTTTTATTTTGCCCAAAAACAAACTTAATTTCACATAATAAAAGTATAAAACCACACGGCCCTATACAAGTAAATACACTATATTGTCGGCAGGGTTTTGGCACTGCGACCCGGGTTTTTTTAATGATTATAAAGAATATATTCACATTTTCACACTAAATGTTAATCTTAAGTTTGAAGGTGAAAAATCAATAATCAATAGTCATGTTCTTTTACGTGAAGATCCATTGCAGCCTTGTTCGTGTGTTTCTATTCTTTCGGGAAAGAACTTTCGACCACACATTCTGCACTGCACTAGGCTGTTTAAATGGTTCTCCCAAATTCGGTTGAATGTTCCTAGGTAGTCCACACCTCCATCATCTAAAGAGGAACATGCCGTGTTTACTGATATAATATTAATTATTTATAAATTAAGCAACTTATTAGTGTATTTGCCATATGGCAACATACACTATTGGCGTCGGTCGGATGGCGGGACCTAGGGGTCGGACCAAAATTTCTCGACGTTTTATAACCTCCTAAACACTTTGGCGCCATTTTTAAAAATGTTTATATATATATGTATATATATATATATATATATATATATATATATATATATATATATATATATATATGTGTACGCGCGATAACTTTCGAAAGAGTTAATTGATTTCAACGAAATTTGGGCCACGTGTTGAAATCCACCACCGCAAGAAGCCTATTTAAAATGGGCCTAATCGGGCTATTTTAAGGGTAGTTTTTAGGGGTTGAAAACTGTTTTTGGGCCCCAAAATACCGAAAAAATTCTCCGAATCGTTTCAAAATTGAAATTTAACCCTCTGGTAGTGATTAAAAAGTATCCCCACAATTTTAATAAAATCGGCCCGACAGGACCGGATTTACAAATTTTATGAAAACACTAGTTTGCAGATAGTGACTTATTTATTGAAGGGTGTATTTAATTCGGTGTAGACGTTAGATTGATAATAATATTACAATTAAGAAAAAAATGTTATTTTAGGGGGTGTATTAAGGGGTTAAATTTTTTATTTTGCCCAAAAACAAACTTAATTTCACATAATAAAAGTATAAAACCACACGGCCCTACACAAGCAAATACACTATATTGTCGGCAGGGTTTTGGCACTGCGACCCGGGTTTTTTTAGCTTGTCAAAACCAAAACTGGCTTTTGAGTCTACAGGCTAGCTATGCTTTGACAAATTGATGCATCTATAAGATGTTTGAAAAATGAAACATATTACTTCTTGTTTAGTAATTGGAAAGTTTTAGGCACATGATGGGACATCCTTAGCATTTGGTGCACCGAGTATTTGTTCAAATTGTTAATATCATGGAGTCTTATGTCTATGTTAACCGAATCGGGCATCAAAATAATGTTAATTTTTAACAAGTTAATTGGGATTTATATAATAAATTGATGCTGAATTTTCAAAATTTGCAACGTTTCGTTGGTTTATTTTCAACTTCTTCAAGCAAGTTTTGAGGTTAGCATCTTCGTTGAAATATTGTAATGCATATAACAAGTCGATTAAAATTATAAGACCAGATAAACATATTATATGTAAAGAAAAGCTTCACATCAATATTTTACTAATATTAGTAAAATATTTCTTTACATATAATATGTTTATCTGGTCTTATAATTTCAATCGACTTGTTATATGCATTACAATATTTCAACGAAGATGCTAACCTCAAAACTTGCCTGAAGAAGTTGAAAATAAACCAACGAAACGTTGCAAATTTTGAAAATTTAGCATCAATTTATTTATATCCAAGTTCCCAATTAACTTATTAATATAAATAAACATGGATGAGAATCAACACACTAATTTTTAACGTTTATAAAAAAATTTGTTAAAAGTTGTACAAAAAATATATTATTAAGGTATATACAATAATTTTCTACGACAAACTAACATGCATATTATGTTTAAGAAATTCGCTTATATAATTGTCAGGATGTAGGTATACCAAACTCGACCGCTAATTTTCCAAAATTTCTCGATTTCCCCAGATTTTTTCGGTATTTTTGTAAGCCTAAATTACGTGATAATTAAATAAAAAGAATATTTCTCCTGTAAGACTGAAAATTAATAACCAATAAAGAAGAAAGTTGAAAATGCCATTGCCGGGTCTCGAACCCGAAACTCCCAATAAGGCAACTCATCTAACGTAAATTTGGAAGCGCCGAACTCAAAAATTGATTATTTTACGCTTTATAGTGGCTTTTCTTGAAGGAGGATCAGCTTTCTTTAATGCTTTTTTTTTATAGTTATGGAATTGGTAAAATGGACATCCGGTTATCATACTGTATTATTATAAGTCATAATTCCAACGTTTTAAATGAGCTTTGGACAATTTTACGCCCATGCATACAACGATAATGTTTATACACACCAGTATAACATTTTCAGCAAAAGTCATATTGAACATGAGGAAGCCCTAAACATATAAAAATCACTCTTATCTGGAAAATTGCGGCAATTACCCTAAATAAATTTTTTTATCTTGTACTGTTATTTTTTCTGAAAAACAGTGAATTCGATTCATGCTACAGACACACATTAGGGAAATATTAAAAATTATAGATGGCGAATAGTTTTATTTCCAAGTCTCAAGACATTTAAATCCAATACCTAATATAAATTCAGCGGAAAATGTTAAAAAATAAACAATTAAATAAAATATAAACAATATATTTTTATTTTTAAATATCACAAACAATGATTAGTAAGAAAAAATAGGGTAATATATAATAAAAAAAAAACAATTTTTAAAAATAAATATTGTAAATAAATACTCATACATATATGCAACCATATTGAAAATTAGACTTTCTGCTTTTATTTGAAATGTGAAATACAACATTCAAATTTATTAATTATATCAAGTTTTACGTTGATTAATATTGTGTAATATATAGGTGTATTCATTTTTAATTTTATCAATCATCAAATGGAATAAGGTTCAATATTTTTGAAATTATGATCATTTACATAGGCATAAAATGATCACGGAATAAAACAGTGTTTCTTAAACTGTGTTTAAATGTAAACTTTTATACAGGTTGAGTTTTAAGTTGATGCTTTTTTTTACAGCGTGTAAAAATCAAATAGACGAGCATTGTTCGAACAATTTCTGTGAATACTTGATAATAACAACTTATTTCCATAGTAACATAATATAACCCCAGGACCGACCTCAAAATTAAAGAAAATTTAATAAAATTTATTTAAACTTCGAAAGGCTGTTTTTCTCTTATTTTTGAGTTTTGATAAAAAAACTATTTGAAATATTTGCTCGTCTATTTGATTTTTACACGCTGTAAAAAAAAGCATCAACTTTAAACTCACCCTGTATATTAGCTAGGGACATATTTAACGCTTCAACATTTAGATCGCAATTTTGTAGGCAAACAATCAAATGAAACAAAATAAAACTTAAGATCTTAATAATAAATAAATATTTTATTTAAAAAATATTTGTATTATTTAATTGGGGAGATGGTGACAGTCAAGACCTGTTGAGAACTGCGAAGCCGTTAAATATGTCCTCAAAAATTAGAAAAAGTCAGAAAAATGTTGAAAGGAACTAATTTTCAAATTGAAGTGTTTTAACAACGTATGCAACGCTTAAAATTACTTTTGAGAGCCGCTGATAATTGCAAAGATCAACAACTTTATTGTTCCCGTAATAATTCTGAACGTAATGCTGAGAGCTTAGTAAATATAAATTATTTTGTATCACGAATAAAAACCATAAAACAGTTTCCGAATTTTATTTCACATTCTTAATAGGTGTAAATATTTTTCTTGAAACATGATTATAGATTCAAATTTATGTTTTTCGTAAAATATAGTATACCTTCACCGTAATATTATTGTTTCTCAAGTCGTGAACAGCAGTCATTTGAATTTTTATGTAATAATTACTTAAATATTTCAATTTATATTATTATTGATGCAGATGTAATTCTGTATGAATTTTTGACACTCTTAATATAAGGCCACGTTTTCATTGATGTGAAATTTGGATGATAGTAGGAAAGCTATTAAGTATTTTTTGGGTAGGTATTTGAGGCACTGTGAAAATTTGTACAATAACTCTTTAATAATATCCGAATACAAAAACACAGACCTGGCTGAAGAGTAGAGAGACTTAACCGATTTTTGTGCACTAAAACATTCTTGAGGCGATTTGAAATTTTAATATCTTGAAATTTAGTATTTAAGGAGTTGAAAAATAAAAAAAACCCGGGTCGCAGTGCCAAAACCCTGCCGACAATATAGTGTATTTGCTTGTATAGGGCCGTGTGGTTTTATACTTTTATTAAGTGAAATTAAGTTTGTTTTTGGGCAAAATAAAAAATTTAACCCCTTAATACACCCCTTAAAATAACATTTTTTTCTTAATTGTAATATTATTATCAATCTAACGTCTACACCGAATTAAATACACCCTTCAATAAATAAGTCACTATCTGCAAACTAGTGTTTTCATAAAATTTGGAAATCCGGTCCTGTCGGGCCGATTTTATTAAAATTGTGGGGACACTTTTTAATCACTACCAAAGGGTTAAATTTCAATTTTGAAAGGATTCGGAGAATTTTTTCGGTATTTCGGGGCCCAAAAACATTTTTCAACCCCTAAAAACTACCCTTAAAATACCCCGATTACGCCCATTTTAAATAGGCTTCTTGCGGTGGTGGATTTCAACACGTGGCCCAAATTTCGTTGAAATCAATTAACTCTTTCGAAAGTTATAGCGCGTACACATATATATATATATATATATATATATATATATATATATATATATATATATATATATATATATATATATATATATATATATATATATATATATATATATATATATATACATATATATATAAACATTTTTAAAAATGGTGGCAAAGTGTTTAAGAGGTTATGAAACGTCGAGAAATTTTGGTCCGACCCCTAGGTCCCACCATCCGACCGATGCCAATAGTGTATGTTGCCATATGGCAAATACACTAAAAAACCAGATTTTTTAATCGGGTCTAAAACTTAGCTAGGTGTTTGCAAAATAATATTTTTTAAGACGCACTTTGAAATTTAAGCAGAATAATATTGGTAACTAAAAATAGATATATCAAAAAGACAGGTCATTTCGGTGGGACATTTTACCTGCCAGGCGATCAATGATATGTTTGATAAATCGGTTAAGTCGATTAAGTCCCGCTATCCTTCAGCCAGGTCTGTGTTTTTGTATTCGGATATTACTAAACAGTTATTGTACAAATTTCCACATTGCCTCAAATACCTACCCAAAAATGTTTAATAGCTCTTGGTCTATGATTACTGTAATTCAGAAAACCCTGTTTTGATGCCACCTTTCGAATTTATACCATATCAATTAATTTAACATATTTAGCGATGGTAAAGCGTGATATCCCAAAAAAGGACTTTTTTCGTGTCTACGGCACATACGTAAATGTACATTCGACCTTATTTTGGTGTGTCAAGGCTACATAAATTATGATAATTTGTTTTTTTAACCTTATATGTACCAGTACGTAAATACAAATGATCCATTAGTGCTCTCACTCGTCCTTTTACGTCGTGTCCGTAGTAAAGACTGAGAGGGAAATATTCAAATATGTCACATGTGGAAGATTTGTGTACTACTTTCGTTTTTATTATAAACATATTTATTAAATCCCTATTCAATGATAACTGATTATTATCAAATAAAGACTGAATTAATATGATATGTTTATTTGTAATAATGAAACATAAGTAACTTTTTTAACATGCTTATAATAGTTTAATGTATGTACAAAATCTTGCATTCGGTTTTGACTCTCTTCCAATCGTATGCGCCTGCAAAGTATATTTATCAAAGCTATCATGTAATTTTGATAACTATTCAATATTTTGATATTTTAGCGACAATAATACAAATAAATTGAAAAATGAGAAAACCGGTGGTGGAAGTGACGGTGTTAATGGTGGGAAAACGTGTCTTGAGTCGTTTAAAATTTAAATGTAATATAAGGACTATTTTCTGATTTTTGAAGCGTTTATATAAGTGTTTTTTTTAATTTTTTTAAAAGTATGTAGGTATATATATTTTTATATCAGCAAATATTAGCTAATATTATTAAAATCTCCAATTGTAAGTTGAAGCTGCATAACAGGTATTGTTTTTTTTTTCAGACACAAAAACCCACACTATTTTCATTCGTTAATTAGAATTTTTGAAAAATAATTATGAAAGCCAGGATCAACATATACTACGCACAGGCCGCCGAGACTCACGAATTTTTTTTATTAAATATATATTTCTATGAAAAGAGATAATTTCCAATCCAATAATTCGATCAACAGAACGAAACAACCAATTATAGAACAAACTAAAATATAATTTTTATACATTATCAAAGTGAAATAAAAATTTTGCAAGATGTTTTTAAATACAATTTATTATAAGTATAGTACGCACGGCATAGAAAATCAAATAAAGGCCCACTCATGTTTATAAATTGCAATATCTAAGGACCCATGGCCATGGAAATTTTAAAGCGATCCTGAAAAAATCATATCCTAGAAGTTAATATTTTGTGAATTTTGTATTTGTTTGGCATCGTACCGAAATCTCTTTACTTTGAAAAAATAGAAATTTTATTATTAAACAAAGATACATACTTTTATCACATATAACAATCCGCTAACAAGTAATTAATTATCTGTGATGGATTTAATTTTGTGAACTATTTTCAGTTTAATTGATAGTAATAGTTACAATCACAAATTTTCAAGGCCTTAAAAAGCATGGCGCTTCTAATCATCATCATCATCACAAAAGTTTTATGGTTTTTATCCTTAATTAAAAAGTTATTTCATATAACATTTGTGTTGAAGTAATAACAACTCATAATCGAAGTAGATAGTATAATCTTGGGCACAATAATACAATTGTGGACTGTTGAATTTAACTTATTCTTGAAGTGACATTATGGTCCTTTGCAGTTACGTTCGTGAACATCTACCCTATCGGGATTGAAAGTACGGCCGCATTTATTGCACGGGATCAACTGACGCAAATGGGTTTCCCAATACAAGTCATTAGTTGCGCCAAAGTCAATCTTACCAGTAGCTGAAACAAGGATTTTTATTTGCTTTAAAATATACATCCTTATTTATTTGGGGACGATATGAGCTGCAGGTATATTACACAAGTCAACAAAAAAAAATTTTTTTTTGCCTTCTGTTCTAATGCTTGAATTCCGATTCTAGACATCAAAAAACACTTAAATTTCCATTTTTAGCTTTTAAAGTTTGCTTTTGTCTGATTTACGTGGATAAGTAAATTTGAAAGATTTTAATTGATTTTATGGTAGCACTTTGATCAACCCGATAGCAAATTGCATATTATTTGTGAAGGGCAGAGTACTGAGTGTTTACTTATCTATCACAGCTGTAACAACCGCCCTTGGGTATTACTAAGTTAGAAAATGGCATCAAGACAGTGTAAACAGGGTGTTGATTCATTCTGTTTTATTTACGGTGAATTTATTAAAGTAAGAACCAAAAATTTGCTTTGGCAACGAATTTGAAACTTGGCGAAGCTTATGAAGCCTATTTTATACTCAAAATCCAAAATCAAGATAAAAAATGGGCACCTCACTTTAGAAGAGCAGATTAATTTCATGACCAATGGCGTATATGGTCTGATCGAACCGAATTTCAGATAGGAAAATATAATGTCATGTCGGAACGAATTGTAGAGTTGATGCCACCGTTACATATAAAATTGGGTCTAATGAAGCAATTTGTGAAAGCTAAGGATTCAAATTCTTCAGCTTTTGAATATTTAAAGGGACTTTTTCCCAAATTATCTGAAGCTAAAGCAAAAGCGGGTATTTTCGTCGGACTACAAATAAAACATATATTGAGCAGTGATGATTTCACAGAATTTCTCAATGCTCATGAAAAACAAACCTGGAAGAGTTTTAAAGCAGTAGTTAATGGTTTTCTTGGTAACAACAGAGCTGACAATTATGATGATTTGATTGAAATTATGCTTAAAAGCTTTAAAATTATGGGCTGCAGAATGTCCCATAAACTTCATATTATGCTACCACTCACGTGGATCAATTTAAAAACAATATGGGCGCCTAGTTTACTTAGAGGAGCAAGGAGAAACTTTTCATCAAGATGTGATGGACTTTAAACGACGTGACCAAGGGCAGTACAACGAGAATATGATGGGAGATTACATTTAGGGTTTAATACGAGAAAGCCCATACAAACATAAAAGAACTACTAAAAATATTCATTTTTGAACTTGCTTTTTTGTTATTTTACATTTATATGCTATAGTTTATTTTATTCTTGAATTAAAAAGGCTTTGATATTCAGCAAAAACTTTGTTAATCGTAATTAAAAATAAAATTATAAAAAAAATATAAAAATCAGTCATATTTCTTGAAAATTCGAAAAATCGCTGTAATTTCTACAAAAGCAAACTTTGATCAGAAAAATTATTATTCCCTTTATTTCTAACATAGGAGAAACCAAAATTTCACATGCAGAAGCCAGACCCAAAAATCGTGTCGAACGGTGTTATCTTATGATTTATGAGTATTGATATGCGAAAGAGTCTGTGAACCTACGTTAAATATAAAAGAATGCATTGATGGACATGCTGCAATAATTTTGGTCCAGAGTTCTTGGCTTGATACAATGAACACTGTTCTCCGTTATTTAAAAAACATGGCATAATGTCGTTACCATCACTGTATATTTATCAAATATTGATGTATGGAAAAATTAACTTAAACCGCTTCGAAAGCCATTCTGACTACCACTGCTATAATACCAGGTCAAAAAATGATATATGCTTGCCTCATAGAAGGCTAAAACTGTCCCAGACTGCCACAGATTATATGGCCAGAAAGATATATAACAGGCTGCCAGAGTCAATACAGGAACTACCTATTAAAATATATAAACAAAAACTTAAAATATTCTGTAAGCAAAACTGATTTTATAATGTAGAGGATTTTTATAACTATAGCTTTTAAACTATTTATTCTTTGACGTTTTGTACTCACAATGTGATTCACAAATAAAGCATCTATTCTATTCTATTCTATAATTTGGCGAAATCGCTGTATCCGAGTTGGTTCCGAAATGTCCAAATTGGTTCCCAAGTTGTTCCCGGGTTTTTACGGAGAATATATCCGAATTGGTTCCCAGATTGTTTTAAAAGCAATTTCAACTTTCCTTCCCATTTTATACAGACTTAGGACTGTCTACACATATATTAAAATGATCATTGAAAAATATAATAAATAAAATACAATAGGCTTGTATTATTATAGGAGTATTTTCTATTGTGGTAAAAATTTGTGATATATGCTAGAAATAAATTCAAATCTATAAATTTCGTTATTTTTTAACTGTTCCAGTTCTTTTTGTATATGTGTTTGTTTTGTCATTGATTTTTGATACTGATATTTTTTAGTACTTCTTAATTAAGCATCTGTATCAATTTGCACTTCTTTTAAAATATCCATAAATTGAAAGACGTTTGGATATGCAGAACAAAAATTTCTATTAAACTTTACAAAAATAATTCGGAACCAATAGGGATGTTGACTGTATTCAAATAAAAACATAATTTTAACGAAAAGTAGTAGTTTCTATGATAGAAATACTAAAAAACACTATATTTTTCCTTATTTTTAAGGAATTTAATTAATATTTAATAAATAAAATCTAATAAAATCACTCTCAAGTCACGTGACAACAGACACCAATCAGAGCGCATGACGTCATATGTTCAGCCGATGTCAAAAAGCTTCATTGTTTGGTTAATATTTAGTGTGTAATTTATTATTATTTGTTTATAGGAAACGTCAAATTACATGTAACTATAGCAACGACTACGAAACAACTTTTCATCACCTCAGTTTACTAACGTTTATGAGCACAGAATAAGCATCTATAGGATGGTAGCTCCCGTGTAAACTTTTGAGCCTCCTTTGGTATGAACAGGTGACGTCACGCGACTAGTATTGGCGTTTTGGACCGAAATTTGAAACGGGATTTAAAATACATGATTTTTAAGGCTTGAGTTGTATTTAAATAAAAATAATAAATATTTGTGGCAATATTAGGTACTTATGCACGATTTAAAACACTTTTCCAAAAATAGTCAACATCCCTATTCTGTAATGTGCCGTATAAAATACCGGGAACCAATTCGGATGTATGTCGCATAAAATATCGGGAACCAATTAAAATATCAATTTTCAGGTATGGGAACCAATTCGGATGTAGCCGGCGAAATAACGAGTTACCTGCCCGTGATTCGATTTCTAGAAGACTTTAGATGTTTGAGCTGCAGGTATATTACCTATGTCTTATGATTTATGAGTTCTAATAATGCGGAAGTTTCTGTGAACCTAGGTGAACTTATAAAGAATGCACAAGCTCTGTACGGTTGATATATATTATTATAGGCTTATTGCGGGTTAACTTAGTGATATGCATAGCAGATAAAATCGTTGTATGTAAAGTTCGTCAGTCGTATTAATATGCGTCAGGTGAAAGAAATGTATACAGGGTGTCGAATTGACATATACCTATGCTGAGATGGGCTACACATAGCCCCGAATCTAGGGGTGGGGGGTCAAACCGGGGCACCTGTTCCGAGTGGCAGTTTCAGAGGACGCCAAAATCATAATATGTGTTTGAAAGTTGATAACAAATTGTTAAAAAAATATTAGTAAAAAACTTTTTAAAGCCAAGCTTTTATTGAATGGTACTAAAAAAGAAAAAAATAATTCTTAATACTTTAGGTTCACAATTATAAAGCGTGGGTTGTAAGCTCTATGATAGTAACGACCCACGCTTTTATAATTATGAACCTAAAGTAGGTATTAAGAGTTATTTTTTTCTTTTTTAGAACAATTTAATAAAAGCTTGTCTTTTAACAGTTTTTTGTTAATATTTTATTTTGTTCTTTTTAGTCTCAAAATTTTTACTCTTAAAACATCAATTTATTACAATTAATTGATTATTTTATTCTAATATTCTACATGTCAAACCTTTCCATTTGATACCCATGTCAAGAAGATTGTAAAGAAGTGGGCAGTCCGCCATTTTGTTGTGCCGCCATATTGGATTTAGAATGATGTCACACAGCTTACAGTATTCTACTTGTCATATCCTTTCATTTGATACCAATATAGAGGGGGTTTTAAAGAAAAAGAAAACCCGCCATTTTGTTTTGAAAGCCATATTGCAAGTCACACTGCTCATTGTATTCTACTCGTTATATCCTTTCATTTTATACCCATGTGGAGGGGGTTGTAAAGAAGATGGTAATCCGCCATTTTGTGGTGGCGGCCATATTGGATCTAGCATAATATTCAATATATTATGTTGTATTGTCATCATAACCAAAGGTATGTGCAAAATTTCAGCATGCTCGGATACGGGAAGTTGTCGAAAAATCGATTGCAAGATTTGACCCGAACATACAAACATTGCAAGTTAACTAAAAGCTTGTAAAAATATTTAAGGGTTCTTATTTTCCCCTCCCGATCACAAAAAATGCACCCATTATATATTTTTGAGTTTTTTTTAAACAATTTATCTCCAACGCTGGAAAGAGAAGGCACACATATAAGTTTCTGCCCCGGTTCGAAAAAATCCTAGATCCGGGGCTGGTAACACAAAATGCTTTGGCGGGCACCGCATGTGACCCACGAATCTCAATTTGCACATCACTGATTGAAATCAAATTTCTGATGAATTAAGTTGCACAAAATTTAACGATTATGTTAAAAAATACTGAAAATAAGATCAACAAAAAGTGTTTGAGGCTTTTTGTTGTAAATAATTACGGAAACAAGAAGATTAAGAAAGTGGCAAATCTACGTTTGTGGATGCGAGATACCAGTAGTTTTCGCACACTTTCCCATAAATTAACTGCTTTTCATGCCTGTATATAGCGGTTATGAAATCGCACATTTAACACTAGTGGTGTAAAATTGCGTAAAGTAAAAGAAATGTATAGTCGTGCTACCATTTCCATAGTCATGATTATTAGAAGTGTACCTGCTCAAAATTGAACTATCAAAAATGTTGAACATTAAGTGAAAAGCAGCTATTTTATAGGGGGAATGCAAACACTTTTTTTAATGATTATGGAACATCGGAGTATATCCAGTTTATTTTTTTTTTTTTGCTTTTGCATGTTTATTTTCAGTTCAATGGAAAAAGATTTTAGAGTGCTTGTTTTTTTAATTTTTTTTATCGACTACCATGACTGGTTATTGTGAAAAATCTATACATCGACGAAAGACGTTTATAATATTATGATATTAAGGCTGTCGGAACGCTTTGAATTTAAGCCAAAAATAGAGCTTCGGCTGTCAACTGATTGTAGACTTATTCGTCAACATTCTGCAAAAATTCTTTCTCTATAAGAAAGATAAAGGACAAATCTAGGTCTCTAATGGACTGCTTTTGTAATTTATGTACGATTTACTAGAAAAAAGTTGGCATTAATTATGCCAAAAAAACACACGTTTTCAATGTCACACTGCGACCTTATTCGTACTTATTTCACAAAACTGTTCCATCACAAACCTAAAGTGACTCTTCCTTTTTCGGAAAAGTTTTGTAATCTTCAAAATATTTCCAAATATTAGAGTAATCAATTGACAGCGGCACCCTTGCAGTAAGATTTTTTAGCCTCGTAGTTGGCACCAGGTAAAAATTGAAACGTGCGAATGATTTGAGCGAGACAGAGCTAAAGAAAGTCACACCCACAATATGTCTTTTGCCTACCTCGCCCCTTACCGCTGGGTCTCAACACAAACAAAATTCAGAGCGTTCCGACAGCCTTAATAGTTACATTTCTATTTTGTTTCTCACAAAATTCCAAATCTGCATCAGTACCAATTTTTTTACTTTTTTACGGATAAATAGTCAGAAGTTCAAACACGATTTGGAGATCAATTTTAATTTAGTGTAACCAAAAAAAATGTATTTTTTGTTATGGGAAATCTGTAACTACTACTAAAAAGAGGCATTTCACCACTCTACTCCTTGTATTTTAAAAGCTGTTTGCAACATCGCGTGGATGTCGACGGGCCTTAGAGCTTTGGAGTCAACGACCTCTGTTGTGACTACTATGTCAGTGTTGTAGAGCTTTTTTGTTTGCAGAGCTAAACCTCATAACTACATTTTTTGATTGAAAATGCTAAGCAAGATTTTTATGTGTTACTTTTGTTTGTAAATCATAAATATTGTAGATTCTAGCATGTATCCGTAAATTTGCTCTCTTGAAATTAAAATTCAATTACGAAAAGATAAAACGTAACACATCACAATGGTTCTTGCTTAATTATTTACAAGCACAAGATTTTTTGGTTAACAATTTTATTCTCCTATACCGATCTTTGTAGTCGTGGAACTATAGGCACTGATAAATAATTCCTTTGCTTTTATAAAAAAAAAATGTCGCAGAATCGACCGCAAACTGGCTATTTAAAAGTTTGTTAGGCATTGTGTCCTCCCTGTTTTTATTCAAAAATATGTATCTTAAGACAAAAAAATCCACCCAAACAAGGAGGATTCTCGTTCTAAATGGTCCATCCTGAAATATTGTAAAGTAATAAATCATTTTGCTTTGAAGTTTTTGACAGATTCCACGCGGGTACTATAAAGTAAGTAGATCGTAGGTGCCTAATCTTCTTTTAAATCAAGCTTTTATTGCAATGTACTAAAAGGATAAAATAATTTTTAATAATTTAAATTGGTAGTTTTAAAAGCGTGGGCCGTGACTATCATAAAACTTACAACCCACGCTTTTATAATTATAATCTTAAATTATTAAAAATTATTTTTATCCTTTTTAGTACACTACAATAAAAGCTTGTCTTTATAGACGTTTTTTATATAATATTTTATTTTCAAAATTTTAGTTACGCCTTTTGACCGCCATATTGGATTCTAAACAGCGTCAGACAGTTTACTGTATTCTACTTGTCATACCGTCTCATTTGATACCCATATCAAAGAAATAAAGAAATAGATAATCCGTTTTTTTGTGACGAACGCCATTTTGGATTTGGAATGAAGTCACAGTACTGATCGGATTCTGGTTGTCATACCCTTTCATTTGATAGCCATGTGGAGGGGATTGTAAAGAAGATAATCCACCATTTCGTGGTGACGGCCATATTGGATCTAATATTCAATGTTACTATATTGTATTGTCTTCAGAACTAAATATGTGTGCAAAATTTCAGCTCTTGGAAATCGGGAAGTAGGTTAAATTTAACTTGCAAGATACAGGTGAAACTAAATAAAAGCTTGTAAAAAAAATGAACGAGTCAGTCCTATATTAAGTTTGACAATAGTAATAAGTGTTATATATTATAGTTAGATACTATGGTCTGATTAAATATTGATTCACTCGATGTATACACTTAACCGCTTCGTTTAAGTTTTTGTACGCGTTTATGACAGCAGTTCAAAGCACAGAGAGGGAAGTGTTCAAAACCTACAATAAGCCAATCAAAGCCTACTGCCTAGGAATTCTCGACAGTCTATTGACTGTATTCTAAAGAAGAATAAATAATGAAACGGGAGCGGGGTAGACAATATTGTATTTCCGCATAATTATTACAAAAATAATCAATCGCATCAAATTTAACTAGTGGTATAGGAGAACCTCGATTATCCGTGTTGTCTTGAAATTTGGAAATACAGCTTTGCAGTACAAATATAGTTCTGCATCATTCATATACAAGAAACAACACTTAAGGGAAAGTTCGAGTAGTATAATACTCGCCACGGTTCTAAAAGGTTCTGAAGTTAGACGCAAATGGAGGCTTGCGTAGATACAGTCGGTTGAAAAACTACAAACTCGCGCTATATTATTATTTTAAATTTTTCTTTAATCTAAAGATCTAATTTCTTGCATAAAGTCATCCAAAAAACTATTTTTCGTGCTTGTCTATGCAAAACTGTATTAGGCATCTTGATCAATTAACAATCAAAGAAACAAGTTACTTAACAATAGCGTACTGGACTGTACTTTATAGGGAAAGCGACAAGTGACACGACAACCAGTGATAACCAATCATCGACGAGCGCACGTTCTGTCCCGGTAACTGGGAGGTGGTGGGAGTCTTCCTTTCCCACAAAACAACCAAGATGGTTCTAAAATATGCATTTGTGACTAACTTCAGAATCTTTTAGAACCGTGGCGAGTATTATACGTAATGCTTTTTCTCAATTTTTGAATCCCTTCACCCTATCATTCATTTTTATAAAACCACGCCCCTTCTGCCCGTGTCACGTAGCATGATTATTTCGCTGAGAAGAGGCGCTAAATTTGAATTATCGGAGAATGTAAGATACTAACTTTTTTAGTTCCTAATAATGCAACGTACCGTTTTATCAATATTCTATTGAGAACATATTAATAAATCAGTCCCTTGTGAATAGGGTTGCCATCCGTCCGGGTTTCCCCGGATTTGTCTTAGCTTAGAGGGCATATCCGGGGAGCGTTCGGGCGGGACTTCATTTGTAGTCCGGGTTTAAAAATTTTAAGTCTTGTTTAAAAATTTAAATGAATTTTGTTAGGTTTAATATTTTAATAAGGTTTTGTTTTCATAACAGAGTATATTAATATTTTGTGTTTTATTTTAAGAATAAAAAAATTCTAACTGATTATTAAAACAATTTTAACAAACTATATTAAGATTCTGTTTTGTTAGGTACATTTAAAATGATGATAAAAGATGACTAAATGTAATTTTAAGGTCTGAAAATAAATAAAAAGGTGATTTATGACATTTTCAATTGTTTTTTATTATACTGATTATGTTTAAAAAAACCTGTTGACATCCGGGGTTTTCACGCGTCTTGTCCTGGTTGCCAAATTTTAGAGATGGCAACCCTACTTGTGAGAAATGTTACATAAGATTTGAACGTTCCTTTACAATGCGTGTTATTCTGTATGATCAATGTTAGAATTTTGAGCGCTGTAAAATTTCCGATTCACTTTAATTACCGATTTAATGTTAAATGTGTCAGAAACTGACAAAAATTTAACAGCACCGTGAATTTTAACATTGACTATACAGAATACCACTATTAATAGCGCATTGTCCAAAATGAATGAATAATAATTAATCGATCGTTTAAGCTGCGCGCGGATAACCAAAGTTCTGCTGTATTTTATTATTAAAGAGAAGTATTATTAAAGAGAAGTAAAGAAACGTAAAACTAATTAATGCGATTTTTAATTATCTTTTTTGAATGGATAGACATTTAATCAATGTTTACTCAATTTCGGATCTTAATTTTTTTATTAAAAACTTATGTAGATGATAATGATCACCTATCATTTAAAATACAGCAATAGAAAGTAATCACTGATTCGATCCAAATTGTCTAAATGGAATCAAACTCTCCCCAAACCTTTTAAATAAATAATAATAATAATAAATAATAATAATGCGTTTACGTCCGTTTCTCGACTTTGTCATAATAGACGCCATTCGCACCATTACTATTTTTCATCTACCACTTCCCGTTATTTTCTACATTTTTTACAACTTCAACTTATGTAATAGCAATGGGCAAATGAAGAAATTATAGGAAATTAGGATAAGGTAGGCTAATTTTTGAACTAGGATTTTGATAGGTAATCGGCTATGGCCTCAAATAAGGAACCATCTCGATATCTATCTGGAATTAATTGAGGGAAACCATGGAAAACCTCAATCAAGATAGCCGGTACAGGAATTACCGTTTCTCGGCGAGAGGCAGTAGGAAAAAGTCCCAGCCACATCTGCCCCCGCCGGGATTCGAACCCGGTACCTCCCGAATGCGAGTCTAGTGCTGTCACCACTACTCTACCCAGCTTGGTCAAACCCTTCAAATAAATACGAGTGACTGAGTGCTTTACTTAAAGTTTCAGGAATAACAATTATGTCATCAAACATCCGTATTTATATCGAGTCCTTGAGACATTTATTTTAAGGCTCTGTAACATTGTTTTTATACATTATTGAAAAAGTCAATAAAAATACTTGATAATACCGTACTGCATTACGTGTCGAGAGATATAGACACGCACGACTGTCAGTTGGTGCTGGAATGACAGAAACACGAGAAGAACGAAAAACGCAAAACTAACATAATTTAGTATAAAATATCACACACAAATAGTTACCTGCTCGAAAAAACACGAAGGTAATCAGTGACTCCAAATTTAACTCAGAAAAGAAACAAAAATGAATACAGTCAACCAAGGGTTTACGCAAAATTTTGTTTGAGGGGCAGTGGCGTAGCTATCGGAGGGCTGGGCGGTGCAGTGCACCGGGGCCTCTAGCTCAGGGGGCCCCTCGGCCTCTTAAACGACGTTCGAAAACGTTATTTAAATATCCTAATCGAATAAAGAATTTTTGAGTTTGGACTCTTTGGGTCACGTAGTTTGTTTCATAAGCAGGGGCGTAGCTACCACCGTATCTGCCATATCAATTATACGGGGCCCCCGGGCCACGGGGGTCCCCAACGTGCGCAAGCAAAAATTAATAAAAACTTCCCAATTTTTTTTTTATTTCAGAAATGACAAAAGTCAAAAAAAGCAATTTTTTTTCCCGCGTAAAGCGTGCGTTCAAAAGTTGGCAACACCCTACATCGGTTATCGCGGGTTGCGGGATTTCTCCGTTTAAGACATTTACTTCAACGGGGGAAGGGCCCCCAAACACATTTTTATACGGGGTCCTGCCAAGGCACGCTACGCTTCTGTTCATAACATGAAAAACGCGTTAATTTTTGCAACTGCGAGTTAAAATACGTCTCATCATCAAAAAATGGGGTCCAATTTTTTGAAAATAACTCGAAAACTATTAATGCTAATGAAATTTAAAAAAAAAGATTCCTAGAAAGGAGGAAATTTCCGAAAAAAATGTCGACTCTTGGAACTTCATTTAATATTGAAAATAAGACTCCGTGTGATCGGTGCTGTGCCAATAAAACTTAACCAATTTAGATGGGACGCCAATTTTATTTTTGCACCGCGATTCTTGGTTACGAAGCTACGCGACTGTTGGGGGTGGGGTATTTTGTTCATACGATTGTTGAGCTAAAAATTAACTATATTACAAGCAGTGCTATAAATTAATTATAATTTGTTGCAATCAGTGCTAGTTGCAGCTGACATAGGTACTG
Source organism: Venustoraphidia nigricollis (assembly GCA_034508555.1). Taxonomy (NCBI): domain Eukaryota; kingdom Metazoa; phylum Arthropoda; class Insecta; order Raphidioptera; family Raphidiidae; genus Venustoraphidia; species Venustoraphidia nigricollis. The sequence continues at coordinate 4,013,444 of JAVRKA010000020.1, forward strand.
GTGAAAATATGCAATACCTACTTATATAATATGATATATATTCAAAAATACAAGAATTGGTGAATTACCGAAGAACAAGTGGTAATGTCGGGTAATGTCAAAATCGCGTGCATTTGATATTCCTATAATTTATAATCGATTTATGGCCATGCTGCCGTAGCAGCGACACATTATTTGGAATATAGGCCTATAGTGATCAAGTTTGAGATAACTGTTGACTTTCGATATATTATGGCATCGCTGATTTTTCTGTAGAAAATGTTTTGCTCTACAACATTGTTAATAATTAAGTAGCTAGAATAACACGTTTCCAATAATTTTTTTCACTTTCATTTTGACAAGTTTACTCCAATTATTTTCGTTAATTTTGGCCCAGAGGAACCTCATCTGATATATTTTCAATATTTTTCATCAATCATTCAATGCAAAAAAAACGTATTTGTTGCTAGCCTATATTACATATATATCGTGCCGTCATATAAGGTACAAGTACTTAAGCTACCAGAAAAAAGTCTTAAGTCATAAAACTGATTTTAGAAAAAGCAAACATTTAGCTCCATAAAGATGAACGTGCGTCTCAGCTTGCACATTTACTAGATTTATTTAAAAATATTTTTTCCACATTCGTTTTGTTTTTTGTCGAAGTGTTAATAATTTTTATAGTACCTACATGCATTTTACTATAACATATAACGGCAACCACGAAACAACAAAAAGCACAAGCGCTACAAATTATAATATTAAAAAACGAATCGACAATTTTAAGTTTATACAGCAGTAATTAAAATAAATATATAAATAACCAATTAATATGTGTCTACAACCAACTCTTACAGATAAGAGTGACTTTTTTTTAAATGTCAGGTTTTTTTTTGTAGCAAATTATTTACAAAATTTCAATTAATTACTTCTTTAAAAAAACCTTACCTGTAAATATAATGTCCGGTTTGGACGGCTCTTTGCGTCGTTGACTCGGCGGCAGTTTGTCATTTTCGATGTGCCACTTTTTTAGACATTGCGGCTCATGAATTTTCAGAGAACGGGGAGTAAACTCACGACCGCACAGGTAACAGGGCAACGTCCGTTTCTGTGGTGGATCGGGCACACTTCCCGACGCTGAAGTATCTGCTGGTTTAGTCACGGAATTCGTTGCCAACGATGTACTCATTCCAGATGAATCGTCTAAGACTAATTCCATAATTTTCATTTTTTTTTATACAAACTTTTTGGTTTTTATACTATAATTTTCATTTTATAAGTATAGTGTATAGGTCAAAGGTCACTGATGTGTAATTTGGTAATGTGTAATCTTTCAGCTTTGGGTTTATGTAAGTGCTTTATGCCCATACTATTAGTAGGAGAGCTGTTAGACATTTTTGGGTAGGTATTTGAGGCAGTGAAAATTTTTGACAATGTCTCTTTAGTAATATTCGAATACAAAAACACAAACTTGGTTAAACGGTAGGAGAACTTAACCGACCCTCAAATTTTTAAATTAGCAAATTTTTTTCGGATTAAAAAGTCTTTGAGGCATTTTAAAATTTTAATATCTTGACATTTAGTATTTAAGGAGTTGGAAAATAAAAAAGTCAGAATTCTTAATAGGGTCTAAAACTTATCCAGGTGTTTGCAAAATTATATTTATGAAAAATTAAAAAATACATTTTAGGCATTGATAGATATATTAAAAAAAAAAGGTAATTTCGGTGAAACATTCTACTTGGCAGGTGATTAAAAATTTGAGGGTCGGTTAAGCCCCGCTACCCTTCAAATTTTCACAGTGCCTCAAATTAAGGATGTCAGAAAAACCAAAAAGTATCGATATATATCGTATCGATATTTTTTTTTTGAAGTATCGATATCGGTACCGATATATTTTTTTAAAAAAATCGATATATCGGTACAGTTTTAAAGAGAACATATTCACTCGAAGAAATTTAGTGTATATATTGGCTAACTTAATATAATCTCAAATAGCAATTAACGGACATTATTTCTAATAAATCAAGTAATAAATAAAATATTATCTGAAATCAAAAACAACGATCAGAATTTTTTTTTGTTTATTAATCAAACGTCTAATACGTTTAGGAGCAGATAATTTTAGCCTGGCGAACCTATGGCATGCGTGCCAGAGGTGACATTCGACAGAAAATTAGTGGTACAGCATGAATTGAGGTGTAAATCTAAATAACTAAATATATTCTGTTGTAGAAATGAAATGAAATATTGCATGAATAGCTAATTTGACTGTTTATTATTGCGAAAAAATCGAAAAATCCGATGAAAAAGAAACGTGTTTTATATGTGCTTTATTCACTGTTGTTGTTTTTGGAACGCACTTAAAGTATGTTCCAAAAACATATGTAAAAACACGTTTATTTTCAGTGGAGTTTTCGATATTTTCGGAATAATTAGACGGCCATAGTCAGTCGCGGTAGTATATACAAGTGTTGCTACTGGAGAAAAATATCGGTTTTCGATACTCGGAATTTTATATCGATATATCGAAATATTAAATATCGCACAAAAATATCGATATATCAAATAAAAAATATAGATATATATCGATATTTTTTCGACATCCATACCTCAAATACCTACCCAAAAATATCTAACAGCTTTCGCGATATATTTATTTATTAAATTAAAACATAATAGTGCCCAGTATCGTATGTTCTGAGATATAGAAAGACATTGAAAACCCTTACCGTTTTAAATATAGGTATATTTAGAAGGATGAATGAAATGGTAAAATATTAAAAAATCATTTTTAAAGCAAAACTTTTTTAGCTGCAACCTAACGGTAACTGAGTTCTTTTCAAGGAAGTCAATCGGACAGAAATTACGGTGTATTGTACAGTATATAATAGAACAGCTATGTGCTATACCCTGAAAATAACTAGATACCAGTTAAGCTCTATGGAGTAATGGATACAGCGTATGCTTAGAATGGACAAGGTCGCTGGTTTGATTCCGGCCGACATCATTAATATATATTTTTTTACATTTATTCCATATCATTTCAATTGATATTTATTTCTACGTATATACAGGGTTCGGCAATGAAACGGGAAGATTTCGTAAATAATTTTATTGTTGAAAAAATATTTTTTTTGTAATTATTAATACATTAATGGGAAATAAAAGAGTAGCCATTTGATATACAATGTTAAAAAAAATATTTTTTAACACTACATCTGCCAAATGTCCTCTGTTGACACCTATGCATTCATGGAATCGAGCCTGGGTTCGGCAATGAAACGGGAAGATTTGGGGTGGGGCTTGCAGCGCGCGGTGAAGTGGTAGGGAAGACAGTCACAGGCCTGCCGGGACCCGAGTGGCTTGCCATTTAGTCTACAATGGAGCGTTGGACGGGTGAGCATCGCGGTTACGCAATTAAGGCTTATTATCAAAATGGCGAGAGTTTAGTGCAAACGCCTCGGGATTTTAGACGGCATTTTAACATACCGCGTAACCCGTCCAACGCTCCATTGTAGTGATTGTAGACTAAATGGCAAGCCACTCGGGTCCCGGCAGGCCTGTGACTGTCTTCCCTACCACTTCACCGCGCGCTGCAAGCCCCACCCCAAATCTCCCCGTTTCATTGCCGAACCCAGGCTCGACTCCATGAATGCATAGGTGTCAACAGAGGACATTTGGCAGATGTAGTGTTCAAAAAATATTTTTTTTTAACATTGTATATCAAAGGGCTACTCTTTTATTTCCCATTAATGTATTAATAATTACAAAAAAAATATTTTTTCAACAATACAATTATTTACGAAATCTTCCCGTTTCATTGCCGAACTCTGTATATGTGTATTGTGTATATCTAACTTCTAGTAAAAAATATTTATTTTTATTTACTTTTTTAACTTAATTGTAATATTTACCGCAACATCAAAGAAGTTTTACTTCAATCGCGCGTAAAGATATCTTTTTAAACACTCTCAAATATTACATATAAAAATAAATTTTAGACAGAAAAATAGATCTGAAGTGAAAGAATCGAGTATTAAAACAAAACACACCTGCCGGTATCGCGTTTTTATTCGGGGGCAGTTCTCTTCGCGATGGCGGTAAAAGATCGTTCTGCGCATGCCATTTTTTGAGGCACTGAGGCTCATGAATGGCAATGGATTTGCTGCCGAACTTCCGGCCGCAAATGTAGCAAGGCATTGTTGGTGGACCGCTACTTGGTGATGGTGAAGACGCACCTCCACCGCTCGGCGTTGGACTTGTCTCATCTAATTTCTATGCGAATATATATTGTTAGTTTCGGAAAAAGCATATACGCCTAACGGAAAGAAAACAAATTAGTGTTATTGTCAGGTTTGAACTCAAAATTGATAGGAATAAACTTTACATATGTTAATTTTTGTAAAATTTTACTTTCTGAGTAGTGTATTTTTTTAATTTTTTAATTTTTCCTGTTCCAAAGAGCATTTCCACTATCCCCATCACAAATTCAATACTGCCTGTCTACCCCTTGCTCGCTCATAAGTTTAGATTCTTTGTACAAAAGATAGAACAAAATTATTTATAAGTGACGGGAATTATAATATATAGAAGCTTAAGGCTGTCGGAACGCTCTGAATTTTACCCAATCGTATTAGTGGTATTAGGTTGCCTCAACAAAAGTGTGTCACATCCATCGTTATCTAGATTTTACATGTTAACAGTGTTGGATCACTTTCGCACAGTTTGTGCTGAGACCCAGCGGTAAGGGGCGAGGTAGGCAAAAGACATATTGTGGGTGTGACCTTCTTTAGCTCTGTCTCGCTCAAATCATCAAACGTTTCAATTTTTGGCTGGTGCCAACTACAAGGATAAAAGATGCTATTGCAAGGGCGCCGCTGTCAATTGATTACTCTAATTTTTGGAAATATTTTGAAGATTTAAAAAACTTTTCCGAAAAAGGAAAAATCACTTTAGGTTTGTGATGGAACAGTTTTGTGAAATAAGTACTAATAAGGTCGTAGTGTGACATTGAAAACGTGTGTTTTTTTAGCACAATTAATGCCAACTTTTTTCTAGTAAATCGTACATAAATTACAAAAGTAGTCTACTAGAGACCTAGATTTGTCCTTTATCTTCCTTATAGAGAAAGAATTTTTGAGGAATGTTGACGAATAAGTCTACAATCAGTTGACAGCCGAAACTCTATTTTTGGCTTTAAATTCCGAGCGTTCCGACAGCCTTAAAATGCATATTAAAATCTTAAAAGTAAAAATTGATTTATGCATTCTATTCTTACCGAAAGAAAATTTACTTTTTGGACTCCAGGTCTACAACTTCGCTGGTGAACTTCGAGACGATCGGGTAAAAACGTTCTTCCGCAATTTTCACAAGCTATCAATGTTGACTGAAAACAAAAAAAAAAGACATTGTAAATGTACAAAATATACTTAAGCTCATATTCAACGAGCTCAAACATTTATTTATATATATGAATTTAAGTTTTACTCTTAGTTTTTTTCTTCCTTCTAGATGATTAATGTTTCTAAAAATTCATAGATCTTGGCTTATAGTTGAATAGAATCGATAAACGAACAAAATAATAATTGTTCAAAATTTAACAGTATCAGAAAGTTCCCTTTATTTATTATAGGACAAAAACATTATAGTCTCTTTCCCTTCTTTGAAATTTTGATACATTTTTTTAATACAAAAATTAATATTGACAACAATCAAGTAGACATTTTTCAGATGAAAATTAGGCACAATAATCAAAATATGAAGCAAGCCAAGAAGGCACGAGTACTCAAGCGTGCACTTTGATATAGTATTTTCTTTTATATTACTTCTATCTTGTTGAGTGCCAAATTATGACTTTTTTATAGAATGCGTAGGGTTATCAAGTTTAAATTAATATCAAATACTCAGGTTTGCAATCCCTTGTAGCTGTGAAAAAATCAAACTTCTAAGTAAATCTAATCAAAAGATACGGCTGTTTCATATGTGACATGTGTGACATATTTCATAGCTGATGGCTATTTATGAAATAAATATATTATTATTATTATTATTATACCGTATATTTTGACATTCGCAAGGTCGTCATTCCCATTGATCTAGAATCATGAAATTTGACAAGTAAAAGGAAAAATCCGAAAACCGTAAATTTGTAGTTACAGCACAAAAAAGAACTTTTTTTCTACAAACGTCAAAATAGTGCATTCTAGCGACATCGAACGGAATATTTTAAAAGTTATTTGTACAGGCATTTATGTGCCTTAGTGTGTATATAACAGTAAATAATAAAGAAATAAAATAAAGTTAATAAATATTGTAGGGTGGTACGGAACCCTTTGTATGCGAGTCCGAATCGCACTTGTTTAAATAGCAATAGGACTGAAATTAAAACTGATTTTGTATTCTTGATATTCATAATCTTTAATATTCTTTCTAAAAGTTCTTTTGAAAAAACGATACAAAGGAGGTTGAACATAACAAAAGCAAACATCTAAAGTTGACTGTATAATTATACACATTATTTTAACATATAAATCATCTACCATCAAGGAAGCAAATTTAAATACATATATTCAAAACGGAAATAATCCACCACTTCAGACAAGAACTCAGTTCCGGTACTCCAAAATAACAACGTGTGTAAGTTTTAATTTCTTTCTTATCAGTTTAATCCCAAAGGTTCTAGACATCAATTATTATAGTGACTATAATAACATTTAAATAATATCTTCCGTAGAATTTCATTGAACTACTTTCAGCACAAAAAACTCCAATTGTCTGGTTGGCACACATAAAACTTTAATGCAAAATACCTGAATGTTCAATCATATATGTCACGATATGTTGAATGTTTGATATCTTTACTACAGTAACATAAAATACCAGAACAGTGTTAGGCAACCGTTTCTTTTTTTCACTGCAATTTAAATCAGGGGCATCAGTTCAAAATTCCCAATAAAAATAAATAAACTTTCGATTTCATATTATAAATGCTTAAAGTAAATTTCACGTTCATTATGCAGTAATCTATACATAGAAATAAAATCGACAATAGGGATGTTGACTGTATTCAAATAAAAACATAATTTTAACGAAAAGTAGTAGTTTCTATGATAGAAATACTAAAAAACACTATATTTTTCGTTATTTTTAAGGAATTTAATTAATATTTAATAAATAAAACCCAATAAAATCACTCCCAAGTCACGTGACAACAGACACCAATCAGAGCGCATGACGTCATATGTTCAGCCGCTGTCAAAAAACTGCATTGTTTGCTTAATATTTAGTGTGTAATTTATTATTATTTGTTTATAGGAAACGTCAAATTACATGTAACTATAGCAACGACTACGAAACAACTTTTCATCATCTCAGTTTACTAACGTTTATGAGCACAGAATACGCATCTATAGGATGGTAGCTCCCGTGTAAACTTTTGAGCCTCCTTTGGTATGAACAGGTGACGTCACGCGACTAGTATTGGCGTTTTGGACCGAAATTTGAAACGGGATTTAAAATACATGATTTTTAAGGCTTGAGTTGTATTTAAATAAAAATAATAAATATTTGTAGCAATATTAGATACTTATGCACGATTTAAAACACTTTCCCAAAAACAGTCAACATCCCTATTCCAAACTTTATACAATACAGCACTCGTTACAGAAGTAAATTGATGTGTTTGTATATATTGCCAATGGATTACAAAGTCCACATACTGCAAGAGTTGCTTTTTTAATGAATGTTACAGACGTTAGTTCAATTAATACAATTAAATAAAATCGTAACGTAGTTTGTAATTGTACCGTTTTAAAGATTCCTAGTGTGAATTTTCAGTTTTTAGTCAGTTTTTTCTGTCTGTCCACTGTCCAGTGTCCAGGCTAATCTTTGAAACGACTGAACCGACTGTGATGGCACTTCCCAAACTGGTAAAGGATTATGCCAGTAGTGATCTAGGCTACATTTTATCTCAAAAATAACCCTACGGGGGTGAACAGGGTGATAGTAACCTTCATAAAGAATACACTGTATCTCTGAGATTTCTTAAGTTGAAAAAAAAATCATGTTCGACGGTCTCCTGAACCCAGTACTCGAACGGGGTGGGAGTGGGTTTTATATAAAAGAATTTAACCAGGTACAATAGATCTACTATACCACGCGGCCGAAATCGCGGGCAAACTGCTAGTAATAACTATGCAGTTAGTATAATTTGTTAAAATTTCTATTAACTATTATTTAATAATTTTATTTGTACCTGCATGTCAATTTGGCATTTTTTATGCATTGTATCACATATTATATAACCGTTACAAGAATGGCTTTTTCTAAAAGAATTTTAACTTAACACTGTTGGTAGTGATAAATAATTTAATCAATAATAACTATATACTGCTGTTATTACAGTGGCGGATTTACAAATTTGCCGCCGGTAAGCTAATAAATTTTTGCTGCCCCTACTGACCTCTGAAATTCGATATTCTAGTTCGCAATCATATTAATTACATTTATTCTGTTAATGAAATTGCAACTTTATGATTTGTGCTCTATCGTCTTTATGATTGTGAACTAGGGGATCGTTGCATTAGTTTCTAGATTAATTTTACGACTTATGATGTAGTGAAGATAACACGAGAAATAGTTTTTGGGTCTACTTCCGAGCTAAAAAAAGCTCAATTATGTAGTAATTAAAAGGCGGGGTAAGGTACGCCAGGGACCCAAAAACGACTACGCAAATACGTTGTACAAAAAAAATATTTAAGTGTTGAAACATATTACACGCCGAATGAACCTAACATTTAGGTACATGGAGAAAAAAAATATAGTAGTGATTAATAAAAAAAATGAGTAAAAATTACAAAACTTAAATTGTAATATTGAAATGCTATTGGAATATTTTAAAAATTCATGATCACAAAAGTATATTTTACTGAGCGTTTAGTAATTTTTCATATAGACGTTAGGGTATTCAGTACAGTACTAAAATATTGAAATTTTTGTTAAATTCTCGAAACTCGTTTCCTCTAGATATATAATAGTGTTTTTTTTTTATTTCTGTAAGACAAAAATTTTTGGGTCAAATTAGCCGCCCCTAAAATCTGCCGCCCTAGGCTTCAGCCTACTCAGCCTGCTGGTAAATCCGCCACTGGCTGTTAAAAGGAACAACGTATAATTTCCTTCTAGTCCTTGAAGATGCTGTAATAAAACTGTGAAACGCTATACCAAACTAAATGAGGAGTTGTAGTCGTCAAACCAAAGCTATTAGGTAGCAAGCTACCGACGATTTTATTCATAGTATTTCCATGGTTTTGGTAGACAATTTTGACATTTATCATTACATATTTTTCGTTTCATAACACTTTCGTCGGCCTGTCAGACATACTTTTCTCCAAATACGGGTCAGACGTGAGTTTTTGTGCTCAAGGGCATCTAAACTCAGAAAATTTCAAAAATGAGGAAATATATTTAGTGATACCTCCAGTTTGACATCTTTGATCGAGTCCATTCACTCATTGTCCCCGGTCGCAGCTGCCAGACTGCGGCTTTTATGTTCAGGATAGTGCCCTTGAACTCACAAAAATTCAGGTTTGGGGAAATACTTTGAGTAAAATCGTCACTAGCTCCCTTACTATACGAGCATATTCGTAATTTGTAACAATGTACCAATTTTGACAAGATTTGAACTTTGATATTTCAAAAAGTGATTTGAGCTGCGCATGTACGTTATGTTTTAGCGCAAGATTTGAAAAAACGAAATCTTTTTTCCGCCACGAAGAATATTTTAAGCTCGTTCATTTCGAAACGAATAAAATTTCTTTTTATTATTTCATTTCTATAAATGATTTATTAAATTACTAAAGATTAGGATCAAAAGAATTATATAAATATTATTACTATTTCAAAAGTGACATTGAACTATAATTCTAATTCTGACCTTTACAATACAAGTAGTTCACATAACATATTATAAACAAATATAGAGAAGGCACAATGTAATAGACAAAGCTCTTCCAGCTATTATCATCACGCAAGATGGAAAACAATTACCAATATGACAATACGTACATTGAAGCAAATATGTATACAATAAAACTTTAATAAAATTATAATGCAATTGGGTAATTTGTTGTTGTGTATAGTATATCAAACTTGAAATCTAGCAGAACCGTACTGAAATTTATAACACACAAAACAAAATACACTCAAAATGCGTTATAACGACATCGAAGGGTCGTAAAAACTGATAATCGTAACAACCGGTGATGTTTTCGAGGTACAAAGTAATTTTTAAATCAAAATTAAATGTCCCACGCGGGACAGACTCAGTCCCGCTTTTCGGGGATAACTAGACCGTGCGTAAATAATTATTCTCTTATTGTAAGCTGCAATTTGTAACACTCACTCCTCAGACTATTGTTTGAAACGCCATATTTTTCTAATGAATAAAACTTTTTTGATTTTGATTTCTGTTTTTTTTAATTTTTTTATTTAGAAGACGAATAAGACTCAGCTAGTTAACGATAAGGTAAATCTGATTTAAAATATCATATTTTTATTAAAATATATTTTCTATGGCTATTTTTGCTATATATTGTCACGTAAACGTAATTTGAGCTCAAATAAAAAGATAAATATTTAAAAACTTCTGATTGTATACGTTTTTTTACTATGTCCCGCTTTCGACGAAAGAATCCCGCTTTTTTCACTCAAAAAGTTTCAAAATCCCGACTTGGCAAAAAAAAAATCTGGCAACGCTGTTTATGAGTAAAATCGTCACTAGCTCTTTATATATTGGAAAGAATTCGCCTCTCATCTTACAAATTTTGATCTTTTATTCGTTCCAGTAAAAAATCATGCTTGAGTCTGAACCATTTTTTTTATATATATATGAGATTATTACATGTAGAAATATTTTACTGTTTTCACAACAATATCGTATTTTGACATGAGAGATAAAAGTAACTGATACGTTAGACATGCAACTAGTGACATTGGAAATGTAACATAGTATGTACAGCTGATAGAAAAAAATCATATAGACGTCGCTAAGTTTTTTATTTAGGTTAGATACGTGTATATAAAAAACTCGGGTTGCAGTGCCAAAACCCTGCCAATAATACCCTGTATTTGCTAATACAGACATTGTGGCTTTGTTATGTTAATTTTAATTTCTTTTTAGACAAAATAAAAAATGTAACCCCTTAATATAATAATGTTTTTCCTAATTGCAATATTATTGCCAATCCAACGTCTGTACCAAATTAAATATACCCTTGACTAAGTACCTAAATCCTTATCCCCAAACTAGTATTTTCATAAAATTTGTAAGCTCAGTCCAGTCGGGCCGATTTTATTCAAACTTTAGAAGCACCATTTAATCTTTACTAAAGATTAAAATTTAAATTTTGAAACGACTCAAAGAATTTTTTCGGTATTTTTTGATCTGAAAACATTTTTCAATCTCTAAAAACCACCATTAAAATGATCCAATTGGATCCATTTTAAATAGTATTAGTGTGGTGAACCAAATTTTATTTAAATCGATTAAATCTGTCAAGAGTTATTGTGATCACACACGCATAATATATTAAAGTTTAATCATAGATATTAGATATCCATATACTATAGATATATATAGGGTGTCCCACGACATGACTGCCATAGCCTGGAACTGTGTTGCTGGGGTGATTCCAAGTCAAAAATGTCTAATGAACATATACCCGGAACGTTATCCTAACTGAGCTAGAAGCATTTGAAATTTTAAATAAATAAGCCCACTAATGCAGGTATTAGGTTCGGTTGTTGGTTTTGTAATTATTAAAAAGAACAGGTGGCTGTGAATCACCATTAGTATTTATTTAATATAAGACAACGAATGTGGGTTCAGCACGATGGCGCACTTCCACACTTTGGTCGACAAGTAACAGAATTTCTTAATCAAAATTATACAAACCGGTGGATTGGAAGAGGTTCTGCAGTTCCTTGGCCAGCAAGGTCACCAGACCTTAATCCCCTAGATTACTTTTTATGGGGAAGACTGAAAAGTTTAGTTTATGCAGGAAATATTGAAAACAGAGAACAACTAGTAGCTAGAATCATGGATGCCGCAGAAACTATTCGTGCTGATCCTGAGACTCTTCGCAGAGCTACCACTTCAATTCTAAGAAGAGCTAGACTATGGATACAGCAACTAGGTGGAGATTTTGAGCAACTAATTCAATAAAGCGATTTCTTTTGAAATAGTTTTTAAATTAGTAGGGAATTCCTACTACTATACTTATCTAAAATTTCAAATGCTTCTAGCTCAGTTAGGGTAGCGTTCCGGGTATATGTTCATTAGACATTTTTGACTTGAAATCACCCCAGCAACACAGTTCCAGGCTATGGCAGTCATGTCGTGGGACACCCTGTATATAGATGTACATTGTACATATCTAAACGTACAATTTTCATTTCAGTGAGTTGTCTACACTACACTAATATACCAAATATTTACTTTTATTTAGCCATACTTATACTGTACGGCTAAATAAAAGTAAATAATTGAACGAAGCTTTGTTTTTGTTAGTGTATTTGCCATATGGCAACATACACTATTGGCATCGGTCGGATGGCGGGACCTAGGGGTCGGACCAAAATTTCTCGACGTTTCATAACCTCCTAAACACATTGGCACCATTTTTAAAAATGTTTATATATATATGTATATATATATATTTATATACGTGTATATATATATATATATATATATATATTTATATACGTGTATATATATATATATATATATATATATATATATATATATATATATATATATATATATATATATATATATATATATATATATATGTGTGTACGCGCGATAACTTTCGAAAGAGTTAATTGATTTCAACGAAATTTGGGCCACGTGTTGAAACCCATCACCGCAAGAAGCCTATTTAAAATGGGCCTAATCGGGCTATTTTAAGGGTAGTTTTTAGGGGTTGAAAGCTGTTTTTGGGCCCCAAAATACCGAAAAAATTCTCCGAATCGTTTCAAAATTGAAATTTAACCCTCTGGTAGTGATTAAAAAGTATCCCCACAATTTTAATAAAATCGGCCCGACAGGACCGGATTTACAAATTTTATGAAAACACTAGTTTGCAGATAGTGACTTATTTATTGAAGGGTGTATTTAATTCGGTGTAGACGTTAGATTGATAATAATATTACAATTAAGAAAAAAATGTTATTTTAAGGGGTGTATTAACAAACTTAATTTCACATAATAAAAGTATAAAACCACACGGCCCTATACAAGCAAATACACTATATTGTCGGCAGGGTTTTGGCACTGCGACCCGGGTTTTTTCTTTTTAGGCTTTTTATAGCCAACAAAATATTCCAGTATTTATGCGTATAGTTAAGCGGTTGAAAATCTATATTTTGTAAATGAAAAATCGAAATGTTTAAATCTACCATAATTTGAAGTTTACAGATAAAGATCTGAAAAAAAATCGATCTTATTATAATTTTTTTATAGTACTCAGACAAAATGTTATCACAGAAATCAATCTGATTATAATGGTTACCTTGAATTCAAGTTTTGATTGCTCCAGTTAGTCAATACAATGTTGTACGAGGGAAGTTTATTTAATCAACTGGAACTGTATGCAACATGCACGCAAATGGTGATAATAATATTAACATTTATTGATTATTTATATTAATGGCGTTCGTCCTGTTATCAATTTAGATATTGTTAAAACTACAGTTAAGTAAAACATGCTATTTTTAATAAAGATGTTTGTAAAAGATAACTATTTTTTGGTATAAAAACTCATAACATAATAAAAAAATCACTTTTCAAATTATTTAAAACTAGTTGTTAAGCCTGTCTCCGTCAGGCGCAATCGAAGTTTAAATATCCAAATAGCATCCTTATTTTGCATATAATATAGAATATAATCTGTAAATTAATAACTCACTGCGCACATATTTATTCTACAGTTTTTTCGACTGATTATTAGTTTATTAAACAATTAATTATTATTAGGAAAAATCAGGTCTTGAAATAAATTAAATAAAAAGGATCAGGTGAAAAGACCAATTTTTAGGTACGTTTTTAATTCGATATACGACGTTTCGTCGGTATTATTCCGACTTCTTCAGGTATCTCGAAAATTCTGTTAAAACATAAGTCATATCAATATTTTTTTACAATAAAAATTATTAGCGTCAACTGATTAACCAATATGAAATTTATATAATAAATTATTTATATAATAAATTTCATATTGGTTAACCAGTTGACGCTAATAATTTTTGGACTATTATTGTACTTCATTATTTTATTGTAAAAAAATATTGGTATGACTTATGTTTTAACAGAATTTTCGAGATACCTGAAGAAGTCGGAATAATACCGACGAAACGTCGTATATCGAATAAAAACGTACCAAAAAATTGGTCTTTTCACCTGATCCTTTTTATTCAATTAATTATTATTAGAAAACGTTTGATATCAGAATGTTTCAGAGTTTGTTGTTCGTAACCAAGGCAACCAATCAGCCGTTCATGGCCTGTTATGTTCCCTGAAGTTTTTTTCAAAACACCCCCCTATTTCGATCTCCGAGGAGAAAATCAAAAATCCATCTACGTTAGGTTCTGTCCCGTGTCTTGTACTATAAGTGTGCTAAATTTCAACTTCCTAAGTCTACTAGGGCCTTCTGGAGGGTCTGGAAAGACAGACATCTGGATATCCGGACACACAATAGGATTGCCGATTTTTTAAAAATAATCTACATACATATGTAGATTATTTTTTAAAAATCGGCAAGTGCAAACTTGCATGAAGTGTTTCGTAGTTCTCAGTTTTTCTGACTCATATATTTCGAGATACGGTAGAAGCAGAGCAATTAAAAAAAGACTTGTCTTGAAAAAATGTAAAAAATATTAATTTATGTATCTAGAATAATGCATTATGTTAAAACGAACGACACGCGAGGTTTAACAGTCACACGAGCTATTAAAGCATTACAATCGAATGATGTGAATTTAGTGTTGCAATTTGCAATTTGTTGAGATAACGCACCGTAGAATAACGGAAAACTCATTCCGCCGCGAAAGTGGAAAGATTCGGGTTTGAGTCCCGACGGTAGCATTGTAACAATGAATGTTTCTAACATAATTCAATCTAGTTTTGTTTTGTAATTTGTTATGGTGTTACGGACTGCCCACCGGTCATATTTTATGAGAACAATAATATTATAATTCCCACACGAAAGTGTACATAAATAGATGACTCATCTCTTCGTTGAATTCAATAACATACATAATAAACGTTGACGTATTAATTATATTTAATAAATGTGCTTATAATTTTGTAATTATCTATTATGTCAGTACCATAAAAATATGCACCCATTTCTATATACAGTAAGACCTCGCTTAGCGCTGCTCCGCTTAACGCTGTTTCAGTATTGCGCGGTTTCTAAAAAAAAGTTTAGCCACTATAACGTAAATTATGGATCAATTTATACAAAAGGATTCAAATGTTGATAGAAGTTTAAAGAAACGACGAAATGTCATTGATGCAATATCTTGCTATCGACAAAAGCTTGCTGAACGAAACAGAAAAAGGCAAATGACATTAGATGATTTCTTCACAAAAAACAAAATATGTCAAATGGGGAACCTTCCTCGTCGCAAACATAACTTCTAACTCGAACTTTTAGTTGATTTTCATAAATGTTTTATGAACAAAAATCGATATTAGCAAATAATAAATCTATAATTATTAATGTGATAAAAAAGTATTTAATAATAAAAGTTACAAAATGAAAAAAAACTAACAACTTTTCTTATTCTCGGTTGTGTTTCACGTTTGCCTATTATCTATACGTATTAAGATGACCTCATTCAGCCCTGTTTCGTATAGCGAAGGAACTTATTGGAACGTATCTCCCGCGCTAAGTGGGGTCTTACTGTCTATCTATTATTATGATCGAATTACTCTCAAAAATGTAAAAAACGTAATATATATAAATGAGAAATATTGAAATACCTGAGAAGATTTCCAAGCAAATTCATTCCATTCTTCAGATGTCATGTTCCTGTCTGGCTTGGGAGGCGGCACTCGACGCTGATTCGGAGGTAGCTGTGCATTTTCGCGCTCCCATTTCTGAAATTAACCAAAAAATATTATTTTCAGTCAGGAATTTTGTTTATTTTATTATAGTTCCTGTCTTACAATAAAACAAATTGGTATAAATTGTACAAAGTAAAATGTTTTTCCTTTTATAGCATTTATCGGTGTATTAACCCTAAAATACATTGTCAGCCTCGTTATCTCGTAATTCTGTTTAAATTTCCAGTGCCTAAGATTATCTAAAGAGTATATTCAAAAACTGAAAATAATATGCACGCTCATCAATAATCTTCTTTTAATTAACATGACTATTCGCATACTTTTAAATTCTGTTAAAGAGACTAATTTTATTGAGAAGTTATAATGACAGGCATTTTTATTTTTTCTGGACTACGACAAAGCCAATTAAGAGTCATATTTTTTGTCGTAAGATTTGTATGTGGCCAAGGATATGTAACGTAACAATTAAATTAAACGTTAGATTTCGATAGAACATACTAAAATGAACCCAAAGATCCGTCGAATCGAGTATAAATATTCCATTGGTAGCTATTTGTAAAAGTAGAGTTAGTATAAAAAAATATAGTAATAAGCACCCCACGCTTTTTTACAATAACAATTTATTTTTTACTTTTTAGTTCGGTTTGCTATTAAAGTTTATTTTTTTTTTTGGTTTTTTTAAACTATTATTTTTTATAAATACAGATCGTTATCATATGACGTGTGCTGTATGAGTCGATTTTAGCGGACGTCATGGATGTGCGACCACCGAAGGGTGAGGGCGTCGGGCATGACCGGTTGAGCACTGCTAACGCAGTCTCAAATTATATTCCCACATTAATATTATTGTGTACAGCTGTTATTGTTATAATATCTGACAGATAGTCTCTATTCTTGAAATCGTACTGATTATCGGCGATGCCCAAGTAAAAAACAAAATCGCTTACGATGAATTGTCGGTATTTTTACCATTCTAACTCTACAAGTGAGAAATGGTACTAATTTAAAACAAAATTCGCATTTCAGTTCAAAAAATATTTTTAGACGTGCCCAACCGCATGCGAATACAACAATTTCTAAATAGTATTTTGAACTGTCAAAATTCTTGAAAATTAAGTGACAATCGGCTATTTTAGGAGATAAAAAATAAAAAAACCCGGGTCGCAGTGCCAAAACTCTGCCGACAATATAGTGTATTTACTAATATAGGCAGTGTGGCTTTATTATGCGAACTTAAGTTGGTTTTTTGGGCAAAATAAAAAATTTGATTCCTTAATACACCCCTTAAAAGAACATTTTTTTCTCAGTTGCAATATTATTATCAATCGAACCTCTAAACTAAATTATATACACCTTTCAGCAAATAATTCACTATCTGCAAACTAGTGTTTTCATAAAATTTGTAAATCCGGTCCTGTCGGGCCGATTTTATTAAAATTTTAGGAGCACTTTTTTAATTGCTATTAAAGGGTTAAATTTCAATTTTGAAACGATTCTGAGAATTTTTTAGGCATTTTTGGGCCCAAAAACTTTTTTCAACCCCTAAAAACTACCCTTAAAATGGTCCGATTGGGTCCATTTTAAATAGGGTTCTTGCGATGGTGGATTCCAACATGTGGGCAAAATTTCGTAAAAATCAATTAACTCTTTCGAAAGTTATAGCGCACACACATATATATATATATATATATATATATATATATATATATATATATATATATATATATATATATAATTATATATATATATATATATATATATATATATATATATATACATATATATATAAACATTTTTAAAAATGGTGCCAAAGTGTTTAGAAGGTTATGAAACGTCGAGAAATTTTGGTCCGACCCCTAGGTCCCGCCATCCGACCAACGCCAATAGTGTATGTTGCCTATGGCAAATACACTAATAAACCCTTATTTGTTCATGATCAGTGGCAGATTTACCAGTAGGCTGAGTTACAGGCTTGAGTCTAAGGCGGTAGATTTTAGGGGCGGCAAATTTGTGAACCGATTTTTTTAGCCGTCTTACAGAAATCTTTTTGATTTCAGTAAGACGGCTAAAAAAAATCAAAAAGATTTCTGTAAGACGGATGACTTTTCCCTTTCATTGTACGTTCAACGGTATATCGCAAACTCTTTTTTTGTGAAATTTCAATCAATAATTTTGTTGAATTGTAACAATAATCTAGGAACTGACAATTGTAGAGGTAAAGGCGGCAAAAATTTAACAGCCTATACTTGGGAAATGTGTCAATCTGCCACTGATCATGATTATATTACCATTAAAACTCGCTTGGACACGTTTTTAACATATTGTTACATTCGTCATATTATTATTCATCATGCACTAGATTAATAATATACTTATAGGAAATAATTAAAATAAATAAACTTAAACGACTATAAATAGCATAATGAAAAAATGTAATAATGAACGACGTTTGAGTCCGGATTTGGATTTTCTTCAGATTCTAAAAATCTGAAGATTTAAATCCGGAATGAAACGTTGTTCATTATTAGTGTATTTGCCATATGGCAACATACACTATTGGCGTCGGTCGGATGGCGGGACCTAGGGGTCGGACCAAAATTTCTCGACGTTTCATAACCTCCTAAACACTTTGGCACCATTTTTAAAAATGTTTATATATATGTATATATATATATATATATATATATATATATATTTATATATATATATATAGGTATATATGTGTGCGGACTATAACTTTCGAAGAAGTTAATTTATTTTAACGAAATTTGGCACACATGTTGGAATCCATCACCGCACGAAGCCTATTTAAAATGGGCCCAATCGGGCCATTTTAAGGGTAGTTTTTAGGGATTGAAAAATGTTTTTGGGGCCCAAAATACCGAAAAAATTCTCCGAATCGTTTCAAAATTGAAATTTAACCCTTCGGTAGTAATTTAAAAGTGTCCCTAAAATTTTAATAAAATCGGCCCGACAGGACCGGACTTACAAATTTTATGAAAACACTAGTTTGCAGATAGTGAATTATTTACTGAAAGTTGCATATAATTTGGTATAGAGGTTCGATTGATAATAATATTGCAATTAAGAAAAAAAATGTTATTTTAAGGGCTGTATTAAGGAGTAAAATTTTTTTTACCCAAAAACCAACTTAGGTTCGCATAATAAAGCCACACTGCCTATATCAGCAAATACACTATATTGTCGGCAGGGTTTTGGCACTGCGACCCGGGTTTTTACATTTTTTCATTTATCTGTTTATATTCGTTTAGTTATATTTATTCTAAATAAATACAGACGGTAACAAAGTATATAGGAAATAATAAATTAAATTATATTTTCTACGTTTCCGTAGTTACGCAAGATGTATACTGTCCAAATAAATCAAATATGTTGTTACTATAAAGGAATTGAGTAATGTAGATTTAAATATAATAAAAATAGAAGACCATTATTGGATCTTAAGCTGAGCGATAATCCTGCTTGACTGTAAAAATTTGTAATACGATAGACCAAAGACTCCACAAAACTGTTGTCGCTGTCCAGAAGGGTGCAACCCAACTGTAGTGAGGTGGAGCCGTAAGCTTCCTTACTCCAAGGACCGAAGGTTCTCCAAGTTTCAAATGAGCTTAAAATAATAGATAAGATTAAAAACACTACAGATCAAAACGTAGAGCCCGATAAAATGACGGATCAATATTTAACATAGCAGAGATTGTTTACGAAATAAACAAATTTCATCCTTCTTTATTAAAATGGGGGTGCTTCCGTTCGTCGAGGAAGTCATGAACAATTTAGATTTATGATATTCTAAGCCCTGTCAACAAGCCTACAAAAATTCGATTATTGCGAAAAAAATCCGAATGCCATTTTCGGTGACAATCCGGCTGAGCTAGAAGGTACGTCAGTTTAAGAATAGGGTCCCAGGAATGACGAAGGACTATTATACAACATCGATTACATATGCCCGTAGGTAAGTACAATAAAACAGTGCTTGGAACTAGTTGACACGAGGCCTGTACAGTGTACACTACAATAGTCCACCAGGTCGATACTTTGCGTGTTTCAATTTAATGTCAGGCCTTATAGTATGTGGTTACTTTGCGTCCATCACTTATTTACACACATTCTTTTTTACTTGCCCTAATACAGATTGGACCATGAAATTCCAAATAGGTTTGGTTCACCTTATAATACTTATTTGAACTGATGTCTGGTGTAAAAATTTTTAAAAGTGTTTGTTTTTACATTTAGCTTATTTAGTAATAAATACAGTAATTTTAAGTGTGTTTAGCAGAGAGCAGTTCATGAATAAAAATATATTTATAAAACACTCAGACTTGCAATTAATGTCATCCACGAGTCCCGACTTTAGGAATGTCTTCTAGCATGAACAAGACGGCCTTCAGATTTTCTCCCGCCTCAAGTAAAATTTCGATCGCCGCCTCTGTGATTTTCTTGTTAGCTTTTGTGCGAAAAGCCGCCTCTAGAAATATGTCGATAATGGTTTCTAGGATCCGTTTGTAATTCGAAAACTTGTAAAGCGGAAATTTATTCACCGAAATTAGTATTCGTATTTCGATTCTGTTACTTGATTTCCGAATCAAAAAATAACTTGAAAACGCGTAAAGAAAACTGCCTGTTCGTGCATATACAAGGAGTCCCATGACCAAGTATTACAAAAAACTTATCCATGTATTACGAAAAGTGAAAAACAACAATACTATCGTAATCACATTTTGACATTTTTCTCAAAAATGAACACTCAGAGAAAAAACATTGTAAAATCAAATAATGTTGCATTGTATCAAATAAATTCAAATATGTTTTGGCGTCATTGGGATTTTTATTTGAACTTACATGGCCAGCAACACATCAAAAACTTGTAATTTAAAATTAAACAGAGATACTGTCATATTGTTAAGAGCCGTGTTTAAATTTATATAACATAGTGCATTATCAAAACAAATGGAAATATGTTAAAATCGATACTCAAAAGTCAATGAATGAATGTAATTACAATTTTGAATATTTAAGGCGTTCCTTCTGATTTTAAACATTGTTTTAAAACTGTGTAACATTAAATTAAAAATGGGTCTATTTACTTTAATGTGGTTTTGGTTTATGTTGACCACACCATTACCATTAAAATATGGCCACTATATGCTTTAAATCAAAAATAGGAATGATCAATTTAATGTACGATTGCAATGATTATTGGACGAGGATATTGGGGTAGTAGGTAGTTAAAAATACGAAATTTGGCATTTTTTTTTATTGCAAAATACATTTGAGCCACAAATTTTCAGTTATTAACATAGCATAAAGAAACAAAACAAAAAACCTGTATTCTTCTACAAAATCAATCTAAACCTAGGTATAAGTTTACAACTTCACGTCGTTTTAACTGAGTCAATATACATATTGTCCCCTAGAAACTCAAATGGGTTCAGAAAGTGGCCCATTCTCGAGCGAACTTGGTTGGTTTTCTATCGCGCCAGAAAACAAGTAGTAGTAGAAGTAGTTTTTGTAGAACTAGGTGAACTTTCATGTGAGACATCTTTTTGCGAACTTGTATTTTGCAGCCAATTATTCACTTTATTAGCAAACGTCGACGCAAATGTGATGGTTTCGTCATCAATGCCGTACTGAAATACATAAATAATAATAATACTAATTTATTTATTTGAAGTACGCGAATTTGTCTTTACTTCGTGCTTTCTCCAGTAGAATAATTTTTCGCGAAACTCTGCTCGTAGCCCAATGTCAGAAATTGCGTCCTTAATATCGTCCTTCGATAAATATTGTAGACTCCTGTATTGTTATTCCACTATCTGAAGAAACTGAAATAAAAGAAAAAATTTATAATCGTAAAACATTTTCAAAATATAAATAAACATGTAGATTAACTGTTGAATGAAGTAAATGCCGTGTATTATTTTGAAACTTACTTTGTAAAACTGGCAACAATGTTATTAAGTTCCAAGAATTTAAAAGGGACTCCAGGTCTTGGGCGTCCATTAATAAAGGAACTTCTTGATTTGTACTTGTACATGAAGGCACATTGCTCAGCCCTTCATTTGGAATGTTCAGGGGCGCGGCATTGTTTAAATCATATAAAATCGCTGGTAATATATTAAAGCTGCTGTCGTCGTTCATTTTTATTCTTAATCTATAAGAAACAAGACAAAAATGTATGGTTCATTCTAATATTAGGCGAAATGTGAAAGAGGCAGTCAGCCAGCGGTCATCAATAGTATTGAAGTATCGCCATATTTTAAATGCGTTGTTTAGTTTTTGTCAATACCTATCGTTCATTGTTCTCATAATTACTTATTACCTACATATAGAGTTGCCATCCGTCCGGGTTTCCCCGGATTTGTCCTAGTTTAGAGGGCGTCCGGGGGGGTTTCATTTGTAGTCCGGGTTTAAAAGTTTTCAAGTCACCTTTTTTTTTTAATTAAAAGAGTATAATTTTTGTTTTATTTAAAGAAATTAAAAATGTGAGACTAGAATAGTTTCTTATAACGTTAAGAAGATTTTTTTTTGTTAAAAGTGTATAATTTTTAGATAAATAATCATTTTTATCTCCCGTAGTCCACAGCATATTCACAATAATTAAGTTGTGAATTATATCAGACAACACTGCGGATGTCCTGATTGTCAGGCTATATTTAAGAAAAAATCAAATGCCGCTGTCGGGACTTGAACCCGAAATCTCCAGTTTCCGACTGGATGAGTTACCAGTTTCTCCACAGACATAATAAATATAACAAAAATAAAAAATACTTACCCAACACAAGTTGCAAATTCGAAGCGCCAGGCAGAAGATCTAGAGCACAGCCACAAAACACAAACCTCAGAATTCAGATGCTTACTGCTTTGTGAGCACAACTTACCACCTGCATATGCATTGCATCGCTCGGCTCAATATGAATCATCGATATGATACGAATTGCGCAATAAAAAGAAACAAACATTTTCAAAACAAATATGTGTCTGGTATTATCTAGTATGCGGCATTAACAATTCAAGTCAAATATCAAATGCCATGTTCACATGGAAACAATTTAAATTTAAATCTTTTCGAACTAAATATGTAAACCATTGAAATAAAATGAAATGGGATATTTTTATAAACATATATTACAATAAAAATCTTCATTTAAAAAAGACAAGGCATTTCTTTCGTTTCATGTTATGTAGATTTTAGATTTAAATCTATACGACTTTAAAACAATGACCGTCCGATTGAAACAAAAATGTCTGCCTACTTTTGAATTTCTTACATTGTAAAAATAAAAATATTATGCAGTTACAGAACTTAAGTAGAAATTCAACATTAAATTATTAAGAACGGATATGAAACAAATTTACTTTCATATAAATTAATAACTTTACCGTTTGAAATTTTAACATTCTGTGTTAAATCATTTTGAAACGGTTTCCATTTATTTATACAATGCGGAATTTTTCTGAGTGAAAGTACATAAATTGATATTCATGCGTTGGATTACAGTTATACCAGCTTCCTGTAAAAGGGTAAATTATAACACAATTCCGTCTCATATCTACTTTTGGATGTACATATTATGGTTGAAGAATTATATGATACGTACTATAATTATGTAACGTCTGGTAACACTGTGCAAGCCATCGTTTCAAAGTAATAATTATTAGTAACAGGGTTAATCGCGTTATTTGTCTCGCATATTATGCTTTTTAGGAAATAAAAATCTGATTTTGTCTTTAACAACATTTTATTTAATGAACTGAGTGTATTAATTAAGTAATAACGAATTATTGCAATAGCATAACACATATATGTAATTGCTATTATGAATAATTATTACCTAATACCTTAATCGAAAGTTAACAATAATAGGTAACATTATTGATTAATGTTATAAAAAATATTATAAATAAATTAATTTGTTTTTTCATTAAAACATTTTTTTTCATAATTACTGCAATAAAACAGCTGTAAAAAGTTTTATTACATAAATGGCAAACACTAAAGAGTCATTATAATTAGTAAAAACTCGGGTCGTAGTGTCAAGCCCTACCGACAATATTGCGTGTTTGCTAATACAGGCTTGTGGCTTTGTTATATGAGCATGAAGTTTGTTTTTGAACAAAATAAGAAATTTAATCGTACATCCTTTGGAGTAAAATTTTCGTTCTTAATTTTAATATTATTAACAATTCAAGTTTCCAACATCACCTAGTAACTTTATTTGTTTTTGTGTTGCCTCGTGTGTGCTTTTGTTGAGGATATCTTATATATACCATAATTCCTACAAATGAAAAAACGTGTTGTCTATATTTATTTGTATCGAGACCACTCTAAGACGGTTGGGGCAATTTGATGAATCAGTGTACTATCAATTGATACTGAAACTTAAAGTATCGATTACGCTCAATTCGAGATACGGTTTCTATTAAAACCGACAATAAAATTTGTATTTTTGCCAATACTTAGACAGCGAAAGTAGAATATATTTTACTTATGTTAGTCTAAAATCGACTTCAAAATGGAAACTTTTACTCTATTTGTTTCCTGTCTGTACGCCGCTGATGATATTTTACGTACATAAATTAAAAAAGAATTAGCAATTCAAATACAAACACGCCATGGCTTAAAAATGGCAAATAGACGTTGGTATAATTAGAAAAAAAATCATGCCCCTTTACAATGAACATGTTATGCAGTGTTTTAATGCCACTATTATTGTTGACAAAGGGACTGAATAAAAAGAAGAAAATCTATTTTCAATTTCTAAAAATTTCATATTATAACTTTATAATATTTATCATCCTAGGGTCTACTCACGTATCAGGATCTATCAGATACTTTCAATTCTTCAAACATCAAAATAATAACAATGTTATTTTTAATGTAATAAAATCAATTTGAAATTCAATTGTAGTGGTAGTGTAAATCCAGCGCTGGTTACGTCTCTGAATTCAGTAGAATACAACCTGATTTTAAAATCGGATTTTTACAGCAGACTATTTCCCATATTTTACTCATAACACGTTTAATGTTTATTGTTTTATTTACATAACGTCACGTTTAATTTAACAGTTTGTGATTTCGTTATTTATATTATTACTCAATTTATTATTATGTTATAATACAAAAAAAATGTCGGCAGTATATTTCATAAATTTGATCGTGTGGATCAATTCATTTTAGTTACTGCGTCGCATTTTCTTTCATACATGATCCTTTCTCTTAGCTGCAAATAAGAATTCAGGAATGCGTCCTTTTTAAAATGCTTCGCGTATCTCGCCATTAATGTCCAGTTTAGGGAAACACGACTGCAGATAGGAAGGTGATCTGTCGGTGACTTTAGGATAGTGTCGATTTGCTGTTTGAATTTTTAAAAGAAACTGGTCTAGACCGGTTTATCTAATTTTATCTACTTTTTATCTTTTTAGGCCCGAATAGCGTAAACCAAAGCGTCTATTTTACACCCGCTATTTTATTAATGTTTTTATTTATATAGAAATCTTTATACATTTGGTGTTTATTTTTTGTTTTGTATTATTTTTGTTTTAAATTTTGTTTTGTTATATTTTTATTATATAAACGCTGATGACCTCAGATGTTGCAGGTCTATATATACTATAGTCTACAATCAATCAATCTACAACAACAGGTCAGTAAAATCTAAGCTGGGGACTGGGGAGCAAGCTCAAATAATTAATTATCAACTTTAACAATTATTTAAACTTTGAGTTTTTACGATAATACTTAGAGAGTTGTATAGAGAAATAATCTTTCATAAATAGAAAACTATAGAAACTTGTCTTTCAAGCCTACGTCTATAAAACGATGTTCGCAATTCTTTATAAATTGAAGCTAAGAAATAGATGAAAAAATATTTATAGTCAAAATATATAATATACTTGCATTGTAGAAATAAAATAAGCGGGCCGGCCCTGTTAATGTAAATTTCATTAAGCAGTTCAAGGTACCTTGTCTAATTTCGCTCGATATTTTTATAATTTACCAACAGACTAGTTCTATATTTATAAAAAAGCACTTTTTTATTAAAATGCGTGTATACCAAGATAAAAAAAAACAGTATATAGGAACACATTCATGTATTAAAAAAATGAAAAATGTTGTTAGGTACAGTGGGAAAACAATGTTTAGAAACAATATTCATTATTTATTAACAAAATAAAATTACTTGCAATACTGTTCAATTGGTTTTTATTTATATAAAAGACGTTTCAACCAACAGTTTTGGTCCTTTTCAATTTCAAGGACCAAAACTGTTGGTTGAAACGTCTTTTATATAAATAAAAACCAATTGAACAGTATTGCACGTAATTTTATTTTGTTAATATATCTATTACTGTTGGTAGAGTCAATATTGTTAATATTCATTATTTTTCAATTTTTAAATATTGTAGTAGTAGTTTAAGTATCAAGAACGTAAATGCAGTTATTATGCGAGAAAATGACATTGAGTAAAGACAAACATTAGCGAGTTTTAACTTTTAAAGAGTCACTCGAGTCATATCATTACGTTCGAGATACATACTACATTTTTGCACGTACTACCTCCTATAATTTTCACATCATAAAAAGTACATTTTTAACATTTTTGACAGTTGTAGGAATACCCGATCCCGCTCCCTTCCGCCAGCAATGTGGAATACCATTCCAACAATTTTTAGGATTCCGTACCTCAAAGGGAAAAACCTTATAGGATCACTTCGTTGTCCGTCTGTCTGTTTGTCAAAAGCCTTTTTTTTAGGAACGCGTAGAGGTAACAAGTTGGAATTAATATCAAATAGTCAGGTCCGCAATCCCTTGGAGCCGTGAAAAAATCAAACGCAATCAAAAGATACGGCCTTTTATTCCGCATATTTTGAAAATCACAACAGGGAATCAAAACCTGTAGGGTACTTCCCGTTGACCTAGATTCATGAAATTTGGCAAGAAGTAAAGGGAAAAATCCGAAAGCCGCAAATTAATTGTAGTTAAGTACATCAGGAAAAAAATATTTTTTTTTGCGATTACACACTTATTTGTAGTTGGTAAACTGACCGCGAGCTATGTCGATGTTTTTCAATGGCAGAGTTTGTCCCTTAATCCCGTTTATCCTTTCGTTAGAACAATGTTCGGTGCGTTCATAGTTTTTTAACTTCCCGCTAAGAAAATTGAAAATTTTCAAAAATTGGGAAGTTATTGGTTTCACCCCGATTTTCGAAATTTGAGTTTTTGTCAGATCTCGGCGTTTTGAGGTCCTAGGAAGCTATTCTGACAATTTCCAAAATGATGTCCGTATGTCTGTGTGTATGTAAACCTCTCATAACTTTTAAACTGGTGGACCGATCGAAACGCGGATTGCGGCATCTGAAAGGAACTTGCTGAACTTAGATTTCCTGAAAATTGGAACTGATCCGGCCACGTAGATTTTGAGAAATCTCAAAAATATAGCTTTTTGGAAACCAGTTTTTTTTAAATATTTTGAAATATTTTCGAAACTACAGTACCGATTCTTTCCAAAATCTAATCAGTTCTATTCCTCATAAAACAACGTCAATCGCCGTAGACCGCATCAAAGTCGGTTAATCCGTTCGAGAGATATCGTCGGAGAAAAATTTTGAAAAAATATCTTCTCAAATTTTCATTCAGTGTATTTTTTTGTAATAAGTTATTTTTTGTGCTTGAAAAACTACGTCGATTGCCGCAAACCGCACCTCGATCATTTGATTCGTTTAAGAGATATTGTTGAAGAAAAATTTCGAAAAAAATGTTTTTTCAAAATATCTTCTCAAATTTTCATTAGATTCATTTTTTTATAATAGATTATTTTTTTTGCTTGAAAAACTGCTTCGATTCCCGTAAACCGCATTTCGATCGGTTGATATCGTTGACAAAAGATTTCCCAAAAGGTGTTTTTTTAATATATCTTTCCAAATCTTTGTCAGAATTTTATAACGGTTTATAATTTCAAAATTTCGGTAATATTTTGGAATAAAAAAAAAATCAGATGTTCTTTTGTTCTGAAGATCTGTCAAAAAGAAATTAATTAGGTAGCTGACAAGCATGCTTTGATTCATTTTTACGTTAAATCATATTATGTAACCATGGAAACAAATACCATATATCATATTTGTTACTAGCCGTTACCCTCATTAATGCAAGCCACATCTCAATAGATCGGAAACAGCGGGAAGTTCCAGGGTTGGCCTGCAGGGTCAACCGTTTTTCAGATTTTTTTTATTCAGATGCTCATCAAAACATATAGGTTTTCCCGTCGAGCTAGAATCTTGTAATTTGGCACGAGTAAAGAAAAAAACTCGAAAATGATAAATTTTTAATTTTAAGTGTAATTATTATGTGTTATAACAGTACGGAATCCTAAAAGCGCGAATTCTACTCGCACTTGTCTGTCATTTTTTTAAATGAATACATTTACATCCATACATATTAAAGCGATTCATATGGTATGAAGGTAAATTTTCATTTCATTTTTCATAATTGATAGCATGATTCTACTAGTAAACTTACCTCCAAACATTTAGGCTCATGGAGCGGCAAGGAAGCGGTTCCAAATTCTCTCCCACATAAATAACAGGTTCTTAATCGTCTCGAAGCTGATTTAGGTCTTCCCTGCGTTTCCATGGGACTTAACGCTGGTGTACTGGGACCGAAATTCTTTCCTCCCGACACAACTTTTAAATTTTTCGTATTATTTCCGTTAACAATCGCATGTCGTGATCTATATTTAATAGGAACAGGTTTCTGAACAGTCGTTTTTCCGGTAACTGAATTTCTTGATGACTGTTTATCAGACGTTTTCAATGGTGGTGTCGGGTGACTATGGAATCTTTCGGGCTGATCAGGTCTTCCGCAAGTTCTACAAGGTTCCGGAAACGATATTTGACTTTCTGATGAGCCGGCACTTAAAAATACATCGACGTCTTTACGATTTAAATCGTTTAAAACCCTCTCCTTGTTAACAGATTTTCTTCCTCTCGGTGTTTTTAAATTTTCGTCAGCGCTATTGTTGTTACTGTCGCTTTTTTGTAACGGTGAAATGGTTTTTCGTTTATTGTCAATCAAAGAACAAATTTTCACTTTTGTAGTGTTTCGTTTCGGTTTTGCAATGATGACACTACTACTATCATCTTCTGAACTACGTTCGCTAGAGGTCACATTCCTTTTCGAACGTTTCTTAACAGTGCTATTTCGTACCTTGTATTTTGATTGCGCATGTCTAATAACAGGTGACGATTTATCTGCAATATTTGTTGCTACACTTGGATTTGAATTATCAATAACATCCGTACGTACAGGAATTTTACATAAATTTTTTATTGTCAAAAATTCTTTACGCACTAAAGACATGTCTATTTGTTCTATAAAACTGATATCCAATAATTTCGGTTTATCTAGCGTGGCTGTACGCGGTCTTTCAAGCATCACTTTTTCATCTGAATCGTTTTTATTGCGTTTTTTAACTTTTGGCGGCCACGTTAAAACCCCATCGTTTACATCTGACATTTTGTTGCTTCTACGATTACTATTTGTCACTAATTTCAAACCCATAGGACTAGGTGTTCGTGACCAGGGTGACGAGCGAAATGGACAACTGGTTTTTGTTCTTTTACTATTATCAAGAGTTACGTTATCTAGCAACGGCAACACAAGGAAAGGCTTTCTGCGAAATTTATGCTGTTCAATTATTGTCGGAGATTGTAGTTGATTTGTCCACTGCATAAGTAACTTAATTTATTTAATTTAACCGTTCACACATACATATTAATCTCTTGGACATTATTTTCAATATTTACGCGCGATTAAAAATTTGTTTTATAAAATATCACAGTGGTTTAGTCAGTCGAAAATAATTATTTAGAGAACATAAAGGAACAGTATAGATAAATATTTCCGAAATGAAAGAAGCAATAGATAAACGATTAATAATTAGTTGTCGATCTAACACTACGTTTTAATAATACCATACAACGTACACGACCGCGTTCGGATTAGAACTGTCAAACTGAGCTACATACACACAACACGATGCGATTCTGTTTCACCGTATGCATGGGTTTCTATACATTAAGGTAAGCTATAGGTACGTTTGGTGGCGTAGTGGGTGTAATGAAACATTTCAGTTTGTTTCACCTGACGACGTCACGCCGGCTCCGCCTCCACGCCTGACGTCACGTTGACTACATAAGGCATCGTCAAGTTACATCAGACATGGAAAACTTCTGATGTTCGGTGATCGATGGAATTATAGCATCGACGCATGCATAGTATAATATACAAAAAACTGTTTTAAAATAAAAATTTAAGCTCCTTCAAAAAAGTCACTAAAAGGATGAAAAAAATGAGATTTTGAGGCCGGCGCCAATTTAATAAAAGTAGATATGTAATTAAAAGTTTTAGTAATGAAATTGACATTTTTATTTTAAAAAAGTGTTTTTTATTTTTTACTTTTAAGTTGGTTTGATTTCGCACGTTTTCAGAAAAACCTACTGAACCGATTTTAGTAAAATTTATGGGAGGATCACCTGAAGGTTTACAGATGATAAGGTACAAAATATGTTTTTTAGATATCATTTAAAACGGATGAATCGATTTTAATAAAAACTATATGGTACCAATCCGGTAGCATTCTGAACAAAATGGCGTTGAAATTTTTCAAATCGGTCAACAATTGATGAAAATATCGGTGAACAAACATGCAAAAAAAAAAACAACATATAGACGAAAATAGAACCTCCTCCTTTTTTTGAATGCGGTTAAAAAGGAAATCTTGGTCGGTGTATGCTTTAATGTTTGTCTGTCTGTACTGTATAATTTCGAGAACTGCAGAAGTGATTTGAATGTGGTTTTTACCATTCGATGGCTTATCTCTTGAGGTGATCTATAAGAATGGTATGTTGAGCATGCCCGATGTAAAATTAGTTATAATGTATTTCAAGCTTCGAATATATTAAATATTGGAAACAGAGTTTTAAATTATAATGAAATGTTATCCCTCAAAATTTGTTATTATTGAAAATATTAAAAAATATAAGGTTAGAATTACGGATAAATATCAAATAGCGGACCTGTGGGAATACTTCGCACCGGTAGTGGTCAATTACGTAATATAATAGGGAAGAAATAAATTTTATTCTATTCTATTCTATTCAGTTAGTTCAGCGCCACCAGGTGGCGATTTTTTTTAAATTTTAATGTATTCTATTCTGAGAGTTCAGCGCCACTACATGTCATATTACCGACGTCTGTTAAAATAAACAGATTGCCACCAGATGGCGACATTTGTTTTTTCTGAATGTTATTTTCTGTAATGAAATTATTAAAATTTTTAAACTGTATTTTTTTAATGAAAACATTAATTTTAAGATATTAACTTAGTTTTCGTCATCAGAGAGAAAAATAATCTCCAAAATGGTGTATTAAACATTAATTTTGATAGTATTAAAGGAGATATTTCATAGCGATAAAAAACACCTTTGAGAAATAATATTACCGATGTTACTCGGGAAGAAGTACGCTTTTATACTGAAAGGTTTGTTCAAATTGGTTCAGTAATTCCTGAGATTACCCACAACAAATAAACAAACTTTTACTCTTTATATACTATACCTATATTAGAATACATTTTCTCAAAGCCGAATTGAGTATAGATTACAAGTTAAGGATGAGAAGCATTACTAATAAATGCAAAAATTATTCAAGATTACAAGATATTAGTTGATAATAATAGTAGCTTTCTTCTTTAGGGCTGCATATTTTCCAATATCAATGTATTTCAAATCTACGGAATTAATTTACATTTTTGTACTAAAAAGGATAAAGTAATTTTTAGTGTATTTGCCATAAGGCAACATACACTATTGGCGTTGGTCGGATGGCGGGACCTAGGGGTCGGACCAAAATTTCTCGACGTTTCATAACCTCCTAAACACTTTGGCACCATTTTTGAAAATGTTTATATATATATATATATATATATATATATATATATATATTTATATACGTATATATATATATATATATATGTGCGGGCAATAACTTTCGGAAGAGTTAATTGATTTTAATGAAATTTGGTCCACGTGTTGAAATCCATCACCGCAAGAAGCCTATTTAAAATGGGCGTAATTGGGGCATTTTAAGGGTAGTTTTTAGGGGTTGAAAAATGTTTTTGGGCCCCAAAATACCGAAAAAATTCTCAGAATCGTTTCAAAATTGACATTTAACCCTTTAGTAGTAATTAAAAGGTGTCCCTGAAATTTAAATAAAATCGGCCCGACAGGACTGGACTTACAAATTTTATGAAAACACTAGTTTACAAATAGTGAATTATTTACTGAAAGGTGTATATAATTTGGTATAGAGGTTCGATTTATAATAATATTGCAATTAAGAAAAAAAAATGATATTTTAAATGGTGTATTAAGGAGTAAAATTTTTTATTTTGCCCAAAAACCAACTTAAGCTCGCAAAATAAAGCCACACTGCCTGTATAAGCAAATACACTATATTGTCGGCAGGGTTTTGGCACTGCGACCCGGGTTTTTAATAATTTAAGTTTGTAATTATAAAAGCGTGACCCGTGACTATCATGGGAGCTTACAACCCACTCTTTTATAATAATAAACAAACTATTAAAAATTATTTTTATTTTTTTAGTACAATACAATAAAAGTTTGTCTTTATAAGTTTTTTTTCAAATTTTTAGTTAGCTATATTGAATTTTAAATAAGGTTGTACAGTTTACTGTATTCTTGTATACTTGTCATACCCTTTCATTTCATATCAATACGGAGGGAAGGGGGTTGTAAAGAAGAGGGTAATCCGACATAATATGGTGGTGGAGGCATTATTGGAACTACCATAATATTCAATGTACTATATTGTATTGTCTTCATAACCAAAGTTTCAGCTCAATCGAACAACCAGAAGTGGGTCAAATTCGTTCCGATTTTCTAAAATCGAGCTTTTATCAGATCTTGACGTTTTACGGTTCTAGGGAGCTATTTTGACTATTTTTGGATGGACGTCCGTATGTATATGTGTGTGTATGTATTTAAACACATTATAATTTATAATACACGCCACGGCTCTAAAAGGTTCTGAAGTTAGTCACAAACCGCGGTGCAAATGCATAATATTTTAGAGCCGCTCTGGTTGTTTTGTGGGAAAGGAAGACTCCGACCACCTCCCAGTTACCGGCAAAGAACGTTCGCTCGTCGGTGATCGGTTATCGCTGGTTGTCTTGTTACTTGTCGCTTTCGTACTATAAAGTACAGTCAACTACACTATTGTTAAGTTGTTTCTTTGATTGTTAATTGATCAAGATGCCTAATGCAGTTTTGCATAGACAAGCATAAAAAATAATTTTTTGGATGACTTTATGTAAGGAATTAGACCTTTAGATTAAAGAAAAATTAAAAATAATAATATAAGGTGAGTTTGTAGTTTTTCAACCGACTGTACTTGCGCAAGCCTTCATTTGCATTGAGATTGAGATCGGGTTGCGGGACTTGAAAGGGTTTATTGACACCTAGATTAGATTTTGGAATCAATTCGCCAAGTATTTTTAAAGTTGTTCAAAGAAAAATAACATTTTTTTACGTTCTTACGTATAAATCCTACTTGTTTATAAGTGATCAGAAAAGTTGAAATAAAATAGCTGAAATATAATAAAACCCTCTAAACATCACCAATTTGTTTCTTGACTCACAAATTCTTAACCATTTTTATAACCTTCTTCAATGTATTATAAACACATCAGTTATAGTAAGGTATTTAACACATAGCATGAAGTTTCCACATTTTTGGTATGATGTTAGGCAAACACACTATCCTGAAAAAAAACTGGCAACCCTACTTGTTGTTTATTAAAATTAGGGCGGACATACATGTTCAGCTTTATGTTAATATAAGTCGCATGCAAATTCATTTAACGTGAAACGGACATAAAGGTCAAAGCATACGAATAACTGCACTGCGAAATTGATATGGTAATGCGTTTAAAGATCAGTGGTAATTTTTTGAAGGCAACTTTCAAACGATGTATGACTTTTGCGTGCTTCAAGGAAGGTTGTAATGTTAGGTATACATTTTATTAGTATGTCAGACGAAGTTTTTTTTTTGAAATTTCGAAAATATTCACATACTCATACATTATTATTATTATATACAGTAGAACCTCGATAAGTTAAAAACCTCTGTAAGTTAAATTTTTTTTGAATTCCCTTCCCCTGAAAGCATAAAACCTCCATTACTTAAATTACAAAACCTCGGTAACTTAAACAAATATTTTGAACATCGCCCTCGATAACTTAAAATATTATTTTGGTGACCTTCATAAGTATTATCAGTGTCATCATGAGTAAGTATCCAAACAAAAGGTTTTTGAAAATGGAGATTTGAATGAGTCGCCACTAGATCCGCCAATCTCAATCAGTAGAGCAAGGAAGACTTTTATCGAGCGCTGTGATGATGTTAACGACGAAATTTTTTCTTCTTTACATAATATAGAAAACGTAATTGATGTAGAAAATCAAAATTGCATGAAACGAAAAAAAATACTGATTTCTTTGTTTAAATAACTGATCGTTTAAATAAATAAATAATTGATTCTAAATGAATAGATAAAAAATTTATGTCACCTCTATTACACTAAATACATCCTCTATAAAATCCACAAACCTCGGTAAGTTAAAAATTTTACTCTGACAATCTCTCTAGCTTCAACTCTTGATAAGTAAAAAACTCAATAACTTAAATTTTTTAACGTTTCCCTTGCACTTTAACTTTCCAAGGTTCTTCTGTAATACAATTATGTTATTTTAAAAGTAGATGTTTGTGACAAAACAATCGTCCATTCCATTTTGAAAAGGCGCCTTTATCGATTTTTATACAATATAGTTCATTCTGAAATAGTGTAGAGTTATAAATCATTGTTTTTGACAAATTTCAATGGTACCATAAAGCAGGTATTCTGCATTCTTCTCATTAAGTCTAACTGAATTTGGAAACTTACTGTATGGTACCACTGAAATCTGTCAAAAAGAATGATCTATTATTACTCTTGCTATATTTCAGGATATGGTCTGTGCTACATATCATTGTAGTTATACTTGCATTGCAAAATATTACGCGAAAACAAGATATTAGCCCAAGTTATCATCAAATAAGATAAATATAAGTGTTTATTTACAAACTTTTTCAAACGCAATCTTTTTTACTAGTTATAGAAGAAATGTACGCGTCGACTTCAAAAAAGCAATTACACCATCAGAAATTGGTAGTAAAAACCATTTTCGTGGAAAAAATTTTTATTCCTAGACAATAATTCATGTACAGGAGTGCATGAGGCTGCCGGGGTTATATAGTTTATCTCACGGATATAATTTTCAATTATATAGATATATATAAAATACTAGCGGCCCAGTTCGGCTTCGCCCGGGTGTAAATGTAATATATAGGATATAAAAGATGAGAATCATTATCATTAAATTCTTAACGTGTATTGAATTTGCACGAATTCAATTGATTTTATTTGTGAATGTTCAAAAATCGAAGAAAAATCTTATTTCCCAAAAAGAAATTTAAAAAATTCAAACTTCAGAAGATCACCCGCTGGGCTAATCTAAAGATTGTCTGAAAATTTCATCAAAAATGGTCTACCCGTTTGGAGTCCATAGATTACATATTTATCGCTATATAGATTATTAAAATGTAAAAAGTGGTTATTGTGACATAACGATAATAGTTGGACATATAGTATCGCGAAGTTTTTTGTAGTTATTGATATGTTTTTTAATATTGTTGAACATACTTTTGCTGTATCATCAATAGTTTCCGCAGCGCATGCGACGAAAGATGTTTTATGGCATTTTTTTACACCTTGGATTACGTTACTAAAGTTTTAGTAAGGATCCCTAATATTTTCTAGCAATAAATATAGCCTATGTTACTCAAGGTGAATGTAGCTTTCTAATGGTGAAAGAATTTTTTAATTTATTTATTACAAACATACACACACACAAAAGTACAAAATCTTTCCTCTTTATAATATTCGTGTAGATAAACTTATTGAAAACTTGGGAAACCTTTCTTATGGTTCTACATCATTATAGTCTGTGCTAAGTTCGACAGAGACAACACCGTAAAATAAGTTTTTTACAGTCAAGCAGGACTATCGCTTAGTTTAACACGCAGTAACCATGTTTACTGTGGATACAATGTAGCCTAGGCCACTCCTGGCGTAATTACAATAGGTTCAGCCGTTTCGAAGATTAGCACGGACATACAGGCAAAAATTAAAAAAAAAAAAACGGTTGTTCATGTTCTGATAGCGTGCACATGACCGTGTGGCTCAAAAGGTGACAGTTACTTCGATGTTAGACAGTTCAATTTTATTTATACGTATAGACGAAGAATTTGTATAGCGATTTCGATACCTTTCACTCTAACAATTTGTGAGGTATGATTAGAGATGGGGTGATGGGGGTCTTTTTAATGATCTGCATCTTTGCATCTGGATCCCGTATGTGAGCCGGCTCACTGAACCGGTTCAAAAAGAGCCGAGTTCTGAATATGTTACTGCAGTCTGCCACTGAGTTACCTAGTTCAGTCAATCATATCACGACCTGTATAGAATCAAGAATGCATAGCCAAACATGTGATGCATGAGTCATTTGAGCTGACAGATGTATCAAAGCAAGAATTGATACGTACTTGTTATGCGGATCCGTTGATCCGTCGGCTCAAAAAAAAGTGAGTCGGCTCTCACGGATCTTGTGTCGGAGTCGGCTCTTTGAACCGGTTCAGATCTGAGTTACCCAACTCTAGGTATGATCTTTTTGTCAAAAATCTCTACTCCCTCTTTTTAATCTTCTTAGTGGTTAAATTTAAAAAAAAATCCTAATATGTTCTTGGGTATTTACGTCTAAATTTCAAGTTTCCAACTTCAGCAGTTTGGCTTGGGTGTTGTTTGTCAAAAAAAAAAAAAACCCACAGCCCATTGTGACGACTTTAGGGGTTGAATTTCGAAAAAAATATTTCTTAGTGGACGTTTACTTCACAAAAGGAACCTATTATCCAAATTTAGAGTTTCTAAAATTAGCGGTTTGACCTGGACGTTGACTGTGTCGCGCATGTCTGTTTGTCTGGTATAAAGAATTCCAGTTATGGGTGGATTCCCATAATTGGAATGTTGGCATGGGCATAAAAAAATTTAAATTATATCTTGATTTGAAATTACAATCATGCACAAAACTTTCTGGGTAACCTTGTATACAGGAAGTAATAATAAATAGTTGCGGTTATTTAAAACAGATTATCGCGGTTCTTTCACCGGATATTTAAACGGTAATTTATTCTTTTAGATAACTAATTAATACACTATTTAAATGCCAACTTCAAGATACTGATCAATCATTACCCATCAAAATGGATAGTACAAAATATGAGGTTAGTTACTTCTCATTTACAAAATATTAATAATTAATAAATAAAATGTTTAAGAATAATTAAATTTGATTTTAGTCTACCCCTGTATTTTCAACTGGCTTTAATTCAGTTGATACCCAGCTCACTAGAATTGCGTAAACATATTTTCGTGAACACTTCATAGTTACAATGTTTATCAAGAATTTATACAATTTGTTAAAGATGGCTATGAGATTGGTGTAAAGCGAACAATTTAGGTTCTTATTTGAGAGTACCTGAAATTATTAAACAGCGATATCATATCTTTTATCATAACACACTTCACTTGCGCAATTCCATATACCGACTTTATACTTATCTATGCCATTGCCGTCTATTTACTTAGTGTCTGCGATTTGAAATGTGTACATTATAATCCACACGGTGTAACTATGTAGTCCATTAAAATAAAATGATAAGCAATATGAACAATTCAGGGTTCATTAAAAAAATTATTTAATATAAAAATGAAGGTTATAAAAACGCGTAAATTGTAAGTATCCATTTGTGTTTGTGAATATGGTATTATGCCTCGTGAGTCGTGACCGCGTCCACTTGCAAGTAAAACCTAGATTACTCTCACAACTCACTTGCAATGCGTGCAAACAGCAGCGCTAGGGAAATATTTCTGAAAATTTACTCGCGGGTCAAGTACTTGGCGACTTGTTAGAGCTTGTAGCGAACACGGCTAAAGTAAGCAAATTAGTTTGCACTTTTCGATTTCGAGACTGTTTCAAAATATTTGCAGCAAGTAGTATATTATTTGCAATAATTGAGGAATGCCGTGTTTGGAGTAGGGAAGTAACTAATATGTTAATTGAAAATGTTGAACTATAGCCAGAATTATGGAATTTGCATTGTAAAGATTTTAAAAAAGCAACGCGCTTAAGAAAAATTAGCAGAACTATGTGAGACATCTGAAAATGAAATTCTTTTGGTCTGCTGGTCTGTCGCATTTTAGTATCTTTCTTACACATTTTTCCCTTCACGGTTTTGCTGAATTAAAGCAAAAAAACAGTCTTCTGCAGACATTCGTAGAAACTTTTTTAACTGCTGCGGATCTTTCATTATCAAATCAGTGAACAGCCTAAACTAGATCTACCTGTATCCATTTTCTTACCCAAAATTTTCTACACTTTTTGTCATTTTCCCTTTTCTCTATTTTCCGAGGCCGAGACGACAAATTTCGATACGCCAGCAGGTATTGGTGAAAAAACTATCGAAAGCAGCGTTGCCAGACGTCCCGATTTTGGCGGGACGTCCCGATTTTTAAATCAAAATTAAATGTCCCGCGCGGGACAGGTTCAGTCCCGCTTTTCGAGGATAACTCGATCGTGCGTAAATAATTATTCTCTTATTGTAAGTTGCAATTTGTAACACTCACTCCTGTTTGAAACGCCATATTTTTCTAATGAATAAAACTTTTTTGATTTTGATTTCTGTTTTTTTTTATTTTTTTTATTCAGAAGACGAATAAGACTCAACTATTTAACGATAGGGTAAATCTGATTTAAAATATCATATTTTTATTAAAATACATTTTCTATCGCTATTTTTGCTATCTATTGTCACGTAAACGTAATTTAAACTCAAATAAAAAGATAAATATTTAAAAACTTCTGATTATATACGTTTTTTACTATGTCCCGCTTTCGACGAAAGAATCCCGCTTTTTTTACTCAAAAAGTTACAAAATCCCGACTTGACAAAAAAAAATCTGGCAACGCTGATCGCAAGTTACTTGCAAGTGGACACGAGGCTTTACTGATTATTCTGACTGTAAATGTAGTGGGTTTTTTTGTTTTTCAAATCTTAATTTTTTTTTATTATATCCAAAAGAGTTATTACGGTATATTTAAAGTGCATAAAATAAATATCAAAATAATTGAATTCGGCGACAAAATTATTTATTTTTTTGTGTATACTTATTGCTCCTAGCGTGTTTTATTTGTGAATATCTCATACATTCAACTAAACTTTTAAAAAGACTTTGGACGTAATTGTTAAAAAAAGAAACACTCACAGGATATGCCCACATTCACTACAATAAATCTTAATTGGCTCCGAACAAAATTCTGAAAAATTGATGATTCGAAAGTTTGACGCTTTTTAATAACGCAAAAATTAAAAAACAAACTTTGAGGTGTAGTTTTGGAGAAATATTACTTAAAAATTGTCGAAAAAACTATCA
Source organism: Venustoraphidia nigricollis (assembly GCA_034508555.1). Taxonomy (NCBI): domain Eukaryota; kingdom Metazoa; phylum Arthropoda; class Insecta; order Raphidioptera; family Raphidiidae; genus Venustoraphidia; species Venustoraphidia nigricollis. The sequence goes on from JAVRKA010000020.1 coordinate 4,053,239, forward strand.
AACCTTATTGTTGTCTAGTGTCAAACTACATACCTGTCAGCCATACTGCTGTAGTCAAATTACATGTAATTTTTAATTATTATTTTTTTTAGTATTAAAAAATTCAGTTGTGACTTATAGGATAAAAGATTTGAATAAGAAATAATAATTTATAAAGTTATAATATGACATTTTTTTATTAGAACAAAATACGAGCACAATTACTACTAACCGGTAGTAGGCTTAAATCCATTTTGATTAACCGCTTATAGTACCCGTAAATGTCAAACTCAAACTTAAAAAACTAACTCAAACTAAAAGTAAAAAAAATACCACTAGTGCGCGCCACTCGTACTACTCAATTTCTCTGATTCAAACGAGAAAGCTATTTTTTTAACTAAATTTATATATTCAAAACACTTTATTACGTTTTAGCAAAATATATCAAAAACAAAGATTGTTAGTTTTTAAAAAATCGTAAATATAGAAGATGGAATTTGTTATGTACTGCTTATTACATTTTGACAAACCACTGAATATTACTATTTTCCTTTTTTAAACTGTAATAATTTTACTTTATAGATGGTAGATATAGCTGCAACAAGTGCAGCGAAGCCCAAAGAAACAATGATTGAAACAAACACTAAAGAAAGTTTTTTCAGTCATTCATTATGGGTAGAAGTCGCTCAAAAAATAGTACTGATATTATTAGCACTGGCATGCTGGGCTATTGGATATGCTTTATTTGGAGAAGAAGTCGGAGTAAAAAGCCAGATGTTCTGTTTGGCGGTAATACATTTTTGTTATACTTATCTAAAAATGTATTATATTTAATTTTAAAAAGTACACTGTACTACAATACATTAATAACGCTAAATACAAACGGAGTCCTTACTTGAAAATAAACAGACACATACTAAAGTGATCCTATAAGCCAGTGTTTTTCAACCTTCTTGTGCACGCGATCCCTTTACACTTTAAAAAATTGCGGAGACCCCCTAGACCTAGAGCCATAATAAAACTATATCAGTTTGTAGTTATTTTTCTTACTGTTCGACCTATATTGATCGAAAAACGAAGTGTACTTCGCAAGGAAGTCGCGAGAGCTCTGCAAGTAGTAACTTGGTCGCGGGGGTTTTTCTATTGTAGTGTAAAATCTACAAACAATTACCTTTTTCTTTTATCCGCGACCCCCCGAGTAAGGCTTTGCGACCCCCCTGGGGGTCGCGACCCACAGGTTGAAAAACACTGCGAGTATAAGCCATAAGGGTTCCGTTTGTTCATCGGATGAACGGACTCTAATAAAAACCGGCCAAGCGTGTGATAAGGTTCCGTAGTGTTTGTGTGACGTGGTATTTATAAAAAAATCTCACTAAAGTAAGTTAGTGGATTTAGGCAAAGTACTGCAAACCATTGTACCTATGGGCTAGAGCAGCGGTCGGGGAACTTTTTTAATCATTACCCCAAAATATTTTTGTGTAAGTTGATATTACCCCATGGCGAAGAGCAAAAAAAAAAAACGAAATCGCCTCTTTTTAGCATCTTTCATATTATAGCTCCCCATGATAATTTTGAAAAGAAAACAATAACTAAAAATTGTGGTGGGGAGTGAGATGGAGTGGCCTGCATATATCGCTAAATTGTTTAAGTTGAAAAAAATACTAACAGGTTTATAAAATAGCAAATTAAAAATATATACTTTTTACTCACAAAAGTTTCATTTTTACCCCATTTGGGGTAATTTACCCCGGTTCCCCGACCGCTGGGCTAGAGAGAGATATAATAATGATTTCGACCCAAGATGACCGAACATTACAATATAAGCATTTACACAATTTTAAATTTGGGTAATTTATGTATTTTTGAACATGAAAATGATTCTATCTGTCATCGATACAATTAATATGACTAACTGCTTCGGGATCGATGCTCTTAACACCGGCTAGATGTAAGTAGTTGATGGTACCGTGGCGAATCAGGACACTTTGGGATTGATGCTCCCAACATCGGCTAGACGCTCGTTGACATTGGTCAGACGTGTGATATGCGTGCGGACGAATAATAATTTAGTACAGTAAAACCCCGCTTAACTCGGGAGGTACGTTCCAATAAGTTTCAGCGTTATACAATACAGCTCTAAACGAGGTCATCTTAATACTTAGATAATAGACATAAGTGAAACAGAACCGAGAATAAGAAAATTTGTTTGTTTTTTTCTTTACTTTTGTAACATTTATTGTTAAGTACTTTTTTATCACATTAATTATAGATTTATTTATTGCTAATATCGATTTTTGTTCATAAAATATATATGAAAATCAAATAAAGGTCCGAGTAACAAGTAAGGTTTGGGATGAGGAATGTTCCTCATTTGATTTATTTTGTTTTTTGTGAAGAAGTCATCTAATGCCGTTTACCTTTTTCTGTTTCATTCAGCAAGCTCTTGTCGGTAGCAAGATATTGCATGAATGACACTTCGTCTTGCTTTTGAACTTCTATTTTGTACAAACCGATCCATAATTTACGCTATAGTGGCTAAACTTTTTTTTAGAAACCGCGTGATGCTGAAACGTCAAGCGGAGCAGCGTTAAGCGAGGTCTTACTGTTCCTTCATTTTCTCCCACAAAAGAAACTTTATTAATTCCTACTTATTATTATTCCAGGTTCTTTTTATCACAGCAAAAATAGCTGGATGTCTTGTAGGTTTACTAAAAATACCCCCACTGCTAGGGATGCTCGTTATGGGTGTAATTTTACGCAGCGTTGGATTTATTGAGCTGTCAGGCGCATACATAAAATTCGCAGCGATACTAAGACAGCTTGCATTAGTAAATATCATGTTACCGGCCGGATTGGGGTTAAATCCAGAAGCATTAAATAAAATGAGGTGCATGATTCTAAATCTAGCAGTGGTTCCAACTGCTGTCGAAGTAATTGCTATGGCAGTTTTCACACATGTCATAATGGGTACTCCATGGCTTTGGGGAATTCTGATGGGTTTATTGATGTGTGCGGTGTCACCAAGTGTAGTTATACCATGTTTATTTGAACTTCAAGCGTTAGGGTATGGAGTTGATAAAGGCATACATACGTTGGTTATAGCAGCTTCTACCATTGATGATATTGTAGCAATCGCTTTGTTCGGTATTAATGTTGGTATTTTATTTTCAACAGGTAATTATTTAAAAAAATAATGTTTTCTATTTTCATTTAAATTTTATTTTTTTCTTGAATCATTTCTAAAGTTTGTAAGATATACCCAAGCTTACTAGAAACTAAGGTTGGACGTTAATATCGTTGAAGCTGTGACTAGGCGAGACGCGAGAGAGGACGGGGGAAGTAGGCTTGTGGAGTCTTTTTCCAAACAGTTGGGATAAACATACTTGAATAACCAAGCCAAGGGTTTCGGTGACGTACGCGATCAACTCAACCAATCACAGACGTGACCATGTTTTTAGCCTCTTACGTGCAACCTTCTAATATTCTAGTAATCTTAAGATATACCTACTTACTTGACTTTTCCGAAATATATTTAAAAACTTTTGTTTCTTTTTTGTCCTTGGTAATTAATATAAAAATGATTAGTCGGGAAAAAGGACTTTTTAAGTTAACACTTATTTGTTATTTATAGCGACGTTTCGTCCCTTGCTTGGGACTTTTTCAAGCTTTATAACTATAAAATGTAATAAAAAAAAAAATTTTAAACGGAATTATTACAAACTTTTTAATGAACAATTGTTTAACTAAAATTTATATTTACATGTGTATTTTAACTTTTATATCTACTTGATCAAAACATTTAATAGTTATAATGCTTGAAAAAGTCCCAAGCAAGGGACGAAACGTCGCTATAAATAACAAATAAGTGTTTACTTAAAAAGTCCTTTTTCCCGACAAATCATTTTTATATATTTAAAAACATCAAGGGATTTGTACTCTTTATTTTCAAAATATGACCGAAAATATCAAAATTTCTTCTAAAAGTTACAATACTCGTAAACCCTTTTTCTTTTCAGTTTATTAAGCATAAACAAAAAATGTAAACAGTTGGAGGTTGTAGCAAAAAATTAAAAAAATATAACTGTCTGTTATCAAATGATAACGAAATAGCAAATTATATTTACATAAGAATTGATATTGTTTTTAAAAACAATGATTTTTGAGCAACTTTGTGATTTTTATACAAGATGTTTCTAAAAGTAAAAAGAAAACCGTTTTGGATACGACATTCAATTTTTAAACTTGTTTGTCACTCATGAAAAGCTATAGTGAAGAAAAACCGCACAAATACGTCAATTAAGGCATTCTTGTTAGTTGTTACTAACAGTGCAATATTTTTTTTATCATTCATTGAATTCTAACATTGAGCAAACCAATAAATTTTCTCTCTTTTAATTTAGAATTTTCCCGAAAATCGGGTTAAAACCAAACACGAACGAATGTTTGACTTTTGTCAAAACTCGCTGAACTTTTAATATTAGAATTTTTATAAGAAATTCAGTTCTTTAACAAAATTAGACGTTGTTTGACTTTCATAGTAGGAAATGTGTTTCAAGAAAAATCAAATTTTTCGTTTTTGGTTTTTACCGATTTTTAGAACAGTCGTAGTAAAAAATTATATATTGTTTTTTTAAATTTTCTATAATTGTGTTCTCAATTTTCGAAATCAGTGAATGATAAATATTGCACTGCCAATATCAAGAATCATTGGTCTATATTCAGCGTGCAATTTTTCTCCCCTTTCCGTTGGATTATGGCTTTTCATGAGTGACTAACCAACTCCAAAATTGAAAGCCCTGTCTAAAACGGTTCTCCCAATATAAAGAAAATAAATTCCGAAACACCAAACTTTGAAGGGCTGTATCTCCAAAAGGGTGCACTTTTGTATTTTCGGTCTATTTGTCAATTGTTTTTAGAGACTTTTGATATTAACGATTAGGAATGTTATTGGAATTGTTTTATTGATTGTTCTTAATTTAGATCATTTGTTTTAATCAGTGTTTCCCAGCAAATTGCTTTATCTTCAGAATCCTACAATAAGTTTCAGTATTACAGAATTACAAAAAAATATATATAAGTAGCGATTCTGAAGAAGCTATTTATGATACTTTGAAAAAAAAAATGGTAATATTTTTTTAAAGATGTAGTTTTAATTATTTTTCAGGTTTGCTTTACAACAGCATCCTAATTCAAATTATTACAGATAAATTCGTGTTTTTTCTTAATGAATACACATCAAGCGAAATAATTGTTATAGATCTTAATTTATTGTTTTAGGAAATCTAACTGAACAGATTTTACAAGGACCTATTGGAATTGCAATGGGATTGGGTTTTGGAATTACCTGGGGAGTAATGAGCAGATATCTACCGGATCAAGATGATGTAAATATTCTATGTAAAATTAAAACAGAAATGTTTAGCCATAATGTCATAAAAAGCGTTTACATAAAATGGGGACTGCTGGCAAAAATAATACTAAAAAAAAAACGGTCTAGTTTGTGTTACCTGTATAAAATACCTCAGTAAAGGATTTAGACGGGAATGAGTTATACTATCGCAGTAGGAACATACCAAGAGTCGTATGTTTGTTACCAAGTTCTGAAGATCCTTTTTTATAATTCAATTTTTAAGGTTTGGACTGAGCCAGGATATTAAATAACCAAAAATTCATTTTCACTGATAATAATTGATCTTCAAATATGTTTAAACTTTTTAAACAGTCTCCTTGATTAAATTTTTAATCTCTGCATAACAAACACAGAAGTTATAGAATCAACATTAGCCATTTTCGTCACTTCATCACTGTCCATAGCCTGCATAATATGAGCTGTATGATTAGATGATGATCGTTAGATAATAAGGCTTGTATTAAATTGAACTCAATGGCATAATTAGTGTATTTGCTATAAGGCAACATACACTATTGGCGTTGGTCGGATGGCGGGACCTAGGGGTCGGACCAAAATTTCTCGACGTTTCATAACCTCCTAAACACTTTGTCACCATTTTTGAAAATGTTTATATATATATGTATATATATATATATATATATATATATATATATATATATATATATATATATATATATATATATATATATATATATATTTATTTATATACGTATATATATGTGTGCGGGCAATAACTTTCGAAAGAGTTAATTGATTTTAACGAAATTTGGCCCACATGTTGAAATCCATCACCGCAAGAAGCCTATTTAAAATGGGCGTAATCGGGGCATTTTAAGGGTAGTTTTTAGGGGTTGAAAAATGTTTTTGGGCCCCAAAATGCCGAAAAAATTCTCAGAATCGTTTCAAAATTTACATTTAATCCTTTAGTAGTAATTAAAAGGTGTCCCTAAAATTTAAATAAAATCGGCCCGACAGGACCGGACTTACAAATTTTATGAAAACACTAGTTTACAAATAGTGAATTATTTACTGAAAGTTGTATATAATTTGGTATAGAGGTTCGATTTATAATAATATTGCAATTAAGAAAAAAAATGTTATTTTAAGGGGTGTATTAAGGAGCAAAATTTTTTATTTTTCCCAAAACCCAACTTAAGTTCGCATAATAAAGCCACACTGCCTGTATAAGCAAATACACTATATTGTCGGCAGGGTTTTGGCACTGCGACCCGGGTTTTTTTATTGATGGACCTGATAGAATGGACAGTTAGCTAAAAAAATGTGATGGGAGATGAGAAAAAAGTCATTATTTGTATTTATATACGGCTTACAAGAACTACAAAAAATGTAGGTAAAATTGAAAGAATGAATGGGACAGACTTCCCTATTTTAAGCTGGACAGTGAACCAGTTAACACTTATCAATTAAGCAGGTTTTATCTTATTTTATTAACAGTTTTTTTTGTAGAAATATGTGGTAACTTTACGAACACTTCTGGTTGGTGTTGGAAGCGTGATGGCATCGATAGGAAGTGAAGCAATTGGCTATGGAGGTGCCGGTGCTTTAGGTTGTATTACTGCAGCTTTCGTTGCATGTCAGGGATGGAGAAAACAAGGATATAATTCAACTTATGTGAGAAAATTCACAAAATTCGTTATTTTTTAATTATAAATTGAAAATCTAATTTATACTTTTACTAGTTCTCAGATTAGAACCAGGGGACTTCCGTGATCCCTGTACTATAAGTCAGCAGTTTCTTTTACAAGCTTTAATTAGTGTATTTGCCATATGGCAACATACACTATTGGCGTTGGTCGGATGGCGGGACCTAGGGGTCGGACCAAAATTTCTCGACGTTTCATAACCTCCTAAATACTTTGGCACCATTTTTAAAAATGTTTATATATATATGTATATATATATATATATATATATATATATATATATATATATATATATTTATATACGTATATATATATATATTTATATGTGCGGGCAATAACTTTCGAAGGAGTTAATTCATTTTAACGAAATTTGGCATACATATTGGAATCCATCACCGCACGAAGCCTATTTAAAATGGGCCCAATCGGGTCATTTTAAGGGTAGTTTTTAGGGGTTGAAAAAAGTTTTTGGGCCCAAAAATACCGAAAAAATTCTCAGAATCGTTTCAAAATTGAAATTTAACCCTTTAGTAGCAATTAAAAAGTGCTCCTGAAATTATAAGCAAATCGGCCCGACAGGACCGGACTTACAAATTTTATGAAAACACTAGTTTGCGTATACGAATTTACTTACTGAAGGTCGTATTTAATTTGGTGCAGATGTTGGATTGATAACAATATTTCAACTAATAAAATTATTATTGTAAGGGGTGTATTAAGGGGTTCAATTTTTTTTTATTTTGTCCAAAAACAAACTTAATTTCATTTAATAAAGCCACAATACCTGTATTAGCAAATACACTATATTGTCGGCAGGGTTTTGGCACTGCGACCCGGGTTTTTTTAATTTGCAATGTATGTATGTTTGTTCTGAATCTTGCGATCGATTTTTCGACCATTTCCCGACAACCGAGTATGCTGAAATTTTGCACAAGTCTTTGGTTCAGGGCACAATACATTGAATTTTTATATTCAATATGGCAGCCAAAACAAAATGGCGGATTACTTTAAATCCCCCTGATATTGGTATCAAATGAAAGGGCATGCCTAGTACAATACTGTAAGCTGTGTGACATCACTAAAAGTTTTTTTTCTTTTTAGTATAATTCAATAAAAGCTTGTCTTTAAAGAGTTTTTTTACTAATATTTTATTTAATCTGAGAACTGGTAGAAATATCAATTTATCATTAAAAATTACATCAATAATGATTGGTACTAAAACAATTTTATTTTCAGAACCCTGTCAAACAGAAGTTCGATTTACTATGGAGATTTTTTGAACCAATTTCATTCGGATTAATTGGTCTTGAAATAAATTTAAGTGTACTTAAAGGCAATACAGTTTTGTGGGGTTCTATCTGTTTGCTTTTAGCTTTATTTGTAAGTGTCAACTGACGTTTTTTTATTTTTAATCGTAATATATTTTTATAATTGATTTTGAAAAGAAAAATTCTGTGTTCTAATACATCTATTTATTTCTAGCTGCGATTAATAGTTTCGGGTTTAGTAACCATCGGTACTAACTTTAATAAAAAGGAAATGTTTTTTATAGCGGTTTCTTGGATACCAAAAGCAACTGTGCAGGTAAATATATTATCATTCAGTAAATTGATGATCCATTACATTATTGCTTTCTTTACATCGGTGGAAAGTATGTACTTTTGGCTTTGATTTTAAGGCAGAAAGCCTAACATTTATGCTGTGCAGGTATTACTCGCACGCCATCTATAACAGCGGGCCGAAAGAGTTTCCTCGTGCACACTGATACGTGAGATTGCATATAACCTCAAAATGACTCACTTGAAAGTTATTAGTCTTTTCATATAATGGTGAAAATACGTACTTTCGACCGGGTATAAAGAAAAATAGTATATACCACACGGGCAGAAAGTTGAAAGCCGTAAACTGTGTGACATGATGTCTAGGGCATCACGTAGCGCAGTGCAAGAATTTACATTCTGTTTCTTTTTTTATTTATTTATTTTTCGTTTATTAATATATATTTAAAACTTCATATTCCAGGCTGCACTTGGACCAGTAGCTTTAGATTACGCTAGGAGCATGGGCTTAGACAAAGAAAAAGAATACGCAAACGATGTTCTTATAGTAGCTGTTATGTCAATAATTTTAACAGCTCCAATTGGAGCTTTTCTTATAATGTTCTTGGGTCCTCGATTATTAAATCAGACACCTCCAGACCAACTGAATGATTGACATCCACTGCTTGGTGATAATAAACAAACAAACAAGAGAAGAAAATATAATGTGTAATTTAACTCAAATTTATTTGCAGAAAACAAAAGAAAATGTTAAAATTTCATTATGTTTATCTTTTGTTATTGCAACAGAGAGTTGACAAAGTTTAATGTAAATTTTTTTTTTGATAACATTTTAAACATTTTTATTTGTTAAGTAGGTCCAAGAAGAGTGATGGAACCTTTGATGTGAAAATACGAAATAAAAATATATACCCACAAAACACCAAACCGTATCGAAAACTCTCGACGTACGTTTCGCCAACCAAGTTGGCATCATCAGGAGATGATTAATTAATGATTAATTAATGATTTAATCATCTCCTGATGATGCCAACTTGGTTGGCGAAACGTACGTCGAGAGTTTTCGATACGGTTTGGTGTTTTGTGGGTATATATTTTTATTTCGTGTTAAGTACGTAATAAATTTAATATTTTTGCAAGATACAGAAAAAATATAGTCAACTAGCGTTAATCTTAAATTTTCTTGTATATCAACAACATTGTTAATTTATATATAATCTAGATGCTAGTCTTCTTCAATGCCAGTGATGGTAATCATGATATTAATTTAGACACGGATGTAGTACTTATAGAGAAGGAGTATACAGCTGCGCGGGGGGGGGGAATCCATTGAGGGACGCGTACAAAGCATCAGTACAACGTAAGAATGGTGTCGACTTTTGATTGGGCGACATATTTTACTGCGTACAAAAGAAATTTTCTCTTTACACCATACTACTAACATAAATTTCATGCTACTAGACATGCGCAATGCGTCGGCCAATGACAAACAGACACCATTCACCTCATAGTTTCTTTATCCACCTCGTCTAAAACCCTAGTACATGCTCTGTCTCTATATTCCTATGTCTATGAATTTAGATGACACAAAGGATGTTTCAGATACAACATCTATTTAATTTAGAGATGTTGATTGTAAATACGATAAACTAAATAACAGGGGCGGCTTAGGAAGAATTTATCATATAACGAGATACCGGAGAGATTTCGTTACCATAACTTATTAGATAGATTTGGCTGGTTAATGCAGCCAGATGATTAAAATTATTATGTTCTAATTTTTTTAATATCTAGCTGTACTGAATATTTTACGCCTGCTGGTGCATCTCTAATACTTATGGTCCAAAGTTTTCTATTTACATGAGTTTGATTGAAGTACTATTAAAATTTTACAAATACCAACCTAACAATAAAATGTATAAAATTGTTTGTTTATTGTTACCAAGCGAGTCTTATTTTAGCATTCTTGCTATTTGATAAATGTTTCGCTAGTCAATGCCGACTACGATCCGCAGTTTTAGTTTCTGCTACGTTAACTCAAGATTACTAGAAACTAAGGTTGGGCATTAACATTGTTGAAGCTGTGACCAGGCGAGACGCGAGAGAGGGCGGGGGAAATAGGTTTGTGGAGTCTTTTTCCAAACAGTTGGGATAAACATACTTGAATAACCAAATCATGGGCTTCGGTGACATAAGCAATCGACTCAACCAATCACAGACGTGACCATGTTTATAGCCTCTTACGTCCAATCTTCTAGTAATTTTGATGTTAACTGTCAAAATTTTAGTAAAAACAACAAATAAAAACTTAACCTAACCTCGCGTTGTTGAGTGTTTGGCGCAGTTTCGCGAGCTCCATGCTCAGATTGTAATTGCTATCAATTAGATCTTAACGAATGGCATTCCAGTTGTGAGTGGAGTCCAGTGGATACAACCCTAGTATAAAAGACATAAACGACTTAATTACTATTAAAAAAAACACTATTGTTTATAAAAACAGTTGGACTTAAAAAACTTCTGGTTTTTAATAAAAATAATGTTAAAGAAAATAAAAATATATTTTTCATAAGTTTTTTTATTTTTAATTCTTGAAACTGTTGACCTAATTTCATATCTTCATGTTTCAAATACAGTACAGCTTCCCAAACCCGGACACAAATGGGACCACGCATTGTCCAAGTTTGTGAATAAATACAGTGTAAACTCTATATATCGACGCTGAAGGGACTGCGCATTTTCTGGAGTTGTAGAGAGTTGTAGTTATAGAAAAATCAATAATAACGCATAAAATTAACTAACAAAAGAACGTCAAGGTCAGCATTGGACTGTGCATATAGTCGAGATGGCGTTTGCCAGCCGGGCCATAGTCTGCGCGGGCCTCCCAATGGATCTGGATTGCTGCAAGCCAGGCAGTAGGTAGGATAGGGGACCCACACAGGTTAGGTCCCAGCTCTTGCGACCTAAATGTAAACTTGGTCAGATGGTTGTTCACACAGTTAGAGAGAACTGAAATAGAAAAATATCCCATCTACCATTATCCAATCTCGGGCCCCGGGCTTGTGAGGAGCCACTCGGGCCCTCCCGGCCCAGTCCAACCCTGGTCGAGGAAAATAAAACTGCAGTTCTTATCAATTTCGGCAACTTAGAAAGTATCTACAAACAGTAGGTGCTTTATAAGTTGCCAAAATTACTTGCTTTATAATGACATATGGTCGTTATACATCACTGCATGGACAATGAGGGCAAACCAACCAAAATCGAGTAATTTCGATGTTTTAGGGAGTTTGACATTAAATCGAGTGACATTACATGGAGTTTACACTGTATGTTTTAAATGTTTGTTTTGTTCTTTTTTGTTTTTATTAATTTAATGTTTAAAAAAGCATTTTTGTTGTGAAACATGTCTCATATTTATGTACTATTTCCCTTGCTCAAAATATCCAGAATGCTACATTTCTCCTCCAGATTTAATGTTTTTTGTTTAAGTTTGTTAGCTATTTTACAAATTAAAAATATTCACGCTAGTCATTGATTCACACTGTGCTAGTAACAGCTACAAACTGCGATCTGATTCACGATTAGTTTTGTAAATATAAACACGTCGTCAATTTTTATAAACATTATAATAGCTATCGTCTGCTATAATTGTTAAGAGACATCCATTGTTGCAATGCTATATTAGAAAAATTTATTTTTCAAACACGTCACCGTCGGGACTTAAACCTGAATCTTTCCACTTTTGTGGCGGAATGAGTTATCAATTACTCTACGGTGCACACAATTCAACATTTAATTCTTCATAATAAAGCAATTTGCAGCACTAAAGTGGAAAAATATTTTTTTCTAATATAGCATTGCAACAATGGATGTCTCTTAACAATTATAGCAGACGCTAGCTATTATAATGTTTATGAATTTAGTCGAGTACGAAACTATAACGTATGTATATTTACTAATAGTCAATTTTTATGTAAATGTCTGAGTTGTAGAGTCAAGTATCCGGAAGCATTACCTGTCTGGGTTTGTGAAGCTGTACTGTATGTTGTTTTCTTTAACTCACCATAATTTTCTTTCACATCAAGAGCAAATCCTTTTGGCTGTGCAGCAGAATTGATTTTTTTTGTTTACAGAAATTCGAATTCTCCATAACGATAGCCACATCGTTTGTTGGTCACATCTAATGATTTCGAATGTCTTCCAACACTATAATAATAATAATAAAAAATTTATCTTCGTCTATAAAAGCTATAGATCTGTTTTTAAGATCGTTTGAGCTTACTTGCATTTTGAATTTGACATGTATTGAGGAGTCACAATAAAGAAGAACCTCAATAACCCAAACGCGGTTAATTCAAATTCTTCAATTATCAACAATACAAAAATATATCATTGGATTTTTTTAAAATTCGCGCTAGCAAACGTATTGATAATCCAAATGTTTTAAAACCAAACAAAACAAAATCTCGGGTATTCTAACAAAGGCTACTGGGGATTTTCTTGCGTTTTTTTACTTACGCTGCGTTTCTGGCATGATTTTCAACGCCAAAAGTACTTTTATCTTTGAAAGTCATACCAGAAGTCCAGCATTCATATGTAGAATATGGTATGCACTATGTATGTACATTTCGGTTTTAGTAATTAGCCACACCGATAACAATAAAAAAATGTATGGTGAATTATTAAAACCAAGTATGTTTTTTACCTGTCGGTAATCTATACTAATATTATAAAGAGAAAGATTTGTTTGTTTGTTCCGCATAAACTCAGAAACTACTGAACCGATTTTAAAAATTCTTTCACTAATAGAAAGCTCTATTATCAGCGAGTAATATAGGCTACATTTTAGGACAATTTTGGACTTCACTATAGTTGTCGTTGCTGAGTTTAACACACTACTGTTGTTGATATTGAGTGAGGCGCAGCTCCACGAGGTAAGATAGTAACAGTGGAGCCGAAGGCTCCACTACTGTTGCTGCCGAGTTAAACACAGTGGAGCCTGAGGCTCAACTACTGCTGTTGATACTGAGTGGGGCACATCATCACGAGTTAAGTCAGTAATATGGTGAAGTCATTGCCGAGTTTCGTTTCTATCGCGTGCGAAGCCATGGATAACGGCTAGTTACTTATAATTTGATGGCCCTTCGACGACATACAGCTGTTAAGATATCAGTTTATAACAAATTACCTGTAACCGTATCCAACTCATTTATAAATAAACTCTGTACTGATTCCATAATTGCAACATCGTTCTATAGGAGGAATATCTGGACAATACTTCATTGCTTTGTGAGCCCTTAAAAAAATTTAAGTTTCTATTATTTTATTAAAATATACTAGACTAACTCAGTCGAAAGTTCGATGAGTAACACTTATTTTTTTTGTTCATGAAATTTTAATGTTGAGGATTTTCTTCGGAAAAAGATTAGCGGCATTCTTGGTTGCCGGTTACTGGATTATAAAAGAAAAATATTGTTATTTCCATACAATGGTAACCTGCCAGTTTTAAGTCAATTATTCTTACCATGATTTCCACATACAATCATGCCAATTATTTTGACCAAGTTGCTGCATTACGCATTTCATGAATGAGGGTATCTCTTAGACGACTCGCTTTATCTACTATTTTTGTACCGAAAATTCTCGTTCGGTACTATCTTTAGAAATAAATTTCCTGTCAATTATGCTTGCTGTCCACAAATGTTTTGTATTGCTGTCAATAATTTGCGCTGTCAATTTTTGCTCAATGACATTAGTGCAGTGTGAAGTTATTAACAGGGCTTCGGCTGTGAAATGTCATTTTTTGTTTTATTTTGTACTTTAATAATTGATTTTTAAATACGGTAAATATTAAATTTCAAAAGTATCAGAGCTAACGGATCTTCGTTTTTTTAAATAATTTATCATTATTATCTTTTTAGGTATTGAAGTTCTCTGTTTGTACAAATTTATTTCGACGATAGACATTTCGAATCATTATTATATTATATTGTATTGGATAAACAACAATAACTAGCCTTAAAAATTGGCAGTTTACTGCATTGTGCAACGAATTATGTAAATTTGAGATTTTCGATTGGATTTTGGTACATCGATGTTTTTACCCGTATTTGAAAGTGTGGTTATGTATTTATTTCAACAATACGATTAATAGTTTATTTAATTTATAAAGATGTTAAGGATTATTAGATGTTGAGCATCTATAATCTACATGTTAAGAATTTTTATGGATGCCCTTTTTCGATTATACATATGTAACATAAACTTTGTGAGGAAAAATATGGTTCATATACCTGTTAACAACAGTATTTTTTTAATTTAAATTTAATTAGAAAGTTATTCAAAATGTCTTCATCAGAAATAAGATGTTGTATTCGAGGCTGTTTAAATACTCCGCGTAGTAATATTGGAGTTAATGCAAAAGTGAAGTTTTATCGGTTTCCTGACAGTATACGTAATACTGTGCATATTATGCAAAGACGTATAAAATGGATCAATGCTGTCAAATATTATGTGTAAGTATTAAAAATAATTGTAAATTTATGAAAAGTGTATTTTAGAATATCTCGTGTTTAACATAAATAAATGTGAAGTGAGTTAAGCTCGAATAAAATATAAAAGTAATTTACGTAATTATTACACAACATAACCTTTATATTTTTTTTTTTCAGTAGAAATCCTAAAAATTGGGAACCAACAGAAAACACTAGGATTTGTAGTGATCATTTCATCGGTAATAAAAAATCGCAAAATCCTTGTCATCCATCATATTTGCCAAAAGTTTTTGCTGCAAGAATGAATGAACAGGCAAATAATGTATCGATTCGTGAAAAACAGTGCCTCAGTACAAGAGTGTGTGCGTACGATATGTGTCTAACTCACATAACGGATAATCTTCGAGTTTTTCGGTTCCCGAGAAATGAAGTACGTTGTAAAAAGTGGATTCAGAATTGTGGAAACCCGCATCTTTTGACAGTGAAAAAACATCTAATTCGTACTTACTTTTTGTGTTCAAAGCATTTTTCAAATGATTCCTTTAAAAACGAAACAAGATATTCGCTGAACACAAATGCATTTCCTTTGCCATTTGATGGAAATTTGAATTCTGATTTGAACACAGTGTCTTTGTGTTGTCGATATTGTTCTTTTCGATCCGATGATCCTTTAGACGATCCGTTAGACTCTTCGTCTGATGTTCCTGTAAATTGCCAACTAAGTTTGCTTCCCTCCCCTCCTAACGATTCTATAGATTGCCAGTTGACAGAAGTTGGTACAAGTTCTTCTACTGAGAAAAATATAAACATTTCAGAAAATTTCAATAAAAAAGAATCGGCTTTTTCTAGCAGCAAATTTTTTGAAGATATTTTTAAGGATCATGACAGTTTCAAATTTACTAACATCCCTAGGAAAACATATTCACGTTACCCGATATACATTAAAATAAAATCTGTAAGTGACATTAATAAAAGTGGGACAACTCAATGAGAAACAAGATATATTATCTCTTTCTACATGCGGAACTTAGAAAAAATGCAAATTGTTTAAAGTATTTCAATAATAAATCACAGGTAATTGAAGTTAATAAGACAAAACAATCATGTCATTGTTAATATTGCGACGTTTCGACTCTATTGAGTCTTCATCAGGCTCATAACTAATACATGAAAGTAGTCAAGCAAGTAATGTATGTAAAAAATTATAATATTGGACACATCGCAATTAAATAATTAATTTGTTAGTTAACTAATTAAACAATCAGGCTTATTCACGTAAAATATCTAAATTTGTGACTTTATCAATCCTTTTGGACATTGTTTAATTAATTAAGTAACAAATTAATTATTAGTGTATTTGCCATAAGGCAACATACACTATTAGCGTCGGTCGGATGGCGGGACCTAGGGGTCGGACCAAAATTTCTCGACGTTTCATAACCTCCTAAACACTTTGGCACCATTTTTAAAAATGTTTATATATATATGTATATATATATATATTTATATATATATATATATACGTATATATATATATATATATGTGTGCGGGCAATAACTTTCGAAGGAGTTAATTGATTTTAACGAAATTTGGCCCACGTGTTGAAATCCATCACCGCAAGAAGCCTATTTAAAATGGGCGTAATCGGGCTATTTTAAGGGTAGTTTTTAGGGGTTGAAAAACGTTTTTGGGCCCCAAAATACCGAAAAAATTCTCCGAATCGTTTCAAAATTGACATTTAACCTTCCAGTAGTAATTAAAAAATGTCCCTAAAATTTTAAAAAAATCGGCCCGACAGGACCGGACTTAAAAATTTTATGAAAACACTACTTTGCAGATAGTGAATTATTTACTGAAAGTTGTATATAATTTGGTATAGAGGTTCGATTGATAATAATATTGCAATTAAGAAAAAAAAATGTTATTTTAAGGGGTGTATTAAGGAGTCAAATTTTTTATTTTGCCGAAAAACCAATTTAAGTTCGCATAATAAAGCCACACTGCCTGTATTATCAAATACACTATATTGTCGGCAGGGTTTTGGCACTGCGACCCGGGTTTTTTAATTGCGATGTGTGTCCAATATTATAATTTTTTACATACATTATTTGCTTGACTACTTCCATGTATTAGTTATGAGCCTGATGAAGACTCAATAAAGAGTCGAAACGTCGCAATATTAACAATGATATGATTGTTTTGTCGTATTAAGTTCAATTACCTGTGATTTATTATTGAATTATTGTAATAATTTTGGATGCGATATAATGTCGAATTGTTTAAAGTGGTGAAAAAAGCGTATGTATTTTTGGGAAAATTACACAATCTTTTTGGCAATGTAATCGATGACTTGTAAGAATAAATACAGTAGTACCTCGACACAGGGTCGGACTGGGCCGGAAGGGCCCGGTTGGCTCCCCACAAGTCCAGGGCCCGAGACTGGATAATGGTAGATGGGATATTTTTTTATTTCATTTCTAATTGCATGAACGAATTATCTGATCTAGTTTACATTTAGGTTACAAGAGCTGGGACGCAGCCTCCGTGGACTCCCTATCCTACCTACTGCCTGACGGGGGGCCCGCGAAGGCTGGGGCCCGGCTGGCAGACGACACCTCGACTATATGGCCAGTCCGACGCTGCCTCGACATACGAGTTTAATTCATTCCATAATCTTGCTCGTACGTCAATTTGCTCGTATCTCAAAGCAAATTTCCCCCTTTAAATTAACTGAAATGCCATTAATCCGTTCCAGCCCTCAAAATGCCACCTAGTGTCATTAAATAGCTCCGATGCATGACTAGTTGCAACTTTTTTGGCGTGTTTCTTTTCCACGAACTGTGAAACTCTCTCCCATATTCCCAAGATCTCCTTTATCTCACTTGTAGAGATAACCTCCTCCACCTCTGGCTCCTCCTCGAAACCAATTTCTTGCAGAACCTTCGTATGCTGCTGCGACTGTAACTCCTCGGTCGTCAGTTCCTGATCGTCCACCTCCAGACCCATGGATTTTCTTAGAGTCACAATATCCTTTTCCACTGACACTTCGAGTCCGAATCTTTGGCCTCCTGAGCGACGTTTGAAAACGTTATATAAATATCCTAATTGAATAAAGAACTTTTGACTCATGGCCCCTGCAGTCGGGTTCACAAGTTAAAAAACGTGTTAATTTTTGCTACTGCGAGTTAAAATACGTGTCATAGCTCACTGGATTCGTAATCACCTCTAGAAAATTGTGCAAAAATTTAAAATCCGCCATAAACAATTGCAGAAGTTATTGACAAGTAAAAAATCCCAAAAAAGCGGAGTCTAATTTTTTGCAAATAACTCGAAAACTATTAACGCTAATGAAATTAAAAAACAGATCCTAGAAAGGAGGAAATTTCCGAATAAAATGTTGACTCTCGGAACTTCGATTCTATTATTAATACTTTTGATTTAATTTTGAAAATAAGGCTCCTTGTGGTCGGCGCTGTGCCGATAAAACTTAACCAATTAAGATAGGGCTCCAATTTCATTTTTGCACCGGGGCCCTTGGTTACATAGCTACGCTACACATTGCTAACTTTTTCAAAAAATCGACAATAATAAAGGTAGAAATGTAAAATATGTTATATTAGTTTTGTTTGGGGTTAATAATTATTAGAATTTAGAATACGAAATAAAAATATAACCACAAAACACCAAACCGTATCGAAAACTCTCGACGTACGTTTCGCCAACCAAGTTGGCATCATGATGCCAACTTGGTTGGCGAAACGTACGTCGAGAGTTTTCGATACGGTTTGGTGTTTTGTGGTTATATTTTTATTTCGTATTCTAAATTAGATTTTAGAATAGGTCTACAACTATTAACAGTTTTATGACCGCAGAGCAAAAATAGTTTTGTCAGCTTTTTATGAAGTAAACGATTTGTGGATTAAAAGAATGATCTACTTTTTAATCTTTCATTATAAGAAATAGCTAGTGACTGTCACATATATTTGTCTACCATTGGAGTGTTATGTCTCGAAAAACATTCATCACATCTGGTAGAACTAGAAGGTGCTCAGCCCTCAAGACAAATACTCAGCAGTGCGGTCGTCAAGTTGTTATGAAAAATGAACGATCCACATGGGGGAGCTATTTTACTGTTTTGAAATGCACTTTGGTTGGAATTTGTGTAAAACGAAAAATTAATCTAAAAATATACCTGATGTTATTTTGACTGATGGCCATAGAATTATTCCCTAAGGGGTCGTCCATTCATTATGTCACACGTGGGGAGAGAGCCAAACAAGTATGGCAAAATGCGTCATGAGGAGGGGGTTGGGCTACTCTAACGTTACATAGTTTAAAAAAAATGCAAAATCAAAGCCAAAATATCGCTTCGAGAAAAGGTAGGCAGTTCTCGATTTGGCGGATATACTACCATGCAGCCAGATGTAGGGATTTTTTTACATATCGCATTCTCTGCAATTGTTTTAAATATCTGAAAACCATTAAATTTGTGTGACGACCCCTAGCGTCGCTTTTTTCAAGATTTTTATTAATTTCTCGAGTTAATTAGGATAAAATATTGTAATCTAATTTTGATTCAATTTTGCATATCCGACCGACTTAAAAAATTCCGATGATAATACAATGTAACCATTTACTTCGTTAACGAAATTTCCTTAATTATCCCATTATTTCACTATAAATATTCCATTTTTCACGCAAATTTCGGCATGGTATTGTAATTTGTGAACAAATAACAATTATTTTAGAACAATTGACTACCTTGTTAATGACTTGCATACTAAATAATTGTCTCCGAAAAAAATCTGATTAAAAAAAACTGTACCGAAAATTTATTTCAGTAATACAAATTTTTATGTCATAGTATAAGTACACACTCTATGAGTCCATCTAGCGCATAAAAACCTTAATTTTCGTACTTCTGCGCCGTATTGCAATATAAAATATATAAATATGAAAATAAAATGAATAATTTTTCAATTTCTGTATAATTTTTTGTAAAAATTAAATGTAGAGTTTATTTGTTGTTATTTCATTAAATTAATTAGATTAGATTAAATGGAAACATCATATTATAATTATAAGACAGATATTATTATACTATTTTTGAAAATAAAAGTTTTAATGAAAAAACCGCCGTTTTTTGTAGTCCTGAAAATGGTTCGTTTAATTGATGCACCAATAGATATTCGTTATCAACTTTTTTTTAAGAGTAAAATAGATTGTTGGTTTACATGCATAATGCTCACAATATTAAAAAACTCGGGTCGCAGTGCCGACCCCCGCCGACAATAAATTCATTTGCTAATACAAGCATTGTGGCTTTTTATGTGAACTTAACATTTTAATCTTTACTAAAAGGTTAAATTTCAATTTTGTAACGATTCTGAGGATTTTTTCGGTATTTTGGGGTACAAAAATTTTCTTCAACCCCTAAAAATTACCCTTAAAATGGCACAATTAGGTTTATTTTAAATAGGCTTCGTGTGGTGATGGGAGTCCAACCCGTGTACCAAAAACATTTACAAAACTGGTGCCAAGTTGCTTAGAATGATGTGAAACGTCGAGAAATTTTGGTTCAACCCCTAGGTCCCGCCATCCGACCGACACCAATAGTGTATGTACCATAATATGGCAAATACAACAAGCCGTAAAGTGGGTTGTGTATCTATAATTGCAACCCTTGAGGTCCACACGACCAACTTCCCAGTATAATCAGGATATTGAATATTATGTATTGAACAAATTAGAACGGTGAAATCTTTTTCAGAAAATCCTAAAAGACACTTGTTTGACAGTCTTTTTGTTTAAACAAAAAAAAAAAATTAATTTGACCGATTTTGATGAAATTTTCTTTGAATCAAAATGACGTTAATACGCTTGTTTTTAGCCGACTAGCTTCTTAAAAATTGTCATTGTTAATTATTTATGTTCCTAGCGTAACAATATGGCCAAAGAATTTACCTATAAAAAAAGAGTTGCGGTGAGGTCGTGGCCAATTATAGGTGTACAAAAAACAAAATTATTAAATTAAAAAAAAACTCGGGCCGCAGTGCCAAAACCTTGCCGACAATACAGTGTATTTGCTAATACAGGCAGTGTTGCTTTATTATGCGAACTGGAGTTGATTTTTGGGCAAAATAAAAAGTTTGACTCCTTAATACACCCCTTAAAGGAACATTTTTTTTCTTAATTGCAATTATTATCAATCGAACCTCTACACTAAATCAAATACACATTTCAGTAAATAACTCACTATCTGCAAACTAGTGTTTTCATAAAATTTGTAAATCTGGTCCTGTCGAGCCGATTTTATTAAAATTTTAACAGCGTATTTTAATCTTTACTAAAACGTTAAATTTCAATTTTGAGACGATTATGAAATTTTTTTCGGTATTTTTTGGCCTAAAAACTTTTTTCAACCCCTAAAAACTACCCTTAAAATGGCCCGATTGGGCCCATTTTTAAAAATGGTGCCATTAAGTATTTAGGAGATTATGAAACGTCGAGAAATTTTGGTCCGACCCCTAGGTCCCGCTATCCGACCGACGCCAATAGTGTATGTTGCCATATGCCAAATACACTAATTATTTATTAATAAGACATTAAAAAAATGATTGCTCGTTCGTTTTCATCAGTTAACTGTCCATGTTGTAGCTTGTGTTTTTCGTCTGCGTTCATACCCTGCGTTGAGAAGCATAGCTTCAAAAAAATACATGAAATCTTCTTCTTCGGTAGATAAACAGGTGTTTTATCCATTATATTCAGAAGTTAAATTTCACTGGATGGAAACAATCAAGTCAATAACCCAGTTAATCGTCGTTATTGGCGCCAATGTCGTCGTGATCAACGTAGGTAATAAAAATAAAATATTAATTTAGTTGAAATTTGTGTCTACCTTGATTGATTTTCGTTTCGTTTATGAAATTATGTGTTTGTAATAATATACGAATAGGTCACGTTAACAACACGCAATTTTCCGGCCTTTAAGGGAATATTCGTCACTAGTGAGGAATGGTACAAATTTAGGTCAAATCTCAGTTTTCAAAAGTTTACAATATTTTTCGTTTTGAGGTCCTCTGAATCCGAAAAACATATTTTTGGAAAAAAACTGTTTCTGAATATGATATCTGGGTCAAACGGATGAGCGGATTGATACCAATTTTTGGGAGGATTTTTATTATGCCAATATGAAGAACCCTACTGGGGAACATCGGCGCATGCGCAGAAAAGATATATACTTAAGATTTTCGTTTAGGTTTTCCTGTAAATTGTGGGTGAGACCCGACATTCCCTATTTTTTCAAAATTTTAGGTTCACTAGTTTCGGTGATAAGGGGGTGAATGGTATATTTTCATCTATTTTCTTAAATAACTTTAAAACTATTCATTTTAAAATTGTAAAAAAATATATTTGATACCCTTACTACAAGCCCTTTCATTTGATATGTCACACGGTACAGTTTGCAATTTTTTTTTATTTCTTAATTTGTCCCCCAAAAATGACCCCCATCTTAAAAAATTCACGTCTGTCTATGAGTCACCGACTAACATATGTGTACCAAATTTCAATTCAGTCGGTCCAGTAGTTTCGGAGCAAATTCGATGTGACAGACGAGTGGTCCTATAAGGGTTCCGTTTTTTCCTTTTGAGGCACAGAACTCTAAAATTACTTATTAAAAGTGTATGATAATAGTTCAATTTTTGTGGGCCCTTAACACTTAGGGGCCCAAGGCTTAAGCCCTAGTAGTCCCTATGTAGATTCACCCCTGATTGCGTCCTATCGTATAGTTCTCCATCTATCAATCCTCGGAGGAAGCTAGATTATCAGCCGCTTCCATAATCTAAAATAAGTGACGCAATTCAGTGTCAAAGTAGTATTTTTTTCAAGATATGTCTAACCCTACTGCCAGACTATGCTCCTCGCACTGCTACTCGCTCTGCTCATCGCGCTGTCGCGATGTTGCCCTAAGCGGCCAGACACTGCTGTACTCACGACGCTCCGCACTCGGCTTTCGCCTTTCGGCAATGGAGGTCGACACTGTGGCAGCGTGCGCACTATGCCTTTACACTTAGACCGCTTGATGCGTGCGTACTGAGTGGCGCGGAAGTATGTGGCCGGCTTACTCGTGCTATTATTGCCGGTCCTTTGACTCGCGCACAAAAAACCGACAATCGAGGGAGCAGTGGGCATGACGAGGAGCATGACGTGCGGCATGACGAGTAACGCGGCCACACAACGTCTCTGCCTCCTTTCCTCGCTACTTCCCATGCCACTCGTCGAGTGTGTGGCTGAGGCATATGAAACACGTTTGTAAAGCTTCGTAACACCATTTTAAGAGTATGCAATGAATTTATCTATATAAAAATAGTGTAATAATAAAAGTATTTTTTCTCTAGGGTATATGGCAACTCTGGGTACATGGTTCCCTTAAAATGTCAGTTGGCTTTCTATAATGTGACCTTATAGTTTTATTATGCTGTTACGTCATCAGCTCATCGATTTTTACTTTATACTTTCTTCTTGATATTTCGGCGATAAGCCAGACTTTTTTTACATTCTTTTCAATTTAGTTTAACGTTGCGTCCAGACATTTTATGTAAAAATTTAAGAGACTTCGGTATGGTCAAAAACTAGAAAATTATTACTTGGTCAGTTTTCCTTGGTCCGTTGGTTGTCGTGAGAAATTCTGTAATGACGGTTTTAAGGTAGTTGTCGTGGTACAATATTGTCAAAAAGTTATAGATTATACGCGCCACAAAAGTATACTAGCTTGTAGCTAAGTGAGCCATAATTTGTACGCAAACTGTACCCGTGGAAACGTAACCCATACAGTATTCATATGCATGTATACTTTTCTATAAATTGTTGAACTTTAAACCGTTATTTATAAATAATTAGACGGTCAAAAAAATTTTCTTATTTTTTTTAAACTCATAACAAACGCATTGAAAGACTGTCGGTTTTTGGAAAGTTTCTGACACTTAGTTCTTTTTTATAAATAAGAAACTGGTTCAGAACTACAGAGATCGTATACAATCAATGTTAATTATCCAATTTTTAATTGAATTTATTTCGGATTATATACGGTCGATCGACTTCAAATTTTCAGGGTAATTGTATTATCATGTCCTTAATAAGTATACAAAAATTAAGAATTTTCTGACGGTGTGCCTTAACCACGACAACTACCTTAATTGCACTCTTTTCATTAATGCATGCATCAGGTGAAATTATTAGTTTTCTAGGGAACCGTCGTGAAATCACTTGTTTGTTTGTTTGTTTGTATACGTCTGTCATAGTTGAATTTCTCTGAACTAAATGAAAATACCTATCAATTTTACTAACCCGTATATATATTTCAATTATCAGGAACAAAAAACATTTTCTCGAAAATTCGGGAGGACACAAATTTTATTTGAAGTTTGGAAACCTTTTTTCAGAATTTTTTTCACTTTGAGGGCACTATTTGGGGAGGTTTTTCCACTGGAATTTAAATTTAAAAAAAGCATTTTAATTGAGAATAATTTAATTTGTCGATTAGAATCTAAATTGGACAATCGCTAACTAATTAATCGATGAAGGCAAAACATTGAGGGTGACTTGAACGTCTTCTACTTCTAAAAGTGGTATCTAGAGCCAAATTCTGAAAAAATATCGGTTATAGAGATATGCATATTCTTAACTATAGAAAATAAAATTAGAGTTTAAAAAAACTAAAACAACACGCTTTTATGAAATAAAAAATGTAAAATAATTTGACAACAAAATTAATTTTACTGTAAAAAGCGTGGGTGCTATCTATTTAGATTTTCATAATAGCTCTACGTTTACAATTAGCTGGTAAATGAAAAATTTATTACCGATATTAAGCACTCCACGCTTTTTACAATAAATCTAATTTTGTTGTCAAATTATTTTGCATTTTTTAGTTCATAAAAACGTGTTGTTTTAGTTTTTTTAAACTTGAATTTTAATTATAAGACAATATTGCATTTGACTATGGGGTAGGCAACGCAATGGATGTCACAGTACAGCGCGTTAGCTTGATTGCTGGGACAACCTTATTAAATTATTGTGTTGTCATTGGTCCTTGATAAGTGTGCAAAGTTTCAGTTCAATCTGACGTTTTAAAGTGGGTGAATTTCACGTTCAAAAAGTCCTTTACAAACAAACAAATAAACAAACAGGTGAAGCTAATAAAAGCGTGCTAAAAATATTATCAACAGTTATCGTTTTCAAAATGCCAAGCTGGGCGCGCGAGTCTAATTAATTGCACTTGTCTGTTTTTTTTTAATAATTTGTTAGTTTCATAAAACTCGTTTACATAATATAATGAATAAAATACGTAAGAATGATTGAAATGTTGACATTTGACGATGTAAGATTTTTTTCAAATAACTTAGAGCACTGAGCAATGAAATATTTGTTGGTGTTTGAATGTATTCGGTATCGAGTCCTCTTAAGTGATTGGACCTAGGGGAAATGATGTAAGTGAGTCCGATTGATGCAGGCGTGACATGAGCTTGAGTTACGTAAGCACGGTCGGCATAAATGGACCGGGAGTTCACTCAGTTGCATCGAAGTCATACCAAAGCATATCAGATCATACAACATAATAATTCGGGCAGCTCTTCAATCAGGGACGAGTTGACGTTTCAAACGGCGCAAGTACCACACTTTTTTTGAAGGCTGAAATCTACATTACAGATAAATTATTATGAAACATTTCTTATATCAGATTAATTTTTGAAGTAAAACTTATTTAGGCCCGGTGATTCTTCAGATTGAAAATGTAACGAAACTGATTTCAATATACGTATAGAATCGGTAGGTACTATAAAAACCGGATGTAGAACATCAAGCTAAGCTAGCTTCGTGGTTCAGTTTTCGCTTTGTAACCTTAAGGTCTAAGAGGTCACATTATTACATTTTTAATAATTATTATTAAGTAACTAATTAAAGAACACTATTTCAGGAAAGAATTTTCAACATTAGTTAGGTATTATTGAATTTTTTAATGCTCTGTAATTTGTACAAAAATATTGATAATGGTGTAGTTATTGTTTAGGGATTTTCTCAGACTAAGGCGTTAGATCTTATATTAATGACGCGATATACAAAAGGAAGACATAATTCTTCGGTGGTAATTAATTATTCCTAGCGCATTTCTGAAAATTGATAATATCTATTATAACGGTTATTTATTTCGTTTATTAATTCATGAAATCTACGACTGTCAGATAAGAAAATCCAGAAAAGTTAAGGCTATCGGAACGCTCTGAATTTTGTTTGTGCTGAGACCCAGCGATAAGGGGTGAGGTAGGCAAAAGACATATTGTGGGTGTGACTTTCTTTAGCTCTGTCTCACTCAAATCATCCGCACGTTTCAATTTTTGACTGGTGCCAACTACGAGGCTAAAAAATGTTATTGCAAGGGTGCCGCTGTAAATTGATTACTCTAATTTTTAGAAATATTCTGAAGATTTAAAAAACTTTTCCGAAAAAGGAAGAGTTACTTTAGGTTTGTGATGGAACAATTTTGTGAAATAAGTACGAATAAGGTCGTAGTGTAACATTGAAAACGTGTGTTTTTTCAGCACAATTAATGCCAACTTTTTTCTAGTAAATCGTACATAAATTACAAAAGTAGTCCATTAGAGATCTAAATTTATCCTTTATCTTCCTTATAGAGAAAGAATTTTGGCAGAATGTCGACGAATAAGTCTACAATCAGTTAACAGCCGAAGCTCTATTTTTGAATTCAGAGCATTCCGACAGCCTTAAGGCACTTCAGAATGTAAATTGGGCGGTGAGACAAAAATTAAATTTTGCTGTGCGGTTTCCTCGAGTCCGCCTGAGTAATTCTGTATTATACCTATACAAACATACATGCATGCAACTGCGTACAAGTATTCGGTAACAAAGTTGACATGATGCGAAAGAACTTTATTTATAGAGGTCGCACGTAGGTGGTTGAGTGTAGAGGCCGTGATATTTCATCATAGAGTAAGAACAGATTGATAAATAGGTTATAGAAAACTCTAATAGTTTTTCAATAACTTTTGCAACAAAAATTGTCAGAAAATAGATATTTCTATTTTAATGTGATTTTCTTTTCAACCGAATAGAACTATCAATTCGTAACTGAAATTGCGAAATCTCAAAATTCCGATATGGAAGCTTCCACAAACCACGTAGCCCTATTTCAGCCTCTCTGAAGTTTCTCCCTCCCTTCATGTAGCCTTTCTATGATTCCCCCACCGGATGGAACATAGTTTTTTATTATCAAGTCCAGTTACAAACTATTAAAAAATGTTAGTTCAAAATGAACAAGACTGTTATTTGTAGATATTAAGATATAAAAGTAATCAATTTTTGAAAATAAATATTCAACTTATTCTGCAAATTATTTTCATTGTGCCAAATAAAATACATGACAAAAATTACGTAGCTTGACTCCAACTCCACCCTCTCCTCACGTAGCTCAGCGTACTTTCCGAACTAAAGTCCCCCTCCCTCGCTATTAAATCTCTAGTCGTAAAATTAAAGGCACATCGTTTGGACAGGTAAGAAAGTTATAAAAGTAGTCCATGCACCCATGGTTACAAAAGAAAAAAAATCAACAAACAACTAACTAATTGTGTGTTAAGAATCAGTACCACTGGTTTGACATTTTAATTAAATTATTTTCTAATAATGTTATTAAAATGGCTTCCCATTGATTGAAGTTTATATAAAAAGAAGTTAGGAGCTGGGCAAAGTACCGAACCTAAGTGCATGAAGCACCGAGCATCGAGTACTTTGATAATTGCTCGATTTAATCAAGCGTCAAACACTTTCATTTCATGTTTAAAAGCATCGAACACTTAGTAAAGAGCATAAAAAGATTAAGCATTTTAAATTAGGTAACTTCTTAAATCTTAACTTCCAACATTAAGTTATGATATAAATTTTGGGCGTGAACAATATTCCTAATTGATGATTTAGAGAAACGAGAAATTAATTTCTAACATCAAACAAAATAAGAATTGTAAAAGACAGACGAAATATGTTTCGCTGCCAACTCCGCACATACGCGGAATAGCGGATTTTCTGACGACTCGCTTTCATTCCAGTTGGCAGCGAAGCTGTTAAACTTGGAAAGTGCTTATTAAGTATTGAATTTGCTTATTAAGCACTTAATTTGCTTACTAAGCACTCCTAAAGCTTAATAAGCAATTTATAATGCTTACGTCGTTAATAAGTCTTTATGCAAATGCTCTAAACATCGATTAATTATCTGTTTTACAAACTACTTTAAGAAAAGTGCTTTGAGCATTATAAATCTTAAAGCATTATTACAAACATTAAGTTCTCAGCACTGCCGCCCAGCTCTGAGGAAGTCATTGTTGGCATAGTGACTTGTAATGTATATTGTTTAATGCAATTTGTTGGGTCTGTAGAGTATTGGTTAAAGGTTTGGCATGCACTGTGAACCTATACATGTATGACAAGCTGGAGCCATCATCCCTTCTGTCCCATTCCTGTGCAGTGATTCTACTGCATGCATAGTATATTAACTAAAAACTTCCAAAACAACTAAAAATATTTATTATAAGATAGCTTATTAGTTATTTCCATAATTATGTTCAGCAACTCAGAAATTTTTTCTACAGAATCGGCAATCGCCAGATAACGCGTTAAAGCTGTCGAAAAGGATATTACGTTATACCCATTTCTAAGACGACAAAGGACTCGATTTTCTGGCTATACTCTTTCACATACCCGAAAATGTGTAAAAGCTAAATTTTTAAAGATCTAACAATGGAACAATATTTGACTGCATTTTTTTGCATATCTAATAGTTCTCAAGAATTTCTCAGAAACACATATATGGCGGTCCTTTTACCTCCCTCACTGCCTTCAGAGGGTAGATCTTACGTACCCCAATATCTATATCTTTTAGCAATACAAAGAGGTACGTCTGTGCCAAATTTCTTGCTTTTAACGTAAAGTGCACAATCAGTTGGCTTATCTGCCTCACTATAAATGTTATAGAAGAGAAAGAAATTAAATTTCGACTTTTTAGTGCGTTAATAAAAGCGTGCTTTTTTAATATTTTTATAAGCTTATATTAGCTTCACTCCTATGTAAACAAATCTTGGAAGTCGAATTTAAAGAACTTCTAATTGTTGTATCGATTTGAAACTCTGCAAATGTATGTAATACCGATGACAATACTATAATTTGGTTCCATCGAGCTGATCTGATGATTGTCCGTTACTTTTGGGAATAAAATGAGTACAAACAAAACAAAGAAAAGGAATTAAGACTAAAAAGTAAAATATAAATGATATGTGGTTTAAAAAAAACAACTACAAAACACACTTTTATCACGCACAAAAAATTATAAAACTATGACTAATTCAAAAAACGTGGAGCGCTTTTTGGTTATGTGTACTTTTAATTATAAACCGCCCCACACTTTTTGAATGAGTCATTATTTTATAATTTTTAGTGCGTGATAAAAGTGGTTTTTGAGTTTTTTTTTAAACTATCTATCATTTTTAGAACTACAAATTTTATTTAATTCTGATTGCATGACGTTTATGAATAATTTGAATTTGTGCCTGCCTTACAATTTCCTAAGCAGGACTATTGCACAACTATAAGGAAACATACAGCTTTTAGCCAATTTAGTACACTAATACCTCACTTTGCGTCGTTTCGTTTTGCATTTTTTCGAAGTTGCGTCGCTGCTTAATTAGTACTAATTTTCACTGTGCGTCGTTAGATTTTCGAGATTGCGTCGTTTTGGGTTCGAGTCTTTAATTTTTTTTTTGAAATTTTCTTTTTTTTCTAAAAGATGGCACCACTTTTCACCACTTTTGTTTCTAATTGCACCATGCAAACAAAACTCGGGGATTCCCTTTCTAACTAAAAATCAACGCAATTTTAATACAGTTTTATTTTCACTTTGTTTTGCTAATTTTAGAGTTCAGTTTCAATTATGTAGTGTGTTGTGCTTTTTGTAACGTTCCAATTAGTGTGTTGTTTTATATTATTTTTGTTTTTTAAATGTTTACCTTGTTCAATTTTCTTTTTAAAAAGTAGTATTTTCGTAACCCTGGAACCTATCTTCGATCTTTACATGGTTTGCTACTGAAAATCTTAATTCACTTTGCGTCGTGTTTTTTTGAAACGTAATCCTGACGCAAAGTGAGGTATTGGTGTATTTCTAAAAATAATCTTATTGGTAGATAGATTTATGTTCAATGGGAAAATAAACATATCATCTGACATTCGCATGTCAATATAATACGTAAAATGAACTGAACAAAAATTGTCCTGCATATAGTTACAAACATTTCGTTTGCCTGGTTATTTAAAAAAATGAGTCTTTCTCAATGTTTTAGACGCTTTTCATTGGCATTCAAGGGCAGTGGCTCCCAACTCGTACAAGTTTGCGGACCACTCAGCCTGAAATTGAAACAGTACGGACCTCCCATGCCATGCCATACCCTCCTTATCAGTTGTAACCAAATTTAAAGGTGTTTAAGTAAAACAGTTTTTTAAAACACATTTATTATGATAGCCATAACTCATAAGCACGCATATATTCAACCCATCTCGTTCAACGCATATCGCTTTTAAAATTACCATTTAACGGCAACTTTTTTATGTGCTGCCGGGCCCTCCCGCGGACTAATTCCGAGGCTCTCACGGACCATTGGTTGGGAATCACTGCTCTAGGGTCTGTAATAATGGAATACGTTCACCTTCATACAAAATTCTTTTATAGACCGTAATTGAACATTGGCGGCTGAAAATTCCCTGAATTGCACTTAGAACGTTTGGACTAGCTTTTTTCAGCTAATCGCAGAATTTCTTTGTTACTCTCATAACCACTAGAGATGAGAAAAACGGGTCTTTTTAGTGATCTGTATCTTTGCATCTAGATCCCGTATGTGAGCCGGCTCACTGAATCGGTTCAAAAAGAGCTGAGTTCTGAATATGTTACTGCAGTCTGCCACTGAGTTACCTAGTTCAGTCAATCATATCACGACCTGTATAGAATCAAGAATGCATAGCCAAACATGTGATGCATGAGTCATTTGAGCTGACAGATGCATCAAAGCAAGAACTGATACGTAAGTGTAAAATGTGCTTCTGTGTGTTAAATGTTTCACTGAGCTATGCGGATCCGTTGATCCGTCGGCTCAAAAAAAGTGACTCGGCTCTCACGGATTTTCTGTCGGAGTCGGCTCTTTGAACCGGTTCAGATCTGAGTTACCCAACTCTAATAACTACAGCTTTGAGCAAAGTTCTGCGTACGGCCTTCAGTTTTATGCGCCCTTATCGGTCCACTTTTACAGTAACAGTTTGATGACAAAACAGATTAAATATTTGTTGACCGCTGTAAATTTCCAGTTGACCAATTATATTACGTGTATATGTTACGTTAGTAGTTACCACTCACTCACACAATCGCAGCCGCTCTGACCTATCCACGCGTATCCGAACTTAGCCACCACCCCCAGTTTTCCCCGCTCAACCCGCTTACGTAGTGTGTATTGTTCCTGATCATAGCTATATATTTCGTGTTATCTAGTTCAAGGTTTTCTCGCGGTTTTCTCGTTTTCGACACCGGCCATTCTTTTATATACCGCACGTTTTTAACTTCATCACTCAAACACGAGCTTAGGATTTAAAATGCTTTTACGGCGACGTAACATTTTAGCAAACACGTTTGTCTACCCATATTTGCCAATAGGGAAGTTGACTATTTTTGGGAAAGTGTTTTAAATCGTGCATAAGTATACCTAATATTGCCACAAATATTTATTATTTTTATTTAAATACAACTCAAGCCTTAAAAATCATGTATTTTAAATCCAGTTTCAAATTTCGGTCCAAAACGCCAATACTAGTCGCGTGACGTCACCTGTTCATACCAAAGGAGGCTCAAAAGTTTACACGGGACCTACCATCCTATAGATGCGTATTCTGTGCTCATAAACGTTAGTAAACTGAGGTGATGAAAAGTTGTTTCGTAGTCGTTGCTATAGTTACATGTAATTTGACGTTTCCTATAAACAAATAATAATAAATTACACACCAAATATTAACCAAACAATGCAGTTTTTTGACAGCGGCTGAATATATGACGTCATGCTATCTGATTGGTGTCTGTTGTCACGCGACTTGAGAGTAATTTCAGTGAGTATGTAATATACAGTAAGAGAAATATTGTCTGTAGTAACGAACGAGTAACGTCAAATTAATAGAGAAGACACAATTGTAACTATGTGCATTTCACTCATGATCATTATTTGCCGATCATGCATCTCTTTTTAAGATAATGCTCGGCCTGTGCTGCTATTGAAATCAACGGCCAAAATATGATCTATGCGTGGTTGGGTCAGAGCTTTGGTGCAGACTAAAAATATATTTGAACCTCCTTTGAATAACGCCTGCATTCATTTTATTAACTGAATATTAAATGTCATATAATATTCAAAATGTAAAAAATCTGAAGAGAGCAAAATTTGTTAAAATTGACAGAATTGTGTTGGTTTATTATATTTTATTAACTGCATTTTAAAATATGTGCTATAAATGAATATTTTGTAGCTGTCTGATTTGTTGAATATTAATTTTGAAGAAATGTGTTATCAGCTAATCGACATTACATTTTTTATAAATCTTTTTGTGCGTGTGTATTATATTCGTATCATTGTATTTTTAAAAATATAGTTTTATTTCAAAATATTAAATTATATATTACGAAACTTCACAGTAAAAAGAAGATCTTTTTTGCGTCACTTCAGCGAACAATTCATTGCGTTATTAGTATTATTACTATTAGTGGATAATATAAAAAATACATAATTTAAAAAGGACTTTTCCCTTTTCATTGAACAGTTATGAAGAAATGAAATTTTTTGTTAAATACTTTGACATAACAGTGAGAGGTGTAATGTGATTATCATTATATTTGGACATTGGTCATATTTTTTTCACCGTTTAAATCCATTTTTATTAAACCACACTTTGAATAATTCAATCTTTTCTTCAGTTGTGTTATTTTAGCTTTCATAAAATTTATTTGTATTTCTCATTTTTTTCTATTTATTTTAACATTAGAACAATATTTTTCGTTTACATGGTTACACAGCAATAAATACGACGAAATTTTACCAAATTCCAGAAAAAATTATAGATTTCGAAATTAATAAATATTTGTTTACTTTTTCAAATTTGATTTTAATTGAATAACCCTGGTAACGCTTTTTATGTTTCCATATGATTGATATAGAGGAAAAAGTATCAGTATTTAATTTCTAAATTATTATCAGCCATTTTGTGTTATCCGTTGAACGTAAAAATTAAATATTTTTGTTATAATACTGAAGTTTGGAGTAGAGATTGGTTGTTTTAGACGGTAGGTCATCTATTAATATATGTATTAGGCGTAATGGTTAGGTTATTGTGGTAATTTTACAGAACAGTTGACACTGATAACCACAGAACGATCAATTCCATAGTGATAATACGTCTACATAAGGAATAATTTGGCTGGTACAATTTTTTTTGAAGAATTGAGCACGATTTCTTTATAGTATTTAATTTTTAAAAATTCAAATGAAAATAATCGTCTCCATGACTATTTAGTTGAAATATATTCTTTTTCATTAATGTGGTTACGCAGTGACATTACTGGCAGCAATATAAATAATGCGTTTATTTTAAAACAGATCGTAGGTTATAATACGTGACGATGTTTTGATAACCTGCAATT
This sequence comes from Venustoraphidia nigricollis, assembly GCA_034508555.1. NCBI lineage: Eukaryota > Metazoa > Arthropoda > Insecta > Raphidioptera > Raphidiidae > Venustoraphidia > Venustoraphidia nigricollis. Next base: position 4,087,130 of record JAVRKA010000020.1, read on the forward strand.
TGAAAAATAAATAGCAAACGTTTAAGCGGTTATTCACTAATGTGGCAACACTTGTGTCAATTTAATAGTTTGTTTTTAATTAGCACCTATATCAATAGATGATCTACTGCCTATAACAGTCAGTCTCTGCTCCAAACTTCAGTATAACAAAAATATTTTATTTTTACGTTCAACGAATTACACAAAATGGCTGATAATATTTTAGAAATTAAATACTGATCGTTCTTTCTCTATATCAATCATATGGAAACAAAAAAAAAGCGTTACCAAGGTTATTTAATTAAAATCAAATTGGAAAAAGTAAACGACCACAAATTTAGAAATATAAATCATTTTTCTTCTATTTGATAAAATTTTGTCGCATTTATTGCTATGTAACAACGTAAACGAACAATTTTTTATTGTTAAGTTAGCAGCAGGTACAAATTTAGTTATTTTTAAAATAATTTAATTTTTATTTCATGTGAAAATAAAATAAAACAAGATATATATCAAACAAAAATTTATGAAAAACACAGAAATCAAATGTTTCAAATATTTAATTTTTTTATAACTGTCACTTTACGATTTGAAAGAAAGGGAGTCCAAACACAGTGGGTGCGACAAGGACAAGTGATATGAAACCACTCGTGAAACAATTTTTTGTTTTTAAGTTGTCAACCCTGGAATCTATTTGCACTTTAAAAGATTTTTAAGTTCACAATCGCTATAGAAACATCGGAAAACAAAAGTACTGTGTCAGAAAATTATTATATTGTCGTAATATAAGACGTGTAATAAGAAAATGTCTGGAAAAAGAAATTATTTAATTCGGAAAGAAAAACTGGCAAGGGTCGATTGTTGCGACATAGAAATACATGTCATCAGAAAAGACGCTACTACTACTACTTTTCGTTAAAATTATGTTTTTATTTGAAAACAGTCAACATCCCTATTGTAGTTTTCAAACCTCCTTCAAACAAAGCTAAATAAAAAGAGAAAAGTAATTAAATTTTGAGGTCTGTACCAATTTATAGTTCTAGTATTTAAATTGGTGTAGAATTAAAAATTTTTATTTTTCTCTTTTTAGTGTCTTTATGAAGATGGTCCAGTTTTTTTTTCACTTGACATATATCGTAGTATAATTGAAAAAATTTTATTTTCGCGAAAATCCTAGGACTTTTGCAAAAAACCGGGTAATTGAAATCCGGTTTTTTTGAAATCGTCTTAGGATTTTCGCCGAGATTCGATTATTTCAATTATCCTACAACATATACACACTAAGGCGCATAAATGTCTGAACTAATAGCTTTAAGATATTCCGTCCGATGTCGCTAGTATGCGCTATTTTGACGTTTGTAGAAAATTATTTATTTGTGATGTAACCACAAATTTATGGTTTTCAGATTTTTCCTTTACTTCTGCTATAAGCAGGGGGGTAGCTACCGCCGTATCTGCCGTATCAATTATACAGGGCCCCCGACGTGCGTAAGCAAAAATTAATAAAAACTTCCCAATTTTTTTTTTATTTCAGAAATGACAAAAGTCAAAAAAAGCAATTTCTTTTTTTTCCGCGTAAAGCGTGCGTTCAAAAGTTGGCAACACCCTACATCGGTTATCGCGGGCTGCGGGATTTCCCCGTTTAAGTCATTTACTTCAACGGGGGAAGGGCCCACGAACAAATTTTTATACGGGGCCCCGCCAAGACACGCTACGCTTCTGGCTATAAGACATTGCTTTTTGCCAAATTTCATGATTCTAGGTCAACGGGAACGACCCTATAGATTTTGATTCCCTTGGGAGTATCAAAATATTCGGCATAAACGGCCGTTGACTTAGGATTCCGTACCCAAAGAGTGTCAACGGTAACCCTATTACTAAGACTTCGCTGTCTGTCTGTCACAGGGCCGTAACTTTTGAAATTTTTGACAGATTGTGTATTACTATGGCCGCTATAACAACAAATAATTAAAATAAAATAAAGTTATTAAACATTGTACGGTGGTACGGAACTCTTCGTATGTAAGTTCAACTCGCACTTGGCCATTTTTTATTTCATATGGTGCCAAAACTTCAAAAATGTAGAAAATTCGATCAGAACTAGATTGCATTGTCAAAGAAATTTTCTTCAAATTTCTTCAAATTTTTAAGCGATATTAATAAGAAAAAAAACAGTTTCTGTAAATAGTAATTATTACTATTTACAGAAACTGTTTTTTTTTCTTTATGGTGTGCTCTGTATAAGTCCATTACGCACATTCACAACTCTGAGCGAATTTTACATAACACGATGCGAACTGCTGGCACCAAGCGTCGCTTAAAATACATATTTTATACGTCACTTAGATATATAGGCCATTGCTGCATACGCACAAACAACCCCAACCAACAGGCCAACCCGTCGTGTAATCCGCCCCAAAGGGAAGTTTTTTGGGATTCCGTATTGTGGTCCGTGTTATTCCATACAGGGTGTTTATTTTTACAATACAGACGTCATCAGCTTCACTTCATTTTAACACAGTGTCTGATTAAGTGGGCGTTATAGCATAAAAAAAGTCCAGTCAATTGGGCGACAGGACTATCCCAATTTAAAAAATACTGACATTAATTGATGTACGTTGAAATTATACTTCTTTGGCGTGCTTAAAAATTAATTTTTAAACTGCATGCAAAAAACTTATTTAAATAAAATAATAAAAGAACTGGAGTGAGATCGCCATAAATACAGCTATTGCTATTGCGAACACGGTGTCTACTAGAGTTGGGTAACTCAGATCTGAACCGGTTCAAAGAGCCGACTCCGACAGAAGATTCGTGAGAGCCGACTCACTTTTTTTTTAACCGACGGATCAACGGATTCGCATGACTCAGTGAAACACTTAACACACAGAAGCACATATTACACTTACGTATCAGTTCTTGCTTTGATGCATCTGTCAGCTCAAATGACTCATGCATCACATGTTTGGCTATGCATTCTTGATTCTATACAGGTCGTGTGATATGATTGACTGAACTAGGTAACTCAATGGCAGACTGCAGTAACATATTCAGAACTCGGCTCTTTTTGAACCGGTTCAGTGAGCCGGCTCACATACGGGATCCAAATGCAAAGATTTTTTTCTCATCTCTAGTGTCTACGTCTATTTTGTTGGTTGTCTTTTTCTGTGCTCAACTTTTAATGTATAGTGTGCTCGGTCTTCTGGGAGCAGCTTCATGCTGTTAATTTTGATGTTAGAGGGTTCGCGAGTCGTAAAAATTCACTCTCATAATTTTTGCATAAAGTGCTAAAAGAAGTATAATTTCAAAAAGCATGAAACGGGGCTGAACGATGTTTAAAATTGAATGGATGACTATTTATGTATAGATAGGCGAGTTATCAAAAAAGTATTCAGATGGTTTCGAAAGCAAATGTTTACACCCTAAAATTCTATTAGGATTTCTATTAGTGTTTTGAGTATCAATAAGGGTTTTATTAATATTTCTACATTTTTTAACTCAATTGAGAATGGCTGAAGCGATTGCAATCCAGCGGCAGTTTAAATTCAGCTGGGTTTATGCAATATCAAAGTAAATCTAGCTAGATCCAGCGCGGATCCAGCATTAATCGATTTTTCAAATAAATGTGACAATTTTTTAACTCTAAAAACTTTACTAACTATTTATCTACATTTATATCAAATACTGTTTTTTTTTGGCTTTAGTAAAGTACGCTCGTAGTGAATAGTTACTAGTTTCGGAGTATTAGTATTAATCAACACAATACAATCATCGATTACCTAAACTGATATTCTCGATATCTGAAATAGTTATTCATTTACCTATTTTACTAAGTAGTATCAGTTTCTCAGTCTCAATAGTTTTCAAAATCAAATTACGTAGCCCGCTTATAAACTCTTTAGTTACTTCTTTTGAGAAATAAAACTTTAATATAAATTATATTGTGTAATTTGAGACTTGAATTGTCTTTTCAAGAATGAAACCAATCAATTCTACAACGGTTTTTTTTCTTTTCTGAAAAGAGAAATGTTATTGATGGTGTTACCTCCCAGCCTTTTAGCTGATTGCGGATCCGCACCGCTGGATCCAGCAAGGCCAAAAATGTGCTGGATCCAGCGGGATTGCTGAATCTAGCATTGCAATTCTTAAATGGCTGTGAACATTACAGCGCGTCAAAATTACGTGACAGAACGCCAGCAGTCAACTACAAACCACCAACAGTAGTGTTCTGGGCAGTCAACGCGTAAAATTTGAGAAATATTTGTCGCTGCTTACATTAATAATGTTGATGAATACATTGTATCCTCGTATATGCATAACACATTGCAATCAAATCATGTTTTTGCCATAGACACCGTGAAAAAGTCACATTTTTGATAATCGGAACCGCCCTACATTGCATAATTGAAAATTAATGAAATCAGGTGATTAATATTCGACAGTGGAACTCAGTGTTATTGGCGTGTCGTGAGTGAAATAGGGAATTTTCCACTGACGTTTTTTTAATCTTATTGTGTTGTTTAATAGTTGAAATGGCCTGACAAAATGTTTTACTAACATGGAGCGTGCAGTTTATATATGTACAGTGGGTTTTATTTATAACGACCTCGCTTGTAACGACTTTGGTTATAGCGGCATAACACTTAATTCCCTTGAATTTAAACTATACTTTTAGAGGAAAACAATTTGGCTATAGCGACTTTGGATGTGACACCGATTTCGGGTATAACGACTAGTTTCAATGAACCGTAACAAGTTCCTAGAAACAAATAAATACACAAAGCTTCATTCATATAGAATCATAAAGCTTTCTTATCTTTTGTTTACATCCACAGATGGTCAGCAGTTGTTATAGTACGCTTTTGTTTATAAATGTTCAAGTAGGTAAAGTTAAGGTGGTTCGAGTCGATTTGCAAAATAATACAAAACTTTTGAAATTTATATTATCGAAAGATGGATAAATAAAATTCTTACTGCCAAAATTTTACTACACCGTGTTTGAGAAATAAATTTTTGAAATTCGGTCTTAAACACGGGGAATAAATGGATAAAAATGTTTGAGCTACTGAAGTTTTTTTCAAAATATTACCTTTGTAATGAAACTGTTGGCATTTTTAAACAAATTAAAATATTTTGCAAGTTATTTTACTTCTTAATTAATTATATATTTCGATAAAAACAGGTTGATGACGTCAGCCATAACGAAAACATCTATGTATGTCACCTAGACGTAAGTAATTGTACTCAGTACTGTGCATTGCATATGAGCATCTCGAGTGGTTAGGATACGAGTAAAAATACAATAATTAATTCTATCTGTCTACGCATTTAATATGATTATATAACGAATGAATTTTCGATTATGAGATTTGAGAGAGTCACCTGCTTGAAGTGTTTCATAGAACGGTGGCAGATAAAAGTAATCAGATATTAAATTGCATGCAGTGTTTTAAAGAGTAAAGAAAGGGCGTAGTATAATAATTTATTATTGGAGATTGTATTATAAGTCGTAACATGTAAGTATATAAATCTTTCGAACGATATTAAAGAACCTCTCAAGACATCTCGAGATGTTTTAATAATCGAATAGTTTGACAATATTCATTCGAACTATCCTATCTTTATCGAAATTAAATCACGAAGATTTCAGGTACACGCTAAGGTACTTTCTAATACTTGGTGTTCTATCGCTAGCTCCTTCTGATATATCGTCGAAAATAAATTTGACTAGAAGTGAACTGATACTTATTGGAGATTGTATGGTAGGTATAAAAATCATTCGAATGATATTGAAGAACCTCTCAAGACATCTTGAGATGATTTAATAGTCGAATAGATTGACAATAGGGGTGTTGACTATTTTTGGGAAAGTGTTTTAAATCGTGCATACGTACCTAATATTGCCACAAATATTTATTATTTTTATTTAAATACAACTCAAGCCTTAAAAATCATGTATTTTAAAATCCCGTTTCAAATTTCGGTCCAAAACGCCAATACTAGTCGCGTGACGTCACCTGTTCATACCAAAGGAGGCTCAAAAGCTTACACGGGAGCTACCATCCTATAGATGCGTATTCTGTGCTCATAAACGTTAGTAAACTGAGGTGATGAAAAGTTGTTTCGTAGTCGCTCCTATAGTTATATGTAATTTGACGTTTCCTATAAACAATTAATAATAAATTACACACTAAATATTAACCAAACAATGAAGTTTTTTGACAGCGGTTGAACATATGACGGCATGCGCTCTGATTGGTGTCTGTTGTCATGTGACTTGAGAGTGATTTTATTAGGTTTTATTTATTAAATATTAATTAAATTCCTTAAAAATAAGGAAAAATATAGTGGTTTTTAGTATTTCTATCATAGAACCTACTACTTTTCGTTAAAATTATGTTTTTATTTGAATACAGTCAACATCCCTATTGTCATTCGAAATATCCCATCTTTATCGATTGTTTATTTTAAATCTGAAATATTTCAGGTACACGACAAGGTGTTTTCTAATACTTGGTGTTACAATCTATCGTTAGCTCCTTCTGATATATCGTCGAATACAAATTTGACTATAAGTGAACTGATACGTCTTCCATAATGTGAACACTGTTTTCTCGCAATTGTAATTATGAAAATATGTTTTACGCTATCATTTGGACTAATTTTACTACAATGTTGATACTTTTGAAACAGTATTATAAAGGATTAAGAAGTTTCACTAATTACGAGACTTTGATAATACCGTATATTTCTATATTGCGCAATTTACTGTAAAATAATATACAGTAAGACCTCGCTTAACGCTGCTCCGCTTAACGCCGTTTCAGTATTACGCGGTTTCTAAAAAAAAGTTTAGCCACTATAACGGAAATATTGATAGAAGTTCAAAGGCAAGACGAAGCATCATTGGTGCAATATCTTGCTATCTTGCTGAACGAAACAGAAAAAGGCAAACGACATTAGATAACTTCTTCACAAAAAACAAAATATGTCAAATGAGGAACCTTCTTCATCACAAATTTAACTTCTTACTCGAATTTTTATTTGATTTTCACAAATGTTTTATGAACAAAAATCGATATTAACAATTATTAAATCTATAATTAATGGGATAAAAAAGTATTTAACAATAAATGTTACAAAAAAAAAAACAACAACTGTTTTTATTCTCGGTCCTGTTTCACTTATGCCTGTTATATATACGTATTAAGGTTATTTCGTTTAACGCTGTTACGTATATCACAGGAACTTATTGAAAAGTATCTCCCGTGTTAAGCGGGGTCTTACTGTAGTTTCTATGAAGTCATGAACATAAAGAACAAAAGTGTTATTTTTAAACCTAAAGGATTCGAATGAAAGACTGAGAATCGCATTACAGATCATACAAACGAAACATTGAAAAAAAAAGTGGCGCGTGTAGTTATGTCCGAGCGGCAGAAGTTATACTTCTTTGGTGTGATAGCGATAATTGATATGCACATTTTCGTTAGAGATGCACATTGATAAAATAAAATAGGATGTCGAGGGAGATGATAAATATAGATGATAAATATATTAGCCTATTCACTTCGAGTAGTATTTATTTACTTTGGATAATAGGCGAACAGCTCCATCAGCACATTGTAACAGAGAAATGAGACGTGTCATCTATGAATACTATACTGCACCCTAGAGTCAGATTTATCGACGATTTCAACCTTGCCGATACACGTAGTACATGTTGTCTCATGTTCGTTGCATGCTGCGTGCGCAACTTCCGTAATATTTCACCCGCAATGTGCCAAAAGAAGTATAACTTCAAAAAAGCCGGGTCGCAGTGCCAAAACCCTGCCGACAATATAGTGTATTTGCTTATACAGGCAGTGTGGCTTTATTATGCGAACTTAGGTTGGTTTTTGGGCAAAATAAAAAATTTGACTCCTTAATACACCCCTTAAAATAACATTTTTTTTTCTTAATTGCAATATTATTATCAATCGAACTTCTATACCAAATTATATACAACATTCAGTAAATAATTCACTATCTGCAAAGCAGTGTTTTCATAAAATTTGTAAGTGCGGTCCTGTCGGGCCAATTTTATTAAAATTTTAGGGACACTTTTTAATTACTACTGGAGGGTTAAATGTCAATTTTGAAAGGATTCTGGGAATTTTTTCGGTATTTTGGGGCCCAAAAACATTTTTCAACCCCTAAAAACTACCCTTAAAATGGCCCGATTATGCCCATTTTAAATAGGCTTCTTGCGGTGATGGATTTCAACACGTGGGCCAAATTTCGTTAAAATCAATTAACTCTTTCGAAAGTTATTGCCCGCACACATATATATATATATATATATATACGCTTATATATATATATATATATATATATAAATATATATATACATATATATATAAACATTTTTAAAAATGGTGCCAAAGTGTTTAGGAGGTTATGAAACGTCGAGAAATTTTGGTCCGACCCCTAGGTCCCGCCATCCGACCGACGCCAATAGTGTATGTTGCCATATGGCAAATACACTAAAAAGTGTTTTCTGGAAAAACATACAAGAAAGAATAATTATAAAAAACCCGGGTCGCAGTGCCAAAACCCTGCCGACAATATAGTGTATTTGCTTGTATAGGACCGTGTGGTTTTAGACTTTTATTATGTGAAATTAAGTTTGTTTTTGGGCAAAATAAAAAATTTAACCCCTTAATACACCCCTTAAGATAACATTTTTTTCTTAATTGTAATATTATTATCAATCTAACGTCTACACCGAATTAAAGACACCCTTCAATAAATAAGTCACTATCTGCAAATTAGTGTTTTCAAAAAATGTGTAAGTCCGGTCCTGTTGGGCCGATTTTACTAAAATTTTAGAGGCACTTTTTAATTGCTATTAAAGGGTTAAATTTCAATTTTGAAACGATTCTGAGATATTTTTCGGTATTTTGGGGCCCAAAAACTTTTTTCAAACCCCTAAAAGCCACCCTTAAATTGATCCGATTAGGCCCATTTTAAATAGGCTTCGTGCGGTCATGGATCCCAACATGTGTGCCAAATTTCGTTAAAATGAATTAACTCCTTCGAAAGTTATAGCCCGCACACATATATACCTATATATATAAATATATATATATATATATATATATATATATATATATATATATATATACATATATATATAAACATTTTTAAAAATGGTGCCAAAGTGTTTAAGAGGTTATGAAACGTCGAGAAATTTTGGTCCGACCCCTAGGTCCCGCCATCCGACCGACGCCAATAGTGTATGTTGCCATATGGCAAATACACTAATTACACAACAAAATTTTTTCAAAAAATTCGGAACTTCAGTTTCAGTATTTTTTATGACACCTAGATGGGAAAACGTCTATTTGTATCAGCATTACTAGAGAGCGGCTGGATCTATTTTTGTGGTACTTAGTACACAGTGCATAATTGAAGCAAAAGTTTGAAGTACGGGATACATTTCATTCGGCAGCGATTGGGTAGAGATAAGGTTTCCGTCAAAATGGACATTGACACGAACGAAGCCGCAGCCCGACGCTAACTCGTTTTTGAGCCCTGCTTGGGTTTGCGTTTCGAACCATTAATGGATGAATGAAAATATCGATTCTTATATTATACAGAAGCGTTTGACAAAAATAGTTCTCTTTTTTTTGTTCACTATAAGCACAATAGCAAATGTGGAGATAAGGCTGGATGATGTGGATTTTAAGTTTTCAAGAAGAAATGACGATACGTTTTATATTTTCACAGACTCGTTTAAAATATTTATTATATTTTTCAAGGTAAATGCAGCGTTTCTAGAACATTTTACGTATAGCGAAAAAACTGAGTTCGAGTCAGGATTTTTTTAACAACATATCATATGTTTTGTTAACCCGACGTGCGTAAGGTTGGGTGTAATACACCCAAAACCTAATAAATCGCTCCGTATTTCAAAAGTGAGTTATTGAAATGCGTTGTGCGTCTGAGTAGCTGCGCGGGGGGAGCTAAGTAAGCGATGAGTGTCTCCACGCAGTCGACCGCTGATCGGCGGGTTGTTTAGATGGAGTCAAAGTGAAAATTGCACTAGATCTCAAGATGAATAACGGAAGTCTGACTAGTTATTATTTTAAAAAAGTGATTTTATTTGTATTGTTTATTGTTTAATTAGATGAAAAAATATTTTACGTTAGTTTTTTTAATATTTTAATAACAAAAAATAACTATGTGCTATACCTTACAATATAAGCTAAAAATGTTTGATTTGTTAAATGCGTAAATAAATATTAAGGAACCATACTTAAATGTTTTTACTTTATCCATTTATTTTCTTTTAAATATGCAGAATAGTTATATAAAAAAGAAAATAATAACAATCTGGATTAAAATGTCGACATGTTCAATCAATCATATGGGTTTGTCACACCCACCTTATGCTCAAGTATACTAGCTTGTAGCTAAGTGATTCATAATTTGTACGCAAGACTGTACCCGTGGAAACGTAACCCATACAGTATTCATATGCATGTATACTTTTCTATAAATTGTTGAACTTTAAACCATTATTTATAAATAAATAATTAGACGGTCAACATTTTTTCTTATTTTTTTTTTAAACTCATAACAAATGCATTGAAAGACTGTCAGTTTTTGGAATATTTCTGATAGTTAGTTCTTTTTTTATAAATAAGAAACTGGTTCAGAACTACAGAGATCGTATACAATCAATGTTAATTATCCAATTTTTAATTGAATTTATCTCGGATTATATACGGTCGATCGACTTCAAATTTTCAGGGTAATTGTATTATCATGTCCTTAATAAGTATACAAAAATTAAGAATTTTCTGACGGTGTGCCTTAATCACGACAACTACCTTAACCTAATATACGCATTATGCACGCCGGTTGCTCAAAAGCAACTTTTTTGTAATATTTATTTGCGCAAGAATGAACTTCTCTTTAATAGTAATTGGGTGTTGATTAGATATTTAACGAAAGCTGTGACTTTCCGTTGTGACTTGATGATTCCATTTTGTCGGATCAATCATTCAATCATGCTGGTTTGCAGAAAGCATTGTCAAAAATTTTAACCGAGTTTAGATTGTGATCATATGATTACAGTTTTTATACATTTAAGAGCAATTTAATGTCGTTGTCACACTCTCTGTCATGTAGAATATTAAATTGTACTCATTTAAAAATAAATGATTAATCTACACAAAATAAATCGCTCTTTAAACTAAATTTTGATCATAACACGTAAAAACAATATTTATATCTAGAAACTGTACAAAAAAACGATGTTATATACAAATATACATGGTTTTAAAAAAATATCGTTTCAATCGATCCATTATTTTTCAAGCAAGATCGATTTAATAATAATAATAATAATAATAATAATAATAATGCGTTTAACGTCCGTTTCTCGACTTTATATCAAAACAGACGCCATTCGCACCATTACTATTTTCCATCTACCACACTTCCCGTTATTTTTCTACATTTTTAAAACTTCAACTTATGTAATAGCAATGGGCGAATGAAGGAATTATAGAAAATTAGGATAAGGTAGGTAATTTTGGAACTAGGAGCTTGATAGGTAATCGGCCATGGCCTCAAATAAGGAACCATCTCGATATTTATCTGGAATTAATTGAGGGAAACCATGGAAAACCTCAATCAAGATGGCCGGTACAGGAATTACCGTTTCTCGGCGAGAGGCAGTAAGAAAAAGTCCCAGCCACATCTGCCCCCGCCGGGATTCGAACCCGGAGATCGATTTAAAAACACAACACTTTTCTTAGAAATATATATGTCACAATGTAAGGTCATTTTGAAAACAGTTTTTTTTGGCAAATCTTTCTGCAACCATTAAGGCTGTCGGAACGCACTGAATTTAAGCCAAAAATAGGGCTTCGGCTGTTAGCTGATTGTAGACTTATTCGTCAACATTTTGCAAAAATTCTTTTTCTATAGGGAAGATCAAGGACAAATTTAGGTCTCAACTGGACTACTTTTGTAATTTATGTACGATTTACTAGAAAAAAGTTGACATTAATTGTGCTAAAAAAACACACGTTTTCAATGTCACACTACAACCTTATTCGTACTTATTTCACAAAATTGTTTCATCACAAACCTAAAGTGACTCCTCCTTTTTGGGAACAGTTTTTTAAATCTTCAAAATATTTCTAAAATTTAGAGTAATCAACTGACAGCGGCGGCACCCTTGCCAGAGCATTTTTTAACCTTGTAGTGTGGCCTAAATTCAGAGCGTTCCGACAGCCTTAATCAGGGCCGGATTTAGGGGAGGGCAACCGGGGTTACAGCTCCGGGGCTTCCACAAAAGAGAGGCCTCCACAATAGAGACTTCAGAAAAAACATTTCAAATTCCATTTTATTTGAAAAATAATTTAGGGCCAGGGGGCCTCCACTCCTTTGTTGCCCCGAGGCTTCCAGACCTCTAATCCGGCATCGGCCTTAATAGTCAAAAAGATTTAGTAATGTTTTTATGCTTCATTGCTCGAAAAGATCTAGCCCTAACAAACGCATTTTCCTTTACTGGGCTAAATAATTTAACATTAGTAAATGGCTGCATACTGCTGACAAAAATCAGATATTGAATTACTTCCACTAACTTAGTTTTCATTGTAACAGTAAAGCTCCTCACAAACACATACATACATTACACAACACAAACACATGCACATTTACACGTTGCACACGAAACACAGACACACCATATCCTTCCCCTCGACACAGAGGTCGCTCTAGTGAGGGGAAGTATCCTTTACACAGATTTTTTTTATATGTATGTGTAATATGTTCGAATAAAAAGGAAATTTAGTAAATAACAAAAAAATAGTTCCCCGTCGTTGAATCATTTTTCCTTTAATTTTACGTAACCAAGGTTACTCTTATATTTTCCCACCGTTGAATCATTTGCCGTTTAACGTTAAAGAAAATTTCAAATAGATACGTCGCTAAAGAAGTTTCATTTCAAAGAGTAAACGATTAGCGTATAGCGACTTTGTCGGGTGTAAAGTCAGGTCCGAGTGACCGATCGTCGTCTCTATATTTTGTAACAGCGCTTTTTGCGACCATGCATACACTGCTAATGACTTTATAGTAAAGCATAGTTTATGCACAAAAACTCGTAGTTTTTATATCAGTGACTACGGATGAGTCAATGCGGTGTATGGATAGCAAACATTTAGCTTTTCTGATCGGATAATAGATAAGGTCTTAGGGAGCAGCACGACGTGACTTTTAGGAGAGCATCTCCAATTGAACGGGCAACCGTGACGCACATCAGTGTATAGTCAGTACGTCGTAAGAGTGTCTCTGGTATCAGTGTAAGCAATCCAAGAGATAGAAAAAAAAGTAGCGTCAGTTCGTGACATTTTTTAGCCTCGTAGTGTGGCTTAAATTCAGAGCGTTCCAATAGCCTTAAGAAAAGAATCATTCGAGATTATTTTGTTATTGCATTGTTAAATAGAATATTGTGAACTTTTGAAAAAAAAATTTAATATGAAATGATTGGACATGTTTTGGTAGATACGATTTATCTTATCGTAAACACTTAGGCAACGCAAAAATTATTTTGTGGAACATATAAAATTTTTTGGCCAATCCATTTTATTAAAAATCTTTAAAAATTGCTAAAAATTGAAACTTTTGAGGAAAATAAATCATATAAATTATATAAATTGTTAAAATATGTAGCTGTTTGTATAATTATAGAAATTTCAAATACTTAATAGCGTTTATAAATTTTACCCAATTCTAGTGAACAATCACATGATGTGTTGACTGTAAAGGTGGTTGGAAGAATGAGAGACAACATGGAAAAGCCTTGTTGGCTCTGTGTCGTTCACTAAACACTATTGCCATTATTGTCGTTTAAATAAACGATGGTACGTTTCTCTGAACAGTAGATTTTGCCTTTTTTGTCACCCGAACTACTTTTTGGTAAGTCTGAGGTTGGGATTAATTAAGGCTCAAAGCTTCGAGTCTCACTTTGATGCTTTTTTAACTTATTATTTTAATTAGTTTCCCAAAATTTAATTAAAAGTATATACAGTAAGACCCCGCTTAGCGCAGAAAATACGTTTGTATAAGTTCTTGCGCAATACGAAACAGCGCTAAACGAGGTCAAATTAATACGTAGATAATAGTTATAAGTGAAACAGAACCGAGAATAAGAAAATTTGTTAGTTTTTTTTTTGTTTAATTTTGTAACATTTATTGATTTATGTTCAGGAAAGAACAATGCGATGATTTTTATTACTTTTATTTAAACAAAAATAAACTCTTAACAATAATTTAGAAAAAACAAAAATAATGTAAATTGTACAAGAAATAATGAATGAATGTATTTTATGCGATGCGATGTATTCTCCTACAAATTAACTGTGACTGATTAGTAATAACAAATTTAAATAACTAACCGATTTTTTTTAATTGCTGTTTGGCTAAATATAATGCCCAGTTCGGCATTTCTATTTTTATGTCTGGCAACTTTAGCTATGAGTAATCTTCATACATAAAAAAATGAACTCTGAGGTGTGAATTATGGGGTTTTTCGTTCTTTTCCTATATACCCTCGGGTAATTAAATAGCCGTCTTTCGAAGCGAGCGTATTCATAGTTGACTGCATATCGACATTAACGGGAATAGTGCCGAGAAATAGGCGGCATACATATTGGAAGAAGCTGCTGTTCATCTAGCCCAATCTAGCCCCAGCGTGTGGAACGTAACACTGTATTTTGAGCGAACAGTCATGCTACTGTTTACTTCTCACACCTCTGCTTCATCTATCGCTGAGATAAAAATATTCAGAAGGGAATGGCCGAAAAACGCTCGTTTTGGGGCCCTCAAATTATGTATTAAATGATTAATTATGGTGAGACTATAATCCTCGAAAAAATATGATTGGTTTTGGTAATACAGTCTTATGGCTTTTAAATTTTTACTGTTGGTACTAATGTTCAAGCTGAACAAATATCTCCGGACTCCAATAAAGGTTTTTTTGATTGATTTTTATTGTGAGTAAACATACGTCAACATTCGTCATATAATATTGTCTATTATAATGTTGGTATGGATTTTACCATTCTAACTCCCGCACAAGTTGGGAATGGTATAAATTTGTGATGTGAACCGGTTTTAGAAAAACCTAAAAAAACAATTTTTGTGAAAATTGACAAACACCGGTTTTTGTTTACTATAACCGAATACTTTTGGACTCACTTGTGTTTCATTATTCGTGTATTCGAACACCAAAGTCAGATCAATATGTGTCGTCATTCAGAAGAGCAGGCAGCAAGCGGATGCTGTCGATCACATCTGTTATCTTAATCAAAATTACGACTTAAGTGATTAGTTATTTTTAGGTAGAAGTTGTTTCGATCTTAAGTAAAAATGATCATTGTTTTGTTGTTTCTTTAAAAAGTAACAAAAAAACCTAAAAATACCAGTTTTTTCTCAAAGTAACCGGTAAAAACCGGTTCTCAAATTTGTAATCGGTTTACATCACTAGTACTAATCTAGGTAAAATTTCAAATTTACAATATCCGTTTTAATGCTCCCTGAGTCCAAAAAATACATTTTAGAAAAAAAAGTCTGTTCGTCTATTTGAGAACACGATACAGCTGAAACAGCTAAGCGGGTCAATACAAAATTTTAAAAGGATATTTAACATGATATGTAATAGGGATGTTGACTGTATTCAAATAAAAACATAATTTTAACGAAAAGTAGTAGTTTCTATGATAGAAATACTAAAAAACACTATATTTTTCCTTATTTTTAAGGAATTTAATTAATATTTAATAAACAAAACCTAATAAAATCACTCTCAAGTCACGTGACAACAGAAACCAATCAGAGCGCATGACGTCATATGTTCAGCCGCTGTCAAAAAACTTCATTGTTTGGTTAATATTTAGTGTGTAATTTATTATTATTTGTTTATAGGAAACGTCAAATTACATGTAACTATAGCAACGACTACGAAACAACTTTTCATCACCTCAGTTTACTAACATTTATGAGCATAGAATACGCATCTATAGGATGGTAGGCTCCCGTGTAAACTTTTGAGCCTCCTTTGGTATGAACAGGTGACGTTACGCGACTAGTATTGGCGTTTTGGACCGAAATTTGAAACGGGATTTAAAATACATGATTTTTAAGGCTTCAGTTGTATTTAAATAAAAATAATAAATTTTTGTGGCATTATTAGGTACTTATGCACGATTTAAATCAACTTCCCAAAAATAGTCAACATCCCTATTATTGGAAGAGACCTATTGTTTTTAGAGAAAAGCTGTCGAGTGTCTATAATCTACAATAAATAAAATAAATTTGTCAGCGAGCTAATAGTTCATTCTTGTATAATTACAAAAAATTAATATGTGGTGGAAGTCCCGGTGCAGGTGGTGGGAGAACGTGTCTCCAAACGTTTTTACGAGTTTTTTTTAAATATTATAGATATTTAATTAACTAATCCAATAATAAAACCAAAAAGGAGAACATTGTTTTGTTATTAAAAAGTAAAAACAAAGAATGTTTATATATTTAATCCCTTACATAAGTGAAATGTAACATGTAATTTTTTTCTTAAAATTTGTTGAGCTTTCATCTGTCAAAGTTTGTCCGTAACCGAATAAACCATCCGTATATTTGCAAATAAATACATTCTTGAGTATTATCATACAAGTAAAATGTAAATAAACTTACAGGTGAAATATTTAAATTAGATTTTTTTGCTAGCGGTTTTCCGTTACGTTGACATTGTCAGAAAGGTGCAAACAGAACCTGACAAGAATATTGTTAAACCTGTTCAATCTTTATACGTGTGTCGAAACTGGGAGCAAAATTTTGAAGTTATACTTCTTTTGGCGCATTGAGGGTAAAATTTTCTTTGCTACGGAAGTTGCGCACGCAACATGCAACGAACATGAGACACCATGAAGTTGGGTAAAATTTTCTCTGTAACGGTAGTTGCGCACGGAGCATGCAACGAACATGAGACACCATGTACTACGTGTATCGACAAGGTTGAAAATGTCGATAAAGCCGACTGTTCGATGCAGTATAGTTTTACTTTGTATTCATAGATGACACGGCTCATTTCTCTGTTACAATGTGCCGATAGAGTTGCCCACCTTTTATCCAAAGTAAATAAGTACTACTCGCAATGAAATCGTCAATAAATCTGACTCCATGATGCAGTATAGTTTTACTTTGTGTTCATAGATGACACGTCTCATTTCTCTGTTACAACGTGCTGATGGAGTTGTTCACCTATTATCCCAAGTAAATCAGAACGACTCGAAGTAGACAGACTAACTTTTAACTATATTTTTCATCTCCCTAGACGTCCTATTTTATTTTATCAATGTACATCTTTAACGAAATTGTGAATATCAAGTATAGCGATCACGCCAAAGAAGTATAACTTTTGTCTCGCGTACAAAAGTACCACACACCATTTTTTTTTAAATAAAATGTTTCAACTTCATTGTTGTAAATATTCATTGTTACATTGCTAAATTAGAAAAATTTATTTTTTTTTCTTTTTTCACTGTCACCGTCGGTGTTCAAACCCGAATCTTTCCACTTTCGCGGCGGAATGAGTTAATCAGTTACTCTACGGTGCGATATTTTAACAGTTAATTCTTCATAATAAAGCAAATGTAACATTAAATTTACTACATGCGAGAGCTGATTTATTCGTTAGGTATCTCTAGACACGAATCATCACAGTAGCGAGAGTATGAATGAATCAAGTAAATTTCCATTTTTTTATTATTATTAAATCATTATCTACCTTAGTACAATACGTAATTCGAAGGCCGCGAAAGTGGAAAGATTCGGGTTTGAACCCCGACGGTGACAGTGGAAAAAGAAAAAAAAAATTTTTCTAATTTAGCAATGTAACAATGAATGTTTACAACAATTATATAGCTCGTTCTGAAGCATTACAGAATTAACATATTCTTATATTTCAACTTCATGAAAAGTTCGATAATAAATATTTCATATTTTGAAAGAGAACTTTTATAAGTGACACTGTAATAAAGTTCTAAACGCTGACTACTTTTAAATATTGTTAACGTTTACTAGACGCGTCACGTAAGTCACTTGAGTGTGAATGATGTCAAGGTTTCGTAAACAGACGTGATTTTAAATAATAGTTCATCTTTTCCGTGTACTACAGTTTCTAAGTTGAATACAGAAATATGTATATGAATATTATACTCAAAAAAATATTCATTCATCCTGCTTTTGAAGGCGTCAAACGCATGGAACTTCGTAGTCCCTATGTTCAGTATACTAATACTATTGTATTGTGCATACTAACAAACACCACGCATATGTGGAAAGTGTACAGCTGTTGTTGAACAACGTTGCATACTTTTGGTGTTGCAGTGTAACCTTAATATAACGAGCCTCAATATACCGGGTGTTTTTTTTCGATTGTTCCATTGTATGGCAGTGAATGGAGAACACTTTGAAAACTTATTATCTTAATGTTAAAATAAAGAATAATTTAATTGAAGTACCTGGTGAGATTTTTAATGCAATTGGCAATTCGGAATACTACCCCACCCCTCATCATTATCATCAACACTATCAAGACTTTTCACAAAAATAACGGGGAAAATTAAAAAAAGTTTTAGACAAAAGTTGTTCTTTTTTACACAAAAAAAAATTTCATCATAAAAATCGGGGGTTTTCATTTAAAATACAAAAGTTACCCCCTCCCCCTGCCGAGGGGGGAGGGGGTTGGTATTACGTATAAATTATTTCCCTCTCAAAACCCAACAACTTTTGCCTAAAACTTTTTTTGATTCAACCGGTGTATCAACAAAAAAATCCATTTAAAGTTTTGAAAAAAACATCCGGTATAAACATTAAGAGCACTGTGGTTGGAAGAATAAAAAAAAAGAATAGTTACTTCTTACCACAACAGATTTATTCAGAGGATGTACATTTCGAGAGCTAAGCTCCCATCTTCAGTAAAACACTAAACTGTAAATGTACATCCACTTAATAAATCTGTTCTGGTAAGAAGTAACTATTCTTTTATTTTATTGAGCCTCAATATAACGATTTCCTCGATTTAACAAATTCTTCGAAATCCCCTAGAACTGCCCGTTAGAGTTAATGCAAAATATACCTCGACATTACGAATACTTTTTGTCAAAAACCTCTTTATAACGAATTTTCAATCATTGCAGAATATAAATAGAAAGTATAATTTACATCTATTTAGCGATTTTTGTCAACTTATAACCTTTACATCTCTAATCAAGACAAACAAAATGAAGACTAAGCTACCATAACCACATTGTTAATTTTTATTTCGTGATTTATTTCGTTTTTGTGACAGAAAACTGTATAAACTGTTTTTAAATAAAAAATACAGTGTTTTCTTTAAAATGTGTTTTCATTTATTAGTACAGAAATCGTTCGCTCTAACAGGGTAAGCAGATGTGTACGTAATGTTGAGGTTAATAAACAAGTTTTCTTACCTTGTTAAAACGAATCTTAGACCAATCTAACCTCTATATAACAAACTTCATTGTATCAAATTACTTGGTATAGCGAATATTTTCTAATTCCCTTCAGCTTTGTTATATCGAGGTTGTGCTTTCACGTTCCAAACGGAAATGGAAGTGCAGTCAAGTCTATTGCGATCTTTTGAAGTAAAACTTCTTTAGGTGCGTTTTATGAGTTTCGCGAAGGTACTGCTTGGTGGATTGGGCGTTATTAACAAATGTGACATTTTTACGCGATATACTAAGTTCGTTTATGCAGTATAGCGCATCTGTACGTAATATAACAAACGTTCTTTATATAATTACATAACAATGGACTACAAAGTTCAATATTGTGAGAGTTGTTTTTTTAAATGAATTATACGGAAGTTAGTTGAATGAATACAAATAAATAAAATCGTAATTTAGTAAGTAAGAAAACCCAGCCAACGTTTCCATTATTTTTTTATTCAATTTTGTGATGATTTTTATTGATTGCTTTGGTTTAATCTGTCGCATAAAAAGAGAATTATGCTAATATAGTCCGAGTTAACGTTAGATTCTGACTACATTACCCTCAGAAACTGGTTTTCCACATGTCAGCTGTACGTCGCGTCGTTTGATTCAAGGCTGACAAGTAAATATTGTATTGTTAAACCGATTCTACTGTATCGATACATGTATAAATGAACCCGCGTTTGATTGAAAAATTCAGAGATTACTTCGCATTTATCTGGTTAACAAAGTTCAAAGGCTAATAGATTGTAACATTAAAAATCGGGATAAATATTAATAACTTTTGTGGATGTCAATTTTACTCGCAGATGTCGGTTTAGGGGAGAAATATGCTATACTTTCAGGTTTACTTATTAATTGATAGTGTAAAGGCCCCAGTACACACTGGTCTGTAGTGGGCCATTGTAGACCATCGCCATAGTGTACAGGGAGTAATGGTCTGTAGTGGCGGACAATTGTGAATCGTGGTGCGCAATCCATTTGTTTTTTTTGACACACTTCAATGGAATCGTGGTGTAGCGTGGCCTGTGGTGTTCACACAGTCGCCCATTGTCCGGTACAGGTACCTACTTTTTTTGTTGCGTGCTATACTATTTAAATTTTTAATCGCCCAAAATGTCAGTATCCTGGAGCAATGAAGAGACTTTTTGGTTTATGATACTATAATACTTGTAAACAGTATATAAATAAATAGCCGCGGCCGTAATTACTTCCACGTCCATCGCAAGTGCTTCGCCAGGAGAAATGAGCCATGGACCATTGTGTGAACATCAAGTGATAGTGGCCTACAGTTGCACATTGCAAAGCATGGCCTACTACAGACCACTGTGTACTGGGGCCTTAATAATGCTGTCATGTATGTTATCTTTTAATTCATTATATAATTATTATCCAACTTGCATAACTGAATAAAATATCTATTTAGGTTTAAACATTTGTTTTGGCAAATTTTCGTAGGCGACAAAAACAAAGTATAAATTGCGCCGAATTTTTTATCTCGCTACACGGTTCTCGGCAATAGGTCCCACGGCTGTGGTAGCGCAGGTCTGCCGTATCTCTCTCACATCACACCGATATCAATGTCTCTCCTTGTTTCGAGATTCACCGCAAGGCGTTTCGAATTCGTTGCTGTTGGAATCAGTTAAATATATTTGTTTGAAAATACCATTTTTTTTTTCAGTGTAGGTGCTGATTTGGTTCAGCCTATAGGCAACACATTTTTTTATCAACCTTTAGTTCGTGATGAATCCAAGTGCAGAAAACAATGATTATTGTTGTCTTTGTTTGAAGAAAATAATTGGTTAATTGGTTTTTGAATCAACTGACAACAAACAGAATCATTATTGATTTAAAAAAAGAATGGTGCGTGTACTTATATATGTACGCGCGGCAGAAGTTATACTTCTTTGGCGTGCTCGCGATAATTGATATTAACATAATTCAATAATAAATCTCAGGTATTTGGATTAATAATACAAAACAATCGTGTTATTCTTAATCTTGCTACGTTTCGACTACACGATTGTTTTGTATTATTAATCCAAATACCTGAGATATTATTAAATTATAGTAATAATTTTGGATCCAGTATAATGTCTAATTGATATTAACATTTTTGTAAGAGATGTTGAACACATAATTTAAAAAAAAATGCGATCATTGAGGTTATTTAACTGTCAAAAGCTGTTAACACCACTGTAGCTTTCAAGAAGTTCAGACCGATGTCGCTAGTATAACCTATTTTGTTGTGTTATGAAATAACTATTTTGACATTTATCAGAAAAAGAATCATCTACGAATATAAAGTAAAACTATACTGCATCGAAGAGTCAACTTTATCGATGATTTTAACATTGCCGATACACGTAGCACATGAGGTCTCATGTTCGCTGCATGCTGCGTAACAGAATTTTTTTTATCCTCATACGGAAAAAGAAGTATAACTTCAAAAAGTCTAATCATTATAAAGCGCATTTGCAATGTTGGCTGTTTGTGAGCCTGACTTTTAGAGTTACACATAATATGGTGTGCGGTTTTTTGATGACTCACTTTAAAAGCGAATTATATTACACATTTTTCACACGTACGTGTTGGAACGCTATATATGAAAACATATATCACTAAAATTCCTCTTATTTTCCTTTGAACGGTCTAAATAGAACAGTAAAATTTAAAAGGACATAAAAACCATTAAATATACATTACTACTAAAAAATAATCGTTTATATTCCTTTTACATTTTTTTTGTCAGTTTATGGAAATTGTTTAGAATATGCTTATTATGTACACCTATTTGTGTTTAAATCAACATTTAAAATACCTATATAATTTATTCATAGTATATTTTTCAAGAAAAAAAATGGTATACTTAGATCTTATATGAAAATTATAATAGATATCCTTTTTAGTGTACAAAATTCATATTTATTTTATCGAGATACTAGAATATAAATAGAAAAGTTGTGCAACTATGAACAACAATGAAAGTTGGTTTTCACAATTCGAATTCACTTTTTTAATTATTAATTATTTGTTTCAACAGGGGGATTTAAATCATCTTTATGACATCGTGGCCGAAGATTAAAAATTATCAAATTGATGCTTTAAACATGACTTCAATAATGAATAATAAAAATTAAATTACACATTAAAAAAACACTACTAATAGTTATTTGTATTTCCTATTTATTTTATATTTGGCTTATTTATTAATTATTAATATTGAATTGTCACCGTGGTCTAGACGAAATAGGAAAAGTAGAGCGATATGTCTTTTGCGTGATTATTTTATGAATTATGTGATTGTCAAAACTCGCTGGTAGCTCGTGTTGCAGAAATGTCTGCCTCATAAAATAATAATTCACGCACTTGAAACATAATCTACTATTTTTCTATCAAATCTGTCTGCCTGGTAGACTTTTGTACGATCACAGATTGAACCATAAATAAAGCTTATTAGATCATTTTTGTACAATAGGGATGTTGACTATTTTTGGGAAAGTGTTTTAAATCGTGCATAAGGTCCTAATATTGCCACAAATATTTATTATTTTTATTTAAATACAACTCAGGCCTTAAAAATCATGCATTTTAAATCTCGTTTCAAATTTCGGTCCAAAACGCCAATACTAGTCGCGTGACGTCACCTGTTCATACCAAAGGCTTACACGGGAGCTACCATCCTATATAGATGCGTATTCTGTGCTCATAAACGTTAGTAAACTGAGATGATGAAAAGTTGTTTCGTAGTCGTTGCTATAGTTACATGTAATTTAACGTTTCCTGTAAACAAATAATAATAAATTACACACTAAATATTAACCAAACAATGAAGCTTTTTGACAGCGGCTGAACATATGACGTCATGCGCTCTTATTGGTGTCTGTTGTCACGTGACTTGAGAGTGATTTTATTAGGTTTTATTTATTAAATATTAATTAAATTCCTTAAAAATAAGGAAAAATACAGTGTTTTTTAGTATTTCTATCATAGAAACTACTACTTTTCGTTAAAATTATGTTTTTATTTGAATACAGTCAACATCCCTATTACATTTTATCTTAGTAGTTTTCTAAACGTTATCAAGAGCTGTACTGAGTTTGCAATCGAAATAAATAGTAAAAAAAAAAACTGTAAATATTTAAGGTGATATCAGACGGTTCATTTCGAATGAATGTTCATTTGAGTGAATGTTCATTTTTGTTTCATTCCGCGTTCACGTGGTACAGACAGAAATGAAAGTTCATGTCTTTTCCTCTAAAATGTCGTCGAATGAAGTTGTGCACCTTGGAACTTGTTTGGTTTATGATCATTTGATCGAAGAGTTGACAAAAAAGAAGCAAAGTCTAAGTTTAAATCATTAATTAGGGATTTTTAGAATTTGTTCGTATTGTTCTGTCTTTGTATTCGTCGATTTTGTGATTCCAAAGACATTGATAATTTTTAAAATTCTCCAATAACAGCAGCGTGTTTTGGTAATTCCACTTGAACACCATTTTGTCTCATATACAGACAGAATATATTCACTATGCGGTGTCGTAGTCCCAAGTCCGTTCGGTACAAGATGCGAGACAAAATGGCCAAACCCGAGTGAATGTTCTTTCTTGTGTTCAGACGTCTCATTTTTTGTTCATTCGGAGTGCGAATGAATTATGCCGAATTCCGATATCTAGCGTTGTTGAATCGGTTCATTAATGAATTCAATTTTCATTATTGTTTCATTTTTTGTTCACTTCGAATGAAAGATGCTAAATGAAAGACAGATTTGTACAAAAAATGAACCGTCTGATGTCACCTTAACTAAACAAGATGTTAGTGCTGAGCGTCAATAGATGGCATCAGCTGTGTAAGTAGTATTTTTATTGAAATTTTAAATCATTTTAATTAATTATATAATAAGTACATCTACATATTTTTTTGCGTTCCTTTTGTAAAATAAATAATTTGTTGAAATAAAAACGAGCTATTTTATCAGCGAGTCATTACATGTTTTATTGTCAAGTGTTAAATAGCATTTTGTTCTTCGTATTAAAATAAAACATTTTATTATAATTATACAAATTGTTTTTAATCAAAAATTAATTTTTTTATATAAAGAAATTATAATAAAATTAAATACGAGATAAAAAATGATGTGTAATGTAAACAGTGTTGGTGAGCAATATAATTTATTTGATGCTAAAATTTTCGAAATGGTATGGTGGGACCGGCTGGTTCTCCTAATTTAAAATTTAAATTCATGTAATTTTTTCTGAGATCGTTCAATTGAAGCTGACATAGAAAAAAATCGAGATTTACTGGAATACTGCAATATATAAGGTAAGCAAGAAAAATTATTAAGTACTTTGTAAAAAGTTTGTGAAGTAGTAAATAGATTACGCCATTTTAAACGTCGTTTTAATTCGAAGTTAGTTTATATATATATAAACATTTTTAAAAATGGTGCCAAAGTGTTTAGGAGGTTATGAAACGTCGAGAAATTTTGGTCCGACCCCTAGGTCCCGCCATCCGACCGATGCCAATAGTGTATGTTGCCATATGGCAAATACACTAAAAAGCACAAGACTGATGTTCCGTTTCTGGAACGACTTTCAACGCTAAATGTACTTTCAAAGTAGGCTTATATGTTGGGTTGCAGAAAGTATTGTCAGAAAATCTAATTTGACAATGACATTTGTAATGTATTTGCAAGTTTTGCTCGCAGCCAAACCGTTATTCAAAATTACACATTTATTCTTTATTTGTTGTTATTTCAATTACAATGTTATTTGTTAACACTAACAAAAACCCGGGTCGCAGTGCCAAAACAATATAGTGTATTTGCTTATACAAGCAGTGTGGCTTTATTATGCAAACTTAAGTTGGTTTTTCGGCAAAATAAAAAATTTGACTCCTTAATACACCCCTTAAAATATTTTTTTTTTCTTAATGGCAATACTATTATCAATCGAACCTGTATACCAAATTATATACAACTTTCAGTAAATAATTCACTATCTGCAAACTAGTGTTTTCATAAAATTTATGTCCGGTCTTATCGGGCCGATTTTATTAAAATTTTAGGGACACTTTTTAATTACTACTAAAGGGTTAAATGTCAATTTTGAATTTTTCGGTATTTTGGGACCCAAAAACATTTTTCAACCCCATTTTAAATAGGCTTCTTGCGGTGATGGATTTCAACTCGTGGGCTAAATTATATAAATATATATATATAAGTATATGTATACATATATATTATAGGGGTCGTTCGGCGTTGTTCGAAAGTATTCGGAGATATTCGAATTTATTCGAAATTATTCGAAGTTCACTAAAACTTGATGTAGGGTTAATATCTTTCATTTGTAGCACCGAAGAACCATTTAAACTGAATCCGAATTTAATCGGTTGCGCGGCTAGCTTCAGCTGGCGCTGGGCCGGGGGTTAGTTTAACACGTTTCAAAAAATAATCGCATAAAAATAATCAAACACAATTACGAAATGCCAATAGACTATAATCAAGAAAATGCCTTAAAAGGCGCTTAAAAATCCACCACCTACCACACGACACAAAGGACAGCACAAAATAACGAGTTCTCAAAAAAACATCCCAACGGAATGACCATAAAACGGCCAGAACAATCCTACCACCTACCACTCGGAAAACTAACAACCATAAGACACGAAAACACGTAGCTGACCAGAATCGGTTCTGATATTCAAAAAAACATTTACGTATTCTCCGACTGAGTTACCAGGGCGCCAAGACACGAATCGTAAATAGCCACACCTAGATAGTCCAGACTAGGAGGCTTAGACCCAAATGATTCAACTACAACCCTGGAAGGGTAAGACACCAGACACGGTAAACGAAACAATATCAATAACACGTTAAAAACTTTTGACTAGAACGCAAACACACATCTTACTGAATACTTGATCCGGGAATTATCGGACACCCAGTATCTTAAATTCTTAACGTCAAGATACACTTAAGATTGGGTTGCGATAAATAGAAACAGTTCACAGGGCGATAATTAATCCGTAAATTTTCATACACTCTGTATATATGATCTCTGACGTCACTGGAATAAATCCTAATTGAGATATGCGTAAACGACACAAAGAAATAAAAAACAAAAACACAGCAAAAGTAAACACGTAACTTTGTGAACACCCTGTATATGACGTCGGCGTCGTCACGGGGACGTTAATCTTGGTTGGGATAACCGTAACAACCATCCAATTATAAATCCGGTAATTAACCGTAAGATCGTAACGTATAAGGAATGCAGGTACCAAATCAATAAACTGTATGCAACAAATCCTGGAAAAACTTAAAGCTGAATCCAACGGGATAACCCTGGCAGGTTAGAGATTGTGCAAAATCACGTAATAATTCTTAAAGGTAGACACCATGTAGAATGGTGGCTTAACTGAACTTAATGCACATTCCTTGAATATTTTCTCGGTACTAAATCCCGAACTGAAATTTTATTTAGTCCGACAGGACAGTCTGGAATAGGTCGCCAAATAAATTTTATTCAAAACGGAACCGATGCACAGGAATGTTCGAAGTAAAATATAATTGTAACACAGTTTTAGAAAACTGTGGAATGTATTCCTGTATTCCAGAATCCAGATCCACACAAGTACGAAAATCTAAAAGATCCTTGATGAATAATTCACGGTAAATATTCCCTATTCGAAAAACGCTCCTAAATCCAGGTATATAATGGGCAACACGGAAAGCTTACACTCCCTAACAACGCTCGCAACAATAACCAACAATTGAATTTATCCAAAATTACGATAAACGGGATAGAATCTCTGGATAGATACGAATAAACGGGAGTCAATAACGAAAACTAGGACGATACACCTCCAGGTTAGCGACAGATAATAACAATCGAAATTTGCGAGAAAAATAATTGATTATTGGCGATAATAATATATCATTTTTATTTTGCTGTGTTCAAATATAACACGCTGTTCTGTCAATCTCTAGCTAGACCAGAGGCCAGCCGTTGAATGTTCTCTCACAATTATCTACAAAATACCGGCTTAAACCAAACGTAACTAGACAAGAATATTCTGTATATATCCTCACCGTTCTCTCTCACTATACAAAAACATAGATTCTCTGTTTCACAACGAGCCATTTGAAACCAATGTCTCCCTTTTTCAATGCAAGTTCGCGTCATTATACACAAATTTTTATAATATAAAATTTATCATCCTCAGCTGTTATATTTTTTTTTTCTATAAAAACTAAATTCTGTAACCTTGACTGTTGTTTAGTAATAAACGATTTCTTTTATTTTCTTTAAAAACAATAACGATTTGGGGTTGCATTCGTATGTATAATGAAATTCAAACACTAAAGGGGGTCATACACGCTCAAATTTTTATTTTTCAATTTTTTTTTTTTTTTTTTTTTTTTTTTTTTTTTTTTTTTTTTTTTTACACGCTCAAATTTTTTTTTCAATTTTTGAAGCCATATGTTGTCCTAGAGTTACGGGAGTTGTCGCTATGGATCCGGATACTCTAGACCTCGCTTTTACGACGGGAATTAGCATTCTATACACCCCCTTTTCCTCCAAAAGAAAAGGACGCAGACCTTTTCTTGCTTTGACGAAACACTGAGTTTAGAGACGAAACACTGACCGAGATAAAACCTCGAAAACTGACGACAAGTTAACACAAAATTTCGAAAACGTAACAAAAGATAAAAAATTTCGAGACTTAACAACAAGAAAACATTCGAAACTTAACGACAAGGTAAAAATCTCGAAAGCTTAGCGATAGGGTAAATATTTCTAAAACTTAACGACACTCGATTAGGTATCTCAAAATTAGCTCGGAATTGACAATAGAAACGAAAGAAAAACGAAAACGCAAGAAAACCTTTTCTTCTATTCAAAAGTCCGAAACTAAAACCGGATAACTAAAGAATTCGCAACAAGAAAAATTCGCAACTGTAACGGTAACGCACGAAAGCAAAATTCGATAGTCGACACAATCACAACCGAAACTCAATGAAACGATACGAAAAATATAAACGATACGAAAACGATACTGCAATATGTCTCCAATCGAAAATCCTACTCTCTATAGTAGTCGATTAGACACACTGCAACGATAGCGGAAATCTACATTTCCAACGGCACTCACGTACCACACCCTGCAACATCTTCGACGGGATCATGGCCCTTTTGTCGATCGCACGGCGTAGCATGAAACAGGAATCTCTAATTCCCAAACGGTAAACGAAAAAAACTGTTTGTCAAAGAAAAATGAATTAAATCCAGCCTAGGATTGAATTATTTCGAATGGCTTCTTAAATTCAGTTTTCTCAAAAAACTCGGAATAGCGAACTATTCAAAACAAAGGAACATCTAAAGAGGAGTTGAGATAAAAATCCCTTGCGGACCCAAAACCAAGTCAGAATATCCAATGCCGAACCATACGTTACCCAACGAATTCTTGACTGACTGAGGTGTTGAATTCATTTAGACTATAGTCGAAAAAACATTTTATGAAATAAATAATTTGAGTTTAAATCCCAAAACGGCCTCAAAAATTTTCAAAAATGACCGGACTAAAGTTTGCACAGCCCTAGCACACACTTCATGAATTGGACATTGAGTATAAATCCCTGTAACGGACTCAAAGCTTCACTAATGGGCTACTGTGACTCGTTAATTAATTCAAAATAACGCCAACCCATTTGCTGTTTCTTCTTCAATTGACAAACTACAAACTCTGAGTTTCAATTGAAAACCACCCAATCACCGAACTTCACAAATGAAACATCCCTTGAAAAGTTGCGAAAGTATTCTTCGATACTGAAGGAAGCGAAAAATCGAACCAAAATCGAAACATTATTATCGGTATTAGTACGCAGACTATAGCGAAAAATATTTCGTAAGGTAAACGAACCTATTGTCAAATTCCAAGAAAGCGTTGCCATTTTACTTCTACAAGAACCGCAAAAAAAATTCTTAACTGCAACCAAAATAGTCGGAACGATAACAGCTAATAAATTTGAAAATCGGAAATCGAAAGGTAAATCGAACAATCGAAAAAATTTTAAAAAATCAGACCCACACTGCTATGCGTCAATTTATAACCCCAAAATAAAAAATATCGCTTCAATTCATAAGACGAAGGCATCGCTAAGCAAAACAACAAAACACAAAAGGCATCGCTTAGCGAAACAAAAAACAGAAGGCCTTACTGAGCGAAACAACAAAAAACAAAAGGCCGAAAAAGAAAACGAAAGGCCCCACGTTGGCAGGCGCCAATTTATAGGGGTCGTTCGGCGTTGTTCGAAAGTATTCGGAGATATTCGAATTTATTCGAAATTATTCGAAGTTCACTAAAACTTGATGTAGGGTTAATATCTTTCATTTGTAGCACCGAAGAACCATTTAAACTGAATCCGAATTTAATCGGTTGCGCGGCTAGCTTCAGCTGGCGCTGGGCCGGGGGTTAGTTTAACACGTTTCAAAAAATAATCGCATAAAAATAATCAAACACAATTACGAAATGCCAATAGACTATAATCAAGAAAATGCCTTAAAAGGCGCTTAAAAATCCACCACCTACCACACGACACAAAGGACAGCACAAAATAACGAGTTCTCAAAAAAACATCCCAACGGAATGACCATAAAACGGCCAGAACAATCCTACCACCTACCACTCGGAAAACTAACAACCATAAGACACGAAAACACGTAGCTGACCAGAATCGGTTCTGATATTCAAAAAAACATTTACGTATTCTCCGACTGAGTTACCAGGGCGCCAAGACACGAATCGTAAATAGCCACACCTAGATAGTCCAGACTAGGAGGCTTAGACCCAAATGATTCAACTACAACCCTGGAAGGGTAAGACACCAGACACGGTAAACGAAACAATATCAATAACACGTTAAAAACTTTTGACTAGAACGCAAACACACATCTTACTGAATACTTGATCCGGGAATTATCGGACACCCAGTATCTTAAATTCTTAACGTCAAGATACACTTAAGATTGGGTTGCGATAAATAGAAACAGTTCACAGGGCGATAATTAATCCGTAAATTTTCATACACTCTGTATATATGATCTCTGACGTCACTGGAATAAATCCTAATTGAGATATGCGTAAACGACACAAAGAAATAAAAAACAAAAACACAGCAAAAGTAAACACGTAACTTTGTGAACACCCTGTATATGACGTCGGCGTCGTCACGGGGACGTTAATCTTGGTTGGGATAACCGTAACAACCATCCAATTATAAATCCGGTAATTAACCGTAAGATCGTAACGTATAAGGAATGCAGGTACCAAATCAATAAACTGTATGCAACAAATCCTGGAAAAACTTAAAGCTGAATCCAACGGGATAACCCTGGCAGGTTAGAGATTGTGCAAAATCACGTAATAATTCTTAAAGGTAGACACCATGTAGAATGGTGGCTTAACTGAACTTAATGCACATTCCTTGAATATTTTCTCGGTACTAAATCCCGAACTGAAATTTTATTTAGTCCGACAGGACAGTCTGGAATAGGTCGCCAAATAAATTTTATTCAAAACGGAACCGATGCACAGGAATGTTCGAAGTAAAATATAATTGTAACACAGTTTTAGAAAACTGTGGAATGTATTCCTGTATTCCAGAATCCAGATCCACACAAGTACGAAAATCTAAAAGATCCTTGATGAATAATTCACGGTAAATATTCCCTATTCGAAAAACGCTCCTAAATCCAGGTATATAATGGGCAACACGGAAAGCTTACACTCCCTAACAACGCTCGCAACAATAACCAACAATTGAATTTATCCAAAATTACGATAAACGGGATAGAATCTCTGGATAGATACGAATAAACGGGAGTCAATAACGAAAACTAGGACGATACACCTCCAGGTTAGCGACAGATAATAACAATCGAAATTTGCGAGAAAAATAATTGATTATTGGCGATAATAATATATCATTTTTATTTTGCTGTGTTCAAATATAACACGCTGTTCTGTCAATCTCTAGCTAGACCAGAGGCCAGCCGTTGAATGTTCTCTCACAATTATCTACAAAATACCGGCTTAAACCAAACGTAACTAGACAAGAATATTCTGTATATATCCTCACCGTTCTCTCTCACTATACAAAAACATAGATTCTCTGTTTCACAACGAGCCATTTGAAACCAATGTCTCCCTTTTTCAATGCAAGTTCGCGTCATTATACACAAATTTTTATAATATAAAATTTATCATCCTCAGCTGTTATATTTTTTTTTTCTATAAAAACTAAATTCTGTAACCTTGACTGTTGTTTAGTAATAAACGATTTCTTTTATTTTCTTTAAAAACAATAACGATTTGGGGTTGCATTCGTATGTATAATGAAATTCAAACACTAAAGGGGGTCATACACGCTCAAATTTTTATTTTTCAATTTTTGAATTTTTTTTTTTTTTTTTTTTTTTTTTTTTTTTTTACACGCTCAAATTTTTTTTTCAATTTTTGAAGCCATATGTTGTCCTAGAGTTACGGGAGTTGTCGCTATGGATCCGGATACTCTAGACCTCGCTTTTACGACGGGAATTAGCATTCTATACAATATATATATATATATATATATATATATATATATATATATATATATATATATAAGTATATGTATACATATATATATATATATATATATATATATATATTGAAAATGTTTATATATATATATATATATATATATATATATATATATATATATATATATAAACATTTTCAAAAATGGTGCCAAAGTGTTTAGTAGGTTATGAAACGTCGAGAAATTTTGGTCCGACCCCTAGGTTCCGCCATCCGACCGATGCCAATAGTGTATGTTGCCATATGGCAAATACACTAATTAATGAATTGACGATGAGATGTTCGCTCTCAATGAGGTTCTTGTGACTAGTAATCACAAATGAATGATTAAATTATTATAATGATGAATGATCGAATGATCCTTAATCCATTGTCAGTTTTGTTATTTATAGTATGTGTTTATTTGTGGTTGGTCAGGTTTGTTATCACCGGATACTACTATGCAGCATCCTTTAGATTATGTTACGGACTTACTCAACATCCTTTGATGTGTAAATGAATAGCGCGAGAGCTGGTAGACATTTTTGAGTAGGTATTTGAGGCACTGTGAAAATTTGTACAATATCTCTTTAATAATATCCGAATACAAAAACACAGACCTGGCTGAAGATTTGCGGAGTTTAACCAACCTTCAAGTTTTTAATGATCTGGCAGGTAGAATGTTCCAACGAAACGACCTGTCTTTTTGAATATATCTATTTTTAGTTACCAATATTATTCTGTTTAAATTGCAACGTGTCTCAAATACAGTTTCAAAATTTTTCAAAAATACAATTTTGCGAACACCTAGGTTTTAGACCCGATTAAGAAATGTGGCTTTTTTATTTTTCAAATCCTTAAATACTAAATTTCAAGGTATTAAATTTCAAAATGCCTAAAGGGCTTTTTATTGCGAAACAAATTTTGCTAGTTTATAATTTTGAGGATCGGTTAATCCCCGTTTCCTTCCAGCCAGTTCTGTGTTTTTGTATTCGGATATTACCAACACCTAGGTTTTAGACCCGATTAAGAAATGTGGCTTTTTAGTTTTCAACTCCTTAAATACTAAATTTCAAGGTATTAAATTTCAAAATGCCTAAAGGGCTTTTCATTGCGAAAAAAAATTTGCTAGTTTAAAATTTTGAGGGTCGGTTAATCCCCGTTTCCCTTCAGCCAGTTCTGTGTTTTTGTATTCGGACATTACTAACGAGGTATTGTACAAATTTTCACAGTATCACAAATACCTACCCAAAAATGTCTAACAGCTCTCCTACTAGAATGACCCATTGGGTGACTGACACATATAACTAAACATATAACTTGCAAATGCAAGTTGGATATTTTTAATTAATTATATAATTAAAATTCAACTTGCATAATTGAATAGAATAGCTATTTAAGTTAAATATTTCTTGTTAAAAATTGATTAAAAAATTGTACGTCAAACTAAAGTAATAAAATTATTTTGATTTATAAAAATAATATATCTTTATCAAATATTTAACAGCTTTAGATTGTGACCATACATATTTTTCTATAAGAAAAGCATTTTAGAATTTTAAATCGATCCCTTTTGAAACATAATTAATTGATCGAATAGAATGATTTTTTTAAAACTATGTACAGTGTAGTTTGGACGAGAAAGTACCCCTGGAGCTGACCTTTTTTGAGTTTTCTTTATTTACTTTTTATGCCGTTAATCGTACGCAAAAATATCATAAGTTAAAAATTATACATTATATAAATATATATATATAAATGTAACCATAAACATTTTTTTAATGCGTCCTTCTGTTTAAAATTTTATCAGGTATTCATATTGATTTTGCTCTAAAATGAATAGTTCTCTATTTTTTTTTGCAAAAAAATAGGCAGAGGAGGTGAAGGGTACGATTTTTAATATGTTAGTGAGGAGACCACTTTCGACAATTTTCTGCAAAAATTTCATTTGCTTATGCATTTTTTCTCTACTCTTCCTGTTTCGTCTAGAAATGTGCTATTTTAAATCCACTTCTGAAAAAATAACGAAAATATTATAAACCGAGTTTCAGATTCGTAAATAATTAATCTGTTTAGTTATACTTGTAATATTATGAAACTATTTGTTTTTAATTGTGGAATAAGAACACACATTAGTACACAAGTAATATAACCTATAAACATTCTTGGAAACAGCTCCGTGTATTACAATCGCTGGTGTCGAATTCCTTATATTGTTTCACTTTTCATTATAATGCAACAATATAACAGTAATTGTATATATATTTCCGTTATATGAATGTTGCATAACAAGGATTAAAACGAGTAATTTGTGTGCACACGAGAAGAAAGGATGAATTAATATAAAGAGATTAAGCAATTTCATCAAAGAATCAATCATTTTGAACGAACGAAACGGCTGCGACTGTGAAGCTCCGAGGGCTGCAGGAATATGACGGTAGTAAAGTAAAGTAAGTAGAGTAGAGCAGCAGGAGTGTAGTGACTAGTTCATCCGAGGTCGCCGTGGGGCAGAGGGTGAGGTAGGTAATAGTAGCAATAGGTATAGACTAAGCAAGCGAGCCAGCAGGAAGACAGCAAGCAAGCAAGCAAGCAGAAAGACAGCAGCGGCGAGCGAACGAACGAGCGAACGAGTGTGCGAGAGAAACAGCACATCGAGCAGCGGTGAGAGGAGAAGAGGTGCGAGCGGCAGCAAACACAGAGTGGTGCAGCGCGTCCGAGCGCGTGCGCATTGCATCTCGGTTGACGGGGCGGGGCGGGGTGGCGGCGGCGTATCGAGCGGACGGCGGAGCGTCGTTGTGAGCGAGCCGCAGTAGTCGAGCCCGGCCAGCAAGCGTCCCGTCATGCTATGCCACCGACCACTACTGCTATTACTGAACCTTCACAATGGCACCACCTCCTAGTTCCGCGAAGACGATAGTTTTAGTGTCGACGACGGCGATAACTGTAGTGCCGTTGTTCTTGTTCTTGTTGTTGTTGTTGTGCTCCGTCGCGCCGACCCACCAGCATGCACCCAATCGACACAACTCGGCGCGTATCGTGATTTATAACGGTTCGTCGGTGCCGTCTTTGTCGTCGTCGTCTGCGTCGACGGCTGGTGGCGGTGAGGATGTCCTCTCCGGTAACGAAACCTTTAGCAACGAAACCGAGAAACGACCGCTCTTTCCCCAAGACCTGTTCACGCTCGAAGAACGACGCCAGGGAGCGGTCGTGCTGCACATCATGGGCGTCATCTACATGTTCGTCGCACTCGCCATTGTCTGCGACGAGTTCTTCGTGCCGTCGCTGGACGTCATCATCGAGAAACTGGACGTTGCCGAGGACGTGGCCGGCGCCACTTTCATGGCCGCTGGCGGATCTGCACCCGAACTCTTCACTTCGATCATAGGCGTCTTCGTCTCGTTTGACGACGTCGGCATCGGCACCATTGTCGGCTCGGCAGTGTTCAATATATTGTTCGTGATCGGAATGTGCGCACTTTTCTCGCGGAGTATATTGACTCTGACCTGGTGGCCTTTGTTCCGTGACTGTACCTTCTATTCCGCGAGCCTGATTACTCTGATCTGGTTCTTCAGGGACAACTTCATTCAGTGGTATGAGGCACTGATACTGTTTTGCTTTTATTTGGCGTACGTTAGCTTCATGAAATGGAACCAGCCGGTCGAAAGGTGTGTCAAAAAGCATCTGTACAAGAATAAAGTCACTCGAGTCAGAAGCACTGACCAACTTATGCCAACGGTGAGTTTGTTCTTCTTGACACAAATCCAATAAAACTCCTTCTATTCTGTATGTATACAAATTATTGTTTAATTGTATTCGACTTCGGCTACGGTAATCTGGCTGCATTACATAGGCACTGTTGTGCTACTAACACTGGCATACATACTTCTCCCATTTTCCACGAGCAGCTATTGGCTGTTCCGTTCCAAAAAAGAAACAAAATACGTATTTCCTCTATGTGTTTCAAATGTGCTCAAGTAGGTAGGCGCTTTTTCAATTGACAATGTATGTAGGCTAGAGTAATTGTTGCGACTTTGGTGTGTGTCACTGCCCAGTACTATTTGTTTACCTGATTATGGCAATTCAAAGCAGTGCTTAGATTTTTTTTTATGAAATGGCTTCCCAAACCTGACTGCAGAATTTTAGGATTTCCTCAAGTAAGCATTTTTTTAATTTATGGTATAAAACTTCAAATTTCTAAATGACCGCAAGAGAGCTCGTATGCCGAATATTATTATTATTATTGATCAATGGTGATAAGCTTATTTGTTGATTTTAAAATCAACATAACGCATTTCAACTCTATAACCTAACCAGCGTTGCCAGATTTTTTTTTGCCAAGTCGGGATTTTGGAACTTTTTGAGTGAAAAAAGCGGGATTCCTTCGTCGAAAGCGAGACATAGTAATGAAACGTATATAATCATAAGTTTTTAAATATTTATCTTTTTATTTGAGTTCAAATTACACTTACGTGACGATAGATAGCAAAAATAGCCATAGAAAATGTATTTTAATAAAAATATGATATTTAATATCAGAATTACTCTATCGTTAAATAGTTGAGTCTTATTCGTCTTCTGAATAAAAAAAATAACAAAAAAACAGAAATCAAAATCAAAAAAGTTTTATTCATTAGAAAAATATGGCGTTTCAAACAATAGTCTGAGGAGTGAGTGTTACAAATTGCAACTTTCAATAAGAGAATAATTATTTACGTACGGTCAAGTTATCCCCAAAAAGCGGGACTGAGCCTGTCTCGCGCGGGACATTTAATTTTGATATAAAAATCGGGACGTCTGGCAACGCTGAACCTAACACTAATAGCACAGTTGTTACAACGTGATATGGATTTAAAGCACGACGTGTACAATTACATAATGTAATAATACGTAACATAAGAATATGTTTAAGATTAGAATGTATATTTTAGATTATAAACAAGGAATGATGTAAAACAATTTTTTTTGAACAGCAAATTGCATATTACTCGTAAACTTGTGTTCCAGATATAACAACGGGATTGTTTAGGAACCGCTTTAGCATTTGAGTAACTCTGTTGTCCGCGTTTATAATTATGTATATTACTATATGCATTAAGTTATATTTTGCGAATATTTGGATAAACTTTACGCTTCGTTATGATGTGTAATCTGACTTTTTGATAAGATTGATAAAAAAAAACTTTCGTACTGTGCGGTTTTATTTGGCAGTATCGTAGCTAAGGCCATGAGCGCCCGAAGCAAGATTTGAATTATGTATATATTGTGGAAATAAAAATAATAGAATACAATAACTTTAAAGTGCGCCCCCTTAAGGATTGCGTCCCTGGCAGGAACCCCGCGGCCAGCATCTTAGCTACGACGCTGTTATTTGGATATTATTCAAAAATGTCTCGGTTGCGATTTAAAGGCGATCTTTGAGACTGATATAGTAACGTAAAAATTTTCCGAATAAAAACATTTCAATAAAGCGGCTCAAAATAATAATTATAATTTTCAGTATCAGTCCAGGAAAATAAGACAAATAAAAGGCAACACTTCAAAACAATTACGACCACGCTGGATTTTTGCGAAGACTTGTATTTTGATGTCCTAAACAGATTCTTAAAAGTACCCTTAATTTGAACCGTGTTCTTTTTAGGGGATTAACGAGGGCAAAATCAAATTTTAGTAAATATCTCGAAAAATACCAGTTTTTTCATTTTAAATTTTTTTTATTAAAGAAATTGGTATAGAGAATCACATATTTTAGAGCACTTTTTTAAAATGCGTATAATATACTTCCAAAACTACTGATCCATTGGGCACTAAAATCAACGAACGAAAAAAGTTTCACAGGCAGACAGACATTTCACACACTCACAACCGCCATGTGGAAAACCAGTTTCTTTACGTTTTAAGGACAATATAATGATTTTTCATGAATTTGCAACCATATTTCCATATAACGTTCACGGAACCTAGAAGCAAAAGTGGATTGTATATTTAGTTGCGTAAATCGATCTATTATTTACGAGTATTGACACTAGGATGAGCGCTGCTCTTCGAGCTCAAAAATCTTGAGATCATTTTGAAAAAAAAAAATCTCAAAATTATTTTAATAATGACATTTTTTTTTCGAATCGTTCGATTTCAATGCAGTATGTGGCGTTTGAAGTAGTTTTTTGAACACAAAAAGTGATATAGTTGGTTAAAAACTAGACCCGATGAAAAATCGAGAAATTATTTAAAAAAAACAATTTTTTTTTGAACTTTTGAATTGCGTTATCTCTCGAACAAATCACTCGATCAAGATACGGTATGTACGACATTCGTTGCAGTTTTTCAAGTACCAAAAACTTCGTAGTTTATTTAGAAAAAAAAACATTTTTTTGAAAATATTATTTTCGATATTTCTCAAAGTCTACTAGGCTGAACGATACAAATTTTCAGGAAATCTATGTTTTGAATGCCGCAAACTGCGCTTCGATCGGTTAGGCGAAGAGCAAAAAAAAAAAAAAACGAAATCGCCTCTTTTTAGCATCTTTCATATTATAGCCCCCCATGATAATTTTGAAAAGAAAACAATAACTAAAAATTGTGGTGGGGAGTGAGATGGCGTGGCCTGCATATGTCGCTAAATTGTTTAAGTTGAAAAAAATACTAACAGGTTTATAAAATAGCAAATTAAAAATATATAGGTACTTTTTACTCACAAAAGTTTCATTTTTACCCCATTTGGGGTAATTTACCTCGGTTCCCCGACCGCTGGGTTAGGCCGTTCAAAAGTTATGAGGTTTACCTACACACACACACACATACACACAAACACAAACATCTACACACACACATAGAGAC
Source organism: Venustoraphidia nigricollis (assembly GCA_034508555.1). Classification (NCBI taxonomy): domain Eukaryota; kingdom Metazoa; phylum Arthropoda; class Insecta; order Raphidioptera; family Raphidiidae; genus Venustoraphidia; species Venustoraphidia nigricollis. Next base: position 4,126,129 of record JAVRKA010000020.1, read on the forward strand.
ATCAGCCACCATCGTAAAAATAGTTAGAATAGCTTCCTAGGATCTTAAAATGTCGATTTTCGAAAATCGAGGTGAGAACTTCCTAATTTTTGAAAATAGCGGGAAGTTAAAAAATATGGTTGAGTGTAAACTGTCATTAAAATTGCTTTGTGAAATTGGCTAAAATAGCTCTTTGTAGAATTTACACAGCTCAACACAGAGGGAAAGATGAAAAAACATACACAATTTGATAATGGTAGATGAGTTCACCATTTTATATATTAATGTCATTTGTTTCTGTCCTTTCTATAAACCCTTGTGAAATGGAAAATGAAGGCAGGCGGAGTTGTTGGCAAAGTAACATACACCAACTCCAATCTAGTTCCCCCCTACTCTTAAAATTTAACTTTCATTTCACAAATAATCTAATTAGTCTATTTATTTCATTCGCAAATGATTTGTCGGTTAGGTACTTGGCATCTTTCTATATATTATTAGTGTATTTGCCATATGGCAACATACACTATTGGCGTCGGTCGGATGGCGGGACCTAGGGGTCGGACCAAAATTTCTCGACGTTTCATAACCTCCTAAACACTTTGCCACCATTTTTAAAAATGTTTATATATATATGTATATATATATATATATATATATATATATATATTTATATATATATATATATATGTGTACGCGCGATAACTTTCGAAAGAGTTAATTGATTTCAACGAAATTTGGGCCACGTGTTGAAATCCATCACCGCAAGAAGCCTATTTAAAATGGGCCTAATCGGGCTATTTTAAGGGTAGTTTTTAGGGGTTGAAAACTGTTTTTGGGCCCCAAAATACCGAAAAAATTCTCCGAATCGTTTCAAAATTGAAATTTAACCCTTTGGTAGTGATTAAAAAGTGTCCCCACAATTTTAATAAAATCGGCCCGACAGGACCGGATTTACAAATTTTATGAAAACACTAGTTTGCAGATAGTGACTTATTTATTGAAGGGTGTATTTAATTCGGTGTAGACGTTAGATTGATAATAATATTACAATTAAGAAAAAAATGTTATTTTAAGGAGTGTATTAAGGGGTTAAATTTTTTATTTTGCCCAAAAACAAACTTAATTTCACATAATAAAAGTATAAAACCACACGGCCCTATACAAGCAAATACACTATATTGTCGGCAGGGTTTTGGCACTGCGACCCGGGTTTTTATTTTTATGAAGTTATGTAACAGGAAATAATCTTTTTTAAAAACATGTCTGCGCAATTAGATTGTTTTTGAATTTTGTATTCTTAAGGTGGATGTGGATGAACTCCACATCTTTGCTGTTTTAATTCATTGAAATGAAATGAAATGAAATTTATTAGTTACAGTGACAAAAGTTTGTAACAAGTCAATACAAATTACAGTATAATAAGAATATAAAAAATAATAAGCGCTTAACAATAACAAAAGTTTAACAATAAAAAAAGTTCAACAATAATAAAACGTTAATTAAAATAGTCTGACAAAGAATAAAATATCGCATCAATAAAAAAACTGAAGACTGCAGTTTTAAAAGAAGAACATGATTTTATTGAACTGACAGGTCTTGGAAACTTATTAAAAATCCTTGTACACATATATCTGCAACTGCCCTCGAACAGAGTTAGTGAGTGTTTTTGGTATTCATGTTGTAGATTTCTGGTACTGCCTAATTCAGAAATGTTAATGAAACCTATATTTTTACGAAAAAAGCAGAGGCAGACATACATGTACAAGCAAGGTAAGGTTAAAATTTTGAATTACAAGAAGTAGACTGCGAAATACCAGCAATTATGCGGATGACACGCTTTTGTATTCTGAAGAGTTGAATACTGTCTACGAATCCCCAAAATAGGATACCATATCTAAGATGCGATTGAATGCAACCAAAATAAGCTGTTCTTAAAACTTCCATACTAACTACTGGTTTGAGCTGTCTAAAAACATAACATACACTCATAACATAACTCATAAAAATGGTATCATGAAAATGAACTATTATATCTATATTTTAATATAAATTAAAAAAAAACTCGGGTCGCAGTGCCAAAACCCTGCCGACAATATAGTGTATTTGCTTGTATAGGGCCGTGTGGTTTTATACTTTTATTATGTGAAATTAAGTTTGTTTTTGGGCAAAATAAAAAATTTAACCCCTTAATACACCCCTTAAAATAACATTTTTTTTCTTAATTGTAATATTATTATCAATCTAACGTCTACATTGAATTAAATACACCCTTCAATAAATAAGTCACTATCTGCAAACTAGTGTTTTCATAAAATTTGTAAATCCGGTCCTGTCGGGCCGATTTTATTAAAATTTTGGGGACACTTTTTAATTACTACCAAAGGGTTAAATTTCAATTTTGAAACGATTCGGAGAATTTTTTCGGTATTTTGGGGCCCAAAAACATTTTTCAACCCCTAAAAACTACCCTTAAAATAGCCCGATTAGGCCCATTTTAAATAGGCTTCTTGCGGTGATGGATTTCAACACGTGGTCCAAATTTCGTTGAAATCAATTAACTCTTTCGAAAGTTATTGCGCGTACACACATATATATATATATATATATATATATATATATATAAACATTTTTAAAAATGGTGCCAAAGTGTTTAGGAGGTTATGAAACGTCGAGAAATTTTGGTCCGACCCCTAGGTCCCGCCATCCGACCGACGCCAATAGTGTATGTTGCCATATGGCAAATACACTAATAAATAAATAAAACACAATAAAAATTGATTTAATCAAGACGAAGTCTAAATACGTCTGATCACCACGAGATTGAAAATTATATTATCAATTGTTTGTTTTCTAAAGCATCGCTAATAGAAGCTCAGAACAAAACAATGTTGTGGTCGACAATGCAGAGTATTAATGTTGTCTCAAAAAGACCCAACAATAATATGGTCATGGTCTTTTGATTGTCCACTTTTGCACTAACGACAAAATTTTGAGGTTTCACACCTTTAACGGAGCACTAATCATTGGCATATCTACAAAGTTCAAAATAAGTGTCAGTACCCCTGGATAATATATTAATTGATATAAAGTTTGATTGTGAATTTAAAAATGCCCATAATTACGATATTTTTAGAGCAATAACAAAAAAAAAATTTTGAGGTTTGATAGTACTAACGTAATACGATTGGTATAAAAGTGAGTACGTATGTGCTTTAAAGTTATACTTCTTTGACGTGGTTAGGCACTAATTTTTAATTTGCATGCAAACAATTTATTTAAATAAAACAATAAAAGGACTATAAACACAGTTATTAGACTCAACGCGCATGCGAACATGATCTCTACCATACTCTGTCCTCCTCCCTTAGATAGATAGATAGATAGATATTTATTCAGTCAGTCGAGACATATGTACATCTATTTGACGCATCAGCGAAATACAGAAATAAAATTATACACTTATCTACAATATAAAAAATTCATTAGCTGTGTAAAAGGCCCTTTATGAAAATTTCTTCAGTAATATTTCCGAACCAAAAAACCGATATAATATGGCGAAGGCACGTAAGTCAGTGGTTTCCAGATTTATGATGTTGGTAGTCCTGTTAATTTTGGTGTCACATCGTAAAAATTCACTCTCATCAAAAGTGTTGAAACATCAACAACTTACTTAATAATTTCGTAAACAAATAGTAATATTTTGTATCAAGCTCTCAATATGCTTAAATGATAGTAAAACTATGATATAATATGCAATTTGGCATTACAAAAAACAATTATAAAATAAAAATCAATGAGTGTTTAAATTGATTTTTAATTATTCCAATTACCCGTGATACTGTTTTCTATTACAACATATATCTGGAATTGAACTTTAAAGATGAATTATTTTTATTATTGTGAATCCGCTTTTATCTCTCATTATTATTATTATCATTATTATGTAACTGTGACTTTGTTAAAATGTTTGTAAATTTTCAGAAATGCATTCATTCACTCACTTTTGGTTCGATTTGGAACACGAAACAATTTGCTTTATTCTAAATATTTTTTTTTATAAATAGTATATTACACTACAAGTGCCGAAAGTTGAATTTCCTGTTCTGCGTCACATGATGCCCGAAACGAAGTCAAGAGCATCATAAGTGTGTCGCGCAGTGCAGGACTTTCAGCTTTCTGCTCGTGTGGTTTATACTATTTTTCTTCATACCATGCCGAAAGTACCAATATATAAAAAGACGAATTACTTTCAAGTGAGCAATGTTGAGGTTATACGTAATGACACATGCATCTAATAATGTCCATGCAATGGCTAACTTCTACTGTCTACTGGCGAACAAGTGACGTGACAAACGGCAGTTTTACGTATCAGTGCGCATGACAAAACTGTTTAGACTCGCCTATATAGACGATATGCGAGTAATTCCATCTCAGTGCATAAATGTTATATTTTCGGCTTTAAAATCGAATTTGAAAGTACTTATTTTCGGCATAGTATGAAGAAAAATAAATTAATCGTAATTTATTGGCGTTTTTGTTCATTAGCAAGAAGTATAACTTTAAAAAATCAAAAATCTGTCATGGGCAGTTTAGCTTGAAGCACGTGTATTTAGGTATTAATTATAAATTAGTGCATCCGGGTGAAGTCGAACGGAGCATCTAGTTCAACTATGCAACCTATGTTTGACCTGTTTAAACTTTACACACGGACATGTTTTCTTCGTAGTGTGTAGTTTCTTAGACTTGCCATTCGTACCGACTGACAGGTTATGCGAGAGTTGAAGTAAATTAGCCTTGTTAACTTGAAGCTGGCACTCGACAGGAAGCTATGCTGCTACAGTCATATTAAACTTAATACTTACTTAATTAAACTATGAATTGCACATACATGTACATTAGTAAACGCACATGTTTACTTTAATTTTATTATACCAGTAGTGAACAACAGATCTCACTACCTTTATATTTTTAAGTTGGAAATTTTTAACTACGAAATACTTCCGTACTTTACGGAAGTATTTCGTAGTTAAAAATTTCCATATGATATACATAGGTATGGGCATGGCACATCCTCTTCATCTACCTTTGAATTACATATTATGATGTACCTATCTAGGTTGGATTAATAAAGAAAAAATGGAAATTTACCTATACAGTCATAACTCTCGCTATGGAGACGATTCATGTCTAGCAGTACCTAGCTAAAATAATCAGCTCTCGTATGTAGTGGATTTTATGTTACAATTGCTTTATTATGAAGAATTGGTTGTTTAGATATCGCACCGTAGAGTAACTGATAACTCATTCCGCCGCGAAAGTGGAAAGATTCTGGTTTGAGTCCAGACGGTGTTGGTGGATAAAAATACATTTTTCTGATTTAGCATTGTAACAATGTAACTCTTGATATATTGATGCAAAACTGTTACAAAATTTCTGCAATATTTTAGTAAGTATGTCGACGACAACACGTTTATAAAAATATCTACAAGATTTTTTTTTCAAAAAATAGATTAATTCTAAAATTGATGGATATTTGAGTACGTGAAACTAATATAGATGTAGCTACGGCGGCTGGGGGGTTCATTATAGCGATGTCGAAAAAATATCGATATATCGATATTTTTTATTTGATCATGACTGTATTTGTGTGTTCACGGCGAAAGATTAGTTTTAAATACTGAAAATTATTATCGAAGCAAGAAAATAATTATTATCAAATATTGCGTGTGAGGTACAAAGAATCGATCTCCATTGCATGCACTATAACTTTGAAGGCTTGTTTTTAGGAATCAGTCGTTATTTCTCGGAAAAATTTTAGTTTGTGTTAATAGAAAAATGTTACTGGGTTATTGTTTTATTTTCAGTTTGGCCCGAACATGTTTTTGTTTTTATATTCTGTTGATTTTAATCAGAGAAAAATGTTTTTATTTCACATTGTTTACCGTATATATTATGTCGCACCGAGCGGGGTAGAATAGTGGTGAGAGCACTAGACTCGTATTCGGGAGGTACCGGGTTCGAATCTCGGCGGAGGCAGAGGTGGTTGGAACTTTTTTCTATTGCCTCTCGCCGAGAAATGGTAATTTCTGTACCGACCATCTTGTTGAGGTTTTCCGTGGTTTCCGTCAATTAATTCCGGATAAATATCAAGATGGTCCTTTATTCGAGGCCATGGCTGATTACTTGTCAAACTCCTAGTTCAAAAATTGCCTACCTTATCCTAATTTCCTGTAATTCTTTCATTCGCCCATTGCTATTAATTAAGTTGAAGTTTTAAAAACGTAAAAAATAACGGGAAGTGGTAGATGAAAAAATAGTAATGATACGGATGGCGTCTGTTATGACATAAAGTCGAGAAACGGACGTTAAACGCATTATTATTGATATTTTATTATATATTATGTCGCAGTTATCTAAACTGATTATAACTGATTATAAACAAAAAATTTACGTGACGAATTCATAACCTTTTTTTTTGAAGTCGGTTAAAAAGAATGTCTAGACAAACCTTGAATTTTAAATGCACTTGAATTACCTTTGCATTGGCATAATATCTTAAAATGATCTTTAGGGAATGCCATTTTGTCACTTCAAATTTCATACTTTTATAAATAGTGAACAATTCGTTGATATTCTCATTTCTACGCGCTATTTTATATAACAAATTTTTTTTTAAATAAATCGACCTACTAAAACTAATTATTTCAAAATTATGTAAGTACGATATAAATATTATTTACGACGCTACTGAAAAGGACTATTTTAGTAATGTAATTAAAATCGAGTTTGAAAAACATGCGGCATTTAAAGTTGTCGACATATTTTGTTGTTTGTTTTGTTCATTATTCGAGTATTGTTGAAATTTTAAATTATAAAACAAATGAAGCAAACAGGAAATAAACACTTATGATCGTGGTTAACTTATTAATTACCTAGATGAATTACTTATTTTGAAAAATAGAATAAAACAGAATTTTCACACGGAAACATTAATTTGTGCATGTCCAGTTATTATATTATGCATATTGTCTACTTTGTAATGCCGACTCTAATTTTCTTATTAACTTTCATTAGTTTTCCGGCGTAGCTCTACGTGCAACGAAGCTGATTTTACAATTGCACTTAAAACACTGTCTTTTAGCAAGTGGTAATAATTAAGGTCGAAATTCACTTTTTAAAATTTTAATTTTTTCGTTTTTTTTTTGTCTTCGTTTCCAGTATTTTCAACTTTTTTGCCTCTAATTCGCTTGTGTGACAAACTTAATTTTAATAACTAACTAGTGGCCCGATCCGGCTTCATTGGATAAGCATTAATGCTATGTCAGTCAGACAACTTCGCAAGTCTCGTCAAGCAAATAAGCTATAATTCTCTTGTTGCGAATCATTTTCAAATCCGTGATATCTTCTTAAATATTATGGTGAAAAGATCAATTTTGATCTAAATTAAATGCCTAAAGTAACTAACATATTTAAGAATAATACCATGTCGGCCAAAGTAGCTCATTATTATTTTTGATCAACTTTTTGGAGGATAAAAAAGGTTAGTGGGTCATCTGCTATCGCGGACTTTTCTGTAAGATATTTAAGACCCACAAGTCTATAGTATACTAATTTATGGTTTAGTCAGCGTAAGCCATGAAAGTGCCCTAAAACAGTCTTTTGTGACTCGATTACAAAACATCAGGTCTCTCTACTATCTTTAAATTTTATATAAATGTATTATATACATAAATCTTCTGGAAGAAATTTTCTAAACGCTGCGTAGTTTAGAAGAATTAAGCGAACAGAAAAACGCCGATAGCAGCTTTGTTTCATACTGCATATTTAAAGATTAGAGTTTAAAAATAAAAAACCCGGGTCGCAGTGCCAAAACCCTGCCGACAATATAGTGTATTTGCTTGTATAGGGCCGTGTGGTTTTATACTTTTATTATGTGAAATTAAGTTTGTTTTTGGGCAAAATAAAAAATTTAACCCCTTAATACACCCCTTAAAATAACATTTTTTTCTTAATTGTAATATTATTATCAATCTAACGTCTACACCGAATTAAATACACCCTTCAATAAATAAGTCACTATCTGCAAACTAGTGTTTTCATAAAATGTGTAAATCCGGTCCTGTCGGGCCGATTTTATTAAAATTGTGGGGACACTTTTTAATCACTACCAAAGGGTTAAATTTCAATTTTGAAACGATTCGGAGAATTTTTTCGGTATTTTTGAGCCCAAAAACAGTTTTCAACCCCTAAAAACTACCCTTAAAATAGCCCGATTAGGCCCATTTTAAATAGGCTTCTTGCGGTGATGGATTTCAACACGTGGCCCAAATTTCGTCGAAATCAATTAACTCTTTCGAAAGTTATCGCGCGTACACATATATATATATATATATATACGTATATATATATATATATACGTATATATATATATATACATATATAAACATTTTTAAAAATGGTGCCAAAGTGTTTAGGAGGTTATGAAACGTCGAGAAATTTTGGTCCGACCCCTAGGTCCCGCCATCCGACCGACGCCAATAGTGTATGTTGCCATATGGCAAATACACTAATAAAACAGTAACAAATAGATAATTAGGAGCCAGTTATCTACACTAATATTATAAAGAGGAAAGATTTGTATTTTAGTGTGTGTGTATGTTTGTAATGAATAAACTCAAAAACTACTGTGCCGATTTAAAAAATTCTTTCAACATTTGAAAGCTACATTCACCCTGAGTAACATAGGCTATATTTATTGCTAGAAAATATTAGGGATCCTTACTAAAACTTTAGTAACGTAACCCAAGGTGTAAAAAAAATGCCATAAAACATCTTTCGTCGCATGCGCTGCGGAAACTATTGATGATAGAACAAAAGTATGTTCTACAATATTAAAGAACATATCAATAACTACAAAAAACTTCGCGATACTATATGTCCAACTATTATCGTTATGTCACAATAACCACTTTTTACATTTTAATAATCTATATTATAGATAAAAGACGATGTATATGTAATCTATGGACTCCAAACGGGTAGACCATTTTTGATGAAATTTTCAGACAATCTTTAGATTAGCCCAGCGGGTGATCTTCTGAAGTTTGGTAGCGATCGGATCAACATAATTTTTTAAATTTCTTTTTGGGAAATAAGATTTTTCTTCGATTTTTGAACATTCACACATAAAAGCGATTGAATTCGCGCAAATTCAATACACGTTGAGAATTTAATGATAATGATTCTCATCTTTTATATCCTATATATTACATTTACACCCGGGCGAAGCCGAACTGGGCCGCTAGTTTTAAAATAACAGTAATCCCATCAGTATTATTAGGAACGAACTAAGATATTTCTCGTTATCTTCCTTTTGTTGCCGGAAATCCTGCTTGCAGATTGCACGCACAAGCGAGTTGAATTCTCTCTTCTTTGTTCTCTGTTTGGAGAGACGTTGAGACGAGGGCAGTATAATGTTATGCATATTTATTCGTATCGTGTAGACATAAAATCGAACGGACACAGCTCCAGTTTTGATTACGTTAAATTGTTTTCCGCCTACTTTGACCGTTGCGCTGCACTGAATGATGACCTACACATCACGGTTCGAGACCGAACTTAATATAATCGGATTCATTAGTTTACATTCATTATAATACATGTGTGTGATCAGGCACGTATTAGGGTTCTGTTCAGGTGACTTATGTGTTTTCTAAGGTCAGTCAGCTGATCTGGAGGCTTACAGTTCAATGTTCTATACCCAACATATTGAAGCGTGTTGTTGAGATTGGATAATCTCTCAAATAGAGTTGGGTAACTCAGATCTGAACCGGTTCAAAGAGGCGACTCCGACAGAAGATCCGTGAGAGCCGACTCACTTTTTTTGAGCCGACGGATCAACGGATCCGCATAACTCAGTGAAACACTTAACACACAGAAGCACGTTTTACACTTACGTATCAGTTCTTGCTTTGATGCATCTGTCAGCTCAAATGACTCATGCATCAAATGTTTGGCTATGCATTCTTGATTCTATACAGGTCGTGATATGATTGACTGAACTAGGTAACTCAGTGGCAGACTGCAGTAACATATTCAGAGCTCGGCTCTTTTTGAACCGGTTCAGGGAACCGGCTCACATACGGGATCCAGATGCAAAGATGCAGATCACTAAAAAGACCCGTTTTTCCCATCTCTACTCATAAACAATCTATCATCCATTGACAGTTTCTGATCAAAATTATTATTAGTTTCATTTCCGGTTACAAATTAACAAAACACTTCTGGTACTAGAGTTTATATAATACAATATCGTATTTTTCGGACTATAATACGCATTTTTTTATATAGAAAAATGTACTCAAATTTTGGGTACGTCTTATGGTACGAAGGTAACATTAAAATATTTTTTTTAATAAATTGTCTTTAAATTTGAGGTACATCTTAAATATTGCAGGTCACTGAAGGTAGGTATGTAGCAAGTTATCTCAAGACAAGCGGGGGAATTACCGATTTACCCACACTTTTTGTCTATGATCGTCGATAGCTAGTATTACGCTTAGCTTGTAAAATATATTTTTCTAAAAATCATTTTATAAATTTAAGGTGCAACTTATCGTCTGAAAAATACGGTAATTTATATTTTGTTAACGTCTGTTTTTTAAGTTTTACCCTTTTACCAAGAGAAGTAGGTATAACTTCAAAACGCGTAAACTTCTATTTGTATGTGTCTTTAAGGCTGTCGGAACGCTCTGAATTTTGTTCGTGCTGAGACCTAGCGGTAAGGGGCGAGGTAGGCAAAAGACATATTGTGGGTGTGACCTTCTTTAGCTTTGTCTCGCTCAAATCATTCGCATGTTTCAATTTTTGGCTGGTGCCAACTACGAGGCTAAAAAATTTTATTGCAAGGGTGCCGCTGTCAATTGATTACTCTAATTTTTGGAAATATTTTGAAGATTTAAAAAACTTTTCCGAAAAAGGAAGAGTTACTTTAGGTTTGTGATGGAACAGTTTTATGAAATAAGTACGAATAAGGTCGTAGTGTGACATTGAAAACGTGTGTTTTTTTGGCACAATTAATGCCAACTTTTTTCTAGTAAATCGTACATAAATTACAAAAGTAGTCCATTAGAGACCTAGATTTGTCCTTTATCTTCCTTATAGAGAAAGAATTTTTGCAGAATGTTGACGAATAAGTCTACAATCAGTTGACAGTCGAGCTCTATTTTTGACTTAAATTCAGAGCGTTCCGACAGCCTTAATAGGCGTGTTTGGTTAAAAGTGTTAACACTTTTGACACTGTTGCGTTTACTATATATAAAAGTGTGACCTGTTTGGTCTAATTCAATGGCGGACTAAAAGTGTAAACACTACTCTTGAGTAGGGGAACGTAGTGTAATGTAGATCACATGCTAGAACAAATTGATACTTTGGTAAACCTAACGTGCACTTTCTAGTATAAATGCTGTTATATTTACAGTACACTAATATATCTTCGTATTTAATATTTAGTAGTTTGCATCGTTAATCAATTTAAACATTATAAATTGTTTTTTTAAATCGGTTTCCTACTATTTATTTTGTGCTATTTCTGTTGCAATAATATTATGTGAGTATAAATTAGACAAACGTCCTTGAAATTTGTAGGTGTGCATACTGATATGTATCAAAGGGACCCTAACACAGGAACGGCATATATATTCTAATTACGTCATGACATACAGATTACAGACGGTATGATTTTGTACGTCAATGCTAATGGAGAAAACATAACGCTGCTCACTAAATTATTGATATTAAAGATTTTTCAAAATGTAAATCTGATAATAACAAGTAATTAAAAACACTTGAAAATTCTACAAATTATTATTAAATTATTTTTCGACGATCGTTTCGGACAATAAGTCCATCCTCAGGAGTACAAAAACTTATACTCCTGAGGATGGACTTATTGTCCGAAACGATCGTCGAGAAATAAAAAATTATTTGTAGAATTTTCAAGTGTGTTTAATTACTTTCAGTGCAAATTATTGTAAATCTGATGTTTACTCCACACTTCTTTTTATAGATTAATGCTGTATCACATGCATTTAAGTATCATCACCAAAATATTTTCAAATTAGTATCCTTTCTGAGAAATTTACACGGTCTGCTTCACTGAGATAACAAAGCAGCACAACCGGCTGAGCTGCCTGCAAAGTGTATTTAGTTCAATAAAATGGATCTTAAGGGGGGGGGGGGGGGGGGTAAGGTATTAGATTTTTTTTTTGCATTTTTTTTTTATTTTCGAAATTGAATCCGTAATATCTGAAAAATATTGTGTCAAAATTTCAAGTCAATTGAAGCAAAATTGACGAAGTTATGAGTATTTTTATACCTGCCGGATTTTTGTACCTATACCCGAACCGAAACTTTAAAGCGTTTTTCCCACAACTCACGTTTTCAAAGTCGGTGCCCCTGATAACTCCAAAACTACTGCACCGATCCTTTTGAAATTTTAAACACTATTTCTGTACATTATTTACGAGGTAACGCTGTCGAGTTTTTTTTTTTTTGTTCATAATTTTGATTTCGCAATAACAAATTAGCCGATTTTTTCCAACAAAATTGTGTTTTTCATTTCAGTGTTCGAAAAAATGAAAAAAATTGGAAAAAAAAAAAACTCGACAGCGTTACCTGGGGAAAACTATTATCTAACGAATAAACTTTGATTTTTTGATTTCGGATGTTCCAGCACCAAGTTATGAGGGGCACCGCAATTCAACTTTTTTTCGAGACAAGTCCGAACAATTGCTGCCATTGCCGTATTTTTTAATATTTCTTTGTAAAAATTTGATAAAACATTCTTCGAATGTCATACTTCAATGTACCATTGGTTGAGTCAAGAAATTTTAACTGCGTCGTCAGAAAAAAAATCACGAAAACATGGCTTTTTTCGTATGATTTGACCTTACCCCCTCCTTAAAGCCAATTCAGACTAGCCGTTCTCGGTTACGATTCATCGGTCCGGTTGGGAGCTCGACCAATCAGGGCGTAGTCGTTCCCGATTGCCGTTCGGTTCGAGCGTTTAGGTTCAGCTCTAATGTCAACCGGACCGTTCGCAACCGTAGCCAATGAGAATGCTTGCTGGAGTCACGTGACTAGCCAGCTGTTTTTGTTGACGTTTAACTACACATTAAACATCAAATCATATTTCGAAATTGCGCATGCGCACCGAGAATAATCGTAGAACCGAATCGGGATAGTGTGAGCAACCTAGATTAATCGAAAACCGAACCGGACCGGTGAATCGTAACCGAGAACGGCTAGTCTGAATTGGCTTTTACGGCGGTTGGGTTAGTAGCTTGGTTGTATCGACTCTCAGCTGCCAGTGCCGCTGGCAGGTCACTATTTTGACATTTTTCTCGCAATTTTTTTACCATTTTGACTTCGTAAGTGGCGAATGGTACTAATCTAGTTTAAAATTCACTTTTCAAAGTTTTATAATATTTTTAGTTTAAGGTCCTCCGAATCCAAGAAACATATTTTTGGAAAGTTTATTAGTCTGTTTTTTTTACATTTATTGAAATGTAAATGTTTTAATAAAAATAAACTTTTTTATATTACAATTTTTTTTTATTAACAAACAGACAAAAAATGGACATAGATGTGCATCAACTTTACGGTCATTCGTACTGAAAAAAAGTTTATAGCGTAAAAACATCTTTGGCGAATTTCAACGAAATAGCAATATTTGTCCCACGGTACGAAATTATACGAAATTACGAAAAGGCAAATTAACATTTTGAAGATTTTTCTAACATACTTACGTTAAAGATAGTAAAAAGTTTGAGTTGCCCAATGTTTTTTTTCAAATTTAATTCTTTCTATACAAAAAATTGTGAGAAACTTTTACTGATGTTTGTCGTTTTCATCTGATTTTAAATCGCTTATGTAAAAAATTGGTTTGAAGTCAATGATACATATTTCTAGTTTATTTTGTAAGTATTACCATCAAAGATTGGATAATATTTTTCATTGAAATTTGAGATTTTCGAATCGTGAGTAAGTGCATTTTACATGCACCCACACATCCAACTGTTTGGAAGATAGAGCTATTCGGGTGAAAAACAAGGCATATTGAGCAATCATCTTAACCGAAAATTGGTGCCAATAAACAACAAACTTGTATTCCATTCCGAATTAGTTGATTTGATTCTGTAAAACTACTAATTCCTCCAATAACCGGCATTTCCAAATAACCGCACGTTCTATACTACCCCTAAATTGTTAATTACCGAAAGTGGTAAAGCAGTTTGTAAAAAACTGTACAGTGGAATTACCGTGTATGTATCTCGCATAGATTATTACCCATGTTCATCACGTATGCATGTAACAATGTGTGTAACAAGGCAGGGCATGGCAATAGAGTATGGCATCTCTGTGGTGGTGTGGATATTTTGTATAAATAATGAGGTTAAACACGACCTGCGACCTCTCTGAGGCTGCGAACCGTTACATTGGGTTGTGAGGTTGCGGCTTGTTCACTGTACACCATGATTTAGATCACATCACGAATATTATACGTATATATACCTAAGCTACGGGTTGCTTTGCTATAACAATAATAATACGCGGTTATTGCGTAGGTACTTTATTCAGTATTGTTGCTGTGTTATATAGACATGTAAAATTTGAACACACTTGGGTGACACAATACAGTAAAATTTGCTTAAAACGCGCAATAAGGAAACGAATGAATCATCTGTTTGTTTATTAAACTAAAGTTTTATATAAATAAAAGCAAATTGAACAACGTACGCATTGAACCATTGTAATTGTTTTTTTAGTGTATTTGCCATATGGCAACATACACTATTGGCGTCGGTCGGATGGCGGGACCTAGGGGTCGGACCAAAATTTCTCGACGTTTCATAACCTCCTAAACACTTTGGCACCATTTTAAAAAATGTTTATATATATATATATATATTTATATACGTATATATATACATATATATATATATATATATATATATATATATATATATATGTGTGTGTGTGTGTGTGTGTGTGTGTGTGTGCGGGCAATAACTTTCGAATGAGTTAATTGATTTTAACGAAATTTGGCCCACGTCTTAAAATCCATCACCGCAACAAGCCTATTTAAAATGGGCCTAATCGTGCTATTTTAAGGGTAGTTTTTAGGGGTTAAAAAATGTTTTTGGGCCCCAAAATACCGAAAAAATTCTCCGAATCGTTTCAAAATTGAAATTTAACCCTTTGGTAGTAATTAAAAGGTGTCCCTAAAATTTTGATAAAATCGGCCCGACACGACCGAATTTACAAATTTTATGAAAAAACTAGTTTGCAGATAATGAGTTATTTACTGAAAGGTGTATATAATTTAGTATAGAGGTTCGATTGATAATAATATTGCAATTAAGAAAAAAAAATGTTATTTAAGGGGTGTATTAAGGAGTCTAATTTTTTATTTTGCCCAGAAACCGATTAAAGTTTGCATAATAAAGCCACACTGCCTGTATAAGCAAATACACTATATTGTCGGCAGAGTTTTGGCACTGCGACCCGGGTTTTTTTTTTTTTTTGTAGTGATAATGGCCCTAGATGCCGATTCACATTGTTCTGCTTAAATAAAAAAAAAAAAAAAATGAAAATTTGAGCAGTATATAAACAAGTATTATGTAAACCAACCTTTTCACTCTTTGAATTAAAGAAATATATCGTTGGATTTTTCTTGCTCTGATGCTCTAATTGAGATTTTTTTTCTTTTGACACCAGGGCAGAAAAATAATTTGTATTCAGTCGTTTCGAAGATTTCCTTGATGAATGCGTCTAGGCCTATTTTTACTTCTTTAAGGGGGTAGATGCACTCAGAAGCGTAAAAAAAAGTCTATTTTCAAAAATTTATTTTTATGGTAATTAAGTTTATTTTACAAAATAAATTATATAGAGTTTTCATGCAATGCTTTAACTTAACTTTTACGAAAAAAAATATTATTTGTTAAAATATCGCCATCTTAGTTGGACCCTCTCCCGCAAATAGTGCCCCGCGGTGACCATCACAGCAACCTTCTGGATCATCTAAATTCAAAAAACCAAAAATAAACCTATAGTTTAATAATAAATCCAGTCTTTAATCGAAGCTTTTTTTTTTTTTTTTTGAAAATTCACGAAATGGCGGCTTTCAAAACTTTAGCCTCTGATTTTCGATAAAATGTTAAAAGTTAATTGTTTAAAAAAAATAGTAATTTTCAACAAAAATCAATATCCTTCGATTAAAGACTAGTTTTTAGTGCCAAAAAGAAAATATCCAAATTTCATTTCGAGTCATAGTGGTCACCGAATGAAAAAACACAATTTTCAGAAAAATGCTTTTAAAGTTTTTCAAATGTCCGCTACCTGCTCTAGTCACAATCTAGAGGTTCGATGTTGCTTCAGTAATTACTGAATATCTCGAAAACTGTTCATCGGATTGACTTGAAATTTTCAGAGAATATTCTTAAAACATCATACTTTAAGAATGTGAAAAAAAATCGATTTTTCAAAAATTCTAAGTGCATCTACCCACTTAAGGGTTATTTTTGGGATAAAATGTACCCTACGTCACTCCTGGCATAGCTCTTGACCTGTCTGTGATTTGCCATCGCAATCGGTGAAGTCGTTTCGAAGATTAGTTCGAACAAACACACAAACATTTTAAAAACAGTCCTTTACGTTCTGATAGCGCGTAAATAACCATGTGAGCTCAAAAAGTAACAGTTATTTCGATATTACGATACGATTTATAGATGCATAGGTAATGGCCGATAACGAGGATTACAATACTTGCGTATTCAAATACAAAATCTACTTATAATCATTGGGGGTATTTTGTGACTCTATTTATAGGATTTCTAATTTGTAAAAAATGACTTAAATGTCGGGAATAAATTCTATGAGTTGATGACTCATTGTTTTGATATTCTGATGGGCTGATCTCACAACAATATATATTTTAAAGGCTGAGCAGAAACTGTCATGGTGACCTAAAATTGGTCACACTTCTTTATCTATAGAATGTATGTAAGTTGTGTTCCTAACGGTTCGCACGAATCAGCGGCCGTGACACAGTAGATCTGTCAGCCAATCACAGGCTGGCCGAATGGTAAGCCATTTTTGTAGAAGGTACATTTCCGTGTTTAATATTACATCGAAAAATTACAAACATAGAAGATTATTCATTCTTATCGAAAAAGTGTACGAAAAATTCTCAAAAAAACTGTTTTATAATCTATTTGTATTGTGGATTCCAACCCCAAAAAAAGTTGGGACGACCTCATTGTAAATTTAATTTAGTGTTTGAATATTCTAGATACGTATAATTAAGATTAGAGATGGGAAAAACGGGTCTTTTTAGTGATCTGTATCTTTGCATCTGGATCCCGTATGTGAGGCGGCTCACTGAACCGGTTCAAAAAGAGCCGAGTTCTGAATATGTTCCTGCAGTCTGCCACTGAGTTACCTAGCTCAGTCAATCATATCACGACCTGTATAGAATCAAGAATGATTAGCCAAACATGTGATGCATGAGTCATTTGAGCTGACAGATGAATCAAAGCAAGAACTGATACGTAAGTGTAAAATATGCTTCTGTGTGTTAAGTGTTTCACTGAGTCATGCGGATCCGTTGATACGTCGGCTCAAAAAAAAGTGAGTCGGCTCTCACGGAACTTCTGTCGGAGTCGGCTCTTTGAACCGATTCAGTCTAAGTTACCCAAGTCTAATAAAAATTACACTTACGAGTATTATATTGTATATATTTATATGAGAGAGTGAAATTTTATAAAAACAGAAATACAGTGGAATCCGTTTATAATGACATCGAAGGGAATTGACAAACACGTCATACTAAGCGGACGTCATACAAAGCATTTTTGTGAAAAAAAAACTTTCTTTTTTTAGGTAGCATAGGGCCGCTGACGGGTATTCCTTTGTTTCGCGTGATTTTAAACTACTGAATTAACGCTTGATCAACATTTTCTTGCGCGATTTTCGAAGCCTCTTCGGTTTCAAAACATTTGAATTGAACGATCGCTTAATCCGGTTCTTGTTTTTGAAAATCATTGAGATTGTCGAATGACCCACGCCCAATTCCTCTGCGAGAGATGAGCTTGATTCTCCATTTTCTAATCTGCATATTATTCACCTTTCTCCTCAATCGTAAATGCTTTACGACGTTGAGATGACATTTTTTACATAGGATATCACTAAAAACAATGCGTGACGTTCAACTATCAATTACTCACTGAGATTCAAAACAAAAACAAGCCACGTGCCGAACGTCGTCGGGAATCAACGAACATTGCCGAAGGTGTAAAGAATCATGTCGGTCACTATAGACGGACAAAATTTATTAAAAATGGGTCATAATAAGCGACATGTCACTGTAAGCGAAGTCATTATATCCGACTTTGTTACAAAGAATTCTATATGAAAACCAAACCTCGTTGTGTAATTACGTCATAATAGGCGGTTGGTCAATATAGGCGGAGTCATAATAAACGGATTCTACTGTATTACTGTTTGGTCACCCTAGCTGTAAATCATTTAACAATAATACCTGATCAAGCTTACAGAATAAACAATTGCCAGACTACATCAAATGACGGAACAATGAAATATATACAGCCTTCATTTATGTTTGTATTTTTGACGCTTGGCTTTAACTGTATCTAACTGATGAGTGAATTTTGAATAAAACGAATTGTTACAATGTCGCACTGTTAATAAGAACGCGTGACACAGCAAGTGATTTGACTGTATTTTCGCTGTATCACGAGTAACAATACATCTATAACAATGCAACATGCTATTAGCAATCAATATAGACTATATTTAACACCGGAAGAAGTATTGTTAAGCCGAGTTTGTATCGAATCATAATATAAATTAAATCTATCCAAATAATAAAAATTGCGTTTGGTGTATTCAAAAATCAATGACGATGCAATTGAGGACGATCACTGCTTTAGTTAGAAAAAAAGGTCAGAATTTATTTTTTTTGTGTAACAATTTAGAATGAAAAACAGTGTTATTTCAAATCTTAGCAAAAGTCTATTTCGTATTTTTTAGAAAATAATCACAGTGTTAAGTGAAATAAAAAATTAACTAAAAGACCGCTCACACTTGTCAAAAAATCTTTTATTGATATTAAATTGCAGCACATGTTGTTTTAAAAGAGACCGTACCACACAAACCATTAATTAGAATCATTCGGATCAAGAGCACGCACTTTGCCTTTCTCGAGCATACCAAAACAAAAATAATTAAATATTAGAAATGTGATAATGATCATCAGACAGAGTATTTAATGCTTTTCTAAATACATAATTGTATTTATTGGCTAAGTCTATAGTTTTCTTAGAATTAGACAATGGTGAGACTTGGTCAGAATGCGAACTCTTGACCGTTAATGCGGGTAACGGTACACAGTCTGGCGGGAAAAAGTTCGCACATGGGGTAGATACTAAAATAAATGGCCCACTGGACTATTTTTTGAATAACTCGCCTATATACACACTTGTTCTAGAGGTAACCTAAAATTTTCACTTGATAACAATAGTGTACCAATAGTGTTACAACACTAAAAACTACTTACCACGTTTATCTTGTGTTTATCGAGGTTATAACCTTTTCCTTAGAACAAAAAACTACGTTTTAAACAATGAAATTCAGTCTTTTTTGTTTGTTTTTTTCACACCAACCACGCGCAGCAACGTAACGCTTGGCTTCAATATGGACGCTTGCTCGCCATGACTTCGTTATACACGCGCCCCCAACCCCTTTATTCCCCGCGGAGATCTCTTACCCGATATGTGCTCTTACCCCGAATGACTCTATACAGCAAAGATAGCCGAAATAAGTGCGCGATTTATTAAGTGAAATCGAATTTATGCTTGAACGCATACAAAATCTATGTAAAAATTTTCTTCATTTATTTTGAAGAGATCTGACCTTGACTGACCCAATTATAGGCAAAAAACTTTGTTTTTTTTTAATTTTCTTCCTTCTAGATGAATCGAACAAGAACTAGTTTTTTTTTAAATCGGTTAAGCTGTTTGGTCTGTACGATTAATACAATAAAGCGTCACTCACAGACGTACAGACAAAGCGAGTGTATATAGGTGCTTTAACTTACGCTTTTCGCGCCTAAAAAACTGTCTTTGTTAGCTAATGTAAGTGCCCTACATTTAAAAATATTTTTCTCTAGTATTTATTCTGTTTTTCATTGTCATAAAATAAAGAATATCTCTTGGTTAGTATATTATATAAATTTAATGGGATAGAGTGTTGTTTGCTCTGTCATTAAATACATTTTAAGTGACTGTTATATAAAACTCATCGGAACTACTTTATCAGCTTCTTAAGAACAGGGAACTGGAAAGGGTCATTTACAGGACTCGGCACAAATATTGATTCTAATTACGATGACAATAATAATATTGCCTTTATTCTATAACTATTTTCTTTTGAATCTTGCAAAATTTAATGAAGCAAACCTATCTAGAACATTTTCTGTGCACTGTAAAATTTTTCAATTTCACATTGCACAAAGTAAGATTAAATTACAAAAAAAAGTCGTGGTAATTTTAAATATAACCATTTTAAGAATATTGCAGTAAATAAATTGAGCGTGTATTTAGGAATAAGATACAATTTATAATTAAACTACATTGAAAGGTCTTGATGATGTACATATAATTTTCGAAACTCTGGCCACAAATGAAATATCGGTAAATCTTTCTTTATCGTTCATCAACCAAACTTTCCCTCAACGATTAGAATATCGGTTGTAAATACTTATTCAATATGAAATAACCGAGTAACAAACAAATTAGTAAATAAAGTTTTGTTTAAAAATTGAATTAGATATAAAATGTTTTTATAATCTACCATAATTTGTGTAATTAAGACGTCAAATCCAATTTTATTGAAATATTAAAAAGTTTAAATTGAATCAAAATTGTTTAATAGCGGTGTATGTTTCTACATTGTAATGGATCATTTTATATACCAGTGAAACATTATGTTAAGTGATTAACAAGTTTCAACAGGCGCCCGAGTCATAAAAGCATTACAATCGAGATCCCATAAAACAACTGATTTTCACATCGCTTCATAATAAGTACATATATTTGCAATATTTTTCCGTTCATCCGTTCATATTGGCACTATATGCGGACTGTTTATGATGGCAACGCTTACTACGTTTGTCTCTGTTGCCCATATGGATCTGCATGGCAGCTGACAGAAACATTACTATTGGATTGATAAAATCGAATTACTTTTGTTTTACATTACGCACTACTGCAAAAAGAATCGTTTTACAACCGTTGTACAGGCATGAAAAGCAGTTATTTTATAGAGGGTCATACAAAAACATAATGTCACAAATGATGTAGTTGAATGATAGATTTATGTTGGATCCTGTAAATCATTCCAAATATAGAACAGTCGATTATGTAACGCGACTCGACTGTTTAATAGAACGTAAACGGTGACGGATTGTTAAGCTAAATGGTGGATTCTCTTTCTGATTTATAACAAAAGTTCATGTGTTATTATTTTGTAACTTGACTCTTTCCATCTCTTTACAGAATCAATAGTTCTTTCGCAAATAGCTATTGTATGTTATCGCAATTATTATTAAGTTTTTCTAAAGCCGTTTTAAAAAGCTTAGAAGAAAAATATATTTTAATAGAATATAATTTTTTGTTATCTTGTTGTTGAAAACTCATTATTATTTAATGTACAATATTTATTTTCAATTAGCGAAATGAGTGTCGCGGGTTTTGAAAGTAATATTTCTCTTGGCGCGTTACGAAAAATTAAGAGAGTTAATTTTATGATGCGCGCGCACACTGTAAGATTAAATTTGACAAAATGGTGATGCCGACGTAATATTAAAATTAACAGGATGGAGCTGCTCGCTAAACATTATTTTAAATATTTTGATTTTAAGCGCGTTTAGCAAAAATTCGACAGCGATTGAAACTCTCTATGATAGACGTCAGGCGATGTTTTATTTTAATACGAATACAAATTGTATGCATGCAAATTAAAAATTAGTTTTTAATCACGTCTAAGAAGTAAAATTTTTAACACGTTTGCGCATCATCTTTTTCTATGTATAGCTATGAAACCCTAGGAGCCGTTTTCACGTCGCCCAAGTATCTTAGTTTGCTATGATTAGCGTTTAGGTCTCGTGATTTTGGCGGTTTCTGCAAGATTGATCTTAGTATCCGGTGTACTGTTAATAATCTATAAATTATCCTGAAAATTTTACGCTTAACATTGTTTGACCGTATGTTCACACGGTGCTGGATTTCGTGCTTGCTCACTTGCCTGGTTCGGTTGCAGGCTGTCATGCGTGGTATTTTGCTTGGTGGTCGGCAGGGAACGCTGCTAGTTCAGTTCACACAAAGCTTGCTCGATGATGTGACTCGCACTTTGAAATCTAGGTATGAAACAATGTACGCGCGCTAGACCACGCGGCTATCTATGTTGCCGCCCAGACCAGCTTATTATAGTATACCATGTATCGCCAAGTTCTCAAACCTAGCGGGCAGCCTTGCATGAAAAAATAGCACTGGTTCTATCAGCAAAATAAAGCAAGCTAGCAAGCAACGCAGCAAGCAGTGACGTCATTTCCAACAGCGTAGCATACGTCTTGTATGCTACGCTGTTGGAAATGACGTCACTGCTTGCTGCGTTGCTTGCTAGCTAGCAGGACTCCACGCAAGCGAGCAAGCACGAAATCCAGCACCATGTGAATGGGCCATAAGTGTAGGATTCATTTTGTTTGAAAAATGAAAAAAAATATTTTGTTGGTCTTAATTCTATTTTATTGTATCTATTTTAATTTTGACAAATAACTCCGCATCGCTGAATCATTTTAGGTACATATATTTTTTATAAATAGCTGGAAAGCTTTAGTAAAGTGAGTGTTGTAATCCGATAAGCTTTAACGGAAGCTCCACGTGTGCAGATCTATAGTGAGTATAAAGAATACCGCAATTGGCGTCAAATCGAAAAGCAATGTTATATATATAACCACGATATATATATATATCGTGGTTATAAAAGCGTTCAGGGTTGGCTAAATTGTTTTTCTCATCTTATACAAACATTGAATCGTTATCTTTGCTCTCTAAGAGCACTCTACCTCTAGTTATTGAAAAAAAAATAAAGAGACGGAGGTAGGGTGGTATATCTCGATTTTGTAGACATGTAGACATCGTATGATACACCAATCATTTAGAAAAGGCCAAGATCACGCCAGGTACTATAAGCTGCGTTAAGAATTGTATACGAATAATATTTTATACAAATAAAAGTTGGGTCTAAACTAACTGAAAAATTCAGTGTGAATAAAGATTTGAGACAAGAATATCGCGACTACGTGTACAACTATTTAAATTTCATCTGCAACAACTACTACCGTGTGGAAACATAAAAAAACCCGGGTCGCAATGCCAAAACCCTGCCGACAATATAGTGTATTTGATAATACAGGCAGTGTGGCTTTATTATGCGAACTTAAGTTGGTTTTTCGGCAAAATAAAAAATTTGACTCCTTAATACACCCCTTAAAATAACATTTTTTTTCATAATTGCAATAATATTATCAATCGAACCTCTATACCAAATTATATACAACTTTCCGTAAATAATTCACTATCTGCAAAGTAGTGTTTTCATAAAATTTGTAAGTCCGGTCCTGTCGGGCCGATTTTATTGAAATTTTAGGGACACTTTTTAATTACTACTAAAGGGTTAAATGTCAATTTTGAAACGATTCTGAGAATTTTTTCGGTATTTTGGGACTCAAAAACATTTTTCAACCCCTAAAAACTACCCCTAAAATGGCCCGATTACGCCCATTTTAAATAGGCTTCTTGCGGTGATAGATTTCAACACGTGGGCCAAATTTCATTAAAATCAATTAACTCTTTCGAAAGTTATTGCCCGCACACATATATATATATATACGTATATAAATATATATATATATATATATATATATATATATATATATATATATATAAATATATATATATATATATATAAACATTTTCAAAAATGGTGCCAAAGTGTTTAGGAGGTTATGAAACGTCGAGAAATTTTGGTCCGACCCCTAGGTCCCGCCATCCGACCGACGCCAATAGTGTATGTTGCCATATGGCAAATACACTAATAATAACAGATAAATAAAAAACACCTGAAAATTCTACCAAAACTAATTATTAAATTATTTCTATACGATCACTTCGGACAAGTCCACCCTCAGAAAAATAAAACATATACTAAAATCAATTTAGTATTCCTGAGGATGGATTTATTGTCCGAAATGATCGTCGAGAAATAATTTAATAATAATTTTTTGTAGAATCTTCAAGTGTATAGACCCCACAAAAGAGAAGGAACAGGGAAAGACCACTCAGAAGTTGGGGAGATGCCATTCAAGAAGCGATACAGGAGAGAAGATTGGAAGAGGGGAATGGGATAGCCGAGATGTATGGAGTTTGGATGCTGGAAAACAACTCTTACTGCATAAAACCCGGCTGTATATATATAAAACCAGGGTTGCAGTGCCAAAACCCTGCCGACAATATAGTGTATTTGCTAATACAGGCCCTGTGGCTATATTATGTGAACTTAAGGTGATTTTTGGGCAAAATAAAAAAATTTACTCCTTAATACACCCCTTAAAATTACATTTTTTTCTTAATTGCATTATTATTGTCGATCGAATGTCCATACCAAAATTAAAAACACCTTTCAGTAAAAAACTCACTATCTGCAAACTAGTGTTTTCAGAAAATTTGTAAATCCGGTCCTGTCGGGCCGATTTTATTAAAATTTTAGGAGCACTTTTTAATTGCTATTAAAGGGTTAAATTTGAATTTTGAAACGATTCTGAGAATTTTTTAGGTATTTTTGGACCCAAAAACTTTTTTCAATCCCTAAAAACCACCCTTAAAACGACCCGATTGGGCCCATTTTAAATAGACTTCGTACGGTGATGGATTTCAACAAGTGTGCCAAATTTCATTAAAATGAATTAACTCCTTCGAAAGTTATTGCCTGCACACATATTATATACCTAAAAATATATATAAACATTTTCAAAAATGATGCCAATGTATTCAGGAGGCTATGAAACGTCGAGAAATTTTGGTCCGACCCCTAGGTCCCGCCATCCGACCGACGCCAATAGTGTATGTTGCCATATGGCAAATACACTAATAATATTCACTATTCAGCTAAGCTATAACATGTTTTTTTAATTGTACCTTATGTATTTTGACTTATGCATACTTCTTGTAAGTCTTAGCATCAATAAAATTATTATTATTATTATTATTATTATTATTAAAAATAATGTTGCCATTGTTTTTATGAATTGAGCCTACTGTGTGATATAACTTGCATTCAATGTAAATCATGCAGAGAAATTTAACATGTAAAATCAAACGGACTGTATAGTTGAAAGATGACGATATCTAATTGGTACAAATAAAAGGTCTTCTGGGGTTAAATGAATTTACATTGGTAATTTTAACACGTGTATTATCGGGAATGATACCTACTAAGAAAATAACTCTATTGCTTTTTAGTGTATTTGTTATATGACACATACACTATTGGTGTCGGTCGGATGGCGGAACCTAGGGCTCGGACCAAAATTTCTAGAGAAAAATGTCTCAATCGCAGCGTTAGAAGTAGGATAGGAACAAACATTTCCAAATCTCTTTTAAAACACATGCACCTACAAACGAATTGAAAAAAATATTTTTATCGGAAGATGACGTACATGGTGCCAAATTAAAATTTACGGACGTAAACACAATAGTGTAGTAACGTTAAAACGTTGGCTATTTTTTCGTAATTTAAAAATTTCAAAAGAGGTCAGGAAATCAGGCATAATTAATTCATAGCAGTATTATTAAATGTTCTAAATAATTCATCTTTAAAGTTCAATTCCAGATATATGTTATAATAGAAAACAGTATCACTGGTAATTGGAATGATGAAAATAAATCATTGATTGCAACGTTTCGTCTTTTATTTATTGAAAAAGTCTTAATTAAATAAAAGACGAAACGTTGCAATCAATAAGTGATTGATTTATTTTCATCATTCCAATTACCCGTGATACTGTTTTCTGTTCTAGATAATTTTATGTTTGAGACTTATTTCAGAACAAAAAAATAGGCAATTATATTTGGTAATTTAAAAAAATCAGATTATAATAATTAACATATTTTATTTTTATAAAAGAACAAGATGGATCTCAAATACAATGAAAAAAGAATGTGCTACGCCATTAACACAGATAATACATATTACCTATATGTTTCATTATTGTTGTTTTAATCGTTGATTGTACTGTATTTTTGTGGTGTAAAAATGTTATCCAGCGAATTTTTAATTTAACAGTATCAATTCCCTGAATTAATCCTTTAATCAAAGTACTGGGCATAGTTGACACATGGAGTGTTGCTTACTTACCTGCATACTGACGGTACTGTCACTCCTTGTCTCTGTGTAGTTCTGTGACTATTCTCAATCGACGTTTCTTACTGACTAAATGTCTTGCTGTGTCGCACCGCAAGATGAAATCAGATATGTTTAATATTACTGTATTTATTAGAATGATCAAAAAGGAATATTGTTGAAAATTTGAACCATATATGAAAACAAGTGTGAACCTCCCTATATATGCTCACGACGGGAAGTGAAACTAGTTTATAGTTATGAACTCGTTTCATTGTTGCGTTATTCATTTCACCAAGATTTCTTTTATATTTTCCCGCCGTTGGATTAACTCCTCTTAATTTTGCATTACCAAGGTTTCTCTTATTTTTTCTCGCCGTTGAATAATTTCCCCTTTAATTTTACGTTACCAAGGATTCTTTGATATTTTCCCGCTGTTGAATAATTTCCCCTTTAATGTTACAGAAAAAGAATTTTCACCTATGATTCAGATTATATTCTGGGTGTTTACGCGAAAACTTTTCAGACATTTGGTTGTTTTGCCGTTTGATTTGGGAATTGGAAACTATGGAGGGTTAGATAATCGATAGAGAGACACTTGACGTAAGTTTCAAGTCGTACTTGTCCTAATCGCCCCCACCACTCAACTCTTTTATTTTAAGTAGCACTTTGTATTTTTTTCAACAGAGTCAGTAAAAGGACATAATTTTAAGAATTTTTAGTATAAAAATATATCAGTATAAAGTAAATGGTTTCTGAAATACCTGAGCTCCATGTACCTACTTAATAGTTTTAATTTAAATCGCATGAGCTCTGGAAATTCTTGAAGTGGTTTTGTACGATGATTTATTAAATTTTAACCTCATATATTTCAGAAACCATTTAAAATAGCTTATTGCTTTTTATACAAAATAGGGTACATTTTCTGATTCCGTCGAAAGAAATTCAGGGTGCTTCTTATAATAATAAAGTTGTGTAAATAAGAGGGCGAAATGATTCGTAACCTCAAATTGTGTTCCCCAGTCGATGTTAGAGCCCCGAAAGCTTCTAATTTCTAGCACAAAAGACAAAACAATAAATGTTTGGGAAATTTTTGAATGGATACCCGAAAATTAATGTCGATTTGGATACGCCATTATTAATAATTTTATTCCAAATTTCTAACTGCCAACAAATAAAACTATTAACTTGAAGTTCAATTCGTTTTTAAAAATAACGTAATTAAAGTTGGAAATAATAATAGGCCCAGGTTTAAACTGAAAAGAGGTGGTTCTAAAACAATTGGTTTAGTTGTTTTTTTAAATATGACCTATTTTGATTATATTGCTTTTTGATCATATTATTGTATTTTCCTGTAGGTACACTTAACTGATGGACAAAATTTTGGTTGTTTTAAAAAAAATCGTTTTCCGTTATGTATTTAATTAAAAACGCTAAAAAGACAACCGTAAACATTTATAAATCACATTAAAATGAGATATTTTTACGATCAGATTTCATCAAAATATTAACAAAATTATTACGAAGCGTGGAATTTTCATATCTCAATACTTAAATTCTTGATTTTATAATTAATACGTCCAGAATTTTGTCCACAAATGTATGTTATGAATGTATATTAAATGTTTGCTTCCGTTGTTTTGCAGCACCAAGGCGCGGCACAAGCTTTGGTGAGTGTCTTAAAACCCTTTAATAATCTAATATATCGATTTTATTTTATTTTATTTACACATTTTCGCTTGTTGCATTTATGTTACATATAACAATTTCTAGTCGGCAGACGATTTATTTTTCTGCAACGGAATACAACTGCGATTTTGTAATTGGGATTTCTTGGTGGTTCGATTCTGAGTACAAAAACAAGTTGGTGTGGTGCATCGTCAGCCACCATTTTGATAAAATATCTTGAGAGAACATAAGAAAACTTTTTTGTGGAAAAATGAATGGTTTGTTGTTTTTATTTGAAATATTTTGCGTAAAGTCAGTAGCTTAAGAGTTTTCACTTTCCAATTATTTTGCTACGCGAGCTACTAAGGAAATCTGAAAAGGAAAAAAAAATCAAAGTAGATACTCTTAAAATATTGATTTTATAAAAGATTTAAATATTAAGAGCACTGTGGTTGGAACAATAAAAATAAAAGAATAGATACTTCTTACCACAACAGATTTATTCAGTGGATGTACATTTCGAGAGCTAAGCTCCCATCTTCAGCAAAGCACTAAACTTTTTAGTTTAGTTTTAGTATAGTGTTTTGCTGAAGATGGGAGCTTAGCTCTCGAAATGTACATCCCCTGAATAAATCTGTTGTGGTAAGAAGTATCTATTCTTTTATTTTTATTATAAAAGATTGTTTCAAATCGAAAAGATAAATCATTCATTTTTCCACAAAATAGGTTTCTTTTGTTTTCGAGATATTCGTAAAACGCGTTTACCAGGACCACGGTTAACTCTTAGCAACTCCTGTTATGTCAACTTATTTCTATACTCAGAACCGACTCACTAATAAATTCCAGTCGTAAAATATGTTGTTTTCCATCCGAGTTTTTCGGTCCGCCGACAGGACTAGTGTAACTGAAAAGGAACACGGAATTCACATTTTGAGTTATTATTTACATTATAGATATTTTGTGTTACAACTATTTGTTATATTCTGTTTTGTTTCATAAACTGTCTCTCTTCAATGTTACTGTTGATTTCTATAAGTTGATATTATTTGTTGTCAAAAGAATTTTAGAGACAATCTTGCTACTAAGCTCTCATTCATATTTTTTTATATTAAATAAAATTAGTAACTATTCAATTATTGAAATTATAATGACGTTTCGATTTTAATTTGTGACTTTGGACTATATTTTTATATTTATTCTAAAAATAATCAATAAAAATCTATACAGGGAGATTTTTAAGTTGATTCTTTTTTCTAACAGCGTGTAGAAATCAAATAGACGAACAAATATTTCTGGGAATCTTTTTTTCAAAACTCAAAAATAAAAGAGAAACAGGCTTTCAAAGTTTAATTCCATTTTATTAAATTTTGCGGTCAGTCCTGTCGTTATGTTATGTCACTATGAAAATATTGTTTCAAATAGTTTCAAATTAGCACTAAGATACGTGATAATGACATTATATTTCCATTGAGACATAAAGACAGGATCGACACCAAATTAAATAAAATTTAAAAAATGTAATTAAACTTTGAAAATCTATGTCTTTCTTATTTTTGAGTTTTAATAAAAAAGTTACTTGGAATATTTGTTCCTCTATTTGATTTATACACGCTGTTAAAAAATGAATACACTTAAAAATCACCTGTGTATACCTAATATTGATTGTTTATAATTATAAAAATTGAAAAAAAAAATGATAACAAAAAATATCTTGAGCACATCGACCAAAATATTTTACTAAAAACTTAAATTGCGGAGTAAAGATTTACAAATGTTGGCATTTTAATAATACGACAGTTTTCTTTATAGTGTTCATTGATTACAGAAAGCTTACAGAATAAATTAATTACTGGATAAAAGCATTAAGCTATAAAGTGGAAAAAATGACCTTTAAGATATTATCATGTAATTAAATATCATCTTTTCGTTTCGCGTTTCACAGAATTCTTGTGTTCCCTTTTAGTTTACATTAAACGTGCAAGATTTTCATATTATCTTGTTATTAATAAAGGAATGTTAATAAAAATGGTAGCGGCAACTAACTACAAGTTGTAAATTCCGATTATTTACACTTTTAATAACAAGATTTTTGTAAATACCAATTATTTTACATTACTATACTGTTAGTTGCAGTTTGTGTTCAATAAGACTGTGACTTATTATAGTATAGCGTTTTGAAAACACGTCCACTTTACTAGTTATGGAAGGGGGGACTGTAAAAAATGATTCCGATTTTATATCCACGAAACTTTCTGAAAAGATATAGTACATGTAGTGCCTAGGCAACCCTCTGAAAACCTGATCCGACAGCGAGGAAACACCAGTTCCAGTATTCATTTTGATGTAGCTACTAATCTTATAGATCTAGAGTGTTTAATTTTTATGAATTTGTTCACTAGTAAGAGCTTTTTAAGAATATATATGGCTGCCGTCTTAAATAATGATCAAGTATAATGGACACTCAGTTTTTTTCAAGTTAATATATGAACATAATGACAATTTCGTTTTTGTCATGTTATTATACGAAAAAAAATGAGTTGTCATTATGTCTGATCATTATTGAAGACGCCAATCATATATATTCATAAGAAGCTCTTACCAACCAACAAATTCATAAAAATTACTAGTTCTAACTGTATGTGACTGGTAGCTACATCAAAATGAATACCGGAAGTTTGTTTTCCGGCTGTAGGATCAGGTTTTCGCAAGGTAGCCTAGGCAAGTGATTAAAGTCACTATAAGTATTATCTTTTCTAAAAATTTCATCATCCAAAAAATTGTAACCATTTTTTACTTTTATTGCTTGGACTTTAAGAGATTTGGTCTAATGTTGTCTAAAAGTGAAATGTATTGCAATCTCTGATGCACAAATATGATGGTATTTTAAAAATCCTTCCCGGATTTTTATTATCATATTTCAACAGTAGTAATAAACCATAAGATTGAGTTATTATTAAGTCGTTTTAATTACTTATTGATATCATTATTGATCAAACGACATTTTTGTTTCTCTAGGATAAACAATTTTGATGCAAGATTTTTCGCAAGTCATAGCAATGTCGTTTAGAAGTAAATTTAATTCGGAAAAATATGCTCAAAAGAAAGTATAACTTTTTCGATTAAACTTTTCATAAGGTCCGTTGTTTAGGTTTGAAAATCAGTTTTTTAAAGTTGGTATAATTATGCATTTTTTTAGATAAAATTGTTATTGCATACTATTAGAAAAAAATGATAGTTCTTAGAAAATTAATCCATTTTGTATTTGAACGGACGAATCTATATATCATAATAACACAAAACAGTCTTATTGAATACATATTTTAAAACTCATTTTGACCTGTTTTTGATGTGAAGATCGCTTATTATAACTACTTTAACATAATATGGTTGAGATCTATTAAATGTGAATTTTTTTTCTTAATGTACCACAGCATGGTGAACCCAAAAGATGGTTTGCGATAATCAATAGATTTGTGTGAAAATTTGTATACAAAAACACAATAAATAATAAAAAATCTGTTCCGTTAACACATCCTCAAGATATGCTCTTAATTATTTTAGACCTGGCTTTGAAATACTAAATTTTATTTTTTTTATTTCTTTTGATACACAATATTTCCTCGTCATCGATTTCATAATTTGTTCTTGTTACCCAGTACAAGTTGAAGAGATAGAAATCACGTAGGTCGCGCAAAAACATAAAAGTGCATTTGTTCTTGGAATATGTTTCTGAGAAGTGACGCAGTCTTGATTTAATCGTTGATCATTGAGACAGTAATCGTGTGTTGATCACGTGTTCATGAAAGCACAACTTGTTCGACCTTGGAAGATCTCTTCGAATGTCGTGACAAAGTCTATTGGTTATTGTAAACTATAAAATGGAGGAGTTTGCAGTTTGTTTTACAGATTTTAATATACACTGTGGGCTGAAAGAACGAAAATCTTTTTTGTAATTATCAAGTATATAGAAATCAATACTAGACATTGAAAATTAGTCAGATTTTAAGTATTCGTGCTTGTTTTTTTGAAATGGCTGGATTATTTAATTTCTCAAATTTTGTGCAAGTGTTGGGTGCAGTTTTCGTGAAATGATATTTAATTTTTATTATAAAAATAACTTGTTCTTTCGCCTATAGCGTAGAATTTATTTAAGGTTGAAGGATTATGCAGTTAAAAGTCAAACCTGCGTTGGACATTTATGAAAGCTTGGCTCAAGTGTTTTTTTTACACAGGGATTCAATTAAAGAACAATAAAATTTTTTTCCCTAACGCTACGCTTCATTTTCATAACTTCGTAGAAAAATATACAAATGTTTGTATTTTCGGTTATGCAAACACATTCTCTCATAAATAAAACTGTACGAGGGTTGATCAATAAGTACCCGTGTTTGACGACAAATAGCGTTGGCGACTGAAATCGACATTACCATCGTGTATTGCAGACTCTTAAACGACCTCGTGCTGAGTTGTAGATAAATTCATAGGTTAGGTACTTTATTTTTGACAGCCAGTTTCGTGTTTTGTATTTTTCGACAAAATGGAAAAAGAGCATTATCGATCCGTAATTCGTTTTTTATACGAATATCTCACCGTGGTCATAAATGGTGAAAAGTTCTCATAGACAGCATCCAACTTCAGTTTTATTTCTTCGCATGTTTTTTTTATAAAACACAAATCGATATTGCTCTTTTTCCATTTTGTCGAAAAATTCAAAACACGAATGATACAACTAGGGCTTTCAAAAATAACCTAACCTATGAATTTATCTACAACTCAGCACGAGGTCGTTTGAAAGTCTGCAGTACACGATGATAAAGTCAATTTCACTCGTCAAAACGCCATCTGTCGTCAAACAGGGATACTTATTGATCAGCCCTCGTATATGAAATTTACTGTTAGTGATATGATGCGAGGAATTGTTAAAATTGAATCATTGTTTTTTTTAAATATTAAAAGCGTTGAACCGAGCTTTTTCCGAGCTTTCGCGTGTGATTTATTTGTAATAAAGATCTGTTCACATTAAAAGCGATGTATGCAGATGCATAGTTGTACAAAATGCTTATAACAAAGAATTGTTTTGTGTTTGTTTTTACTGTGTCAATATCCCTTTGCATTGCTTTCAATGTGTATGTTGTTTTCTATTTAAGAAGTACGACCATGCTGGAACAGTTTCCATCCATTAATACTTCGATGCTACATTAATATATCCGACAGAATGTGACTGGTGGCAAGGTTGCCAGATTGGGCGATTTATCGCAAATTGACCGATTTTCTCTATGCGTACGCTCCTTAATTTAAATTTGGACGACAAATCGCAAATTAGGCTTTTTTCATTTCATTGATAGTTTCTACCATTTTGTTTATTCTGTCTCATCTCATTGTTGTTGTTCAATTGTCCTTAAAAATTATTCACAATATTTTGTTGCAATTATAGAATTTAATATACAATATGAATATTATTAACGCGATAATAACAGGGTAAATTCAAGTGTACTAACAGAATATTTTCAAACTTATGATTGGGCAACTGTTCAGAATAGTTTGCGACTTATGATCACAGATGGGGCGACTTGATTAAAAACTTTCTGGCAACTCTGACTGGTAGGAGACGTTATGTTTGGAACAGCTAACAGGTACTTCGGTAGGGTCTCTGGGTAGGGTGTTATGTAGCTGTGACGTCGTAGTCGAGTAGTTCTGGTGGAAGAAAGATAACTCGAAGATTTAAAAACATTATTTACAATTATGTCGAACTGTGACAAAATAATTTATATATCTATGCAAGGCCAGTTGTTATTAATATTAATTGTTTTGGGGGAAAAATTAATTCTTTAACGCAGTCGTTAAAATATTTAAATTTTTCATACTTCATTTAACCCAGTATTTTACCAATCTAACTCACAAGTGGGGAATGGTACTAATTTAGGTCAAAATTCAGTTTTCAAAATTTACAATATTTTTCGTTTTGAGGTCCCTTGAACTCAAGAAACATATTTTTTGAAAACTGAATTTTGACCTAAATTAGTACCATGCCCCACTAGTGGGCTGGAATGGTAAAACACTAAGTGGTAAACAAATATTTCATAATCAATACAGCATAATGAAATGATTTATATTGTATCTCTGTGACTTTGGAAAAAGAGTTGGCTGTTAAACATTTAGTTCAGTTGTTGAAATCTCTGTGCCAATTTCGCCCTAGTAAAATGAATATCAGTTTTTGTTCTTTATTTTATGGAAGACTAACGTTTGTGTATAAATTGCTGGAGAATCGATAAAAAATTATACAGTAGTTATACACACATTGTAGGTTGCTAGGTAGAAGGTACACGAAGGCAGTGGCGGAGTAACAGAAAATTTTTGATAAAAATAACTCTAAAAATTTTTTTGTTTTTAGAGTGATGATGATCCTTAAAGTAATTTGAGAAATTTCCTAGGATAACCTAGAAACGTTAGAAGTAAATGCAATTTACATAGTTCAGTATTTGCTTTCTTTTTCGATCCTGTGCCATCTAGGTTATCCTAGGAAATTTCTCAGAAAATTTTTGTTTAATTAAGGATAAGAGTGTACATAATTTCCCAGAAAGTATTTTACAATTCATAGTTCTTTTAACAAATAACATCTCTATAACTGCGTCAAAAAAATTAGTATTTCGACGCATATAGCAAACAATAAATGTTATAAAATAAACAAAAAAATCTGACAAATTTTCTTTTCCTCGGTTCTGTCTTATTTACGCCTATTATCTACGATTAAGATGACCTCGTTTAGCGCTGTTTCGTATAGCGCAGGAACTTATTAGAACGTATCTCCCACGTTAAGTGGTGTCTTACTGTACCATTATTTATCGATACAATTTTGGGCGAAAGTCATTGCGGTGGAGTCCTATCCATTTATTTTGATAAACAGCGAACCCATGTGTCTCAATCTACGCTACTGTATTGAAATAAAGGAATCTAGGCCATTGTTGATACAGACATAGATAGAGGCCTGCTTGTTTCATTTTTACCCGCTTCTATTTAACCTGGAACTTGTATATGTTACACTCAATACCCGAATGTACCATACACCAAAAGTTACTTACAATTTAAATTCTAATTAGTGTATTTGCCATAAGGCAACATACACTATTGGCGTTGGTCGGATGGCGGGACCTAGGGGTCGGACCAAAATTTCTCGACGTTTCATAACCTCCTAAATACTTTGGCACTATTTTTGAAAATGTTTATATATATATGTATATATATATATATATATATATATATGTACGTGTGTGTGTGTGTGTGTGTGCGGGCAATAATTTTCAAAAGAGTTAATTGATTTTAACGAAATTTGGTCCACGTGTTGAAATCCATCACCGCAAGAAGCCTATTTAAAATGGGCGTAATCGGGGCATTTTAAGGGTAGTTTTTAGGGGTTGAAAAATGTTTTTGGGCCCCAAAAACCCAAAAAAGTTCTCAGAATCGTTTCAAAATTGACATTTAACCCTTTAGTAGTAATTAAAAGGTATCCCTAAAATTTTAATAAAATCGGCCCGACAGGACCGGACTTACAAATTTTATGAAAACACTAGTTTACAAATAGTGAATTATTTACTGAAAGTTGTATATAATTTGGTATAGAGGTTCGATTTACAATAATATTGCAATTAAGAAAAAAAATGTTATTTTAAGGGGTGTATTAAGGAGTAATTTTTTTTATTTTGCCCAAAAACCAACTTAAGCTCGCAAAATAAAGCCACACTGCCTGTATAAGCAAATACACTATATTGTCGGCAAGGTTTTGGCACTGCGACCCGGGTTTTTTTTAATTCTACGAACTTTTTTTAACTTCATTATTTTGTTCGGATCAAAGCTTGCACTTCCAAATATCCTATCGACTTGAAATTTCGCACACATGCAATATTTCATATGTAATAGTGTCGGAGTCATGAGAGTTAACACTTACCAAAACTTCTCACCCCGGTGAAAATCGGAAATAATTCATTATACTGAGCAGCGTTGAATGCGGTTGTTATCATTCGGTAGTTTATTTCTTGGGGAAAGCTTAGATTTATAATAACTGTCCGGTCCGGATTCGTCCGAGTGAATATTGGAATGAATTCACTATACTAAATAGATTTGAATGCGGTTTTTACCATTCGATAACATATTTCTTGAAAAAGATTTAGGTCTATCGTCTCGCATTTGACCAAGTATACAAATTAGATTGAGTGTACATTAGAAATCGAACGAGCGAAGCGAGTGTGTAACGTTATAATTTTAATCCCTCCTAAAACATTTCATAAGCTGAAGTATATACTTTGAACTTTGGACGCGCTATACAAATCGGGGCTTGGCCTACTAGAGATTTTATAACTTTTTAACAGTGAAAGCATTAGGTATGTAATTTTGAGTCTTGGCAAACCAGCTTCACATGAAATATTTTTGGTGGAATTTCGATTCTTTTTGGCAGGCGCTCTCGATTATTCTATTTTTTTCATTATTTTTCATCATGAATGAAGGTTCTTTTGCACATTTTTCACAATTCCTTTATGTACAGATATCCACCCCCTATATAACGGATTGGAGAGGGAAAGTTTCCAATTTCTTAATTTTTTTGTTGTTTATATGCAAATCCTAACCTACATACCAAATTTCAGCGTTCTAGGACTTCAGGAAGTACCCTAGAGGCTAGTCAGTGAATGAGTCAGTGAGTGAGTGAGTCACGAAATCGACGTATTTCAGATGTCAATAAGTCTGAAACCATAAAAGCTAGATAATTGATACTCGGTGTGTTTGATGTGTCTGCTAAGGACATCTTATTTTGAAAATATCAGCTTTCTAGCATTATTTAGAACGAAGCTATTGCGGTTCGAAAATACGACGAAACGCTTTCAGAGAAGGTAGTTAGTGCCACGCTTCCTTTGGCTTGTCTTGGCGGGGGCACTATTGTGCCCCCAGATGATACATTTTAACGAATGAGCAAAGCGAGTGTCTAAGGTCGATTGAACGAATGAAGTGAATGAGATCTCGGAATTAAACAACTTATTTAAAGGGAGTCTTGAGATAACAAACTTAAATCTAGATATACGGACGAAGTCGGGTCAGGCCGCTGGTAACATATACGTTCGTACAGGCGTATACACATTCATAAATGAAGCATCAATTACTCATGTACTACTAAAAAGCACGGGAAACGGAGAGAGATGAAAAAAGTCTTTATTTTGAAATTTTCTGTATTGTAACAGCTAAAACTATTGTATCGCACTCGCGCTAGTGTTTGCATGTGTAACGTTTCAGTAAATAAACAAAATGTAGTCTACTTACAATAATTTCAAACAATAAAAAATAGTTTGTAGGTTTTATTTTTGCATAACAAAAGAGTGACAACTAACAACAGTAGCATCGACGGTTAGAAATAATTTTCTGTAAAATTTGAAAGATAAATATTTCAAGCAGAATCTTTTTTTAAAGTTATACTTTTTTTGGAGCACTGAAGGTAAATTTTTCTCTGTTACGGAAGTTGCGCACGTGTCTCTGTTACGGAAGTTGCCCGATAAGCATGCAGCAAAACTGAGACACCACGATGTTAGTTGTTAATTTAATATGAATGTACTACGTGTATCGGAAAGGTTGCAATTGTTGATAAAGCTAACATAGTTTTACTCTTTATTCATAGATGACACGTCTCATTTCTCTGTTACAATGGCTAGTTATTATCCAAAGTAAATAAGCACTAATCGCACGGCTGGAATCGCCGATAAAGCTGATTTCGTTGCAGTATAGTTTTGCTTTGTATTCATAGATGAAACGTCTCATTTCTCTGTTACAATGAAGTATAACTTCTGCCGCGCACCATTTTTTTTTAAATAAATTGTCAGAATCTATGAAAATAGGTCAGGAAAACTGTTATAAAATAGATATTTCCAAAAATAGTGAAATTTTTAATATATTTATAATGGACTCGGTTGAATCATTTTAAATGTTGATATTTATTTTTGAGTAAAAAACAAAAAAAAAATGGTGGAATTAATTCTAAATTCTAAATTTAGCCGTGTGTTAGAGATTAAACTGTGTCCTTAAAATTTTTACCTAATCGACCAGATAAAAAATTTATGAAAACCCTAGCCGAGCGAATTACTTATTGAACGGTGATTACAATTTAGGGTAGATGTTGGATTGATAAAATGTTTGTAATATTGAACTTTATATATTATTAAGGGATTAAGTTTATATTTCTTCAAAAAGCAAATTTTAATTTACGTATAAAAATGCCATAACTCTTCTCTATTAGCCAATGCATTTTTAATTTTATTAGCAAGATTACGCATTGTTAATCGAGTTTGTTTATTTTAATGAGAGAATTATTTTTTTGGCGTAATGTCAACAATAAATATTTTTAATCAGTGATTCGTTGTTTTCGTGATTATTAAAAGATCGAGCTGCGTCTTTTTCAGGATTTAGTCGTAAAAGTATTAAGCAGATAAATTAAAGCGGTCTTTCAAAACACATGACCTTGGCTTTTTAAATATAAGGCATGTTGAGACAACATTCTTGCTGATGATTTTCGCTACTTCAGGGTAGACATCAACACTGAAATAAAATATGAAAGCACAAATACCAGTAAAGTATAATAAAATATTTGCTTACTCAGAAATATTACAAAAAGAATAGCTGCTCTTTTATAAAAATAAGATTTATTTTATACGGGTTAGAGTTTCGACCTTTCCCGTTTTTTTTTGTGGGGCGGCGTTGTATATAGTCGGAAAAGGGAGGAGACAGGAGGGTTGGGTTGAGCCATTTCAGTTTTATGTGTTAGCAAGTTCAGAGTGACGGCCAGATAGTAAAGAAGTGAATGAAGCGAACCTATATAAACTTGCAAGATCGCCGTTACATATTCGCTCACAATTTCATTGTATCCATTGCATAAGTGTTGTTTGTGTTTGTGCAAAGCCTAGTGAGAGAGAGAGAGAGAGAGAGAGAGAGAGAGAGAGAGAGAGAGAGAGAGAGATTGTAGTAGGGATTGCAATCCAGCAGCAGCTGGATTAAAGCAAATTCAGCTGGATCCAGCGCGGATCCTGCATTAATCCATTCTTTAAATAAATGTAACAATTTTTTAACTCTGGAAACTTTAATAGCTATTTATCTACATTTACATCAAATACTCGTTTATTAATAGTAAGTAATAGTTACGAATATCCGGAGTATAATTATTAATTATCACAATAGTCTTAAATCATATAAATTGAGTAGGTAACAGTTTTTTTATACTTTTTTGAAAGTAAGATCTCAAAAAAGAAATGTTATTGATGATGTTATCTCCCAGCCTACTTCTTAAAGAACTGCAAATATACCCGAATGCGGAAAGGGCTATCTCTACCTCTACGCTGGTTGGTTTGAGAGTCATCAAATAATCATAGATTAAAGTTAGATTTTTCTCCTTTTACTTCCTCACTTTCTGAAAATGCCATTTATTTCTTCATTATTTTATCATAATTCTTTTCAGACCCAGTTAGTTACTTGTTTTTAGCTGATTGCGGATCCGCACCGCTGGATCTAGCGCCAGATGCTGGATCCAGCAAAGCCAAATATGTGCTGGAATCAGCTGGATTGCTGGATTCAGCATTGCAATCCCTAGATTGTAGATTATAGACGCATAACAGCTGAGGTCATCAGCGTCTTGCAAATCCTGGTGTAGAACTACCAAATGCGTTTAGTTTATTTTATAATGAGTTGATGTAGAAATGTTATTTGCGTGCAAAACTAATCAAGATATCAGAATGTGTTTATTGTGTAATTATGTAATAGATAAAAATATAAACACATACCTACATTCTGATGACCTGATCATTTCATATATAGTTTTTCTATTTCTTTGTTTTCAGACAAAGACCAGTCGATGGCTTAATTAATATCGGGAATCATTCCGGACAAGCTGAAATAAATTTTGATTTATTTTGTTGAGGGTCAGAAGATATACGAGGATTGATCAATAAGTATCCGTGTTTGAAATAACAACGCAATATTTTTCAACAATATTTTTTTATTTCTCAACATAGTCTCGTTTCAGGTCTACACACTTTTCCCAACGTTCGTGCTATTTGTTTAACCCGTTGAAAAAATATGATTCTTCAAACCCTACAAAGTACGCTTCTGTCTTGGCGATTACCTCTTTATTTGGGCCCAATTTTTTTCCTTCGAGCCATGTCTTCAAGTTAGGAAACATGTCGGGCGAATAAGGTAGGTGCGGAAGCAGTTCGTAATGCAATTCGTGCAATTTGGCCGCGACAATCAAAGACGAATGTGCTGATGCGTTGTCGTGATGAAAGAGCGCTTTTTTCTTCGCCATATAGGGCCGTGTCTCCTTCAATTTCTCACTAGATCTGCCCAATAACTCACTGTATTATATAAACAATTGTATTATATAAACAATCACCGGGCAGATTATTTTTCCTTTGTGCAAAAAGTCGATGAGGATGATTCCTTTGAAATCCCCAAAAATCGTGGTCATAACCTTTCCGGTTGATGAAGTCGTTTTTGCCTTCTTCGGCACAAATTCACCCAGAAAAATCCATTGTTTTGACTGCCTCTTCGTCTCAGGCATGTAATAATTTGTATCCAAGTTTCATTAACGGTGACGACTCGACGTAAAAACTCCTGCGGGTTTCGCTTAAAGAGATCCAAACTCGATTAATATCAAATTTTGAGCAAAATCCGTAATAATTAAAATTAAAGAAAAATAAATTCTCTACAAACATGATCATGCATTGATTTGTTTTGATTCTATAGGTGTCGAAATATTATTATTGATGTTTGATGATACAAAATAGTGGGTTATGTTTCTAGTACGTGATGACGTAATTAACGATATAATTATGTAAACACATTTAACATTTAGATAAGATAAGAAAAACTTCTAGACGGAATCCTTAAATTATTCTTTGCGTATTTAAATTTGCAGAAAGTTTTGGAATAGTGGAAGTTAAAAATCCGTAAGTGTGTCGTAGTTGATCATGTGATTGTCATTTGTTGTATCAGTAGAGATTTATTGTAACAAAAAAGACTTCCTATATTATTGAAAATGAGTTACTGAATTGCTTAACGGTCGTTGTTTATTCCGTTGTATCCGCCACGCATGCATTTGCATATCTATAAATCGAAACAGATGACGGTATAGACCTCTGTAAAAGAGGATTGTTTTTTATGTTTAGTGTGAAATGGTACCGAAGTGCCTGAAGTGTACCTATAAAGTTGTAACACCGCGCTTATACTACACACCCATGTAGGGTTTTTATTGTATCCACTGCATTAAGTGTCCCACCTTTGGTCTGGTGTGGAACTCGCGCATCCCATGACGAGCTCGCTGTCTAAATGGGATTTGTTTTATTACGTCATTTTAAAGTTGAAAGAATATTGATCTGAGTTATTTTTATACAAGTTGAAATTTGCATATTAATTCAAAATGGAACTAAAATAGTGTAGGCTTCTTACGTTTCATTTTACTTTGACTTAGTGTAGGCCGTTTCTCAAAGTTAACTGAGGACTTCATGAGACTCAACAGACCGACACTCAGAAAGATGATTGGGCTTTTAACCGGTTATGCTTTCGTTACATGTGATGGGTATACAGCAGGAATCAACCACTATGTAGATTTTGCGCAATCGTGTTCGAATGTGAGGCTTTAACCTACTATCTTTGACTACATTGATGATAATGGAATAGTTCCACAGGATAATCTAATAGCCAATCTTCTGGAGCTCATAAGAAGATCCAGATTTTTTGCTGACTAGATCCAGTAAAAGGGGATGTGGCGCATTTGGGTCACGAGACCACCCGATTCTATTTGACCTTTTTTTTATTGTCAAAAACGATTTATGACACAAGTTACTTGTTTCTAGGGTTTCGTACCTCAAAAGGAAAAAACGAAACTCTTATAGGATCACTCGTGTGTCTGTCCGTCCTACTGTTTTAGCCAATTTTTTTCGAACTTCTAGACCGATTGAGTGGAAATTTGGTACACATATGTAAGTCGGTGATCGAAACATGGACGTGTAACGTAAATAAGTAAATGAATTTTGAACATGGGGGTCATTTTTGGGGGAAAAATTAGAAAATTAAAAAAAAAGTATTTACAAATTGTGCCGTGTGACATATCAAATG
Organism: Venustoraphidia nigricollis; assembly: GCA_034508555.1. Lineage (NCBI taxonomy): Eukaryota > Metazoa > Arthropoda > Insecta > Raphidioptera > Raphidiidae > Venustoraphidia > Venustoraphidia nigricollis. The sequence goes on from JAVRKA010000020.1 coordinate 4,168,453, forward strand.
AAAGGGCTTGTAGTAAGGGCCTTAACTATATTTTTTTTTATAATTATAAAATAAATAGTTTTAAAGTTATTTAAGAAAATAGATGAACAATTGACCATCCCCCCTTATCTCCGAAACTACAGGGCCTAAAATTTTGAAAAAAACAGGGAATGTTGGGTCTCACTCATAGTTTACAGGAAAATCTAAACGAAAATCTTGTCTTCAAGTACTCGCTGAAAACGAAATAGTACGGAACCCTCTTCTTGCGAGTTTGACTCGCAGTTGGCCGGTATTTTGTTTGACCTTTTTTTACAGTTTAAAACTGGGAGCTTTCTGATAAATATTTCATTTCTTGTATGTAGAAAATGCATTACTAATGTTGAATTGCAGAAGCAATTGATATGACAATGACCTTAGATTTTAATCATATTAAGTAGAGTCTTTATACATGCAGGCATTCTCTAATGCCGTGAAACTCCCTGTCGTATAGAATATTAATTGTACTCACAGAAAAACAAATGACTGATAGATAGGTTTAGATTGGATATATCATAGTCCTGCACCTGATATTGAGAATAAGCGTGTGTTTATTGTATATGTAAGTTTCTAACTTTCTAGTAATAGTGGGTCAAGGCAATAGTACTCAGAAAACTAACTACTTATTTCTTATACCAACTTTGGACTTGATATTATGCCAGTCATGTTTAATATACCTACGTATTATTTTTTATTACAAATACTCGAACCTTGACTGCATCAATTATTACTTGTTTTTCCGTTCTATCGGATTCGTTTAAAGTTATATAAATTTGTATTTTCAGTTTTACTTATTAAATTGGGTTTATTCGCTGTCATATTGGTGTTTCGATTTTTTATTAGTGTATTTGCCATATGGCAACACACACTATTGGCGTCGGTCGGATGGCGGGACCTAGGAGTCGGACCAAAATTTCTCGACGTTTCATAACCTTCTAAACACTTTGGAACCATTTTTAAAAATGTTTATATATATATATATATATATATGTGTGTGTGTGTGTGTGTGTGCGCTATAACTTTCGAAAGAGTTAATTGATTTTTACGAAATTTTGCCCACATGTTGGATTCCACCACCGCAAGAACCCTATTTAAAATGGACCCAATCGGACCATTTTAAGGGTAGTTTTTAGGGGTTGAAAAAAGTGTTTGGGCCCAAAAATGCCTAAAAAATTCTCAGAATCGTTTCAAAATTGAAATTTAACCCTTTAATAGCAATTGAAAAGTGCTCCTAAAATTTTAATAAAATTGGCCCGACAGGACCGGATTTACAATTTTTTTGAAAATACTGGTTTGCAGATAGTGACTTATTTACTGAAGGGTGTATTTAATTTGGTGTAGACCTTCGATCGACAATAATATTGCAATTAAGAAAAAAATGTAATTTTAAGGGGTGTATTAAGGAGTTAAATTTTTTATTTTGCCCAAAATCCAACTTAAGTTTGCATAATAAAGCCACACGGCCTGCATTAGCAAATACACTATATTGTCGGCAGGGTTTTGGCACTGCGACCCGGGTTTTTTATTTTGGTATTAGTGCGATTACTGTCTGACATTTTAACACCGATAGAATATACATTAAACGACTGCCTTTATTAGAGTTTGTAACACGATAATATTTTTTTATACAAACCAATCGGATTTCTACAGAAGCTTTATTTAGTGAACAGAATGTTCAAAAAGTTCGGAAACGCTAAAATATCTCAAAGGAGTGTTCTCATGGAAAATGTTCCAAATGAAAGTTTCTCAAATCCAGCAATGCTTATTTTAGTGACAAAAAATTCCCTTCTCGGGGATGCCCACACGGGGGGCTGGGGTCAACTCTAAAATTTCAAATGGCATAACCTATTTTTCTCTAATTTAAAATAGGTTTAGATAGATTGCAGCCAAACATAATGTTTTCTTATAAAAAACAAATAAAATTTAAAACTTCATCGTTAAATTTTTTTTTTAATTATTCAATTTAAGAAAACAGGCAGAATTTTACAAACGTTTCGCTGTTTAAAGCATCTTCAGTGTGAATATAAATATTTTCATGTTGATATAAAACTAGTTTTAATCATAATCCACGATGATTAATGATTTATCATATTATATTTATCCTATTTTTCTCTATTAGATCTTATTCTCCAGACAAAAATAAACATTTTTGTCCGAGAACTTTTTTTTCAAAGTGCCAATTACGAGTGGAGCTTGTAAACATTTCCAAATTACCCCCCCCCCCTCTTCCTGAATATGTCAATGAGAGAACGTTTCTATACAAAATTTCCAAGTAGGAGGACATTTTTTCAAATCCCATACGTGATTGGTAGCTTAAAAAAATTTTCTCTGACAAAAGATGTTTATTTTTTTCTAGAAAATACGATCTAATTAGAAAAATAGGGTTTCCATTTGCAATTTTAGAGATGACCCCCTCGCGTGGCACCTCCGAGGGGGGAAATTTTTATCATCAAAATAAGCGTTGTTTGGAATTGAGAAACTTTTATTCGGAACATTTCCCATGAAAACATTTTGAGATATTTCAGCGTCTCGGAATTTTTCTTATATCAGTTCTGTGATGAATTTTATATTTACATGCATCTCTTTAAAAAAAATGGTTTTATTTTTTTGGAAGAACGTGTATCCCGACTGAAATAATAAATTCTAAAAGCTCAGGTACTTGCAAGAATTTTTTTAATTTTTAAAAATTCCGTTTTAATTTTCATTAAAAACAATTATAGTTAATAAAAAAACCCGGGTCGCAGTGCCAAAACCCTGCCGGCAATATAGTGTATTTGATAATACAGGCAGTGTGGCTTTATTATGCGAACTTATGTTGGTTTTTGGGCAAAATAAAAAAATTGACTCCTTAATACACCCCTTAAAATAACATTTATTTTCTTAATTGCAATATTATTATCAATCGAACTTCTATACCAAATTATATACAACTTTCAGTAAATAATTCAGTATCTGCAAAGTAGTGATTTCATAAAATTTGTAAGTCCGGTCCTGTCGGGCCGATTTTATTAAAATTTTAGAGACACTTTTTAATTACTACTGGAGGGTTAAATGTCAATTTTGAAACGATTCTGAGAATTTTTTCGGTATTTTGGGGCCCAAAAACGTTTTTCAACCCCTAAAACTACCCTTAAAATGACTCGATTACGCCCATTTTAAATAGGCTTCTTGCGGTGATAGATTTCAACACGTGGGCCAAATTTCGTTAAAATCAATTAACTCTTTCGAAAGTTATTGCCCGCACACATATATATGTATACGTATATATATACGTATATATATATATATATATATATATATATATATATAAATATATATATATATATATATATATATATACATATATATATATATATATATAAATATATATATATATATATATATATATATATATATATATATATATATATATATAAACCTTTTTAAAAATGGTGCCAAAGTGTTTAGGAGGTTATGAAACGTCGAGAAATTTTGGTCCGACCCCTAGGTCCCGCCATCCGACCGACGCCAATAGTGTATGTTGCCATATGGCAAATACACTAATAAGTCCTTATATGTTCATTATATAAACACGTTTAAACTACTTACTCCAAAAACAGTAAAATAATTTGTTAATTTTATTTTTTTGTCAACTAAAATTAATTCCTGCCCGCACTGATTAAGTAATACTCCACTGAAAATTATAGTTTGCACAGAAAATGCTGACTGCTAGATACACATTAAAATATTATCTTCGTTGGTTGAAGTTTATTTTAATGTTTGTATAATTAGGCTATATGTTTATAAAGTCGTACAGAAGTTTGGTACATCAAGCATTATGTAAGTAATAAACTTGTTAGAAGCTATTTTCTTATGCAGTGTGTAGAGAGACCAAAAAAGACTGAAAGGTCTCAGAATTGTTGAAAATCGGGCAGCTTGAAGATATTTGGTAGCATTTTTCTTGAATTCACTGAATTCACTAAAAGAAATTGTGATAAAATTTTCCATCTTCCCTTCACAATCACATACTAATTTCCCCTTTCGACTATTTGGAAGAGTTTCCGTGCTGTTTTGCACCTGAATTTTTCAAGTGAACAACAAAAAGTTATTACTTTTTCTTCGAGGTTCCATTTTATGTACACCTGCTTTCAGGTGCAATTTAAAACTACAGATAAAAACAATATTTGAAAATGTTGAGCTCACGAATGGTAGCACCTTTAAGAAAATGAGTCAGACGTAGAAGAGGCGTTGTTTATTTGTGGTTTGTATAGTAAAGAATATATACAAAGAGACGCTGCTAGGGCAAGCATTTTATATCAGCGATTTCGATCGCTTTTCAATTTTCCATTCCATTAATTTAAATCTGATTGATGAACATTAGACAATGTATCGAATTAATTTCAGTCCAGTAGTAAGTGGTTGCAAGGTGAAATTGCTTATGTCATATTATGTTGGCTAATTTTGCAGTATCTCCAGATAGTTTTTTTTAAAACTCTTTTATTTAAAGCCATTCCATGTTGAAAAAATCCGGGTCGCAGTGCCAAAACCCTGCCGACAATATAGTGTATTTGCTTGTATAGGGCCGTGTGGTTTTATACTTTTATTATGTGAAATTAAGTTTGTTTTTGGGCAAAATAAAAAATTTAACCCCTTAATACACCCCTTAAAATAACATTTTTTTCTTAATTGTAATATTATTATCAATCTAACGTCTACACCAAATTAAATACACCCTTCAATAAATAAGTCACTATCTGCAAACTAGTGTTTTCATAAAATTTGTAAATCCGGTCCTGTCGGGCCGATTTTATTAAAATTATGGGGAAACTTTTTAATCACTACCAAAGGGTTAAATTTCAATTTTGAAACGATTCGGAGAATTTTTTCGGTATTTTGGGGCCCAAAAACAGTTTTCAACCCCTAAAAACTACCCTTAAAATAGCCCGATTAGGCCCATTTTAAATAGGCTTCTTGCGGTGATGGATTTCAACATGTGGCCCGAATTTCGTTGAAATCAATTAACTCTTTCGAAAGTTATCGCGCGTACACATATATATATATATATATATATACGTATATAAATATATATATATATATATATATATATATATACATATATATATAAACATTTTTAAAAATGGTGCCAAAGTGTTTAGGAGGTTATGAAACGTCGAGAAATTTTGGTCCGACCCCTAGGTCCCGCCATCCGACCGACGCCAATAGTGTATGTTGCCATATGGCAAATACACTAACAAATTCTAAATTTAAACTGCATTTTAAAATGATATAAAACACTCTAGCTAGTGTGTCAGTTTTTCACCAAGTCACATTGCTGTTACACGATCGTCACGAACTGCGCATCGTGTAAAATTCATCCACCAACAAGCATCATAAATTTAAACACACTTGAAACGATTGGATTTTCCAAAGAAAACTTACCGTTTTTACTTCGTTCAGCGAAAAATGACGAATTGAATCATTAGATCCACAACTTTGCGTGTCGTTGTTTTCAGTATGGTGGACAAGTCGAGACACGTCTGAAATTCCCACCGCGTTTATGATCGACGCGCTGCACATTGGATTCGTATTTCTCTCAATCCGATGTCGGCCGACATCGGGCAACACTGGAAGAAAAGCAATTATCAAGATAATAATGTAGATGTCTACATTGGAACTGAAATCCAGCTTCCTTTTCCAATGCAAGCACATACATTATTATCTTGATACCTGCTTTTTTTCCGATGTCGTTCGATGTCGGCCGACATCGGATTGGTAGAAATATTGATCTAACATAGTTGCATCAGTACTCTATGCAAGCTGACAATTGATCTATTCTACAATCGGAACTGTAACAGCCGATGACATAGAGTGCTAAATGATGATATAGCCAGTTTTGTCTTGTTGCCCAAATCTATACAAAGTATCGCGTATGTGTAGGAATCAGCCTGTAGGCGTTATATTATTACAGTTTGAAATGATACAGTCATTTAAGTTTACCGTCACATAACAACGAACGGTAGTAAGCATCTAAACGACTTATGTAATCAGTGTGGTTCCCGTGACGTAACCTAGTCGAACTGAGTTGACCTGATTCTCTACATTTCGTTTTGATATTATAGCTAGATGTGAGCCCTTATCTTAATCAGAAACTGTTTCAGGCCTGTTTAAAAAATAGCGTATTATAAAATAATATAATGTTTTAGAGGTAGCAAGTTTTTTCAGTTTTATTTTATTCTTTTATTAGTTTGAAAGTTTTTTTTTTGTATTTATACGCTTATGATATCCATTTTCAAATGTTATATAATTTAACTTCATTATTTGGGCACTATTAAGATTTTAAATAGTATTGGTGCAGAATGGTTCAGATTTTAAAGTTCACGTTTGCACTGTCCGAGTAATATGATAAATAAAAACTTTCAGTTTTGGCAAACTATTCAGACCAAAGATTTCGCCGAAACTGAATGATTTTTGGCCGAAATCGGAGCTTCGAGTTACCAAGCTGAGATATAATTAAACAAGTGGGTGCGTGTGCCTAGGTCAGCGTTTTAGAAATTTTACTTCTTTGGCGTGATTTAAAACTTTTGATATACATGCAAATAATTTATTAAAATCTTCGAAAAGTATAAGAATAAAACTAATAAATTTAGCTCTATTTTAAAACACTTTCAAATTTTATTTTGGTTTTTACTTTTATATTTAGTGCATCGAATAATCGTAAATACGATATTATAAATTTTACTGGATGACACTTACCCGGACTCCAGACATAGCAACAATATTTGAACACTTGTTTTAACTAGGGATGGGGATTATAAATCGATTATTTGAAATAATCGATTATTTTCCTTCCAATCGATTCCGATTATTTCGAAAAACCGCTTGTGGGGAAAACCGATTATTTTATTACCCTAAAATCGGATAATCGGTCTAAAAAAGAATATTTTTCCCGATTTTATAGAAGAAAAAAAGTTTTATTGTTCTTTTAAAACTTTTTTTCTTCTATAAAATCTGGAAAAATATTCTTTTTGTGATTATTTCGAATAATCGATTTGTAATCCCCATCTCTAGTTAAAACAAGTGTTCAAATATTGTTGCTATGTCTGGCGCTGGCATTAAAACAACTATTGGTTATACCTAATCAAAGGTTATAGTCATCTTATTACATAATAATTAGGTACTTACATTAAGCAACCTTAGTTGCTATACAGTTCAAAAAATACTACAGTGAGAAAATATTTTTCCAGATTTTTTGTCTTTTTGCATCAGTATTACTCGAGAAGAGGCTAATTTTGATCAAACTTAATCAACTGTTACTTGAACTTACAGTATTTTTATCTGGCTACGCCTAAAATCCTGTTAAAACCGGCAGAGGCTACTTGTTTTATGAGTCAGGGTCATCGAACGAAAAAAATATTCGTGATGAATTTTGTTACCATGCTTTTAGACTTAATAGGATGATTCTTTAACTTTCAAAAATATCCTTATTTGTAAGATAGACTCAGAACTATTAACATTAAATTTGGCGCAGATCCAAACTGCTAAGTTAATATGTACGGCATTTTGCCTCCAAACTATGTACAGCATTTTGCGTCTTTGAATGTGCATAATGTTTATGTATAGAATGATCTGATATATTTTCTGTACTAAAATGAATGTTAGCCTCTCGCAATTAATTGATTAAGAAAAAGTACTGTCTATAAGGTCTTACTTTAGAAGCACTAAATGTTATTGTTGGGATTTGAATCCAAAACTTTCAGAGTTAACCTGAGTTGATTGTTAATTTCTGAATATGTTGCGGTCGTTACTTGATAAAAAAACCGACGAAGTGCGAGTTGGACTCGCCTACGACCGTACAATATTTATTAACTTTATTTTATTTTTAGTGTATTTGCCATATGGCAACATACACTATTGGCGTCGGTCGGATGGTGGGACCTAGGGGTCATACCAAAATTTCTCGACGTTTTATAACCTCCTAAACACTTTGGCATCATTTTAAAAAATGTTTATATATATATATGTATATATAACGAAATTTGGTCCACGTGTTTGAATCCATCACCGCAAGAAGCCTATTTAAAGTGGGCCTAAATGGGTCATTTTAAGGGTAGTTTTTAGGGGTTGAAAAATGTTTTTGGGCCCTAAAATACCGAAAAAATTCTCCGAATCGTTTCAAAATTGAAACTTAATCCTCTGGTAGTAATTAAAAAGTGTTCCCAAAGTTTTAATAAAATCGGCCCGACAGGACCGGATTTACAAATTTTATGAAAACACTAGTTTGCAGATAGTGAATTATTTACTGAAAGGTGTATATAATTCGGTACACACGTTAGATTGTTAATAATATTGCAATTAAGAAAAAAAATATTTTAAGGAGTGTATTAAAGAGTCAAATTTTTTATTTTGCCCAAAAACCAAGTTAAGTTCGCATAATAAAGCCACACTCCCTGTATTAGCTAATACACTATATTGTCGGCAGGGTTTTGGCACTGCGACACGGATTTTTATTATTTGTTGTTATATACACACTAAGGCGTATAAATGCCTGAACTAATAGCTTTTAAGATATTCCGTCCGATGTCGCTAGTATGCACTATTTTGACGTTTGTAGAGAAAAGTTATTTTTTTGTGATGTAACTACAAATTTACGGTTTTTGGATTTTTCCGTTTACTTTGTGCTACAAGACATAGCTTCTTGCCAAATTAACAAAATCGGCTCGACAGGACTGGACTTATAAATTTTGTAAAAACGTTTGCGGATAGAGAATTATGCTTACTGAAGGCTGTAGGTATATAATTTTGTGCAGATGATGATTTGATAAAACAGAGACGAAATATTGAAATTAGGAAAAAAATATTATTTTTTTTAATTTTAAAGTTTAATGGGAATTATGGACAAATTTGATGTGTTAAACTTTTTAATTTATTGCCAACGTTTCAAGAGTTCGTAAAATTATTTTGACTTATGTGTAAAGCGCAAAATTTGAGCCCTGAAGAAGACAGCAAAGACTGTTGAAACGTTGGCAATAAATTAAAAAGTTTGACACATCAAATTTGTCCATAATTCCCATTAAACTTTAAAATTATTAAAAAAATGGACTTAAGCTTCGATGATTATTTTTTTTTCTCTAAAAACAAACAAATTCATATAATAAAGTCACGCTGCCTGTATTAGCAAATACACTATATTGTCGGCAGGGTTTTGGCATTGCAACCCGGGTTTTTTTAGAATGATCTTGTGTATTGTGACCCGTCTATATAATACTTGTAGAACTCTGCGACTCTAACTTTGGTGACAGCATTTATTGATCCAATGCATACTCACAGACATAGCGTTTCCGTATTTTAAGCCCTAGACTTGATCAAACTTAAAGTGTACACTGTTTGATTGCAAATAATTTCGACAATAGCGCCTTTGAGTAGTTCTTGTATTTCCTTTTCTTTCAACTTCAGTTTTACAATAAGCTACATTTTACTCGAACTGAAGAACCCGATTTTTTCAGTACGTACCGTAAGAAGACTTTTGTCTGCGTTTTTGACAAATCACCAGCTTACTAAACGAAACTTTAATTTTATAAAAACAAGAAGCGAACGAAATTAACGAATTTGTCAAACAGTCATATAAGTTGTAATTAAAATTATACTCCGATCAAAGAAAAAAATTCGGGCCCTGCCAACATTATAGAGTATATTTTGGTAATACCGATAGTGTGGTTTTATCATGTGAGCTTAAGTTGGTTTTTTTACAAAATAAATTACTCCCACAGTACATCCCTTACAATAATACTTTTTTTATATTTCAATATTATTATTAATTCAGCGTCTGCACTAAATTTAATACAACATTCAGTAAATAAATTCGTACCCGCGAACCAGCGCTTTCATAAAATTTGTAAGTTCGCTTCTGTCGGGCCGATTTTATTAACATTTTAGCAGTATTAGACATTATATCGCATCCAAAATTATTATTATAATTCAATAATAAATCTCAGGTATTTGGATTAATAATACAAAACAATCGTGTTATTGTTAATCTTGTTACGTTTCGACTACTTTATTTAGTCTTCGTCAGGCTCTGAAAAATACATATATGTATTTTTCAGAGCCTGACGAAGACCAAAAGCATAAAACCTCGATTACTTAAATCACAAAGCCTCGGTAACTTAAACAAATATTCTGAACATCGCCCTCCAAACAAAATGTTTTGCCAAGAACTTAATTGATTTTCACTTTAGTCTTCCACTAAATCGCTTTACTGATTTATTTGTTTAAATAATTGATTGTTTAAATAAATAAATAAATAATTAATTCTAAATAAATAATAAATTAATAGATAAAAAAATTATTTAACCTCTATTGAACTAACTACATTCTCTATAAAATCCACAAACCTCGGCAAGTTAAAAATTTTACTTTGACAACCTCTCTAACTTCAACTCTCGATAAGTAAAAAGCTCGATAAGTTAAATTTTTTAACGTTTCCCTTGGATTTTAACTTATCGAGGTTCTACTGTACTACACTAATATCGCAAAGTCTGGCGTTTATATCATATAACGACATAGTCTATCTTCAAGATTTTACAGTAGATTTTTAATTTGTAGACATTTATAGTGAACCGTAAAATGTTCACCACTTCTAGCTAGCTACTTTAACTGCAGACACCAGTTCACTGTGTAAATTATGTTCGTAATATGTATTTCGATACGTTCCATTTTGCGGTTGGGATTAAATAGGGTACATTGCGGAAATCTGTGTCTATGTATGTACCGTTGGTATCAGCAAATTGCAGAATCGTGCTACATTTATCAGTGTGTTATGCCTTCTTTTATAGCCGTAATTGTTTCACAGATAAAATGTTTGTTTCTGATTGACGTGAAATATTTTACACTTTTGTAGTAAAACTTCTTTAGGTGCGTTTTCTGAATTTCTCGAAGAGACTTCTTACGAAAAGTTTTTTGCGGGGCTTACTAAGTTCGTTTTGTTACAGATTATTTGGTGCATGTATATTAATACCCATTCTTCCACCATATGTATCCGTACTCACACCACGTACTCAACTTTAGAATTTCTATATAATTGAGCAAAATAAAAAAAAACATGTTTCTAGTGCACTAAACAATGTCCTTATTATAAATTCTTTGTCTATGGTTATTGTACATGATCATTATTATACTATTTACAGTGTATACCAAGAAATTGTTAATCAGAATTCGTTTTGAAAAAATAGTTTTGATCATCTTTCTTCCGTTAGTTATTATTTACCTAAAACTGAGGAAGAACTGCTATTTTTAGTGTATTTGCCATATGGCAACATACACTATTGGCATCGGTCGGATGGCGGAACCTAGGGGTCGGACCAAAATTTCTCAACGTTTTATAAACTCCTAAACACTTTGGCACCATTTTTAAAAATGTTTATATATATATATATATATATATATATATATATATATATATATATATATATATATATATATATATATGTGTGTGTGCGGGCAATAACTTTCGAAAGAGTTAATTGATTTTAACGAAATTTGGCCGTGTTAAAATCCATCACCGCAAGAAGCCTATTTAAAATGGGCGTAATTGGACCATTTTAAGGGTAGTTTTTGGGGGTTGAAAAATGTTTCTGGGCCCAAAAATACCGAAAAAATTCTCAGAATCGTTTCAAAATTGACACTTAACCCTTTAGTAGTAATTAAAAAGTGTCCCTAAAATTTTAATAAAATCGGCCTGACAGGACCGGACTTACAAATTTTATGAAAACACTAATTTGCAGATAGTGAACTATTTACTGAAAGTTGTATATAATTTGGTATAGAGGTTCGATTGATAATAATATTGCAATTTAAGGGGTGTATTAAGGAGCATTTTTTTTTATTTTGCCCAAAAACCAACTTAAGTTCGCTTAATAAAGCCATACTGCCTGTATAAGCAAATACACTATATTGTCGGCAGGATTTGGGCACTGCGACCCGAGTTTTTTAATTTCATAAAGAACGTCAACCAGCAAGTTTAACTAGGCCCAGTACCTTAATTTCTACTAACTATCTGAGTTACCCGGGCCTGGTAGCAATTCATATTTTTAGTTTACACATATTTGGATAAATTAAAAATCTAACTGAAACGCTCACAATTCTTGTTTTATACTTCAATATAACGACTACTTTTCTAATTGATTTCATAAAATTTTATCGACAGTTTATTTTCTTGGAATTCAAGTCGTGAAAAATTAATTTGTCATGTAATTTTGATAATAGTCATAATAACTGATGCGGACTCTATTACATAATGTGTATCACTAGATATTGCTTAATTATGAAAGCTTTAGACCGTTTCTCTTACATGAATCCTGCAATCCATTAGCGACCTGGAATTATAGTGTAAGTCTGTAGGGTAAGGTTGTTCCCACGGGCTTTACTACTTAATTGGATTTCTCGTTCTCAATGAATGCGATGTAGTTAAGATGTTAATATACTGTGTTATTTACCTATTTCAAATTTACATTGCTTAAAATAATTTAAGGATGGCTTCGCGTTTTCGGTAAACTCGAAAACATGTTTAGTGATTTTTTTAAATGTCACAAAATATGAAGAAATTTGTAGTAGACATGTTAAATTAAAGTTTAATTTGAAGAAAAACTATTCAAAATTTTTTAAACGGTGTTTTAGACCCTTTATTTATCGTCAGAATTGAACAAAAAGATATAACTCTAATTGCAGTATTACATTTTTTAACACGCTTTTATTAGCTTTACATATATCTTTGTTTGTAAAGGAATCTTTGAACGTGAATTTCACCCACTTCAAAATGTCAGGTTAAACTGAAACTCTGCACACTTATCAAGGATCGATGACAACACAATAATTTAATAAGTTTGCCTCATTATCCTGACCAGGATCTTTAAGATACAAAAACTTGAAAAATTACAGCAAATAAGCTAACACGCTGTACAGTGACGTGCGTTGCGTTGCCTACCCCATAGTCAAATGCAACATTATTTATTAGTGAATTAAATAATCTGTCTATTACTTTTATATGTAAAATTGATTCTTGGGAACAATAGACGAAATAATTAAAGTTTGCGATGCTAATTTCCTTGACATTCCTTAAAAAATAATAAATTATTTTTCTATGATTAAATTATACTTATTATATTTGTATGTTATGTATATTTATGGTGATTTTGACTTATTGTGAAAATTAACATTTATGTAAGTAAACTAATTTAGGTTATTAATGTATGTCTTTATAAAATAAATTTATTATTGTTACAGTGCCTTGAAAAAGACTAGATAATAGTCGAAACGTCGGCAAATAAATGATATAAAAAAAATATACACTTTAATTATTTCGTTTATTGTTCCCAAGAATCAATTTTACATTATTTATTAGTCTTATAAATAAAATTAGATTTAAAAAAAAATATAATGAGCCTCACCCTCATAAGCTCACATAAGAAGTTTAACTTCTTTAATTTTGATATTATTCCCAAGTTTAATTTTTTTTATGTGAAACTAATTAATAATATTTACACATACTCAGCAACACACTATAAACTTCTGTCCTTGTTAGTGCCATGTAATTTAGGAGACAAACTAACTGCCCCTTTCGGGGCCAATTCTAGTTCCCCTCGATTTTTACTTTTTTCAAACAGATACGTCGCTAAAGAAGTTAAACTTCAAAAACTAAAACAACACTGTTTTATAAACAAAAAAATGCAAAATAATTTGACACCAAAATTATCTTTACTTAATATCGGTAATATTTTTTTCATTTACTAGCTAATTGTAAACGTAGAGCTATTATGAAAATTTAAGTAGACAGCACCCCACGCTTTTTACAGTAAAGCTAATTTTGTTGTCAAATTATTTTGCATTTTTTAGTTCAGAAAAGCGTGTTGTTTTAGTTTTTCTATATGATAAATGGTCTAAAACAAATTCGTAACATGAATATATAATTTCGCTATATTATCTGGAAACGTTTTTGTTCCAATGAAATATGAGATTCATTTAAAAAGTTTTTTTTATTATATATAACTTAAATGACTAGTAAGGAAATATAAAAATAGAGAACAATTTTCCGGAATTATAAAAAAATTACGGAATTTGTCACATTGTTCGATCGTTAAATAGAATGCATCTATTATTACAATTTGATAACTTTTCAAATACCTATAGTTAGAGTAACCATATAGTTATTGTAATGAAATATTTATTTATAGAAGCAAAGTGAGTTTAGCCACAGACCACGATTCATCATAAACGTTTGTTTATTTGCGGCTGTATTCATGTTTGTAGAACATGGTTTATGCATTTTATTTATTTTTAATGGTGGTGTGCAGCTTAAAGCAAAAAAAACGGTGATCATGTTGCATTAGTTTTCATTAAAAATAAAACAGAAACGTATCGTTACTACTTTATCAAAAGTGTTTCATGCATGTATTATAATAAAGTAAAGCTGGATTATAATGCGTGTTTTAACACTTTCGTTTAGTTAATGATAATAATCGATTTTTTTAAAAAAGTATGCAAAAAATTCAAATCTCGTTTCCCGACATGGTTACAACAGACTTTACTTTGATTTACTGTAATTTTTATTTCTTTCATTTTTTTTCAATATTTTCTAATTTTTATTTTCCTGGTTTTGTGAGTAAAGCTACTCGTAATAGTACCTAGTAATATTTTTACTGAAATATATAGTCACAAAATGGATCAATAGTCTACTTTGTAAAGAAATACACTATTACAAAACGTTACCTTTGGATATGAAATCATTTCAAGGCATTTTAGTATTCAAATAAGAGTAAAAAAAGGTTAATACACATTTGTTCATATGACTGTCATATAAAATTTATACACATTTCTTTATTATATTGTAACAAAACTGTTCTTTGTGGTGGATTAAAATTGATTTATTTTCTACAAACGAAATAAATACAAAACAAATAAACTAAAAGGTACTTCTCTAATAACAATGACAAAAAAGAAATTAACAATAAAAAATAAACGAATTCTTATAAATAATAACGCAACAATATCTATTTACACAATACACTACTTTAAACACGCGCCGAAATTTATGTACTACCACACTACTATTTATATGACTGTGACGCAAGCGCGCAACTGACTGACTATGCACTGAATGAATGCTCGCGCCCCACACGCGCTTATTTATAGACGTATGGGTGTGGCTCCTCGGTCGTTCGAGAAACTTCTGTCATTGCCAGTGGCGTAACAATTAGGGGCGCGCTACAATACGTATTTATTTTATTCATAAAATTCGAACTTTTAACTACGTTTTTTAAAATAATGGTATTTTAAGCAACGTTAATATATATAACTATTTTGGTTTTCAATAAAGACGCTATTCTGTTCTATTTAATTATCAGTATTCACTATACATGCCAGGATTTTCTCATCCTTTGTACATTATTGTACGTTAATATTGTATATTATGTATACTTTATGGAAAATCCTTTTGTAAACAATTAAAATTACTCCTTTTGCTTATATTAGGGCAATATTTTTAATTATCTACTCTTGGCTTTTTGTTGTTTATTAAAAAAACGTTTGTTTCAACATAATCCTTTGTAATAAAGGAGATAAAATATGTTGTACCTTACTTTTTTATTTTACTAATGGCTGCATAGAATATTTAAACGGAAAAACTTTTATACGTTTTCAATGAAAGTTTTTATATGTTGGTTTTGGTGTTTAACTAATTGTGGCTTAATTATATTTCAGTTACATGCGGAGAGTATGTTTTGAAAAATGCACAAACTTGCTCCTTTTAGTATAAAGGCTTTAGTGGTGCTTTGTCATTAAATATTTTTACTATAAAGTATTTTATTTCTGACGAAAAATATGATGTGCGAATATTTATGTATATTTATACTCTCGATAAATTGTAATATTTACTTCACTTTGTTTTACTTAATCATAATAAAATTTATAATAGAAAACAATATCACGGGTAATTGGAATAATGAAAATAAATCAATTTAAACACTCATTGATTGCAACGTTTCGTCTTTTTTATTAAGACTTTTTCAAGCTCTAAAAATTTTACAACAATTAACATTCATATAATAAAAATATTAAACATTATGGATTAAATAATTTACTAAAAAGAAACGATAGTGTGACTAACCTCAATATGCTTAAACGATAGTTAAACTATGATATAATATACAATTTGGCATTATAAAAACAATTATTAAAAATTGAAAAATTATAGAAAATAGTATGTTAATTTTAAATCACGTCAAAGAAGTATAACTTCTAAAGATACAGAGACTTCAGATAATTCAGATTATGTCAAAAAATACGTTTGACCTGCAGGTCAAAGGTATTTTTTGACAGAATCGACAAGCGCAAAATAATCTGAAGTCTCTATATCCTTAGAAATTATACTCTTTTGGCGTGATCGCGATAATTGATATTCACATTTTCGTTAAAGATGTGCATTGACAAATGATAAATATAGTTCAAAGTTAGCTTGTTCACTTCAAATAGTACTTATTTACTTTGAATAATAGGTGCTGGTGGACAACTCCGTCATCACATTGTAATAGAGAAATGAGACGTGTCATCTATGAATAGAAAATAAAACTATACTGCATCGAAGAGTCAGCTTTATCGTCGACTTTAACCTTGCCGATACACGTAGTACATTCACATTAAATTAACAACTTTTATGGTATCTCATGCGTGCGCAACTTCCGTAACAAAGAAAATTTTACTCTCAATGCACCAAAAGAAGTACAACTTCGAAAATTTGGCAACGACCTAGTTCTTACGTTTATTGACTTATATCATCAATACGATAAGAAACGTCAATTAAAGTTGAAACGTGTAAGCTTATATAAAAAGTTTGATATACAGTACAACCTCGATATAAGAAAGCTGAAAGGAATTTGAAAATATTCGTTATACCAAGTAATTCGTTATAATGAAGTTTGCTATAATGAAGTTTGCTATATAGGGGTTAGGTTGGTTTAAGATTCATTTTAACAAGGTAAGAAAACCCATTTTCTTCTGCAAACTTATCTTTAAACTTTAAAATTGTGCCTAATGTACTTGCAGGAATTTCTAACTCTTTAGCGATGTCTAATTTTTTCTTTGTAGGACTCTCGTCCACATACTTAATGATTTTTCGTTTCTCTGCAACGGCGAAGGAACACCTTTTTCATTTCTCAGCCGCTGCACCTTTAAATTTACTAACAACAATGACCATTACATTACTTTACATCAATTTATTGTCTTACGATAAATTATAGTGTCTAAACCTGTTGAGACATGCATTGTTGTTATTGTGGAATTTTGTGTGATTGATTGGGAGGATACGTTATATAAAGGTTATAGTCAATAGTTTGGAGTCCATATCATTACGATTATATAAAACGTATTGAAATTATTCAAAGTAAGTTTTTGCGGTATGTTTTTTTCACTATTTTTCATATTTATCCAACGATGATGCCGTATAAAGACATAATTAAAATGTTTGATGTGGATACCCTAGAAAATAGACGTAATCATGCATTAATATTTTTCTTTTATAAACTCCTTCACAATATTGTTAGTGACAGTTATTTATTAGGCAATATTAACTTTAGGGTTCCCAGTGCAGCAACTAGACCAAAATATCAACTTCTAGTACGTCCTAAAGTTTCAACGCTGCATTTTGACAGTTCACCATTGTGTAGGATGTACATTAGTTAATAATTTGCACGCAAAAAAACCTGATATAGATTTTTTTCAAAATAGTTATGAGATTATACGTGCATCAGTCAGATCATGACGTTTTGCAAGGCACATTTCAAATTTCATGTTTATATTATAATTGTAACCTTTTTTAAAATTTATTCTATAAAGTTGTTTACTTTCTGTTACGTTATGTAATATTATTTTGTTAAGTTTATATTGTTGCACTATATTATATTATTATATTGTTATGTTGTTATATGGTATATATTGTTATATTTCATTCATGTGTTCACTATCGAGATGTGATTTTCCCTATTATTGGATGTACTTATCTGTTGGGAAATAAATAAATTAAATTAAATTAAATAAGTAAGTTGATAAAAATCGTTTAATAGAGGTAAATTATACTTTCTATTTATATTCTGCAATGATTGAAAATTCGTTATAAAGAGGTTTTTGACAAAAAGTATTCGTAATGTAAACGTATTTTTGCATTAACTCTTACGGGCAGTTCTAGGGGATTTCGAAAAATTCAGGAGATCGTTATATTAAGGTTACACTGTATGCATAGTCACAGTCAATTACTGTTAATCCCGACTTTCTGACAAGGTTTTGTGAGTGAAACTTAGTAGTGTTTGTTCTACTTGAGAATTGGTTTATTGTTATTAAACCCTTTACTCGACCTAATGCTTGTATATATTATTACGTCACGTTTGCAGAGTGCAGATGGAGGAGTCGCACTGAGCTCTATTGCGCTCGGCAGTCGCGCGACCCCGCAGGCTGACAATTAAATCAATATTTACAATGTTGGCTACCCCGCATGGCGTGATGTGGGACCAGACCATTTATTTTTAATGTGCTTTACCGTATAATACCTCTAACCTACCTACGTTCCGTGCGGCTGCGTTGAAATCAGTTGAGATTTTAACTGCTGACACGTTAAACAATTCGACAAAGAATATGTGTGATTTTTATTGTAATATCTCATCATATTTTCTTTGCAATTTCTTCAAATTGTTTTTTTCGTTTCGTTTTTTAGTTGTTAGTGTATTTGCCATATGGCAACATACACTATTGGCGTCGGTCGGATGGCGGGACCTAGGGGTCGGACCAAAATTTCTCGACGTTTCATAACCTCCTAAACACTTTGGCACCATTTTTGAAACTGTTTATATATATATATATATATATATATATATATATATATATATATATATATATATATATATATATATATATATATACATATATATATATATGTGTGTGCGCTATAACTCTCGAAAGAGTTAATTGATTTTAACGAAATTTTGCCCACGTGTTGGAATCCACCACCGCAAGAACCCTATTTAAAATGGACTCAATCGGACCATTTTAAGGGTAGTTTTTAGGGGTTGAAAAATGTTTTTGGGCCCCAAAATACAGAAAAAATTCTCCGAATCGTTTCAAAATTGAAATTTAACCCTCTGGTAGTAATTAAGAAGTGTCCCTAAAATTTTAATAAAATCGGTCCGACAGAACCGGATTTACAAATTTTTTGAAAATACTAGTTTGCAGATAGTGACTTATTTACTGAAGGGTGTATTTAATGTGGTGTAGACCTTCGATCGACAATAATTTTGCAATTAAGAAAAAATGTAATTTTAAGGGGTGTATTAAGGAGTTAAATTTTTTTTTGCCCAAAATCCAACCTAAGTTCGCATAATAAAGCCACACGGCCGTATTATAGCAAATACACTATATTGTCGGCAGGGTTTTGGCACTGCGACGCGAGTTTTTTTTAATTTTTAGTAGTTTTCTTTTATCAATATTTTTTCGTAGTGATATTTTTTACCATTTCTAGAGTGCTTTATAAATTTTTCATTGACCTACTTAACTAGTCTTGCCTATATGTTATTAGATGTAACTATTCTTCTTTGACATAGAATGTTTAATATTTTTCAACGGTTTTTAACACTGCAATGGTGGCATCCCTTATTGTGACATTCTTGGTGACGTTGGATCTCTGAGATCCGCAAACGATAACCAATGATAGTTGAGGAATTTTTTGTCTGTAATTTTGTCTGGGGAGATGGTATGATAGATAAGCCTTATTTTTCAGACTCTTTTAAAATTTGTAGTAAAAACATTTACTATAATATTACTTTTTGGTACTTGGGCAGTTTTTCACTACTGTTACTATCGCATGGATCTTTCAGATCCAGTGCCACCACTGGAGTGTTAACGGTCAGTTGGATCTAGTACTAATTCATAGTTACAAACGTTACAGTATAGAGTTGAGTAACTCAGATCTGAACCGGTTCAAAGCCGACTCTGACAGAAGATACGTGAGAGCCAACTCACTTTTTTTTGAGCCGACGGATCATAGGATCCGCATAACTCAGTGAAACACTTAACACACAGAAGTGCATTTTACACTTACGTATCAGTTCTTGCTTTGATGCATCTGTCAGCTCAAATGACTATCATGCATCACATGTTTGGCTATTCATTCTTGATTCTATACAGGTCGTGATATGATTGACTGAGCTAGGTAACTCAGTAGCAGGCTGCAGTAACATATTCAGAACTCGGCTCTTTTTCAACCGGTTCAGTGAGCCGGCTCACATACGGGATCCAGATGCAAAGATGCAGATCACTAAAAAGACTCGTTTTTCCCATCTCTGTTACAGTATGATTAATATTTTGAGGAAATTTTTTGATTCTAAGAACTCTTGTTTCGGAAATAGAAAAACGAAAAATCGACATATTATTCGTTAGATCACAGTATCTCATTTACTTGTAGTTGACAAAATCGAGAGGATCAAAATCCCCAACGATCGGGTTAAACAGCGGTTCCAAAACTAGGTTCTGCGTATACTACCGTGCGCTAAACAGTGATATGTTGTTTATACTGCACATTAAAGAAGTGAATCTTGTGCAAAACATACATCTAAATTAATTAATAAGTTTTTTGTTATACTAATTTGTTATGTTATAATTATTTCAGTTGCCTGAAGAAATAAAAATTAAAATACGAAACGTAGAAATTCTGACAATACAAGTCTGTTTAACTTATTAATTATTGAATATTGGACGTGAACAACATGGAGAATACATCTAAATGTTGTAAGTCGATATTTATACTTAGAAAAATTAAATAAACAAAAATTATTCTGTCGGCGAAAATTTAGCTAACGAATCCGTAGGTCAAAACGTGTTAAAAACGCTTCTTTTTTAAAAATCAGAATTCTTATTTAACTTCTAAATTATAAAAAAACAATTATACGCGTACGTTTATGTAAATAATTAATAAACTGGGACATACAAACAATAATAAACAAACAATTGTACAGGTGCGTGTATCACCACAATAAACTCGACAGAGAAATCAGGCGTACCAACAACACTGCATGAAATTTAACCATTTCCGTTATTATCATATATAAAGCAAACAAATGAGTGAGAACTTTTTTAAATGAAACATTTTCCACTTGATACAATTAAAAACGGTACAGTATAAGTAGTTTTGTACGAACGCACCACCACATAGACGTACAGGAACTTCTTCTTTCTTAATCTAAATTATAAGTATAAAATTTTTAACTAATTTACAAGGTCATACATTTAAGACATTTAAGGTAGCTTTACCATCAGTAATACGCGACTACGACACGATCGCGATGCTACGTCTTTTCGAGGTATCATTCATATAGTTTCAAAGAGAGCTCCTCCCACTAGAGCCATCGAAAACCAACACGGTATAAGAAAGAAAGGTAGCATATCTCCCACATAAAAAAGCGGCTAGTATAAGGAGATCCCGCGGAGTAGTGTTGCGAGCGCAGCAGCAATGTTTGCTTGTGTATAAAATAAAAAGAGTAAAAAGATTAAATTCAATTTTCAAAGTATATTACGCAACGCCACCGCATAGGCAAACCCGTTACGCATCTCATTTAACACAGCAAGCATTGCTGGTGTGCTCGCAGCGCCACTCCGCGGGCTCTCCGTGTACGCGCCTTCCATGTATAAAAGAATATAAGATACACTACCATTCTTTCTTATACCGTGAAAATCAATTACGATACGAAATTCATAATTGAATTTACAGCAAGTCAAATAGCGGTCTGAGGCAGGACAACGGTGAAATGAATAATTGGCCTAATTGTTTTTGAAAAAAAACTTGTTATATATGGTTTAGAGGTGACTTTTCATCGGAATTAATGTTCATTGGTAATATTTAATTACTTAAAGTGGTAGCTAATAGTTTTTAAATAAGAGCGCCACTGATCGGACTAAAATGAAGTTGTCCGGGTGGATAGCTACCGAGAATAACTGCCTCTGCAACGGGAAATAATTAAATGCAGTCAAGTGTTGTGCCAGTAGTTGTTATAATTGTGCTCTTGTAGGTACCGGCGAGTGACACGAGAGGGCCGACGCTTGATGAGGCAACACCTACTTATATATAAATGAGATCAAAGTGCAAAGTGAGCTATGGCAGGTAAAATAAATTGATTGATCGAGTATGCACGTAAATACAAAAATGGTCTCGTCCAACAATTTTTTTAGGGTTAGAATCTACGTTACAAATAGATAATAAAACATTTGTTTTGAGAATTTTACGTACCTAAGCTTTTTCTACAAGAAAAAATTCCCAAAAGTGTGTATTTTTCATTGCAATTTTAAACATAGAACAACCCTGCTGCGAAAATACGTCATCGCTAGACAGCTTCTGCTGATTGGCTGTCTGTAGTAGAACAACCACTGGTCCCATAGATTTGGATCATGTGGTATCTCTTTCCATAGACACACCTCTCTCCAGTGGCGTAGATAGGGGTGGGGGATCAGAGGATCAATCCCCCCCCTTGGGTCTGAGAATTATAAGATGATAAAATCGAATTTTTTCTAGTGTTTTAATGTAAGCATAAAATTTTTGAAGCGCCAATATTTATTTTGTCTCAATGTGCAATACTGCAATTGTTGGTAAAACTCTCAAAATTGAAAAAAAAAAACACATTTTTACGTGATGACTGATGATGTGGAAGAAGTATTTGATCCGTAAAGGCGACATCAAACCTAACAATTCGTTGAAAGCGCTGGATGATTGTCCAGAAGAGAATTTCCCGAATATCAATATGTTGCTAAGAATATTAGCTACATTGCCAGTATCTACGTCTACTGCGGAACGAACATTCTCAAGTTTGAAACGGATAAAAACAATTCAAAGGAACACGATAAAAGAAGTGAGTTCATCATGTTCCATCTAAATGTTTGGAAACTATCGAATATGCATCAATAATAACTCGAATTATTGTCTGATTTATCTATTATAGGACCGCTTGAATGGTTTGACTGCTCTGGCAATGCATCGTGACATTGGAATCACAGCAGACGAAGTCATTAATGAATTAGCAAAAAAATCACGAAAACTTGAATTTCTTCTTCGATAATAAGAGAATTTTTCTAATAATGCAACTTATCAATATGAAAAATGTGACCAATTTCTGTACATGACTATGCAACGAGGATTATTATCGCAGTGTAAAATATAACTTACAAAAAAACAGGATATTATTCTGAGTCATATCCCCCCCGATGACAAAAAGCTATCTACGCCACTGCCTCTCTCTAACGGTTAGAAAAAGTGATGTGCTAGCCACTTCAAATTCTTGTTTGCAATTCAGAGGAAGGATATAAGAACGGAATATTTGATTTACTTCATTTGTTTAAAGGAATAATGTGTCCTGTTTAAGATTATCAAATATTTATAGGCGGGACAGTTCTAATGTCTAGTACTTTTTCGCCGCAGTGTAAGGTCACAGATTGGACAGACCACAATTATTGGCCTAACTAGTAGTCGAGCTTAGCTTTTCAATCGAAATAGTTTATTTCGCGTATACAGGATGTATGTGTCTGCAAAAGAAACGCAATTAAAAGTTTTTTTTGGAAAGATTTTTTTTTTTCTACTTGACCTTACATATATTGAGCTATAACATGTGTAATATAACAGAAATTGTTACTATATTAACGGGTTTTTTATTTCTTTGTTGACAAATTGACTATTCGATTTCTGGCAAGACGATGGTTTTATTGTTGGATTATAAAAAAATAACAGCAGAGTTATAAAAAATAGTTATCTTTTTTGTTGATGTACGGAGTGTT
The DNA here is from genome assembly GCA_034508555.1 of Venustoraphidia nigricollis. NCBI lineage: Eukaryota > Metazoa > Arthropoda > Insecta > Raphidioptera > Raphidiidae > Venustoraphidia > Venustoraphidia nigricollis. The sequence continues at coordinate 4,192,294 of JAVRKA010000020.1, forward strand.
ATATCGAATATCCCTACTGTAAAGAGTGGTAAAAATATCGTAAATAAAATAGTTATTACTTGGATAATGAGTACACGTTTCTTACTACAAAAAGCGACTGTTCGCATATTGGTGAGTGTTTGTAAATACGAACATCGCTGGCCCTTATTTATTCAACTCAAAGTAACGAGTATCTCCATATATGACTGTTTAATGCACGTTAAAGAAAATTACAATAATCTTGAAATAAATTCCACCTTTTTTCCTATAATTCAGAAATAAATAAAATATTAGATACAAACTTTTATAAAGACGAGTTTTTATTGCAGTGCCCTAAAAAAGATAAAAATCATTCCTAATAATTTAATTAATTCTCTATGATAGTCACGGCCAGCGCTTTTATAATTTTAAACTTATATTATTAAAAATTATTTTTATCCTTTTTGGTGCATTGCAATAAAACCTTGTCTTTATAAAAGTTTTTTATCTAATATTTTATTTTCAAATTTTTAGTTACGCCTTTTTACCGCCATATTGTATTTTAAATAACGGCACACAGTTTACTGTATTATACTTGTCATACCTTTTCATTTGATACCCATATCAAGGGGGTTGGAAAGAAATAGATGATCGGCCATTTTGCGTCGGCCGCCATTTTAGATTTGGAATGAAGTTGATTGGATTCTATTTGCCATACACTTTCAGTTGATACCCATGTGGAGGGGGTTGTAAAGAAGAAGGCAATCCGCAATTTTGTGGTGGTGACCATATTGGATCTACCATAATATTTAATATACTATATTGTATTGTCTTCAGAACGAAAAGTGTGTGCAAAATTTCAGCTTAATCGGAAACTGGGAAGTGGGTTAAATTTAACTTGAAAGATTCGATTCTGACAGACAGACACCGGAACAGGTGAAACCAAATAAAAGCTTATAACAGTACTTAGCGTTGCTATTACACAAGTTAAATACAATACAGAACAGATATAACAATTATTTAACACTAAAATTCTTTAATAATCTTAGTAATATGCAAAAAAAAAAATTAATAAAAATACTATTAAGTTAGCAGGAAAGTGGACACTTTCCTGCTAACTTAATTGTATATGTTTGGAAAAAAAAATATGGACGCAACAATTTCCAATTAAAAAAAAAGTTGAAATTGTTTCTTATTTTCAACTGCCTTTATAGAATTTTTTAAGTTTGTTTTTTAATTGTAATTTATGACGTCACACTGTATTCAATACTAATGTGCAAACATATTCTATTCTATGAGGTAATTAATCTTTGGAGTCTTAGAAGATCGAAGACAAGCAAATTGTCACACCCCTTTACTTTTCGATGAAACGTCGATCATTAATCAACCAGATTGTTCTTAAAGTTTCAGTTTTTAATAAGAAGTACAGTATAGCCATTTTAATAACGTCGACTAGTTTAATTAAAGAATGCATCTAGTTAAACATTTTGAAATAAAAAAACAATGTGGAAAGATGCTTTGTTTGTATGGCGTGACGTTTTTTAGTGATGTACTTCTACCAAATATTTATTTTAAACTGATAATACATATCTTATTTATATACTTTTCCCATTCAAAATTAAAGCTGAATGGTAGAATATTTGTTACCAATAATTTCACGTCGTTTTGGTATTATTGATTACCAAAACCCTTGTACTTAACAATGTTTTCGAAACATTTGAATACAGAACTACGGTACGACATCGAATTTCTTATTTAAAGAGTACCTAATCCGTCTTACCAAGAGGTTACTGGTCTAGATTTTAAATGTATATTTGGCAACAATCACATAACATATATAAAAAGAATGGTTTGAGGGATTTGTGTAGTGTTGCTTGCAATATTTCCTCATCTTATGGTTTTTAAGAGAATCAAGAAAACATTCGTCTTCGTTTTTTTTAAGTACATTTTAATTTAAGGAATTTATGGAAAGTCCTTATGCGATACTCACACGATATTACAAAGATATAAAATTGTCAATTTATTCCACACACAAAAAAAAAACTTTCCAAAATTGCATATAGATACGTTTCGACAAATAAATTCGAACTAAAGTATTGATTATAATACGAAGAATGAAAGTAGTTACATAAATAAGATTAGTTGTAGAAAAAATCGTGTGTTAACAATTTTATACCTTTGAATCAACGTATTATGTAAGAGAAATATCCTTGCTTGGTTCATTACACAATTGTTATACAATTCTTAAAAGTACACATATATATTTCAAAACCACTGATTCGATTTGCATCATTGAGTCGTTATTTAGAGTTATGAACTCGTTTCATCGGTGCGTCATCCATTTTGCGTTACCAAGGTTTCACTCATATTCCCCCTTCGTTGAATCATAAAAACTTTCAAACAGATACGTCGCTAAAGAAATTTTACTCGGTGCGTTTTTGCAGAAGTTATTGTGAACGAAAGAGAATCCTACAGACAGACAGATAGACATACAACCGTCACTCGAAAACTCACTTTGTTTGGATCCTGTCTGTTTAATATTTAAATTTTTTTTTTTGAGTCCGCCTATGAAATTAATTTTTGTTATTTTTATATAATTTCCTTTTATTATGTTATGTAATTTGTTTTATTTTTGTTAGTTTTTTTGTCGTTCATACAACATTCTGTGTTTCTTGATTTTGTTAAAAACTGTGTTTTCTTTCCTGTGCCAAAAACAAATATTCCTTTATCGTATTTGTGGATTGGTTCTTCGAACGAAACTCTGTTCTAACATCTAAGTCCATTTTCCGAAAAAGACCGAGCTGGGTAGAGTAGTGGTGACAGCACTAGACTCGCATTCGGGAGGTACCGGGTTCGAATCCCGGCGGGGGCAGGTGTGGCTGGGATTTTTTCCTACTGGCTCTCGCCGAGAAACGGTAATTCGTGTACCGGCCATCTTGATTGAGGTTTTCCATGGTTTCCCTCAATTAATTCCAAATAAATATCAAGATGGTTCCTTATTTGAGGCCATAAAATTACCTACCTTATCCTAATTTCCTATAATTCCTTCATTCGCCCATCGCTATTACATAAGTTGAAGTTGTGAAAAATGTAGAAAATAACGGGAAGTGGTAGATAAAAAAATAGTAATGGTGCGAATGGCGTCTGTTATGACATAAAATCGAAAAACGGACGTTAAACGCATTATTATTATTATTATTTTTCCGAAAAAGTAACAATTAAAATGTGTCATAATATGCATTTTAGTATGTAGTGTCCTAATTTTGATCATTTATGACGGATATAAACTGAATTCGAGTAATGAGTGTTAACGTATACATATATAGAAGAGAGGAGGGCTGGTAGCTGATGAGTCGCAGCCTTGCTATTTATCAACGGCAACACGGTGACGCCAAACAATGGCTGCTTTCTCCACAGAGCTGTCGTATTAAATTCATTACTGATTTATTACACACTGCGCCTGTATAGGAACAATCATTTCCACTGAGAGAAATTAACGTAAACACTGGCTTAAGGACAATAATTCCTAGTCTAATGTTCGCATATTAAATTATCATGTCTATTATTATATGATCTCCATCACTCGACTCTGTTCTAGAATAATTTGGTATCGTCGAAGCTATTATAAGTAAAAAAACTTTTTAAAGACAAGCTTTTATTGAATTGTACTAAAAAAGAAAAAAATAACTCTTAATACTTATAAAAGCGTGGGTGATAAGCTCTATGATAGAAACGACCCACGCTTTTATAATTTATAACCAGTGATAATCAGTTATATATATACAATATACAGTGATCACTTATAGATTTGGAGCTAATGGCCTTGCTGCCGAAGCCCTATCGCTCTAATAAAAAAAATAAAATAATTATTAATGATTATTTTTTTCTTTTTTAGAACAATTCAAAAAAGCTTGTCTTTAAAAAGTTTTTTTTGCTTAAGTATATTTTATTTTGTTCTTTGTAATCTTTCAAAATTTTTACTATTAAAACATCATTTTATAACAATTAATTGATTATTTTATTCTAATATTCTACATGTCAAACCTTTTCATTTGATACCTATGTCAAGGAGGTTGTAAAGAAGTGGGTAATCCGCCATTTTGTGTGGCCGCCATATTGAATTTAGGATGATGTCATACAGCTTACAGTATTCTACTTGTCATATCCTTTCATTTGAACCAATATCGAGGGGGTTTTAAAGAACTAGGTAATCCACCATTTTGTTTTGGCCGCCATATTGGAAGTCAATTTACTGTAAAAAGCGTGGGGTGCTATTTACTCAAATTTCCATAATAGTTCTACGTTTACAATTAGCTAGTAAATGAAAAATGTATTTCCGATTTTAAGTACTCCATGCTTTTTATTTCAAGCTAACTTTGTCAAATTATTTTGCTTTTTTTAGTTCATAAAAGCGTGCTGTTTTAGTTTTCTTAAACTCCAATTTCAATTATAAGACTAAAAAATAATATTGTATTTGACTATGGGGTAGGCAACGCAACGTACATCACTGTACAGCTTGATAGCTTGCTTGCAGTAATTTTTCAAGTTTTTTTATTCTGAAGGTCCTGGTCAGGATAATGGGAAAAACTTATTAAATTATTGGATTGCCATCGGTTCTTGATAAGTATGCATAGTTTTAGTTTAACCTGACGTGGGTGAATTTCACGTTTAAAGATTCATTTACAAACAAACAAATACACAGATGTAGCTAATAAAAGCGTGTTAAAAATACGAAAATTTGAAGTACGTTTTTGAAATAGATAATACAACCAGTATATTTGATATAGGTTTTTCTTTTATGTGGTAAAATCACTGTACACCGTATTTTGTAACTTTCTCGACTCTACCTTCCATCTATTTACTGTAATTGATGATTATTCTTCAGTACCTAACGAGAGAAACTTTTTCACGTTTTCTATATTTACGGAATCCATTAAAATTAATTAATTGTGTAGTGCGAATGCAGGTTCGCGTTGATTAATTTTCCTCCGGTCCTTGTTTTACTAATGATGTAACTTATTATAGTGTCGAAATTGCAAATGGAATGATTTCGATTACTTAAATTTGATCTTTAAAATTTTCTCCGATTAAAGTGACGTTGTTTATCGTTAAATGTTTGTATTAAAGTAGAACTTTCACTACATTCTCTCACAAAACAATCATGAGTCTTTTGGTTTGCGCACCACGTTCAACATACATATTACACTGGCGTCAACAATTTTTCATAATAATTTATAAAATTATTTTCTCGGTTACAGTGTCAATGTTTAACGAAAATGGAACGTAGTTTATTTTCTTTAAGCATTATCGCAGATTTTTTACAAAAGAAAAAAGGTGTGAACCTCGTCCATATAAGTTCATGGGGGAAGTGAAACTTCTTAGGAGCTATGAACTCGTTTCTTTGATGCATTACCAAGGTTTCTCTTGTATTTCCCCGTCGTTGAATCATTTTCTCTTTAACGTTACAGAACGTTTCAAACAGATATCCAAACAAGTTTTAGTTCAAAAACATTGTCTAAATTGCTATTACTTGTGCCTTATTTCGAAATTGTACCGACGATACTTTAATATTATTCTATAATAATAATAATAATAATGCGTTTAACGTCCGTTTCTCGACTTTATGTCATAACAGACGCCATTCGCACCATTACTATTTTCCATCTACCACACTTCCCGTTATTTTTCTACATTTTTAAAACTTCAACTTATGTAATAGCAATGGGCGAATGAAGGAATTATAGGAAATTAGGATAAGGTAGGTAATTTTTTGAACTAGGAGTTTGATAGGTAATCCTATATAGACTGACTCTTTTAGCAAATCAATGACAGTATTAAAAAAATAACAGTCCAGGAATTAGACTTTAAGTTTTTTATTCGTCCCAATTTTAATTTATGAAAATTTGCATTTTCTGCATGAATTCTTTAGATCTTCGTAGATTTTGAAGTAAAACTTCTTTTGCCACGTATCTGTTTGAAATTTTCAGTAATGTTAAAAGGGAAATGATCCAACGGCTGGAAAATATAAGTGAAACCCTGAGCCCGAGAAATGAAGGGACAATTGTAAACATAAAACACACATTGACATATATGTATTAATTGTTTATAACAAATGTGTGTGTTTTGTAGAGCTGTAGTAAATAATTTCGATAGAAGTTTCACTTCCCCCGTGAGATTATCAAATATTTTCCAGTAGAATTAATTTATGTTAAATTCTACATTGCTTTTCTTGAGTAGAAATATATGTGATCACAAACTAAGAGCATTACCAGATCAATTTTTAGTGTATTTGCCATATGGCAACATACACTATTGGCGTCGGTCGGATGGCGGGACCTAGGGGTCGGACCAAAATTTCTCGACGTTTCATAACCTCCTAAACACATTGGCACCATTTTTAAAAATGTTGATATATATATGTATATATATGTATATATATATATATATATATATATATATATATATATATATGTGTGTACGCGCAATAACTTTCGAAAGATTTCAACGAAATTTGGTCCACGTGTTGAAATCCATCACCGCAAGAAGCCTATTTAAAATGGGCGTAATCGGGGCATTTTAAGGGTAGTTTTTAGGGGTTGAAAAATGTTTTTGGGCCCCAAAATACCGAAAAAATTCTCAGAATCGTTTCAAAATTGACATTTAACCCGTTAGTAGCAATTAAAAAGTGCACCTAAAATTTTAATAAAATCGGCTTAACAGGACCGAACTTACACATTTTTTGAAAACACTAATTTGCAGATAGTGACATATTTATTGAAGGGTGTATTTAATTTGGTGTAGACGTTAGACTGATAATAATATCACAATTAAGAAAAAAAAATGTTATTTAAGGGGTGTATTAAGGAGTTAAATTTTTTATTTTGCCCAAAAACAAACTTAATTTCACATAATAAAAGTATAAAACCACACGGCCCTATACAAGCAAATACACTATATTGTCGGCAGGGTTTTGGCACTGCGACCCGGGTTTTTTTGATTATGCTTTGTGCAACCCAACATAAATTTTTAACTTACAACGCACATGAATTTCAAATTAAAGCTGATAGTCATTTTTATAACAAAACGGAAGGTAGATTAGGCTCCTCACACTAAAGTGGAACAGACCATAATATAATAGGCGTTTGTTTGTATGGGCGAAAAACGGTTTTTCCTATATATCATGTTGATTGTAACATTTTATGTGAACTTTGACATTTGTAATCGCATGCATTTGAATTTCGAATGAAAAAGAAACTTCGGAGTAGTATATTAATTAAAAAATTCCATCCAGCCATTTTATTTTATCTCAATCACATTTATTTGAAGCAGATATTTGAACTAATTTGATTTTCAGCATTATTTTACGCTTAATCACTTTTTGCGTCTGTAGAATATTTTGAAATATTAAACTAAAAGTAAAGATTTACGGTGATAACTAAACATAATATCTCTAAATAGTATAAAACAAAGATGCTATCCGCGTTTGTTGTCCGCTTAGTTTTTCTAAAACTACTCAATGGATTTTGATGTGGTTTTCACCATCAGCTAGAGAATTTTTCTGGAAGTTATATTTATATTAAATCAAGGTCGCTTATATATCTTACGCTTGATAAGCCATAAGAGATTATGTACTGCAAAATTGTAGGTCTTAAAAAGACCTACAGATTTACCCCTGATAGCATATGTCTATGTTCTAAGGATAACCAACAGTAACCATTTTTATCATTCGTAAATTTCATCAAAAATTATTTGCGAAGCTGTTTTGACCGACATGGTAATAGTCCTTATCCAGTTAAATATGTTAGTTATCTTAGGTCAGCCATATACTTAAAGTATGCTCCGTGGAGCCCTGGGGCTCCGCTAGACTTTCACGAGGGCTCCACCGAAATAATGTCAACTTAAAGAACAAAACATCGACTTAAACAGTTAGTCAAAAAAAGCAGCTTCATATCTCCCATTAAATGAAAACAATTTTATTTATACCTAGTGGAATCAATACAGCGTTATGTAAAGAACGTATTTTTCTATGATTTTTATTAAATAATGAACACAAAACCAGGTTTTGCTTATTTAAGGGCTCCGTAAAATATTTAGTGTTTCCAAAGGGTTTCGTCGCCAAAAAAGTTTGAGAGCCGCTGCCTTAGGCATTTAATTTAAATCGAGACTGACCTTCATACCACATTACTTTGTTGAATATCTTAGAACATATAACTGATTTAAGAACTACTCGCAGCAAAATAATTATGATTAAATTATGGTTTACTTGCTTGATGAGACTTGCGAAGCTAGTTTGATCCAAATAGTATTAATCCTTATTCAATTAAATATGTACCTTGAATAGGCAATCTACGAATCCGGACGAAGCCAGACCGGGCCGCTCGTAGTCTGAAAAAAATGCATGCTGTTTGTATTGAAACAGTGTACCGTATCTTCCACCATATTGGCGGAAGTGCCGGGTGGTATATACACTAACAGGGTGTCTAGCTCAAAGCGAGTTTCTATTATGCAAGTGTATTGTATAAAATAGACGTTCGAGTTATGAGATTAGTTTTGCAATGTTGGAAATTAGGAATGCATAATTCAAAGGGCTCTCTTTAGAGCTTTTATGTTTAATTTGCCACTAATAAGTAAAATTTACGAAATAAATTATATAGATATTTATATATATTACAGTTGACCGCTACATAATTAGTGCTGAATGTTGCATTTTACGACCGCTTATCAGGCATGAAAGTAGTTATTTCAGAAAGAGGTATTCAAAAATAAATTTATGCTCCTGCGCTACAAATGTATTCTAAATTCGCATTGTTAAAAACGTAATGTTGCTTGTAAAAAGGATTATTTATGCGGAATAAATAAAATTATTAATATTAAAATAAATGCGATTTTATTTTTTATTAATGAGCTTACAAAAATTTCCAATTTAAAATGGGTTTTAAATAGTCAAATAAACGTTTGAGCCTGCAACAAGTTTACAAACATCTATCTGTTGTCAACTTAATTCCTATTACAATAAAGTAGTTTCACGCCTGTATATCGATCTTAAAATAACCGTAAATTGAAAAAAAATATGCGATCTAGCCAATTCAACAGTAATTTCCATAAACGACCTGTCATTGAGGATTCATGGTAAGCGCAGTTTTCATAAACACCCAAATAGATGTGAAGTTTGAACTGTCAAAAATGTTGAAAACTGAAAATTATGTGAAAACCAGTTATTTTAAAGGCAACACTTTAGCATGAATCTCGAATGTGTGACTCTTATAACTCGTAGAGGCTTGTTTTTAACATATTGTCACTATTCGTCATAAGAACAATTACGTTCTAGATACATAGATTACTATTTCAAGCTGTTGGTGCATTATTTGACACAGCTTAGGGCGAATTGCAATGCGCAAAGCATAGTTGCCAACTGTCGCATACGCTTTATCACATATCGACACTTCACTTTGTTGCATCGAGTAATATCTTTGTATTTGCTCTTTGATCTGTACCTAAATACATCCAGAATACATCACAGATATCCTAGAGGTGAAGTTCAAAGAAAATACGGTTGTCATTTATTTGTTTAAAACTTGTATAGGGTTCGAAATCAGAAAATAGTAGTTCACGTATTTAGGTTGTAATGCATTATTTTATGTACAAGGTGTGATATTATCCTAAGACGAGTAATTAGCGAATATTGATAGTTACATGAGTCGAAAAAGATTATAATAAGTGTAAGTTTAGTTCTGCCATATTGGAATTATATGTTGACTGTTTACGATGGCAACGTCTACTATAGCGACTTTTTTTATACTATTTAGAGATTATATAGATAGTGATTATTGCAATAATGTAATCATTAACATAATACCTATAACTCAAAAAAAATTTTTACCACAGATATTATGAATTTTTAAAAATACTTTTTAAATGTATGTACATTATACATTTAAAAATTGTTGTTTGAACTTTGCCACATCATTACAAGCTTTTATATAGTTTCACCTGTCTGTAATCGAATTTTACAAGTTGAATTCAATCCAGTTTCCGTTATTCGATTGAGTTGAAATTTTGCACTCATCTTTGGTTCTGAAGACAATACAATATAAAATGGCCAATTTCCTTCTTTTTAGGGTTCCGTACCCAAAGGATAAAACGGGAGCCTATTACTAAGACTCCGCTGTCCGTCCGTCTGTCACCAGGCTGTATCTCATGAACCGTGATAGACAGTTGAAATTTTCACAGATAATGTATTTCTGTTGCCGCTATAACAACAAATACTAAAACAGAATAAATTTTTTTGCCGTTTTTATAGATAATGGTACGGAACCCTTATTGCGCGAGTCCGACTCGCACTTGGCCAGTTTTTTATTTACTAGTAGAGTACAATCAACAGTGTGACTTCATACCAAATTCAAAATGGCGGCCGACATAAAATGGCAGATCATCTATTTCTTTACAACTACCTTGATATGGTTATTAAATGAGAAGGCATGACAAATAGAATACAATAAACTGTATGACGTTATTTAAAATCCAATATGGCGGCCAAAAGGCGTAACTGAAAATTTGAAAATAAAATAAAAAAAACCCGGGTCGCAGTGCCAAAACCCTGCCGACAATATAGTGTATTTGCTTGTATAGGGCCGTGTGGTTTTATACTTTTATTATGTGAAATTAAGTTTGTTTTTGGGCAAAATAAAAAATTTAACCCCTTAATACACCTCTTAAAATAACATTTTTTTTCTTAATTGTAATATTATTAACAATCTAACGTCTACACCGAATTAAATACACCCCTCAATAAATAAGTCACTATCTGCAAACTAGTGTTTTCATAAAATTTGTAAATCCGGCCCTGTCGGGCCGATTTTATTAAAATTTTGGGGACACTTTTTAATTACTACCAGAGGGTTAAATTTCAATTTTGAAACGATTCGGAGAATTTTTTCGGTATTTTGGGGCCCAAAAACATTTTTCAACCCCTAAAAACTACCCTTAAAATGGCCCGATTGGGCCCATTTTAAATAGGGTTCTTGCGGTGGTGGATTCCAACATGCGGACAAAATTTCGTTAAAATCAATTAACTCTTTCGAAAGTTATTGCCCGCACATATATATATATATATATATATATATATATATATATATATATATATATATATATATATATATATATACATATATATATAAACATTTTTAAAAATGGTGCCAAAGTGTTTAGGAGGTTATGAAACGTCGAGAAATTTTGGTCCGATCCCTAGGTCCCGCCATCCGACCAACGCCAATAGTGTATGTTGCCATATGGCAAATACACTAAAAAAAACTTTTATAAAGACAAGCTTTTATTGCAGTTAACTAAAAAGGAAAAAAAAATTTTTTAATAGTTTAAGTTCATAATTATAAAAGCGTGAGCCGTGACTATCATAAAGCTTACAACCCACGCTTTTATGATCAAGAACTTAAATGATTAAAAATTATTTCTCTCCTTTTTAGTACACTGCAATAAAAGCTTGTTTTTATAAACGTTTTTTTTTAATTATTTTATTTTTAAAATTTTAGTTACGCCTTTGGCCACCATATTGAATTTTAAATGACGTCACCCAGTTTACTGTATTCTACTTGTCATGCTCTCTCAGTTTTTTTTAAAGAGAGTCGTTTTTACATGTTTTTTAAAGGGAAAGCCGCACAACTGATTATTAAAATTTCGCAGTTTTTACGTAACGAGAACGATTGTGGAAAAATAAAACATTACTGGCGTGAATGATACCTCACTTTGAAGAATCGTGATCTTGAGTAAAAGTTCATCACGTTTGCATTGCTGCTATCTATTCTTCACATACATATTGTAAAATGCCATTCGATTCCCAGTGGATGACTAGCGAAATAGAACGATCTATATTGTTGTATATACTGGCTGCGTCATAATAAATTGTTCAATTGCGTGTTGGATCAAATCAATGAACAATAATAATACCGAAACGAACCCTTTCAAATTTTGTGTAGAATTCAGTCATTCTCGAATTTGACGTGTATTAATAGGCGAATGTAAGATATGCAACTTTAAATCTAACTTCTCCAGGTAAAAAATATTATATTATCTTAATAGATAGTTTGCAGATGGTACGTAGGTATATATTCTAGATATAGTCAGAATTCTAGAGCGGAGGTAGAGTAGTGGTGAGAGCACTAGACTCGCATTCGGGAGGTACCGGGTTCGAATGTGGCTGGGACTTTTTCCTATTGCCTCTCGCCGAGAAACGGTAATTCCTGTACCGGCCATATTGTTGAGGTTTCCCATGGTTTTCCTCAATTAATTCCAGATAATTATCGAGATGGTTCCTTATTTGAGGTTACGGTCGTTTATCTATCAAAGTTCTAGTTCAAAAACTACCTACCTGTCATCCTAATTTCCTGTAATTCTTTCATTCGCCCATTGTTATTAGTTAAGTTGAAGTTTTAAAAATGTAGAAAATAACGGGAAGTGGTAAATGAAAAATGGTAATGGTGCGAATGGGGTTTGTTATGACAAAAAGTCCAGAAACGGACGTTAAACGCATTATTATTATTATAGTGAAAATTCTATAATTTATTTAGCATACTTATTGCATATCGTTGAAAAGAACTCATTTTGAAGATATAAAAATATATTTTTTACGAATTTTATGGATTGTGTCCTACATATTTACTAAAAAATTATATCATTTCATATGTCAGAAAGTAAAATTTTGGAAAAATCAGGCATCTGAAGCAGCTCACAAGGCGTAAATGAAACAATGGTGAAGGTTCAATTTTCATTTATTTTTGAGATTAAGCGCAGAATAAGGATCTAGGATTGTGTAATTGATGCGCCGTTCATGAATAATTCATTCAACATGAACCGACGACTCCTTTTTATAAAATGTGTTTTCCAGCAGAGTAAATTTATTTATTTTATGAGTCAACTTTTCTTTTGAAATTCAACTACGGAATCTTTGGCTCAGGAAGTACGCTTAAGCTTTGACTGCTTTTTTTAATTTTTTATATTGACTTTAACTGCTTATATGATTCAGCTTGTATAGAGGAAACAAATAAAGTGAGTTGAACGTTCAGCTCTCATAGGAGGCGTCATTTATTATTGTGCTGGGACCCGAAAAGTTTTGCAGCTCTGTCTAGAGTCAGTGGTGTGCAAACTATGCATGTTTGCAAAAAAACTGTGTATTTGTTAAACTAAATAAAAATAAAAAACTGCACTCGCACACGAATGATTCCGCACCACTGCACAATATTTATTAACTTCATTTTATTTTTATTACTTGTTGTTATAGCAGTCATGGTAAAATACATTAAGGCACAAAAATGCCTAAACTAATAGCTTTTAAGAGATTCCGTCCGATGTCGCTAGTATGCACTATTTTGACGTTTATAGAAATTTTGTTTGTGATGTAACTACAAATTTACGGTCTTCAGATTTTAGGTTAATGGGAAGTACCCTACAGATTTTGATTCTCTTGCTAGTGTCAAAATATGCGGCATAAACGGTCGTATGTTTTGATTGCGTTGACCTATCAAACTCCTAGTTCAAACATTACCTATCCTATCCTAATTTCCTATAATTCCTTCATTCGTCCATTGCTATTAGTTAAGTTGAAGTTTTAGAAATGTAGAAAATAACGGGAAGTGGTAAAATGGAAAATAGTAATGGTGCGAATGGCGTCTGTTATGACATAAAAGTCGACAAACGGACATTAAACGCATTATTATCATTATTGTGAAGGAAATATTCCTTGAAAAATTTTGCATCCACAAGCACCGAAACTTCGGGTTCGTCACCGTCATACTAGGGATAAGTACTTGTGGAGCAAGTTGTAACTATAACCGCGTCTCAAACCATGAAATAGGCGATTACAGTGAGTTTGGGTCGTGCGCACGGAGTACACGGAGCGACCCAATAAGCACGACCTTTTGTATACCTACGGCAAATTAGTGACTCAGCAATACGATGACATGCCGGAATAATTTTCATATTTGCCAACAGTGACGGTTTTGCCCCTCCAAGAACACCAATTATAAGGACAATTAATTTAATAGTATACTCTAGGTACTGCTTTCTGAGCTCAAAAAGAAGATCTTGATATTTTGTCCGCTTCTCAGTCTCCTTTGCGGCTATGTTCGTTTCAGCAGGGGCTGAGAACTCGATAACATACATAGATCGCGCAGGTTTATCAAGGAGAACTTTAGTATAGTAGTATAATATATATATTTTTGTCAATTGATATCAGGCTTTGTGGCTGAATGAGTACTATTATTAGTGTATTTGCCATATGGCAACATACACTATTGGCGTCGGTCGGATGGCGGGACCTAGGGGTCGGACCAAAATTACGAGCAATAACTTTCGAAAGAGTTAATTCATTTTAACGAAATTTGGCACGCATGTTGGAATCTATCACCGCACGAAGCCTATTTACATGGATCCAATCGGATCATTTTAAGGGTAGTTTTTAGGGGTTGAAAAAAGTTTTTGGGCCCAAAAATACCGATAAAATTCTCAGAATCGTTTCAAAATTAAAATTTACTCTTTCAGTAGCAATTAAAATGTGCTCCCAAAATTTGAAAAAAATCGGCTCGCCAGGACCGGATTTACAAATTTTATGAAAACACTAGTTTGCAGATAGTGAGTTATTTACTGAAAGGTGTATTTAATTTGGTGTAGATGTTCGATGATAGTAATGTTGCAATTAGGAAAAAAACGGTTAATTTAAGGGGTGTATTAAGGGGTTAAATTTTCTATTTTGACCAAAAAACAAACTTAAATTCAGGTAATAAAACCACACTGCCTGTATTAGCAAATACACTATATTGTCGGCAGGGTTTGGGCACTGCGACCCGGGTTTTTTTTATTATTATTATTACTGCCGGGGAGGTCAGATTATTTCTTGTAAAGCGTTGTTGTTGCCACACATTCTTGATTGGTTATTTTTATAGAAAACATAAGCTACACCATTTTTATGAAAGTTATTCACCCTTTAAAACGTATACATTAGTGTTATATAGAAGTTGTAGCAGTTTGAAAACGTGTTGTTTTTAGTATGTGCACGCCATTGATACACGAACTAAACTACCTCTCTTTCTTTCTCTTTCTCTCTCTCTCTTTGCCGAAGCTCAAGTGGCGTTCGCGTCGATATTTTTACACTCCCTAACACCCCCGTAGCGTGAAACTGGTCTAATTTAAGTGACCGCTTGCATGCGTCCATTTATTAATTCCTTTTTTTTAAACGTTTCTTTCGACTTTCGTTTTTTATTGTAACCCGTCCTGAATTCATATACTTTTTCGTGTTTAAATTAAAATTTAAAACTTGTCATTTATCAATGTTTATAGAATAATTTTGACAATCAAAAGTGCGTTTACTGAAACTACGAGTCGAGTGCTTTCTTACAGGGGAGTATTTAGAGTTTTAATATATTCAAAAAGCATTAGAAGCCTTTTCAAGCGAAACATTAATTGCGTTTTTTAAGAATTACTTCTTTTATGTTATTTTTCTATTAATCATTATAAAACTGTGGTACATGGCTTCGTAGCTCAACTTACTATTAAAGTAGTTGTCGTGGTACAATATTGTCAAAAAGTTATAGATTATATGCGCCACAAAAGTATACTAGCTTGTAGCTAAGTGATCCATAATTTGTACGCAAGACTGTACCCATGGAAACGTAACCCATACAGTATTCATATGCATGTATACTTTTCTACAAAATTGTTGAACTTTAAACCGTTATTAATAAATAATTAGACGGTTAAAAAAAATTTCTTATTTTTTTTAAACTCATACAAATGCATTGAAAGACTGTCAGTTTTTGGAAAGTTTCTGATAGTTAGTTCTTTTTTTATAAATAAGAAATTGGTTCAGAGCTACAGAGATCGTATACAATCAATGTTAATTATCCAATTTTTATTTGAATTTATCTCGGATTATATACGGTCGATCGACTCCAAATTTTCAGGGTAATTTTCTGACGGCGTGCCTTAACCACGACAACTACCTCTAGCTTAAATATTAGGCGTAATAGTAAGATGAATTACGAGGCCACGTACCAATGTTTCCTAAAAATTAATTAGCTGTTAGGCCTTAAAAGGTAATTTTGTAAGAAAATCCAGTAACTAAATAACCTCTGAAATTTTATAACTTTCTTTGTTTTGGACGTTATAGTCGGAGCGGCGACCGTAAAAAATGGTTACGATTTTATAGTGGATGAAGCTGGATGAAGTGGATGAAATACAGTACATATGGTGACTTCAATCACTTGCTTAGATAACCCTGTGACAATCTGATCCGATATTTAATGTAGTACTAGTTCCATAGAATTAGAGCTTCTAATTATTATAAAATTGCTGCTTTAAATAAGATCAAATATAATGACAACACAGATTTTGTTCATGTTATAACATGAAAAAAAACTGTTTGATTGCTATTTAAAACGGCAAAAATATATATATTCCTAAAACTTACCGATCAACAAATTCATAAAAATCAAAAGATTTTAATGGGACTAATAATTACATCAATATCGGAATGTTGTGCGGAATGCTATTATGATTCGTGTGACTGTTAAACTCGCTGACGTTCGTGTAATACAATGTCACACTACAACTCGTAAATAATAAGTGCATTTACGTTCGAGATACATGCACTACACTTTTTTCACAACTTTTGTTATTAAATAAAATTTTTAAAAGCTAGAAAAAGACGACTTTTTGCTGCAGTTATAATAGCTTTGCACTTAGTTGGAGCTACTTATATGTAGCAAGAACGGTTATAGAGCCGTACATATAATTTGAATGCGTATATCTTTATGTAGAAGATACACTTATGAACGTTTTATGAACACATAATGAACAATAAATTTAAGATTGAGTATTCTAAATGTGAACAAAGAAACACTCAAATACTGTAAACAGCTTCGGTTTTCGTTGTTCACTCTTTCAAGAGTTGAACGGCAGTTATGTACCTTTTAAAATTTAAGTAATATAGATACAATGAGAGATATTATTTTCTCATTTCAATTATTCGTTAATGAGTGCGTATATAATTGATATTTTATTCAAATGACAATCTAAAAATAAATGATGAAGAATATAAGTATAAGTTGGAACGGAATTACTTGAGTGGAGAATTTGCAATCACAGGAAAAATATCAAAAGTAAAAAGCTGAAGCAAAAATATCTACGATTCTATAATAGAGATGGGAAAAACGGGTCTTTTTAGTGATCTGCATCTTTGCATCTGGATCCCGTATGTGAGCCGGCTCACTGAACCGGTTCAAAAAGAGCCGAGTTCTGAATATGTTACTGCAGTCAGCCATTGAGTTACCTAGTTCAGTCAATCATATCACGACCTGTATAGAATCAAGAATTCATAGCCAAACATGTGATGCATGAGTCATTTGAGCTGACAGATGCATCAAAGCAAGAACTGATACGTAAGTGTAAAATGTGCTTCTGTGTGTTAAGTGTTTCACTAAGTTATGCGGATCCGTTGATCCGTCGGCTCAAGAAAAATGAGTCGGCTCTCACGGATCTTCTGTCGGAGTCGGCTCTCACGGATCTTCTGTCGGAGTCGGCTCTTTGAACCGGTTCAGATCTGAGTTACCCAAGTCTATTCTATAACCTCTTTGTGTTTAACTTTTATAAAACTAAGAAGTACGCTAGCCTGTATTCCGTGTAATATATATAATTATTACAAAATAAAGAGACACATTTTTCAAACTTCTTCGAGCATCGGGCAGTTTCAATGAAACAATAATTTAAACAATAATAATATAAAAATAGCGAAGGCACATCTGTGGATAAAAAGCTTCAAGAAAAGAAAAATAAACCGGTTGAATAGAAACCACCGACGGACGGTCGAAAGAAAACTGCTTATGTTTTAAATATATATTTAAAGCACAAGCCGTCTGTAAATACGTGATCAAATAGCAGGAATTAGCAATGTATATGTAGCTGGAAAAAGAGTGAGAGAGATTTGCTGTTTGTGTTAGTAATTGTCTGCTCAGCCGTCAACAATAATCCAATGAAACAGAATACAGGATTTCCAACGGCGTTTGAAAAGCCTTGACGAGATCGCATGGCGCATCTCTACAATTTAGCCAGTCAATTCTCTCTTTCTCCCCCTACTTCCGTCTTCTTCATGTCAGTTTGCATGCTTTATAACATTGGCCATTCCACAAAATGGCTTATGTAGAATTTTTAATAATTCTACATTTCGCCCTAGATTTGTTTTAATTTTATTTTATATAATATAATCCCCTTTCAGATTTGAAATCAGGACATGATAAAATACTGTAAAGCAAAAATAATATTTTTAACACGCTTTTATTAGTTTCACCTGCGTGTTTGTAACGGAATCTTTGAACGTGAAATGCACTTACTTCAAAACGTCAGATTAAACTGACACTTATCTATCAAGCACCGATGACAATACAATAATTTAATAAGTTTGTTCTAATGTCCTGGCCAGAATCATCAGGATAAAAAATAAGACTGAAAAATTAATATAGCTTAATAAACTAAATAAATACGCTTTAATAGCGAACCGAACAAAAAGGTAAAGATTCATTTTTATTGTAAAAAGCGTGGGGTGCTTATTACTATATTTATACATATTTTGGAAATAGCTACCAATGAAATATTTATACCAGTTGATATCAAGCACCCCACGCGTTTTTACATTAAAAAAATATTTTTTTTAGTATTCGGTTTGCAATTGAAGTGTGTTTTTTAAGTTTTTTTAAACTATTATTTTTTATATTTATATTCTTATCGTAATTTAACACCCGTTCTCAAAACAATTTCCATTTAAAACGTTTCAGAACTACCAGAATATATTATTGTAATAGTTCAGTTAATAAGGGTTATTTTAAGGGTATATTTATAACAAACTCCTAGATTCCTTCAATAACAGTTCTAGCATTAACATTTTCATGAAACACTTAAAACACTTTTTAATAAATAGTTGTTCGTATTTTTACTTTTTTTTTTAATTGTTTAGGTATTTAATTTTTCATATTATATGCACTCGTATTATATATTACGATATAAACGTATGACAGTCGCGCATCCATTATGACTATGTGAAAAAATAAAACTATTTTTCCTTTGATGGCGCGGTTTCGTTTTTAAATTAATAATTTAATAAATATTGCGAAAAAACATTTCATCTCCACATAAACAAGGTAATATTTAAACTGTAACATTTTTAAAACCAGTTTTTAAAATCAGTAAGCGAATGACTAACTGAGTTGTCTATTATTCAACGTTATAAAAAGATACAGTTCTATTGGAAAGAAAGAAAGACTGTAGATTATAGACGCTCAAAAGTAGTATTGAATACATATATAACTTCCTATCTTGCTCCTAAATTCGTGGCGGAAACCACGCACAGAATAAATGCCATTCACAAATGTACGTTTAAAATGTAAATAAACTTTTAAACCCTCCGGGACTTGTTTCATGTTTATTTTATGTTATACATTAATTTTATTGAATGAATTTCATTTAACTTGACATTCATATTTCATGATGCCTTGTATAATATGGTGTAAAAATGTATCCCACCAAAAATATAATTGTGAAAGAAGAGCCAAGTTCGGTACAAGAACAAGTAAGTTTGCCGACTTTTTCGAAAAAAAACAGAAGTGAGATCTTAGAATGTGCCAAGTTTTCACTTGGCAAGTTTACATACATGAGCCATTTATTTGTAATAAGTATAAAACATAAATATTTGCCAAGTAAAAACTTGGCACCTTCTTAGATCTCACTTGTTTTTTCCGGCAAAATCAGCAAACCCACTTGTTCTTTGTATCAAACTTCGCCCTTTTTTCACATTTATGTTTTTGATTAGGTTTCAAGACTTTTTGCAAAGTTATATTCTTACTTATTCTACTTAAATATAATCTATACACATAATATTGTAGTTATATATACATAATATCATAGTTATATTATATCATAGCTCATTACATCAAACGACATGTAAGCACCGAGTAGACGCAAGTGGTCTTCGGAGGACCGGTTGATACATTCGGGCTTACAGCACCGGCTAGATGCTTGTAAACTGTGATGATCTATCAGTTAGTTAGTCAGTCAATCAGTGAATGTCCAAAATCGTGTTTTTGGACACTCGGATCTTGGAAAATATTTGTATGAAATTTAGAATACTTCTTCTTTATGAAAAAAAAAATTCTATAAATATGTATAGGGGTGTCGAAAAGGGCTCGAAAAGGTTCTTGTAAATAAAGTGTACAGTGCTTTGGGAGAACTTGGCAAACGCACTCCATGCGCTATGATTTGAAGTCATTTGCGGTCTCTCTCTACTGTAACGAAAAATGTAAAATCGTGTCACTATCGTGATTCGCGTGGCGTTTGAGTTATATCGTCAGCAGTTTTATTTTAGAAAAATATTTGACATAAGCCACTTTGTCTTGTGATTACACTTACAACATACGTGTCTGTCTATCATTTTCTGTACTCTCTAAATATTCCCTACATAATAGAAATGTGCAGAGCTCCTGTAGTTTGCGAACAAACTAGTTCAAATGAATTGACGCTAAAACATTCCTGGAAAAAACGGGGTCAAACGGAAATTACGGAAATCATAACAAAAACTGATTATCATAAAACTACAATTTCAGTACCTACCTCGCATTTAAAATTTTTAGTAGATATTCACAGTTTGTAAATTTACTTTAAGACCTGCAATATTCTAAGAAGGGGCTCGACCCATATTTTGTTTTTTTTTTTAGGAATCTACGTTAGAAATAAACAATTGTTCGAGATTTTTTTCGGAAGCTTTTCCTACAAGAAAAATATTCCTAGAAGTGTGTATTTTTCAGTGTAATTTTATACAGAATAATCTCGCTACGGAGATATGTCATCTCTGTATAGCTTAAGCTAATTGGCTGCCTCTAGTTGAATCATGCCTACCAATCCGTGAGACTTGACTCAAAATATAAAGAGCGATAGGTAGTAAATAAGCTGTTGTTTTTATTTTTTGTGCCTGTGATTATTTTTTAAAAAGCGTGTAAAAATGCCGAAAGAAATTTTTTATTCTATGTTGCAAAAACACTGGAAATAATAATATCAATAAACTTTTCCTGTTTGCAGGTTAGTGTACCTTTAGAGAATCTACTTGAATATCTACTGTTGAATGTAATGGCCGATAGAAATATAAACAGGTAGTATATACATCTCTTTCTTTAGACACACCTCTCTTTATTTATGCTCAGGGATAACACTGACGCCATTATATGGTGCCTAAAGTCAGCCGTTTGAAATGAACATATTTTTTAAATTCTTGTTTGCAATTAAGAATACGTTTATAAGAATGAAATATGGAATAATACCACTGTTCAAAATTATTAAATTATGATAGACGGCCCCGACCCTATCGAGAGAATTGTCGAATTGCGAAAAATCGAATTTTGGGTTTAAATTTATTTGAGATAGTTACCCTAACATAATAATGTATTATCTAATATATTCTCTACATGGTTCAGAATTGTAATCAATGAAACTAATTTACCACTTGATCAGAAAAAATAAATTTTTAAGTTAATTTTCTATTACATGTACGCAATGATGTCTTCAATAAAAAAAGTTTTGTGTAAATTATATGTGAAATTCAGCATCATAAAAGAATATTATTGTAACATTTCATATTGCAAATTTTAGGTAAAAGCGATACTTTAAAATCATTTGAACATCACTTGTATTCTTTGCACTCAAGTTTTTTTATGATTCAAAATGTTTACGAGGATTTGAAAATAGTCGAGCATGTATTGACGTCGACACGGCGCCTCTATTACAAACGCTTCAGCTCCCAGATTCTAACTGGAAAACTGGTAAATGTGTCATTTAGATTAAAAACGCTCGATATCTTAGGTCATTATATTATTAAAAAATAATAAATAGAAAATATGAATTAAAGCAACGTCGAAATAACCTTAGTTGTTGCTAGTCTTTAAAAAAATAACTGTTTTCTACCCTCTGATGTACTAAAATAATGTAGCATCATGATATTGTAATGCATTATTAAGCGGCACTATATAAACTTCCTCAGCGCTTTCGGAAGTTTGCGTTCAAAATAAAACATTTATGAAACTCACAAAACTCCATATTTGAAAATTGAAAGCGTGTCTGCCTCATTCACATAAGCTCACGGGGGAAGTGAAACTTCTCGTATCATTGATGCGTTATTTATTTTGCGTTGCCAAGGCTTCTCTTATATCGTATTTCCCCGCCGTTGAATCATTTCCCCTTTATCGTTACAGAAAATTTGAAACAGATACGTCGGTAAAGAAGTTTTATTTAAAAAATGAGTGCGCGTAATTATGTACGCGCGTTAGAAGTTATACTTCTTTGATGGGATAATAAACTAATTTTTAATTTGCACGCAAATAATTTATTGAAATAAAATTATAAAAGGACTGGAGTGAGATTAGCATACAGCTATTAAACTCACTACGTCTATTCTGTTTGGTAGTCTGTATTCTGTTGGCAGCCTTTTTCTGTGAACAACTGCATTCAGTTAGTTTCGACGTTACAGTGTGCGCGCGCATCGTAAAAATTCACTCTTATAATTTTTTCATAACGCACCAAAAAAAGTATAAAAAATAAAAAAATGGTTTTCATTTTCCAGTTTATGCATACCTCATCCTGTTTTTCGACGGGTTAGTCAAAATTTAAAAAAAATCAATATATTTTGTCAAGTGGAATTTCCCTTTAAAGTTTTCATAAAGATTACAGTTCTAAAGTTGCAACAAACGTTTTTCTAAAATTGTTGGTTGATACACAAATACTATGATCATTTTGATCACATTGTCGTCTGAAAAATTGAGGTGTTCGATTTTTATTTCGAAATTCCAATTTCCGTTTATTCTAACATAAATGCGAAAATAAAAACATTTTGTATGTTTGTACAAATAATAAAAGAAGAACGATAAAATTTTTAGAATCAATTCACAATTCAAGTAGGTCACGTCAAGTTCACGTTAACGTTTTGTTCAAGGTTAATAGAGCAAAGGTAGGTTATATTTGACGCTTCCTATTATATATTTTGACATACTAGTCATGGACATCTGTTGACATTCAGACAAATTGGCTTATGTAGTATTTTTTTTCAGAAAGAAATATTGTGTAAGGTGATCAATCGTCCTTCTTTAGGGAGGACAGTGGATTCTGCCCTTCCTCGAAAAGTGTCCTCCTATCTGTCCTCCTTTTCGATATTTTAAAACTAATCTGTTACGCGTCATGTAGCGGTACAGTTCGAAAAGATGAATTATTGGGAAAAATTATTCATTCAATGGAAAATACTCGTTTAATTAAATAATTATAAGGGATGTAAGCTTGATAATCATTGGATTATTGTTTCAATTAATAAAAAGTTTCATTTATTTACGTTGTAATTTTTTCTAAATTTTTTCGTTCTCCTTTTCATTGTAAAAAAATTGGTCACCTTATTTATTTACCCACCTAGTAAAGACGAGAGGTAATCTATTTTTCATTGCAATTAAAAGAGACGGCATTTCTTGAGTATCTTCAGTGCAAATTCAATTAGAATTATGTTTTAATCGTCGTTCGGGATGCGTGGTTGAGACGCCAGGGCATGTAATTACGATGCTTTATAGGTTCCCGTAGAAACTACATTTGGAACCCGTAGAGTTTCGGTCCGATTGTCCGTTCGTCCATCTTTGAAGAAACGTGGTGTACGGACGTAGATGAATTACCAAAAAACAGAAATGATGAGATTTTTAGAAAAGTATTTTTTTGGATCCCCTCCCATAGAGTAGAAGGTGTAGCCAATTTCAACTGAAAATATTAGTGACAGCGCATTGCTTACTATAAGTAAAAAAAAAAAAAATCGGTCAAGTGCGACTCGAACTCGCGAGAAGAGGGTTCCGTACTATTCGTTTTCCGTGAGTACTTTAAGAGTTAAGATTTTCGTTTAGGTTTTCCCGTAAACTATAGGTCAGACCCGACATTCCCTATTTTTTTTTTTAATTTTAGGCTCCGTACTTTCAGTGATAAGAGGAGAATGGTTAATTTTCGTTTATTTTCTAACTTTAAAATTATTTATATTAAAATTATAAAAACATATATTTGGAACCCTTTCTACAAGCTCTTTCATTTGATGAGTCAGAATGGTAGTTTCTTTAGACAACTAGATGTATGAATTTCAAATAAACAGTTACATGTCTACGACTGTACATGCTATATTGTATCTAATGGCTTTATAGCTGTAGTATGCAATTCAGCTCTAACTCTTGTGAATTTTTTATGATGTTTCGTTTATAATATTGCACAAGCTTTAGTTCAGAATGTTGCAATTTAGAAATTTAGCATGTTATAGTGAATTAGGTTTTTATCTCAAACCCGGTAACAACTACTCCGATTTAAATGATTTATTGAAGTGAAACTTCTTTACGCACGGTAGGACAAGGTCGATACCTTCGATTGAAAGTGAAACCCAAATTGTATTAGGGACCGTTCGGGTCTATGCATCAAAACATAAGGAACCCTATTTAGTCTAAGATCCGGCATTAGAAATATATACTCCTATCTGCTATTTAATGATTTTTTTTAAACAAAAGGTTATTTTATTACCTATACCCAGTGGTATTAGGTTGCCTCCACAAAAGTGTGTCACATCCATGGTTGTCTGGATTTTAGATGTTAACAGTGTTGGATCACTTTCGTACAGTTTGTGCTAAGACCCAGCGGTAAGAGGCGAGGTAGGCAAAAGACATATTGTGGGTGTGACCTTCTTTAGCTCTGTCTCGCTCAAATCATCCGCACGTTTCAATTTTTGGCTGGTGCCAACTACGAGGCTAAAAGATACTATTGCAAGGGTGTTGCTGTCAATTGATTACTCTAATTTTTGGAAATATTTTGAAGATTTAAAAAACCTTTCCGAAAAAGGAAGAGTCACTTTAGGTTTGTGATGGAACAGTTTTGTGAAATAAGTATGAATAAGGTCGTAGTGTGACATTGAAAACGTGTGTTTTTTTTGGCACAATTAATGCCAATGTTTTTCTAGTAAATCGTACATAAATTACAAAAGTAGTCCATTAGAGAATTCTTCAGAAAGAATTTTTTTTCGATCATGTATGCGCACTCTATTGATCAAATACTGAACTCAAGTCAAGTGAAATATATATAAATATATATAATGAACAATGACATCAATTTTTTTTTCACTCACACATTTATTTATCAGCGACAATACAAAATTATAAAATAATAACTTATTCTGATTCCGACTCGCCAAAAGTGCCTATATCAAAATCTAATTCAAATTCTTCGTCGTTTTCTTTGAAAATTTAACATCAAAAATCTACGTAACCATGGATGTGACACACTTTTGTTGAGGCAACCTAATATTGTTGGATAGGTAATGAAATAACCTTTTATTAAAAAAAATCATTAAATAACAGATGGTCATCGCATCTTAGTGACTTGGCGGGGCAATTGAGCAAAATTTGCTATTCTTTGAGGCATATATCACGTACAGTAGGCACTAACACGCTAAGAATAATGTATTTTGGTAGCTTTCTTGTCAGACTTAGATACGGCATCATTTGCTGCAAAGACTGAAGTAATTTTAAAATTACAAAAATATGCCGTAAGGATATTAGCGGGCTTAAGAGCTCGAGATTCCTGTAGAGGGATATTTAGGAGACATGGTCTTATGACGCTTCCCTGTGTGTACATTTACGAATGCCTTATGTTTGTTAAGAAAAATCCTTTGCTTTTTGATAATTATAAATTAAACCATGATCTTAACACTAGGGGAGCAAATGACTTCCGTTTGCCAGCTCATTCCTTAACTTCCATGGTTTCCCTCAATTAATTCCAGATAAATATCGAGGTGGTTCCTTATTTGAGGCCATGGCCGATTACCTATCAAACTCCTAGTTCAAAAATTACCTACCTTATCCTAATTTCCTGTAATTCCTTATTCGCCCATTGCTATTATATAAGTTGAAGTTTAAGAAATGTAGAAAAAAAACGGGAAGTGGTAAAATGAAAAATAGTAATGGTGCGAATGGCGTCTGTTATGACATAAAGTCGAGAAACGGACGTTAAACGCATTATTATTATTATTATTATTAAATCCCGACGGTGACGTGTTGGAATAATAAATTTTTCTAATATAGTGCTACAACAATAAATGTTTCTTAACAATTATAGCAGAAATAAGCTATTATACTAAAATATATTATTATTGTTATTATATTTCTAATGCCGGATCTCGTACTAACAGATGCACGGACATTATTTCTATACGTTTTTTCCTCGTATCTTATTGTGGCTTCAATTTTCTTTCTTGATTTTACATGTTTCACAAGTTTGTTGTTACTTGTTAACTGAACATGTCTCTTTACGTACAAAGTTGTTTGTTTAAAAAAGTCAGTTGGCATTCACTATACAGTGGCATTGTTGTTTAGTCCTGTCATACACGTCCTGTCTCAGTAGACTGTGTACACATTGTTATTCTGGCCACTGGAGATGAAACAGCAAACTTCACATTAACTGCGAGTAGCGCAGCACTGTTGTATGTACAGGATGTATTCGGGGGATTCCCAGATCGCTTACAATATTCATGTCGCAGTAAACAACTATTAATGCTGCTATAAAACGTCTATTCTCTAACTTACTATTTATTACGCTTTTAGTGATTGTCAACACTGAACTAAAAAAAGTGGGCACCTGTACTTAATACGCGCGTTTGAAGTTGCACTTCTGCGGCGTGATTGAAAACTATTTTTTAATATACATGCAAATAATTTATTGAAATAAAATCTTCAAAAAGTTTAAGAATAATACTTACAAATATTAATCCTTAATATTTTAAAACACTTTCAAAGTTTTATTTGGGTTTTTACATTCATAATCAATTCATTCAGTAATCAAAAATATGGTACATACTACAAAAAAAATATTAACCTCCTTAAAAAAGTCACTAAAAAGATGAAAATAATAACGAAATTTGAGGTCGGTGACAATTTTATTACTGAAACTTAAAATTAATAGGCATCAACTTTTATTAAATTGGAACCGACCTTTTTAGTGACTTTTTTGAAGGAGGTTGATATTTTTATTTTAAAAAAGTTTATTTCATTTTTTACTTTTTAGTGGATTTTATTTCGCACATTTTTAAAAACTACTGAACCGATTTAAGTAAAATTTATGTGGGAGCACCATGAAGATGTGCCCTATTAAATAAGAAAAGAATCATCTTAATCGTTTTACAAATGTTGGAGATATGAGTTAGCATACGTTAAAAAATATGTTTTTTTGACGTCATTTAAAAACGGATGAACCGATTTTAATAAAAACTATATGGAACCACCTGGGATATATACCCTTTCAAACAAAAAAAGAATTTTCCAAATCGGTTGAGGCGTCTTTGAGTAATCGGGGAACATACATAAAAAAATAATAATAATAAAAAAAAGATTCCGACGAATTGAGAACCTCCTCCTTTTTTTTGAAGTCGATTAATAAATTCCGCTGAATGATACTTAAAACGATTATTGGTTGTAATCAAAGGTTATAGTCGTCTACTCTAGTATATTGTATAGTTTTTAGATGACATTTTATTTCGTTCATGTCATTTCAGTCTGAGCCTCTTACGCTAAATTTCATACGTCGAATTTTCGTTATTGACCAACTTCATTCTGTTGAATGTCCATTAACGCAGCGAACTCCATACTGTCAAATTTTCTTTAGCTGTGCGGTGCAGCTTACGTATTGCCAAAAGAAGTATAACTTCAAAAAAAGTTTTACCGACTATTTGCTTAGAACAAGCTCATCGACAACAAAAAATTAAATCATTGCATTATAAACTATTTATTTTGTGTTGTCGATCAATGAGCAAAATGAAAAGCAAAAATTTCTATTTGTGTAAATAAGTTTTACTGCTATAATGATAATACTTAAAAATGTGCACAGTAACGCAATTTTTCGGTAGAAAACTGAAAAGTCAAAATGTATTTGTATTCCTGTAACTAAGACTTTTTAGTAGATCATCTGTCTCATGAGCTCGACGTTCTACCGATCGCCTTGATTGTGGATTGCTTTTGGTACCAACTGCTGTCATAAATATAGACGTTTGTAGTTTACTAAAAACGAAAAGTAAATCTAAACAGAATAGTAGTCCTACTTATGACTCACTTTTACAAACATTTCTAGTTGAGAAACATCAAAACCATATATGAATCACGTTCCTTGCGTCTGTCCGACACACCAAATGCCCATCTGATGAACGTGAAACATCCGGGCCAGTTGATTTATTTCCATTTACTGTGCAAGTTTATACTCTATATATGTAACGTTGCTTTAGAGTTTAGATTGTGGTGAAATTGTTCCGCCAGTAACATTCAACTGTTCACAATCGAGGTAACTTTGGAGTATTTCTTCTCTCTCTATCCTTTCTCGCTCTCAATAATTTAAAAATGTGATATAGAAAGTGTCCAAAGTTTTGATTGAGTCGGGTGTTATTAGTGTCTTAAACCAATTCTGCTCGAAAAATAATTGATCGAGTGAAACAATATTTTACTGTTGCTATAATTGGAAAGATAAAACTTCAGATTGTACCGCCACACATTTAATTGTACTATTATGATATTGAAACAGTTATGTCATCAAAAACGTAAATATGAAAATGGGACAAGTTTAATACATAGAACAAGTGGGTTTGTCGGCTTGGCCGACAAAAAGAAGTGCGATCTAAGAAGGTGTCCAATTTTCACTTGACAAGTTGACATACACGAGTCATTTATTTATAATATAAAATAAAAACCCGGGTCGCAGTGCCAAAACCCTGCCGGCAATATAGTGTATTTGCTTGTATAGGACCGTGTGGTTTTATACTTTTATTATGTGAAATTAAGTTTGTTTTTGGGTAAAATAAAAAATTTAACCCCTTAATACACCCCTTAAAATAACATTTTTTTCTTAATTGTAATATTATTATCAATCTAACGTCTACACCGAATTAAATACACCCTTCAATAAATAAATCACTATCTGCAAACTAGTGTTTTCATAAAATTTGTAAATCCGGTCCTGTCGGGCCGATTTTATTAAAATTGTGGGGACACTTTTTAATCACTACCAAAGGGTTAAATTTCAATTTTGAAACGATTCGGAGAATTTTTTCGGTATTTTGGGGCCCAAAAACAGTTTTCAACCCCTAAAACTACCCTTTAAATAGCCCGATTAGGCCCATTTTAAATAGGCTTCTTGCGGTGATGGATTTCAACACGTGGCCCAAATTTCGTTGAAATCAATTAACTCTTTCGAAAGTTATCGCGCGTACACATATATATATATATATATATATATACGTATATAAATATATATATATATATATATATATACATATATATAAACATTTTTAAAAATGGTGCCAAAGTGTTTAGGAGGTTATGAAACGTCGAGAAATTTTGGTCCGATCCCTAGGTCCCGCCATCCGACCGACGCCAATAGTGTATGTTGCCATATGGCAAATACACTAATAAACATTAGCCAAATGAACATCTTTTTAGATCTCACTTCTGTTTTTTCGGTCAAGTCGTCAAATCCACTTGTTCTTTGTATCGAAATTGACCCTTTTTTCACATTTATGTTTTTAGTGGGGTTTCAACACTTTTTGTAAGGTTTATATTGTACTTAAATATTATCTAGACACATAATATTAGAGTTATATAGCATATTTTATTGCATCATAGTTATATACCATAGAGAAATTTCTTAGGAAGAACCTAGGTGGCACAGGATCGAAGAAAGCAAATACAGTGGTACCTCGACATACGAGTTTAATTCGTTCCGCAACCTTGCTCGTATCTTGAATTACTCGTATCTCGAAGCAAATTTCCCCATACAAAACAATTGAACTACCATTAATCCGTTCCAACCCCCAAAATGTCACCCCAGTTATTTTTGTTACGTGGTTTTGAATAATAAAAACGTATTTATAAATGACAAATACTGTATAAAAACAGAGAATGTAAAGAAATAAATTAGATATCCTCACTGGTCTTTGTCTTTTTCGCTACATTTTTCTCGCTTTCACCTGTAGGCCGTTTAGAAAAAAACATGTCCAAGGAGGTTTGTTTCTTCCTCCCTCTCAGAATGTTCCGGAAATGAGTAAGGCAAGTGTCATTAAAAGATCAGATGCACGACCTGTTGCAACTTTTTCCTGCTAAACCGAACTCGTATCTCGAATTTCGCTCGTAACTCAAAGCAAAAAATCACTCGCTCGCCGGCTCGTATCTCGAAAAACTCGTATGTTGGGGCACTCGTATGTCGAGGTACCACTGTACTGAGTTATGTGAATTGCATTTATTCTAACGTTTCGGCAATCTTATATACCATACTTCGTTGTATTGTACGTCGCATGTACCCATATATAGCACCGATTAGACCCGAGCAGTCTTCGAACTGATGCATTCGGGTCGATGCTCCCGACACCGCCTAATCTATCAGTCAAAACAGTGAATGGTCAAAATTGTGGTTTTTAAACACACGTACTTGACAACTATTCTACCTAGACATATATGAAATTTGGAAAAATGCTTATTTATGGTAACATTACTCCTTCTGAAAAAAAAATAGTTCTTCGGTGGTAGAGGAGGTCGGAACAGGGCTCGAAATGGCTCGTATAAATATAGTGCACAGTGCTAAGATACGCCATCAATTCGTATTATAGTACCTATAAAGTATGAAGCCAAGTGTGGAATTTCAAAAATCTTAAGAGACATTCGACTTCGTGGCTCTTACTTTATTTTTAGGAAAGGGGGTTGTAAGATCAAGAACAAAGACAATTTACTACAAATATCATAATTTTCTATCGGAAGAGAAAATAAAATTAGAATACACATATTTACATAAGTTTCATCTATCACCGGTGAGCAATTTCCTCTCCGCGCTTATTCAAACTCTGCTTACATTACCTTATATATACTGTAGTCCAGGGATTTCCAAACTTTTTCAGTTCGCGGCGCACTTACAGGTTTAGTATTTTGTCTCGGCGCACTAGGTAGTCGAAATTAGAATTTTTATATTTATATTGACACGTAAGAATACGTTTACATATTATTTAAAAAAAAAATGGTTTATTTTGTAGCCTCAAATACTTAAGTTTAGTTTCCGGAGAATGGTAGACAGGAGTGCCTCACAACGCTCTTCTTGCGAAAAAACTTATATATAATTATCAGCAAATCAATAACTATCATCAGTATAATACCCGTACTAAAAACAATTTAGATATCCCAAGGGCTAACATTAATATCTTTAAATACAATCCTAGCAACTTTGGGGCAACTTTATACAATAAACTTCCTGACAATTATAAAGACCACACTATTACCTCAAATGCATTTAAAAAGAAAATAAAGGAATTCCTTCTTTCTGAAAGTTTCTATTCAATTAATGAATTTTTAAATTATAAATTTTAATGTATGACATACTTGATCAATTTTTGACATGTCAGATGAAATGTAATTTTCCAATTGACAATAAATAATCTAAATCTAAATCTTACTCTCTACGGCGCACACTTTGGGAACCCCCGCTGTAGTCTGTAAGTATGTGATGTACTTTCCTATTTGGAATGGCGGTTGAAAACCCTGTGACTATAAAACAAAGTGACGCATGTAAAGCTTACGAGCTGTCAAATGCAGACCTGACCGCAATGACGTACGACATAGACACCCGCGCCGTGGTCCGGTTCTATTCAGTTGCTCCGGCAACATGTTGTCAGCACTGCTGCGGGTATCTTGCTAGCTGCTGACTTATATGTCAGTCTTATAATATCGCTTGGCTGAATTTCTAAATGTTCCTCTTTGTCCAATATCTTTACCGATTTAATTTACATACATTCCAAAAAATCAATACTTTTTGAAGGCTTATCTCATAACTGATAATAATTTTAATGGCTGAACTGCTTGAGTGTGACTTTCTGGAAAATTTAATAAATTAAAAATTATGTAAATATCCTCCAATTTTTATAATACTTTTTCTTAACACAAATATTATTTTTGTTGGAGCATTTTTCTCAACAAAATATTGAAATATTGTTTTCAGTTTGTGGTTTTATTCTGATAGCAGTTTAATATAATAGTACCTACCCAGATATTAATAAAATAATATAGAAAGAAATGCAGTGTAAACTCCATGCAACGTCACTCGATTTAATGTCAAACTCTCTAAAACGTCGAAATTAACTTTGGTTGGGTTGCCTTGTTGTCCATACAATGATTCACTCTATGTAACATCACACCCATTCTAAATAACGACCAAATGTCATTATAAAGCAAGTAATTTCGGCAGCTTATAAAGCACTTACTGTTTGTAGGTACTTTCTAAGTGGCTGAAATTGAAAAGAACTGCAGCTTTATTGTCTAGCCCGTATTTACCTCGACTGTCGGCATCATACGTACCGCGTGGTTGTTTGTAAACTTTATGCGTTATTATTAAATAATACTATAATACTAAAACAATATTGTTTTTTCTTTCTCTCCATATAACGACAACTCTCTATAACGCCAGAAAATGCGCAGTCCTTTCAGCGTCGCTATATAGAGTTTACACTGTAGCTTTGGTCGGTTCTAATATTTGTTATTTTTGTACATATATTTTGTTATTAAATAAAAACAAAAAAAACTTATGAACCCCACATAAGTTTACGGGCGAAGTGAAACTCCTTTAGAGTTATGAACTGGTTTCATTGATGCGTTATTAGTGTATTTGCCATATGGGAACATACACTATTGGCGTCGGTCGGATGGCGGGACCTAGGGGTCGGACCAAAATTTCTCGACGTTTCATAACCTCCTAAACACTTTGGCACCATTTTTAAAAATGTTTATATATATGTGTATATATATATATATATATATATATATATATATATATGTGCGGACAATAACTTTTGAAAGAGTTAATTGATTTCAACTAAATTTGGCCCACGTGCTGAAACCCGTCACTGCAAGAAGCCTATTTAAAATGGGCAAAATTGGGTCATTTTAAGGGTGGTTTTTAGGGGTTGAAAAATGTTTTTGGGCCCCAAAATACCGAAAAAAATCTCCGAATCATTTTAAAAATGAAATTTAACCCTCTGGTAGTAATTAAAAAGTGTCCCAAAAATTTCAATAAAATCGACCCGACAGGACCGGATTTACAAATTTTATGAAAACATTAGTTTGCAGATAGTGAATTATTTAATAAAGTGTGTATATAATTTGGTATAGAGGTTCGATTGATAATAATATTGCAATTAAGAAAAAAATGTTATTTTAAGGGGTGTATTAAGGAGTCAAATTTTTTAGTTTGCCCAAAAACCAATTTAAGTTCGCATAATAAAGCCATACTCCCTGTATTAGCAAATAGGTACACTATATTGTCGGCAGGGTTGTGGCACTGCGACCCGGGTTTTTTTTTATTTTTGCATTACCAGGTTTTCTCTTGTATGTCTCCGCTGTTGATTCATTTCTACTTTAATATTAGAGAAAATTTCAAACTCATAAGTCGCTAAAGAAGTTTCACTTCAATTTCTTTAGTGATTTTCCCTCACTTTTGTAAGTACGTTTTTCGTGATACTGTGTGTTTTAGTAACATTTTTGTACAAATAAAATATTTATAAATTTATCTACTAACTAGCGGTTTGCCCTCGATTTCGTCCGCGTGGTATAGTAGATATATTATACCCGGTTAAATTCTTTTATCCAAAATTCATCTCCACCCCGTTCGGGTAGTGTTCACAAAAAACCGTCAAACATGCAGTTCTTTTTTAATTTAAGTAATTTTAGAGAAACAGTGTGTCCTTTATGAAGGTTTCCAACACCTTGTTCACTACCATATGGGCTATTTTTGGGACAAAATGTAGCCCTGATCACTCGTGGCATAATCTTTAATCTGTCTGTGAAGTGCCATCATAACAGGCTCAGCCATTTCAAAGATTAGCCCGCACAGACAGAACAAACTGATTGAAAACTGAAAATTCGCTCTAGGAATCTTTAAAACCCTACAATTACAGACTACGTTACGATTTTATGTATTAGTAATAATTGAACTAACTTCTGTAAAATTCATTAAAAAAGGAACTCTCGCAGTATGTGGACATTGTAATCCATTGGCCATCAATCGTTACTTCTGTAAAGGGTATTGTAATGTATAAAGCTAGGAATTGTCGGTTTTATTTATATAGATGCATAGGTGGGAAATGACACAGAGGTTAAATACATTTTGGCTATGTTATGTACATAAAATAATCATTATAGCTTCTGTCTTTTGGAATAATTTTTGTAAATACATTTTTCCATTTGATACCATATCATCCTTTTAACAGCTTTTCAATTTTACTGAAATTATGTTTAGTCTATAAATCGATAATTTTATTAACCTACATTGAAACGATGTCACTAAAAGTATAATTACAAACATCGCTGGCCTATTTTGGTTCACTTTTATGCATATATACAACAGTAAAAGTCGTAGTTTCATAGTTTGTCTAAAAAAATGTCTTCTATAAGAATTACAAAGTGTTGCAAAAACGATTCACTGTTTTGCTTATTCAGAAATTTGTGGTACAATTCTGTAGCCTCTGTTATGCTGGGTTGCAGAAAGGATTGTCAAATAATTTGATTTGATAATGACATTAGATTGTGATAATATAATTACAGTTTTCCTACATGCAAGAGCAGTCTAATGTCATATTCAAACACAAAAACAAATGCTTTTCAAGTAAAATTTTGATTAAAATGCGTAGAAAAATGTGGTTTCGAAGTTAAAATTAAGCAAAAAACTATGATAAATACATGTATACATAGTTTAGAAACAATATCATTTCAATCGATCAATTATTTTTTGAACAGAATCGAATTAAATTTCTACAATGCTTTCCTTATATGGAGAAAAATGCGTGGTCACCATCCAAGGTCATTGTCAAATCAAATTATTTGACAATCCTTTGTGCAACCCAGCATTAGATTTGTACAGCGGTGTTAAATTGCTGTTGCACTTAATGTTTTTATTAGTAGGTGATAAAAAAATAACATCACTAATAGTACCTTTAATTTAAATCGAGCAATTATTCGACTCTAAAGCCATATATTCGAAAGATAGATCTTGAATTATGATGATAAACGAATATTTTTTAGAGTATAGGTATATTATAAAATATTTCATGTATAATTTTAGATGTACCTATCGTAATTGAATGAGAGTTTGCGTTGATTTTATTTTGGTTTTTTATTTTTATGTTTAGTGCATAGTGTAATAAAAAATACGATATATTATAAATTTCACTGGATGCCACTCAAAATGACTATTGGTGGTAATCAAAGGTTATAGTCGTCTAGTATATTATGTAGTTTCCAAATAACAGAAAGTACGTTGATTTCATCCATCTGTCATTTCAGTCTGAGCCGCTTATGACCAACTTTATACTGTCGAATTTTCATTAGCTGTGGGCACGCAATTTTCGTTGCCTGATAAAATTTACTCTCAACGCGCTGAAAGAAGTATAACTTAGGGATGGAAAAAGCGCGCGCTAAATCGATTTTTGACTTTGGAATCGACTTCAAATTCTTTGACTCTTGATAGTCGACTTTTTAGAAATTTAGTAATTCGTGTATATGTATTAAATAGTTGTAATTTATTTATTAAATGTAAGTAACAATGATTGATATAAATAAGTTTTTGACTCGAAATATCAACATGCGTAAACTATATTTAAGTCAGTGATCTTATTTAAAATGGTTGTCAAGGATACCGGCGACATAGACCAATCAGCGAAAAGCTATTATAAAGAAACACCTCGATTGGTTCTTTGTGTAGAGGTTTTAAGAGAAAGACGAGAAGTTAAAATTTAAAATATCACGAACTATGTTACCATCAGATATAGTAAGTGCCATGGATTTGAAAGGCTCGGAAGTTAGATGCAAATGGAGGCTTGCGTAGGTATAGTCGGTTGAAAAACTACGAACTCGCGCTATATTATTATTTTTAATTTTTCTTTAATCTAAAGGTCCAATTCCTTGCACTAACGCATCCATCCTCGTCGTACTTGAGTGTGGGACTTTGGGGGTTCTCAGCAGACAAATCATCATCTGAATCACCGTATTAGGCATCTTGAACAATCAAAGAAACAATAATGGCATACTGGACTGTACTTTATAGCGGGAAAGCGACAATTGACAAGACAACGAACGTTAACCAATCGCCGACGAGTACACATACTGTGCCGGTAACTGGGAGAAATCTTCCTTTACCACAAAACAACCAAAATATGCATTTGCGACGCTGTTTGTGACTAACTTCAGAACCTTTTAGAACCGCGGCGAGTATTATACTAAGTAACGTATAAAAAAGTCGAAAAGTCATCGAGTGAGAATCGATTCTAATCGATTCGAGACAGGCTCAACTCGATCCTAAAAAGTCGATTATTTTTATCAAAAGATCGATTCTTGACTAAAGTCAGAGTCGACTTTCCTATCCCTAATATAACTTCAAAAATAAATCATATGCGAGGTTGATTCTAATGAAATAGAGCGGCTGTGATCCTTGATGGCTGTTGGAGAAAGTTTGGATAAATATCCGTGGCAAAGAATCAATTAAGAAACTTTACTGTGTTAAACATTCATTGTTACAATGCTAAATCAGAAAAATTTATTTTTATCCACCAACACCGTCTGGACTCAAACCAGAATCTTTCCACTTTCGCGGCGGAATGAGTTGTCAGTTACTCTACGGTGCGATATCTAAACAATCAATTCTTCATAATAAAGCCATTGTAACATAAAATCCACTACATGCGAGAGCTGATTATTTTAGCTAGGTACTGCTAGACATGAATCGTCTCTATAGCGAGAGTTATGAATAAATTTCCATTTTTTCTTTATTAATCCAACCTAGTGTAGTGGATTTCATGTTACAATGGCTTTATTATGAAGAATTGATTGTTTAGATATCGCACCGTAGAGTAACTGACAACTCATTCCGCCGCGAAAGTGGAAAGATTCTGGTTTGAGTCCAGACGGTGTTGGTGGATAAAAATAAATTTTTCTGATTTAGCATTGTAACAATGAATGTTTAACAATTAAATAGCAAACGTTCTGCAGCTTGTAGAAATTAAAACATCTTATATTAAAACAATACTGTGTTTAAAATTGCAATTATTTACTGACTTTTCGGTACACTTCGTATCATCTTCAAAGTTTCTAAAAATTACATACTATAATTGTCATATTGAGCGAAATGGCATGATTGTCGTTAGAAATATGTTTTCAGTGTGTTATTGTTGCAGTCTGTACATTGAATATTCATGTTCCTATATTATGCCAGTATGACATAGATTATCTACGTGCTGTGTAATTTGTATGAAAAATTAATGTATTCTTAAACGGTTTGTAAAAATACACAAAGATCGATGCACGGTCACGATATCTCAATGTCGTATTGCATGTACAGGTCAGAACAAAAGTGCTTATCTGTGCCATCGATTGCCACGAACTCAAATATGACTAAATAAAAAATCATACTAAAATATTATATAGCAAACTATTATAATGATCGTATTTGATCATTATATAAAATAAAATAAAAAATAAATAAATAAAACACAATAAAATTTGATTTAATCAAGATGAAGTCTAAATACGTCTGATCACAACGAGATTTAAAATTATTTTTTTTATTTGTTTCTCAAGCGTTGCTAATAGAAACTTCAAACAAACAATGTTGTGGTCGACAATGCAGAGTATTAATGTTGTCACTAGGAGACCCAACATTAACACCCCCCTTCGCATGGGAAAAGTTATATTGGAAGTGGCCAATTTCCAAACCAACTGCAAAAACCCATAGGAAGGAAACAAGAGTAGATTATGATTTATTAAAGATTATTAATTACAAATGTTAGTGGTTAAATGAAATATTATTGTATTATGGTAAACATGATCTTCGTTTGATTGAACTGCTTGGCACGTTGTATAAGGCGTGAAGTTCGTGAAGACTTAAAGAAATGACCTTCAATGAAGTTTAAAACATCTACAAATTGATGAATAATAATGGTAAATAAATAAATCAGTAAAACATAATTCACAATTGAGCTTGCTTAAAAAAATTGTTGAACATTTCTGCTGAAAAGATAAAAAGTATCAAATCGGAGCAGATGATCGAACATAAGGAAAAAAGGTAGTATCCTGGAAGTGTACAAACATATATAGGAGTGTATCGACCTCAGCAGGAGTAACCTGAGAAAAATAACGAATAAGAACTATGTTCGCTTCGTAAAAATTGACGGTAGCATGTCGCTAAGCCGTTGCACGGAGGAATAAGGCAACAAACTCATATCTATATCAAAAAAATAAATATATTTGATTGACAAAAAATAAAAAATGTTAAATACTGAAAAATTATAAATACCAAATATCAAAATTCGTAGTGTTGGTGCAATTAGTGCAAATGTAGATTTGAATTGTTGAATGTTGTAAAAAGTAATGTGATTGGATAAGTTCAAATATGTTAAAATAGCAAAAAAGCATAAATTATTAAAAAATTATAAATGTCAAAATGAAAAAATATCAATAAATTATAGTAACCATGATAATATTCTGAAAATCTAAGTTAGGAGATAAAGTAAATATTTATTATACTTAAAAATAATTGAAGCGTTTGCAAAAATAATTAAAAAATGTCACTTTGGTATGATTATCCGTAATTCCATATGTAATTCTTCATATAATTTATTGAATCCTTGGTCGTTATCAAATTATCTTCCAATGAAACCATAATAAAATATCTCGAAAAAATTTAAAAAATGCTCAGTTGTCAGGGGTCACCAATTATAATGATCGTATTTGATCATTATATAAAATAAAATAAAAAATAAATAAATAAAACACAATAAAATTTGATTTAATCAAGATGAAGTCTAAATACGTCTGATCACAACGAGATTTAAAATTATTTTTTTTATTTGTTTCTCAAGCGTTGCTAATAGAAACTTCAAACAAAACAATGTTGTGGTCGACAATGCAGAGTATTAATGTTGTCACTAGGAGACCCAACACTATTATTAGCATTGAGTTTTAGTAAATATAAAAATTGCTTTAATTTTATACATATTTACGTCTTCTTTAACACAGAAGATAAAAATAAGATCGTGCATTTTGTAGTATAAAAATAATGCCTATAGCGACGCACTAAAAACTAGAAAGAATTTTTTTTTATATTTTTATATCCAAATTTGTTATTATCTATTACATTTAAATTTAAAAACAATTGTTTTCCCACCATCAGCACCGTCATTTCCACTTTCCGTTTTTTTATACATATACATATTATAAATATTGTTATAGCCAAAATATCAGAATTATTGGATCTTAGTGTTGTTGAAAAGTATAACAGTTTTTGAAAAATTAAAACTAATAAAAAAAATAACTCAACTGAAGAGGACAACATTTTTATTTAAATAAGTACAATGCACATTTTTTTTCATGTTTTTAATTTCACTACTAATTATTCTTTTCTGAACTGAACAACTGCATCGATTTTTGTATTTGATATTAGAATATAAGTTTATATTTCATGCTTATCGACGTAGAATATTCCGTCAGAACGATAGAAGTCCAAAATGGCGTTCACCCTCATATGTGTTCGGTCAATCGTCTCTATTATTGGTCTCCGTCCATAATTTAGCGAAGTTAAAACCGGAACCGTTTTAGGTTTTTCCTTTAAAAGAGACAGTAAAATTTATTGATTTTTTTACGACACCGGATGTTTAGAATTGTTACATTTTTCAGGAATATTTTCTGTATCTTGGAAAGTACAATTCAGGGACGTGAAAACTTTTGTTGTATTTTTAACACTTTATTAGTTCCAAAAAAATGCTGCAGTTTGCTGGTAGCACTGAATGGACTGCACATTTTCTTGCGTTATAGAGAATTGCGTTATATGGAGAGAAAGAAAAACCAATATTGTTTTACTATTGAAGTATTATTAACGCATACAATTTATTAACAAACATTCGGTACGTATGATGCCGACAGTCGACGTAAATACGGGCTAGACAATAAAGCTGCAGTTCTTATCAATTTCGGCAACTTAAAAAGTACCTACAAACAGTAGATGCTTTATAAGTTGCCGAAATTACTTGCTTTATAATGACATATGGTCGTTATTTAGAGTGGATGTGATCTTACATAGAGTGTATCATTGTATGTACAACAAGGCAAAACAACCCAAGTCGAGTAATTTCGACGTTTTAGGGAGTTTGACTTTAAATCGAGTGACGTTACATGGAATTTACACTGTATTTCAATTGGAAGCCATGTCTGAGATACCTGTATATTTAACTCGGCGAGAATGTGGCAGGGTATCTCAAACCCAGGTACTGTTTTAAACACTGATATTTTTTAAAATATTTATCTGACAACATTGTGGCGCTGAGTAACTATGGGCAAAGGTTTGCGGGAGGGGATGGCGGCGAGATCGTAGTGTGATATTGGACTGTCGACGGGATATTTGGGCGAAACCGCTTTCGCCAAAATTTTGATGATCTCAGTTAATTACCTATTTATGTCTATGAGAGAAAAAGGGTGTGCGCATTTCTGCGGCAACTTCGCTTTGTTAATTTTGAGATTTCTTTGAAATTTTTTAATAACCTTAAAACAATATAATTGGGCTAAAACATTTTTCAACCGTTTAGTAACGATGTAAATATATCTTTATGAGTTAGGTTGGCCAGTTGTGTTGTTGGCCTGAGGGTAAAATGTGCATTTATTGGCTGCGCTAATGGCTTTATGTGATATGATTTCTGTCCAGTCGTTTAAACTAACTTTACATAATATATATGTATGTATTATATGAACAACTCGTGCAGTATTATACACATTATTAGTTTTGTTTCAATACCGTACAAAAAACTGGTTTGAAACAATTCCTACAAAATAACAACAAAGAAACATCAAAAAATCTCTGTTATTTTCAAAAACGTATCGGTTTAATTGTTAACCAAAAGCAAAAGCTCAGTTAAAATTACAAATTAAATTTATTGACGCGTCAATTGCTTTAATTATTTGTGAATTTCTACATAGAAAATTTGAATAAATTTATATATTTTAGGATTTTCTAAGTTACTAAATTATCAAAGATCGGTTAGAGCTATCTCGAAATTGATTAAACATAGGAATTAATAAGTTTTTTATTTAATCACGGGAAATTGGACAATTGAATTTTAATATAGATAAACTAAATTAAAAAATTTGTGACGTTTCGTTAATTTGTTTTAATTTCTTCGGGCAAAACTGAAATGATAAAAAATACAAATTAGTTAATGAAATAATTACATTTTTTTTTTAACAGAATTGAAATAATACCTTTAACTTTCCCGTGATTAAATAAAAAACTTATTAATTATAATGGACGTGAACAATATTGAGATAGGAATTAATTTTTATGTGAAAAAACATTTCAAAAAAGCTTCAAAATTTACAATTTAATTTTGATTTTTAAGTGATTTAATCAATTTTTTAACGTCTTTCAAGTCGATAGTTATAAAAATTCAAAGTTGTAGAGTCTGTCTAAGATATTTTTGTAGCATTTTTAATATTTTAAAGAATAAAAAGATAAAAAATAGATTTTTTAATCAGTATCGCTTTCGACGTTTAAAGTGTGTTTTTAGAGCGTGTTCGCAGATATACAACTGAAACTGAGGTCTTTAAAATTTGACATTTGGCCTTAATTAGTGCAGAGTTAATTCTGAGAGAGTGTCTAATATTTATTGCTTATGAATTCTTGATTTTCTCGAGTGACTCTCACTACTTGCTAACAGTGGATTCT
This sequence comes from Venustoraphidia nigricollis, assembly GCA_034508555.1. Lineage (NCBI taxonomy): Eukaryota > Metazoa > Arthropoda > Insecta > Raphidioptera > Raphidiidae > Venustoraphidia > Venustoraphidia nigricollis. Next base: position 4,234,120 of record JAVRKA010000020.1, read on the forward strand.
GCAAAAATATATCCGCAATCTTGAAGTAAAGGCAGCCTGTCAAAGAGTTATATGCAAATAACACACTCAACTTCTATTTTTTTAATTGTCTTATTTGAAAGCTACCTAAATAAATTGTCTAAATTATTTTCAAATATTTTCAAGAACCACTTAAAGTCATTTGATTATTTTATGCAAGTAAAATGTCATTACGAGCTTTCCAACTTTTGCGAAATAGATATATTTTTAGTATAATAGCAATCTTCCGACAAATCATTAGAAATAATATAAATTGAAAACAGTATTTTTGTTACAAGTAACAAATTAAATGATTAATTACTGTGAATATCGACAGATATTAGTAATTATAGTCAATCAGTTTTGAGTCTATAATTATAGACTCAAAACTGATTGAATATCACAGATAAATATTATGTTATAATGGAATATAAATTAATGTAATTATTAGGAAACATATTAAGAATATATCTATAACATTAGTAGCACTTATAATAATATTAACTCTACCAACAGTAATAGATATATTAACAAAATAAAATTACTTGCAATACTGTTCAATTGGTCTTTATTTATATAAAAGACCAATTGAACAGTATTGCAAGTAATTTTATTTTGTTAATTAATAGTACTTTTTAGGTAATTATTGTAGACGAAATAAACAAATTTACAAAATGTCTCTGACAGGTCTGTAGAAGTTGAGAGACTAGTGTTAGACCTTTTTGCTGGAACAATGAAATTTTGTGACCGAATTTTATCTCAACACCGGAAATGAAAAACGACAATTAGTTACAACCTCGGGTAAAATTTTTAATTGAGTTGTACCGTTATTTTTGAAATTTGCAGTTAATATGCGCTGATGAGGTTTTTTGAAGTTATGTCAGGCCATTATTAAAGGGTGTTTGCTGAAAGGTTGGAGTAATCACACAAATTTTGAACATTTATGATCATTTCTATTTTTATGGTAATTAGTGTATTTGCCATATGGCAACATACACTATTGGCGTCGGTCGGATGGCGGGACCTAGGGGTCGGACCAAAATTTCTCGACGTTTCATAACCCCCTAAACACTTTGGCACCATTTTTAAAAATGTTTATATATATATGTATATATATATATATATATATATATATATATATTTATATACGTATATATATATATATATATATTGTGTACGCGCAATAACTTTCGAAAGAGTTAATTGATTTCAACGAAATTTGGCCCACGTGTTGGAATCCATCACCGCAAGAAGCCTATTTAAAATGGGCCTAATCGGGCTATTTTAAGGGTAGTTTTTAGGGGTTGAAAAATGTTTTTGGGCCTCAAAATACCGAAAAAATTCTCCGAATCGTTTCAAAATTGAAATTTAACCATCTGGTAGTAATTAAAAAGTGTCCCCAAAATTTTAATAAAATCGGCCCGACAGGACCGGATTTACAAATTTTATGAAAACACTAGTTTGCAGATAGTGAGTTATTTATTGAAGGGTGTATTTAATTCGGTGTAGACGTTAGATTGATAAAAATATTACAATTAAGAAAAAAAATGTTATTTTAAGGGGCGTATTAAGGGGTTAAATTTTTTATTTTGCCCAAAAACAAACTTAATTTCACATAATAAAAGTATAAAACTACACGGCCCTATACAAGCAAATACACTATATTGTCGGCAGGGTTTTGGCACTGCGACCTGGGTTTTTTTTTATTTGTTTAGTCTGATTTAAGTTAGCTGTACAGATGTTTAACATTTCTCTCATACATGTATGCCGAAGAAAATAATTCTGTTGGTGGTGTTTTTGTATGAGTTTAAATTTCAGAGGTATTATAAAACGATCCATCTTATAATGAGAAAAGTTAATATAAACTTCGGTTTGCAAATACTTTCTAACCAAACTTGAGAGATTTGAAGTTCTAATAAATTTGCTTGCTTCTGCACACATACAAGGTGCCAAAATTGATATTAACAAATTTTGAAACAAACTGGAAGTTCAGTTTATATAACTTTTTTGATAAAATGTTTCTATTTTTTTTTATTTTTCAAATCTTATATAACATGTTGAAATTTGTTTTTTTGCAAAGAATAAAAATAAATATTTTTTACCTATTTTTAAAAGTTTACAGATAAATCTTTTAGCAAAATGAGAAATACAAGATAGTTTGATGTAGCTGTGACATTCAGTTGTTACAGAGAATTTTATAAGGTCGTAAATTCAGTTTAATGGGCTTTTTTTACATAACTTTATAAGCTGTTTGAAAATTTGGTAGTCATTGAATAAAGTTTTTTGTCTTTATGCAAGCAAATTTGAATTTGTTTCACTTACGTTGACATCTACACGATCTATTTAGTTAATTAGTCTAGGTGAATTAAGAAAAATAGGACAAAGATAAAATAACGAAGAAGAATTTTTGGAAAATGGTCAAGGACGGACTCATAATTTACATTTTAAAATTATCCTTTAAACCCTTCTTTAAAAGTAAAGACATTAATTCTTCCAAAGTTTTATCTCTAAAAAGGTTTTTACACATTCTCATGTAGGTGTGATGTTATTGACGCAAAAAAACTGCAAATCCATGGTTAAATAGTGTACTTATTAACATTTTTTGAGTTTGAAATTGAGAATGCCTCTTTTTAATATGCTTTTATCAGCTTCACCTGTATGTTGTAACGGAATTCTTAAGGCTGTCGGAACGCTCAGAATTTAAGCCAAAAATAGAGCTTCGGATGTCAACTGATTGTAGACTTATTCGTCCACATTCTGCAAAAATTATTTCTCTATAAGGAAGATTAAGGACAAATCTAGGTCTCTAATGGACTACTTTTGTTATTTATGTACGATTTACTAGAAAAAAGTTGGCATTAATTGTGCCAAAAAAACACACGTTTTCAGTGTCACACTATGACCTTATTCGTACTTATTTCACAAAACTGTTCCATCACAAACCTAAAGTGACTCTTCCTTTTTCGAAAAGGTTTTTTAAATCTTCAAAATATTTCCCAAACTTAGAGTAATCAATTGACAGCGGCATCCTTGCAATAACATTTTTTAGCCTCGTAGTTGACACCAGCCAAAAATTGAAACATGCGGATGATTTGAGCGAGACAGAGCTAAAGAAGGTCACACCCACAATATGTCTTTTTCCCAGCTCGCCGCTTACCGCTGGGTTCAGCACAAACAAAATTCAGAGCGTTCCGACAGCTTTAAACGTGAAATTCACTCACTGCGCAACGTCATTTTTTTATTATATTATTTCTCGACGTTCGTTTCGGACAATAAGTCCATCCTCAAAAATATAAAACATATACTAACTCAGATATTTGCAACCTAACCGTAAAGTTGACCTGAAATAATTTGGGTCAACTTACCTGTAAACTAGTTGTAGGAGAAATAGGTCTATGGTTGATCTAAATCATTTCAGGTCAACTTTCCGTGTGGGTACATTGCAAATATCTAATTTAATATATGTTTTATATTCCTGAGAATGGATTTATTGTCTGAAACTATCGTCGAGTAGGGATGGAAAAAGCGCGCGCTAAATCGATTTTTTACTTTGGAATCGACTTCAAATTCTTTGACTCTTGAAGTCGATTAATCATCTCTGATAGTCAACTTTTGTGACTTAAGTCGACTTTTTAGAAATTTAGTATTTCGTGCAGTATACAAACTTAGATATTTTAATATTTTATTAAATTATGAACGTACAAACGTTAGATGCAAATGGAGGCTTGCGCAGGTATAGTCGATTGAAAAACTACGAACTCGCGCTATATTATTATTTTTAATTTTTCTTTAATCTAAAGGTCCAATTCCTTGCACTAATGCATCCATCCTGGTCGTACTTGAGTGTGGGACTTTGGGGGTTCTCAGCAGACAAATTATCATCTGAATCACCGTATTAGGCATCTTGAACAATCAAATAAACAATAATGGCATACTGGACTGTACTTTATAGCTTAATCACATGCTGTGCCGGTAACTGGGAGGTGGTAGGAAATAGGAATCTTCCTTTCCCACAAAACCAAAATATGCATTTGCGACGCTGTCAGAACCTTTTAGAACCGCGGCAAGTATTATACTAAGTAATGTATAAAAAAGTCGAAAAGTCATCGAGTGAGAATCGATTCGAAACAGGCTGAACTCGACCCTAAAAAGTCGATTATTTTTATCAAAAGATCGATTCTTGACTAAAGTCAGAGTCGACTTTCCTATCCCTATCGTCGAGAAATAATTTAATAAAACTTTTTTGCAGAATTTTCAAGTGTTTATTATTTATTATTAATCATGTCCTACCGAGTGCCGAGTGAAAGATCAGTGCAATTTAAAATAAATAATTCTTAAATTAGACTTTAGCAGTTCTGTTCACTACTAAAATTTTTGATGAAAAATTTCAACAAGATTGGATACATTCTGTATAAGTTGAAACGTTTCACAATAATAATATAGGTAATACCCACATGCGACCAGCTGCAGACCACGGTTTGTAGTGCTATGTTTTTTATTACGTCTTTTATGATGAGAATAAAACAAGTAATAATATTTCATCCGTTTGTTTTATTTCGCGCCGCTGACATCTGTACTTGAAACAGGACCAGCAGGGATGATGGCCCTACTTACAGGAATAAAGTTTATGCACGACTTCACTTCTTATAATGTGCGGTCATATGCTGTGAGACAGCGTTCCCAATGACATCTTGTGGATCGATTCTAGACTTTTATATGCGTTCGAAACAATACATAATATAGAATTTCGATCGCTTATTTTCTTTTAAAGTATATAAAATTCTCAACGTGTTGAAAATTAGACATTATATCGCATCCAAAATTATTACTATAATTCAATAATAAATCTCAGGTATTTGGATTAATAATACAAAAAAAAAAACTAAATTTGAAACGTTACTAATCTTTTTGAACATTATTTAATTAATTTTAAATACAATGTGTGTTCAATATTATAAATTTTTAAGCATAAATCATTTGATTGATTATTTAATTTATTAGTTATGAGCCTGACGAAGACTAAATAAAGTAGTGGAAACGCAGCAAGATTAACAATAACACGATTGTTTTGTATTATTAATCCAAATACCTGAGATTTATTATTGAATTCAATTGCTTTTAATTGTGAACGTTCAAAAATCGAAGAAAAATCAGAATTGCCAAAAAAAAATCTGTTGATCCGATCGCTACCGAACTTTACAGAATCACCCGCTGAGCAATTTGAAGATTGCCTGGAAATTTCATCGAAGTCGGTTCAGCCGTTTTGGAGTCCATAGGGAATATATATACATACATCGATTTTTATATATATTTTAATATTTTATGTATATTTTAATCTCATCAGGAAATATTTCGAAACGGTGGTGTTGTTGAAAAAAAAGTTTCAGACAAAAGTTGTTCAGTTTGAAAGGGGACATCGTTTGGAGGCAAATACCACCCTTCATTCCCAACCCCTGCGCAGGGATGAGGGTGACTTTGGTATATTTAATAAGAACACCCATTTTTTATTACAAATTGTGATTTTTCAATAAAAAATGTGCAACATTTGTCAGAAACATTTTTTTATCCGATATCCCTAAAATGCATGTCCAAAATCGGTTTCCCGAAACTACATTAAATTTTTAAGCTTAAACAACGACGTCGCACAGAAAATTATAAGAGATAAAAGTTATTTGGTTTGGGAAGGGTCATCGATTAAAAATAAAAATAGCCCCCCACCCCTTATGCGGGAGTAGGGGGTTCTTTTTATGTTTAAATGATAACTCTTCCCAAACCAAATAACTTTTACTTCTTGTAATTTTCTGATTAAGGTTGTTGTTTAGGCTTAAAAATTCAAATGGGTACTACCGCGACTGACTATGGCCGTTTAATTATTCCGACAAATTGAAAACTTCACTGAAAAAGAAACATGTGTTTTTACATATGTTTTTGGATCACTTTTAAGTGCATTCCAAAAACAACAACAGTGAATAAAGCACATATCAAACACGTTTCTTTTTCACCGGATTTTTCGATATTTTCAGAATAATAAACAGTCAAAATGTCTGTTCATGCAATATTTCATTTCATTTCTACATCTACAATATTTTTAATTATTTCGATTTACACCTCAATTCATGCTGTACCAACAATTTTCTGTCGTATGTCACCATAGATTCACCATCCCTGGCTTTATTAATTGTTTGATTAATCTCTAAAATTATCTGCTCCTAAATGTATTAGACAATTAATTAATTTCTGATAAATATTTATTAGTTGATTTATTAGAAATAATGTCCGATAATTGCTATTTGAGATTATATTAAGCTAGCCAATATGTATACTAAGTTTCTTGGAGTGTCAATGTTCTCTTTCAAATTGGACCGATATATCGATATTTTTAAAAAAATATATCGGTACCGATTTCGATACTTGAAAAAAATATCGATACTTTTTGGCAACGTCCAACATCCCTAAATGTGCATAGATAGTGTGAAATTACGGTTTGTGTATTGTAATTTTTTCGGTTTTTGTTACCTGATTGAATATGTTCGTTCTGATATCCTGGATGTTAGGGGCATTGTCTCTGACTCGCTTCTGATCATATTTACCGGGTCTTGTGTAAGCGAAGTAGTGGTCGTATTCGGCGAACGGCGCTGTTTCGCGTTGATAGTCGAAATATGTGATCTTTTTCCCGACGACATTCACGTCGGCATACGGCTGAACAAATGAAACAAATGGGAACGCTGTTAACAAACTGAGACGTTGAATGCAGATCGAAAAAAAGATGGCGGAAGTAAAGGATTACGTGGTGGGAGTACGAGTTAATTTTCGTTTGACATAAAACTTATTTGGTTTTGACATAAAAAGATACATCTAGAGAATTAAATTTATACGATAAACATTTTAGATTTAACAAGCTAAGTATTACTATATATGAAAAAAAAGGTCAAGAGCGAGTAGAACTTGCGAGAAGAGGGTTCCATACTATTCCGTCTTCCGTTTAGGTTTTCCTGTAAGCTATCGGTCAGACCCGACAGTTTCGGAGATTTCATCTATTTGTAACGTGGAGGGAAAGTTTGGTTGAGGAACAGTTGAAAAAAGAAGCTTTACCGATGTTTCGCTTGTGGCCTACGTTTCGAAAAATATATTTCAGGGCCTCAGGCTAGTCAAGATGGAAATATATTTTTCGAAACGTAGGCCACAAGCGAAACATCGGTGAAGTTTCTTTTTTCAACTGTTCCTCAACCAAATTTTCCCTCCACGTTAAAAATATATATTGGAACAAAAAATATTAACCCATTAAGGACCAGATTATTATTTTTTTGAAAAAATATTTCATATTTATACTAAACGTTAAATATACCATACGAAATAGGATTATATTAAAAACAGTTGTAATGCCAACAAAAAAAATTATAGACATAAAAACGTATGTAAATAATGCGACATTGATGACAGATTGTAAAAAAATTGTCAGGCTTAAATAAAAAAAAAAAAAAAAGAACAAGTGTCCTCACATGATGACACGAGCCTTTAATGGGTTAAAGACTTCATCTATTTGCTTAAATCACTTTGAAACTATTTATTTCGAAATTATAAAAAAAAAATATATTTGAGACCCTTACACAAGCACTTTCAATTGATACGTATCACAAAACTTTTTTCTTAATTTCCTAATTTGCCCCCTAAAAATTACCCCCACGTTCAAAATTAATTTATTTACGTTATATATCCGTGCTGGGTCACCGACTTACATATGTGTACCAAAGGTTAACTTAATCGGTTCAGTAGTTCCGGAGCATTTATGTTTGTCCGTCCGTCACAGCCAACGGACAGACACGCGTATGATCCTATAAGAGTTCCGTTTTTTCCTTTTGAGGTACGGAACTCTAAAATGCCGGACTCGATATTACACTTGGCCTAAACTCCGTTCATATTGTCAAATCCTAATAGATTTCTTTTTCCAACGTGGTTGAATAATTATATAACAATCATTCTTGCAGACAGCAAATAATTGTTTTTTATTTTAGTATTCAAATTACGTAAGTGACAAAAATCGTTAAGTAATAGTATTGATAAAATTGGAAACATACTTGAAAATGATGTTTTGATATGCTTTATGATCTAATCTCGGATATTAATGCCTTCAAACTTTTGCAAAAGTAAGTAAGATGCTTGTTTTTGCACACAAATAGTTTTTTTTTTAATTCTCCGGTGTAAAGCAGCTAAATTTATATACTTTTATTTTCTTTAGATATTAGTTTTATGTTGTTGACAAACTTTATAAGTAAAAAAAACTTAACTTTTATTAAAAATCTTTGAAAGTCACCGAAAGGCGTTCAGTTAGCATGGGGACATCCTGAATTCCAGCGACTCCTTATCAACGTTAACATTTTCTATGAACTATTCCTAAGGAGAATGGCAATGCCTGCATTTCACGGGTGTAGTGGTTTGAGATTTTAAAAATCTTAAATATTCCCGCCTCTAAAGTTTTATTCATAATACCGTAATAGTCTTACGTTCCCTCAATTTTAAAATAATTTAAATACATTTTAAATTAATTTTAAAAAGATCTAAAGAATTTATCAAGTCATTACTTTGTTTTTAAAACTTCAGAAGTTATATTCTGAACCTCTAATTTATTAAATACACTATCGATTTGTTTCAATCATTACACAAATTACGAGGAGTTAAGAAATATTAAAAATCTACGTATTTTGCCCAGAGGGGATATTATAAGGTTAAGGCTGTCGGAACGCTCTGAATTTAAACCAAAAATAGAGCTTCGGCTGTCAACTGCTTGTAAACTTATTCGTCAACATTCTGCAAAAATTCTTTCTCTATAAGAAAGATAAAGGACAAATCTAGGTCTCTAATGGACTATTTTTGTAATTTATGTACGATTTACTAGAAAAAAGTTGGCATTAATTGTGCTAAAAAAACACACGTTTTCAATGTCACACTACGACCTTATTCGTATTTATTTCACAAAACTGTTCCATCACAAACCTAAAGTGATTCTTCCTTTTTCGGAAAAGTTTTTTAAATCTTCAAAATATTTCCAAAAATTAGAGTAATCAATTGACAGCGGCACCCTTGCAATAGCATCTTTTATCCTCGTAGTTCGCATCAGCCAAAAAATGAAACGTGCGGATGATTTGAGCGAGACAGAGCTAAAGAAGGTCACACCCACAATATGTTTGTTGCTTACCTCGTCCCTTACCGCTGGATCTCAGCACAAACAAAATTCAGAGCGTTCCGACAACCTTAAACCATGTAATACAAAAGAGAGAGAGAATTTTTAATTTCAACGTAGTGTTTGGCTTGAATAATATACGAGGGTGTTAGCTTGATCAGTAACATAAAAAAATCTCTCTCTGTAATTTCTGATCATCTAATAGATGTAAGGACAATTTTCTTACGGCTTTTGACAGAAACCGTATCTTAACTAGATTGTAGCCTGATAAAAGAAGCCTGTATTTTAAGTGCGGATACCAGTAGATATAGTATACTAGGTATCTTCAAAATTGATTCAAACGTTTTCGAGTGATACTAATACAAACAGCGATAGAAAAAAAACCCAAAAAAAAATTTACCATTTTGATGTCATACAAAACCCTGCAATAGAACGAAATTAAAGAGGTTTAGATCCTGTTACAGTTTTGAATGTTAGTATTTTAAACCATGAGTATAGAAACGAACAGCTATTTACAACTGCTTTTTCCATGCTAACAATGTATACTAACTACTGATCTCAACACCTTTTAGCTTTGGCAGCCTGGCGAAGCTAAATGTTCCAGAGACGCGGAATTTATATTTGTAGTCACGAATTTCACATTTTAAAGTAAAATGAAATATGTATCTTGATTTTTAATATTTTTTTTTATAAACTAGTACTGAGCCATTTTGTTTCAATTTGATCAAGCGGGGTAGAGTAGTGGTGAGAGCACTAGACTTGCATTCAGGAGGTACGGGGTTCGAATTCCGGCGGAGGCAGATGTGGCTGGGACTTTTTCCTACTGCCTCGCGCCGAGAAACGGTAATTCCTGTATCGGACATTTTGTTGAGGTTTTCCATGGTTTTCCTCAATTAATTCCAGATAAATATCGAGATGGTTCCTTATTCGAGGCCACGGCTGATTACCTATCTAACACTTAGTTCAAAAATTGCCTACCTTATCCTAATTTCCTATCATTCTTTCATTCGCCCATTGCTATTAATTAAGTTGAAGGTAAAAAAAAACAGAAAATAACAGGAAGTGGTAGATGAAACAAAGTAATGTTGCGAATAGCGTCTGTTAAATGCATTATTATACAAAAAAAAGCAGAATAGAAAAATGAATAAAAAATAATCAATCAACATGAGTGAAAATGTTGTATCAATCGTTCTTTACACGGCATTTTCATGACAATTCTATTAGATATTTAATAAGTTTAGTTTTTAGCTTAGACGCTAATGGAACATCGTGTCGCATCCAAAATAAAGTTAGTGTTGCTCATAGACATAGGAATATAGAGACAGAGCATGTACTAAGGTTTTAGACGAGAGAGGGTAAAGCTGATTAAGGGACGCGACGAGGTGAGTGGTGTCCGCTTGTCATTGGTCGGCTCACTGCGCACGTCTAGTGGCATGAAATTTATGTTGGTGGTATGGTGTAAAAAGAAAATTTCTTTTTGCAGCACAATGCGCCGGGTAATCAAAAATCGACACCATTCTTACTTCGTAGCAGTGCTTTGAACCCGTGCCTTAATGGATTCCCCCTCGCAGCTGTATCCCTATAATTACTGGATCCATGGTTTGCTACTTGCTTGCTAGTTCATAGATTCATCGCCAAATATTAGTATGGTTTTAATTGCTACAGTACGTGCTTATGAACGTTACGTTACGGTTATGTGTCGTAGCCAGAAAGTTCCCCAGATGCTTGCGACATTCTTCATAGCATTCCACGACGATGGAGCTATTGTTTGCATAACATTATATGCGGCAATGTGCGTACATTCATAGTTATCTCGGCATAAGCTTACCTACCCAACATTTCTATAACGATCTTGTGTCCAAACCGCAAACATTCGGAATGCTATTATTACACTGACGAGTTTTTACAATAACATTAATTTATCAAACAGAAATTTTACTTGTTTGTTTTTCTGTTTTAAAATTGAAAGAAACGATCGTGTATCATGCCACATTGTTCGTTTTAAGGCTGTCGGAACGCTCCGAATTTTGTTTGTGCTGAGACCCAGCGGTAAGGGGCGAGGTAGACAAAAGACATATTGTGGGTGTGGCCTTTTTTAGCTCTGGCTCGCTCAAATCCGCACGTTTCAATTTTTGGCTGATGCCAACTACGAGGCTAAAAAATTTTATTGCAAAGGTGCCGCTGTCAACTGATTACTCTAATTTTTGGAAATATTTTGAAGATTTAAAAAACTTTTCCGAAAAAGGAAGAGTCACTTTAGGTTTGTGATGGAACAGTTTTGTGAAATAAGTATGAATAAGGTCATAGTGTGACATTGAAAACGTGTGTTTTTTTAGCACAATAAATGCCAAATTTTTTCTAGTAAATCGTACATAAATTACAAAAGTAGTCCATTAGAGACCTAGATTTGTCCTTTATCTTCCTTATAGAGAAATAATTTTAGCAGAATGTTGACGAATAAGTCTACAATCAGTTGACAGCTGAAGCTCTACTTTTGAATTAAATTCAAAGCGTTCCGACAGCCTTAAGTGCACTGCATATGATGCTGGTTTTGTCGATGGATTAGCTGCTTGTTTTAGCTGCTAATTTCCAGGTGTGCTGTGGCCCTAGATGCGCGTTCTAAAGCTAGATTTGTAGATAGTTTTGTTGTGTGCGCAGTGACAGTTCTAATGTCAACAACATTTAGATGATAACCAGTCCCGGATCTAGGGTGGGGGGCAAACCGGGGTACCTGCCTCGGACGGTAGTTTCAGGGGACACCAAAATTATAATGTGATAATGCATTATATATTTTGGAGTTTTTTTAAACAATGTATTTCAAACGCTAAAGAGAGGGGACGCCACTATCAAGTTGGTACCCCAGTTTGAAAAAAATCGTAGATCTAAGGCTGATAAAAACGCGATTAAAACAAACGTCATTCGTCGCAGACGATTAGCAATTATTGCACTTTTATTAATTTATTAACCACTAATTGTCGAAAATGACAGACTTATTAAACTTTTCTGTAAATCCTTCTAAGATATTGTGATATAAACAAAGCTAACGGCATAATAGTACGATTGATGTCTTTAAGGGGGTATTCTTATGTGAACGCATAAATTTTACCTCTTTTTAGGGAATTTTTTTTAGACGACAATAACATTCAATCATTTTAATTTTTTATATGTTTTTGTTTGTATCTTTAACTGTATAAAAAAATTTTTTTTCTCTTATTTTACATTTTTTATATTTATATTTTTTTAATTAAATTAGATACTAAAAAAAGCAAGTCACTGGTCATGGTAATAGCGGCTGTTCATGTTGTCTGAAATAAAAAAATCGAATGAATCATTGTTCAGTAGGGATGTCGCTATCGTCCCTACCAAAATTAATCAATTTCATTAAAAAAAAAAAAACGCGGACTGTAGAAAAAAAGTTTGTTTTTTGTTAATTTTTTTGTTAAAAATCTTTTAAAAAAATGAGAAAATATTTTCGAAAATAAGCAATTTTGGTACGGACGATAACCATTAATGAGTAGAAGAACATATATAAATTTCAAAGCAATCGATTGAATACTTTTTTTTAGGACCATGAGAGTTTTAGAAAATAATGTTTCCAGATAAATGCGTTTAAAGTTTTAAAAGCCAAAAAGTCGCTTACGGCGCGTCGGCCACTATATGAGTTGTAATTTATTTAAAACTAGGAATTTCGGTCTCTATTTTTCACAGCATATTTTCGATAGGTTTTACTATTGAAATATGAAAAAAAAATAAAATCGATTTTTCGAACTGGTCACATAAGAATACCCCCTTAATGATATTATGCCGAGTAATTGGAGTAGTTGATATAAAAATATAAAACTATGACATACTTTTCCCTCAAACTTGCCCCACATTTGGTCTCTGTATAGCATTACTTGCGTTGGGTTGTACCATTGCGATTTGGTTTGAATACATTTACGTCTATCTTTCGGTACCTTCGCCATGGCGTAAGTACTTGTTAATCTCTTAATATGACACAAAATTTAAAACTTAATAAAATTTGTTAAAAATCTTTAATTGTTTAAATACTTTGACGTTTTGAAACAAATAATCCAAGGAAACAGGCTGTAGTAAAGTTAAATAGACTACGTCAGATATTTGGATATTGTGATAAAGATTGTAAAAAACGCGTATCGTGAAAAAAATCATAAAACAGCTAAATATGGGTAAAATTACAAGATTTGTGTAGTTTTATTATATTATTTTGTTAACTAAAATTTAAAAAATTGTGAAATATTTAAATAACAAGTAATTAAAAACACTTGAAAATTCTACAAATAATTCTTTATTTCTCGACGATCGTTCCGGACAATAAGTCCATCTTCAGGAGTACAAAAACTTATACTAAATTACATATTTTCATTATACCTACTTGTTACGCTAAAAAATTGACCTGAATTGGTATGGGTCAGCCATAGGTCTATCTGCAAGGTAGTTGTAGGAGGGGTGATAGGTTAAAAGCTATTAGGAAAAATAAAAATATAACAAATGACCAACTCCTACAACTACCTTACAGATAGACCTATGGTTGACCCATATCAATTCAGGTCAATTTTTTAGTGTACAAAGTAGGTATAATGAAAATATGTAATTTTGTATAAGATAACGTCAAAATTTTTTTTACCAAAACCATTGCAACGTTTTTAAGGTTGACGTATCAAAAAAGTAAATTGTTTAAAATAACACAAAAATTATGGAAGTTTCACCTTGGTTAGAATATGTCCCACAAGCCTTTTCTCATTTTTGTTAATATCAGAAAAAAATACTATTTTTAAATTTAATTAAACTATCAAGGGAGCTTTCAAGTATTACGTAACGTTTTTTTTGCAATTTTTTTGCCCCCTCCTGCCCCACCGTAACTCATCGTAACAATTTGGGGGTTAAAATGTTACGTAATACTTGAACGTTCACCCAAACAAATATTGAAATTAATAATTTTCGACAGCAACAAACGTGAAGATTTATAATAATACTGGCGGTTATCTTTTTAGTTCACGTTCATAACTCTAAAGAAGTTTCACCTCTCCCATGAGCGTATGTGGGCGAGGCTCAGGGGCGTAGCTACCGCCGTATATGCCGTATCAATTATACGGGGCCCCCGGGCCAAGGGGACCCCCAACGTGCGTAAGCAAAAATTAATAAAAACTTCCCAATTTTTTTTTATTTCAGAAACGACGAAAGTCTAAAAAAGCAATTTCTTTTTTTCCCGCGTAAAGCTTGCGTACATCGGTTATCGCGGGCTGCGGGATTTCCCCGTTTAAGTCATTTACTTCAACGGGGGAAGGGCCTCCAAACAAATTTTTATACGGGGCCCCGCCAAGACACGCTACGCTTCTGGTGAAGCTCATAAGTTTGTTTTTCACAAATTTTCGGTAACCTTCTTTTATTATATCAAACAGTTTACAATTTTGAAAGGTTCTCGTATAATATTTCATAGGCGATATCGATTAAGGAATGACGTTGAGTTCTTCAATGTGGTATAAAATCTGCTCTTTTCCTGTCTCTCTTCGTATATACAATAAATCCATGACTTGTCACTAGAAAATGACAGGTCACACACAAACGCAAAAACTCGTCATAGAAGACCACAGTTTTGTTATACGGAAAGCCTATACGCATCGAAAGTAAATCTCTTTTCAGCATAACGTATTGCTGCTGTTATACGCACGTGAATTTATACACGTTTACACATAATATTACAATATACGTATGCTCAGGAACCAGATTCGCTGTTTTATTAGTGTATTTGCCATATGGCAACATACACTATTGGCGTTGGTCGGATGGCGGGACCTAGGGGTCGGACCAAAATTTCTCGACGTTTCATAACCTTCTAAACACTTTGGCACCATTTTTAAAAATGTTTATATATATATGTATATATATATATATATATATACATGTGTGTGTGTGTGCGCTATAACTCTCGAAAGAGTTAATTGACTGTAACGAAATTTTGCCCACGTGTTGAAATCCATCACCGCAAGAAGCCTATTTAAAATGGGCGTAATCGGGGCATGTTAAGGGTAGTTTTTAGGGGTTGAAAAATGTTTTTGGGCCCCAAAATACCGAAAAAATTCTCAGAATCGTTTCAAAATTGACATTGAACCCTTTAGTAGTAATTAAAAAGTGTCCCTAAAATTTTAATAAAATAGGCCCGACAGGACTAATTTGCAGATAGTGACATATTTATTGAAGGGTGTATTTAATTCGGTGTAGACGTTAGATTGATAATAATATTGCAGTTAAGAAAAAAAATGTTGTTTTAAGGGGTGTATTAAGGAGTCAAATTTTTTATTTTGCCCAAAAACCAACTTAAGTTTGCATAATAAAGCCACACTGCCTGTATAAGCAAATACACTATATTGTCGGCCGGATTTTGGCACTGCGACCCGGGTTTTTAGTGTATTTGCCATATGGCAACATACACTATTGGTGTTGGTCGGATGACGGGACCTAGGGGTCGGATCAAAATTTCTCGACGTTTCATAACCTCCTAAACACTTTGGCACCATTTTTGAAAATGTTTATATATATATGTATATATATTTTTATATATATATATATATATATTTTTATATATATATATATATATATTTTTATATATATATATATATATATATATATATATGTATATACGTATATATATATATATATATATATATATATATATATATATATATATATATATAGGTGTGCGGGCAATAACTCTCGAAAGAGTTAATTGATTGTAACGCAAGAATCCTATTTAAAATGGACCGAATCGGACCTTTTTAAGGGTAGTTTTTAGGGGTTGAAAAATGTTTTTGGGCCCTAAAATACCGAAATAATTCTCCGAATCGTTTCAAAATTGAAATTTAACCATCTGGCAGTAATTAAAATCTGTCCCTAAAATTTTAATAAAATCGACCTTACAGAACCGGATTTAAAAATTTTAAGAAAGACTAGTTTGCAGATAGTGAATTATTTACTGAAAGGTGTATATAACTTGGTATAGAGGTTCGATTGATAATAATATTACAATTAATATTACAATTAACTTGAAATATTTTAACAAAAAATAACGTTATAAAATCCGGAATACTAATCGTCAATTGTCTCCAGGATCATGATTTTAATTTGAAAATTGGTGAACATGCATTGAAAATAGGATTTGGTTCTGCACCTCAATAGCCATAATATGGTGTTAAAATTTTTTCAACTAAATAAATTGCATGTTATCTTTTAGAATATGGTTGTGGTCGATTCTGTATACATTTGCAATGTGACCCGAAAACGTTGTTCTGAATAAGAGTTAAGGGAGATGAGACGATGTTCCACAACCCAAGACAGCCGGTCCTCGAATTTCTATTTACATTTGTAATACCGGGTGTCCTATATCGACTCAGACGTATAAACTTTTGCTTGCGACTTATTTCGTATAAACGTCGATTCTGCGTGCATTATATTTCAGTTTTGACGGGGATATAACTTAATCGAAGTTTAACCGAACAAAATACTGTATAATAATAAATAATATTGACTCTACCAACAGAAATAGATATATTAACAAAATGAACTTACTTGCTATACTGTTCAGTGGTTTTTATTGATATAAAATACAACGTTTCAACCAAACTTTTTGGTCCTTTTCAAATTTCAAATGTATAATAAAAACCATTGAACAGTATAGCAAGTAATTTCATTTTGCTAAAATACTGTATAATTTAACTTTTAACACCATTCTAAAAACCACGTTCCCTATACCTGTACAACACGTAGTAGAAAAGTCTGTTCGTTAAGATACTCACATTATTTAACGGAGTAACGCATAGTAGACCAGTACCTGCAAGTAACGTCACCAACAACCAGCAACGATCGTCAGAGCAAATCGTGTTGTTTGGGGTGCAATATTCTGACTTAAAACTTTTTAGCCGTGCAGGACGGACTTAATTTTATGTTTTGGTACTGCAGGTGATATTTAAGAGCTCATAGAATTTGTTTGTGGCATTCGAAAATATTGAAACAATTTTCGTTTATCTGTGTCCAGAAATCAGGAAATACATGATTGATATTCATTATAATGTTGTTCTCTTTTTTGTTGAGTAAAGATATAAAAGAATTTTCTTTATATGTACTTTTGGCTTCGATTTTAAGGCAGAAAGCCTAACAGTTATGCACTGCTGGACTCACTCACACGCTATCTGTAACAACGGGCCGAAACAGTTTTCTCGTGCACACTGATACAAAAGTACGTACTTTCGATCGGATATAAAGAAAAATAGTATACTCCAGACGGCCATAAATTCCTGCACTGCGCGACACACGAAGTCCACGATGCTCTTGCGGTGTAATAAACTATTATATTAGTCGACTCAAAAATGTTCACCCGGTATATAACTGCGAAGCTCTCTCATTCATTTTCTTCTTCAAGAGCGCAACTTACTGTCATTTCTCTACTAGCTATGTTTTTGTAATCTATTTTCTTTTGTCGTTTGATATGCATTACATTGCACGTTAACAATACTTCTGTAACTGTACCGCAAATACACAATATTATTATTATTCAAAACTTCCATGAAATCTGTGAATGTATTTTGAATAAAAGATCTTTATTTTTACAGCTTCGAAATCAGTAGGTCAGACATTTTGAAATAATATAATAGGGATATTGACTGTATTCAAATAAAAACATAATTTTAACGAAAAGTAGTAGTTTCTATGATAGAAATACTAAAAAACACTATTTTTTTCCTTATTTTTAAGGAATGTAATTAATATTTAATAAAAAATCACTCTCAAGTCACGCGTGACAACAGACACCAATCAGAGCGCATGACGTCATATGTTCAGCCGCTGTCAAAAAACTTCATTGTTTGGTTAATATTTAGTGTGTTATTTATTATTTATTATTATTTGTTTATAGGAAACGTTAAATTATATGTAACTATAGCAACGACTACGAAACAACTTTTCATCACCTCAGTTTACTAACGTTTATGAGCACAGAATACGCATCTATAGTAGCTCCCGTGTAAACTTTTGAGCCTCCTTTGGTATGAAATTTATTTTTATTGTTTATTTGTTTTTTAATTATCCAGATATGTAAATCGAATCAGTGGTACTCGATTTACAAGAGTAGTAACGGACGGACAGACGACTTTGATCCAAATTTCATTCTTTTCATCTAAAAACACTTTAAAATTATTTAGTCGAAAAGATAAGAGAGTGCATTATTGTAATATTTTGTGTACGACAAAGGTAAAGTTTCCGTTTTCACATATAGAATCTAAAGTTGAATAATAAATTCATATTATTTTCGTACGTGTCGCAATTTATATTTTTATGATACAGTGCAGGCACTTCCTGTAATAAATTTGAATTAAAAGTTGGATATAGTGATTCAAGATTTAAGGTCACAAACCATTATATTTAAATGTATTCTTATCGTGTTCAGTCTTCGTCTTTATTTTACTTTGCAAATTTCCTTGGATATATCCTTATATTCCGTTTCCATAATATATTGTTGTTAGTTATTCGAAATTTACACAATTGACTTTCTAATGCGTCAATTCATTCACGTTTAATATAATTTTATCCATTTTCTTATAGTGCTTTATATAGTCCACTCTGAAATAGTGTATAGTGATAAATAACTTTTTGACATATTCCTAGTTTTCTTCTAAATCATTCCTAAACACAGGCAAAGTCTCAATAAACTTCAAGACTGTTCTGATACAGCAGGAATCAACACTATGTAGATTTTGCGAAATGGAGGATGAAACAGCCACCAATATCGGGTTCAAATATGAAGCTTTAACCTACGGGAGGATAACCATCTTTGGCTACAATTTAGTAACCAATCTTCTGGAGCTCATAAGAAGATCCAGATTGTTTGGTGACTAGATCCAGTAAAACTGGGAATCACAAAAATCCTTTCAGAATGTGGTGCATTTGGGCCAAGAGACCGCCCCATTCTATTTTAATTTTTAATTAATCTAGCATTCATTTGGGATGAGGCAGAATAAGTGCGTAGTTATCACGGTGAATGCATATAGCATCTATCATATGTCATACATTGTTTCCGTATCGCATTACAACATTTTATAATAAACAATACAACAAGCATTTGATGTGATCTTGATGTTATGTCTTCTGATGACAGAGCAAAATGTGGTTTCGCGATTTGGCCACGTCTTCTTGTCAAAGCCCAATAGATATTGTGAATAATAAATACACACTTTGACATATTTTATATATGCCAGATATTTACTTTACTTTTTTACACTTAAATCTGGCAAATTTATGATTGAAATCAAAAATACATTTTCACGACAGTGAAAGAATCCTATATCAACGTAAATAATAAATCCTAGAATCAAACACATTTTTTTCCACCTCATATGACACATTATAGAATCTGCCAAACTACTGTGATCTGTTACTATTGATGTGCATTTCTAATAATACAGATAGCGTTGTTTAGATTTAAATAATGGAATCTATCGATTCAAGCGACTGCAAGAGAAGTTGCGTTTTGCTGGTAGCTCTTAGCATAATATAATTATACCGACGCAAAACGCGTCACATTGCGTTCAGACTATAACGTGTTTTTCTAAGAACTTTTTGCATCATCTTTTTCCATGATACGACAGAAATGTTTTGTTGTCTGAACCTTAATTACAGTCGTTTAGTGCAGACTGTTTACAAAATTTATTTCGACATGCATTTTTTGTTTTTCTTTTTTTTTATCTAGAAAAAAATGGCCTATATCATTTTTTGTTGATATAAGTAATTTCAACGTAGCCATTAAAAAAGTGCTTATATAAATTTTTTGTATTTGAAACTTTATTACAAAACGCATTATTCAAAAATCATAAATTTAGTGCGTGTTCCAAATATTTTGTTTGTCATATTTTGTAGCAGAATTTAATTAATACTTGCCTTTTGTATTTTCTCACATAGAGGGGGAGTTTTTCAAATTTTAAAAACTTGTAATAAACATGTAATTAACTTAAAAACTATTTGACGAATTTTGATGAAACGTTTTCTTTTGATTTCAGAAATGCTAAAGGCTACTGTCCCGCATAGTCGAATTAATTTAATTTATTTTTTGATATAATATACTTCCATACTAATACCTACACATAATAATAATACATATTTATTTGCAGTGCCAAAAAAAAAAAATGAATACAAAACGTCCATACTTCGTATAACAATTAAATCACAAAGACCATACGGCACAGACCTCAGAAAATGTTGTTTAAATTCTTTACAACTCGCTTTGTATTTTCGTAATCGAACTTATAGTTCCCGAGATATTTAAGTTTTAGTGGAGCAATTTAGAAATTTTCAGCGCAAAAACACCCTCACGCAGATAAAGCCTAGAGGCGACTGAAGTCAGTTGTCAAAATTATCAGTACTATCGGTAGAATGGAGCCGAGTAACTCGATCACATGACACCTAGTTTGCTGGGATAGGTTGAGCGGTTCGTGAGATAGTGGTATACCGAAAGTGCATTTGAAACATAATGGTCGATTTTAGTGAAACGTGCGAGTAAGACATTACATGCCTTTGAATTCCATGTCAAAATAAAAAAAAAACAAGTAATTAAAATATTTTTTTCAAAATAAGCAGCAAACTTCGGCTGGTGTAAGTTGGTTCTAACATTGAAAGTTCAAGGTTTAGGGGTTGAGAATAATAATAATTAATATGAGAAGGGATTAGTTTCGCCACATTACATTATACTTACGAGTGTAGTTGTGAGCAGTCACGATATTCTGTCATGATTCAGTAAATTACAATATCGTTCATATAACACTAGTATACTGTCAAATCAATTCAGTCTATTAAAACACACACATTTGCACCAAATGAACATAACCTCAATTTAGCAAAAAGACATATAAAGTCTAAGCATACGGTAGCCATTACACAATTATATTAAAGACGTTCAATTTTTTTATCTTTTAACGTAGAATCGTATCTATTTCCGCGGCTATACACCATTTATTAGTGTATTTGCCATATGGCAACATACACTATAGGCGTTGGTCGGATGGCGGGACCTAGGGGTCGGACCAAAATTTCTCGACGTTTCATAGCCTCCTAAACACTTTGGCACCATTTTTAAAAATGTTTATATATATATATGTATATATATATATTTATATATATATATATATACGTATATATATATATATATATATATATATATATATATATATATATATATATGTGTGTGCGGGCAATAACTTTCGAAAGAGTTCATTGATTTCAACTAAATTTGGCCCACGCGTTGAAATCCATCACCACAAGAAGCCTATTTAAAATGTGCCTAATCGGGGCATTTTAAGGGTAGTTTTTAGGGGTTGAAAAATGTTTTTGGGCCCCAAAATACCGAAAAAATTCTGCGAATCGTTTCAAAATGGAAATTTAACCCTCTGGTAGTAATCAAAATGTGTCCCTTAAATTTTAATAAAATCGGCCCGACAGGACCGCATTGACAAATTTTGTGAAAACACTATTTTGCAGATAGGGAATTTTTTACTGAAAAGTGTATATAATTTGGTATATAGGCTCGATTGATAATAATATGGCAATTAAGAAAAAAAATGTTATTTTAAGGGGTGTATTAAGGAGTTAAAATTTTTTATTTTGCCCAAAAACCAACTTAAGTTCGCATAATAAAGTCACACTGCCTGTATAGCAAATACACTATATTGTCGGCAGGGTTTTGGCACTGCGACCCGGGTTTTTATTATTTGTTTTGTTTAAATAATGTGATCGTTGATGGAAGTTTGGATGAGAAACAACCAGAACAGAAAAGCTATACTGATGTTTTGCTTGTGGCCAACGTTTCGAAATATTTTACTTCATGATGAAATAAATTATATCGAAACGTTGGCCACGCGCGAAACATCGGTAAAGCTTTTTGATTGTTCCTCATCCAAACTTCCTACAACGATACACCATTTACTACGGTTTACTCATGCAAAGCTTTTTTCTTTATACCCGCTCAAAAGTACGTACTTTCGGCTTCGATTTTAAGGCAGAAAGCCTAATACTTATGCACCGCTGGAATTACTCGCACGCCATCGGAAAGAAAGTTACAGTGGGATGAAAGAGTTTTCTCGTGCATACTGATACTTGAGATTGCCGTCAGCTAGTAGTAGCTAACAACTGTTATTGCGTATAACCTCAAAATTGCTCACATGAAAGTTATTAATCTTTTTATAATATAAAGGTGAAAGTACCTACTTTCGACTGGGTATGTAGAAAAATAGTATACACCACACGGGCAGAAAGTTGAAAGCCCTGAACTGCGCGACATGATACCCTCGACTTCGCCTTCATGTCGTGCAGTGCAAGAATTTCGTTGATAATAATAATAATAATAATAATGATGCGTTTAACGTCCGTTTCTCGACTTTATGTCATAACAGACGCCATTCGCACCATTACTATTTCCCATCTACTACACTTTCCGTTATTTTTCTACATTTTTTAAAACTTCAACTTATGTAATAGCAATGGACGAATGAAGGAATTATAGGAAACTAGGATAAGGCAGGTAATTTTTGAACTAGGAGTTTGATAGGTAATCGGCCATGGCCTCAAATAAGGAACCATCTCGATATTTATCTGGAATTAATTGAGGGAAACCATGGAAAACCTCAATCAAGACGGCCGGTACAGGAATTACCGTTTCTCGGCGAGAGGCAGTGGGAAAAAGTCCCAGCTACATCTGCCCCCGCCGGGATTCGAACCCGAACCTCCCGAATGCGAGTCTAGTGCTGTCACCACTACTCTACCCAGCTCGGTAATTTCGTCGATAATGAGAGGGTTATAATTGTCAGAATGCAACAATCTCAAATGTCAAGTTTTGTTTAAGCTTGTCATGGACTTTTTGAACACTCATGTAGTTTTCATAAATCGCATGTACTATGAAGTAATGAATCGTCTTATTTGGAGCCAACCCGTGTTTCATTTCGAAAAGACAATTAAATTGCTTGTCTGACATCACGTTGGATTGATAACATTTAAATGAAATATTGGCACCTCCATAGTTTAATATACCTAACGTACTATGCAGACCTATTACGTAATATTATATATCTATGCATGTATGTGTATTATATGACGTAGTTTGAAAACAGCTGATGCATACGCAAACTATTTTAGACGACATTGTCTTCTGAAAGCTGTATTGTCTGCGTCAGGATATTTAAATTGGTTAACTACTTCTCGCTGACTAATCCTTCGCATTTTTAATCGAGGGTTTCAATTTTAATCTATACGTCTACGTAAATAAAAGTGAAGTGTCTGTCTGTCATTTCGGAATAAATCCTTTTTCTTAATAATTTGCACTGATTTTTCACTCGGCACGTGGTAGAACATGATTAATAATAACAAGTAATTAAAAAAAAACACTTGAAAGTTCTACAAATAATTCTTTATTTCTCGACGATCGTTTCGGACAATAAGTCCATCCTCAGGAGTACAAAAACTATGCTTAGTATAGTTTTTGTACTCCTGAGGATGGACTTATTGTCCGAAACGATCGTCGAGAAATAAAGAATTATTTGTAGAACTTTCAAGTGTTTTTTTTTTTTTAATTACTTGTATTAAATCCTTTTTCCTAAGTTCATACACTACCAAAACCTCAAATCGCAATTTTTAATTTTTTGTCTGCATGTCTGTTTGTTTGTCCGGGCTTATCTTAGAAACGACTGAACCGATTTTGACGAGCCTTTCATTTACAAGTAGAGGACTTTCCAAACATTATTTTAGACTACTTTAATACCGGAAATATTTGGGATTACTCTGTGTAAAAAAAACGTAAAAATCTTCGGAACGGTACAACTGATGCTGATGACACTTAACGGACAGGTAAATGGCAATGCCAGGAATAATCTAAGCTACATTTTAACTAGAAAAAAAAAACCCGGGTCGCAGTGCCAAAACCCTGCCGACAATATAGTGTATTTGCTAATACAGGCAGTCTGGCTTTAAAACATGAACTTAAGTTTGTTTTTGGTCAAAATCAAAAATTTAACCCCTTAATACACCCCTTAAATTAACAGTTTGTTTCTTAATTGCAACATTACTATCATCGAATATCTACACCAAATTAAAAACACCTTTCAGTAAATAACTCACTGCAAACTAGTGTTTTCATAAAATTTGTAAGTCCGGTCCTGTCGGGCCGATTTACTTATAATTTTAGGAGCACTTTTTAATTGCTACTAAAAGGTTAAATTCCAATTTTGAAACAATTCCGAGAATTTTTTCGGTATTTTTGGGCCCAAAAACATTTTTCAACCCCTAAAAACTACCCTTAAAATGGCACGATTGGACCCATTTTAAATAGGCTTCTTGCGGTGATGGATTTCAACACGTGGGCCAAATTTCGTTAAAATCAATTAACTCTTTCGAAAGTTATTGCCCGCACACATATATATATATATATATATATATATATATATATATATATATATATATACGTATATATATAAATATATATATATATATATATATACGTATATATATATATACATATATATATAAACATTTTTAAAAATGGTGCCAAAGTGTTTAGGAGGTTATGAAACGTCGAGAAATTTTGGTCCGACCCCTAGGTCCCGCCATCCGACCGACGCCAATAGTGTATGTTGCCATATGGCAAATACACTAAAAAGCCTAAAGGGATGAAGTCGCGGGTAAACCGCTAGTCGATAATAAAGTTGTCATATATAAATAATTTGAAAATCAGCCATTAAAATTTGTTTTGTGTGACTAAAGTAATTTTTTTTAATTGAGTTGCGTTTTGTAAATAATATACTATTTTCAAATGACAATTTTTAATTAAATAATAATAATAATGCGTTTAACGTCCGTTTCTCGACTTTATGTCATAACAGACGCCATTCGCACCATTACTATTTTCCATCTACCACACTTTTCGTTATTTTTCCACATTTTTAAAACTTCAACTTAATTAATAGCAATGGGCGAATGAAGGAATTATAGGAAATTAGGATAAGGTAGGCAATTTTTGAACTAGGAGTTTGATAGGTAATCGACCATAGCCTCAAATAAGGAACCATCTCGATATTTATCTGGAATTAATTGAGAGAAACCATGGAAAACCTCAATCAAGATGGCACAGGATGGTACAGGAATTACCGTTTCTCGGCGAGAGGCAGTAGAAAATAAGTCCCAGCCACATCTGCCCGGACCTCCCGAATGCGAGTCTAGTGCTGTCACCACTACTCTACCCAGCTCGGTCTTTTTTTTTAAATTAAATAAAGATCTAAATCAGTCTTAAGGCTGAGCAACATGCGTTCGTCTAGATTTGCACATTCGAAAATCGAAATTGAACCACACGCTTTACTAGGTGACTGACCGTGCTAACGTCATGGCTGCCATAGCAACGGGTATTACAAATGAATGTTTTACATTCGTCTGGAAAAGCTCTTCATTGTAGTGTGCATGTCACTGTATGCTACAATTCATGCGTCCTGGGTTTTCTTTGACATTAGATGTAATTTTGTGATAATATTATATCTAATTGCGCTGTATTCACTGAATCCTTTGCTACTTTATTACAATTTGAATTAATTACAAAAAGAAAGAGTAGCCATCACTGCAAAGTTTTATAGAATATTTTCAAGCATCATGACGGCCCATTTTTCACATCCATCCTGGATGACTCAGCTGGTGTTAAAATATGAGATGAGCTGTATTGTTCATGCATCATATAAATGCAATAAAATTCTTGCGTAATATTCTACGAGTATTAATACTAATTTTTAAATTGGTTGATAATAGTTGTTATATCGGACTAAATATAGAGAAAGTATTCGAGACTATTCGATTGCCTTAGCATTGTATACTGTTAGTTTTAAAAAGAAAACCAAGTTCAATTTCCAATTGAATCTGGTGTAGGAATTATCCTTTTGAAAACAGTAATTATATAATAAGAGATTTGGAATCGATTGCGAAACAAAAACATACATCATCCTAAATATTAACATATTAAAATAAAATCCTCTTCATCAAAAAAATCATGTTTATGTTGCGTTGAGGCTTTAATTCTAATGGGTGTTTATTTTTAAAGATTATAGAAATTGCCAGCCGAAAAGAAAAAAATAATGTTTGTTGGTTATTTTATTTGTTAAATTAAGCAATTGTAATTGGTAATTGTTATAGATTTCTATTGAACTTGTAATGAAGACATTTGAAAAGTTGAGGTCAAAGTTTTATTTTTATCAGAGATAAGCTTTTATAACGTTTGTCAGATGTGAAATATACCAGTATATTGCCTACTTTACGAGTAGTCTATGTTAAAGTGAACCCATGTAGTTTCTTTACGGGAGCCGTTTATTTATTTTCAAAACAAATGCTGTTGGCAGACAAAAGAGATACGAATTGTGTGTGTTAAGAGGACAATGTGAAAGTGAGGACATCTCTAAAAAATAGAAAGATTTTCGTATACTTGGTGCACAAGACGACATTTCTGTTAGAAAACGGTCGTTATCATTGGACGATAAAGACTTTGGTCTCGCGAATCAAAACATAAATCAAATTGAAAGATGATTAAACACAGCGGCGGCTGGATGAAATAGAGCGGCAATGTTGCTGGCAACTTGCCAAGATCTCCAATATTACATACTGCCGTACACTATCTGTGTGTGCGGTTCAATACTAATACGTCGCTTTGTTTGATGTCGAACAATGTCTTGTCTCTTTAATACATATTCACAATTAACTGTAGGT
The DNA here is from genome assembly GCA_034508555.1 of Venustoraphidia nigricollis. Classification (NCBI taxonomy): domain Eukaryota; kingdom Metazoa; phylum Arthropoda; class Insecta; order Raphidioptera; family Raphidiidae; genus Venustoraphidia; species Venustoraphidia nigricollis. Next base: position 4,261,079 of record JAVRKA010000020.1, read on the forward strand.
ACCCTTGCGGTATCACTCGCGTGCATTTCGAACTGCTGCTGAGTTATTTTTGATAAATTATAGCTAAGGCTGCAACTACATTGGATTAGAGTTGGGTAACTCAGATCTGAACCGGTTCAAAGAGCCGATTCCGACAGAAGATCCGTGAGAGCCGACTCACTTTTTTTTGAGCCAACGGATCCGCATAACTCAGTGAAACACTTAACACACAGAAGCACGTTTTACACTTACGTATCAGTTCTTGCTTTGATGCATCTGTCTGCTCAAATGACTCAAGCATCACATGCTTGGCTATGCATTCTTGATTCTATACAGGTCGTGATATGATTGACTGAACTAGGTAACTCAGTGGCAGACTGTAGTAACATATTCAGAACTCGCGGCTCTTTTTGAACCGGTTCAGTGAGCCGGCTCACATACGGGATCCAGATGCAAAGATGCAGATCACTAAAAAGACCCGTTTTTTCCATCTCTACATTGGATCCCTATTTCCTCCGATCCGATGTCGGTCGTCGACATTGCAATGGTAACCAGGCTTCCGTTTCCAATGTAACCACCTATGTGATCATAATCTTGGTGTTTGCTTTTCTCCCGATGTCGTCCGACGTCAGATCGGGAAAACTACGAATCCAATACACCCTAAAGAATGTAATTTCATTAACTGGATCAGTTACAGTTTGCAAATAATGTAAAAATCCTTGTTGCTTTCGTTAGTCTTCAGTGCTGCTAGATTGAATAGTCGTATACTAGGTTCTTGTTGAGTACTATCTTGGGCGACTTCCATCACACTTTTTATTAACACGTGATGTAGGTATAATTAATACAATTTTATGCATTTATATCCAATCGGAGTAGGTATATTCCAAAACTAAAAGATTTTGATATTAATATTGTTCTTTTCGATGAAAGATAGTTTTTTATCATGCCACCGGTACCTACACCATAATTTTATATAGAGAGAAAAATGAGCAAATTTAAGCGCAGGTCTGTATAATATACCTAACGTTTTATTGATTGCATAATATTAATTTGGAAAGTTTTCTTTCTGTTGTATAGTACATTGAAACATAATCCAGATAGTGCTTATTAATATATATATATTATATATACAATATATATGTAATAGCTGATACATAAATAACCCGTTTGTTTTTTCTCTGAACGATACCAACCTGCTGTGAACAATTTTCTACACTTTACTGTGTACAATGTACAAATTATACCTCATGTAGTTTATTTTTATCTATAGAATCTGTATTTGTTGTTGGTTTGTGAATAGCAAATAGTCCCAGAGCTGATCGTAGTATTTCCTTTGTATCGAATACACAGAAAAAATTGTCCGTGTGAGTTAGCATTGAGATTGACAAATAGGAAGTCACAAATATATTTATTAGTGTATTTGCCATATGGCAACATACACTATTGGCGTTGGTCGGATGGCGGGACCTAGGGGTCGGACCAAAATTTCTCGCCGTTTCATAACCTTCTAAACACTTTGGCACCATTTTTAAAAATGTTTATATATATGTATATATATATATATATATATATATATATATATATATATATATATATATATATATATATATATGTGTGTGTACGGGCAATAACTTTCGAAAGAGTTAATTAATTTTGACGAAATTTGGCCCACGTGTTGAAATCCATCACCGCAAGAAGCCTATTTAAAATAGGCGTAATCGGGCCATTTTAAGGGTAGTTTTTAGGGGTTGAAAAACGTTTTTGGGCCCCAAAATACCGAAAAAATTCTCAGAATCGTTTCAAAATTGACATTTAACCCGTTAGTAGCAATTAAAAAGTGTCCCTAAAATTTTAATAAAATCGGCCCAACAGGACCGGACTTACAAATTTTTTGAAAACATCAATTTGTAGATAGTGACTTATTATTGAAGGGTGTATTTAATTCGGTGTAGACGTTAGATTGATAATAATATTGCAGTTAAGAAAGAAAATGTTATTTTAAGGGGTGTATTAAGGAGTCAAATTTTTAATTTAAGTTCGCGTAATAAAGCCACACTGCCTGTATAAGCAAATACACTATATTGTCGGCAGGGTTTTGGCACTGCGACCCCGGTTTTTTTTTATTTTACCGTAATAGAAAAAGTAGGGCTGCCAAGAATTTGCGTCAGGATAAACCTGGTACCTCATGATGATACGAAAGCACTCGTTGACGTTAATTTTATTTAAGTATTCGATGGTATATCGCAAAACCGGAAGTGATGTCAGTACTCTATGATCCGGTAAAAAATAAGTAAATGTTTAATACGGTATAATAATAATTGTGTCGCGCTATTTTTTGCTCCGTCTATGTGTTCGATACGTATAAGAAATCTGAAAGTGTGTCTATAAAGAAAAGCCTCACCCACATAAGCTCTCTGGAGAAGTGAAACTTCTTTAGCAGTTTGTGTTTTTTGTTTAATTTTTTTACCAAGGTTTCTTTTATATTTCCCCGGTGTTAAATCATAGCTCTTTTAACGTCATAGAAAATTTCAAACAGAAACGTCGCTAAAATAGATTCGATGATTCCTCTATTTTATATATTGATTGTATACTGGAAGGTCGTTTTGGAGACAACCACATCATAAGAATAATAAATCCGCCATTAAAATAAATAAACAAAACAGAAATACATAAAAATACTCAAAGTTACAAGAAATCCCTTATTTTCTTGGAAAACTTTAAATATACTTCAGTGGATAATTTAGGCCAACTGAAAGTTAAATAAAAATAATGTTTGTTTCTAGCACACAGTCAGTCAAGTGAAATCCGTTGTAAGAGGGGGGATATTTATTGCATGTGAAACGATCGCAAGTATAGGGAATTGTTAGAAGGAAGTATTATGTACGTAGAATATATTTTGTGCTTGTAATGGTTGTAACATAAAAATTTTCGCTCATTGATTTACTTACCGCATAACAGAATTATATCAGTTGCTTTTTACATCTGGTTGAGTAATGTGTAATAATAAACTGCCAAAACGGAGAAAGGTCAGCGCAAATAAATTGAAATAATCGTGGCAATTTTTTAAGAATATTGTAATAAAACTATTCTTTATGGTGGTTTAAGACTGATTTATTTTCAACAAACGAAATAAATATAAACAAATAAACTAAAAAGTACTTCTTTATTGACAATGACAAAAAGAAACTAACAATGAAAAATAAACGGATTCTAGTGAATAATAATTCAACAATAATTATATACACACACGACTATTTACAACACTTCGAAATTTATGTAATAATGCTGTTTATATAGACGATCTATTTATGTGTGCGCTCAATGATTTCCAACTGCTCGCTCGCTATGTATTCACTGAGTCTACCCACTGACTGACTATGCACTCAATCACTGTCTCTGACTGAATTAATGTCGCGCCCCACATGCGTTGTATTTATAGGCGTGTACATCCCGCTCTCGATCATTCCAGAAACTACTGTCAGTTTGTTGGAGAAGCCTGTGTCATTTTTAGTGGCGTAACAATTGGGGGCGCGGTACATATAATGTACATATCAGTGACAATTTTTAAAAATGTTTTGAATTGTAGAATGTTATACTTGATACAATTGTTTGTAGCCATACCCAAAGAGTGGACCCTATTATTCCCTCTATGTCTGTCTTTTAGATACCTAATTCTAGTCAGCGCCGGCCCTAGCCCTTGATCAGGGTAGAGCGAAATTGTCTTTTAGCGTTCTTTGGTTGACGCTTTCACTTCACGTAAATTGTACTTCGGTTTTATGTTAAATAAATAATAAGTCCCAAATTTTCAAAAATCAACTTTTATTGCAAACATCAACACTTGTTGAATTTAAATTAAATTAAGTAGCTTCTATTATTATACTTCTGCTTCTTTAGCATTAAGAAAGTTACTACCGCTATATAACTAAATTAGTATTTGGTGTTAATTTCAATCAAAATTTTATTTTGCGTGGGAAATTGTTTTTCGCATTTGGCTTTTTGGCGCCCCTTGCCACCTGGCGCCTAGAGCAACCGCTGCTCTCGCTCTACCCCAGGGCCAGCGCTGCTTCTAGTGCTACAATAATAAAATGAAATTATATTACGTAAGCTGATGGCCTAACAACAGACAAATGCAAATTTTCTTAGCTCCCATACATTATAAAAACCCGTAAATAAATAAAAGTTTTTGAAGATATTTATCAAGTAGAGCTGTGGAGGGTGGTAAAGTGGCCAAATGCGGTCAATATTGCTTCGTCCAATCGCATTTTACCCTGAAACATGAAATGAGTAGATATTTAGTTTTTACGATTGCTACGAACTTTCATTAAAATTGGCCAAGTGATTTTTAAAATAGTGCCACTGAAATTCGTGAGATATGACAGCTGCTATAGTACGAAATCCTTGTATAAACGAGATTGGTACTTGACCTAGTAAAAAATATTTTTCATATTTTATTAGAAAAACTATATTTAAACTTGAATGTTGCTGCGATTATTTAAATAGTATCATATTATATTAACAATGTAGTGTGTACACTTAAATAAGAATAAGTGCGGAGCTATTATTTTGACCTATTTATGTTTAAATAAACTCTACTAAGTTAAATTAAGAAGGCAAAGTTACTTTAGAAACTAACATTAAGGGTGACAGAGAAAGTACTACAGCATAAATATAGTCTTGGGCCGCTCTGAAATATTATTAGTTGTTTGGAAAGTTTTAGCATAAACTTTTAGGAGATGTTTGTTACTGGATGGGAATAAAAACAACTGGCTCATACTGCCTATTTGTTATTCAACAGACGAACACGGAGGACTTTGAGGAATGCCTATACATGAGTATAAATATATGTATAGAATAGTTGACGAAATAAAAAGAAAAACTCGGGTCGCTCTGAAAAACCCTACCGACAAAAAATGATGTATTTGTTAAAACAAGCTGAGGTATTTAAATGTATCATTATGTACCCCTCAATTATTATAGTCCTTTGTAACGATGCCGGTCCTGTGCAATTTCATAACGTCATTTTTGATAGTTATAAAACTTATAAAACTGATTATGCAAGACTGACGTCGTTACTCACAAATGCTATCAAATTATTTTTGTAAATTTTATTTTAAAACAGTTCAATTAAAATATTCTTACTAACAAGACGTTAATATTAAAGTTGCAGTCACTGAAATTATTAAAACATCTTATAGTTAAAATTAATTATTATCTACGTTTATATTTAAAAAAAAAACAATTATTTTTATTAATAATTGTTCTCAACATTTTTAAAATCAACCAACACCATAAAAAATTCCACTGTGCTACACCTTAAGCTAATAACTTTTTTCCAATATTTCTGTAACAAATTATATAATATATCCTCCTTCTGTAAGTTCGTCTTGAATTACTATTCCTATTAGATAAATATAAAGTTGGCCCTGTCTTGCTGGTATCTTTGATGGCATACGAATTTGCAATGTATATTTTTCTACTTAATTCAAGGTTCTTCAAACCTGTAATAAATTAAGTAACGATATGGTAAATCACATCCTGTCAACCAAAATAGAAGTTAATGTTTCATAATTGATTAATACCGCTGACAAATGGAGCTACAATTAATAAAATGATTCTTTGAGTCTTTCAGTTTCAAGTTTAGAAACCTTTAGACAAATAAAGACTTGTATGGTTTCATTTCTAAATTTTAATATTTTATTACATTCAAAAAGGACAACGTGATACTATAAAAGAACCATTCTGATTTTCCTGTGTGTTAAATCTTACTCAAGAGTGTACCTATTGTCACATTTTATCATTCCAACTCCACAAGTGGCACTTTTCACCGTTTCTACTCAAGATCTCTAGAGAGCAAACAAGTATTTATGAATAAAGCCTGTTAAAGCCAATTCAGACTAGCCGTTCTCGGTTACGATTCACTGGTTCGGTTCGGTTCTCGATTAATCTAGGCTGCTCACACTATCCCGATTCGGTTCTGAGATTATTCTCGGTGCGCATGCGCAATTTCGAAATATGATTTGACGTTTGATGTGTAGTTAAACGTCAACAAAAACAGCTGGCTAGTCACGTGACTCCAGCAAGCGTTCTCATTGGCTACGGTTGCGAACGGTCCGGTTGAAATTAGAGCTGAACCTAAACGCTCGAACCGGTGAATCGTAACCGAGAACGGCTAGTCTGAATTGGCTCTTAGTCTGTTTGGACGCAGTTGAGTTGCGCTCAGATTAAGGTCAGGTAGGTTTACTAGAAGATAGGTTACTTCATCCTCTACTAAACTGAGCTGACTGACCCCGGCTTATATTACCTAGGTATAATATTTTTTGTCGTATTTTTTAGTCAAATATTAACAACGAATTGATTTTCAATTATTTTCTTTAAGTTCTTAACTTACACAAGTGAGCGCAGTTCGGTGTTGGATCAGTTGTTTATTGGGATGTGAGCGCAATTTAGTTGCATCGATCTGTTTGTCTTTGGATAGAAACCAAATTTTGTAGGATGTTTGGCACTTAAATGAAGAGCCCTATATTTTTTATAAAAAAAAAACACTACTATACCTTGCTTCTCTACAATTTTGATGTGTGAAACCGTAATTTTTGTCTATATTGAAAATAACTCTAATAATAAATTAATATTAGATTTAAGTGACTCTAGAAACGCTAAAAAACACGACGCATGATAAATATTTTTATCTTTTTGAAGGCGTCAGACTGCACACACAAGATCGTTAAAACGGGAAGTAGAATAAATGATTAAGCGATGAGCTACGTACATGTTGTATGGGCCTATTTTTTGGGCAAGTTTTTGCGACACCATAGTGAGTATATTGAAAGTAATGGACGGGCAATGGGTTGCATATTTAACACCCCAAATATTCCAGAATACGACGACTGTGTCTGTACCTCATGCAGCATTTTTGATTTATACAGGGATATACACGAAAGTGCAATACAACTCAATGAAACGTTTGCAAAGTTTCTAGCAACGATGAGCAAGATTTATGGTTATGTAGTTTTATATTCCACAGATGCTGGTAGTTACTATTTCTATCAAAATATAAAGGCCCCAGTACACAGTGGTCTGTAGTGGGCCATTGTAGACCATCGCCATTGTGTACAGGAGGTAATGGTCTGTAGTGGCTGACAATTGTGAATCGTGATGCGCAATCCATTTGTTGTCGGTTTTTTTGACACACTTCAAAGGAATCGTGACGTGGCGTGTGGTGTTCACACAGTCGCCCATTGTTTTGGGACAGGTACCTACTTTTTTTGTTGCGTGCTATACTATTTAAATTTTTAATCGCCCAAAATGTCAATATCCTGGAGCAAGAGACTTTTAGGTTTACAATACTATAATACTTGTAAATAGCACATAAACAAATAGCCGCAGCCGTAATTACTTCCACGTCCATCGCAAGTGCTTCGCCAGGCAGAAATGAGCCATCATGCCATGGGCCATTGTGTGAACACCAAGTGATAGTGGCCTACAGTTGCACATTGCAAAGCATGGCCCACTACAGACCACTGTGTACTGGGGCCTTAAGAGTCAGTGGTTTGAATCTAAAATCGCATATAACACATTATAGTTAAGGACCTAGTGACGATTTTACTATCGTATTTCCTCAAACCTAAGATTTTGTGAGTTCATTAAGGGCACTATTCTCAACATAAAAACCGCAGTCTGGCAGCTGAGACCGGGGACGTGGGTGGACGCGGTCAAAGATGTCAAACTGGAGGTGTCACTAAATATATTTCTTCAAATTTTTTGTCGATAAGTTCAGGTGCCCTTGAACACAAAAACTGTTCTAAAAATGACAAGTATTTGTTAGTAAAGGTGATATCAGACGGTTCATTTCGAATGAATGTTCATTTGACTGAATGTTCATTTTTGTTTCATTCCGCATTCACACGGTACAGACAGAATGACGTAAAAATGAACGTTCATTCAGTCTTTTCCTCGAAGATGTCGTTGAATGAAGTTGTGCGTATTGGATTTCGTTTGATTTGTGATCATTTGATCAAAGAATTGACAAAAAAGAAGTGAGGTCTAAGTTTAAATAATTAATTAGAGATTTTAAAGAATTTGTCCGTATTGTTCTGTCTTCGTATTCGTCGAGTTTGTGGTTCCAAAGACATTGATAATTTTTGAAACTCTTCAAAACCAGCTGCGTGTTTTGGTCGTTCCACTTGAATACCATTTTGTCTCATACACAGACAGAATATATTCACTATGCGATGTCGTAGTCCCAAGTCCGGCCGCTATAAGACACGACACAATATGATCGAACCCGAATGAATGTTCTTTCTTGTGTTCAGACGCTTCATTTTTCGTTCATTCAGAGTGCGAATGAATCATGCCGAATGTCAATATCTAGCGTTGTTGGATCGGTTCATTAATGATTCATTTTTCATTATTGTTTCATTTTATGTTCAGACGTTTCATTTCGAATGAAAGATTCTGAATGAAAGACAGAAATGAACAAAAAATGAACCGTCTGATATCACCTTAAGATTGCTGAGACGCTACTTTGTAACATAGGCACTCTCAAATTTGATGTATTTCTTCTTCTTTCGTCAATAATTTTATTTTAAGTAATACGGTGAAGCCGAAACTCCACTACTTTTGTCGCTGCTGAGTTTCATCTCAATTGTGCGAAAAGCCGCGGGTAGCGGGTAGTTATTATTATATCGTTTATATTATTCAGTAACTTAGTGTAAATAGTTTCAGTTCATCAAAGGAAACGCGTGTATCAAATGACCTTCGCAATTTCCTTTATAATATATTATACGCACTAATTACGTGAAATATCTCTTTAGGAATCTCTACGCATTTCCTTACGTTTGTAATCAAAAATAATCATTGCTACATCTCAGCGAAGGCAGTCGGTACAAACAACCAGGAAATTGATTCGTAGAGCAATACATACTGTCCCGGAGTTTGAACTGCAAGTAATTTTAATATATGCCATGAATTTTATACAAATATTTCACTATGGCACCTGGATCTGGTTCATCCTTTCATGGTATTATTGAGGCAAGATGAGGTTCCGTCAAAATCGGCATTAACGCAAATGAAACTGCGGGTTAAGGTTAGAATAACAATGAATAATTTTCTCGGTCTGCGGTAAAATTTGTTTAATAACTTTTACACCCTGTATGTACGATACTAGGGTGGTATATCGGGACCAGTTTCATAGAAGGTACGCGGTAGCCCGACAAATCGATAGTCCAGAGCACAGTTTGTATTCAGGCAAGCTATTGCTATCGTGCGGCACATTTTGTGCTCTTTATATGAAGTGAAACCTCCAAGATGAGTTGCGTTTATTATTAGGAAAATATACCGACTGGTTCCTTTCCTTGTGTTCAATTGCTATGTTTGAAATAAAAGATAATATTTTATGAATTTAATTTGTTTTCTGTCAAATGTCGTCATTCTTATAAAAGTGATAAATATATTGTATCTTATGTATAGGATATGAAATGAAGTCGTAACTTTTTTTTCAACATTTATATTCGTTAAAGTTATCATAAACATATTAAGTTTTATCGGTATATATATTATTTCTTAAAGGTGTTTTTATTGGTGTGAAGTATCTATCTTAATACTGTATCAAAATTAATGTTTGGTACGCCATTTTGAAGATTATTTTTCTCTCTAATGACGAAAAATTACTTAATATCTTAAAATTAATGTTTTCGATAAAAAAAATACAATTTAAAATTTTTAACAAATTCATTACAGAAAATGACATTCAGATAAAACAAATGTCGCCATCTGGTGGCAATCTGTTTATTTTAACAGTTGTCGGCAATATTCGCTCATATTCAGTTGAGAAAAACATTGTTCAAGATATGTTTCTTTCGTAAAATTTCCCATTCTTTCGCTATTAGTTTTTGGAAAAATTTAAATTATAAAAATTATTTGCAAAAAACTGCATTTTTGCATGTAAATTGTTAAATAAAAAAAACTTTAAAAAAAATATGAACCTACTTCAAAAAAATCACTAAAAAGATGAAAATAATGAAATTTTGAGGTCGGAGCTAATTTCATTACAAAAACTTTTAATTACATATCTACTTTTATTAAATAGGCGCCGACCTCAAAATTTCATTATTTTCATCTTTTTAGTGATTTTTTTTGTAATGACATTAGCTCTGACCTCAAAATTTCATTATTTTCATCTTTTTAGTGATTTTTTTGAAGGAGGTTAATATTTTTTTTTTAAGTTTTTTTATTTTTTACTTTTTAGTGGTGGATTTGATTTCGCCCATTTTTAAAAACTACTGAACTGATTTAAGTAAAATTTATGTGGGATCACCCTGAAGATGTGCTCTATTAAATAAGAAAAGAATCATCATATAATCGCTTTACAAATGTTGGAGATATGAGGTAACATACATTAAAAATATGTTTTTTTGAAGTCATTTAAAAACGGATGAACCGATTTTCATAAAAACTATATGGGACCACCTGAGATGTATACCCTTTCAAACAAAAAAAAGAATTTCCCAAATCGCTTGAGGCGTCTGCGAGTAATCGGGGAACATACATAAAAAATATAAAAAAAAAAAGATTCCGACGAATTGAGAACCTCCTCCTTTTTTTTGAAATCGGTTAAAAAGTAGCACCCTTTTTCTCGTGAACGCATTTTGATATGTAGTTCTTTACACTTTTTTGAACACGTTCCAAAAGGAATCATCGATCGGATAATTTTTCCGATGTTAAAATCTAAGATGACTCCCCTACTGATTTTGATAAAATCAACTTAATCAGCAATCGGTAGAATTTTCAAATTTCTATCTAGTACGACGCCACCGTTACGCTACGTCCTTTCAATGTTTCTACATCCTTTCAAACTGAATTCTCTCACCAGAGATACTGAGACTGCTAAACAGATTGCTTTCATTTTGTACTCCAGTTTGTTCATAGTGATTTTTTATGTGTTGTATACCCGCAGTGCATTACCATAAAAGCCCAAAAATAACCACACTTTAAGATAGTGATACTAATAATTCAATGTTAATCGTAGATTGTGTATCTAGTTGTGTAATGGAGTTTCTTACGCACGGGTGGTGATTATTGTTTGCAATAATTACAATTCGTACATTTAGAAATTAACTAGCAGACCCATGCGAATACTTCGCACCATTAGTGGTCAGTTACGTAATATAATAGAGTGGGGATATTTCTTTTTCTATTCTATTCAGAGACTTCAGTACCACTACGTCACTTAATATTACCAACTGTTAAAATAAACAGATTTCCACCAGATGACGACATTAATTGTTTTTTCTGAATGTTATTTTCTGTAATGAAATTGTAAAAATTTTTAAACGGTAGTTTTTTAATGAAAACATTAATTTTAAGATACTAACTTATTTTTCGTTATTAGAGAGAAAAATAATCTCCAAAATGGCGTATTAAACATTAATTTTGATGCAGTATTAAGGGAGATATTTCATACCGACAAAAACACTTTTGAGAAATAATATATTCCGATAATTTTTGATCGAAAATAAAACATTTTTAATTTGAATATACTTTCTCAATTAAAATATTATGAATTAAATAAACATGACATAAATAATACGCATAATAGTATAAATAAATTAAGAATACATTACCAGACTGATTAAAAAAGGTAATCCATTTATCTATATTATCATTAATTGCTATTTTGTAAATATAGTATTAAAATATTTAAATAATATAATGAATGACCCATAATGTTAGGCACCATATACATAATTTTAAATACGTGCAACGATGAACTAAAATTGATAATATACGACACTGGCGCCGTGTGTTGCTGGCAGTGCTAAAAAGTTTTGACATATTATCAGATACTACAGAAAAAAATATCATAATGTATTCACTAGAGTGATTAAAAAAAATAAAATCTCGCGGAGCTACGAAAAATAATTTAGACAGTTAGTGCGGTCGGTGGATCGTTGAGTTCGTGATATAGACCAGAGGTGGCCAACTTTTCTGTATATAAGATCTACTTTTCATCTTAAAAGTGTGTCGCGATCGACTTGTTGTCATAGGCGTAGTCTAAGGGGGTAGAAACGTTCACGGGAATTAAGAGAACATGGATAATTATTAATAATATTTATTAATTCAAATTTCAAAGTAGCTACAGATCGGCTAAAATTGACCTCGCGATCGACTTGTTGGCCACCCCTGATATAGACGATCTGCTAAAAGCTTTATATTAGTAAAATATTGTGCGGTATAGCTCGTATGACTAAACAATATACAGTAGGATAGCTATAGTTTAACAGTTACAAATATGCTTTAAATATTAGAAAGATTGACTGTTTAGATATGTTACAATAGATTAACTGATAACTTATTCCGCCGCGATAGTGAAAAAATTCGGGCTAAGTCACGACGGTGACTGCAGTTTAAAAATATTTTTTTCTAATCTAGCATTGTATCAATAGGTGCTTTTTAACAATTGTAGCAAACTATAGCTCTCCTACTGTTTAAAATCTTTATTTAACGTAATCCAAAGGCAGTCTGGTCTTTCATTTATAGACCGTGAGATCGCCTTAATGTATAACTAGCGCACCGACAACTGTTAAAATAAAGATTGCCAACAGAAGGCGACATTTGTTTTTTCTGAGTGTAATTTTCTGTAATAAAATTGATACATTTTCAAACTGTAATTTTTTAATGAAAACATTAATTTTAAGGTATTAACTTATTGTTCGTTATTAGAAAGAAAAATAATCTCCAAATGGCGTATCAAACATTAATTTTGATACAGTATTATAAGAAAGATATTTCATACAGACAAACTGAATATCAGTAATTAAATCAACGGTCTAAATTTCGCAGTTACACTTCTTTTGGCGCCCAGTGTAAACAGTTAGATATGTTTATGTAGGTTTGTTTTCACAGCATGATTGCATAGCGTAGCGTCACACATACAGCGTGCAGTGTGGACGGAACCTTAAGCGCTTGAATTATGTTTCATCATACCGTACGTTTTTGAATAATGTTTTGACCTTGATTGGAATTTCAAATTTCTGTGTGCATATAGCTGCAATAAAATTAATTATTATTTAGACACACCCTGTATTAAAACAACAAAAACGTGTTGTCCGTTTCATTAGCGCGTTTTTAAAACTTTTTAATACCTACCAATTAAATGATATGTCGGTAATGTGAATGTGTATAATTCAAATTTAATCGACGACATCACAGTAGGCTGTGACATATAGCGTGAATTAATTGACAGCGATTAATTAATCTATCAAATAAATAGGATGTGCACCACGGGAAAATGTTCGCACAAACATGCACATTTATTAATACCTATATTATTTAGATATTATGTGTGTGTCAGAAAAAGTGTGTAGTGTGATCATAGAGTGACTCCAGTAAGAGTATAGCCAATGCATTCGATCGTCGCTAGGGATGTCGGAAGGGTAAAAAAGTATCGATATATATCGTATCGATATTTTTTTCAAGTGTCGATATCGGTAGCTATATATTTTTTTAAAAATATCGATATATCGGTGCAATTTTAAAGAGAACATTGGCACTCGAAGAAATTTGGTATACATATTGACTAACTTAATGTAATGTCAAATAGTAATTGACGGATATTATTTCTAATAAATTAAGTAATAAATAATTACCTGAAAACAAAAACAACGACTAGAGTTTTTTTTGTTTATTAATCAAATGTCTAATACATTTAGGAGCAGAGAATTTTAGAGATTAATCGAACAAATAATAAAGCCAAGGATGGCGAACATATGACAGCGTGCCAAAGGTGACATTCGACAGAAAATTGTTGGTACAGCATGAATTGAGGTGTAAATCGAAATAATTAAAAATATTCTAAGTGTTGTAGAAATGAAATGAAATATTGCATGAATAGCTAAATATTTTGATTGTTTATTATTCCGAAAATATCGAAAAATCCGGTGCAAAAGAAATGTATTTCGCATGTGCTTTATTCACCGTTGTTGTTTTTGGAACGCACTTAAAAGTATGTTCCAAAAACACATGTAGAAACAGATGTTTTTTTTTTCAGTGGAATTTTCGATAATTTCGGCATAATTAACGTCAAACGGCCATAGTCAATCGCGGTAGTACATACAAGTGTTGGTACTAGAAAAAAATATCGGTTTTCGATACTGGGAATTTTATATCGATATATCTAAATATTAAATATCGCCCAAAAATATCGATATATAAAATAAAAAATATCGATATTTTTTCAACATCCCTAATCGCCGCCATATTACACCGCGAGTGGTGGACACTACGTATGTAGCGCCTGCGCGGTCACTCTATACCAGTGGTTCCCAACAGGCGGTCCATGAAAGTCATAAAAGTGGTCCGCGGAAGGGCCCGGCAGCACCCAAAAAGTAGCATTAAACAGAAAATTTAAAAGCTATATATGTTGAACAAGATTGGATGAATATATCCGTGCTGATTATAATAAAAAATCTGTTTTAAAAAACTGTTTTACTACTTAAACTCCTTTGAATTTGATTACAATTGGTAAGAAATATAGCGTAGGGGGTCCGTACTGATTTAATTTCAGGTTGAATGGTCCGCAAACTTCTATAGGTTGGGAACTATTGTTCTGTACAGACGTGCCGACAGCTGTACACTGCGTAAAGAAGAAGCCGATAGTTGTACACTGCGTATAAAATGGCTCAATATGGCGCAGCCAAACCGTGTTCTGGTCAGGTGACGTGACCTGTTGTCCACACTCTAACTACAGTCACTCTATGTAGCCGGGATTTGTAGCGCTTAATTTGATTGTTTTTCGTTTAATCCTTTGTTTGATGACATGATTTAAACAAGCCATAAACTCGGCTCGTTTATTTCAATTTAAAGAGCAGACTTAAAGTATTTAAATATATTTTGGACGTTGAAAAATTATGTAAAAAGCAATCGTTTAATAGGTAACAAACATTTACATTGTACAATTGTTAATTATATCTATGCTCGCTTACAAAAAGCAATAACAAAAAACTGATTTGAGAATTTTCTATTAGAAAAACAACATAGAATTTTAATAGAAATTAGTTTCATGGGTAATTGGAATAAAAAATCAATTTAAACACTTATTGATTGCAACGTTTCGTCTTTATTAAATCAAGACTTTTTCAAGCTTGAAAAAGTCTTGATTTAATAAAGACGAAACGTTGCAATCAATAAGTGTTTAAATTGATTTTTTATTCCAATTACCCGTGAAACTAATTTCTATTATTACATATTTTGGAATTGAACTTTAAAGATAGAATTTTAAATTGACCTTGCTTGAATAATTATAATTCATCGATTGAAACGATATTTTTGTATATGTCGTGACCAGATCTTAGAATTGATCATTACAAGATGTGGCCGACCAATTCATGAAATGGTTGTATTTCATGATGTACCATTTCATGAATTGGACGGTCACATCATGAAATGATCAATTCTACGATATGACCACGAGATATACTCGTACATGCATTTTATATAGTTTTTATTCGGAAAGTATTAAAACTACTATCTATGTAACAAAAATAACTTACGTAATGTCGGTCAATACTATTAGAAATATCATACAAGTTACAATTGCAGCGGAATTTGTTCGACTTTCGATTAGATAAGTTGTGACCGAATGTTTTTGATTTTTTTATTTATTCCTAATGTGATATTGTTGTGTCTTAATGTTGTATGGTGTTTAATGTGGAGTGCATTTAATGATACGAGGATCAGTTTATTGACGCAGGGTTGTGTATAATTATAACGCTATATATTGATACGAAATTGACTCTAATTAAAAGAAGTTAATTAGAGTGGTTGTGATCCTTGATGATTGTTGGATAAGTGTAGATAAAATCTGTGGCACAGGATCAATAAAAACTCAATACTGAAGTTTATATTGATACCTATCTGGTTTCGAATGACTATAAAAGGTGAAACTACCAGATACCTAGTTCTAATTTGGGTGAGAGTATACAATTTTTTAATTATAGACATCCCAGTATATTAGGAAATTACTGTAATGGGGCCGAAAATCGAAAAAAAATTTTTTTAGCAATTTTTTTATGTTTCAAGTCTACTACACTATTTTTGAAAAGATATGTGTGTTTGTACCAGCGTTGCCAGACGTCCCGATTTTGACGTACATATGATCTGAAAACATTTTTTTCAAAATCGGTCCAGCTGTTTTTTTACCATTCCAGTTTCACAAGTGGGAAATGGTACTAATTTAGGTCAAAATTCACCTTTCAAAATTTTACAATACTTCTTCGTTTTAAGATCTCCTGAGTCCAAAAAACATAATTTTGGAAAAAGTATGTGCGACTGTTTGTCGGTTTGTTTGTTTGTTTTTCCTGTGAACACGATAAGTACAGGTCAAACGAATGAGCAGATTGAAACCAAGGGTCGCACTTGTGGAGTCCCACCTCACGGCTTGTTAGTGTATTTGCCATATTGCATTATACACTATTGGCATCGGTCGGATGGCGGTACCTAGGGCTCGGACCAAAATTTCTCGACGTTTCATAACCTCCTAAAATGTTTTTGGGCCCCAAAATACCGAAAAAAATCTCCGAATCGTTTTAACATTGAAATTTAACCCTCTGGTAGTAATCAAAAAGTGTCCCTAAAATTTTAATAAAATCGGCTTGACAGGACCGGATTTACAAATTTTATGAAAACACTAGTTTGCAGATAGGGAGTTCTTATTTACTGAAAGGTAGATATATATAATTTGGTATAGAGGTTCGATTGATAATAATATTGAAATTGTGAAAAAAAAAGTTCTTTTAAGGGGTGTATTAAGGAGTCATTTTTTTTTTATTTTGCCCAAAAACCAACTTAAGTTCGCATAATAAAGCCACACTGCCTATATTAGCAAATACACTATATTGTCGGCAGGGTTTTGGCACTGTGACCCGGGTTTTTTTTTTTTTTTTAATTTGGATTCAATGATCGTCAACGCTATCGTGGTCGCTATCGTTTACTAAAATAATTATAACTATATAATTTTACTGTCAAGTTATTTTTCAACATTTCTGTGCGAATAGCTGCCTGCGTTCCTTTCAAATAGATACTTTTTTATATTAAAGATTTTTAAATTGAAATTATGTCTCGGCACCTTATTGCGCTGTACATCTTCTTCTTGAGGATATTTAAATCTGTCAGTTATATTGACATTTTTATAATTTAATTTTTTATACGATTTCTCTTCGTTCGTGACGAAAATAGGTATCATATATTGAAAAACTAGCTATACAAATTATTCTTCTTTATTGCAAATATATTATACAGGGTGTCTTAGATCGACCGCCCGCGGATAGTACTGTTAAAAAAACAATTCTTCGTAGAAAAGTCGTTTGACATTTTTTGATTCGATGCACCGTTAATGAGATATTATCGTCAATAAGGTGAACGGAATATGTTAGTATTTTATTAATATTCTTAAATATTAATAAAATACGTCTACTTTGCCATTTTTTGGCGATAATTAATTAATTTTTATCTCAGAATTAATTAATACTTTATAAGCGGTACGATAAAAACATGTCTAAGGGCTTTTCTGCTCATTTTTGTTTCTATTTACGCGCTTTTATTAGCTTCACCTGTATGAATGTATCAATGAAACAGAATCTTTCAACGCAATTTTCACCAACCTCAAGGCGTCCGATTGATTAAAAAAAATTGCACACGTATTAAGAATTGATGACAATATAACAATTTATTTGATAACTTTGTCCTAATGTGTTGACCAGGATTGTCAATATATATATATATATATATATATATAATATATATATATATAATACTAGAAAATAAAGAAAATAAAAAATAGTTTAAAAAACAAAAAAAAAAAACGCTTTAATGTTTAGCTATTGCTAAAAATGGCTCTCGCATGTAGTGATTTTGAGTGTTGTAAATCGCTATATTATGAAGGATTAAAAATTGAATTGTGTGCACCGTAGAGTAATTGATTAACTCATTCCGCCGCGAAAGTGGAAAGATTCTGGTTTAAATCCAGACGGTGACGTGTTGGAATAATAAATTTTTCTAATATAGTGCTACAACAATGAATGTTTCTTAACAATTATAGAAGACAATAGCTATTATTCTCAAGTACTAAATATGTGTAAAAAAACACAAAAATCCAAAACCGCTATACTCTACTTAATTGTTAGAGTGTAGCGCACGATGCCCGCGTACAAAAAACGTTCTCAGACGATTGCCAGCCGCGCATTGACTCAATGAAATACAATGCGGTCCTTCACGCCCGGCGGCGTGACGGGCTCCCCACCTCGACGCCGTTTCACTCCTTAAGGCGTGATGGTCAGTCAAACTGTTAATAGCAAACCGAACTAAAAACTAAAAAATAATTTTTAAATATTAAGATTTTGTTTAGCAGCGACAGAAAGCCCATTCACCCAAAATAATTATGGACTTTCTTTCGCTGTTAAGCAAACCCTTAATAATTAAAAATTATTTTTTACTTTTTAGTTCAGTTTGCTATTGTGTTTTTTTTAGTTTTTTAAACTATTATTTTTTCTATTTTACTGTACTGTTCATAGGAGATCAACTTGAGACATCCTAAATATTATTATTGTTTATATAGAAGTTACATGCTACCATGCGTATAGATAATAATTATATAGAGCTCATAAAAACTGGAATTTTAACAAAATTTTTGTACGGAAGCAGGTGGTTGGTGATCAGAAAGTCTCTATGCTTTTAACAATTTGTCACAAAAGTTGTTAATTTTTTGTTACAAAAAATAAAAAGTTTAGAAATTAGAGAAGTCTATTTCCCACGTTTGTTTAGTTAGGAGGCTGTGACAGACGGGTAGACAACCAGGCAATTAAAATATTACCAACTAGAGCAGGGGTGGGCAAATACTTTGATAGTCGGGCCACATTGCAGATGAAAATTTGACCTCGGGCCAAATTATAATTATATTTTCGAATAGGAGGCGCTGAAAAGAGCGGGTGTCCGGGAGAAAATTTTGGCTCCCACCGGCCCTGATAATGTGTATAAGTATTGCTTAATATTTTATCTAAAATTTTTTATGCACCAATTTATGTTAGACAAAAACTAATATTTGTGTTTTTAATAATAATATATACAATGCTTCACGGGCCAGACAAAATTCTACCGCGGGCCGGATTCGGCCCGCGGGCCGCCATTTGCCCAGGCCTGAACTAGAGGGTTCCACTCTCTGGATACGGAACCGTAATGAAAACTATAAAGTTTGTTGGATAAATCAATAGTTTATTTACGTTTTCGTTGTGGTTCTGGCGCACAAACTGATCTAATTACTAAATGTAATTAATATTCAGTATTCAAGCGGCAAAATTTTAATTAGACTATTATACGAAGTTACTACACATGAAGGATGATAAAATTATTTTTAAAAAATTTCTCTGGAAATGTCTTCTTATATTACATAAATTTGTAATGACTCTTTTCTTTTATGTTTCTTTTCTTTTATGTTTGAAGAAATATCAAAAAATGTAGAGTGCAGGAGATAAAACTCTGCACTATTGGAATTTTAAATCATAAATGCTACATTGCAGAAAGCATTGTCTAAAAATCTGATTTAACAACGACGTTAGATTGTGACTACACATATTTCTCAATAAGAAAAACATTGTGGAATTTTAAGCTAATCCTGCTCGGAAAATAATTGATTAGTAAAAACCATTATTTTGTAAACTGTGCATTATTTTGCATACATTTTTTTTTGGCACAATTTCTACTCCGAATCAACATTATTCTATGCAGTTTATAAGCAATCTTTTTCTATGTAGATCAATTTTGTGTGATTACAATTTATTGTTCTACATGACAGACTGCAGTTTCACAACGACATTAGATCGTTTCTAAACATGTATAAAAACTGTAATTATATATCAAATATCAAATTATATTAAATTCATTATGTGTTTTATTCTCGATTTATTCGTAAATTTAAATACAAATTGTTTAGTAAATTAAAAAATATTAAAGAGTAAGAATATCGTTGCCTCTGCTTTTGAGTAAATGCCCCATATTATTCACGTGGGTGCACTAAATGTCTAATTTCTGAACCATGTTTGTGATCTGTTCTCTGTCCAAAATTTTCGGCTGTACCCAAGTCATATTCACTGTATTTATCACCTGATCAATAGCGCCTTTAACTAAGCCTTGAGCAAGAGCTTTCATAACAAGAAGTTCTATTTCATTTATTGGCAAGCGTGTTTCAGCTGCGATTTCAGCAAAAGTAAGTTGGCGATCGTGAGCTGGTCGCTTACAAGTCATCTCCATCAAACAAAGCAAGGAAATTTTTTGGCGTAGCTTAATATGATCACATTCGAAGGCTATTCTCACTTAAAATGTATTAACAGTGCTTTTGACAATGCAGCATTATAACATTATAGTTTTAGTGTTTGTAATAAAAAAACGGTATCGTTATTAGTGTATTTGCCATATGGCAACATACACTATTGGCGTCGGTCGGATGGCGGGACCTAGGGGTCGGACCAAAATTTCTCGACGTTTCATAACCTCCTAAACACTTTGGCACCATTTTTAAAAATGTTTATATATATATGTATATATATATATTTATATATATATATATATATATATATATATATATATATGTGTGCGGGCAATAACTTTCGAAAGAGTTAATTGATTTTAATGAAATTTGGTCCACGTGTTGAAATCCATCACCGCAAGAAGTCTATTTAAAATGGGCGTAATCGGGGCATTTTAAGGGTAGTTTTTAGGGGTTGAAAAATGTTTTTGGGCCCCAAAATACCGAAAAAATTCTCAGAATCGTTTCAAAATTGACATTTAATCCTTTAGTAGTAATTAAAAGGTGTCCCTAAAATTTAAATAAAATCGGCCCGACAGGACCGGACTTATAAATTTTATGAAAACACTAGTTTACAAATAGTGAATTATTTACTGAAAGTTGTATATAATTTGGTATAGAGGTTCGATTTATAATAATATTGCAATTAAGAAAAAAAATGTTATTTTAAGGGGTGTATTAAGGAGTCAAATTTTTTATTTTGCCCAAAAACCAAGTTAAGTTCGCATAATAAAGCCACACTGCCTGTATTAGCAAATACACTATATTGTCGGCAGGGTTTTGGCACTGCGACCCGGGTTTTTTTTCTATTCTGAGGGTTTCGGATCTTAAAAAAACGGAACACTTATGGGACTAGTTGTTTGTTCGTATATGTTTGCTGTATTGAATGATTTACTTAGTACAAAAATACAGAGAAAAACAAAACAGAAAAAATTCAAGAGAAAAATAAAAGTTTTTTTTAGTTGTTTTAAAAAGACTAACTTCTAAAATATATTTTTTCCAATTTTTTTACTATACTAATCTTTTATCCCTTGTATTGCTAAAACAGAGACACCATTTTTTTTTTAATTTTATAAGCCTTCCAAATTACAATTTACTTAAATTTTTTGTAGGGTTGACGTACTTTTTCGACAGTGATCCCTGTGTTTATCTTGTTTCTGATTTATCGGTGTAATAGGCATCACGATTACCGACTCTAAACATGCAAATTTCGAGCAAATAATGGCTTGTTTAGTACGTCCATTTCACATTGGTCGAGATTGTAAAGTACGGGGTTTCGGGCAGATTGGGGATAGTTGACGAGAGGGAAGGCTTCCGTGTGACCGAGGGTTGTTGTTTACCGGCCACCATTGATAATGTTGCAATGTTCACTGTGTATTTATATCATGCAGAGCACCCCTAAATAAATATACCAATTATTATTATTGTTTGTGTATATTATTATATATTCGACATTAATTGTGTTGTTACTGTAATAGTACGTTTTTAGTATATTTGCCATATGGCAACATATACTATTGGCGTCGGTCGGATGGCGGGACCTAGGGGTCGGACCAAAATTTCTCGACGTTTCATAACCTCCTAAACACTTTGGCACCATTTTTAAAAATGTTTATATATATATGTATATATATATATATGTGTGTGTACGCGCGATAACTTTCGAAAGAGTTAATTGATTTCAACGAAATTTGGACCACGTGTTGAAATCCATCACCGCAAGAAGCCTATTTAAAATGGGCCTAATCGGACTATTTTAAGGGTAGTTTTTAGGGGTTGAAAACTTTTTGGGCCCCAAAATACCGAAAAAATTCTCCGAATCGTTTCAAAATTGAAATTTAACCCTTTGGTAGTGATTAAAAAGTGTCCCCACAATTTTAATAAAATCGGCCAGACAGGACCGGATTTACAAATTTTATGAAAACACTAGTTTGCAGATAGTGACTTATATATTGAAGGGTGTATTTAATTCGGTGTAGACGTTAGATTGATAATAATATTACAATTAAGAAAAAAATGTTATTTTAAGGGGTGTATTAAGGGGTTAAATTTTTTATTTTGCCCAAAAACAAACTTAATTTCACATAATAAAAGTATAAAACCACACGGCCCTATACAAGCAAATACACTATATTGTCGGCAGGGTTTTGGCACTGCGACCCGGGTTTTTTGAAATTGTAGCTAGAAAAAATCAGAAAAAGTACAAATCACAGGCTTTATTTTTGGGACAATCCGCCAGCGATCTCTACTCAACCGATTTGCACATTTTTTAAAAATTTTAGTCTTTGGTCCACAGATGTGAAGCTGTGATTTGAAACGAAAATGATAAAAATGACAAGGAAAGAAGTAGGGGAAGAAAGTAAAAGTAGAGAAAATCCATCGATATTTTTGCACGTTCTACGATCAGTGATTGTGAAGAGATGCAAATTATATAAGTATGCTGAAGAGTTGATAAGAGTAGTATAGTAGTATAGTTTTTATTTGTAGAGCCAAGTATGGATACAGTCGTCAAAATACAATTAAGAAAATATCAAAATACAATTTTAAAAATCAAAATATATCTGAAATGCGATAAGGCACAGTTTCTGCAAGATATGCTTTTAACTTTTTTTTAAACTGAATGTCTTTATAACATTTAATTTTTTGTGGTAACGCGTTAAACATTTTTATCCCTGT
Organism: Venustoraphidia nigricollis; assembly: GCA_034508555.1. Classification (NCBI taxonomy): domain Eukaryota; kingdom Metazoa; phylum Arthropoda; class Insecta; order Raphidioptera; family Raphidiidae; genus Venustoraphidia; species Venustoraphidia nigricollis. The sequence goes on from JAVRKA010000020.1 coordinate 4,284,084, forward strand.
ATAATATACAGATTTCTCAAAAAATGCTGTTTTGTGTTTAACAGTAATCTCTGTGTTTCTAGTATCATACTTATTTTTGTCTTTAACGCCAAAAGAGTCATAATTCTTACTTAGAAATGTTAAAAGTTCATAGGCATAAACACCATAATAGGTTAAGAGCTCATTATTTTTGAAAATTGGACGACATGAGTCCCTATTATTAACATTAAAATATATTTATCTTTCTATGAGTAGGACAAAGATGCCAATATTCCAGTTTGTCTTAAGGCGTCCACACACTTCGTTGTTTTTTGGCACTTTTAATTGCCGATTAACACTGCCGGACTAGGCGATTAAGATTTCAAGCAAAGACAGAAATTTTCACCGACGGTGATGATATCGGTGTATATCACAGACTAGCAATTTTAATCGTCGTTGTTAATCGCGGCGATTAAAACTGCCAAAAAACAACGAAGTGTGTGGGAACCTTTAGATTATGCTAAATATTGTGATTTTAACAGTTCTGAATAAAAAATTAAAAAGTTAGGCATGTAAAAACTTTCAGTTCTAAAAACTGTTAGTTCGATCGTTAAAAAGAAGATTGCTGGGACGCTAGTTTTGTACAGTTTTACGTCAGTTATGAAGTTTAAATAGTCCTCGATAAAAAGACTCATAAATGGCAGCATACTGACAAATGTGATTCATATCAAACCTTTGAAAAAATGATCCAATCTCTTTGAAAATCGACTCTCGAAAATTAAAATAGCTTCTGATATAAAAATGGTGGCCGAATATTGACGTAAATACTTATACCGCAGAAGAATTCTATAAGTGATCCGTTTTGCACGGAACACTAAAAACGACCCAGGTGAACTTTCTAGTCTAACGTAACCTGCAAACATTACGCAACAGAATTTACAAATTGGTTTGAATGTAAACACATCTACCTACATAGTATATTTGTTTATATTATCTAGATGGCACGAGATAATATGTCCATTTAAAAGAGATATTATTGTGTATATAACATCCTTTTATATTATATTCACATATACATACTCATGGAAACGTTTCCTGCGAGTATTGTTTGTATGTATGTAGTATTTTATTGGACATTATCATAGACAGAGCCCAAAGCTCGTAATAAAAACATGATAATATACAATATTGTATTTTTAGTTCTGCAATTTTATTATGAACAACTGCAATTCCTTAGTGGTGCTGTAAAATTGTTGATTAATAACTGTTTTATTTTCTAAAATCTTTTTATACATTGTGTTTGTAATTTCTCTAGTAATTTTTAAGCGGAATTTTTTGGCTCTATTTCTTAGAATATTAGATATAATCAGGGTCGGACTGGGCCGGAAGGGCCCGGGTGGCTCCCCACAAGCCTGGGGCCCGAGACTGGGTAATGGTAGATGGGATATTTCATTTCTCTCTAATGTATGAACGAACTATCTGATCTAGTTTACATTTAGGTCGCCAGAGCTGGGACCTAGCCTGCATGGCCCTCCTATCCTACCTATAACCCTTACAGCGTTTTCGGCACGGGTTAATTTTAATAATTCGAGCTGGAGTTTTCAAAGAATCATTTTTTCAATGTAAAGAACTATTTTAAAAGTTAGGATGTGGCAATTTCCAACTTGTTAAAATAAGGGCTACTCTATTAGACTGGCCCTTATTTGTATAAGCCAATTTTTTTTCAAATTTTTTGAGTTGCTACCCCCTGAAATGGTTCTATATATTCAAAAAATGATTAACTTAAAATTTCAGCTCAATTTGTACAGTTTAACCCGTGCCAAAAACGCAGAGAACTTTGAAAATACGTTACGTACAAAGCAAATTCCGAAACTACTTAACTTTGTGCTTAGGGTATAAAAAATTAACTTTTCCTATGGATCTGGACAAACCAATTAGCCTCTGAAAGACATCTTAGGACTTTTTTAAGGTAGAAATTGTTTGGTGTTAAGTCACTGACAAAGTTACGCACTCGCACTACGGAACGTAATGCTCCGTGTGGGGCCCGGCTGGCAATCGCCACCTCGACTATATGGCCAGTCTGACGCTGGATCATATAATGCAACACTGGGTAATAATTATTTTTGTAAGTTTTGGAATCTGATTTCTAAAGACGTATATTTTTACGAATCATATTTGAAAAAAATTCACGTATAACTTAAAATATATCTAGAGACTTTATCTGTATCTACTGATGTCACTGCTTAAGCCATCGAGCTACGTATTACGTTGACAGCGGTCAGTGCTATGGGAATTACACCAATGAAAGCCCAAAGGTCAATTTATAACCGGATACTTTTGTCGAGAACATATTCTTTTTCATGTAGTGCGCAAGACGGTATATCAAGCAGATAAATAGGCGCTATGACTGAGATAAGTCTACGGAATAAAATAAACTTACATTTTTTTATCCAGAGAGACCAAGGCAAGACGCAATGTGTGCTTGTATAAAAAATTGCTGTCACCTAAGAAAATAACGAGATCCGGGTCGAATTAATCCACAGCAATTCGGTTTTATATGATGCGTCACATTCCAATCATAAAAATACAAGATGTTTAATATTCTTTTTTCTTCTCTCTTTTGGAACATTTCACATACTTTTTGACTTTTTTTAGGGTTCCGTTCCTGAAATGTCCGTCTGTCTGTCTATCTGTTTGTTGAGACACTTTTTTTCAGGAACGCGTGGGGGTATCAAATTAAAATTAATGTCAGATATTGAGGTCTGCATTCCTTAGAGCTGTGAACATTCAGATATTTATAATTAAAATCGATGCTTCGCATCGATAAGCACCGATGTGTTTTTTTCAAATCTACTGCACGGTGTTCTGGGCTATTTTTGCCTTAAAAGGAAAGAAGGAACACTCATAGGATCACATCGTTGTCCGTCCTTCTCTCTGTCTGTTAAAACTCCTTTTCTCAGGAACGCGTGGATGTATCAAGTTAAATTAATATCAAATACTGAGGTCTGTAATTCCTCGGAGCTGTGAAAAATTCAAACTTCTAATTCAACGCAATCTTAAGATGCGACTGTGTATTTTGACCCTCGCAAGGGAGTCAAAAGCTATAGGATGCTTTCTGTTGACCTAGAATCATGAACTTTGGCAAGAAGCAATGTCTTATAGCATAAGTAAAGGGAAAAATCCGAAAACCGTAAATTTGTAATTACATCACAAAAAATATTTTTTTTCTATAAACGTCAAAACAGTGCATACAGCATACTAGCGATATCGGATGGAATCTCTTAAAAGCTATTATTTCAGGCATTTTTGCGCCTTAGTGTGAATATAACAACAAATAATAAAAATAAAAAAACCCGGGTCGCAGTGCCAAAACCCTGCCGACAATATAGTGTATTGCTACAGGCAGCGTGACTTTATTATATGAATTTGTTTGTTTTTGGAGAAAGTAAAAAAATTGAAACCCTTAATACACCCCTTAAAATAATATTTTTTCTTGATTTCAATATTTCGTCTCTGTTTTATCAATTCATCATCTGCACAAAATTATATACCTACAGAGACTTCAGTAAGTATAATTTTTTAACCGCAAACGTTTTCATAAAATTTATAAGTTCGGTCCTGTCGGGCCGATTTTGTTAAAATTTTGAATCAATTCCGAGAATATTTTCGGTGTTTTTGGGGCCCAAAACAATTTTCAACCCCTAAATACACCCCTTATAAGAGTCCGATTAGGCCCATTTTAAATAGGCTTTGTGCGATGATGAATTCCAGGGTGTGGCCCAAATTTCGTTCAAATCGAATAAGACCTTCGAGAGTTATCGTGCTCACTCACACATATATATATATATATATATATATATATATATATATATATATATATATATATATATATATACATATATACATACATACATACATACATACATACATATATATATATATATATATATATAATTTTTCCAAAAATGGTGCCAAAGTGTTTAGAAGGCTATGAAACGTCGAGAAATTTGGGTCCCACTCCTAGGTCCCGCCATCCGACCGACGCCAATAGTGTATGTGCCATATATGGCAATACACTAATAAAGTTAATAAATTTTGTTATACGGTGGTACGGAACCCTTCCTGTGCGAGTCCAATTCATACTTGGTCACTTTTTTATTCATTTTGACTGCGAAGAATCCTACAGATATAATATGAAGCGCGTGTCAGTTCAAAGAAACAATAGACCCGTCACCAGCGACGTCGTGACGTCACTGCACACCGTCGGTCGTGAACGGAGGCCAGAGAGACCACGGTCTAAAGTACAGTCAAAGCCCTCTAAGTGCACGCTCTCTAAATGCACACGCTCTCTTACTGCACACGAACTCGCCCTCTAAGTGCACGTTCCCCAGCCCCCACTTCGAATAATCTGCGACCAATCACGTGCGACCGTAAGCGCGCTATTTTCAAACTTTCCATTTCCATCATATTCATAGAGTTTTAGAGATATTGTTTATAGCATCTGATTGAATAAAGATAGCTATAGGAGTTAGAAGAGTGGGGATGAAAAAGATCGTAGGGGAAGTGTGCACTTAAAGGATGGGCTCGGTTCCGAGCTATGCACTTAGAAGGCTTTGACTGTAGTAATGCTGAAAAGCGGGCAATACACAATTTGGACTGCTATCATTTTTCTTTTGTTATTGTTTAGATTTTCATACCATTTCGATTCAGGCATAAAATTTTTATTTTTTGTAATTAATTAGTTTTAACGTATCGTATAATGTTAAGTAGGTAAAGCTTTCTGTATTTTACACGCTACCAAAAAAAGCACTTGTGAATTTGTCTAATTGCAACGTAAAATGTCGCATTTTGATTGTATATGTATGCGTATTATACACAATGACTGATTTGTTTTTTTAGAGAAATTTTTTTATTAGTTAAATAGACGCTATCAAATAGATGCGCTTACCAATTTGCTTACTCGTAACACGAATTGTCTTAAATTATATCACGTTTGTAATTCGGAATAGACATATATGTACAATTTTGTTTTCAGTAAGACATTTGGCAAGTTTTTTTATGGATTATTTGTGTGACTCACGTTACCAAATAGTAGGAGAGCTGTTAGACATTTTTGGGTAGAGGTATTTGAGGTACTGTGAAAATTTGTACAATATATCTTTAGTAATATACGAACACAGATCTGGCTGAAGGGTAGTGGGGCTTAACGGATCCTCAAATTTTTAAATTAGAAAAAAAAATCGCAATATAAACCCCTTGAGGCATTTTGAAATTTTAATACCTTGAAATTTATTATTTAAGGAGTTGAAAAATAAAAAAGCAAGATTTCTTAATCGGGTGTAAATCTTAGCCAGGTGTTTGCAAAATTATATTTTTGAAAAATTTTAAATAATATATTTCTGCTACGTTGAAATTTAAACAGAATAATATTGGTAATTAAAAATAGATATATTCAAAAAAACGGGTCGTTTCGGTGGGACATTCTACCTGGCAGGTGATTAAAAATCCGAGGGTCGGTTAACCCCCGCTGTCCTTCAGTCAAGTTTGTGTTTTTGTATTCGAATATTACTAAAGAAGTATTGTACAAATTTTCACAGTGCCTCAAATACCTACACAAAAATGTCTAACCGCTCTCGGGTTAAAAGAAAAACACTGGTCAATTGTCTAGCCGTAACGTGAATTGTCCATATAGCGAAAAGATAATAGATATTAAGTTCATATACACAGTGCCTGTTTTTTGCTTGTACTGAGAAATTGGCAGAGGTTTTTATGGGTTGTTTGGTTTGACACACGCTATCAAAGAAAAGCACTTGTCAATTTTGCCTAGTCGTAACGCGAATTGTCCTATATTGTATCAAACTTTTATAATAGATATATTTACATACAGGGTGATGAGCGTGGTTGTTAGTTCTAGAACCAGGGGCGTAGCTACCGCCGTATCTGCCGTATCAATTATACGGGGCCCCCGGGCCACGGGGGCCCCCAACGTGCGTACGCAAAAATTAATAAAAACTTCCCAATTTTTTTTTATTTCAGAAATGACAAAAGTCAAAAAAAGCAATTTCTTTTTTCCCAAGCGTGCGTTCAAAAGTTGGCAACACTCTACATCGGTTATCGCGGGCTGCGGGATTTCCCCGTTTAAGTAATTTACTTCAACGGGGGAAGGGCCCACAAACAAATTTTTATACGTGGCCCCACCAAGGCACGCTACGCTTCTGTCTAGAACTTTAATACATCAAATTATACTTTGGTAATTTCTTACTTTCACAATTATTTTAGTCAAAAATACGATTAAATAAAAGTAGAAATCTAGAAACTAAATCAGTTTTACATGTTTCGTAACAAATTAAGACATCTCAATAAAATATTTTCATTTCAAAAATCAAATGAATGCAACACACAATTCATTCATTCGATTCAAAATATTGCATATATATCACTTTGATTAAATCTAGTTTTCAGATTGTTTGTGTCAATTTCGATTTCAATCGATTTGTTGATTTCGTTTAACTTGTGGTTCTCATTTGTCGTAGTAGATAAACTCAAAAATTAGGTATGAAAATGTCGAAAACTACCTCAAATACATAACGTTTTATCTGTCAGAATTATTTTTGTCAATCATCTAAAAACGACTTTTACCATTCCACAAGTAAGAAGTGGTGCTAATTTAAGTCAAAATTCATTTTTCAAAATTTTACAATATTTCTTCATTTTAATGCCCCCCCCCCCCCTCCAGTCCAAAAAACAGTTTTTGAAAATGTTCTGTTTGTCTGTGAGCACGATACGAGTGACCAAGCAGATCGAAACCAAATTTATAAAAAAAATTGAAGTACTGTGGATTTTTTGACAACCAACTCTTAAGGCTCTTGGAACGCTCTGAATTTAAGTCAAAAATAGAGCTTCGGCTGTCAACTGATTGTAGACTTATTCATCAACATTCTGCGAAAATTCTTTCTCTATAAGGAAGATAAAGGACAAATCTAGGTCTCTAATGGACTACTTTTGTAATTTATGTACGACTTACCAGAAAAAAGTTGGCATTAATTGTGCTAAAAAAACATGTCACACTACGATTTTATTCGTACTTATTTCACAAAACTGTTATATCACAAACCTAAAGTGACTCTTCTTTTTTTTAAAAGTTTTTTAAATCTTCAAAATATTTCCAAAAATTAGAGTAATCAATTGACATCGGCACCCTTGCAATAACATTTTTTAGCCTCGTAGTTGGCACCAGCCAAAAATTGAAACGTGCGGATGATTTGAGCGAGACAGAGCTAAAGAAAGTCACACCCACAATATGTCTTTTGCCTACCTTGCCCCTTACCGCTGGATCTCAGCACAAACAAAATTCAGAGCTTTCCGACAGCCTTAAGAGCTTTAGGAGTAAGGAACTCAAAAGTTTCCACGTTGGAACATCTCTTTTTGGGCGCACCAACATACTGATAGTTGATTAGGCGACCTTTTTTGATATTTTTTACCTAAAATAGTAATGGAAGCATGGAATTACGTAGTCGAGAAAGCATCGGCGATCACCACCCTGTATAAACACAGTGACCGTTTTGTTTTGATGAGAAATTGGCAGAGCTCTTTATGGAATGCCTGCCTGACGCACGTTATCAACGACTACCCATCCCTTTTTCATCTTGTTCTCACCAGAACACCCCTATTGTTTGTTACGTCAACAAGATTTAATTTGACTACACTGGGAAGAACGCTTTTGATGACTTAATTTATTAAAGAAATCTATACAATGTGATTAATTAAAGAAGATATTTCCATGCTTAAACGAAATTAGCTCAAAGCAAACTTTGTGCCAACAGATGTGTCCTTTATGAAATACTTTGCATTTTTAGCTCTTTTAAGAAATGAAACACCGCTTTTTGTTTGATTTTTGGCATTTTGCACGCTGTTTTGTTCTCTTAATCAAATTTTTATGTAAAAGACAATAATTTTTTCTTACGCTGTTTTAATATATGATTTTATTGTCACAATTTTAAAGGTAAATTTCAACATTTAGAAGTAGACTATACATAGTAATTATGCTATTAAAATATTCTTTATGTTGTTGTTTGAAAGATAAACGACCAATTACTGTAAACATTTCTTTACAGTAAACTAAAAATGTGTTCGCTAGATCTCTAAAAAATTGCTACCTTTTAAACTAGTATCATTATTAATCTATTTATCTTTCAAATGACCATATTTTAGTTTATTAGCCGCTAGAAACTTAGATTTCTTATTTTGATAAATCAGCATTTTAGGCTAGTCAAATTATTATGAGACGGCTAGAAAAGTATCCGCCCTTATTATTTTATTCTTGTAAGGTATTTTTTGCTCATATTTTGACATAAAGAACTGTGGTTTATAATGTAACTTGATCATCTAATTAAAAAAATGTGGTTTAATAGTCGGAAATTTTGACACTGAAAACTGCTAATTGGAAAAACAGTGTTGTAATACAAAGGTTAAAATAACGGAGATTGATGGAGCGTCCTTGTTGTCATGGCGTTAGATTATTTGTTTTAAACCTCCGGCTCTTACCAGTTCACATCTGGTAACTGGTAAAAGAATCAATTGAAAATATGAATTGGCATTAGATCCTGAGAACCCTGGCAATTCATTGTTGACTTCAGAAAAGAACAAGTTTTTTAATCAGTGAAGTGTCTAAACTCGTTGTTGAACTCTTGTTATGTAGAACATTAAATTGTCCTTCGCATAGAAAAACAAATTACTGATGTACGCAGAAAAAGATCACTTTTCATGCTAAATTTTTACCAAAATGCATAGAAAGATATTCTTTCAAAGCGAAAACTGTGTTATAAATATATATCTCGATGTACATATTACATAGTATTCTGTAACATGTATTACGTAAATCAATGGTGCGCAAATTGTTTCAATCTTACTGTTCTTTACAACTACATACTTTAATATATATATTTTTTAATATTTGCTCTTGGTCATTAGCATCTCAAAATATAAATAACACAAGATACCCAATAAGCAACACTAGCGTTTCCCAAACTTTTTTGATCGCGGTCCGGAACGAAGTTTTAAAATTTCTCAGGACTCACCTTATAAAAAAAAATATTTACAAAACTACTTTTATTTTTTAATAGAAATCAAGTTATTTGTTTACTCATTTCATACACAAAAATTTACAATTTTTTTTCGCGACCCGGCAAAATTTTTCTAGGATCCGGTGCTGGGTCGCGGCCCACACTTTGGGAAATGTTCAGCTACAATCTAACATTCGTGCTACGTTCATTAAATTCTACCTATTCGAATTTTTCCGAGGTTCTAGCGTCACTAAAACACTTTTTAACACTTTTTAAGCGAATTTGACAGAATAAAAATTGCTAAAAACCTAAAATAAATTGTTGAAAAACTTGACTGCGATATAATATTACTCTATTGCAATAGGGATGTTGACTATTTTTGGGAAAGTGTTTTAAATCGTGCATAAGTACCTAATATTGCCACAAATAATTTTATTAGTGTATTTGCCATATGGCAACATACACTATTGGCGTCGGTCGGATGGCGGGACCTAGGGGTCGGACCAAAATTTCTCGACGTTTCATAACCTCCTAAACACTTTGGCACCATTTTTAAAAATGTTTATATATATATGTATATATATATATATATATATATATATATATATATATATATATATATATATATTATATACGTATATATATATATATATATATATATATATGTGTACGCGCGATAACTTTCGAAAGAGTTAATTGATTTCAACGAAATTTGGGCCACGTATTGAAACCCATCACCGCAAGAAGCCTATTTTAAGGGTAGTTTTTAGGGGTTGAAAACTGTTTTTGAGCCCCAAATTACCGAAAAAATTATCCGAATCGTTTCAAAATTGAAATTTAACCCTCTGGTAGTGATTAAAAAGTGTCCCCACAATTTTAATAAAATCGGCCCGACAGGACCGGATTTACAAATTTTATGAAAACACTAGTTTGCAGATAGTGACTTATTTATTGAAGGGTGTATTTAATTCGGTGTAGACGTTAGATTGATAATAATATTACAATTAAGAAAAAAATGTTATTTTAAGGGGTGTATTAAGGGGTTAAATTTTTTATTTTGCCCAAAAACAAACTTAATTTCACATAATAAAAGTATAAAACCACACGGTCCTATACAAGCAAATACACTATATTGTCGGCAGGGTTTTGGCACTACGACCCGGGTTTTTTTTATTTAAATACAACTCAAGCCTTAAAAATCATGTATTTTAAATCCCGTTTCAACTTTCGGTCCAAAACGCCAATACTAGTCGCGTGACGTCACGTGTTCATACCAAAGGAGGCTCAAAAGTTTACACGGGAGCTACCATCCTATAGATGCATATTCTGTGCTCATAAACGTTAGTAAACTGAGGTGATGTAGTCGTCGCTATAGTTACATGTAATTTGACGTTTCCTTAAACAAATAATAATAAATTATACACTAAATATTAACCAAACAATGAAGTTTTTTGACAGCGGCTGAACATATGACGTCATGCGCTCTGATTGATGTCTGTTGTCACGTGACTTGAGAGTGATTTTATTAGGTTTTATTTATTAAATATTAATTAAATTTCTTAAAAATAAGGAAAAATATAGTGTTTTTTAGTACCTCTATCATAGAAACTACTACTTTTCGTTAAAATTATGTTTTTATTTGAATACAGTCAACATCCCTATTGAACTGATCTAATATGCTGTGATATAAAATATCTGTTTCATATCTCGATAGCGAATTCATCCGAGGTATAAGCTTAAATGCATTGCATAGCCAGAGGCTGTAATAAAGTGATATTGTAAGTATTTAATACTGTTTAGCACACACATAGGCTGCGTTGTTTATATTGTAACACTACATAGAAACGCAGTACCTACAGTAAACAGTTTGCGCACGTGTATGCAAATTTATGCAAATGTTCTACTGTATCATTTAATAAATTGCCAGGATTTCTGTTTCTGACGTTCGTATTTTTGTTGAATTGCGTTGTTCGTTGTTTATGTATCATTCTGTCAGTCTTCTATAGACCAGGAAGTCGTCATTGTTCGGTTAGCAGCTTTTGGTTTGACTGTATTTTGACGCTCAACAGACGATTATGTGAAACAGTATTGTTATAACCCCACTTTTGTAAATTTTATTATTTATTTGATAGACAATGTGTGCTTTTCATCTACTGATAAATTATCTTCAGCAAAAACTGTTTCAAACATTGAAGTGCAACATAAATACAACTTTATCTTTACATTTGATACAGAAAAAAATGAAAAGTTTTAAACGGTGTTGTTCGAGACCAATTAAATTTAAAAGCAGGGGCATTCCACGTGAAGCGGACATAAGAAAAAAAGTGACATCTTGAATTGCGCTCATATTCAGGTTAATTATAGTCCTTGAGGACATGAGTGTACACATTCATTTTTTTTCTTGTATGAGACTCGGTTGTGAAGTTATGGACTACGAAAGATTGCACCAACTATGAAGTAGACATTTTTTAGATAGTGCTGCTGGGATTACTGAGTAAATGAAAAAAATATTTTATGTAGTGATTTATTGAGAAAAAATAAATGGTTTTTATATTATGGAACAATAATAAGAAAAAAAAAATTTTTTTTTGATAGAAAACCGGAAGTGAACTTTTTAACACAATTTTTTTTGACTTCGACAATTTTTTTAAATTTTTAAATACTCAAAATAAAGCTAAAACTATAGCTTTATTTTGAGTAAATAAAAATTTAAAAAAAATGGCCGAAGTTAAAAAAAAACTGTGTTAGAAAGTTCACTTCCGGTTATCTATCAAAAAAAATTTTTTTTTTCTTATTATTATTCCATAATATAAAAACCATTTATTTTTTCTCGATAAATCACTACATAAAATATTTTTTTATTTACTCAGTAGTCCCAGCAGCACTATCCAAAAAATGTCTACTTCATAGTTGGTGCAATTTTTCGTAGTCCATAACTTCACAACCGAGTCTCATACAAGAAAAAAAATGAATGTGTACATTCATGTCCTCAAGGACTATAATTAACCTGAATATGAGCGAAATTCAAGATGTCACTTGTTTTCTTATGTCCGCTTCACGTGGAATGCCCCAGCAACGGTTTAATGTGATGTGCACTACAATTTATTGGCATTCGAACAGCAGGAAGAAAAGTAACAAATTTGCTATTTGGTGCACAAGCGACGTAAACAAGCAATATAAAAAAAGTTTGGAAACCACTGAACTAGACAGTTTACGAAATTTAAGACAAACGTAATATGGTAGCTGTACATACATTTTTCAAATTTAAGCAGTAATATTGTCAAAAAAGGTTAATATTCACTTTTCATAACTGTATAGTATTTTTTCGTTTTGGCATCCCCTGGGTTAAAAAAACATATATTTCTGGAAACTCATGTTCATTTGTTAGTCTGCGAATCAAAGTCAAATTGTAGTAGGATGTGTGTTTCGATTATGAATTGAATTTAAAGAATTCGACAGTCAAATAACTGTCAAATAATATTTATTTTAAATTAGTAAATTCAAATTAGAGTTTTATTTCCTAAAAAATACTGGTTCACTGATATATTATTTTCCTTCCACTAATTTATTAAGAGGGGTTATGGAGTATTAGTTTTGTAACTACGTTTTCATGTTACAAAGTTCAATATTTAGTTTGAATTTGTACACCTACAGTGCTGATTATTCATACATATTATTGATGCTCAAGGGTAGAATTAAATATTTTGATGAGATTTGATTGTATTATTATTATTTTACGATTTTTATGCATACAGTTACTGGATATGCAGGTAAATATATTACCCTACATTATATCTGCAGACACACTAATTGCACCAGCACGAGTGAATACCTCTTTTGGGTCATCTGATCTCGCCTATTTACCAGTGGCGTAGCTGAGATCTCAGAGCCCTCAGTTATTTCAAACGTTAATGAAACTCTAACACATGGGGTAGTTGACGTACATTAATCACAATATCGACGTGCTGTCGGAACGTCTGAACTTAAGCAAAAATAGGGCTTCGGCTGATAGCTGATTGCTGATTTGCAAAAAATCTTTTTCTATAACGCAAATAAAGGGCAAATTTAAGTCTCTAGTGAACTACTTTTGTAATTTATGTACGACTTACTAGAAAAAAGTTGGCATTAATTGTGCCAAAAAACACACGTTTTCAATGTCACACTACGACCTTATTCGTACTTATTTCACAAAATTGTTCCATCACAAACCTAAAAGTTTTTTAAGGCACCAGTGTAACGACCAATTATCGAGCGGTTTTTCAGGAATTTATTGTGGGAGAACTACTAGTTTTTTCAACAGTTTTGACGCCATTTTGTTCGTGTATTATCGAGTATTCTACATACATTTTCTTGAAAGTGTAATCAAATTGATGTGCCTCTGATAAAGGCTGAAACGTGATTTCCACAAAATGACACTGCCAAACGGTGTGCAAGATGCAATACGCATCGGTTGTCTGAAACGAAAAATGAAAATATCTCATTATTCGTAATCCATTTGCCGAGGTACTGACGTAGGGGTTTTGCAAAATTTTGGAAACTAACAAAATTTCGGACCTTGAATAAAAAATCCGTTTTTTACGTATTTTTCTCTGACATTGTAAGCTGTAAAAAATGTAAAAATCAAAATTTAAAAATTACGTATTTTTCTCTGACACTATAAGCTGTACAAAATGTAAAAATCAAAATTTAAAAAATTCCCTACGTCAGTACCTTGAGTAATGTATAATAACAGCACACACAAAATTTCAACTTGTTTCACTGAATGTATTTAGCGCAATCCTGCACACCAATTTGAAAAACATAGTTTTGAGAAAAACGCTTTTGAAGTTTAAGGACGCTATGAAACATAGTTTTCAGAGACTTACATACAAATCCTTTTAGGATGTCATTTCTAACATGTTTTAGATACGAAATATACAAAAAAAATCGATTTTTTGAAAATTTTACATTGGTGAACCCCCTTAAATCTTTAACATATTTCCAAAATTTAGAGTAATCAATTGACAGCGGCATCCTTGCAACAGCATTTTTTAGCCTCGTAGTGTGGCATAAATTCAGAGCGTTCCGACAGTTTTAACTGATTCGCTTAAACGTAAACGGTCAAAATTCTGTAACACTGAGTGTCAACGTTTATTTATTAAATTAGTTTTAAAGATTTTTTAGGGTAAATGAGGCCTCCTCGTGCTCCCCCTCGCGCCACGGGCGCTGCTGATCATCAGCTACGCCACTGCTATCTACTCTGTCAAACTTACATGTAATTCAAACACGTTTGGAAAATGTTCATACACTTGACATAAAAGTTCGGGTATATCTTCAAAGAATAAAAAATGTTGATAAAAATATGGACGGTCCGCCAGCTTACGTCATTCCCGAGCTTCGCTGATTGGTCCGTTGAAACGAGACAACCTCTGTAATCTATTAAGTTTGAATATGTTTTTGTTGAGAAGTATCGGTCTGAAGAATAAATATGAATCGTTGAGAGAAAATTTGATCGAGGAATAATTTAAAAAATAAACTTTCCTGATGTTTCGCTGAGGCCCTGATGATGGTTGGTCACAAGCAAAAAATTATTCCTCAATAAAACGTTGCTTCAACGATTAATATTCTATTAGAACAAAACTAAATGAAGACAATATATTGATTTTATTCGTTAATATTCGGGTGACTTAAACTGAATAGTAAAACATAGCTTGATTTAGTAATTTCCCATTTTTTTTTTTGGAACAAAATTTCGGGGGCGAGATTGTGATTTAAACCCGGCACACTTAGAGTGATAATAATGCACTTTGTTATTATTTTTTTCACGAAATTCATCACTTATTCCTCACATAAATCCTTTACATTTTCCTTATAGTTTTTTATCCAAGCTCCCACTGTATAAAAGTCTACTGACTTACTTCTACAATTTTATCAATGAATTTAAAAGAAATGAAATGGAAAGCATTAAATCGGTGGCAGACAAATTTAATATTTAAAAAAATATTTTTTTTGTCTGTATCTCGTTAAGTGATCAGCATTACTTCATGAAATGTAAACAGATTACAGAGAATTTTTTTTTAATTTTAGAATTGATTAATTATGTAGTTAACTTTATACAATTAATTAATTATATAACTAATTCATTGTATAAAATGTGTCCATTTGGAAGTAGGTTTATCAGGTATGTGAAAAATATTAGCAAATCAGACAATGATAATTATCATTATCTGCCTTGCAAATATTTTTTAGATACGTAGCCGACTTACCTCCAAATGGACAAAACTGATTTTTTAAATTTTTAATAGCCTTGCTCAGTAGATTTACGGTTGGTGTTTCGACTACAGGCTTTTAGGTTATGAGATAGTGGGAAGACCCATTCCAAAAGTACTTACAAGTAATTACTTGTAAGTATATTAATTGCATCTCACCTTTTTGGGATTTTTTTTTATGTAAGTTGTAAAATTAGATGTTAATTGTTTGAATTTCAGATAATCTGATGATGTATATTAGGATGTATACGAAAGCTGCTTATTAAATGCGTTTTTTTAAAAAAATGGAATTTTTCCTTTAAAAAGTTTTGTTTACTTTTGGAATGGTCTTCCCACTATCTCATAATTATGGATTTCCAAAACTTCTCACCGTACCTACCTAACAAAGGCTTTTAGGTACCGTTTTTAAATTCTGGTTACGAATATGTTGGTTTTTTACGATTTTCTTTAAACTGCTCCGAAAACTATTTTTGATACATTTAAATATTTATAAAATTTACATATAGTAGGAGTTTAGTTAATAATAGGTACTTTATATATCTAATACACATGCAATTTTTGTTCTCTAAATAAAGGTCTTAAGGACTGTTCATGCTTAAAATAAATAAAAATATAATGTGATCAACCTAGTTCTTTATTTATTATAATTTACATAAATTTAAAATATTCGTTTTGGTTTAAAAAATAATGATAAAATAAAATATATTATGTAGGTATGCCTCTTAAACCACAAAAAATATTGTGCATAATATATCTATATATTACTTTTTATTTTAGCATCATCACTGTCCTGCTTAATTATTTATTAATAGTTCAGCTTTTTTCTGGCATTGAAAGAAAAACTTTGTAGAAATCTGTTTAAACAAAAAGTTCTGTCCGTATTTAATGTGGTGTCATCAGCATGCTATATCCATTTCAGTGCTGTAGGGAAGGTCGTATATTATAAAAAAGTGTATAAAGAGTAGAAATTTTACACATATACAGTCAAGCCCTTTTTACGCATACACGTTTTACGTTCGAATTGACCATGTATTTATAAACTTTGTGGTTCATGGATGTGAGAATGAAAGTACTTACACCAAGATTTAGGTTTAAGAGCAATTATTCCGTTTATTGTACCACTGACTTTAGTGACTTCACAACTTACATAATTTGCGCTGTTATAACCTTTATTTTCCTTATTGATTTTTCACGCGCTTTTTTAACCGACTTCAAAAAAAGATGTTACCAATTCGTCATGTATATTTTTTTGTTTGTTCAGATATAACTCTTCGAAGGGTGAAGCGATTTCAGATTTTTCGATACCATTTTGTTCGGAGTGTCAACGGATCGATCCCATAGAATTTTTATTTTAAATTGATTCAGTCGTTTCAACAGACTTTAAAAGGGATTTTACCATTCTAATCAACTAGTGGGGGAATAGTACTAATTTAGGTCAAAAATTACTTTTCAAAATTTTACAATATTTTTTCGTTTCGAGGTCTCCTGAATCCATAAAACATTGTTGGAATGCGTTTGTCGGTTTGTCTGTGAACACAATACAGATATCAAACTGACGAGCGGATAGAAACCAAATTCTGGGAGGATATTTAATATGAAAATATAAAGAGCCCTATTGGTTTTGGGGAAAATTAACGCACGCGCAGAAGAGATATATGCTACAATGTTGTTTGTTGTATAACGATGGACTATTTATAACGGTTTATTATTCTAATTATTTTTCAAGAAAGTTTCTTAAATTTTTTTTTCTATGCTGCATAGTTTCGCAAATATTTTGCAAATAAAAAAAACTGCTGTTCGTTTGTTCTGAAGATCTGTCAAAAATAAATTAGTTTGGTAGCAATCAAGCATGCTTTGCAGGTTAATTTTTACATATAAAATAATTATTTCATAATATTTTTGAAGTTGGAATGGTCCTGTCGCCCAATTGGTTGGATTTTGTTAATATATGTTTCCTCACATTTTTAACATTTGCGAAACTAGTTTGAAGATTTCTTCTGTATGATCTAGATTCTAGGTCATACCTTCAGTGTGGTTTCTTACAAATCTTACTCAAAGGGGTTTAGCAGTTTTTTAGTTCAGTTATAAAATACTAAGGAAGAAAAGAAAGCGGTTAATAACGTGCAAACTACGTATTGAAAAACCACTAAAATGTAAAAAACTTTTAAAAAATTGAACGTCCTTAAAAAAAGCCACTAAAAATCGAGGTCGGCACCAATTTGGCGAAAGACGTCGATTTCAAAACTTTATTACTGATCGCTTTTTAGTGGCTTTATCTAAGGAGGATAAAGTTTTTTTTATGTATCGAATAATAAAATGATTCTAAGTTATTCAGAATGGTGTGTTTCCTAAGTCTCGTCATCCGACAGAGGTCAATAGGGAATATGCCAACTACACTAATCACAAAATTTAATATAAGATGTTTTAATTTTTACAAGCTGCAGAACGTTTGCTATTTAATTGTTAAACATTCATTGTTACAATGCTAAATCAGAAAAATTAATTTTTATCCACCAACACCGTCTGGTTTCAAACCAGAATCTTCCCACTTTCGCGGCGGAATGAGTTGTCAGTTACTCTACGGTGCGATATCTAAACAATCAATTCTTCATAATAAAGCGAAAGTGGAAAGATTCTGGTTTGAGTCCAGACGTTGTTGGTGGATAAAAATTATTTTTTCTGATTTAGCATCGTAACAATGAATGTTTAACAACAAAATTTAATAACTAATTATTGTAAACAATGGTATTAGCTACAAGCTCGGTTATTCTCAAATTCAAATGTATTTGTTAATTCAGAATACTCACATTTTAAGAGCAAAAGAAAGAAAAAAACTTTGTCAAAATGTTTAGTTACAGAAGATTTACACACACATGTCTCCATATGCACATAATTCTGCATATACGATTAAGCATATACACACGCCCAAACACATCCCCATACATAATAATAATAATAATAATATATATTTGTTCCATTAAAAACCTACATAGGTTATAGGAAAGGTCAAAATTACATAGATATGATTACAAACATACATTGTTAAAAAATTCATCTTGTGAATAAAAACATCCATTGTGTAAAAACTTTTTTAAAGTCTTTTTGAACTTAACAATATTATTAATATTTTCTATATGATTTGGCAGATGATTGTAGATCCTTGCACAATTGTAAGAAGCGCCTTTAATGAACATAGTCAGGTTCGGTTTCGGTAGCAGAAGTAAATCTTTATGCCGTGTACTGTAGTCGTGAGTTCTCAAGCCATAACTTTCCAAAGTTGTATGGATATATACTGCAGCCTTATATATATAAACTGCTGCCAAAGTTAAAATGTTATTTTCTTTGAAAACATTACGGCAAGAAACAAGCGGATTTAAGCCAAAAATCGTTCGTATAGCTCTTTTCTGCAGATAAAAGATATGTTTGCTATCACTAGAGTTTTACCATAGGAGAACACAATAACTGATATTGGAATGAACGATAGTGACGCTCCATCTGCATATAAATACTAGGTGTATTACTGATATTATACGACTGTTTAGTGCCAAAGTACATAGACTCGCTCAAGAAACACAAAAAAACGCATCCATACTCCAAATGACACGTCAGTAATCATAAATTAAGTAAAAAATTCACCCTAGCACTGGCTATGCCAAGTTGGGTGGATTAATTTCATAAGTATACATGTTTTTACTACCTATGTTTTCAATATTTAAATAAATTAATTTATTATGATTTATAAACTCATTCAATGTTTGCTTAAGCAAACATTGAACGAGTTTAGAAAGCTTAGAATGATAATATCTTTCCAAGAAACTCCGTGAAAAGGAAGAATAGTTCTGTAGCTTCGTGCTTAAACTTTCGTTTTAATTCAGTTGGTATTCCTTTCAGTGATCTGACTTTGTGCGACATTTAGACAACGACAGGAAGTTGTTTCTTTCCATAGTTATGATTGTACCAGTTTGTACCGCTGTACCTACGCGGTATTATTATAAGTCAATAACCGTTATTTAAAATGCTTTATAAAAATGCTTACACAATGTCATTTGAATATAATAATAAATTGTTATTCTCAAGTCCAAATATATTTTATATTCCAGAATATTTACCGCTATTGCCATGGCTTCTCTATTACAAGCCCTCAGTTCTCAGGTTCGAGTCCGAGAGTTAGAAAAAATGGCGATCTAATTATTACCAAAAATGGGTGTATGTACTTGCGTACAAGCATTAGAAGTTATACTTCTTTGACTTCATTAAAAAATGATTTTTAATTTGCATGCAAATAATTTATTGAAATAAAATAGTAAAAAGACTGGAATTGAGATTGGCATAAATACAGCTATTAGATGCTACGCGCATGTGGGCATGGTCTCTAGCATACTCTGTCCTTCTCACGAAACAACTACAATCACATATGGCGAATGCATATCTCCACTCTATTTGGTCTTTTTTGCGAGCAACTTCATTCTGTTAATTTTGATGTTACATCGTGAAAAGTCACTATCATCTTTGTTCACAACGTGTCCAATGAAGAATGACTTTAATAATATATTGAAAATACGTTTTGGCGCAAAGTTGTGGTATATTTAAATTTAATTCTTAATATACAAGTTTAGTATCTAGTAGCAAAAAATTGATCTGAAAAACGAATGAAAATCTGACCCTCGTTACAGCGTTTGCTTTAATATTTATCAATCTCTTTATATGCGTGAGTTTTTTTCAAAATTTTAGAGCAAGTACTTCTCGAAGATGTTGCTATTTTTTTTAGTAAAATGACCCTTGGAATATGTACGGCCTTCAATATTCTAGCTATAATAATAATAATAATAATAATAATAATAATAATAATAATGCGTTTAACGTCCGTTTCTCGACTTTATGTCATAACAGACGCCATTCGCACCATTACTATTTTTCATTTTACCACTTCCCGTTTTTTTCTACATTTCTTAAACTTCAACTTATATAATAGCAATGGGCGAATGAAGGAATTACAGAAAATTAGGATAAGGTAGGTAATTTTTGAACTAGGAGTTTGATAGGTAATCGGCCATGGCCTCAAATAAGGAACCACCTCGATATTTATCTGGAATTAATTGAGGGAAACCATGGAAAACCTCAATCAAGATGGCCGGTACAGGAATTACCGTTTCTCGGCGAAAGGCAGTAGGAAAAAGCCCCAGCCACATCTGCCCCCGCCGGGAATCGAACCCGGACCTCCCGAATGCGAGTCTAGTGCTGTACCACTACTCTACCCAGCTCGGTTTAATATTCTAGCTATAGAACAAGTATTGAGTTTAGGAATTTAAGACCTGTGACAGATAGAGAAACTAACAGAAGTAAGAGTCTCACTATAATAATAAAAATATCGTTAAGTCTTTTCTGACCGATACATTCAATAATAATATAATACAATTATATCTAGTCAAAATAATAATATAGACAACACATACATAAAAGCAAGGTAGAACACATTTATACATTCATAAAATCCAGATTGATTAACGCAGACAAGCATGATATTTATCTGTACTGAATTGCCTTTCGTATACAAAGTTTTTTACTAAACATTTCCTTTTTTCAAATTTGGTACGCAATCCTAAAAATTGCCAACAGTACCTCATGTCTTTTGTCCGAAGATATAATATATTTCTAAGCCCTGGATTCTAATATAACTCTTAAAAAAAAATAACTGTTAGATATTATAAAGTTATAACTGTTATTTCCGTACTGTGTTCAAAAATTAAAATGGAGCATTATAGCATAATCTTTTTCATACAACCATATGAGGAAAAACAGGATAATATCAAGAACAAGAATTCACCGTTTATCCTCTTTAGCCGCATTCATAATTTTAAAGACGATGGTTTATTATTTTTTTATGGTTATGGGTATGTAAAAAGCAAAAACTAAGTAGTCTGTCGTATAAAGTTATACAGAACATAAAAAAACCACAACGGGTATTTAATTTGTTGTTTTATATTTACTTAATGATGGCATACATTTACGGTCATGTGAATATATAACAACAAATTAAATTTCATTTCGTTTTCGTTAAAATCTTGATAATTCTTTTTCGATAGTTTGAAATAAACTACAAAATATTGTTAGGTTTTTATGAAAATTTTCCGTCATTTTTACAATCGTAAGTTAATTAATTTTAATCAATATTAAGAAAAAAAATTGAACGACAGGACCATTCCAACTTCAAACATTGAGATTTTAACTTAATACAAAAAATAAAATAAAATTTCTTTTAACGCGTTCGATGACGCGGGTAACGGCTGGTAATAAATATTTTGATATTTACTATTTGTTTGCATGGTGACATGATATGGTATTACATGTAAAAAAAAACTCGGGTCGCAGTGCCCAAACCCTGCCGACAATAGAGTGTATTTGCTAATATAGGTAGTATGGCTTTAATACATGAACCTAAGTTTGTTTTTGGACAAAATAAGAAAATAACCCCTTAATTCACCCCTTAAAATAATATTTTTTGTCTTAGTTAAAATATTGTTATCAATTCAACATCTGAACCAAATAAAATGCACTCTTCGGTAAATAAATCATTATACGCACACTAGCGTTTTCATAAAATTTGTAAGTGCGGTCCTATCGGGCCGATTTTATTAAAATTTTAACAGCATATTTTGATCTTTACTAGAAGGTTAAATTTCAATTTTGAAACGATTCTGAGAATTTTTTCGGTATTTTTAGGCCCAAAAACTTTTTTCAACCCCTAAAAACTACCCTTAAAATGGCCCAATCGGGCCCATTTTAAATAGGGTTCTTGCGGTGATGGATTCCAACACGTGGACAAAATTTCGTTAAAATCAATTAACTCTTTCGAAAGTTATTGCCCGCACACATATATATATATATATATATATATATATATATATATATAAACATTTTTAAAAATGGTGCCAAAGTGTTTTGGAGGTTATGAAACGTCGAGAAATTTTGGTCCGACCCCTAGGTCCCGCCATCCGACCGACGCCAATAGTGTATGTTGCCATATGGCAAATACACTAATTAACCGAAGCGTGTTTGTTTGCTAGCTAATTTGTTTCTGATAGATCTTCAGAACAAAAGAATAACTGATTTTTTAATTTTAAAAAGATTTACGTAATTTTGAAATTATTTAATATATTTAGTATCCCAATTTGCCTTTCATAAAATTTTACAAACACTATAAAACAATGTTAAGCACAGAAGTCAAGATTAGCGTATATCAAAAAATATTTTGTTTTAAATCAGCACATTCCGTGCTTTATTCTTTATTGTGCCATTGTTTACGCAATGAAGAGCTGTTGTGATGTTGTTTCGGCATTGAAGTATTTATTTCATTCTTTCACAAGAGCTAAGGATAAACACAGTCTGCTGACTTCACACTTTTTAGATTTTATTTTATTGAAACAATGTAAACAAAATGGAAATTTTTATATTTATTGTTTTTGAAACATCGAGTCTTGCTACTTTAATAATACTTGTAGTCGGATTTTTTGTATCGGCGTAAGTAAAAAAGTGAACTTTCTCATTAAAATGTTACTTTACTTTGTACCTTAAAATGTATTTATGAAACAAATTTCATCAATGGAAGTATATACAAAACGGTTAACCATAAATATTATAATAGTCTTTTTACACGTCTAGACAAAACTTTTACAGAAGAAGTATCGAAAAATGTCTTCAAAAGTCTGCAAGTCACCTATAACTTGCAACCACACGTCACTCAACTACTTTGTTAAAAATATAATACTCTTGTGAATGACGTCAAAACTTTTCTACTCCACTATTAATAATGGCACATCCTAAGGACTCTGTAATGTGTAGACTTATAAATGACGAGAATGTTAACTTTTTCGAGGGATTGCGTAATTGAGTAGATAAATAATAATAATTAATCCAGTTTCTATATTGTGTTGAGGTCATTCAGTACTGAATATTAAATATATGTCAGCTGTACTAAGAAAGTCTTCCAACGTTTTTAAAATGTGTCCTGTAAGGCGCTTAGATGCATTCTTCAATTTTAATTTAGTATGTATATGAACCCTATAAGTTCAAAAATAGTCAATCAGTCAATAAGGAGAGGTGTCAAGTTGTACGTTGTATATTAATCTAAACTTGACAAGCATTGATACTGGCTGCTGAGTACCCTGCCATAATTTTTGTTTATAATGCTTTCGCTATGATAAAATGGATGGTGAAAAGTCTCTTTTAGATGCTTTAAAAATTTATACTGTATGACCATAAAACAAGTGTACGACAAAACATTAAATATTAAAGATAAAATTCCAAAGATGTATTGAGTACAATAAACTGTGTAGCACTAGACTCGCATTCGGGAGGTCCGGGTTCGAATCCCGGCGGGGGCAGATGTGGCTGAGACTTTTTCCTACTGCCTCTCGCCGAGAAACGGTAATTCCTGTACCGGCCATCTTAATTGAGGTTTTCTATGGTTTCCCTCAATTAATTCCAGATAAATATCGAGATGGTTCCTTATTTGAGGCCATGGCCGATTACCTATCAAACTCCTAGTTGAAAAATTACCTTATCCTAATTTCCTATAATTCCTTCATTCGCCCATTGCTATTACATAAGTTGGAGTTTTAAAACTGCAGAAAAATTACGGGAAGTGTAGTAGATGGAAAATAGTAATGGTGCGAATGGCGTCTGTTATGACATAAAGCCGAGAAACGGACGTTAAACGCATTATTATTATTATTATTATTATTATTATTATAAACTGTGTAACTCGGGAGATACTAATATTAATAATAATACTTAAGATTCTTTTACAACATATTGTAACTCTTAGCTACTACTGAACATTCTTACATAAAAGGGAAACGTTTAGACTTTGTGTTTATTTTGACAATTATCAACAAATAATTATAATTTTTTTTTTGAAAAATAAAAAAAACATGTAGCTGTTTTCCAATAAACAATCAGTACAAAGTGCAGCTGTAATAAACTCATTTATTTATTTATGTCTATTGTATTTATATACCCCACCAAAGACATAAATGAAAAAAAAGGCCAAGTTCGATACAAATAACAAGTCGGTTTGTCGGCTTTACCAAAAAAAGACGTGAGATCGAAGGAGGTTTCAAATTTTCATTTAACAAATTTACATAAAGGAGCCATTTATTTATAATATCATATAAAACACAAAAAATTGCCAAATGAAAACTTAGCACCGTCTTAGATCTCACGTCTTTTTTTCGGAAAAGCCGACAAATCTACTTATTCTTTGTAACAAACTAGGGTATTTTTTCATATTTATGTTTGTGGTAGAATTTTAAAACTTTTTGTAAAGTTATATTCTTACTACTTTAAATTAGCTATTGTCTAAACACATAATATTATAGTTAAATATCAGAGTTATATATCCACTTTACTATAACTGGCGAGTTATCTACAGACGACCGGTTGATGCTTTCGGGTCATGCTCGTAGCACTGACTAGACGCTTGTGAACTATGATGATCTATCAGTTAGTCGCAGTTAATCAGGGCTATTCTACTAATGATAATCACGGTGATTACCAAGTGCTTAGCAACATAAACACTCTGGGTAACCACTTTTGTTTGTTTCTTATTCTGCTAAGCAAAGTGACTGCCACAAGTGGTTAAAATGATCATGGAACGTGTTTATAAGAATGGATAAATTGTAACTTGTAAATGGGTGTTGTTAAGCTGAAACTTTGGGTGTTTATTAATTAAAATGGACGGCGAAATATTTCACTTACTTATTTTGGAGTTAATTGAGAATGAAAACATGTTAGTAATAGAATTATATTATAGCGTACACGCGTTATACATTTTTTTATTATTCTTTCACGTTTTTTATTGATCCAAAATTCGAATTGGAATTCAGTATAAGGGCTAATTTTTCCCATTTTTTATCCACAATTGTGGATTCGGTTCCATTCAACATATTTTTATTAGCGTCAATAAAATCAATCATCAATTTGTATTGACTAGATTATACTTTTTTTTGTCGTCTTTTTGTAATTTTATTATTCATAATAATAATTATTATTATTAATAATTAATTATTTTCAGCACTTGACAACTAACACGAAATTCAAAAGTATATAAATGTGGTAACCGCACAAAAATAGACGTGTAATTAAATTCAGACAACTCTTTATAGGTACGTTTTTTTGTAAACGAGTGATTACAGACAGTGTTTATAAATTTTGTAATCACTTTGGTTTGGTAAGAACAGTGATTAGAACAAAAATAGTAGAATACAGCTAAATGTCTAAAATCATGTTTTTGGATACTCGTATCTTGGAAACAATTCTACATATGAAATACTGCTTCATTATGGTAACCTTAATCCTCCTAAAATCAGTTCTGTAACAGAACTAGCTTCGGAGATAACTGGGGTTGATAAGAGCTCAAAGGGTTCCTGTAAATATAATGCATAGTGCTTTGCTAGAACTTGCTCAGTTAACTCCTTTCGCAATGAAAGTTCGCAATATACAGGCACTGAATGACCTCCGGTTGTGACTACGAGTCTTAAAACATTTTAAGCCTGCCAAGCGGTACTTTTTCATAAAAAAAATCCTTTAACTCATATAGATATTTTATATCAAAAGTCGACTTACCTACTGTTTGTTTGTTACAGCATGGCAACCAGGCTACGTCAAGCGAGACCAGCGTGGGCACACAGCCTGGGGGCAGCGTGACGTCGCGCGCCGCCTCCGAGACGCCGCATATGGCCGGTGCGGGAGGCGCCCACCACAGTGCAAACAGTGGCGTACACACCGGCGCCAAGTTCAGACACGGACTACTTCAGCTCATGATACACACCATTGATCCGTTACACGACGGTTAGTATAATTTCAGAAAAGAAAATTAGATTCGCTCAAGTCCGTTTCAGAGGAAAACAAAAATCACTAAATTTTTTTACACACCAATAAAGCAGGGTCCAGACGTGTGTAACGTGTAATGTAAGATTACGTATAATTTAGCGTCAACAGTGTGGACAGCACACGAACTCAACGCGAATCGTGAAAGCAAATCTTTGTCAAGAGCTGTTTCCACTCAGTTGCTACGAACATGCCGAATAGGGAGGTCATGATAGCTGGTGCTGCTTTTATTTATATATATTTATTAACTAAAGATTTCAGTTTTTTTTAAAGTAATCCGGATTTTTTGGATCCCAAATAACACGTTGTTCTTGATACAAACTCATAAGTGCAAGCGATTGTTCGTATCATGAACGTACACACGACACAGCCGTCACGAATGCCGTCCAAACGAGTACACAAGCAGAATTCGTGTTACATTACGCGATAGATTACATTACTCGTTACACACGTCTGGACCCGGCTTAAGACATTAGACGTGGAGCTGTATAGCATATAGTGGATTTTTTCGTTTCGAATAGAATATTTACTGTATTGCATAACTTTTTGGTTTCCGTGCTTGTACGCCGTGGTCCATTAGTACTTCTACCTGTCGTTTCGTCTACAACTGCGGTAGACATTATCAAAGGCGATGTGATAGCGGGAGAAGTGTCCTAGGCTACTCACAGGTAAGGGTGTACAGTCAAAGCCCTCTAAGTGCACGCTCTCTAAATGCACACGCTCTCTTACTGCACACGAACTCGCCCTCTAAGTGCACGTTCCCCAGCCCCCACTTCGAATAATCTGCGACCAATCACGTGCGACCGTAAGCGCGCTATTTTCAAACTTTCCATTTCCATCATATTCATAGAGTTTTAGAGATATTGTTTATAGCATCTGATTGAATAAAGATAGCTATAGGAGTTAGAAGAGTGGGGATGAAAAAGATCGTAGGGGAAGTGTGCACTTAAAGGATGGGCTCGGTTCCGAGCTGTGCACTTAGAGGGCTTTGACTGTACCTGTGAACAGCCTAGAAAGATACTTCGCCCGCTACCACATCCGTATTTAATAGGTTTGAATTGAAAACCATATGCTGTGCGCTGCTGCATTGAAATTAAGAACGCGCATACTTTGATAACAAATTTGATATCAAATTATAACAAAATGTTCAATACTTTGATAATAAACCTATTTTGCAAGACCGGTTTTACGTGGTTATAAAATGCGTACAACTTTTTGTGCACAAAATGTTTATTTCTGAAATATTATTCCAATTTTGAAAAATGTATAAATCAGATCCTTTTGATGTTAATAAATTATAAATATTTTAGAGGAATTAGGATCAATGAAATCAAAAGGCAAATTATTATTTCACAACGTTTCGTATTAAATTAATACTTCATCAGGTGTTGTTAAATTGTCTTGTTATTTTATTTTAGATCACCTGATTAAGTATTAATTTAATACGAAACGTTGTGAAATAATAATATGTCTTTTAATTTCATTGGTCCTAATTCCTCTAAGATATTTATAATTATTCCAATTCTTTATTAGATTTCGGAAGTAACAAATATTTCATTTTTTTTAATTCACAGTATCTTTAAGTAATGGTGGTAATAGAGTAATGGTGACAGCACTAGACTCGCATTCGGAAGGTCCGGGTTCGAATCCCGGCGGGGGCAGATGTCGCTGGGACTTTTTCCTACTGCCACTCGCCGAGAAACGGTAATTACTGTACCGGCCATCTTGATTGGGGTTTTCCGTGGTTTCCCTCAATTAATTCCAGATAAATATCGAGATGGTTCCTTATTTGAGGCCATGGCCGATTACCTATCAAACTCCTAGTTCAAAAATTGCCTACCTTATCCTAATTTCCTAAAATTCCTTCATTCGCCCATTGCTATTACATAAGTTGAAGTTTTAAAAATGTAGAAAAATAACGGGAAGTGTGGTAGATTGGAAATAGTAATGGTGCGAATGGCGTCTGTTATGACATAAAGTCGAGAAACGTACGTTAAACGCATTATTATTATTATTATTAAGTAATTAAAAATGTTAAGAAATTTTATACAAACCTTTATAGACCTTCGGCTTTCATGTAAATTTTTTGACTTATTATATGACGGTGGAAGTAAAGGTACTATATTTGCAAACACTTTTCAAAATGTTACTTTTGAAATTAGTGTACACATTTTTTGTTAATTGTTTACGATTTTTGATCAATATAGAACATTTATTATTATAAATAGTTACATTTTTTGTAAGTTTGTGTGATAATGATTCTTAAATATAAAATTGTAAATGTAATACCTTTGCTTCCACCATCTGCAAGAAGAGTTAGCGTGCGTTTATCTTGCATGACGCCACGTTGCATCTTTTTAAACCCTTATGAAAGAAAAATTTTGTTTATTATCGGGACGAAATAATTAATTTCAGTTTAACAAGCTACTTTATTTTGTACCATTTCAACTCTACAAGTAGGAATTTAGGTCAAAATTCACATTTCAAAATTTTATATTTTTTTTCGTTTGATGTCCTTCGAGTCCAAAACACATATTTTTGGAAATAGTCTGATCGTCTGTTAGTCTGTGAGCATGTTATGACTAATGTGAGGTTGCACAAAACATTGTCAAAAAATTGGAGTTGACAATGACCTTAGATTGTGATAATATAATTACAGTTTTCATACATGCAAGAGCAGTCTAATTTCGTATTCAAAGTCCCTGTCATGTACAACATTAGATTGTATTCACACAAAAACAAATGCCTAATCTACACAAAAAAAGTTTGTTTTCGAGTCAAATTTTGATTAAAATGCCTAGAAAATGTCGTTTCGAAGTAAAAATTATGCCAAAAACTACGTTAAATACACGCCTACACAGCTAAGAAAAATATCATTTCAATCGATCAATTATTTTTCGAACAGAATCGAATTAAAATTCTACAATGCTATTCTTATGTGCGTTCACAATCTAAGGTCATTGTCAAATCAAATTATTTGACAGTTCTTTCTGCAACCCAGCATAAGTCAATCAAAATCGTATTTTGATATGTAAATAGGAAGAGCTTTATGGTTTACTATAGTTTTGACTACTAGAGAAGAAGACAGAATTAACGCCGTTCTAATAAAAAAAAAATAGTGTTGGAATATCACAATCAGTAACTACAATATAATGTTTAACACCCACAGTACGAAACAAAATACTAACAAAGGTTTCTATGTAACGGTCGTTTATTTGCAAGGGTTCTTAATTCTGTTTTATATTAATAGAGTTTGATCTACAGTCTTTTTTTACCCGACTACAGCAAAACCAAAAGTAAAGCTTATTTTTGCAATGATTGTTAGAAACATTCATTGTTACAATGCTATATGTATTAGAAAAAATTATTTTTGAACAACTGTCACCGTCGGGACTCAAATCCGAATCTTTCCACTTTCGCGGCGGAATGAGTTTTCAGTTATTCTACGGTGCGATATCTCATCAGTCAATCCTTCGTAATAAAGCGATTGTAACATTGAATTCACATCATGCGAGATCAAATTTTATTCTGTAATGCTAGACATGAACCGTCTTAGTAGCGAGAGTTACGAATGAATCAGATGAAAATTTCTATTTACCTAATTATTATTGATCCGCCCTAAGTTACAGTAATTTTTTGGCGGTAGGTAGGTAGGTAGATGTACAGTTGCAATTACTGTAACTTAGGACGGATCGATAATAATAAGATAAATGGAAATTTTCATCTGATTCATTCGTAACTCTCGCTACTGAGAGGGTTCATGTCTAGCATTACAGAGTAAAATGTGCTCTTGCATGATGTGAGTTCAATGTTATAATTGCTTTATTATGAAGGATTGGCTGACCAGACACTGCACTCTAGAGTAACAGAAAACTCTTTCCGCCACGAAAGTGGAAAGATTCGAGTTTGAGTCCCAGCGGTGACAGTTGTTCAAAAATAAATTTTTTTAATGTAGCATTATAACAATGAATGTATCTAACAATCATTGCAAAAACCAGCGACTATTGGCTCATGTAGAGAAGTCTTAAAGCCAATTCAGACTAGCCGTTCTCGGTTACGATTCACCGGTCCGGTTGGGAGCTCGACCAATCAGGGCGTAGTCGTTTCCGATTGCGGTCAAACGACTACGCCCTGATTGGTCGAGCTCCCAACCGGACCGGTGAATCGTAACCGAGAACGGCTAGTCTGAATTGGCTTTTACGGATTATAAACGTATGAAAAAACCCTGGAAAGCTTATTGTTTGAAATACAGATAGATCAATTATTTCGTCAAAATATACGAAAAATACAATTTTTATTGTGAATGAGGGTTTAAAACAGGAAAAGGAAATAGAACATCCTGAATTTTCTCCAGTGTACTTGGATATACATGGTGACCTCTAGTGTGTACAAAGGCTTTCTCATACAGGTGTTACCCTTTTTTTACATAAAACGTTGTAGCCTTATAGGTAGGTGTATTATATAATATGCAATAAATGTCACGTGTTTGTTGACCGAAGTGATAAATGATATGTTCACATACACTGCTTGTTTAGGATTACTGAGTTTGTACACAATAAATACACAAAGGTACGGGGAAGGGGGTGTTTGTTGAAAGATGAGCTTTTAGGTACCAAGGTTGAGTACATCAGTACATATCTTCGAGGGACCGACACCCCTCTGACGTTTTGATGATTCCTAAACACATTATGACACTTGATTTTTTTACATTCATGGCCCGTAAGAAAATGGAATTATAGTGAAGGGGTCGAATTAACCTGTTTTTAGTGTATTTGCCATATGGCAGCATAGACTATTGGCGTCGGTCGATTGGCGAGACCTAGGGGTCGGGCCAAAATTTCTCGACGTTTCATAACCTCCTAAACACTTTGGCACCATTTTTAAAAATGTTTATATATATATATATATATATATATATATATATATGTATATTTGGCTAAGGGTAGTTTTTAGGGATTGACAAATATTTTTGGGCTCCAAAATACCGAAAAAATTCTCAGAATCGTTCCAAAATTGAGATTTAACCCTTTAGTAGTAATTAGAAAGTGTCCCTAAAATTTTAATAAAGTCGGCCCGACAGGAACGGACTTTTAAATTTTATGAAAACACTAGTTTGCCGATAGTAAATAATTTACTGAAAGTTGTATATAATTTGGTATAGAGGTTCGATTGATAATAATATTAGAATTAAGAAAAAAAATATTTTAAGGGGTGTATTAAGGAGTCAGATTTTTTATTTTGCCCAAAAACCAACTTAATTTCGCATAATAGAGCCACACTGCCTGTATAAGCAAATACACTATATTGTCGGCAGGGTTTTGGCACTGCGACCCGGGTTTTTTTAAGTTTATGACGATTTGTTGATGATATTCTTTTTGGAACCACAAAATGTTTAGCTCCCATTAATTAGTGCCTATAATGGAATCAAAAACTCTGAACACATATTTTTCGATTTTCCGGAAAGTCAAAATTAAAGATTAACAATAAACAGCTAGAACGAAAAGAAAATTTTCTCCGCTTATTTGACTTTTGTATAAGATTTCCACGAATGTTCCATCCTTGTCTTTAGACGTTGTGATTTGTTTACTTAAACTCTCTGTAACTAGTTAATTAGAGCGTGTGCCCCCCTTTAACGCGAATCACTCCCCTTCTCACCGCTCATTACATGGCCACGCGTATTATCAGCATCTTGCGGAAGCGCTAAAGATGGAATATGTTAATGTGATAATCGATATTCATTTATTTTTCACTTACCTTATCGCTATAGCCTACAACGTTTCAGTGTATTAAAACCTTCGATCATAATATACTATGGACTGCTCATGTCAATTCTTGTCTCCGTAACCAACAGCGTTGCCAGATTTTTTTTTGCCAAGTCGGGATTTTGGAAATTTTTGAGTGAAAAAAGCGGGATTCTTTCGTCGAAAGCGGGACATAGTAAAAAAACGTATATTAAAGGAAGTTTTTAAATATTTATCTTTTTATTTGAGTTCAAATTACGTTCACGTGACAATAGATAGCAAAAATAGCCATAGAAAATGTATTTTTAAAAAATATGATATTTTAAATCAGATTTACCCTATCGTTAAATAGTTGAGTCTATTCGTCTTCTGAATAAAAAAAGAAAAAAAAATAAAAAAAGCAGAAATCAAAATCAAAAAAGTTTTATTCATTAGAAAAATATGGCGCTTGAAACAATAGTCTGAGGAGTGAGTGTTACAAATTGCAACTTACAATAAGAGAATAATTATTTACGCACGGTCGAGTTATCTCCGAAAAGCGAAACTGAGCCTGTCTCGCGCGGGACATTTAATTTTTTATTTAAAAATCGGGACGTCTGGCAACGCTGGTAACCAACATATCAATAAGTACGGGTTCAATTCAGAAGTGGACATGCGTTACTTGTTTTGACATTTTGATTTATCAATAGTATAAAAGTTTATAACGGGAACTTAAATTAAATAAAACCCAGTTAATTTTTTTATTCGCTAAGTTCGTGTATTTTCTAGACTTTATCAGGTTCTGTGAATAATAACCACATGATTTAAATAGATAACTCATATAAAATTATAATGTTACTTAATTAATTACCTTAAATTTTAACACGACTTGATCAATAACACAATATATTCATTTTTCATTCATAACCGTAACATAATTTTTTTTACGTATTTACGATGGACATGATATAACCAATAGCAAGTATATTTACTATATTTCATCTCACTTTTCTTAAATACGAAATCAAGAAAATAAATAGCGAATAGAATATTTGTCTAAAATTCATCTTTAAAGTTCAATTCCAGATATATGTTGTAATAGAAAACAGTATCATGGGTAATTGGAATAAAAATAAATCAATTTAAACACTCATTGATTTCAACGTTTCGTCTTTTATTGAATTAAGACTTTTTCAAGCTCTGAAAAGATTTCTACAAAAATTAACATTCATATAATAAAAATATTAAACATTATGGATTAAATAATTTACTAAAAAGAAATAATTATCATTTAAGCATATTGAGGTTAGTCACACCATTATTTCTTTTTAGTAAATTATTTAATCCATAATGTTTAATATTTTTATTATATGAATGTTAATTTTTGTAAACATTTTTTCAGAGCTTGAAAAAGTCTTAATTCAATAAAAGACGAAACGTTGCAATCAATGAGTGTTTAAATTGATTTATTTTTATTCCAATTACCCGTGACACTGTTTTCTATTTGTCTAAAATGTTTATGTGGTCAATAAACGGCCATTACAAAATAGACTCTCTACCAAAGTTTGTAACAAAATGATGCCGTATTGTAATGTCTCAGAAACTGGGCATGTTTTTTTATACGTTTTAAGGTAGAATTCTCAACCAAATTAACATTAATGCGAGCTTCTTTACAATAAAAATCAACACTGCGGGAAAAACCTAGTTTACGAGTAATAATAATATAATGCTGCTTTTATTCTATGAGATATTTGAAAGCTTGAATAATGTTTTGGATGTTTTTCTTAACATAAACCTATTTATATAATGTTAGAGTTATTTTGTAAACTTTCTAACTAAATTTTAACTTTTATAATTACGGTACATGCCAAAAACAACAATTGGTTGTTTCATACTATAGAATCAATAAGTCAATATAAATATTAAGAGCACTGTGGTTGGAACAATAAAAATAAAAGAAAGAATAGTTACTTCTTACCACAACAGAATTATTCAGTGGATGTACATTTCGAGAGCTAAGCTCCCATCTTCAGCAAAACACTAAACATAATTCTGTTGTGGTAAGAAGTAATTATTCTTTCTTTTATTTTTATCAATAAGTCAAACCAAAACCCACATTGTATATTCTGAAAATATGTAATGAATTTTATATGTATTAAATTTTTATAAATGCCATACGAGTCTTAAAAATATTAACCTTAATTAGAAACTTAATGTATAACTTAATTAGCTTGTAATGTCGAACGTATTAACTTTTAGCCGCGAGCGTCAAATCAACCTAGCAGTTTGAGAATATGATGCAAACGGACCGGCCAATAAGAATTCGGAAAACGTGTTCTCCTATCTTAAATCTGATGTGTAGGGTCTAACCTTGAAAACTTCATGTTTTGTATATATTACAAATATATAATATAATATTAACATGGTTTGGTACCCAGGACAGACTATTTCATTTTTAAAGCAAAATACTTGTGCAGCGTCAATATAGCTCAATGTGTTGTGTATTTTTATATTTTTTGTGCAATAATATTGAGATAAATATTCCTGCAAATAACAATAAACTGCGCAATTGCAAGCGAATGTTTTGAATTTCACATCAATTACAACACAAAATCGTTGAACAACTTACAAGATCAACGTTAACGAATTGGTCAAATTGGTTTATTAAGGGCATTATCCTGAACAAAAAATCGCAGTCTGACTGCTGAAACCGGGGGCAATGCGTAGGTGGACGCGGTCTAAGATGTCAAATTGGCGGTGTCACTAAATATATTTCATCGTGTCTGAAATTTTCTGAGCACAAAAACTCAAGTCTGGTATTTCGTACCTGTCTGGCAAATGGTTGAATATGTCGAAATCCACAATTTTTATTTTAAACAATTCACTTTTTTGATATAACAACCCTTAAGAACGTTACCATACAGATAAGCATAGGCTTATCCTATTCAAAAAAAGTCTCAAACATGTGTGCGGTGTTATCTACAATAAATTACCAATTTTAATCAAAGATGCTAAAAACCTAGCAAATTTTAAAAATAAATTAAAATCTTTTTTATTAGACCAATGCTTCTATAGCGTTGAAGAGTTTTTATCTATAAAATTTTAATGTTTCTTTACTATTCACTAGGCTAAAAGACTGAGATGTACTTCGTAGCTCAAGTGTACTTTGTAATATGATGTGTTTAAATTGTAATTTTTTTATATGTATTATGACTTGTAATGTTTATTGTAAATTTGTGACTCGTCATATTGATACCATTGTATCGAAATCATGACTAAATAAATTACTTACTTACTTACTTGACAATTTTGACATTTATCCTTACACATTTTTCGTTTCATAATGCTTTCGTCGGCCTGTCAGACATACTTTTCCCTATAGGCACGGGTCACCAGACTTGAGTTATTGTGCTCAAGAGTACCTGAACTTATCTCTAAGAAAATTTCAAACATGAAGAAATATATTTAATGACGCCTGCCGTTTGTTTGATAGCGTTCACCCACGCATTGTCCCTGGTTTCAGCTACCAGACTGCGATTTTTATGTTCAGGATAATGTTCTTAATGAACTCACAAAAACTCAAGTTTGAGGAAATACTATGAATAAAATCGTCACTAGCTCCCATACTATATGTACATTTCATTCAGCGTTGCCAGACGTCCCGATTTTGGCGGGACGTCCCGATTTTTAAATCAAAATTAAATGTCCCGCGCGGGACAGGCTCAGTCCCGCTTTTCGGGGATAACTTGACCGTGCGTAAATAATTATTCTCTTATTGTAAGTTGCAATTTGTAACACTCACTCCTCAGACTATTGTTTGAAACGCCATATTTTTCTAATGAATAAAACTTTTTTGATTTTGATTTCTGTTTTTTTTTATTTTTTTTTTTTTATTCAGAAGACGAATAAGACTCAACTATTTAACGATAGGGTAAATCTGATTTAAAATACCATATTTTTATTAAAATACATTTTCTATGGCTATTTTTGCTATCTATTGTTACGTAAACGTAATTTGAACTCAAATAAAAAGATAAATATTTAAAAACTTCTGATTATATACGTTTTTTTACTATGTCCCGCTTTCGACGAAAGAATCCCGCTTTTTTCACTCAAAAAGTTCCAAAATCCCGATTTGGCAAAAAAAATCTGGCAACGCTGATTTCACTGTACAATATGTATTGTATAATTATATATATTGGGAAATCAATATAATGCAATTATATAGGCCTTAAAAACAAAAACTATCGTTTTGTTTTTGTATTTTTCAGGAAAAGTGGATGAAAAAGCAACTCAACTACACGCGATAGCATCACTGAAAGTGCTGCTCGATGCGACAAAGCCGCAGAACGGTGCGGCAACGAGTTCGGCAGCGAATCATGTAGCGGCAGCGGCCAGTAAACAGGAGACGGCGTTAGCGGCTGCTGGCGTTCAGGATATACCGAACGGGGTGGTAAATGCTCTAGCCGACGCCAACTTAGAATCGGTAGGATATGGCTTAACGCAGAAGGTACCTATAGAGAGTATATCCCAACACGAGCACATTATGCGTTTGGCTGTCCCCAGAGCAAAAGGCCTTCTCTGAAACACACAACTGGCATTCGTCGGATGGCGAAATCCAAACATCTCGAACAGCTTAGCCCAATTTTTCAAAATGTCTAATTATATTGTACATACATTATATTTGTCTGTTTTCGCGTAGTGCCGAAATTTGATTCAAAGTCTGTTTGAAGTGTGGTCATTCGAATCAATTCATGGGTTGCATTTGGCAGAAATTTTCGACAAAATATTTTATATCATTTTATATATGCCAGTGCATAAAAAAATATCTCCCTAACAGATATACAGGGTGTCCCACGACATGGCTGTCATAGCCTGGGACTGTGTTGCTGGTGTGATTTCAAATCAAAAATGTCAAATGAACATATACCCGGAACGCTATCCTAACTTAGCTAGAAGCATTTTAAATTTTAAATAAGTGAGCCCACTAATGCAGGTATTAGGCTCGGCTGTTGGTTTTGTTATTATTAAAAAGACCAGGTGGCTGCTGATCTTGAGACTCTTCGCAGAGCTACCACTTCAATTCTAAGAAGAGCTAGACCATGTATACAGCAACTGGGTGGACATTTTGAGCAACTAATTCGATAAAGCGATTTCTTTTTAAAGGGTTTTTAAATTAGTAGAGAATTCCTACTACTACTTATCTAAAATTTCAAATGCTTCTAGCTCAGTTAGGATAGCGTTTCGGGTATATGTTCATTAGACATTTTTGACTTGAAATCACCCCAGCAACACAGTCCCAGGCTATGGCAGTCATGTCGTGGGACACTCTGTATAGTCACGGGTTCGAAACATTTTGTTTTCAGTTATGAAGTTATAAATATTGCGCGTCTTGGATGTTTAGCGATTCAAAAAAACCAAAATAATAATAGAAAGCACTATCAGAAAATTTGATTTGACAATGACTGTAGATTGTGATCGCACATATTTCTTCATAAGAAAAGCATTGTAGGGTTTTAAATAGATTCTGCTCGAAAAATAACTGTTCAATTGAAGCGATATTTTTTTAAACTATGTATATATGTATTTAACATAGTTTTTCTCTGTACAATTTTCACTTCGAAACAACATTTAAAAAAAATTTAGCTTGAAAAGCAATCTTTTTCTATCTTGTTTTTGTGTGAATACAATCTAATGTTATACATGGCAGGGAGGCAACGATGTTGTATCCTGCATGTAATTATGATCACAATTTCAGGCCATTGTCAAATTAAATTTTTTGACAACGCTTTATGCAACGCAGTAATATTCTATTTTAATTATTGATGCCCAAATATGATCTTTTCTATGAAATTGACGAGCGCCTTTTACTAGTGGTAATACTAATTTATATTTTCAATTTATCATTGAAGGAAAGTTTAGTTGAGAAATAATTTAAAAAAGGAACATTACCGATATTTCGTTTGTGACCGTAAGCGAAACATCGATAAAGTTTATATTTATTAAATTGTTTCTCAATCATCCTTCATAGATAATATTCTTATTGGAACCAAACTATATGACAAGTTTCAATTTAGAAAATGAATAATTTGAAATGTGAAAATTATGTCATACAAGCCACAATACAACTCAGCCCACTTTTAAACACAAAATTGCTCTTTAAAATAATGATTTATGACTAATATTTTTATATCGTAAATGTTGTAACTTCATATAACGGTCACGAGCCGAATAATGATATACGACATTTTTTTTATGTTGGAAATACGTCACCGGTAATCCCTCTGCAAAAGAACATCTGTTCTTGGGACAGCCTTTATGATAACGTTTATTTATTGACACAACTCATACCTATGGACACACAACACGCGCACATGAGCTCGCCTCAACACGAATGAAGTTAGACGAGTTTTTTATCACACGTTCAAAGTTCAAACAGTAGTGGTGCGAACTCACAGTCCCTGTTGCGTAATTTCCTGTCGAGTTTTGGAGAAAGTCGCTATCGTACCTTTCGACCATGTACCTACATTCTGTAAACATACAGTATGTAAACATATAGGGAATTGGGATGTTGACTGCATTCAAATAAAAACATAATTTTAACGTTAAGGTAGTTGTCGTGGTTAAGGCACACCGTCAGAAAATTCTTAATTTGTGTGTACTTATTAAGAACATGATAATACAATTATCCTGAAAATTTGAAGCCGATCTACCGTATATAATCCGAGATAAATTCAATTAAAAATTAGATAATTAACATTGATTGTATGCGATCTCTGTAGTTCTGAACCAGTTTCTTATTTATAAAAAAAGAACTAGCTGTCAGAAACTTTCCAAAAACTGACAGTCTTTCAATGCATTTGTTATGACTTTAAAAAAAATAAGAATTTTTTTTGACCGTCTAATTATTTATAAATAACGGTTTAAAGTTCAACAATTTATAGAGAAGTATACATGCATATGAATACTGTATGGGTTACGCTTCCACGGGTACAGTCTTGCGTACAAATTATGGATCACTTAGCTACAAGCTAGTATACTTTTGTGGCCCATATAATCTGTAACTTTTTGACAATATTGTACCACGACAACTACCTTAATTGGTAGTTTCTATGATAGAAATACTAAAAAACGCAATATTTTTTCTTATTTTTAAGGAATTTAATTAATATTTAATAAATAAAACCTAATTAAATCACTCTCAAGTCACGTGACAACGAACACCAATCAGAGCACATGACGTCACGTAGTGGTGTACAGCATCAAACGCTGTAAAAAGGCTCCATTGTTTGATTAAATTTAGTGTGTAATTTATCATTATTTGTTTATGGGAAACGTCAAATGACATGTAACTATAGCAACAACTACGAAACAACCTTTCATCACCTCATCACTTTACCAACATTTTTTTTTTTTATAAACGATAGGGCTTCGGCAGCAAGGCCATTAGCTCCAAATCTATAACTGATCACTGTATATTATATATATAAATGTTTATCACGGGTTAAATTTTGTTAAGAAGTTCAGTTCTTTCAAGATAACGAAATAGTTTGTAAATATTTTCACCAACGTTTATGAGCAGAGCCTCCTACTTTGTGACAATCTGACGTCACGGCAGTCACGTGACAAGTATTGACGTTTTGGACCGAAATTTGAAACGAAACTTAAAATACATGATTTTTAAGGCTTGAGTCGTATTTAAACAAAACTGATAAATGATAAATAGTTTATGAGCACAGAATACGCATCTATAAAATGGTAGCTCCTGTGTAAACTTTCGAACCTCCTTTGGTACCAACAGGTGACGTCACGCGACTAGTATTGGCGTTTTGGACCGAAATTTGAAACGGAATTTAAAATAAATGATTTTTAAAGATTGAGTCGTATTTAAATAAAAATAATAAGTATTTGTGGTTATATTAGGTACTTATGCACGATTTAAAACACTTTCCCAAAAATAATCAACATCCCTATTGAGCATTGGAACAAAATGAATGGATCAGAATAAACCATGACTACATTAATTATTGACTTATTTACGGTCGATATTTACGGTGATAATGTTTTAATACGGTAATACCTTGAGGTTTCGTTAGTCACCCCTCTCTCACTCATTAGATATTACTGAAGTGATACTTCTTTTGACGAACTTTGTAATTATACAGTTTTAAAGATCCCTAAAGCGAATTTTCAATTTTTTTTGCCTGTTGATTTATCTATATCTCTACGGTATACATATAAAAAATTGTAAACCTAACAATATATGTATTGTTTACATGTTTTGCGTCAACCACGCGTAAAAGTTACACGAATAACTTTTATGCGGAAATGAAATTCTAATTTAAAATATATTTTTCCAAATATTTTATTGCTGTTACAAAATTTCTGTTAATATAACACAAAAGAAAGGCTGTTAATAAATTTAAAACTTTTACGCTTCGCTACCACAACGTCGCTGAAGTCATTTCATAATATAATATACTGAGGCATTGGCACAACATAATACACTAATACATAGCGTTTACTACGTTGTTACTTAGGCTTTATAACGCTAGGAGGTGTTGATAACTCCTTGTTCCGACTGCATAACACGAACCTTATAGTTGAAGAGCTGTTAAACATTTTTGGGTAGGTATTTGAGGCATTGTTAAAATTTGTGGAATATATTGTTAGTAATATCTGAATACAAAAACACAGACCTGGCTGGAGGGTAGCGGGACTTAGCCAACCCTCAAATTTTTAAATTAGGCCTTGATGTATTTAGAAATTTTAATACCTTGAAATTTACTATTTAACGAGTTCAAAAATAAAAAAACTGCATTTCTTAATCGGGTCTAAAACCAGGTGTTTGCAAAATTATATTTTTGAAAAATTTAAAAATATATTTGAGACACGTTGAAATTTAAACAGAATAATATTGGTAACTTAAAATAGATATACAGGGTGTCCCACGACATGACTGCTATAGCCTGGGATTGTATTGCTGGGGTGATTTCAAGTCAAAAATGTCTAATTAACATATACCCGGAACCTTATCCTAGCTGAGCTAGAAGCATTTGAAATTTTAAATAAGTAAGCCCACTAATGCAGGTATTAGGTTCGGCTGTTGGTTTTGTAATTATTAAAAAGACCAGGTGGCTGTGAATCACCATTAGTATTTATTTAATGTAAGACAACGAATGTGGATTCAGCACGATGGCACACCTCCTCGACAAGTAACAGAATTTCTTAATCAAAATTATACAAACCGATGGATTGGAAGAGGTTCTGCAGTTCCTTGGCCAGCAAGGTCACCAGACTTTAATCCCCTAGATTATTTTTTATGGGGAAGACTGAAAAGTTTAGTTTATGCAGGAAATATTGAAAACAGAGAACAACTAGTAGCTATAGAATCATGGATGCCGCAGAAACTATTCGTGCTGATCCTGAGACTCTTCGCAGAGCTACCACTTCAATTCTAATAAGAGCTAGACTATGGATACAGCAACTAGGTGGACATTTTGAGCAACTAATTCAATAAAGCGATTTCTTTTTAAATGGTTTTTAAATTAGTAGGGAATTCCTACTACTACTTATCTAAAATTTCAAATGCTTCTAGCTCAGTTAAGGGTATCGTTCCGGGTACATATGTTCATTAGACATTTTTTACTTAAAATCACCCCAGCAACACAGTTCCAGGCTATGGCAGTCATGTCAGGACACCCGTATATGCAAAAAAACAGGTCGTTTCGGTGGGACGTGCTATCTGCCAGGTGATTAAAAATTTGAGGATCGGTTAAGCCCCGCTACCCTTCAGACAGGTCTGTGTTTTTGTATTCGGATATTACTAAAGAGATATTTTCACAGCCTCAAATACCTACCTAAAAATGTCTAACAGTTCTGGAGCTATTAGAAAAATGAGTAGACAAAATAATATAGTTTACGTTCTGAAAGCTGTTCAGCACAGTCGGAAACTTTCCACATAATTTAGCAGAGTTTTGTTTCACCTGAGAGTTTCATTACGTCGCAAGTGGAATGTGGTGAATTCTTAGATAAAACAAAGATCAACCTTCTTGAATTACAAGGGCGTGTGCATGTGCTCGCGAGAACGCGTTATTATCTACTATTGTGTAATTTCATTCATACGTAGAGCTAATTATTTCTCTTAATTAATTATTAGAGGAATCACACAGTTAATAGCTTAACACTGTTGTCTCCAAGAAATATAGAGAGGGTTGATCAATAAGTTACCCGTGTCTACGACAAATGACGTTGACTAGTGAAATTGACTTTCCCATCGTGTACTGCAGACTTTTAAACGGCCTCGTTTTTAACCCATACCGCTCCTGTATGGAGCTCTACATGCATGTCAAATTACGCCTCACTGCAAGTAATTCAAAATGACAATTTAATTACTACAGTTTAATTTTTGAATATGGCATTTAAAATTTTCAACATGATTTAACTATTGAAACGAAATATTCAAGTTTAAAAACAATTCTTATCCTTAATAGGGTTATTGTCACACAGTCTTAAAAAGTTCAGCGAACGCCAGTGACGTATGCAGCGTCCTGTGTATTACCTTAAATGTCGATTGCCGGTTTTCTGTACATAATTGCTATTTTGTCAATGTTTCAATGTGTAACATAATGCATATACCTTTAGACTCCCAGTCTTGCAAAGGATTATCTCATATTGTCAAGTTCAAATAAATGAT
This sequence comes from Venustoraphidia nigricollis, assembly GCA_034508555.1. Taxonomy (NCBI): domain Eukaryota; kingdom Metazoa; phylum Arthropoda; class Insecta; order Raphidioptera; family Raphidiidae; genus Venustoraphidia; species Venustoraphidia nigricollis. The sequence goes on from JAVRKA010000020.1 coordinate 4,326,655, forward strand.
AGCACAAAAGCAGGAAAAAATACATATAAAAGTAAAGAAACGTAAAGAGGAGGAAAATATAAATGTTCATTTCTTTTATGTATTTTTTCATCTTCCCTTTTCAGATGGTACGGGCGTTTCGTATGTCTCTTTCTATAAAGAAAAATGTACCATTTTTAATCAGAGCTATTATTAATAATAATCATTGATTTGAAGCAGAAACAGAACCAGAGGATATTCTAAGTAAAAATCGAATTAAAATTCAACGTCGCAAAACTGTTGATAACTACAAGTGAGCAGAAAGAAAAGACTTAGGTATGTCAGATTTTTTGCAAAATAATATTGATAACGATAACGACTATTCTAATTTTCCTGCGGCCGTATGAATTTTTATAAATGCTCCAGTTTCACAATTTCCGTTGCCTGCAGTTTCGATTACATGAGCGTAAAAACGACTAGCCAAATGAAATTTAAAAAAAAACCCGGGTCGCAGTGCCAAAACCCTGTCGACAATATAGTGTATTTGCTAATACAGGTATTGTGGCTTTATTAAATGAAATTAAGGTTGTTTTTGGACAAAATAAAATAAAATTGAACCCCTTAATACACCCCTTACAATAATAATTTTATTAGTTGAAATATTGTTATCAATCCAACATCTGCACCAAATTAAATACGACCTTCAGTAAGTAAATTCGTATACGCAAACTAGTGTTTTCATAAAATTTGTAAGTCCGGTCCTGTCGGGCCTATTTTCTTATAATTTTAGGAGCACTTTTTGATTGCTACTAAAGGGTTAAATTTCAATTTTGAAACGATTCTGAGAATTTTTTCGGTATTTTTGGGCCCAAAAACTTTTTTCAACCCCTAAAAACTACCCTTAAAATGACCCAATTGGGCCCATTTTAAATAGGCTTCGTGCGGTGATGGATTCCAACATGTATGCCAAATTTCGTTAAAATGAATTAACTCCTTCGAAAGTTATTGCCCGCACATATAAATATATATATATATATATATATATATATATATATACGTATATAAATATATATATATATATATATATATATATATATATATATACATATATATAAACATTTTTAAAAATGGTGCCAAAGTGTTTAGGAGGTTATGAAACGTCGAGAAATTTTGGTCCGACCCCTAGGTCCCGCCATCCGACCAACGCCAATAGTGTATGTTGCCATATGGCAAATACACTAACAAATAAACTATGTAGCTTACACTACACTCTACAGAAGTATAACTTAAGACACGTGCTTTAATACTTGATTCACGGCAAATATGGAGGAATGTGTTATCGTATAGAGTAGTATTATTTTATAAAGAGAAAGAGAGAGAGAGAGATTGTGGATGATAGACGTTGAACTTGAATCTATCTTTTTCTCGTCACTGTCCTTATAAAACGATACTATTCTACGATACACGCATGCTTAGCGTTTCGTGAGTCACTGAGACGTGTAAACTACAAACAGAATACTTGTTTTCGAGAGAAGCGTGATAGGGATCTAGTCGCGTAGAAGATAGAGATGGGAAAAACGGGTCTTTGTAGTGATCTGCATCTTTGCATCTGGATCCCGTATGTGAGCCGGCTCACTGAACCGATTCAAAAAGAGCCGAGTTCTGAATATGTTACTACAGTCTGCCACTGAGTTACATAGTTCAGTCAATCATATCATGACCTGTATAGAATCAAGAATGCATAGCCAAACATGTGATGCATGAGTCATTTGAGCTGACAGAAGCATCAAAGCAAGAACTGATAGGTACGTAATTGTAAAATGTGCTTCTGTGTGTTAAGTGTTTCACTGAGTTATGCGGATGCGTCGGCTCAAAAAAAAGTGAGTCGGCTCTCACGGATCTTCTGTCGGAGTCAGCTCTTTGAACCGGTTCAGATCTGAGTTACCCAACTCTAGTAGAAGATATATACATTCATACGCAGATGTGTGACGTTTTATCACGTCTTTTCGTTAGCCGTTTTTCGTCACACATTCGGCCATACGAATGCAATTCATTCTAGCGTAAAAAAATCCACTTCAAAATTACTTAGGTATTCCGAGTGTATGATGTAAATTTGATGAAAAGTATAGTCTCGTTTAAAAAAGCGCCATTCATGTAATGTTTGGTGTTAGCAGCGGAATAAATTGTAAAGATCTTTTTAAAGCAATAGAAATTGTGATCCTCCCTAATTTATATATATTTCAGTTACTTGCTCACAAAAATATTAATGAATTCTCACAATTATAATACTAGAAATTTTTTATCCCAGGCGTAAGTACTTTTTATGAAAAAGGCATAAAATACTTTGCCATAAGAGTTCTTAACAATTACCGTGACATATAAACCTGAAAAATTATTTTTTTTAACTATAAAATAAAATATATTTCACTTAGAAGGTCAGTTAATGATTTTTTGAATTCCTTTTAATTTATTTTTATTTTATCTTGTTTAGTTTTTAGTGTATTTGCCATAGGCAACATACACTATTGGCGTTGGTCGGATGGCGGGACCTAGGGGTCGGACCAAAATTTCTCGACGTTTCATAACCTCCTAAACACTTTGGCACCATTTTTAAAAATGTTTATATATACCTATATGTATATATATATATGTGTGTGTACGCGCGATAACTTTCGAAAGAGTTAATTGATTTCAACGAAATTTGGGCCACGTGTTGAAATTCATCACCGCAAGAAGCCTATTTAAAATGGACCTAATCGGGCTATTTTAAGGGTGGTTTTTAGGGGTTGAAAACTGTTTTTGGGCCCAAAATACCGAAAAAATTCTCCGAATCGTTTCAAAATTGAAATTTAACCCTCTGGTAGTGAATAAAAAGTGTCTCCACAATTTTAATAAAATCGGCCCGACAGGACCGGATTTACAAATTTTATGAAAACACTAGTTTGCAGATAGTGACTTATTTATTGAAGGGTGTATTTAATTCGGTGTAGACGTTAGATTGATAATAATATTACAATTAAGAAAAAAATATTATTTTAAGGGGTGTATTAAGGGGTTAAATTTTTTATTTTGCCCAAAAACAAACTTAATTTCACATAATAAAAGTATAAAACCACACGGCCCTATACAAGCAAATACACTATATTGTCGGCAGGGTTTTGGCACTGCGACCCGGGTTTTTTATTTATTTATTATTGTTAACTTATTACTGTTTTTTTTTTGCTACTGCTTTTTTATTTTTATTGTCTACCTACCAATAAATCATTATTATTTGTATATAATATGACATGTCTTATGTCGGTTGGATCTATTGGATAATTAATAAATATTATTATTATTATTCTAAGTACGCATTCAGTGACGGAGATACTTTTTTATTTGAGTAGACCGTTAAATTCCTACCGCCTCTAAAGACACAAAATAAAGCGATATAAAATAAGCAATGACATTTCCAAAATAATTGTTACACTAAATAGATAATACATATTTTAAAAGTAGAAGTTAAATCGACAAAGTTTTTCTGTTTCGTCTAACTTTAGTAAGAACGTAACTGTACATTTTATAGTTAAGGTTCTGGTATGCAACCAAAGTCAATTTAAAGGAAACAAACATTTAATTCGCGATACTATTTCTCCAAACTGCCGCCCCCCAAAATCTGCTGCTTTGGGTCTTGACCTATATCCGACCTATTGGTTATAAATCCGTCACTGTATACATTAAGAAACGCCTGTATATAAAGTTTAGATATGCATAGGCTTTCTTCTTTTCTTTTTGTGAGTGCAAGAACTTTGTGCTTGACTAGAAGGGCAATGCTGACGATGATAATTAAGTCGAGAACATGAGTAATATGACGGGTTCGCGACAAGACGACTGCTTCTGACTGTGCCGTGACCAGCCGACAAGTCGCCAGACGTCATCTGGTCGGAATGTAGATAACGCTTATGTAATATACTGCCTGTCCTCAAAGCATATTTAATATAATTTTCAGCCGAATCTTTTCAATTATCAAACATTAATTGTTTCGTCACGAAGCTACAGAATGCCAGTTCAAAATAAAAATTAAGTCTTGAATTTGATCGAATATTTAGATTAGCATTTCTTTTTTTATATGCATACTTTTAATGATTTGTAAGATGCAGGGGAATATTTTTAACCTACTTCCAAAAAACCGGTCATGTGCGAGTCGAACTCGCGAGAAGAGGGTTTCGTACTATTCCGTTTTTCGTGAGTACTTTAGACATAAGATTTTCGTTTAGGTTTTCCTGTAAACTATGGGTGAGACCCATATTTTTTTCAAAATTTTAGGCCCAGTAGTTTCGGAGATAAGGGTGGGGGGAATGGTCAATTGTTCATTTATTTTCTTATTTAACTTTATTTATTTATTTTAAAATTATAAAAAAATGTATATTTGAGATCCTTATTATAAGCCCTTTCATTTGATATGTCACACGATACAATTTTCAAAACTTTTTTTTTAATTTTCTAATTTTTTCCCCAAAAATGACCCCCATGGTCAAAATTCATTTATTTACGTTACACGTCCACCTTATGGTCACCGACTTACATATGTGTACTAAATTTCAACTCAATCGGTCCAGTAGCTCGGCGCAAATTGGCTAAAACAGTAGGACGGACAGACACACGAGTGATCCTATAAGGGTTTCGTTTTTTCCTTTTGAGGTATGAAACTCTAAGAAGGAGGAGGTTCTCAATTCGGTTGTATTTTTCTTTTGTTTGTTCACCCATATTTTCGTCAATTGCAAACCGATTTGAAAAATTTCAGAATGTTACCGGATTGGTACCATATAGTTTTTATTAAAATCGGTTCATCAGTTTTTACATGACAAAAAAATACATATTTTCTAATGTATGCTACCTCATATCTCCAATATTTGTAAACGGATGTTGATGATACTTTTCATATTTAATAAGACACACCTTTAGGGTGATCCCATGTGCGAAATCAAATCCATTAAAAAGTAAAAATTAAAAAAAAAAATATTAACCTCCTTCAAAAAAGTCAGTTAAAAGATGAAAATAATGAAAGATCGTATTTTTATGGTAACCTATACCGTCCTGAAAAAAAAATCAATTTTGTAACGTAACTATCTTTGGAAATAGAAAGAAGTCGAAAAGGTCTCGAATGGGTTCGTCTAAATATAATACCCAGTGATGTGCGAAAACTTGATTGGCAAACTCTGTTCGCTATGAGTCTTCACACTCGAATGATTTTGTAGATAACCTTGTATAAATATTACGCAAACTGTTCCAGCACAGTATACTTTACAGTAGGAGTTGAAGGAAGTACCCAGACGTTAATTATACTGATAAAACTCGTCTCTGAAAATCTTAAAATTAAGAATATACGAGAAGAGATAATATGCGAGGGAAAATGGCGCTTATAAACAGTCGACCTACACAAACTTACGTACAAGAGATAAAACCGACGGTTTATTTCTACGTTTTGTGTCCAATAATTGCCGACAGTATGAGATCTTTCTTACTTTAACTTAAGTGAAATACTGTTTGCTTCTGTGTATAAATTCACTGTTTTTATTTTATACATTTTTATGAGATTAGATTGCAATTTTAATTATACAGACTGGTTTAAAAAAACCGGTCAAGTGCGAGTCGAACTCGCAAAGACAGGGTTCTGTACCATTCCGTTTTCCGTAAGAACTTCAAGATTTAAGATTTTCGTTTAGGTTTCCCTGTAAATTATGGGTGACGCCCTATATCTCCTATGTTTTCAAAATTTTAGACTCAGTAGTTTCGATGATAAGAGGGGGGGGGGTCAATTTTCGTTTATTTTCTTAAATAACATCGAAACTATTTATTTTAAAATTATAAAAAAAATACATTTGAGACCCTTACTACAAGCCTTTTCATTTGATATGTCACACGGAACAGTTTGCCAAACTTTTTTCTTAATTTCCTAATTTGCCTCCCAAAAATGACCCCATGCTCAAAATCCATCTATTTACGTTATGCGTCCATTTTTGGGTCACAGAAATTCATGTGTACCAAATGTCAACTTAATCGGTAAAGTAAATTCGGAGCAAATTGGCTCTGACAGACACACGAGGGATCCTATAAGGGTTCCGTTTTTTCGCACGTACAGGACCCTAAAAATATCTAAACTAAAGGTGAAAATGTTTTGTTAAACGCCAAGTAGAAATACCAATGAATCACTGCCTACAAGTCCGAAAACCAAGAAGATTTAAAACTACATTTGTTTTTTTATCACTTATTTTTGAAAAGTACTATGTAGTTGTTATATTAGTATGTAGTAGTAGCTGTTAGATTTTAGTATTTAGTTAATTAGAGACTAGAGTAACTGTTAATAATATAACGAATACAGTTTAAACGCACACTATCAAACAGTAAATAATTCACCTATTTATATCAGAACTTAAGTAGATATGTGTCGATAGTAGAAATCGAATTATAAAACGTGCTTTCATGACGCATATTATTAAATAGGTAACACCATATTTTACTACATAATACATCAATAACTTATTAAAAACCAAAAATTGTTTTCAATTTCACCACTAATGTTGTATTCGTTTATTCTATTGTTACAAAATTATCAAATTACCAACGTAAAATTATATAATAAGGTATTGATTTTTCTTGACCATAATAAATATAGTTGTATAATTGAACTCATGTATTTTCAACTTGTCTGTGACTAATCGACTCCGGTATTTTCAACTTCTCCTTCAATCTCACTATATAGTAGTCAAAGATCAGCCAGAAAAAATCTTTTTTAATTTGAGGTTAAATTTAGTCCGACGTATATTTCCATTGGTTGGGGAGCGTAGGAGGAAATACTTTGCGTGATAAGTAGACATTAAAAACTTGAAAATACGTGAGTAAAATCAGTTGAAAATAGATGGTGTTGAGAATATATGAGTTTGACTCTAACTTTGTTTGTTGTCAATAAGTTTCATTTTTTTCACGAGGGTGCTCTTTTACTGACGACCAAATGAGTAACGCTTGTGCACAATTACAATAATGCTTACGTGTAAATAGTATACTTTCTGAAGAAGTATCATTTTATACTTAGGTGTTACTGCAATTTTTAAGTCTAACTAAAACTTGTTTGGTCAAACAAATTTATTATCAAAAAAAAAATCAAAACTTTAATTTTTACTGACTAGTACACATCAACAGATTACACATACATTAACAAATGCACTGCTTTTATACAGATTTCACGAATTATAATTTAGTATCACAATTATGACCAGTTAATCATCAATCGACCAGTAAAACTACCTCCATTAAAAATAGCAACCAGTTTAATTTTAACCTTAATAATTTATTTTTCTAACTATTAATTATTATGTTATTTCAATGATTTCAATTAAAAAGGAAAGCCGTATTTGTACAAAAAGAATCTGGCTAGAAATATTATATTTTTAATAAAATATCAATTTATCGCATTTTTCTACACCTGTATTGAGTTTGTACAAAAAAAAACTAAAGTTATCCTTTTTAGTTTTAGTTATAGGTGTGGTTTTAAAGTTATATTTACAGTAAGTTACACTTTAAATCATTTTACAAATAAACATATTTTCATCAACGAAATTAGAATACTATTCATACAAGAGAACTTATTATCATCGTCTCATGGAAATCACTTCACTTCAAAAATAGTTTTCACCCATAGATGAAATGATAAACTGGTCAATAAATTCTTTAAAGACATGTGATGTTCATTTTACTTAAATATGGCAGGCTGATAAATAATCATTAACAATCTTTCAGAATTGATATTTTGTTTTGGCAATGTAGAATTAAATGTAAAAACATAAAAAATGACAAATTATTATGATTCCTTTTTTTAATAAACATCTTTTTATTACTAACCAATTCTGTAACTTAAAGTGCTTTTGACTTTATGGCTCTAAAATTTGGTGAGCTTATTGATGGCCAACATATGCAAATATATCACTGTATTAAATTAAGGATTCATTATTGACCGTTTGCATCAACCTTTATCTTTATCAGAAACCACGTTAACAAAATAACAGATCAAATACTCACTTTTAGATTTAGTTTCTAACTGAATATTAAATCAAATTCATTAGTTTTATACTTCTATTTAACAGACTCAAATTTGTTAGAGTGTAAGTTTTTTTGAAGGTAGAAAAAATACAAGTTTAAATCTGACAGAAAGTTGTCATAAGTGATTTAATAGCTAATATAAATTGAGCCTGAAATATATGTTAGTAATAACATCACAGTCTTTTTGGGTTCAGCGCAATATTATGATCGTTGCAATGAACCCGTGAAATGTTTTATTGTTCTCAGGCCGTCGATCCGGAAGAAGAACCGCCGGAAGCATTGGACATATCCTGGCCAGACACTGGCCGGAAAAGGATCACCTACTTGCTGGTGGCCCCAATCGTCTTCCCACTTTGGCTCACGCTGCCAGATACTCGTACACCAAGAGGTAAATTCGAAAAATTTACGTAATTATTATTCAAAAAAAGTTTACTCCAATATTGCACCCACATAGAATTCATATTTCTTCCGATCCGATGTCGAGCCACATCGGAAGGAAAGCAAACACCAAGATTATAAGGTGCTTACATTGAAAAGAGAAACTCAATACGACCAGAAACCGATGGATTGGCCTATCAAACGTGTTTGTTTTCATTTCGATTTCTTATTCCGACGGCATATATACTAACGGGGAAAATTAACAGAGACGAGAGCTATTGAATATAGTCAAACGTTTCAATAATCATACGGTGATAGTTTTAGAATTTATCTGGCTAATGTCGTATCTGTGGACAAGTTTTAAAAATTTCTCATCAGATCTATTTTCAGATAAATAAAAACACTTGAAAATTCTACAAAAATGATTATTAAATTATTTCTCGGTGATCGTTTCGGACCATAAGTCCATCCTCAGGAATATAAAACATATTCTAAATTAGATATTTGCAATGTGCCTACTACTCGTACCTACACGGAAAATTGACCTGAAATGTTTAAATTTGGGTCAACCATAGACCTACCTGTAAACTAGTTGTAGGATTAGTTCTATGACCTATTTTCATTAAGGGGGAAGCCTGCTTTAGAGGCTTCAAAAAATCTATTTTTTTGAGGAATTTTTAGGGAAGAAAATAAATATTTAATTGACTCGAAACTTTCAGGTTTTATTGTTATATATTTCAGCATTTTTCTCAAATTTTTTCATTAAAATATATGTCATAATATGCCGGGTACAAGCATTTCGCCGAGGCGCCTCGAGCGTGCATGTGTCGTGTGGCGGGAAAGATGCAGGTCACAATTTCCATCTGAAACAAAAAAACCAAAACAAATTTATATATTCAATAGTATAGATTCTAGTTAAACCTAAAAAATCTAAAAAAAAGTGAGAAATTCAACAATTTTTCGCAACTTAAAAAAAAAATTTCACTTTAGATTGTTTAAAAAGTGGGTTAATTATAACTTTTTTTAAGGTTTTTTAGGTTCAACTAGAAGAGAATTTAATCCTGAATACAATCAATTTTGTCTCATTTCGATAGGACGTTAAATTTTTTTCCTATCTTTCCCGCCAATTAGGAAAAATCGAAAAAATGAAAAACCGAGAAATCGCGCGTCGAAGTTTTCGTTTATAAAAAATCGTAATTTTCTTGAACTTACCGCAATAATGTGCTAATCAGCGATTCCTGGTCCATAGAGTTGCCCTTCAGTCTCGAAAGACTATTAGTCCCTTTGGATACGTACAATAGTTACAATGGGTACAATACATACAATAGATTTAGGGACTGAGCGCAGGCACTCCGAGCGATCCGGCCGCTCGACCTGCTCGACGCTTGCTCACTATTTCTTCTGTAACTCCGAAAATAATTTGAATTTGTTTCTGAAATTTGAGGGATATATTCTTGGATAGTTTGGGAAGACATTTATGCAAAAAAAATCGATTTTTTGAAGCCTCTAAAGCAGGCTTCCCCCTTAAACTAATTCACTATTACTTTTTTTCTACGTTTTTTATTAAGAACGCTCTTTTTTAGTCAATGCAAAAAATCATAAAAGTCATCCATTATACCATCACAATAAATAATACTATCACTATAAGATATGCTCACTGGTAGTACGTATTTAGCTTTTTTTGCACGAGACAAACGGATGCGAACCAACACAGAGAGTATTAAAGTATTATTACATTTTTCATGTTAATATAGGTCAAATCGCTGAAGCTAGAAATTTGAACTGCAGGGTACATTTGTGACGTAAGAAGAGATTTTTCTAAATGTAAGCCCTAAAGGTGCCAAAAGAAGATGTATAGTTTTTTTGACAAACTGTTTATATCTGACAGAATCGTTAAAGTGGGCGGTATAAATTCAATATACGAACTCTTCATTAAAAATAAATACATATTCGTTCTTCTTTCTTTACTGTCATAAAAACAGTCTTTATCCGAAACTGCATGAGTTAGAAACACGCAATTTGACTTGGGAATTCTTTGTTAAAATTGAAGAGATTGGTGTTCAACAAATTATCGAAACTGTATCCCAAGGGTGTGAAAACAGGGATGGAAGCCTTCATAAAAGATAGATATGCTGCATCTTTGAAATTGCTTAAGCTAATAATGTGAGATACGGAATAAATACTTTTCTTAGCAAATCTATATTATTACTTGATCAATTGTTATAGTATCATGATCACAAACTGCTTCCCAGTCGGGACTAGTGTTTGCACTTAACTGGGAGAAATACGGGTCCAATGTAGGTGTAACCTTATCCGATCATTTAGAAGAGGCAATAATTTTTGAATGGCCGATATTACGTAGGTTCTTTATGTTCCTTTCATAAACAATATAGAAAGACAATTAGCCGTATTCTACTATTTTTGTTCTAATCACTCTTCTTACGTAACCACAGTGACTACAAAATTTATAAATAGTTGTTTGAATTTAATTAGAAGTCTATTTTTGTGCGGTTACCACGGTTATATACTTTTGAATTTTGTGTTAGTTGTCAAGTGCTGAAAATAATTAATTATTTATAATAATTATTATTATTATGGATAATAAAATTACAAAAAGACGACAAAAAAAAGTATCATCTAGTCAATACAAATTGATGATTGATTTTATTGACGCTAATAAAAATATGTTGAGTGGAAAACTTTCATCAACCGAATCCACAATTGTGGATAAAAAATGGGAAAAATTAGCCCTTATACTGAATTCCAATTCGAATTTTGGATTAATAAAAAACGTAAAAGAATAATAAAAAAATGTATAACGCGTGTACGTTATAATATAATTCTATTATTAACCTGTTTTCATTCTCAATTAACTCCAAAATAAGTAAGTGAAATATTTCGGCGTCCATTTTAATTAATAAACACTCAAAGTGTCAGCTTAACAACACCCATTTACAAGTTACAATTTAATATTTATCCACTCTTAGAAACACGGCACATGATCATTTTAACCACTTGTGGCAAACACTTTACTTAGCAGAAAGAAACAAATAAAAGTTGTTGCCCAGAGTGTTTATGTTGCTAAACACTTGGTAATCACCGTGATTATCATTAGTAGAATAGCCCTGAATATTCCAAAAATGGGCTTTAAATGTATTATTCTAAACGTGTGACTAGCCTCCTGATTCCGGTGGTCATATTAATCCCGGTTTTAATATGACGTCGCGCAAATAGCGTCAACAATATCCGGAATTGCCACTAATCCCGGCTCAGTCGCCCGTGACATATTATTATTAATTTGAAAACGCTTAATCTTTACATGGCTATATTTAAAGGAAAACGTTACATGCTATTGTCTGAACTCGATTTCATGTCAGAAACGTTATTCATTGCACAACTAACATTTTAGAAATTATTATCATTACCCGGGCGCCAGACATATTTGAACAAAGACTGCTCACACATTTGAACACATGTTTACTGCACCAGCCAAACATGCTTTGCAGATACTTTTAACAAACATGTCTGCAAAGTATTCAAATAGATAACAAACAAGATGGACGACGATTTTGTGGACGCGGTATACCTGTATTATTTAAGTGTATGTAATTATTTCATGTGCAAAAAAAATAAACTAAAAAGTCTATCTTTATGATTTTTACTTTTTGGGTTCCATATACATGGTTCTTCTTCAAGTAACTCATTAAATTCAAAAACACTTTCATTACTCCACACCATCTTGCGACTGAACAAAGCGAACCGTTGTAGGTACTCAGTGATTTACGAGTAACTGAACTTTGCACAAGTGTAGCAGGCTACGCACACATTTGAACTTTGAACGCTTTGATGTGCGCTTGAAAAACCGACATCGAATGGCAAAGTGCAAATGTGTGATCAAACTTTGAAAAAATACTCGAATACCCGTGCCTCACAAGTGTTCAAATATTGTTGCTGCGTCTGGCGTCGGCTTTACCGAGAGTTATTAATCTGCTAAAGGGCCAGTACTTATTGGCATGCTGAATTTTCGAAGTAACACTTCTTTAGCGGCACATCTGTTTGACATTTTCTGTAACTTTAAAGAGGAAACGAATCAACGACGGGGAAATAAAGAGAAACCTTAGTTGGTAACGCATCAATGATTCGAGTTCTCATAACTCTAAAGGAGTTTCACTTCCCTTGTCAGCTTATGTAGAAGAGTCTCACACGATTTGTTTTAAATTATATTTTGGGAACGAAGGATTGAAAATAGCTAACCTCATAGCGATATCAGGTCCTTTAAATAAAGATTATATTATTATTATTATAGTGTTCGCATATTTGTCAGCTTCTTTTAGGATTGTCAGTTGTTGTACCAATCCATTTCTGGCCATTATAAAAGTATAATAATAATCTATCCACTAAACTTCTAAAACGCTAATCAATCTATTTGTCTACAACAACCGATCTATGCTCCAATGTTTAATATCTTGTAAAGAAAAATATTTTATTTTTTCTTTAAACAGATTACACGAAATATCTAATAATGTTAAAGTTGGAAATTAAATACTGACAGTTCTTTCTCTGCATCGATCACATGAAAATATAAACAGCTGGATGACAGCTGAATCTAATAAATATGTTTTGTCACGCGATTTCAACAAAGCTACGCTGGTTCCCTTCGCGCGCAAATAAAATTGTTTGATTTTGATTTATTTTTGCGAATAAAATCCATAGTGCAAAATGATATTGTGTTCGGCCGTTATTAGCAATCATTTTAATACCTTGTTTGTGAAAATATTTTTAGGTATATACTGGCTGATCCACTGTAATCTATATGAGAAATTCTTGAGACAGGGTAACAATTTCGGGAAAAAAATTTCAAACAAAAATTATTCAGTTTGAAGGAGGGCATCGTTTGCAGGACAAATATCCCCCATCCCCAACTCCTGCGCAAGGGTGAGATTGACTGACATTTTTAATAGGAACACCTATTTTTTATCACAAATTATGATTTTTCGATAAAAAATATGCATCATTTGTCTGAAACATTTTTTATCCGATGCCTCCTTCAAGCTTTAAAATGCATGTCAAATATCGGTATCTCTAAACCACGATCTTGCGCAGAAAATTACAAGAGGTAAAAGTTGTTTGGTCTGGGAAGGGTCATGGATTAAATGTAAAAAGAACCCCCCACTCCCTGTGCGGGGGAGGGGGCGGCTGAAATTTTTAAACATAAGGGGGGGTTCTTTTTAAACAACCGGACAATATTAAAAATCTCAATAATGACATTTTCAAGAAGACCTTAAAAAAATTCTAATAAAAGAATATTTACTTATATAAAACCGATGGTTTCCTTAAAATTGATTTAAAAAATTAAGTTTTATAAATTTTTAATATGTTTTTTTGACGCTATTTAAACTGTAGTATTGTAAATAAAGAATTGTATTATTATTATTATCTGTTTATTCGATGATTCTTCACAAACCAAACAAATTTTACCTCTTGTAATTTTCTGCGCAAGGTCGTTGCTTAGGGATATAAATTTAGTGGAGTTTCTGGAAACCTTCTTGAACATGCATTTTAGAGGTAGAGGGAGGCATTGGTTAAAAAATGTTTCAGACAAATGCTGCATATTTTTTATCGAAAAATCACAATTTGTGGTAAAAAATAGGTGTTCCTATTAAAAATGTCAACGTCACCCTCATCCCTGCGCAAGGGTTGAGGATGGGGGGAGGGTGATATTTGTGTCCAAAAGATGCCCCTCTTCAAACTGAACAATTTTTGTCTGAAACTTTTTTCCCTAAATTGTTGTCCTGTCTCAAGAATTTCCCTCGGACATCATGTTACGCGCAGTGATGGAATTTCAACTTCCTGGCCGTATGGTGTATACTATTTGTGTTCATACCCGGCCGAAAGTGGGTACAGTGTACACGAGAAAACTGTTTCGGCCCGCTGTTACAGATGGTATGCGAGTAATTTCGGCAGTGCATAAATGTTAGGCTTTCTGCCTTAAAATCGAAGCCAAAAGTATGTACTTTTGACAGGGTATGAAGCAAATATGTTTTGTTTTGCCGTAGTCAGGAAAAAATGAGATTTTATTCTCTTTAAAAGCTGATCACAAATGCACTGAGAAATGTAAAAATAAATTGATTGTTGCAATGTTATAATACAGTAGCAATCTGTGAATATAAACAAATTCATATTTTATTTTCATCGAAAAATTTCTGTCAAAATTTACAATGATACATTATACTGTATAAAATTATAAAAAAGTACAAAAAAATTTAAAAACCATGAGTAAAGCGTCAAATATAGTTAAACGGTTAGTCTCAAGAAAAGGTATTGTTATATTTTCAAGGTCTGATTGTCCTCATTGCCAAAAAGCATTAGAAGTCATTGACAAAATGAACATAAGATATACAAATATCGATTTGAATTCTGTTAAAAATTCAGAACTGATTCGCACTGCTTTGAAGGAATTAACTGGAGGATCTACTGTGCCAAGAGTATTCTTGTATGGTCATTTTTTGGGTGGTGGGGATGATGTACAGAGATTATACAGAACTGGTGAACTGGCTCAGATGTTACGGGAAATACCAAGTAAAAGGGATGAATAATATATATTTGTCAAAAAAAGAAATGAAATATTAATTGAACAAAAAGAGAAAAATGGTTAAATAGTTTGTGATTTTCATAAAAACAAGTAAAATGGAATAATATGGAAGATTTCGACTAAAAATTTCCGAACAAAGATGTTTCAGCGAAACAATCGTTTGTACGCCCTTTTGTAAAAAATGTTTATATTCGCGTACTAATTGTTTCATTTGCAAGACAAGAACTACAAGAAGTAATTAAGTTTTTAGGTACCTATCAACAGTTTCATTACTCAAATTATTTTAAGTAGAAATTAAGAAGTTTCCACTTAATAAATGTTGAAAGAATTTTTTAGATATCTTTAAATTCATTAAGGATATTCAATTTTTTACATGTAGTCCAGCAGCCACTACCTGTTTTTTAAGTGATTAATAACAGGCTGAATCTTCGTGAGTTCGTTCGGTTCGACGAGACGCCCAAGTTTTTCCTCTGTCCAAATTCTCAAAGAAGTAGGTAATGAACTGCGCAGATGTAAAACATGTTGATTTGGTAGGGTGTCGAAATTGTCTTACTAACAGTAAATTTTTCATTGAAATTTTAAGATAATATTATAATAAAACAATTGTCCTACAAAATCGATGGTTTGAGTTGGAGCGTCCTCCACGCCGAATATGTCGAAATAACGAGGTCATAAAAATTATTAATAACCAGCTGATTTTTTGTATGCAGCTTACTAAATATTAGTATAATACGTCCTACAAATGTAGTGGTAGATTTACTGTTAGTCAGACAATTTCGACACCCTATCAAATCGACATGTTTTACATCTGTGCAGTTCATTACCTACCTCTTTGAGAATTTGGACAGAGGAAAAACTTGGGCGTCTCGTCGAACCGAACGAACTCACGAAGATTCAGCCTGTTATTAATCACTTAAAAAACAGGCGGTGGCTGCCGGACTACTGTCGACGTTGTTATGACACAGCGCGACACTAAATATCATTATTAGTAGGTATAATAATTAATAACTAAAATTATAGTGTCATGAATGTAAGGCATATTCAGATATGTCAAACTTTTAAATCAACTTTAATTTTTCCATCTATTCAAATGCTAACTGACTGTTGCCTTCTTCGTAGTTATTACAAACGTGACACTTGTGCCGCATGATGTCACCCGTACGGAGAACTTTGGGAAACGATCCTGATAATGTCGATCTGCTGTTTAGATTTTAAAAGAAACTGGTCTAGACCGGTTTATCTAATTTTATTTATTTACTTATTTTTTTAGGCGCGGATAGTGTTAGCTGAAGCGTTTGCATATACACGCTTTTTTATATGAAAGTTTTTAGTTATTTTGAAATCTATTTATAGGCGCTGATGACCTCATATGTTGAGCGTCTATAATCTACAATCTATCTATCGGCCGGAGAACGGCATAGCAAGGAAGTTTTAAAACTTAAACTTTAGCTTTGTCATATATTGCAAAAATTCTTTCACCAATAATTTTGTAGTTTTTAGGACTATGGTTAAGAGTAAAAAAGAGGAAACTTCCTAATTTAGAAAATTAAGAGTAATTTCCAATTTCTATCTGATACATTTTTTTCATTTTAGCCAAGAAATGGCCCAATAAATAAATTTCCCAAAAAATTACTAATAAGTTAAAACATTCTTATTAAGTCGTATAAATGGATTCGTAGTTAAATGAAAAATCTAGATGGAAAGGACGTGGAGAGATTAAACAGGAAAACAAGGAAGTTCCTACTCAGACATAGAATTTTTTTTTATATTTCCCCTCGATCGAAGCAAACCGTGCTTCTTACATATAGCATACGCAATAACTTGGCTCAGTTTAATAATTCTTAACAAAAAATTTCACATCCAAAAACTCTGTCGAACGTCTATAATTCAACAAACTCTCTCTCTCTTCTAGACGTTTATTAAACTCGCCTAATTCATAATTAATTTTTATTATTACTATTTTATATTTCAGGATTTTACTAAATGAACTGTATTATAAATATTTATCAATGTGCTTGAACGTTTTACATGAAAAATAAAAAAAAAAATCGTACATGTTAGTTTTTTATGTGACTACAATTTTGATTGATTTATCACATATTTGAAAAATAAAAACCCTGGTCGCAGTGCCAAAACCCTGCCGACAATATAGTGTATTTGCTTGTATAGGGCCGTGTGGTTTTATACTTTTATTATGTGAAATTAAGTTTGTTTTTGGGAAAAATAAAAAATTTAACCCCTTAATACACCCCTTAAAATAACATTTTTTTCTTAATTGTAATATTATTATCAATCTAACGTCTACACCGAATTAAATACACCCTTCAATAGATAAGTCACTATCTGCAAACTAGTGTTTTCATAAAATTTGTAAATCCGGTCCTGTCGGGTCGATTTTATTAAAATTGTGGGGACACTTTTTAATCACTACCAAAGGGTTAAATTTCAATTTTGAAACGATTCGGAGAATTTTTTCGGTATTTTGGGGCCCAAAAACAGTTTTCAACCCCTAAAAACTACCCTTAAAATAGCCCGATTAGGCCCATTTTAAATAGGCTTCTTGCGGTGATGGGTTTCAACACGTGGCCCAAATTTCGTTGAAATCAATTAACTCTTTCGAAAGTTATCGCGCGTACACATATATATATATATATATATATATATATATATATATATATATATATATATATACACTTTTCAAAATATATATATATATATATATATATATATATATAAACATTTTTAAAAATGGTGCCAAAGTGTTTAGGAGGTTATGAAACGTCGAGAAATTTTGGTCCGACCCCTAGGTCCCGCCATCCGACCGACGCCAATAGTGTATGTTGCCATATGGCAAATACACTAAAAATGGCAATGACCCCTACAACCTAAAAAGAAGGGTTTTATGTGTGTAGGTCGTATGTTTGTATGTCTGTCCGTGGCAGCGTTGCCAGATTTTTTTTTTGCCAAGTCGGGATTTTGGAACTTTTTGAATGAAAAAAACGGGATTCTTTCGTCGAAAGCGGGACATACATAGTAAAAAAACGTATATAATCAGAAGTTTTTAAATATTTATCTTTTTATTTGAGTTCAAATTACGTTTACGTGACAATAGATAGCAAAAATAGCCATAAAAAATGTATTTTAATAAAAATATCGTTAAATAGTTGAGTCTTATTCGTCTTCTGAATAAAAAAAATAAAAAAATAAACAGAAATCAAAATCAAAAAAGTTTTATTCATTAGAAAAATATGGCGTTTCAAACAATAGTCTGAGGAGTGAGTGTTACAAATTGCAACTTACAATAAGAGAATAATTATTTACGCACGGTCGAGTTATCCCCGAAAAGCGGGACATTTAATTTTGATTTAAAAATCGGGACGTCCCGCCAAAATCGGGACGTCTGGCAACGCTGGCCCGTGGTGTCATTACTCTTCAATGCGCAGGTGACCTCTATAATCTACAATTATATAATCTACAGCAGTATTTTCGATTTTGATACGGTTTTCTTTATACAACAACATTATTGCTTGAAGATTGCGTAAGTTAAATAAAGAATTAAGTAAAATAATTCAATCACTCAATACTACTATGTTAACATTGATATCTTCAATGATAAATTAATGGTGTCGGGTAATGGGAACAAATACTAAACTTTAGATAGATAGATTGTAAATTATAGACGCTCAACATCTGAGGTCATCAGCGCTACTAAACTTCAACTTTCATATAAATTTGCCTGATGAAGTAGATAAACAGTGTATCAAACGTTAAAAAGTTTAGGATTTGCTTAATTTCGACATTACCCTACTATTTGTTCAATTATAAATTTTTACTTTTGTTTAACATTTTGTTTAACATTTTACGGGAATTTGTATTGTCCAATGAACTATTTATGACGTAAATAGGATAAATATATGCAGCATGGGTAATTTTTCGTATACCGTGAATTTATTTTAAGATGAAACATACAAATTTCCGTTTACATGGTTACTCAATAACATTTCTGACAGCAATGTGATTCGCGTTTATTTTAAAATGGAACATAGTAATCAAAGTAAATTTTCGAAAATTCCCTCATTCACTGCCAAGCAATGCTCTAAAGGTGCGCTTACACGGGCAACTAAAATTGCTCAATTCCGGGCAATAGTGGTCAACTATGTACATCAGCAATTCACGGCGATGCAACATGTAGCAATTGTTGCCAAAGATACCGCCACACCATATCACGCGATATGGAGCAACTTTGAAAAACTAGGCAATACAAGACAATCATTCATACACTATAGCAATTCTGTTGAACTGTCGCTGGCTATGGACGAGGTTTTACTGGCAGCGGCGTGTAGTGCTTTTATTATAATAAGTTTAAAAAAAAAAGAAAAGGAATAGACAGATATCCACGCACAGCTGTACTGCACTGTACAATAGAAGCAAAGAAAATGAAATGACAGCGGCGCATCTCATCCCTGTCACCACACGAAAGTGCAACCATGGATACGTATACGTATAGAAGGAAAATTGACTAAAATTTCCAAACCGTGTGGATATTCGGCAATTCATGTCGGCCACTTTGGGTTATAAAGGTGCCTTTACACGAGCAATTTTTTGAGCAATAATTGCCCGGCAACACAATGGAGCAATTAATGGATCAATCTGGAGCAATTTCAATAAAATTGCGGCAATAGTTTCGGCAATATTGCTTCTAATTGCTCCATATATTCCTATTGCCCAAAGTGGCCGACATGAATTGCCGAATATCCACACGGTTTGGAAATTTTCCTTGGTTTCCATGGTTTCACTTTCGAGTGGTGACAAGGATGAGATGCGCCGCTGTCATTTCATTTTCTTTGCTCCTATTGTACAGTGCAGTACAGCTGTGCGTGAATATAATGGCGTGGAATAATGAAAAGTTAATAAACTTCATCGATGCGGTTCAGATACGTGTTTGTTTATGGGATAACAAAAGTTTGCTAGATACGTTCGCACCCAAATCTGTCTATACCTTTTCTTTTTTTTTCGTTTTAACCTTATTATAATAAAAGCACTACACGCCGCTGCCAGTAAAATCTCGCCCATAGCCAGTGACAGTTCAAGTGAATTGCTATAGTGTATGAATGATTGCCTTGTATTGCCTAGTTGCTCAAAGTTGCTCCATATTGCGTGATATGGTGTGGCGGTATCTTTGGCAATAATTGCTCCATGTTGCCATTGCCGTGAATTGCTGATGTATTTAGTTGATCAAATTGCCCGGAATTGAGCAATTTTAGTTGCCCGTGTAAGCGCACCTTAAGGAATATATGGAGCAATTAGAAGCAATATTGCCGAAACAATTGCCGCATTTTATTGAAATTGCTCTAGATTGATCCATTAATTGCTCCATTCTGTTGCCGGGCAATTATTGCTCAAAAAATTGCTCGTGTAAAGGCACCTTAATAAACGGTCATTAAAATTCTTCAAAACGTTACTTAACTTCCGGATAGACGTTATATTCTATTTTAAAATAAACGCGTAATTACATTGCTGTCAGAAATTGTGTAACCATGTAAACGGAAATTTGTATGTTTTATCTTAAAATAAATTCACGGTACGGAATGAATGGAGAAAATTCAATCACTGCACCTCGAATAGTTTCGTAGAGAGGAGTATGCGGTTATAACAATATTGTGCAAAAATTAATGTTATACTATCGCTACGGCATTGGACCCAGGAGCGTATTAATAACCTATAACCCTTGATATTAGCTGGAGGTGTATCTGGCCACCGAAGCGAACAGAACAGTAGATATTATTTCACCAATATGTATTACGTTTTGAATTTAAACAAACTTACGAAACCTCTGAACTGGTTCTATAGTTTATTGATGAATTAACAAGGGTTAATTCAACTGTATATAGCTTTTATAATCTACAATAACAAAGGTTGTTTAGGAATCTCGCGATAAAAGGCACTTTAAACAAATACCGGCTAAGTTTATCTCGAGCAGAGGGTTTCGCACCATATTTTTCGAGTCTATCAAATGATAAAATTTTAATAATAATTTCTAATAATCTATAAGACCTAGAATTTTGGTTATACAGATTTCTTGTAACCTCGAGTGCTCTATTTTTGCTTATTTTTCAGAACACCTTTTTAAATATTCCTGATTTTTTTAAATTTTAGGTCTAGTAGTCTCGAAAATAAGGAGTTGCTCTATGGTCACAAATTGACTCTACCAACAGTAATAAATTAACAAAATGAAATTACTTGCTATACTGTTCAATATATTTTTTTTATTGATATAAATTTACAACGAACACATTTGAATAATTGAAAAGGACCACAAAATTTGGTTGAAACGTTCGTTGTAAATTTATATCAACAAAAAAAAAAATATATTGAACAGTATAGCAAGTAATTTCATTTTGTTTATAATTATTATTTAGTAACAAAATAACATTACTTGCAATACTGTTCAATTGGTTTTTATTTATATAAAAGACGTTTCAACCAACATTTTTGGTCCTTTTCAAATTGAAAAGAACCAAAAATGTTGGTTGAAACGTCTTTTATATATAAATAAAAACCAATTGAACAGTATTGCAAATAATTTTATTTTGTTAATATATCTATTACTGTTGGTAGAGTCAATATTATTTATAATTATTATTGTCATAATTATCAAAAAGATATATTTTAAATTTCTAATAACCAGCCTCTTTAAATAATACTCCACGTACTATACAAAATTTAAAGAAAGAAATGTTTTCGACTATTTAATTTACCTCTTCTTCTTAAATAAATGTTCTAAAATGTTAACTAGTGCAATATACGTGGGTTTCCAAAATGTCTCAAATAATTTTAAAGTAAATAGTTTTAAACTTATTTAAGAAAATAGGTGAAAATTGAAACTAGTGAGCCTAAAATTTTGAAAAACAGGGAATATCGGGTCTCACCCATAGTTTACAGGAAAACCTAAACGAAAATCTTGGCTCACGGAAAACGAAATAGTATGGAACTCTCTTCTCGCGAGTTCGACTCGCACTTGACCGTTTTTTTTTTCTATTTCTACTAAACTACACAATCTATATTTCCTTATCGTGTTGGTGCCAATTATACTTGTACTCGTGACAATGTAAATAAAATTTTGTACTCCTTTTATGCGAACGTCTAAGATATATAGTCAAAATCTGTTATAACGACATCGAAGAGTCTTCTCATATTTGATCGTAAAAACCGACAGTCGTAACAACCGGTGATGTTTTCGAAATACAAAGTAATTTTTGATAAGTATGTAGTATTATTAAATGTGTAGGTACATATAAATCCATAGATATTAATAGGAATAATATTCACATTATCATTATCATTTTTCTGTATTCATAAAATCTGTCATTATAGTCTGTTTGAAACACTTCTGTGCGTACGAATTTTGTTTACAATACAGCTGGTCGTTCTAACAGATATAATTCTCTGAAGATATGAAGATATTAAAATAAATGTAGTCGCTTAATGCGGTATGTCGTAATAAGCAATGTCGTAAAAAGCAGTTTTTTATAAGGCGGTCATATAGCATTCGGCCGGGACCTATGATTTTGGTCAAAATAACTGGTATGTTGTTCTAAACGATGTCGTCGTAAACGGTATTTACACTACAATAATAAATTTGTTTGTGTAGTGTGTTCAATTTGTAGCTGTGAGGAACTGGCAGACAGAATAACGATAATAAAAGGGTTCGACCCTTAATGAGTCCAGAGCCCAAAAAAGTAACGAAAAACATTGTAGTAACAGATCTGATATGTAATTGTTTGATATTGATGCAGGTAAGAAGTTTTTTCCTGTGACGTTCATCGGCAGCATCCTGTGGATCGCGGCGTATTCGTACCTGATGGTGTGGTGGGCGAACGTGGCCGGAGACACGGTCAGCATTCCGCCCGAGGTGATGGGACTCACCTTTCTTGCTGCCGGCACTTCGATTCCAGATCTCATCACGTCGGTTATCGTCGCTCGCAAGGGCTTCGGTGACATGGCTGTCTCATCCTCCGTCGGAAGCAATATTTTCGATGTCACCGTTGGGTAAGACACTGTTCATCAATAATCTTCTCTAAATTTATTGAGAGTTTCTAGTAGCAGTGGCAGTTCATCTAAACGACTCTCTACCATTGAGTTATTAGGTATAAGGGGGACACTGATAACACAAGTCAACAAAAAAAAAATTTTTTTTTGCCTTCTGTTCTAATGCTTGAATTCTGTTTCTAGACATCAAAAAACACTTAAATTTCCATTTTTAGCTTTTAAAGTTTGCTTTTGTCTGATTTACGTGGATAAGTAAATTTGAGAGATTTTAATTGATTTTATGGTAGCACTTTGATCAACCCGATAGCAAATTGCATATTATTTGTGAAGGGCAGAGTACTGAGTGTTTACTTATCTATCACAGCTGTAACAACCGCCCTTGGGTAATACTAAGTTAGAAAATGGCATCAAGACAGTGTAAACAGGTTGTTGATTCATTCTGTTTTATTTACGGTGAATTTATTAAAGTAAGAACCAAAAATTTGCTTTGGCAACGAATTTGAAACTTGGCGAAGCTTATGAAGCCTATTTTATACTCAAAATCCGAAATCAAGATAAAAAATGGGTACCTCACTTTAGCAGAGCAGATTAATTTCATTACCAATGGCGTATATGGTCTGATCGAACCGAATTTCAGATAGGAAAATATAATGTCAAGTCGGAACGAATTGTAAAGTTGATGCCACCGTTACATATAAAATTGGGTCTAATGAAGCAATTTGTGAAAGCTAAGGATTCAAATTCTTCAGCTTTTGAATATTTAAAGGGACTTTTTCCCAAATTATCTGAAGCTAAAGCAAAAGCGGGTATTTTCGTCGGACTACAAATAAAACATATATTGAGCAGTGATGATTTCACAGAATTTCTCAATGCTCATGAAAAACAAACCTGGAAAAGTTTTAAAGCAGTAGTTAATGGTTTTCTTGGTAACAACAGAGCTGACAATTATGATGATTTGATTGAAATTATGCTTAAAAGCTTTAAAATTATGGGCTGCAGAATGTCCCATAAACTTCATATTATGCTACCACTCACGTGGATCAATTTAAAAACAATATGGGCGCCTAGTTTACTTAGAGGAGCATGGAGAAACTTTTCATCAAGATATGATGGACTTTAAACGACCTGACCAAGGGCAGTACAACGAGAATATGATGGGAGATTACATTTAGGGTTTAATACGAGAAAGCCCATACAAACATCAAAGAACCACTAAAAATATTCATTTTTGAACTTGCTTTTTTGTTAATTTACATTTATATGCTATAGTTTATTTTATTATTGAATTAAAAAGACTTTGATATTCAGCAAAAACTTTGTTAATCGTAATTAAAAATAAAATTATAAAAAAAAAAAATGTAAAAATCAGTCATATTTCTTGAAAATTCGAAAAATCGCTGTAATTTCTACAAAAGCAAACTTTGATCAGAAAAATTATTTTTCCCTTTATTTCTAGCATAGGAGAAACCAAAATTTCTCATGCAGAAGCCAGACCCAAAAATCGTGTCGATCGGTGTAATAATTAACATCAAAACTGTGCAGACTCTTTGAAAATAGTTTTTTTTCGTGTTGTGTTTTTTAATAATTAAGTAGCAATGAAACAATTTCAACCATAATAAATATAAACACTTGAAAAAGTTCTGCAGACGCAATTTCTTAAATTCACTCAACGATCCTTTCAGGTTATCTTCAGTTTAAGTATTTGTGCTACTGAAGATGAATTAGTAGCCCGAATTGAATGAATGTTAATGCAGTTCTTACCATCATTTAGATAATTTCTTCCAGAAGGACTATTGTTAAATTTAAAGATAGCAGAGAGATCTCAGTGTCGGAAAAATTCAATTTTAGGGTGTTACACTGACTAAACCATAAGAGATACATCAAATTAATGTTGTACAGAATTGTAAGTCTTGAAAAAGCCTACAGAAAAGTCCTTAGTAGCATATGTTATTTTTTAAGGATGACCTAGAGTCACCATTTTTATCTTTCAAAAAATTGATAAAAATTAAAAATTAAAAAGTTATTTCCGAAACTATTTTGACCACCATAATATTAATTCTTATCCACTTAAATCATATAATTAGAATTTGCATTGGATTGTTGTGAAGCAAAAGAGCTGACTATAATGAAAACTGTTTAAAAAAACTGTGTTAATCGAGGTATTTTTTAAAATAGAAAAATTACAAGCTGTCACTGCATAGACAATTGACACATAATAATACGAGAGATCTTTTTTGAAGTTCATTGACAGCACATTTATTTTGATTTATGTTCATGACGTTTTTTCGTTTTTAATATTCATGATATTTTTAAAGGAAAAATGTTCTTCATGATGTTATCGCGGTATTCATTTTAACAAATATCTATTTTTGTGCAAGTTCATAGGTCCGTCTAGTAACAAGTTACGTTTTTAAATTTCAATATTTTCAAATAATATTGAGTATTTAACTATACAGTACGGAAGTTTATGGAGCGATTCTGTAACCTTTTTTAGATGTGTACAGCGCTGTAAAATTTCTGTTTCACTTTAATGTATGTGGTGTTCAATTTGTAAACTTGTTACTTCTTTTATGTCCAATGACTAATTCAAAAAGCGTGGGGCGCTTTTTGGCTATGTATACTTTTAATTAATTTAGACAAAGCGCTCCACACTTTTTGAATTAGTCATTGGACATAAAAGAAGTGACAAGTTTACTAATAACTACCTAGCATAACTATCTCCATCATGTTTTACATAAAAAAATAGTTAATTTTAACAAAATAAAATTACTTGCAATACTGTTCAATATTTTTATTTATATAAAAGACGTTTCAACCAACAGTTTTGGTCGTTTTCAATTTTCAAATATTTGAAAATTGAAAAGGACCAGAACTGTTGGTTGAAACGTCTTTTATATAAATAAAAATATTGAACAGTATTGCAAGAAATTTTATTTTGTTAATATTCTATTACTGTTGGTAGAGTCAATATTATTAATAGTTAATTTTATTCATATACAGGATAATAGCTATCATTTGCTATAATTGTTAAGAAACGTCCATTGTTATAATGCTATATTAGAAAAAATTATATTGGAAAAATTTATTTTCACCAACTGTCACCATCGGGATTCAAACCCGAATCTTTCCACGTTCGCGGCGGAATGAGTTATCAATTACTCTACGGTGCGCTAGCTTAACAGTTAATTCATTGTAATAAAGCAATTGTAACATTAAATTCACTACATGCGAGAGTCGATTTTTTTAGCTAGGTATAACGCTAGACACGAATCCTCTCAGTAGTGAGAGTATGAATGAAACATGTTAAATTTTCCAATCTTATTATTATTGATAACTCATTCCGCCGCGAATGTGGAAAGATTCGGGTTTGAGTCCCGACGGTGACAGTGGATAAAAATTATATTTTTTTCTAATTTAACATTGTAACAATGAATGTTTTCTAACAATTATCATTAGGCATCTACACTTTATGTGGAGATCTTTCGTACTATAAACGTAGGAAATATATTTATCAAAAATATTAATTTTTATGTTCGTAAAATTAACAACATAATATATCAAATTAATAAATGTTGAGTATAGTATAGTTCGTAAGACTTAAATTCATAAACAGGATAGTAGCTTCGTTTGCTATAACTGTTAAAAAATGTTATACTATTAGAAAAAAATGTTTTCAAACAACTATCACCGTCTGGTCTCAAACCCGAATCTTTCCACTTTCGCGGCGGAATGAGTTAATGAGTTTAATTGTTTTATAATTTTTAATGCGTGATAAAAGCGTGTTTCTTGTTTAAACCACATATCATTTTTTGGTTTAGTGGTTCTTGAGTTACGAGGTAACAAACTTCATTTATATAATAGTATCAATAAAACAGTCATACAGTCAAAGCCCTCTAAGTGCACAGCTCGGAACCGAGGCCCATCCTTTAAGTGCACACTTCCCCTACGATCTTTTTCATCCCCACTCTTCTAACTCCTATAGCTAGCTTTATTCAATCAGATGCTCTCTCTCTCTCTCTGCGCGAAACATTGCGCAGAATTTAAAAATGAGTTCAAACTCAAACTGTGTTTACAATCATATGACATGTGTTGACATAAGCGCGCTTACGGTCGCACGTGATTGGTCGCAGATTATTCGAAGTGGGGGCTGGGGAACGTGCACTTAGAGGGCGAGTTCGTGTGCAGTAAGAGAGCGTGTGCATTTAGAGAGCGTGCACTTAGAGGGCTTTGACTGTACCTACCGTTAACTAAACTAAATTAAGCTTTTGAAATATCCTCGAAATTTACATCCATTAACAAAATTGTTGTGCTAAAGAGTGTTATAATTTCATGCTGTTAAATTCCACAAGAATTATATTATGTTTGGACTTTTTCTTTCCTTGTATCTTACATACCGTTTTCAAAGGAGACATTTGGCTTATTAGTTTATCTTATTGTACACAATAGCAGCTGGGCCGCAAAGGACTGGACAAAGAAAATTACTGAAAATAAATCACATCTGAGCTTCACAAACACTAAACCTTAGAATTTCTTCAGGCTTAGATTTATTAGACTTATGTTTTCTTACAACCACTTTAAAAGAGTGTCTCTTTGAAACTGGTATTGTTTTTATGCTGGCTATATTTTTTATAAATTTAATTTTTCCGTTAAAATATTTTTCTTAATCTACGAAATTTATGAAATTCGATTGGTAGCAATACTACTATAATTCGAATTTCGTTTTCTTAAAGTTTTTTCATAGCTTAAAAGTTATTAAAGAAAATATACGATAATCTAGTATCCCCTCCCCTTATCTTTGAAACTACTGAGCTCAAAATTTGGAAAAAACAGGGAATATAGAGCTGCACCCATAGTTTACAGGAAAAATTAACGGAAAATTCTAAGTCTTAAATGGGGGCTTTTTTTAAGGGACAGATAAAAAAATGTAAATGCATCATGTGACATAACAAATGAAAGGGATCGATGAGGGATACAAATACAGGGTGTCTCAACCGACGTTGGCTAACATGGGTAACTTTGTTATTAGTGGAGATAGAAAGTCGGTTAAATGGACAAAGTAGTGCAGAAAAGTGTGCTCATTAACGTCCCGTCGAAAAAACAATTGAATTTTGACACCCTATGAATTTATTCAGAAAATAGTGAAAATTGTCATTTATGAAAACTGGCCATAACTTTTTTATTTATGAAGATATTTGAAAATTTTATTAACCATTATTTGATAACTTTTCAAGGTCTTTTCAGTGGCGTAGGTTTAATTTTTTTATTTCCACTACATAATGAGATATTGACATGAACTTTGGTTTTTCTTATGGACGACATTTTTGGTTTTCAGATATTCGAATTTTGCTTATTTTTCTGAATAATTTGACATAGCATATCCTATATCTAAACCAATCAGCAGCTACAAAACTGACCAAAATAGCTTTTTGACGTTATCCATACCGATCAGAGTGTGCCGTGTAAAACAAAATTTGTTGAAACAAATACATATCGACAGGTTAACAATCTGTCGAGCGATCGTTACAGTTTTGCTAATTCATTTTGTTTGATTTACTCTCTAAGATGGCTCAAGCATTCTCAAATTTGGAGAAACAGGCTATTTTTGCGCATACATTCAGCGTAACAAAAATACCACGTAGGCTCAAGCAGAATACTTGAACCTTTATCCAGAAAGGCGACAGCCTTATTCAATAACTTTTAGGAACTTAAATAGAAATTTAAAGGTATACGGTTCATTTTCAAAGAAAAAAGTCAATGTGAAGAAATGCGAAGAAGAATTAGTTTTAGCAAACTTTGAAATTAATTAAATTGTTTTTCGACGGGACGTTAATGAGCACAATTTTCTGCACTACTTTGCCCATTTGACCGACTTTCTATCTCCACTAATAACAAAGTTACCCATGTTAGCCAACGTCGGTTGAGACACCCTGTATATGCTTTTTTTGTAATTTGAAAATGCGTAGGTAGTTTAAAAGAGATTCAAGAAAACATACAAAAATCGAGCATTAAACTTATCAATTCAACTACCGAGCATAGAATTTGGAAAAAAAATATAGGGCTTCACCCATAGTTTACAGCTCTCTCGAGAAACGGAATGCTATGGAACCCTCTCCTCGCGAGCTCGACTCGCACTTGTCCGTTTTTTTTTTGTACTGATACCACTTGAAAAAAGATGGAACCAAATTATTTAGATTAAACGTTACCATAATCTTATGAATGCTAATTATGGCACAACGCCAGTACCATCACGAAGTTACGTGTCTGTTATCAGTTGGTAATGTAGATATCTAGATGTACAGTGTGTGTTATCTTTTATCCCACTCGAGGAAGATAAGATTCCCGTCAACCTTGACATTAACATGAGAGATTCCTCGAACAAAATTAACGTTTACGCAAGTAAAGCCGCGGAGTATTAAATAAACTTAAACTGCTACTGCGCGTAATCAACTAAATCGCAAATATCTGTTTTAAGTACATTCTTTTTTAACATAAAATTTATTTGTTGGGAAAAAGGACTTCTTTAAGTTAACACTTATTTGTTATATATTGCGACGTTTCGTCCCTTTATTGGGACTTTTTCAAGCTTATAACATTAAATGTTTTGTTCAAGTAGATATAAAAGTAGATATAAATTTAGTTAAACAATTGTTCATAGAAACTTTTAAATTAAAACCGTTTTTTTTTTTAATTTTACGGTTGATGTTCAAATTAATTTATTTTATTATTCACTTAAAGAAGTCCTTTTTCCCAGCAAATAAATTTTATATTAATTACCAAGGACAAAAAAGAAAAAAGTCAATATTGTTTTTTTAACTTTTATAAATCAAAGATTCGTCCCGTTTTTTTCAAGAACTTCCATAACTGTTGAAAAAATATTTGATTTTTGTTATTTGTAGTTTTGTTATCTTTAGAAAATAACTTCTCTTTTGTTCTAATTCTTTGTACCATGTGACACAGTTTCGCATTAACCGACATTTTATAGAATTTGATGCTTACATAATCAAACTTCCATATTTTTTTATTCTATAGGTAAAGAATTTCGCGAACTTAAATGAAATTGTCGAAAAAAACTAATTGGTAAAAAATATCAGTTTCCTTATTAAAGTAGCATTTGACGGTATTAAGGTTTTCTTTTTATAAAATTAAAATTGCGAAACAGAATTGCAATAATTCGTTTTCAATAGCATTTTCTTATAGAATCGGTCCTGGTATTGCCGTGCTACCGTTATTCGTTTCTCTCAGGACAACTCCCCGAGGCCAAATGGTGCTCTACTGCTATTGATTATCTTTATGGTCGCTTTCCCTGGCGCTAAGCTGACTGACATGCAGAACCGGGTTTCCTATGTCTTTAAAAATATTAATATATCATTACAATATAAACGGTTAATCGTACTACTTTGGGTACATGACTTACAATAGTGGTGTAAAATTACCAGTTATTTATGCAAGTAAACATTTTGGTCGAACAATTTGCCGGTTAATTAACCGGCTATCTATAAAGCCAAACGACGGCTTCCGGTTTCTGTTTCTCTAAACAACAAAATACAAAATAATAGAGCAGTTTTCAACAGTAGAAACTAAAGAAATATTTAAACGATGTATTTATATTATATTGATTATAAAATTAAAATTGAAGTCTCAACGGGAAGCTACAATCATGCGTTAAACTTTCTGGGCATGCTTGTATAATAATGAGTGGTCGCGGTAATTTAAAGTAAATTACCGCGGTTATTTAACCGGATATTCAACCGGATGATTAACTAGTAAGTTACTCTTTTACATCACAAATTTTATAATAATACGTATTTGGGTATAATAATAATAATAATGCGTTTAACGTTCGTTTCTCGACTTTATGTCATACCAGACGTCATTCGCACCATTACTATTTTTCATCTACCACACTTTCCGTTATTTTTCTACATTTTTAAAACTTCAACTTATGTAATAGCAATGGGCGAATGAAGGAATTTTAGGAAATTAGGATAAGTTAGGTAATTTTTGAACTAGGAGTTTGATAGATAATCGGCCATGGCCTCAGATAAGGAACCATCTCGATATTTATCTGGAATTAATTGAGGGAAACCATGGAAAACCTCATTCAAGATGGCCGGTACAGGAATTACCGTTTCTCGGCGAGAAACAGTAGGAAAAAGTCCCAGCCACATCTGCCCCCTCCGGGATTCGAACCCGGTACCTCCCGAATGCGAGTCTAGTGCTGTCACCACCCAGCTCGGTTGTATTTGGGTATATAAAGATCCCTTTATAATATGTGAATTTAATTGTTCCTTTTTTCTTAAATGAAATATTCAAGGGATGATACAGTTTAATTTGTAAAGTGGCCAATATTTTTTGTTTATTGACACAATCCAAAAACACATTAAGCCATCATCAGCACACCCCATTCTTAAAGTGATTATTAATGATATTACTTTACGATTTCACTGCTACACTGTATTTTCGGGCCCCTATGCTATTGCAATGATTTATGTACCCAAGGTGACGTCATAATACCATGATATTGATGAAAGAACACCTACACACGTTTTTTTTCATACTACGTATTCTCGATATAAACTTGAAAAATATTTAGTCGTTTAGATTTTGGCGGCGTACCTATGCTACTTGGTTATACTTTAAAAAGAATCCGATTGAATAAATGAATCAGTGTTTTTTTTTAAGTAAAACACTTCTTTAAACGCGTTTTGTGAATTTTGGGAACAGGTACTCGGTGATGGCCGGATGTGACATTTTTGCGCGTCCTATAGCAATATAGAATTTTCCTGTTTTTGTGTATATTGCAAGGAGATGATAAAAACTGAGATTTGATGAAATCCCTAAGGTAGATGATCAATTCACGGAAGATCAACTTCCGTCAATTTATTGATCATCTTTCTTAAGGATTTGATCAAATCTCTGTTTTTATCATTTCCCTGCGGCATATATATTTTATCAATCCGGATTACATTTGTATTTCTAGCAACGAAGTACAAAGTTCACATACTGTGATAGTTGTTTTTTAATGAATGATACAGATGTTGGTTTAGTTCAGTGATTCCCAAAGTGGTCCATATCGACCCCCAGGGATCGACGACAACTTGCAAGGGTTCCATGTCAGCGAGAAAAAAGATTGGGGGTCCATGAAATGAAAATGGGGGTCAACGATAGTGGATCTCATGTAATCAGGTTGTGACTTCCATTTTAGCATTCCATGAATGAAAGAATCCAAATACACAAATAGTAAAGATTAAGATTAAGATTAAAATAAAATGGGGTGGTCTCTTGGCCCAAATGCACCACATCCTAAAAGGATTTTTGTGCTTCCCCTTTTACTGGATCTAGTCAACAAATAATCTGGATCTTCTTATGAGCTCCAGAAGATTTGCTACTAGATTATCCTGTGGAACTATTCCATCCTCATCGATGTAACCAAAGATGGTTGTTCTCCTGTAAGTTAAAGCCTCACATTCGAACACGATATGGGTGGCTGTTTCATCCTCCATTTCGCAAAATCTACATGGTGTTGATTCCTGCTGTATCCCCATCACAAGTAGGAACACAAACAGTAACTATTTAATAATAATAATAATAATAATAATAATTTATTTGTTCCGTAGACAAAACTGTGTGGAATAAGTCAAAATTAAAAATTATTTGAAGTAAAAATTTTAAAAACATAAATGTTCATGAAATTAGGTATATTTTCTGATATGTGAAACTGTTTAAGAATTATTATAAACTAAATTCGAGTTGTTATCGTCCATGACGTTATATGTTTATGGGTCGTGGGTAATTGGACACAAATAAATGAAAATTCTAAGTTTTCTAAATTTGCTACGTTTCGTAGGTTAGTTTTATTGTTTTTAAATGAATGACAAAATGATCTCACTGCAAACATATCAACAAAGATTCTAAACTATAAACTTGCCTGAAGAAGTAGGAAACTAACCTACGAAACGTAGCAAATTTAGAAAACTTAGAATTTTCATTTATTTTTGTGTCCAATTACCCACGATCCATAAAATTATAAACTAAGTTTCTCGCAGCTCCGCCCGAGTACGTTTTTATTTTTTCTACGTGTAAGGTTTTATTTTGTAAAAAAAAGTATCTTTCCGCAGTAAATTGTAGCCTGTGTACTCTTTAGTTAGTTAATGAGAATTTGTCAAAAAATCAATATCAGGTTAGCAGGGGGTCTACCCAAAACCGGAAAACATGGCAAGTGGTCTACGAGACAAAAAAGTTTGACGATTTCTGGACTTTAGTTATTACAAATAAATAAAAATTTTGTCATAGTCTGTAATTGTACAGTTTTAAAGATTTCATCATTTTTGCCTGTTAATTTATTTGTATCTATCATATCCAGTGCAAAGATTTTCCAAAAATATGATTTTTGGATTCAAGAGACTTCAAAACGAAAAAATATTGTAAAATTTTGAAAAAAGAATTTTGTTTTAAATTAGTACCAGTCTCCAGTAGTGGAGTTGGAATGATAAAATTTATCGCTTATACAGCGCTTCAAATGTTAACGGTTTATTAAGCTTTCGTCGCAAATGATACAAACTATTGACCACCTTTGAAGATAGGAATTAAGTTTAAATGTACATAGTGGTTTATTATAAATGGTTTCTAATTGACTTGACAAATAGAATTGACTTTGTGCTTAACCTATTTATGTGTACCAATTGTTCATTTTATATACTGTGCTCAAAAAGATTAATATGTAATATGCAATTGAAAACAAAAAGTAATAGTATTTATATATTTAGTTTTACACAAACTACGGCTAGTTGATGATCGTGTTATAGTACAGACTTTTTATTATTAATTTTTTACAAAAACTTATCTGAGCAAGGCAAGATATTAATTACAATTTACAACCGGGACACTATTATAACTTTCTTATAGACAGATTGTAGATTATAGACACTCAACAACTTTTCTAAATAGAAATAATATAGCCATGTCTCCGATACATACACGATTGTCCTATTGTATTGTAAATTCTACAGTCCATGCAAAAAATAGTTGTGATTTATAGTTCAAAGGTTTTGAATTTTGATATTTGATAGAGTTACTGGGAGCGCCCCCCGTAGTAACACATCATATTAATTTCTATATTCTTTTATACAAAATCGGGTAGATGTGTTCAAAAGACAGTCGAACATGTATTTTTTTATTGTCTAAGAAGCGTATTGTAACAAAACTGTTCTTTGTGGTGGTTTAAACCTGGTTTATTTACAACAAACGAAATAAATACAAAACAAAAAAGTATTTCTCTAATAATGAAATAAACTAGACAATGAAACAAACAAACGGATTCTTATAAATCATAACACAACAATAACTATTCACACAATACACTATTCTTAACACACACACACACACACACACACCGAAATTTATGTACTATGGCAACGTTTATTTATGTACTATCTGATTATTTATGTCTTCTGTACCGCCGTACCAATTGCTTGACTGTCGCGATAACTGACTATCGACTCGCTGCACTGTAGCAACTAACTCCTCAATGCCTACTCTCGCTTTATTTATATATGTAATAATCTTGGGTCGAGATTCTTCGAGAATGTTCTATCAATTCGTTCGAGAAGTTTCTGTCACTTCTAGTGGCGTAACAATTGGGGACGCGCTACAGTATTTTTTCTCGTTTTTAGTTTAAGCAATTTCAGAAATACAGACAGCGTATCTTTTATGAATGTTACAAGAAAAATATTTGAGAAGATTTAAATAAGCTATATCGGACAATGCCGGGTAAATGTGACCAGGTGTACTACTAATATAACACATCGGGCAGCAGAGCGTCCCACTGACCAACTAGGCGAAGATCAATCTCGTTTGCGACCCCATGTACACAATAAATAAATGAATATCTCTTTTGAAGATAAAAATATCGAATAATCTAAATAGTGTTTTCTTAGCATTTTTAAAGTTATCCTTATTATCATTATTAGTATTTTCGTTAAGTGGAAATTTCTAAATTATTAGCAACTCAGGCGGGGGGGGGGCTTGGAATTCTACTCACTGATTCATATAAAGTTTACAAGTAACTTAAAACTCAAATAAAATGTTTCAAGAAACTTTTATCTGACAAAGTTGATCTTTTGATTTCAGGTTACCAGTGCCTTGGCTTCTATACACTATAATATTCAAAAAGCCCGTGGAGGTAAACTCCGTGGGCATGGTGTGTTCCATCGCCATCCTCTTCATGATGTTATTGTTCGTCATCATGTCCATAGCGTGCTTCCGTTGGAAAATGAATAAGGGGCTTGGCTTTACCATGTTCCTGCTCTATTTTGTGTTTGTCGCTGTTTCGCTCATGTTCGAATACGAAATCATCACCTGCCCGGTGTAAAACAGAGAGAGGATGAAAGAAATACAATCATCAAAATTTCCCACTCTGTTGCACCGTCAAAGACCGACCTTTCGACGTGGCAAATCACTGCTGTTACTACATCACGTAACCAATCAAATTATGAAACACCGCGCATTCATTTTTTGAAACTAATGAATTGTTATTAATCATCAATAAACATTTTTTTTTTCTAAATAACTAGAGTAAATATTGTTTAGTCAAAATAATTGGATTGTTAATTTAAGTGGAATAATGTTAATTTGTTTTTATTGGTTGCTCTCAAAAAAGTGATAAAAGAGTACGTCTGTTATGCTAAATATAATTTTAATTTTGAAACTTAAAAAAAAAACGTTATATATATTTTAGTGATAATAAATATTTGTAAGTTTTTTGTTTTCTGTTGTGAGTGAATGGTGTTATTATATTTGTTTTTATATGGTATAACAATTTTGTAATCTCTAATATTAATCGAAGGAGAAATGACGAACTGTATGCTAAAACTATTTGTTGGTTGATTTTTGTTTTGTGTATTAGTTTAAGTTTTTAAATATATGTTTTTGGAGCGAATTAAAAGAAAACTAGGGCTGTGCGCGGTGTGAAAAACTATCTCCGGTTTGTTTCAAGATGGTGCTTAAGACAGCGTGAGACTATAATACACAGGTTAGTTAAAACTAATCGTAAGGAGTGCTTTCGTGCAGACGTCAGATTTTATTTGTATTATTTCTTTTTATCAATTTATAAAACATATTCGCCTTATATTAAACCTACATATTTATAGACGAAATATGTGTAGCCTGTTTTAGACCATTTGGTATTTACAACGTAAGCCTAAAACTAACTGAAATACAATTTTTTTATAATATTAAGGCTTTAAAACAAAATATTTAGTGTTTATACCTATACAAAGCCTAAATATAGAGTTCAGATTTTATGTATACTTAAAAAAGATATTTTAAGGAATAAGGGTCCTTTATTGATATTACTTAACTTATTTTGAAATTTGAAAATGGCTAGAAATAAACGTAAAAAATATTTTGAAATACAAGGGATCAAAATAGATTATTCGCATTCTTAAAATGCCACGTATTTTGTTTGCACTCTGTACTGTTTTTATATTCATTAAATGTTTAAACATTTCCTTGTAAACAATAAGATCGGAATATAGTTTTAGAAATTTTAGCAGGTTCTGTGAGAAATGGTTCATTTTTGCGTTAGACCAGACTATAGATTATTGTCGGAGAGATGAGTCCAATAAAACTACCACAATTTTACGTGCTTAACAATATAGTCAAAGAATCAATGACCGGGAGACTTATGGTTATCCAGCAACCTTTATATTTTCTCCAGTCACTCTCCCATATACCTGCCGTACTTGAGATTGTGACTGTTTGTAAAAAAATGATCAACTAAAACGTTTAGGAGTAGAATTTTCAAAAACCGTTTCTTAGTGAGTGCCTACGTTATATAAAAAATGTAGGTATAGTCCATATTTCTTGTTTTCAAGTTTCTGCAACAGCAGCTTCCCCAATTTAGAAGTACGAAATAGGGAAAAAAATCAACCGACATTTTTTCTTGCAATATCAGTATCGAACTCTGTGGCTCGTAGAATCTGTATCAGATGCCAAAACAGTCTTCTGATTTTGCATACAGCCCCACGGGTCGCTTGCCGTACGAGGACGCAAGTGTGGTAGCGTTCTGTGGTTTGCCTGGATGCTAGAACCACATCAAGTGCCGGCCATGCTAAATATATACATAGAGTACCATCATCAACAAGATATATAAATTGCAGGTTTTCATACCTGGGCGACCTTGAAAGAATCGCTGGTCAGATTAACGAGTCTCCATCTCGCATGTACAGTAGTAGGTATGGGAGAATCATTGAATAAAATATAAAGGTTGCTAAATAACCATGTCTGCCGGCCACTGGCTCTTAGACTAATATAAAAGAAAACGTTTGATGAATACCTAATTTATTATGTAAATAATTAACTAATATTTGGCACGCAACAACAAAATATAGACAGACGTTTGGATTCGTCTCCACGACAGCTATAGGCGGATTGCAACACTGTTATTGAATTATTCATCTGCATGTAAAGCTCTCTTTAAAAACAATTGAAAGAAGGGTGTGTCTGTGGTTCATTCATTACTAATTAATAAATTTGTGCAGTGCAGTGAAAAGTGAGAAAAAACCCTAATTCTTAATTAATTAATGATAGGTAATGATTAACATTTTAGTGACTTTGTTATTAAAACGGACTAGATAGCCAGTTTTTAGTATTATAAATTGTTAAATATTTCGAATTTCGTGTATCTCTTCGGTCTTTACTTTTTCGAATAAAAAGTTTGATAGAAATATGATTCGAACAACAATTTACGAGGAGAGATGCACGAATCATTTATCTTACGAAGAAAATATATAAAGTTGCCTCATCAAAATTAAAAGGCAAGCACAAAAATTATGAGAGTTTAAATAATGTAGATATTTTAGTGAAAATAGATAATTGTTTGTAAAAAATGCTATAATGCTAATAATAATCTAATATAATAATTATAATATGCTACTTATGTTACAAAAATATTATATATAATATATGCACAAAAAATATTGGAATATTCAGATCGAAAGAGAAAATGCTTTTTTCAATTCTTTCAAACATTTTGGTAAGAAGTTTAATCCACAATGACTAGGTTAGTTGTTTTTTTGACTACTTTTTAGTTTATTTATTTAATGCCATTAATTCTCAAAATTATCGGGGCCCTGTACCAATTCATATTTTTAATTTATGGTTATTATTAACAATATCATCAGTTCTCAGATTTAAGTCTGGAAGTTGAAAACACACATGAGCCATGGAAAAGCAATATTTACAATGTTTATCTTTGGATTTTATCTTTTCTGAAGCCCAAGAATTGATTATTGGTATTCGAATTAAACTAAACTAACGAAGAAATGAATTGCAGATCATCGTATTGTAATAACGTACGTTCGAAACTTTTAATCTGCTGGTTTAAAATCATTATTATGAGAAATGCGCGTATTAGATAAAATGACATTTTTTACAATATTGCAAAAAAGTGAATCTATTTACAGATATCGGTGACATGTTCTTCATGTTTGTTAAAAAAAATTAATGTCGCGTTGACGTTCTAGAACAACCGATAGTTTATATACAGCGCGATACTGAAGATTTCAAAAGTGCCAGCAAAAAATAAGTATGATTCGTGATTAATAATATCTTTCTTAATATTTATTAATTTTCAAATTATTAGCTTGATAATGTTCTAGAATTTACTATGCGCCCATTAATTGTAAAAATTCGTGAGCTGTTTGTTATCGATGGTTTAAAAATTTTTGTAGGTTGAGTTATGAAATGGTCTTTTCAATCACCAATATACAGGTGATATAGAGGTGAACGATGAGCTTTCAGATCGTAATTTATTATAGGCGAAAACATTTTCTTCCTGTGTCTGTGAATGCTTTCTGGAAAAATATATCAACAATATTTTCTGTATTCATCAGAACATATCTTGCGGATAGGAACATGACAAGGACACATTATGTTGCAAAGCACTCAAAGATGTGAAATAGAAAGTCTGTGAGGTCTTTATTGTATGCAAATTAGAGTAAAAAACATTTCATAAAGTCATACATAAAGTATATTTCAATTGTGCTTAGATTAAAACGTGTTGAAAAACTATATTAACAATTTGAGTTTCTTGTAGATTATAGATGCTCAACACAGCGCCGGCCCTGGGGTAGAGCGAGTGGAGCGGTCGCTCTAAGCGCCAAAAAGCCAAATGCGAAAAACGAGATTTTATTATTTAGTGACTGATTGAAATTAA
Organism: Venustoraphidia nigricollis; assembly: GCA_034508555.1. Lineage (NCBI taxonomy): Eukaryota > Metazoa > Arthropoda > Insecta > Raphidioptera > Raphidiidae > Venustoraphidia > Venustoraphidia nigricollis. The sequence continues at coordinate 4,365,924 of JAVRKA010000020.1, forward strand.
CACCAAATACTAATTTAATTATATAGCGGTAGGAGCTTTCTTAAGGTTAAAAGAGCAGAACTATAATAAAACTACTTAATTTAATTTAAATTCGACAATAGTGTTGATGTTTGCAATAAAAGTTGATTTTTTAAAATTTGGGACTTATTATTTATTTAACATAAAACCGAAGTACAATTTCCGTGAAGTGAAAGCGTCGACCAAAGGGCGCTGAAAGACAATCTCGCTCTACCCTGATTAAGGACTAGGGTCGGCGCTGGCTCAATATCTAACATCATCAGCGTAATTTGGGTTTCGGTATAGCACAATAGAAATATATATAATAAAATTACTTCTTTGATTTGCAAACTATATAAACTATACTTTTTTAACAAAGAGTTTAAAAAAAGTTACGAATTGTTATGAACAAATATGGGTTGAAGCAAATTATTTGCAATTTCACTTTTGTGTTATTTAAATTCCCTCGTTAATTTCCAATTCTTTTGATTTTGAAAATTCAGAACACTACTAATAATATAATTAAATTTTCTATTTATTATAAATAATTTCCACACTTAGGTGCATTTTTCAAAAATTAAAACAAGCAGTTTCTTTTTTGATCAGAATATTTCGAACATATAAAAAAATATCGACTTCCATATTTTTACGAAATTTAATTTTTGTATTTAGAATTTCCCGGCCATATAAGCAATAATGTTGTAAGTCACCTGTTATAAAGTTACCATGGCACATTCAGATGGCGGCTATCAACAGAATATATTTTGTAATATTATTAATGACAATAGACTATTTTTGCATATATTTTTAAATAAGTTTTAAATACAGTGTATTTGTTGGATCCTGTTCTTAGTTGCAAAACATTTCTGATATATGTAAATGGGTAGGTACTGTCGAACTTTTGAGATTGTTTATTTTTTAGTTTGAAATATCTGATAAAATTTTTAATTAATATTTTCATTTCGATCATTGATTGGTTGATACCTTCAGAAGCAATGTCAGACATTTGTCCACAAATTATTATTAATCATGTAAAAGAAATATAACTTCTAACGCACGTACCTAAGTACGTACGCATCAACGTTTTTCTGTTGATATAAATTGAAAAATCAACGCCAACAAGAACAATCTTTTAAAATATAATCATATAGAGTCACAACTAACGGGGATACTACGATAACCGTGGCGCCACTTATTGACGGCGTATTCTGATAGACCTCGACGTCCTAATTAAAAAAAAAGAATAAAATTTTTCGATATCTCGCTTAGTTTTCGAGATATCGACTTTTTAAAATCTTATTTTCGACTATTTTTTGAGGTTATAATTTTAATTAATAAAGTCTATTAATTTAATTTGCCGCCTATTGATGACGTATTCTGATTTTATATTGCGTTTTTGGGGGTTTATATTGCGTTTCTAGGTGTTTATATTGCGTTTTTGGGGTTTTATATTGGGTTTTTGGGGGTTGTTATTGTGTTTTTGGGCTTTTGTATTGCTTTTTTGGGGGTTTATTTTGCGTTTTGGGGGTTTGTATTGCATTTTTGGGGGCTTATATTCCCTTTTAAGAGGTTTATATTGTTTTTTTGGGGGTTTATTTTGCGTTTTGTGGGGTTTATATTGCATTTTTTGCGGGATAATTACGTTTTGGCGAGGTGTATTGCGTTTTGGCGTGGTATATTGCGTTGTGACGGGTTATATTACATTTTGGCGGGTTATATTGCGTTTTAGCGGGTTATTGTAATACAATATTAATTTTACAAAAAAATTGTCATGATGCTAATTAGGATCAAGATTGATTAACACGTAACTGTAAATATAATTTTTGGTAATAACCAGGCTATTTTATCACGACGTCGAGGTCTATGCGAATACGTCGTCAATAGGTGACGAATTAAATTAATCGACTTTATTAATTAAAATTATAACCTCAAAAAATAGTCGAAAATAAGATTTTAAAGAGCCGATATCTGGAAAACTAAGCGAGATATCGAAAAATTTTATTCGTTTTTTTTTATCAGGACATCGAGGTCTATCTGAATGCGTAGTCAATAGGTGGCGCCACGGTTATCATAGTCTTGCCCAACTAACGTAGAATTTGAATGCAGTTTCACTTTTTCTTTTTAAGAATACAATTATGATAATTTGTATACACAATATTATCGTGTCCATATCAATATGGTGGAAATGCGGGTATATCTAGTCTTACATCTGTTTAAAATATATGCACGATATCAAAATATGTATATAAAATAGTTATTTTTTCACCGGAAACAAGAAAGTCAGTGGCGTTCTACCCCTCATTTCTGTGGTAGCCTTCCAATATTTTCCCAAAATTTTATGTTTAATTACTCTGGTTATTTGATAATACAGTCAAAATCTGTTATAACGACATCGAACGGTCTACTTATATTTGGCCGTAAAAATCGATAGTCGTAACAACCGGCGATGTTTTCGAGATACAAAGTAATTTTTTATTAAGTATGTAGTATTATTGAATGTGTAGGTAGGTACATATAAATCCATAGATATTAATAGGAATAATATTCACATTGTTATTATCATTTTTCTGTATTCATAAAATCTGTAATTTTAGTCTGTTTGGAACAATTCTGTGCGTACGAATTTTGTTTACAATACAGCTGGTCGTTCTAACAAATATAATTCTCCGAAGATATGAAGATATTACATTAAAGTAGCCGCTTAATGCGGTATGTCGTAATAAGCAATGTCGTAAAAACCAGTATTTTTTATAAGGTGATATAGGTCATAGGCGATATAGGTCATATAGCATTCAGCCGGAACTTATGATTTTGGTCAATATAACCGGTATGTTGTTCTAAACGATGTCGTCGTAAACGGTTTTGACTGTGTTTACATATTTGAACACAAAACATCTATAATCGATAATAAAGGAAACAACAATTTTCTCTTGAAAACATTAACAAATTCAAAGTTAACACAATTTTATTTAATTCGTAATCTTATTGGTTTGCCTGTCAGTATATGTTTGGGTCAAGACTTGGAATCAATTTTTCACCCACTTTATGGATCCGATTTTGTTGAAAGGTTTTGTTAATCAAGCAAGTATTATTTAAATATAATTTTACTGTTAATAATATTAATTTAACTTCATTTTTTTTAATTATATGGGAGTAAAATTTTACGTAACATTTTTTTAATTTCAAACTTAAATTCTATAACTTATCTCTTACGAGTTTTTGTACTACCTCGTATAAAGCTGCGACCAGACATGCGGGATTCGCCAAGCGCTAATCGCCTAGTGCCGAGTGCTTGGCTTCGTATTCGGCAAGTAGTGAGCATGTTTATACAGACATGTGGGCTCTGTTTAAAAGCGTCGTAAGCGTCGTTTTCTTCGGGAACAGCGAATATAGCCGAGTGCAGTGCGAGCATCCGTTTGGTGCGAATCAATATTTTTAATCATGGACAACAATGATGAAATTTGCACAAGTATTCTCGTATTCGTGCACTTTAAAGTGGAGAGGCGAGCACTAATACTAGTCGCTCGGAGATGTACGAGCACCCATCCCCACTACTCGCTATTCGGCGAATAATCGGCTCGGCATTCGGCGAATCCCGCATGTCTAGTCGCAGCTTAAAATATCTGATTTTCATGCGTGTAATAGCAATCGTAAAATGATTTATTTAACACTAGGGTGTGACGTAAAACAAACGTAAGTATAATTAAAGCAATTCATAAACCACCTATCAGCTATCTATTAGAAAGATATGAAAAACAACAGTAGAAGTGAATCGTAATTTTCATTAGCAACCTAATAGACTCTACATTTGTTACACACTTAAACTATCAAAAATGTCTAAAATATACTGAAAATGAAGTGAAAATCAGCTATTTTATAGGAAGCAAGTACGAGAAATATAGTATAAATCTCAGACGTAATGATATTATGGCACCTCGTACATAATATGCTTGATTACATCCTAGATAATTGGATTATTATTTCTCTCGATATTGTCTGGTATGTTTTAAGTTGATTAAAAGGCGATATTTTAGAATTTCCCACGGGAAATATCGTGCGGGTACAAAATACAACTTTCCAGCTACACCACTGCTGTTTGTTTAAGATTCGATTTAACTGATGTTATAATGCCCAGTTCACATATACAAAACATTACTTGAATGCAATATTTGCGCAATTTTGTGATATAGTGGCAGTAATAAATAACAGACAATGTTTTTACTTTTTTCTGGAGATAACACTGTATTATAGTTTATTACTATTTTTGTATAAAATAGCTTTGAGAGTAAGTTGTACTGCAGCTACCTCCACGTTGAATTTAAGAGATTCATAATCCCATATATCTATGTATTCAATTTGTAAAATATTTGTAAATTATGCTACTTTGAACATTTCCCTCTGAATAGTAACGAGAGTTAGAATTAATATACCTAATTTTGAAATATTTTAAATTTTCAGAAAAAAAAAGTTTATTTTTCATTAAAATTACGAAACTTTTAAAGAAAATTTTCGGGCGACAAACCTGCTTTATAACATACGTCGAGTGATAAATGTATATGTTAACCTGGCTTACATTCGTACTAATTACAGAATTGAGTCCACTGTTGATTTTGGAGCAAAACACAGCTTTTAGAATATTATAATAGATATTATATATTAACTATAACATATTGTATTATAATTACCCTTATTATTATAAACAAAACGACTGAAAACACCAAATTGTGTGATTGTTTGTCACCTGAATGTGCTAGCATGGACTTTACTGTATAGATTAGTTTATAGGTAATGTAGTTGATGTAATTTTAATCAATACCCAAAAAAAAGAGAAAAAACTATTAAAAGCACAATACTGTACATAATAATATATTAGAGTACCTACGGTTGCGTCAACTCGATTGTTGAATACTGCAAAATGATGCATAGGAAAAAGAGTTCCTTGATGTTTCAATGTAACATTCCACTTGTTTAAAAAAACACATTTTTCTGAAACCCAATAATCCACCCAAAAGAAATATCAAGATGGTTCGATTCATTTTGAGAAAATCTTCTATTTTTTAAACGAGCTAGACTTTCTTGGGAAAATGTTGGTTAATAAAGGCCGCACTATTTAAAGTCGAAGCCGATTGACCTATCGGTTATATTGACAACTTTATTGTGAAGTAATGTATGATGAGTAATATTTATTTAGAGTAAATATCAATAAAAGAAATAAATGTCTCTATTATACAATATATTTCTTTATTAATTTTGAAATAATTTAGTGTAAACTCTTTGTATCCCATACTATTCAAGCGATTTTTAAATGAAATCCATTCATCGATTTCGACTAATGGTGAATATGATTTTTTAAAAAGCTTTTTCCTCAGAAAGTTATGAAATACATATTATAAAAATTATTTATATTAGTCTGGACAAATGCAAATATTTGATACTGATGAGACCAAAAATATTGAAAAATATATGAGAAACTCTAAAAAAATTATAATAGCTATAAATCGCATGCTTTATTTTTCTGTTACATGGAGTTACTCACCATGAAGCGACAAGACATGCTATACGGTCACATGACGAAGGTGCAATTAAGTGCGATGCAACCCTCCTGGCTTAGAAACGGAAAATTTAAAACTTGGGAGAAAAAAATATAATATTTGTTTGATATCTTTAAAATAATAGTCATTTTCTGAGTTACTTGGAAAGTGCATGATGTTAAAAAAAATTCGGTTGCATATTGCAGTCCTTTAAAATCAAATCTGTCAGTTCCATGTAAAGTTCGTTGACATTTTTTGCGTCCATTTTTATTTATTGCGCATACGCAAAAAACGGGAAATTGTGTTTATTTATGTGCAAACTAGTAAACAATTTGACAAATAACAAAAAAACTAAATAATATTAATAATCATAAAATTTATTATTTTTTTTGGTTATCTGTCAAATTGTTTACGAGTTTGCACAGAAATAAACACAATTTTCCGGTCTTTTGGACATGCGCAATAAATAAAAATGGACACAAAAAATGCAAACGAACACGGCCAAAGTTCGGAAGGAAAGTTCCTGTATTGGACGCAAGAGAAAAGTTACGATACAGTGATATCTGAACTGTGGCAATACTCAGCAGCTCTCGTTACGGTATAAGTTTTGACTCAGAGTATTCATTGAAATTTCGTGGTTAGCTCCTGAATGCATCCTGTTATTGTTTTTAATTTTTATTTTAATTAACTTTTAAACTAGATATTTTTTAAATCAATTAAAAATGTGTTCATTATTCTCAATATCAATATTTATTTTGGTTTGTTTTGGTTCACAATATTGCTGAAAACTTTTATCTCAGTGTAAAGTTATCTCCTCATCTTTCATTGAAGCTTTATATTATTTATGTACATATTGAATAAAAATCATTTCATATTGAATATCTACAAAAAAAAAATATCATTTTGTGGTATATCTAACAAGAAACATGAACATTTTTATATAAAATAACCATATTTTTTTTAAAAGTATTTATTTTAATTTACAAAAAAATATCCTGAAAATGAATATATTGACTTTTAATTTAGTGAAGTTGACTATAATATTCTAGAAATACATACAAAAATATTTTTTTTCATTTTTGTATCTTCGTTTTATATTAAAATGTTCATAATTTTGACAAGTGCTATGATGTGAATTGGAAGCACTGTTTTATCGTGAAAGATATTAAGAGAAAGCAGAATAATTTATACAATTAAAGACAGAAAAAAAGTACAGTAACACCGGAAATGTGATGATTTAAAATTCTTTTTGTTTCTTCTATACACAAAGTTCAAATGTAAAATAGTTGATATAATAAGCTCTGGTATATGAAAAAAACTGTAATTGAGAAAAATAAATAAAAACAAATTGATTGCATTGTTACTGTAACCAAAGTGTTTTTATAAATTTTGATAGGCACTGTTTTAATAAACGTTAAATAGAGTTACCTCTTAGGCAGTTCAAAAGCGTCGCACAATAAATTGTTCGATTAGTAATAATATATTATTACGAAATGTGCACAAAATTAGAATTTTGTACACGATTTTTTGACATCACATGTAAAGTTTAATCTTTGTTCAGCAATAAAAATTTGTATTTGCATTAAATATATCAATTATTATAATTCCAACAATTATACTCGTAGATCAAAAAACTATCTCCCAAAAATAACTCGCGTACTATAAATTTTATCTGTATTCATCTGTACCGTTTTAGACTTGCAGTAATAATTAGTTTATTACTTAAGGTGTTTGCAGTTTTTCGTGATATTAAAATAAATCAAAATAGAACTTTTTTTTCAGTTCACGTTTTTTCAGCGAATTTATAAGCTGCTTGAAAAACTGTGCCAAATATAAGCACAGTTAATAAAAGAAAAATAATTTGCGATTACAATGTGCATTCAAATATAATAATTAAATATTTAATGTGGGTAAACAATAAAATTTTATTTACAAAAGATGAAAATTTTAGACATCTCGAACTTCTTGAATTATAGAGTTATGTTTTTGAATATTGTAAAGTGATAATAGTGTAAGTTTCCCTGATCAAATAAACCTCATTGAATCCAATCCTTAAAATTAGAACGTCTTAGATTTTCATAAAATTATTTCAAAAAGTATTTCTAAAAAGTAACATTGCTATTTTTGAATATTATTTATTTGCTTTTTTCAGATTTGCTTTTCATTTTTATATTTAGAAAATATTTGCGTAACGTATTATATTAATGTATTTGAAGAACGATGTGCGGGCATGAATTTTTTAGTTTTGTGTTTTACTTCGTTCTTTCTTAAATTTTTAATTGGTTTCTGTTAATTTTTGGTTAGTAAAATACTGCAGGTAAATTATCAAATCTTAACAAGATAAAAAAGAAGTCCATGTTATTCAAACATTTAAAAATCAATAGCTTATATATTTCGTGTTGTTAATATCAGCCTTTTAATTTAGGTTATATTTAATTCTCTTATCGAAGCATTTCAAGAGTACATAAAATGTTGTAAGGAAATATCGTCCTAGGTATTTTAATTATTTATGTTTTGTTCTCTTTATATTGTGTAAAATATGTTTTCAACTTTATTAGCAAATTTTAAACTTTTAATTGTGTTCTCATGTCAAAAAGATTCAGCATAACATTTTAAAGGCTAACGTAATATAATGTCCAGGAACGGCTTAAGTTGCAATCAAAACTAATGATTTATTAGGAACGGAATACGTTGCGGGTGACAAAATGGACACTTAAAAAGAAATTCTAGTAACGAAAATAGAATAAAACCAAATTTCTATCTACTTGTATTCGTTGCCTGACAGTTAGATGAACTGGGAACTTCTAAACCGGATAATATAATATCAAATTAAAAATATAAATACATATTACGGATTTTTTTTTTAATAATGAAAAAATTAATTAAATAATTCCTGATGAGATTATCTCTGAACCTACATCAATCATTATGTTTTAGTGTAAGGCCTGAGTGGGAAAGCGTTCTGCGGGGCGTGCAGCGTGCGGTCTGAGCGGCAAGAGAGCGTGGGTGGCCTCAGTAGCCAGCGTGCGGCGAGTGAAATTGGTGTTATAACCACGGCTTCCTATGACGCAGTTGACACTTATTTAGAAGAAAATTCTTTGTTAAAATTCTATTTAAAGGAAGGTCCAAGGGACATTGTTAAGCAAAAAAAAAAACTTGGAGAATATTCTACATTATACCAAACATTAAGATTAAATGAAGACAAATTTCACGAATATACAAGAATGCCACTTTCAACCTTCGACTACATATTAGAAAAAATCGAATCATACTTAAATCTTACTAGTACTAATTTTCATAAATCAGATTCAATGACCCCTGCTGAAAAATTGAAAAATTTTAAGTTTTACTGCTAATTCCCTCCAAACTTTCATTTTAATTGATCTATTCTTGTACAGTCTATGAGAAGACAACCAGATTTCAGGTTTTGTCTGCATTTCCGATATTATTTCCTCAAACGACATCACGAACGCTATTCAAAACGCTCCAAAACGCAAACTGATTTGAACTTGCACGCCAACGCTACTTCGGACGCAAACATGCACGCTCTCCCTACCGCTGTAATGGTCGCTACTCAGGATATGTAGGTAAATGAGCACGTGTTTGAGGCGAACGCCGCACGCCCCGCCCCGCCAAACGCTCGACTAGAGCGGGCACTCAGGCCTTACACTTAGTCTGATTAGTGAAATATTTGTGGGATGTTTTTGTGTATAGATACTAATTTTATTTGTAAAATTTCGTTCGTATTTGACCAATTAACATTTATTATTACTTGGTGATGTTTACAAGAAATGAAAATATATCATCCATTGCTCTTTTTAATAAAACTCTGCAGGTTAGAGCGGTCACTCTTAAAAAATGTATAGTTTTTACTTGTTTATTACAATTGTTGAAATGTAAATTTTCATTAAAAAAATATTATTCATTATAATTTATCCCTAAATCTGTTAATTCGCTTTACGTTATTATTTCGATTTTTCAAAATACATAAATTGTTATTTATTTTAACCCAATATATTTCAAAAATTGCCGAATCCAAAGAGTAAATTGCACAAGCTAGACGATTTAAAATTCAATTTCAATTATTTAAAAACACATGATATACTAATTTTTATACATTTTGTAATTTCAGAATGCAATTAAGTTCAGTTTTACGAGTAATTATGGGTTCGTAAAACACTAACAATTGTACGATATAGGCGATTTCTGTGAAAAAGCCTAGAACGATTACTTTAACGAGGGCTCAACATTAACCCAGGACACTAAAAATTGTTATTTCGGCCCTGTCCGCGACGTTTTAGTTTCATTGTCTTTTGGCCACTACCGCTACTAATGTAATCAAGCTCGTTAAACAAGCTATTATGTAACAAATTAAACACTACTGACAAATTTGAAGAGTGCAGTTTGATTTAAAAAAATATTTTTTATGCTAAAATGAAGATGTACTGTTTGGGATTATGACACCAGTTAACTAATTGATATTTTAATGAATTAAAAAATACTTTGTAAAAATTACAAAGTTAATTTATTAATTTATTTTTTTTTTGTAAACGGATGATTTAATTTTATGTAATGTGATAAAGTGAACAAAAATCCGGTGTAGATTATTATAAATTCGTCACAAAAAGTGTCGCACATATCATAAATTCAAATGCAGAAGTGTGAAAAGTTCAAACAGCTAAATGTGGATTAATTATCATCAATTTATTATAATATAATCAAATATGGTGAAGATAGCAGAACTGTGCATATCAGAAACGTGAAAGATGGTAAAAAGGTCCTTGTTATAATAGATTTAAAAATAATAATAATGAAAGTTATTAAATATTATAGTCTCTGAAGAAGAAAAAAATGATGGTTCGTTTTGAATATTACCTGTGATTTTTTACAAAAAAATAAAAACAATTTAAAATACTTATTATACTAATTAAATTAATATTGTATGTAAGACATGAAAATAATTATTTGTTTATTTTTTTGGTTGAACAAAAATACGGATAGAAATAAATAATAATTAAGTTAATTAATTAATAAGCAGTTGAATGTTTTTGTATAGTTATTTATTGTATATTCAACGATTGCAGTAAAATAGAAGTTGATGCATTTATCGAATATTTCTTTGTGAATTGATTGGACTTGAATCATAATTGACTTGATATTTTTACTAGAAAATAATTATTTTGCATTATTTTGTCTTATTATGGTGCACAGAGAAATTAATCAGAATTTAATTCTCCGTCAAAGTGAAATCGTTTTTGCAAATAAGTTAGGCTACTAAAAATTTATCCGTCTCAATAATGATAGGTAACTCAGAACGACAGTCAAACTATTGTTAAATGATTTCCCGATTGCAATTTGTAATGCGAAATGAGTTTCAAGAAACATGATTTCACAATAAATCACATAATATATAGATATAAAAAATCGACCAATTATATATCATATTAAATTTCTGTAATAATATAATGGCATAAATGGTTCGATAACCGATTATTTCATGAAGAAATTTCTTTAATTACATTTTAATAATAGTAGTTACAAAAATAGGACTCTTTACATAATACGTTTAAACAATAAGCTAAATTATTTATATAATAATAAAATAACATGCTTTATTGTGAACATCACTGAGCTGTAGTTGTAATATATAGTTTTATTAATCATCTTACTCTATTGAACTATACTATAACTCTAATGATCATTATATTGTAGATACACTTCTTATAAAGATATTTAAAAAAATATGTAGATGACTTTTCGAAATTTATAAATAAATTATGGCGTAAAAATGGGTATATAGACTATCGTTGCGATTTGATGAAAATTTCACATTCAATTAATATAAAATATATTGTACTCAGATGATATATTATAGATACGCTAAGTAGCAGGCTATAGTTAATTCTGCAGTAAAATCTCTCTCATTTGGAATTATATGCGTGTAACCTGTTAAACTACCTTAATATAAATTAAATATTTGTTTTTACAAGCATAAAATTAATATTTTTTGTTTATAAAAGCTACATCTGTAATAAAAGGGATCCCAAAAATTGGTAAAAAAATCGTATATAAAATGTATTTCGTTGGAAATGTTTCCAAAATATTTTTTGTTCGAATGTTCACGAAATTTGTTATTCAATTAGTAACTTTTAAATAACTGGAGTGACGAATTTGGGAGAAAGAATTTGTGATCGTCAGTGAGGTAGTCAGCGTCTAGAGGTCTATGCAACATTAACAAATTTATTTTTGGGTAAAATTACAGAATGGCGGACCAAATCATGTACCCATGTTTTCAGCCGCGCTGTACAAGACTCTTATATTTCATGATAAAAGTATCAATTGGTTTTTAGATCATAAGTTAATACTTTGGAATGAGCCTATTTTGTTTTTATAATCACGACTATTTTGATTTACTAAAAAATATGTTTATTTTTAGTGTATTTGCCATATGGCAACATACACTATTGGCGTCGGTCGGATGGCGGGACCTAGGGGTCGGACCAAAATTTCTCGACGTTTCATAACCTCCTAAACACTTTGCCACCATTTTTAAAAATGTTTATATGTGTATATATATATATATATATATATATATATACATATAAACATTTTTAAAAATATATATATATATATATATATATATAGGTATATATGTGTGCGTGCTATAACTTTCGAAGAAGTTAATTTATTTTAACGAAATTTGGCACACATGTTGGACCATTCTAAGGGTAGTTTTTAGGGGTTGAAAAATGTTTTTGGGGCCCAAAATACCGAAAAAATTCTCCGAATCGTTTCAAAATTGAAATATAACCCTTCGGTAGTAATTAAAAAGTGTCCCTAAAATTTTAATAAAATCGACCCGACAGGACCGGACTTACAAATTTTATGAAAACACTAGTTTGCAGATAGTGATTTATTTACTGAAAGTTGCATATAATTTGGTATAGAGGTTCGATTGATAATAATATTGCAATTAAGAAAAAAAATGTTATTTTAAGGGCTGTATTAAGGAGTAAAAATTTTTTTTTACCCAAAAACGAACTTAAGTTCGCATAATAAAGCCACACTGCCTGTATCAGCAAATACACTATATTGTCGGCAGGGTTTTGGCACTGCGACCCGGGTGTTTTTTTTTTTATTTAGAAAAAAGGAATGATATGTTTATTTATTATACGGCTTTTAAAAAATTGGTTTGTTTACAGAAAACCGTTGAAAGAAAAACAGGAACGTAACATACGGGTCATAATGAGTACAACTCAAGCGTACTTATTGTAAAACATAAATGTTTTCTTTGAATATATTATTTTGAATGAGAGAGATATTAAAATGTATTTTAACATAGTTCTTGTAATTAACTCTCATGTTGTTTTCTTCTACTCATCTTCACATATTTTTACTTGTCAAAAAAATCTTAAAATTTGTAAATTAAATTTTCTAAATTTTTACTAAATGCATAATATTATTGACATTTTGTCATAAACAATGACATCAAAATTATTTATAATATACTAGCTTGAAACTCCATACATATATCCCACTTTTTTTATTTTCAGTACTAATTTAATCGAATATAACTTCTGTTGACAGAAACAAAAAAAAAATTGGTTGTAGATCAAATAGCCATTTCATAGACCATGTACATGGTCTATGAAATGGTTATAATGGTTTAGTAGCAGTATTGCTACGATTTGGTTAAGTTAAAGTAACAAAAGATATAATGATATACATATACAAAACTTTAACTTTTAAAAAGTATTCCCAATTTTAAAAATAATGTGGTTTCACATTGCAATGGTAGAGTTTTGCGTTTAGCATAGTACCTACTATGCAAAATAATTACGAAAATTAGTAAAAAATAAGCGCGACATACCATACAAAAAATCTAACTTCGTATAAAATCAGTGCTACGGAATTTGCATTTATAATATTGACCGTCATTGTTTATGAATTTTTATGTAATCTATAAGAAATAGCGTTCGTTATCCAAATATATTTAAAAAAAAACAATTGAAATCGAGTAGAGGAATCTCGTCCAACACAGCAACGATTTATATTTAAAAAATGTATATTCTTAAAACTTTATTTATTTAAAGTCGTTGGTTTGTTCACTTTACCTATGGCAGTTTTATATTTCAATTTTTTTACTCTATAGTCACGGTTAAAGGAGATTCGTAGCCAAAGAATGGAAATTAGTTTGGCCTAAATATAATATCAACATCCTTTTATCATGACTTGAGTTGCGATAGTTTTGCTTTATATTACTTATTTTTAATTTATTAAAAATATTTATTAAGCATTTTATCACTTCATTTCATGAATCACAATTTCATGTTATTTCTATCAACTTGACGGTGTCACAAGAATGTTCTTTGTTAAAGTCTAAAGAAAACAATATTGAAAGACGTGTTATTCATGCTGTTTTTTATTTATTTTTGGCGAGCATTTTATAAAGAACCAGTTTATTACAGTTACGAATCATCAATAACATCAATACCCTTCACAAGAAATTCAATTAAAATCCGAAAAAATGGTGATAAAGTAGAAATAAATTTTTAATACCTATAGCTGTATACTACTGTCGTCAGGTTTTTTATGTAACTGAAGATTGTTTCAAGAAAAGAATCTTATGCTCGATCAGAATGAATGATTACTTCATTACCTGGTTTTTATTTTCTTTTGACAATTAAAATGCTCTTGAATACAGATTATACACAAGTATATATTATGTCGTAGGATAATTGAAATAATCGGATCTTCGCGAAAATCATAAGACGATTGCAAAAAACCGGGTAATCGGAATCCGGTTTTTTGCTATCGTCTTAGGATTTTCGCGAAGATCCGATTATTTCAATTATCCTACGAGATAGACACCGTTTTATTAAAAAGCGAGGAAAAATGTTATAGTTTTATAATTTAAATTATCCATTTTTGTTTTCAAATTTAAAATTCTGAAGTTGATTTGTGTCAACTAATATTATTAAATTTTTTCGTTTATAAACTAAATGTCTTACCAGAAATGTAATTTCTAGACTCTAAAATATCAAAAAGATGTTATTTTGTTAATGTACCTACCTAACATCTTTTTCCAAGAGAAATGTTTGATTAGGATTAGCCAGATTCTAATCGAACGTTTCTCTTGTAAATTCTTTTAATCTAACTACATTTAGTTTTTAAATTATATTCTCAGTATATAAATTGTAATATAACAGTTATTTTTAGTTTGGTGAGCAATGTCTTAAAAAGAATAAATTAAATTAACTCTTCAAGCTCCATTTAGCTATCTCAAGTTTCGAAAATTTTCAAATTATTTTATTTAGATAAATGTCAGGTATTTTGATTGAAGGTTTCACTCTTAACTTTAGAACTTTTTCGTGGCATAGAAATATCTTTTTAATATGTCGTTTCTTAAAAAAATAGTATAAGATAGATTAAAATTAAATCGTGCGATGTTATTATAGTGTGGATAAACTATAGATTACACGCAAGCGTGAGAGTGAGAAAGTCACGCGCCGTGACTCATAATGAAGTAATCGATGTTCTTGATCGTACCATATAAATGCCTTTAGTATCACGTGAATGAATGTATTAAATAAAAAAAATAATAATTGCAGCGTCTTATGGTATATGACAGTAATTTCTCGTAGAATACGCGTATAAAAAAACTTTTAATTTTAACTTAATTTTTGTGTATTATATGTAGATAAAATTATTTTTAATAATATTCAAATAAAATGAAAAAAAAATGCAGTTTCAAATAAGTCACCATTATAATAACTAAGAATATCTTCGCAAAGATGCTTTCATTTAAATTGATATATTATATTAACAAAATAAATACAAATTTTAACTTAAAATTGGTTATAAGATAAAAAAAGAATGCGTTTTTTGCACACTCCCTGTAAAATAGCTACTTTTCATTTGTGTAGAGCGTTCGTAGCACTAGTGCGTGAAGTAAATGAAACATAGACGACCTAACCAATTCGACAGTAATTTTCATAAACCACTTAAGCCTACCATTAGTATATGGAAAACAATACTAGGCAGGATTAGTAATTTCCATAATCAACCTAACATTATAGAAGTGAATTATTTCACACAACAGTCAAGAATGTTAAAAATATACTGAATATTAATTGAAACCAGTTATTTTATAGCGAGTTCGTGCAAAAAATGTAGTACGTATCTCGGGCGTAATGATATTATGACTCATGTGACTGTTGAAACTAGGTAGCTCCGTTTTGACATGTTGTCACAACTCGTACATAATATACGTCATTACATCCTAGAAACATAAACTACTACTATGTCCTCATTTCTCAATTTTCTATTTATATATTTTAAGGTAGAAGGAGTCCGTTGTTAAATTGTTAATTGAACTGGAATATTTAATTACTTACTTAAGTCTAGAAAGAGCTTTGTTTTATACAAAATAATTTTTGGTCTTTATAAAAAGTTATTAAATTTTGCAAATTGTGACTGAAATTGTTTTAGTTGTGAATTGTATTTTAAATACGTTTTCATTTCAATATCTGAACTATATTTAGTATAAGGTTAATTTATAAGGTTAATTTAATTTCATTGATATATTTTGAACTAAAAATTTACTAAAAATATTCTAGTTCTTCTCTATAAAAACCTAGTTGAATTGCTTAATATTCTTATATTCTTAACGATCTAGAAAAAATAACCATATACCTATTAATAAAAAATTATCTATTATATTATACATCTCACGGTAATAGATTCTGTATCTACATTTTAATTATAACAAAAATAATGTAAAGTGTTTTTCCTCCCATTTACAATTTTATCTGGTAAATTTTTGTTTTACATAAAAAATAGATTCAATTATAATCGTCAGTAAAATCTAAAATTGTAGACATGAAATCATTAACTCTTACCTTTTGTTTAAGTTTAAATTGAAAGAGTACCTAAACTTCAAATCTCAAAAATATATGAAATTTTACGTTGTATGAAAGAAATGTAATATAAGTTTTGATTCATCGGACTTATGCATAACAATATGTACCTATTAAATACTTTCTATTATATAATCAGGTAATCGATTATTTGTAATAATGTATTTCTTGAGTCTAGTCCAGACCTACATTCACCTGCCCGCAAACATATGTATTTGCCTCCATCATCGACGGAAAAATGAAATTTGTTTAAACGTTTTTAAACAAGTTTTTATGTACAAATGTTTTATTGTTTGTGGGGAAATGCGATCGATTTTCAGCAGTTTTACGTTATAAACAAAAGTTAAGGTCACCTTTCTAAATCGTACCAATAGCTTAACGCAAAAAACAAAAGAAATCGAATTGACTACGAGAAAAACAATGTAAAAAACTTTTTAAGTCAATTTCTGAATCGATTTTGAACAGAAAACTCAGTGTGTACAAAATGAGTGAAACTTTAAATAAAATCTTGTCTGAGTTAATCAAATTTCAAAACTGCATATTGGATTAACGATTATATTTGAATTTATATAGATTCGAAAAATTGCCCTATGCTGTCATGGTAAATACACACAGCACAAGAAGAGAAAAACGCAGCAGAGAATGGTTATCTTACTTGTTAAATGTACAATTAAAAAAATTGTATATTGTTACAATAGCTATATTATATAAATAGTATCAGAAGTTGTGTAATTATTATTATTATTATTATTGAGGAACCATTTATTATGGTATGTTATTACGTTTGCTGACAATATAAAACAAAATAAAGTTTTTTGTTGTTATTTATTTTAGATTAATTACCTCCTTATCCATTCTCTAATAAAAAAGGCGCACACTCTACCATAAAAGCCTGTTCGTGAAGGTTCTAACATTATTTAACGGAGTGATCTGCTCCTGCAACCAGAAACGACCATCGTGTCAGAGCAAATCGTGTCGACCAGGCTACAATTCTGATCTGCAATTTCTAAATTTCTATGTCTAGCCGCGCTGAACCGACATAATCTTTTGTATCGGTGCTAACATCAATACCATCTTGAACATCTCAGTATTGTTCTTGATCGATTACATCAAGAGGGTCTTACGTCTTCGTTTCCTGGAGAATATTACAGTGTAACCGTAATATAACGAATCTCAATATAACGATTTCCTCGACTGAACGAATTTTTCGAAATCCTCTAGACCTGCACGTAAGAGTTAATGCAAAATAAAACTTTATATTACGAATACTTTTTGTCAAAAACCTCGTAATAATGAATTTTCAGTCATTGCAGAATATAAATAGAAAGTATAATTTACCTCTATATATGACGATTTTTGTTAACTTAGAAGCTTTACAGAACGTATCCTGCCCAATCAATCACACACAGCTCTACAATAACAACAACAATTCATGTCTCGACAGGTTCAGACACGTTAAATTTATCGTAAGACAATCTGTGTTGTTTGATGTAAGTAACGTCGTCACTGTTGTTAGTAAATTTAAAGTTGCAATGGCTGAGAAAGGAAAAAGATATTCCTTAATCGTCGCAAAGAAACGAAAAATCATTAAGTATGTAGACGAGAATCCTAACAAACAAAATGAAGGACCAAGCTACCATAACCACTTTGTTGAGTTTTCAATACATTTTAATTTGTGATTTAGTTCTTTCGTTTTTCGGCTGCAGAAAACTGTGTAAACTGTTTTTAAATAAAAAATACAGTTTTCATTAAAATGTGTTTTCATTTAGGTACATATTAGTGGAAATCGTTCACTATAACAGAATAAGCGGATGAGTACGTAATGTTGAGGTTAATAACCGAGTTTTCTTATCTTGATAAAACGAATTTTAGACCAACCTGACCTCTATATAACGAACTTCAATATAAAGAATTCCTTGATATAACGAATATTTTCTAATTCCCTTCAGATTCGTTATATTGAGGTTGTATTGTATTAGTGGAGATGGTATCCATGTAGATCCTGAAAAGATTTAAGTTATCCAGAAACTCGAGCCGCCTAAACATATAAAGCCGCTTCGTTCCTTCCTCGAGATGACGTCATTCTTTGCTAAGTTCGTTGTATAAGTGAGGAAAAACAATATCAAAAAGCCCATGGAATTTATGCTGCTCCATTTGAAAATATTGAAAGAATTTTTGTTAATCTCTATCCATTATTCTGGAAATTAATGATGACTTTGCCATATTGCTTCCTTTTTTCTTTGACAGGGTGAACCTAAAACCTTCTTTTTTACTGGCTTTTTCCTCTTCCTCCTCGTCTTCACACAATATCGTCAAAATAAAAACTTCATCCACTGAACTACACACGTTTCGCGACTTATGACTTATTAGAATCAGTTTTAAACTTCTATTTTTTTTGCATTGACTATGTTATAAAAACAGACCTTTGGGTGCGATCATTGAATTTAGAGTGTAGTTTTCTGTCTGTTCAATTTGTAAAATATTTGATAGATATTATAGGTTTTCCAGAAAAAGACTTAGAGCGGGTTCGTTTCCAAAATGGTAAGTGATGCAGCGCAATGGAGGGACTCAGTGAATTCAACTTTTCAATTTTTCACAACAGTAAGAGTAAGAAACATGTCAATTTTGGTCGATTTTTGACATTCTCCAAATACTTATTTTTTATGTCCATACGATTTATACAAATGGAAAGAACATAGTAAACAAGAAAAAAACTCGGATTTAAGTTCAGTGAGCATTGAAATGTGTTTTAATATAAAAGAAACTTTTGAATGTCCCTATTTTCAAAACGGTAAATGGTACGGACCTGCGGTTGGATTCATTGAATTCAGCATGTCATTTTCTATCTATGCACCGAAATTTAAATGAATTCGAGCGATATTCCAGAATTTCTTGGAAAAAATTTGGAATGTTTTATTATCTCCGAAACGGTAATAGTTACAGAGGATGAACTTTTTGAAAGCGTTGTGGCGAATTTGAAAAGGATTTGAGAGATTTTTCAATTTTGTAGACAAAATCGTTAAGAATTATGCTATAGGAAAAATATTGACTTTTGGCACAATTAAAAAATTTGCTTTTTGAATTCGAACGGCTTAGATAATCTTTCACTTATAGGAAAAGCAGGTCATAGATCACAAACTTGAGCTTATTTTTGAATTTTATATATCAATATAAGATTCAAAAATAAGCCCAAGTTTGTGATCTGTTATGTGACAGGAACATGAAGGACCAGTTCGTTGATAGTCCAGGAGCCGACCGTCGGATTTCCTATGTACCGAATTGATAGAGACCTTTGTCTGTGCAAGTTAGTATTGGGGCAGACAAATAAGGAGCCGCTATTATTTTTTTTTCGGCCAGAAATAGAGATAACTGTCTATTTCTGACAACAAAAAATTAGTTACAGGGAACATCATGTTGCCTCTATATAGGATTTAAATGTACTTTTCAATGTATATTTATCTATTTTTTTGGGAAATAAATAAATAAATATAAAAATATTTACCCTTTTGCCGTCAATTTAATATATGTCGATGAGATAAGGAGACAATTAAAAATGAGCGGAAGTGACATTAGTTTCTCATGATGTGGTCGAATAATAATAACTTAATATTCGTTACGGAACAAGAACGTAGTGTTTAAATAGGCAAATAAAAAGTTATAGCTCGCTATTGTGATATGAAACATCCATTGTTGACATTATAATGCGATATTGGAAAAAAATATTATTCAAACAATACCACTGTCGGGACCCAAACCTACATCTTCCACTATTGTGGTGACTGATTTTTTTCTAATATTGTATTACGTCAACAATGGATGTTTCACAACGCAACAGGAAACTATAGCTATGTATTTATATGAATAAAAATAATCGAATCCTAGTTGTCTGATCCTATGTTAGTACACACAAGTGTATTCTAGGAAATCTGACGGTCGGCTCTTGATTTATGATGTTTATAAGAAAACAGTGATTAATCATAATATATTTATTTAACTGAATAATAATTTAATTATAATAATTTACATACAGATCGTGTATTTTTTATAAAAGAAACACAGAGTTTTTACAATATTGATTCCTTACATGGTGACTACAATAGACCTTACAGAATACCCTAACCCAATATGGAATCCATGGGCGGATACTGTTGGATGGGGAATATAATTCTACTTAAAGTATTGTTTTAGCCTTTTTCTTAGCTTTCTACTATCAACTATGAATGTGATAATACAATATGATAATCACAGCGAAATTTGATAGATAATTTAATAATAATTACATACATCAATGTAATAATTTTGTTTTAATTTAGCTTTTTTTTTATACGTACGGTTTTCAATTGGTTGTTTCATTTTTTTCTACCGTGATCTATTTATTTATTTGCTTGTTTCATAGAAAAGTATCGATTAAATATTATTTTCGAAAGGTTAATTAGAAATTTTAATATGAAATGACAGGCACTATGATATTATTAATTACATTTTTACAACATTACTAAGTAGAGCATTTCATTTTAAGGTATTTATATGCGCAAGAAATACATAGCTTATGTTTTAGACGATGAGAAATATATTGACTTTTCTTTTTCAGTGATATTCGTAAGCACTCATTTTTATAAATAATATAATATTTATAACTCTCAACAATAAAATTATTGAGTAATTTTAACCTTGCAAAGAACATATGAATAATGCAGGTATAATAATAGTTATTAGTTATTATTTAAATACGTTCTTAATAACGAGAAAATCGATAATCATGTGCAATAGTTTTGCTTTTATTGTAATAACTACCGTTTGCTTTAATTGTTATGAAATATTCATTGTTACAATACTATATTAGAAACAGTTATTTTTCAAACATTTGTCACCGTTGGGACTTAAACCCGAATCTTTCCACTTTCGTCGCGGGTTTGAGTCTCGACGGTGACAAATGTTTGAAAAATAAATGTTTCATAACAATAGCAAACGGTAGCTATTATTACTGTATCTATAACGTCTGAACATTTACTAATATAATTAGCAATAACAGAACAAAATCATAAATAACCAAATAAAATAAAAGTCTAAAAAATACTTAGCAAAATTAGTAATGGCACACTAGTTTAATCGTGTAATAATTGGTTACTTAAGTTCTTGTTCTATAATTATTAATTACGTATTTTTTTCTTCAATTTGTGGAGCTCTGATGAAGTAACGTTGTTAACGAAACCTAGGGAATAAAAGAAAAAATTTCCACATTAGTTTCCGCTTTTCCATCATTAAGAAATTATTTAAATAAAACTACGGAAAAATTAATTATTATGTTGACTCATTGTTATATTCGAAAAAGATACTTCTAGTTTTATTATAGCTTATAGGGTAATTAAAAAAGTGTATTATATAATAATAAATCTACGCACTAAAAACACCGTAGGTAAACCTACATAAAAAATGAAAAAAGACCATCTTCGCCTTTGTGAAAAAAATGAAGATGAAATCCAATATTAATGTCTCGTTTTTCCATTTCAAATAATGCAGTCAAAATCTTTTAGGTGCATTCGATAAGATTTAATTTTTTTGAAAAATATAAATTTCTTTATCTTGCCCAAATTATTGAAGCTTAAATAATAATTAAATAAAAGGCCCAAAACATTACATTATACTTGTAAACAAATCTAATTTAAAAAGCTATGTTTTGAATGAATATAAATATTGTTTTAAAATTAAAAAAAAATGTTTCTCTTTGGAACATCGTTTGTATCTTTCTTTTCCGGTTTTAATTTAATATCAATGTAAGAAACGTTTTGATAAATTCAACCTACGCAATTAGATAGAAACCATCACAATTCTTTGATATTTTTTATTTCCTTTTACTTCGTTATCCCTGTATTGCCCGGTTAATTTACAAACCCAAAATATAACAGCAGTTTCAATCTTACCCTGTATGTTATCATAATATGTAATTCTAATAAACTGAATTACAACACTTACTGCAACGACATAGGCTACGCAACTATAATATCGTGTGTTGATACAGCCTCTTCTGCACTATAACCCGTTTATATAAATAGGAAACAAAAATCGCCAAACACACTATAGCAACGTTTCCCAAAGTGTAGGTGCGACCGGGTACCGGGTCGCGAAAAAAAATTGTAAATTTGTGTGTATGAAATAGCAAATAATTTGATTTTTATTAAAAAATATAATTTGTTTTGTAAATAATTTTTTTTTCATAAAGTGAGTCGCGAAAAATTTTAAAACCTCGTACCAGGCCGCGGTCAAAAAACTTTGGGGAACGTTGTACTATAAGTAACTTTTATTTGCATTACCGAGTGACATCTGGTGAATGCCATACACACCAATCAGCTGATCGTAATTTCATCGCGTGCATTACTTAAGGTTACAGTAAAACTTTTGAATTTTCTGCTTTCAAAAGTTGTTTTCATTGCGCGAGATTCCATAACGCGGCATTTTTTAGGAACGATACTGAGTTATAGGAGAAACGGTTGTATTCTGAACACACCCGTAATCAGTGACAAAAGTTGCAAGGTATTTAGACAGACATACAAGTTCAGTTTTCAACATTTTCAAAACAAATTTCGAATAAATGATTATTGTAACAACTTTACATTAAAAGGTTTTCGAGCTTTCTTTAATCTCAGTCAAGTGACTAAAGAGCCATTTTATGATTCCGTAGAAACAAAGAACCCTTATAGTTTCAATTCGTCCTCCGGTCTGTTAGTCTGTCTATCTGTTGGCATATTATTGTCTTCCCATCCTCTTTGCGTATATGCAGTTGTGATAACTAGAGATGAGAAAAACGGGTCTTTTTAGTGATCTGCATCTTCGCATCTGGATCCCGTATGTGAG
Organism: Venustoraphidia nigricollis; assembly: GCA_034508555.1. Lineage (NCBI taxonomy): Eukaryota > Metazoa > Arthropoda > Insecta > Raphidioptera > Raphidiidae > Venustoraphidia > Venustoraphidia nigricollis. The sequence goes on from JAVRKA010000020.1 coordinate 4,389,223, forward strand.
CCGGCTCACTGAACCGGTTCAAAAAGAGCCGAGTTCTGAATATGTTACTGCAGTCTGTCACTGAGTTACCTAGTTCAGTCAATCATATCAGGACCTGTATAGAATCAAGAATGCATGAGTCATTTGAGCTGACAGATGTATCCAAGCAAGAACTGATACGTAAGTGTAAAATGTGCTTCTGTGTGTTAAGTGTTTCACTGAGTTATGCGGATTCGTTGATCCGTCGGCTCAAAAAAAAGTTAGTCGGCTCTCACGGATCTTTTGTCGGAGTCGGCTCTTTGAACCGGTTCAGATCTGAGTTACCCAACTCTAGTGATAACAAAACGAAACTCTGGTATCTTTGCTATAATAATGTTTATATAACAAAAAAAAAAAAAAAATCGGAAAAAGCTACCCGTGGTGGAAGTCTCGAGTTTTTTAAAAACAAAATGTCCCTCCCCCCCACAAAATACCTAATTGAGGTTCATAATTACCATATTTTGCAAATGTGTAAAACTGTGTTGTATGTCTTCTGGAACAGTTCATTTGTATAAATCTAGTCAGAAAATTTAAATTGGAAATTTTTAACTTGTTATAAGTTTTATTTTTTACTTTTTCTTGAAGTGTTTAAAATGAATATACAGATGAAAATATTATTATTAATTTAAGATACTTTTCTATGTAACTTTTATTTTTTTTTTCAATTTATTTATATTACATTGAAAGGAAAATATTTTTAAATGTTTTCTTTTATACAATTCAGTCTAATCTATTATTTGATTATTTATACTGGCAACTGGCAAGAACAATATGTTAACTAAAAATAATCTATATTTACTTAAAACCCAGATATCAATCAATACCTACTAATTTATCTGTTCAATACTCAACCTTTCAATTTTTAACGAGAAATATTCAAATACAAAATGTATGTTGACAATCGTTAAATATTTTAAAACTTTTAGATTCTTGAAAGTCAATGTACAACAAACGCGGATGTCAAAGGATTCACGACGAATTTGCAGTTATTTTTGAGGTTGAAAACAGAGACAGTGAAGCGTTTCAATCATTCCGAGATCGGTATTAGAACTGATAAACAAACAATACCTAATTTACACTCCATAATATTCAGTTTTTTTCATTTTTGTGTTAAATATCAATCTTTTGATATTAAAAAAATGGATGCGTGTATTTGCGCGTTAGAAGTTTGTAGTGATTAAAAAGTAATGTTTAATTTGCAAGGAAATAATTATTGAAATAAAATAATAAAAGGACTGGAGTGTGATTAGTTCAGTGAGCCGAAAAACAAACTACAACGATATATGGTTAGTGGCTACAGATGTTACAGATGTGTTACATTGCGCGCGCATCTTAAAAATTCAGTGTCACCATTGTTTCATAATGAGCCTTAAGAAGTTAAAAAATGTAAATTCTTTGATCAAATCTACAAATCTGGAGGTTTTTCTTGAAACTTGGAGTAGTATCGATTGATGTCTTTTCTTTTAATTTTAAAAAAGCCGAAATTTCTTTATGTATTATTTAAGCTCAACTAATGTTAATGAGTACGCGCATGCGATTTAGTTCTTAGAATTAATTTACAAAATGCGAAAACTTACCAAAAAAATGATTTTTAAATATGCGTTAAAGAAAAAAACTGCAAATAAATATTGTACTTACATATATGAAAAAAAGTTTTCTATAAATATTATTCGAACTAAAATTTTTATTTACATAAAATTTAAATTCTATTTGTTATTTGATGAGTAGAATACCGTAACTGAGAAAATATATTTGTATATTTGATTTGTTTAGTTTTTGAACAATTGGAAATTATTTTATTAGGTTTCAGAAATATAGTTTTAAACCACTGAGTGAAAATTTAGTTCGAACGTGCTACGTGGTTAATCATATTTATAAATATTAGATAAACAGTTGGCATTTTAATACATAGTTTAAAAATGATTTAAGAAAATATATGAAAATTTCCTCTACCTTATCTCCGAAATTACTGAGGCTAAAATTTTGAAAAAAATAGGGAATGTCGGGTCTCACCCATAGTTTAGAGGAAAACCTAAACGAAAATCTTAAGTCTTAAAATACTCACGGAAAACGGAATAGTACGGAACCCTCTTCTCGCGAGTTCGACTCGCCCTTGACCGGTTTTTATTAATTTATATCATTGCTTAGCATTTTTCAAACATAGTTAATTACGTAAAGCGTCCAATATTTATAAACATGATTTTACATTGCTTGTCAAAGTAAAATACTTTAAGTCAAATTAAAAGTAAATGCAAATTATTGTTAAAATAATATTAATAGTCTTACGTTACCATCAAATGTTGAAAACAAAAATTCAGTACATTTTATCGTTGCACCCTTATCGAAAACTATTTTTTATGAAAAGGATTAATTGCAAAATTTAAAACAATAATATACAATGCAACATGTTCGTCAAAAAATATCAAATTGACGTTAAGTAGGCCAAAATAACTTTTTTAGTTGTACCTTAGTTTGTGAGCTACGGCATATTGTTTAAAATATATATATTGTTTTTTATAGTCGTATTTCAATTAAAATAAATAATTTAGCATTTCAGTAAGGTGATAACATCATTATTTTTTTTATTCTTTAGCAGTTAGAACGAGTTTTCATTTTAAAATATGAAAAAATACTAAATTTTTGTTTCCCAAAAAATTTTCCACGTTTTCTTTTATCTGTACAAACAACAATGCATTTAATGTTAACAAAAGACTTCAAGGCAACATTAGCAACTATTTCTAACTCTTTTTTTTAATTCACAACATTTTCTAATGAAGGTATTTCTAATAATTGTTCACTCTTTTTTACATTACGCTCAAATTAAAAATGAAAATAAACAAACTGAATATTTTAATAATTGTTAAAAATCGAAGACATAATGCAATTCCGATGTCTTAATTATTTATGGTTGTACAAAAGCACTAATCGGTAATGTGCTGTTTTAAAAACGTTTTATCAATCAATTTTTTAAATTTCAAACGTCTTCCTGGTACGAAAAATTATAAAATAGACGTTTTAAATAAAACATGTTTTGGTGCTTCCAATTACAATTGAATTTACAAGAAAAAAATTAGACGCGTGTACTTATGTATGCGTATTAGAAGTTATACTTCTTTGGCGTGATTGAAAACTAATTTTTAATTTGCATGCAGATAGTTTATTGAAACGAAATAAAAGGACTGGAGTGAAATATTATCGCTAATATTTATTACTAACAAATCTTTTTAATAATATTCACCAATACTATCAACCACTACTGCATATAAGCAGTGCCGGATTAAGCCAGCGCGGGGCTTGTAGCAAATTCTGTCAAGGGGCCCTTGGTTTGCTTTAGGTTCTCAAGTTTAGGGTATTAAATAAAACAAAACATCATCATTAAAAAGTTCGTAAAATACCTACTTATTTTTACGTTTTAACGTGACGAAATCGAGTTTTAGATTTTCAAGTGGAAGTGAGGCATAGCCTATAAGCGTTTCGCGTTTAAGGCATGCAAGATATTTTACGCTCCTATCTAAATTAATATTGTTTTATTACGGTCAGACAGGCGTTGGAGCGCGGGGCCCCCAAATTCGCGGGGCCCGTAGCATTTGCTACTCTTGCTACGTGGCTAATCCGGCACTGCATATAAGTTATAAGAACGGGTATAATTTTTATTTGTATTGAAATAAAACATCACCTGACATATCTGTGACATTTATTATTTTACATTTTAGATTGCTACGCCCAGCGCCGACCTTGAGGTAGAGCGAGAGGAGCGGTCGCTCTTGGCGCCAGGTGGCAAGGGGCATCAAAAAATCATATCAAATGCAAAAAACAATTTCCACCGTAAAATAAAATTTTGATGGAACCTTTTGAGAGGCGCGAGGGCAGTGTTGTCAGATCTGAAGTTTTTAAATCCGTAGGGTGACGCTGAAGAATCCGTATATTTTCATGGATTGCCTCTAGATAAATCCATAGGTCTACAGTGTTGATGTTTGCAATAAAAGATGATTTTTGAAAATTTGGGACTTATTATTTATTGAACATATAACCGAAGTACAGTTTACGTGAAGTGAAAGTTAAAGGGCGCTGAAAGACAATCTCGCTCTACCCTGATCAAGGGCTAGGGCCGGTGCTGGCTACGTCATCAGTCGAATTTTTGGTAAGAGTGCCTAAAAGCAAAATATTTAAGAAAATGTCCAAGGCGTATGGTTTAACGAGTATCTTTATCCTGTTAATTTTGATCTTATATCGTTAAACTTCACTCTCATCATTGTTTCATAACACGTTAACAGAAGTACAACTTCTATAAACTTCAAAAAACAAACATAATAAAGGAAGTGTTTTGTTTTAAATTTTCTTTTATCATTTGAAACATTAAACACAAATAAAAGTATAGAAACAACAGTTTTATTAATGGATGTACATTTCGAGAGCTAAGCTCTCATCTTCAGGAATACATAGTGTAGTGTATTTATTTATTTATTTATTTATTTGAGATACTCAACAGGACTAAGTCCCAATTACAAAGTACAAAAATAGAAATTGTACACACAAAAAACAAACAAAAAAAAAGATACAAATTTGTATAACCATAGATACTCTAGAAAGAAAAAAAAAAAATCCGAGTCGCAGTGCCAAAACCCTGTCGACAATATAGTGTATTTGCTTGATTAGGGCCTTGTGGTTTTATACTTTTATTATGTGAAATTAAGTTTTTTTTTTGGGTAAAATAAAAAATTTAGCCCCTTAATACACCCCTTAAAATAACATTTTTTTTCTTAATTGTAACATTATTATCAATCTAACGTCCACCGAATTAAATACACCCTTCAATAAATAAGTCACTATCTGCAAACTAGTGTTTTCATAAAATTTGTAAATCCGGTCCTGTCGGGCCGATTCTATTAAAATTTTGGGGACACTTTTTAATTACTACCAGATGGTTAAATTTCAATTTTGAAACGATTCGGAGAATTTTTTCGGTATTTTGGGGCCCAAAAACATTTTTCAACCCCTAAAAACTACCCTTAAAATAGCCCGATTAGGCCCATTTAAAATAGGCTTCTTGCGGTGATGGATTTCAACACGTGGGCCAAATTTCGTTGAAATCAATTAACTCTTTCGAAAGTTATTGCGCGTACACACATATATATATATATATAAACATTTTTAAAAATGGTGCCAAAGTGTTTAGGGGGTTATGAAACGTCGAGAAATTTTGGTCCGACCCCTAGGTCCCGCCATCCGACCGACGCCAATAGTGTATGTTGCCTTATGGCAAATACACTAATAATACATAATTTACATTTAGTAATTTAAGGATTAAGAATATTAATTATTGACTATACAAGGTCTTTCAGAATACTAGAAAAACTCGTAACACTATCTGCAAAAAAGTCTATATTAGTATTTGTATTAAGAATGGTATTGATTAATTGCTGAAGATGGGAGCTTAGTTCTCGAAATTTACATCCATTAATAAAACTGCTGTGGTAAGAAGTTTCTATGCTTTTATTTTTATTTTTTGTTCCAAGCACAAGGCTTTTAATATTTTTATTTGAAACATTGTTTATCTTTTTCAGACAGACTTAGGAAATTAATTTCTTTTTTAATCGGCATTATACCTATCTAAAAACAGCATTAATACGGTAATAGTATGTTTATATCTACTGCAACACAATGATTTAATAAAAAATAACATGTACCACATAATGACTGTTCTTAATGTTAAATAATAGTGAGTTGTGGTTAATTTTTTCCTAATGAGTTTCCTTAAATGAAGTTAAAAATAATGACTCATATTGTATTTATATATAATATATAGATACAAAGGAAACATATTCGTCTAACATTTCTTTTTTATTAAAAATAAAAATAACAAATACTACTTAATACTTAACTATCTATAAATAGAAATATTATTTTAGTCGTTTTTTTTAAATTAGATATGAGATTTATATTAGTTTACATCAAAAATTTAAAGAAGAAAATAATAACTAAAGTCTATAATAATAATATTAATTAACTTTTAAATATTAACTTCCAACTTTTGTTAATAATTGTTATTAATTCTGCGTCATTATTGTTGTGCGCAAAAGATGGTTTCCTTGTCTTTTTCTGATATTATTAGACGGTTTATTTAAACAATGGCAATAATAATTGTTTCATGTAAAAATAAAAAAAAACCGGGTCGCAGTGCCAAAACCCTGCCGACAATATAGTTTATTTGCTTATACAGGCAGTGTGGCTTTATTATGCGAACTTAAATTGGTTTTTGGGAAAAATAAAAAATTTTACTCCTTAATACACCCCTTAAAATAACATTTTTTTTCTTAATTGCAATATTATTATCAATCGAACCTCTATACCAAGTTATATACACCTTTCAGTAAATAATTCACTATCTGCAAACTAGTCTTTCTTAAAAATTTTAAATCCGGTCCTGTAAGGTCGATTTTATTAAAATTTTAGGGACACATTTTAATTACTGCCAGAGGGTTAAATTTCAATTTTAAAACGATTCGGAGAATTTTTTCGGTATTTTAGGGCCCAGAAACATTTTTCAACCCTTAAAAACTACCCTTAAGATGGCCCGATTAGGCCCATTTTAAATAGGCTTCTTGCGGTGATGGATTTCAACACGTGGGCCAAATTTAGTTAAATTCAATTAACTCTTTCGAAAGTTATTGCCCGCACACACACACACACACACACACACACACACATATATATATATATATATATATATATATATATATATATATATATATATATATATATATATATATAAATATATATATATATATATATACATATATATATATATAAACATTTTTAAAAATGGTGCCAAAGTGTTTAGGAGGTTATGAAACGTCGAGAAATTTTGGTCCGACCCCTAGGTCCCACCATCCGACCGACGCCAATAGTGTATGTTGCCATATGGCAAATACACTAAAAAAAATAGCTTCTAAGTGTACAAATAAATAGTTCTAGTTTCGTATTATGTAATGAAACACTCATATATATAATAGCAGACTGTAGCTATTTACTTTACGTTCTTGTTCCGTAACGAAACTATTAAATTATTTTTATGTTTCAAACGGAAAATTTGAAGAGGTTTAAGGAAAAGCATGACATTCATTATTTAGAAATTTAATTATCTACCCTTGTCAAGTACTTAGAGTGAAGAGCCATTTATTTAAATAATAAATTTTATGTGCGTGCAAGTAAATTAATAAATGCGATTTCCTTTAAAGTTGAAAGTTAATAAAATTTCGTAATAAATTCTAATTTGTGCATAACGCCATAACTTCAAACATTTCATAAATAGCATGGTAGTTTGTACTGCTAGTACATTACCTACTGTAGCTATAATACAGAGCGTCTAAAAAGTATAAGGAAATATTCGAAAGACATTATTATACGAGGCAATTTTTTATGAGATGCAAATTTAATATCATTTAAAATTTTGGAGTCTTCACAGATTGAACAAAAATCTTATTTCACATTCAAGTTTAAGCTCTTTTCAGATTTAGATGTTTCATTTCCAAATGTCAATAAATAAATAAATATATGAAAATGGTTTAAAAATTAAATGTCACAAAATGACCAACACTTAAAAATGTATAAAAGTAAATACGAATACAGATGGAGTATATATTATGTATTTTGACTTAAATTATTTTATGGAAGTATTAAATTTGCCAATATATTAATGTTAATAATTCGACATTTAAAAATACAAATTGCAGAGCCTATTTAAATAAAATTACATCTACTAGTCGATGTTTTCGAACAGCAAAAATATTAATAAAAATATAATATTATTATTGCACAGTTTACATATAAATATTCAAATCTTTCCGTACACATTTTAAACATTCCGTATAATATAATATCAAAGATAAATTAACAAACATATTTTATCAATTGCAATCTTTGGTCAAAATTATTAGACTATTTATGCATACCTACCAGTCTACTGAAATTCTGAAAACTAATAAAAAAAAATACACGGTCTCTTAAATATCTTGCCAACATATAAATTATATTCGTATATGGTGGTGTTGATCCAATAGAATGTCACGTAAAGGAAGATTTGGTTGAGGACCAATAAATAAAAACCCGGGTCGCAGTGCCAAAACCCTGCCGACAATATAGTGTATTTGCTGATACAGGCAGTGTGGCTTTATTATGCGAACTTAAGTTCGTTTTTGGGCAAAATAAAAAATTTGACTCCTTAATACACCCCTTAAAATATCATTTTTTTTTCTTAATTGCAATATTATTATCAATCGAGCTTCTATACCAAGTTATATACACCTTTCAGTAAATAATTCACAATCTGCAAACTAGTGTTTTCATAAAATTTGTAAGTCCGGTCCTGTCGCGCCGATTGTATTTAAATTTTAGGGACACTTTTTAATTACTACTAAAGGGTTAAATGTCAATTTTGAAACGATTCTGAGAATTTTTTCGGTATTTTGGGGCCCAAAAATATTTTTCATCCCCTAAAAACTACCCTTAAAATGCCCCGATTACGCCCATTTTAAATAGGCTTCTTGCGGTGATGGATTTCAACATGTGGGCCAAATTTCGTTAAAATCAATTAACTCTTTCGAAAGTTATTGCCCGCACACATATATATATATATATACGTATTATATAAATATATATATATATATATATATATATACATATATATATAAACATTTTCAAAAATGATGCCAAAGTGTTTAGGAGGTTATGAAACGTCGAGAAATTTTGGTCCGACCCCTAGGTCCCGCCATCCGACCAACGCCAATAGTGTATGTTGCCATATGGCAAATACACTAAAAAGCTTTACCCAAGTTTCGCTATGGCCAACGTTTCAAAAAAATTATTTTCTTCTTCAGGGCCTTAAGCTGGTTAAATAGTAGTAAATTGTTCTAATATTATACATGATCATTTTGGCCATAGCGAAACTTTGGTAAAGCTTTTTATTTATTGATCCTCAACCAAATCTTCCTTTACGTGATATTAATTATACACCCGTAATGCAATTGTGAACAATTTCGTTTGCATATTATCCACACAAATTTTTACTTTAAAAGATATGACAAACTGAAGCGAAGTTGTTATTTGCTTTTCTAATTTCTCGAAAAAAAAAACGCTTCGAAGCTAGCGTAAAAGTTAAATGGATACGTTTACGGGTAGCGTAATGATAGCCTATAACCTAAGCCAGGATGTATTATGCACAAAATTTCAATGAAATCCGTTCAGCCGTTCAAGATTGAAAAAAAACAACGACCTACACACGCAACGGTTCACTTTTTTTTCGTGTTATTGTGTAGCGTCTCCTATCTACAATCTCTCACTCTAATCCGTATTATTATTTAGTAACATGATAGGGGTTCTCGTCGTAGCCATATATTGAAGTCACTGCGGAGTCGGTATACGATGCGTACTTATAGGTGTCTAAATTTATATAACATAATATTAAAATTCAAAGTTGGTATAAAGAGGAAAGGTTTGTTTGTTTGTTGGGGATAATCTCAAGAACTGCTGAAACGACTTCAAATTTTTTGTCACTGTTCGATAGGCGATACTTTTGTTTAAGATACAGTCTATAATAGTTGACTGATACGGAAGTAATCTTAGAAATAATTTAATTGATTTCACGCATATTTTTTCATATTTCGTTAGGTGAAACTTTACTCTAGAACATAGGCTATAATAACTAGCCGGCCCGGCTTCAACCGGGTGAAAATTCGACTGAATTTGCTATACCTATGAAATAGGACTACTTATATCATGCGACTATTTTCGCCAGTTTCAACACGTTTATATATTTATCTGGCGCGGGAATCGCCTCAGTTTCACTGAAAAAGATTATATATTTTTCATACCATTTCGTAGGTAACATTTTTAACAGAAAGTGAGAAATTAAGATAACGACGTAATTATTGTCGCCCGATGGAACGCTAAAAAATACTTTGCGATTTTATAGAGAAATATCTATGACTATCAGAACTATTTTAGGATTGAGTGAGAGAACCGTGAAACAAAAATTTGTTTTGACCCAAATTGGTAGGTATCTACATTATATAATAATTTCTAATATAGTAAATACTACATAACTGATGAAGTTATGTTTTAACATCTGAAGCCGTGTATTCTGCTTTCAAGGTCATTTCACAGCCTATGCTCCAAAACTAACATTTTGACAGCATGTACATATAATAATAATGTAAAACATAAGCAATTCCTGGCGTACCTACCTAATTAAATTTGCTTCCAAGAAGGTATTCTTTTCGACCTAGAAATTAGTTGACAGCATAAATAGTTAAGAAAATATGACTAAAGAATGCTCAGCATTGCCAACAATATATACCTCTAAATAAATAAAATAACTGCAGATATACAATTTACAATATTTTAATATTTATAGTATAAAAGAATCTCATACTTTGATTTTAAATCTGGCTGCACTAAACAAAAATCGCTTCACAAAATATATTGTTTTTGATCATGAGTAAGCCAATATATTTATTTATAATTAACAATACTTTTTCGATTAGAACAGTAAACCAAACATAATGACAATATTGTTAAAAAATATTGTTCAAAATTATTGTCGAATATATTTAGTTTACAGTTTTGATCGTATTTATATTTTTATCTGATGAGAGACATTTTATAATTTACTTAACTTTTTACAAAATCGTATAGATTAAAATTCTAAATTATGTTTATAAACATTTTTTAGAAATGAAAACGAAAAAATATTGTTTTACCTACAGTTATACGATATGGCATTTATTAGTCGTTATTATTACTAATTAATTGACATTTTGTGATGAATGCTTTTAAAGGTACAACATATAAAAAATAAGTAAGTACAGACAAAATATTAACAATCTTTCTGTTTTCGTACAAAGAACATTATTTATTTTTGACTTTCATAAATCTTAAATAAACCATAAGGTTGTGAATTCTGAAATTATGTGACGACTTTTCTATAATAGAATTTTGATTTTGATTTGCTTTTTATGAAATGTATACAAATGACATAAAAAAAATATGTATTTTAGATTCATGTTCATAAAAATAGTGGATATTTTTTGGGTTGGTCATATGACCCAAATAAGGTCAATACTCACCTGAACCATGCTTTTGATCGTATAAGAGTTGAATATGATAATTGGTTTAGAAAGTTTTTAATTATATAAATTAAAAAAAAAAAAAACTCTGGTCGCAGTGCCGAAACCCTGCCGACAATATAGTGTATTTGCTAATACAGACATGGTGGCTTTGTTATGTTAATTAAATTTGTTTTTAGACAAAATAAAAAATTTAACCCCTTAATACATCCCTTAAAATAATAATGTTTTTCTTAACTGCAATATTATTGTCAGTCCAACGTCTACACCAAATTGAATACAACCTTGAGTAGTAAATCCATATCTGTGAGCTAGTGTTTTCATAAAATTTGTTACTACGGTCCTGTCGGGCTGATTTCATTAAACTTTTAGGAGCACATCTTTTTCTTTACGAAGGGTTAAATTTAAATTTTTAGTATTTCTGGGCCAAAACCTTTTTTCAACCCCTAAAATGGTCCGATTCGACTTCGTGCAGTGATACAATCCAACATGCGAACCAAATTTTATTTAAATCGATCAAGTATTTCGAGAGTTATATAAATTGTGTCAAATTGTTCAGGAGGATATGAATGAAACGTTGAGAAATTTTGGTCCGACCCCTACAAGTCCCGCCATTCGGGTCAATAGTGTATGTGCTACATGGTAAATATACTAATAAAAACAGTAAACTTTTATTATTTTCCCTATTTACCAATTGCGGTATGTAAAGAACTCTAATAAGGATAAATATTGACAGAGAAATGTTTTTCAAATTACAAAAAATTTAACAAAATTTGAAGAAATACTTAAAAATTGTAATTGGTGGGTTGTGCAATTTGTACCTTGATAATTATGGCACTTAATAAAATAACGCGGTAGTTATCACATTATAAAATTTTACATCAGAAATCATGAATGTACAGGGTGTCCCAAATTGCTTGATTTTGGCAGTTTCTCCTATTTCCAGAGCAGGTAGATGAAAACTAACCTATAACTCTAGTGATTGGTGAAAACCGCATTTCGATGTCTCCATATACATATATTATCTACAACTGCTCCTCTTGTACAAAAAAGTGATTTCACAGTGGAAATAATACCTAATTATATAAAACAGTTCCACAATAAACATTTCTCTATGATTTCTTTAATGGGTATACGAAATCAGAGAAAATAAGCTTAGCAAAACGTTGCAAAAGATCAAATCAAATAAAACAATAATTATGAATAGTTATCGATGCCTGTTAAGCGACTTTTGATTTGTGCAATCAGTCTAAAACCTGTGATCACAGCTAGCGTTTACTCGTATTATGATAACCTCACAATAAAATAAACGATTGAAATTTTCAACAAGAAATATAACCTACTGAAGTATACGAAAAATATTGCAATGGCAATAAAATCGAATTATTTTTATCGATTCAACGTTGAAATCTGAAGTGAATGCACATTTCATGTGACGAAAACAATTCAAAATTTCGCATTCTTGATACTTTGAATTTGCTTTAAAACAGTCTTTATGTCGACTGGTATGAATTTAGGTTGTATCGATTTCTATTTAAATTGCGAATATTTTCGAATTCCTCGGAAAAAAATAATAAAACGGACACTGGTGTCAGTATTTAGGGCCCGTTTCATAATTTCATCTTTGTATAGAAGTTTTTTTTAGTAATTATAATATTTTTGTTACATTTAGGCCTCTATGCTTAATCTTTTAATTCTCATACAGATTTTTCTATATTAAAATACATTTCTCTACTTATTTTCTATTTTAAAGAGAACGTCGCAGTTTCTTTACTGTTTAATTTTTTCTCTTGAATCAGTTCGCACCGTGCGCTCGCTTGTTCCTTTGTCGTGAGAGGTAAGACTGAGCGAAAAGACAATACTCTCCGAGTGAATCAACAGAAATTTAAATAACATACCTAATACACTTTTTGATATCAGTGTAAAAAACGCGCATATTATAATTTGCTGTAGCATCACTAATTAATGTTAATTAATATTGTTAATTAATAATATTGAGCACCTAATGAGAATTAAAGCTAATCTTATATAATTGTATGTATTTTCTAAATATTGCACAATTCTAGCTTGTTACACAATTTTTTTTCAAATTAACTTTTAATTGATTCATGAGTGTCCTTTTTCACATTATGTATAATAATTATGTAAATAGTATATGTATAAACAAGTGATATAACGACAGTGAAAACTTAGATGTTTAGTTTTGAACGAGAGTGGAATATTTTTTTTCACGTTTCTTGCGACGCAGTTGAACAACATTGCGTCTACATAATTGTATTAATGAAATTATGATGCGGCGCAGATGATATCTGTTTGTTTTGTATTGAATATTGCTTATAGACAAGACACAGCGAAGCAAGAATAAATGGGGTAGCGAGACCCACCCTCCCATCGCATTCCATTATTAACAGCACGCTATAATATTTTAATATGTTTTGCACCTAGGTATATAATAATATAATACTTACAGCATTGAATAACAAATAAAAATAAAATATAACTTTCGTAGAATATTAATTTTATAAAAGTGTCTCTAATAAAAAAATAAAACCTATTATTATTACGCGCATCCATACCTTTATTTCGTCTTGGCTTCACGCCACGGAGTTTCAGACATACCCCAGAGTCTCATGTATTCAATAAATTAGATAATTATATAAATATTATCACTGTACAGAAAGGATTAGTTGACGCAGTAGCTGGCAATATAACACTAGTGGGTCGAGTGCCGTCATTGGAACGCCGTCTCCTTGTGGAACGTGTCCGATTTATGAAACATCGGTCTGCCGTTCGAATCGGTCGGTCTGTTCAACGGCATGTCCTGCGACGACGCGAAATTATTCTCCGACTTCGGTCTCGGCAGTGTCATGCGCGTCAACGTTCGGCCGAGATCGTGCAGACTTCGTTCGCTGCTGCAGTTCAAATGCGCAACCGATTCGTCGGACAAGTTGACGTTCTCCGCTTCGGCAGCCAAAGCGTTCACGACCGCGTTGATCGTTTTACTTTCGCTGCCGAGATCCTCCTCTCGGTGGGCGACTAGATTCGGATTCTTTCCAATTTTGTTTAATCTTTCGGCGGCCACGCTTTCCATTGTGCGTCGCATCAGTGGATACTGATCGAGCACGGCGTTGAAATGATCGACGCTCAACGAAAATAAATTGCAATAAGTCTCGGCACGTACGCTCGCCACTCGTCGGGCGTTCGTCAACAGACAAATCTCACCGAAATACGAGCCGTCGCTGAGACTTGTAGCCACTTCGCCATTTGCCATCACAATATCGACTATGCCTTCTTGAATGAAATACATTTTAGAGCCGATTGTTCCCTCTTTAATAATGATGTCACCTTTAAAATAACAATAATTTCAAAACGGTTTTTTATGAAAAAACATGTCTTGACGTTATAAAATTCATATAATATTTTTTTTTCTATTTAAGATAAAATGGGACAAATGCAGTCACTGCCATTTTATATTTCATTTGTATCGTCAACTATGAATTAGACAGTTGATTCGCATATTTTACTAACAGGTGATTTTCAATTGCATTATTATTGTGAAATGACACGCATAAAATTTTCACCTACAGTAAGACATCGCTTAGCGCTGCCCCGCTTAACGCAGTTTCAGTATTACGCGGTTTTAAAAAGAAAAGTTTAGCCACTATGACGTAAATTATGGATTAGTTTATACAAAATGATTCAATTGTCGATAGAAGTTCAAAGGCAAGACGAAGTGTCATTGATGCAATATCTTGCTATCGACAACAGCTTGTTGAACGAAACAGAAAAAGGCAAACGGCATTAGATGACTTCTTCACAAAAAACAAAATATGATAAATGAGGAACCTTTCTCTACACAAACATAACTTCTTACTCGAACTTTTATTTGATTTCCATAAATGTTTTATGAACAAAAATCGATATTGGCAATAAATAAATCTGTAATTAATGTAATAAAAAAGTATACAACAGTAAGGTTACAAAATTAAACAAAAAAAAACTAACAAATTTTCTTATTCTCGGTTCTATTTCACTTATGCCTATTATCTACGTATTAATATGACCTCGTTTAGCGCTATTTCGTTACCGCAAGAACTTACTGCGACGCATCTCCCGCGTTAAGCGGGGCCTTACTGTATTCGGTTTGTAAACGAGTTAATGACAATTTTGGATAAATATCTCAGCAGCTAAAAGGCACTTAATTGTTCCTATGTTTTGTAAATTAATGGTTTTCTGTTGACTGAATTAGCTCCGTTTGTAAATCACATTATTGTGTTCAAATTAACAGGCTTTGCCTCACTTTCCACTCTATAAGGGGCAAAATAAAAAGAGAAAAATAATAAATAAAAATCTTTGATTCAATAGAACTCATCGAAACAAATACAATGCGTTATACAAAGTATGCCCGAAGCTACTATACTGTTAAAAGAAAAACTCCACCACCTAATATTTTTGGCGTTTCGGCGACTGGAAATCACACTTTTCATTTTTCGGGTCGCGCTTGCGCCATCGTACCTTAATATCGATAAAATCTTTTCACATGTCTGACGATTAAAATAACTCTTACATAGAAATACGAAAACTAATAGATTTTGTGTTAGAAACTGACCTGGTTGGAAGACTTCGTATCTTAGTTTCGTGACCACATCCGAAACAAAGTTGCTATCTGCATTGGCAAAGAATGGTACCGAAGCAACTAGTGAACGGCAATTATAATTGATAACGTCCTCGCGTAATTTTTCTGATAGTTCGCCGAGGATACATTCTTCATCGAAGAATTTACCTTGATACCGATGTTCGAAGTATTCAGTTATTCTCTGTCGCATTTCACGCGGAAGCTTCCTATATGCCATGTATTCTTCAACTTGTTTTACCTACATATATTAAAATTAACTTTAAAAATGTTTTCAATTACGAAGCTAGACCTGTGGCGTAGCTACGTAGCCAATAGCCCCAGTGCAAAAATGAAATTGGGCCCTTATCTAAATTGGTTAAGATTTATCGACAAAGCGACGTCGACGCGAAGCCCTATTTTCAACACTAAATGAAAAGTATTACTAATAGAGTTGAAATTTTTTTCGGACAATTTTCTCCTCCTTAGAATTTTCAAGATATTTGCAAAAAAATATATAAATAAATTCTTGGGATTCTTTAATTGTTAATAACTTCTGTAATTGTTTATGTGCGGATTTGAAACTTTTGCACATTTTTCAAAAGGTGGTTACGTATCCAAAGAGTCATGACACGTATTTTAACTCGTAGTAGCAAAAATTTAACTTGTGGATCATACTATAGGAACTAAAGAGTCAAATATCAAAAATTCTTTATTCCATTAGGATATTTAAATAACGTTTTCGAACGTTGCTCAGGAGTCCGAGGGTCCCCCTGAGCGTGGAGGCCCCGTGCACTGCCCCGCCTAACCCTCCAATAGCTACGCCACTGTTATACCAGCATTTTTAAAACTTTGGTTGAATGAATTGAGTTTCTGTTAAGTTTTTAATTATATTCATTCTTTTGGGGATAAAATGTGTTAATTGTTCATTACTGAAGGCGAGCTACTGATCAACCATTAAAAAGTTATACTCAAACGTATAAATAGAAATGTGATAAAATTTTACTGATAGAACAGAATTTAACTAAATCCATTGAATTCTTATCTTCACTTGCCTTTCAATTTGATTGACCACTAAAATTGATCGATCTAAGCACACCTTAGTAATGATTATTTAATAATAAGTGTAGTGATTTATATCAAGAAGTCA
The DNA here is from genome assembly GCA_034508555.1 of Venustoraphidia nigricollis. Taxonomy (NCBI): domain Eukaryota; kingdom Metazoa; phylum Arthropoda; class Insecta; order Raphidioptera; family Raphidiidae; genus Venustoraphidia; species Venustoraphidia nigricollis. The sequence continues at coordinate 4,406,126 of JAVRKA010000020.1, forward strand.
TAAGAGCATTTTTTTAAAATTTTCATTGTATTTTCTAAGTTCCGCTATAAATTACTGAGTTATCAATTGTTACAAAGACGTCTTAGGATTTTGATACTGGGTTTTACAAAGCGTTGTCAGAAAAAACTAAGCTGGAAGTGATTTTAACTGGACTGTCATAGGACATTAAGTAATAGATCTATACACAAAAATATATTTTTTTAAAAATAAATTTCGATAAAATTGACGAAAGTTTGATTTGATTTTATATTTAAACTAAATAAATAAATAAGTAAATAAATACATAAAAATAAATACTTAGAAAGAAAAGTTTAGGACGGCATATGTTCTTTCCGTCGAACGTACATCTACAAATGAATATAATGAGCTCTAAAAAATTCAGAATCGTTACATCAGTATGTCACAAGTAAACTTACAAAACTTAGTTACGCGAGCGTTTAAATAAATTCGGACGCAAACTCGAAGTAAAATGAAAATTTTGAGTCCACGGGCTGAAATATTTCTGATTTCAAATAATATCATTTAAGAAAAAATTAAATAGAAGCGGTTTGGATTTGTGGGTTTCGAAATAAACCTTAATCGATTCGACTAGTTTAGTGTACTTTTGGTTCCAATGAATATGTCTGTCAAAAATACAAAGGTGGAAGATGCCGAGCGTGCTTTGGCAAACATTCCTATGTTGACATCAGACTCTTCACAAGGTGTGTTTTTTTGTAGTACTATAAAAAATGTATTACCTAGTTTAGCAATTACTATTTTCTATCTATAATATAAAGTCCATGCCGTGTCTGTTTTTCCGTCCACAGGATTTTTTTTCGTACTTCTCGGTGAGCTAGAAGAACGAAATTCGGCATGGATTTTCTTGGAACCCCGATGATGAGAAAAATTCTAAACCTGAAAAATTCAAAAAGGGACCGAATGTCTGGCCCCAAAAAAAATCCCTGTGCTTACCTTATGCGCCAAAAAATCAAGTTTGTTCAACCGCGCTGAAATCCAATATCCGGGAGTTTAAATACCACTAAATACAGCCATGTTGTATTTTTTTTTATTCCAGATGGGTAAATCGGTACCTAAATGGTGTACTAACTTTTCAAAATTGTTATTTCCCGTTTAATTTCCAATACATTTTATATCTGATGGTTTTAAGTTCGATAAATACGATTGCGTCATTATTTTTTCGAAATTCGAACGAGCATTTCTAATCTCTAAGCTAATGACCACTTCCTGGCAAAAATAGATATAAATACCTACTAACCTTCTATAATTAATAAATTATGTTTTAAGATAAACACTAAATTACATACTCAAAAACACAAGACTTATTTAATATCATATCTAAAAAATAATTTAATAATATTAATTTTTGCACGACTTCTTATAAAATAGCTGCTTTTCATGCATGTAGAGCGGATTGTAAAATGACCTATTTAGCACTAGTGCGTAAAGTACACTACAGTTATTCAGTTTTACCAGTTCAATAGTAATATCTTTGTCAGCTGCCCTTTAAATACATATGAGAAACAAAGACAAGCATAATATGCGTTGCCTTTATAAACAGTTCACATATTATATTATGAACGAACGAGAACTGTCAAAAATTTCACAAATGTATTTATTATGATGTGAAAATCAGCTATTTTACAGAAGGCACTTACAAAAAATGTAGTATGTACGAATCTTGTTCGTAAAGATATTACGACTCGCTCGGGTGATTGTTAAAACTTGCTAGTCGCTCGTTCTAACGTAATGTTTCTTGTTCGTAAACAAGATACGTACGTGTACTACTATTAAATATTAAATTTGATTAATTTAAGATTTTTTAATATATTATAGTCCGTCTTCGGTGTTATTTAATAACATTCTTTTCAAACAAGTTTCGGCGTCAAAAGCACTTTTGACGACGAAATTTGTCTTGATATTAAATATTTGTAATTCATGTTTTTCAGTCTGTTTTTTAGTCAATTTAAAACTATTCAAACAAAATAATAATCACTGCTTATTTGTATTCTGAATCGCTACTATCATTACCTATACAGTGTCTAATGTCGTGTTTAGAACATTAGAACATTCCCATGTAAAATTAAATCTGTATGAATATTGGCTTCCCTAATTATTTTTACACCTAATTGGTAAACAAAATTTACCCTAAATTGAAAACTATACCCACTAAGTAACTTACTTTTTTGTTGGTAGACCTTTTTCGATACATAATTCTTGACTAACATATATAATAAATGCAAATGTATCTGGTGATTGTTTTTAACTGTCAAAGTCAAAGCAATGATAATTAATGTATTATTGGAAAGTTTCCTCTTGACGAAAATTCTAATAATAATACATGTGGTTTCAGATCCAGATTTAGAGGACTGTGGATCAATCAATTAGTAATGCATTAATATCCAATCGCGACGTTTCGTTTTTATTTTACAAAACTTCATCAGGGTCTTAGATAATAATGAAAATATTCATTTTGATAAAAATTGCGAAATGTTTTTTACCATAATTTTTTTTTCTTATCTGTATTATGGTAAAAAACATTTCGCAATTTTTATCAAAATGAATATTTTCATTATTATCTAAGAGTCAACTAATAAGTAATAATATAGGAAGTCATGAATGAAAGGCATATTTAGATATAGAAAACTATGTGATTGTCATTAATTCATTTTTACACCTATTGTTACTGTTAATACTCTTCATGACTATAAATATGACACTTGTGCCATATTACGTCACCTGCACTGAGAAAGGCATAACGGAGGGAAATGTCAAATTTGAAATAGCATAGCTTTGTTATTTTTAATGGAATTTACAAAAATTCTTCCGCCATTAATTTTGTAATTTTTAGGGGAAAAAACGTGTGAACCTCATCCACTAAGCTCACGGGAGAAGTGAAACTTTTTTCTTGTTTCATTGATGCGTTTTACATTTTGCGGTTTCTCTTGTAATTCCCAGGCGTTGAATTATTTCTTCTTTAATTTTGGGTTACCAAGTTTCTCATATATTTCGTCGCCGTTGAATCATTCCCCTTTTAATGTTCGAGAAAACGTCAAACAGATACGTTGCCAAAGAAGTATCACTTCCAAAAAACCCGGGTCGCAGTGCCAAAACCCTGCCGACAATATAGTGTATTTGCTAATACATCAGGCCTTGTGGCTTTATTATGTGAACTTAAGGTGATTATTGGGCAAAATAAAAAAATTAACTCCTTAATACACCCCTTTAAATTACATTTTTTTTAACTACATCATTATTGTCGATCAAACGTCTACACCAAAATTAAAAACACCTTTCAGGAAATAACTCACTATCTGCAAACTAGTGTTTTCAGAAAATTTTTAAATCCGGTCCTGTCGGGCCGATTTTATTGAAATTTTAGGAACACTTTTTAATTGCTATTAAAGGGTTAAATTTCAATTTTGAAACGATTCTGAGAATTTTTTAGGTATTTTTGGGCCCAAAAACTTTTTTCATCCCCTAAAAACTACCCTTAAAATGACCCGATTGGGCCCATTTTAAATAGGCTTCGTGCGGTGATGGATTCCAACATGTGTGCCAAATTTCGTTAAAATAAATTAACTCCTTCGAAAGTTATTGCCCGTACACATATATACCTATATATATATATATATATATATATATATATATATATATATATATATATATATATATATATATATACATATATATATAAACATTTTTAAAAATGGTGCCAAAGTGTTTAGGAGGTTATGAAACGTCGAGAAATTTTGGTCCGACCCCTAGGTCCCGCCATCCGACCGACGCCAATAGTGTATGTTGCCATATGGCAAATACACTAAAAATATGAGAAACTTCTTAATAATTCAAATTGAATGAGCAAAAAATAAGTTAGTAACTTACCGGATGAAATTTTTAATTCTAAGTCATTTTTTTTACCACTTTGATCTAAAATAATCGGCGAAGTGAATATTCATACAGATTTAGTTTTACAGGAATTTCCGATGTGCCAAGCACAACTTTACACACTCTATATACCAAATCCCACCAAACCAATCGACAACGACGATTCCATCGGAGTTATCGGTTCTTTGTAGTAAATTGCAAATTAAAATTTAAGACAATAATTTACAGGTTACTTTTTCTGAACTAATTTAGTAAAGTTATAAACTTGGATACGCGAATTAAAAATTTGATATTTGAATTAAAATTTAGTCCCTACGTTATATACGCGCATTTCGATTTATATTTAGTTTTAATCACTTTTGAGCTACTTTTTTATTGCATAGACATTTTCTGGTGTTAAACTGTTCGGTGTATTCTAGATCAACTAAAAATCACCATAACTCCAAAAGATGTCTTAATTTGTGGCAGCTCTTAAAAGTGCTTAAATGTAAATATGAACAAAATACGGGTAATAGTCACTATTAATTTAGATTTTTTGATAACGTTTTGAGAAACCCAGTCTGAGTACATAACATAAGTGAGATATTTATATGAAGAACCGTGAGAAGACCTGAAATGATGGTGGTTTGCTTACAGCGATGTGTAAATAAACCATCACCATTACGTACCTTCTCGCGATACTGTCTTCTAGATGAATCCAAACTTTGGATTAGATTGGTGGCGTGGCCAAGGAACAAGGCGTAGCAAGTAGCACCAGAAATCATAGATAACATTGTTAACCACATATCAGTTAATGATTGAGGTGGAAAACGACCGTATCCGATGCACAACATATGAGACATGGCCTTGAACAGCGCCCAAGAATATTGTTCTAGCCAGAATGCTTCCTGTAACAGTAAACAGATGTTAAAAAATGTTATACGGGCACACAGTTTTATAGTTCAAGCTCTGACTGTATAAAAGTCTACTGGACAACACAACTAAAATTTTATTATTCAATTTAACAGATACTATCACAAAAAACATTAAATTGATGTCAGTTAAAGCTGGGAACACATTTATCCGTTGTTTTGTTGCATGAGCCAGATAAAGTTTCCATATTTGACAAAATACCCCAATTGTCCTATATGTTAGAGCTTATAATTTACTAGCGGTCTAGTCTGGCTTCGCCTGGGTGCAAAGGTAAGACATAGGATATAAAAGATGCGAATCATTATCATAAAATTCTCAACGTGTATTTAAGTGAATGTTCAAAAATTGAAGAAAATCTAATTGCCAAAAACCAAAAAAAATCTGTTGATACGATCGCTACCAAACTTCACATCTGAATGCAGCTTTAGCTTAAAATCACAAATTTCTGCCAGTCAGGCCATGGTGGGCCGATGTCGTTGCTGTCCCTCTCTAGCACATGGGTACAATGGATTGCGGTATTTGGTAAATCTAGGGACTTCAGGGTTCGAGAGCATCTTTCGCATGCAAAGTCCAAACAGACCGCGTGAACATTGTTCTGTTATGTTGTGTCGAAATGCTATGTGAATCCTTTGCTTCCAAATTTTCGTCACAACACAATGCAACAGAGAAATGTTTTGTTGTCAATATCTCAAATACTGTTCAACACTACTTGATGGTACAGATTATAGAAAACAATCAGTTACTTATAAATATGCCTTGAAAGTTTTTTTTTTTTGCATATCTGCCAGATCTCTCTTTAATGTATAAATGTTTAATATGATGTCTGCCAGGTATATGCAAACAATTGCAAGCAGACGGCTATATTAGAAAATAATTGGTACTTCTCGGTAATCTGTAGAAATTTCATCAAGTATGAAGTACTGTTGAATCATATTTGAGATACCGACAACAAAAAAAAATATTTAAAAATAATAAAAGCATGTTAAGTCTGCAATCAATTTGATATCTTAGGACATATTATATTATATTATCTGTTAAATTCAGTAATAACATTTAAGTATAGTTATCTAGTAGCTTTTTGTACGATCAGAGCTCCGATTATATGGGGTTTAGAATAGTGATGTAAACCAATTACAAAGAGAACCTGTTTTTACCGATTACTTTGAGAAAAACCCGGTATTTTTAGGAATGTTTAGGTTTATTTGTTACTTTTTAAAGAAAGAACAAAACATTGAACATTTTTAAGTTTACTTAATTAAAATCAAAACAACTACCTACTATCTAAAAATAACTAATTGCGTAAGTCATATTTTTTATTACGAAAACAGATGTGATCGACAGCGTCCGCTTGCAACCTGCTTTTTCTGGATGACAGCACACATTGTCCTGACTTTGGTGTTCGAATACACGATTAATGAAACACAAGTGAGTCCAAAAGTAATCGGTTTTAGTAAACAAAAACTGTTTTTTTTTTTAGGTTTTTCTAAAACCGGTTCACATCACTAGTTTAGATGTCCTATTTTTGACTGTGCAATATCTTACAAATATCTACTATTAAATTCTAATTAATTTGCACATCGACTAGAGCACAAATTCTGTTAAATACTTCCGTTTACATTCTAAAGCGTTTAAGGTAGTTGCCGTGGTTAAGGCATACCGTCAGAAAATTCTTAATTTTTGTATACTTATTAAGGACATGATAATACAATTACTTTGAAAATGTGAAGTCGATCGACCGTATATAATCCGAGATAAATTCAATTAAAAATTGGATAATTAACATTGATTGTATACGATGTTTGTACTTCTCAACCTGTTTCTTATTTATAAAAAAAAGAACTAACTGTCAGAAACTTTCCAAAAACTGATAGTCTTTCAATGCATTTGTTATGAGTTTAAAAAAAATAAGAAAACATTTTTGACCGTCTAATTATTTACAAATAACGGTTTAAAGTTCAACAATTTATAGAAAAGTATACATGCATATGAATACTGTATGGGTTACGTTTCCACGGGTACAGTCTTGCGTACAAATTTTGGATCACTTAGCTACAAGCTAGTATACTTTTGTGGCGCGTATAATCTATAACTTTTTGACAATATTGTACCACGACAACTACCTTAATGACTTTTCTTATTTATATAAAAATGATTTTTAGTTAGTAAACATTATTTTTTTGCTTTAGAAAAAAATATCGACACTGATAAGTTTACCTAATGTGAACGTGACCTAAAATAGTTGTGTTTTTGTCGAGTGTTAAATTATGTATGAATTTGTAAGTCAAGATATGAAAAAAAGCAATAACGATGAAAACAAACTGACTGGTGATGGTAACTGATAAAAGCTTTGTTAATGGCGTTTTCATTCAATTGTTATTTTGATTAATGATAACTCCACTATGACGACTGACTATACAAAATGTGCTTAAAAACTTGTCATCATCAGATTAGTAATATTGTTTGTCACCGAATAGATTATAATGGAGGATGTCTCTTATCAAAACTGTTTATTTGTTATCTACACTAATATTATAAAGAGGAAAGATTTGTATTTTTGTGTGTGTGTATGTTTGTAATGAATAAACTCAAAAACTACTGAGTCGATTTAAAAAATTCTTTCACCATTAGGAAGCTACATTCACCCTGAGTAACATAGGCTATATTTATTGCTAGAAAATATTAGGGATCCTTACTAAAAGTTTAGTAACGCAACCCAAGGTGTAAAAAAAATGCCATAAAACATTTTTCGTCGCATGCGCTGCGGAAACTATTGATGATAGAACAAAAGTATGTTCTACAATATTAAAGAACATATCAATAACTACAAAAAAACTTCGCGATACTATATGTCTAACTATTATCGTTATGTCACAATAACCACTTTTTACATTTTAATAATCTATATCGATAAAAGACGATGTATATTATGTAATCTATGGACTCCAAACGGGTAGACCATTTTTGATGAAATTTTTAGACAATCTTTAGATTAGCCCAGCGGGTGATCTTTTGAAGTTTGGTAGCGATCGGATCAACAGAATTTTTTAAATTTCTTTTTGGGAAATAAGATTTTTCTTCGATTTTTGAAGATTCACAAATAAAAGCGATTGAATTCGCGCAAATTCAATACACGTTGAGAATTTAATGATAATGATTCTCATCTCTTATATCCTATATATTACATTTACACCCGGGCGAAGCCGGACTGGGCCGCTAGTAATTTATAAACTGTAAATTACGTTAAAGGTGTATTCAAACTTAGATAATTTTCTTGTGGAAATACATTTTTAAACAATAATTGTAAATTTAAATTCTGAAATTTCAGCTTCCAATTTAAATCATTTCGAAAAGATTGGCTAGTAATAAATATTTATAATATTATTAGTTTAATTAAAAACCTCCTGGACTGTTAACAGGTAACTGTCTAGAACTAAAATTAAACACAATCAACCTTTTTAGTTTTTGATAATATGATTAGATTTGTAAAATTTATTGACTTCCGAACTTGTACACCGTGGCCCACTGGTACTTCTACCTGACGTTTCGTCTACAACTGCGGTAGACATTATCAAAGGATATGTGGTAGCGGGCGAAGTGTCCTTCTAGATTGCTCCCCGGTAACACTTACCTGTGAGCAGCCTAAAAGGACACTCGCCCGCTACCACTCGCCTTTGATAATGTCTACCGCAATTGTAGACGATACGTCAGGTAGAAATACCAATGAACCACGGCGTACAGACTCGGAAGCCGAGAAGTTTTACAACACCAGCGGCCGTAAAAGCCTATACACTTGGCTATTTGCTTAATTACTTTTAGTTTCTGTGTTTACATATGGTTAGCTGGTTTTCTATTTTCAAAATATTTAGGAAACTATAAGATGTAGGAAATACTATTTTCAGAATTTTTTTTTTTTGCAAAAATGAAAATAGTAAAAAACAATCTTGTAGCACATCTTTCTTCTACCAAAATTTGGTTTCGATCCGCTCAGTAATTCGACCTGTATCGTACTCGCAGACAGACAAACAAACAAACAGACGAACAGACATTTTCAAAATTAATATGTTTTTCTGAACTCGGGGGACCTTAAAACGAAAAAACAATATAACATTTTGAAAAATGAATTTTGATCTAAATTAGTAATATTTCACAATAGAGTTAATAAAAATTGTACGGTGGTACGGAATCCTTTGTATCCGAGTCCGACTTGCACTTCGCCAGTTTTTTTTTTTTTGTAATCTCTTACTGCATAATCCACATGTTCTGTACATTAATGAAAATAGTAGTGTAATTATTTCCAGGTATATACCGGTTTGTAAAATCCACCAGACGAGATATATCTTATTCATTTACAATTTATTATGCCTTACTACGCCGCGTCGTACTTCAAAGACTAACAAAATTACGCTTTCAGCGCTTACTATATTTCCATTTAGACTGTGCAATGAGTGACATCACCAGGACCGGTAACAGAGAAAAACCCCGTACCAAACGAATTATAATATTATAGAAATAATACCTATGAGATCATTTCCTTTTCAATCAAATTAAGTATTATTTTATCGAAAATCAAAAATAACGAAATATGTCTACTAAAAATTGAAATCACTGCAAACCACCAGTGTATGTGGTTCTGTTGTAGGCGGTATAAATGGAAATAATTATGCAGCTAAAAAACAAACTGACACTACAAAGAAGCGATCTATATATTCGTAGTAATACAGTATAAAATATGTATATTGTATATCGGATATAACGACATTGGGCATAATGACATGCCGGTTGGAATGATCAAAATAAGAGTCCCGTCTGATTTCTGTATTAAATTGCTTACGCGACATTGGCTATAACGATGAATTTTTTGTATCAGTTTTAGTAACCGACAGACATACACTTCAGTATAAAGATGGAAAAAACGGGTCTTTTTAGTGATCTGCATCTTTGCATCTGGATTCCGTATGTGAGCCGGCTCACTGAACCGGTTCAAAAAGAGCCGAGTCCTGAATATGTTACTGCAGTCTGTCACTGGGTTACCTAGTTCAGTCAATCATATCACGACCTGTATAGAATCAAGAATGCATAGCCAAACATGTGATGCATGAGTCATTTGAGCTGATACGTAAGTGTAAAATGTGCTTCTGTGTGTTAAGTGTTTCACTGAGTTATACGGATCCGTTGATCCGTCGGCTCAAAAAAAAGTGAGTCGGCTCTCACGGATCTTCTGTCGGAGTCGGCTCTTTGAACCGGTTCAGATCTGAGTTACCCAACTCTACTGCAGTATCTGTCACGGTTAACACGTGCAGAATTAGACTCTGTATACAACTATACATAGTTTTTGTACTTATACTAGTATATTAAAGGATTTATCATATATTTGATTATTTTTGAGAGAGTTTTATTTCTTTCAGAGGTAGTATGTAAAGACATATTGACATTATTAAACAACTAATCAAAATGAAATCTATTCGAATAATGATTAAAATTAAAACAATTACTTTTTTTAATTTAGGTAAGCATTTCTTGGCTAAATTAAAGAAAAAGTATTTCCTTAAAGTTTTATGTTCGAATAGATTTCATTTTGATCAGTTGCATAAAAATGTGAATTGCTTATAACGACAATCGGATACAACGACGTCTCTTGTATGATCTCGAAGCCGTCGTTATAATAGATATGTACTGTACTTCACTCACCATTTAATAATAAAAAAACAGATTTACCTGTAATTCGTTAATAGCGACCCACGAGTTCGAAGGAAAGCCTTGAAGCATTGGCACCAAAAACTGAAGACAGCCGGACCAATGGCCTATAAGCAGCATCATGCAGATCAAGTTGAAGATCCGCATAAAAACGCTGGCCATATTAAGGAACTGTGAACAATAAAGTAAACGTTATTTAGTAAGCTTGTTTTCGTTTAAACTGTATGCTCTTTTGTTTCTGATTCTTCAGTTGTTTTGTGCGGAAAACAGCAACGGCTGGAAAACCAATATTTCTATTGTATAGCTCATAGAATAGCTATAAAGTGCACCTGTAATTAAAAAAAAGGAAAAAATGTCTATTTTTGTGTAGTGACGCTTTAGCAAAAAAGAGCATTAAGGGAAAATTGCGGCTGTACAGGAACTAAAAATTAGTAATGTTATAAATTATAAATATTTGTATTTTCAAATATTAGGACACAGAAAACAGTATTTTGAATAATAGGAAATATTCGTAGGTGTGTAGACAAAAAATATGACAGATATTTTAATTCATGTACGACTTTTCATCCATATATTATTTGGACTTTTTCTTTATACTCGGTCGAAAGTACGTACTTTCAATTTTAAGGCAGAAACATTTATGCGCTCTGCTGGAATTACTCGCACGCTATCTATAACAGCGGGCTGAAAAAAGTAACAACGGGACGAAAGAGTTTTCTCGTGGACACATACGTGAGACTGCCGTCAACTAATAGTAGCTAACAGCTGTTATTGCGTATAACCTCAAAATTGCTCGTTTGAAAGTTATTAGTCTTGTTATGTAATGGTGAAAGTATGTACTTTCGAACCGGGTATAAAGCAAAATAGTATACTCCACACGGGTAGGAATTTCAATTTTCTACTCTTATGGCGTAATATAGGTACTTATTTCAAGTATACTGCAAATAATAAAGTCTAAATAAGTAGACGAAATGTAGTACATGAAGAAAATTAAAACGTCTCTCTTATTTTTGGTCCACATACCTAAGATTATTTCGTATTAGTACATAGCGCGAGATCTAAAATTAGTGTTTTGATTATTTACAATTTTTTATTAAAATGTGTTTGATAAAAATAAAAGAATAGTTACTACAACCGATTTATTCAGTGGATGTACATTTCGAGAGCTAAGCTCCCATCTTCAGCAAAACAGTTTAGTGTTTTGCTGATGATGGGAGCTTGGCTCTCGAAATGTATATCCACTGAATAAATCTGTTGTGGTAAGAAGTAACTATTCTTTTATTTTTATTGTTCCAACCACAGTGCTCTTAATATTTATAAAAATGTGTGTGAATAAAACAATTCAAAATCTTCAAAAAAAAAGGCTATAAACTTTGTATACACAATTCAGCCATTGTGCAAAAAAAAATAATGTACTAGTTCTACTGTACTACTATAAATTATGTATTGCACAAAGATAATAAAACACTTGTGAAGTTTTTAATAGCTAGACTGACTGACAACTTTTTTATAGCGTGCTGGAACATAAAATTTGCACATTAAGTATAACAATAATTACAAATCTGTTCTTATAAACGACAAGTTTAATCTATTGTAAATAGGTTTATTTGATTATCCAAAAAAAAAATTCTTTATTCTCCAGCTAAGAGATTTTAAATTTCGGCCCAGTAACTTAAAATCAGAATTATCCACAAAATTATTTTCATAAATAATTCTGATTGCTAGATATACTTAAATGTTGTCAATAAATTAGTCATTTTTAATATGGCCGTGCCATCTGGTCTAAATAGGTAAAAAATAATGTAATAATATAACATACGTGACATGTTCACGTAAGACAATAATATTTCAGACATATGAATCGTTCAGTCTTCCTACATCTTATTTTCATTTTTGATTTATTAAAAATATTTAGAACCGATATCCTAAAGTCTTCATAAACATTGGTTGGTAGATAACAAAACATTAATAGAAAACAGTATCACGGGTAATTGGAATAATAAAATAAATCAATTTAAACACTCATTGATTGCAACGTTTCGTCTTTTCTTTAATTAAGACTTTTTCAAGCTCTCAATATGTTTAAATGATAGTTAAACTATGATATAAAGTGCAATTTGTCATCACAAAAAACAATTATAAAAATTGAAAATTACCCGTGATACTATTTTCTATTATAACATATATCTGGAATTGAACTTTAAAGACAAAACATTAATGTTCAGTTTCTTGTACGATAAAAATAGGTACTTTGAAAATTGTACCTACATAAAACTGTACTCCCCTTGGGATACTATACTGTTTTGTTAATTTTCCAAATCGCTATTTCAATTTTACTGGCGGTTATTAGTAGTAGCTCGATACTTAACAATAACATATTAAAACGAAGCACACAACACCAAAAGCACAAAATTACATTTTATGCGGAAAAATTATATTTATCAATTACCTAATATTTTCACGTAGAACTATAATTAAACACAATGAACCTTTTTAGTTTTTGATAATTTGATTAGATTTCCGTCATTAGAGAGAAAAACAATCTCCAAAATGACGTATCAAACATTAAGTTTGATACAGTATTCAAGGAGATATTTCATACCGACAAAAAGCACCTTTGAGAAATAATATATATGTCGTAGGATAATTGAAAATATCGAATCTTCGCAAAAATCCTAGGACAATTGCAAAAAAGAAAACAATTTTTTGCAATCGTCTTAGGACTCTCGCGAAGATCCGATTATTTCAATTCTCTTACGACATATATACTGATATTTAAAAAATTCCAGATATGTCAGGCTGTCTTTAGTACTTAGCGTTTTGAGTAATAGTCCAAGAAAATGGCATTATAAGTTCGCCGTTACGCGAAAAAAATAATTATTGAGATTATAAAAATAAAAAGACTTATTTGTGCTGCCTCCCCTGTTCTATAATAGTTTTTTGTTAGTATTACACAATTTCGCGCTATATAATATTTTAAATGCAGTGTAAGCTAGATTATGTTTATGCAAGTAAGCTGTACAAAGCTTTCTCTATTTTCTCAATGCCCGCTGCGCGACAGCCACAGAGTGCACAAATATCTCTCTGTCTCTTTTTTCGAAGTTATTTCCAAGTTATTTCGACAACCTATTAGCATTGTGTACATCTCTTTTTATCAAAAGTTCTATGTCTTTATCTATGACAGTAGCTAATCAGAATCAACCAACGGTTACCTATAAAAAGAGATAGTATATTACTTCGCAAGGGGTGAAAGTTGAAATTCCTGCACTGCAGGACACATGATGCCCTCAACTTCGCGCAGTGCAGGAACTTTTTGGCCGTGTGATGTATACTATTTTTCTTTATACCCGATCGAAAGTACGTACGTTTGTATAAGTGTGCACAAGAAAACTGTTTCGGCCCGCTATTACAGATGGCGTGCGAGTAATTCCAGCAGTGCAGCCATGTTAGGCTTTCTGCCTTAAGGTAGTTGTCGTGGTACAATATTGTCAAAAAGTTATAGATTATACACGCCACAAAAGTATACTAGCTTGTAGCTAAGTGATCATTAATTTGTACGCAAGACTGTACCCGTGGAAACGTAACCCATACAGTATTCATATGCATGTATACTTTTCTATAAATTGTTGAACTTTAAACGGTTATTTATAAATAATTAGACGGTCAAATTTTTTTTCTTATTTTTTTTAAGCTCATAACAAATGCATTGAAAGACTGTCAGTTTTTGGAAAGTTTCTGACAGTTAGTTCTTTTTTTATAAATAAGAAACTGGTTCAGAACTACAGAGATCGTATACAATCAATGTTAATTATCCAATTTTTAATTGAATTTATCTCGGATTATATACGGTCGATCGACTTCAAATTTTCAGGATAATTGTATTATCATGTTTTTAATAAGTATACCAAAAATTAAGAATTTACTGACGGTGTGCTATAACCATGACAACTACCTTAAAATCGAAAACACAAGTACGTACCTTCAACCGAGTATAAAGAAAAATATATGATTACACCTTAATCGTGCTAACCCGATTTTCATCCTATCCGAGGACATATAATTTATACGTACATGCGTTACCCATTAGAATTCACTTGAGCAATTTGCCTGTATTGTAGACAATCATATTTTCTCGATTCCCTGTATAATTTCACATAGATAGTGACGTCATGTGGATGAAATACACAAACATCATGGAAAACGGAAACAATGCATTTTAGAGCTACTAGCGCATAGTCATTAGGATAGGAAGCTTGCTTGTACTTTAATATACAATGTTTCACAAAAGTTGACAGTTTCAGAACAGGTCTACTAGTTCATTTACTTTTAATTTCATAAAGTACTAAATTAATGTTGGGTTGCAGAAATAATTTTCAAAAGTTTGATCTGATAAATGTCCTTACATTGCGATCATATAATTAAAGTTTTAAGGTCTAATGTCGTAGACAAACTTCTTATCATATAAAATATTAACAAGAACACAAAAAAAATTATTGATCTACGTAGAAAAAGATCGCTTTCCAAGCTAAATCTTTATCCATAAGCGTAGAAAAATGTTTCGAAGAAATTGTTAATACACGCATATTCCATACGTTTAAAAGAATAATCATTTTAATTAAGCAAATACTTTTTGAGCAGAATCGAATTATAAATCGACAATGCTTTTTTATGGAAAATATAACTGGTCAGAATGTAAGGTCATTGTCAAATTAGATTTTCTGACCCAGTATAAGATCAGTGAGTATGTCTTATATGTATATTTATATTGTATTAATTCATCGATGTATTTCGATATTAACGATAATAAAGTTTTGTCACGTTTTGACTCGCAATATTCTAAGAACTACAAATTGATCAAATTTTCGATGTACAGAACTATCTAAATATATCATATTATTCTATCCTATCTTTCAGATTAGTTGTAATAATCTCTCTCTAGATAAATATAGATTCATTTTTATTTTGAATTTTCGTAAAAAATAAATTTGTCATTTAAAAATTTTATATAGACGTTTTTAATTGCACAATTAAGAAACCCGCTGGGAAATTTTCAATACTCAACTGTCAGTTGAGTCGTTCAAAGTAAGTACACACACCCATTCACACACAGACATTATACAGACACGTTTATATAGTTAATGCAAATCTTCTCTGTAACAGGCAAACAATGTAATCCAATATAAATTTAACCACGGGCTATAAATAATTTACATTATCAACGTATGCTTGCTGTGTAATTTCAAAGTCTGTGAGTATACAGAATGTTGTTTAGAATTTTCGTTTAAGACTACCGCTCACTTTAAGGGAACTCCTACTCTATTTTCATGGGTTTCCAATAATTTCCATCTTAGAAAAAAAACCAGTGATAAACAGTTATATATAATATACAGTGATAATTTATAGATTTTTGAGCTAATGGCCTTGCTGCCGAAGCCCTATTGTTTAATAAAAAAAAAAAAAAAAAAAACTATTTAGTTAATGTTTTGGATATTATTTTATGAACTATTTTATATTTAACTAAGATCGCGGAGAATTATGAAATGTTGACAAAAAATCTACTATGATACAGTTTGATGTATCCTTTGACTTTATTTTATTAAAAAAATACAAAAATATAATTTATTTTTCCTTTCATCGGATGAAAAAAAAGAATCCTTATAGAATCACTCTCGTGTCTTTGTCTGTCTGTCCGTTTAACACAGTTCATTTTTCCAAATCTACTGAACGAAAAAAGTTGAAATTTGGTACATATATAAAGTTAGATGACCCAATCACGGACATATAGCGTAAATAAACAAATTCCGATTTTGGCGACCAAATTATTTTTTTTTTAAACCAAGTGCATCATGTGACATCAAATTAATGGTCTCATTATAAGAAATACAAAATGTATTATTATTATTTTTTTTATAATTTTAAAAGATATTAAAGAAAATATACGACATTCGAGCATTTCCTCCCTACCTTATCTCCGAAATTAACCTAACATTAAAAAAAGGGGATATACTTATAATTTAAAACATTAACAAAAATCCCAAGTCCTCACCGAAAGCGGAATGGTACGGAATTCTCTCCACGCGAGTTCTGCTCACATTTGACCAGTTTTATTACCTCTACTTTTATATTTTTTATTACAATAGAAGAAACTTTAAAGAATTCATAATTAACTATTGAAGTATAAACTGTAATCAAATATTATTACTCTAATTTAAATCAGATTCAAAACTTAGCCCACGCGTCGCTGAAGAACAAAACATTTTTATGTACCAGAAATCGCTGTTTCGTTTTGCAAAAGTTTCATAAATTTAACAAACGTACGCAGAACGTAAACACATAGGTTTTTTGAAACACCCCGTGTTGCTTACCTATGATAGTTTTGTAATTAAAGCAGATTAGAAAGTGGTCACATTGTATCTGTTTAGAACTACAGATTTACCCCTGGCAAATACGGGTTCATATAATATGCGTTAGCAGATAATATATTATCTCAAATAGTTTAACAAGCAGGTAACACAATGATCAGTTATTAAGATCAAATCGGTAATGAAAAACCATGAAACGCAAATATTTAACAATAAAAAACTTTCAAAAAAGCAATTAAAGAGCATAAAATAATAATCAAATTTTTGAGGTCGACGCCAATTTAATTACAATAACTGGCATGGGTTCGAATCCCACCTCTGCTCATAGACATCTTTGATGCCGTTTAAGCCCAGTTTTGACATCTAATGATAATATTTTTAAAAATTTCGTGTTCAAAATATTTTTTTTTGTAAAAAAAACTCAGCATCATCAAAAATATGATGTCTTGGGGATAAATAATTTTAAAACATCCGTTATAAAATTCGATAAATAGCTGATCCTTTATCTCAGCTGTTGAAACGCGTTCAGGTAGCTGAATTAATTGTCAGGTGTTCTCTTGGCTTCGCGGAGAGTTTTGCATTTAGAGTAATACAACACAATTTATCAACGAAAAGCCCGCTTTTGTCTGCATTTTTTGTTACAAGTTTCAACCCTACACAGACAAAGTGCACATTTAATGATCCGAAACTGAAGTTCATTAATAAAAAATAAAAATAAAAAACCTAACCACACTGTTAGAAGGATATATTTTTTTATTAAACAAAAAAAAAATATGCATCGGCATAAGGAAATTTTTTATTGTTATATTATTTTTGCCTCCACAAAATATTTGATGCAAAATTATTGTCGCATTTATATAGCTGTTCAAAGGCAAGAAGACCTAACGGACAGGCAGACAGATTCGTGAGAATAATATCTATCCTCAGAACCAGAGAAAACAAACACAAAATATTGACAAGTTCAACTAACGAAAGCGAACTTAAAATAATAGTTGATAACTCAAGATAGATAGATTGTTGATTATAGTCGCTCAAGATCTGAGGTTATCAGCGTCTATTAATGTATTCACGATGTAATGAAATATATTATCGACGAGCAAGTTCCATTATGTTATAACGAGCTTTGACGAGTTTCAACAGTCACACAAGCTATAATATTATACTCGAGACATAAACTATATTTTTTACACGTACCCCTATAAAGTAGCTACTTTTCATGTCTGTATAGTGACAAAAAACCGGTCAAGTGCGAGTTGAACGCGCGAGAAGAGGGATCCGTACTATTCCGTTTTCCGTGAGTACTTTAAGATTTTAGTTTCAATTTTCCTGTAAACTATGGGTGAGACCCGACATTCCCTATTTTTTTCAAAATTTTAGGCGCAGTTGTTTCGGAGATAAGAGGGCGAATGGTCAATTGTTCATGTATTTTCCTAAATAGCTTGAAAACTATTCATTTTAAAATTATAAAAATATACATATTTGACACCCTTACTGCAATCCCTTTTATTTGATATGTCACACGGTACAGTTTGCCAAACTTTTTTTAAATTTTTTTTAATTCACCCCCAAAAAATGACCCCCATGTTCTAAATTCATTTATTTACGTTATACGTCCGTCTTGTGGTCACCGATTTACATATGTGTACCAAATTTCAGCTCAATCGGTCCAGTAGTTCGGCGCAAATTGGCTTTGACAGTGGGACGGACAGACACACGAGTGATCCTATAAGGGTTCCGTTTTTCTCCTTTTGAGGTACGGAACCCTAAAAATGACTCAATTAGCATTAATGCGTAAAGTAAAACAAAAAAAATACGGTCTAACTAAATTAATAGAAATATCCACGAACTGTCACTTACTTGGAACTGTTAAAAATATTGAAAGCGAAAATTATACGAGAAGCAGCAATTTTATAGAGAATTCATGCACAAATGTAATATGTATCGCGAACGTAATGATATTACGACTCGTTCAACGTTATAACTCTGCTCACTTTTTGTAACACATTGTCACTTACTCGCATAATAACATCCTTTACGTTCTAGATACAAAAACAACTATTTCGTTCCGTTTTTCCCCAATTTGAACTTTTCAGAGCAAACTGTATAAGCTTGAATATACCGTTCACTACAATTTTTAGTTATACCCTGTATACTATGACGTGACACTCTTTTGGGACCTAAGAAATATTTTAGATGTTACGCTCACAGAATCAATACGGAAGTTGTAACACAGCGCGGAGCTATATGTATAGTAGCTCCAAACGGTGGTTTACCTGAATCTATTTATAACTTAATTGGAGAATGCTGTGAAAAATATATTCTTATTCTATTTAGCTTGACCGCAACATTCACCTACTTTTTTACTGAAACTTATTAACTTAATGGTAACGGCGTCAGTCCGTTATTTTACCATTCCAACTACACAACTGTCGAATGGTACTAATTTAGGTCAAAATTTACATTTTACAATATTTATCATTTGGAGATCATCGAGGTCTAAAAAATAAAGGCTGTCAATTCGCTTCTGTCTGATAAAAATGTAAGTTGTATCCATCATATACTTAAATTTACCGATTAAAAAATTGTAATTTATGTACAAGCTGTGAGATTGTTACAACGAGCGATTACCGAGTTTTAACAGTCACACGAGTTATAAAAGCATTACAACCGAGATACGTATACTATATTTTTATACCATTTATCCGATTACGATGAAACTTTGGTGTGTAGTTGTGCGCGAGCCCGCGAAGGTTTCTGACCCAGCATTTTTTTTTAATTCTTATTAAACAATGTTTGTTTGCTATCGCGAGACAAGACTGTTTCGATCCCACTATTGTTGTCACTGCCCAGCAGGTTATAAAACATTGTTTCGTCTCTATCGCGCTCGGAACCGCGAGTAACGGTTAGTAATTAAATAATAAAAGAGCTTAGAACGAAAGTGGAATCCTTGTCTCACGGAATATAATTAATATTAATTAAAATACTTATGAACAAACAATAAACGATTGAAAGTGCTGTAAAACTGGACTAATTAAGAAAGATCTAACTTCATTTAAAATGTATTAAAATTGTTATTAAACAATGTTTGCGACGTTTTCTAAACACCTATAGTAGGAGAGCTATTATAGGTATTTTTGGATAGGTATTTGAGGCACTGTGAAAATTTGTACAATAACCGAATGCCAAAACATAAAACTGGCTGAAGGGTAACCAGGCTTAACCGACTTAACCGATTTATTAAATTTTAATACCTTGTAATTTAGTTTTAAAGGAGTAGAAAAATAAAAAAACCCGGGTCGCAGTGCCAAAACCCTGCCGACAATATAGTGTATTTGCTAATATAGGCAGTGTGGCTTTGTTATGCGAACTTAAGTTGGTTTTTTGGGCAAAATAAAAATTTGGCTCCTTAATAAACCCCTTAAAAGAACATTTTTTTCTCAGTTGCAATATTATTATCAATCGAACCTCTATACCAAATTATATACAACTTTCAGAAAATAATTCACTATCTGTAAACTAGTATTTTCATAAAATTTGTAAGTCCGGTCCTGTCGGCCCGATTTTATTAAAATTTTAGGAACACTTTTTAATTACTACTAAAGGGTTAAATATGAATTTTGAAACGATTCTGAGAATTTTTTCGGTATTTTGGGGCCCAAAAACATTTTTCAACCCCTAAAAACTACCCTTAAAATGGCCCGATTACGTCCATTTTAAATAGGCTTCTTGCGGTGATGGATTTCAACACGTAGGCCAAATTTCGTTAAAATCAATTAACTCTTTCGAAAGTTATTGCCCGCACACATATATATATACGTATATATATATAAATATATATAAACATTTTTAAAAATGGTGCCAAAGTGTTTAGGAGGTTATGAAACGTCGAGAAAATTTGGTCCGACCCCTAGGTCCCGCCATCCGACCGACGCCAATAGTGTATGTTGCCATATGGCAAATACACTAAAAAGTCAGATTTTTTAATCGGGTCTAAATGTTAGCCAGGTATTTGCAAAATTATATTTTTTTATTATTAAAAGATATATTTGACGCACGTTGAAAATTTAAACACAATAATATTGGTAAAAGACAGGTTGTTTCGGAGGGACATTTTATCCGCCAGGCGATCAATATGTTTCATAAATCGGTTAAGTCCCGCTAGCCTTCAGCCAGGTCTGTGTTTTTGTATTCGGATATTACTAATGTGTTATTGTACAAATTTTCACAGTGCCACAAATACCTATCCAAAAATGCTTAATAGCTCTTGGGATACCATATTAACGTCGTTTTCAAGAACGTTAGTCGCATCGTATTACAAAAAATCCGTTTTTTGTTGAATAAAATAGATATGGATTATAGCTGTGTTTACTTCTCCTCGACGTAAAAAAATCATATATATCCTGCTAAAGAGCGAAACATTCTCGAGAGATTCATATTACAAATTTCCGAGTTCCAAACTTTCAAATTAAAATTTTTCACGTAACGACCGACATTTTCAATTAAATTTTCGTTTTCTACAGCAGGTTATACAATATTTTTAAAAGTTTTTCTAATTATTTTTCAGGATGCAACAACATAATAATTATGAAGCACTGAAACATAATACAGGGATGCGACACTGAGATGTGATAGTAAGATATTTTTGGGTAGGTATTTGAGGCACTGTGAAAGTTTGTAGTTTGTACAGTAACTCTTCAGTAATATGTGAATACAAAACACAGACTTGGCTGAAGGGTAGCGGAGCTTAACCGACTTAACCAATTTTTTAATTTTTGCGACATAAAAAATCCTTGAGGCATTTTGAAATTTTAATACCTTGAGATTTAATATCTAAGGAAAAGAAAAAAAAAGTCAGATTTTTTAATCTGGTCCTAAAACTTCGCCAGGTGTTTGCAAAATTATATTTTTTAAGACTTAAAAAATATATTTAAGGCATGTTGAAATTTAAGGGGGTTCACCAGTGTAACGACCGATTATCGAGCGGTTTTTCAGGAATTTATTGTGGGAGAACTACTAAAGTTTTTTCAACAGTTTTTACGCCATTTTGTTCGTGTATTATCTAGTATTCTACATAAACTTTGTTGAAAGTGTAATCAAATTGATGTGCCTCTGATAAAGTCTGAAACGTGACTTCCACAAAATGACACTGCCAAACGATGTGCAAGATGCAATACGCATCGGTTGTCTGAAACGAAAAATGAAAATATCTCGTTATTCGTAATCTACTTGCGGAGGTACTGACGTAGGGGTTTTGCAAAATTTTGAAAACTAACAAAATGGCGGACCTTGAAAAAAAAATCCGTTTTTTACGTATTTTTCTCTGACATTATAATCTGTAAAAAAAGTAAAAATAAAAAAAAAAATCCCCTACGTCAGTATCTTGAGTAATGTATAAAAACTGCACACACAAAATTTCAACCTGTTTCATTGAATACATTTAGCGTAATCCTGCACACCAATTTGAAAAACATAGTTTTAAGAAAACCGGGCTTTGGCGCCTTTGGGGAGTTGTCGCTCACGAACTAAGCCGGATACATACAAATCCTTTTAGGATGTTATTTCTAACATGTTTTAGATAAGAAATATACAAAAAAAAATCGTTTTCTGAAAATTTTACACTGGTGAATCCCCTTAAACACAATAATATTGTTAACTAAAAATAGATATATTCAAAAAGACAGGTCGTTTCGATGGGACTTTTTACCTGCCAGGCGATCAATATGCTACCCTTCAGCCAGGTCTGTGTTTTTGTATTCGGATATTAGAGTTATTGTACAAATTTTCACAGTGCCACAAATACCTATTCAAAAATGCTTAATAGCTCTTGACAATTTTCAGTGCAAAGCTACTCTCGATGAAATTAAGGAAGCAGTTTGCATGATTGCGTGTCGCTGAAAGTATTGGAAATCTAAAAAGATACCACATGGGTGCCCGGTCGTGTATTTTCGTTTGTGTATTCAGTGGGAGGCAGTTTTGCCTCCAAACAACCACGGTTTTGTAATGCCATATTAATTTATAACCGCGTATTCACTAGAAGGCACTATTACACGATTTTGTAATGTAACATTAACTTATGTTACCATCTCTTATGTTTAACTACTTATTTTCAAAAAATGCTACAACCGAGCACATCTTGTGCCAATATTTGTTAAACCTTTTCGGGAAATTTCATAGTTTGATAGTGCACGTAACCAAATTTTCCATATCAGTAAATCTTGTCGTCTGTAGCTGAATTCTGAAAACAATTATCTCCTCTTATTGGTGCATTAGGGATGTAAAATTTTATTCAGATTATTTTAAAATTCTGATAATAATATTTTAAGCATGCACACCTACGAATTTTTCCACTTAACAATATTTCAAATAAACTAGCATCAACTTTTTATCTCAACTTTCTAAAAATATGATAAGTAACCTATTTTAAATATGTTATAAGAAAATAGGAAATTATAAACGAAGTGAATTAAACGAGATGACAAGATGAAAAAATCATGCGAACTACAGAAAGAATTAAAATAGAATAGAAAAGCAAAATTAATTTAAAAAAAAGCGTTTAGCATCAAAAATCTAATACTAAGCGATAATATACAAAGCAAAGTACAGAATATTTATATATACAATATACACAAATGTCATCTAGATGAAATAAAAAATCGTTAAAATTACCTACAAAACATTTTAAATCAATTATCATCAAATATTGCAACGACAACCAGAAAATATTGATTGCATTTTTCGGAAACATTCGACTGGAAATATATTTAACCTAAAATGAATTCAACTAATTAATATTAATAATTCTCCTCCGCAGTGCGTAATCAAATAAAAAGTAATATTTTTGGATCTATAAATTACATTTGATATTTATTTGATTTTACATTAAAAATAGTATCTAATTTCATCGAAAAGTTTATTTTAAAAATCCAATAAATACTGCAATATCGATACTTTCTGTTTGTGTATTTCGACGAAGTTGCTGTTAAATCTTGAATCAGCTACAGAACAGAGAAGGGTGCGCCCCTCTCGGTAAATTGTTTAGCAAGCGAAGCACATGCAACAGCTGTAATAAATAAAATATAAAAGCTGGCATAATAATAGATAACACGCTCGCTGGGCAGCAGCGCTGAACGCAAAAAATAAGGCTGGCTGTAATGAGCGCAGCTGTACACACAGCGCCGCGTGGCTTTACGAAGTCTCGTGGCGACAAAAGTTCGACGCTTGCCGAACAGCGCATGCGACAAGAAGCGCGCTCGCCGAACAGCGCTGCACGAGCGTGAACGAATTCAGGCAGCGCTGTAGAGCGGCCGTTTAAAGTAACGCAGCAGTTTTTAAAATAGCACATGCGCTAAGCGAAGGCAACTGCCAATGGGCGGGTTACCTTAAAAATCAGATTGCTTTTGGTGTATTTTGACTTCTCTTTGCTTGACTTGTCCGAACTGAGGCGCCCCCTCCTCTCGGTTCGCTTTTTTTGAAGATTCTGCAAGATCTAGAAAACAAGCGAGAAACACAAGATAGTAGAAAAGAGAAAGGATAGAGATAGTAGAGAAGCATCAAAAACACCAGTTAGACATTTATATTCATAGACAATCATTTCATTGTTGCTTTCATTATTTTGTGGTTAATGTACAAGGGTGAGGGGCAAAGGCTGTATAAATGTATTGGTTAAAAATAGCGTATCGTTTCCGCAGCACTAATTTATGCAGGCGTTAGACAATCTGTCCTGCATGAATTAACAATGATCCGCAGCAAACAAAACGATATTTTAAACCGAGGCAGACTCAACTGCATTAATTGTCTCAAGTGAAGTTAGGCCAAGGTCAGTGAATGTAAAAAATGTTTTATTTTCAGACAATATACATGCATTTTGTTCTCCGAAAGATGCATTTAGTTAAAACTAATCATTTTTATGAGGATGATGACATATTTTAATGCACTTGAGTCGAAGCTCGTCAATTAAAAATAATTTGAATTAAAAGTAACATTGTATTTGCCAATAAGTCATTAGTTTTATATCTGACATTCGGTATAGATTTCTTAAAATATTACTTATATTGTCTTTAGTTAGTTATCAAGCCAATGATGTAAATTTAGACTATTAATAGGTTAATAAACACTGCGTTATTTAGCACAGAGCTTCGAGCTGCATGCTATACATCGAAAGCTCATTAAGCTCGTCTATGCTAGCACCTTAGTTATCATGCGAATTACAACAAATTATCACTCAAAAAATTTCCCTCAATGAATTAATATTTATTAATATTGAAGGACTGTCAAATTTTTTGCTTTGAATTTCAAATCACGATATGAAATTAAATATACCAGGCAAAACATCTTTATTGTGACTTAAAAGCAAACATTTTTGAATGATTTTTTGTTTATCGGTTGCAAAAAAAAAAGAAAAGTTAGTGATATTTTAAAAGACCTTACGATTCTTCAGATAACAATTTTAGGTTCGCTATTTTAGAAAGTAAATTTGCCACACAAAAACTATACCACATATAGAAAACACTACTATCAATTTTTAATTAAAAAAAGCACAATTTGGTCAATAAAAGTCTGTCGATATTTTCAAACAGTAATTTTCCATTTGTCAAATAAACACAGTACTTTTATTGTGATGAATAGAGTAATTCCCGAGCACTTATCTGTGGTTCGATTACTTTTATATTTATAGTTGAAAGAATAAGCTATTATATATGTAATGAAGGTACCTGTATTGCTATTATTTCGAATCTCTAGTTTCATATTTTGCAGATCATATTCTCTATCGTTGCGAAGCAATACAAATAAATATTAATTTGTAAATGAAACACACATCAAATCACAGATGTTCAACTCATTTGCAAATTAGACTTCACCTGCATTGGATCCGTATATCTTCAAATCCGATGTCACCCGACATTGGACGAAAATACCAATATTATAATGTAGGTGCGACCTTGGAAAAGGAAGTCCGATTTCCTTTGCAATGTAGACACCTACATTATAATCTTGATGTTTGCATTTTTTCCGATATCGGCCGACATTGAATCGGGAGAAATACTCTGCCTAAGGAAATAAGTATTATAATATAATAAATAAAATACGACGCTAGAGATTGAGAATCATAGATTTAAATTATCCTTTATTACTATAAATAATGTGTCGTGTAAATGCCCATAGGTAAGCGACCGAGAATTGATCCCTTTACCTTATGTTAGAGATTTAATTTGACGGCATTAGCTCTCAAAAATTCATTTTGATCATGCTCAAATTTTGTGTTAAGAGTGGGACTGGTGTTTTATATGATTTTTGCAACCGAAAAATAGAAAACAAAAAGTGCGTCTAATCTATGTACAAACACATTTAACCGTCAAAGAGTCGCGTCAAAGTTATTAAAAATTGAAACTTATTTGTATCAAATTTTTAATATTCAGTTTGAAACAAGAGGTAAAATATAAAAAATTATAACAAATATGATGTTTAGGATTTGTCTAAAAATCAACTTTTAATTAATATAATAGTATTTTAAGATCTTAGTGATATATAAACGAATAAAAGTGTGTACACTTTGTAAGTCTTTCAAAAATGATTTATTATTGATTTACAAACAAGAAATTGATAAAATATTAAAAAATGTTTTTCTTGCATATTTTTTTTTTATTTTTCATCTCTGTTTCCAAACAGTTTCAAATAAATTATAAAATTTTTTTCTTCTTTCAGTACAATATCTGTAATCAGAAGGCTAGACTGCTTATTCTAATTTTTTGCTACACACAATATTCTACGCTCCAGAAAGGTTATTTATCCACTTTACTCTATACAGTCAATGTAGGAATTTACAGAGCTGTTAATTCTTTGTCACTTTCTAATAGTGTTGTGCGATGACGAGATGTTTTTACAATCGAAACAATCGCAATCGTTCATAATAACAATCGAGTCCACAATCGACTCGGAGTTTGATTTTACAATCGAGATGTTCGATTGTTCAAGTCGATTATTTGCCACATAGGTTATAGCAATAGCATCGAATGCGAAAACATATTATAATGATAATATTATAGTCGTGATTCAAACGTATAATATACAGACCGATTTTTAAGTTCATTTATTTTTTTTAACGTGTAGAAATCAAACACGAATAACTATTTTTATTAAAACATCAATATAAGAGGGAAATAACCTTTCAAAGTTTAAATACAATTTTCAAATTTTATCTAATTTTGAGGTCGGCCCTGTCGTTATATTATGTCACTATGGAAATATGTTATGGCATTATCAAGTATAGTGGTGCCTATTTGAAACTGACATGTTTATTGATGTATTTTTGAGAGAATTGTTTGTGCCTCAATTATTTTTGAACTCATGTTTTTAAACGATAATGAACTAGTGGACATGTTATTAATTTAGAACAATTTCTTTGAAAACTTGATAATTACAACAAATTTCCATAGTTACATAACATAACGCCAGGACCGACTTCAAAATTTAATTATATTTTGAAAGCCTGTTTTTCTTTTATTTTTGAATTTTGATAAAAAATTTACTTGAAGTATTTGTTCGTATTTGATTTCTAAACGCTGTTAAAAAAGAATTAACTTAAAAATCACCTATTTATATGCTAGCAGGTAGCCGACTGACTTCCACGTGACTCATGATTCACAGTCGGCACTGTTACACTGTAGGACTGTACATTGTACAATCGACCATGGGACTCGAATCTCGATGACATATTTTGTTGTGTGATGAACGATTGTATGTGGCTCTTGACACTGCACGACTACGATTCACTCGGTCTCGATGAACTATGAAACAATCGAGTCCAAGTGACAATCATCGAGAATCATCGAGATGTTTGAACAATCGAGACAATCGACTAAAACATCTCGTCATCGCACAACACTACTTTCTAACAAATTCAACAATACATAGGTAAGTTAAACTGAGACAGAAATTTAACAACGCTGTAAACACTTAACAGTGGTTCCAAATCACGTCATACAATTTTTGAATATGTCGTAAGATAATTGAAAAAATCGGATTTTCGCGAAAGTCCTAGGACGTTTGCAAAAAAACGGATTCCAATTACCCGGTTTTTTGCAATCATCCTAGGATGTTCGCAAAGATCCGTTTTTTATTTATCCTACGACACATTAAAACTTTCTGTGAGAACGTTTACTAAAGCCGAGGAGCTGATAACGAATTTAGGGTAGGTATTTTAGGCCCGAAATTTCGTTTACGGAAGTGCCTTTGTAATAGTTGAATAGGGAATGGAAGCCGTTAGCGGTTATTATTATATAATATTATATTCCCTGTTCAACTCGTAGACAGGCACAGCTGTTAAAAAAATTGCGTTCCTAAAATATCGACCCTAAATTCGTCATCAGTTCTTGTACTACTACTGTGTACGGTCAAAGCCCTCTAAGTGCACAGCTCGGAACCGAGACCCATCCTTTAAGTGCACACTTCCCCTACGATCTTTTTCATCCCCACTCTTCTAACTCCTATAGCTATCTTTATTCAATCAGATGCTATAAACAATATCTCTAAAACTCTATGAATATGATGGAAATGGAAAGTTTGAAAATAGCGCGCTTACGGTCGCACGTGATTGGTCGCAGATTATTCGAAGTGGGGGCTGGGGAACGTGCACTTAGAGGGCGAGTTCGTGTGCAGTAAGAGAGCGTGTGCATTTAGAGAGCGTGCACTTAGAGGGCTTTGACTGTATTTCAAATACTTGACAGTCTATTTTGAAAAGGAACATGATTGTGATTAGATGGCTTCTAGCATTTTGCAGTGAATGTTCTCATTGCAATTAAAATTGGACCATTATGGTTTAGATAATTAATTCATCTTTGATTTTATTTTACTGAAAAGTAGACACAAACCGTATTACCTTCTGGCCACAGATATAGTACCATACCTTTTACGGTTTCATTTCAAGTACTTAAATATTTTAAAAATGCAACATGTCATCATTTTAGATGTACGACTATTAAACGGTTAAAGAAAAAAAGCAGGTGTATTGTTGTAAAGTGTAGAGAGATAAGATTTATGTGAAAAAAGTTGAGAAAAGAAAACATAAAACTAATATATTTTAATCCCACCTGTATAGCATACCTTTAGGAAAGAAATTTAAATAATTCTTTCGAAAAAGAAAAAGGAGTATCTATAGTTTTGTTAAAAGTTGTGTAAAAAGTTGTTGTTTTTTATTTTAAATTATTCATTGTTATTATTCAAATTTAATTCAGTTGTACTCGTTAAAAATACAACTTCTACTTGAGAAACCTAACTTTTAAATTAGTTATTTATTTTTTAGAAAATGGATAAAAATATATATGTCGTTCATTATGTGCAATCGCCAATATACATTCTTCATGGCACAAGGGATTACATGATGGCGACCGGGAAATGTTATCCAACAGTAGCGCGCGGTCAGTGTCTTCTTCTCAACACAGCGCAAATATTGTGGTAATACCTCATTTTGATATATATTACTTTGTCACAATAATTTTAGACATTAATCTAAAAAATTGTAGATGTATTGATGATGAAACTTTTTATTATACATATTGATATGTTCACTTTTAACTACTTTAAGTGAGAGATAATAATATAGGGACTTGCTGATCTTGAATTAACTTATAGTATATTAAAAACAGAAACAAATTCGTAATAATGATTTTAATTTTCTGTTCCATCGGCTATTTAAATTTAAATTGCAGCATATATGTAGTTAACGATTCATGTTGTCCTCCTCTCTATAAAATAGCTGCTTTTTATATGTATAACCATATATATGCCGGTCGTCAAATGACCCATTCCAGGGCAGTAACAAAAGCCAGTCTGCGCTAATGTACAATTCAATAATAATTTAATATTTTTCGAGTTATTATTTTCAATAATAAATAATTATTTTTAATATTTCATAATAATTATTAATATTTTTTTGTGAGTTTAAAACTTCGATATTTATTATTTAATTCCTCGGCAGTATCGTGAGATTTAGATGCCATAATATTCCAGCATTTATTTAATAATATGAAAATAGAAGGTTCGGTTTTTTAGACCCCTACCTATATTAAATATGCAATATTTTTTTAAACATTTTAAACAAATATTATCAATATCATTTATTCAAATGATCGCAGTGAATTGAAGAACTTCATAAAAATAAACTGGAAATGTAAAGGTAGATTA
The DNA here is from genome assembly GCA_034508555.1 of Venustoraphidia nigricollis. Lineage (NCBI taxonomy): Eukaryota > Metazoa > Arthropoda > Insecta > Raphidioptera > Raphidiidae > Venustoraphidia > Venustoraphidia nigricollis. Next base: position 4,436,158 of record JAVRKA010000020.1, read on the forward strand.
CAAAAAGAAATAAAAAAAAATATGATAAGAATTTTCTATTCTAGAGTCCACATATAAAAACAACACACAATCATTGCTTTAAGACTTTCAAAACTAAATCCAAACATGATAATTAATCAATGATGGACATTTAGGTGTAATTTCTAGAGTTTCAATATTATGTAGATAACGTAAACAATGCATTTTATATAAACAAGTAATAATTTTTTTTATTCATCTTTGAAGTTCAATTCCAAAATATGTTAAAATAGAAATCAGTTTCACGGGTAATTGGAATAAAAAAAAATCCAATTACCCGTGAAACTGATTTCAATTTTTTTTATTTTTGATTATAATTAACTTGTAAGAATACGTCCTATTGACGTTTGTTGTAAAATATATCCGATTTAAACGTGTATCATACGAATAAAAAATAGTAAAATAATGTAATGCGACCTTTTAAAAAGCAATGTATTAGAAAAATCTTCTAATGATTTATAGCTTCGTTTTTGTAAGGAAGTAACACATCGATATTTTGCCATAATTTTTATCTGCCTCGTCTTCCATGGATTTAAACTATGGAAAAGAATAATATTTTATGTAAGTTATTCAGTGAAAAATATTAATATTGCACTTTGTGAGTGAACAGAATATTAATATGAAACAGCGTGCAATAAAAGTAACAATATGATACGATTTTTGTAGGTATATTCAATTGTATGTGTTCAAATAAGTATAAAGCACCTTGGGGGGTGACTCCATTATATAAGGTATCTGTTAGTATCATCAAATATCAAAGCTAGTCCGAAACGACATTGTAAATATCCATGAGTAGAGGTGAGTTTCGAACCCATAACAGTCTGATTCGAAGGTTATAGCATGTTGAACCATTGCATTCATATTGTCCTCCATAATTTTGTTGTTGATCAAGTAAAATATTGTTTACGATATCTACATTTTCTACATAAATGAAGTTGTTAACAACAAATTTTATGTGATGTAGAACACTTGCCCATCGTCATTGGTGAAATATTTAAATCTCATTAAAATTTTGAACAACTCATTACTCATGCATTTTCTTTTTTTATCACAAAAATGAATCTCTTATGATTCATTTGTTTTTGCCAATTTTGTATTTGAAGCAAAGACGAAAATCGAAAAGTACCTGTGTTCGCTTATTCAAATAATTTTTTTATCCGCACATATCAGAAAGTTTATAATTTTAAGAATTATTGGGAAAATTTTTGTAAATAATTTTAACAAATCTTGAGAATATTTAACATTTTTTTTATAGGCAATTAGTTATACCAACTTGTTAGCAAAGCTATTCTTCAAATAGAAAAGAGCCATAACGCTGACATTTTCTAGTTACTTTTTTTAAAAAATATTTTTTTAACGTTTTGAAGAAATATTTTCTATAATAACGATTATGTATTTCCAAGGATGCACTCAAAATTTTATTCGGAGTGGAGGCAAGATTATCATACTGCAAAAATTCGAGGAATTTTCAGGTGTCAAAGTTAATAAAAAAATGGTGAATTATAAAAAGAATAAGTACCAAGGAAGCTTAATGAATTTTCACACTTTATTCGATTATTCCAAATCTCAAGAGGGAGAACTTCAGGCCTTCCTGCCCCCCTTTGCCTATGCCAATGTATATTACATTGGATTACATATTAATTATTAAATTAAAGATTATATTCACTTTCGCGTGATTTCAAGAGAACCCGTATTATTCAATATACAGTACTAATTTTTTCTCACAATATTTCTGCAGTAAGGTTAAACATTTTTTTGTCAATTAATAACAAAAAGTGGGCCTTATATTCGTCACATACTTAAAAAAACTTAATTTTTTGCAATTCTGTTAATACATTTAGTAATTTTATTACTTAGTGCATTTTCGAAGTCAACTTTTTCAAAAAAATATTTAAAGCGAAGTCGTTCTACATTTTTTTTTAAATCTGCATCACAAACACATATTGAAACAATTTTTTGCGAATTTTTCGAAAACTTGCTATAATATAAAAATTTCGACAAGTGTGTACTTTGTATTTTCACTGAAATTTTAAATATTGGATGGCGCGGCTTTCGAAATGAGCCTGCGGCTTGCTGACTAGATCTACTGTGTCACGCCTACCAATGTGTTAAACTGAGAGCAAATCACAAAGCAGAATGACTCTCTTCTGCGTTAACATATGTTATGTTTATTTTTGTACAGCGTTTAAAATACATATATTTTTTAATTCTCGTTTGCAATTGAAAGGAAGAATATAAAATCTAAAATGTTGATTTACAATACATTTTGTTTATGTATGAGGAATAATATATGCACTGTTCAAAATTATTAAATTTTGATAGGAGTGACGACCCTATTGTCTTTACAAGTTACCCAAAAATAAATTTGAATTTAAAAATAGCAAAATTAACAGCTCAGGGAATTACTTTTGGTCAGAAGCATAGCGTGCCTTGGCGGGGCCCCGTATAAAAATTTGTTTGGGGGCCCTTCCCCCGTTGGCGATAACCGATGCAGGGTGTTGCCAACTTTTGAACGCAATCTTTACGCGGGAAAAAAATTGCTTTTTTGACTTTTGTCATTTCTGAAATAAAAAAAAAATTGGGAAGTTTTTATTAATTTTTGCTTACGCACGTTGGGGTACCCTGTGGCCCGGGGGCCCCGTATAATTGATACGGCATATACGGCGGTAGCTACGCCCCTGCTTTTGGTAACAAGATAATTAAAATTTAAAAAAAATGTTAACAAGCGAATTTAGTATTAGAGATTATGAAACAGAAATTTACATATTTAAATTAGATGTACCTAGGTATATGATTTTTTGATAAAAAATATACATTTCTATAAGGTTTTTATAATTAGATCCGAATTTCTTAGAAGTGATCGTACATACAATCCATACCATATCCATAATATATAAAACAAACCGACAGAAAAGATAACAAGAATTATTTGTTTTGATGTAAAGCAAACAAAATTTCCTATTTTAGAATTCACATGGATATAAAAATACCGAAGGATTTTCGTGTTTGCTGCAATACAAAAGAACACCTAGTTATACGTCATATCAGATCTAATTTTAAACAAAAAGATCTGTCTCTTATACACATTTATACATGGTGTCCCTGAATTATGTGTAACCTTTTTCAAAATCCATACATCGACAAACAAATTACAAATATCGATACTTACTTATTTTAAACAAAAAAAAAATGTCATGATTGGTTTACAGAAACGTTTGAGATAAACTATGTTATTCTGCAATGTTCTCTACCAATTCTTTCCAAATATATGAAATGAAATAATATATCGATCAAAATAAAAGTATGTCTGTAGCCTTACCCGCAGTTGAAGTAAAACATGTAAGCAATACACATATTGTTAGGTTGACAATTTTTATATACTTATACTACCTAAATTCAAATAAATAAATAAAAAATATTGATTTAGATAAATAATAAATAAAAAATGAAATGACGAAATCTGAAAATTTGCTCTAGGAATCTTTAAAACTGTACAATAACAAAGTTACAATTTTATTTAGTTGTATTTATCCATGTAGCTTCTGTATAATTCATTAAAAAACAACTCTCGCAGTATGTGAACTTTGTAATTTAATATTTTGTACTTTATTTATTTGTGATCTAATATATAAACGGATTTCGTAGGCCGCGCAAAAACGTCACATTTATTCGTAACCCAAACTCACGAATAGCCTCTGCGAAATTCATAAAACGCGCCCAAAGAAGTTTTACTCAAAAACATTTTTCAAAACAAGCGTGATATTTATTAATATTGTATCACTTCGTCATACATTAGTCATAGAAAGATTAAATAATAATTCGAAATTTAAAAGACAAGCAGTATCTGTCAATTCTTGCTTATAGTCTAACAAAATTGGCGCATATAGCCTAGTTGCTGCGCGGTTATTAAAAAAAAATTCTTGATTACTGACGATTTATAATTTATAACGATAAATATCTGAATGCTTCAAATTATTTCGCGATGATGAGAGAAAGGAAGTTTGAAAATAAAACAAAAATAATAAAAATTATTTAAATGTGATGGTTACAATATTATGATGAGAAAATTTTGTTTTTACTGTGAGTTCTTTTGTTATATCTGTAATAAAGATTAACAATAAGCTACTTTAAAACTGGAGTTAAAGGTAAATTTAGCGTAATGAGATAAGTTTAAACTTTCCCAATGGCTTTATGAACGAATTTTTTCCATGAATGTAGTTCCTCCGAGATTTAAAATAATGGTTGTGCAAAAGAAACGTTTGTTTACATGAATTTTTTTAAAATATTTTTTATTTTCATGCTTAAAAATTGACCTCCAAATCATGTTGTTTGTTTATTATTCATATGATATTATCTACCTTAATTAGTGTATTTGCCATATGGCAACATACACTATTGGCATCGGTCGGATGGCGGGACCTAGGGGTTTGACCAAAATTTCTCGACGTTTCATAACCTCCTAAACACTTTGGCACCATTTTTAAAAATGTTTATATGTATATGTATATATATATATATATATATATATATATATATATATATATATATGTGTGTGTACGGGCAATAACTTTCGAAAGAGTTAATTGATTTTAACGAAAGTTGGGCCACGTATTGAAATCCATCTCCGCCAGAAGCCTATTTAACATGGGCGTAATCGGGCCATTTTAAGGGTAGTTTTTAGGGGTAGAAAAATGTTTTTGGGCCCCAAAATACCGAAAAAATTCTCAGAATCGTTTCAAAATTGACATTTAACCCATTAGTAGCAATTAAAAAGTGTTCCTAAAATTTTAAAAAAATCGGCCCAACAGGATCGGACTTACAAATTTTTTGAAAACACTAATTTGTATATTTATTGAAGGGTGTATTTAATTCGGTGTAGACGTTAGATTGATAATAATATTGCAGTTAAGAAAAAAAATGTTATTTTCAGGGGTGTATTAAGGAGTCAAATTTTTAATTTTGCCCAAAAACTAACTTAAGTTCGCGTAATAAAGCCACACTGCCTGTATAAGCAAATACACTATATTGTCGGCAGGGTTTTGGCACTGCGACCCGGGTTTTTTTAAAATTGTATTTCGTTGAGTGTCAGTGCATGCATGATATCGACTACGTCATAATTTCGAAAGAAGTTTCACTTCTCCCGTGAGTTTGCGTCATTAAGGCTCACACAATTCGTCTACGCAATGACTGTTTTTCTTTTGCACAACATTACAAACGTTCATTTTAGCATATTTCACATGATTTAAGGACACCAGTAGATGAACACTCACAAACACATACATACACGGTATACAAACGAGACAGATATAATATATAGAAGGATAGATAGAGAGACAAAGATATAGTATGTAGTGAGAAGAATAGAGATAGCACCTGAGTGGTTCGGTCCCTGGTCGGAAATACTGGAGTGCCGTCAGCACTGTACTCCATCTGTCTACCGGACGGATGTTGGTACATCGGGATCTGCATCAGGTCATTATATTCAAAAATCTTATCCCAATTATATTATTATCAAATTAAACCAAACATTTCAAATAGTTATTTTTTTTCTGAAGAATCCACATGTACTGAAGAGCTGGTGAACTATCTGTCGTCTGAGTTTTCAAAAAAAAAAATCAAATCGCAAGCAGGCATATCAACATCAGTGCCTCTATATTATCTCAACTATCAAGGGATTGTCCAAATAAAACAATTTTTTTTCAAAACTGAGTCGAGAATAATCTAATTTATTATTAAATACTGAAAAAAAAGACTTAAGGTAGTTGTCGTGGTTAAGGCACCCCGTCAAAAAATTCTTAATTTTTGTATACTTATTAAGGACATGATAATATTTACCCTGAAAATTTGAAGTCGATCGACCGTATATAATCTGAGATAAATTCGATTAAAAATTGGATAATTAACATTGATTGTATACGATCTCTGTAGTTCTGAACCAGTTTCTTATTTATAAAAAAAAACTAACTGTCAGAAACTTTCCAAAAACTGACAGTCTTTCAATGCATTTGTTATGAGTTTAAAAAAAATAAGAAACAATTTTTGACCGTCTAATTATTTATAAATAACGATTTAAAGTTCAACAATTTATAGAAAAGTATACATGCATATGAATACTGTATGGGATACGTTTCCACGGGTACAGTCTTGCGTACAAATTATGGGTCACTTAGCTACAAGCTAGTATACTTTTGTGGCGCGTATAATCTATAACTTTTTGACAATATTGTACCACGACAATTACCTTAATCTCGAGATTTGTTACATTCTTTTTTTTATTAATATCAGTTTTTGTTCATAAATGAAATAAATGGTCGATGAAGTATTAAAATTACGACTGTTCCAGAAAAAAAAAGAAAATATATAGTGTTTCTATTTTTTCTTATCTTATCCAATAACACCTTATTTTATTATCAAGACCACGCAGTTTTCCTTAGCTTTAAGATCGCATTTTTGTGATATTTCTGGATAGTTTTTGATTGTATAATACAATCAATTTTTAGATATATGAACATTATGCACAAATAATAAAGTCCTTTAAGATTTAAATTAACATTATGATATCGGCGGTTAGCACAACACGCTACTAAAGTGAAATTATATGCGAAATGTTTCTTAATTAGATACCAACACTGTAAAATTTTTTAAATAAGCAAATCTTCTTATATCTGATAAAAATGGTCCAAAAATAAAATTTTCTTCTTTTTAAAAAAGAACTTTATTTGAGCGCTTTCGGATATTAATCCATCTTCAGAAAAGCTATTCTGAAGATGGATTAATATCCGAAAGCGCTCAAAGAAAGTTCTTTTATAAAAAAAAGAAAATTTTATTTTTGGACCAGTTTTATCAGATATGAGAAGATTTGCTTATATTTAAAAATTTTTAAGAGTCCAAAATTTATCGTCACAATAAAATTAAATAACACTTTAAAATCCTCTTCCTAATAAAGTTGTAAAATTTTCTGTAGAATTGCCAAACCAAAGGTTATATTGTAAAAGTGTGTCAGTTTTTATTAGTTCAAAAAAATAGATAGGCGAGCAGTCATTACATAACATCTAATGTAATGGTGCCATGTCAATGTAAGAATTTACAGTTCTGTTAAATTTTTGTCACTTCCTAACCAATTTAACATCAGATAAGTAAAAGTCAGACGGAAATTTTACAGCACTGTCAAATTTAATATTGCCCACAGACCAGGTTTCCTAAGATAGCGGCACCATATAGTGACCGTAAAATATCCATGAATGGCGTAACAAAAAACGTGTACATGTAATTCAATTAGCGGTGGTGCCTCCGTAACGTAACAAAACGGCATCCATTTATTTCCATTGCGTACATTTTTTGTCATTTTGTTACGTCATTCACCGCCATATTACGGTATCGTTATTATAAGAAACCAAAGCTTAAGAAATTAATTTGATAATGTCCATCACTTCCACCATTTTTAACCGGGACTCCCACCATCTGTGTTTTCTATGACAGTTTAATTGAACAGTTTAATTTCTTTTTCTTTAAAAATGGGCAGTATCTTTGAAACTACCTACCAATTACATCGCTGCTTTCTCCTGTAATTCTAATAATGTCTGGGGAAATATGCCTGTAGTTAATCTAATAAAGGCATTAAAGGTATGTCCGTAACTATCATACTTAAATTATAATATTTATTTTATTAATATATATTATGTATATTTAGAGAAATTTGTTGTTAGTATTTAAAAAAAAGCACCAAAGCCGGAACTAGGGAATATCGAACAAAGCAGTTAACATATAAAAAATGTGAAAGAGAATCTAAAAGCAAAACAAATTTTTACATAATATTAAGCAATGAAATATTTTTTATGATTAAAAAACGCCTTTCTTTTTTTTGTATCTGAAGAAATGATCGCAGAACCGACTCTGAAAAATAATATAAAAAATTATTTGAAAATAGTAAAGTGATGAAAAACTACAAAAACCATTTGTAGCTTTCGGTTTGACATTTTTCTTCATATATTGCATCTCAGCTAAAGAATGCCGGTAATTTTATACGACATTCAAACAATTATTATGCCATCATGTACTACAGTACTATGCACATTGTACACTAAATTTTGGATCTATAGTAATAAAGAAGGTTAATTCAAAATTAAATATCTGCAATCATTTTTGAGAAGTAACAGTCCAGTTACATTCTACTAGTATTCGGTCCTACGTTGTTCACTTGACACCTGGTTCGTGTGCTAGTATTTTAAACGAATAGCGAGTAACTTAGTAACTAAATGTGTCCACACAATGAAAATTTAGTCTAGTACTTTAGTCGACCCAATCCATTTTGTTCTATTTTTTATTTATCGAGTCGTAACCAGCGTTGCCAGATTTTTTTTTTGCCAAGTCGGGATTTTGGAACTTTTTGAGTGAAAAAAGCGGGATTCTTTCGTCGAAGGCGGGACATAGTAAAAAAACGTATATAATATAAAATATAATTATATAATATAAATATTTATTTTTTTATTTGAGTTCAAATTACGTTTACGTGACAATAGATAGCAAAAATAGCCATAGAAAATGTATTTTAATAAAAATATGATATTTTAAAACAGATTTACCCTATCGTTAAATAGTTGAGTCTTATTCGTCTTCTGAATAAAAAAAATTGAAAAAAAAAAACAAATCAAAATCAAAAAAGTTTTATTCATTAGAAAAATATGGCGTTTCAAATAATAGTCTGAGGAGTGAGTGTTACAAATTGCAACTTACAGTAAGAGAATAATTATTTACGCACGGTCGAGTTATCCCCGAAAAGCGGGACTGAACCTGTCCCGCGCGGAACATTTAATTTTGATTTAAAAATCGGGACATCCCGCCAAAATCGGCACGTCTGGCAACGCTGGTCGTAACCCACATCACGCTCCACTGTTTACTAAATTGGTCGGTAAGCCAGTCCAAACCTGTTGTTTTAGTCAGGCTCAATTACTGCAAAATTGTCGTTTAGTAGGAGTTAACTATGAAATGTTGATGAAGTAAAGCTAATAAATCTTGGTATCAGTAATATAGTAACGGGAATTTCAGCCAATGAGAACAAGGAAATTACATATTCATGTTTTAATTGATCTACGTTTCGTGAAAATTTTCCACATCTCGGGATCTGTAAGTAATTAGTGTATTTGCCATATGGCAACATACACTATTGGCATCGGTCGGATGGCGGGACCTAGGGGTCAGACCAAAATTCCTCGACGTTTCATAACCTCCTAAACACTTTGGCACCATTTTTAAAAATGTTTATATATATATATATATATGTATATATATATATATTTATATATATATACGTACATATATATATATATATATATGTGTGCGGGCAATAACTTTCGAAAGAGTTAATTGATTTCAACTAAATTTGGTCCACGTGTTGAAATCCATCACCGCAAGAAGCCTATTTAAAATGGGCCTAATCGGGCCATTTTGAGGGTAGTTTTTAGGGGTTGAAAAAAGTTTTTGGGCCCCAAAATACCGAAAAAATTCTCAGAATCGTTTGAAAATTGAAATTTAACACTTTAGTAGCATTTAAAAAGTGGCCCTAAAATTTCAATAAAATCGGCCCGACAGGACCGGACTTACAAATTTTATGAAAATACTGGTTTGCCGATAGTAAATTATTTACTGAAAGTTGTATATAATTTGGTATAGAGGTTCGATTGATAATAATATTACAATTAAGAAAAAAAAAATATTTTAAGGGGTGTATTAAGGAGTCAGATTTTTTATTTTGCCCAAAAACCAACTTAAGTTCCTGTAATAAAACCAGACTGCCTGTATTAGCAACTACACTATATTGTCGGCAGGGTTTGGGCACTGCGACCCGGGTTTTTTATTATTTCGTTGCTCTCATTGGCTAAAATTCCTGTTACTATATTACTGTTAACCATGAAAATTACTCAATATTTACAGCATGAGTGCCTACTAGAGATGGGAAAAACGGGTCTTTTTAGTGATCTGCATCTTTGCATCTGGATCCCGTATGTGAGCCGGCTCACTGAACCGGTTCAAAAAGAGCCGAGTTCTGAATATGTTACTGCAGTCTGCCACTGAGTTACCTAGTTCAGTCAATCATATCACGACCTGTATAGAATCAAGAATGCATAGCCAAACATGTGATGCATGGGTCATTTGAGCTGACAGATGCATCAAAGCGAGAACTGATACGTAAGTGTAAAATGTGCTTCTGTGTGTTAAGTGTTTCACTGAGTTATGCGGATCCGTTGATCCGTCGGCTCAAAAAAAAGTGAGTCGGCTCTCACGGATCTTCTGTCGGAGTCGGCTCTTTGAACCGGTTCAGATCTGAGTTACCCAACTCTACTAAACAGTCAATGCGTGTGCATTTAGCTATTAACCCTTTCAGGACCATAAGATTGTAGGAGCGAAAGTAACCATTTTTTTACAATTTAGGATGATCCAATTTCCAGTGATCATAATCAAAGAATGACGGTTCAGATGCAGTGGTGCCATATATAAAAAATTAAAAGATACGTTCAGGAAATAATAAATGTAAAATGACACCCACTAGTTTCTTAGTTATTCACTTCTTTTAAATTTTTTGTTTGGGACAACTGCGTCCCCGTAGTCGTTAAAGAGTTAAAATACTAGCAACGTCCGAACCAGGCTTACCCAAAATGAGCGACGCATAGATATTACGGTGCGTGATCAAGTGTGTAATATAAATTATGTATACAGCACATGGTGTCAAATGACGGAAGCTCGCCTAGCTTATCTTGTTCAACGTTAAGTAGCTGAGTAGTTGATACTCGACGTCGATGTTTACTTATATACGTGCTGATATACAGTGTGCCCATCTGGAAATGTTACATAGCCCATTGTACGAATTCAAGAATGTTTATTTTTAAACTTCCTTTATTGATGTGATTTCTATTACGCTCAAGTTTACTCGCGATTGAAGTATGACATTTGCTTCTGGGGTCCGTGTCCACATGCAAATGTAGTATTTGTTTATCAAAAAAAAAAATATTATCAGATGCATTGCTGGTGTGTCGCAGCGAACGAGTTGCAGAGATTTAGTTAAAAAATATAAAGTATTCACTTTAGTTTCTTTACTAATTTATGAATTGTCCACATATGTATTCAAGAACTCGGACGTTCATGATCCGAATACCCGTTCTAAGTCTGAGCTTAGAGTGCCTTTCAAGCATATTTCAATAAAATCTCCAAATAGTCTGGGTATTCCTATTTTTAATAAGCTGCCTCAAAATATTAAACAATGTGGTGAATTACCGAAATTTGAAAAATACTTGCAAGAATTTTTGCTAGCAGGCGCTTTGTACAAATTAGACGAATTTCTGTTAAGTCATGAATGACTGTGTTCTTGATGGACCTACTAATCTTCTTGATGGACTTTGAACTGACAATGTGAGTCCACTATGGCACAACAAAAAATAAACTATTATTATTATTATTATGACAATAAAAAAACGGTAGAACTGAAACCTCTTTAGAGTTATGAACTTGTTTCATTGATGCCTTATCCATTTTGCATTACCAATATTTCTCTTATATTTCCCCTCCGTTGAATCATTTCCCCTTTAACGTTACCGAAAATACGCCTTTTGCAAATAACAAATAAAAAAAATGACTATTATTTTTTGAAGTGTAAATTTTGTAGCGACGTAATTTTTGTAGCGTTAAAGGAGAAATGATTCAACGGTGGGGATATATATATAAGACGCATTGGTAACGCAAAAGGGATAACGCATCAATGAAACGAGTTCCTTACTCTAACACTTTCCTTGTGAGCTTACGTGGATAAGGCTTACACGTTTTGTTTTAAATAGCTAATAAAAATTATTTGATTTCTGAACTGAAGCTGAGTCATTCGTGCATAATAGAGTTTAGGTACTTTACAAGGACACTTCCAAATTTATCACAATATTACTATATTTGCAGAGCTGTTGTTTTTTTGATACACATTATGTATATCTATATTACTTTTGTAGCACAAACCATTTTTTGAAAAAGAATCGACTATACCTAGTTGAAATGTACGAGGGCCTCTGCTGTCAAATGTCTATAATTTAAAATATCTATTATAAGTATTAAGTATTTACTCTATGTTCGAAAAAGCAAAGTTTACTAGCTAACCCAAATTTCAGCTCGAAGTCTTTATTCGACTCTAACAAGTAATTTTACACGAGTCCCGTTTTTGCTTTTAAATTAAGAAACTCTAAAAATATATAACTGACATTTTAAAAGTATTATAACGAAATTTTTCACGTAAGTTTTATTGAGATTTGCTCTAGAATGAAATATCAACGACGCATTGTTACTGAGGTGTGAATCGACCTGATCACGTAAAGCGTGTAAACAAATGCCACTTATGTTAATCTATCGACTATGTCAGCGGTCGGAAATCTAAAGTGCTGTGACGAATGGATGGACTTATCTTTAACCGCACTATGTCCTATGTACGATGACATATTATTGTATGGACATTGGACAAGTAGAAATCATTGTAGACACAACATTACTTATAGGGGTCGCTCATAAAATTTGAGCCAAATCGATGAAAATAGGGATGTTGACTGTATTCAAACAAAAACATAATTTTTACGTTAAGTGGTAGTTTCTATGATAGAAATACTAAAAAACACAATATCTGTCCTTATTTTTAAAGAATTTAATTATTATAATTAAATCACTCTCAAGTCACGTGACAACGAACACCAATCAGAATGCATGATGTCACTCACTCATAAACATTATCAGACACTGTCATAGAGAAGAATGCTGTTCACACTGTCAAAAGGCTTCATCGTTTGGATAATATTTAGAGTGTGTAATTTATTATTATTTATAGGAAACGCACCAGCGTTTATGACTGTATGACGTCACGACAGTCAAGTGACAAGTATTGGCGTTGTGGAGCGAAATTTGAAACGAAATTTAAAATACACGATTTTTAAAGCTTGAGACTTATTTAAAAAAAATAATAAATATTTGTGATTATATTATGCACGAATTAAAACACTTTCCCAAAAATAGTCAACATCTCTATTATGTATTTTTGATGTACAAAAACAACACTAACGTCATGGCCAAAAAATCTAAGAAATGACCTTCAAATAATTTAAGTACCTGCCTATTTATAGCACTTTATTCTAAATTTGACGACTGTGTAATAAAGCGAAATTTCGGCAGATTTCGATTTCAAACGTAATTTTTAAAACGCTCCTCTATTTGATCTAAAAGTTAGCAATCTTTTCGTATATTAAGTGAATATAAATAACAAAAAAATACGTTATACATGATTTTTAAGTGTCAAAGGTGTTGACATTTTATAAAAAAATAAGCTCAACCATCATAAAGACAGACGTTTAAAATTTATTTAAATAAATTTTTGGAAGTGTCCAAACCTCGAAAAAATGACAGTTGAAACTTTCACGAATGGTTCTCTAGTGTAAAAAGTGTCGTCATTTTTGACACTATTGCATTTGTAATACAAAAGTGTAACCATGGATTATACACCTAACGTACACTTTTCAGTGTAAATTTCACGGAGCTATCTACACTAGACTAATACACTAAACAAACCTTAAATATATGTATATTGTATATGATATGGCTCACAGTAATGTAAACAGATGCAGGGTCTGTAATTTTGAGCAATAACGAGTATTTTCAACCTTGTCTCCTCTTTGCCTATAAACGAGTCGTCGTCTTTGAAGTGTTCCATCCCGTTCTGTGAATGAACTATTTATTCGTCAATTTTGAATATCATCACGTCGTTTCCTTTATAATTTCTGTTTAATTGGAAATGCCGCCATTTATAATAAAAATGAAAATAAAATGTCGAGGCAGGTGCTTTAAAATTACATCATACTTCAATTCTAAATATTGATTTGTGTTCAAATTTTTGGGAAAGGATCGGTCAAAAATATTTTGAATCGAAGTTTTAATTTTGTTTACTTATGTTTTGCATATAAATAAAATTGTAAGTTAAATTTAACCATATTTTATATTTTGTCAAAAAACTGTAATCTGATTTATTAATTTATAGGAGTCGAATTCAACGAAGATTTTTAATGAAGAAATATCATAATTAATATAAGTAAGTCGACGCACGATACGAAAATTATTTATTACATTTTTATACTTATCGATATTAATTTTTTATTAGTTAAACGATAACTGTAGAGAAGCGTTTGAGGCGAGTCACCATAAATATAAACTAACTAAAAACTTTTTTTGACCATAATTTTGGAAACTCATAAATAAACAGAAAATAAATACAAAAACAGTAATCTATATCGACCTTTAATGTAGACATATTGTGTTTAAAGTTAAATATTTAGTTCAAAGTTTGTTCTGAATTAGTTTAATCCTTGATAATACATTTCGATAACTTGTTTGCAGGGACACTAGGGACTGTTGGCAAGATGTAAACGTAAGCATTTTATTTGCAGGTTTTCTGATAATTTATGTCGATTTACAAAATTGTAGACCTTGTTCATAAAAACCTGACAGTTTTCACATTATATACGTCAATATGTCTACGAAAATGTCATATTTATCTTAACAATTTGTTAATTATATATAATTACTGATAGATATACTTTTTGCTTTTTTTTATATTTTTCAGATTTGTATTCTTCTTTGAAAAGATTTGAAACTTTAACGAAAGCCAAAACGTCAGAAGAATACATTAATTTGCATTATTGTTTTGCTTGTTTCTCAAGTGTAATATTGTGTCACTTAATTATAAAAGGGTTAGCTCAGAATAATTGGTGTAAAGAAACGTAATTTTGTGAATATACTTTCTACAAAACTCTAAAGTTATAATTAGTACCACAAGGTGTTCAATTTTCTATGAACGGGACTCTATGAATCGATAGAATAAGTCATTTCGAGAAAAACATATTAGTATATCACCTAATAGCTTTGTTTTAAATTACAGAGCCTAGAAATTCATTAAAAAATGCTTTTATTAGAGTGAAACTTCTTTAGACACGGATCTGTTTGAAATTTTCTGTAAAGTTAAGGATGTATATGGGGTATTTCAAATTACCGAGAAATGAACAAAATTCACTATTGAAAACAGCGTACTCATGGAGTAATTCTATAGTTTTTGTATCGTAAACATTTTTACCTTAACTACTGCTTACTTTTTTGTGTATTTAATAATAAAAGTTGTTCGACTACATGGTCATTAACACCGCTTTTGATTGCTTACTATTGACAACTAAGCAATGAAATCGAAAGATTTAATTACTGTTTGTTCTTATTAAGAGCACTGTAGTTGGAACAATAAAAATAAAAAGAATAGTTAAATATTTCCACAACAGATTTATTCAGTGGATGTACATTTCGAGAGCTAAGCTCCCATCTTCAGCAAAACACTAGTGTTTTGCTGAAGATGGGAGCTTAGCTGTCGAAATGTACATTCACTGAATAAATCTGTTGTGGTAATAAGTAACTATTCTTTTTATTTTTACTGTTTGTTGTACATAAATATGGTATATAAATATAAGAGAATCCTCGGAAACGCAACATTAAAGGGGAAATGATTCAATGACGGGCAACTATAAGAAAAATCTTGGTAACGTAAAATGGATAACGCATCAATGAAACGAGTTCATAACTCTAAAGAAGTTTCATTTCCTCCGTCAGTTTATGTGGGTGAGACCCACACGTTTTTTTTTGTCTTACTTGAGAAAAGTTAACAAAACACAAACTTAGAAAAAATTAGGTCAATTTACTCCATTTACTCGATTATGATATGTTCACAATTTTTTATTTTCTTGATTTATTTTAATATAGCATTTCAAGTTTGAAGTTGAAAACTTTTCTAGTTTTCAAGAAAGAAATAAAGAAAACATTTTTTTAAATAAATATCGAGACCTTGTAACTTAAAAACTAAACGAATTAGAAGGTATGTTCTTGACAACTTGTTTTTAACTTATTACTCATAAAAATGGGACACCTTGCATAAATTATATAAATTGTTAAAGACGTTAAAACACATCTACTGAGATTATTCAATTACAAAGACCTCAAAAAAGCAAAACATTTGCCAAGACAAATATTCAATTTAGAAACTACTACAAGGCAAAAAGGCTGTAAAAATATTTTTAGACCGTTGTAAATACAGATACAATAAACTTCAAACTATCATTTTTACTTTAGAAGAGAATCTAGTTGTGAAAAAGTTAGGCTACTTTATGTGAAAAGGCATCTATCATTGTGAAAACCTATAAGTTAGCTGCGTAGATAAATTTATCGTTAGTCAATCAATTCAAAATATTTTACGCTATAAACTGATCATTTTTACGCATTTTTTTGCCAAGAAATGAAGGGAGCCTGCAACATATTACTGAAGGAACGCTTTAGGATTCTTTCCACTGTATTCTTATCTTCAATTGCAGAAAGCGTTGTCAAAAAATACTGATTTGACAATGACCTTAGATTGTGAGCGTACATATTTCTTCACATGAAAAGTATTGTAGAATTTTAAATCAATCCTACTCTAAAAATAATTGTTCAGTTGAAACAATATTCCTCTTAAACTGTGTATAAATGTGCTTAAATGTACAATTTACACTTCGAAACAATGTTTTTCTTCGAATTTTCAGCAAAATTCAGCTTGAAAAGCGATTTTTTTCAATGTAGATCAAACATTTGTTTTTATATGAATACAATTTAATGTTCTAATTAACAGAGTTTCACAACGACATTAGACTGCTTCTGTATGTATAAACATAGTAAAATAACGATCACAGTCTAAGGTCATTGTCAAACACAATTTTTTGACAATGCTTTCTGCAACCCAGCATTAGTTTGTCATCTGAAAAAAAGTTTAGCCGTGCCGCTGACATAGGAACTAAAAAATAACCACAAACTTAGACTCACACAAAACTAGAAATTCTTTACACGTTGAGATATTTGAGCGTAACTAAGATTGATTAATTGACTAACGATATTTTTATCGACGATTCATTGTAACTTCCATAACGTAGTTATTAAAAAATGTTGCGTTGTTAAATCGGACCTAAAACTGCTAAGTGTACAATAAACCATTCACTAACAAAGTTGAGAGTATTTTTTTATGATTTAAATTTAAACAAAGAGGTTGCGTAAAAGGCTAACATTTATTAATTTGAAACTTTTGTCTCAGTATTATAATCGAGAAACTGAATATAAAAACCCCTTAATGTAGATTTATGATGTCATTTTTCAAAAATCAGGGGTGCACAAACTTGAGCTAATTGAAAATTAGTGGTTACAAGTTTTTTTTATTTTTTAACGGGAAATTGGACAATTCAATTTTAATATAGTTAAACTAAATTAAAAAATTGCGACGTTTCGTTAAATCTTTTTAACTTCTTCGGGCAGAACTGAAATGATTAAAAATACAAATTAGTTAATGAAATAATTACATTTTTTTTAATAGAATTGAAATAATGCCTTTAACTAGTTAACCATAACATTAATAAAATTTAGATATTTAATAATACATATATTTACTTTAATAAAGTATTGAAGTAAATATATGTATTATTAAATATCTAAAGAAGTTAAAAAGATTTAACGAAACGTCGCAATTTTTTAATTTATTTTAATTATATTAAAATTGAATTGTCCAATTTCCCGTTAAAAAATAAAAAAACCTTATTAATTATAATTGACGTGAACAATATTGAGAATTAGTGGTTATTTTTACAATTATCTATGGCGAGTCTTATTTATATGTAGTAACAATTTAAATTTTCATTATTTAGTAAACAAAAATGTAAGTAATTTTTGGATGTTTTATTTTTAGCACATGGGAACTGGTGGTTTTTTAAACGATAATAACTTTATATCAAAAAACGAAACTTGTACAATATTGAGTCCTTCCAAACCAAAAAAATACAGCACAAAAATACAATTAATCTGTTAATATTACCATTGACAATGTCCAATGTCCGTTTTATAGCAATTATTTTTGAAATTTCAATTGATACTTATTTTAAAATTTTAATTTAGTGGGAACCTTTTTTTTTGTATAATCATATTTTTTCGCTCTGCACTTATATCTTGCGGATTAAAAAATTGTAAAAATTTTAATTCTTTTACAATACATATTCAATGTATTGTATGATTTTTTAAAGATATTTTTTCCTTTTAAAGATTCTGTTAATGATCACTTCTGTTTAGTTGTTACGAAAGTTGGTATAATAAAAGTATATGACTAAAACACAACCGTGAAGAAATAGGTTTTTTGCGAGTATGCTGTTTTTTTTACAATAACTAATTTAACTAATATAAAAAATACATACCTTCCTCAGGACATCAAAAAAAATTTAACAGGCCCTGAGAAAGGAACCTTGATCATTAAATATGTTTAGTGATTTAATATTGGTTTTAATTCGCCTTGTATTACGGTAGTTATTGTAATATTAAAAACAAGGTGTCTTTTTTAAGTTGTTTTATATAATATAATGGACTAAATGTTAATTTTACGGAATAAAATGCTACAACTTCTGTACGCAATGTTTCATAACTCATATTTTTGATCAATTGTTTATTAGTGGAAGTTCTTATATTACTTCTTTTTGTGCTGTCTTTCATTCAAATCACAATTATTAAAATTTTATATACAGATTTTTTCGGCTTACAACATGAAATTATTAAAAATCACCTCAGTTTTTGCACACCTGACATCACTCGGTAACTATATAATATAAGGAACGTATTTCTTCATACTTTTAAATACTATTAAAATTCTTACCTTCGAGTTGTTCTTTTTATTAGAACTACACGACTCACAATATCCGTGATTAAAAAAATATATATTTTAGTACCATATGAGCATTTCATTTGTAAATAGTTTATTTGTATTTGGTTTGATGTGAAACATTTATTGACGGTTTTTAACATTTGTACAATAATAATAGTTTTATTTGAAATCTGTTTTAGATTTCCAGAAATGAGTTCAATTTCTATCAATGTTTACAGCTAAATAATTTATTTGCATTTTGTGTGTTGAGAATTATATACTGAGAATACTCAAAACAGTTTTTTTAGAAGAATCGGTATAAAGACAAATTTTAATTTTTTCAGGACTGAATTAATAAAACTAAATCAGTAAGAAGCACTGCACTGATTTTTCTCTCGATCGAGAAAAAAACCTGAAATATTAATTAATGATAATTTTTTATAATACTGATGCGCCATAATATTAATGTCACTGAATTAATGTCAATAAATGTTCCTTGTTTTTTAATCAGCGTATCAAATTGAAAATCTGGTAAAAATACATTTATAGCAAAAAAGCCTTCAAGGCGTGTCCAACACTGCAATAAAATAGATATTAACTGTAAAATTATTATAAATTTCAAATGATAAAAAATATACTACGGTAATAATTATAAAAACACTGCGCGTGTGCGAATTACAGTGCTGAAAAAAATGTAAAAGCCTATATACAATAAAAATATAAAGCGAATATAAATAAATTAAAATTACTTACATAGACTTCTTCCCATTGGCTGACATAACGAACCAATCGCGAGAGACGTAATAATCTGACCAAAGACAGAAGCTTAGCAAGGCGAAGAATCCTGAGTGCTCGTCCAGCGTGAAGAATTTGAAAGCTCTCGCTGAAGTCCTGAAAAATATTATTAATTTTTGTTTTAATAATGAAACATGCAGAAGAAAAGAAATCAATACTGTGAAAAATAGGAACAAGATCAGGAAAAAAAGCAGATGCGTAACGGAATTTATAAATTATTTTTGTTAAAAAATTATTTAAATGAATTTGTACGACCTGAAAAACATATATCTGAAATTAAAGTTACATTCTTTGATTTTATTACAAGTGGCTTAAAAAATTCTACATGATTAAAAAAAAACAGCAGGTTTTTAATTTTTCGACAAATACTTTGTACAGATACTGATTTCTAAACAACGCGTCAATATATTGTTTAAATCAAAAAAATAAATATAAAAAATTTATTTAAAAAAAAACATTCACTATTCTCGTGGTTTGGATTCATTTCCGCGTGCCGTAACTTCGGTTTTACATTTTAGACATGTTTATATAAATCATAACAGTGGCGGATTTACAAATTTGCCGCCAGTAGGCTATTAAATTTTTGCCGCCCCTACTGACTTCTGAAATTCAATACCCTAGTTCGCAATCTCATGTCTTGTCATCCTTGCTGTCAATATAACACATTTCTCTTTAAAAATGGCATTTTGATAACATTTTAACACAGTTGGCAAAGAAAAAAAGAGAGTTTTGCCGTAGATGAATTGCCCATGTAGTCGTTTGTCCTATTATTCCAAGCCAAACTGATCTGAATTGACTTTTAAGTAATTATAAAGACGAACATCTTATGTCATTAAATGTTTTTGATATGATATTAAGTTGCTTTGCCGACTGTGTTAAAATGTTACCAAAATGCCATTTTTAAAGAGAAGTGTGTTATTTATATTGACAGCAAGAATGACAAGACATGACTTAACATACATATTTTCGGAAAGCCTATTTTTTTCTAAAATACCTATTGAAATTTTTGTTAAATTTTCGAAACTCGTTTTCTCTATGTATATGTTTTTTTTTTATTTCTGTAAGACAAACATTTTTGGGTCGCCCCCTAAAATCTGCCGCCCTAGGCTTCAGCCTACTCAGCCTGCTGGTAAATCCGCCACTGAATCATAATGACGATATATACTTATGGCCCAAGAGCGACTAGCCATTTGTGGGTAGGTATTTGAGTCATTGTTAACTCTTTAATAATATCCGAATACAAAAACACAGACCTGACTGAAGGGTAACGGAGCTTAACCAACTTAACTAATTTATCAAACATATTGATCGCCTGGCAGGTAAAATATCCCACCAAAACGACCTGTTTTTCTATTTTTAGTTACCAATATTATTCTGTTTAAATTTCAACGTGCTTCAAATATATTTTTTAAGTCTTAAAAAATAGAATTTTGCAAACACTTGGCGAAGTTTTAGACCAGATTAAAAAATCTGGCTTTTTTATTTTTCAACTCCTTAAATACTATATTTCACGGTATTAAAATCTCAAATTCCCTCAAGAATTTCTCGTTGCGCAAAAATTTAAAAATCGGTTAAGTCGGTTAAGCCTGGCTACCCTTCAGCCAAGTCTGTGTTCTAGTATTCGGATATTACTAAAGAGGTATTGTACAAATTTTCACAGTGCCTCAAATACCTACCCAAAAATGGTTAATAGCTCTCCTGCTATTAACTATTTATCTAGATATCAGTATCTATATTTTATTGTTAATTTTGTTTTGTTTTTTCACATTTATACAAACAATAACTATACGAAAAATCATTGCACTAATGGATTAAATGCCAACAATATAAAATCTTACTTTTATTCTAATTTGTAGGAAACGTTTTTAATGAATCAAGAAATATTGCTGGCGAATATTTTGTAAAAAAATATAATGAACGATGAAACAAATGAATGACGATGAGAAACAAAACAATTTATTATTACAAACAAAGCACTATTTTTAGCAAATTAGTACACCAAAAACGACAGTCGTACTTCAAATAATCTATTTATAAATTCCTGTACTGTGACTTATTTTGCTGAACTTCAATTTAGAAATTAGTGACATCCAATTAAAATTACAAATTAAGCAAAAAAGCATAAAAGTAATAAGCAAGCGCTTAAGCATTTCTTGCAGTTTAAAAAGCATTAAAAATATATAAAAAATTTAAAGTTTGTTAATTATGAAAAGATTATTGAAAAAAATATAAAATTTTAGTTTGATTCTTGTTTAAATAGTTAAAGTTTGTTAATAAAATTTTGTAATATAAAAGGTATGTAAAAACAGTTTAGCTGAAAGTGTAAAAAGACAAAGAAACAGGAAAATGTTTGTAATATTATACTCAGCGAGTTCAAAAAAATATCTACGTTTTTTTGTGTGTGTATGTATATCATAATATTATAAAAAGCTACCTGATTTTTTTAGTTTAAATCTATTTACATAATCGTGTTATTTACTCGAACAATGAACAAAAATACTTCAAATCATTAAATACTAGCAGCTTAAAAATAATATCAAAACCATAATTAAATTAAAACTGATCTTGTTCCAGGAGAAAATTGCGTTTAATTTTTTAATCAAATTACTAAAAAAAGAACGGAAACACTATTGTGTTCTTATGTGACGACCCAAACATCTGGTATGTTTCGTATTAAGTACAAACAATTTTCAATTATGTAAAAATGACACAGAATTTATGCTCGAAATAAACATAATGGACTGGCTAATTTTTCTTCTTCGCTGTATTTTTTCAGAGTCTTATCAATTGCGACGTTGAAAATAAATAAAAAAAGTATTCCTTTAATATTTAATATAAACTAAACAAAAACAAATAAATGAATAACTATTGATTTTTAGAAAATGTCCTAATCAGAAAATTGGGGAAAGAGTTAACTTTGTAAAAGACTTAATATCTGAAATTTTGTTAACTTTTTAATAACATAAGAACACAATTTTAACGTTTATAAATTCAACAATTAACAAAAGAATATAATATAAATCTGAAATAACAAACAATACATATTCACCTCGAAATAGCTATAAAAATATAAATATAAAAGATTTAATGTAAAATTCATAAAAAATTGTTGTTTTTTCAGAGCTTACAAGATTTCTTTTCCATCTTTATAATCGTTCCGCAAAAATTGTTGTCGTATAAAGACATGTAACAAACACTTCTCCTTTTTGACTTGGAGGTTAAGGTTAAGTTATGTAGAAATATTTTTCTTCGTAAAATATTGATTTTTTGTTTGATGGACCAAAAAAATAATTTGAACATTCGCAAATATTCTAAGCATTAAGACAGACCAAGAATCTATTTTTGAATAATTTATTCATGAAACTTATATAATATATTGTCTCTGAACTGAAAAGAATAATGTAGTACAATTTTGAATATTTATGAATTATAGCCAATTCGTTTTCTTAGATAAAATTTCTGAGGTAAAATTGTCTGTTACTTTAGACTTGAGACTGATCAATAAACTACACAGCTTTTCACGATTTAAATACTGAAAAAAAATGGAGTTGCAAGTAATTCCAAGATTACAAGGCGCGGCATTAATAAGATAATACAATTTTGTGTGGGTAAACAACGAAATTTTAGCGGGTCTTTGGTTCACTCTTTTTTAATAGATTTCAAACAAAAAACGATATACAATTCGACGCGAGTTGTGAACAGATTTTAATGATTCTTATTTTATTTAATAGACTATATCTTCGGGTTGATCCCACATAAATTTTACTTAAATCGGTTTGCTAGTTTTTTAAGTAAAACTTCTTTTAGCGCAATATGAGGGTTAACTCAGATCTTTTCTATGGAAGTAACTTTTTCTCACGAAAATAACATTCATTTTATGTAAAGGAGTACCAACATGTTGGTAAGTTAGAAATTTTAAAAGGTTTTAATGTAGACAGACACTAAAAAGGATTTTTTCAAAATTTTACTCCAAAGAAAGGTTTCTTTTTGATTCTAAATTTACCCCTCTTCACCACCTTATTGGGTGGAATAGATCACATGAAGTGCATAATGTTGATGCAGGCCACAGTCAGTTGACCATTGTTGGCCTAGAATCTAAATGATTACAAGTAATGACGAAAATATCGGTGAACATACATAAATGAAAATCACTTTAATACTTTGAAGAAATCGGTATTATGTCATCCATAAAAGTAGGTCACGGATCATTATTTAAATGACATGTCTTTCTATCCAAGCGATCTTAAATTCACAACTGTTAGGGAAATATCAATAGTCAAAGCACCCTATAATGATAAATTATCACTTAATTCCGAGTCTGCATTTACTACAACATTTGAATAAACAAACAATATTATTGTACATGTTTCCTATACACATTATTTAATATACAAGCACATTAGCGACATATAACTGTCAGGAACTGTCATCTAATTTGAAATGAGTAATCCCACGCCACGCATCATCTACTATGCACAGCTACATAATTTCAATATTTAAACAGTGAAAAGCGTTAAATATGTATAAAATATCGTTCACTTATTAAATACTGCAACATCATTCATTCAAATATCATACATAATTAATAATATCTCAATAATCAATATATTAAAATAACACTGGTGATCAAAATTATATAATGTAATACTTAGATAATGATTAAACATTGTGGAATACAACACAGAATGCATAATAATATTAGTAACGTAAATGTGTTGATAGTCCATTGTCCACTGGTATTTTTAGTGCTGCACTTTTTCAAGATTTGTATAGGACCAAAAAACATTATTGCATTTGGTTTCAGAGGAAAACGCCTGTTTATTACTGATTAAGGCTGTCGGAACGCTCTGAATTTTGTTTGTGCTGAGACCCAGCGGTAAGGAGCGAGATAGGCAAAAGACATATTGTGGGTGTGACCTTCTTTAGCACTGTCTCGCTCAAATCATCCGCACGTTTCAATTTTTGGCTGGTGTCAACTACGACGCTAAAAATGTTGTTGCAAGGGTGCCGCTGTCAATTGATTACTCTAACTTTAGGAAATATTTTGAAGATTTAAAAAACTTTTCCGAAAAAGGAAGAGTCACTTTAGGTTTGTGATGAAACAGTTTTGTGAAATAAGTACGAATAAGATGGTAGTATGACATTGAAAACGTCTGTTTTTTTGGCACAATTAATGCCAACTTTTTTCTAGTATATCGTACATAAATAACAAAAATAGTCCATTAGAGACCTTGATTTGTCCTTTATCTTCCTTATAAAGAAAGTTATTTTCAGAAATATTTTTGTAGTTATTTTAAAATAATTTTTTAATGATAATTCCCAACGATTTCCGCGAAACGAATCCTAGAAGCTTAACGTTTTGTAGACTAATAGAAAATTATTTCACATAGTGTATCGAAAATAAGTTTCTTTTAGACTACACAGTACAAAATGATAATTTGTCTCTTCAAAACATACAGAATTTTTCTCCATTAAATGTCGATTATTTACAAACATCAAGCATAAGCTTATCAATTTTATTCGTTTTCATCATTTTTATTAAGCAATAATTAAATTATTGTGCAGTGCAAAGTATCTAAAAATATATTCAATAAAAATGTTAATATCAAAACTTCATGATATTGTTTCCTTTTGAGTTTCTATTAACTACGCTTAACAGTGTTGGATCACTTTCACACAGTTTGTGTTGAGACCCAGCGGTAAGAGGCGAGGTAGGCAAAAGACATATTGTGGGTGTGACCTTCTTTAGCTCTGCACGTTTCAATTTTTGGCTGGTGCCCACTACGAGGCTAAAAGATGCTATTGCAAGGGTGCCGCTGTCAATTGATTACTCTAATTTTTGGAAATATTTTGAACATTTAAAAAACTTTTTCGAAAAAGAAAGAGTCACTTTAGGTTTGTGATGGAACAGTTTTGTGAAATAAGTACGAATAAGGTCGTAGTGTGGCACTGAATACTTGTGTTTTTTTGGCACAATTAATGCCAACTTTTTTCTAGTAAATCGTACATAAATTACAAAAGTAGTCCATTAGAGACCTAGATTTGTCCATTATCTTCCTTACAGATAAAGAATTTTTGCAGAACGTTGACGAATAAGTCTACAATCAGTTGACAGCCGAAGCTCTATTTTTGGCTTAAATTCAGAGCGTTCCGACAGCCTTAAGAAACAAAAAAGTTTAATATAATTTTCAATCTCGTTGTGATCAGACACATTTAGACTTTGTCTTAATTAAATCAAATTTTATTGTGTATTATTTCTGCTACCAGTGGACTACGGATTTTCCAGTTTCACCTCCGTTCAACAGAAAAGTCATACTGAATTTTAAATACATGTTGTACGCAAACAAAACCGATTCTAAAACATTTGCTTTTTCATACAACATTTTTTTTTTCTGTGACAGTATAAAAGAATTTTGTAGTTTAGATGTTTTTTTCTGTTATTACTGAGGATTCACCATAATTTTTGAAAAATTATATACACACAAAAAATATAAATGAAAAATAACAAAAATGAATATTAATGAAAAAACAATTCCTCTGAAGAAGTAATTTTAATTGCAGGCTAACCTCTTGTTGACCAGGCTGTTAAACAAAGAAAAAGAATAATTTATTTCTCTGATATAAAACAAGGATACAGTAATATAATGTATGTAAATTAAGGTGCAAACGCTACAAAAATTAATAAAATGCCAACTAAATGTTATAACTGAATTTTGTTTTTCTGGTAACTGATGAAAATTTTGTAATTAATTGTTTTGTGATGTACATTTTTTTAAATATTAATTCTCATAAAAAAATGGTATTCGCTGCCGTCATAATTAATTATAGAAAATATTTATTTTGTCGAAGGATTGTAATCAAAAATAAAATTCAAGATCTCCATAAATTTCAATTAATGCGTTATCCTGTTCAATATTATGAAAATTTGTTGCCAATATATCAAAACAATTTTTTTATCTATTTTATCAAGATCATCTAGTAATGTTCAGTTATGAATTATTTGAAGCACAATGGAAGGAAAAAAGAAATTCCGAAAACGCTTTCTTTAATTCTATTATTAAAATAATATTTATAAAAAAATTTCATTTCAAATAGTTTAGTTTTAGAAAAAAATGTTGGAAGCTTGTCGATTAAAATAAACAACAAAATTGAACTTAAAATAATAAAAAAAAATGGGGTTATATCAGTTTTCTTTTTCTCCAGAGGAAAAGTTTACAATTAAGAAGCAGTGCATTATGACACATTTATTTATATTATCACAATATAGTCATAATAATTAATTTGGTGTCGATAAATTTCAATCAACAATTTGAACTCACCTTCTGCGGTTTTTCAAACGATATTTCCAATTGATTACGCAGATAGTTTGATAGAAAAGAGAAAGAATATTCGTTTTTGAAGGTGCGGTTACACAGCCATAGTAGAATTCAGTAAATGAAGACAAAATAAAACAAATTGAAACGCTTACATACATTTTTCGTTACCTGGTTAAAAATCAGAAAGATATAATCCAATGGTATGGATGATATCAAATCCAGAAAGAACCAGGTTCGTAGATAGTGTTTGGCGATTAGCTTAGGGTCAAGAATTACTTGCTCGGCGTTGTCTTGTTGCATTATACCTGAAAAAATAAAAACATGATTTTAGCGAAAAATAGTAGTTTCTATGATAGAAATACTAAAAAACACAATATCTGTCCTTATTTTTCAAGAATTTAATTAATATTTAATAAATAAAAGGTAATTAAATCACTCTCAAGTCACGTGACAACGAACACCAATCAAAATGCATGATGTCACTCACTCATAAACATTATCAGACACTGTCATAGAGAAGAATGCTGTTCACACTGTCAAAAGGCTTCATTGTTTGGATAATATTTAGAGTGTGTAATTTATTATTATTTATAGGAAACGTACCAGCGTTTATGACTGTATGACGTCACGACAGTCAAGTGACAAGTATTGGCGTTGTGGAGCGAAATTTGAAACGAAATTTAAAATACATGATTTTTAAAGCTTGAGACTTATTTAAACAAAATAATAAATATTTGTGATTATATTATGCACGAATTAAAACACTTTCCCAAAAATAGTCAACATCTCTATTATGTATTTTTGATGTGAAAAAGAACACAGTAACAATAGGGATGTTGACTGTATTCAAATAAAAACATAATTTTAGCGAAAAGTAGTAGTTTCTATGATAGAAATACTAAAAAACACTATATTTTTCCTTATTTTTAAGGAATTTAATTAATATTTAATAAATAAAACCTAATAAAATCACTCTCAAGTCACGTGACAACAGACACCAATCAGAGCGCATGACGTCATATGTTCAGCCGCTGTCAAAAAACTTCATTGTTTGGTTAATATTTAGTGTGTAGTTTATTATTATTTGTTTATAGGAAACGTCAAATTACATGTAACTATAGCAACGACTACATCACCTCAGTTTACTAACGTTTATGAGCACAGAATACGCATCTATAGGATGGTAGCTCCCGTGTAAACTTTTGAGCCTCCTTTGGTATGAACAGGTGACGTCACGCGACTAGTATTAGCGTTTTGGACCGAAATTTGAAACGGGATTTAAAATAGATGATTTTTAAAGCTTGAGTTGTATTTAAATAAAAATAATAAATATTTGTGGCAATATTAGGTACTTATGCACGATTTAAAACACTTTCCCAAAAATAGTCAACATCCCTATTATTTAAGTTATTGTGAAATAATTATATTCAACTTCCTGGCGTTTGTTTTTTTTTTCTTTGCGAAAATACACGTAAAAAGCATTATTAAAAATGCTTATGTAGCATAGTTTCCGTCGTTTGCACATCTGTTTTTTTTGTATCAGTGCTACTAACACGAACTAAGTATATTTACCACGCGTCCAAATGAGGATGATAATATTATTCAATTGAAAATATTTGGTAATCGATTGTTTTCAGTATTTGTACATCTCTGGTATTTTTAATGGAAAGGTTTACCGGTGAATGCTTCATATTTTTTAATACGAAACCTTTTAATTTCTCCAATTTTTATCTCAAATAAATCAGTACCCTAACCATTCTTTTCAACATACTTGACCACTTGACATAGTACAGTGCGTCGTCGCGATTCGCTTCCTATGTTAGTTTGTGTCGTTTCCCAAAACCCCAGAAGTTTTCTATACCGAAACCAAAAAGCAAATCAACGAAATAACGAAAAATTTTACCGTGGACACTGTCTTGTTAGTCAAGTGTATCCTGTAGCATTAAAATATAACAATATAGCAACGGATCGAGACCAAATTTTAATTTTGCTTTTTAAATTAAATAACAAAAATAACGAAATATTTCTTTATTTTATTTAAAATTAAAATGACTAGATTATTTCCTGGTTTCCAGTGGAAATATGTTTCAAATAATAAATTTAGCGATCATAAAATGTACCTGAACTGTTTATTTGCAAGCAACTTTGCACTTGGATGTCAATTTTTCTTTAGAAACAGAAGTGTGAAAAAGGAAATAAATTCGACAGAACAAAAATAAACTTCTGATGAGAAAACATTTTTCACATATTCTTTGATGTTTAAAGTAATAACTTGTTACTTGCAGATGTTTCATATCAAACGAGTTAAATCGAATTAAATGAACCGTCAAATGAAAGTTTCTGTTTAAAATCTGACACGTATTAAATATGTCTAATTTTGATATCAGAATTTCTGTACGTTATTAAATTATTATACATGACTAGCTGACCCGTGTGAATACTTTGCATTGTTAGTGGTCAGTTACATAATATAATAGGGTGGAAATACATTTTATTATATTCTATTCAGATACTTCAACGTCCCTACGTCACATTAGCGACAACTGTCAGATTGGCAAAATTTGTTTTTTCTGAATGTTAATTTCTGTAATAAAATTGTTAAAATGTTTAAACTGAATTTTTTTAATGAAAACATTAATTTTAAAATATCAACTTATTTTTCCTTATTAGAGAGAAAAATAATCTCCAAAATGGCGTATCAAACATTAATTAAGGGAGATATTTGATACCAACAATAAAACAGCTTTGAGAAATATATACCGATATTTAGCAAAGCTTTCTTTTTTTGAATGTGTAAAATACGATTAAAATATAATAGATATATAAGAAAAGGATTAAAAATAAAATGCATGCTTATGCATATTTTCAATTAGAGGATGTACTTACATTAATTATCTTGAAATTAACGATGCCTGAAGAAGACCTAATAAAGGCCGAACGTTGATAAAATTAATTTCTTTCGACTCGATGGTTGCGACTCGGTAATAATAAGGCAATTTTATTATTTCAAATGAGCACTAATTTAAAAAATATATTTATTCAAAACTGTCAAAAAAACAGTGTTTAAAGGCATTGAAAGCAACCAGATCAATTTTAGAAATTTTGAATAGCAACATTTAAGTACCTCGAATGTTTAAAAAAAATTATTTACAACACAATTAATTTTTTGCCAAACATAATCATGCCTATTTTTGGAACCAAAAATTCGGCCTAGTTTTTATTTTATCGAATTTAAATTTTTACACCATTCTCTGATTCTCCGATGGCTCCAATGAAAAGTACAAATTAACCTCTGAAGACAAAGTAGAAACACACAGCATGCTTAGGTACATTATAAAATGTACATAGCTTTGATTGTTACAAGTTTTAAAATAATAATAATAAAAGCTAAGCAGACGCTAAACATGTTCCACTAAAATTCGGTCTAGATTAGGTTGGGTTTCTCTGAATATCAGCCAGGAAAATTTCTAACTACTTTTTTCTTTGAAAAGCTTTATCTGATTCCATTAGTTTTAAATATAACATGAAATGCATTTCCCGCAAAGACTCCAGTTTCATTCAAAGAAAGGGGTTTGTTATCTGTAGTAAGAAAAAGAAACAAAAAAATCAGTAAACCGTGACATTAATATCTGAAGTGACGTTGAACAGTTTGTTGTTTCTGTAAAACGGTCACGCTATTAGATTCAAGTTGAAGATTAGATTGTTATATACAAACAAATACCAGAATTATAAAAGAAATTAATATCTGTCTGAAACAGACTTCAAGTGCTACATACTATTCAGGAAAAATATGTTGATTTCTCAGAATTGCTTTCTATAGTTTTATCACATTATTATTATCGTATTTTTACAATCATGTTGTATTTATCTTGTAAATAACGTTTTCACAAATACGAGTATATCTTTAGAAAAAGCGTTTTCCGAAAAAATTGAATTATACTCTTTTCTCTCTCAATAAAAAACAAAATTTACGGTTGTATTTTCCGAGAATAAAATACTGTGAATAAAGGATTTTTTATTTACAAAACAACCATTGAGTGCAAGGAGACAGTTTTATTTGAAAAATAAAATAAATTGTATTCGCCACAGAAACATTGTACGTCATGTACAAAACAATATAAGAATAAAAACATAAATTACCTACAAATGACTTTTTTGTAATATAACTGTGCATATAAATTTATTTTTTTATCGCGTCGAATTTACTGAAAAATCGGTTCAAGTCCAAACTATGCCTGCACAAACAATGTCCAGTGCTATCAGCCTCCCACTTTTGTGCTTTTTAGCCAAATAGTTCTGCAGTTAAAATAAATAAACAATTAGATTGTTTCTAACAATTGATCGCCCCACACTATTTCATACCCAATAATTTTTGTAAGCTATACTTTTTAACTATAATTCAATAATAAATCTCAGGTATTTGGATTAATAATACAAAACAATCGTGTTATTGTTAATCTTGCTACGTTTCGACTACTTTATTTAGTCTTCGTCAGGCTCATAACTAATAAATGAAATAATCAATCAAATGGTTTATGTTGAAAAATTTATAATATTGAACACACATTGTATTTAAAATTAATTAAATAATATTCAAAAAGATTGGTAACGTTTCAATTTTAGTTATTTTTATTATTTTTTTTTATTATTGAATTATAATAATAATTTTGGATGCGATATAATGTATACTTTTTAACTATTTTTTATTCTTTTTAGACTTTCAAATGTTCTACTAAAAAGAATATTTAAAACAATAAATAAATATTAAAAAACCGGTCAAGTGCGAATCGAACTCGCGAGAAGAGGGTTCTGTACTATTCCGTTTTCCATGAGTACTTTAAGAAATAAGATTTTCTTGTAAACTATGGGTGAGACCCGACATTCCCTATTTTTCAAAATTTAAGCTTGCCCCCCAAGAACGACCCCCATATTCAAAATTAATTTATTTACGTTACACGTCCATTTTTGGGTCACCAAATTTTAATTCAATCGATCCAGTAGTTTCGGAGCAAATTGGCTGTGACTGACGGACAGACAGATAAACGAGTTATCTTATAAGAGTTCCGCTTTTTCCTTTTGAGGTACGGAACCCTAAAAAATATAAAATAAAAATTTATTTTCGCCCAACGTACGGCTGGAACCCACAAACATACGACTACAAATTTTGTGTTGTTTCCGATAAACTACCGTAACAGATTCATACTGCTTGATATTACAATATACCAGTTTAAGATGCATTCATTACACAGGCCGACATGATTTTTGGTGTTTTGATTTTGACGAGTGTTCTTAACTAATTTGGGTACGCTGATTCCTAATATGAATTCGGTTTGAGTCCATCACGTCAGGATTTTTAACAAAATAAAAAAAAAGTTTTGATATTTTTTTGTATGATGGCAAAATTCCACCTAGTTGAGAATTCCTTAATTTCGTTAAATTTCTTAAATTTCATTCATGATATTAAGTATTTCGATAGAATTAATACTGTAGGATAATATATGTAAATTTATATGGCAACACTGTTAGCTCTCCGCATCTGTCAAAGTCAACTTGACAGCAGTTATTCGCGAAATAGGTTCTGTGGTGTAGGTCTATATATATATAATTTTTCCAAAAATGGTGCCAAAGCGCTTAGAAGGTTATGAAACGTCGAGAAATTTTGGTCCGACCCCTAGGTCCCGCCATCCGACCGACGCCAATAGTGTATGTTGCCATATGGCAGCTATGTGGAGACCTCAAAATAATATGCATGCTATTGGGTCAGCAGTCCGGATTCACAAAGTATCCGTGTTTCTTGTGTGAGTGGGACAGTCGAGCACGAAATCTACATTACGTGAAGAAAGAATGGCCAGCCAGAAACCCACTCGTGCCTGGACACAAAAATGTGCAGCGTGATGCATTAGTTGACCCAAAGTTAGTTCTTTTGCCTCCCCTTCACATCAAATTAGGACTGATGAAACAATTTGTCAGGGCTTTAAATAAACAAGGTGACTGTTTTAAATACCTGTGCGAAAAATTTTCTGCACTTTCTGAAGCGAAACTGAAGGAAGGAATTTTCGTAGGTCCTCAAATTCGAACCTTAAAATTCGACAGATTGTTCCAGAATACGATGACCCAGGATGAATCTGATGCATGGAGTTCTTTCGTAGAGGTCATAGATGGTTTTCTCGGAAACAACAAGTCTCCAGACTACAAAGAAATTGTAGCCAAAATGGTTGAAAATTATAAAAAACTGGGATGCAATATGAGCGTTAAACTCCATTTTCTCGATTCCCACGTGGAGTATTTTCCTGAAAATCTTGAGGCTGTCAGCGAGGAACAAGGAGAGAGGTTTCACCACATAAAAGACATAAAGGAGATGGAGAGACGTTATCAAGGAAGATGGGATGTTAGAATGATGGCGGACTACTGCTGGACATTGAAGAGGGATTCACCGGCTAAACTACACAAAAAGAAAACAACAAAACGAAGTTTTCAGGGAAAAAGGGAAAGATTTCATTCAAAAAAACCAATGCTTGTGTAATGTACACACTACAACTCTTGTTTTGCAATGCATCTTTCGATCTGTATAATTGTTTTAATAAATATTTTCTCTGCACTTATTGTCGTTTATATGAAAATTTACAAAATCACTTTACACACTTTTCTTGAAAATCTGACGTGCTGCAAAAAAACTAATCATAGATTCGTGATCAGCATACCCCAATTACTATAATACACCTATCAGACCTGAAACACTTTTTCATAAAAAAAAAAATGTAGGCCTGTGTTATTTATCTGAAAGGTAATGTCAATTAATATATTTATTTTATTTTTCATTCCTGATAGTTTTCGTTAAGTCTAGGTACACCTAAGCCTCAATGTTCATAATTTTTTCTAGATCAATCCTTTTGATGATACAGAACGGGGGCAAGAATTTTTAAACATTTTCCCTAAAAAATGTTTACAGAAATGAAAGAAAAAATAAATCATATATATTTGAACTCGTACTTCAATAAACTTCCATTTGACACCCTACACGATGCTCTTCAAAAACTTATTTTTTTCATTGCCCCTTGAAATTAGCCGCTAGAACCAAAATTCAACTCTTCATACTTCATGTAATTGAGCCACCGTACTTTATCTGTAATTTCATTTTTTTTTTGCGTCCCATAGTTTCAGAGAAAATTGCCTGTGACAGACGGACGGATACCGAAGTGATTCCAGAAGTGTTACGTTTTGCACGTTGGAATTATGAATTCGTTTTAATATATAAGTACCTATATTGGAAAGTACTAATACAGTAGAATCCGTTTATTATGACTCCGCCTATATTGACCAACCGCCTATTATGACGTCATTAAAAACGAAGTTTGGTTTTCATATAAAATTCTTTGTAATGACTTCTCTTACAGTGACATGTCGCTTATTATGACCCATTTTTAATAAATTTTGTCCGTTTATAGTGACCGACATGATTTTTCGGCAATGTTCGTTGATTCCTGACAACGTTCGGCACGTGGCTTGTTTTTGTTTTGAATCTCAGTTAGTAATTGATAGTTGAACGTCACGCGTTGTTTTTAGTGATATCCTACGTAAAAAATGTCATCTCAACGTCGTAAAGCATTTACGATTGAGGAGAAAGGTGCAATAATATGCAGATTAGAAAATGGAGAATCAAGCTCATCTCTCGCAGAGGAATTGGGCGTCGGTAATTCGACAATCTCAATGATTTTCAAAAACAAGAACAGGATTAAGCGATCGTTCAATTCAAATGTTTTGAAACCGAAGAGGCTTCGAAAATCGCGACAAGAAAATGTTGATAAAGCGTTAATTCAGTGGTTTAAAATCACGAGAAACAAAGGAATACCCGTCAGCGGCCCTATGCTACTTAAAAAAAGACGGTTGTTTTTTCTTCACAAAAATGCTTTGTATGACGTCCGCTTAGTACGACGTGTTTGTCAATTCCCTTCGATGTCATTATAAACGGATTCCACTGTAATGTATCTTCGTTTGCCATATTCATATAGAAAGATTAATTAGCTTATTACCTGTCCTAAAATTGACAACGATATCAATAAGGAATATGGTGTCCGATAGGCAGTTAAAGGCGATCCATCTAGTACTGAGGTCATCATTGAAGAACGATATGGCAACTGGCAGGATGATGAGATTCGCTACCAACAACAGCAACATGCATAAATCCCAGTAGAATCTGAAAACAAATATAAACCACCATTAGCTACAAGTTACTTCTGATAAAACATA
Organism: Venustoraphidia nigricollis; assembly: GCA_034508555.1. Taxonomy (NCBI): domain Eukaryota; kingdom Metazoa; phylum Arthropoda; class Insecta; order Raphidioptera; family Raphidiidae; genus Venustoraphidia; species Venustoraphidia nigricollis. The sequence goes on from JAVRKA010000020.1 coordinate 4,471,279, forward strand.
TCTGATTTATAAAACGAGTTCGTTATTAAGCGAGTTCCAGCACTTACGAAACGTAAGGCATGGATCAACCAACGAGCCGACCGTGGAGGAATTTCTATAATATTAAATGTTTAGAACTCAAAATACTCCGAAAAACTATTAGCGCTAAATTCACGATAAAACAAATTGCATCACGTTTTGACGATTACTCAGTTACCAGATAATATTATCTTTCGATCGCGCGATTTGGTAACATTTGTATATTTCGGCGAATAGTGTGCGCTGGAATGCGTTTATCGTCACAAACTGTACTTGAAAAATGAACAATTTTGGTTCAGGAAATGTAAGTGCTTTCTGATGACTCGCAATAAGCATACGACGAGGCCTGAAAAGGAAGACATGACTATGGATGCACTTCTGAACATATTTTTATTTTAAAACATAATCGATAATTCGGAACATACTCCTATTTAGACAGACGGGGTCCCAACAAGAATATTATGTGCAATGTTAAAATTGAAATTTAGATAGACTTACAGGCCAGTTTTTCAACAGAAAAAGATCTTACGGTAGTTGTCGTGGTTAAGGCACACCATCAGAAAATTCTTAATTTTTGTATACTTATTAAGGACATGATAGTACAATTACCCTGAAAATTTGAAGTCGATCGACCGTATATAGTCCGAGATAAATTCAATTAAAAATTGGATAATTAACATTGATTGTATACGATCTCTGTACTTCTGAACCAGTTTCTTATTTATAAAAAAAGAACTAACTGTCAGAAACTTTCCAAAAACTGACAGTCTTTCTATGCATTTGTTACGAGTTTAAAAAAAATAAGATTTTTTTTGACCGTCTAATTATTTATAAATAACGGTTTTAAAGTTCAACAATTTATAGAAAAGTATACATGCATATGAATACTGTATGGGTTACGCTTCCACGGGTACAGTCTTGCGTTCAAATTATGGACCACTTAGATACAAGCTAGTATACTTTTGTGGCGCGTATAATCTATAGCTTTTTGACAAAATTGTACCACGACAACTACCTTAACGAACATTGCATCTACATATACAAACTGTTGTCTTACATTAAAAGAAATATAAAAAAAATTAAAGTGTCACAAAAATATATACTAGCCGACAACACTCGCTTTATGAACTTCCATTTTCCAAAACGCTTTTTGGTACCTACTACAGGTTTTGTGTATACATATAATACATTGCCGGAAAGACTTAAAAATAATGCCGAATTAAAAACATTTAAAAAAGAATTATAAAACATGCTTGATCAAAAGCCGATCTATGAACTGCAGGGATATATTTTTACTGAATTTTAATTTATATAAATATTAAGAGCACTGTGGTTGGAACAATAAAAATAAAAGAATAGTTACTTCTTACCACAACAGATTTATTCAGTGGATGTACATTTCGAAAGGTATGCTCCCATCTTCAGCAAAACACTAGTGTTTTGCTGAAGATGGGAGCTTAGCTCTCGAAATATACATCCACTGAATAAATCTCTTGTGGTAAGAAGTAACTATTCTTTTATTTTTTTTGAGTTTTAATTATTTATATTTATTTTAATAGTTAATATATTTTGTTCATGTCATGTAAGCAGGCGTTTTGTATCGATAAGCCTTCACAAATAAATTGACCATCTATCTATCTATAAATAAGTTTTAATGTTGTGTTAATTTTTCATTTAAACTGTTTTCCATGATGTTTCTCGTTTCAAAACCGTCTATACTTGTTTCGGAGTTCCATAAATACAACTGCATTAGTTAATTAGTGTATTTGCCATATGGCAACATACACTATTGGCGTCGGTCGGATGGCGGGACCTAGGGGTCGGACCAAAATTTCTCGACGTTTCATAACCTCCTAAACACTTTGGCACCATTTTTAAAAATGTTTATATATATATGTATATATATATATATATATATATATATATATATATATATATATATATATATATATATATATATATATATATGTGTGTGTGTGTGTGTGTGTACGCGCAATAACTTTCGAAAGAGTTAATTGATTTCAACGAAATTTGGGCCACGTATTGAAATCCATCACCGCAAGAAGCCTATTTAAAATGGGCCTAATCGGGCTATTTTAAGGGTAGTTTTTAGGGGTTGAAAGCTGTTTTTGGGCCCCAAAATACCGAAAAAATTCTCCGAATCGTTTCAAAATTGAAATTTAACCCTTTGGTAGTAATTAAAAAGTGTCCCCAAAATTTTAATAAAATCGGCCCGACAGGACCGGATTTACAAATTTTATGAAAACACTAGTTTGCAGATAGTGACTTATTTATTGAAGGGTGTATTTAATTCAATGTAGACGTTAGATTGATAATAATATTACAATTAAGAAAAAAATGTTATTTTAAGGGGTGTATTAAGGGGTTACATTTTTTATTTTGCCCAAAAACAAACTTAATTTCACATAATAAAAGTATAAAACCACACGGCTCTATACAAGCAAATACACTATATTGTCGGCAGGGTTTTGGCACTGCGACCCGGGTTTTTATTTTTTCAAAATGAATTAAAAAACGCGAATTATGTTTATCTCTCTTACTTTTTTGTGTGTTTCGTTGTCAATTTCAGCTTGTATTAGTGTCAATATAGAATTACATCGTATGGTCTAGTTTCACTTTACATAAAATTCGCATCGAGTTTATCCACTGTTTTGCAAGTGACTAAAGTTTCATGAGTAATATTTTATGACATATTGCACTTGATAAGTCAGTTCAGATTTTTAATGAATTACAAATTACATTCCATAATGTTCATTTTTTTGAAACATAAAGAATTATTCATTATTATGCAAAATAAATGTTATTCTAAAGATGTAAAACAGACCCAAAATCCACAAAAATATCTAATATTTCTACTTTCATTTACAAAAAAGAGGTATGCCACTCCGTGAACCGAAAACTATGCTTTTTATGTATTTTATATTGTTTAAATTTTTTGTATTCACAAAAAAATAACAAAATTTTTAAATTTAAATTTTATTAATTTATGAATAAGAAATATAAAAAATCTAAATTATTAAATTTAAAATTTTTATTTATTAATAAGAAATATAAAACAAATTGTCATCAGTAAAAAAATTTCAAGAAAAAACAATACCGGTGTTGTCGAGAATTGAATCAGTGACATTGTATTTTCAAGGAACACTGAACCGTCCGGCTACATACTTGTAATGCGCTTCGTTTAGGTCACGTTTGCGATTTGCTTGTAGGTACTTTTTCTAGTTAACTCCACATTTGTAGATTGATTTTTCTCTCTGCGTGCAACAATTATTCATAGATGACATTAAAAAATTCAGAAAAAATATTTAAAAAATAATTATCTAAAAAATTTAAAAGCAAAATGAAATTTTGATTTTGATATTGCTACCATACAAATTAACCGAGACATGATGGGATTTACTTTTAATTATCTTAGTTCAAAAACGGTTTGTTTAAAGCCGGTCCTGTTAACGAGATCAAACCGGTTATTGATCAAATGTAAATAGTACCTCGCATATCATCGCAATGTCGACTAAACTGATCATTATTTGCATTCTATTGTTTGAAATGAAATCAGAAAGCAAGTTAGTATTCAGTGTAAGCTTTGTACGTCAGAGTTTTGAGTAGACCGTGTTAAATTTTAAACATGTAAAAAATGACAGGACGTCAAACCTAAAATAAATTGTTTACGTAATAAAACATTATATGGTATAGAAAAAGAGCCAAAATTACGGGATAAGAAATACGTACGCACAATTTTCGACCATCAAATGAGGATTAATACCTAACTTATTCAAATATTCAAATGTAATCAAAATCGAAAAACATACCGATAAATAATTATATCTCGGGTTAATTTCAAATATGGCAAGTGAGTTTTTTAATTTTTGAAGTTATATTTGGCTCATTGAGGGTAAAATTTTCTCTGTTACGGAAGTTCCGCACGCTGCTAGATGATCTGTTACGGAAGTTGCGCAGTCATATGGAAAAAATTGTACATTTTTCAGTTTATTTTGAAGCATTAACATCACAGATTCAATGAGATTTTCTATAGAAATTAGAGATTTCCGAAACATAAGTGCATTTTACGTTCATGCAATGCCCGTAAGATAGGGCTATGTAGGTGAAAAAGAGAGCATGTTGAATAGCTAGTACGCAGTAACCTTAAGAATGTCAACGCTATGTTGTATTTAATTGCTTACTGTACGTGAATATATAATTAATTTACTGCAGACGTCAGATCGGTGAAACTTTTAGCAGTTTAGAGAAATTGAACACGGCAAGGGTGTATCAAATAATGAGATCGGGTGACCCGGCTGATGAGGATTACTGAATCGCTTATAGATATTAGGTGCATATCATAGACATAGGAATATTAGGGACAGAGCATGTACTTGAGTTTTAGACGAGGGGGGTTCAGCCGCTTAAGGAACGAGACGAGGTAAGTGGTGTTCGTTGGTCATTGGCTGACGCACTACGCATGTCTGGTGGCATGCAATTTATGTTGGTAGTATGGTGTAAAAATAAAATTTCTTGAGTACATGGATCTACATCTATGATTCTCAACCTTTGTTTTGTCGCGGCACTCTTTTAACGATTTTAAAACTTGGCGGCACACAAAGAAAAAGATAAAAGTTGTTTATTTACCTATAATACACTGTGTAAAATAGTTGATGCTAATAGTTTTCTAAAATTTGGCGGCACACTTGAAGAATTTCGCGGCACAATGGTTGAGAATCACGGATCTATATTCTTATGTCCATGTTTGAATGATGACCAATCACAAACTGACTCCAGTCTTACATTATATCAATGCTTTGTCCCCGTCCCTCAATGCATTCAACCCCTCAGCTCGATCCCTAAAATTACTAGATCCATGGTGCATATAGACATAATATAGGTTATGTTACATATGTATCAACAATACGTCATCTGCAGCTTGATGAGGTTTACGTGGCGAGCGGTTTGTGAAGAAGCGAAAGGAGTTTTTATATCGGCGGCCAGTGAAATAACGATGATTGATGAGATTCGTTAGAGTGAGACAACCGCAACACCTCCGTCCTCCGTCTATAACTAACCAACTACTTCTACTATATATACCATAGGTACACATGCATAGAGCTGCTCAAAATGATACATTACTTAGAGCTTATTAAGCTTTGTATAAAGTAAAAAATATAGCTTTGAAACGTCGCTTTCTACATTAATTCATACATAACTCATGAATGAATTGGAAAATTTATTGTTACATTTAATAAAGCTACGTTTCTTAACTTTAAATTTAAATTTTGTTAGTGTATTTGTCATATATGGCACATACACTATTGGCGTCGACCGGATGGCAGGACCTAGAGGTCGAAGCAAAATTTATCGACGTTTCTAAGCAACTTAACACCACTTTTGAAACATATATATTAGTGATGATTTATATTAGATATATATTAGATGATGATTTTTAGTTTGTTTTTGTTAATTTTTAAAGAAAGAACAAAATATTGAACATTTTTACTTGACTGAATAACGAACTAAAATTTTTTGAAGAAACGCGAGAAATAACCATACACACGACAGAACTGAGTGAAGTTTGTCAACAATGTTGCCTGACGGCTGCAAACGATACGGTGATTCCCCAATCAAAGGCAATATAAACTTGGCCTGACTTTGGCGTTCAGATACACGAATAATGAAACACAAGTGAGTCCAAAAGTAATCGGTTTTAGTAAACAAGAATCGGTGTTTATCGGTTTTCACAAAAACCGGTTTTTTTTAGGTTTTTCTAAAACCGGTTTAAAAAGAACGGTTAGCCGACAAACAATGTGAATATATTCACTAAATTATTGAATCTCAAATTTCAAACGCATTAAATATTTTATCGGTAAATGTTATAACAAAAAACGCAATTCGTTTACGTCAAATTGCACTGACAAACATACAGTGCAAATGATAGCCGTGAGATAATTTCCATCAGTACACATGGAGATTGGGCCTTGACCTCGGTAGAAAAGCGTGTGCAATATTTAATATACTGAATGTCCATCTTGTTACATATTATGCAATTTAATAATAATAATGTTAATAGATTTTAAAGCTGTGAAATAAGTCAGGTTAAAATACAAATAAAATTCGTCGATAAAATATAAACATTTAACAACTGGATATTTTTTTAACTGTCTTTTGAAAATTGGTAGAGGCAAATGTTTAATGTCACTTGGTAATTTATTGTAATTGCCCATTAAATTGAAATTAATATTTTTTCAATACATTGAAAATTTAGGTAATGGCTACGCTGGTTGTCAACTTGTCTATTATTCCTATTATGGATCGAAATATTGCTTTTAAAATAATTTGTATGTGATTTTATAAATACAGACATTTCATAAATGTATATATAGAGTAAAAGGTTAATTGTAATTTAAAAAAAAGGTTTACATGAAGGTCCGTGGACTGAGTTTAAACAATGCTCTTATAGTCTTTTTTGCAGAATAAATAGACCACTAGACGATTTCAACCTTGCCGATACACGTAGTACATTAATTTAAATTGACAACTAATTTCATGGTGTCTCATTTTCGCAGCATGCTGCGTGCCCAACTTCCGTAACAGAGAATATTTTACCCTCAATGCGCTAAAAGAAGTATAAAAATGCATGTAAAAATCGAACTATATGACGTTATCGAGTGAACACATTGTGCACATTTATGTATGTCCAAGTTAATTAGCGAAATGAAGTAATTAGACCGTTAAACTATTAACGCTACTCCTTCACAATGTTCTCGTTGTCTCGTTGTTACTGCATTCCAGAGCCGTTTTTCTTGAATATTTGGCAAATTACGACTATATTTCAAGTGATCAAAACATATCTTCAAAAATTTTGAAAATTGTGTTTAACGTAGCGAACAAATATCGTAAAAATAATAGCTTCGTTCGTACAACCGTCAGAATCTGCGAGCAACTGACGATACACTCGTATTTGTTTCAAAGCGTTTGCAAACGACCGATCGCGAACTACTGATAGTAAAGCCAGCGTTCGCAAAAGCTAAATCCTTGATATGGATCAGTTTCAAACCGTCAGAATAATCTGATGACTGGGCGAGCGAATTTTTAGTTTTTACTAAAGTTTCTGATTTTTGGAGTCTTCCTTTTTTTAAATGTTTAAAGATAGGCTGAAGGCAGTTTTTATTGTTGTCTGCATAATTATTATTTTTTCAAAAATAATTTAAGTAGTTGGTTATGTCAGTTTATAGAACGTGTTCGCAGATCACTGTGGTATTTACAATTATAATGAAACGCACTCAATAACGATCTAATAATAATTAACTATTTATTTATGAAAAATGTACAAAATAATATTACATTATACTCTTATATAACTATCCTTGACACCGGTCACCACAATCACAAAATTTCCTACCAGTTTGCAACCCATAAAAACCACGCACGCGCAGAGAAAACTTGGCAATCAGTTTCAATTTTATTTTCAAATTCAAAATTTATTTCGTTACTAAAAAAAAATATTAATAAGTGTTTACAATAAATTATAATAATAATATAAATATAAGTAAATGCCTTTTTATAAACAATAAAATATAAAGGATTTCCTGATTTGTCTGATCTCAAAAATTTACTTTTTATTGATACTTATTGATACTTTTTCACATATTATTAATCCAGTTTCGAATACCTACAACAAGAACTTTTAAATTAAAAATTTTAATTATTTAGATAGCTAAATTATGTCAATAGATACCAGATGTTAATCCATTATTTAAAGAAGAAATATTCATACAAAAACAACTAAATTTTTTAGGCAAAACCCGAGCTTGGTGACTTTCAATATATATTTTGTTTTATTGTTTAGTACAGATTTAAAATAACGTTTTGCTTATGAAACTAAGGTGCGTTATATTTTATTTATATCATAAAATGGCTCCCACTGCAACCCTGTCATCCTGCAAACTGCAGATAAGTGGTCGCCGCGCTTTTATAACCATGACAGAGCGAAGGTGGTATTGCGCTATGATAATAACTGCACTACTTATAATTACATGATCACGTAATGTTGCGATCAATTGACTAATTGTCGAACTGTGTAATAGCGTGTCTCAATTACAGCAATAGAAAGATATAGGTGGCAAAATGTTGGCGTTGATTTTATGATTAATTCAAAAAAATTATTTTAAAGTTCATAACTTTAAATTCAATTTCGAATGATTCTAATTCACGAAGTAAATTAAGGTCTACAAGAAAAAACTTCCCATATATAAAAATATAAGATCGAAAAGTGAACATTTTATTAATCACAAAGGGAATTAATTTGTTTTTTGCTACCAGAACAAATTTGATCCAATAAATCTTTTTCAAGAAATCTTGAAATTCTCTTTATCGCAGTAATTTTGTTAAAACAAAAGAACGGCTGGACCGATTTGAGAAAATCCCTTTCAGTTACAGTCACAATATTCAAATTTACAGCAAAAATTCTAAAAAAAGTTGATCATTTTTATAATATCTCAATATATAATAAAACGTCTTTACTTGACTTAAGATTAAATGATGATGTAGATTAATTATGTTTTTTTTTATGTGCAGACGAATTATGTTATTTTGCACCAAAAATCATTCATTACATTATTAACTCAGGCGGTGTATAAGCGACTGTAATTTCAATAAAATAAAAGATAAAATATTCAAATTCAAAAATTAAAGCATCAAATAGAAAGCCTGATACAATTTTAACATTTATAAATGTTTTCTTATTTTGACAATAAATTGTCGAAATCTAAGCCACTAGAATATTGTAGTATATTAGTATGTCAGTGCAACTTAATTGCTCGCTAATTTATTCGTAGAATCCTATATTTATGCTCATATTAAATTATAAATACAAGTGTAAATTGTGTAACAAAAATAAACGAATCCATTACACTTCAAAATATTGATTTTAAATAATCACAATATACGCGGTTGTTATAAATGAGTAAGCAGTTCAAGTAGTTTTAAAAATGGAACACTAATTTTAGGTAGCACTTCAATTTCAATTATTCAAGAATTGTGAAAAATAAATCGGAGACGAAATTATGTTTATTGATAACAAAAAAATATTAATTAATAATTTCTTTACTGAAATTTCCGATATTAACAAAAATAGAAATACTTCATAAAGGATAATAGGAAAAAATTCACCTTTGTTCATACGTAGACTTAGTTCCCGGTTGAGTAAGATTTGTATTCTAATAATGCCTAATGTAAAAATTAGCCATAAGTGGATGCTTCATTGTATTATGACAGTTGATTGTCTAGATGTGTCACGTTATAACTCAGCCGCCGCGATAGTTGAAGTAGGAAGACTCGGAATTGAGTTCTGACAGTGACATTGTTTGAATAGTAAATTTTTCTAATACTGCATTATAACGTCAACAAGGGGTGTTCAATATAATAGCGGGCTAGATATCAAGAATACATAAACTTTTTTGAGAAATTACCATTTTCGAATATTTAAATAAATGAAATTGTCGAGCGTCTGTGATTCACAAACTGTTTCTTAATTTAACACACATAAACAAGAAAGCAGTAATTAGCAAATAAATTAATAATGTTAAGCAGCTTTCGAAACTTTGTAAATTACCATGATCTAAAGAAAATTATTTCAACTCAAGTGATAACTTGACTGCAGAAATAGTATTTTATGAACAATTATAAAACTAACACTTTTTTAGAATTCGGCGATACATATTAAATTTTTTATATAATTAAAAAAATTAAATAATAGGTTATGCAAGCAGTTTTGTTTTTTGTGCCTAATTCTTAGAGCTTTAAAATGAACCTAAATCATATCGTTCTGTCTAATAATAATATGAAATATTTATGTAAGTCCTAAATGGTAAAAAACGCAGGCAATCTACAAATTATGGAAACACTTCATTACAGTTTTTTTCGAAAAAAAATTGTCTTTGACTTACAAATAAATTTATACATATTAGTCAAATTTTTTATCTGCATAAATAATAACCAAATTGTGAAATATTTTTAAATAATTGAATTATATATATAAATAACGAGAGAAATATTTGAAAAAATTCACTGACGAGTTAACCACAAATTTTATTCATATTGACTCAAAAATGTGTATTGCATAAAATATAAAAACAAATCGAATTTGCGTAGGATTTGTAACAAAACGTTCGCTGCTTTTGTAGGCGAAAATGTAGATTTTATTGTGAATAAAATGTAGTAGCTTTGTTCTTTTAAACCTTTATGTAAAACATTTATCATTTTCATTACAAAATAATATTATATACAGTATTCACGCATATTACATATCCAGTGTAAATATTTACAATCTCTCTCTCTCTCTCGTCTACTCACTAGGGACGCGAGAAAGTAAAAAGTTACTGGATATGGTGGTCAATATATGTAGATACTGACCACCATATCATGTAACTTTTTACTTTCTAGCGTCCCTAGTGAATAAAAGAGAGAGAGGGGGGGGAAGAGATTATAGAATTATAGATGCTAAACAGCTGCCATCAACATCTATTAGCTATAATAGGAAAATATCGCACTCGTTGAAAAATTCAACTTCGAGATTTTAATAAATTTTGATTCTCTGTTACTCCCAAATACTGAAAGAAGGTTTAGAAAATATGTGCGTGTGTGTGTGTGTTGTTATTGCATCGCAGGCTCCTCCAAACTATACATAGCTTGATGACCGCTCCTACTTTCCCGCTGTGCCTGCTCACTCCGTCGGCCGTGTGTATTTCAAGTGCCAGTCGACTGAATACTCGCACAAGATAGTTACGAATATAACGTCACTGCTTCTCGATGACTTCTGACATGGTCGTCTTGTTAAGCAGCGTGTGATATATTATGATGATATAGTTAGCGGTTTAATTCGATTTGCACTTTGGACGAACCCGGAGTGGGCAATTATTATAGAATTAAACCTATTCCCCAAGAAATAAGCTACGAATAGTAAAAATCGCTTTCTAATCCGTTCACTAATGCTCGTGTTTTTAGCGGAAGGGGAACTTTGATTTATATATGTGGTGATTTACTCTTTACTGGTATGAGCAGGCCCGGATTTACCATGCAGGCAGTATAGGCAGCTGCCTAGGGCGGCGAGAATTGAAGGGCGGCAAATTTTGGCGGAAACTTCAAAAGTTTGTTCTATTCGTGGAAATTGAATTTTCCGCCTATTTCTTCGGCACGCGTACCAACATCATATGCTCGAATCGGGAAAAGAGTTGATTTATGCTTGTCTCGATTTTGGCCTAATATCGAATATTCGATAACTTTCTATATCGAAAATTATCTTATTTCTCCCCTACACAGTATATTGTGATACACATAACCTCCTCTGTCATTATTATTAAACATTGGTGGACGTTTATCAACGTCATTGCTTTCAAAAAGGTGCATTTTATTTATTGGAAAACTTTTATACCAAACTTATTCCACCATTGAAGAAGTTTCGCGATAGGAGGGGGGGGGGCAATTTTCGCAACTGCCTAGGGGCGGCAAATTTCTAAATCCGGGTATGAGAGGATTTCCATGCAGCTTCCGCAAACTCGCCACTATTTAGCAACAGCGACGTATTATGTTGACTGAGGTTCAAAATGAACACTGCATATGTATTTCGTAAAAATATGCATTTTTCTATGTGTGTTTCGTGTGTGGGGTTATGTGTGCGTGTGTGTAGAGTAGGGTATAGTGATGTTTGTATAAGGGAAAACCGGGCAGAATGACTGAAGAACCGGAATAACAATGTGTAGAATGTAGATTGACGTAACATATTATTCGTGCGAAAGAATTCATCTCTCATAAATCATTGAGAGAGAATCCCACATCTGCCCTATCTCTCTTGCTCTCTTGTGTTAGTGTGTATGATTGTTGGAGATACAATAATCATTGTTAGTGTATTTGCCATATGGCAACATACACTATTGGCGTCGGTCGGATGGCGGGACCTAGGGTTCTGACCAAAATTTCTCGACGTTTCATAACCTCCTAAACACTTTGGCACCATTTTTAAAAATGTTTATATATATATATATATATATATATATATTTATATACGTATATATATATATATATATATATATATATATATATGTGTACGCGCGATAACTTTCGAAAGAGTTAATTGATTTCAACGAAATTTGGGCCACGTATTGAAATCCATCACCGCAAGAAGCCTATTTAAAATAGGCCTAATCGGGCTATTTTAAGGGTAGTTTTAGGGGTTGAAAACTGTTTTTGAGCCTCAAAATACCGAAAAAATTCTCCGAATCGTTTCAAAATTGAAATTTAACCCTTTGGTAGTAATTAAAAAGTGTCCCCAAAATTTTAATAAAATCGGCCCGACAGGACCGGATTTACAAATTTTATGAAAACACTAGTTTGCAGATAGTGACTTAATTATTGAAGGGTGTATTTAATTCAATGTAGACGTTAGATTGATAATAATATTACAATTAAGAAAAAAAATGTTATTTTAAGGGGTTTATTAAGGGGTTAAATTTTTTATTTTGCCCAAAAATAAACTTAACTTCACATAATAAAAGTATAAAACCACACGGCCCTATGCAAGCAAATACACTATATTGTCGGCAGGGTTTTGGCACTGCGACCCGGGTTTTGTATATTAGTATCAGATATGAAACGAACACACAATATTTCCCAGTGGCGTTGCAGAAAGCGCTGTCAAAAAATTGACAGTGACCTTAGATTGTGACCATACAATTACAGTTTTCGTAATGCCAGAGCAGTCTAATGTTGTGAAAATCTTTGTCATGTAAAACATTAGATTGTACGAGTCACAGATATACAAATGATTGATCTACATACAAACAATCGCTTTTACTAAATTGATAAAAGCTGTAGTTGAAATTGTGCAAAACATTAAGTTAAACGCATCATGTATATACAGTTTAAAAAATATTGTTTCAAATGATCAATTATTTTTCGAGCAAGATTGATTTAAAATTCTTCAACGCTTTTCTTATGGAGAAATATGTAACCATATTTCTTTATTCTAACGTCATAGTCAAATAAGTTTTTTTTGGAAATGTTTTCTGCTACCCAACATAAGTAGCGTATTTTTAAACTAATGCGTATTGCATAATTATAATCTGTGGCAGACAAAAAATCGCACTTTTTGATGTGTTTTGAACGAAATTGCGTTAAGCATTTTTTTTGTAGATTTTGAGAGATACATACATAACTAGCTATAGCCTTCTCAAAGGCAAAATTGAATTCGGAATAGCAAACTAGTAATATTATATGATTAAAGTCTGTTCCAGTTTTTAAATGTTAACTAATGTTCAATATTTACGTATTTTGAAAAAAATATCGCATAATAAAATTAGAGTTTAAAAAAACTAAAACAACACGCTATTATGAACTAAAAAATGCAAAATAATTTGACAACAAAATTAGCTTTAGATTAAAAAGCGTGGGATGCTACCTACTTAAATTTTCATAATGTCTCTACGTTTACAATTAACTAGTAAATGAAAAATTTATTACCGATATTAAGCATTCAACGCTTTTTACATTAAAGCTTATTTTGTTTTCAAATTATTTTGCATTTTTTAGTTCATAAAAGCGTGTTGTTTTAGTCTTTTTAAACTCTAATTTTCAATATAAGACTAAAAAACAATATTACATTTGACTATGAGGTAGGCACCGCAACCTATGTCACTGTACAGCGTGTTAGCTTGTTTGCTGGAATTTTTCAAGTTTTTTTATCCTGAAGGTCCTGGTCAGGATAATAGGACAAACTTTATAAATTATTGTATTGTCATCGGTCCTTGATAAGTGTGCAAAGTTTCAGTTTAATCTGACGTTTTGAAGTGGGTGAATTTTACGTTCAAAAATTCCTTTACAAACATACAGGTGAAACTAATAAAGCGTGTTAAAAATAGTAAATAAATCCATTTGAAGTTGTCACTCGCTTTTGTTTGAATTTAAAATTTTGCGATATAATAATTTATTCAGATCTAGATCAGCTGTAAATAGATGAAAAAATAAATAGGTTATAATTATAAAGATACAAATAAAATTAGGTAAATAATAATAAGTTTTACTGATTGTCAACACAAACACGTTAATGAGATACGTTTCTCTGTTTAGAGAGCTTGTAATAATAAATCTCATATTACATTCTTGTCAATAATTGACGTTTAAGGCTGTCGGAACGCTTTGAATTTTAGCCAAAAATAGAGCTTCGGCTGTCAACTGATTGTAGACTTATTCGTTAACATTCTGCGAAAATTCTTTCTCTATAAGGAAGATAAAGGACAAATCTAGGTTTCTAATGGACTACTTTTGTAATTTATGTACGATTTACTAGAAAAAATTTGGCATTAATTGTACTCAAAAAAACACACGTTTTCAATGTCACACTATAACCTTATTCGCACTTATTTCACAAAACTGTTCCATCACAAACGTAAAGTGACTCTTCCTTTTTCGGAAACGTTTTTTAAATCTTCAAAATATTTCCAAAAATTAGAGTAATCAGTTGACAGCGGCACCCTTGCAATAAAATTTTTTAGCCTTGTAAGTGGCACCAGCCAAAAATTGAAACGTGCGGATGATTTGAGCGGGACAGAGCTAAAGAAGGCCACATCCACAATATATCTTTTGCCTACCTCGCCCCTTACCGCTGGGTCTCAGCACAAACAAAATTCGGAGCGTTCCGACAGCCTTAAGTGCTCAAGAAAAATATGAAGACATTTCAAATGGACAGGATTAAACTGCTTGTGACCAGACTGAATTAAAACTACTTCATAATTAAGAAATGGCGTCAATTTCAACGTCAATATACAATACAGTGCTAACATGACTGTTTTTAAGGTCAATTCTTAATAAATTAATTAATATATTTGCATGTTATAACACCATACTTTTATGTAGATTAGACAGAAACGAATGTATACAGTTTGTTTGGCGTATAGATCTGTATAAAAAAAATGTTTTAAGGCTGTCGGAACGCTCTGAATTTAAGCCAAAAATAGAGCTTCGGCTGTCGACTGATTGTAGACTTATTCGTCAACATTCTGCAAAAATTCTTTCTCTATAAGGAAGATAAAGGACAAATCTAAGTCTCTAATGGACTACTTTTGTAATTTATGTACGATTTACTAGAAAAAATTTGGCATTAATTGTGCTAAAAAAACACCCGTTTTCAATGTCACACTATGACCTTATTCGTACTTATTTCATAAAACTGCTCCATCACAAACCTAAAGTGACTCTTCTTTTTTCGGAAAAGTTTTTTAAATCTTCAAAATATTTACAAAAATTAGAGTAATCAATTGACAGCGGCACCCTTACAATAACATTTTTAGCCTCGTAGTTGGCACCAGCCGAAAATTGAAACGTGCGGATGATTTGAGCGAGACAGAGCAAAAGAAGGTCACACCCACAATATGTCTTTTGCCTACCTCGCCCCTTCCGCTGGGTCTCAGCACAAACAAAATTCTGAGCGTTCCGACAGCCTTAACACGTTCGAATATACAAAATCTTTGAAAAATTGGCTCCTCTTTCTATAAAACATCTGAACAGATCTGACTTTAACTGAGTAAACTTTAAGCAAAAAACATCGTCTTTTTGAACGGTTTTATATTTTAAGTTGCTCTCCTCTTGGTTATACAAGTAACATTATCCATATAATTCTTCGAAAAAAGCAATATGGCAATAGACACCATTTTGTTGAATTCGAAAAATCTATCATGTGGAGTCAAATGAAAGATCTTTTAAAGAGAACTTCAAGTAGTCCGGTAAAAAGATTTTATTGTTATAAAAACCAACAAACTACAATTTTTAAATATTTTTACCAAACTACTTCTCATTTTCGAAATATGTCTTAAATTTTTAATTAGCTATAGTCAATTTTTTTATATTTTTTTAGTAGTTTTATTATCGTAGATTATAGACGCTCAATATCTAAGGTCATCGGCATATTTGGACAATTCAATGTTAAAACAACAATATAAGATGTTTTAATTTCTACAAGCTGCAGAACGTTTGCTATTTAATTGTTAAACATTCATTGTTACAATGCTAAATCAGAAAAAAATATTTTTATCCACCAACACCGTCTGGACTCAAACCAGAATCTTTCCACTTTCGCGGCGGAATGAGTTATCAGTTACTCTACGGTGCGATATCTAAACAATCAATTCTTCATAATAAAGCAATAATTGTAACATAAAATCCACTACATACGAGAGCTGATTATTTTAGAGTTATGAATGTATAGGTAAATTTCCATTTTTTCTTTATTAATCCAACCTAGGTACATCATAATATGTAATTCAAAGGTAGATAAAGAGGATGGGCCATGCCCATACCTATGTATATCATATGGAAATTTTTAACTACGAAATACTTCCGTAAAGTTTTAATATAAGATGTTTTAATTTCTACAAGCTGCAGAACGTTTGGTGGATAAAAATAAATTTTTCTGATTTAGCATTGTAACAATGAATGTTTAACAATTAAACAATAACTTATTGATATGCCACCTTTCGTCTTTTTTTTAAGACATCAGGTAACTTAACAAAACAATTGGTTAACAACGTAATAATTATATGGTACATAAAATTAATGATAAACTATTATTAAAAAATATTTTTTTTAAACATTAAACCTATAAGAAATTAAAAAAAAATTCTTACAATTTCAATATTTAAAAAAATATTTTTATAAATATTTTGTGTTAGTTAATCATTAAGGATGATTTGTCGGTATACTGAAAATGATGAAAATCGACTGAAAAAAAAAATACTATTCTGGCAAGTCTACTAAAGCTCCTCAAAAAAATTGGGATTTTTTTACAAGCCCGTTGAAAAGTTATAACATTTATTAGTTGCAACAAATTAACACGTAGTTAAATGGAAAACATGCTATCAGACCTATTTAAATGAAAAAAAAATAATGAAATTGTGATGAGAAAAATTCCTAAAATTTCAGATCAATAGATTAAATATCCAAGAAACATAAAAGCGATTAATAATTGGTAGTTTCAATATTATTTGCAGAGAAAAATAATAAAAATGAGTGATATTTGCCGTATTTTTGAATAAGCAGTATGAATTACAAGAAAACGTGGCAACGTCGCAAACATAAAGTTTACGTTTCTGTGGTAATTAAATTTGTTTACGTTGTTGTAAATAAATTTTCTTGCTGACAATTTTTCCTTTCCATCGATATTGTCTGTCAGGTTTTTCTAAAATTGGATAATACCAACTATTAAAATAGTGCGGTGTTGTCACGCTTTCCTGAATAAAAACAAGAATTATTTTATTTAATTAAATAAAATAAAATTAAATTGGAAATTTACGAGCGTATGTATTTGTCTCCTAATTTTTTACTTTAATTTTTGGGATAATTTGTGACGATGATCACTGACAAAAAAAAATTAAGTTTTTATTTTTTTAAAGTTAAATTCAAGGTACAGTCACAAACAATAGTTATTTTACAATTTTCACTTATATTGAGATTTTTATGTTAATATTATTAAAATGACCACTAAATTTTATTCTTTTAGAAACTTAATATCAAAATTTAAATTATAAAAAAAAATGGTTGTTTTAAATCATTTATTTCAACAGATATTAAAAGATATGAATTTGGTGCAAATGTCATTAACTTTTGTTTCCGATTGTACCGACAAATCATCCTTAAGCTTAATAAAAAGACGAAACGTAACATACCAACAATTACTTTAGCATTCAATTGTCCAAATATCCGTGATAATATTATTATTTATTAGTTTGGATGATAAATTATATAATAGTTTCTTGAGAAAAGTTAACATATTTCCAATATTTATTTTGTTTGTCGCGGTACTGCGTTATATCATATCGTTATCTATTACTTTGTGAAACCTAAATCCGTTTATCATTCAGCAGTCGAGTCAGCGTTCATATCCGTCCCCCCACAGATCTCAAACCGCCAACCAATTGTTTGGGCAATCTGCCGACAGAAGTTATGTACCAACTGTGTATACATGTATTTTTAATAATGTCAAATATTCGAAAAATTAATTAATCGTCTAGCATCGAGCTTTATCACACAATCTTTCTTGTAGTTTTTTATTTGAACATTGTATTGATTTATGAAACAAAATATACAAGCTGTTCTAGTTAGTACTTTCCGTTTATAAAGCATGGTTATGTTATTAGGACCATATTTTTTATTTACTCTTAATCATAGTCCTAAAAATTTCAAAATTATTAGCGACAGAATGTTTAAAAAATAAGAAACGTTACGCTATTTCAAATTAATAATTCTCAGTACGTTCTCAGTACGGGTGACGTAACGCGGCACATGTGTCATATTTGTAGTAAATACGAATATAGCAAATCATAAAGGCAACAGACAATTAGCATTTGAATAAATATAAAAATTAATATAATATGAATTTTGAAGTTTGACATAGGTATCTTAATGTACCTTAAATTCATGACTTACTATATTTTTACGTATTAGTTATTATAACCACTATAATATGACACATCGTTCCGCAGAGCATCATAATGGTCGACCAGGCGTCGATCAATCTCGTTTACGACCGCGCCTACAAAAAATTAAATATGTCATTATGACACCTAAAATCCGCCATTTTGATTTTTTTGGCGTCATCTATCCTAGGACACTTGAATTGCCGAGACAAATCCAACAATACCTTAATTTAAAAATCCGTCCAGTCTTTTGGATGATACGAGGTAATAAAGAATATTACATAAACACACACAAAGATGCATATATACGCGCAAAAACATAACCCTTGTTGGTAGTTGGATAAAAACTGGGTTAAAATCATATATATTTTATGTAGGTAGGTATGTATTAAATACATTACGTTAAAACATGAATATAAAACATTTTATATTCAAATACAATAATTTTATCTGCTGTGGCAGATAAAATTATAGTATTTGAAGGTAACACCAACATTTTTGTGTTACCTATACGCTTCGTCCTCTTGCTCGTGCAATATAAAATATATTCGAGTGAAATGAAATATAAAAAGAGAGAAAAATAAACATCTTATGCGCCTTCTTTAATTATTTTTCTTATGAATATATTATAAAAGCTCTTATTTACAAAAATATGCATTGTGACAGTGACGTAGAAAAAAAGCCTGGATAAAAAACTTACAATATTATAACTAGAAGAATATTGACACAATAGATACCGTAAAGCGAAGTTGCTTTGATTTTCCGGGTACCTTGGGAGTTTTTCAAGTTGACACCTTTGCTAATATTATGCGTACAAAATAACAATACTACACCAAAGTTGAAGAAATGGTAAGCCAGCCAAAAAAAAAATAAATTTTCCTAAAAAAGAGTGTTGATATGAATGAAATGTCGCCGATATAAATCTAATCAAAAAACTTCAAATTGAAACTTTACATTCGGGAACAGAAAGAAGTGATATATATCGTTCTTTTCACTGTTGAAATAACAATCTATATACATATATAAAAGAAAGTCGTGTTAGTTACACTATTTATAACTCAAGAACGGCTGAACCGATTCGGCTGAAAATTGGTGGGGAGGTAGCTTAGAGCCAGGAGACGGACATAGGATATTATAAATTCGAGTGAACGAAAGGAGTGAGCGCGTGAGTAATGAAACAAATAATTATAAATTCGAGCGAACAAACGAAGTGAGTGAGTAAGTAATGAAACAAATAATTATAAATTCGAGCGAACTAACAAAGTGAGTGAGCGAGTAATGAAACAAGTAATTATAAACTCGGGCGAACGAACGGAGTGAGTGAGTAATGAAGGAATCCTAACTATTAAAATCGCGGGTGGAGCCGCGGGGAGCGGTTAGTTTAAAATAAAGTAGGATTCATTACACGTTAAACAAAAACAGTAAAAAAACATCAACAATTCGCTTCAAGACTATCGTTGATGTTTTTTTTATTGTTTTTGTTTGTTAATCGATAAACGATCCGGTTTTTTTTAATAAAAAAATAAACAAATCTCCAGCTGATTTCAAACCTTTCACATTTCAGTAATAAGGTATCGCTGAGCGCTAGTGTTTCTTTCCTATCAACTAGGGATGTCGAAAAAATATCGATATATCGACATATCGATATTTTTTATTTGATATATCGATATTTTTGAGCGATATTTAATAATTCGATATATCGATATAAAATTCCGAGTATCGAAATTCGATATTTTTTTTCAGTGCCAACACTTGTAGGTACCTACCGCGATTGACTATGGCCGTTTAATTATTCCGAAAATATCGAAAAAGCCACTGAAAAAGAAATGTGCGCTTTTACATATGTTTTTGGACCATAATTTTAAGTGCGTTACAAAGACAAGAATAGTGAATAAAGCATATTTAAAACACGTTTCTTTTTCACCGGATTTTTCGATACTTTCGGATTATAAACGGTTAAAGTAGATATTCATGCGATATCTCATTTCATTTCTACAACATCTGGAATATTTTTAATTATTTCGATTTACCAACAATGTACCAACAATTTTCTGTCGAATGTCACCTCTGGCACGCATGCCATAGGTTCGCCATCCCTGGCTTTATTAATTGTTCGATTAATCTCTAAAATTATCTGCTCCTAAATGTATTAGACGTTTGATAAGTAAACAAAAAAAAAATCTTATCGTTGTTTTTGATTTCAGATAATTATTTATTACTTGATTTATTAGAAATAATGCCCGTTAATTGATTATATTAAGCTAGTCAATACGTAAACTAAATTTCTTTGAGTGACAATGTTCTCTTTATAATTGTACCGATATATCGATAAGTGTTAAAAAAATATATCGGTACCGATATCGATACTTTAAAAAAATATCGATACGATATATATTGACACTTTTTGGCACATCTGACATCCCTACTATCAACATTATCGAGTTGCCCCA
Source organism: Venustoraphidia nigricollis (assembly GCA_034508555.1). Taxonomy (NCBI): domain Eukaryota; kingdom Metazoa; phylum Arthropoda; class Insecta; order Raphidioptera; family Raphidiidae; genus Venustoraphidia; species Venustoraphidia nigricollis. Next base: position 4,492,217 of record JAVRKA010000020.1, read on the forward strand.
CATTAGTGTGCCATAATTACAGAATAGATGGACGCCAATTAATTTTAAATTAATATTTTTGTTTGCTATATTGACAGGTCATGAATCTATAGTGAATATTCATTTTTTGTAGAACGTCTCTGAGATGTTAAAATATAAACGAATTAAGCACAACGCGTTTGTCTAATATTTTCTCCGAAGGAACTTATACTTTTCTTTCTATATGAATGGGAAAATTTACATCAAAGACAGGTTTTCATTTTATTATTTAGAACTCGTAAACTTGTGGATTCATTTTGACAATTAATCAAAATATCTTTTTTGCATGACCCCATATCAAATGAGCTGCTTTCATGGCGGTATAGCGATAATAAAATAACCCATTTCACACAAATACGTAAAGTAAAATAAAAGAAAAGTTATTTTACTGATCTTTGTCAGTTGCAATTTAAATCCATATGAGCAACAAAGATAGCAATGTAGACGACGTCTGTAAACAATCCGAATTTCACCTGTTAGATATAGGTATAAATATATTATACTTATTATAGAATGAATATCAGCTCCGTGCAAAAATATTATATTTGTCTGATTATTAGTGTATTTGCCATATGGCAACATACAATATTGGCGTTGGTCGGATGGCGGAACCTAGGGGTCGGACCAAAATTTCTCGACGTTTCATAACCTCCTAAACTTTGGCACCATTTTTAAAAATGTTTATATATATATGTATATTTATATATATAGATATATATATATATATATATATATGTGTGTGTGTGTGCGGGCAATAACTTTCGAAAGAGTTAATTGAATTTAACGAAATTTGGCCCACGTGTTGAAATCCATCACCGCAAGAAGCCTGTTTGAAATGGGCGTAATCGAAGCATTTTAAGGGTAGTTTTTAGGGGTTGAAAAATGTTTTTGGGCCCCAAAATACCGAAAAAATTCTCAGAATCGTTTCAAAATTGAAATTTAACCCTTTGGTAGTGATTAAAAAGTTTCCCCACAATTTTAATAAAATCGGCCCGACAGGACCGGATTTACAAATTTTATGAAAACACTAGTTTGCAGATAGTGAATTATTTGCTGAAAGTTGTATATAATTTGGTATATCGATTGATAATATTATTGCAATTAAGAAAAAAATGTTATTTTAAGGGGTGTATTAAGGAGTCAAATTTTTTATTTTGCCCAAAAACCAACTTAAGTTCGCATAATAGAGCCACACTGCCTGTATAAGCAAATACACTATATTGTCGGCAGGGTTTTGGCACTGCGACCCGGGTTTTTTTATGATTTGTGATGCTGTTTAAACTTGCTAGGCGCTCGTTTTACCATGTTGTCACACTGCGTCATAAAATAATAATTCACGCATATATGAAGTCTTTGAAATTTATACTATCAATTCATAAATAATACGTAAATATTATGTTCATTATTTCGTAAAAAAAAATAAAATTTCTGGGCTGCATCAAAAACTCTCAAAACCTGTTTCAAAGAAATTCAGTTGCAAGATTTTGTGAAATTATTTTGTTGTAATAGTGGGTATAGCATTATTTAAAACTTGAACCACAAAAAATGTATTAAAAATGTTATTTTATAAAATAGAGAAAAAGCTAAAATATGTATATGTCCAACTTGTATTTTAATTTTAAAACTGGAAACAACTTTGAAACTTTTGTAACTGCATTAATACTGACTAAAAAAAGTCCTTCTGTATCTACTGGAAAGTTTTTTTTTTAAAGCATAGATAGATACTTGGCAAACATTTTTACAAGTTTAAAAAAGTGTTGAAAAACCTTCCTAATTTTAATAATGCCTTATAAAAAATTTGATTATCACAGTTTTGCTATTACAATTTTTGTTGCATTTTCTCCACTTTAGTCTCTTGACAAATTACAGACACTTTTAACGATCAATTCAGAACTCTAGTTCACACCACTATCTTTTCTACTGCCAGAATTTATTCTGAAGATAAATAGTTATTCATATTGACCTATTTTCCTGTCAATTTAAAATTCTGTCAGTTTAATTTTAAAGAAAAAAAAATGTCATGCTACATGCTACATAAAGCAAAAGCGTTTGTATTTTCAAACGGTTTTATTTAGCTTGCTTTGTTTGTGTCAAATCTAGTAATTGAAATTTTACCTTTCATTTGACAGATTGTTCTGATGTTTTGAGTAGTACATCTTTAGGTCTGATGACAATACAATATTATGATAGCTAGCGCACCAGCTCGGCTACGTCCAGGAGCAATTCGTACTTTTGAATTTTCACCTTTTTGCCGTTAGACGAACAACAAAGTAGTCCTATAAAAGTTTCATTTTTTTGTCTGGTATATGAAACTCAAAAAAATGAGTTTTCAGTCGTCTTTTAACATGTCTACCAGCAGGGTTAACATTAAAAATTGATGAGCCATTTGGATATTGAAACTACTCGTTAAGCTTTATTATTTTTTTTTTTTTTTGAACTACCCATATTTTACAGATGCGCACTAAATGAGTTAAACGAACAGTCTAAAAATATACCACTGATTATTATTACAGCAGAAAGAGCATGGATGTAACATTAAAACTTTACAACTGTGAAAACTAAAATTGCGTAACCGTTTCCTACCGGGCCTTTAGACGCATTTTAAGACTTTGTTATGACTTATATTATGAGTCCATAAACCTAGTCACCTTGAAAAAACAGTTTCCGTTATTAAAATAATTACGAAAATGTGCAGGGTTTTATAATGGATTTTTGAATTAAAATGATTAGCGGACCCGTGTGCACACTTGCACAATTAATGATCAGTTACGTAATACAATAGGATGGAAATAAATCTATATATCTATCTATCAGCGTTGCCAGATTTTTTTTTTGCCAAGTCGGGATTTTGGAACTTTTTGAGTGAAAAAAGCGGGATTCTTTCGTCGAAAGCGGGACATAGTAAAAAAACGTATATAATCAGAAGTTTTTAAATATTTATCTTTTTATTTGAGTTCAAATTACGTTTACGCGACAATAGATAGCAAAAATAGCCATAGAAAATGTATTTTAATAAAAATATGATATTTTAAATCAGATTTACCCTATCGTTAAATAGTTGGGTCTTATTCGTCTTCTGAATAAAAAAAAATAAAATAAACAGAAAACAAAATCAAAAAAGTTTTATTCATAAGAAAAATATGGCGTTTCAAACAATAGTCTGAGGAGTGAGTGTTACAAATTGCAACTTACAATAAGAGAATAATTATTTATGCACGGTCGAGTTATCCCCGAAAAGCGGGACTGAGCCTGTCCCGTGCGGGACATTTAATTTTGATTTAAAAATCGGGACATCCCGCCAAAATCGGTACGTCTGGCAACGCTGCTATCTATAAGTATACATATTATAAATGCGCATGTGAGTTTGTTTGTTTGTTTGTCTGTTTGTTACCTTATCACGAAAAAACGGGTGATCGGATTTGGATGAAATTTGGCACACAGATAGTTTATTATCTGGATTAAATAACAGGATACTTTTTATCCCGGAAAAACGTTAGGTTCTTGCGGGATTATCAGAAAATTCGTCCAAGGCCTGCTACATTGTATCATATAACAGGTTATGGACGAGTTGTTGGTTGCCTTGGTTACCAACAACAAACTCTGAAACATTCAGATATCAAGTGTCAAATAAATTGCAAAAAAATATAATTTTTTTAATTAATGTTTAAAATTATTCTGATCAAAATTATTTTCTACATTTTAGTGTAAAAGAAAAGCATTGTTTTTGAAATATTTTTTGAAATTTATTTTATTTTTAACTTAATTATTTTTCTATTCAAATAATTTAAGTTTAGCTGTTGGTCCTGCTGAAGTTTCTACTACTGTTTTTGCTGCCGTGTTTCATTACAATCGCGGGCGAAGCGGCTATTAATTATAAATTCGAGCGAACGAACGGAGTGAGTGAGTAGTGAAACATTATTAATTATAAATTCGAGTGAACGAATGGAGTGAGTGAGTAATGAAACAACTACTTATAAATTCAAGCGAACGAACGGAATGAGTGAGTAATGAAACAATTAATTATAAATTATAGCGAACGAACGGAGTGAGTGAGTGTTGAAACAATCCTTACTATTAAAATCGCCGGCGGAGCCGCAGGGAGCGACTAGCATATAAATATAAATTTTTATTAATTCAAAATAGTAATATAAAATCAGTTTGATTGTAAATGATATTACAGATTTCCATATTACCGACAACTATTGAAATAAACAGATTGCCTCCAAATGACTAAATTTTAAACTGTAATTTTTTTATGTAAACATTCATTTTAAGATACATATTAACTTATTTTTCATTAGACAGAAAAATAATCTTCAAAATGGCGTATCAAACATTAATTTTGATACAGTACTAAGGGAGATATTTCCTACCGACAAAAATATAAAAAATATAAAAATATAAATAATATATACCGATTATACCAAACAACCGATATATTTATTTAGGTTTATTATCTATATTAAGCAGCTGTAATTGACATCTTGGTCTTAAATGAAAATTATATTTGAGGTAAAACCACACGTCTTATCTATTTTAAATAGTGTGCAAATAAACCATAGTGCTTCAGCTGAACTTATGGCATGTGATCTAAATAATTATTATATCTAAGTATATGCAATGACTGCCTCGGTGTAGATTTTGGATTAATCATTAATCATGTATCGGAAATTAAGTAATGACTCGAGTTGGAAACTGGTGAATCAGTTCCGATAGAAATCTTGAAATAAGCCAGAGTATACCGTCTATAAACACTATACAGAGTTGTAGTCCCAGAGCTGACCGTCGACATTCTTATGTCTTGAATACACTGACACATTAAAAGTCTGTGTGAGTTTGCATGGGGGCAACAAATAGGGGGCACCATTATTCTTAATGAAGTAACTTTTTTTTGGCACGGTAGAGTAAAATCGATTCATGAAATTCAAAATTTAACGAACGTGTCGCAGGGGACGTATACAATGTATAGGCACTATAAAAACCGACTGTAGAACATTAAGCTAAGGTGGCAGGTCTGATAGCGAGGTGGACCAGTTGTCTCGAAACCTAAAGGTCGTAGGTTCGATCCCGGCGGTCGGTGCCATTATTATTTTTGTTTTTTGTTTTTTGTTTTCCTTACAATTATACCAGTTTTACTTCTTCCGTTATTACATACTATAAAGGTAAAACTGGTATAATAAAATGCACAGTCTATTTGTATTTTTATTCTATTGGAAATTAAAAAAAAACAGTGCTGCTAGCACCTACTGAATTATAATTCATGCTGATATGAAAATACTCGTTGAGATGAATACTTTGACGGCCATTTTATTTATCTAATCGATAACAAGAAAATAGTTAAAAAAAATAAAAACCAAAGCTGCAAGATGGTTGCGGCAGGATGATCTCTTGCACAGTTGCACCTCATGAGTCGTATGGTAAGTAAGTCAATTTTACTTACGTGGGTTTGAAAAAATAACGCAATATTTTTCAACAATTTTTTTTCAATTTCTCAACATAGTCTCTTTTCAGGTCTACACACTTTTCCCAACGTTCGTGACATTTGTTTAACCCGTTGAAAAAAATATGACTCTTCAATACCTGCAAAATACGCTTCTGTCTCGGCGGTAACCTTTTCATTTGAACTGAATTTTTTCCCTCGAAGCCATGTCTTCAAGGTAGGGAAGAGGAAAAAGTCGCTGGGTGCCAGGTCGGGCGAGTAAGGTAGGTGCGGAAGCAATTCGTGCAATTTGGCCGCGACAATCAAAGACGAATGTGTTGGTGCGTTGTGATGAAAGAACATTTTTTTCTTCGCCATATGGAGCCGTGTCTCCTTCAATTTCTCATTGAATCTGTCCAACAACTCATTGTAGTACTGCCCGGTGATTGTTTTTCCTTTCTGCAGAAAGTCGATGAGGATGATTTCATTGGAATCCCAAAAAATCGTGATCTTTTTTTTTTGTTTTTTTTTGAGATGAGGAAATTCTTTTTACGAACTTAGTGTGGGACTCGGACCAAGGCCCCCTACCCACTAAAACCCCCTCTGTCTCACCCGTATCATCCCACTGGAAACGCCTTTACGCATACAATCAGGTGGACGACTGGTCATTGATTCGCTGGAATAACACTAACTACTAACTACTTACTACCACTTTTCCATCCCTCATCTTTCTCCTTATTTTTCATTATTCTATTCATCAGTTCCCTTACTACTTCCCAAGCTGTTGTCCGGTCAGTCATAACTGGTATTAGATTTCCTACGGTCAATTCCAACCCTAGTCCAGTGTGTACTTGTCTTCTTTTCACCTCCCATCTCGGGTAATGGAAAAGGGTGTGCATTACTTCTCCACAGTATGCGCACTGTCTATTTTCCCTATCCTTTTCAAGTAGCTCTTAAAACTTCCATGCCCGGTTAACACCTGCGTGATATAGTAGTCCACATTACGATGCTTACAATCTAACCATTTACTTATGTTGGGAATGAGTAGCTTGGTCCATTGTGCCACCATCTCGTTCTCATCCCATTCTTTTTGCCACACTAGAATGGCTTCCTCTCTCGCCTGGTTTCTTTCTCCTGTGTCGTGTACCATTTTCCTTTCTTTTGCCTGTACGTGTATGGGATTACCCCGGCTATCACTTGGGCCGCTTTCGTGGACACAGTCTTATAGGCGCAAACCACTCTAAAGGCGGGTTGACACGGGTAGTGAAGTTCGCTCGTGTCTCACGCTTTCGTGGACCACGCGTCATGTCAACAGCAGAGTCGTGAAAGAAGAATGGAAACGAAAGGCGCCACGATCGTGAACAAGCAAATCAAGCATGTTTGATATTTCACGAACCATTCTCAGTAGATCCAGTCGTGAAAAAGCAGTCGGCAGGTGAAAGTGTATGAAAATGACTAGCGGAAATCTACGAATGAGCGACGCAGAAACGTTGAATTTCTTACAATACTGCATAAGTGACTCTGCTCTATAGGACCCTACAAATAACGCATATAAAAAAAGGTAAACGCGCGCTGCAGCTGCTCAACGAATTGCAGAAGCTTTGAATTTGCCAGATTTTACAGCTCCGGACCGGTCCTTGTTTTTAATCCAGCATTTGCGCCATCTCCTATTTTTTTTAACCACTCCAGTACGATTGATAAGTTGGGATACGATTTAATGTCCTAATATTTCACATACCACTGCACAGCCTTCTGCTTTTTACGAGCCATATTGAAGACTGACTCTTTGCCGTGTAAACAGAATACGATCGTTGGACTATTTTCGTATTTCACGAGACACTTTTGTCTCTAACGAAAGCGTAAAACACGAGCGAACTTCACTACCCGTGTCAACCCGCCTTAAGTACTGCCTTTCTTTGCGTCCTCTCCATCATTGTTCTGTATGCCTGCTTCGTGATCTAACCACATATGTAGCCGACGACTTAAGAAGATATTCCAAAAAATGATCGACTGTGAATCCCATGATCCATCAGAATAAAAATAACATGATTACGATTAATTGTCTGCGCCAAAACTGACATAAGATTAGAAAATCTGGCGGTCGACTCTCCATCTATGCGGTTAGTGGAACTGTGGAAATGAGTCGAGGGAGATACAATATAAGATCGTAGTGTAGGTAGGGCAGCATATTATACATAGGAACCATACCAGCATGGTAGCAAACATCGAATGCATCCCTTCGTGGATGTGACACACGTTTTATCTTCAACCGACGGCATGTCAACCTTGACCTGGGAGGAAGAGTTAGGTCACGTTCATGTACATATGCACTATCCGTCGTGGCTCTGCACTCAACTTCACCCAAACACAATCATTTATTGAAGTGCAATTTCTTACACGAGTTGGGGCTGCTTAACGTTCGCGTTAAATATTTAATGCTAACGGTGTAACCGTGGCAACGGAAAACAAATCATATTATTCTGTAATTAATTATTTAATTTAATCTACCAAATGTGCAGAAAGTTGCGATCCAGTTTTGGTTTAAGACGAATCTTCTAAGAAAAAAAACTCTGTATAGCTTAAGGATCCAATAAAAACGGTATTCAAAAATATGCTATATTTCTGACATTTCGGCATAATTTTTTTCTCTGAGAATGCCAAAAAATTATTATAGCATATTTTCGAATACCGCTTTTATTGGATTCTTAAGCTATACAGGAGTTCCTTTCTTACTTAGAAGATTCATCTGTAATTAATGTTATTTCACATTTTGATGTAGATTTTACGTAAGTAAGGTTCACTTCTGTAGTGTAAATTTTACTGTGTAATATTTGAGTACTACATAAGATGTCATTTTGAAATCTGAGTGTCGCGGCACACGTAATTTTTTTCCTTTATGAAGGATTCTATCAGCTAGTGGCTTCTTCTAAATTTCTGTTATAGTGTTGAAGTTACTGAAGTTTGAGTTAGTTCAAAATGTTTCAATAATTTAATTTGCTTTTTTATACATGTCTATTTGTTTGTGACAAAAAACTATCATATGCTGGATTGTAGAAAGGATTGTCAAATAATTTGATTTGACAATGACCTTAGATTGTGAGCACACATATTTATCCATACGGAAAGCATTTTAGAATTTTAATTTGATTCTGTTCGAAAAATAATTGATATTTTTTCTAAACTGTGTATACGTGTATTTAACATAGTTTTTTGCATAATTTTTACTTCGAAACGACATTTTTCTACGCATTTTAATCAAATTTTGACTTGAAAAACGAACTTTTTCTGTGTAGATCAAGCATTTGTTTTTGTGTGAATACAATCTAATGTTGTACATGACAGGGAGTTTGAATACGACATTAGACTGCTCTTGCATGTATGAAAACCGTAATTATATTATTACAATCTAAGGTCATTGTCATATCAAATTATTTGACAATGTTTTGTGCAACCCAGCATCATTTTTTTCTGTCATTTTTGTTATTACGTACCTACTTTTAAAACTGTTTTTGTTAACACCTAGTTTACCATCCCAACTCTGCTAGTGAGAAATGATACTAATTGAGGTCAAAATTCATTTATCAAAACTTTCCAATGGACTCAAAAAACATATTCGTCTGATAGTCTGTTTGTCTGTAAAGACGATGCAAGTCAAATGGATGAGCGGATTGACCCAATTTTTGGAAAGATGTTTAGAATGCAAATATGAAAAGTCCAATTTTTTTTTTAGCAAAAGTGACGCATATTTTTTATATTACGATGGAATAGGTACTTCTTAAAACGGTTTATTATTCTAGTTATTTTTCAAAATCAGATGTTCTTTTGTTCTGAAAATGTGAGGTCTCTGACAAGCTTGAGAAATATTTTCATATAGCCATGCAAACGATTAGCAAATTTCATAATATTCATTACTAGTCGTTACCCGCGTTACTGCGTCCATTAACAAAATTTTTATTTTATTTATTATATCAAATGTCAATATTTTTGAAATTGGCTGGAATTTTTAGTTATTTCACGGAAATCCAAAAACATAATGGCCGGTTATAAAGTAGACTTAAAAAATGTGAAGTATATTACCAGAAAAGGATATACTTAATGTGAGAAAAACTAGTTGTAAAAGTTTGAACGACCTTTTGTAATTTTGTTTGTCATATCATTAATGATTCACTAAATAGTTCGTGCCGAGAATTCGCTTTTAGCCAGTTATTTCCAAGAAATATTAATGTGTTTTTAGTGGGAACGCGTTTTTTGTGACGGTTTCCAGGAATCTTTTTGTGAGTGTAAATGTTAAAGATTAATTTAATTGTGCCACAGCGTCGACTGCTGGAAATTTAATAAACTTTGAAGAAACCTGCAAAATTTCTGCGAACATCTATTTGGGAGCCTCTTAAATGATAAATGACTTTCCATAAAAATATTACTAAGTATTACTGTTCTTCACAACTATAGAGGATGATTTAGAAATAGGGGTGGAAAAAAGTAGATATAATGATTTCCAGGAGAACACGTTAGCATTGCTTAAAAAATAATTTTAAATTATGTGATATCGTTTAGACCCAGCTTTGATATTTAGTGATACTGGCCAGATATCTTATATAATGAAGCCACCCCCCAAGTGATATTATCTTGTATATGGGCATATACAATATTTTTATTGGTTATAGCTTCTTCAAAAAAAGTTCGTATGGAGTGCACACTACTATGAAGCTTAATTCGCTAGTGGCAGGTACAATTTTTGTAATAAAAGGCATACGAATAAACAAAATCTGAGAAACATTCTACGATTTATTAAAGCTCCACCATTTATGAAATTTAAAGTTCTTGACTGACGTCAAAAGCACTCTGTTGAAAACAACATACAGTGTGGGAGTTTAAAAAATAAGGTCGAAATGTTCGAGGATTTTAGCCGCAGAAGATCTGGAATTTTTATATTATTTGCTCCAAACTACATTGTACTGCATTAATTCAAACGTGAACAAAGCACTTTTGATGCATTGCATTTCAATGAATCTTTCATTTCGTCTCTGATTTTAGACTTTTGTTCTGACTGATGTATATTTTCGTTCTTGTAGAGTTTTATCCTTATTTATATGGCGTTTATATGACCTTAAACATTTTCCAAAAAGAAAATCTACGATTACGATTTAGTTCTCAATAGAATAGTTAGGTAGCCTGCAGTCAGACAGTAGGAACAAACACAGATTAGATACCCTATTCGATACAGTAATTTCACTCAACAATACTTTTGTGTTACGAAATGCAGTGCGCTTGTCACTTTTTGGCTGAAATTCTGCGAAGTACCGGCATAGCTACCATATTGCATTTTGTCTATACAAAAGAGGTAACGATTTGGCATGCTTTTAGCATTGGCAACCTGAAAAAAAATACGACGGTCTACGAGGTGACGGTGCAAGCGTTCTCGAAGCTGCGCACAGTAAGAAATACGATATTCTGCGCAGCAATATGGGCCCGGCCCCACACGCTCGCGACATGCGTAGATTGCTCTGAATGGTCTTCCGCCTTGTTATACCGTCGTATTTTCTTTGAACTTAAAGCTTAGAGTTCGGTCTCCTCCTCTCTAACCTCCTTGACCTATACTCAATGGTCATGTTTTTGTCAATGTATTGGTAGAATGACGATCTTATATAAACAAAACACTGCGATCATCACTAGGGATCCAGCTAGATCCAGCACATTTTTGACCTTGCTGGATCCAGCATCTGGTGCGGATCCGCAATCAGCTAAAAACAAGTAATTAACTGGGTCTGAGAAGGATTATGATAAAATATTGAAGAAAGAAATGGCATTTTATGAAAGTGAGCGAGTAAGAGGTGAAAACCTAACTTTAATCTATGATTATTTGATGACTCTCAAACCAACCAGGGTAGAGGTAGAGAGTGCTCTTTCCACAATTCGGGTATACTTGCAGTTCTTTGAGAAGTAGGCTGGGAGATAACACCGTAAATAACATTTCTTTTTTGAGATCTTACTTTAAAAAAAGTAAAAAAAAACACTGTTACCTACATAACTGATTGGCTTTATTCTTTAAAAAACAAGCCAAGTCTTAAATTATATAATATAATTTATATTAAAGTTTTGTTTTGTAATAAGATTTAACTAAACATTTTATAAGCGGGAAACGCAATTATAATTTCTAAAATTATTGTGACTGAGAAACTGAGACTACATAGTTTGTAAAATATGTAAACGAATAACTATTTCAGATATCTAGAATATCAATTTAGGTGATTTAAGACTGTATTGTGATAATTAATAATTATACTCCGGATACTCGTAACTATTACTTACTATTAAGAGTACTTTACTAACGCAAAAAAACGAGTATTTGATGTAAATGTAGATAAATAGTTATTAAAGTTTCTAGAGTTAAAAAATTGTTACATTTATTTGAAAAATCAATTAATGCTGGCTCCGCGCTGGATTCAGCTGGATTTGCTTTAATCCAGCTGGATTGAAAATGCTGCTGGATTGCAAGCTCTAATCACCACTATAAAAAAAACCCTACATATTCTGTATGGCGCCTAAGAATGCACTGAATCAAACTCTGTTCTCTAAATTGCATCCATTGAACAGATTGCCTACATGACCTCAAATATGTGTTTGCGCATGTCTGTGGTTGACTTTGCAAAAATGAAAACTTGACAAGACATCAAATGCGCCGACACTCTCTGATTTTACTTCTGACGTTAGTGCTTTTGTACTGTGGTACGGTTACGTAAGTGTATAAATAGGTCGTACTAACTCGCTAGTTGCAGGTCGATAATATCATAATTTACTGCTATAGCGCGCGCCACAGAGCGCGAGATGTGTTTGGGTTAACCTAGGCACCGTGCACCGTCCGTCTTGCCTACCATGGCGCTTAGCCGCTTACCTGTCCGTATGGAACAATGTAAATTTAGTGCTAGCTCTAAATCAACTACCTTGCATCTACAACGCCACCCCCTTAAACTACGGATCATTCTTATATCAGTAGCGTCTATGAAAAAAGTATTAAGATAAGATTTATTATCAAAAATGGCCAAGCCCACATAGATTACGCCAAAAGTACATATATATTACAATTAAGTTGCGTATAACATATTAAAATTAATATAAAAAAATTCACTGATGGAATATAAGTATTCTCTGGTACACATTGTTTATCAGCTCTTATATTTAAATTTCTTAATTCCAGAGGCAAAGCATTAAAACATTATAGCTAATACAAATATAGCTTCCACCAGCTAAATCCAATCGCACCTTATGCATGTATCTTTTCGATTTCTTGTCAAGTAATCATGTTGATCTGAATGTGAATCTAACGTGTTGTTTTTCGCAAATAGTAAACAAGAATAAGCATAAACAGAGTAGAGTGACATCACTTCAAGTTTAACAAATAACGGTCTGCAGGATTCGCTCCATTTGGATTTTGTAATAATTCTTATGGTACGCTTTTCAAGTTTGAATATACGATCACAACTGGCTGATTTTCTCCAGAATATCAATCCATACCGAAGATGCGATTGGATGAATGCGTGCTACGCCATCTTAAGTACGTCGTCATCTAATAAATTCGTAATCTTAAATAATACATAATTTGAAGAGCATAATTTTCTAGCCAGTTTGTCAATATGACAATTCTAATTGAAACTGGAATCTAAAACAACACCCAAGAAATTAGTATTATAAAACAGTTTTTTTCTTAATTTTTTTTCTTCTATATATATCACTAGCTGACCCGGCGAACTTCATACCGCCTCAGAATCAGTAAATGTTATGTTAACTTAATTCACGTGGAAGCAAGGCATTTGCTTTATTGTAGCGAATTGAAAATCACAATCAAAAATAGTATTCCTAGAATTACGAACGAATCCGCCTAGATGTGTTACTTCAAATAACAAAAATGATCTTAATGCATTCTATCACTTATCCTTTATCTCCCCAAACTGAAAATTTGCTCTAGGAATTTGTAATCCCGTACAGACTACGTTACGAGTTTATTTATTTGTATTAATTGAACTAACTTCTGTATAATTAATTTAGAAAACAACTGTCGTAGTACGTAGACTTTGTAATCCGTTTTACTTCAATAAATTGTTTTCCCAATGGCGTATTAATTACCACAAAATTCTGCACTACTTTGCTCTAGAATCTAGATTCTAGAGTGACTATAAAAAGAGTGTGGCCAATGTATCCGATCGCCGCCATATTGAGCCGCGAGTGGTGTACTCTGCGTCTGTAGCGCCTGCGCAGTCTATATACAGAAGCAGCCGACATCTATACACTGCGTATAAAATGGCGCATAATGGCGCTACCAATCCGTGTTCCGGTCAGATCACATGACTATAGTCTCTCTACTTTCCCATATACGCGTTTCTTTGACCACTACCAATAAAGAGAACAATGTGATCCTCTGTATATTTTGTTAATGAAAATGTAAAAATACATTATTTGATAAATATTTCATTTAAATTATAAACTCGTTTGATATAAGCAAATTGGTTTGAATTAACGAAAATCTAGTTAAATACCTTTGTTTTAATAAACTGACTCGTATGAAAATTATATTGAATACGAATTCATGTTCATGTTTCAATTTATTACTCAAAATTTTAATTATATTTTATATATATTTTTCTTTTGTTGTCAAACAAAATTTACAATTTACTAATCAATTCACTATTTTTCTTTTTCATAATCAATTAAAAAAACAATATTATATCATGTTTTTATAAAAGAATGTGTGAATCAACCTTATTTATAAAATAGAATAGGTGCTAGATGAAAGTCCAATGTCTTCCTCATTCCGATAGACAATTTTTTTTTAACAACCTTTTTCAATCTACGTTACTGACTTATTGAGTTCTTAACATTCGCACGTTTCTCATCTGGACTCGTGAATGCGAATCGTTTTTCATTCTAAAAATAGTTTCCGTTTTTTGCGAAATTTTAACGTAAAACTGTGAAGAATAAGGTTAGCGTTTTTACATGTCATTTTCGCAAAAAAGAAGATATATTACATTAATTCAATTATTATTAGGTTGTTACAGTACTGAAATGTCAAAAATGATAAAAACAAGAAGAAACAAACGATTTACATTTTTTTTTTTAAATTGACAATTCGACAAAATATAACTATACGCTTATTAGAACTTATTTTTTCATTCTGAGATACCGAATCCAAAAAAATGATAAAAAGTGGATATTAATTATATTAAGACAAAATACTTAATAATTTATTAAATGAATTATCACTAGCAATAAAGAATATGTTTTAGGTTTAATAACATTATTTATTAAATTTATTTGATGCTGTAATGGCTAAATCTGAATCCTACCAGACTCTGTTTTATTGCGTAAATGCCGAGAACTCAACTTATACAGTGTCATGGTACCTCCTTCTATAAAATGATTACAAATAAGCTCAATTGCCGGCATACTTTACATGTTTCATTCGTCTATATATTAGTGGGAGCGGCAGCCGTAAAAAATGGTTCCGATTTTATACATGACGAAATTTTCAGAAAGGATAGTACTTTATTAATATAGTGACTTCAATCACTTGCCTAGGCAATCCTGCGGGAACCTGAACTGAGAGCGGGGAAAGACCCGTAGTCAGTAGTACCATAGAGCTAGAGTTTCTAATTTGTTGGTTAATAAGACCGTTTTAGAATTATGTGTGGTGGTTGTCTTAAATAATCATCAAATGACATGTATTAACATGAAAAAAACTGAGGTTGATTATTATTCTAGACGGCAGCAATATATACAGAATTATTTTTAAACTGGCAGTTAGGTTAACAGCGTGTAAAAATCAAATAGATGAACAAATATTTCAAGTAACGTTTATTTTGAGGTCGGTGTTGGCGTTTTGTTATGTCAATATGGAAATATGTTATGTCATTATGAGGTATCTTTGTGCCTATTTGAAACAAAACGAGGACAACTTCGAACAATGTCTGTGAATATTTGATAATGATATAACATATTTCCATAGTGACATAACATAACGCCAAGATGGACCTCAAAACTTATTTAAATTTAATTAAATTTTGAAAGCCTGGTTCTCTTTTACTTTTAAGTTTTGATAAAAAAGTTACTTGAAATATTTGTTCGTCTATTTAATTTCTATACGCTGTTAAAAAAGAATCATTAATAATAATAATAATAAAAATTTATTTTAAAACAAACATAGGTACAGGTGATAAGTTTATAATGTACTTATGAAATTCATCCACCCAACTTTTCTGTATATATATATATATATATATATATATATATATATATATATACCTAAAAAGCTTTTACTGACCAAAAAAATCTAAAAAATTCAACGCCGCTACATACCGGAAGTGTTGCTCGCTGTCGGTGTAGGTTCTCGTAGGGTTGCCTAGGCAAGTGATTGTGAAATCACTAATGTACTGCCTTTTCTAAAAGTTTAATTTTCTATAAACACGGAATCATTTTTTTCACGATCGTCGCTTGGACTATATCGCTGTAGTTTAAGGAATACGCCTTAACATTTGTTTTATAAATGTATTTTAAAAAAGGAAAAAGCCAGCAGTCGGGTAAAATAATACCAACATCCTGGGTTTACATTTACACGTACGATGTAATGTACATAAATGCATGTAAAATTGCTCCACGGAAATATTTTATACGGCTATTTTACATTCCGGCAGAGCGGTTTTTAGTTTTATATCGTGTAAACTCGTTCATATTTGATTTAACCTTTTTAGCATATTTTTAGTTTCGTACCAAAAAGGTAAAAAATCGTGTGCGAGTAACTTTTACACGACGTTGAAGTAAAACATGTAAATAATACACATTTTGTTAGTAGCAAGGAGGATCAAGAGCCGAGATACCGAAAAAAATCTTGTCAGTTATTTCCGACTCTCAGGCTAAAAATACAGTTCTAAGCTACATTCAAATACTTAGCTTATATTATCGTATTGTACTATATGACGGAGTTCTTCTATCACGAAATTCACAAAACGCATCTAGAGACGTTTTATTTCAAAAGACAAAAAAAAACTTAATACTTATTGTATTGCAAAATATATTTTCAATGCGCAAACACGCAAAGTTTGCAATTTATACAGATACAGATAGATAAACAGGCAAAAATGATGAAACGGAAAATTCGTTCTAGGAATCTTTAAGTCTGTGCAAATCCAGGCTAATTTCCGATTTTATTTATTTGTATTAAATAAATAAATAATAAATAATAATGCGTTTAACGTCCGTTTCTCGACTTTATGTCATAACAGACGCCATTCGCACCATTACTATTTTCCATTTTACCACTTCCCGTTATTTTCTACATTTCTAAAACTTCAACTTATATAATAGCAATGGGCGAATGAAGGAATTATTGGAAATTAGGATAAGGTAGGTAATTTTTGAACTAGGAGTTCGATAGGTAATCGGCCATGGCCTCAAATAAGGAACCATCTCGATATTTATCTGGAATTAATTAAGGGAAACCATGGAAAACCTCAATCAAGATGGCCGGTACAGGAATTACCGTTTCTCGGCGAGAGGCAGTAGGAAAAAGTCCCAGCCACATCTGCCCCCCCTGCCGGGAATCGAACCCGTACCTCCCGAATGCGAGTCTAGTGCTGTACCACTACTCTACCCAGCTCGGTTATTTATTTGTATTAATTGAACTAACATCTGTGTAATTCATTAAAAAAATAACTCTCGCAATATATGGACCTTGTAATCCATTGGCTCTATATACAAACACAGGAGACTATGTTGATGTATTAATTAGGCTACGCAAAAACGTCACATTTGACATTTGTTCGTAACGGCAAATTACCGAGTTGCGCCTTCGCGGAATTCACAAAACGCATATTTTACTTCAAAAGATCACACGAACGTCATCCCAACATATGGAATACGGCGAGCGAAGGTCACAGCTTTAGAGCATTTTGTCCCTAGCATGATTTTCGCACCGCTGCAAATCTTTTAGAAATTTTTTTCACAGATTTACCGGATTGATTGGCCCAGAAACTAAAAATAAAATAAAAATAGTTACTATTTTGGAGAAAAGAATTGAACTTGTCTTAAATAATTGACGAAAACTATAAAACATAATATTGATCGAGCTGTAGGAATAGAATTCCTCACAACAAAGTAACTATCTTCTGTGCCCGCATGCAAGCCTATAGTAAACTATAAAAACCCGGGTCGCAGTGCCTAAACCCTGCCGACAATATAGTGTATTTGCTAATACAGGTACATAAATTTAAGTTTTTTTTTGGTCAAAATAAAAAATTTAACCCCTTAATACACCCCTTAAATTAACAGTTTTTGTCTTAAATGCAAGATTACTATCATCGAACATCTACACCAAATTAAATACATCTTTCAGTAAATAACTCACTATCTGCAAACTAGTGTTTTCATAAAATTTGTAAATCCGGTCCTGGCGGGCCGATTTTTTTCAAATTTCGGGAGCACATTTTAATTGCTGCTAAAAGAGTAAATTTCAATTTTGAAACGATTCTGCGAATTTTTTCGGTATTTTTGGGCCCAAAAACTTTTTTCAACCCCTAAAAACCACCCTTAAAATGATTCTATTAGGCCCATTTTAAATAGGCTTCGTGCGGTGATGGATTCCAACATGCGTGCCAAATTTCGTTAAAATCAATTAACTCTTTCGAAAGTTATTGCCCGTACACATATATACCTATATATATATATAAATATATATATATATATATATATATATAAACATTTTTAAAAATGGTGCCAAAGTGTTTAGGAGGTTATGAAACGTCGAGAAATTTTGGTCCGACCCCTAGGTCCCGCCATCCGACCGATGCCAATAGTGTATGTTGCCATATGGCAAATACACTAACTATAGGTGCATATAATGCTTGAGTTTGTGAGGTTAAATCTTACGAGAACAACTTACAGTTTTCTAAGTACAGGTTATATTTCAAGATCGCGCGCATGTTTTTGCACTCTAACAAATACAGACATAACCTCTATTATATGATCTATAAGCCCCATTCGTATCTGTACACTATCATATATCTTTTACATTATATTAGATACAATACTGATGATGATAAAAACCCATTCAACGCAAGCTATGTATATCGAATGTTTTTTTTGTTGCTCGAAACCCATTAATTTTAGTTTTTTTCTTGCTATAAATTAAAGCTCAGATCAAAAGAAATACTTCAGAGAATCGTGTTGTTTCAAAGCTTGGGATACCGAAACGCATATTTCAAATGAGTCTCATTATTTTATTCTGAAAAATTATATCAGAGTATGCCTAAATGAATCGTGCATTTCACTAGCTACTATAGTTTTCCGTTTTAAATACCGTAAATAAAATATACAAAATGACTTCGAAATTTGGCTCATTCGTAAAATATGCGAAAATATGTGTAAACAGAATCTATTAAGACGCAAAGAGTGAATAAAAAAAAAATAGACCACAAAATAATGTAGAAATAAATTCTACCAAAAATTTTGTTGTAACATTTATTGTATTCTTTTTGCTTGTTAATTTGGTATTTTATTTCCTTATCGGGAAATATTTTATTATTATTATATTTTAATTTGTTAATTCGTTTGTTATTTGCTATTTTGTGACCATGCTGTAAGTTTATCTTTTTTAATCAATTTTGTATTTGGTACCTACTGTAATATTTATTACCTTTTTGCTTTGGAATTTCAGTCAAATATTGTTTCTATAAAAATTGAAAAAAATTCAATCCGTTAAATATCTTTAATATAATGTCTCTTTAATAAATGTTTTAATTAATTTTACTTCTAATTCGCGTCCAGCAATGTTTTTTTATTAGTTACGCTTCCACTACATTTATCATCGACTATTCACCCGTTTTGAAGTGAATGTTACAAAATAATATATTTTACGTATATTTAACGTCGTTTCCGATTTTAATTTTATATATGAGCTAAAAATACAAATATCGCTCTATTTGTATTTCTTGATATATTCACAATCTAAATGTAAATTTTTGACGTCCAATTGAAATTTTTGTTTTAAAACCAAATTTACACTGAGACATAATCTAAATGAAAAAGTTCGTATTACAACAGAATAGTTACTAGGTAACTAGATTCTTAGTTAGTTTTAAAGCTAAAACCCGTCTCAGTGATGCGTTATGCATTTTTCGTTACCAAAGTTTGTCTTATATTTCCCCGCCTTTGAATCATTTCACAGAAAATTTTAAACAGATACGTCGTTGAAGAAGTTTCGGTTCAAAAAAAAAATATTTTCAGTAAAATTATTTCCTCGGTTCCATTTATGTTCTAAGCCGATATATTGACATTCAAAACAATTAAAACTCAACTAGTCAAATTAAATTTAAATTTATCATAATACAGACGTTCTTCGTTTAGTTAGGTTAAAAAAAAATAAAAGAGAATGGGGTGGTCTCTTGACCCAAATGCACCACATTCTGAAAGGCTTTTTGTGCTTCCCCTTTTTACTGGATCTAGTCAGCAAATAATCTGGATCTTCTTACGAGCTCCAGAAGATTGGCTACTATATTGTCCTATGGAACTATTCAATCCTCATTAATGTAGCCAAAGATTGTTGTCCTCCTGCAGGTTAAAGCCTCACATTTGAACAAAATTTACATAGTGTTGATTCCTGATGTATCCCCATCACATGTAAGTGTTTTCTCCGAAAAGCATGACCAGAAAAGTCCAATCACCTTTCTGAGTGTCGGCTTGTTGAGTCTAATTAATCTAATGTCGTTTGCTTTTTTCTGTTTCGTTCAGCAAGCTGTTGCCGTTAGCAAGATATTGCATCAATAACACTTCGTCTTGCCTTTGAACTTCCATCAACATTTGATTCATTTTGTATAAACTGATCCATAATTTACGTTATAGTGGCTAAACTTTTGTTAAAAACCACGTAATACTGAAAATGCATTAAGCGGGCCAGCGTATTTTATGAAATCAAAACAAAAATGTTGGCAGTTATTGCTTGAATCTGGTTATCTTGTGCAAACTATTAAGGTAAAAAACTGCCAATGATCGACGATTGAAGAAGAAATAACGAGACCGTTACACGTTTTATCGATTGATTTATCGAAATGGCCATTTCAATGCACAGTCAGTCAATGTGGTATGTAATAAAATTGCACGAATAAAATACGATGGATTTCAAAGAACAGCTTGTTTTAAAACAAAAAAAAATCACCACAAATTTGTATTTGAATTTAAACCCATTAAAATAAAATTAATATCATCAAAATTGATTCGCCTATCACGTTAAAGTACGAATTTTAATGTTATAAGAAACAAAAATTATACCAAGTACATAATATTATTATTCATATTGATGTATCTTTGTCGTCCTTCGAGTAGTGTAATATTAAGAAATTAATGGGAATTAAGGACAAAAAACTTCTGTAATAATTTTCCAATTTATTGCCAACGTTTCGTTAACTTGGTTAACTTCCTCAGGGCTCAAACTTAATTTATTACACATATGTTTAGTAAAACTCAATTTCGTTACACATATTGTTGTAGTCTTCATTTTGTGATTATATTTATTTAGAAGATGTATTTGAAGCTTATATCGTGTTTTCATAAGCTTCAAACGCATCTTCTAAATGTGTAACGAGATTGAGTTTTACTAAGACTAATGTGCAATAAATTAAGTTTGAGCCTTGATGAAGTAACCAAGTTGACGAAACGTTGGCAAAAATTGTAAAATTATTACACAAGTTTTTGTCCTTAATTCCCATTAATTTCTTAATATAAATATTATTATTTTTCTACTGATCTGCATTAATATTCATATTGTAGTTATATTTAATTCATGTTTATGGTTATTACTTTATAGGCCCGGGCGAGATAATATGGATTATGCTGCCTGAAAATAGGGCGATATATTATTTAAAATGAGCCATAAACTTGAATTACATATTATAAAATATTTTAATACTTAATAATTTAAGTCCTATTAGTGCTGGCACTAATAATCGGAATTATCTCACTAGATTTTTCATGAGATATAGCCCAGCGCATCTCGTATGAAAAATCTAGTGAATTAATTCCGATTCATGAATTAAGTTCAGGAAGACCTAATGAACATAATTCAGAAGGTTGACGGAAAAAATAGGCATACAATTGTTTTTTTATCAGATTATTTGCTTTGTACGTTAATGTATGTCCGCTAAAAACCCGAGATATACTAAACGGATTTGATGCGATTTTTACCACTCGATAACTTATTTTCTAGAAAAACTTTAGGTCTATAATAACTGGCTGACCCGGTTTCATCCGGGTGAAAATCGAATTTAATTCGCTGTACTGAACAGAATTCAATAAGGTGTTTACCATTAAATTTCTTGTTTATTGTGAAAATTTAAAAAAATAAATCCTCTTTTTTTTGTTTATCAAAACCAAGTAAATGTTCAAAGAGAATGACTTTTTAGTGAAACAATTTTACAGATTTTTTAGCCAATTTTTTTAACACAATTGAAGGCTGTTGTCCCAGATGTCAACACTTTTTTTTCAATTGAAAAGTTACGAATTTTTTTACATATTTCAATAAAAATATGCGTCTAACACATCTATTATTGAAAAGAAAGCTACATGTTTTCAAATCTAATATTTGCGTGCGATATTGAAAAAAATTTGAAAATTCAAAGAACAAGAATATGATTTCAATGATTTTAAAATTATGAAAATTTATTTGAAAATGACACACCGCTGTTTGTGTTCCTATAAAAAGAAATATGCAAAGATCTTTACACAAAATAATTCAAAAAACTAACGACCACATTTTTTGAATTATAATTTTTAAATAGTCTTTATATCTACTATTAATTCTGTACTAAACGTCAGTTACAAATGAAAGCTTTATTAATAAGCTGAACAAGAGGGTTTATTTCTTTTCATAGGAGACATAATTCTATAATCTTTGCAAAATATTATGCAGTATTTATAATCCAGGAAACATGTTACCTAGAAAAATTTGTCTTTTAATTTCATTGATCCTAATTCCTCTAACATATTTATAATATTATTGTTATTATATATTAATTTAGTAAAATAATTGACTCTTTAATTTAGTAAGTTTTTATTTTATTTTTGACGTCACATAACACTGTATCTATATTTCGGATCCTATTTTTAAATGGACGGACCTTAAAGCTTGATAGCGAGGGTGCCGAAGCGGGACACAAAACTAAGCCTTCGCTTCGCTGAAGCCACGCAGTGACGATTATATAATGTATGTGTGTGTGTGTGAGAGAGATGTTGGCCAAGTCGAGCGTCACAGTGAAACGAGGCACTCGAGAGCTTAAAATCTCATTAGACAAGTTTTACTTCCTTTAACAAGGTAGAGCCGGAGTTGGAGCCGAAGCAGCCATAGTGCTAACATTCATGACCGTACTTTGGTGTTGACACACATAATTAGTGGCATACCCGCTTAATTTTATGTTAGGAAGGCATTGTTAAAGATTTACATAAATCAAAATTGCAGTTCAAAATATAATTCACATTTCCAAACATATTAGTTGTAAATAGGTAATAGGTAGCAGTTTAAGGTAGTTGTCGTGGTTAAGGCACACCGTCAGAAATTTCTTAATTTTTGTATATTTATTAAGGACATGATAATACAATTACCTTGAAAATTTGAAGTCGATCGACCGTATATAATCCGAGATAAATTCAATTAAAAATTGGATAATTAACGTTGATTGTATACGATCTCTGTAGTTCTGAACCAGTTTCTTATTTATAAAAAAAGAATTAACTGTCAGAAACTTTCCAAAAACTGACAGTCTTTCAATGCATTTGTTATGAGTTTAAAAAAAATAAGAAAACATTTTTGACCGTCTAATTATTTATAAATAATGGTTTAAAGTTTTTAAAGTTTTTTTAAACAATTTATCTCACTATCAAGTTTCTGTCCTGGTTGGAAAAAATTGTAGATCCGGGGCTGCCCAGACTGTAATGCATTATTTTATGTACAAGATGTAACATTGTTTAAACGAGCGATTTTAGCAAGTTTTAATGGTCCCACGAGTCATAATTAATTATAATCGGAATACATACCATATTTTCTGTACGTATCTCTTATAAAATCGCTGATTTTCTCATCGTAATAATATCTGTAATATTTTTGACAGTTCCGTTCGGTCATATTGAAATTATATTATATGGGCTGTTTACGATATAGCAATGCCTTCTCTTCAGCTCGTATGGATTTAAATGAAAACTGACTACCATTGAATTGATAAAATCGAATTACTTTTGTTAGTGTATTTGTCATATGGCAACATACACTATTGGCGTTGGTCGGATGGCGGGACCTAGGGGTCGGACCAAAATTTCTCGACGTTTCATAACCTCCTAAACACTTTGGCACCATTTTTAAAAATGTTTATATATATATATATATATATATATATATATTTATATACGTATATATATATATATATATATATATATATATATATATATATATATATATTTATATGTGCGGGCAATAACTTTCGAAGAAGTTAATTCATTTTAACGAAATTTGGCATACATGTTGGAATCCATCACCGCACGAAGCCTATTTAAAATGGGCCCAATCGGGTCATTTTAAGGGTAGTTTTTAGGGGTTGAAAAAAGTTTTTGGGCCCAAAAATACCGAAAAAATTCTCAAAATCGTTTCAAAATTGAAATTTAACCCTTTAGTAGCAATTAAAAAGTGCTCCTAAAATTATAAGCAAATCGGCCCGACAGGACCGGACTTACAAATTTTATGAAAACACTAGTTTGCGTAGGTATACGAATTTACTTACTGAAGGTCGTATTTAATTTGGTGCAGATGTTGGATTGATAATAATACTTCAACTAATAAAATTATTATTGTAAGGGGTGTATTAAGGGGTTCAATTTTTTTTTATTTTGTCCAAAAACAAACTTAATTTCATTTAATAAAGCCACAATACCTGTATTAGCAAATACACTATATTGTCGGCAGGGTTTTGGCACTGCGACCCGGGTTTTTTACTTTACGCACTGGTATTTTTAGGTATGGTGGAGTTTTACCATTTTTTATATTCATAGAAACTACAATAGCCACCACTAAAATACGAAATAGGTAGCAAAACACCTCTTGGTATCATAACATGAATAGCAGCAACTCCTCTAACTTTGATAAAAAAATTAGAAAATTCAAAATAAAATTTTGTACTTCTGGTACAACACCTTCCCCTACTACTACATTAAAGTGAAATAGTATACAATCATTATATTTTTATACCTACAATTTTAAAACAAAAACGTATGTTGTAAACGTCCACATAAATACTAGTTGTCCCACACGGTTTCTCAGTATTTTACTGTTCTATATTTAGAAGTACAGATGGGGAAAAAGGAACAAGATTATCCAACTAGTGTACCTTAGTAAATTTTAAAATTTGTGATTGTCGAATTTTAACATAAACACAAAAATTCTGAAAAATAAAATCTGAAACAGGACCACTCGACTTCATATTAGAGATCCATACCCAAAGGGTGCTAATAACGGAAACCCTATTACTAAGGCTCCGAAGTCTAGTTTTTGTGTCTGTATCTTTTGAACAGTAAGAGGTAAAATCTTGAATTTTTCACTATGGCCGCTATAACAGTACCTAAATAATAAAATAAACATTGTATTTTTCTATAAACATCAAAATAGTGCATACTAGCGACATCAGACGGAAACTTAAAAGCTATTAGTTCAGGCATTTCTGTGCCTTAGTCGTTTTATAGACATGTCCTGAATGAATATACTGAACAATATGCCTAACAGCAATTATTATACGAATTATATTGTTTTTATTTCATTACTAAGGCTGTCTGTCTGTCCGTCTGTCACAGGGCTGTATCTTTTCAACCACAATAGTCAGACACTTGAAATTTTCACAGAGTGGCCGCTCTAACAAGTAATACAAATAAAATAAAATAAATAAATATTGTACGATGGTACGGAATTCTTCGTGTGCGAGTCCGACTCGCACTTGGCCAGTTTATAAATCAAAGCTATTAATTCACGTCTCATTCATATCGAATTGCAGGAACGTTTAAAAAGCAAGACACAACGAACACTTAAAATTGTCGTATTTCTGTTTCCGTTTTCGTATTTTAGCTTCCGGATACAAGTAAGCACGACATAATAAAACGTCCCTTTTGAATAAAAGAACATCGAGCTGAAACACAGCGTCTCTATGTGATGGCAGCACCATCACTATGGCAGTAAATGATCTTCACTGCACGCCGCAAGCCCGGATTATATATGAACGTTACGTAGTCATCTTATGTAAAGCCTTTCATATACGCTACAATAATTGAATACGGTATTGTTTATAGTAAAAGTTCGAAACGTGGGTATGTGTATAATATTATGTAAAACAACCAGGCACTTCGGTCAAAGTTTGAAATAATTTTGTGTTTCGGGCTTTGCTGGAGTGTTTTTATTAGTGTATTTGCCATATGGCAACATACACTATTGGCGTCGGTCGGATGGCGGGACCTAGGGGTCGGACCAAAATTTCTCGACGTTTCATAACCTCCTAAACACTTTGGCACCATTTTTAAAAATGTTTATATATATATATGTGTGTGCGGCCAATAACTTTCGAAAGAGTTAATTGATTTTACCGAAATTTGGCCCACGTGTTGAAATCCATCACCGCAAGAAGCCTATTTAAAATGGGCGTAATCGGGCCATTTTAAGGGTAGTTTTTAGGGGTTAAAAAACGTTTTTGGCCCCCAAAATACCGAAAAACTTCTCAGAATCGTTTCAAAATTGACATTTAACCCGTTAGTAGCAATTAAAAAGTGCCCCCAAATTTTTAATAAAATCGGCCCGACAGGACCGGACTTACAAATTTTATGAAAACACTAGTTTGCAGATAGGGAATTATTTGCTGAAAGTTGTATATAATTTGGTATAGAGGTTCGATTGATAATATTATTGCAATTAAGAAAAAAATGTTATTTTAAGGGGTGTATAAAGGAGTCAAATTTTTTATTTTGCCCAAAAACCAACTTAAGTTCGCATAATACAGCCACACTGCCTGTATAAGCAAATACACTATATTGTCGGTAGGGTTTTGGCACTGCGACCCGGGTTTTTTAGACTTGGGAATAATCGAATTATTTTAATAATCGAAAGTTGTTATTCGAATGGTTTTTATAATCGAATGATTGATTCAATATTATTCGTCGGCTAATCGAAAGTTACTATTCGAATTGTTTTTAAAATCGAATGATTCATTCAATATTATTCATTGGCAAGATGTAACAAAAATGCGGGAAAGAATGAATTTTGCACACGGTTTCGGTAAGAATCAACTACATGCAGTGCTCCATAGAACAGATGCAGATGAAAGATGTAAGTAATGCAGTGTTTCAAAGAGTAAAGAAAAAGCGTACTGTAACAAGCAGATAGTAATATAAGTTGTAACTCGTAGGTATAAAAATCATTCGAATGATTTTGAGTAATCTCTCAAGATATTTTACTGAAGAATATGGTTCGACTATTTTCACTCGAAATATCCCATGTCTAGTTTTTATGAAAAGTGACGAACATGACTGGTCAAAGTTAAAAACTAAAAAATCTATGAGCACAAATTATCTGCGTTATAGGTCTGAAATTATTAAAGAATACATAGAAGGCATCAATTAATAATGATCGGTAAAAAATCGATTTTGATGAAACCTTGTATATGCTCGAATAAGTTTCCTATCGAAACCGCGATTAACTCGAGCGAATCAGCGGGCAAAATTAGAATTAACACGATCGAATCCGCGTACAAAAGCTAGTTAAGAAATAAAATTTGAACGTGTATGATTGTTCTATTGAGTTCACTTCTCTTCACCTTTATGCCCCCTTTGACAAACACAACATTTCTAGCTTTAGGAATGTTACCGTTTTTTGTATGAAATGTGAGAACGACGTGTTGTACTCCAAGACCGCATAAAAGAAATGCTTTCATATACTAACGTCTGTTGCGAATGGCCAGTTTTTATTTAACGTGGGCGTGATTTAATTTAACACCCTTAATATATTATGCAAACAAAATAAATGGTTTAAAACGAAAGAAATATAAACAAAACATGTAATAAACTGTTTCGCCACTGAATTTTGTACCCGGACAGGTGTCAAAACACAGAAAAAACTTGTTAAATTAACATGAATAAAGCATGTGGCAATTTAAGTTGGGTTTACTGTTGATAGGTAGTCAAACTGAATTTAACGTTAATTGTTTAATTTATATTAATTTCTTTTGATCTCATAGCATTTATTGCCTATCATTAAAAACTGGAATCACTCATCAGCAATAATGTGGTTTGAAAATGTGAATAATCCGATATTTTACCCATTTTTAAAACCATTCCACGATTATTTCAACACTGAACAACATGTTTGTATAATCGCACTCAAAGCAAAGTTGTTCACGACAAATTTTTGATAATTTTTTACCTTCAGATACAAATATTTCCAAACGTATTTTGTACAATGTCTTCTTCAAGTTTTAAGTAAAATCGACTCCACATAAAATTATATATTATGAATATGTTACCAGCAAATTTAGCGCAATAACATGCGGAATAATAAATTTAAATTCTGCGGAAACGATTATCGTAAAGACGGCAACACG
This sequence comes from Venustoraphidia nigricollis, assembly GCA_034508555.1. NCBI lineage: Eukaryota > Metazoa > Arthropoda > Insecta > Raphidioptera > Raphidiidae > Venustoraphidia > Venustoraphidia nigricollis. Next base: position 4,520,306 of record JAVRKA010000020.1, read on the forward strand.
TTCGCATCAACATTTTTTGCGCATACCTTTTATAATTTTCAGATCATAATAAGTATATTTGTAATATTTTTGATAGTTTACATATGCCGGGTAAAATTAATAAGAGATTCCACCGATTTTGATAAAAAGATAAAACATGACATAATTAATATGGTCCCATATTCCATAAACGACTTGTTATCGGATTAATTATTTTAACATTTAACTGTGTAATGACGTTTTGTATCCATTTTATATAATAGCGCAACAAATAAACATTTATTATTATTATTATTATTATTATTAGAATATGTGGACTGTTTACGATGGCATCGCCTGCTATGTTTGTCTCTGTTGCTCATTAAATGATACCTGATAGATATATTACTATATATTACTATTGAATTGGTAAAATCGAATTACTTTTGTTTTAAATACTAGCGCGAAAAGAGTCATTCTACAACCGATATACAGGCATGAAAGGCAGCTATTTATAGAGGACTGTGGCAAAAATTCTTTTTCTATATAAATTATGTTTTTAAATCTTTTATTATAAAAAAAGATTTTTCGTACGAGACGTTGGTGCTGTGTAGGGTAAAAAAAAACAATATTATTTATATATAAATCATCAAGTAATCCACAAAGACATAATAGTGAATGGCAAAAATATTACATGGTCTTTCTTTTTCCAAAAGTACAAATAATACCCAGAGCTGACAACTTGAAAGTAAAAAATCATTTCACATCACCTGTCCTTGTCGCACTCACTGTATTTAGACTCTATCTCAAATCGAAAAATGACAGTTATGTAAAAAAACAAGATTTTAAACATTTGATTTATATATTTTTCATATAATTATTATTTAGTATATATCTTATTTTATCTTTACAACAAACTATTAAACTGACACCAGTTTTGTCACATTAGTGAATTATATTGCGTCAATGTTGTAGTCATTAAACTGTCTCGTCTTGATTTTATGTTGATTGCGTCACTACACTACCTAATCGCCTACACGTTTGTTATCTATTTTTCAAATTGCTGGTCAACAAAACATTTAACTACAAAAATCCTAACGTTTTTACAGCAATGTGCAAGAGAGAAACGATTTTTAGAGAGAGAGAGAGAGAACATGCCTAATGAGCGCATCGTGTAGTATTTATGTCATGGTATAGCGTGGAATACGTCATATTAAATAGAACACGTTTGCTTCCACCATTCTCTTTGCTCCCACCACTTATGAAAAGACATTTATGTAATACATGAAATTCTGAAATTATTCCCTTCAAATATAATTTTAGAGTTTGTAATATTGCATATATTTAACACAATAATGTAGAAGAAGTTGCGGAAGGATAAACTTGTAAAGCACATAGCCAAGTTTGAAAGCTTTTAGTTTATCAATCAATATTATACATATTTTAATCAAAATTTACCATGACCTCTAACAGATAAGTGACTACAAAATTATCAACTTTGTTTTTGAATTTGATTTTTGGGTTCAGTAGCATACACCAAATATATTGTATGCCTTTGCTTTCGAAATTTAGATAGAAATAATCATTAAACGTAACATTTTTCAATATCTTTAGAATTAAGTTTCATTGAGTTACATGCAAACATTTTCTTCGTCATAAATCAAATAAATTGTTATTAGAAAAACATGTTTATAGTAAGATTTTAAAATTCAGCAACTGTATACATTTTATCTGAGTGCAGGCAAAGAATTTGATTTAAATTTCACGGAAATGGTAAAATATCGCAGACGAATCCCAAAAATTGTCAAAATTTTGGAACCTACAAATACCCAACCGATTTCAATTAAAATTTTTTTGAAACATTTGTTATGCAACATTAATTGAAATCAAAAACATTTCGGCCCGTGAACTAAATTTTAAGAATTTTAAGTTTTTCTACTTGTTTTTTGCATAAAGTTATGTACAATGAAAACAAAATGGTTTAATGTTAATAAATGTTTTATTGAATGTTGGTAATTACTTCGTATGGAAAACAATGTCAGCTAAATGTCCGCGCCACAAATGTACACTCTATTTATAACATTTTTCATCACATTTTAACACAGTTCAACCGGTATTTCATTAATTTCGTCAGGAATGTTCTGGTTAAGTAGCTCAAGTGTTTCTAGTTTGTTGGCATAAAGTATAAACCTTGCTGTTTTGATATTCCGACAAAAAGAAGTCCGGACTGTTAAATCCGGCGACCGTGGAGGCCAATCGACATCACAATTTCTGTAGACAATTTGTTGCGGAAAGAGCAGTGAGCACTCTTAGAACTTTCATTGTAATATTGGCTGTTGAAGTGGCATCGTCTTATCATTATTGGCATCGTAAATGGTCTTGTGTAGAAAACTCTTGTGACTAGTGTAATTTAAATGAATACAAATCCAAATTTTAATGCACAGTTTTCCACAAAATTGTAAATTCAGTTTCTATCGAATTAACGTTGATGAATTATTCTGAATTTGATAGCACATTATTTCCACTCAAAATTTCACGTAATTTTCCAGTCGTCACAATAATCGTTGATTGACTATGGTAAATGTTTTTACAGTTAAAACAAGTTGATCTATCAAACATTTTTCAATAATAAATTTACCACATCTATGCGTCACGTTGGCAGTTGTGAATAGGCTTGCCAACTTTAAAATACAAATTTGCGGGAAATAATGATTTCAAATGCGGGACAAGGGTTTAAAAAGCGGGATCCACCTAATTTTATTTAGAATACAAAAAAAACGTGAAATTTTTTTTACAAATTAGGATGAGAAGTAAAATAAAACACCTTGTTACATTAATAATAGTCCATATTTACTAAAAAAACAGTTATAGTGTAATTTAGACTTTATTATGAAAACTATAAATTACTTTTTAAATCAATATTTTTCTTGACATTTGGCACTTTTAAGGATTTTTTTATTTTCAAGTACAAAATTGTAAAAATCTTTGCATAGATAAGAAAAATTTACTTTAACTTGTAGCTCTGATTCACATGAAGACAATTTCGCGCGTCAGTCCAGGCATTATTACAAAGTGAGAAGACTCTCTCTACAGCTGCATTAGAACACGGAATAGATGCAATGTAATTAGCGTCCTCTGAACAGCGGGATATTTAGCGTCCCGCACACACCCTGAGCGGGACGTCTCAGTAAGGGTATCAGAAACGGGACGTCCCGCGGATAACGGGACGGTTGGCAACCCTAGTTGTGAAGTATAAATGAGACACAATTCCTGTTTACCAAAATGGCGACCAAACAAAATAGTAAACTTTAGGAGAACACCGTGTATTATATAGTTTCTTCGTAAGAGTAGTCAAGTTTGAACCTCTTCTATTAATGGTTGTATACGAAATCAATTTATTGATAATAATTTATTAATTAACAGGATATGGATGAAGTTAGTGCGAAAGTTTATGTGCTCAAATCCTTTGGGAATAGTGAGGTTAGTATCACGTAAACTTTAAAATACATTTACGGAACATACGGAAAACAATATGAACGAATTGTACACAAAATTAATTTTTTTTTGCATCGGCATTGTCTCATACATTTTTTTATAACACAAACTAATAGTTTGTTCCTTATGTTAAATTATACTTACAGTTTTAAAAACAAATGTTATATTTTCAAAACATCATCATCTTCAACTGCTGTTATACTGAACTTATAAAAGGCTAATCTAAAAAACTGGTTTTACAGTCTTAAATTAAAGCTAAATTAAGTTCTCATTCTATAAAATCTTTATGAGATAGCAATTGGTACATTCGATTTGATTTTGATTTAAATCAACAATTAATTCACATTAAAAATGGTAAGATAATGGTTTTCTATACAGAACTCCCAATTATTTTGACAATCAGTTTCACATTTTTAGGGTACCTAATAAAGATTAAAGAAACCCTTATAGGATCACTTCGGTGTCCATCTGTCTGTCAAGACATTTTTCTCAAGAACGCGTGGAGGTATCAAGTTGAAATTAATACCAAATAATCAGGTCAGAAATCCCTTGCTTTAAAAATCTGTAGGTACACTTTCTCAAAAAAGATGGAAATATTATAGAAAATATACCGTGCAAACTAGAAAGTGTGCACCATAGAAAACAACCTTTATTTGTTAAATTAAAATAATGAAAACAAAAAATAAACTAATTTTAGTATTTTCAATATGTCAGAATCAAATTTTTTCAAAAAAAAACAACCTGTTTATCCATACGGATCACGATGCACACTTTCCAGTCCGCACTGCATATAAACTGTTGGATAGAGAGTTCTTTATTCGATATAATAAATATTTTGATACCATAATTTCGAGAGAAAGAACCCAAAATAACGTCTAGAAATAATTTACTATATTCATATCCATATTACTAAATGATTGTTAATGTTCATAGGTATTTGGATTATTCAAATTCAAAATTTAACATAAATTCAAGTCGCAATCTAAAAGAATTTATTCTTTTAGATTGCGACTTGAATTTATGTTAAATTTTGAATTTGAATAATTCGTTATTGAGTACCTGAAGAAGTCTCGAGAGAGACGAAACGTTGTATGAAAATATTAAAGAATTATTTTTAAATATACAAGTCTTGTCAATCCAAATACCTATGAACATTAACAATCTATAAATAATATTTAATTATTTTAAAAGTAGGAGAATTACTAGATATTTCAAAATTTAATTAAATTTTATAATGCCAAAAACGGCTTTAAAAAGTTCTTCTGTGCATAAATGTATATTAGAAGGAGATTTCTTGCAAAAAACAAGAAAGTACAAAATAACGAATGAATTCATGGAAAAAAGTACTTCAAGTGAATATAATTCTGATATTCTTAGTTTTACGTGAACTATGTACAAAATGATTTAAAGAAACGCACATAATATACATATATCTTTAAAGTCTGAAACATGTAAGAAAAAAACACTAAAAACGATGAGTACAAAAAATTCATACCTTTTGACCTCAATAAAATAGCTTAATATAAAATGTGAAGAGAATTTTATTGAAATGAAAATTTATCTTCACATTTATATTTATACGCTTATAATAATTATGATTGTGCTAAAAACACCAAAAAAATATTTATAGATACTTTTATAAACATGGGTCTCAATTGAATAAAAAAATTTTTTTTTTTGAAGTGAAACATCTTTGGCGTCGTATCTGTTAGAAATTTTCTGTTATTTTAAAGGTGAAATATTTCAATGCCGGGAAAGTATGAGAGAAACATTGGCAACGCAAAATTAAAGGGACAGAATTCAACGGCGGGAAAATATAAAATAAACATTAGTAACACAAAATTAATAGCACATCAATAAAACGAATTTCACTTCCACCGTGAGATGGAGAAGGCTCACACGTTTCGTTTTTTAGGATTCCGTACCTCAAAAAGAAAAAAGAAATCCTTATAGGATTACTTCGTTGTTCGTCTGTTTCTCAAGACCCTTTTTCTCAGGAACGCGTGGAGGTGTCAAGTTGAAATTAATATGAAATACTTCGTATTCAAAAATATAGTATAATTTTAAATATTACAAATTTATCTGTTCTTTGAATGTATAAAGAAAAATTGTTGGTTCTTTACGTTTTCACATGCAAATACCGCTAATTTGAATTGAAAAAAATTTTCACAGTTTAAAAACTTATTTGTACAAGTACGCTTCGACAAAGGGGGAAAACAATGATTTGGATCCCGGCAAAGCCAGACCGATCAAGTAATTATAAATATAAGAACTTATCGGTAAGAGATCGGGACCGCCCGGCTTGTGCATGAAAAATCTAATTAGCTTTGCTAAGTTAATAATACTATAGTCTAATAAATGTGTCATACATGATACATATACAGCATTGCCAGATTGTTTTTCGGGCAAAGCAGGATTTTGAAACCTTTTGAGTAAAAAAGCGGGATTCTTTCGTCGAAAGTGGGACATACTAAAAAACGTACATAATCAGTAGTTTTTAAATACTTATCCTTTTATTTGAGTTTCAAATTAAGTTTAGATCACAATAGATAGTCAGAATAGCCATAAAAATGTATTTTAATGAAAATACGTCACTTTACTATACTAATAACAATAATTGGTTTACTCCGTAGTTCGGCATTTTAGTAATCCCCGAAAAAATCGGTACGTCTAGCAACGCTGCATATATTCATTGCAGTCGAAACTAGCAATTTTACAGCAATGAATATATACCTAGGTAATATATGAGTATTTGAAGAACAACAATAAACACAAATGACATTTGAAAGTCAGATCTACAACAGCGGGACAGTTACATGGCTCGTGGGAATACGCACTCGATGTATATTCTCTTGGATATTTCAATATGGATCTGTTACACACAATAGCATAACAAAAATAAATTGTTATCTGTTGCTGCTGGCGATCTGGAATTACAAGTGAAAATTCAAATGATGGACTCGTTTCTACTAACTACAATAGTTTCGCTGAAGCCTGGTTCGAATTATGCTAGTATTTTAGTCCAGTGGCGAGTAGCAACTAAATATGCCCGAACAACGAAAATTTAGTCTAATACTTTAACAAATGATTTAGTCGAGTCAATCCAATTTATATTATTTTTTTAGTCGAGCACCATACTTCACTGTTTACTAAAAATTCAAATGATGGACTCGTTTCTACTAGCTACAGTAGTCTCGCTAAAGCCTGGTTCGAACTATGCTAGTATTTTAGTCCAGTGGCGAGTAATTTAGTCACTAAATGTATCTGAACAACGAAAATTTAGTCTTTTACTTTAACAAATGATTTAGTCGAGTCAATCCAATTTATATTATTTTTTTAGTCGAGCACCATACTTCACTGTTTACTAAAAATTCAAATGATGGACTCGTTTCTACTAACTACAGTAGTCTTGCTGAAGCCTGGTTCGAACTATGCTAGTATTTTAGTCCAGTGGCGAGTAATTTAAGAACTAAATGTGTCTGAACAACGAAAATTTAGTCTACTACTTTAAAAAATGATTTAGTCGATTGAATCCCTTTTATATTATTTTTTTGGTCGAGCAGCAACCTCACTACACGTCACTGTTTGCTAAATATTGACCAATAAGCAAGTGCAAATCTGATTTTTAAATTCGAGCTTATTAGTTGCCACACGTTTCGTTGAAAACATGATAAAACTGCAAAATTTGTTATGCAATATTTGTCTATCTTTAATAGACAATCTACAAAACCGGGCGTAACGAACCGAACCGTTAGTCTTAACAGATCACTTTCACACAGTTTGGGTTTAGACCCAGCGGTGAGAGGCGAGGTAAGCAAAAGACATATTGTGGGTGTGACCTTCTTTAGCTCTGTGTCTCTCAAATTATCCGCACGTTTCAATTTTTGGCTGGTGCCACACTACGGGGCTAAAAGATGCTATTGCAAGGGTGCCGCTGTCAATTGATTACTCTAATTTTTGGAAATATTTTGAAGATTTAAAAAACTTTTCCGAAAAAGGAAGAGTCCCTTTAGGTTTGTGATGGAACAATTTTGTGAAATAAGTATGAATAAGATCGTAGTGTGACATTGAAGACGTGTGTTTTTTTGGCACAATTAATGCCAACTTTTTTCTAGTAAATTACATAAATTACAAAAGTAGTCCATTAGAGGCCTAAATTTGTCCTTTATCTACCTTATAGAGAAAGAATTTTTGCAGAATGTTGACGAATAAGTCTACAATCAGTTGACAGCCGAAGCTCTATTTTTGGGTTAAATTCAGAGCGTTCCGACAGCCCTAAGGTATTTGGAACGCTATTCGCAAATCGCAGTCTAATTATTATTAGATATTATTTTAAATGTGTTATTTGGAACATTTTATATACAGTTTTCATGTACACATTTGATGTATGTATAAAATGCCAACATCAGTCGTCCTGAGGCCATTACGTGCTTGAGGTTAGTACAGCATTGTTAGCAATGTTAGCATATACTACGTTATATTCAAACCATAAGTTGACAGTCACAGAGGCAATAAAAACACTCACGAGAGTACAAAAAACGTCCGCTTTGCAAATTTCACTGTCACTTAATATTTAAGAAGGCTCTTATTCAATATTTCTGTGCTTGTAAACTAGACCAGTAAAAAACCCACATATAATGTTACTGCTTTATTCCTTGGCCAAATGTTTTTATTTACCAAAATGGATTGGATTTTTGTTATTGCCTTGCGTATATTTTTTACAGTCACTGCAAAAAGAGACGTCATTCATAGAAGTTGCTATAAATAAAAAGAAAAATATTTTAATTAATCGTAATCTAACTGCATGCGAATTTAACGCAGCCTGCAATCAGGAATGATCTTGATGAAAATTGAACTGTCAAAAATTTTGAAAGTGAAGTGAAAATCAGTTATAGTATCATTAATTGTTTTGCGCTTCCGTGTTTACTTCACTTTCAAGTTGCACTTCATAGTCCAAAAGCTTGTGGTCACAAATTGCAATATTTTTGTAAAAGCTAATATTTTGAAATTACCTAGTATTATGGGTTATAAATAAATATAATACACAGTCAGCGGTCGGAACCTCTGGGATTGGTGCGCTTTAAAAGCTAAAAAACAGGTGTTTTCTGAACGCTAAAAATTAGCATAGGCTTAATTTATTAGATATAATTTTGACGAAACTGGTCTACACTAGTTAGCATTTCTAACTCATATAAGGTCTTGAGCTATTAAATAAATATATAGACGCTTGACCAAACAAACGCATTTTAGGTCATGCTGTCTATATTAATAATAATTTCATAAATTTGTACAATAAAGTTGATTGAAATCTATCAAAAATTATTAAGCTTAAAACAATATTAAATTTAAATCGACAACATATCGGCAAAAATTGGATACTTGCACGTTATTACAACAATAATAACAATGAGTGACGATTATTTTATATACATACGCCCTTTGTCGATAAAATAGTTCACTGTCGAATACTGTCTTATCTACTTCAGTCATTGATAATGTGGTTCATAGATGACGCTTTGAAATCTATCCTAAATTACTGTTCACTGTTGTCATAAAATACTTTTGTCTATGTTAATAATAACAAACTAATACTTGTACTCACACTTTAACTGCCCCGGATCTAAAGGGGGGGGGGGCAAACTGAGACACCTAGGGGGCTCCAAACTCATAATATACTTTGAAAATTGATAAAATTAAAAAAAATATATAAAAGGGTTCTTATTCTTCCCTCTCGATCACAAACAATGCCATCCATTATATATCTTGGAGTTTTTTTAAACAATTTATCTCAAACCCTGGAGGGAGGGGGCGCCATTATCAAGTTTCTGCTTGGGTTCGAAAAAATCGGAAATTCGGGGCTGCACTTAAACTGCAATATTTTAAAGACTGACTCGAACGAAGTCGGGTTCGCAGCTATGATATTATTATCTTCTATCTGCTTCTAATGGAATGTAATTTTTGATTATTTACTTGTGCTAATTTTCCAACCATATACATTTTCCATTCTTCTTTAGGCGTATCCAATTAATTGCGGGGATACAAAATATAACTTCTAAAATAACTTCACCATTATACTGTATGTGTAGCGATTGGACATAGATTTATTGCTTAGTTAAAGTTTCTTCTTTTCAAAGGTTAAAAGCATAGGTATGTGTGTAGCGGTAAAGGAGTGAGCTGCTGTGCCCGTAAACAAAAACAATAAATTCAGAGTTTCGTGCAAAATGAATCTTTCTCTTTCTATTTAGAAGATTATAGACTGTCCTGCGGTTTCTGCGGTTACAAAAGCGATTTAAACAATACCAACTGCAAACTATGAAAACTCCCAAAAGAAGAGGAAGTGTACAAAACCTGTATACTGTGACCGTGGAAAGTGCGTCTATCCAAAGAATGTGCATAGTAGAATCTGTCATTGTTATACATGCGAATTAACTCCCCTTTCCCTCAGACTTTCTTTCCTTGGGCGCAATAAACCTAAAATCGGATAAAGGCAATATGATTGTAATTATGGACAAACTAGAATACGATTCTAAAGCTGAAAATTTACTTAATGACGCTTTGACCTACGTAAAATTGGGAAAAAAGCCAACCAATGCAATACAAACAAAATGCAATAGTTTAATCCAAGACAACAAAAAACAATAGGATAGATCCAGAATTAGCAAAAAAATTAAAATCTCATAACAGTACACCCCCCAAAATTTATTTCTTACCAAAAATCCACAAACCAGAAATACCATTACGCCCTATAGTTTCATGCATTGGCAGTGCTACCAGTAATTTATCAAAATTTGTATGTCCACTCCTGCAAAGAGCATTTATAAAAAATCAATACTATGTAAAAAATTCTTTCGATCTTACAGTAGAACTACAAAGCACAATGTTACCAAATAATTACATTTTAGCATCTTTAGATGTGAAAAATATGTTTACCAACATACCTACGGAGTTAGCATTACAACAAATTAAAGACAAATGGCAGTTTATTGAACCGTAGACAAATTTGGACAAAAATCAATCATAAATTTAGTAGAATTTTGCATTAACTTAAGTTATTGTGTTTACAATGATCAATTTTACAAATTAAAGGTTTAGCTATGGGAAACTGTTTAAGCCCGATAATTAGTGACATAGTAATGAGTGATTTACAAAATAAAATAATACCTAAACTACCATATAAAATAATCTTTTACAAAAGATATGTAGATGACATTCTATTAGCAATTCCCAAAGATAAATTAGATCTCACTCTTAACATATTTAATTCATATCACCCGGATTTTCAATTTACCCTAGAGACGGAACATAACAATTACATCTCATTTTTAGATATAAAAGTTATCCATATGCCCGATAATTCGATTTTGACGGATTGGTACCTCAAACCTACCCGTTCTGGACGATACTTAAACTATTTTCCGATAGCCCGTTTCAATACAAACTTAACGTAATAAAAAATCTTATATACAGATCCACACATATCTCTAGCCCACAGTCCCATAACAAAAACCTTAAATTAATAAAACAATTTCTAGTCAACAACAATTATCCATCTTCCCTAATCTTCACTAAAAGAAGTATATCTTCAAAATAATTTTAATCTTTTCCGGAAGTTTTATTTGCAAACCTTTGTAAAAATCGGTATATATTATTTCTCAAAGGTGTTTTTCGTCGGTATGAAATATCTCCCTGAATACTATATCAAAATTAATGTTTGATACGACATTTTAGATATTATTTTTCTCTTTAATGACAACATATAAGTTAATATCTTATAACTAATGTTTTCATTAAAAAATTACGGTTTAAAAATTTTAACAATTTCATTACAGAAAATAATATTCAGATAAAACAAATGTCGCCATCTAGTGGCAATCTGTTTATTGTAATAGTTGTCGGTACTATTAAGTGGCATAGTGTCGCTGAAGTCTCTGAATAGAATAGAATAAAATTTATTTCCACCCTCTTATAATACGTAACTGACCACTAACGGTGCGAAGTAATCGCACGGGTTCGCTATCAGTAATCAATGTGTGTCACACGATTCGGGAAATTCAAAATCATAATTTGTTCATCGTGAACATAATAAATATCTAGTAAAATGTAGTGAGTTGCAATGATAAAAAAATTGGCTATAACAAAAACAGTTCTTCGACATAGCAGCATTCGTGAATATTACAAATGATTAATGATTCCCTGTAGTCATATTATTAGCTGGCCGTTTTACCATCAGCTTTTGCATACATGCATGTATCTTTGATATCTTGCAGTTATCTAGATGGAATGTTCATGTTCTTTTTATTATTAAACTTTTTTTACTTTCCCGTATCCGAAGTAAATTGAACAACTTGTGATCGTGTTAAAATTAGATTTTGACTTTTTGATGAATTTACGTATTTTGAAGGTTTTGGTTAAAAAAAGAGACTGCGTATTTTACACTACACACTACATAAGTAGAATATAGAAAAGATAATTAGGCACCGAGGGACGGGATTGAGCCTACGATCTTTAGGTTACGAGGCAGCCACTATACCTCTCACTAACTATAACACAACGTTGTACGATCGGTTTTTATAGTAAAAACGGTATACGTACATTGCAATGTTTAGTTACACTTTCAATTTCATGAACCGATTTTACCCTACCATGTCACAAGAAGTTTTATATACAAAATGTCTGTTTTCTGCAATTACACTCACTATTTCTAAAATAAATCAGAGCGTGCAACCGCGTTCGACTGTAATGCAATTTACTAGCAAATTTTGCTCAAAAGTGAACTGTCAAAAATTTAGAAAATGAAGTGAAACTCAACTATTGTATAGGCGGAATGTGTAAAAATATGAGATATAAGTATCTCGAATTTAATTGTGATATGACACATGTGAAAATTAAACATCGCTGACGCTCATATTTAACAATGAGAATATTAATTTAAAGTATTTTATGACAAACGAAATAGTTATTTGTGGTACACTTCAATGAAGTCTACCGTACCGAAACCGTCATCTATGAGCCACTTTATTCACGATTTAAGTCGACAGCAAACTGTTTTATTGACAGAAACAGGCAAGCTGTCATATCGTATAATAATTGTCAATCATTGTTATTATTATTATTTAAATAATGTGAGTATTCGGTTTTTATGGATGTAATATGTTGTCGATTCCAAGTTATTTTTATGCTTAGTAATTCTGGATAGACGTCTGCCGTTTGTTTTATAGGATAGCCGATAGAGTATAATCAATAAATTATTTCGTTTTCGTAAAGAGATATTATGTTCTGTCTATTAAATTGGATTGTCTAAGGTAAGACGTACACCAACCACCATCACCAAGTCCAGTGAGACAACAGAATTTATACTTCCATGAGCAAAACATACAAACATACAAATGTGTGTTTTTACGGAAATAAGAATGCAGCGAAGAAGGTTACGTATTACGTCAGTCCATATATCGACGCACTTGATCTTATAGCTTAATATAGGTCAAGTTTTCGTTACTTATTTCCGGTTTTGGGTCATCAAGGTTACTACATACTATGTACATAAAATTTTATGTTATATTAGTAGATGTTCATTAGGTATTCATTTTTCTTGCAAGATTAAAATTTTGAAAAAGTTTAATAGCATAAAAATGGATATTTTTTGCGTACTTTACACTAAATATTATATATAAGTCGGAGCAGGAGCCGAGGAAGTAGTCTTATTTGTTTTCGTCATCATTTATTCACAGTAATGGTAATTCACAATCAATAAACACACAATATTAAAACAACTACAGTATACTATGACAATAATCCGTGGGTGCGATAACGAGTCCACAGTCAGCAGGACGGCAGCTCCCAAAAGAATGTCTTGTCTCTACCGATGCTCACGTAGAAGTCCTCTAGGTACCTTCTACCCTCGTATCCTATTTTCAATGTTTTCCATTTGAGGGTCGACTTGGTACCTTTCTTAGAAATGCGAACTTTCCGTCCTGTGACCGTGGCCACGTTTGGAGACCAGATGTCAGCCCGAACCCCAGATTTTCCAGTCATAAAACTATCTAAGGACTATTTGTAACTAACAGTATTTATAGGTAACGAATATTTGTTGTAAGTAACAAATGTTGTGGAAATGATGTGGAATTTCCAAAATCTTGAATAAGAAATGAATTGTTCTTTAATATCCGACATATATATTTTTTAGAAATAATATATAAAAAATCTGCTATAAAATTCAACATGCTAAAAAAAAAACAATATATTTCTGTTTTTTGATATATAAAAACTTTTACCTAAATACCTCGGTGTACCCAAAAATGCGTATTCCAAATACACACATCTTACATTCCAGCCAATTTGAAGTTAAAGTCGACGAGTCGGCATTTCATTACGCTCTCAGAGGAGAGACAGCCCCATATTTCCATTTCTTTATGTCAGATGTGTCGCGCTGTTCCACGTACTCCGGCCTCAGTGCTCTAATATTTATGCACAAAGGATGCATGCTTTGTAATCATTTTGTCGTCTTCCTTTCAAAACATAACCGCTTAACATTTTTCAACGATCAGAAGCACCGAAAGCTTGCTTCAGTGCCAATTTTAAAATGCACAATAATTGGTCTCTATGGGGATTATATTGGAAGAATGATTTACAAGGACCTACTCATGTATATAATTACTTTCAATTATATCAATGAACACATGTTCATATAGAATGAAGAATAAAATCTCTCGACCACAATTTATCAGTCTAACATATTTGATTCTGCTCAAATTTTATGTCCATGTTTACGACGGTCACACCTCAAGGCGAATTAGTGGGGTTTAGGCCAAATTCGGGAGAAGAGACTTAACAAAATCTAATAAACATTTTAGTTCTCAAAAGCGAATGTAATGATTTTGAGAAACTTTTGCACATGAATAAACGAAGTTCTGGGGTGACAATTTTAATTGATACTGAAGGGCTAAATTTCAATTCTGAATTCATTCCGAGAATTTTGTCGGTGTTTTTGGGCTCCAAGATCATTTTCAGACCCCCAATATACCCATTAAAATGGTCCGATTGCGCCTATTTTAAACAGCCTTCATGGGATAACGGACTCCAATGTATATACCAAATTTCGTAGAGATCAATTAAGTCTTTCGAAAGTTATTCCCCGTGCAAATAAACTATATCTATGCATACTAGGGTTGATCAATAAGTACCCGTTTTGACGATAAAGTAATGGTGTTGATGAGTGAAATTAAGGTTACCATCGTGTACTGCAGACTCTTAAATGACCTCGTGCTGAGTTGTAGATAAATTCATAGGTTAGGTTATTTTTGACAGCCAATTGTATCATTCGTGTTTTGTATTTTTCGACAAAATGAGAAAAAGCAATATCGATACGTAATTCGTTTTTTAAATAACATGCGAAGATATAAAATTGAAGTTGTTAGCTGTCTATGGGGACCCTTCACCATCTATGACCACGGTGAGATATTCGTATAAAAAACGAATTACGGATCGATGTTGTTCGTTTTCCATTTTGTCGAAAAATGCAAAACACGAATGGCACAACTGGCCGTCAAAAAGAACCTAACCTATGAAATTATCTACAACTCACCACGAGGTCATCTAAACGGTTGCAGTACACGATGGTAAAGTTAATTTCACTCGTCAACGCCATCTGTCGTGAAACATGGGCACTTATTGATCAGCCATCGTACATATGTACATTGGTATAATTAAGAAGTTATATGAGACACAAAGTTTAGCTGTAATTGTTAGAAAGCGTAGGTACAAAATGTTATTCTAAAACCCCTCCACGGATTATATAAACAAGCATACTCAACATAGGAATAAAGCGTTATGTCTACGTCGGATTTGACCCATGTTTATCTTCATTTGTGTTTCATACATTATACATATTTTAATATTGTAAAATTATTTTATCATTTATAAAAAAAACACGTATATGGTGGTCCAGTGGATATTTGAATTACATTTTTGCAGATAGGACATTAAAAACAGAGAATTTCGTATATCGTAAAATAAAATAAAAACCTGGGTCGCAGTGCCAAAACCCTGCCGACAATATAGTGTATTTGCTATACAGGCAGTGTGGCTTTATTATGCGAACTTAAGTTGGTTTTTGGGCAAAATAAAAAATTTTACTCCTTAATACACCCCTCAAATAACACTTTTTTTTCTTAATTGCAATATTATTATCAATTGAACCTATATACCAAATTATATACACCTTTCAGTAAAAAATTCCCTATCTGCAGAATAGTGTTTTCATAAAATTTGTAAATCCGGTCCGGTCGGGCCGATTTTATTAAAATTTTAGGGACACATTTTAATTACTACCAGAGGGTTAAATTTCAATTTTGAAACGATTCTGAGAATTTTTTCAGTGTTTTGGAGCCAAAAAACAATTTTCAACCCCTAAAAACTACCCTTAAAATGACCCGATTAGGCCCATTTTAAATAGGCTTCTTGCGGTGATGGATTTCAACGCGTGGGCCAAATTTAGTTGAAATCAACGTCGAGAAATTCTGGTCCGACCCCTAGGTCCCGCCATCCGACCGACGCCATATGGCAAATACACTAACAAGTTATGTAACACAATGTTTCGATTACTTGTGATTGACAATTATTATTATTTTGATGTATTGTTTCATTTCTGTTGTATTTGTTGTGTAAAAAAAGTGTTGACAAAAAATCAAAAAGACTGTGAAATCCTGGTCGGGATAACGGAACAAACTTATTGAATTATTGTATTGTCATCGGTCCTTGATAAGTGTGTAAAGTTTCAGTTTAATCTGACATTCTGAAGTGGGTGAATTTCACGTTCAAAAATTCATTTACAAACATAAGTTCAAACATTTTATTTATTTTTTATCCTGAAGGTTCTTGTCAGGATAAAGGGAGAAACTTATTAAATTATTGTATTGTCATTGTTCCTTGATAAGTGTGCAAAGTTTCAGTTTAATCTGACGTCTTGAAGTGGGTGAATTTCACGTTCAAAGATTCCATTACAAACAAACAAACAAACATACAGGTGAAGCTAATAAAGCGTGTTTAAAAGCTACCGGTTTTTAAATAAATAAACTGCGTTTATAGTTTCTTGCATGGGGTCGCCGTCAAAACATTCCGTTATCATCTATTTATGTTAATCCGTTCCCATTTCAAATGTTCCAACTTTTTTCAACTTAAAACGAATTAGACCATAACCAAACATGTTTTCATTAAAATGTAGTATCTTTTTTAAGTGAAAATTTCTTATAAGCAGACAAAATAATTGTAACTGTTTGTGCCATCCCATGAAAGTTTTCACTGTATTAGAATCAATAATGTACTTTTTGGAAAATCTCCATTATATGTTACGTAAAAGGATTGGTCTGTTTGTAATAAAGCTTAATGGATACTAATTTTAGTTCACATGTTTAATATTAACGGTTTTAATAGAACAAAGTTATATCTACTTTTCGGTTCCTCATACATATTTGAGCTTTTTATAGTCGCTATAGAAAATTAAAACCATAGTCGGTCCTCTATAATACCACGCTCGCTAGAAAATGCATTCACCTCGATTTTCTCTCTAAGGACTACAAGTAAGAAAAAGATAGTACTAATGCATTTAATTTATGTTTGCTAGAACTATCGCAGATAGATTTCCTGTAGATTATAGACGCTCAAAAATTGAGGTTATTGATGATCCATACTATTCTTCTTTAATTTTCTTCTTTAATTTTGGAAGGAAAATCGTAGATTGTAGATCATAGAAATCCAGCAGCCGACGCCATCAGCGAAAGAAAAAGTACAATGTTGTGTAGATTGGACCGTCATTATAAAATACGCGGTATATATATCGCAGGGACATGACAAAAACGGAGATTTAATTAAACTAAGTTATTCAATTCACGGAAGATGACTAATTCACAGAAAATGATCTGCCGCGAATTGGTAATCTACCTTAAGAATCTGATCAAATCTCCTACAACATTTACATTTCAGATGGCTTTTTAAGTCAAATGTAGCAACAATAATTATAATCCAATTCTATAGATCAATAAAATCTCCGTCCTTTAATTCAATTCTGTTAGATAGTGCTTATATTGATTTAGAGTTAATCGAAAGTATATAACTTAAAACCATAGCACTTGGTTCAATAAAAAGTTTTCGTCGAATTATAAGTCAAAAACAATATCGTTGATGATATTTATTTAGCAGAATTAGTTCTTATTTTCCTAAAGAGAATTTTTTTTTATTATTTTGAAAAGTACTGTTTTTTTTCTATATTCGCGGTTTTCCCGCTGTAAGATGCTATCACGTGTTCTGAATGTCTTTATATGGTTAAGTGTTTATCATTTATTTCAGTTTTTCTTGATTTATACATTCTAAATTAAGTATAAATCACCTAGTCTTTCAATTTTTATTCTCTTCGCTAAGTAATTTCCTTTTTGGCTAAACTTACTGCCAGTAAGTATTCATACAGGTGGAATGAGCTTTGTGACAGCTAATTACAGTAATAAATTTGTGAAATTAAATCGCGATTCTATGGTTGTAATTATTGTTTTAAATTCGGTCAGTTATGTAGGGGATGTAACAGAGCCAGGAAAAACAGTTTGAAGCGCTGAATCTGTGCATAAATCAACTTTTTGTTGTATGTTGTTAATTTATTATTAATGAGTTTTAGATACTCTATACATCTGCTCGCCGTTTCCGGTTCATTGGCTCATACATAGCAGGAAAAAACAAATAATCTACCTATAGTTTTATCAAAATCCCTACTGTTCGATATAAGTTATCATCATACAGAATACACCGGAAAGTTTTAAATACGTAATACTAATACGCATTTTTAATCATAAAACGTGTCTGTCTGTATATGTATAGCAGTGGTTCCCAACCTTTTACAGCTGGCGACCCGCCTTTCTTTATCAGAATACATCCACAATCGTGTTCGGCAAAAAAAAATTCGATTTTAATTATCTAATTATTTTGAAAAATTAGTAATATTTCTTCTATAATTACTAACTTTCGAAGAAATAAATAATTAGAACCTTATATTACTAATTTTTTTTTAAATTAATAGTTAGCAAAAAATTATTACCATATTTTTGTGAAAAATGAGTAATTAGAAAAAATATTTTGATTGTCAGTGCTATTACATTTTCAATTTACTTGAAATTTGTATTTAAATTTGGATCAGAATTTGGATCAGTAATTAAACCATGTTACCTTAATTATAAAAAAATAGTAATTAGAAAAAAATATTACTAATTATTTTTAAAAATTAGTAATTAGAAAAAACCATTACTAATTATTTTTTAAAATTAGTAATTAGAAAAAAATATTAGATACCTAATTTTCAAAATAGTTAATAATTAGAAAAAAAAAATACCAAATTTTCTGAAAAAATTAGCAATTAATAGCAAAATCGTAAACAAAATTACAATTTTTGCCGATTACTGCTACAATCCATGGTGGAGTCGCCTGTGTGACTGTGGGCGTCATCTGGAAGGGATGCAGTGGTTCTGTTGTCTGCCCCAAATGCCAAAAATCAAGAATCAAGAAAACAATCAAAACACACAATTCGATTTGTTTCGACTTTTCTTATCTTATCTGATGGTTTATTCGATTTCTGATAGTATTAGGATCAAGTCGCGACCCACCTGTAATCCTTCCGCGACCTACTAGGGAATCGCGAACCACCGATTGGGAACCGCTGGTGTATAGTATTATGTTCTTTGACTTAATGCGTATCTTCTTAGGGGATCAGTTATAAAATTTCGAAATTCTTGTCATTTTCAAATCGATGATTATTGCGAAAAATGATCGAGTTTTAAAAAACAAAAACTAGTTTGAATAAAAAATTTTAAAAATTGTATCATCTCTTACCGAGCATTGAGAATTGAAAAGAAGAAAAAAAGGGTCCTTAAATTATTTTAATAAAATTGCATCGTGTTCGTAGGCTCTAAAAAATCCAGATAAATTTCGAGTTTAGCATTTTAATGTTCAACCTTTGAAAACTGTTTTTTATTGTTCTATGATTTATTCTAACCGAATTATCAGCTGCCTAAGCAAACATTCCACGTTTGTCTTTAAATGCTCGAAACTCTATCATGCCTGGAGGGTATGCTATAATATTCAGTCCTTCTTGGAAACATTTTCTAAGTGTAACTACCAACTATTTCCTATTCGAATTTGAATGTTTACACATCTCTTGAAAGTACCGGGAACTCACTGTTTTTTCTTTTCTTTTTTAAGGTTATAAATTATCCTATGAAATTTAAATGAAGCCATCCGATGCACAGGATCAATAAATGAGGCCATACTGATGTTTAAAAATGCATCAGTATTGCTTTATTTATTGATCCACAGTCCATGGATGTCGTCCTTGAAATTTAAAGTCACAATCTACTCTAAATTCATTTCAGAGTCAATTTAACTAACATATAAATGACTACCGAGTGCCGACATGATTTCCTTTATAATTATTCCTAATTATTGTAATAATTGTTCGATGACTTGTAGCGGTTTTGTACAAACCAATTAATGAAATATATGCGCATATTTACAGTTTTTAAAAAACTTAATGAAGATATGTACTGCTTTAATGAAAATCTGGCTCATGTAATAATTGACCCGACAGTCAAGTGCGTGATCATAAATAATTGTAATGTGACATTGGTTCCAGTTTTAATACGAAACGATATTTATGTATACGTGGCGTTCAACTGGCATTATAGGTGATTCAAAAATCTTAATCGTCTCATTTTAACAAAAACACATTACAAAACGAAACGAAAATTAAAATTACATTAAGATAATAGCAATTATGTAGTTTCTAAGATTTGGATAAGACTTGGGTATAATTCTGACATACTAAGCCCCATTAAAACAAAAAATAAATTAATCTTAAATTGCGTTAAATTAAACCTTTTTGTTTCACTGTTAGAAATAACATATTCTCTCCAGTTATAAGTAGGGTTAGTTAAAAAATAATTCAAATAAATTCATTTCTTGCCTCGTTTCTTTAGTGGCCGTTGAAAAAGTTTTATAATTTATTAATGGAGTACTCATACATTCAGAAGTCATGCCATTTTAGATTCGTCACAATAAAACTTTTAAATTCATAAATTTTAGCCCCGCGACTGAAATGTCCTTTACCATTCCAACTCCACTAGTGGGGAGTGGTACTTATTTAGCTCAAAACTGACTTTTCAAAATTTTACAATTTTTTTTCGTTTTGATGTTCCTTAAATAAAAAAAAAAAAATTTTTGGAAAAAGTCTGTGCGTCTGTTTGTCGGTGAACACGATACAGACCAAACGGATAAGCGAATTGAAACTAAATTTTGGGAGGACATTTAATGTGAAGAGCCCTATTGTTTTTGGGGATAATCGACGCATAGGTATATATGCTATAATGTTGTTTTTTGTATGATGATGGTATACTTTTCATAACGGTTAATTATTCTATTTATTTATCTAAGAAAGTTTCGTGTAAAAATTCTTTTTCTAAGTCATTTTGGAAATATTTTGAAAATAAAAAAATCAGATGTACTTTGTTCTGCAGATCTATCAAAAACAAATTAGTTAGATCGTTGACAAACATGCTTTGGTTAATATTTACATGCCAAATCCTATTATGTAACCATGAGAATGAATAGCAAATTCCATAATATTCATTACTAGTCGTTACCCGCGTCACCTTACTTCATTTATTGTAATATTTCAAATTTCAATATTTATGAAGTTGGAATGCTTCTGTCGCCCGATTGACTGTTTTTTTTTTTATTAATTTCATATTTTTTCACTCATGGTATTTCTACGTCAAACTCTACTGTACGTAACATAAGCAGCTACTATATTAGCGATTTTTCGTTTGTCAGAAAAAAATGGTTCAGTTCCAACTTAAAATTTGTTACAATTAAATGAAATGTTTGCTTTATCGAATGACCAGTTTTAATTAATTTTCATTTGTTTCATACCTGGTCGAAAGTACGTACTTTCGGCTTCGATTTTAAGACAGAAAGCCTAACATTTATACACTGCTGGAATTACTGGCACGCCATCTGTAACAGCGGACCGAAACAGTTTTCTCGTGCACACTGATCCAAAAGTACGTAATTTCAACCGGGTTTAAAGAAAAATAGTAGATAGATAGATTTCTTCGCGTAGCCATTGTATTGTTAAGTGAAGAGATAGCGAAATTTAAATATTCTATTTATTAACTTAAATAAATTCTTTACACAAAAATTATAATTCAAACTTATTCAGCGAATATCTGTGAGAGAATGCCTTGTGTCATTATCAAAAATACTCTTTTAGATTTATTATGTAACTTGTAACAACGATTATAAAACAAAGCACAGCCATAAAGGAAGCGGAAGTCAGAAGCAATACAATAAAATATACATACACCACCTGGCTAGAAAATTGTGACTAAAAAATTCCTAACAACAAATTAAATGAAATTATATATTACACCGCAAGAGCAGAAAGTTGAAATTCCTGGACTACGCGACACACGATCTGAGGTGAAGCCGAGGGCATGATGTTTCAACTTTCTACCCTTGCGGTGTAATATATTATTTCATTTAATTTATTGTTAGGAGGTTTTCAATCACCTTTTGTGTACATTAGCAAGTTTATAACAAGTATCGAAGATAATGCCTACATCGATGTATAGGCACAAGAGCTGATATTTTATTCATAGCTAACGCTTTGACGTTTTTGAAATTCAAAGTTGTACAAAATAAATATACATATAGTAGATCGCTATGTAAACGGTAATGCACCTTTTAAGGGAAATATTATTTACCATTGAATAAATTCATATCTTCACTTGTATATGTGAATACATCTACGCCACATAGAATTGTCAGTCAAAAGAAAATGTTTTCCGTAGACCAGGAAAACAGTTTTCTTAAAGACCAATAGATTTCCCAATACTATTTACTACTTCCCTTGCCTATAGCAGCGATAATATTATATTGTATCTTTATTGTGACTTTTCAAAAACAAATATTTTTGCTTGCAACGTTACAATTGAGTACTCATAATACAAAAATAAAAGTACCTAGTTTTTTAAAATGACACATTTCCAAAAACGGTGCCACGTTGCTTAGAAAAGCAGCGTGGCACCGTTTTTGGAAATGAATGAAAAAATGATTCTCTGAAAATTTCAGCCCGAATGATTAAAATTAAACCGTGCCGAAAACGCTGTGATGGTTATAGGTTATCATTAGCATTACGTCCCGTAGTGCGAGTGCGTAACTTTCTCTAGGACTTAACACCAACCAATTTCTATCTTAAAGAAGTCCTAAGTTGTGTTTAAGAGGCGAATTGATTTGTCCAGATCCATAGGAAAAGTTAATTTTTTATACCCTAAGCACAAAGTTAAGTGGTTTCGGAATTTGCTTTCTACGTAACGTATGTTCAACGTTCTGTGCGTTTTCGGCACGGGTTAAACCGTATAAATTGAGCTGAAATTTTAAGCTAATGATTGTTTCAATATATAGAACCATTTCAGGGGGTAGCAACTAAAAAATTTGAAAAAAAAATTGGCTTATACAAATAAGGGCCAGTCTAATAGACTGGCCCTTATTTCGACAAGTTGGAAATTGTCACCTATTAACCTTTAAAATGGTTTTTTACATTGAAAAAATGATTCTCTGAAAATTTCAGCTCGAATGATTAAAATTAAGTCGTGCCGAACACGCTGTAACAGTTATAGGTTTGCGGGGCTTGCCGCAAGCCAGGCGGTAGGTAGGATAGGGGGCCCATGCAGGCTAGGTCCCAGCTCTTGCGACCTAAATGTAAACTAGATCAGATAGTTCGTTCATACATTAGAGAGAAATGAAATAGAAAAATATCCCATCTACCATGATCCAGTCTCGGGCCCCGGGCTTGTGGGGAGCCACCCGGGCCCTTCCGGCCCAGTCCGACCCTGTGGGAAACCATACTATGGAACCATGCAAACGAATAGCAAATATCATATTTATCACTAGCCGTTATCCGTGTCACCACACGCGTTAACAAACCTTTTTTTATTAACGAACACAAACATATAGGCGTGTGCCGACCTTAAGATCATTAGCACTATTAATAATCTATTCACATATAATCATATGGAAGGTAACATATTATATTAATATTAATATCAAATGGTAGGTATTCCATTATCTGTTAGTGTTTATGTATGTATTATAATTATTTGCTTAGGCTATTAGTCACGGATAAGGGGAAATTGAAGCGGGTTAGTATTGGGTTTAATTGTTATATTTTGGACATCAGATAATAGACATTTTATTTTATTGATTATATGTCCAATGTCAATATTTTTGAAGTTTGAATAGTCCTGTTGCCTAATGTATGGTCCGAAATTTTTGGGAAAAAATTCACCTGGATCGATTGAGAGACCATACACACTGCACAATTTTCAAAATATGTATTCTTAACCTATCCTAGCATTGGCCTTGCCAAGTTGGATAGGTTAATTCCAAAACATATTGTAACTATAGCGTTGTTTATAATCAATATTTTGGTGGAATAAATTATTATTATTAATGAGAAGGAAATATTCCTTAAAAAAAATTGCATCCACAAGCACCCAAATTTCAGGTTCGTCCCGTCATACTAGGGATACTTGTGGAGCAAGCTGTAACTGTAACCGCGTCTCAAACCATGAAATGGGCGATTACAGTGAATTTGGGTCGTGCGCACGGAGTACACGGAGCGACCCAATAAGCACGGCCTTTTGCATACGGCAAATTAGTGACTCAGCAATACGCTGACATGCCGGAATAGTTTTCATATTTGCCAACAGTGACGGTTTTGCCCCTCCAAGAACACCAATTATAAGGACAATTAATTTAACAGTATACTCTGGGTACTGCTTTCTGAGCTCAAAAAGAAGATCTTGATATTTTGTGTTATCATTATTATTATTATTATTTAATGAAGTAGGTCATGGAAATGAAATGTCACCAGTCATGTCATTTAAATACACAAATGAAAAGATTTTGGTTTCTGCTTCGCAAAATGTCTTATAAAGTTGATCTTCGTCGAGGTGTTTATAATCTGATTGGGCGAATGTCAAAACAAGAAATTGTCGATACTTATCGAGATCAAAACATAATCAAATCCATAATTTATCGCACAATCAAAGAATGTCAAGAAGGGATACCATGTGTAAACTTGCCTAAATGCGGTCGGTCGCGGGTTTTGAACCAATTAAAAGAGGGAAAACTGATTCAAGTAGCTAAACACAAAGTTGGAATCTCACGGAGAAAACTGGCCAGGAGATTTCATGTTGGAAAGAATACGGTGTTAAGGACCCTATCAAGTAACAATATTGTCTTTTGGAAAAGGAGGAAAACTCCAAAATACAGAGACGCTCAGCTAGAGAGAATTCCGAGATGTTGCCGCGCGTTGAGGTGAGTGCATTTCGTCAGCAAGTTGATAGACGATGAAAAATTTTTCACTTTGTGCAACTCTGAGATGAAGGGCAATGATGGTTTCTACACGGACGATTACGATGTGAGATTAAAAAGCAAAAAATAGTTTGAGGACAAAATTTTAGTATGGTGTGCAATTTTTGAGGCTTGCTTCATTTCGTAGCCCTACATTTCTCGTTTTGACGTTCGCCCAACCAGATTATTAACACCTCGACAAAGATCAATTTTATAAGACATTTTGCGAAGCAGAAACCAAAATCTTTTCATTTGTGTATTTCAATGACATGACTGGTGACATTTCATTTCCATGACCTACTCTATTAAATGCATTTTGTTACTCAATCAAACCAGGTGAATTGTTTCCCAAAACTTTCGGACCATACATTAATTGGCTGTATTTTTTTTGTCTTCCTGTAATTGCATTGTTTTTCTGGGTCGATTGTAAATGCCACACAGTCGGTGATTTTGCGAAAACAGGCTGTTCAGTAATACATAGGTACCATAGGCAGGAGATACATAATGCATCCATACAACGTGTGTCTACATCCTGCTGGTTACCAACTCCTATACAATAATTCAAATATACAGAATGTTCTTTCAAGAGAAAGTAAAACTTTTATCGCTATCATTCTGTCCTACTACAGTTGTATTACATTATGCCATTCCGTTACGACGTGACTTGATTGTTAAGCAGGCATCTAAACGATGCAACCCAAAAACTTGATCAATAATATAATATGATTGCACGAAAAGGTGTTGGAAACATATAGAAGAGACAAGTCAATTTTATACCAGTCGACTCATTCATAATAAAACGACGTCGATCTGGAGAATTCCGTCGGAAAATTGCATTCTGGACGTGTACAAAAAGATATTTTTTTAGAATTAAATGGTTGGGTTAGATATAAATATATCGAATATCAGGTTTTTAACCGTTTAACGATAATGAGTCTTATCCAATAGTGCGTAGTCTTTCACGCCTGACATTGTTCCAAAATTTCTTTGTTTCCGGGTTTGTAGATCATGGTCAATTGGTATTTCTACTTGACCTTTCATCTACAACTGTGGTAGGCATTATCAAAGGCGGTGTGGCAGCAGAAGTGTCCTGCTTGCCGGATCACATCAGGTAAAAATGTGTCGATGACGGGTATTCCCCCTTCTTTTATGTTCAGCGTGTTGGCGTTCTCTGGTTGGTCTGAATAACACAGAAGAGCGAACTATGTCCGATCAGAGAGAACTAGCACGCTAAGGACGAAAGAACGAACACCAGTCTTCGACACACTTACCGGTGAGCCGCCAAGGAGGATACTTCGCGCGCTGCCAGACAGTCTTTGATAATGTCTACGCCAAATAGGAATACCAATGGATCATGGCCTACAAACCAGGAAACAAAGATTTGGATAATGAGTCTGTTTTATCTCTTATATAAACATTAAGAGCACTGTGGTTGGAACAATAAAAATAAAAGAATAGTTACTTCTTACCACAACAGATTTATTCAGTGGATGTACATTTCGAGAGCAAAGCTCCCATCACTAAACTGTGTGTTTTGCTGAAGATGGGAGCTTTGCTTTCGAATGTACATCCACTGAATAAATCTGTTGTGGTAAGAAGTAACTATTTTTTTATTTTTATTTATCATTATCCCTGTTTGTTAATCTTGTACCCAATTACTGAACGTATAATTATTACGATATTTGAAATGTTTAAAAGAAATGTTGTCGGGTAAAAACAGTTAGTACTGAAATGACAATAAACGTGTTTTTATCCAACTAAATATTGAAAGCTTGTTTTTAAGTCAGTCATTATGTAGTTTTTAAATAAAGGTATTTGTTAGAGAACTGGAAAGATATTTATTATATCAAGGCGATCGGCAGATCGCCGAGCTCATGAGACAAATGATCTATTAAAAAGCTTTATTTACAGGAAGACAAGTGCATTTTGGCTTTTCATTTTGCCACCGAGAGATGGCGTTAGTATGCTCATTTTTACATATTATCATAGGACTAATCTTTATTTACACAAATGGAAATTTTTACTTTTCAAAGGAAACGCGTGTAACGTTTAGTTTTGTAAATTGGGTTGGGGAAAAAGTAATTTGGGTTTTTTCCAATAGATGACTTTAAAGTCGCATATCTGTACTATTACCTATTCAGTGAAGCCACACTGCGCGTTTTAAAACTAACAGTCCACAGAACATTCTAGATATGACGGTACCGTCATTCATTTGCTCAGTCAAAATTTATTGCACTTTGAAAATGGAGACTCCAGGTCATTTTCGTCAGATTTTGTTTTTTTATTTCAGGGAAAAATGCTGCGCAGGCTTATCGAAAATTGTGTGGTGTTTATGGTAATGAGCGCTTAAGTGAACGCCAGTGTCAGAATTGGTTTGTTAGTTTTCGGTACGGAAATGTTGATGTTAAAGATGAACCTCGCCCTGGCCGGGCAATCGTTGAAAAAGTCGATGAAATTCTTAAAAAAATCGCGACATCGCTATGGAACAACAATATTTTCGGCAACGCTAAATACAATCTCCAATTTTTCGAACAGTCAGTATTTGCACCTACAGCCGACATAACTATTTTTGCCGTGGATCAATATCTCCAGAGCTGGGCTAGTGTGTTCCGTGAGCCTCACGTGAAAACCAGGTGGGCCAAACGCATGTACATACACAGGTATCTATATATATTATGTTTATAACTGCGGTCACAAGGCCAATTGGATTATATCTGATTATAGCTTATTTTTAGTGAAAGTATGCCCTCTATTAAAAAGAAAAAGAATCATCAAAATCGATACACAATTAATGCTGGAGATATGACATAAAACAACTGTATGTGGGTTTAAATTAAAAATTGCTTTTACGTAATGTTCTTAATTAGTTTTTAAGCACGCCAAAGAAGTATAACTTCTAACGCGCGTAAATAAGTACACGCACCCGCTTTTTAATGCGCTTTTATAAGCTTCAACTGTATATGTAGTATCTATCAATGTGACGGAATTTTTAAACCGACTTCAAGACATCCAATTAATTAAAAAACTTGCATCCGTATTAAGGACCGATGACAACACAATAATTTGATAACTTTGTCCTAATGTTCTGACCAGGATGATCAGAATAAAAAATAAGACTAAAAAATAAAAAAATAAATATTTTTTCTAAATCTAAAAAAACACCTTTATTTGCAAACCGATATAAAAACTAAAAAAAAGTACTTATTTAATTAATAAGATTTTGTTTAACAGCGATAGAAAGTCCACTTACTCAATACAATTATGAACTTTCTATCATTGTTAATGCCCTTTTCCTACTGCCTCCCGCCGAGAAACGATAATTCCTGTACCGGCCATCTTGGTTGAGGTTTTCCATGGTTTCCCTCAATTAACTCCAGATAAATATCGAGATGGTTCCTTATTCAAGGCCATGGCCGATTATCTATCAAACTCCCAGTTCAAAAATTACCTATCCTGTCCTAATTTCCTATAATTCCTTCATTCATTGCTATTAGTTAAGTTGAAGTTTTAGAAATGTAGCAAATAACGGGAAGCGGTAAAATGGAAAATAGTAATAGTGCGAATGGCGTCTGTTATGACACAAAAGTCGACAAACGGACGTTAAACGCATTATTATTATATATATCGGTATGCCAATTGAAACAGTAAGGTAATTTTCGCCCAGATCGGCATGGGTTAAGATTATAGAATTTCCATTAAAATCGACATAGAAAACCTGCAGAGAATATTTACCTTTACTTAAGTGAAACAGCGAACAAAAGTATTACTTAATTAGTGTATTTGCCATATGGCAACATACACTATTGGCGTCGGTCGGATGGCGGGACCTAGGGGTCGGACCAAAATTTCTCGTCGTTTCATAACCTCCTAAACACTTTGGCACCATTTTTAAAAATGTTTATATATATATATATATATATAGGTATATATGTGTACGGGCAATAACTTTCGAAGGAGTTAATTCATTTTTACGAAATTTGACACACATGTTGGAATCCATCACCGCACGAAGTCTATTTAAAATAGGCCCAATCGGCTCATTTTAAGGGTGGTTTTTAGGGAATGAAAAAAGTTTTTGGTCCCAAAAACACCTAAAAAATTCTCAGAATCGTTTCAAAATTGAAATTTAACCCTTTAATAGCAATTAAAAAGTGCTCCTAAAATTTCAATAAAATCGGCCCGACAGGACCGCATTTACAAATTTTCTGAAAACACTAGTTTGCAGATAGTGAGTTATTTCCTGAAAGGTATTTTTAATTTTGGTGTAGACGTTCGATCGACAATAATGATTTAGTTAAAAAAATGTAATTTTAAGGGGTGTATTAAGGAGTTAATTTTTTTATTTGGCCCAACAATCACCTTAAGTTCACATAATACAGCCACAAGGCCTGTATTAGCAAATACACTATATTGTCGGCAGGGTTTTGGCACTGCGACTCGGGTTTTTAGTGTATTTGCCATATGGCAACATACACTATTGGCATCGGTCGGATGGCGGGACCTAGGGGTCGGACCAAAATTTCTCGACGTTTCATAACCTCCTAAACACTTTGGCACCATTTTTGAAAATGTATATATATATATATATATATATATATATATATATATGTGTGCGGGCAATAACTTTCGAAAGAGTTAATTGATTTCAACGAAATTTGGCCCATGTGTTGAAATCCATCACCGCAAGAAGCCTATTTAAAATGGGCCTAATCGGGCCATTTTAAGGGTAGTTTTTGGGGGTTGAAAAATGTTTTTGGGCCCCAAAATACCGAAAAAGTTCTCCGAATCGTTTCAAAATTGAAATTTAACCCTCTGGTAGTAATTAAAAGGTGTCCCCAAAATTTTAATAAAATCGGTCCGACAGGACTGGATTTACAAATTTTATGAAAACACTAGTTTGCAGTAGTGACTTATTTATTGAAGGGTGTATTTAATTCGGTGTAGACGTTCGATTGATAATAATATTACAATTAAGAAAAAAAATGTTATTTTAAGGGGTGTATTAAGGGGTTAAATTTTTTATTTTGCCCAAAAACAAACTTAATTTCACATAATAAAAGTATAAAACCACACGGCCCTATACAAGCAAATACACTATATTGTCGGCAGGGTTTTGGCACTGCGACCCGGGTTTTTTGGAATGTAATGTGTTAAATACAGTATAGACTCGATAGTCCGGACTCAAGCTTAGGTTTCCTAGGATAATTGTACTGTAGTATAACCGTTGTATATGATTGTGAATGACAACAAAACATTTGTGCATAGAAGTAAAGGGAAGCCGCTGTTTTATGCTACGGTAGTGTCGCCGCTACAAAGAAAACCACATCCATTTACTTCTATGCAAATGTGTTTTGTTACGTAATTCACCGTCATATACAGCCGCTATCGTAGGAAACCTACGCGTAATTAAATCACAGGTCAACTGAGTTATGAAAAAAAATACTAATTGCTGCGAGAAATATTAATGATATACAAAGCAATAGATTTTTAAAGGAGTTATCTATACAAAAGGAAAAAATACAAAAAATTTCTTAGAACTGTGTAAATTTTTAATGTCCATGTTATTTAATGATCAAAGATTATAATGAGATATATTTTTAGTTTACAGTATTGAAAGTTTTATCTGTTTTTCTCAAAAACAACATTCTCAAATATAAATATTTTACCATGTTATTTGGTTTTATACAATAATTACAATACAAATGTATTAACATCTAAGGTAACTAGTTTAATATATAACCTAAGTTTACTTTAATTTTAGTATATTGGCATACCATGTATGCATTTTATCATTGTAGATGCCTGAAGAAGTTGTCATTGCAGAATTACTAAATAAACCTTTGCAACTAATTTGTCCAATATCTCATTATAATCTTTGATCATTGTTCAGAACTTTTTATATGAAACATTCAAACATAAAAAAGACAATACATTGTCCTTTACAATCATGGACATATATAATACTAGCGGCCCAGTCCGGCTTCGCCCGGGTGTAAATGTAATATATAGGATATAAAAGATGAGAATCATTATCATTAAATTCTCAACGTATATTGAATTTGCGCGAATTCATCGCTTTTATTTGTGAATGTTCAAAAATCGAAGAAAAATCTTATTTCCCAAAAAGAAATTTAAAAAATTCTGTTGATCCGATCGCTACCAAACTTCAGAAAATCACCCGCTGGGCTAATCTAAAGATTGTCTGAAAATTTCATCAAAAATGGTCTACCCGTTTCTATATAGATTATTAAAATGTCAAGTGGTTATTGTTACATAACGATAATAGTTGGATATATAGTATCGCGAAGTTTTTTGTAGTTATTGATATGTTCTTTAATATTGTAGAACATACTTTTGTTCTATCATCAATAGTTTCCGCAGAGCATGCGACGAAAGATGTTTTATGGCATTTTTTACACCTTGGGTTACGTTACTAAAGTTTTAGTAAGGATCCCTAATATTTTCTAGCAATAAATATAGCCTATGTTACTCAGGGTGAATGTAGCTTTCTAATGGTGAAAGAATTTTTTTAATCGGCACAGTAGTTTTTGAGTTTATTCATTACAAACATACAAAAATACAAATCTTTATGATATTAGTATGATAATATCATATAGATGCATAAAGCCTGTAATAGTAGTTTGTTTAGTATTTGGAAATTCCTTTTTTAATTCTTCAAGAATTTCGTTTCTTACTTGCAATCGTTTATGCGACCCATCATATAGTGCATTCTCGCCACATTCTGTCACTGTTCAAAAATAATAACAATGCCGACATAACCATAACGTTTGGATTACTGAAACTATAGGGATTCGAATTATTATTATTACTAATAATAATAATGCGTTTAACGTCCGTTTGTTGACGCCATTCGCACAATTACTATTTTCCATTTTACCACTTCCCGTTATTTTCTGCATTTCTAAAACTCCAACTTAACCAATAGCAATGGGCGAATGAAGGAATTATAGGAAATTAGGAAAGGATAGGTAATTCTTGAACTGGGAGTTTGATAGGTAATCGGCCATGGCCTTGAATAAGAAACCATCTCGATATTTATCTGGAATTTATTGAGGGAAACCATGGGAAACCTCAATCAAGATGGCCGGTACAGGAATTATCGTTTCTCGGCGAGAAGCAGTAGGAAAAAGTCTCAGCCACATCTGACCCCACCGGGATTCGAACCCGTACCTCCCAAATGCGAGTCTAGTGCTGTCACCACTACTCTACCCAGCTCGGTAATAGGGATTTGAATTACAAAGAACATAATACATTCAAGCAACTGTCCGAATTGTCAAAGAATTCCGTCTTGCAAATTTCGGATAACCGAGATTGTACGGTATACAATATTT
Organism: Venustoraphidia nigricollis; assembly: GCA_034508555.1. Taxonomy (NCBI): domain Eukaryota; kingdom Metazoa; phylum Arthropoda; class Insecta; order Raphidioptera; family Raphidiidae; genus Venustoraphidia; species Venustoraphidia nigricollis. Next base: position 4,552,555 of record JAVRKA010000020.1, read on the forward strand.
TATGTATTTTGTTGTCTGCCTGTCATTCTTCAAAAGTTTCTTTTAATATTTGATATTAAAAGATAAATCTGTGAGGTAGATGAATAAGTGAGTACAATTCAATATATAGAGTAATATTCTTTAGCAGGTGTACATGGAGGAATAATCTATCAATAATGCTGACATCAGCGAAGTAGAGCAGTGCCACATAATATAGACTAAACGCACGTAGTAGGTTACATGGAAGTGTTCAACATAACGGAACTTGACGTGCTGATGAAGAAAAAACGAAAAATCAATATGGGAATGAACTCTCGATGCCTTAATTTTATAGAGACGAAGCATGAAAGGTATTGAACATACAAACAAAATAATAGACAAATATTGTTACAATTGCTGTATCGAAAATATAAACGTATAAAAGGTAGAACTCGTATTTACATTTTTGTGAAATTGTTACAGGGTGTTAAATGACAATAGAAAATGTGATTCATTAATTGATTTTAAGAAAATAAGTTTTGGCGGGGATTCGGATAGTATATTAGACCACAAGAGCGGAAAGTTGAATTTCCAGCACTGCGCCACATATCATCATATGTCGCGCAGTGCAGGACTTTCAGCTTTCTTCTCGTGTACTGTATACTATTTTTGTTCATACTATGCCGAAAGTACGCACTTTCACCAATATATAAAAAAACTACTTACTTTGAAGTGATTGAAGTATTGAGGATGACACATTCATCTAATGTTAATACAATAGCAGGCGTACATATAGACATCTATGGGCCAACATGTGACTTGACAAAGTCGCCAGTCTCAACGTTTCACGTATCAGTGCGCAAGACAATACAGACGATATGAATGTAATTGCAGCTTGTCACAACAACAATTCAGAAATGTCATAGTTTCTGATCTAAAATCGAATCAGAAATTACGTACTTCCGGAATAGTATGAAGAAAAATGCTTTGATACTGAGTTGCAGTTCTCTGAAAATGTTTTATGTATGTCATCCCCTACATAAGTAAGTATAGTAGCAATTTCTCTAAAATATGGATGTGATTTGCATTCTATGGAAATTTTGTTTAATAAATAATTTATTATTACAATTTGCATGTCTTACAAATTCTAACAAAATCGTTATGCAAACTGTAATCAAACTGCCATAAAAATATGTTTTAAGTGAATTTAGAGAAATTTTTGGTACGCTCAGTTGATTTTCGAATATTTTTACCCGATTTTGATCGAGTGAAGATAGGGTTCCTGTCAAAAAATTTAAAATGAATTTGAATTTACATAAACAAAGACGGAAACAAATCTGCCTCCAAAAGTTAGTTGCCGATAATATGAATCTTTCATTATCTTTTTGCAAGAAATTATTACGATATAGGCGTACTAATAGTTTCTTGAAAAAAGAGAATGAAAGATTCATATTATCGGCAACTAACTTTTGGAGGCAGATTATTTTTAGAGGAGAATCAATTTAAAATTCTGCAATACTTTTTTTATGAAGAAATAATATGTGTAATGACAATCTAAGATCATTTCCAAATCAAATTTTATGATAATGTTTCTTGCAACCCAGCAGTATACAGCATACAGTTGTTACTTGCTGGTCATAACGTAATAATTACAGAAACAAAAAACGAGGCATACATATATATTTTACGCAAGACAAAAAGAATCTAAGCGCGTATTTCTTAGTATTATCCGATGTTTTGATATGTCAGCGTTGATTTAAAACCGTCATAAAACTTAAAAGCTATTTTCAATCAAAAACTTTGTAACAACATTTTTATTGGCCGTTCTGGATTTTATCTTATTTTAACGTTCTTCGTGTGCCAAAATGTGACAGTTTGTATTGAATGAATTCTAATAAATATTTAACAGAGCACAAGCTATATTTTCTAATCAATTAATATCGTGTCATCGTTTTATCTATCTTTATGAATCAATTTTTGACACTAATACTTCTATAGACAATAATATTTTTTTTCCATTTTTACACCCGTCTGTAAAAAAATGTAGTAACTTGCATTGAAATCATTTGGAGAAAAAACATTTTTTGAGCCACACATTATGGCACCTAAAATCTGACATTTTGATTTTTTGACGTCATCTATGCTAGGACCCTTGGGTTGCCAAGACAAATCCAACGACACCTTAATTTTAGAAATCCGTTCAGCCGCTTGGATAATACAAGGTAATAAAAAAAAATTAAATACATGGATATATATAACCGTTCTTGGCAGTCGGGTAAAAAGCGCTCTATAATAATTGTTTGATTACAGTTTTCATTATTTTAATCTATAATACTTTCACGATCAACTATTCTAAAGCTAATTGGTGCCTATAGTTAAGAGAAAAGCAATGTCTAAGGTAACGGCTGCATTTCCTGATCCTAATTTAAATTTTAAAAAAAGTTACTCTAAACTACAGGCAAGCGAAGTGCAATAAAAAAGAGGAAGACGTTTGGAACGGTGCAGAGGTTTCACGTTCCGCCCGTTTTAGTCGACACCCTTATCAGGAAATATTGCAGCGGTCGACGGGAGCCAATGGGCGTTATGTATCAAAGGCTCACTGAGCGTCGCACAAGAGATTGCCAGGATTGCCTGGATGAACGTGCACCATCACCGTTACTACATCGCTAACATAAAACATTTCATTCCCCCAAACCAAACAATCAACTAACTAACAGATTACAGTTTGTACAACGTGATTTGCTTAGTTAAATTTTCATAATAATCTATACATCGACAATTCCAAACTTTGTACAATACAGCACTCTTTACAGAAGTAATGATTGATGTGTTTGTATATATAGCCAATGGATTACAAAGTCCACATACTGCGAGAGTTGCTTTTTTAATGAATTTTACAGACGTTATTTCAATTAACACAAATAAATAAAATCGTAACGTAGTCTGTAATTGTTAAAAATTCCTAGGAGGACAGTTGTGAACAAGTGGTTAGCGTTCTGGCTTCTTGACCGGACTGTCGTGGGTTCGAATCACGTCTCTGCTCATGGGTGTTTTGTGATGTCGATTTATTTGATAATGTTAAACAAGCTGGTCTTATTTCGTTTCAGCGATTTATTTCATAGTTATTTCTAAGAAGTTTTCTCTAACCCCGTTTTTTAAAAAGAGCTGGATCAGATTAGCTGGTTTTTATAACATAAGTATTTTATATTTAAGAAACCAGAAACCAATGTTAATCATGCACGCAAATAATCAGTAAATAATGCTTTAAAGCGTTTCGTTTATCAATTTATCATCAAGATGATATGTAAACTAGAGTATAATATGATCATATTATTGACTGTGCTAAATTAGTTTCCAAAACTTCTATTTTATTCGTTACCAATACGAAAAATGACATATAATTTAATGATGATATTTATTTATTCAATTTATTTGACCAATCCATGTAGATTTTAATTACAAAATGTTATGGTCGATAAAATGAAAATGTTAAAAGGCTAAATTATGTTAACTGTACTTTTAAATTCTTACAGCAAATTTCTCTTTCATTTTATGAACTCGCAGATTGTAGATACTTTTTCAGACTAATCTTTATAAAAAAGAACATATTTCTAGTTTTAAATAAACTGTCAGTAGTTAAATGATGCAAACGTGACTTTCTATCATATTATAGAATAAATGGACCATTCAATTGATTAATTTCATTCATGAATCAATTTGAACATTTCTGGCGCCAGTTAAATGATTATGAATAATGCATTAATTAAAAATATTTTTAATGTTGTTAGAAAAGGTATTACCATTTTGCGAGTTGATTTTTATATAAAATGCATTTTGATAAATTAGTTTCGTTCGTAGCGTTCGTATATAAGGGAAAAGTCTATTTTGAGGCACAATAAATAACCTCTGTGTGACATATTTCACACTACATAATTCTCACTACTTATGCATTGTTTGTGGTATCGATCTGATCAACAAAGTGCTGTTCTTTCGGAAATACGGAATTTTAATTATAATTCACTTTGGGAATTATGAAGGGCAAAATCTCAAATTACACACTAAATTTTGTACACAGGATGTCTCCAGACATACGTTAACCGACCTATTCTTGATCTAATAATTTAATAATTAATAGAAAATGTCTACGATACTGTTGACTCAGAGTACACCATGGGGAAGACACCTCTTTGGATATAAAATAACAGAAAATATTTGCACTGAGGAGAAAATGTGTGCTGTCCCGACCTAGTTTTAGGATAGAGCAAGATCCAATTATGGCGCCCCCTTGCTTGCCTCAATATATGCCACAATCAAAATATCGAAACATCGCAAAAGCGAAAAACACGTGTTTCCCTTCATTAATGTATTTGCCATATGGCAACATACACTATTGGCGTCGGTCGGATGGCGGGACCTAGGGGTCGGACCAAAATTTCTCGACGTTTCATAACCTCCTAAACACTTTGGCATCATTTTTAAAAATGTTTATATATATATGTATATATATATATATATATATATATATATTTATATACGTATATAATATATATATATATATATATATATATATATATATATTTATATGTGCGGGCAATAACTTTCGAAGAAGTGAATTAATTTTAACGAAATTTGGCATACTTGTTGGAATCCATCACCGCACGAAGCCTATTTAAAATGGGCCCAATCGGGTCATTTTAAGGGTAGTTTTTAGGGGTTGAAAAAAGTTTTTGGGCCCAAAAATACCGAAAAAATTCTCAGAATCGTTTCAAAATTGAAATTTAACCCTTTAGTAGCAATTAAAAAGTGCTCCCAAAATTATAAGCAAATCGGCCCGACAGGACCGGACTTAGAAATTTTATGAAAACACTACTTTGCGTATACGAATTTACTTACTGAAGGTCGTATTTAATTTGGTGCAGATGTTGGATTGATAACAATATTTCAACTAATAAAATTATTATTGTAAGTGTTGTATTAAGGGGTTCAATTTTTTTTATTTTGTCCAAAAACAAACTTAAGTTCATTTAATAAAGCCACAATACCTGTATTAGCAAATACACTATATTGTCGGCAGGGTTTTGGCACTGCGACCCGGTTTTTTTTTTTCTTTACTACTGAGGCGCCCCTGGGCCTTAGTGTCTGGATTATGGCGCCCCCTCGCTTGCCCCTTTATACATACCTCAATCAAAATATCGAAAATCAAAAAAAATATTTTTTTTTTCTTTATTTTTCTTTACCATTGTGGAGCCCCATGGACTTGGCGCTCTTATAGTAACGCCGGCCCTGCATGTGTGTCACAATGTGTGACAGCCAGAAAATTTTGAACAGGCTAAAAATTTATTATTAATAATTTATTCAGCGCAAATATTACTAAAAAATTCATGCATTATTAATAATAAAAATATTTCGAATATCTGCTATAGTTTTTTCAATTTTATTTATTTTTTCAACAAACTAATTTGTTTACCTATACACAATTCAAATCAATAATAATTCTTCTCCATTTCATTTCAGTTCAACGAATTAAATAGCTTCCTAAGAAAGTCCTCTAGAGCAAAAAGATTTTTAGATCATTTTTAGTGCCAGAAATCTCAGTGAATTTATAGCAATAGGTTCTACAATATTATAAATTTTTATTGGGTTTATCGAAAACTAACGGACTCGTGCGAATACTTCGCACCGGTAGTGGTCAGTTACGTGATATAATAAGATGGAAATAAGTTTTTTCTATTCTACTCAGAGACTACGTCACTTAATATTACCGACAACTGTTAAGATAAACAGATTGCCACGAGCTGTCAGAGACTTAAGCGCCATTACACGTCACATTACCGACAACTATTAAAAGAAACAGATTGCCATTAGATGACGACAGTTATTTTCTCGGGAATGTTTTTTTCTGTAATGAAATTGTCAAAATTTTTAAACTGCAACTTTTTAATGAAAACATTAATTTGAAGATATTAACTAATGTTTCGTCTTTAGAGAGAAAAATAATCTCCTAAATGGCGTATCCAACAATAATTTTGATACAGTATTAAGGGAGAAATTTCCTACAGACAAAAAAAAATATCTTGAGAAATAATATGTACCGATAATTTTGGCAGGTCTGTTAATAAACATTCTTATAATTTAGTGACTAAAATCTCGAAGTACTCAAATTTTAATTCAAATTGCGCGATTATGACGAACCGTGTATAAAGCTAATTTGTTCTGAGCTCGTTGGCTGCAACAACTCTGATGTTCTACACGCTTAGATTCAAAACACCTTCTTCAATCTTCGGTTGAGCGTCGCCCATCCTACTCTGCTGCTGTTAAGACCAGTAGTTCTCACACAACTCTCCACAGGATGTAACAGATTTCAGTTATTGCTTTTGCTATTTTCTTTTTGGCAAGAAAAGAGTCATGAACTCAGATTCTTTATATAGGGTAAACTACTAGTCATTAGACAGAACACATTTTCATTAGCTATAATAAGATTAAGAACGATACTAAAGCAGATTTGAATGACTCATAAAATGAGTCATTCAAATCTGCTTTAGTATCGTTCTTATTCTTATTATAGCTAATGCAAATGTGTTCTGTCCAATGACTAGTAGTTTACCCTATGTCGCAGGGAAATGATGAAACGAAGAAGTGATCAAATCCCTAAAATAAATGATTAATTCACGGAAGATCATCTTCTGTGATTTGATCATCTGCCTTAGGGATTTGATCAAATCTCCGTTTCATCATTTCCCTGCGACATATATATATATACAAAGTTACAGGACAGAAATTATAGTAAAAATATAATGTTGATTAATAAAGTAATCAATTATCTTTGCACAAAAAGTAAAGAAATAAGTAAACAAAATTTTTGAATTAAACTAGGCTTGGTGAAAATTCGCCTGGTCACAAAAACCAAAACCAAACTGTGCGGTGACGGCAATAAAATTATAACATAAATATGCAAATCAGTCTCTAAAAGTCCTTGACATAATATTTAGGGCCTTGGTAACAGAAATGCCTTCAACCCCTAAACGAAAGAAAATCAGGTTTATGTATAGATCAAGTCTCCTTCTCGAAATCCTGCTTGTCGAGTAAGGGTCTGGCGCGATGCGTTGAGCGGCTACAGCGTTTTGCCCATATTTGCCCGAGTGATTTCAAAAAACATCGACAAAATGGAAGAAAATTACTGAAGGGCAATCTAGGCAACCCCCCAATCGGGGGAAAAATATTTTCTTCCAATTTGCTCCTTGCAAAGAGCTCTTCAAGGAGCTCTAAATAATGGAAAAAAAATTGCCGTGAAAAATGAAGAACTGGATAATTGAATGAACTATGGATGATTCGTCTTTAGAATTCCGTACCTCAAAAGGAAGAAAACCCTTATAGGATCACTTCGTTGTCTGTCTGTCTATCTGTCAAGACCCTTTTTCGCAGGAACGCGTGAAAGTATCAAGTTGAAATTAATAGCAATACTTAAGTCTGTAATCCCTTGAAATTGTGAAAAAATCAAACTTCTAAGTCAACGCAATCAAAAGATACGGCCGTTTATGCCGCATATTTTGACAATCGCAAAGGAATCAAAACCTATAGGGTACTTTCCGTTGACCTAGAATCATAAAATTTGGCTAGACGCAATGTCTTATTGCACAGGTAAAGGAAAAGATCCTAAAACCGTAAATGTGTAGTTAAATCACAAACAATTTTTAGTGTATTTGCCATATGGCAACATACACTATTGGCGTCGGTCGGATGGCGGGACCTAGGGGTCGGACCAAAATTTCTCGACGTTTCATAACCTCCTAAACACTTTGGCACCATTTTTAAAAATGTTTATATATATATGTATATATATATATATTTATATACGTGTATATATATATATATATATATATTTATATTTATATGTGCGGGCAATAACTTTCGAAGGAGTGAATTAATTTTAACGAAATTTGGCATACTTGTTGGAATCTATCACCGCACGAAGCCTATTTAAAATGGGCTCAATCGGGTCATTTTAAGGGTAGTTTTTAGGGGTTGAAAAAAGTTTTTGGGCCCAAAAATACCGAAAAAATTCTCAGAATCGTTTCAAAATTGAAATTTAACCCTTTAGTAGCAATTAAAAAGTGCTCCTAAAATTATAAGCAAATCGGCCCGACAGGACCGGACTTAGAAATTTTATGAAAACACTACTTTGCGTATACGAATTTACTTACTGAAGGTCGTATTTAATTTGGTGCAGATGTTGGATTGATAACAATATTTCAACTAATAAAATTATTATTGTAAGGGGTGTATTAAGGGGTTCATTTTTTTTTTTATTTTGTCCAAAAACAAACTTAATTTCATTTAATAAAGCCACAATACCTGTATTAGCAAATACACTATATTGTCGACAGGGTTTTGGCACTGCGACCCGGGTTTTATTTTAATTTTATTTCAGTTCTTTGATTTAGTAGAGATTTGCATACGCTGTCCATACGTTTGGAATCACTGATGTGCAGTCTATAGATCTATAACACACGTTATTTATGTGGACTGAGGGAATTTGAACCACTTGAATCATTACGCTACATCAATAACGCTTAAGAGAATTACTGTGTATCTTGGGAATTAAAGACAAAAAACTCGGAATTGTACTTATAAAAGTCAAACAATCGAATTATTTTCGTCAACTTGAATTATCACTTGGAAAAAAAACTAAATTTTACTCAACCAAATAAACAGGGGCAGGTAGAGGCAGCTGCCCTTCCCTAGAGGCTCGGGATTTTTTTAAATAATAACCTTTCCTGCCTGATGTCATAGAATAAGTAAGTAACATTGTAGCGTTCAGTAGAATCACCCCAAATTAAAATCAAACTTAAGAATAAAAATGAGCCTCTATACACGTACTACCGACTACCGACGTTTTACTGAATTTATTTTCAGTTGGACTCATTTCAGTTGCCTCTTCCGCATCTATAATAAAATGACCTTTTACGGCTATAAGGTTGGGTAACCATTTTTTGTGTAGTTTATTTTTGTATGTGTGCAGTAAAGAGTTCAATAAATATGTTAATATATATTAACCCTACAAATCTGAAAATTTTATTTTTTTCCATTCTTCTGTCCCCCTCTGGCTCAAAGGCTCGGACTCTACAAGTGTTCCACACGAACAACTTCCCAAGTATGATCAATATTGAATGGCCTGAAAAATTAATAAAAAAAAAATGCTAAATAGTTAAACAACAAAATTAGTTTTATTATAAAAAGCGTGGGATGCTATTTCCTTAAATTTTAATAATAGCTTTACGTTAACAATTAGCTAGTAAATTAAAAATGTAATACCGATACTCTGCACGATTTTACAATAAAGCCAATTTTGTTGTTAAATTATTTAGCATTTTTTAGTTCACAAAAGCGTGTCGTTTTAGTTTTTTTAAAGTTTAATTTTAATTACAAGACTAAAAAACAATATTTCAATTGACCATGGGATAGGCAACGCAACGTACGTAGTTTAGCTTGCTTGCTGTAATTTTTGAAGTTTTTTTTATCCTAAGGGTCCTGGACAGTATAATGGGACAAACTTATTAAATTATTATATTGTTATCGATCCTTGATAAGTGTGCAAAGTTTCAGTTTAATCTGTTGATCCGATCGCTACCAAACTTCAGAGGATCACCCGCCGGGCTAATCTAAAGATTGCCTAAAAATTTCATAAAAATCGACCCAGTCGTTTTGGAGTCCATAGATATATTCATACATGCATCACATTTTATATATAGACTAGCGCCCGGTTCGACTTTGCCCGTATTAAGACATATTATGCTGCAGTGGTTTTTCTTCTAGAATAATTTTCCCGTTTTTGCAACATTTTTCATTAATGCTCCGCTCCTATTGGTCTTAGCGTGATATTATATAGCCTGTAGCCTTCCTTGCTAAATGGACTACCCAACCCAAAAATAATTTTTCAATTTGAACTAGTAATTTCTGAGACTAGCGCGTTCAAACAAACAAACAAACTCTTCAGCTTTATAATATTAGTATAGATTGATACTGTAGATGTCAATTCAAGTTTGTCGATAGGGTTTTCTTTTGCTCTTAAAATGTACTCGTATAATAAATCTTAAAACAAAAATGGCAGGCGTTCAACCTTAATGATAAAAATGTAAATTTAATAGCAAAGCAAAGCAAAAATCTATTCATATATAATAGGTTATACGGGCCTTCATTTACGGTACGCTCCAGTTGCTGACGCCATACCACTATAAAACTACCCCATACAATATGTATGAAAGCTACTCACATATGTATTCGCTTTGCGTTGAGAATGCATTTAGGTACCTACATCGTTTTATTTACTTGTTACGTATATAGAATAGACCTCAGTGCTGTGCCAAAATATAAACCAACTTTCAAAAAACTGAACAAACATTTGTAAATATTTTTAAATAGAATAATAAAAAACCCGGGTCGCAGTGCCAAAACCCTGCCGAGAATATAGTGTAAGTATTTGTTTGTATAGGGCCGTGTGGTTTTATACTTTTATTATGTGAAATTAAGTTTGTTTTTGGGCAAAATAAAAAATTTAACCCCTTAATACACCCCTTAAAATAACATTTTTTTTCTTAATTGTAATATTATTATCAATCTAACGTCTACACCAAATCAAATACACCCTTCAATAAATAAGTCACTATCTGCAAATTAGTGTTTTCAAAAAATTTGGAAGTCCGGTCCTGTCGGGCCGATTTTATTAAAATTTTAGGGACACTTTTTAATTATTACTAAAGGGTTAAATGTCAATTTTGAAACGATTCTGAGAATTTTTTCGGTATTTTGGGGCCCAAAAACATTTTTCTACCCTTAAAATGCCCCGATTACGCCCATTTTAAATAGGCTTCTTGCGGTGATGGATTTCAACACGTGGCCCAAATTTTGTTAAAATCAATTAACTCTTTCGAAAGTTATTGCCCGCACACACATATATATATACATATATATATAAACATTTTTAAAAATGGTGGCAAAGTGTTTAGGAGGTTATGAAACGTCGAGAAATTTTGGTCCGACCCCTAGGTCCCGCCATCCGACCGACGCCAATAGTGTATGTTGCCATATGGCAAATACACTAACAAGACAAATTAATTATATTGCTATCTATCCAAAAAATGCTTTACCGAAAATTTAGTAATGTTAAAAAGGTGTCTCTAAAATTTTAACAAAATCAAACAGAGTCGAACTTTCAAAACTTAAAAACTATTTTAAGATTACATATCGAAGGATTTATATAATTTAATGAAGGTGAACTGATTAAATGCTTGACGAATCAATATTGAAGTTGATAATGTTTTAAATTCTTCAATAACAATACATAACCTACCTTTTTTAAGTTTTAGTTTTTACTCAATGCTAAAAACGTTAAAATAGTAATTTATGTATCTTGTTAATCACTAGCAGTGACATAATGTTATCACGAACGATTTATAGTGATAATATCATTACAAACAGGATACATAATACATTTTTTAGCCCCTACCTACTATAAAATAGCTGATTTTTATATCATAATAACTATATTCGTAATATTTTTGACAATTCGCGTTCTACCATATTAGTTTATGACTAATATTCAACGTCTACTATGGTTTCTGTTGCTCATATGGATGAAACTTTTTTCATGAGAGGCAGTGCCTCCGAATATCCAGGAGAGGCAGCATTTGTGGTAGGGAAAACTATGTATTTCTTGGCAACGTGTTATTTCCATGATAAGTATTTATCTTATAAATTATTAGACAAAAAAATAAATGAAAAAAACAGTGGCAATGTCAACATTTGAAAAATTTTAATTGGCACCGGGTACGTTGCTTTTTGTCAAATACATTTTTGCGTTCGTTTTTGACAGCGAAATATTACAGAAATAATTACCGTTATCATGAATTTGATCACATTTCAAAATTACCCACCTATTTTATTATATTTGGTTTCTACCGTTTACTACTAGCGCGCTCATGAAATGACAACTGAGAAAGAAATGATCATGGAATTGGTAACATCGCATTTCTTTTGTTTCACTTTACGCACGGGTGCGGAAAAAGGTCATTTTACAATTGCTATACAGGCATGAAAAGCAGCTATTTTATCATGCAAAAATGTATTTGTTTCGCGCGCCACTGAATGAACTATGCCAACTGAATTATACGTAATGTCTCTACACGACTTCCTGAAGTGATGTTCTTTAGGGCACAGCGCCAGGACCGTTGGGCTCATAACAGGCTCGATTAAGGTACAATTAGATATTGTTTGCTCAACAAAAATCGATAAACTTTAGCTGTGGGCCGAAATGTACTTTTAACTTTTACTTAACCTTACAAAAGTATGATTAGATAAATTGGTTAGTATCCAACCAATTTGTGTAACCAATTTATGTAATTTATGTAACCATACTCTTGTAATGCCGGCGCCAGACATAGCGACAATGTCTGGCGCCGGCATTACAAGAGTATGGTTACATAAAATTAAGCCGGCGCCAGACACAGCAACAATATTTGAACACTTATTTGAGTTTTAACACTTGTGAGGCACGGGTATTTGGGTATTTGTTCAAAGTTTGATCACACATTTGCACTTTAGCATTCGGTGTCGGTTTTTCGAGCCCATATCAAAGCGTTCAAAGTTCAAATGTGTGCGTAGCCTGCTACACTTGCGCAACGTTCAGTTACTCGTAAATCACTGAGTAGAACGGTTGCTTTGTTCAGTCGCAAGATGGACTGGAGTAACGAAAGTGTCCTTGAATTTAATGAGTTACTTGAAGAAGAACCATGTATATGGAACCCAAAAAGTAAGAATCATAAAAAATCGTCGTCCATCTTGTTTGTTATCTATTTGAATACTTTGCAGACACGTTTGCTAAAAGTGTCTGGCTGGTGCAGCAAACATGTGTTCAAATGTGTGAGCAAAGTCTTTGTTCAAATATTTGTCTGGCGCTCCTATTATGCCGACGCCAGATATAGCAACAATATTTGAACACTTGTTTTAACTAGGGATGGGGATTACAAAGTTGCCTGTTCGTTCCCACAGTTTTAAAAGAACAATAAAACTTTTTTTCTTCTATAAAATCGGGAAAAATATTCTTTTTTGGACCGATTATCCGATTTTAGGGTAATAAAATAATCAATTTTCCCCACAATCGGCTTTTCGAAATAAGCGGAATCGATTGGCAGGAAAATAATCGATTATTTCGAATAATCGATTTATAATCTCCATCACTAGTTAAAGCAAGTGTTCAAATATTGTTGCTATGTCTGGCGCCCGGGTAAGGTAAAGTAAAAGTGTTTACGGCACAGATTTTTGTTCCAATAATGTTTGCAACGTGAATACGTAATGGCGGGTTTCGATTATTTTTTTGTTTCGTTTTGTACCCAAAGTTTTAGAACCAATTTACCATTCCACTAATACGTGTAGACGCTAATAAACTCAGTTACCGAGCGACTTTAATGTAGAATTCCTCTCGATCAATCTATGACCGACTGTTTTATTCAATATCTAAGGATCTCAAAACAACACGACATTTTTCACAAAACAGTTTGCCAAATACTAGCGGCATTAAAAAGACAACAGTAACAGGATTTATGAGTTGGCGACTGAGCCTTTCGACTCCTTGTATTACAACTACATAATGCATCAACCTTAGAATTCTTTTAGGCCGGCAAAATACAACCTGTTCAGGAATAGTTGATGTTATATGTCATGATAAATCACTTCCGCAATCTATTATTCTATCACATATTTTATTTCATCTTTATGAAAAATACGACAAAATTGTAATATATTTAATAATAATCAGTTAATAACATTTTTCATCATATATCCAATTTACTACGCACGAAATAATTGTATTTTACACTAGCAACAAACAAGTAATAGATACTTTATTGATAATATACCTACATCTTTGATGTATTGCTATAATATGGCACTATTGGTATCGGTCAGATTGGGGGGGATCTAGGGGTCGGAACAAATTTCTCGACGTTTCATAGCCATCTGAACAATTTGACACAATTTTTGGAAATGTTCTACTTGAATTTGGAGATTTGTGAAAAAGACGCGTTTCAAAACATAATTTCAGCAATAATCAAGCTTTTCAACATATGTATTTATTTTCAAAACCTTTAACAATTATTATACAAAACTAAATTATCCTGTTGCATTTATGAACAAAGACAATTCAATTAAGTACCCTTTTTTTATTTTAACCCAAAAAAAAAGGAATAACAAAAATTGTGCATCGACTCATTGAGAAGAAGACTTGTTTTCGTTTCCATGAGTTCATATTAAAACTATATTTTAAATCATGAAAATATTACGGTATAAAAGACACCTGATTAACGTAACGTAGATCAAAACGTGAAAAGGGTTTACCAGTTACCTCCGAACCTAGTGACATACTTTGCGCAGAGAAATTAGACTTTAGATAGTGTAACATTTTAATTTTATGTACTTGCCAAGGTAGAGACTGGAGAAGTATCTGTTCAACCAACATATGAAGCAATTTAGATGAACTTTACGAGCAAAGGTATGTAGTGTTTACTTTGTGCGTATGCTGATTTACATATTTATTGGTGAAGTTGGTGCTATGCAAATGAGTACATTGTTTATTTTCATAATAACTACGTCAAAGTACTTATAAAATTATTAATTTAAAAAAGGTTACTTCGAAAATGAGCATTACATTGCTTGGTTCCAGACACCATTATCAAAAACTCTGAGTTGACATTGACCTCAGATCGTGATCACACAGATTTCTCAAAAAAAAAAGGATTGTAGAATGTAAAATATTAAATCGATTCTGCTAAAAAATAATTGATTGCATGAAACGATTTTGTTAGGGTTTTGTACCTCAAAAGGAAAAAAGGAATCCTTATAGGATCACTTCGTTGTCTGTCTGTCTGTCTGTCAAGATCCTCTTTTTCAGGAGCGCGTGAAATTAATATCAAATCAGGTCTGCAATTCCTTGGAGCTGTGAAAAAATCAAACTTCTACGTCAACGCAATAAAAAAGTACGGCCGTTTATGCCGAATATTTTGATACTCGCAAGAGAATCAAAACCTATAGGGTTGACCTAGAATCATGAAATTTGGCAAGAAGCGATGTCTTCACAAGTAAAGAGAAAGCTCCGAAAACCGTAAATTTGTAGTTGCATCACAAAAAAGTCTGTTTTTGCGATTATAAACTTGTTTGCAGTTGGTAAACAAATCGCGACCTATATCGATGTTTAAGGTCAACACAACGGCAAATTTAAGTTTGTCCCTAAATCCAGTTTATCTTTTCATTAGAGCAATGTTCGGTGCTTTCATAATTTTTAATTCAGACGTTCATCAAAACACAATATAGGTTAGTTCTCGTTGACCTAGAATCTTGTAATTTTGCACGAATAAAAGAAAAACCCGAAAATAGAGTTGGGTAACTCAGATCTGAACCGGTTCAAAGAGCTAACTCTGACAGAAGATCCGTGAAAGCCGACTCACTTTTTTTGAGCCGACGGGTCAACGGATCCGCATAACTCAGTGAAACACTTAACACATGTACAGAAGCACATTTTACACTTACGTATCAGTTCTTGCTTTGATGCATCTGTCAGCTCAAATGACTCATGCATCACATATTTAGCTATGCATTCTTGATTGTATACAGGTCGTGATATGATTGACTGAACTAGGTAACTCAGTGGCAGACTGCGGTAACATATTCAGATGCAGTTCGCTAATAAGACCCGTTTTTTCCATCTCTACCCGGAAATGATAAATTTTTAATTTTATGTTGAATTATTACGTGGTATAACGGTACGGAATCCTAAGGGTGAGAGTTCTACTCACAGTTATATCTGTCTTTTTAAAAACTGTGTATGTCGTGACCAGATTTTAGAATTGATCATTTCATTGATCAATTCATAAATGGTACATCGTGAAATACAACCATTTCATGAATTGGTCAGCCACATCATCAAATGATTAATTATAAGATATGTCCACGACATACACATGGCGTATTTAAAACCGTTTTTTTGTACAATTTATACTTTGAAATGGCATTTTTCTGCGTATTTTAATCAAAATTTAGCTTGAGAAGGGGCCATTTAAAAAAAAATCAAACATTTTTTTTTTTTATTTACCAAAAAGTGCTTCGACTACCATGGTCATTAGCACAAAATACATAGAGATTGGAGATTGCATAGAATATTGGTATACGGTTTGTTTTTGTGTGAGCACAATCTAATGTTCTATATTACAGAGAGCATACAAACAATAACTGTCTGATCGCCGTGAACTACTAACTAGTAAGTCTAATAATTTATGTCTGAAGGAAGTAAATTCTAAAAAATTTTGAGACAAATAAAAAAGTAAATCCATAAAATAAAATAAACCGACTGTGTTAAAAGTGAACTATAAAGATGGAAACAAAGTTATATGATTTTTTTGACGTCACCTATCCTAGTAGACAAATCCAACGATATCTTAATTTTAGAAACCCGTTTAGCCGTTTGGATGATAAGAAGTAACAAAGAATATTACATACATTCACGTGCAAAGAACATAACCCTTCTTAGCAGTCGAGTAAAAATTAAACTATATGATTATGTCACTTCTAAATTTTATTGAAATAAAAACATTTAAGTAGTTGACTTTTTAAGGACGCGACCTATTTTCGCCTCAAAATGAAATTTCTATTAAAAAACGATATCTTAATTTTAGAAATCCGTTCAGCCGTTTGGATGATTCGAAGTAACAAAAAACCCGGGTCGCAGTGCCAAAACCCTGCCGCCAATATAGTGTATTTGCTTATACAGGCAGTGTGGCTTTATTATGCGAACTTAAGTTGGTTTTTGGGCAAAATAAAAAATTTGACTCCTTAATACATCCCTTAAAATAACATTTTTTTTCTTAATTGCAATATTATTATCAATCGAACCTGTATACCAAATTATATACAACTTTCAGTAAATAATTCACTATCTGCAAACTAGTGTTTTCAGAAAATTTGTAAGTCCGGTCCTTTCGGGCCGATTTTATTAAAATTTTAAGGATACTTTTTAATTACTACTGAAGGATTAAATGTCAATTTTGAAACGATTCTGAGAATTTTTTCGATATTTTGGGGCCCAAAAACTTTTTTCAACCCCTAAAAACTACCCTTAAAATTACCCGATTACGCCCATTTTAAATAGGCTTCTTGCGGTGATGGATTTCAAGACGTGGGCCAAATTTCGTTAAAATCAATTAACTCTTTCGAAAGTTATATATATATATATATATATATATATATATATATATATATATATACATATATATAAACATTTTTAAAAATGGTGCCAAAGTGTTTAGGAGGTTATGAAACGTCGAGAAATTTTGGTCCGACCCCTAGGTCCCGCCATCCGACCGACGCCAATAGTGTATGTTGCCATATGGCAAATACACTAAAAACATTTAGTTGACTTTTTAAGGACGCGACCTATTTTCGCCTCAAAATGATATTTCTATTAAAAAACTTAGTGAAATTTATTTAAGTTCATATATATCATTCTCCTTGAACCGTCTAAATTGTGTTGTACTTTTTATCAACTAGCAACCTGACGTTCTGTTTCTGTATCTGGTTTAAATAAGGGAACGGTAAGTTGACAGTAGAGATATAAAATAATACGAAGCCATGTACATACCTACAAAAAGTTATTTGAAATATTAAAGTTTTCCTTTCCTGGCGGTGAAGTTTATAATACGACATTCGGTTGTGCAAAAAAACTCTTTTACAAAACGAATGAGAATATTATGGAACATTGCTTTGAAGAAAAACCGTCCAGACGGTGGTTTTTTATTTTAGATGAATTGATCTTTCATTTGTAACAGACGTTTAAAATTCTTCGATATTACAATATTTCTGCCATTTTTTACCTAAAGTGATAAGTATAAATAATGTTGTTTATTTATCTCTGGTGTCGGTATGAAAAATATAGGTCAAAAACTTATTAAATTTCATTTTTACTCGACTTAGTCTAAATTGTATTCTCTTTCGTTTAATATCAACGGCTAAAAAATTACATTTTTCGACTCAAGTCCTTTATACCTGACACCAAAGTTATAATTTTACAGCGGCTATAAATTTTGTAAACATACAAGCAAAGAAATAGGGTCGCGGGCTTCAAATATATCTGTATTTTGGGTTACCAGCCAAAAAGTTTGAGAAGTACTGGTTAAAAGTCTAGAAGGCTGTGACGGACGGACAAACAGACCGAATAGTAGGAACATTCGATTTCACTCCTTAGGTAAATTTTTCCTGAAAATCTGCTTCATATTCGTATTTTATTTTTGGATCGCCAGCCAAAAAGGTTGACAAGTGCTGGTAAAGGGTCGAAAAGACAGTGACAGACGGACAAATAAGTCGAATAGTGGCAACATTCGTTTCCACCCTTTAGGTTAATCTTTCCTGAAGATCTGCTTCATACATATTTGTTTTATTAAAAGACCGCCCTCACTGAATATATTATTCTGTGAGAAGAAATTAACCTTTGGCAACTTGCTGAATTCATTTCATTGTGAATTCGACGCGGAATAATTCCACACCAGACCTACAAAATATGAAATGTCTACAGCCGAGGAAAAGTTTCTGCTACATTAAATATGTATCTATGAATACAGCAGTTTCGTAAGACGTCCGTTCAAAGTTTATTTCATAAAATAAAATACAACTTTCGTGGCTCGAAATGAACTCTCAAATAACCCATATAATTTCATTTATAAATTAACTTTCAGCGCCTAATTAACTTCCACTCAAATTGAATAGAATTGAAAATAATCTTACCAAACTGATATTTCCATGATGATAGCAAAAGAGACTCACCTGAAAATAAATAAACACAAAATTAATTATATTATCGCACACAATCTTTACTTAAAATAATTGTCAAATTTTATTATAATGTGTACAATATGGTATTATTTTGTACAAAGGAAAAAGAATAGTTTAGTAGGTAATTTGTAAGATATTATAATTTGATTTAAAAGGGCACCGACTTTCAACCCTATAAGTCTAGTCCAAATTCATATTTTCAAGTCATTAGTAACTCATTTTTTTACCAACAAATGTCTATCAATTATTTTAAAATAAATATGCATATTGAAAAAAAACATTCAGAAATAAGTTCACCGAGCATTTTTTTCAAAATATGTATGCATAAAAAATATAGGCCTCTTGAAAATTTCTTATAGATTTTTATCCAGTGATGGATATACTATGGAAGCTATTTTAAATTATTGATAACTATATATTCACATTACATTTTTCTGTAAAAAACAAGAACATTAAATATTAGATAAAATTCGCAAAGAAATCACCAAGCTTAACCTGATCAGCTTTAAATGGAACAAACAAAAGTTTTTCCGTATATAACAAATTTATTTAATAAAAAATGTAAAATTTAAAACGCTAGCTGCAAGTATATTTAATTTGTGAATAATTGATACATATTGAAGTTCGTGTTTTTATTTCAATTAAAAATTAAAAACCCTGATACACAGAAAAAAGAATGAATAGGAATTTAATTAAAAAGTTTTACACAGAAAATTTTAAAATTATAACATCCCGTTCAATTCTATTTTTGCCAAATAATACAATAATGGCACAAACAAAAGCTTTAACAATAAGCTGTCTAAATTTAGACCATTTATTGTAATAATTTACGTTAATTATGTATACGTTTATGTCAATTTATATTTTATTACCAAAATTAAGTTTATTGAGAAGTCTATTTTTAAACTAAAATAATTCACCGAAATGCTTACATTTTCGTACTAGCAGTCCTGTCCGGCTTCGCCCTATTTGTAGGTTGATTATTAAGGTAGTTGTCGTGGTACAATATTGTCAAAAAGTTATAGATTATACGCGCCACAAAAGTATACTAGCTTGTAGCTAAGTGATCCATAATTTGTACGCAAGACTGTACCCGTGGAAACGTAACCCATACAGTATTCATATGCATGTATACTTTTCTATAAATTGTTGAACTTTAAACCGTTATTTATAAATAATTAGACGGTCAAAAATTTTTCTTATTTTTTTTTTAAACTCATAACAAATGCATGGAAAGACTGTCAGTTTTTTTAAAGTTTCTGACAGTTAGTTCTTTTTTTATAAATAAGAAACTGGTTCAGAACTACAGAGATCGTATACAATCAATGTTAATTATCCAATTTTTAATTGAATTTATCTCGGATTATATACGGTCGATCGACTTCAAATTTTCAGGGTAATTGTATTATCATGTCCTTAATAAGTATACAAATTGAGAATTTTCTGACGGTGTGCCTTAACCACGACAACTACCGTAAAGGTAGACACATTATATTGTCGCGACTTTTTAGTTAAATTTAGTCTTATTTACCCAGCATTGCTAGGGAATATCAAGCCCTTTGTTATCACAACTGGCTCAGCCGCATTTTGTTCAAACAAAAAGACGGCAAAAAAGTGTTTCTTAGAATTTTTTGAAAAATGTTTCTTTAGTCTAATTTGTCAAATGCCTATTCATAATGACTTTTTTTCTTTTTTGTCCTTGGTAATTAATATAAAAATGATTTGTCGGGAAAAAGGACTTTTTAAATAAACACTTATTTGTTATTTATAGCGACGTTTCGTCCCTTGCTTGGGACTTTTTCAAGCTTTATAACTATTAAATGTTTTGATCAAGTAGATATAAAAGTTAAAATATATATGTAAATATAAATTTGAGTTAAACAAATGTTCATTAAAAAGTTTGTAATAATTCTCTTTTTTAAAAAATATTTTTACGGTTATTCATAATATTTAATATTCAATATTCATCATACTGGGAAGTTGATCATGTGTCCCTCAAAATTTGCATTTGTTGAATCCCAATAAACGACCACCTCGCGGTTTGTTAAACTTTAAATTTAGACTTTAACTTACACCGGCAAATAGGTGTAATATTTCGATGATAAACACTGCTTTCGAAAACTATTTCTGTTTTATCAGCAGTTCGCAGCATCTTGGAGTCTTAGAAAAATATGAGGTGGTTTCATCGTATCTAGAGATTTACAGTAAGGAGTGACAGAAGTATGTCAAAAATCATGATTCTATCATGAAACGTCACAATTTTCAATATGGTACCTGCCTACCATACCAACTGTGAAATTTTTTCAAGCGGATACATTTTTTATTTAACTGCGATTTTTATATCATCGCGCTCCTAATAAAGTGCCAGAAAATTCTTAAAAGCCAGTTTAACAATATATTATAGGCTTTTAATAAGCTGTCATTATTCACTTGCAAACACTTTTAATGTTTATAAATAAATAAAATTTGATCCTTTAAACTTTAAAGTGTGTTTAAAACAGTGTTTATTTATTAATTCACTTTGTTTATTCTTAGAGAAATTTTAAGAAGAATATCTTAAATTACATTCTACATTTCCTACAATATAAAATACTCAACTATACTAACTTTTAATAAATTGAAAACAAGACACGAAAAATGCTGAAGTTTGCAAAAACGCTTGAAACAGTTGTTTTGTTTTTTAAGTTTCGTTCATTTCATTATTCGAAGAAGCAACAGTCTCCAGATGCAAATAGTAGTGAGTAGACTGGAAAATGTCAAGTTGTACAGAGACAGCAATAAATTTCAAAGCCTGCAGTGAAAATTTTCAAGTTACACAGTCAGAAGGAGAATGCAACGTGGGAAGCAGTTATTTTACAAACTTTTCACCTGCCAATAATTCTTAAGTAAAATTATTACCCACACAAGGATTTCAGGATTTACGGTTAGTTATATCCTCAAAAAAATATATATATGTAGAAACCGGTTGTCCAACTACCTTCTATGTGTTAAATACGTTACAATAAATTAATACCATTGTAAGAACTAAAATAAGCAGTTACTTTAAATAAATCAAATTGAATTATAAATAATTTGTAATGAATTGTTTTCTCAAAATGTTATCATAAGATTACATTTGTTTAGAATGTTATTAATAACAACTTTAAATTTTCCTCGTAGTTAAGGAAAGCAATTTGGAAAATATTACATTATACAGAGGGTTTTTTTTGTAACAAAGCTTTGTTACAGTATTGTGTCAGTTTATGCAACAAAAAAAATGATCTTGCGAGCCAGCCTAGAAACTTCATAATAAAAAACTAATTTAAAAACAATAATATATTGTTGAGCAATTGTCCGACAATTAAAAGAGCTATCAATTTGATTAAATTTTGAGACTAATCAGTGACATAGACAAAAACGTTTTAATTTTTTGAATAGCTTTGAAACTACTTGACCGATTTACTCGCGCTAAGCAAGAGTGGATAATCACGCATTTTTTATATGAATGCTACCTCATGTCGAAAGCATTTGTGAACTGATTTTGATGATTATTCTTTTCTTATTTAGGCACACCTTCAGGGTAATCTCACATAAATTTTACTTAAATCGGTTCATGTGTTTTTTTTTATTATAATATATAAACAAAGCAACTACGAAGTATTAATAAATGTGCGAAACCAAATTCACTAAAAAGTAAAAAATAAAAAAACTTAAAAAAATATTAACCTCTTTTAAAAAAGTCACTAAGATGAAAACTATGAAATATTGGGGTCGGAGTCAATTTCATTACTAAAACTTTTAATTACGTATCTACTTTTATTAAATTGGCGCCGACCTCAAAATTTCATTATTTTCATCTTTTTAGTGACTTTTTTGAAGAAGGTTAATATTTTCTTTTAAATTTTTTTTTTACACCCCACCATCCGAGCGCGCAACGTCCGAAAAGAACTGTTTTGTTTTAAGTAGGTTAATTTTTTAAAAAATTATTCCTATTTAATGCGTGTGCAGAGTTCGCCTACTGGGCGCAACGTTGGCATTGTCTCGTTGTTCACAACTGTGAACATCTGTGTTTACAACAAGTTGGCGTTCCAGAATCCTGAACGTTTGTGTACGCAAAATAGCACATGATTTCACACTCTGATTATTTATATCGAGTTAATGAAAATTTATCTAAACATTCATTTTATATTGTAATTATTTAAACTTGTCAAAAATTGCTTTTTATATGACTAGAACGTGCATAAATCAGTTTTTTATTATAAACAAATAGATACCTAATTACATTTATTTTTTTTTGTTTTTAGAAAAAAAAATTCGTTCAGATGTTTTTATACATTACCCTTTGTAGGGTCTCGTATAACAAAAATCTGAGAGATTTAATTAAACACTAGGTTTGTGAACCTATATTTTATGAAAATCAACCAGACCCATATCTTTTAAAATTTCTTTAGCGGAGCATCTGTTCGAAATTTTCTGAACCGTTAAAGGGGAAATGATTCAACGACGGGGAAATATAACAGAAACATTGGTAACGCAAAATGGATAACGCATCAATGAAACGAGTTCATAATATATTTAAGATTTCATATAATAACAATGAGAAAAATTAAATAACACAAACAGCTATGTGGGTGAGACATTAGTTTTTACCACGCTTTTATATTAGAAACACCTGTATGTTTGTTTGTAACGAAATTTTTGAATGTGAAATTCACTCACTTCAAAACGTCAGATTAAACTAAAACTTTGCACACTTATCAACGATCGATGACAATATAATAATTTAAAAGTTTGTCCCAATATCCTGACCAGGATCATCAGGATAAACAATAAGCCTAAACAATAAAAAAACCGGGTCGCAGTGCCAAAACCCTGCCGACAATATAGTGTATTTGCTTATACAGGCAGGGTGGTGTTATTATGCGAACTTAAGTTGGTTTTTGGGAAAATAAAAAAATCGGCTCCTTGATACACCCCTTAAAATAACATTTTTTTTCTTAATTGCAATATTATTATCAATCGAACTTCAATACCAAACTATATGCAACTATCAGTAAATAATTCACTATCTGCAAACTAGTGTTTTCATAAAATTTGTAAGTCCGGTCCTGTCGGGCCGATTTTATTAAAATTTTAGAGATACTTTTTAATTACTACTGGAGGGTTAAATGTCAATTTTGAAACGATTCTGAGAATTTTTTCGATATTTTGGGGTCCAAAAACGTTTTTCAACCCCTAAAAACTACCCTTAAAATGGCCCGATGACGCCCATTTTGAATAGGCTTCTTGCAGTTATGGATTTCAACACCTGGACCAAATTTCGTTAAAATCAATTAACTCTTTCGAAAGTTATTGCCCGCACACATATATATATATATATATATATATATATATATACGCATATATATATATATAAATATATATATATATATATATATATACATATATATATAAATATATATATATACACATATATATATATAAACATTTTTAAAAATGGTGGCAAAGTGTTTAGGAGGTTATGAAACGTCGAGAAATTTTGGTCCGACCCCTAGGTCCCGCCATCCGACCGATGCCAATAGTGTATGTTGCCATATGGCAAATACACTAAAAGTAAATAATAGTTAAAAAAACACTTTAATAGCAAACCAAACTAAAAAGTAAAAAATATTGTAAAAACGCGTGGGGTGCTTATTACTATTTTTATACTAACTCTACTTTTACAAATACATAGCTACCGATGAAATATTTATACCAATTGATATCAAACACCCCACGGTTTTTTACAAAAAAAAAATATTTTTTACTTTTTGCTATTAAAGTATATTTTTTCAGTTTTTTTTAAACTATTGCTTTTTAACAAGTAAACGTTGGAACACAAAGATATATGCGTCGGTGAACGAGCATCACATGTGCAAGGAGATATAGGTAACACTAAATTGGCGAACAAAACTTGTGAATTAATTATTGTATGTATGACGAATGGAGTAAAGTTTAATTCGTTACGTCATCCGACAAGGATAAATTTTCTTTAACATAATTCTTAGGTACTATAGCGTACATAATCCAGCGCAACAGTAGGCTATAGTTGGCAGCCCAACGTAACAAAGCCCATATATTAATGGAATGCTTAACGACTAACTGTTAATTATTAATTAATCTTCGCCATTGTTGTATGGCTTGTATTTATGATAAATTTAATGCGCAACACTTAATTTATCTAACCGCTCATCCGTTTTTGTATACCTGTTAGGTATACATGATAAAAGCTCTTTGAAAAAATTACGCACGTACATAACGCTTCTAAAATCCAGTTAACATATTCATAGTAGGGTACAAAACTATTGCTGAAGAACTGTTAGACATTTTTGAGTAGGTATTTGAGGTACTGTGAAAATTCGTACACTACCTCTTTAATAATAGCCGAATACAAAACACAGACCTGGCTGAAGGATAGCAAGGCTTAAACCAACCCGCAAATTTTTAAGGTAGCAAAATGTTTGCGCAATAAAAGAACCTTGAGGCATTTTGAAATTTTAGTAGATTGAAACTTAGTATTTAAGGAGTTGAAAAATAAAAAACCCGGGTCGCAGTGCCAGAACCCTGCCGACAATATAGTGTATTTGCTAACACAGGCAGTGTGGCTTTATTTTGCGAACTTAAGTTGGTTTTTGGGCAAAATAAAAAATTTGACTCCTTAATACACCCCTTAAAATAACATTTTTTTTTCTTAATTGCAATATTATTATCAATCGAACCTCTATACTAAATTATATACACATTTCAGTAAATAATTCATAATCTGCAAACTAGTTTTTTCATAAAATTTGTAAATCCGGTCCTGTCGGGGCGATTTTATCAAAATTTTAAGGACACTTTTTAATTACTACCAGAGGGTTAAATTTCAATTTTGAAACGATTCGGTGAATTTTTTCGGTATTTTGGGGCCCAAAAACATTTTTCAACCCCTAAAAACTACCCTTATAATACCCCGATTAAGCTCATTTTAAATAGGCTTCTTCCGGTGATGGATTTCAACATGTGGCCCAAATTTCGTTAAAATCAATTAACTCCTTCGAAAGTTATTGCCCGCACACATATATATATATATATATATATATATATATATATATATATATATATATATATATATATATATATACATATATATATAAACGTTTTTAAAAATGGTGCCAAAGTGTTTAGGAGGTTATGAAACGTCGAGAAATTTTGGTCCGACCCCTAGGTCCCGCCATCCGACCGACGCCAATAGTGTATGTTGCCATATGGCAAATGCACTAAAAAGCCAGATTTTTTAACCGGGTTTAAAACTTAGATAATTAAGTTAATTAATTTTGTTACAGTCAGATTTTTAATAGAATAAAATGATTATTGCATCAAATCTTTTTTCCGTGTTGTTGGAAAAGTACTAAAATGATTAAAGTTACCTTAAGTCATCAAAATAAAAGGAACATTAAGTACAATCCCAAGAGAATCTCGAGCTTATAAGTTCGTTATAGTTAACTATGCATAAGAGAAAGCTGCACGTAAAGTTAAATGGCAGAAAATGTCCCATTGAATAGTTTATTCCTTACCTACATTATTTTTAGGTTGATCGTTTTTATTGCACTACGTCACTGTATGAACATCGTTTATAAAAAAGCAGTGACAAATATTTCAACAGCAATTTGTTCGCAGGATATAAATATTTTATAAAACCGATATTTTCAAAAACCGAGGCCGCAGTGCCAAAACCCTGCAAACAATGTAGTGTATTTGCTAATACAAGCAGAAGGGTTTTATAAACGTGAGCTTAAGTGGGTTTCTGGACAAAAAAAATAATGTGAATAAGCCCTTAATACACCCATTAAAGTAGTAATTTTTTTTCCTAGTTAAAATACTGTTACCAATTCAACATCTGAACCAAATACAAATTCCTATACGCAAACTAGCGTTATCAAGAAATTTGAAAGTCCGGCCATGTCAAGACGATTTTATTAAAATTTTAAACACAGTTAAAAACATGATTTCAATCGATCAATGCTTTTTTGAACAGGGTCGATATAAAATTTTATAATGCCCTTCTTGTGAAGAAACATGTGTGTTCACAATCTAAAGTCATTGTGAAATCAGATTTTCTGCCAATGCTTTTTGCAAGCAAGCATTAATTTGACAGTCTTCTATTATACCTAAATAAAAGTACCGAGCTGGGTAGAGTAATGGTGACAGCACTAGACTCGCATTCGGGAGGTACGGGTCCGGATCCAGGCGGGGGCAGATGTGGCTGGGACTTTTTCCTATTGCCTCTCGCCGAGAAACGGTAATTCCTTTACCGGTCATCTTGATTGAGGTTTTCCACGGTTTCCCTCAATTAATTCAAGATCAATAACGAGATGGTTCCTTATTTGAGACCATGGCCGATTACCTATCAAACTCCTAGTTCAAAAATTACCTACCTTATCCTAATTTCCTATAATTCCTTCATGCTATTACATAAGTTGAAGTTGTAAAAAAATGTAGAAAATTTCGGAAAGTGGTAAATAGAAAATAGTAATGGTGCGAATGGCGTCTCTTATGACATAAAGTCGAGAAACGGACGTTAAACGCATTATTATTATTACCTAAATAGAAGTACCAGGTTGCTAATATATATGGTAATGATATTATGGAACAATCTGTAAGACGTATGTTTGTAATTTTTTAATTCACTTAAGAGAGTTGATATCTACATCATGCAAGCAGATAAAGTTGTATGCGGCACGTAACATGGCGTCGGTTACGGTGGGGCAGGACTGAGTTATTGTAACATTAACTCGCTCATTAGTGTAAGATAGTGTTCCTGAGGGAATGCTGGGAACACAGCCTTCTATTGGATATGTATAGCTTGTGGTGCTGTTGGGCACTTAGATTCTATTCACATTAGCAATTTACAGAATCCGCCTTTTATTCTGTAAAATCACATTACAAACGCTGTGACCGAATGACTCCATTAAAGACATTTATACAAAGAACTGTTTTGTAACGGAATGTATGTCGAACCTACTAAACGATAAAACAATATCCTTCATAAAAATAACTTATATATGTGTCGCCTAATTTCAAACACCGCCAGATCTACTTTTCTTTAAAAAAGGAGATTTTTTGTCTATGGTCTCGTCACACTTGAACTACATGTTCCTAAATCTTTAGTTGCTTTCGAACTGTGCTAGATATAGATATTGAAAGGTAAAAACAGCACTTTATTTCAAAACTCGTTACATTCATGAGAAATAGTTTTCAAATGCCGCCACATCCGCATCGACCAATCAGAACAGAGCATTCATCGCAAAACTGTCATGGCGATTCCAGTTAGTTAAGTTGTATTCGTGCTGTGTTTTTTTAAGTTTATTCTAGTAAATAATAGCAGATTTATCTTATAATATTAAACAAGTCCCTTTCGACAAAGCTAGGAAACGTTCTATAAACAAAATAAACTGGAAAACTATGAAAATTTAAATTTATATAATACAAATAAATAAAAAATAATTAAAATCTTTCTTTTGATTTTGTCCTTTAAACAAAATATTTTGTTCCAGATATATGTTATAATAGAAAACACGATCACGGGTAATTGGAATAAAAAAATTAAATCAATTTAAACACTCATTGATTGCCTACACAAAAAAATTTTGAAAAGACCAAATTACTTAAAACATGAAATTTCATGTTTTAAGTAATTTGGCCTTTTCAAAACTTTTTGTAAATGTGTAAGCAATCAATGAGTGTTTAAATTGATTTAATTTTATTATTCCAATTACCCGTGATCCTGTTTTCTATTATTTTATTCTACATTTTGTAGTAAGTAAAGAACACCCTGTATAGATGATGTCTTAGCTTAAAGTTGGTAACAAAATCAATTAGATCCTATGCTTTTTTTTCATAACCCGCCAGATCCAAAACTGAATATCAAAGTCAGCTACATCCAATTTTTTGGCACAAAATATGCATATTTTACTCTAAAACAAATGAATTTATAATCAATATAAAAAACCGACTAAAAAGAAAATATTTTTAAAACCCTTCGTTAGCGCTCGTATTTATTTAAAATAAATAAAATTAAACTACTGTAAACCGATAAATTTAAAAATTTAATAATGAACGACGTTTCAGCCTGCATTTGGTTCTTCTTCAAGTTCTTATTAAAAAAATATACAATAAATAGGTATTATGACCTATGTGAATTGAATTTAAATGTTAGTGAAAATTAATAACACAGTAACATTATTAATTTTCACTAACATTTAAATTCAATTCACATATTATGTCATAATATATATTTATTGTATATTTTTTCTTAAAAATCTGAAGAAATTCAAAATTCAGACAGAAACGTCGTTTATTATTATTTTTTTTCATTTGTCTGTTTATAGTCGTTTAATTTTATTTATTGATTTAATTCTTCTTTTGATTTTAACAATTTTCGTTAACGTTCTTGTAGTTTTTTTTAAATAACTTTATGATTCAAAAACTGTTTTAGGACAAGAATTTAATTTATTTTTTTTCATGGACACCCAAACTTTAAATTTATGTGATGATAGCATGTATTGTTATTTATATCTGAATTTATATTCACAAGGCCTTAAGGATTAGGCCTTTATTTTGTAGGAGGAATTACTTTTATAGCTTCTAAATTTTGGAAATATTGTTTGTAATCCTTTAGATGTTCCAACTTCTATACAAAGTTCTCTGCGTAGCTACAATATTTGGAAGCAGAAAACGCACACGAGATAATTTGAAACATTCAACAACAAAGAGCTTTGTAGACAAAGATATTTAGCGATTTAGATATAGTACTACATATTATGTTTAAAGGAAATACTCCGCAAATCATAATTATTCGCCGTATATAATGCAACCATATATATGTAACGTATATTTTTTGCACGACACCACCTCCATAAAACAGCTGCTCTACATGCTTAAAGTAAAACAAAAATAATTCGATTTTACCCGTTCAATAGTTATATCTCTATCAGTCAGCGTCGGACTGGCCATATAGTCGAGGTGGCGTTATATCTCTGTCAGTCAGCGTCGGACTGGCCATATAGTCGAGGTGACGATTGCCAGCCGGGCCCTAGCCTGCCCGAGCTCCCCACGGAGTATTACGTTTCGTAGTGCGAGTGCGTAACTTTGTCTATGACTTAACACCAACCAATTTCTATCTTAAAGAAGTTCTAAGATGTGTTTAAGAGGCGAATTGATTTTGTATATCCAAGGCACAAAGTTAAAAAATTGGCTTAAACAAATAAGGGCCAGTCTAATAGACTGGCCCTTATTTTGACAAGTTGGAAATTGTCACATGCTAACTTAAATGGTTATTTACATTGAAAAAATGATTCTCTGAAAATTTCAGCTCGAATGATTAAAATTAACTTTGTATTTTTGTGTGTGTGTATGTTTGTAATGAATAAACTCAAAAACTACTGTGCCGATTTAAAAAATTCTTTCACCATTAGAAAGCTACATTCACCCTGAGTAACATAGGCTATATTTATTGCTAGAAAATATTAGGGATCCTTACTAAAGTAACGTAACTCAAGGTGTAAAAAAAATGCCATAAAACATCTTTCGTCGCATGCGCTGCGGAAACTATCGATGATAGAACAAAAGTATGTTCTACAATATTAAAGAACATATCAATAACTACAAAAAACTTCCCGATACTATATGTCCAACTATTATCGTTATGTCACAATAACCACTTTTTACATTTTAATAATCTATATCGATAAAAGACGATGTATATGTAATCTATGGACTCCAAACGGGTAGACCATTTTTGATGAAATTTTCAGACAATCTTTAGATTAGCCCAGCGGGTGATTTTCTGAAGTTTGGTAGCGATCGGATCAACAGAATTTTTTAAATTTCTTTTTGGGAAATAAGATTTTTCTTCGATTTTTGAACATTCACAAATAAAAGCGATTGAATTCGCGCAAATTCAATACACGTTGAGAATTTAATGATAATGATTCTCATCTTTTATATCCTATATATTACATTTACACCCGGGCGAAGCCGGACTGGGCCGCTAGTAGTTTATAAAGTCAAAAACTAGTGTTACGTTGATAAATTAAAAACATGAATGATAATATCTAAGTTTTACTGCATAATATACAATAGTTTCCCGGCACATTATGGAAAATTATCGAAATCGAAACATTATAACTGAATGCTAACAGAATGAACGAGTTAAACGCCAATAATCAATAATACTGACTACGTCACAATTCACAGCTTGTCATGAATAATGTTAGTTGATTTGTGCATCATGTGTCAATTGTCACAAATTGATATGTTGAACTCCGTCCGAATACTTTTCCGGTACTGGAAAGTATTATTACACTCACTGTAACTGCAGATTAATATTTCATTACGGAAATGAAAGAGTAGTTTAGAATTCTATGTATTTAAAAATAGCATATTACACCGCAAGGGCAGAAAGTTTTCACCGACTTCAAGACGTCCGATTGATCAAAAAATCTGCACACGTATTTAGGACCGATAACAATACAAAAATTTGATAACTTTGTCCAAACGTCTTGACCAGTATCCTCAGGATAAAAAAATAAAAAAAAAATAATAGTTTAAAAAACTAAAAAAAAACACGCTTTAATAACAAACCAGACTAAAAAGTAAAAAATAATTTTTAATTATTGACATTTTGTTTAACAGCAATAGAAAGTTCACTCAGTCAATATAATTATGAACTTTTTACAGCTGTTAAATAAAATATTAGTAATTAAAAATTATTTTATACTTTTTAGTACGATTTGATATTAAAACGTGTTTTTTTTTAATTTTTTTAAAACTATTATTTTTTACATCAAGTCGTAATAATACTTGACTTAATTTTTGACGCCTTTTCTGAAATTATCTGTCCAGATTTGGATAATAAGTACAGACAATAAATATCTGAACTAATATAGCCAATCACTGTACAGTGTACACACTGTATTCAATAATAAGAAATAATACAATCAATATGTTGATACTTATATGTACAATAACAATAAATAATAATCAATAATGAGCAATCAAAGTTTGGGTCTCTAGGTAACGTACTGATCGTATTTCATTTTGCAATAATAACAATAAACATAGAAAATAAACGCCTTGAACAATTATTACACACAGAACAAGCGTTGACAATATTTTATTTGTAGCAAGATTTATTTTCGAGTCCATTAAATTATATCTGTATAAAGATTTCTAATATTAACTCTGCTGCGTGATTTTTTAAATACAAATATAAAAAAATTTTTAAAAAACGCATTCAAGAGTGAATCATTACAGGAGGCATATGTCTATGGCGACAAATTTTTGTAGGTGACTCCAACAGAGGAAATAAATAATCAATATTTTAACCCATTAAGTACTAGCGTTGCCATATGGCAACAGTTGATATTCGGTCAATCTTTTTGAATTTCCAAAAGAACAAAATGAAGTAAGTGTTTTCCTTTAACAGACACGCGTTTCTAAATGTATTAACAATAGAAAAGTAACATCTGGTTGTTAATTTTTTTTTTATTGTGGCTGTAAAAGTGTTCATTTCTTTAGTCTTCATTCCAGCAACGTAACAATGGCACACAGAAAAAAGTAAGTAGTTTTTTTTAAATTTTGTATGCTATATATTTATGTTTAATCGTATTTTCCATGTTTATTAGACTTCAAATATTAGTGAAACAGAGAGTTTGATACTCAAATCACAAATTTGTAAAACTTATGACTATTTTTCCTGTCCGTTGCCATATGGCAACGCTAGGCTGATACACGTACATTTTTTCTAATAAATCTATTATATTTCTTGTTTTCGCTTGACTTTGGCTGAGATTGTAGATATTTTAGAAAATGAATTGGATGAACTGCCGGACGTATACATTGAACCTCCAGACGTGGCTGACTGTACTGATGAAGATTCTGGAGTATTGGTGGAAAATTTGACTGGGAGACAGCTTCAGACTAGAGCTGAGTTAGTGTCACATCAAAGGAATCATGACGAAATCGAGGAATATGATGAGGAAGAAGCTCCTTCGAATAAGAGACAAAAGGTAACCTACAAATGGAAAAAAACTGATCTTCCTGACTTTTCATCACCAGAGTTTTCTGCGTTAGTGAACCAAAATTATAAAAATCTGAGTTGCACTAAATTTTTCGAATTGTTTTTGATGACACATTATGTGATTTTCTTATCAAAGAAAACAGTAAGTACGCAGTAAGTACACCCTAAAATCACTATAGGCGAGATAAAATATTTTTTGGCCACATTGATTGTGTCAGGGTATAACTCTCTTCCTAGTAAAAAATCATACTGGGACTCTGGCGATGATATGCGGAATACCATGGTACATGACGCTATGAGAAGGGATACATTTATACAAATAATGCGCTTTATTCGTGCATCTGATAATAATGATTTGGATAAAAACGATAAAATGGCTAAATTTGAAAACACAATGTTTGAACCATCTTCCAATAGAGTAACAACTAAATTATGACGAAAGCATGATTGAATACTGTGGTAGACATGGTTGAAAACAATGCATTCGTAACAAGCCAATACTCTTGGGTATAAGTGTTGGTGCTCGAATACCAGTAGTGGATATTTGGTTAATTTTGAAGTATATCAAGGATGTTTTCCCGGTGCGAATATTGAAGAAGAAAAAAATTTGGCAAAACAACAGCACCCATGCTTTTTATGATAAACGAGCTGCCACAAGCAAAGAAAAAGCTGCCGCTTCAATTTTATTTCGATAAGATTACTCTGAAATATTATTAATTACTTAATATTACTACTGTCAGAATTATATAATTTTTATTTTAGTAAGCAAATATAGCAAATAAATCCATAAACAGACTTTCTTTTTTCCATCTCTGTACACAATAACAATAATCGAATTTTTGTACATGTTTTAACCTAGCGTTGCCATATGGCTACAGCTAATAACTAAAAAACTATTAATAATAAAACTTTTTTAATAATTACAGTATTTAGTTTAGGCCTCCCTGACCCCATTTTTATGAAAAAAGATGTAAAAATAAAAAATAAAAAAATCAGTCCTTAATGGGTTAATGAACAAAAACAAATTTATGTTCAGACTGAAAAATTGAGTGCAGCCGGAGATTTTTGAGTTTTGGTCATCATGCACATAATTATTTTCTTCTTTAAATAATTTGTATTTAGAAAATTATTTTATCTAAGGGCTGATGGGCGTGACATTTTCCGTGGGCTAGGGTATAATTTGAGCTAAATCCGCTCCTAAGTGAATGGATGAAAATACGCCCTAAAAGGTTAAAGAATTCAAAACAGTAGATTTCACACTATAAACTAAACATGAACTAAATTTACTATTTACTCCTTTTCCATAATCTCATTTTTATCCTTTACAAACACGCTAATTCGTGCTTCAATATATTATTTCAAAATGCCTGGTCGAAACTGAATATAAAGCATGGAATTATTCCCTTTTTAACGATACAAATTCGTTTGGAATTTTTTTATCTATGTCTCTATATATACCCGTTTTGAATTACTACTTTTGTGTAGTTTTGTAACTATTAAATTGTTAATTAACTGTTGATTTCAAACATTATATAAGTAAGGAAATAACACTTTTAAAATATTTTAGTTAAAATTTCAAAGCTAATGAACTCAATTGTCGCGTGTTTATAATCTACTCTCTCTTTCTTTTCCCAAAATTAATTGCAGATTTTCATTCTCAATGTAAAAAACCCGGGTCGCAGTGCCAAAACCCTGCCGACAATATAGTGTATTTGCTTGTATAGGGCCGTGTGGTTTTTATACTTTTATTATGTGAAATTAAGTTTGTTTTTGGCCAAAATAAAAAATTTAACCCCTTAATACACCCCTTAAAATAACATTTTTTTCTTAATTGTAATATTATTATCAATCTAACGTCTACACCGAATTAAATACACCCTTCAATAAATAAGTCACTATCTGCAAACTAGTGTTTTCATAAAATTTGTAAATCCGGTTCTGTCGGGTCGATTTTTATTAAAATTGTGGGGACACTTTTTAATCACTACCAGAGGGTTAAATTTCAATTTTGAAACGATTCGGAGAATTTTTTCGGTATTTTGGGGCCCAAAAACTGTTTTCAACCCCTAAAAACTACCCTTAAAATAGCCCGATTAGGCCCATTTTAAATAGGCTTCTTGCGGTGATGGGTTTCAACACGTGGCCCAAATTTCGTTGAAATCAATTAACTCTTTCGAAAGTTATCGCGCGTACATATATATATATATATATATATATATATATATATATACATATATATAAACATTTTTAAAAATAGTGCCAAAGTGTTTAGGAGGTTATGAAACGTCGAGAAATTTTGGTTCGACCCCTAGGTCCCGCCATCCGACCGACGCCAATAGTGTATGTTGCCATATGGCAAATACACTAATAATAGTTTAAAAAACTAAAAACACGCTTTAATATCAAACCGAACTAAAGAGGAAAAATAATTTTTAATTATTAAGATTATGTTTAACAGCGATAAAAAGTCCATAACTGTATTGAGTGAGTAGACTTTCTGTTAAACAAAATCTTAATAATTAAAAATTATATTTTTACTTTTTAGTTCGGTTTCATATTAATGCGCGTTTCTTAGTTTTTTAAAACTATTATTTATTTTTGTATTTTTTAGTCTTATTTTTTTATCCTGACGATCCTGATCAAAACATTAGGACAAAATTATCAA
This sequence comes from Venustoraphidia nigricollis, assembly GCA_034508555.1. Classification (NCBI taxonomy): domain Eukaryota; kingdom Metazoa; phylum Arthropoda; class Insecta; order Raphidioptera; family Raphidiidae; genus Venustoraphidia; species Venustoraphidia nigricollis. Next base: position 4,588,125 of record JAVRKA010000020.1, read on the forward strand.
ATTATTGCACCTTATTGTTATTTATGGTACATGTTTAACCTGTAAATTAGTCATTTTTTTATCCTGATGATCTTGGTCAGGACATTAGGACAATGTTATCAAATTATTGTATTGTCATCGGTGCTTAATATGTGTGCAATTTTTTTAGTCTAAATTACCATGGAAACTACGCTAAAGTTCAATATTATGTACTTACTTCAAAAGAACTTTTATCGTTAACAGTCGTATTATAGAAACTCAGCTTCAGCGGTTAAAATGTAATTTTCAGACCAACATATAGTGTACATACTACATACTTTAACAGTACAGAAAAGGCACTCTAAAATAAACCTTCCCGTTTGGACAAAAAAAAACAAATCCTTAACCTGATTTTAAACACGGATAAGCAATGTGGTTTCAAAATATCATGTAACCACACGACTTATTGAAGGCACGGCATGTCTACATTTGCACATATTATTCAAACAATTATTCCTGTAAGCAATTGTTACCCACTAGTAATTAATTTCGAAGCTTAGCCACAGTAAACATATATTTTTTTTCATTATTAATTAATAGAAAATAGCATTCCAGTAAACGTTTAAATGCGCATGAAAAACGTGTTCCGCTGATTACCTCAGATGTTGAGCGTCTATAAATCTACAAAAACATGTCCGTGACAATATTAATTATTAACGCCAATAGATCGCACTAACGGCGCGACGTGTGAAAACTATATGCATCATAAAATGTCATGTTATAGTAAAGCGCAAACAAATAAACAACAAAACTATAAATCACAATCCCAAAAGACAAATTGCCTTTCTAAGCTGGTATTTTTAGTGTATTTGCCATACATGGCACATACGCTATTGGCGTCAATCGGATGGCGGACTTAGAGATCGGGCCAAAATTTTTACGTTTTACATCATTCAAAAAAACTCGGTCTCATTTTTTATATGGGTGTGTGTGTGTGTACGGGCAATAACTTTCTGTAAAGTTAATTGATTTTAACGAAATTTGGGTCACATGGTGGAATCCATTACCGCATGAAGCCTATTTAAAATGGGCCTAATCGGACCATCGTAAATGTTTAAAAAACATATTAGTGGGTGTCTTATCGACTACAGTTCGTTATTGCTTCAAGACAATTTTACTAAGAAATTAAAATTTGTAGGGGATTTTCCAATCACCTTATATAAATTTTAACATGTAGTATTACTGTTTGTGTCATTAATATGTCTTTGCGTTGATTAGCTTAAAATTTATGTTAATTATTTCAAAACATACTTATTAACATGTAATGATTATAATTTTAATGACAGATAATATTTATTAACGCTTTACCATGATTGTATGTTCTTTTTATTATTGTTATTCTAAGAACGCATAATATTAGTAAAATAATAGTTAAGTTGTTTTTTTAAACTTGATTTAAAATTTTAATACCGAAATAATTTCAAAAATTTACATCCGAATGTAAACTATACAAACAAATTTTAAATGTTGTCCACGTGAAATAGTAATTAGTGAAATACTAAAGAATATTTTTCTATAATCGCAAAATATCTAACATTTCCAATTTTGTGTCAGCATATTCATTATTTTAACAAACACCAGTGTCAGATCTAGATCCAATTTTATCCAAAGCAATCAGTTTGGCGCCCCCAAACTCCTAAAGTCTCTAGATTGAAATAAATCCCGTAACTTGACCTAGAGTGCTGTGGAACTATATGAAATATAGAAATTCATTTTATATATTTAAATTTGGTTGTTATATTCAATTAAACGGCTCTTGCCACATGGGAAAATAAACAATGTTCCCTGTTCTGGGAAAGCTTCCAAGGTCTTCATCAAGCGAAGATTTTCATTAAACCTAATAATGACAAAGCGGATAAAATTCTACGCTTAAAGAAATCAGAGCTCAGAATAATTGCAGGGCTCTTTTCAGGTCACTGCCCTTTGAGGCATCACCTTAAAAAAATTGGCGTAATAGACATCGAGTCATGTCGCTTCTGTCTGGAGGCTCCTGAAACATCGGAGCATCTTCTTTGTAAATGTGAAGCAGTCATGAGGCGAAGACTCCGTCACCTCAATAATCCATTCCCAACACCTGATCAGGTATGGGACACAGATCTCAAAGCAATTCTAGGCTTTATCAAAAGCCTTAATCTCATAGAGATATAAATGAGTCAGGGCTACACAATAGATCTATCAAGGTCGCGGTGTTGACGAGGAATAAAGATCCTCTCGCCCTCTTTTCTTATCTAATCTATCTGTATTCAATTACCATTACGAGCCCCCGAAAAATCTAGTGTCCAAGGCTCTCTTTAAAGCCGGTACTGATAGTTACATAAATAATATTCCAACCGTAAATCAAAATTCTGAATACAAATTGAAATTAAAATTTCAATGCATACCAATCTATAATTTTTAATAAGAATATTTTAAAACCATATGCTATAGGTACCAAGCTTTGTCTATTTACTCAATGTGAGGTAAATGAAGGCAGCAAAGAAAGCAAAAAATATATTTTTGTCTCTTTATTTCCTAGTTATTTATTAGCATGGAGTATGTCTCTCTTTATCAAAATGTCTCTGACAGTAGCCAATCAGAACCATCGAACGGTTACCACAAAAAAGAGACAAAAATGTGATTTCATATTAATGGTGCGTACGCGATTTCCATTCTATCCGCGGTAAGTACGTACTATTTATATGTACATGGTTAAAACACAATTTAAAACTAAATGATATTTTAAACTCTATGAGCACAATGAAATTAACTCAATATTTACCAAATCACAATTTTTCTAATTTATTATTCAAACTAAACACTATTAGTTATACAGTGCATAATTAACTGAAATGCATGTTCCCAAATTCTAACTGAAATTTTAATATCATAGTTGAAGCCTCTAAGATGTAAGATAGGTTTCTTAAAAATAGCTTTATATTACGTTATTGTCAAATTTCTTCTTAAATAAGTTTAGCGACTTAATTTGTCGCTGCAATGAAAAATATTGTTAAGGTAGTTGTCGTGGTTAAGGCACACCGTCAGAAAATTCTAAATTTTTCTATACTTATTAAGGACATGATAATACAATTACCCTGAAAATTTGAAGTCGATCGACCGTATATAATCCGAGATAAATTTAATTAAAAATTGGATAATTAACATTGATTGTATACGATCTCTGTAGTTCTGGACCAGTTTCTTATTTATAAAAAAGAACTAACTGTCAGAAACTTTCCAAAAACTGACAGTCTTTCAATGCATTTGTTATGAGCTTAAAAAAAATAAAAAATTTTTTTTGATCGTCTAATTATTTATAAATAACGGTTTAAAGTTCAACAATTTATAGAAAAGTATACATGCATATGATTACTATATGGGTTGCGTTTTCACGGGTACAGTCTTGCGTACAAATTATGGATCACTTAGCTACAAGCTAGTATACTTTTGTGGCGCGTATAATCTATAACTTTTTGACAATATTGTACCACGACAACTACCTTAATCATATGCCCTAAGGAACTTTTCTAGTCTAGATAGAGATAGATTATAAATTATAGATGCGCAACACTTCCTAGTTCTACTAGATAAGTGTCGCAAACAACAAGTCGAACGAATTTTACCAAAATATATTGAAGTTAAATAAACTCAAAACGAAGAAGAAAATTTACATAGGTGAATTTGAATTTGGACTGGTCGTTTGCAACGCTATTGCAGTAGGCATCTTAAGTGATATTCCGGTGTTCGGTAGTGTTTTTTTTTCAATAAGTACTACAGACATAAACTACTACATCAAGGGCGTACCCATCGAGGGGCAGGGGGGCAGCTGTCCCCCCCTGGAAGCAAAAAATAAGTCGTTAAATTTTGTTGCTGGAATTTTTACAATTCTTGAAATAACTATTTTAATAATCAAAAAAATACTTAGACTATTGAAAATTATGAAATTAGGGTAATTTATCGTTATTTTATTGTCTTTCGAAATTATCGTACAATCGTACTCAATTAATTTCTATAGGAGAACAGAAAAATATTACTACAAATTTGTGGTATAATCTGTGGAAAAAGAAGGATTTAGCAGGAGACAAATTAAAGGATGTTGAAGTGGCTGCACTTTTGGAGGAGGCTAATATTTTTTTCCCTGCAACAAGGAATGCACTCCTCATTTTAAGTGCTTTTCCATACACTACGACTACTGTTGAACGATCTTTCAGTACCCTTCGAAGGGTAAAGACCTGGCTGAGAAGTACAATGGGAGAGGACAGAAATCAGGACTGGATTGAAACGAGAGTTTTAGACAAGTTTTCTACAAATCCAAGAAAAATGATACTAATATAAGACATGTAACTAGAATATTTTTTTTTTCAAGCAAATAATTGTAATAACTTAGTTGATAAAGCACTGCTATAATTATACATAAATTTCTTAATATTTTGGTTTCATTCACCTTTTCCGTGATAAAATGTTACAACCTGAACGACCATGGCTTGCCCCCCCCCCTAGTTCTGATCCTGGGTACGCCCTTGTACTATATTTAAAAACCATTTTGAATTTCAGTGTTTTCATAAAATTTCTGTGAAGAAGATCCAGAAAAACATCTCGTGGTCGTAGCATTTTTCCATATCTATTAATATGTAAGTTGAAACTTCTGTAAAAACATACTTGAACTTGAAAATGTTGAACAACATTTTACATATTATCTTGCAAATTTTTAATATCTTTTCGATCATTGTCACGTTAAGGTTAACATTAAGACTAACGGGTTTAATTATTAACGGAGAGAATTTCTCCTGCAAAGAATAATAACAAAATGCTCTTGTTCTAATTAAAGAAGGGCACAGCCAGAGCCCTGACCGAGTTGGCAAGAAATTATTAATTTTGAATAAATAACAAAATTATTAATACATAACATTATTATGTTACATATTATTACAATAAGGTGGCGATCGACTGGCACAGAAATATCATGTGTCCAAATAAAAAAAAAAACACTGATGACCTCAGCTGTTGAGCGTCCAATCTACAACTTGAAACTTTATTATACATGAATTTTATTTTATTTTTGACGCAGACAAAGTACTATTTAAAGCTTTTTCACCGCCTAGTGTCATATGCTGACCCAACACCTTGGCATTAGATACCTAATAATATTATTTAAGTTAAAGTTAACCTTGTTTGATTAAGGTAGTTGTCGTGGTACAATATTGTCAAAAAGTTATAGATTATACGCGCCACAAAAGTATACTAGCTTGTAGCTAAGTGATCCATAATTTGTACGCAAGACTGTACCCGTGAAAACGTAACCCATACAGTATTCATATGCATGTATACTTTTCTATAAATTGTTGAACTTTTTTCTTATTTTTTTTTAAACTTTTTAAACTTTCTGACAGTTAGTTCTTTTTTTATAAATAAGAAACTGGTTCAGAACTACAGAGATCCTATACAATCAATGTTAATTATCCAATTTTTAATTGAATTTATCTCGGATCATATACGGTCGATCGACTTCAAATTTTCAGGGTAATTGTATTATCATGTCCTTAATAAGTATACAAAAATTAAGAATTTTCTGATGGTGTGCCTTAACCACGACAACTACTTTAACTAAAAAAAACCCGGGTCGCAGTGCCAAAACCCTGCCGACAATATAGTGTATTTGCTTGTATAGGGCCGTGTGGTTTTATACTTTTATTATGTGAAATTAAGTTTGTTTTTGGGCAAAATAAAAAATTTAACCCCTTAATACACCCCTTAAAATAACATTTTTTTCTTAATTGTAATATTATTATCAATCTAACGTCTACACCGAATTAAATACACCCTTCAATAAATAAGTCACTATCTGCAAACTAGTGTTTTCATAAAATTTGTAAATCCGGTCCTGTCGGGCCGATTTTATTAAAATTGTGGGGACACTTTTTAATCACTACCGGAGGGTTAAATTTCAATTTTGAAACGATTCGGAGAATTTTTTCGGTATTTTGGGGCCCAAAACAGTTTTCAACCCCTAAAAACTACCCTTAAAATAGCCCGATTAGGCCCATTTTAAATAGGCTTCTTGCGGTGATGGGTTTCAACACGTGGTCCAAATTTCGTTGAAATCAATTAACTCTTTCGAAAGTTATCGCGCGTACACATATATATATATAAATATATAGATATATATATATATATATAAATATATATATACATATATATATAAACATTTTTAAAAATGGTGCCAATGTGTTTAGGAGGTTATGAAACGTCGAGAAATTTTGGTCCGACCCCTAGGTCCCGCCATCCGACCGACGCCAATAGTGTATGTTGCCATATGGCAAATACACTAATAAGTTTATCTATTACTTCACTTCGATAGTCGCAACGCAAAAAAAACAACTCATATTGTTGTGGTCTTTTGAGCCAAAACCTATACTGTCATTAGAACATGGCTTTGTTCTAGTTTCTGCGGACTACGTTTGAAAAATAAACAAATTTAATTTTTTATTTGGTTGTGATAAGATGCATATTTACGTCAATTGACCGTTTTGATCTTTATAATATATTCATCTGTAATAGGAGCACTGGCCGCAGAATGTTGAATAATAAAAAAATAAAATAAAATGAAAATACAGCCGTGTTCTACACAGAAACTTTTGCAACTAGTGTTGGGTAACTCAGATCTGAACCGGTTCAAAGAGCAGACTCCGACAGAAGATCCGTGAGAGCCGACGGATCAACAGATCCGCATAACTCAGTGAAACACTTAACACACAGAAGCACATTTTACACTTACGTATCAGTTCTTGCTTTGATACATTTGTCAGCTCAAATGACTCATGCATCACATGTTTCGCTATGCATTCTTGATTCTATACAGGTCGTGATATGATTGACTGAGCTAGGTAACTCAGTGGCAGACTGCAATAACATATTCAGAACTCGGCTCTTTTTGAACTGGTTCAGTGAGCCGGCTCACATACGGGATCCAGATGCAAAGATGCAGATCACTAAAAAGACCCGTTTTTCCCATCTCTATTTGCAACCTCTCTTTAACATGTATGAAATCTCCCTTAAAATAACATTATCACCATTTCAAATACGATTTTCGTCTTTAAGCCAAGGATCTACATATTATACGTGATATCTCATTTCGTTTAGACGTTAGAAGCCTCTGAGAGACGTACGGACGGACAACGTTGCCACAACAATAGCATTCCCCTTACTCCATTTAGGTACGGAACCCTAAAATATGACTTTAATATACAAATGAATAGCTATAATATAATGAATGACATAGTAAATTTCTATACCAGACATTTTATTAGTGCAATATTGTCATTGTATGTGGTTTGCCTCGCCATGACTGACTTGACTACCGGGTCGTCTGTTTCGTAGTGGCTTGTGGTCAACCCACGTTTGAAATTATAAATTGCTGTGTTTGTCGCTTGGATAATCAATCGAAACGTACTCGAAGTGCATCATTTATCTTTTAGTGTCACAACCCATTTCTATAAAAAAAATCAAGTTCATTTGGCGACACAAAAAGCTAACTTGTACCAGCTGTAACTTCACTGACATAAAACTTTCCCGTGATATAATCGATATCTTCTTTTTAATATAGGTATACCAAAAAACCAAAAAAAATTGAATTAAAAGTCGCGATTTTACATAAAAAAATTAGGATTAAGTTGGAAACTGTTGCGTCCATATTTTTTTCAAACATACACAATTAAGTTAGCAGGAAAGTGAACAATTGATGTAAATCATTAAACCAATTATTAATTATTAATATGCTGTGTTTGTAAACATTTGTATATTTGGTTGTGTACTTAATTTTAACATGTGCTGTACTTTATAGATGCCTGATGAAGATCAAATAAATGACCGAAACGTCGCTAAATTAATAATTGGTTTAATGATTTACATCAATTGTCCACTTTCCTGCTAACTTAATTAGGATTAAAGTTTAAAAAAAGCAGTTATTAGGGGGAAAGTCAGAAATTATGAAAACCTGCTATTTAATTTTAACAGAATGAAAAGCTTCGATTTTACATAAAAAAATTAGGATTAAGGTTTAAAAAAAAGCAATTATTAGGGGGAAAGTCAGAAATTATGGAAACCTGCTATTTCATATTAATTGAATGAAAAGCCGTGATTTTACATTTAAAAAAATGGGATTAAGGTTTAAAAAAAACATTTATTAGAGGGAAAGTCAGAAATTATGAAAACTTTCTGTTATTTCCACAAGATGATATATAGCCTAAAAACTTCCAGGAAAATGCTATATGTAACTGTAAAGATGAAATTGAAATCGACTCATACAGATGCAAAAAGAATTGGAACTAAACTTTTCTTTCTAGATTATAATTTTTTTTATTTCGCAACTGGCTGGTCAAAAGCTACCTAACTTAGAAACTTTTTATTTTCCTTTTCTTCTTACAGCAACCCTTAGATTAATTTTATACTGAAATTATTATGGTTCGTATTGTACACGTATGAACTTAGGGTTTCGTAGAGTATTCTTTCGTTATTGCTACTTGGTAGATTGCTACTAATGAAAATTGAAAATTGTTGATATCTAAAAAAAATTGTTAACATATCTCGCTCCATTTTTTTACAGTATTTATAAGAAGCTTCTGTCTTGATTTTTTCAGATTTTTTATTCATATACAGTACAATCGCGATAATATGAATATGCACTATTATGAACGACTCAGTAATTTTTGTAGAGAATTTAACGCTCTACAAAAAAAAGTTTAAACTTTATCCTCCGAAATCTTTTGAACCAGTAAACTTAGCGAAAAATCACAAGATAAATTTTTTGTAAAGCGTTAAATTCTCTACAAAAATACGTATGTCTCATTTTTTTGATTCATTGGTCCCCAAGTTTTAAAATTTGGAAGAACAAAAGGAGTTTTCCACATGTTATTTTCCATAAGAAACTTTAGTTGGAATGATGACTATCTTAGAGTTAATATTAAGAGCTCAAATTTTTCGAGAATTTTTTTTTATCAATTTGGAAACATCGGACCCCCTGGGAGCATAGAAATTTGACAATACTCCTGTTAAGCTCCACCCTAATGTACATGTTTCTTGCGAAGCTCGATAATATAAACATACCGCTAGTATCAACTCCTCAGGATTTTTTGTGTTCATGTTACCGAGATTGTACTGTAGTTCTAACGTTAGAGGAGGGAAACAATATTAATGCATTTAGCAGCTTATATCACGGGAAATATTCATCTAAGGAAAAAAGTCACGTAAGAAATTTTATTACATTTTTGAAGACCTACATGCGCAGTGCGGTTCGTAAAAATACAAACATTCATCCTTAAGGGGGTATTCTCATGTGACCACTTCGAAAAATCGATTTTATTTTTTTTTTCATATTTCAATTGTAAAACCTATCGAAAATATGCTGTAAAAATAGAGACCAAAATTCCTAGTCTTAAATAAATTACAACTCATAGTTGCCGACGCGCCGTAAGCGACTTGTCGGCCTCTTGAAACTTTAAACGTATTTTTCTGGAAACATTATTTTCTAAAACTGTCATGGTCCTAAAAAAAAAGTATTCAACCGATTGCTTTGAAATTTATATATGTTCTTCTACTCATTAATGGTTATCGGCCGTACCAAAATTGCTTATTTTCGAAAATATTTTCTTATTTTTTTTAAACGATTTTTAACAAAAAAATTTACAAAAAACAAACTTTTTTTCTACAGTCCGCCATTTTTTTTTTTTTTAAGAAATTGATTAATTTTGGTAGGGCCGATAGCGACATACCTACTGAACAATGATCCATTCGATTTTTTTATTTCAGACAACATGAACAGCCGCTATTACCATGACCAGTGACCTGCTTTTTTTTTAGTGTCTAATTTAATTTAAACTGTAAAATAAGAGAAAAGAAATTTTTTGTATACAGTTTAAGATACAAACAAAAACATATAAAAAAATTAAAATGATTGAATGTTGTCATCTAAAAAAAATTTCCCTAAAAAGAGGTAAAATGTATGCGTTCAGATGAGAATATTCCCTTAAATGCTATGGATGGAAAGTTACCCCTCAATTACTATTTTTTTTATAATTTCATTACACAACTATGTGGCGCTTCTCATAAGACACATTCCTGTAAAATTTCATCAGAATCGATTGAAAGATGGCGGACTTATAAGGTTATGACAGACGGACAGACAGACAGAAAGGCGGGCGGAAACATTATAAGGTCCCATTTTCTGCCATTTGACTATGGAACTCTAAAAATTGTTAACGTCATTCAAGAGCACTTGAAAAGTGAGTAGATATAGGTAAGTACTATAGCATAATTTTTTGAATTGTTACATTCTCCCATATCTCCCTGCTGCCTCCTCATTCCTCACCTCATCCAACAGCAGCTGTAACTAGGGTGAACATGAATGAGCACATGAACATTAACTGAGTGAAACCAACAACCGTGGCCAATCGAATAATCTGTTCATTTTGGTGTTTGCAATAATAACGTAGACTCTATACTCTCATATGTTGTTTGGAAAGTTTCGCAAATTGACGCCGTGTCCACGGGGAAATAATGCACGATGAACATAACGCATACTATGTCTCATTCAAGTCGAACAAAGGCAAACTATGTTGGGACCGTTGTGACATCGCATTGTATTATAAGGATCTATTCGAACGTTATATAAAATAAAAATATATAGTCCTTTCATTTCTTTTCCTTTTCCTTTTAGTTTTTTCTTTTTTCCTTTCTCTTATTTTTTACTTTGTACCTTTTGCTTCACTGTCATCGTTTGTCTTTTCTTAAATAAAAATAAAAAAATAAATGAAACACAATAAAATTTGATTTCATCAAGAAGAAGTCTAAATACGTCTGACCACAATGAAACTGAAAATGTACGAAAACATGTTTGTTTCTTAGACGTAGCTAACAGAAACTCAAAACAAAGCAATGCTGTGGTCGATACTACAGAGTATTAAGGTGGCGGTTCGCGCCGCGACAGAGACAGGAGACCGAGACCGGAGACAGAGACTGGAGACCGAGATAAATGTCTTCGTCTCCGGTGGTCTGTTGTGCACAGAGATCAAAGACCTCTGTTCATTCAGTTTTGTTGAGTTGTTAGAGTCAATCGTGTCGTGTTCTGGAAAAATATTAATCCACAGCGTAATGGAAAGCCATTCAGTTATGAAGTTACTATTGGAAGAAGAAGAATCATCGTCTTCTTCTTCTTCCAATAGTAACTTCATATGCTTATTATATTATTATTATTATAAAACAAAACGAAGAATGCCTATCAACAAATTATATACAACTAGAGGCCACGAAGGATCGTTTTCCCTTTTGATAAAGAACCATTTATTGTTTGAGGAAAATACGTTCAGTACTTTCGGATAAATAAAATACAATTTGAAGCTATGCTTTTCCAAATATTATCCTTCAAATTTTCATCTCTGTATGCGTGAAGTTGAGAATTAAATAGCGCAGGATGTTGTCTAATCATTTCAATTAATTTATCGGTGTCTTCATCAATGACGTCATTTTTCACAATTTTGCACGTGCGTCTCGAGCGAGACGCGAGACAGTACTAGTCCGGGATAGAGACCATCTCGCGATCTTCTCTCTCGCGTCGCGGTCTCCTGTCTCGGTCTCGCTCGCGAACTGACACACATAGAAAACCTAAGCTCAAGTAACGGTCTCGGTCTCCAATCTCTGTCTCCGGTCTGGGTCTCCTGTCTCGGTCTCCTGTCTCTGTCGCGGCGCGAACCGCCACCATTAATGTTGATTAAAAAAGACCCAACATTATGAAGCAACTGATTGGTTTCATTGATAAAAATATCTTATACAGGTTTAATCTTGATAGGGAGTTTAGGCCAAATGCAATGTCGAATCTGCCATTCTTCATATATATACAATCATACTAACAGCATGTAAAATGTAATATGTTTATCGTTTAAATTTCTGTCACCAGATGTCGTGCCGTTTTATGTCAAATCCCAATACCTTGCTGGTACTTAAATTTTTTATAAATACGCACATATAACTCAAGCTCAAGTGGATAAAAAATTTACGTAATGTTTGAAAAAAATACGCGTGCAAGAGACCTTAGATGAAGATTATGGAAGTCCTTTGGTTACATTTTATTGAGGTTCAATAGTTATAGACGCGCACCTAACATTACTAAATAATGTATTCCTATACGGATACGACTATAGTTACGATTTAGGAGCTATAAAACCAACTTCACAGTAGTGTATCTAAACCTTTTCTATACGTAGGTGGCGTTGGTTTTAGTCCTTAATTCATGTAAAATCAATGATCGGAATAGTCAGCACTATGTATCTACAATGAATTTACTAGTAGGGCTAGGAATTTAAAAATACCTTTTTTCTTCTATTATAAAATGTAACACAAACTTTAACGAAACATTACTTTGATTTAGACCTTTTTACAATGCAGTCTTCTGACCTGTTTCGTAATTTTCAGAATTTTATATTCGGCAATTTATATATATACATAGCTAGCAGTTCGGTCCGAGTACATCGGTTGTCAATTAAAGATAGACACATTATGCTGTAACGATTTTTTTAATATATTTTGTTTCTGAATAACAGCTCTCTCTTATGGTAGTATAATCAGACAATCTCACATGTTTTATATAAGTATTTGTAGAAGTCAAAACAAGTCTCCTGCTAGGAGCACTGTACACTGCACGTAGTGTGAAGTCAGAAGTCGAATGACTTCCCACTGGTTGTTTCACGATTTATACGTACATATATCCCAGTCACGGGAGAAGATGAAATGTCGGTCTGCTTTGACAACACGTTACGAATTTACATAAATATTTGTATAGAAATATATTATCTCAAAAATTATTCCGAAATAGATGCACAAAAAAGCGTGGGTATAATGAAATCTAAGTTTCATGCGTTTTTAAAATTTAATTAATATAATGATTTTTTCATTTTTTCATTAAATTACAAATTGTGCAATTGTGTTACTTCTGTTTAGTGTTGTGTAACTTAGATCTGAACCGGTTCAAACAGCCGACTCTGACAGAAGATCCGTGAGAGCCGACTCACTTTTTTTTTGAGCCGACGGATCAACGGATCCGCGTAGCTCAGTGAAACACTTAACACACAGAAGCACATTTTACACTTACGTATCAGTTCTTGCTTTGATGCATCTGTCAGCTCAAATGACTCATGCATCACATGTTTGGCTATGCATTCTTGATTCTATACAGATCTGAACTAGGTAACTCAGTGGCAGACTGCAGTAACATATTCAGAACTCGGCTCTTTTTGAACCGGTTCAGTGAGCCGCCTCACATACGGGATCCAGATGCAAAGATGATAAAATAAAAGCATTTTAATGTCGAAACGAAAAAAATAACTATTGAAATATGTAGCGAGAAAAATTAAAGTGAGTGGATTTACTGATGTTTTTTTCATAGATCATACATATCTAATTTGACGTAAAATTTGTGACAATTTTTATGCAAACGGCAGATGATAATTAATGCACTCGAATTGAGAATAATACCCACACATTAATTAATGAATTACTCAGTTGATTATCAAAAATCCGAGATATAAATATTTACCAAACTCTGGGTTTTAATGTATTCTTACCTTTAATTCTAATTTTTCAAAACGAGTACACAATTAAAAGAACACAATGCAACGCACTACACAAAACTGTTTATTTAACAATGGAAATAAATTCACAATTGTTGCACAGTTTTATTAAAAAATAGTGCTTCAGGAACACAATGCCCGAGAAAACGGTTAGCATACAGTCTGCGTGCATCCGTCAACTTCACCGTTTGTTTTTTCAATATTCGTAAAATGTGCCGTACTGATTTATTACTATCACGGCGTAGCAATCCGTAACAACTGATTATAAAATTACTCATTTTTATCAAATTTTATACCAGTTACATAATTAGTGATCAAGGTGTCTATTTAGTTGGTCCTTAACGAGTGCATATTATGAAATTTTAGTCTCCAGTAGCGGGTACAATTTTTCTAATAAAACTATTTCATTATTTTTCTGGAAAATTAACCTGACGATTTCTTTAATATTTTAAGACACTGATTATTTGGACCTATTTTATTTTTGTCCATTTCTAAATCAGCCTGTATATTTTAAAAAGAAGTTTTATTTGGAAGATGTCTATATCAGCGAGTAACGGCTAGTAACAAATATTGTAATATTTGATATTGGTTTACATGGTTACATATTAATATGGTTTCAGATGTAAAAATTAACCAAAGCATGCTTGTCAGCAACCTAACTAATTTCTTTCGACATACATATATTGAGAACAAAAGAACATCTGATTTTTTATTTTCAAAATATTTATGAAGCTTAGAAAAAAAGTTTCTACGAAACTTTCTTGAAAAATAAATTGAATAATAAACCGTTATTAAAAGTATACCATCATTACACAAAAAAAAAACCCGGGTCGCAGTGCCAAAACTCTGCCGACAATATAGTGTATTTGCTGATACAGGCAGTGTGGCTTTATTATGCGAACATAAGTTGGTTTTTGGGTAAAAAAAAATTTTTACTCCTTAATACAGCCCTTAAAATAACATTTTTTTTCTTAATTGCAATATTATCATCAATCGAACCTCTATACCAAATTATATGCAACTTTCAGTAAATAATTCACTATCTGCAAACTAGTGTTTTCATAAAATTTGTCCGGTCCTGTCGGGCCGATTTTATTAAAATTTTAGGGACACTTTTTAATTACTACCAGAGGGTTAAATTTCAATTTTGAAACGATTCGGAGAATTTTTTCGGTATTTTGGGCCCCAAAAACTTTTTTCAACCCCTAAAAACTACCCTTAATTTGGCCCGATTGGGCCCATTTTAAATAGGCTTCGTGCGGTAATGGATTCCAACATGGGTGCTAAATTTCGTTAAAATAAATTAACTTCTTCGAAAGTTATAGCCCGCACACATATATACCTATATATATATATATATATATATATATATATATATATATATATATATATATATATATATATATATATATATATATATAATATATATATATATATATATATATATATATATAAACATTTTTAAAAATGGTGCCAAAGTGTTTAGGAGGTTATGAAACGTCGAGAAATTTTGGTCCGACCCCTAGGTCCCGCCATCCGACCGACGCCAATAGTGAATGTTGCCATATGGCAAATACACTAAAAACAAAAACATTATAGCACATATCTCTTCTACGCATTCGTTGTTTTTCCCCAAAAGCAATAGAACTATTCACATTTACATATTAAATATTCCCCCAAAATTTGGTTTACACAAACAAACCGACCTAGGCATTTAAAAATTACATTTAAAAAAAATCAATTCGGAAACATTGTGAACAAAATGATGTCATTTTTCTTTAAATTAGTTAACCCTTCGAAAAATTATGGTTGAACACACATAATATATATATAGATAACGATTGCAGTTTGTTAAAAAGGAATATGATAAGCGATTCCATAGTAGGTATATAAATTTTTGTGAGATTCGGAGTCACAACAAACGGAAATTGGTGTATGGAAGGTAAAGCGTAGCGCTGTTACATAATACTAATAATGTATTTTCAATCTTATGAAATCAAATTAAATTCCATAGACTATTAAACATTAAATTTACTTGCGTAGAAGCTGACAATAGTATTCGACAATATTGGAATCACTTGAAATTAATTAAGGTATTAAATTCAGTCTAGCGTTAATAATGCTTAATCATCTATAAGATTACTTATGATTACAGTTTGGATTGTAAAGTATCGTAGTTCCTTATTTCTCCAGTTTGCGCTATGTAATTAACGATAGTTTGTGTCAAAATCATAGTTTTGCATACGCCACTCACACGGGTCGACTGTTTTGCAATTTGAGTTTCAAACCGATTCAGTTTGCGATGTTCTGTAAAATGCTCTAAACTTGATCTCTGATTCAAATGTTTCACTGCTACAAACAACCCGAACGTGACTTTTCTCTCGATATATGGATCGTGCCAATATTTCATTCGTGGTCTTCGATACTGATAATAATCGACCATATCTTCATTAGAACCACTCCTACTATTTGACACGTTGCAATAACTTCTACGTGTGGGTCCGCGGCCCTATGAAACACGACTGATCCAAATTTAGATGCGTTCATGTCAAGACAAAGAACATACATCGATCCAACAATAGTCGCATCCTGAACAGGCTTGAAAATCAAATTGTGAAGCAGTCGGAGCCGGGTGCGGAGAGACTTAATGACAAGCATAATCGGGAGATTACTTTAAGGTAGTTGTCGTGGTACAATATTGTCAAAAAGTTATAGATTATACGCGCCACAAAAGTATACTAGCTTGTAGCTAAATGATCCATAATTTGTACGCAAGACTGTACCCGTGGAAACGTAACCCATACAGTATTCATATGCATGTATACTTTTCTATAAATTGTTGAACTTTAAACCGTTATTTATAAATAATTAGACGATCAAAAAATTTTTTTTATTTTTTTTAAGCTCATAACAAATGCATTGAAAGACTGTCAGTTTTTGGAAAGTTTCTGACAGTTAGTTCTTTTTTTATAAATAAGAAACTGGTTCAGAACTACAGAGATCGTATACAATCAATGTTAATTATCCAATTTTTAATTGAATTTATCTCGGATTATATACGGTCGATCGACTTCAAATTTTCAGGATAATTGTACTATCATGTTCTTAATAAGTATACAAAAATTAGGAATTTTCTGACGGTATGCCTTAACCACGACAACTACCTTAACAGCAAATAAAAAGTAAAAAAAAAAAATGTTATTGTAAAAGAGTGTGGGGTGCTCATTACTATTTACTCTACTTTAACAAATAACTACCAATGAAATATTTACACCAAGTAATATCAAGCACCCCACGCTTTTTTCCAATAAAAAAATATTTTTTACTTTTTAGTTCGGTTTGCTATTAAAGCATGTTTTTTTCGTTTTTTTAAACTAT
Source organism: Venustoraphidia nigricollis (assembly GCA_034508555.1). Classification (NCBI taxonomy): domain Eukaryota; kingdom Metazoa; phylum Arthropoda; class Insecta; order Raphidioptera; family Raphidiidae; genus Venustoraphidia; species Venustoraphidia nigricollis. The sequence goes on from JAVRKA010000020.1 coordinate 4,605,113, forward strand.
TATTTTTTAAACATATTGTGGTAACCTTGAAACACAAAAATATCTTAAATTTTCAGACCCATTACAATAATTTCCCAATGTACTGAGAAGTTAAAAATTCCAGCCGATGTACAATATTTGTCTGGACCGCTGTGTGACCACGAACAGAGATATAATTAGGTTTGTCAGTATGGGCGGTAATATGACTAGTACATACAATATTATGTATAAAGTCGTATTGACTCGACATAATTCTGTACTGTATTCCAGGTACCTATATAAACTAGGTGTATTCTCTATAGGTATTGAGGTCATGTTCACATAGGTCACACGGGGCCACGGTTATGAATGCTAGTCCTGGATAAACAAATCCCTTTGCTAGGGCTTGTGTCGCGATAACCCCTCTTCCTGAAATTTCAGAGAGAGTGCTATGCATAATCAACATACAAGCCTACTATTTAGTGAATCGTGATGTTAATTATTTTAGTAATTTTCACATGGTACAAGTTTAAAAAAACCCGGGTCGCAGTGCCAAAACCCTGCCGACAATATAGTGTATTTACTAATACAGGCAGTGTGGCTTTATTATGCAGACTTAAAAGTTGGTTTTTGGGCAAAATAAAAAATTTTACTCCTTAATACACCCCTTAAAATAACATTTTTTTTCTTAATGGCAATACTATTATCAGTCGAACCTCTATACCAAATTATATACAACTTTCAGTAAATTATTCACTATCTGCAAACTAGTGTTTTCAAAAAATTTGTAAGTCCGGTCCTGTCGGGCCGATTTTATTAAAATTTTAGGGACACTTTTTAATTACTACTAAAGGGTTAAATGTCAATTTTGAAACGATTCTGAGAATTTTTTCGGTATTTTGGGACCCAAAAACATTTTTCAACCCCTAAAAACTACCCTTAAAATGCCCCGATTACGCCCATTTTAAATAGGCTTCTTGCGGTGATGGATTTCAAAACGTGAGCCAAATTTCGTTAAAATCAATTAACTCTTTCGAAAGTTATTGCCCGCACACATATATATATATATACGTATATATATACGTATATATATATATATATATATATATATATATATATATATATATAAATATATATATACATATATATATAAACATTTTTAAAAATGGTGCCAAAGTGTTTAGGAGGTTATGAAACGTCGAGAAATTTTGGTCCGACCCCTAGGTACCGCCATCCGACCGACGCCAATAGTGTATGTTGCCATATGGCAAATACACTAAAAAAGGACCTGGAAGTAATTATTTTAAATTCATTATTAAAAAAAACTGGTCAAGTGCGAGTCGAACTCGCGAGAAGAGGGTTTAAAACTTACGATTTTTGTTTAGGTTTTTCTGTAAGCTATGGGTCTGATCCGACATTCCCTATTTTTTCATAATTTTAGGCACAGTAGTTTCGGAGATAAGGAGACATAAATGGTCAATTTTCATCTATTTTCAAAATAACTTTAAAACTATTTATTTTATAATTATAAAAAAAATATATTTAACAACCTTACTACAAACCCTTCCATTTGATATGTCACACGGTACGGTTTGCAAAACTCGTTTTTTTAATTTCCAAATTTGCCCCCCCCCCATGTTTAAAAATCATTTATTTACGTTACACATCCGTCTTTGGGTCACCGACTTACGTACGTATACCAAATTTCAACTCACTCGGTCCAGAAGTTTCGGAGAAAATTGACTGTGACAGACGGACGCGCAGACAAACACGCGAATGATCCCATAAGGGTTCCGTTTTTTTCTTTTGGGGTACAGAGCCCTAAAAACGACGATAATTATGGAATTATCAATAATATGTTACAATTACTTAATAATATTGATTCAATCAATAGTAATAGATATATTAACAAAATAAAATTACTTGCAATATACTGTTCAATTGATTTTTTATTTATATAAAGACGTTTCGACTAACAGTTTCAGTCCTTATGAATTTTCAAAACTAAAATTAAATTACAATTGTAATTTAATTACATGTAATTTAATTACAATTGTAATTTAATTTTAGTTTTGAAAATTGAAAAGGACTAAAACTGTTAGTCGAAACGTCTTTATATAAATAAAAAATCAATTGAACAGTATATTGCAAGTAATTTTATTTTTGTTGTGACATTGTGTCTCATTCGATCAATTATTTTTCGAGCAGGATCGGTATAAAATTCTACAATGTTTTTCTTATGAAGAAACATTATATGTGATCAAATGCTAAGGTCATTGTTAAACTAAATATTCTAATAATGTTTTCTGCAACCCAGTATTAATGTCCCACTTCGTAGTATATTACAATATATGCATATGCTATAATGCACTCTCTAAATTACATGCGGCTGTATTCATTAATCATTATGCATTTTACCACAAATACATTACTCTGTTGCATTCTATCTAATAACTAAACTGACATATAATCTATTCTGAATCTCGCACCAAAAAAATAAAATCCCATCAAAAACATAAATGTGAAGAAAGGTACAAAAAACAAGTGGGTTTGCAAGCTTTGCTAAACAAAAGAAGCGAGATCCAAGAAGGTGCCAAGTTTTCACTTTTTACGTTTTATATTATAAATATAAAAGACTCGCGTATGTAAACTTGCCAAATAAAAACTTGGCACCTACTTAGATCTCACTTCTTTTTTCGGCAAAGCCAGCTGTTATTTGTACCTTTTTTCACATTTATGTTTTGTTGGGACTTTTAATACTTTTTACAAAGTTACATTCTTACTTATTCTGTTTATGTATTATCTAGACACATAGTTATACTTCATTATGTCATAGTTATATACCAAACTTGACTTAATCACCCGTCATATATATATCGTGGACAGATCTTAGAACTTATCATTTCATGATGTGACCGACTAATTCATGAAATGATCAATTCTCACCTCGACATATATACCAGGTCGCGATTAGTCTTCGGACGACCGGTTGATGCATTCGAGTCGATGCTCCCAGCACCAGCTAGGTTCGATTCTCTATCAGTGTCCAAAAAATGTCCAAAGAAATCGTAATTTTAATAGTAACTTTAACCCCTCTGAAAAAATTCAGTTCGGAAACGTATTAAGCTTCAGAAATAAAGGAGGGGTCGAAAAGAGCTGGAAATGGGTCGTGTGAATATAGTACACAGTGCTTTTCAAAGAGCTTGGCCGACGCAGGCCATGCGCTATTCTTTAGGATAGTACGGGTTTATTAACCGACTTCAAAAAAAGGAGGAAGTTCTCAGTTCGTCTGAATCTTTTATTTTTTATGTATGTTCCCCGATTACTCAAAGACGCCTGAACCGATTTGGAAAATTCTTTTTTTGTTTGAAAGGGTATACATCCCAAGTGGTCCCATATAGTTTTTATTAAAATCGGTTCATCCGTTTTTAAATAACGTCAAAAAAACATATTTGTATGCTACCTCATATCTCCAACATTTGTAAAGCGATTATGATGATTCTTTTCTTATTTAATAGGGCACATTTTCAGGGTGATCTCACATAAATTTTACTTAAATCGGTTCAGTAGTTTTTAACAATGTGCGAAATAAAATCCACTAAAAAGTAAAAAATAAAATAAACTTTTTTAAAATAAAAATATCAATCTCCTTCAAAAAAGTCACTAAAAAGATGACAATAATAATGAAATTTTGAGGCCGGTTCCAATTTAATAAAAGTAGGTGCCTATTAATTTTAAGTTTCAGTAATAAAATTGGCACCGACTTCAAAATTTCATTATTATTTTCATCTTTTTACTGACTTTTTTGAAGGAGGTTGATATTTTTATTTTAAAAAAGTTTATTTTTTGCATACTAAAGTTAATGATCCAAAAATGTAAATACAGTCAGGTATCAGCGTTTACATATACTGAATTTCTCTGCCGCAGATTCTGATCTACATGTACCAAAGCGGGGAATTACAGAAGTATTCATAAGCGCCCATGCCTGATACTGGAATTTCGGTACCATATACCTACTTTGCCTGCTTGTAACGATAAAGGAAGAAAACTAAGCCACTTGTTAGTGTATTTGCCATATGGCAACATACACTATTGGCGTTGATCGGATGGCGGGACCTAGGGGTCGGACCAAAATTTCTCGACGTTTCATAACCTCCTAAACACTTTGGCACCATTTTTGAAAATGTCTATATATATGTGTATATATATATATATATATATATATATATATATATATATATATATATATATATATATATATATATATATATATATATATATATGTGTGTGTGCGGGCAATAACTTTCGAAAAAGTTAATTGATTTTAACGAAATTTGGCCCACGTGTTGAAATCCATCACCGCAAGAAGCCTATTTAAAATGGGCGTAATTGGGGCATTTTAAGGGTAGTTTTTAGGGGTTGAAAAAAGTTTTTGGGCCCCAAAATACCGAAAAAATTCTCAGAATCGTTTCAAAATTGACATTTAACCCTTTAGTAGTAATTCAAAAGTGTCCCTAAAATTTTAATAAAATCGGCCCGACAGGACCGGACTTACAAATTTTTTGAAAACACTAATTTGCAGATAGTGAGTTATTTATTGAAGGGTGTCTTTAATTCGGTGTAGACGTTAGTTTGATAATAATATTACAATTAAGAAAAAAAATGTTATTTTAAGGGGTGTATTAAGGGGTTAAATTTTTTATTTTGCCCAAAAACAAACTTAATTTCACATAATAAAAGTATAAAACCACACTACCCTATACAAACAAATACACTATATTGTCGGCAGGGTTTTGGCACTGCGACCCGGGTTTTTCTTTGTTTAAAATCCATTTGTATTTTGTATCTATACATAATATATGTAAGCATGCGAATTGTCTGCAAGGTTGCTACTTCAGCAATGTTAGGTTATGTGTAAAAGTCCCTAAATACGATGAGAACTCAACATCTTTTCTGAAAGAAATTAAAATGCTATGTAAAAAATATCTTGAAATATGTTGCACATAATGGTGCATGTGCTTTTTTATGTATAAATTAAGCAAAAACATAATTTGAAGCAAATAATTTTGAAAACTAGAATCTCTTGTTTCATTAATGCATAGCTAATATTAAGGCATTTAACATTCTTCGCTAATGTTATTTCAATAATGTTTAGAACATACCTAAAGCAATACTTTCTATTTCCAGTAACTGATGTATTTTGATTTATGTGTCCGATGTGACAAAGTCTCAAGTATTCCAGATGCAGAATGAATAAAACCTACGTATTTCTTTCCTTGCGACATGTTCGACATTCCTTTTGGAATTTTATGAGAATAAAATCTCAGTCTAGTCATATTTACTGAAATACATTTCTTACGATATAAAACAGGTAACTTCAATATCAAAAATAACTCCCAGAATCAAAATTTAGCTTTTTATATTTCATGGCTGTAGCATTATATTTCTATGCCGAATTTAATATTTTTTATGTCAAATAGTTTCAGCGAAAATCAGTATTCCGTTCTGCACGAAACACTAATTACATAATAAAAAGTCTGAGCAGTTATTGGGGAAGATTAGGAGGCTCCATTGAAAAATTAGCGTATAACGGCAGACCTCTAGCTAAATATTCACGTATTTAGCCAGAGGTCTGCCGTTATACGCTAATTTTTCAATGGAGCCTCCTAATCTTCCCCAATAACTACCCAGACTTTCTGAAACAACCCTGATTTAATTTTTATACCCGAAATATTGTATACATGTAAAGGTTTGGATGATATCTGTCTACAATAATGATCTGGTTTAATCATTTATTTTGAATCAGACTGCAGTGTCTCAGAATGGGCTTACTTGCACATTAATAATTAAGTACTGTATTTGTGAACTACATACCTAATATCGCATTATCACATACAGTAAGACCCCGCTTAACGCGGGATATACGTTCCAGTAAGTTCCTACGCTATACGAAACAGCGCTAAACGAGATCATCTTAGTACGTAGATAATAGAAACAGAACTGAGAATAAGAAAATTTGTTAGTTTTTTTTGTTGTGTTTATTTTTGTAATATTTATTGTTAAACACTTTTTTATTATATTAATTATAGATTTATTTATTTCTAATACCGATTTTTGTTCATAAAACATTTATGAAAATCAAATAAAAGTTCGAGTAAGAAGTTATGTTTGTGATGAGGAAGGTCCCTCATTTGACATATTTTTTGTGAAGATGTCATTTAATGTCGTTTGCCTTTTTCTGTTTCGTTCAGCAAGATATTGCATCAATGACACTTCATTTTGTCTTTGCATTTTTATGAACATTTGAATCATTTTATATAAACTAATCCATAATTTACGTCATAGTGTCTAAACTTTTTTTTAGAAACCGCGTAATACTGAAACAACGTTAAGCGAGGCCTTACGGTACATTGTTTTAACGTAGGTCGTTCAAAAATTAAAAATCGGAAATCAACAAAACAACGTTAAATGCATTGCTGTTATCAAAAATCACGAAAATTATAATAATAATACAAATGTATTTCAGTGCAAACATACAGCAGACGTGGTAATAAATGTACTTATTAAATAATCCACCCAGCTTGGCATAGCCAGTGCTAGGGTGGAACGATGCAGATTTTTGTAATCATAAAATTATCCATACTCAAATGAAATTACAGTAGACTCTCACATGTAAACGGACACTGTCCTTTCAAAGAAAGGATCTGTATACGAAAAGCAAAGAAAACACTCAAAAGCTTTATTCTCAAATACAAAGTAGAATCTAAAAATTCAAAAATATGAAAACCAAGTCTAAAGCAACTTTCGATATAACTCGAAGCAAAAACAAATTGAAGGCATTTTTATTGAAAACTGGGTTTTACTACAACCCTTAAAGTACATGATCCTTCAGTTTGTAAAATATGCCCTCGGAAAATTTGAAACTAGGATCCCAAAATTCATTTTTTACTGTTTTTATTAGCTGTGACTTGCTGCTTAAAAATTTCAAAAAATACATATTTTTGTCTCAAAAATTGATTAGAAAACGTGATATTTCTTTCCAGCACGTCACGGGATTTTAGATTACTGGAAGGCAAATTAAATTTCGTAGTTTTTTCTTTACAAACTTATGTTAAAAATACTGACAAATTTGACATGCTGTATGATTTTTTGAAGTTTAACTTCTTTAGCAACGTATCTATTTGAAAAAAGTGAAAATCGAGGGGAAGTAGAATTGTCCCCGAAAGGGGAAGTTAGTTTGTCTCCTAAATTAGATGAAACTGACAAAGACAGAAGTTTATACCTTGTTGCTAAGTACATGTGTATGTCTAAATATTATTAATTAGTTTGACATAACAACAAATTAAACTTGGGAATAATATTAAAAACTAAAGAAGTTAAACTTCTTATGTGAGCTTATGAGGGTGAGACTCATTATAATTTCAAATTTGATTTTTTTTTTGTACAATAATTTGTGTAAAACTTATGCTAATTTTCTCGTTTTTATCTGATTTTAAGCTTATTTACATTAAATAAACTGTAAAAACCTGGCAAAAAGTCATATGGAAAAAATTGTACTAATTTATTTTGAAGCATTAACATCAAAGTTTGAATAAAATTTTAGATATAAGAGGTTTCTGAAACGTGAGTAAGTGCATTTTACATGCACACACACACACATCCGCCTGCTAGTAAAAAAAGTTATACAGGTGAAAAAGAGAGCGTATTAAACAACTGGTAGTTATCTTAACCCGGCGTGCGTAAGGTTGGGTGTAATACACCCAAACCCTAATAAATCGCTCCATATTTCAAAAGTGAGTTATTCAAATGCGTTGTGCGTCTGAGTAGCTGCGTGGGGGGAGCTAAGTAAGCGATGAGTGTCTCCACGCAGTCGACCGCTGATCGGCGGGTTGTTTAGATGGGGCCAAAGTGAAAATTGCACTAGATCTCAAGATGAATAACGGAAGTCTGACTAGTTATTATTTTAAAAAAGTGATTTCATTTGTATTGTTCATTGTTTAGTTAGATGAAAAAATACCTTACGTTAGTTTTTTTAATATTTTAATAACAAAAAATAACTATGTGCTATATCTTACAATATTAGCTAAAAATTTTTGATTTTTTAAATGCGTAAATAAATATTAAAGAACCATACTTAAATGTTTTTTACTTTATCCATTTATTTTCTTTTAAATATGCAGAATAGTTATATAAAAAGGAAAATAATAACAATCTAGATTAAAATGTTGAAATGTTCAATCAATCATCTGGGTTTGTCACACCCACCTTATGCTCCGTGTTACAACTTTTAACCTTAAGCACGCCGAATTAAAAATCTTGTTCTTAATTGTGTATCAGCTAATGATATCCGCTCATCGCGAGCAACCCTGTATATACGTACCATAAAAAATGGACACCCCGTATAGGTCATCAACACAGCACCAACGTCCAATAGAATGTCCCGTAAGGCACAGTAGTACTCGGACCGAAGTTATTCTCTATGCATGCAGAATCAAGTACACGTATTACAAAAAGTACTTTTATAAAAGTGACGTCATGTAGCATAATATTAAAATCACGTGCATTCATAATGTTTCAGCATTTTCCGTCGTAAAAATATTGTTTGTAATTTAAAATACCAGAGCGCAAGAAATATCTAGGGAAGCACACTCGCACGCAAATGCTTATTAGTTTCACATTATTGAAATTGCATAACTTACTATAATAGTACACATCTCTTTTAAGACTACCAACTGGCATGGTTATCTCGACCTAGTACCAATTCATAGTTTTAATTAGTTACTATTTCTTGTCTATCTGTCTGTTCACGTTATCCGATTGAGTTGAAATTTTGAACACACGTGGAGTTCCGACGACAATACAATATTATGGAAACTAGCTGACCGGCCCAGTTCTCCTCTGGGTGCAAATCGCACTTCTCGATGATCTAGCTCATCGAGAATTGCTTTAAAAGTTCACACACACAAGACTTAAAAGCAGAAAATAATTATTCAACTAAAAAAAAAAAAAAATAACAAGCCGTGAGGGGGGTCGTATATTAGAACTCTACAAGTGCGACCCTTGAGGTCCACACGACTAGCTTCCCAATATGATCTTAACAAATTAGATCCGAGAAATCTTTTCCAAAAATTCTAAAATAGTTGGAAAAACCAAAAGTGCACACCACGTTAAAGTTTAGAATTATGCCACCCAACTTACTGTATTCTACTTGTCATACCCTACCATTTGTTTTTAAAGAAAAAAGTAATGCGTCATTTTATTTTGGCCGCCATTTTGTTTTGGTCACCATATTGAATCCAAAATGACGCCACACAGCCTACGGTATTCTACTATTAACACCCGTTCACTGAACACCAATATCGAGGAGGTTATAAAGAAAAAGGTGATCCGCCATCTTGTTTTATCCGCCATATTGGAAGTCACACCGCTCATTGTATTCTACTTGTCATATCCTTTCATTTGATACCCATGTGGAGGAGGTTGTAAAAAGGATGGTAGTCCGCCTTTTTTTGGACCAATGTTATTGATAATCTAATCAACTCTTAACAATGGTAATACGCAACGATTGGCACTATAAGGAAGTCGGTGTTATTTTTTTCTCGAGATAATGGAGACGAAAAAACACACACACAGACTTCTCAAAAAGTTGTTGCGATGCTATTTCCACTAAAAAAAATTGAAAACCACGATTTTCATAATCGGACGGATTTCAATAACTTCCCTATGGACTGGGAAGTTAACAATATAACACGTTTTTAAAACTGACAAACAAGTTTTAAGTAATTTCTTCTAGCCCATTATAAAAGCGTGGTTTGTAAACTCTGAGCTTTATCAGTCACAACCCACGCTTTTATAATGGGCTTATGGGCTAGGAGAAATTATTTTATAATTTTTAGTCTGTTTTAAAAACGAGGTATATTAATTTTTTTTTAATTTAAATAATTTCCATAATACACAGATAATCCAAGTTTTATCAGTTCTCCGAGATTTTGAGATAGAGGAATTATGGAAGCGCCATATATAGAAATGTATCGGCTATTCTCAAGGTCGCAATAAACTGTAGTAGAGAAGGTAGGAGCAATATTCTTTTCCATATCCAAACTGGCGCATTTGTAAAACGCGGTTCAATAAAGAAATAGAAAAGATGAAAGATTTTCTGACATATAAAGTTTATGTCATTCAGAGAACTGTCAGTTCGCACAATGGACTCGTTAACCAGCCATTTAATACGAGACTAATGTATTCTGTAAATAACACAGCGCGATGTTTACATAACATGTTGGCGACGCCTTTACACCCGACTAAACTTCGTTAAATTGCAATTTATACAACATAATGTAAACAAACTTGGATAGAATTATTTGACATGTGGTTTAAGATGATTTTTAGCAGATACGGTCAAATATTTTAATCATGAAAGAAACTGTGTTATACTGCCATCAACGAACGCAAGTAGAGTAGAACCCTTCGTAAAATAGCTGATTTTCACGTAATTTTTAACAGTTCAATTTTGAGGCAGTTCATTTTTAATTTGTAAACTACGCTAGATTTTCATACTTTTACTATGGAAATGGTTTGATGGCACATTTTACTTTAAACACTAGTGCGAAATGGGTTATTTTACTATCGCATTATAAGCATGAAACGCAGCTATTTTATATGGGAGGACGTGCAAAAACTATATTATTTCATTTCTATTCTACTTCACACGCTATATTGAGCTTATAGTGTTCGTATAATTGCTTTGCATTTGTTTTGTTTAAAAATAGAAGGATTTTCTTAAAAGCACGGCAAAATACAATAACAGCAGACTCAGTACAGCTTGACACAGTTCCGTAATACAGTATAACCGATTCCAGTTACATTTTATTCACTTGAGAAATTATGTCATGAAATAACGGGAGGAACAATTTCTAAGTTATTCTTTAAGATAATTGTCACACAATATAAATAATTTCAGACCGCAAAAAGTTCAGTTTAGAAAAATCAACAAAAAAGAGAAATGGTTAACAAGGAGTCAGACTAGCGGATCCGTGTGAATACTTCGCACCGTTAGTAGTTAGTTACGTAATATAATCGGTAGAAATAAATTCTATTCTATTCTATTTAGAGACTACAGAGTCACTACGTCACTTAATATTAACATCAGCTGTTAAAATAAACAGATTGCTACCAGATGGTTACATTTATTTTTTCTGAATGGTATTTTTCTGTAATGAAATTGCTAAAATTTTTAAACTGTATTTTTTTAATAAAAACATTAGTTTTAAAATATTAACTTAGTTTTCGTCATTATATAGGGAGAAAAAAATCTTCAAAATGGCGTATTAGACATTAATTTTGATGCAGTATTAAGGGAGATATTTCATACCGACAAAAAACACACTTGAGAAATAATATCTACCGAGTCTTTAAGACAACTCTCACAAAACACAGATAATTTCAGACCACTAAAACTTCAGTTTAGAAAAATCAGTGAAATAGAGAATTGGTTAATAAGGCGTTAGATTAAGGCCCTCCGCACACTGGTCAACTGTTTCGCAATCTGAATTTCAAACCAGTACAGGATGCGATAATTGTGCAATCGGGTTGCAATCGATTGAAGTTCTTTGCTCACACACGAGCCCAACTGACTCTGAATTGGTAAAGCTGGTTGCTTCTGCATTACAGTAGAGAACTGTCTCAACAATAGGCAACCATGCAACTGAAATTACTTCTCAACCTGCAAACATATGGTCACACACGATCGATTTGAAACTAATTATCGAATTTTTAAATTTGGTGTCGTTTCTTACTTTAAAATTATCAAGCCATCCTACGCTGACCTTGAATTGATCTTTTCTGAGACATTTGATAAACTTCTCAACCTTACTTCTGACTATGACACTTCTCACGGTTATTATATACAGAGGTAATCTTGTTCCATTGAATAATAGCGGAGAGATGACATCATCTAGTGGACTATCAATTGATATTGTGTGGATGATAAAAATATTGAACGATCTTTCAACCGACGTCATTCATTAATGAGGTCACCTGTGTATCTAATATAACCTTGACCAATACTAATAAGAATTCTCAAATCACGAGTCCGTTTAAACCACTTCACTGCCACACTCGTTGAATTCCGGGAAGTCGGGACCTCGAGGGCGTTTCCTTTCCAAATTGTTGTTCTAGCTCAAGATCTTATTTTTGTTCTTTAAATGTCAAAATGCCAAACTTCTTTGCCATTCCTCATTGTTTTCTCCCTTTCTCCACTTCGCGAATAACCTCCACCTTTTTGGCTATCGTTATTGTTACATATTTTTATATTTTTTTGCATGCACACCTGAACATTCTTGATTGCTAAAACACTCACAGTTTATTGCGGTCAAGGATCGCACCGTAAGGATCCTAAACCGAAATAAACTGTAAACCGAAAATATATAAAAAAAAATAATGATTACTGGTTTGTGACGACAGTTATAACAGAAAGAGCCAACTATTCCAGACTTTTCCAGAGAAAGAATGATTTATGGATATGATTTTATTTGACTTTCGTAAAAAACTCGAATTATCGGAGTTGGTGTTCGAATAGGGATGTTGACTATTTTTGGGAAAGTGTTTTATATCGTGCATAAGTACCTAATATTGCCACAAACATTTATTATTTTTATTTAAGTACAACTCAAGCCTTAAAAATCATGTATTTTAAATCCCGTTTCAAATTTCGGTCCAAAACGCCAATACTAGTCGCGAGACGTCACCTGTTCATACCAAAGGAGGCTCAAAAGTTTACACGGGAGCTCCCATCCTATAGATGCGTATTCTGTGCTCATAAACGTTAGTAAACTGAGGTGATGAAAAGTTGTTTCGTAGTCGTTGCTATAGTTACATGTAATTTGACGTTTCCTATAAACAAATAATAATAAATTACACACTAAATATTAACCAAACAATGAAGTTTTTTGACGGCGACTGAACATATGACGTCATGCGCTCTGATTGGTGTCTGTTGTCACGTGACTTGAGAGTGATTTTATTAGGTTTTATTTATTAAATATTAATTAAATTCCTTAAAAATAAGGAAAAATATGGTGTTTTTTAGTATTTCTATCATAGAAACTACTACTGTTCGTTAAAATTATGTTTTTATTTGAATACAGTCAACATCCCTATTGTCGAAGAAAATATTACATTGTGTTAAACAGAGTGTACAACACACCAGCCAAGAAATTCGAATTATCAGAGTTTCGCTGTAAGGGTATTCAGCAATACTTTAGGAATAAATTATGAAAAAAATATGGCAGCATACACATTCCTCATTCGATACAGACATACAGTTTTCGAAATACGACACGGAAAAATGCATTATAAGAAGCCATAATAAGTAATAAAGATAACAACAACATAAAACATAAGTAAATGTAGTTGTGCAGATTATAATACTTAAATTAATATTTCGTCTCGAGAATTTTATGTATATTTATGAATGTCCTATAAATTTTTGGAAACAATAAAAAATAAATGCCACAGTTAGCTAGGCTTTCAAGTTTTAAATATTTGCAATGTCGTTTGTGAAATGCCGTATGTCCCTGACTTATGTAGTACTAAAATTACCAGAGATATAAATTAAAAAAAAAAAAAAACTTTCTGACAAAATATTTTACTTTAGAAATTTTTAACTTTTTTACACTCAACATAGGAATGAACAAATACAGTACTTATGTAATATTTCATAGAATCGTTTGAAGGTTTTCATGTTTGTTTGTTTTTTATATAAATTTTTGATTCGTTGTTTAAAAATAGGAGTTTGTAAAATAGTATTCACATTTGCTGAAGATATCTCTATAGACTCAAGCGCTCGAACAAACCGAATAAAAAAGGAGACGTAAAAAAATAATTTGGGAATCTCTTTCAACTACTAGATAAACATATTTTCTCTGAAAATTGAATGTATTGTCAAAAGAATGCTGGAGAATTTTTACCATTTTAGAATCTGTTATCAAATTAATAATTCAGAAGATAAAATCACAATGAACTGACAGATAAGAATCCTTTCTCGTGCGTTTGAAAATGTTTCTCAATTTTCTTTTTGTATAGGAAAGTATTTTTGGCATTTTTCGTCATTATTATGATAAGAAAATATCTCCATGTTCTGCTGGTGACACCGCGAAATTAATATGATTCTTAAAATGAAAGAAAACATATTATACTAAATAGTTTTCCCTCTTTGGTTTAAACTATTTCTTTAGTCAATTCTATGAACTGCAGAGAAATTTTCAATTAGTTAAAAAAAACACAGTTCAGCTTCTTTCTAAAAAAAATTATAATGAACCTCACCCTCATAAGCTCGCATAAGAAGTTTAACTTCTTTAGTTTTTAATATTATTCCCAAGTTAATTTTTTTGTCATGTCTAATTACTAATATTTACACACACCTAACCAACAAACTGTAAACTTCTATCCTTGTCAATTTCATGTAATTTAGGAGACAAACTAACTTCTCCTTTAGGGGTCGGTTCTATTTTCCCTCGATTTTTAACTTTTTTCAAACAGATACGTCGCTAAAGAAGTTAAACTTCAAAAACATATATGCGTTGGTCGTACATCGCTATCGTTCTTTTTCGGTTCACTAAGTGACGAGGATTAAGTATGGTTGAGACAATGTTCGCAGGCGCGTAGCACCTAATCGCTATATGTTAATGTCACTTCAGTCATTTTATTATTTTATCCTGCCGAAGAGACATAGCTTATAGTATAAAAGTACACCCACCATTTTTTTATTGGCAAATTCAATGATCACTTTTAAATATCCTACCTATAAAATCTCTATAAATTACCCATAAAATGACTAATTAACATTTTGATCGTGAACTTGGACTTTTAAATAGCAGGTATCATTGGGTATATTGATATTTGCATATACACCATTGTCAACCAGTATTGATTAATAAACTTGGGCAAGGTCATGAAGAGTTGGCAATGATTGCGTTGCGTTGTTATGCTCATGCAAGTAGAACCGGCTGGCGGTAATAGCAGGTCAGAAGACTAATAATATGGAAAATTTTAATAGTTGTACATAATATTGAATTGTTCTGAAAGTCAAACGTACTTATAAAAAGTTTTGGTTATTTAAAAATATTTTACTATTTTTAATTATTATTTTATATGACAGCCTATACTAAAATAATAGTTTATGTATCTAAGAAATAATGAAATGTATAATGTACGAGCAGTAAAATTATGTGAAAACGAGTATTAGCGTGTTGTAACATTATTCGAGTCGTAATAGCATTATGTCCCAGATATATTGTATTTTTTGCCCGTATCTTCTATAAATTATCTGGTTTTCATTTCATTTTTAGGATATTTTAAACGTTTTTGACAGTTCAATTTTATAACAAACTTCGCTTCTATTAAGTTGTTTATGAAAATTACTATTCGACCCTAGTGCTGTTTTTCATATACTTCTATTGGCTAATGAATATTACTGCTAAACTGACTAGATTTCGTCCATGTGCTTTAATTCACGCACTAGTGTTAAATGCGTCATTTTACGACCGCTCTATATGTACAAAAAGCAGCAATTTTATAGGAGGATGAGCACAAATGTTAATAACTCGCAATTAGTAAATATTACAAATTGATATTAGCATCCATGATTTATATAAGTTCAAAAACAAATTAGCAGGAACGTGGATGAAAAAGTTTATTATAATTATTGCACTATAATTACTTCTGCAACGTTTCGATCAAAAATTAGATCTTCATTAAGCATCATAATAGGTACTTCACAATAAACATAATAATATTATAATAAAATTTATACATTAATAAACCAAACTATTAAACATGAATGTTTTTTTTCTTTTTTTTTTATTAACAGTAACTTTTAAACATTTATGTTTAATAGTTTGTCAAATTTGGTTCATTAATATCATAAATTGTATTATAATATTATTATGTTTAATGTGAAGTACCTATATAATATAATGATGCTTGATGAAGAGATAATTTTTGATCGAAACGTCGCAGAAGTAATTATATTGTATTAAATATAATAAACTTTTTCTTCCACGTTCCTGCTAATTTATTTTTGTACTTATTACTTTCGTTTTTTTTAATAACAACCAATTTTGCAAATCAATATGTACTGAAACCTTTTATTCAAACTCGACTTTTTTTTTTTATTTCCAAATATACAATACAGTGTTTCGAATCGCAACACTGTGTCAGTTAAAGTTAAATTTCCGATTTAATAATAGATTAATTCGACATGGAATTTGTGTTCAATGCAGTTAAATTAAAAATGCATTTTTAGAGGCAGCTGTTTCCGAGAAAACAAAACAAAGTACTCTGCAGTTCTGTATCTTGTTCTGTGCTCATGAATCAATGACCATTGAGCCGCGAAAGTGACCTAGAATCTACCAGCTCTTTCTATTCTAATAGAATCTTTGCCCGCAAACAACTTAAACAACTATACCTAAAGTGCATGCACAAGGTGTTTCACTTACTGTAATGCATGGCATTTAGAAATTAGCATAATAACAATAATTTATTTAGTGTAATACAATGTAATCTTAATATAACGAACTTAAATACAACGATTTCCTCGATTTTTCGAAATTCCCTAGAGTTCCCGTAAGAGTTAATGCAAAATATACCTCAACATTACGAAAACTTTTTATCAAAAACCGTTTATAACGAATTTTCAATCATTGCAGAATATAAATAGAAAGTATAGTTTACCACAAACGATTTTTGTCAACTTAGAACCTTATAACTTATAACGTATCCTACCAATCAATCACACACAATACCACAATAACAAAAACAATTCATGTCTCGACAGGTTCAGATACGTTAAATTTATCGTAAGACAATCATAGTTGTTTCATGTAAAGTAATGTAAACACTGCTGTTGGTCACTGCTGTTAGTAAATTTAAAGTTGCAGCAGCTGAGAAACGAAAAAGATGTTCCTTAACCGTTGCAGAGAAACGAAAAATCATTAAGTATGTAGACGTTAATCCTACAACAAAAAAAGTCATCGCTAAAGAGTTCGAAATTCCCACGAGTACATTGGCCACAATTTTAAAGTTTAAAGATAAGTTTTCAGAAGAAAACGGGTTTTCTTACTTTGTTAAAACGAATCTTACACCAACATAACCTCTATATAACAAATTGCATTATAGCGAATTACTTGGTATAGCGATTATTTTCTAATTCTCTTCAGCTTTGTTTTATCGAGGTTGTACTGTAATTTGTTTAGGGTAGATATTGCGAATGGTACGATGTGAATAGAATAAGGGAAACTAATCGGTTTTGCTGAATTGTTTTCAGAATAGTCAAGAACTATTTCAGTAGAAATTAACAATTCCCAATTCCAAGTATTTTAGTTCCCTGACTTGTAGACCGTAATCCATACGTATTTCTAACTGATGTTTCGTCTACAACTGCGTTAGACATTATCAAAGGCGCTATGGCACCGGGCGAAGTGTCCTCCTTGGCACTTCACAGGTACCTGTGAGCTTTTGATATTGTCTTCCGCAGTTGTAGATGAAACATCACGTAGAAATACCAATGGACTGCGAGCTACAAGTCCGGAAACCGAAAACACTTGGAACAATACCGGCCATAAAAGCCTATACACTTGAACAACCCCTTAATTTAAGGATTACAAGAACTGAAAATACTATAATCTTGACTACATACAATTCTCCATTTATTATCCGACTTATGAGTACATGCTAAACATGTATATACTTATCGCTTATTCGCTAAGAATAAGTGATTTCAGTCCTAAACCTACAGTTTTAACAAAAATGTTGCCATAAGTATAAATATTTTAGAGGAATAAGGATCACTGAATTTTAAGATAAATTATTTTTCACACGTTTCGTATTTAATTATTACTTCATCAGATGATCTAAATTAAATATCTTAACAATTAGATTGAATTTAGTTATCTTGTTATATTATTTTGAAGTTATCATCACCAATCAAATTATTTAGTAATTAAATATACTACAAATTATGTAAAGTAAAAATTGACTAATTTGTAGTATATTTAATTACTAAATAATTTGGTTTGTTATGACAACTTCAAAATAATATAACAAGATAACTAAATTCAATCTAATTGTTAAGATATTTAATTGAGATCACCTGATGAAGTATTAATTAAATGCGAAACGTCGTGTGAAAAATAATTTATCTTATTCCTCTAAAATATCTATAATTATTATTATCAAAAGGATCTGATATATTATACATTAATTATTGTTGCCATAAGTTTCATTTTTGTGCAGCGTGGGGATGGGTATTGACAAATCTTACCGCTAGGGGCGCCAGCTATACGATGACATAATGAATAGTTCATAGCAGAATAAGTTTATTTCAATTAAAATAAATCATTGACAATAATGATGTGTTGTGTTTACCAATTTTCAAATTGTACAGGTTTTGGAGTTCTAAAGAATGTGGAGCTGAAAAATAACTGATTGCATGCTATAAGAAGGGAAAAAACTATTACTGTAAGTCTGTGAAGCCTACTTGTCCAAAAAAGATTTTGCCAGTGATGGGAAAATTACAGATAAAAAAACGATTTTCTCGTATATTTATTTAAATGATGGTTATAATATTGAAATATTTACTTTGAATTATTCCTTATTTAAATCTCGCAACTTGGAAAGGAACGCGTAGATTTGGTTTTTACTATACTCCATAGTGAAAACCAAACATGACTTAGGTCGTTATGTACTTGCTGCCATCTACATTACACCTGTAAGTAGTAAGTAGTAAGTAAGTAGATTTATTTACCACATTGACAAGAAAAGTATATGGCAAGTCCATAAAAACATATTAAAATTACACATTAAAAAATTCTTGTATACAATAAAATTCTCTGTTTACCAGGTCATTCTTTAACTTCCTTTTTAAGGCTTGCGGTGGCAATGATTTGATTTCATTTGACAGATGATTATATTATGATTATATATTATATGTCATGTACCCGTGTCCATTATTAATAGTTTCTTGTACATCTGGTATACAAATATAAACTATATCAATTATTCACTGTTGCGCATAATCAATGACCAGAAGTTAGATCAAGGTTTTGTAATGAATAGCCGATTTGACGATCTCTCATTGAAAACTGGTGACCGCCCGCTCAGTCTGTTGCACTGAAAATTACTTAGGTACAGTAAACTCTCCTCTTTTTATGTACATAAGTACTTCTATTACATTGGTGCCGATCTCAAAACTTTATTATTTTACGCTTTTTGGCGGCCTTTTTTATTTTTTACTTTCTAATGGGTTTGCATTACACAGTTTGCACATTAATAACCGCTTTCTTATAACTACTGAATCAATTTAAATAAAATCTATGTGGAATCATCGTTCAGGTAAGTCATGTGGAATGAAAAAAGAATCATCAAAATCGGTTTACAAATATGAGGTAACATAAGTATAAAAGAAACATATTTTTGTCACTTAAAAATGGTTTTATCGGTTAAAAAAATGTATATATTAGATATTATATAAACATTACGAACAAAATGACGTAAATTTTTTTATTCGGTTAACCCCTCGGAAAGTTATGGCTGAAAAAACATAAAAATATACATGTCGACTTGATAACTCCTATTTTTTGTCGGTTAAAAATTAATCGTATGATAGACAATTCAATTACCAACTGCAGTGAATATTTGTTTAATATACAATAGAATTCACGCAAAATTCAGTGTAAGATTTTGAATCATTGCATCCTTAACTTAATCATATATACTTTGTTTTTTTTATTAAAAAAATGTACTTTTGATGTCTTCTTACCTTGAATTTTTCTCTACTGCCAGAATTCTACACAACATTATATAAACACCCTACAATATGAACACACAATAATACTTAAAACAAAATACACATGAAATATAGATTCTTATTTATTTATTTCATTAGGAAGGAGTAATTAATATACTAGATCACAACTTATAAGTTCAAAAATTTGACGAATTCAGCTGCTATAGCATGATAATAATGATATTGATTGACATTGCCACGTTATATAAGTTACATTATATTTTCAATATTGTGGTGCAAGTTTCTTCGTAAAACCAGCGGCGGAGCATACTTAGTTTCTGTGTTATGATAGAGCTTAGTTCTGGATTAAAAAAAGATAGTTAATTATCTTTTTACACTTAAATGAAATTTGTTTTTATGAGCAATGGTTTGATTACGGTCACAACTGCGTAAGTTTCTTAATACAGATATAATAGCTAATAGTTTACTATACTATTATGAAACACCTTTTATTGCAATTATAATGCGATATTCGAAAAATTTACTATTCAAACAATGTCACTGTCGGAACACGAACCCGAATTTTCCACTATCGCGACAGCTGAATTACCAATTATTCTACAGTAAGTTATTTAAACAATCAACACTCCTTATAATAAAACGTATCTGTAAGAGCATTCCACATCCTCCGAAGTTCGAGAGTTAATTTTACATTAGACATAATTGGAATATGTTTTTATTCTCTCTTCCTCAAAATGATATATTCATAAATACATATTTCTTTCAATTACTGTTCATTTCTTTCAGGGATTCATTTAAGTGAACCTACAGTATATAAACGAATTACGTCATCGCGCTAAACAGGGCGTAATAATTAAAAAAACCCGGGTCGCAGTGCCAAAACCCTGCCGACAATATAGTGTATTTGCTTGTATAGGGCCGTGTGGTTTTATACTTTTATTATGTGAAATTAAGTTTGTTTTTAGGCAAAATAAAAAATTTAACCCCTTAATACACCCCTTAAAATAACATTTTTTTCTTAATTGTAATATCATTATCAATCTACCGTCTACAATTAAATACACTCTTCAATAAATAAGTCACTATCTGCAAATTAATGTTTTCAAAAAATTTGTAAGTCCGGTCCTATTGAGCCGATTTTATTAAAATTTTAGGGGCTTTTTTTAATTGCTACTAAAGGGTTAAATGTCAATTTTGAAACAATTCTGAGAATTTTTTCGGTATTTTGGGGCCCAAAAACTTTTTCAACCCCTAAAAACTACCCTTAAAATGGCCCGATTACTCCCATTTTAAATAGGCTTCTTGCGGTGATGGGTTTCAACACGTCGGCCAAATTTCGTTAAAATCAATTAACTCTTTCGAAAGTTATTGCCCGTACACATATATATATATATACACATATATATATAAACATTTTTAAAAATGGTGCCAATGTGTTTAGGAGGTTATGAAACGTCGAGAAATTTTGGTCCGACCCCTAGGTCCCGCCATCCGACCGACGCCAATAGTCTATGTTGCCATATGGCAAATACACTAATAAATAATAATATTATTATAAATAATAACACTGGAGTTATATTTTGTTTGTTAATTAAAGGTATTTTAATTTTGTAGTTTTACATTTTGTATTTTCACATGTTTTAACCTTTTAGCATTTTATGATTTTGCAGGATTATTGTTTCGAATATTTTAATTTTACTTGTTCCAGATATTCATTCTGGTGGTATTTTTAATATATTAAAGGATCACCTGGATTACGCTCCAGCTAGTCCCGATGGGACGTGAACACAGTTTTGTGTTTGCAGTCCATGTTGTAGGTTTTAAAATTATACTAATTTAGCTGATAATAAAGCGTCAGTAGTCAGTTAGCTGCTGCATATTCCAAAAATAAGCGACGTGTGAATGACGTAGGTGTCCGGATAACGTACGTATCTAACTCACGAATGTTATTCAGTATTGTTCTATGAATTGTGTAATGATTTACGTTAAGTAAGCTGCGAATACTGATATTGTAATTATTGTAAGCGGATGCAGTAGCAATCTGTGTTAAGACAGAGTGGAGTTCACATCGATTGTATGACTGAATTAAATATACTTTAGTTAATAATTGAATTCTTATCTACACTAATATTATAAAGAGAAAAGATTTGTATTTTTGTGTGTGTGTATGTTTGTAATGAATAAACTCAAAAACTACTGGGCCGATTTAAAAAATTTTTTCACCATTAGAAAGCTACATTCACCCTGCGTAACATAACTATATTTATTGCTAGAAAATATTAGGGATCCTTACTAAAACTTTAGTAACGTAACCCAAAGTGTAAAAAAAATGCCATAAAACATCTTTCGTCGCATGCGCTGCGGAAACTATTGATGATAGAACAAAAGTATGTTCTACAATATTAAAGAACATATCAATAACTACAAAAAACTTCCCGATACTATATGTCCAACTATTATCGTTATGTCACAATAACCACTTTTTACATTTTAATAAACTATATAGATAAAAGACGATGTATATATGTAATCTATGGACTCCAAACGGGTAGACCACTTTTGATGAAATTTTCAGACAATCTTTAGATTAGCCCAGCGGGTGATCTTCTGAAGTTTGGTAACGATCGGATCAACAGAATTTTTAAAATTTCTTTTTGGGAAATAAGATTTTTCTTCGATTTTTGAACATTTACAAATAAAAGCGATTGAATTCGCGCAAATTCAATACACGTTGAGAATTTAATGATAATGATTCTCATCTTTTATATCCTATATATTACATTTACACCCGGGCGAAGCCGAACTGGGCCGCTAGTAATTTATATCTGGGTTTCATTTTATTTCTTACACTTGTGAACGAATGTTTGATCCATATAGTATTTAAACGAATATTATTCAGTATTGTTTAATGAATTGTGTAATGGTTTATGTTATGTAAGCTGCGTACATTGATATTGCAAAGATTGTAAGCGGATGCAGTAGCGTTATGTGTTGAGACAGGATGGAGTTCACAGCGATTGTATGTTCGAATTAAATATACTTTATTTAATAATTCAATTTTTATTCATTTATTAGTTTAATCATTTTATTTCTTACATTTATGGTACTTTTTCAACCAAAAGATAAGGCCTTATAAAACAGTGGCATTAAATTTTTACATCAAATATATTAGCACTTCGCAAAAACCTTCTTCAACTATCATTATTATGCATTACAATAAAGTATTAACTAATACAAACTATATGAAATAATTTGCTTTATTATGCAGCTGCATAACAATATGCACTATGGATGTTAACAATGTAGGTAAAAAGCTATTACAAGGTAGCGAATGCACATAATATTGTCACAAGGCTCTAAATATTACAATTTTATTATGGCTAGTTTAATACCCGCCACTATCTCTACATGAATATTTAATAGAAACAGGATTAGTGGTATACTAGCCGGCATTCTAATGAAGGAAATTGTATCACAACATTTTTCAGCAATTTCACTTTCTGGTCGATTTTTAACTTCCCGCTAAGAAAATTGAAAATTTTCATTTTTATAGGAAGTCATTAGTTTCACCCTGATTTTCGAAATTCGAGTTTTTTTCAGATCTCAACATTTTGAGATCGTAGCAAGCTGTTATGACCATTTCCACGATGATCTCTGTACCTATCAGTGTTGCCAGATTTTTTTTTTGCCAAGTCGGGATTTTGGAACTTTTTGAGTGAAAAAGCGGGATTCTGTCGTCGAAAGCGGGACATAGTAAAAAAACGGATATAATCAGAAGTTTTTTAATATTTATCTTTTTATTTGAGTTCAAATTACGTTTACATGACAATAGATAGCAAAAATAGTCATAGAAAATGTATTTTAATAAAAATATGGTATTTTAAATCAGATTTATCCTAGCGTTAAATAGTTGAGTTTTATTCGTCTTCTGAATAAAAAAAAAAAATAAAAAAAAAACAGAAATCCAAATCAAAAAAGTTTTATTCATTAGAAAAATATGGCGTTTCAAACAATAGTCTGAGTAATGAGTGTTACAAATTGCAACTTACAATAAGAGAATAATTATTTACGCACGGTCGAGTTATCCCGCACGTGACATTTAATTTTGATTTAAAAATCGGGACGTCCCGCCAAAATCGGGACGTCTGGCAACGCTGGTACCTAATATGTGTGTGTGTATAAACCTCTCATAACTGTTGAACGGGTCGATCGATAGAAAAGCGGTTTGCGTAATTCGAAAGGACTTGGATGCACTTAAATTTTCTGAAAATATGAACTGATTCAGACCGCTAGTTTTTGAAAAATCTCAAAAATAAATTTTTTGGAAAAAGTTTTTATAAAATATCGTCGAAACTTTTGTACCGATTAATTACAAAATCCAATCAGCTCTATTCCTCATAAAACAACGTCGATCAACGTAAACCGCATCAAAATCGGTTGATTTGTTCGAGAGATATCGTTAGAGAAAAATTTTGAAAAAATTTTTTTTTTCAAAATATCTTCACAAATTTTCGTTAGATTAATTTTTTTGTAATAAGATCATTTTTTCATGCGTAAACAGCATCTCGATCAGTTAATTCGTTCAAGAGATATCGTTGAGAATAATTTTGACAAAAATGTTTTTTCAAAATATCTTGTCAATTTTTTTATAGCTTTTTTTTAATGTAATATAAACACAATATTTTCAATTTATTGTTACGTATTTAACACATAGCGGGAAGTTTTAACTGTTTTAAGGTTGGTTCACAAGTCAACCGGTGTTCACATTTTTTTTTTTATTTTGCATGACAGCTAGACAGAGCAACGCGTGTTAAGATCCTTTATGAATATGTTACTGTTGTTCGGAAAAAAAGAAATCAATATTTCGATCATTTCTTGGTAAGCTGGAGCACGGAAATTTTGCGGAGGTGTGTAACTAGAATGCGTCAAGATGGCGAACTATTTTTTCTTCACAGCCTCTTTTATTTGTTGAGTTTTGTTTTGTAGCATTAAAATTGGATTACAGGACTTTTTTAATCGGATTCAAATCTTAGCTAGCCTGTATGCAAAATTATATTTTTAAAACACCTGGCTCAGTTTTAGACCCGATTAAAAAATCTGGATTTTTATTTTTCAACTCAATAAATATTATATTTCAAGGTATTAAAATTATAAAATGCCTCTTGGTTTTTTTATTGTGCATAACATTTTCCACTACCCTTTAACCAGGTCTGTGTTTTTGTATTCGCATATTACCTACCTAAAAATGCTTAATGGCTCTCCTACTAAAAAGACCTAAGCAGACAAAAGGAAAATTAACATTAATCATTTAATAGCACATTGTCTATTGACTGTAAAATTGCGTAATTGAAATATGAACACATAACATAACCTCATATTTTGTAGGCGTTTCAGTTTATGCTCATGTACGTAGGAGTTAGCGTTGTACTTTATTGAATTAACTGGAAAATGCACTCGAATCATTACATTAATAATTCAAATACCGCCCCAAACTTTCACTGTTATACTATAATAGATTCGGCTGTATATTTTTAAAAACTAAATCAAACGCAACATTTTAAAGGGTTAAGGGTAGTCAGGATTTTCAAAAAAAAAAAAAACAACGATGTAATCAAAAGATTTTTCTAAAGCATTTGTTTACCTGCGACTTCGTCCACGTGGTATAGATTGTACCCATAGTTCTTTTATACAAAATCTATCCCCAGCTAGAGATGGGAAAAACGGGTCTTTTTAGTGATCTGCATCTTTGCATCTGGATCCCGTATGTGAGCCGGCTCACTGAACCGGTTCAAAAAGAGCCGAGTTCTGAATATGTTACTGCAGTCTGCCACTGCGTTACCTAGTTCAGTCAATCATATCACGACCTGTATAGAATCAAGAATGCATAGCCAAGCATGTGATGCATGAGTCATTTGAGCTGACAGATGCATCAAAGCAAGAACTGATACGTAAGTCTAAAATGTGCTTCTGTGTTTTAAGTGTTTCACTGAGCTATGCGGATCCGTGATCCGTCGGCTCAAAAAAAAGTGAGTCGGCTCTCACGGATCTTCTGTCGGAGTAGGCTCTTTGAACCGGTTCAGATCTGAGTTACCCAATTCTATCACCCCGTTCGGGTAGATGTGTTCAAAAGACCGTCGAACATGTATTTCTTTATTTTCTAAGAAGAGTATTTTTTCCTGTTTTTAGTTTAAGCAATTTCAGAAATACAGACAGCGTATCTTTTATGAATGTTAGCCCCCAATCCCTTAAGAAAAAGTTAGCCTATAATTTAATTTAGAGTATTCTCTATGGATACAAAATTTTATTCCAATCCAATGTATAGTTAATTAGTTGTAACGGAACAAAGGTAAAAACCTCTATAGGTTTATATATTAGTATAGATTAGGCATTTAACAGAGAACAGTAAAATTTTGGCGAAAGTGGTTTGCGCCCAAATATTCCGTCGAGCGTCCAAGGATAATAGAGTAAAAAACTAAGAAAACACGTTTTAATAGCAAACCGAACTTAAAAGAAAAAAAATATTTTTTTTTGTAAAAAAGCGTGAGGTGCTTTATAGTTTATATCAACTGGTAGAAATATTTCGTTGGTAGCTATTTGCAAAAGTAGAGTTAGTATAAAAATATTAATAAACACCCCATGCTTTTTTACAAAAAAAAAATATCTTTCACTTTTTTGCTCGGTTTGCTATTAAAGCGTGTTTTTTTAGATTTTTATAAATCATTATTAGTGTATTTGCCATATGGCAACATACACTATCGGCATCGGTCAAATGGCGGAACCTAGGGGTCGGACCAAAATTTCTCGACGTTTCATAACCTCCTAAACACTGGCGCCATTTTTAAAAATGTTCATATATATATGTATGTGTATATATATATATATATATATGTGTGTGTACCGTCAATAACTTTCGAAAGAGTTAATTGATTTTAACGAAATTTGGGCCACGTATTGAAATCCATCTCCGCCAGAAGCTTATTTAAAATGGGCGTAATCGGGCCATTTTAAGGGTAGTTTTTAGGGGTTGAAAAATGTTTTTGGGCCCCAAAATACCGAAAAAATTCTCAGAATCGTTTCAAAATTGACATTTAACTCGTTAGTAGCAATTAAAAAGTGGCCCTAAAATTTTAATAAAATCGGCCCAACAGGACCGGACTTACAAATTTTTTGAAAACACTAATTTGTAGATAGTGACTTATTTATTGAAGGGTGTATTTAATTCGGTGTAGACGTTAGATTGATAATAATATTGCAGTTAAGAAAAAAAATGTTATTTTAAGGGGTGTATTAAGGAGTCAAATTTTTAATTTTGCCCAAAAACCAACTTAAGTTCGCGTAATAAAGCCGCACTGCCTGTATAAGCAAATACACTATATTGTCGGTAGGGTTTTGGCACTGCGGCCCGGGTTTTTTATTTTTTATTTTTTTGTCTTATTTTTTTTTAATCCTGATGATCCTGGTCAGGATAATGGAACAAACTTATCAAATTATTCTATTGTCATCGTTCCTTCATAAGTGTGCAAAGTTTCAGTTTAATCTGACGTTTTGAAGTGGATGAATTTCACGTTCAAAGTTTCCATTACAAACAAACAATATGAAACTAATAAAAGCGTGTTAAAAATATCGATGTTTTAAATAGTATCTTGCCACATTCTCGTCGGATTTATAAACAAGGAATTAACTGGCCACATATAAAAAAGGTGTATTTAGAGAGTTTTTTTCCTCAGCATGACATAAAAAATCGAAAGAAAAAATAACATTTCCAGCCACTAAGACGTTGAGGCGTCCGTTAGTGTGTTTTCCAAACGTCTTAGAGGAGTTAAGCCGCCGTACTATTAGTCGAAAGAAAAAAGCTTTCTGACGACGAGACGTAGCGGCTTACTGTATATAATGAATCTGTATAGAAAACCGCATTGAAATCTTGTAGTGCGTTGACACAGCGTTTGATTAATATAAGTCATTCTGAAGCGAGGCTAACTGTTGACAACTACACAAAATTACCAACAGACACGTTAAACACGATGAAGCGCCATAGGCACGATATTATGATTTGTATCGTAATTTCATTTGCATACATAGGCAATTAACTCACGCGAAATTGTATAGTCGGTTCACGCTAAATTATTCACATTGTACGAAAAACACTACCAGAGAAGCTGTTTATTTTAGAAACAAATACATTTGTCCCCTAACAAATCCCTATTCTGGCATCTCGCAACCTTCTTCTCCACGCCTAATCTATATTTTTTTTTATGAAATAGCACTTTTTTAATATTAGTTTGACTGTTAATATTAGTTTGATTATGTCAGGAAAATGTATTTACGGCATGGTTTTGATTAATTTGTTATAGCATAATGTTTATTTCTCATTTATAGAACGCCTGAAGAAGTGTTAATAACAACATGAAACGTTGCTAAGTAGAAAAAAATTTGTCTTAACGGTTATTTCTGATCCTTTATCCTCTCAATTTTATATTTATATTTGTCATCTAGGATTTTAACCAAAAAAATAAGCACTTTATATATATAGATTATTATGCAATATTCTCAGTACCTACGACGTGTGACATTATGTTAAAACGAGCGATTTCTAGTTTTAACAGTCACACGAGTCATAAAAGCCTTACAATCGTGATACATTCTACATTTTTTGCACGAACCTCTTATAAAATAACTGATTTTCAGTTCATAATAAGTATATATCTGAAAGTTACGAAATATATTTGAACTGTGTAGACAACGCCTACTTCGTTGTCTCTGTTGCTCATGCAGATTTAAGTGGCAACTGACAGAGAAATGACTATTGGGTTGTTAAAATTGCATTTCTTTTTTTACTTTGCGCACTAGTGCAAAGTGGGTCATTTTACTATCATATGCAAGCATGAAAAGCAGTCGTTTTATAGGGAGTGCAAAAAACAGTTTTCGGCATTCGATAAAATCTTAGTTCAACAGCATTGTACTACATCACACATTTTAGCACGCCTTTGCTGGGTTTGTCAGAAAATCAGAGGTAGCAATGGCTTTAGCGACACGTATCATCAAACAATTTTTAACATATCTCGATTTCAACACAAGATTTAATTTTCTACATTTATTTATTTTATCCAGTCACATTTTTACTTATAATTGTTATAAACTGAAATTCAACTTACACTTTCGTTAACAAAATAATTTTTCCATCATGATTTTTAGTATGAATTTTCGTTAAAACTCAAAATTATAGAGAAATATAATTATTTGGCTCAATAATTTCGGACTTTGACTAGTTTTAAATGATTTCGAATGTTAACGGTAACATATACAAAATATAAAAGTACACAGTCAAAAATTTATCACTGGAAAAATGTTGTTATTGTTTTCAAGGGCAGTTAAACAACAAACTGACTGCCATGCAACATAGACTCTGTATCGATATTCTCTGCTCTACATTTCATTCAATGCCGTCGATCAAGTGTCCACTAAAAATGCAAATAAATACATATAAAATACATAAATCCATACAAACATTACCTGAATAATAACTGTTTGTGGCTCAATGAGGTCTTAAAAAATATTTCTTTTTATAGACGCGCAACAACTAGGCTAATTCCGATGTTATACAGATTGTATCAACTCAAAGCTGTCCATAGGGCACTCTGTGTGTAAGACAGAGCACCATACACAAACGATAAGCAAGAGTGAGATAAATGATCGCTAATAGGTAGTAATTACTGTGGTTACTGTAAAATAAATTTAAATAAACGTCGGTTTTCTAAGTAAAAATAGCCATTTTATCAATTAATTTATTACGTCGGCGGTTGAATTACCACCATAAAACCATTTAATTCTTTGGATTTTTTCGTGAACAATATAAATAGCCAATTAATAATATTGACTCTACCAACAGTAATATAATATTAAATAAAATGAAACCAGTTGCGATTACTGTTCAAAATATTTTTTTTTATTTATAAAACGTTTCTACCAAATTTTTGGTAGAAACGTTTTATAAATAAAAAAAAATATTTTGAACAGTAATCGCAAGTGGTTTCATTTTATTTAATATAAATAGCCATTTTATCAATAAATTCGGTAGTGACTACAGACTGTCATTAATTGATAAAATGGCTATTTTTACTTAGAAAACGAAGACGTTTATTTAAATTTATTTTACAGTAACCACAGTAATTACTACCTATTATAGCGATCATTTATCTCACTCTTGCTTATCGTTTGTGTATGGTGCTCTGTCTTACACACAGAGTGCCCTATGGACAGCTTTGAGTTGATACAATCTGTATATGTAATTGATAAAAATAAAAATCCTATGGCCTACTTGTTTACAATTGGTCCCGAGTTAAATGCCCGTTTTGAAATGACCCAAAGCGAAGCCGTGTAAAAAGTATCCTAAATATTATTGCCATAATAATTATATTACATCGAAATTATTATTGTAAAAAACAATATTCGCATAAGAAAGTAAGTATATCACTTGTTGAGGACATGTCCTTACATTTGGCAACACTGATTTAAACTGTGTCAATTAAAATATTTGTATAGGAAGTAAAAGCAAATGTTATTTTATATTATATCCGGTCGATAAATTTATCAATTTTTTTGTTTATTTTTTATAGATATTTATTGTTTTGTTTTTTATTTACCCACGTGCAAAAAATTTATTAATATAATATCTATTACTAGGTGTTAATAATTTCTTATATGTATATACCAATTTACAGAAAGTGATCCACGAATTTAAATTTACATTAATCTTCACGTATTACTTATTACAACAGGAATGTCGGTGAGAAAGATTTGTATTTCACGTAACAAACTCACAAGTGAGGAAAGGTATAATAATTTAGGTCTTAGATTAAAGATTAAAATAGAATGGAGAGTCTCTTGGCCCAAATATACCACATCCTAAAAGGATTTTTATGCGTCCACTTTTACTGGATCTAGTCAGCAAATAATCTGGATCTTCTTATGAGCTCCAGAAGACTGGCTACTAGACTGTTCTGTGAAACTATTTCATCCTCATCACTGTAGCCAAAAATGATTGTCCTCCTCACAATCGAGCACGATATGGGTGGCTGTTTCATCCTCCATTTCCCAAAATCTACATAGTGTTGATTTCTATTGTATTCCCATCACGAATGTAGGTGTTTTCTCGAGAAAACAATTTAGGTCAAAA
This sequence comes from Venustoraphidia nigricollis, assembly GCA_034508555.1. Lineage (NCBI taxonomy): Eukaryota > Metazoa > Arthropoda > Insecta > Raphidioptera > Raphidiidae > Venustoraphidia > Venustoraphidia nigricollis. The sequence continues at coordinate 4,636,048 of JAVRKA010000020.1, forward strand.
TTCACTTTTCAAAATTAACAATATTTTTTTTGAGGTCCTCCAAATCTAAAAAACATATTTTTGGTAAAAGTCTGTTCGTCTGTTTGTGTGCACAATACAGGTCAAACTGCTGAACGGATCGAAACCAAAATTTGGCAAGATGTTTGAAATGTAAATATGAAAAATACGTTCGCATACAAGGGGGGGAGGGGTCTTGCTGAGTGTGACAAGGGGGGACGGGGGGTCTACGGCAACGTGACGTTCGCTGTTCATTAAAATATTTTAAATTAATATTTTTTCAATAAATACTTTTTTCTAAATTTTTATTATGATACAAAGTCATTCATTTCGTGTTTAGTAAATAGATAGACTTTTAAACCTATATAGTTTTATTACAATATATTGTAACTCGATATATTTACTTGTTTATTTTTCGACATGAGTTCTGTAGGGGGGGGTCTTAGTTTTTGTGACGAAATATTTACAGGGGGTCACAGATGTGTGACACAGCGTGACAATAGGGGTGGAGGGGGTCAAAAAAAGTTGATTGTAGCGTGACGTATGTTATGAACGGCCCCTTATTGATAATTATGGTAGGAAAATAATTGTTCCTAAGTCAATGAAAGATAATATTTTTGCTTTTTCCCCAAAATTCGCTGCTAGAGAGTATTTTAGCTATAATAATTATTAATTGTTTTACAATGTTTATTTTATAGTTAATGTGGGTGTTGCCTAAGAAAAAATAGGTTTCCTGTATAAATCAGTCATGATTTAATAGTATTAATTAAAAGCGATGATAAATGGTAATGTGAACAACGTTAAATAATTTAAAAAAAGTATATAATATTACAAAACTAAATTTAATAATTATCCAAATTCCGTATCATTTGCATCTACTTTTCTATAATGTTATACGGGTAATACATATTTAGCAATGATCTACACATTTTGTCAATTATAACATTTAACAAAAACGAAATACTAAATGTCAACATGATTTTTAAACTTTAAACATGAGCACATGTTATTATAATCATAAATTGAGAGAAATATAAATTCAATTGTAAAATAATAATAGGAAATGTTTATGTTTCCTGTTTGTACGTTTAATAATTTAATAACCGTGATTTTCGATTGCGTTGAAAACATAATTATAATCGATTGAGTTTTTATATTCAATTAATATTAATTAATATAACAATTCAATAACGTAGAAGCGATTAAATATACGAATGTAATATTTAGCATTTGAATTTGTGGCTATTTTATCACAAAAATGTCTCATTCCAAATACATATATGAAACAGTAACGATACCTTTGTCTGTAATTTCCTTACGAGATTTTTTTTAGTAAAATGTGATCCCAAAATCTAGCTCTGCTTGTATCAAGAACATTCGAAAAGGACTAGACCGATTTTGCGGAACATTAATTCAACTTTATATAAAACTTTAAGTATAGAGTACATTTTACAACCGAATTCTGATAAAGTTTGTGTCAAATCTCGCATTTGCGCAAGGGAAGCCGCGAGAAAAAGCTACTGAATTTAAGTTTACAGACAATTTGGTTTACTGCCCCTTTTAAACGGTATTATTTTACTACACGTTCCGTATATTTATTTGTTTCTAACTTGCCACCGATTTTTCACCTACTTCCCGTTAGGGATGTCGAAAAAATATCGATATTTTTTATTTGATATATCAATATTTTTGGGCGATATTTAGTAATTCGATATATCGATATAAAATTCCGAGTATCGAAACCGATATTTTTTTCCAGTACCAACACTTATATGTAGGTACTACCGCGACTGACTATGGCCGTTTAATTACTCCGACAAACTTCACTGAAAAAATTCACTGAAAAAGAAACATGTGTTTTTACATGTTTTTGGAACACTTCTAAGTGCGTTCCAGAAACAACAACAGTGAATAAAGCACATATCAAACACGTTTCTTTTTCACTGGATTTTTCGATATTTTCGGAATAATAAACAGTCAAAATGTCTATTCATGCAATATTTCATTTCATTTCTACATCTAGAATATTTTTAATTATTTCGATTTACACCTCAATTCATGCTGTACCAACAATTTTCTGTCGAATGTCACCTCTGGCACGCATCCCATATGGTTCACCATCCCTGGCTTTATTAATTGTTCGATTAATCTCTAAAATTATCTGCTTTTAAATGCATTAGACGTTTGATTAATAAACAAAAAGAAATTCTTATCGTTGTTTTTGATTTCAGATAAATATTTATTAGTTGATTTATTAGAAATAATGTCCGTTAATTGCTATATGAGATTATATTAAGCTAGCCAATATGAATACTAAATTTCTTTGAGTACCAATGTTCTTTTTCAAATTGGACCGATATATCCATATTTCTTAAAAAATATATCGATACCGATATCGATACTTGAAAAAAATATCGATACGATATATATCACCCACTTCCCGTTTACCGATTGAGATTAATTTTTGCACACATGTGTAGTTTCGATGACTATGACCTTGAAATTATGTGGCACTATACCTGCAGGAATCTACGCAGACTGAAAAGCCTGTTCATGGAGATATCCAATACCATGTTATTTAACGAAGTAGAGCACATTAAGCCAACACCGCTACCAACAACCAGCACCGACCGTCAGAGTAAATCGTGTCGGTCTGGGTACACATCTGATCTGCAACGTCTATTCTTGGCCGTGCTGGACCGGACCAGTCTTGTGTTTTGGAACTGTAGGCGAGGAGGAATGATATCCACGTTCTCAAAGAATTTGTCTTGTGACATTCGAAAATATTGCAGAAATTTTTGTTGAGTTCTCTCCTTAATTCAGGATATAAATGTTGAAATTCACCATATTGCTTCTTCTTTTCATTGATAGAGTGTTCCACATTTTTTTCTGGCTTATTCTTCATCCTCTTCAAAATAAAAACTTTTTCCACCGAACTACACACTCACTACTTGAAAACTGCAAAATATCTGCCACAAACCTGCACTTAAAGTTACTGGACCACGCCAGTCCGTACAGGCATAGTGTATTAAATCATGCATGTTGCAGATCAGTGCTAGTCCGTGCAGGTATAGTGCACGTAGACTTTTGGAACCATTTTCATATCGCTATAAAATATTTTTATTTTATTTCAATAAACAACAAGAATAATTTATTCAAAATGTGATGTTTTGTTAAAATATTACTATTAAAATATTTATAACATAAATATTATTCCATAATTCATATAAAAATAAATTGCGAATGCTAGAAATGACAGCATGATATTTTGCAATGTTTTCATTAATGTCTTGTAATGTTGAATATTTACCGTGATTTAATTATTGATTGAGTGAATTGCCACATTAAAGAACCATCTTGTGTTTACTTAGACATTTCTGTTCCTCCGACTTCATAGAATCGTTGAATTCCGGAAATTAAAATCATTTTAAAGCAGTGGCAACGCGTGTTTATTATTTTAATAAGTGCAGTTATTATTGGCTCGGTTCATTGTGTATATTGTACAATCCAAGGGCAATGTTATACTAACACATATGCCGCAGTCCGATAGTTAAATTAGTTAGTCAATGGGACACGTTCATTCGAAGAAAAAACTGCCCAAATGCGAGTTGGACTCGCACACCAAGGATTCCTTACCACCGTACAATATTTATTAACTTTATTTTATTTTTATTATTTGTCGTTACACACTAAGGCGCGTAAATTCCTGAACTAATAACTTTTAAGTTATTCCTCCGATGTCGTTTGTAACAAAAAAGGTTTTTTTAAAAATTTACAAATTTACGGTTTTCGCATTTTCCCCTTTACTTGCTCTATAGGACATTGCCTTTTGCCAAATTTCATGATTCTAGGTCAACGAGAAGTACCCTATAGGTTTTGATTCCCTTGCGAGTGTTAAATTATGCGGCATACACATTTTGATTGCGCTCACTTAAAAGTTTGATTTTTTCACAGCTTCAAGGAACTGCAGAACCTAAGGATCTGATATTACTGTCATATACGTGTTCCTGAGAAAAAGGGTCTTGACAAAAAGACAGACGGACAACGAAGTAATCCTATGAGAGTTCCGTTTTTCCTTTTAAGGTACGGAATACTACGAATATTATATTATAAACTTTAATTCAAATCGACACTTTTAATAAGTAATAACTTAATGCAAAACTACCTTTGGATACTAATTAAATTTAAACAGCAGAATTATTTAGCTAGAAGTATTATATTTAAGGTCTTGATGTTATCGGATATTATGCATTGGCCTTGCTACCAATTACTGGTGCAATGTTTCAAATTCCGCCTTGGTTTAATATTTGCAACGATTATTTCATAATAAATTATATATCTTTGCCCAAAGCATTTGTATGATAAGATCAATATCCTCATACCGAAAAATGAATGTCATTTGAACCTAGAAGACATAATATATCAGTTACATGTGAAAAATGATATAATACGTTGATGTCAATTTTTAATTCTGATCCACTAAAAGGGTGTTGTGTATTTGGGTCATATGTTTGTGCGCGTGTGTGGTTTTAGCTCTGAGTGGAAGGATTTTGGTCCGGTTTTGTTTATAACTTTATACGACGTACCATTTTTGCGGAAAGGTTATAACTTATAAGATAAAAAAGCCCTGATATTCGTGGGACTACCGATAGACATAGAATCATGGGTTGACGGGGTTTCATCAATCTTCAAATGGTTACCATTTATTGAGTTCACGTCCAATTTCTTTGACTTTAGTCTCAGACGATAAGCTGAGTTTTATTGTGATTTTTAGGTCGAGGCACTTTAAACTTTTAGGCTCAAATTTTGTTATTATTTTCTGTGAGTACTTCTGGTATTCGGAATTGGTGTTATTGGAGAGATTTAGTTCTGAGGATCACAACGAACTTTGTATTTTCGCAATCGGACTTGTTGTTCCCGACATATTTAAGTTTTAGTGTAGCAATTTAGAAATTTTCGGCGCAAATTGTCAAGAATCAATTTTGTCCTACCGTGCCAAAAGAAGTTTTACTTCAAAAAACTAATCAGGCAAACAAAAAACTAATAAAACAAAAATACTACCTAGAAAGAGACCTATGGTCGCCGCCTAACGTCTTTGTCAAATCAGATTTTTTGATAATTCTTTTTGCAATCGAGTATATGTAAAAGTAGAAGTTTAACTGGAGATTTGTACTCATACAAAAGCTTAAAAAATACTATTAAAAATGCAAGTTGAATTCCATCATTTTCCACTGAAAGGTTTACATGATAAATCAGATAACCTGTTTACAAACATTACGTAATAAACCTATGCAATGATAATTGCAAATGATGATTGCAAAAAAAATTACATACAAGCACTAATGATATTAACATTTTTACTGGAAATTTATCAGCTTACATTATAGTTACTCCATTTTATGCGCACTTTATTTATTTTATTATATATAGTAACCATTTTTTACTAGGTAGTTATTTTGCAATACCTTTTGAATTTTGCTTTACAATATTCTATATTTAAAGGTCGGTTTAAATATATAGATAAATACAATATATTTATAAGGATTTATCCGACAAATTGACAAATCTTTATAATAGGACTAATTGATTGTCAACAAGTGACATATCGGAAAAAATGCCACCAATTGGGCAACAGGAGCATTCCAACTTTAAATAATATCGGCACCTAACTTATTAGTACAAATAAAAGTTGTTAAAGCGCACAGTGACGCGGGTAATGTCTAGTAACAAATGTTATGATATTTGTTATTCTGTTTATGCTTTACATATTATGGTTTCAAAGCATGCTCGTCAGCTACCTAACTAGTTTCTTTTTCACAAATCTTCGGAACAAAATAACAACTGATTTTTTTTATTTTCATAATATTTGCGAAACCAAAAAGTTTAGAAAAAAATGTTAACAAAAATTTCTTGAAAAAATAAATATAGAATAATACATCACCGTTATGAAAAATATACGATTATAAAAGGAAAAATCATGTTATTCCGCCGATTTTTTTAGAAACAATAGAACTCCTCATATTTATATCTTCCCAAAATCCGTTCAGCCGTTTAACCAATATCGTACTCACAGACTAACAGACAAACAGACTTTTTCCAAAAATATGTTTTTTGGACCTTAAGACGAAAAATAAATTAAATTTTTGAAAAGTGAATTTTCACGTAAATTAGTACCACAATATTAATCTATAATGAAAATTTCAGCTTTTGTGGTGTTAGCAAGAAGTTACATAACCAATAAAAACTAGACGTATCAAAAAGTCTTAGAATTCATTCAGTGGTGTCAACTAAACAGAAAAATATTAATGCAATATTAACAAAACTAATAAAATCGGAGTCTTATCGGTTTTATGTCACTCAATCAATTATTTTTTTAATATAGATTTTTTTTTGCCTTTGTTTGCACAATAATCAATTACTATGCAGAGTACATACACGGTTGCCAGGTTTCCGATTTTCCAATGTCTTTCTTGTTCCGGAAAAAAATAAAAAAAAAAACAGGATTGTGGCATGCATTGGAAGCAGTTAGTTTATAGGAGGTAAACCAAAAATATAATTTAATGGTTAAACTGTTTCGTTCGCCCTGTATTTGCAGAACATCGGAAGTTTGGAGAATGACATGCGATAAAAATATGTCAGTGAGACAATATTGATTTCTCGTTTTCAATTTCTATCCGTCATATCTATAAGAGTTGTATGTCAAAAATAAATCAAGTGTTACAGCATTGACCACGCACTGAGAAGATATAAAATATAACAGAGATTTTTTTGACTTTATATAACCTTTTGCTAAGAATAAGTCAAATTTCTATTTAGCTTATATTTTATGAGTAGCTGCAATACTTATTCTAAGGCCAGACTTCTGCTCAGACTGTTTTCTCTATAATAATTATAATTTAATTTATTTAAAGAAAAGTTGCAAAGCACACATTTCTCTCGATATAACATAACTAACGACCCGGTCCGGTTTCGCACGGATAGCACTAATTATCTACAGCGAGAAGAGATGAGAATCATTATCATAAAATTCTCAACGTGTATTGAATTTGCGCGAATTCAATCGCTTTTAATGGTGAATGTTAAAAAATCGAAGAAAAATCAAAATTGCCAAACGACAACAAAAAATTCTGTTGATTACCAAACTTCACAGGATCACCCGCTGGGTTAATCTTAAGATTATTGAAAATTTCATCAAAATCAGTCCAACCGTTTTGAAGTCCAAAGATAATATAAATACATATATCGCCTTTTATATACATATCATATAGAGTGCTTAAATATAGAGATGTAAAAGAATAAATTTACGGTTAATTAACCGCATAAATAACCGCGGTAACGTATTTTAAATAACCGAGCTGGGTAGAGTAGTGGTGACAGCACTAGACTCGCATTCGGGAGGTACCGGGTTCGAATCCCGGCGGAGGCAGATGTGGCTGGGACTTTTTCCTACTGCCTCTCGCCGAGAAACGGTAATTCCTGTACCGGCCATCTTGATTGAGGTTTTCCGTGGTTTTCCTCAATTAATTCCAGGTAAATATCGAGATGGTTCCTTATTTGAGACCATGGCCGATTACCTATCAAACTCCTAGTACAAAAATTACCTACCTTATCCAAATTTTCTATAATTCCTTCATTCGCCCATTGCTATTACATAAGTTGAAGTTGTAAAAAATGTAGAAAATAACGGGAAGTGGCAGATGAAAAATAGTAATGGTGCGAATGGCGTCTGTTATGATATAAAGTCGAGAAACGGACGTTAAACACATTATTATTATTATTATTTTAAATAGCCGCAGCTATTTATTATTATTATACAAAGTTGGTCAGAAATTTTTGCGCATGGTTGTAAATTCCGCTAGAAATTTTAATTTTATAACCAATATCTAGATAAATGTACATATAAATATATTATTTAAATAATTCTTTCGATTGTACTATTGAAAACTTGTTTTTTGTTGTTATAAGAAAGAGGAACCAGAAGTAGTTATAAATATCCGGTTAATTCCCGGTAAATTATCCAGTCAAAATAGTTACTATCACAAATAGCCGATAATTTTACATCAGTACTTAAATATACAATATTATATTTTACATGTACTCCCCGCAAACGGTCGATATGAGACAGGTGGTCGTGCAGTTTTACCAAACTTTTTTTTTCATGAAATCTTTCTCTTTAAAATATTTTTACGCACCTAAAAGTATAAGAAATTTTATATTTTGTGCTTTCAAAGAAAACCAGAAAAAGAGTTCGATTAATCCTATTTGTTCGGTTATTTTGTATTTACAGAAAAGCAATATTCCAAAGGATGCTAATAAAATCGAACAAATCCTCTTTTATAGATTTGCTGGGTTCAGGAGATCAGTACGATACAGCGGTTCAGATAAAAATTGTAACAGCTTTGTACCTCATTTTTTACCAAAGAATATTAAATACTCCTGATGAAGGTTATATATCAAAAATGTTTGTAGTTTTTTTTTTCAATTAATCTGTTTATAACAATTAATATTAGACTGTTGTACTGCCACATATTTTTATGCATTATTTATTTACATGTTTTTGTCTGTATTCTAAAGTTCTAGGAAGACAAAATCAAGTATAGGTAAATTTATATAAGAAGAAATGAATATTCCAATGCAACTATTGTTTGTTAACAGTGGCGATAAAACTTGACCCGTTGAAAATTATTATTATGCAAAATAAATCGATTTTGTGGAATTTTGTTCAGATGTAATAATTCTAATGGATGTTTAAATACGTTTTCAATATATGTCATAAAAAAAATGATCGTGAATACAATTTAAAACAACTAAAGCCATAGAAAACTGAATTTGACAAAAACCGGACAACAGAGATTTTTATCAAACTAATAAGAGTAGGTAGGTATTTCAAAATGAAAAAATTCTGTAATCACCAACTTCAATAAATACCTAAATTCAATACATATATCAATTTTGTTATGCTTTAAACGGTTTTCATAAAGGACATGCACGTAACTTCACGTCGGTACGATGCTGTGCTTTTATCAGTGGGGGCTCGTGACTCTCAAGGTTGGTGAAGTGCTAGAAGATTTATTTTTATACTCAGGGGTATAGACAGAAATTTTGTTAAGAGATAGAAATATAAAAATTATAAGTTTGCAGTTTAAATCTTTTTCATCGTCATCTTTCCACTGAAATAAGGCTATCTGAATCAAATTACAACGACGTCGTAGATCGGATTCATTGTTGATATTTGATAGATTACTGAACCTAGCAAACAACTATCAGTTGAATACTATATGGCTGAATGTGTTCAACATGTGACAACGTCTAGCTAGAGATGGGAAAAACGGGTCTTTTTAGTGATCTGCATCTTTGCATCTGGATCCCGTATGTGAGCCGGCTCACTGAACCGGTTCAAAAAGAGCCGAGTTCTGAATATGTTATACTGCAGTCTGCCACTGAGTTACCTAGTTCAGTCAATCATATCACGACCTATATAGAATCAAGAATGCATAGCCAAATATGTGATGCATGAGTCATTTGAGCTGACAGATGCATCAAAGCAAGAACTGATACGTAAGTGTAAGATGTGCTTCTGTGTGTTCAGTGTTTCACTGAGTTTATGCGGATCCGTTGATCCGTCGGCTCAAAAAAAAGTGAGTCAGCTCTCACGGATCTTCTGTCGGAGTCGGCTCTTTGAACCGGTTCAGATCTGAGTTACGTCTAGCTACACAATCGAAATTCAACCACATGCTTTACTAGGTAGCTAACTGTGCTGACGTCATGAATTCCATAACAACGAACGTTACAAGTGCATGTTTTATATTCGCTTGACACGACTCTTCATTGTAGTGTGTATGTCACTGTATGCTACACATCATGTGTGTAGCGTTTTTTCTGTTGTAAGGTGTAATTTTGTGATCTAAAATTCCATTTGATTACAAGGTACACATTGCACTTATAGCTAGTTTACTGGAATTTGAAGTAATAACAAAATTTATTTTGTATATTAGATGTTTAAAAAATATGTTTTTGGAGACCGATCTAAGAGAAAGGTTAAGATATTGATTTCACCTGAAAAGCTGCCACTTGCTGTTATTACTGTTTTATGAAAGGCAAATATAGTACCGTTGCATTAAGGCTGTCGGAACGCTCTAAATTTAAGCCACACAATGAGGCTAAATAAAGCTATTGCAAGGGTGCCGCTGTCAGTTGGTTACTCTAATTTTTGTAAATATTTTGAAGATTTAAAAAACTTTTCCGAAAAAGGAAGTCACTTTAGGTTTGTAATGAAACAATTTTGTGAAATAAGTACGAATATGGTCGTAGTGTGACACTGAAAACGTGTTTTTTGGCACAATTATTCTAGTCAATCCTATATAAATTACAAAAGTAGTCCATTAGAGACCTAGATTTGTCCTTCATCTTCCTTATAGAGAAAAAATGTTTGCAAAATGTTTACGAATAAGTCTACAATCAGCTATCAGCCGAAGCCCTATTTTTGGCTTAGTTTCAGGGCTTTCCGACAGCCTTAAATAATGAAATAAAAGATAGCCTATAGCATTTCTGGAATCATATGAAATTCGTCAAATGGTTCTTAAGTTAAACATACGAAGAATTGTGTATAAATAGTATGTAGTGGAGAACCTGGCATTCTACACCGACATATAATCATAAGAATCAAATTGCAACAACGTGTGACCGAAAGGACGGAGCATCGCATTGGTATGCTTGTAATTAAAATGACAAACATGAATTATGGAAGCAGCCATTTTGACAGGAATAGTACCTGTCAATGCTGTACTGAATACCAAATATGTACTTTATACAGCTGTGTCTCATATTTATTCATACTCCCTACGAATGTATTGACTTAATTATGTTTCGTAATATGAAGCTATCTAAGATACAGTTAGAACATTAATACAGGCTTTATTATTAATTTTATGAGTCTAGATGCCCAGTCTGGCTTCGCCCAATTGCAAATTAGTAGGTGCTGTATCTAGCGCATGATCTAAAAAAAGGAGCCCCTGAACCTTTTTATGGCTATTCTAAAAGTCATGTCAAAATGGTGGTTCGCAAATGGGGGGATAAAAAGAAAAACTCTCGCTGGAAATCCACTCCACGGTTACGACAATCAAAGACGTAATAATAATATTTTTTATTACTCCAAGAACATACAACATTTATAGCTTAGCAGAAGTCAATTGACAAAACAAGAACAATATAGAATTTACTCACAATTAAAAGTCATTAAGTGAATCAATTACTGCTCAAGAAAGCTCCTCTGAAATCTGTGTGAATGTTGGACACGTTTTTAATATCATCTGGAATGGTATTAAAGACTTTTCTGTAGCAGTACACTGAAAAAAAATCTGTTCATAATATTAATAAACTTCATTTATTGGCATAAAGTTCATTGGCTCAATTAATATTTCATTATTATTATGAAAACTGTTACATGCTTTTTGAATCAGTTTATAACTAGAGTTATTAATATTATGAATCCCGTTTATTAAAAAATAATGTAGTAATTCACTGTTACAATAAAATGTTTTATTGAAAATTCATGGTATTGATGAATTTATTCATTAGGCAAATGAATAGAATTAACAACGAAAATTCGTAACATTGATGTACAAGTTCATTAGTCAATAAACAGGTACATTGCCTGAATAGTACCAAATATTATTCTAATGCCAGCGTTTTACGGACCAATAAATAAATACATTGTCGCAATGAACGATTTATAACCGAATTTCGTCGATACATCCCGATTGACACTTTATCTTACTTCGGGGTGTTCTTTCTCATTGCAAAAGCTGAAATTATTGTTCGTTATTATAATAAAATTAAATATTCTAGATTTGGTGTCGTATTTCTTTAATATAAAGTGCATCGACGGGGTGTTTTTAATTTGCGATTCGGTAAGTATACCTACTATTATACCAAATATACTCAATACCTTATCATGCTAATCAGATAATGATTTGTTTGTAGATAGAATTTCTAAAAAAAAATATTTAAAACGTTTGAGTGGTAATAATTTTCGAGGCTATTTTTTTACCGCCATAATTTAGTTTAGTTACAGGAATTTTATAGAACGAGCAAAAGAGGGAAATTATACAACAAATGCTGTAATCGTAAATCTTCTTTTAAAACTGCAGTGGCACAACATTTGCTGTCAAAAACTGATGATGGTGATCAAACTACAAATCAAAAAGGAAAATCTTGGCAGAACAAATATCCAGGTAAAATTGTATTATATATTTGATAAAAACCGTTATACAAGTATATCTATAGTCAACAAAGTTGTAGGTGATCTACTGAATAGGGTATCACTAATTTATATATTATCGCTTTATACTTTTAGTGCCAGGAGACGCAGAAAATATTTATAGATCTTTAAAATTTGACAATCTTTCTTCAGAAGCTTTTGACGGCACATGGAAAGCGTGCAAGCAGTACCGTTTTAATGACTTTAAAATGCTAAAGTCTACGACCGATATTTTGGAAAAATGGCCGTTTTATAAGTGCTCATCAGTTTTTCGTTTGGTATGACCCTAATGCTCATCACAAGTGCAAATTTATATCATATCTAATTGACATTTTATTTTGTAGGTCGACATGGACTTTACAGCAGATTTCGAAAATGCTGATGGTTTATTAAAGAATTGGCCAACATATTGTAACACAATTGTTTAATTTCTTAACGATGAAAACCATGTTAAAGAAAAGGGGATACGAAGTATTTTAGCAAAGATCAGAAATGAGGACCTTAGTGAAAGTAAGTCTTGGTCACTGTTTGAAAAATGTTATTAATTAATTTTGCTCCTACTCCACATTTTATAACATTTTTAAAAACATTTTAGGTGGTTATGATGCGGCAATAATATGGGCCCTCCATGGCTATTTTGTGCCAACAAATAAAATTGTCAAGAAAGATGACACCCTGGGCAAGAAAGTCACAACAAAATTCACCATAAAAGATTCGCAAGATTCCTTCCTATATGTAGGAAAATGTGCACAGGAATTAGAAGACTACAGTACATAGATTCAATCTAAAGAAAACATTGAGCCAATAAACTTTATACATTGTTGAATTAATTAATTATAATTTTGTATTTTTTGTGTGTACAATTTTTATTTTTATACTCTGTAATTGGGACTTAGTCCTGTTGAGTATCTCAAATAAATAAAAAAAATAAAAAATAAATAAATGTATAGTATATGTATATTGATTCGATGTACAGTGTACATTGGATCACTGTATCATGAACATTGGGGCAATGTAAGACATTCATGAAATCAGTAAATAAAGTTAATTGTTTCAATGTATGTGATACATTGGCTTAATCAATATTCTACATAATTTCAATGTATGTCATCATTGACTCAATGAATTGCAGGGCATAAAAATCAGTGAACAACATACATACATACAATGTACCTTACATTGAGCAATGAACACGTTTATTAACAAATGAAACATATTTATTGAGACAATTAACTTGTTCATCGGACGTATTTTAACGAATATTTTCATTGTCTCAATTCCTTTTTTTATTATATTTACGCTACTTTTTGGTTGAGTGTACATGGGGCTTTTTTGATACAAGCTTAATTTTGGTTTATTAGATACATACTAAATTATTTTTGTGTCTTGTAATTTATCTCGCATTGAAATAAAAGGACTACAGAATTCATTATTCACACTAAAGCAAAACTGGTAATACTGACAGGACTCTTCACTTCTAGATTGGGAATAAAAATATGAGGGGATTCACAAAAGATCTTTTAGGTCGCAGTGATCGTGAGGCCTTATCGCTTCATTTAAAACTAAATCTAATCGAGTGCGTGATGACTAATATTTTGACGAATGTGACAATATGTTAAAAACGAGCACCATCGAGCTTTAACAGTCACGCGAATCACGCCCAAAAAAACGAACAAAATAAAACAAAAAATCAGTTAGGATGTAAGAACATCACATTATATAAAAACTTCTCTCTGTCTTATTGCACTATCAATAATTGGTATCCCAAAAAGTGTAAGAACTTTTTAGCCCGCCTATATTCAGGTTAAGACAGAATCCCGTTAAAAGCAATATTAACGCAACATCAACGATGTATGAAACACTTTCCTAAGAATGTCCGTCCTTGATTTTCTATGGCCTCTGAGTAGCCCAGTCATGTTCCAGGTCTGTAAGTAATCAGCTGCTAACTACTGGAAACTGAAAGTCAGATCAACATTGCTTTTCAATAGTCATGCAAATGTCACAAATATGGTTTTAAGAAATTTTCTCAAACGTAAACCCCACTTAGTCCTACTTGAAAGGTTGTAAGAAATTCATTTTTTAACACAAAGTTTTCGAACGCGAGTTTAAGAACTATATAACCAAATGTATAGCAAAGGCGTTGTTTGTATGCAAGTTCCATGGGTTTAATTAGAAAAAAAAACACTGAACTGAGTTAATAAAAAATTATATAGGACCATTCCGTCATCTTCTTGAACACAATGTCGTCTAAATCATTAAAGTCGGTTAACTCTTCGCGAAATTAAGGTTGAACTCACATAAAAAATGAATATACGTGATAACAGCTCTCATTTCAAGTCGAATGAACATTATAAAAATCACTACTGTTATTGATACCGAGTGGGCTGCAGCACCACGAGGTAAGATAAAAATACGGTGGAGCTGCCGAGTTCAACACGACGGAGTCGAAGGCTCCATTACTGTTGTTGATACCGAGTGGGGCGCAGTAATACGGTGGAGCCCGAGGCTCCATTACTCTTGTCACTGCCGAGTTGCATCTCAATCGCGTGAGCTATAAATATGACGTGTTGAGTTTTGTTTTCACTTCCGTCGGCAGTCCCCAATTTTCTAAGTGCTACGGTTATTCGATCATTTCTAAACATCAACAGGGGCGATGTGTCACCATTTAGAGTAAACTAACCAGAGTTGCATAATGTACTCTATATGCCTCCCCACTAAGCGGTGACTCGACCAGCGGCGGATTTACAAATTTGTCGCCAGTAGGCTATTAAATTTTTGCCGCCCCTACTGACCTCTGAAATTCAATACCCTAGTTCGCAATCTCATGTCTTGTCATCCTTGCTGTCAATATAACACATTTCTCTTTAAAAATGGCATTTTGATAACATTTTAACACAGTTGGCAAAAAAAAGAAGTTTTGCCGTAGATGAATTGTCCATGTAGTCTTTGTCCCATTATTCCAAGTCAAACTGATCTGAATTGACATTTAAGTAATTATAAAGACGAACATCTTATGTCATTAAATGTTTTTGATATAATATCAAGTTGCTTTGCCGACTGTGTTAAAATGTTACCAAAATGCCATTTTTAAAGAGAAATGTGTTATATTGACAGCAAGAATGACAAGACATGACTTAACGTACATATTTTCGTAAAGCCTATTTTTTTCTAAAATACCTATTGAAACTTTCGTTAAATTTTCGAAATTCGTTTTCTCTATGTATATAATGTTTTTTTCTTTATTTCTGTAAGACAAACATTTTTGGGCCGCCCCCTAAAATCTGCCGCTCAGACTTCAGCCTACTCAGCCTGCTGGTAAATCCGCCAATGGACTCGACACTAATAAGACGTATGAAAATCATCACTGGCTCCCGGACTAATAAAATTTATTGTTTTTTAATGGTGAGCCATCAATAAAAATAAATTTAGATGTTTTTTTTTTTTATTGTACGACAACATTTTCAGGGTTCTTTTTGTTTGTAATAAAAAGGTCGAACAAAAAATGTTAAAAATTATTGTTGTAAGTAATCTGTATTTTATTATTTAACTATAACTAAAAACTGCCTCTGGATATTTTACATCACTGATTAATTAATAACAAATGTTCAAGTTAATAAGCCAACATTAAAATTGCAGATGTAAACTAGACACAACCGCTCAGTAGATATGTTATTAGTCTTTGAACATTGATATGTATGTATCTGATTGTACACTTCATTTAAAAATTGATTTAAATCAATACAGTGAACACCTATTTATCAAGACTAAAGAAATATACGAGGTTTCCGTAAGAGTTTAACGGGTGATGTAAATAACAAAATATGATTCCAGTAAAGATATCATACACTTCCTAAACGCATTTCAATGCATGTTGTGTCCATCAAAAACTCACTCACTTAATTTCAAAATGGTAAAATTAAATGTGTTACTGACTAACTTATCTACTGCCTAAACCGGTGAGCTTAGAAAATAGGTATTTTAGGGATTATGACGTATACGCCCACTTTGATAACGGATTTGTGGAAAATAATCTTTTTCCGAAACCGCTTGAGTTAGAAACTATTAGACATAGCTGTACTTTATCAAACTAGAAAAAATGCGAAATTTCGATATTCGTGTCTTAAGGTGTGAAAACGGGTGTGAATTTTTGTTTTAAAGATAGGGCCTCGTAAACTAGAAACGTGAAATTTAAAAACTATAATACATTCTACGATTTTTCGAAAAACAAGTCGAACGAGAAACCGGGAAGGAGGTAAGATTTTTTATATAGGTACTATAATAATGCACCACTATATTGACGCTGGTGTTCTAAACCACTTGATGCTAGAATAGTTAGTACTGATGTTATAAAAACTCATAAAACCTAATTATGAAATGAGTTATTTCCATAAAAACTTTTCTTCAGTTTTGAGCTTACAAAATAAATATTACCCGCACTATTAAATAAATCATTTTCGTTTTATCTCTTTTCGTATATTCATTTTTACAGTTTACACTTTTAATTCATTACTATTTGAACAGCATACGGTGTGGGTAAAATATTACAGACAACTTTTAAAAGAGCTAATTCAATATTTGTTTAAAACAGGTAAAAGAAAGATTTTAGTTCATAAGTGGAACCAGTTTCAATTAGTGCAGTGACGTACTGCAAACACTAAAAAACGATTAGTATGATGATATAAGACATGTCAACATAGTTTCAAATTAAATAATTCGTTAACCTGAAAATTATTTGATGCTCAAGGCACACGGATTTACAATGAACAATTATTTGAGGACATTTCTTTTTGAACTCTCTATATACTCTATATTAAAAATTTAAAGTGTCATACACTTAGACCTCCTGCACACGGGTCGACTGTTTGGCAACCTGAGTTTCAAACCAGTTCAAGATGCGACTATTGTGCAATCAGTTTGCTATCGATTGAAGTTCTTTGTTTACACACAAGCCCGACTGATTCTGAAATGGTAAAGATGGTTGCTCTTATACCTAACAGAAGAAAAATTTCGCGCAACATGCGCAACCATGCACCTAAAATTGCTTCTTGAGCTGCAAACACGGTCGCACGCGACCAGTTCGAAACTAAATCGGTCGAGTTTCTGTAGACCTCATTCTCTGGGGTACGAAAGGTCAAAAAACGATCACATCGTGAACTCGTTCGAAACTCAAATTGCAAAACAGTTGACCCGAGTGCAAAAGGTCTTACAGTTCACAACGTAAATAAGCGACATAGAGTTTTTTCATTGTTTCGACCGGCGCCATCAAAATGTGATAGCAAAATCTGCATCTGCATGACATGTGTTCAGAGACGGTCTTAGCGAGGTTTGTGTTATAACCAATAAGTCATTCGACTTCAGACTTCGTACGACGCGCAATGCACAAGTGCTACTAGTCCCAATTAATTTTCATATTATTCATACATAAGAAGTTTCACTTCGGCCGAGTGTGCCACAACTCGCCTTTTTTTAACTTGAAGCAATTTTTTTTAGAAAAGTGCTATTTAATAATTATTTTATACATGTTGCCCTCATAATGCTCCACAATTACAAATTAGTTTCTGATTTTCTGCAATTTAAAAAACTATAACATTTCATAGGTTTTATGCAGATGAATCACAATTACCTAGAACAAATAATACATGCTATGAACTTCATACCATCAAGGTCGTTTCATTGTTGCATATTATTAGCCGTATAATTTGTGGTCCCGTAATAAATTTTTCACTTTCTATAACGCAGACTCTAAAAAAAATTGCAAACAAAATATAATCTATCAAAATACAATATTATTATAAAAATAAACCGTTCGATACAACTTAAAGTAATGGCGGTCAATTCAAGAATTTTACACACAGTTAGACAAATGAATTTGGGTACGTAGATATATTGTTTCTTGAATATTATGATCTTTTGTTAAATAAAAAAAATACCAAAAAAAAACTGGAAACATTAATTGACATTCAGTCCTAATAACCGGCAGGCTATGGCCTTTAAAATTTCTTATCATTAATGAACTGTAATTCCGATATTTTAACAAAATTTTACGTTAAAATTTTAACTAAAACGGAAATTTTTAAATAAATATTTATTAATATACGAATGAATACAATTGGTGTTTTACCTTTCGCATTTAATAGCTAAAACAGTAATATAACATTATAATAGAATTGTAAATAATTCAAACATATTATAGACGCTCCATAACTGAGGTCATTAGGGAATTAATAGAAATAAAATTGCAACTTTTCCTGTATATTTCTACCATATAGTTCAAGCTCTAATCGTACAAAAGTCTACTGGACCACACTACTAAATTGTTATAATGGAAAACAAAACGCTGAAAAACTAATTACTATTATTTGTTATCTTTTTGTCTTGTCAGTACCTCAATACGGCTCAACACCCCTTCAATTAATTATTAGTGTATTTGCCATATGGCAACATACACTATTGGCGTTGGTCGGATGGCGGGACCTAGGGGTCGGACCAAAATTTCTCGACGTTTCATAACCTCCTAAACACTTTGGCACCATTTTTAAAAATGTTTATATATATATATATATATATATATATATATATATATATATATATAGGTATATATATATGTGTGCGGGCTATAACTTTCGAAGAAGTTAATTAATTTTGACGAAATTTGGCACACATGTTGGAATCCATTACCGCACGAAGCCTATTTAAAATGGGCCCAAACGGATCATTTTAAGGGTGAATTTTAGGGGTTGAAAAAAGTTTTTGGGCCCCAAAATACCGAAAAAAATCTGAGAATTGTTTTAAAATTGAAATTTAACCCTTTAATAGCAATTAAAAAGTGCCTTTAAAATTTTAGTAAAATCGGCCCAACAGGACCGGACTTACACATTTTTTGAAAACACTAATTTGCAGATAGTGACTTATTTATTGAAGGGTGTCTTTAATTCGGTGTAGACGTTAGATTGATAATAATATTACAATTAAGAAAAAAATGTTATCTTAAGGGGTGTATTAAGGGGTTAAATTTTTTATTTTGCCCAAAAACAAACTTAATTTCACATAATAAAAGTCTAAAACCACACGGCCCTATACAAGCAAATACACTATATTGTCGGCAGCGTTTTGGCACTGCGACCCGGGTTTTTTACATTTACCGTTATCTGCCTTGCAATTTATTTTGCATACCTGGCAGACCTCACAATGCAAATGTATTTTCATTTAGGCATGCATCACACTTTAATTGAAAATATGTCTGTTTTGAATTTGTAATGTTCTCTAAATTTAATATTAACGAAGCTATAGTACCATGAGTTTTTTGAAACCTTTATGTTTCTATTGTTGGGAATAACCTTTATTAGTGTATTTGCCATAAGGCAACATACACTATTGGCGTCGGTCGGATGGCGGGACCTAGGGGTCGGACCAAAATTTCTCGACGTTTCATAACCTCCTAAACACTTTGGCACCATTTTTAAAAATGTTTATATATATATGTATATATATATTATATATATATATATATATATATATATATATATATATATATATATATATATATATATATATATATATATATATATATATGCGTATATATATATATATATATGTGTGCGGGCAATAACTTTCGAAAGAGTTAATTGATTTTAACGAAATTTGGCCCACGTGTTGAAATCCATCACCGCAAGAAGCCTATTTAAAATGGGCGTAATCGGGCTATTTTAAGGGTAGTTTTTAGGGGTTGAAAAACGTTTTTGGGCCCCAAAATACCGAAAAAATTCTCCGAATCGTTTCAAAATTGACATTTAACCTTCCAGTAGTAATTAAAAAATGTCCCTAAAATTTTAAAAAAATCGGCCCGACAGGACCGGACTTAAAAATTTTATGAAAACACTACTTTGCAGATAGTGAATTATTTACTGAAAGTTGTATATAATTTGGTATAGAGGTTCGATTGATAATAATATTGCAATTAAGAAAAAAAAATGTTATTTTAAGGGGTGTATTAAGGAGTCAAATTTTTTATTTTGCCGAAAAACCAACTTAAGTTCGCATAATAAAGCCACACTGCCTGTATTATCAAATACACTATATTGTCGGCAGGGTTTTGGCACTGCGACCCGGGTTTTTTATACAATTAATGTCATTTCATGTCTTTGGTCGACAGAAATTCCCCAGTAGAAAAGCCATTCTGCGAATAGTTTATTAGCACGATAGATTATAAATAACTAATATAAAAAAAACCCGGGTCGCAGTGCCAAAACCCTGCCGACAATATAGTGTATTTGCTAATACAGGCAGTGTGGCTTTATTATGGGAACTTAACTTGGTTTTTGGGCAAAATAAAAAATTTGACTCCTTAATACACCCCTTAAAATAACATGTTTTTTTCTTAATTGCAATATTATTATCAATCGAACTTCTATACCAAATTATATACAACTTTCAGTAAATAATTCACTATCTGCAAAGTAGTGTTTTCATAAAATTTTTAAGTCCGGTCCTGTCGGGCCGATTTTTTTAAAATTTTAAGGACATTTTTTAATTACTACTGGATGGTTAAATGTCAATTTTGAAACGATTCGGAGAATTTTTTCGGTATTTTGAGGCCCAAAAACGTTTTTCAACCCCTAAAAACTACCCTTAAAATAGCCCGATTACGCCCATTTTAAATAGGCTTCTTGCGGTGATGGATTTCAACACGTGGGCCAAATTTCGTTAAAATCAATTAACTCTTTCGAAAGTTATTGCCCGCACACATATATATATATATATATACGCATATATATATATATATATATATATATATATATATATATATATATATATATATATATATATATATAAATATATATATACATATATATATAAACATTTTTAAAAATGGTGCCAAAGTGTTTAGGAGGTTATGAAACGTCGAGAAATTTTGGTCCGACCCCTAGGTCCCGCCATCCGACCGACGCCAATAGTGTATGTTGCCATATGGCAAATACACTAATAATAATTTTGTTATGTCAAAAATTATTTCAGTGCAGGAAAAGTAATCAATTTTAAACGAATGTTTGACGCATGGTATTTAAACGAATGTTATTCAGTATCGTTCAATGGATTGTGTAATGGTTTATGTTATGTAAGCTGCGTACATTGATATTGTAAAGAATGTATGTAAGCGGATGCAGTATCATTCTCTGTTGAGACAGGACGGAGTTCACATTGATTATATTGCTGAATTTGAATAAACTTTATTAGTGTATTTGCCATATGGCAACATACACTATTGGCGTCGGTCGGATGGCGGGACCTAGGGGTCGGACCAAAATTTCTCGACGTTTCATAACCTCCTAAACACTTTGGCACCATTTTTAAAAATGTTTATATATATATGTATATATATATATATATATATATATATTTATATATATAGGTATATATATATGTGTGCGGGCTATAACTTTCGAAGGAGTTAATTCATTTTAACGAAATTTGGCACACATGTTGGGATCCATGACCGCACGAAGCCTATTTAAAATGGGCCTAATCGGATCAATTTAAGGGTGGCTTTTAGGGGTTGAAAAAAGTTTTTGGGCCCCAAAATACCGAAAAATATCTCAGAATCGTTTCAAAATTGAAATTTAACCCTTTAATAGCAATTAAAAAGTGCCTCTAAAATTTTAGTAAAATCGGCCCAACAGGACCGGACTTACACATTTTTTGAAAACACTAATTTGCAGATAGTGACTTATTTATTGAAGGGTGTCTTTAATTCGGTGTAGACGTTAGATTGATAATAATATTACAATTAAGAAAAAAATGTTATCTTAAGGGGTGTATTAAGGGGTTAAATTTTTTATTTTGCCCAAAAACAAACTTAATTTCACATAATAAAAGTCTAAAACCACACGGTCCTATACAAGCAAATACACTATATTGTCGGCAGGGTTTTGGCACTGCGACCCGGGTTTTTTAAAAATTGAAGACGTGTTTATTTATTGGTTTTATCATTTTATTTCCTACATAATGTTATTATTTTTTTATCACCTTATAAGTTTTACCATTCCAATACAAGTGGGGAATGGTATTAATTTAGGTCAAAAATCACTTTTGTAAATTTTACATAATTTTTCGTTCTGAGGATCACACTAATCCAAAAAATACATTTTTGGAAAAAGTCTATTAATCTGCTTGTCTGTAAGCACGATTCTGATCAAACGGCTGAGCAGATGGAAATCAAATTTTAACATGTAAATATGAAGAGCTCTATTGTTTTTTGGGAAAATCGGCGCATGTAAAGAAGAAATATGGACCATATAATGTGTTCCTGTAATAATGATATACTTGTAATTACAGTTTATTATTTTATTTATTTTTCCAAAGAAAGTTTTATATAAAAAAAAACTACAATTTATAGTTTTGGAAATATTTAGAAAATAAAAAAGATTAACTGTTCTTTTGTTCCGTCAACAAAAGATTAGTTAGGTATCTGACAAGCATGCTTTGCTTAATTATTACATCTATCACCATATTATGTAACCATGCAAACGAATAGCAAATTTCATAATTTCATAACGTTGTTTTTTTTCTCTTATAATGGTATATGTTTCAAAAAAGATTTGTAGAATATTTTTTCCCTAAACTTTATAGTTTCGGAAATATTTTGAAAATAAAAAAAAAATCAGCTGTTCTTTTCTTCTGATCTGTCTAACAGATATTAGTTAGGTAGCTGATACGCATAATTTGGTTAATTTTTACATGTGAACCTCTATTATATAACCATACAAACAAATAACAAATATCATAATATTTATTACTAGCCATTAACTGCGTCACCATCACACGCGTTAACGGAAATTTTGTTTTATTTATTACAATATGTCAAATGTCAATATTTCTGAAGTCGGAATAGTTCTGTCGGCCAAATGACTGGAATTTTTTTCTACACGTTTGAAAATCGTAAATTTTGAAATTATCTGTAAACAGGATATGAAATCTTATCGCAAAGCAAAGTATTCAAGAGGAATTCCATATACAAAACAAGAGAAAGTGGAAATATGCAGTTGTGATAATTTTGCTTTGTTTTTAGTTAGAAGAATTTACGGAATGTCTGCCAACAGTTGCATTGCTTATTGCAATTATGCGTGTATTAATCGAACATGAATTAATCATAAAAAACTACACATTGGCAAAAATTTTCATTTTCATTACCTATTCAAAAACAATAGGTATATATATAATAAATTTTAATTAACACAACAGGTGCAGAGCACTTCAAGTAATTTTATTTTCAAAAGTTTTATTTCAGGTTATGAACGTGTCCCTAAGTAGGTACGTGATTTGCGTTTAAAAAAAATATAGAGACCGGTTGACCTGTGGGACAACCCTAATACTTCCCCTAGGTATTAAATATGTTACAGTAAATTGGTACTATTGGGTTTACAATAGAGATTATATAAAAAAAAAACTTAAGTTGCGGTGAATTTGTCAGGCATTGCGGATTTATGTTGACTTAAAATTGTTTTTAGACAAAACAAAAATTTAACCTCTTAAAAAAATATTATTATTTTTTAAAGCAGTATTATTGCCAATTTAACATCTGCACCAAGTTAAACACACTCTTCAGTAAGTAAATCCGAGCCGCAAACTAGTGTTTTCGTAATCAAATCCGGTTCGGAAGGGCGATTCTGTTAAAATTTTAGCAACACATTTTAACTTCACTAAAAGGTTAAATTTCAATTTCTAAACGATTCTGAATTTTTTTTTTTGTTCGATATTTTTAGATCTAAGACATTTTTCGACTTTTAAAATAGTCTGATTGACTCCAAAATCTAACCAGATCCAAGTCTCAATAAAGTTTTTCGAATGTCGAAAACCCGATCTGTTCCGTTCTAAAGATATCTTACGACAAAAATTTGTTTACATACAGACAGATACATACGGACGACCATCCAAAAATATTCAGAATAGCTTCTTACGACCTCAAAACATCGAGATTTGATGAAAACTCGTTTTTTGAAAATTTTCAATAGCGGAAAGTTAACAAAATTATTTTGCAGTAAACATCCAAGTGATGTTTAAAATAGCGCATTAGTTTTGTAAAATAAAGATTCGTTTACAAAGTATTACACAGAATTACGTTGTTTACTGAAATTTGGGTATTTTTTTCATATGAAGAAAGATAATTAGATCTGGTTTCATTGGTGTAGTAGGTTATTGTACTTAAAATTAATTAATAACTTTCGTATAATAAACGAGACTTCAAAGGAAAAATTGTTTATTGATTCTGGTCTTGCGCGGACAGTTTTATTTTGAACTGGCTGTTCTAAAGTTTACAACACAAACACCGTGGAAATATTTTTACTATTAAAAAATGCGTACTAAATGTACAAAAAAGCTTCATCGGTTAACCTAATTTCAGAGTCGACATTCAAAACCAAACCCGTTCACCCACGTATATAGGTAATAACAAAAAAAATTTTCAGTAGGTAAATTATTGAGCTTATTTTAAAATCACGGTTAGAGATTCTCGAAAAATAATCAACATTTTTTAGAAAGAATTCAGCGAAACATTGTTTTATATTATAACTTTATCGCTGCACAGAGTAATCCGAAATTTCTGGCATTATGTATTTGAAAAACATACTATCCATCCTTATATCACTTGGACAGCTATTATTTTTTTTTTTGCATGGAACCGGTCTATCGCCGTGAGCACTGCAACCTCTAGGGCTTATTGTACTATCAATTTCTTTATACCACCCGGTCCAGTATCCTCGTTCCTTGTATTAACATTTTTTCGTTTTAGTTCGATCAAATAATGGCAGGCTTATTGAAGGGAAATTTCTTAGCTCGCGGGACTTCTATTTTTTGAAGGTATACTTTTTTTAGCGCGTTATGAAAAAATAATGAGAGTAATTTTTTACTTTTATTTTACGCACGAATGAGGAAAAACGTCATTTTACAACCGCTATACAGGCATGAAAAGCAATTATTTTATAGGGTTCGTGCAAAATATAACATTATTAATTAAGTTAACTTACAGCTTGTTAATTAAAAAATGTATTCTTTTATCAATTTAAATGAAATAAATCAAATGTTGTTAATTAAGTTGAAAATTGAAATCGAAATACACGGACGTAAACATTAAATGGTATCAAAGTTCTTGATAAATTGTACGAAAATAACAAAATTAATGTTTTGTATATCCTTAAAAGGCACGTCACCTTCTTAATTACCAGTTTTAATTCAATGAATGAATTACGAATATAATGTTTCAATCGAAAAGTCAAACAAATAACTAATAACATTGCAGGTCTATGAACTGTGAAAAAAGTAATGGCAATGAAAATATACTAAAGGACAGTTCAATGAAAAAAACAGAATTGTAAATTGTAACGCTCAATAATTAATTAATGAACAAGCATTTAATTGCCGTATTGCTTAACATTTGGAACTCTATTTAGACACTAAAGATCTTAGTTGTTGAATGTCTATGATCCTCAATCTATACAAATAAATAAAAGTGTCTGTAATATCAAAATAGCAGCTTTTTACTAACTGCATATGAAAGCATATACGGTACTTATATCAAAAATCTGTCTCTCTGTTTGTTCCGGTTAATCTCCGAACGGCTGGGCCGATTTTCACGGGACTTTCACTGGCACATAACTGATGTTATAAAAAATTAAAACCCATGAAATTGTGAACAAAATCCGATTCAAATAGAGAATATACAGCGAATATAAACACTAATAAATAATTAATAAATAATGATAGAGTTCAACGCTCAGCTACTGTTGTAGCTGCTGAGCAGGCTATAAAAAATTGTTTCATCTCAATCGCGTGGGTTCAAAATTATACCAATGGAATTCAAACAAATTCGAAACATTGAAATGTTCAACATAAAAATATTCAGGTGGTTATGTGATGGCAGAAATTCTGAAGTGTTTTGTAATGATAATTTAGATGTCGACATTTGGCATAGGAAGCTTTTTTTACTTAGCTCTATTTTCTAAGTTGTCCAACCGGTCCTAGCCAAGTTGGAACGGAAAATTTCAACATATATTGTTTGTTTTTTTTTTTGTTTAACTTGAAAATGTAATACTTTAGTGCAATAAGTTTATTTTATTTTATGTCTTATCTAAATGTAAAATTTACAAATACCGACAGTTGTATGTTCAATTTTTCGTGAAATGATTTGTCATTCACGTTTCGGAATGTGTAGAATGTCAAACCAGGTGTTTTTGTTTTTAGATGTTCATGTTTTGGGATATTCACGTCTCCGAGACTCTACTGTACAGTTTTTTTTATAATATTACCTTGTTAATTATTAATTATAGCACGTCATATTTTATTTATTATTATTAAAAATTTAAATATTTAAATATCAAAATAGTTTCGTTAAATAACGTTGTATTCGTGCCCATTATTATTGAATCTAATCAGAATCGCTATTCGCAGGGAAGAAAACTAGTGGTATAAATGAATTTAATTAAATAAGTTCGACTTCATCAGCAATTTTTTTATTATTTAATTGTTGGATGTATGTAATTTATCTACTAATAAAAGAAGAGTGAAATCTAATGCATGGAAAAGTAAAAATATGGTTGGTCAACTCAATGCTAGATAAGCTACGTGTACCAGGCAATGGGATTCAAAAAATTAATTTGCTGACGAAGTCGCAATAATAACGCGACGAAACGTCCAATTTATTTAATTCAATTAATTTATACCATTGGTTCACTTTCCTGCGATCCTGATAAGAGTTTTGTTAAATATAGATTTTTTAGGTTTTGGTTTTATTGTAAAAATTTTATTTGTTATTATTGCCGACGTATTTTAACTCGAAGCGCACATTACGGATAATCTTAAACACTTTAATAGCTCACTACTTTTCGAAGTTTATAGTTGTTTAATTATTTTATAAAGTCAAGACTAAGCGTTTTTTTATTTGCTTATAAACAAGTTAAACAACATTTTGAATACTCATCTTGAAATAAAAAAGACTTATTGTTAGTTTATTTGAACTCGTTTGAATGAATTATTTGAAAAAGCTTTTAATACCCATTAACATAATTTTATTTGTTTAACATTTATAAATATTTTTCAAACTTCACCGAATTTTTATATCCTGAAAATATTACCACTTATATTTTTCAATTTTAGCCTTTAAAGTTATATATATAATTTAATTTCAAACGTTTTCGATTGATTTTTTACAAATATTTTGTGCAAGGTTTATTAAAAATAGAAACTTCCAAAAACACTTCAATATCACACGCATTTATAAATTTTACAGCTGCTAAAGCGCTTTCGATTTCATAAAAAATATACTATAAGTTTAATTTAATATTTTCTTGTTATTATTATTTTTTCATATTAAGAAATGTTCTAGGATGTGTTAAAATATTGTTGATTTCAACACTTTAATCACTCAATATAAGAATTTGCAATAACGTGTCTCAATTGGACGTAACAAAATAAACATAATTAATTTATAGGTAAATATATAATTAGCAGCTGCTGAAGAGCTGTAAGTACACCTTGCGTCAGATAAAAGGTGAAAACAGGAACCACTTTTTTGTGATTTGGGTTTCCTATATAGTATTATAGAAAGTAAGCACATTCAAAGACAGTTGAAAAATCAGAAAATAGAATAGTAAATTGACTTACCGAAAACTCGAACAGGGATGTATGACCCAATGTCCGGCCGCTTTCTGCCTGATCCTTTCTTTCATGAGCGCCTTCTTCGAGCCGAACAATTTCATGGCGAGTTTGTTGTCGGTCGGCTGGAAGAGCGCCTGCAGTTGGTTTTTGATGAAGCTCTGTTTGCCGGCATCGGCGGCCGACCCCAACGGTGTCGGCCCCGGTTCCTCTTTCGGCGTCCCGTACAACGAGACATCGTCGAAGTGCACTTTACCGCTGCTACCTTTGTAGTTCATGTCGTTCGACAAATAGTCGGCGATGAGCAGCGTTTCGTCGTCGAGTGCGGTCACCAGAGAATCGGTGCACGTGTTTGTGTTTTCGATACTGATTTTGATCGAGTCATCCTTGGCGAGACGCGGTGTCGAGCGAATTTCTTCCTCGGACTGCGCGGATGCCACTCCGGGCCGGCCGTTCGCCAGGCGCAGGCTGGGCACGCGCCCGCGACCTCCTACCCCCCCGCCGCCGCCCCTTCTTTCCCCGCCGCCCCCGCCACCGTCCCTGTAACACGTCAAACACACGTACATTTTAGTATCTGTATACACGCCGAAGCCGAGGTGTGTGTTGGGTATGGGGGCTGTCATTATTGTGCTGCGTTCCATCTCAGAACGTACGCTAAACGACAAGCGTTTAATATTGCTCAGTGAGAACAAGAATACTATTAAAGTTGTAGGTGTACAATCTAGACACATCACAATGTGTAAGCCAAGTTTGGAAAACACTACGGCTGTGAAAAATTTCGACTTACTTTCGACTCTTATATAACTCCAAATCTATTTGACCTTGTAGGAATTTGTATTAAAAGAAGAAATCCTTTCCAAAAATAACTTTCTCTTCAATTTCAACTTTTTTCGACACACAATACCCAGGCTGTTTTCTGGTTCTTTTTTTTTATGTTATGTTCGATGACATAACGTTATGCTAAAATTCATAAGTCAATCATAACTGGTTAGTGAGTGAGTTCCGCCAGAACGAAAGAACCGATATTCGGACGTCAATATCTCGGGAAACCATTTAAGCTTTTTTTCAAATAAAAAATTGGGATTCTGGGCAATTGAAAATTAACAGTATGCAGGTCAAATAGATTTTACAAACATAAATTTGGAATACACTATGGGAATTTGTATTAAAAAAGAAATCCTTTCCAAAAATGTTTGTAAAAACATTTATTTAAGCGCTTTCGGATCTTGTCAGTTCATCTTCAGAAATACTAGTTTAAAATTTGTTTCAAAAACCTTACACAATTTTTTAATTATTTTACATTCTGGATTTAAATAGAATAAAACATATCAATTAGGTTACCCAAATCGAATTGAAAAAATTAGAATAAATTAATATTAAATTCGTTCACCTTTGAAAAATTTTTTGAAGTGTTTTATAATTTCTAAATAAAATTTATAATTATGTAAATCATCGAGGATTACATTTAAATTCTTTTCTGATTTAAAATTATCAAGCAAAATATGAAATTTTTCAAATTAAAAATGTGAAGCAGAACTTGATTTATGATTATATATGTTTTTTAAATCTTTAAACAGAAATGTACATTATGTAATGAATTTGAAAAATTTCATATTTTGTTTGATAATTTTAAATCAGAAAAGAATTTAAATGTAATCCTCGATGATTTACATAATTATATTTTTTATTTGGAAATTATAAAACACTTCAAAAATTTTTTCAAGGGTGAATGAATTTACTATTAATTTATTCCAAGTTTTTCAGTTCGATTTGGATAACCTAATTGATATGTTTTATTCTATTTAAATCCAGAATGTAAAATAATTAAAAAATATGTATAAGGTTTTTGTAACAAATTTTAAACTAGTATTTCTGAAGATGGACTGACAAGGTCCGAAAGCGCTTAAATAAATGTTTTTATAAACATTTTTGGAAAGGATTTCTTTTTTAATACAAATTCCTATAGTGTATTCCAAATTTATGGCGTATGTTTGTAAAATCTGTTTGACCTGCATACTGTTAATTTTGTTTTTCAATTGCTCAGAAGCACAATTTTTTTTTTAAAAAAAAAGCTCAAATGGTTCCCCGAGATATTGACGTCCGAATATCGTTTCTTTTGATCTGGCTGAACTCACTCACTAGCCAAGAGCCAAAACCAGTTATGATTGACTTATGAAATTTAGCATGGCGTTATGTCATTGGACATAACATAAAAAAAGAACCAGAAAACAGCCTTTTGTGTGTCGAAAATAGTCGAAATTGAAGAGAAAGTTATTGGTGGTTATATGACATATAAATTATTTGTTTAGATAATATTTAATATAAGTAAAATGTAACTTTATGAAACGTATTGATAACCAATCAAAAACATTCATGTGAAAAAAGAACCATGTCAGTATAAAGAACACGTGGATTTGTCGACAGAAAAAAATTGGATTCTAAGAGGGTGCTAAGTTTTCATTTAGCAAGTTTTCGTGTTTTCTATTATAAATAAATAAACTCGTGTGTGAAAATTTGTCAAGTGATTTCACCTATTTTTTTAGTAAAGTCGACAAGCCTACTTGTTCTTTGCACCGACCTTGGTCCTAATGTCCTATGTTTTTGGTGGCACTTAACTAACATAACTATATGGCTCACAAATCATATGGGTCGTTTTATGTAAGGAGTTGTTTTACTAATTTTATTAGTTTTGTGAATTACAAAAAAAAAAAACAGACAATTTTAATATAAGTTTTGCAATTCGCATATGAGTACTCATATGAAGCACATCGTGTAAAAAATAGATGTCAGTCATTTGATGCGTATCAAAAAATGGCATTAGTTTTGAAAAATGTACATTTTCACTACGGTATTACACTAATTATAGCGTTGTTCAGTCATTACTAAAAAAACTACAACAGACTGTGTGACTCAATATATGCATGACATTTTTTATATACAACCTACAGTTATATATAGTTTCTTACGGATATTTGAACAAAACGATTAATGTGCCGCTCTACTAGTACTGTTATAACGTATCTTATCACTAACTGCGAACTTCTATGAAAATGACTGACAACTTCTCTATCTACTAATCTACTAACACTCTACTAAGCTTTCGTTCTTATTGTGATTTTACTATATACAAAGTTGAGTCTCATTTTAAAAGCAGCGTAAAACTATAAAGCTTCTAAATTATGACTAAACATGATCTAAGAAATATATGTCAGTCTAAATATTGAAACATTTTTGTACCACACATTTATGAAATTATTAAAATAAAACAAAACAGATCAACGATCAAGTTTACATTTTGCAATAGCGAATTATTTAAATTCTAACCATTAAAAGTGCGATTGGCACCCATACGAAAACCAGGTCGGCTGGCTGTATTCATCGAAACTACACATATGTGCAAAATCATATATATTAATACGCCAAGGTTAAGATGTTTGCCTCCCTTTTTCGAAAAAACCACACAATTGCTCCACATAAATTTTATATCATTTTATAGATAATTACTTGCTCTATGTACATCAATAATTAAAAAATCTATTACTGCTTTTGTTTTTGCAAAATAATTAATTATAACAATTATATACATAGATATACATTTAGTCAGTATGCAGCAATGATGCCATCTGACGGTTCTAAGTTTGAAACAACGTCAACATGATTGACGGTCGGTAATTTTTTTTGTTTAACTTTTAATCAAAATTCACGTATAAATACTTTTCGTATGGCGGTGCTTCAGCTCAACGTTTTCGATACTTGCGCCTCTATATGACAGTTTTAGAAAAATATTTTCTTGAACTGTCACTGAGCTTCGTAAATCGTAATGTAATACAAGAGTGTGAGAAATTAGAAACGAATTTTAGTACGAATTATTCGCACAGGTACCGATAGTTTCACCGTAGTAGGATAACGGAAAGTGGGTGAAAAATCGGTCGCAAAATGGGGAACAAATATATCGGAAGCGAAGTTAAATAATACCGTTTAAAACATTTTAAAAACCGTTTAAATATATAACTAGCTTGAGAATAATTTATGGTTAACCGCAAAAATGTGACTTGTGGGCTGGTATTGTATGTCAAACTTTAAAGTTGACTAGTGTGTAATACTAGCTGCAACGATAAAGTTTTACAACTGAAATTGGCCGACCGAGTATGCATTGTATGGCCAAGAAGTGTGGTTGCATAACCCATATCTCCACTCACCACCTTCGCTAGCCACCGCACACGCCTGAATTTATTTTAAGATGAAACATACAAATCTCCGTTTACATGGTTACACAATAAAATTGCTGACAGCAATGTAATTATGGGTTTATTTTAAAATAGAATAGAACGTCTATCCGGAAGAATAACGGCCGTTGATAAGCTTCAATTGCTAATACATTTTAAGAGTACAGTGGTTTGGAATATTACTTTAAAATGTATTCCACCATAGAGAGAAAATCAAATTAATTCATTGCTGTAATCACAATTTTAGTTTTAGTGTCCAATTTATTTCGAATTTCATTTCTCCATCGTCCTACTCCAAGTATTTCCATAATTTCAAGAATTGTGAATATATTTAAAAGCAGCGATTGCATCGAGTTACAACATAAAAAAAGAATTAGGCATAGATATATCATAATATCATGTGTATTTATTAGTGTATTTGCCATATGGCAACATACACTATTGGCGTTGGTCGGATGGCGGGACCTAGGGGTCGGACCAAAATTTCTCGACGTTTCATAACCTTCTAAACACTTTGGCACCATTTTTAAAAATGTTTATATATATATGTATATATATATATATATATATATATATTTATATATATATATATATATATATATATATATATATATATATATATATATATATATATATATGTGTGTGTGCGTGCTATAACTTTCGAAAGAATTAATTGATTTTTACGAAATTTTGCCCACATGTTGGAATCCATTACCGCAAGAACCCTATTTAAAATGGGCCTAATCGGGCCATTTTAAGGGTAGTTTTTAGGGGTTGAAAAAAGTTTTTGGGCCCAAAAATACCTAAAAAATTCTCAGAATCGTTTCAAAATTGAAATTTAACCCTTTAATAGCAATTAAAAAGTGCTCCTAAAATTTTAATAACATCGGCCTGACAGGACCGGATTTACAAATTTTATGAAAACACTAGTTTGCAGATAGTGAATTATTTGCTGAAAGGTGTATATAATTTAGTTTAGAGGTTCGATTGATAATAATTGCAACTGAGAAAAAAATGTTCTTTTAAGGGGTGTATTAAGGAGTCACATTTTTTATTTTGCCCAAAAAACCAACTTAAGTTCGCATAATAAAGCCACACTGCCTATATTAGCAAATACACTATATTGTCGGCAGGGTTTTGGCACTGCGACCCGGGTTTTTTATTACTTGTACGCATTCCTATGTTCCATTTTAAAATAAACGCGAATTACATTGCTATCAGAAATGTTATTGTGTAACCATGTAAACGGAAATTTGTATGTTTCATCTTAAAATAAATTCACAGTATAGGCAACGTTTTGAGCTGTATTCTGTGCAGAAATTTGTTGTACTTTGAAGGTCAAAAATATTAGATAAGTTCGATTGCGATTTTTTTATGTAAACAAATGTTTGACCCATAGTATTTAAGTAAGCGGATGCAGCAGCATTCTGTGTTTACAGGATGGAGTTTACATTGATTGCATTGCTGAATTGAATTTACTGTATTTAATAATTAAATAATTATTTATTTCAAATTTCATAATTTTATTTCTTACATTTTCTACGAAAATTTTCGTAAACGCAATAACTGAGTCTATATATATATATATCTTCTTTTAATGCATTTTTCACAAATAGACATTAACAATCCACTAAGTGTGCGATTTAACGTCTAGATTATTTCTTGTGGTGCCATTTTAATATTTTGTTTATGCCAGTGAACCAAGAACAGTTATTGCACTTCTATAAACGAACGATATTATTTGCATTATTATAACTGAATTGGAGCCCTAATTATTCGAGAAAGGCCTTAAAAATTGAGTTATTCATATACATGCCACACAACGAAGATGTGACTACTTTAACCGTATTTTTTAACTTAAGTTGAAAAACGTCGTCTCATATGAAACAAAAATTTTCACAATATCTAAAATACACTTTATTACAGCCTAGAGATAATTATACTGTACTTGGAAAACCCCAATTTAGATTGCGTTCAGAAATCTACTAATATTGTACTGCCATAGACCTCGTTAGTAAAATATATTTCTTATAAATATAAAATTTCGGATTAAATGTTTTTTACGTAAGAAATCCAACAAAAACAAATTGGTCGGAAAATAAAGAAAAAAAAATCAAATCTGCTACCTACCGGGTTCAATAATAGTTTTTTTTTATCGGAGAAGGGGTAGGAATTTTAATCTTCTGCCTGTGTGGTGTATACTATTTTTTTATACCCGGTCGAAAGTGCGTTTATTATCAAATTTTTTCGTTTTCTTTGATTACTTTTTATTTAATATCACTATTTAACTTTTATTCACCATTATATAAAAGATTAACAACTTTCAAGTGAACAATTTTGAGGTTATACGCAATAACAGCTATTAGCTACTTTTAGCTGGCGGCAGTCTCACGTATCAGTGTGCACGAGAAAACTCTTTCGGTCCGCTGTTACTCTCTTTCGACCCGCTGTTACTGATAGCGTGCGAATAATTCCAGCAGAGCTTTCTGCCTTAAAATCGTAGCCGAAAGTACGTAGTTTCGACCGGGTATACAGAAAAATATATTTCTTTAAATAAGGAAGGGGGGGGTCATAGGAAAGGCTACGTTAGGCGACATGAAGGAGAGACCGAAATAGGGTCACGTGATTTATGAACGCTCCCTAACCACTTCTAGTGACAGCAATGGAATTTGAACAGCAGAAAGTATTAGACAACGTCGAGCACACCGCACGTGGCATCGGAACGTCAAGCGTCGACCGCGTGTGTAGGCTACAAATTGCGCAAACGCGAACTTGGTGCACCATGTGACGTTTGATGACCACATTGGGGTAACGCATGCGCAGAACCGTTACTTCGGTCACAGCGCACATGTCAATCGTTATATGATTGTGTTAGTACACATCTATGGAAATTTATGTCAATGTTCATTTAGTTAATAAATACAAAGGCATAGATTCAATTCATAAATAAATAATATTATGATTGAGGAAGGAGGAAATGCAAGGTGTCACTTTGTATTGATATTTGATTGTATCATGTCTCACCAAGCACTTTATTATACAGGATGTAACTATAATAATAATTGCTTATTCTTTACACTCGGTCGACGAAAGTACATACATACTTTCGACTTCGATCTTAAGACAGAAAGCCTAAAGGTGCGACAGAGACAGGAGACCGAGACCGGAGACAGAGACTGGAGACCGAGACCGTTACTTGACCTTATAGGTTTTCTATGTGTGTCAGTTCCCGAGCGAGATCGAGACAGGAGACCGCGACGCGAGACAGAAGACCGCGAGACGGTCTCTAGCCTGGACTAGTACTGTCTCGCGTCTCGCTCCAGACGCACGTGCAAAATTGTGAAAAGTGACGTCGTTTTCTGATGAGGACACTGATAAATTGATTGAAATGATTAGACAACATCCTGCGCTATTTAATTCTCAACTTGACGCATACAGAGATGAAAATTTGAAGGATAATATTTAAAAGCATAGCTGAAGGTTTAAATAAGTTTTATAATAATAATATAATAGCAAGTCATCGTCTTCTTCTTCTTCCAATAGTAACTTCATAACTGAATGGCTTTCCATTACGCTGTGGATTAATAATTTTCCAGAACACGACACGATTGACTCTAACGACTCAACAAAACGGACTCAGTCTCCTGTCTCTGTCGCGGCGCGAACCGCCACCTTAACATTTGTGTACTGCTGGAACAGCGGGCCGAAACAGTTTTCTCGTTCACACTGATACGAAAGTATATAGTTACTTTCGACCGGGTATAAAGAAAAATAGTATACAGTACACGGTCAGAAAATTGAAATTCCTGCACTGGGCGACACATGATGCTCTTGGCTTCGCCTCGGACATCGTGTGTCGCACAGTGCAGGTATTTCAACTTTCTGGCCTTGCGGTGTAATATGTTATTAGTGTGAAAATTTTAAAAGAATTGAGAATCAATTGTACTGATCTTTATAAGGCCCATCTTTATAAGACCTCAGAACTGGCATTGAACTGCAAGAAAGCCAGCGAACGAACGTCAAGAAACAGACGCACATATGAATTTTGTGTTCAGACAAGAAAAGCACCATAGAAACAAAGCGCACGTAGTTCTTTCTTTTGTATATTCTATTCTAAATGTGAAGGGCTGTATTTTGTATGTCTTTTTTAAGGTCCTCCGCCATGGTCTCAGAGGCTTACAATATCTAATATAATAAGCCTCTGAGGCTCAAATTCAAAATTAGCATAAATTATTTTTCTTTTTTTTTACTTTTGACAATTTTTTTATATATTTCTTATTAAAAAAATGTTAATTTAACAATTTTGTTTTTTATATTTCTTAATAATAGATTAATAAAAAATTTTAATTTAATTATTTTGTTGTTTAATGCGTAAGGAGCATAGCTTCCGTCATGTACTCACGAACCGACGCCCCTCTTTTTCAAAATAAATGTTATGTTCTGTAATGAAATTGTTAAAATTTTTAAACTGTAATTTTTTAATGAAAACATTAATTTTAAGATATTGACTTATTTTTCGTCATTAAAGAGAAAAATAGTCTTCAAAATGGCGTATCAAACATTAATTGTGATACAATATTAACGGAGATATTTCCTACCGACAAAAAACATTTTTGAGAAATAGTATATACCGATTGAATTTATTGGCACGAAAAGTTT
The DNA here is from genome assembly GCA_034508555.1 of Venustoraphidia nigricollis. Lineage (NCBI taxonomy): Eukaryota > Metazoa > Arthropoda > Insecta > Raphidioptera > Raphidiidae > Venustoraphidia > Venustoraphidia nigricollis. The sequence continues at coordinate 4,672,831 of JAVRKA010000020.1, forward strand.
TTTAGTTCAATAAATGATAAAGCGTTATGAAACAAATAATAATCTTGCCGTGAATATTATAAATAGTACACAATACGAAATATCCGGTCTTTATCATTTCGAAACTTCCGGTCCGAGAGACCGGCACGTGTTCAAAAATCGATACATACTGCATACCAAACAGTCACGAATAGAGTAGTAACACATTCGGTGTGTTTACTGATAGTAAATAGATAGATACTACGGAAGGGAGGTGTATTTTGAACAATGCAAGGACTCACAGACCGATGTCTCGTATTAAGGCTTAAATTTTACTAATAATAATAATAATAATAATAATGCGTTTAACGTTCGTTTCTCGACTTTATGTCATACCAGACGTCATTCGCACCATTACTATTTTTCATCTACCACACTTTCCGTTATTTTTCTACATTTTTAAAACTTCAACTTATGTAATAGCAATGGGCGAATGAAGGAATTTTAGGAAATTAGGATAAGGCAGGTAATTTTTGAACTAGGAGTTTGACAGGTAATCGGCCATGGTCTCAAATAAGGAACCATCTCGATATTTATCTGGAATTAATTGAGGGAAACCATGGAAAACTTCAACAAGATGGCCGGTACATGAATTATCGTTTTTCGGCGAGAGGCAGTAGGAAAAAGTCCCAGCCACATCTGCCTCCGTCGGGATGTGAATCCGGTACCTCCCGAATGCACGTGTAGTGCTCTCACCACTACTCTATCCCGCTCGGTGGTTTATTCGCCCAAGTGGATAAATCCTTTATTGTTTTAGTCATCTTCACGTAGTTTGGAAACAATTTACAAAAACGAGGAAAAATCTTTCGTTCCGCAGAGATGAGTAGATAGTTAGAAAAAAAGCTTTGTGTAAAATAAATGATTACGCCTTTATAAATGATTAACGAGACGAACGTGACTGCTCATTGAGCGTTCTACAAGGCTACTAAGGGTGATTGCACATTGATGAAACGAAATATTTGTCAAACAAAACGTTTGCTTCAGAAACATTTTGTTTTGTTTATCAACATTTTGCTGGACGTCAATGCACAGTGCACACTGATCAACAAAAAGCTTTTAAATCAAACATTTTATCGATAGATGTTTGAAAATCTTGTGTTCTATTCTAAGGTATTGCTTGAAAAACAGAAATTTAATTGAATGGATTTTAAATTTTAACATTTCTTGCAAAGTATTTATGCATAATAATAATAATTTTATTGTATAATTTTAAGATTGTTATATTTTTTAGTGTATTTGCCATATGGCAACATACACTATTGGCGTCGGTCGGATGGCGGGACCTAGGGGTGGGACCAAAATTTCTCGACGTTTCATAACCTCCTAAACACATTGGCACCATTTTTGAAAATGTTTATATATATATGTATATATATATATATATATATATATATTATATATATATATATATATATATATATATATATATATATGTGTACGGGCAATAACTTTCGAAAGAGTTAATTGATTTTAACGAAATTTGGACCACGTGTTGAAATCCATCACCGCAAGAAGCCTATTTAAAATGGGCGTAATCGGGCCATTTTAAGGGTAGTTTTTAGGGGTTTTTGGGCCCCAAAATTCCGAAAAAATTCTCAGAATCGTTTCAAAATTGATATTTAACCTGTCAGTAGCAATTAAAAAGTGCCCCTAAAATTTTAATAAAATGGCCTCAACAGGACCGGACTTACAAATTTTTTGAAAACACTAATTTGCAGATAGTGATTTATTTATTGAAGGGTGTCTTTAATTCGGTATAGACGTTAGATTGATAATAATATTACAATTAAGAAAAAAAATGTTATTTTAAGGGGTGTATTAAGGGGTTAAATTTTTTATTTTGCCCAAAAACCAACTTAATTTCACATAATAAAACTATAAAACCACACGGCCCTATACAAGCAAATACACTATATTGTCGGCAGGGTTTTGGCACTGCGACCCGGGTTTTTTTTATAATGATATCTTTATTGTATAATTTTAGGATTGTCATTCAAAAGCTTAATTTTTTATGAAACTTTTTAAAAAGCAATCAAATTAGAAATGAGAAAAAATAGTATATAACAACGCAAGGGCAGAAAGCTGAAATTCCTGCATTGCGTGATACACGATGTCCGAGGCGAAGCCCAGAGCATCATGTGTCGCGCAGTGCAGGAATTTCAATTTTCTGGCCGTGTGGTGTATACTATTTTTCTTTGTACCCGGTCAAAAGTACGTACTTTTATATCAGTGTCCACAAGAAAACTGTTTCGGCCCGCTGTTACAGATAGCGTGCCAGTAATTCCAGCAGTACATAAATATGCTTTCTGCCTTAAAATCGAAGCCGAAAGTACGTACTTTCAACCGGAAATGAAGAAAAAATCTTTATTAGCAAATAATTGTATTACAGCACTGTATGAAAAAATTTTACACCACATTCATTCAAAACTTTAAAAAAATAATGACTTACTTACAAAAAATGGCCACTTTATACAAAAAGATTAATTTTAACTTATTTGTATCTTAGAAATACAAAACAAATTACAATAATTAACTCTTTTAATAATAAAGTGATTTTCGACGTTAACATAATATTTCATTTTAACTAATTAGGTAATTGTTTATGTAGATTGCGTAACTGAAAATAACAAAGAACTTATTTTTGGAATACGATTTTCATAAAATATAATAGTACCCGTGACCTGTTGCGTAAGATTTTTTGTCGATATATCTAGTCATATAGACATATCACTGCAATGTTAAAATTTAAAAACTGCTCGATTTGTTTAAAAAAATGGCCTCGAGAGGGTCGAACATATACAGAATGATTTTTAAGTTAATTCTTTTTTTAACAGCATGTAGAAATCAAATAGAGATATTTTTCAAGTTGCTTTTTTGTCAAAACTCAAAAATAAAAGAGATGGAGTCTTTCAAAGTTTAATTCAATTTTATTAAATTTTGAGATCAGTCCATGCGTTTTGTTATGTCGCTATGGAAATATGTAATGTCATTACCAAGTATTAACAGAAATTGTTCGAAGTTGTTCCCGTTTTGTTTCAAATACGCATCAAATACTTGATAATGACATATTTCCATAGTGACATAACATAACAAGGATTGACCTCAAAATAAAATAAAATTTAAAAAATTTACTTAAACTTTGGAAAGCTGTCTTTCTTATTTTTGAGTTGTGATAAAAAAGTTACTTGAAATATTAATTGTTTGTCTATATTTGATTTCTACACGCTGTTAAAAAAATCAACTTAAAAATTACCTGTATTTCCTTTAAAATATATATTATATATAAATGTAATATAATAATACAAATTAGAGTTTATAAAGCAATAAAAAATCCTTTAGTATTAAATGAAACAGTTTTCTTTTAATAAAAAACGAGCTTGAATTTATTCAACCGTGTATGAAGTAGCAATGTACCCTGATAAATTGAACAATATCTTATGTAATATTATATTATGTACAATTCCATTTGCTTGGTCGCTTCTCAAGTCTATAATACTGTTTATATACAGATCAGTGGCGGCACATTTTAGTTTTTCCGCTAGTTTAGTAAATCGCTGCTTTTCATGCCTTTATAGCGATAATAAAATCACTCATTTAATTAATGCTGTGAAATAAAACAAATAAATGTTAGCTTACCAATTCAACGGTAATTACTAAAAGTGACCTATCAGTCTGACCATTTAAGACTATATAAGGAACAGAGACAGCAAAGTAGGCGTAATTGTCGTAAATAAGCGGAGTAGATTGCAAATGGCAAGACATAAACAACTGTTAAAATAATAGTTTAAAAAAATTAAAAAAAAAAACATACTTTAATAGCAAACCGAACTAAAAAGTCAAAAATAATTTTTAATTATTAAGATTTTGTTTAACAGCGACAGAAAGTCGATAATTGTATTGAGTGAGTGGACTTTCTATCGCTGTTAAGCGAAATCTTTATCAAAAATTATTTTTTACTTTTTAATTCGGTTTGCTAGCGTGTTTTTTTAGTTTTTTAAACTATTATTTTTTTTGGGGGCTATTTTTTTATTCTTAAGATCCTGGTCAGGACATTAGGACAAAGTTTTCAAATTATTATATTGTCATCGGTCCTTAATACGAGAGCAATTTTTTTTCTTTTTTTGCGTCTTATTTTTTATCCTGACCAGGACCTTCAGGATAAAAAAACTTTAAAAATTACAGCAAGCAAGCTAACACGCTGTACAGTGACGTACGTTGCGTTGCCTACTCCATAGTCACATGCAATATTGTTTTTGCCTTATAATTAAAATTAGAGTTTTAAAAAACCAAAACAACACACTTTTGAACTAAAAAAATGCAAAATAATTTGACAAGAAAATTTGCTTTACTGGAAAAAGCGTGCTGTGCTTAATATCGGTAATAAATTTTTCATTTACTAGCGAATTGTAAACGTAGAGCTAAAATTTAAGTATAAATTAGCTTTATTGTAAAAAGCGTGGGATTTTTACAATAAAGCTAACTTTGTTGTCAAATTATTTTTTAGTTCATAAGATCGTGCTGTTTTAAATTTTGAACGTTTTAATATAAATGTGTTTTTTAGATTTTTTTGTACAGTAATTTTTTTCCGTTCATGGAAAAGTAAAATACTACAATCCTTTGAGTCGTCACTGACAGATCCAATAAATCATAGATACATATTGAATATTTACTAATATATTTCAGTTACTGACGTCACAGGCGTTGGCGTCCTGCCTCTAAATATAATCCCGAGGGAGCAACTTGACTGCATTTCTGATGTATCTGACAATCGCTTGCCTTGTTCCCAATTTCACGGAACTAGCGTTCCCAGTATCACTTGAATACCGCAATGTTTATTATTCAACAAGACAATGCAAATGGACCAAAAGTTCGCAGAATTTCAATTCATTTTCAGTAACTGGAAATTTACATCATATACCTATAGTATAAAGTACACATTTATTTATGCGAATGAAATGGGAATTGATCATGTGGTTTGTTTCGTCATATATCAAACATATATTGACATAGATAAATAAGAGGTACATAATATGTACAGTAAGACCCCGTTTAATGCGGGAGATATAAGTTTTTGCGCTATACGAAACAGCGCTAAACGAGGTCATCTTAATACGTAGATAATAGTCATAAGTAAAACAGAACCGAGAATAAGAAAGTTTTTTTTTGTTTAATTTTGTAACATTTATTGTTAAATACTTTTTTATCACATTAATTGTGGATTTATTGCCATATCGATTTTTGTTCATAAAACATCTATGAAAATCAAATAAAAGTTTGAGAAAGAAGTTATGTTTGTGATGAGAAAGGTTCCTCATTTAAAATACTTTGTTTTTTTTTTGTGAAGAAGTCGTTTGCCTTTTTCTGTTTCGTTCAGCAAGCTGTTGTCGATAGCAACATATTGCATCAATGACACTTCGTCTTGCCTTTGAACTTCTATCACCATTTGATTCATTTTGTATAAATTGATCCATAGTTTACGTTATAGTGGCCAAACTTTTTTTTTTTGGAAACCGCGTTTATCGAGGTCTTACTGTACCACTATATATTATATAGGTCAATTAAAAAAAGTGATTGGAAACCGAGGGCTATACTTCCCACCTAATAAGCAATCTCGTAAATGAAAACTTTCTTAGCAAAACAAATCTCTTTTCATAATATTCTTAATATAAAAAGCATTGCCGTCTTACTTGTTTGTTGTCAACTAAAATCATAGACATTTTGATACGGCATATAAAAAATTATATTCAAGCAATTTTTTTCTCGAAACTAGTACATTTTAGAAAAAAATAAGATTTTATTCAAAGTTTAACAGCAAGAATGCATTTATATTTTTTACGTATGCGTATATTAATACTTAGATCTGCACTAGACTCGCATTCGGAAGGTACGGGTTCGAATCCCGGCGGGGGCAGATGTGGCTGGGACTTTTTCCTACTGCCTCTCGCCGAGAAACGGTAATTCCTATACCGGCCATCTTAATTGAGGTTTTCCATGGTTTTCCTCAATTAATTCCAGATAAATATCGAGATGGATCCTTATTTGAGGTCATGGCCGATTACCTATCAAACTCCTAGTTCAAAAATTATCTGCCTTATCCTAATTTCCTATAATTCCTTCATTCGCTCATTGCTATTACATAAGTTGAAGTTGTAAAAAAATGTAGAAAATAACGGGAAGTGGTAAATGGAAAATAGTAATGGTGCGAATGGCGTCTGTTATGACATAAAGTCGAGAAGCGGACGTTAAACGCATTATTATTATTATTATTATTATTAATACTTAGATCTGATTAGATTTTGAGTCAAATCGATTTAGTGGTTCCTGAAATATTTAAAGTATGTGCTGTACATATTTTAAATATCTCAGGAATCACTACATCGCTTTTCCTCAAAATCTAATCAGATCTAAGTTAAGTTTACTGACAATTTAACAAGACAAACCAAATTACCCTGTGTCGTTTGTTTTTGAAATATCGGAGGAGAAAAACTTCCACCACGCACGTACGCACAGACATCAATCGAAAAATAGTCTCAAATGAAATTAAGGATGGCAAAACGTAAAGATCTATTAATATCCCGAAAAAAAATTCGGACAGAAACCAATACTTCCCTAGAGGTCAGTGGCGGATTTACAAATTTGCCGCCAGTAGGCTATTAAATTTTTGTCACCCCTACTGACCTCTGAAATTCGATACCCTAGTTCGCAATCATATTAATTACAAAAACGACGTTGTACAAAAAAAAAAATATTTAAATGTTGAAACATATTACACGTTGATTCAAATATATGAGTGGACCTAGTAACATTTAGGTAGGGTAAATGACAAGTCATTGGACATTACTAGTCATTGGACAGAGCACATTTTCATTAGCTATAATAAGAATAAGAACGATACTAAAGCAGATTTGAATGACTCATTTTATAAGTCAATCAAATCTGCTTTAGTATCGTTCTTATTCTTATTATAGCTAATGAAAATGTGTTCTGTCCAATGACTAGTAATGTCCAATGACTAGTTGTTGACCCTACATGGAGAAAAAAATTATAGTAAGGAATAATGATTAATAAAAAAAAATACAAAAATTTTTGGGTCACATCTGCCGCCCCCTAACATCTGCCGCCCTAGGCTTCAGCCTACTCAGCCTGCTGGTAAATCCGCCACTGCTAGAGGTGGAGAGTAAAAATCCAATGGCGGAATTCATTTTTATAATATAAACTTGAAGGTATAACAAGACTCAACTTTAATTAATTTTGACAAAATACGAATTATCTTTAAGGGTTGAAATGAAAATTTAAAATCGAACGACATTATAATGCAATTTTATTTACCCTTTTCACATAACTGAAATACTAATAGAACTGTTGACAGAAGCAAATTACTTAGACGTCGTTTTTAAATTTTAAATTCGATAAAATGGTACTCATTTACTGTTATTCACATAAAGTTAAAAGTTATTTCGTAAAGTGACCATTCTTTTTAAATATTAATTACTAGTGGCCCGGTCCAGCTTTGACCGAATTTGCTATTAAAGATAGACATATTATGCTGCAGTGGACTTTCTTATAGAATAATAATAATAGAAAATTTAATTGTAGCGACCAAAAAACAGGTATACAAAACGTCAATATATATACTATTCATTATAATAAATCACTAAAATTGTATGGAACTTTAGAGACTAAGTACTTTTTTAATTCAGTATTAAATGTTTTTTTGTTTTTTATCATTTGTAAGTTTTCCGGTAATTTTTGGTACATTTTGTAACCAGTATATACAGAGCTTTTTTCAAAAAATGTGCTTTTAGTTTAATTGAAAATTCGTTTGTTCTAGTTTGATAATGTTTGTTAACATTTTGCTGAAAAATAAAAGGCGTATTTTCCCGGTGTTGTTTTCTATTTATTATTAATAGTCGCTACCTACGGCTCCTCACGCGATTGAGATAAAACACATCAGCGACAACAGTAATGGAATCTTTGTACAGTCTTGTTTCGCGGGGCTGTGCCCAGCTCGGCAGCACCAACAGCTTTTGCCTCGCAAGGGTGCGTCCCGCTCCGCAGCGACAACAGTAGTAAAGCTCCAGCATATTATAGTCTGGCCTCGCGGGGCTCTGATATCCATTTAATAGGAAAAGATCCCGTAGAAAAGAGCACTATCAGCTTTCCCGAACTTTCCACTCTTTCGGGCGATTTTTCAAATTTTTCTTTCCCTATTAGGACTATTACGAACATTTAAAAAATTAGCCAAATCGGTCCAGCCGTTGTCAAGTAATGAGCTTTAAAACGAACAGCATTTCATTTTTATTATATGAATAACTGTTTGTGAAAAAGAAAGGCCTAACTGATCATCCTCTCCAATAAATTAAGTAAAACAGATTTTTAAGTTAAACGGTTTTATTTAAAATTAAGACAATAATGATGTTAATAAAGTACTAAAGGCTAAAAAATAATTCGGTAGGTCCTAGGTATCATTCATCACACCACTCTCCTCATCAATCTAGGGCATTAATCAGACAAAAAAATAAAATCGTTGGGCGGCCATCTTGGATTTACAATGATACAAAATGTATTAAATTGTATTGTCATCAGAACTAAATGTGTGTGCCAAATATTAGATCAATCTGTCAACAGGAAGGGGGTGAAAAATATATACTGAAACCGCCATTTGGCGGCTATATTAGATTTTCTTTTTTTTTTATAATGACCTTTATTCTTCTATCCAAGCCCTTTCATTTGATACCCATATTGAGGTAGCTGTGAAAGAATATGTAATCCGCCATTTTGTAGCGGCGGCCATCCTGGATTTACAGTGACACAAAATGTATTAAATTATATTGTCATCAGAACTAAATGTGTGCGCCAAATATCAGATCAATCTGTCAACAGGAAGGAGGTGAAAAATATATACTTAATCCGCCATTTGGCGGCTATATTAGATTATCTTTTTTTTATAATGACCTTTATTCTTCTATCCAAGCCCTTTCATTTGATACCCATATTGAGGTAGCTGTGAAAGAATATGTAATCCGCCATTTTGTAGCGGCGGCCATCCTGGATTTACAGTGACACAAAATGTATTAAATTGTATTGTCATCAGAACTAAATGTGTGCGCCAAATATCAGATCAATCTGTCAACAGGAAGGAGGTGAAATTTTAAATACTAAATTTGACCCAAACAAATAAAAAATAAATAAACAGGGTAAGTTAAATAAAACCGTTTAAAAAAGAAAATAACTATGTACCTATATTTAACTTACTAGATCCTCAAATCCAAAAATCATATAAGACTTTCATTAAAATGAATTTGTATTTTGTATGAATTTTTAAAGCTTAAAGAAGTGCACTACAAGTAATAAGAACAGACTAATAAAATTATTGATATGATTTTGAGTATAAGTGCAGCCTGAATACACTATGAATTTTTGATGTTTTCGTTAAAAGAGTATCCAATAACATAAAAAAGTGCCTCTATCCTGCGGTCTATAACATAAGCGTCCACAAAAGTGATTGATTTTATAAAAACTCTGGAGCTAGTTTTCTAAATCGAATGATGCTCTTACAGACGGACAACGAAATGATCCTATAAGGATTCCTTTTTCCTTTTGAGGTACGGAACCCTAAAAATTTACAAAATTAAATCTATAGGGCAAAAAAGATTCGGCAGTAATAAATCTATAAATCAGAATGCTTTTTTATTTAAAAAACTCACACTAAACGACTTCTGTAATCTTACGTAATGTACATACAGAACATAATTGTTTTTGGAGAACTCTTAGTCGATGTCAATAATGATTGATTGTTCTTTCCGATAGTTTCTTCGTTTTATACGATTCTTATTTGTCTTTTATTGAAGAAAGTAAGCAGAAGGAAAATTTTCAATTTAATTCCCTCGCATTATTGGATATTATTGATAAAATTTTCATATCTTTTTGAGTATTGATTTTGTTACAGTCAAATTTATCATAAACACAACTGTAATAAAATAAAACTTATACTAGGTAAACAGTGGCACTTGAACCAATACCTGGGAGACGAAAACTCAATAAAAAATAACAGGTATTTTTAAAGTTACACTTGTTTTGGCGCGCTATGAATAAATGATAATGAATTGTTACAATGGAGCATCAAAATTAACAGAATGAAGTTTCTCGCAGAAAAAGGCTACGAACAGAATAGAGGTAGTAACCATGAACTTCGCCATATATATCGTAGTTGTTTTTTGTTTCACTGTGTGAGTAGGATAGAGTATGGTGGATATCTTGTTTTCATGCGCGTAGCGTCTAATAGCTGAATTGTTGCTAATCTCACTCCGGTCCGTTTATTATTTTGTTTCAAAAAATGTTTGTGTCAATTAAAATAAGAATATATATAAGAATATATAAGATTATATGCGTAGATGCCTATTTATTGCTATTTTAAGATAGCTTATTTGCATTTTCTGAGAACATTTACCGCAGTAATGTATATTTTTTTTCATACCATCAGAAAGTAGAGATTTCAAGGAACAAAAAGCCCACCGATTTTTTTAAAAAAGCGGATATTTTGACGTGAGAATTTTCGATTGAAAATTAGGGTGCTTTTTCGAAATTAAGTCAAAATAAGGTGAAAAAATGAATATTTTAAATCAAAAAAATTACTGTGTGTTTGGGACATAAAAAGGTAAGTTTCCACCAAATTTCGTGAAAAAATTAATTTTTTTGCAAAAGATAAAAATAAAAAACCAAAAACTTGGTTATTTGAATTTTTCACATAAATTTTGAGGTTATGTGAAAAAAGTGTAAAAACAAAAGTTGTAGATATTTTTATTACCTACAACTTTGCGATTTAACTTTTTTTCATAGGACTTGTAGTTTTGCCGGAAATCAAGATAAACCATTTTTTACCCTTAAAAACTCACCCCCTACCCCTTCCCGGCCTCAGATCGGCCGTAATTTATTTTTCCTTTCATTTTTGTTATATTCTCTACCTTTTCCAATGGGTTTCATCCTACTATAATTTTTTTTGGTCTCAAAAATTATCGACCCTGGTCTATAATATTAATCTCAGATTGTAATAGGTATAAACAGTGAAAATCGGTGTTATTTAAAAATATGGCAAAAATAATATGAGATCAGTTATTCGAAACGTTAAAGGAGTATAGTGTTCATGCAGCCAGTTTTATAATACAGTGCCTGATAAGACGTTAATTTGATTCATTGCATTCCAAAGCAATTGTTGACCATTTAACTGATAAATTTATGAAAGATAGGAACAAGAATAAAAAACACTATCAGTTTAAGAAAATAATACAGCGACATGGCAAATAAAGTTTCACCTAATGCAGAATTTTGCATTTTTTATATTGTACAAGATAGACCAATATAATTAACTTAACCGAGAAAAAATGTAACGTGTCACGAAAAACCGTAAAACGTATAATGTATACTCGTATACGGTGATACCGGGTGTTTTTAGATTATATTTAGATTATACCGGGTGTTTTTAGATTATACCGGATGTTTTTAGATTATAATGGTTGTTTTTAGATTATACAGGGTGTTTTGGAACGAAGTTCCTTATCGCGGGTTGGCGAGGGGACCTAGCCGAGAACAAATGTAACGCGTCACGAAAAAGCGTCACGAAAAAGCGTAAGACGTTTTTCGTAACGCGTTTTATATATATATATATATGTGTGTGTGTGTGTGTGTGTATGTATATTATGTATGTGTATTAATTATGCCAACCCTGCATACGAAAGGGACTTCGTTCCAAACGCGTGTCCCGCGACACGTTCCAAGTTTTTTTTAATTATTAACTGACATCAGAAATATTACTTTAAAAACATCTCAACCAGAGATAGACTTTGATCATTTGAAGTGAACTTATTAGTGTATTTGCCATATGGCAACATACACTATTGGCGTCGGTCGGATGGCGGGACCTAGGGGTCGGACCAAAATTTCTCGACGTTTCATAACCTCCTAAACACTTTGGCACCATTTTTAAAAATGTTTATATATATGTAGGGGAAAGGCCCCTAACTTGGACCGAATCCTAAATTGGACCATCGCCTTTATATAAACATAAGTAGACGTTAGTGTTATCTATCGGCAAATAGTTATTGCTTACAAGATTTTTAGTTGAAACATGAAAACAGAGCTCTGTAAAGCGTAAAATAGTTGTGTAATGACGTCTGACATTTTTTGGTGTTAGCTGATGTAATTTGATCTCCAATTTATATAAGCGATAACTTTTTTTACTGGTAAGTAAATTTTACATTTGCGGGTGTAGTTTTTAAGAAAGTTATTGTTTATTATTTTATTAGATTGTTTACCCGATATTTGCATTAATTTTTATTTTTAATACTGAAAAGTTAATGTGAGGTTAGTTTCTTAAATTGAACCGCCTAATGGGTTTTAAGTTGAACCGGTCCAAATTAGGAACTGTTTTACCTTATAGGTAAAAATGTCAGTGCGTGGAAAATATGGAAAATGGGATGAGGAAAATATGAAGAAAGCCATAACTGCATACAAAAATGGAATTGCAGGTTTAAATGAAATAGCTAGAAGTTTTAAAATACCAAATATATATATACGTATATATATATATATATACGTATATATATATATATATATATATATATATATATATACGTATATATATATATATATATATATATATATATATATATATATATATATATATATATATATATATATATGTGTGTGTGTGTGTACGCGCAATAACTTTCGAAAGAGTTAATTGATTTCAACGAAATTTGGGCCACATGTTGAAATCCATCACCGCAAGAAGCCTATTTAAAATGGGCCTAATCGGGCTATTTTAAGGGTAGTTTTTAGGGGTTGAAAACTGTTTTTAGGCCCCAAAATACCGAAAAAATTCTCCGAATCGTTTCAAAATTGAAATTTAACCCTTTGGTAGTGATTAAAAAGTTTCCCCACAATTTTAATAAAATCGGCCCGACAGGACCGGATTTACAAATTTTATGAAAACACTAGTTTGCAGATAGTGACTTATTTATTGAAGGGTGTATTTAATTTGGTGTAGACGTTAGATTGATAATAATATTACAATTAAGAAAAAAATGTTATTTTAAGGGGTGTATTAAGGGGTTACATTTTTTATTTTGCCCAAAAACAAACTTAATTTCACATAATAAAAGTATAAAACCACACGGCCCTATACAAGCAAATACACTATATTGTCGGCAGGGTTTTGGCACTGCGACCCGGGTTTTTTTAGTTTCTACTGATTATGAGTAAGGTACACGTAGTACGTAAAATCATAAAATATGTAAAAAATATACGAGTGCACGGGCCTATACAATGGCGTACCCAAGGGATTTTTTAAGCCCACTTTCATATATGAAAAAAGTATTACCCTGCAAAAGGTCAGATAAACCATTTTTCCTGACGTATATATACTAACAAAAATCGGTTGTAGAACATTATCTAACGTGGCGGCGAGGTAGAACGGTCGCCTCGTAATTAAAGGTCATATAGGGTCGAACCCAGCGGTCTGTACCACTATTATTTTTTTTACAATTATATCAGATTTACTTCTGTAGTGTAGACTTATAACCTTAGATGTTGAGCGTCTATAATCTAAAATCAATCAACCACTTCTGTAGTGTGTAGTGTAAAATATACAATCTCTTTTTTTATTATATATCTCTATATCAGAAGCGTAGCGTGCCTTGGCGGGGCCCCGTATAAAAATTTGTTTGGGGGCCCTTCCCCCCTTGAAGTAAATGACTTAAACAGGGAAATCCCGCAGCCCGTGATAACCGATGTAGGGTGTTGCCAACTTTTGAACGCACGCTTTACGCGGGAAAAAAAGAAATAGCTTTTTTTGACTTTTGTCATTTCTGAAATAAAAAAAAATTGGGAAGTTTTTATTAATTTTTGCTTACGCACGTTGGGGGCCCCCGTTGCCTGGGGGCCCCGTATAATTGATACGGCGGTAGCTACGCCCCTGCTCTATATATATGTTTGGTCAACATTGAGCACGTTTTAAACAAATTCATTTTTTCTTTCAGAAATGTACGCTTATTTTGCGACCTTGAATAAAATTGTAATTTTCTGCTTTTGCGTTTGTTCTTGACATAGACTGTGAATGCGCATAGATTTTACATTTAATATTCAAAACAAAACAGAATACTGATCTAGGCCAAGTTCTGTAACTATGTCACCATATTAGTAGCGATACAACGAAGTATTTATAGTCTAGCAGTTTTATCTGACGTCGCACGGGAATTATATGATAGTGTAAACACGAGACACATTCCTTTCGTTTATTCAGTTGGATTGCAACTGGACCACATTCACTTCACTCGTAAAACTAAACTTTGCTCGTTGTGTTTAATCTTCGATTTGTTTTTTATTTTCGCCCTTTGATTATTCCCGTTTTGGCGCAGCGTCATTAATTAATGCTTAGATACCTATATGTATCGATTGTTAATCAACTTCAAAAATTATTTTTGGAACGAAGTTCCTTATCGCGGGTTAGCGAGGGAATCTAACCGAGAAAAAATGTAACGTGTCACGAAAAACCGTAAGACAAAAAATGTAACGTGTCACGAAAAACCGTAAGACGTATAATGTATACTGGTATACTGTGATACCGGGTGTTTTTAGATTATATCGGGTGTTTTATATTATACCGGGTGTTTTTAGATTATACCATGTGTTTTTAGATTATACCGGGTTTTTTTTAGATTATACCAGGTGTTTTTAGATTATACCGGGTGTTTGTAGATTATACCGGGTGTTTTTAGATTATACCGGGTGTTTTTAGATTATACCGGGTGTTTTTAGATTATACCGAGTGTTTTTAGAATATACCGGGTGTTTTTAGATTATAATGGTTGTTTTTAGATTATACCGGGTGTTCCGGGAAGTTGCTTATCGCGGGTTGGCGAGGGAACCTAGCCGAGAAAAAAATGTAACGCGCCACGAAAAAGCGTTTTATATATGTGTATGTGTATGTATATTACCTATGTATGTGTATTAATTATGCCAGCCCTGCATACGAAAGGGACTTCGTTCCAAACGCGTGTCCCGCGACACGTTCCAATTTTTTAATCACTCCAAAGAAATATAGCTTCTAACGCGCGTATATATACCTATTTTTAGGGTTCTATACATGAAAAGGGAAAAAGGACTCCTTATAGGATCACTTCGTTGTCCGTTTGTTTGTCAAGACCCTTTTTCTCAGGAACGCATGGAGGTATCAAGCTAAAACTAATATCAAATCCTCAAGTATGCAATCCTTTGAAGCTGTGAAAAAATCAAACTTCTAAGTCAACGCCATCAAAAGATACGGCCGTTTATGTCGCATATTTTGACACACAAAGGAATCAAAACCTATACGGTACGTCCCGTTGACCTAGAATCATAACATTTGACAAGAAGCAATGTCTAATCCGAAAATCGTAAATTTGCAGTAACACTACAAAAAAAAACTTTTTTTCTACAAACGTCAAAATAGTGTATGCTAGCGACACCAAACGGAATATCTTAAAAGCTATTAGTTCAGGCATTTATGCGCCTTAGTGTATATTACTATGGCCGCTATAAGAACAAATAATAAAAATAAAATAAAGTTAATAAATATTGTACGGTGGTACGGAACCTTTCGTATGCGAGTTCGACTCGCACTTGATCAGTTTTCTAAGGTCATATCAACAGCTGAAAACTGTATTTATAGGAGAACGTCCCCATAATCATGACCCCATTGCGGAGGTAAAGTTCACCTACATAATTATGCAACTGTTGAATATTGCTCCAAATGGTTAAACAATAACATAATGAGAATTAATGACGCATATCAAAATTAATTGCATGTAAAATTGTAACTTGCTAACAATGTATTAACTAACCTAATAATCAGTAAACGGCACAAGTAACGTTAATGACATAATTCATTGATTTAACTTTACAGAATCGTTAGAAAATGAACTGGCAAATTCAAATGTATTCATAAAAAATATGTATAGCAAATATATCATTGAAAAATATTTCAAAATGTCTAATAAAGTACTATAAAAATTATTTAATACGATATTTGAAATTTATACAAACATTTTACTTCTAAAAATTCATTTTAATAATTTGTGAAGCCCATTTTACTAAAGAAGATTTTGCAACAAAAGGAGAATTTACATATAGAAAAACGAATTGCATTTATCTATTTAAATGATGGTTATAATATAAAAACATCAGAGATTTACCTCGAATTATTCCTTACTTATTTCACTAAAATTAGAAAGGAACATATAGATTTGCTTTTTCCTATACTCCATAGTAAAAACCAATCGTAACTTGGGTCATTATGTACCTGCTGCCCTCTACGTTACGCTTACCATGTGTCCATGTCCATTATTACGAGTATAACGTTAATTCAAGCATTTGGATTTCTGAGAGATATTTAACGCAATACATCTCTAAGGCAATTCATTTTTTTAACTAAATATTTAACTGATTTTAATGTAATTTTGCAGTATCAAAGTCCTTTTCGTTCACGACTCTCATTCGTACATTATACAAAGTTTACAATATTTTATCCCTTTGTATCATACTACTATAAAATAATCCACATCAAAAGGAATATTTTCAGTTAATTTCAGAACATCCCTTTGAACATTTTGCGGGACCCAGCAGTTTTATCACACACATTTTCCTAGAGAGGGAGCTAATGATATTTTTTTTTGTGTTAGGAATTATCCGCAAAGATCAAATTTAAAACTTACGAGAGAGATTATATATTATAGACGCTCAACATCTGAGCTCACCAGCGTCTATTAAAACTTTTTAACAAATTTTTGACAAGCTAATACGACTATTGATTTGTTCGTCTTATTAAGGGGGTATTCTCATGTGACCACTTCGAAAAATCGATTTTTTTTTCATATTTCAATAGTAAAACCTATCGAAAATAAGCTGTGAAAAATAGAGACCGAAATTCCTAGTTTTAAATAAATTACAACTCATAGTCGCCGACGAGCCGTATAAGCGACTTGTTGGCTCTTGAAACTTTAAACGCATTTATCTGGAAACATTATTTTCTAAAACTGTCGTGGTCCTAAAAAAAAAGTATTCAACCGATTGCTTTGAAATTTACATATGTTCTTCTACTCATTAATGGTTATCGTCCGTACCAAAATTGCTTATTTTCGAAAATATTTTCTTATTTTTTTAAACGATTTTTAACAAAAAAATTAACAAAAAACTCAAACTTTTTTTCTACAGTCCGCCATTTTTTTTTTTTAATGACATTGATTAATTTTGGTAGGGACGATAGCGACATCCCTACTGAACAATGATCCATTCGATTTTTTTATTTAAGACAACACGAACAGCCGCTATTACCATGACCAGTGACCTGTTTTTTTTAGTGTCTAATTTAATTAAAAAATATATTATATATATAAAAAATGTAAAATAAGAGAAAAAAAATTTTTTTATACAGTTAAAGATACAAACAAAAACATGTAAAAAAATTAAAATGATTAAATGTTATTGTCGTCTAAAAAAAATTCCCTAAAAAGAGGTAAAATTTATGCGTTCACATGAGAATACCCCCTTAAAATCCAGATACTGATTTTTAGGGTTTCGTTCGTGTGCCCGAAGGACGAAAAAAAGATTCTCATTCCTTGATTCCGCCATAAGTTTTTCTGAAGGCGAAAAAATATGCATATCTAAAACAAGACGAAGAAATAGCCCATAAATAATACAAAATTTAGTCATTTTTACGGTCGTGGTGACTGGACTAAATTTAGAAAACGATTTTTCTTGTATTCGGAAGTTTTTCCGCCATAGCTTTTTTCCATAGTCGAAAAAACCTGGCTTCAGTACGACAGTGAACTTTTTTATGGACACGTGTCTTTCTCTAACTTTTGAAAATTTTACTTTTACTGCCGCTCTAAAACTTGAATTCTAAAAATGTTAGCCAACAGAAATAAAGCAAAATAAAAATCTTCAAAACGTACTGATTCGCATATTTCACTCAATTAAAAATATGTTACAAATAATTGTCATCCTAATATAGCTTACTTTACTTTCATGATAAAATATTATTATTTTCTGTAAAAAACTTAAATATAATTTAAATTTTTTTCAAGCCTTATCATGTGATGGAAAACGCTCTATGCTTGGTTACAACTCTCGTGACGTCACACCCAAGTAAACATACAAAATAATTCAGGAAAATAAACAAATTTTCGTTTTCTTACTATAGCAATTACTTGTTATTTCCTTGCGTGTGATGTCATGTGTCACGTGATTACGTTTTGGCGCGTATTTTATTCAAATTTTTAACATTGAAATTTATCGAAAATACGACAGATCTTCAGGAAATATGAATATAGTGTGCATTAAGGGGTTAGGGGTAGTCAGAATTTTCAAAAAATTGATTTTTTTTTGCATTTTCTTAAAGTATAGTATCTTAAAAATATTCTCTGAAAGTTTGAAGTGAATCCGACAAATATCTTTCGAGTTATTCAGCGAAGAATAAAAGGCTCTCGAGCGGTCTAATATTTCCGAGAACAGGTAGCTAGCGGCAGCTGCAAGCAAACGTTTCTTGGGTTCTATTGTTACACTCGCGAAGGTAGAATGCGACGTAGACAACAACAAATTGATGTTTTAGAAAGTTCTACAACGGCTGAAGAACTCTTATATGGTCCAGGAACAGATGACTCAGTGTAAGTATTGAAATTATTCGTATTACTGTACATCAATCGACTGTAAAACTTTAAATGCGTTTTTCTCAAAACTATGTTTTTTGAACTGGTGACCACTGTAACTCAAAAACCGCTCTATAGATTTGAATGAAACTTATACAGATTTTAGAAAACATAAAAAGCTAGTGCCTGATCGAATTTTTTTTTTTTTAAAACTTCGATTTTTTATAAACAATTAATTGTTGGTTTTTTCCCGAAAATCTGCAAAAAAAATTCCAGAGACCGCCATTTTGTTAATTTTGAAAAAAAAAAGCTTCGATCAGGCACAAGATTATCTATCCATAAAAATAATCTTTTTTGTTTCATTTATTTTAGATGAATCTCCAAGGAGCTGTAATGGTCACCGCAAGGACCCATTATTAAAACCTGTTCAACTTAGACCGCCATAACCTGTAAAATAATTATATTTTTTTTTTGAAATTTAAGTGAAGTAATGTTAAAGTATGATGAAATGATACTATGTTTTTACTTATGTGAAATAAACTTAATTACTAGTAAAAAAAAATTAATAAAAAATGGCATTTTTTCACGCCCCTGACTACACCTAACCCCTTAAATGTAATAAAAATAGTATTGAAACAATTCACAATAGTCGGCAAATATCCTATTCTTTTATTTGCGAAATTCAAACGTTGATTCATAAGCCACCTCTCTTAAAAAACACTTCACGAATTTGTGTACAACCTCAATGAAACACAAAACAGCGACGAGGTTTCGTTCAATCGGATACAACAGCAGCACCTAGCGTAAGCTTTGCGAACTAAGAGCTTTCAAAGCACAACAATGGATGACGTACCCAGAGTCACTTGATAGAGAAACTTGATCAATAATGCATATCTGCGAATGTTACCCACGTATAATCCCTTCTTTTTCTGTTCGCGTGTAAGTTAAATGTAAACAGTAAGAGAGAGAGAGAGAGACATATATGTAAACAGGCATGCTTATGTAACCTATTCACTTTAAAAAAGGAAGTAATATCAAGATTCTGATCAGATTTTTCTTTACTATTTACATCTCTTTTCGTTTTATACCGTTTTAGTTACTTAGAAAAAAAAAACCCCGGGTCGCAGTGCCAAAACCCTGCCGACAATATAGTGTATTTGCTTGTATAGGGCCGTGTGGTTTTATACTTTTATTATGTGAAATTAAGTTTGTTTTTGGGCAAAATAAAAAATTTAACCCCTTAATACACCCCTTAAAATAACATTTTTTTCTTAATTGTAATATTATTATCAATCTAACGTCTACACCGAATTAAATACACCCTTCAATAAATAAGTCACTATCTGCAAACTAGTGTTTTCATAAAATTTGTAAATCCGGTCCTGTCGGGCCGATTTTATTAAAATTGTGGGGACACTTTTTAATCACTACCAAAGGGTTAAATTTCAATTTTGAAACGATTCGGAGAATTATTTCGGTATTTTGGGGCCCAAAAACAGTTTTCAACCCCTAAAAACTACCCTTGAAATAGCCCGATTAGGCCCATTTTAAATAGGCTTCTTGCGGTGATGGATTTCAACACGTGGCCCAAATTTCGTTGAAATCAATTAACTCTTTCGAAAGTTATCGCGCGTACACATATATATATATATATATATATATATATATATATATAATATATATATATATATATACATATATATATAAACATTTTCAAAAATTTTGCCAAAGTGTTTAGGAGGTTATGAAACGTCGAGAAATTTTGGTCCGACCCCTAGGTCCCGCCATCCGACCGACGCCAATAGTGTATGTTGCCATATGGCAAATACACTAATAAGTAGTTCGAAGTTCGACAGACCATTTCAGTTTTTTGTTTATTTAACACTAAACCTACCGATACTTCATGTATTCCTATTCCTACCAAAGCGGATCAAATGACCCGTCTTTAAAATGTTACATATATTACTATGTCTAGCGAAAAATATATCAATTAGGCCAATTTGGTACATGAATAAAACAATTTTTTTCAAATAACGATTCAAAATAGTTTATATATTAAATTTAAGGACTCACATTCGTCCGTAGTGTCAAATGAATCACTATATTGTTCTATGTTATCCATTTCACTTTCAGATAGTTTCTCTTCACTAAATTCCGAACACTCTTCATCTATGTTATTAGTGTATTTGCCATATGGCAACATACACTATTGGCGTCGGTCGGATGGCGGGACCTAGGGGTCGGACCAAAATTTCTCGACGTTTCATAACCTCCTAAACACTTTGGCACCATTTTTAAAAATGTTTATATATATATATATATATATGTGTACGCGCAATAACTTTCGAAAGAGTTAATTGATTTCAACGAAATTTGGACCACGTGTTGAAATCCATCACCGCAAGAAGCCTATTTAAAATGGGCCTAATCGGGCTATTTTAAGGGTAGTTTTTAGGGGTTGAAAAATGTTTTTGGGCCCCAAAATACCGAAAAAATTCTCCGAATCGTTTCAAAATTGAAATTTAACCCTTTGGTAGTAATTAAAAAGTGTCCCCAAAATTTTAATAAAATCGGCCTGACAGGACCGGATTTACAAATTTAGTGAAAACACTAGTTTGCAGATAGTGACTTATTTATTGAAGGGTGTATTTAATTCAATGTAGACGTTAGATTGATAATAATATTACAATTAAGAAAAAAAATGTTATTTTAAGGGGTGTATTAAGGGGTTAAATTTTTTATTTTGCCCAAAAACAAACTTAATTTCACATAATAAAAGTATAAAACCACACGGCCCTATACAAGCAAATACACTATATTGTCGGCAGGGTTTTGGCACTGCGACCCGGGTTTTTTTTTATAATTACTAATGATTTCAGATATCTTGAATGTTTCGACATTTTGGGGATAAGAATTACTAGTAAAATGATGAAATAAAAATTCTTGATTCGCAAAATAGCACATAACTTGAAATTTTTACTGTAATACTCGCTTGGAGTAGAGTGAAATTGGTTATTCATCCGTCATCCAACAACAAATATAGCACAATGCAGCAAAATATATCACGCAATAACAAAAATGACCAATAGAGCGGTTTCGTATTACAAAAAATACAAATCAAGATACAGAATCTTTGCACGGGTCAAATGACCTCTTTCGGTAGTTAGGGCAGATTACATATATTTCTCGGTAAAAAAATTAACAAGAGAGGAGTAAATCTTGAAAAATACAATCGATATATTTTTTAATAAAAGTCGAAAAGGCAAATGGCGATGTGATAATGTTATTTTCAAGAATATCAGACAAAAAGTTTAAAATGGGTCATTTGACCCGTCATGGTAGGCTTAGTGTTTAGCATGCATATGGGTATCATCACTTCACTTATTTCTCGTATAATATTTGTAGATAATGTGATAAGAAAAAGTTCTATTATCCAAAAAACTCTACTGTATACGCCTAGAGCTAAGATCCACCATAAAGCAGGTGTCAGAAATTATTTTTGACTAACGGCCTGGGTCGACTTCGCCCTAATTTATAGATTGCGTATTAAAAATAACGTGTATAATAGGGATGTTGACTATATTGAAATAAAAACATAATTTTAACGTTAATTGGTAGTTTCTATGATACAAATACTAAAAGACACAATATTTTTCCTTATTTTTAAGGAATTTAATTAATATTTAATAAATAAAACCTAATTAAATGACTCTCAAGTCACGTGGCAAAGCACACCAATCAGAGCACATGAACAGCATCAGACTGTGTAATAAGGCTTTAATGTTTGGTTAATATTTAGTGTGTAATTTATCATTATTTGTTTATAGGAAACGTCAAATTACATGTAACTATAGCAACAACTACGAAACAACCTTTCATCACCTCTTCAGTTTACCAGCGTTTATGAGCACAGCCTCCTACTTTGTGACCGTCTGACGTCACGGCAGTTACGTGACAAGTATTGGCGTTTTGGACCGAAATTTTAAGCGGAATTTAAAATACATTATTTTTAAGGCTTGAGTCGTATTTAAATAAAAAAAACCCGGGTCGCAGTGCCAAAACCCTGCCGACAATATAGTGTATTTGATAATACAGGCAGTGTGGCTTTATTATGCGAACTTAAGTTGGTTTTTCGGCAAAATAAAAAATTTGACTCCTTAATACACCCCTTAAAATAACATTTTTTTTTCTTAATTGCAATATTATTATCAATCGAACCTCTATACCAAATTATATACAACTTTCAGTAAATAATTCACTATCTGCAAAGTAGTGTTTTCATAAAATTTTTAAGTCCGGTACTGTCGGGCCGATTTTTTAAAAATTTTAGGGACATTTTTTAATTACTACTGGAAGGTTAAATGTCAATTTTGAAACGATTCGGAGAATTTTTTCGGTATTTTGGGGTCCAAAAACGTTTGTCAACCCCTAAAAACTACCCTTAAAATAGCCCGATTACGCCCATTTTAAATAGGCTTCTTGCGGTGATGGATTTCAACACGTGGGCCAAATTTCGTTAAAATCAATTAACTCTTTCGAAAGTTATTGCCCGCACACATATATATATATATATACGCATATATATATATATATATATATATATATATATATATAAATATATATATATATATAAACATTTTTAAAAATGGTGCCAAAGTGTTTAGGAGGTTATGAAACGTCGAGAAATTTTGGTCCGACCCCTAGGTCCCGCCATCCGACCGACGCCAATAGTGTATGTTGCCTTATGGCAAATACACTAATAATAAGTATTTGTGACTATATTAGGTACTTATGCACGATTTAAAACACTTTCCCAAAAATAGTCAACATCCCTATTAGATAATATTATATATTGATCAAAATTGCTTCGCAAATAACTCACTATTTTTAATGAATTTTTTAAAAGATAAAAATGGTTACTGTGAGACATTTTTAGTTCGACACTGAGATACTAAACAGATCAGTATATCTTACATCTTTGTACAACAAACGCAATAGTGTAAAAACTTTTAAAAGTGTTATCATTTTTTATACAGGAGTATGATACTAAACACACTTAATATAAGACAAAAGTTATTGAAATAAATAGTCACTAGACAATCTGTTCAATAAAATAAGAAAAAAAATTAGATATTTTTTTATCAAAATATCGATAACTCTTGATGGTTGTCCACTAATAATTTACGCCGACACCATAGAACACGAAATGTGCGAAAAACTATTATTATTTTGTCTCAACGAATGTTATTTTCAAACTTCAGTAGACGAATACACAAATGATTTTTTTTAAATCAGCCAGTTAGGCGACACGACCATTCCAGCTTTAAAAATATTAGCATTTGATATGTTATGATAAACAAAATAAAATTTCTGTTAACGCGAGCGGTGACGCGGGTAACAGCTAGTAACAAGTTTGATATTCGCTACTAGTTTCTATGGTTACAACATTAAGTTTCACCTGTAAAAATACCCTATTGAAGCATGCTTGTCAACTATGAAAAATGAAAAGCTGATTTTTTTGTTTTCAAAATATTTCCGAAACTATAAAGTTTAGAATTTTTTTTTCACAAAACTTTTTTGAAAAGTAAATAGAACATAAATGATTATAGAAAAGCATATCAATATAATAAAATTATACAATAAGAAGAAGGATTAGATTCAAATAATGAAAATGCTATAGCGTCTTAGATCGCGACGTTTCGCTGTATTTCCCAGATTCTAAGATGCTATAGATTTTTCATTATTTGATCCTAATGCTTTCTCTTATTAGTGTATTTGCCATATGGCAACATACACTATTGGCGTCGGTCGGATGGCGGGACCTAGGGGTCGGACCAAAATTTCTCGACGTTTCATAACCTCCTAAACACTTTGGCACCATTTTTAAAAATGTTTATATATATATGTATATATATATATATATATATATATATATATATATATATAGGTATATATGTGTACGGGCAATAACTTTCGAAGGAGTTAATTTATTTTAACGAAATTTGGCACACATGTTGGAATCCATCACCGCACGAAGCCTATTTAAAATGGGCCCAATCGGGTCATTTTAAGGGTGGTTTTTAGGGGATGAAAAAAGTTTTTGGGCCCAAAAATACCTAAAAAATTCTCAGAATCGTTTCAAAATTGAAATTTAACCCTTTAATAGCAATTAAAAAGTGTTCCTAAAATTTCAATAAAATCGGCCCGACAGGACCGGATTTAAAAATTTTCTGAAAACACTAGTTTGCAGATAGTGAGTTATTTCCTGAAAGGTGTTTTTAATTTTGGTGTAGACGTTTGATCGACAATAATGATGTAGTTAAAAAAAATGTAATTCAAAGGGGTGTATTAAGGAGTTAATTTTTTTATTTTGCCCAATAATCACCTTAAGGTCACATAATAAAGCCACAAGGCCTGATGTATTAGCAAATACACTATATTGTCGGCAGGGTTTTGGCACTGCGACCCGGGTTTTTAGTGTATTTGCCATATGGCAACATACACTATTGGCGTCGGTCGGATGGCGGGACCTAGGGGTCGGACCAAAATTTCTCGACGTTTCATAACCTCCTAAACACTTTGGCACTATTTTTAAAAATGTTTATATATATATATATATATATATATATTTATATACGTATATATATATATATATATATATATATATATATATATATATATGTGTACGCGCGATAACTTTCGAAAGAGTTAATTGATTTCAACGAAATTTGGGCCACGTGTTGAAATCCACCACCGCAAGAAGCCTATTTAAAACGGGCCTAATCGGGCTATTTCAAGGGTAGTTTTTAGGGGTTGAAAACTGTTTTTGGGCCCCAAAATACCGAAAAAATTCTCCGAATCGTTTCAAAATTGAAATTTAACCCTTTGGTAGTGATGAAAAAGTGTCCCCACAATTTTAATAAAATCGGCCCGACAGGACCGGATTTACAAATTTTATGAAAACACTAGTTTGCAGATAGTGACTTATTTATTGAAGGGTGTATTTAATTCGGTGTAGACGTTAGATTGATAATAATATTACAATTAAGAAAAAAATGTTATTTTAAGGGGTGTATTAAGGGGTTAAATTTTTTATTTTGCCCAAAAACAAACTTAATTTCACATAATAAAAGTATAAAACCACACGGCCCTATACAAGCAAATACACTATATTGTCGGCAGGGTTTTGGCACTGCGACCCGGGTTTTATTGTATAATTTTGTTATGAATTAATTGGGTCTTATCATCTCACCCACGGCCACAGTATATCATTATATGAGAAAAAACAACGTTATAGCATATATTTCTTTTACACATGCGCTGATTTTCCCCAAAAACAATAGGGCTCTTCATATTTCCATACCAAATATCCTCCCAAAATTTGGTTTCAATCCGTTCATCCGTTTGACTTGTATCGTGCTCACAGACTAACAAACAAACAAACAGACGCACAGAGTTTTTCCAAAAATATGTTTTTTGGTTTCAAAAGACCTCAATACGGAAAAATATTGCAAAATTTTTAAAAGTATATTTTGACCTAAATTAATACCATTCCCCACTAGTGGGTTGGAATGGTAAAATGTCGGTGTATGATTGAAAGTCCTGCTTAGTTAGGCAGTTATTAGGATATCATCAACGATTTGTGGCTAAACTAACACTTATCAATTGCTAACAACAGGTAGCTATGTCACTTGTCAGTGTCACGTGAGCAAGTGCGGTGTCAGACCGCAGATCCTCCGTGTCCGCACTGAAGATTTATCAATAGGTATGCTTTTGAACAGATTCATGAATATTTAACCTTATTCTACCATAATTACTAACAACTCAATTAAACTAACTTGTACAGTTATTTGTGATTATGGTTTATAACTCTTATGCTGGATTGCAGAAAGGATTGTCAAATAATTTGATTTGACAATGACCTTAGATTGTGAACACACATATTTTTCCATAAGAAGTCGTAGAATTTTAATTGGATTCTGTTCGAAAAATAATTGATCGATTGAATTGATATTTTTCTCTAAACTGTGTATACGTGGATTTACCACAGTTTTTGTATAATTTTTACTTTGAAACGACATTTTTCTACGCATTTTAAACAAAAATTGACTTGAAAAATGAACTTTTTTTGTGTAGATCAAGCATTTGTTTTTGTGTTAATATAATCTAATGTTGTTCATGAAAGGGAGTTTGAATACTACATTAGACTGCTCTTGTATGTACGAAAACTGTAATTATATTATCACAATCTAAGGTCATTGTCAAATTAAATTATTTGACAATCCTTTCTCCACCCCAGCTTTAGAATTTTTAACCGATTGTTACTAGCATTTAAATTTTAGAAACGTAACAATCGGTTAAAACAAAATTCTAAATTAGAGTGCCACATTCTATTTTTGTCTGGTTTGAAATATTTTGCTCATAATTCTAGTTTTGATTTATTATTTTCTTGAAATAGAAAGGTTATATTTTCGCATTCATTAACACGCTTTTATTAACTACATGTGTATGTTTGTAACGGAATCTTTGAACGTGAAATTCACCCATTTCAAGACGTCCGATTGATTAAAAAATTAGCACACAGTGACGATACAATAATTTGATAACGTTGTCCTAATGTCCTAACTAGGATGATCAGGATTAAAAAATAAGAATATATACAATAGTTTAAAAAAACCAAAAAAAAAAAACGCTTTAATATAAGCCCGAACAGGAAAGTAATAAATAAATTGTAATTATCAAGATTTTGATGAACAGCGATTGAAAGTTCACTCACTTGATACAATTATGAACTTTCTATCGCCGTTAAACAAAATCTTGATAATCAATTATTTTTTACTTTAAAAAGAAAAAAACCCGGGTCGCAGTGCCAAAACCCTGCCGACAATATAGTGTATTTGCTTATACAGGCAGTGTGTCTTTATTACGCGAACTTAAGTTGGTTTTTGGGCAAAATAAAAAATTTGACTCCTTAATACACCCCTTAAAATAACATTTTTCTTCTTAATTGCAATATTATTATCAATCGAGCTTCTATACCAAGTTATATACACCTTTCAGTAAATAATTCACTATCTGCAAACTAGTGTTTTCGTAAAATTTTTGAATCCGGTCCTGTAGGGCCGATTTTATTAAAAGTTTAAGGGCACTTTTTAATTATTACCAGAGGGTTAAATTTCAATTTTGAAACGATTCGGAGAATTTTTTCGGTATTTTGGGGCCCAAAAACATTTTTCAACCCCTAAAAACTACCCTTAAAATGGCCCGATTACGCCCATTTTAAATAGGCTTCTGGCGGTGATGGATTTCAATACGTGGGCCAAATTTCGTTAAAATCAATTAACTCTTTCGAAAGTTATTGCCCGTACACACATATATATATATATATATATATATATATATATATATATATATATATATATATATATATATACGTATATATATATATATATATATATATATATATATATATATATATACGTATATATATATATATATATATATATATATATATACGTATATATATATATATATATATATATATATATAAACATTTTTAAAAATGGTGCCAAAGTGTTTAGGAGGTTATGAAACGTCGAGAAATTTTGGTCCGACCCCTAGGTCCCGCCATCCGACCGATGCCAATAGTGTATGTTGCCATATGGCAAATACACTAAAAACATCATAGCTGCGAATATTCTATTTAACTATTAATTGAATGAAAAGAAATATCAGACTACTTGATGTTTTTTTTAAATGTCTAATAGAAATCAATTTTTAATTTTCGTGAATTATGAAACAATGTTAGAATTTATGTAACTTGCAGGATTAATTTGTTAACATTATGTTGGTGCTTAGAGTATTAAACTAAACAAATTTAGTAGGATGTATTACATGTTTTATTATTTTTGTACAACTAACATAAATATGCTTTTCCACTGACACAACTGACCAGAACTAGGTACCTTTAACATTATGATGATCCCTCAACACCAGGATTCATTATTAATTTAAACGCAATTACGTCCTGTTTATTTTTGTGTTTATATCTACGCTCATTTTCAAGTCTTGTCGTCTTGGGAAATTAAGTTAGTACTCAGGTGAAAATGCGAAAATATTTTTAACTGATATAGGATAAAACATTGTAAAATGAAGTGATGGAGACTTCCTGATTTTTTGGCTTGTTACCGTCTATGCAAAAATAATCACCGCAGTTTTCACAAGAAATTTTAACCGACTTTCGTGTCTAGCCCTATTTTAAACTATTTAATTTTTATACATTTTAAACTGTCATAACTTCTAGACCAAACGAGAAACGAACTTGTACTTTCACCTAGAGGTGCAAATCGTGCGTGAAATTTCCCGTGACACTGAGTGTCATGACGTGACACGCCGTGAGTGTGACTGTTTCAAAAAAATCGTGAGTGAGTGTGAGTGAGTGCGATTAAATAAAATATACGGATACGTGAGCGTGCGTGAGTGGAAAAAACTTTTCGTGAGCGTGAGTTGGCGTGATTGAAAAGTTATTCACGTAAAAAATTATGCCTGTATGCGGACTGTTAAACCTGACCCGGGATCCATGATTTTTCTTGTTTAAAGTATGTACTACTATTCAGAGTTTTTTTTTTTGTTTATTGTATTTGTAATGTGTAAATTGTGACGTATATTACATAAAATTACAAAAATTGTTTAGTACTTTATAGTTGACAAACACATAACCTGATCCTATTTCCATAGGCCATATTATTATATCATGTTTTGATAGCTTAAGAAATGTTATAATATGAATTATAAAGTTACGTGAGTTTCGTGAGTGTGAGTATGATTGAACGTGCGTGAGTGGGCGTGAGTCTCCAAATATAATTATTATCGTGCGTGAACGTGAGTGAGTGTTAAAATCTAGCTGTGAACGTGCGTGAGTGTGATTATAAAAAATAGTAACAGTGCGTGAACGGGCGTGAGTTGAAAATGATTTTCGTGAGCGTGAGTGATCGTGACCAAATACTCTACTCACGATTGCACCTCTACTTTGACCTAATCGATTCTTTCAGGCATATTTGAGATATAGTCCAGCAGCCACCGCCTGTTTTTTTAAGTGATTAATAACAGGCTGAATCTTCGTGAGTTCGTTCGGTTCGACGAGACGCCCAAGTTTTTCCTCTGTCCAAATTCTCAAAGAGGTAGGTAATGAACTGCGCAGATGTAAAACATGTCGATTTGGTAGGGTGTCGAAATTATTAATAACCAGCTGATTTTTTGTATGCAGCTTACTAAATATTAGTATAATTGAATGGCCATAATGTCCTACAAATGTAGTGGTAGGTTTTCCTAGTCCTCCGCTTGGAAGTTGTCGATTCCACGATAACACTTTTTTCATTAATAACAACCTAGGTTTGATTTTGTCCTATCGGGAATACAAAATTTACCAAGCGTAGGACTAGGAAAACCTACCACTACATTTATAGGACTTAGTGGCCATTCAATTATACTAATATTTAGTAAGCTGCATACAAAAAATCAGCTGGTTAATAATTTCGACACCCTACCAAATCGACATGTTTTACATCTGCGCAGTTCATTACCTACCTCTTTGAGAATTTGGACTGAGGAAAAACTTGGGCGTCTCGTCGAACCGAACGAACTCACGAAGATTCGGCCTGTTATTAATCACTTAAAAAAACAGGCGGTGGCTGCTGGACTAATATTTTTGCATTTTTCCAAATATTGCAAACCATTTTGTTTTGCAAGTCTGTAACTTTTTATGACACCAAGCGTATTTTAATAGAATAATAAACAGTTATGAAAAGTTATATCATTATAATATAACAAACAACGTTATATCACATATCTTTTTTGCGCATATATTGATTTTCCCAAAAAAAATAGGGCTATTTATATTTGCATATCAAACATCCTCCCAAAAGTTATTTTCAGTTCGCTCAACTGTTTGCTCCGTATCGTTTTCACAGACTAACAGATGAACAGGTGTTTTTCCGAAAAATATTTTTTTAGACATAGATCTCAAAACGAAAAAATATTGTGAAATTTTGAAATATTAATTTTGACCTAAATTAGTAACGTTCCCCATTTGTGGAGTTGGATTGGTAAAAAGAGTAAGTACCTATTAAAATATGCTAAACGATTGCTCAATTTTTTATTTATACAGAAATAAAGAGAATTGAAGCATAAAATTACGAAAATATGCACTTGAATAATAATAACCGGAATTCAATAGATGAGACACAACGAGAAGGACAACGACAATAAAAAAAAGGAAAAAAGTCAAGGTTTCGATATTTTTAACGAAAAAAGCTGAAAAAGGTAACTTAAAATACGTAGTTTAGAATCTAAAATAGACAAATAGCTGACAATGCACTAAAACTTTTATATTTAAAAGTAAAAGATAAATTGATATACCGTACACCAATTACAGAATGAAGATTCAGTTGAACTTATTCCACCTCTTTTCCTATGCTTTAAATCAGGGGCTCCCAAAATGTGCGCCGCGGCGCCCTGGTGCGCCGTAAACAGTAAAGAGGAGCGCCGTGAGGCCCTCCTGTTTACCATTCTCAAGAAACTACACTTGTATTTGCGGCTACAAAATAAACAATTTTTCTTAAGTAATAAATGTATTTTATGTAATATCATTTTACCCTATTTCGACTAGCTAGGGCGCCGAGATAAAATACTAAACCTTTAAGTGCGCCGCGAACTGAAAAAGTTTGGGGATCCCTGCTTTAAATAGTAGACAAATAATTTAATAAACGTATTTTACCAGTGACAAAAACTAATTTATTCTAATAGGTCAGCAATAATTATTCTGAAAAGCGACAAAATAATAACATTATTTCAGATTTAATTAAAATAGTTATTAACATTAACACTCGACTGACTGTATCAATTTTTTTAATATGATCGCTCTCGTGGCTATTATTTAAATCGTTTTGTTTCTGTTTTTAATCGACTTTAAAAAAAGGAAATCAGGTTCTCAATTCGGTTGTATTTTTTTTAATGTTTGTTCACCGATATTTTCGTCAATTGTAAACCAATTTGAAAAATTTCAACGCTATTTTGTTCATACTGGTACGGGATTGGTACTATATAGTCTTTATTAAAATCGATTCATCCGTTTTTAAATGACATTAAAAGAACATATTTTTAGATGAAAACTAACTAATATCGTCAGCATTAGTGAACCGTTTTAGATGATGATTTTTTTTTATTTAATAGGGCATTACTTTTATATTTAATTTTTTTTTTTTTTTTTTGGTCGTGTTTATTTTTTTTCAAATACAAGTTTTTGCAGTCGGACTTTTTGTTTTTTAATTAAATTTACTTTTTTTTAGGTTTGTTTATTTTTTTTCAATGGCATGTTATATGCATTTGGGTTTTTCTTTGTTTTTAAATATGTTGGTTTATTTGAAGTTTTGTAAGATTATTTTCTTTTGTATATGCCCAATAGTTGCAATCTTAACACCTTCGAGGCAAAAGTATCATAGAATGGCTCAATTAATAATTTCATTTTGCAATTTGCCTTTCATAATTACATTTAAACATATACGTTGTACATATTTTTGTAATCACCTTTTAATATTATTCATGTTGATACCCTATTGCAGGGGTTCCCAAACTTTTTCGGTTTCCGGCGACGTTAAAATATCAGAATTTTTCCGCAGTGCTCAAGTCAAAACATTGGTTAACCCTTATGTTACTAATAGTTTTTCTTCGTTTCTAATTCAGAAACTCATTGATATATCCTATACCTTCAATGTTATCTGCAATTTTATTTAATAAATAATTAAAACTTTTCACGTCGCTCCAATAAAACAGCCTCAGCGCCTGAAGACACCGATATTTCGTGGCGCCCTTATGACCACGCCGCAGCCGCGGCGCACACTTTGGGAATCACTGCCCTATTGGATTCATTTGAAGAAAAAACATTTTCGAGCCATACATCATGGCAACTAAAATTCGCCATTTCTTTTTGACGTGACCTATCCTAAAATACTTAGATTTTTGAGACAAATCCAATGATACCTTAATTTTATAAATCCGTCCAGCCGTTTGGATGATACGAGGTAATAAAAAATATTACAAACATAGATAAAGAAGGCTGTGATTGTCGAGCACGTGTGGTAAACAATAAAAATTACCAAAAAATCAACATAAGCGATTTTGACTCTAGACCACAGATCAGTAATCACGTAAATTCAGTAGACGGTGTTGCATGGCTATGGATCTCTTAAGTTTACTAAAATAAATAAAAACCCGATTTTCACACATAATGGCTTTAGTGAGTACCCAGGTACCCGGTCATTGAACGGAGGGGGTATCAAGTTTGATAGTTAATAACTGTTATTGAATGATTGATTATAAAAAAATTTGAAGAAAAATGGATGTCAAACTACTTCAATTTTGAGGATTCGAGCGGTCATAATTTTTTTTTGAGGAGAAGTTAATAAATTCTACCATGGAAACTGAAATGGGTACCCGGGTAGCCGGTCGTTGACCGAACGGTTAAAGAATCAATTATCGAAACGCGTCTATAAAACAAAATTATGTATTCCCTAAGATTTTAAAGTTATGTATGGCAGAAAAGAAGAGATGAAGAAGAAACTCTTTTTGGCGCTGTTGTTAGTTGGCTACTGTATTGATCGAGAGTGTACTTCCTCGCGCATCGACCGACGACGACGGCTGTAAACAGATGTTGGCATGGAAATCACAGACACCGAGACACACCAACAGCGTGGAGTGCCATAAGCAGATACTAGCGCGTTGCGCTACAAAACCCATTCAATAATAACAAAATTAAAGCAAAAGTTCTTGACGCGCGCGTTTTGTGAATTTCACGAAAGACGACTCGGAGATTTGGCGTAACGAATAAATATGACGTTATTGCGCGACCTATGCATACAATCCGCAATTCAATTAAGGGATCACATAAAAAGATTTTAAAACAATAATTACAATGGAAAGGAATTTTTAAGAAATTATTTTAAAGAGGACATTCTCAGCTTTATAAATGTCGTACGATCATTTCTTCAGGAGTTATGTGAATTTAAAGTCAAAAGTGGCATTTTTGCTTTGATAGTTGATAGCTCGGTTAAAAAAAATCTTAAAAAAATTTCAAGAAATGTATTTTAAACAGAAAAGTACCAGCTTTAAGATGATGCTCTCGAAATTTTGAAATCTTGAATTTTTATTTTTTTTTGGAACAAATAGACATGATACTATTTTACAAAAAATTATAGGATCATTTTTCAATTGTTACGGTTCGCTAAGGGATGATAAAAAAAATTGAAACATTCCGCATTTTAATTACGGGGCACATAAAAAATTTTAAAACAATAATTACAAAAGAAAGAAATGTTTAAGAAAGCGTTCTAAAGATGACATTCTCAGCTTTATAATGCACTTTGGAAAATGTCGTACGATCATTTCTTCAGGAGTTACTCGTATGAGAATTTAAAGTCAAAAGTGGCATTTTTGCTTTGACAGTTGATAGCTCGGTTAAAAAAAAATCTTACAAAAAATTTAAAAAATGCATTTTAAAGAGAAAAGTACCAGTTTCAAGATGCTTCTCTCGAAATTTATCTGGAATTTTTGTTGGAGCCCATAGACGATACAATTTTACAAAAAAATATAGGGTCATTTTTCTTTTTCAATTGTCACGGTTCGCTAAGGGATGATAAAAAAATTTTAAATTTTGGCTCAAAAACTAGAATATACAAGCTTTAAAATGAGCTTTCGTTCTTTTAAATACGATCATTTCTCGCGAAAATACAGCGATTTGAAATCATCAAAATTTCAACATTTTTTATGTAACTCCTTAATTAAGTTGCGGATTCTTTAACAAAGTAAGACTTTCCTGTGCATTGCAATGTTTGCATACTGCGAAAGTTATTTTTTTAATGAATTTTACAGAAGTTCAATTAATACAAATAGAGCGAATTTTCAATTTTCATTATCTTTGCCTGTTAATTTATCTGTATAATATATACATATAAAAAACTAAGCTTTGAGTGTTTGTACATTGATTATATATTGTGCAAAAAAACAATTTGGGGGATGAAGGGTATGTGATGAATCGAATAAATTCATTTCTATCTTTTAAAGTAAACCTTCTTTAGGCGCGTTTTGTGAATTTCGCGAAGGAGCAACTCCGTGTTTAGATAGTATTTAATTTACGTAGAATACTAAAAACACACGTGTGAGAAAGGTCCAAATTAGATACAAAGAACAAGTGGATTTGCAGGCTTGTCGAACAAAATAAAAAACAAAAAAAAGAAACATAAAAACTTGGCACCTTCTTAGATCTCACTTCCTTTTTTATTTTTCGACAAAAGTGGCAGATTCTATTCTGTTAGTAACCTTTTTCCTGCGAAACACTTCATCCTGTTAATATTGATGTTACAGTGCGCTCACTTCTGTGAGCAACTTCATCCTGTTAATTTTTGTGTGACATCGCAAAAATCCATTCTCATAAGACTTTATTAGTGTATTTGCCATATGGCAACATACACTATTGGCGTTGGTCGGATGGCGGGACCTAGGTGTCGGACCAAAATTTCTCGCCGTTTCATAACCTCCTAAACACTTTGGCACCATTTTTAAAAATGTTTATATATATATGTATATATATATATATATATATATATATATATATATATATATATATATATATATATATATATATATATATTTATATACGTATATATATATATATATATGTGCGGGCAATAACTTTCGAAGGAGTTAATTAATTTTAACGAAATTTGGTATACATGTTGGAATCCATCACCGCCCGAAACCTATTTAAAATGGGCCTAATCGGGACATTTTAAGGGTAGTTTTTAGGGGTTGAAAAAAGTTTTTGGGCCCAAAAATACCGAAAAAATTCTCAGAATCGTTTCAAAATTGAAATTTAACCCTTTAGTAGCAATTAAAAAGTGCTCCTAAAATTATAAGCAAATCGGCCCGACAGGACCGGACTTACAAATTTTATGAAAACACTAGTTTGCGTATACGAATTTACTTACTGAAGGTCGTATTTAATTTGGTGTAAATGTTGGATTGATAACAATATTTCAACTAATAAAATTATTATTTTAAGGGGTGTATTAAGGGGTTCAATTTTTTTTATTTTGTCCAAAAACAAACTTAAGTTCGCATAATAAAGCCACAATACCTATATTAGCAAATACATTATATTGTCGGCAGGGTTTTGGCACTGCGACCCGGGTTTTTTCTTTTTTGTCCTTGGTAATTAATATAAAAATGATTTTTCGGGAAAAAGGACTTTATTTATAAGTAAAACACTTAATATTTTATTTTCAGCGACGTTTCGTTCCTTGTTTGGAACTTTATCAAACAAGGAACGAAACGTCGCTGAAAATAAAATATTAAGTGTTTTACTTATAAATAAAGTCCTTTTTCCCGAAAAATCATTTTTTCCATTCTCATAAGTTTTATAACAAGGCATAAGAAGTATAATTTCAGAAACTTTTTAATAATTGTATTTTCCTAATGAGTGCTCACATGAGACCGAGATAAATATTGATAATTTCGTGAAATCAATTGAATACAGGCTGCTTGAAGGCATCAGATAAACAGTTTGTAATTGAAACATAATGTCAATAATCAAGATCGCAAGATGCATATTTGCATAACATTAGACGTGTAACGCAATTACTAGAATTTAATTGACCTCCCAGCAACTGAGATTCAGATACATGGAAACTGTTTGTTGCCATACAATGTCGATAATTAATCTGTGGTTAGCATAGTTAATTTAACACAATGCAAGATTCCAGCCAAGATCAATAATATTTGAACCAGAAAATGTTGCATATGATAATTAGAAAGTTTTCGCTTGGTAAAAATATTAAAAATTCGGGTCGCAGTGCCTAATCCTGCCGACAATATAGTGTATTTGCTAATATAGGCAGTCTAGCTTACATCATCTTAAGAGTGCCCTACAGTCGACTAAATGTTCGCAAAAAATCCCCTGGGAACCTCGGCGTTACCATTTTTAACAAATTGCCTGAAAATATAAAATCAGCTGCAGATATTAACAAATTTAAAAAATTATTAAAAAGTTATTTGCTGGAAGTTGCTTTTTATACTACCGATGAATTATAATCCAGATTAGTTTGTTTGACGTTTGAATACTGTATATATGCAGTCTACTAAATAAATTTATTAAAAAAAAAAAAAAAAAAAAAAAAAAAAAAAAAAAAAAAAAAAAAAATTATATGAATTTAAGTTGGTTTTTGGACAAAATAAAAAATTTAACTTCTTAATACACTCCTTAAAATAATATTTTTTTTCTTAATTGCAATATTATTATCAATCGAACATCTACAACAGATTAAATACACCCGTCAGTAAATAATTCACTATCTGCAAACTGTTTTCATAAAATTTGTAAATCCGGTCCTGTCCGGTCTATTTTATTAAAATTTCAGAAGTACTTTTTAATGGCTACTAAAAGGCTAAATTTCAATTTTGAAACGACGCTGAGAGTTTTTTCGGTATTTTTGATCCCAAAAACTTTTTTCAACCCCTAAAAACCACCCTTAAAATGGGCAGATTGAGCTCATTTTAAATAAGCTTCTTTCGGTGGGGATTCCAGTATGTGCACCAAATTTAGTTTAAATCAATTAAGTCTGCCGATATCCTTGAAAATAATTTTTCTCTATGTCCCAATTTACTCCTTAAAATTAGCTCACTTTTCATATTTCACGTCTGCATCTGGGCCACCATTTTGCATTAAATATTTTCAGAGAAAATCGCCTATAACAGACTAACGGACGGACGGACACCGAAATTATTCCATAAATGTTCCGTTTTACACGGAACACTAAAGACACAGTGAGAGGTATTTCCTTGATGAATAAAATTTAAGGAACGCTGGTGTAAAATGAAATGCGGACATTCATAATTTCGAATCTACAACAACTAAGGAGGATACTCATGAAAAGAATTACGGAAGCGTTAAGGAAACCCGTCTTAAGATAAACCGGCGCATGAGGAGGATGTGACGTAACTAGTGTTAACAATGACGTACGGTAGACGAACCCAAACAGTAGACTGACGACTGCTGACAAGTGACGGTCGGAGGAACGCAGACTGACAATAACCGACACGTCGGCTCCTCTCATTTAACTGTCAGTTTATATTATATAACACATAATAAGTATAATGCTCATACAGACATATACGCATGACACGCCTTGGCATTATGAAGTATTTACACTACGCCATCCTCCTTGTGTTTGAACACATTCTAACTAAATGATTAATTATCTTTTTATTACAACTTTAAATTAATTAAAATGAAACGTCTTCCGTTGACGGAAAAGACGTCAGCCAAATAAACATGTTATGTAAAATTGTTGTTTAGACAACATTTTAATTTTGATGATTTTTGAAGTTATACTTCTTTTAGCGCGTTATAAAACGATGACGAGAATGAATTTTTACGATGTAAAATTAAAATAAACAGGATGAAGTCGCCGACAATAACATCAAAATAAAAACCCGGGTCGCAGTGCCCAAACCCTGCCGACAATATAGTGTATTTGTTAATATAGGCAGTGTGTCTTTATTATGCGAACTTAAGTTGTTTTTTGCGCAAAACAAAAAAATTGACTCCTTAATACACCCCTTAAAAGAACATTTTTTTCTTAATTGCAATTATTACCAATCAATCAAATACACATTTCAGTAAATAACTCACTATCTGCAAACTAGTGTTTTCATAAAATTTGTAAATCCGGTCCTGTCGGGCCGATTTTATTAAAATTTTACCAGCATATTTTAATCTTTACTAGAAGGTTAAATTTCAATTTTGAAACGATTCTGAGAATTTTTTCGGTATTTTTAGGCCCAAAAACATTTTTCAACCCCTAAAAACTACCCTTAAAATGGCCCAATCGGACCCATTTTAAAATAGGGTTCTTGCGGTGGTGGATTTCAACACGTGGACAAAATTTCATTAAAATCAATTAACTCTTTCTAAAGTTACTGCCCGCACATATATATATATATAAACATTTTTAAAAATGGTGCCAAAGTGTTTAGGAGGTTATGAAACGTCGAGAAATTTTGGTCCGACCTCTAGGTCCCGCTATCCGACCGACGCCAATAGTGTATGTTGCCATATGGCAAATACACTAATTATCAGTATGAAGTAGCTCGCTAAAACGTATTCCTTGAACAAATTTGCTAAATACTTTTGATTTTAAGTTTATTTACCAAAAAATCGACTGATGACGCATCGATCGAAAAAGTAAAATAGTGAATGGACAGATGTCAGGTGATGTTTTATTTCCATCCGAATAAAATTATATATGTGCTTAAAAATGGTTTATAATTTTACAGAAGATGGTTCATCCGGTTCAGTCCGGTTTTCTTCGGTTCGATCCAGTTCAAAATCTATGTAATGTGATTTCGAATTCCAATCTGGTATAAGAACCATATCTAGGATGAGAACCTTCTGCAATAGATTTTTATATCATTTGGGTAGGAACCTCAGGTACAGCTCCCAATATTTTCAAATAATAATTATGCTGGGTTGCAGAGAGGATTGTCAAATAATTTGATTTGACAATGACCTTAGATTTTGAACACTGAACAAACATCTTTCTCCATAATAAAAGCATTGTAGAATTTTAATTCAATTCTATTCGAAAAATAACTGATCGATTGAAATGATATTTTATACGCGTGTATTTAACAATTTTATGCATAATTTTTACTTCGAAATGACATTTTTCTACGCATTCTAATCAAAATTTGACTTGAAAAAACGAACTTTTTCTCTGTAGGTCAAGCATTGGTTTTTGTGTGAATACAATCTAATGTTGTACATGACAAAGAGTTTGAATACGACATTAGACTGCTCTTGCATGTATGAAAACTGTCATTATATTATCACAATATAAGGTCATGGTCAAATCAAACTATCAATCCTTTCTGCAACCTTGCATTAGTGTACAAAGTCTGAGCACCCCGGCTATATAATATGCAACGCACGTGACATTAATAAATCGTCGCTCCCACCAGATAGACCCATACTTCCACCATATAAAAATCACACATGATAATTTACCTTTAACAAGCGATCAGTTTAATTTATGTGCAAAAATAAGTAAAGCAATTTCAATACTCCTCAAGAAGACTCTTTAAAATAAAATTTGCATATTAATAATATAAAATTAGGTAGTTCTCGTATGTCAAAGATATCACAGGAAAAAAATGTATATGCATTTATAT
Organism: Venustoraphidia nigricollis; assembly: GCA_034508555.1. Lineage (NCBI taxonomy): Eukaryota > Metazoa > Arthropoda > Insecta > Raphidioptera > Raphidiidae > Venustoraphidia > Venustoraphidia nigricollis. Next base: position 4,712,808 of record JAVRKA010000020.1, read on the forward strand.
AACAGCAATGAATGAAAAAAAAAGTACATAACGAATGACAGTCTTGCTGTATTAACATAAAAGGAAACTCTGTCATGTGTTTTTATTTTAATGAGTTGCAAAAACATCGTGTTTTTTAAAAGCCTTTTCGCACCATGCAACATCAAACAGTATAATTTCACAGCCATTATAATAAAAAGCGTTTTTGTAATAAAATGAAGCCTAGTCAGGTGTTTTTATATGTACCCTACAAATGAAACAGTATTTCTAAGAAAAAATATGAAAGCCGGTTGACCTATAGGTCAACCCTAAACACGTTACTATAAATTGATTATAAAACATTAATGCCGGGCTGCAGAAAGAATTGTCAAATAATATTTGACAATGATTTTAGATTGTGAACACACATTTTTCTCCATAAGAAAAGAATTGTAAAATTTTAATTCGATTCTGTTCGAAAAATAATTGATCGATTGAAGTGATATTTTTTCTAAACTGTGTATACGTGTATTTAACATAGTTTTTTGCATAATTTTTACTTCGAAAGGACATTTTTGTACGCATTTTGATCAAAATTTGACTTGAAAAACGAACTTTTCCTGTGTAGATCAAGCATTTGTTTTTGTTTGAATACAGTCTAATGTTGTACATGACAGGGAGTTTGAATACGACATTAGATTACTTTTGCTTGTATGAAAACTGAAATTATATTATCACAATCTAAGGTCATTCTCAAATCAAATTATTTGACAATACTTTATATGATAGGATTTTATATTAATTTAAATGTTAATGAATTTTTATGATTACCGTATAAACAAGTAGATTAGGAGTTATCCGACAAAAACGCGAAATATTACTATTTTTACTTTTTTTTTTTAATAAGAGAAGCCTTAGTAACGCAAAATAGATAACACAATAACTTCCTCCGTGAGCTTATATGGGTAAGACGAATTATTCATTTCAACTATAAAATTTTAATGGTCACTAGATATTATTAGTGTATTTGCCATATGGCAACATACACTATTGGCGTTGGTCGGATGGCGGGACCTAGGGGTCGGACCAAAATTTCTCGCCGTTTCATAACCTCCTAAACACTTTGGCACCATTTTTAAAAATGTTTATATATATATGTATATATATATATATATATATATGTATATATATATATATGTATATATATATATATATGTATATATATATATATATATATATATTTATATATATATATATATATATATATATATATATATATATATATATATATATATATGTGTACGGGCAATAACTTTCGAAAGAGTTAATTGATTTTAACGAAATTTGGTACACATGTTGGAATCCATCACCGCACGAAGCCTATTTAAAATGGGCCCAATCGGGTCAATTTAAGGGTAGTTTTTAGGGGTTGAAAAATTTTTTTGGGCCCCAAAATACCGAAAAAATTCTCAGAATCGTTTCAAAATTGACATTTAACCCGTTAGTAGCTATTAAAAAGTGTCCCTAAAATTTTAATAAAATCGGGCCGACAGGACCGGACTTACAAATTTTATGAAAATACTAGTTTACAGATAGTGAATTATTTTCTGAAAGTTGTATATAATTTGGTATAGAGGTTCGATTGATAATAATATTGCAACTGAGAAAAAAATGTTCTTTTAAGGGGTGTATTAAGTTTTGCCCAAAAAACCAACTTAAGTTCGCATAACAAAGCCACACTGCCTGCATTAGCAAATACACTATATTGTCGGCAGGGTTTTGGCACTGCGACCCGGGTTTTTGTTGTTACAATGCTAAATTAGAAAAATGTATTTTTTGACCACCAACACCATCGGGACTTAAAGTAATTGATAACTCATTCCGCCGCGAAAGTCGAAAGATTCGGGTTTAAGTCCCGACGGTGTTGGTGGATAAAAAATAAATTTTTCTAATTTAGCATTGTAACAATGAATGTTTATAACAATTATAGAGCGTTCTGCAGCTTTGTAGAAATAAAATATATCCTATATTAGATATTATTGTAACTCAAATTTGATCACAATCCTAAGAAAAATAATAAACGGCTGACTTACAAGCGTACAACAAATTTTTATGATAAATTTCAAACAACTAACATATACGTATTAGATTATCAGAGCCTGTGAGCCATAAGTCTGAATTATTTATGTCGAATTTGTTTTAAATTTTTTTTTTTGCCCAAAAATAATAAGACTCTTCATATTAGTGAGTTGGAATGGTAAAAACTAAAATTCTAACATTAGTGATTTTCTTTAGATCGTATATTCACGATTTAAACATTAAAATCATTATTGAATCTATGAACAAAGTAAAAGCCAATTCAGACTAGCCGTTCTCGGTTACGATTCACCGGTCCGGTTCGGTTTTCGATTAATCTAGGCTGCTCACACTATCCCGATTCGGTTCTACGATTATTCTCGGTGCGCATGCGCAATTTCGAAATATGATTTGACGTTTGATGTGTGGTTAAACGTCAACAAAAACAGCTGACTAGTCACGTGACTCCAGCAAGCGTTCTCATTGGCTACGGTTGCGAACGGTCCGGTTGAAATTAGAGCTGAACCTAAACGCTCGAACCGAACCGCAATCGGGAACGACTACGCCCTGATTGGTCGAGCTCCCAATCGGACCGGTGAATCGTAACCGAGAACGGCTAGTCTGAATTGGCTTTAAGGGGTAACCCGGGTGCCAGACATAGCAACAATATTTGAACGCTTATTTGAACACTTGTTTTAACTAGGGATGGGGATTATAAATCGATTATTCGAAATAATCGATTATTTCCTGCCAATCGATTCCGATTATTTCGAAAAACCGATTGTGGGGAAAACCGATTATTTTATTACCCTAAAATCGGATAATCGGTCCAAAAAAAAATATTTTTCCCGATTTTATAGAAGAACAAAAGTTTTATTGTTCTTTTAAAACTTTTTTTCTTTTATAAAATCGGGAAAAATATTCTTTTTGTGATTATTTCGAATAATCGATTTATAGTCCCCATCCCTAGTTAAAACAAGTGTTCAAATATTGTTTCTATGTCTGCCGTCGGCATAAGACTTTCTGTTACGTTATATCGTCTGAAAGATGAGTGAATAGCTAACTAATCCGTTTGTATTTGTAAATTAAGAACAGACATATTGTTTCAAATAAACAATCGATATAGGTATCTACTGGGATGATCTAAGCCTTCTACAGACAGTGATGTGAGACGCAACTCTTGTCTGCAAGGTTACTAGAATACTAGAAGGTTAGGCCTAAGAGGCTGAAAACATTGTCACGTCTGTGATTGGTTGTGTCGATTGCTTACGTCACCAATGTCCATGACTTGGCTATCGAATTAATTGTTATCCTAATAGTTTGGAAAAAGAATCCATGTGACGTCACAGGCCTACTTCCCCCACCCTCTCAAGCGTCTCGCCTAGCCACACCTTCAACAAGGCTAACGCCCAACCTAGGTTGGGCGTAAGAGGCTATAAATATGGTCACGTCTGTGATTGGTTTGAGTCGATTGCTTTCGTCACCGATGTACATGGCTTGGTTTTTCAATTAATTGTTATCTTAATTGTTTGGAAAACACTCCATGAGACGTCACAAGCCTACTGCCTCCGCTCTCTTGAGCGTAAGAAGTTATAATCATGGTCACGTCTGTGATTGGTTGAGTCGATTGCTACGTCACCGATGCCCTTGGCTTGATTTTTCAATTAGTTGTTATCCCAATTGTTTGAAAAAAAAACTTCATGTGACGTTACAAGCCTATTGCCTCCGCCCTCTCTGTAGCGTCTCGCCATGGCGCACCTTCAACAATGCTAACGCCCAACCTTAGTTTTTAGTAACCTTGTCTTGTCTGCTCTTATTCAACTTGACAGGTATTATTACAGGGGTTGGTGTAAATTTATGTTTGCAAAATCAATCATTTAACAAGTCGGAAATCTATGCTCGACTTTTATATATAAAGTGAATATGTTGATTAAAATCAAACGCACTGTATAATTACCAGGGCCGCGTTGGTCATCAAGTTGGTTGCTAATGAACTTCGTCGTCGCACTGAACGACTTTTATTATGTTATTAAAATTAACTTCCCGGAATTACATTCATTATCAAGTTATGTCATGATATAAAAATAATAACTTTCCATAATTTGTTTGTATACGAGTTACCTAGTTAGGGAAAACAGGTTTAACGTTCTTGTACACAAGAGGTAAAAAATGGCAATCTACTTATTTTTTAACTTCTCAAATGACAACACTGAAAAAACGACATCACTGAGAAATCTATATACGAAGATATACGGGTATGCCTTGAATACGTATAATTTAATTTAAAAAAATCGTGCGTGTACTTATTTCTTATTTCTTTGGCGTGATCGCGATAATTGATATTCACGTTTTCGTTAAAGATGTACATTGATAAAATAAAATAGGAAAATACAAGGATTGAGGTTATTTAACTGTCAAAAGTTGTTATTCATTCAGGACATGCCTATAAAAAACGACTAAAGCGCAAAAAGTATGAACTATAAGCTTTTAAGAAGTTCCGTCTGATGTCGCTCGTATAACGTATTTTGTTGTTTTATGAAATAACTATTTTGACATTATCAGAAACATCTTCCGCAACATAACTTCCACAACATATTCGTTGCATGCTGCGTACGCAACTTCCATAACAGAGGAAAAATTACCTTCAGTGCGCCAAAAGAAGTAAGTATAACCTCAATAATTGTATACAGAATGATTTAGAAATAGACACTGTAAAAACGTGGGTTAATTGAAATCTAAGAGAACACGTTAACTTGGTTTAAAAATTAATTATATGATAATTTAAAATTTAATTAAAAATGCGAAACCACCCCTATACCGACGTTTATGAAAATTGTATCAGCTACAGAAACGATGACTTGTGATTTTTTTTATTCACTTAATTAAAAATTACGTAATTAGGTTATTTCTGTTTTATAAACTCACTACAAAGTAATCGATGTGGTTGTGTAATAAAAATAAAAGCATTGTCTAAACGTACGAAAATAAGAATAGAAATACCAGGAAAATTAAAGATTTAATGATGGTTTTTTGTTATTATCCGTAAACCATAGCTAATGCGACGTAAAACTACCGATTATAGGGATGTTGACTGTATTTAAATAAAAACATAATTTTAACGTTAAGTGATAGAAATATTAAAAAAACACAATATTTTTCCTTATTTTAAGGAATTTAATTAATATTTAATAAATAAAACGTAATTAAGTCACTCTCAATTCACGTGACAACGAACACCAATCATAAACATTATCAGATGCTCTCATAGAGAAAGACGCTGTTCACCCTGTCAAAATGCTTTATTGTTTGGTTAATATTTGAAGTGTGTAATTTACTATTAATTATTTATGGGAAACGTCAAATTACATATAACTATAGCAACAATAATTACAAAAAAACCCGGGTCGCAGTGCCAAAACCCTGCCGACAATATAGTGTATTTGCTTATACAGGCAGTGTGGCTTTATTACGCGAACTTTAAAAAATTTTACTCCTTAATACACCCCTTAAAATAATATTTTTTTTCTTAATATTTTATTATTAATATTATTATCAATCGAACCTCTATACCAAATCATATACACCTTTCAGTAAATAATTCACTATCTGCAAAATAACGTTTTCATCCGGTCCTGTCAGACCGATTTTATTAAAATTTTAGGGACATAAAGTGGCCCGATTAGGTCCATTTTAAATAGGCTTCTTGCGGTGATGGATTTCAACGCGTGTGCCAAATTTACTTGAAATCAATTAACTCTTTCGAAAGTTATTGCCCGCACACATATATATATACGTATATATATATATACGTATATATATATATATATATATATATATATATATATATATATATATATATATATATATATATATACATATATATATAAACATTTTCAAAAATGGTGCCAAAGTGTTTAGGAGGTTATGAAACGTCGAGAAATTTTGGTCCGACCTCTAGGTCCCGCCATCCGACCGACGCCAATAGTGTATGTTGCCATATGGCAAATACACTAAAAAACTTTACATCACCCCGTCAGTTTACCAACGTTTATAAGTGTATGACGTCACGGCATTCACGTGACAAGTATTGGCGTTTTGGAGCGAAATTTGAAACGAAATTTAAAATAAATGATTTTTAAAGCTAGACTCGTTTTTCCCAAAAATAGACAACATCCCTATTGTGAACATGGCAGATAATCATTGATTAATTTGACTATCGAAAATCCTAGGTATAAACATGTTTGTAAACTCTGGGCAACTTTGACTTGTAGTATTTTACAGTCAAAGCCCTCTAAGTGCACAGCTCGGAACCGAGCCCATCCTTTAAGTGCACACTTCCCCTACGATCTTTTTCATCCCCACTTTTCTAACTCCTATAGCTATCTTTATTCAATCAGATGCTATAAACAATATCTCTAAAACTCTATGAATATGATGGAAATGGAAAGTTTGAAAATAGCGCGCTTACGGTCGCACGTGATTGGTCGTAGATTATTCGAAGTGGGGGCTGGGGAACGTGCACTTAGAGGGCGAGTTCGTGTGCAGTAAGAGAGCGTGTGCATTTAGAGAGCGTGCACTTAGAGGGCTTTGACTGTAATGCATTTTTACATTCACTTGTAAACTTTCAAAACGAACACCAAATTAAAAGAAGAATAATACAATAAAACGCACTTACACAAAACTTCGGAAACTTTATTAAACAATGGAAATAATTCACAATTGTTGCACAGTTTTAATAAAATTGCCACTGCTTCAAGAACACCGACGCCCGGAAAAATAATGTCTGCATGCTTTTTCACAATTTTCACTAGCTTCACTCTATCTGTCGCTGAAGAGGGTTCGAGCGTAACTAATGATTAAATGTGTTGTTTATTTTAATTTTATATACCTGAGGAATTTATAAATTGATAAAATAAATTGGGGCATTCCACGTGAAGTGGACATAAGAAAAAAAGTGACATCTTGAATTTCGCTCATATTCAGGTTAGTTATAGTCCTTGAGGACATGAATGTACACATTCATTTTTTTTTCTTGTATGAGACTCGGTTGTGAAGTTATGGACTACGAAAGATTGCACGAACTATGAAGTAGACATTTTTTGGATAGTGCTACTGAGATTACTGAGTAATTGAAAAAATATTTTATGTAGTGATTTATCGAGAAAAAATACGTGGTTTTTATATTATGGAACAATAATAAGAAAAAAAAATTTTTTTTTGATAGAAAACCGAAAGTGATCTTTTCAACACAATTTTTTTTTAACTTGGACCATCTTTTTTTAAATTTTTATTTACTCAAAATAAAGCTAAAACTATGTAGGTATTACACCAAAAGTTTCAAAATGGGATCTGCATTCGTTTCTGAGATAGAGAACGTTTTAGTATTAAAATACCAGTGTTTTTGAAGTTCGGGCACAAACCGGGCGGCTTACGCATCCGCTAAGTACGGTGCAGCCTCCGCTGTTGCACATAACGTTCTCTATCTCAGAAACGAATGCAGATCCCATTTTGAAACTTTTAGTGTAACACCTACATAGTTTTAGCTTTGTTTTGAGTAAATAAAAATTAAAAAAAAAATGATCCAAGTTAAAAAAAAAATTGTGTTAAAAAGTTCAGTTTCGGTTTTCTATCAAAAAAAAAATTTTTTTTCTTATTATTGTTCCATAATATAAAAACCACGTATTTTTTCTCGATAAATCACTACATAAAATATTTTTTCATTTACTCACTAATCCCAGTAGCACTATCCAAAAAATGTCTACTTCATAGTTGGTGCAATCTTTCGTAGTCCATAACTTCACAACCGAGTCTCATACAAGAAAAAAAATGAAGACGTACATTCATGTCCTCAAGGACTATAACTAACCTGAATATGAGCGAAATACAAGATGTCACTTTTTTTCTTATGTCCGCTTCACGTGGAATGCCCCAAATTTTGTTATTTATTTAATAAAAGAACGTAATGAAACAACTTCAATATTTTTTACTCATAGGTGTAATATATACCATTATCAATTAACGCGATTAAAAAATAAAATTCAACTATTTAAATAAATAAAACGGTAACGGTATATTGTTAAATTGTTATATTTTTTATTTAACTATTCAAGTTTATAACATGCGGCTTTTCATTCCTTATAATTGGCAAATTGGAAAAAAATAAAAAAGATATTACGGAAGCTTTCCAGCCATAAGAATCTCTTTGTAAGAACTTTAAAAACGTCATTTTTAGAACGATTATTCAAACAAACATAAAGGTGGATCTTTTTCAAATTTTGAAAATACGCCACTATTTATTATATATATGTATAATAAGCATTAAACCTTAAATTTGGAAAATTCGGTTTACCTAAGATACGCTCGAACGTCTTTAAATATTCGTAAAATGTGCCATATTGTTTTATGACCACCACACCAAAGTAATCGGTACCAACTGACATAAAATTATGCATTTTATCTGAATGTTATAGAAATTACATAATCAGCAGTTATTCCATTAAAGAGATGAATACTATAAAATTTAATTCTCCAGTGGCGAGTACACAATTTTTCTAATCGAGCTTTTTCTTTTTATTTGTGCCAAAAATGAACCCGCCAATTTCGTTAATATTTTAGGATATTAATTATTTAAGCCTATTTGATTTTATGTTAAATGGTTTTATGATGCAATCGTAGATATATTTAAAGCTAGCAAATAATTATGGGTCACCAATCTGGGAATTTTATCAGACTAAAATAAAATACAGGATAGCATTTAGTAATATATTTAGTAACATTAAGATTGAACAAGAGAGTCGAAAGCCAGATATGATTTCGAAGCTCCAACAAAAGTAAGCTTTCTGCCAAATGTGCCCCACGATTTAATTTTCGCCTGATCAAATCAACAGATTGGTGACCCATAATTATTTTTGTTTGAATAGATACACGATTGCATAATAGCCCCGTTTTAAGTTTTTAGTGTGCTTTACTAAAAGTTCCATTTGCACTCGAACGAAAGCCAGGCCGGTCAGCTAATTACCCTAATAATGTGTTGTCATTAGAACTAAATATGTGTGCAAAATTTCGATTCAATCGGTTAACGACAACTAGATGAAAATTCAAAAGTGTAGGTTGCACTCGAACGAAACTGGGTCGGTCAGCTTTTTACCACAATATTGTATTGTCATCGGTACAAAATTTCAATTCAATCTAGAAGTGGATGGAAAATCGGTCACATGATTGGAAACAAATAAATATGTATATGGAACATTTATGCTGGGCTGCACAAAACATTGTCAAAAAATTGGATATGACAATAACCTTAGATTGTGATAATATAATTACAGTTTTCATTCATGCAAGAGCAGTCTAATGTCGTATTTAAACTCCCTGTCATGTACAACATTAGATTGTATTCACACAAAAACAAATGCTTAATCTACACAGAAAAAGTTCGTTTTTCAAGTCAAATTTTGATTAAAATGCGTAGAAAAATGTCGTTTCGAAGTAAAAATTTTGCAAAAAAACTATGTTAAATATACGTATACACAGTTTAGAAAAAATATCATTTCAATCGATCAATTATTTTTCGAACAGAATTGATTTAAAATTCTACAATGCTTTTCTTAATGAGAAAAATGTGTGTTCACAATCTAAGGTCATTTTCAAATCAAATTATTTAACAATCCTTTCTGCACCCCAGCATAAGTTAAATAAAATCGTTTGGCTCCTCCGTCACATCAAAAAAAAAAGAACAACATATCATCCTAACCCAACGTTCCCCAAAATGTGGATAAAAAAAATTTGCCGAGTCGCGGAAAAAAATTATAGTGTATGAAATAAGCAAACAAATAACTTGATTTCTATAAAAAAATAAAGTTTGTTGTGTAAATAAATGTTTTTTTTTCATAAGGTGAGTCGTGAAAAATTTTAAAACCTTGTTCCGGGCCGCGATCAAAAAAGTTTGAGAAACGCTGTCCTAAGCAATTTTGTCTTGCGGCTTAGAAATTACATCACTCAATGACCTTACAAGTTTCTCACAAACATTTCTGATTGCTACCTTTTACAAACAAGATATGTCGCTATCCCAGAACAATGACGACGGAAGCAGAAAAAAACCGTTGTGTTTGTTAACATTGTCGGGATTCGCGGCTGACGACGTACAAGGTTTGTGTGTGTTTTCTTTTGTGCCGCAGAAGTGGGAACACTTCTAGTACCACATCCCCGTCGCCATGTAAACTGTAAAGGTTGTTTCACATACAACTTCGAAGCTAAATATTCCGTTGCGAAAGCGAAGTTGAGCGCACAAAGTGAGTGCGCTCATTTGCTTGAGGAGGCAATGGACAATGCTGCACGAATTGCATATACTATTTTTTATTGTAAATTCATTTTAAAACTGTTGTAAATTTTTATTACCAATTTAATTAAACTGTTACGTTAACCTCAATTCAGTTTTAATATTTCGATTGTTTTTTTTTTTCGTTTAATGTCAACAGCGTTATTTTTTGTTTATCTGAATTTGCGTGGACAAAGGAAAATTTGCGTGCAACAAGTAAACAATGTTACTTTTCAACCGTAACTAAGGTTGCAAAGATACTATTTTTCTGCATGAGCAATAAAAAAGAATAAATGTGTCAAATATCTATACACACACTATTGGCGTTGGTCGGATAGCGGTACCTAGGGGTCATACCAAAATTTTTCGACGTTTATATATATTAGCAATTTTGGTACACATGCTAGAACGTACCACCGCATGAAGCCTGTTTAAAATGAGTCCAATCGGGACACTTTAAGGATTAAAAAGTGTTTTTGGGTCCAAAAATACCCAAAAAATATCGGAACTGTTTCAAAATTAAAAAATTAAAATTTCACCCTTCAGTATCAATTAAGAGCTGCTCCGAAAATTTTAATAAAATCACACATTTTATGAAAACAGTAGCTTGCGTATACGAAGTTATTTATTGAAGGGTGTATTTAATTTGGTGCAGATGTTGGCGTGATAATAACTTTTCAACTGAGAAAAAAATATTATTTTAAGTGATGCATCAAGGGGTTAATTTTTTTTATATTGTTCAAAAACAAACTTAAGTCGACGTAATAAATCCACACTGCCTCTGTTTGCAATAAGTAACACTATATTGTCTACAGGGTTTTAGAACTGCGACCCGAGTTTTTAATACTTACATCAAAGTATCGCTTTCAAAAATATAGTTTTACTAAAGCAGTTTATATACCACATCAATTTTAATTAGACTTGCAACGAATAGTATATTCGGCAGTATACCGAATACCGAATATTCGGCGAGCTCCCTGACCGAATAGCCGAATATTAGGCAAAAGTATTCGGCTGGATTTTAGCGCCAAAACTTGTACAGACGTGGTTGTTTCGCGCTCGTTTGTTCTAATGTACTCCTCCTTATAACAAAATATATTACTTAAGTACTCGGTATTCGGCAGAATAATATGTAGATATTCGGTATTCGGCCGAATATAATAAAAGCAGCCGAATAGGCCGAATACTGAACAGTAACCGAATATTCGTTGCGTCTAACTTTAATATAAATATAAATGATGGCGCTTCGCCGAAAAGTTAAATATTTCTTACATTTTAGAGTTTTGTTCTAATTGACGTATATTTTCGTTCTGCACAACAAAAATGCAACGAAAAACTCTTGCAAGTTCCCTACATAAACATAAGTTTGATTTGTCCTCTAAATAAGTAGAAACTATTTTTAAATCTGTAGCGAAGGTCAAACTCTATTATTGACCGCGCTGCACCTGAGCCATGTATGTACAGAACGTCCCGTAGAGAAATGTCACATAGGGAATACACGACTGCCAGGGACGACAAGCTCAACTTGTATGCTATAAAGCAGGGCTTCTTAAACTTTTTTCATTCACGACCCCATTTATGATTGCGAGTTTCCTGGCGACCCCATATAAATATAAAAGAAAGATAAATGAATATTTTTTGATGATTGATTTATTAGGTAACAATATACATATACATATGAAAATATATAGTTTTAGAATTTGTTTAGAAACATACAAAAATCTAAAATTAAAAATTGCACAAAAGCTGTGAAATTGTATTTATTATAGCTACAAAAATTATATGCCCTATTTTTCATCAAAATTGCATTTTTTGCAACAACAAATAAAAGGGAATTCTGACCGTCTTAGTTCGCTCGAATATATTCGAACGCAGTCGTTTGACATTAAAATCTCTCGCGACCCCAGAATTTTTCTACGCGACCCCATTTGGGGTCGCGACCCATAGTTTAAGAAGGCCTGCTATAAAGTGATCCATGTAAAACAGTGGCTCCCAACTTGTAGGAGTTTGTGGACCACTCAGCCTGAAATTAAATCAGCACGGACCCCCCACGCTATATCCCTTACCAGTTATAATCAAATTCAAAAGTGTTTACGTAGTAAAACAGTTTTTAAAACACATATTTTTTATTATGATAGTCGTATTAAATTCTAGTTAATAAAAGCACGGATTATATTCACCCCACCTCGTTCAACGCTTATCGTTTTTAAAACTCCCATTTAATGGCACCTTTTTTATATGTGCTACCGAGCCCTTCCCCGAATCACTTTCGAGGACCACCTGTGTTCCGCGGACTACTGGTTGGGGACCACTGGTGTTGAACATAGTCGTGTGTTTGTAGAAAAAAGCGCTCGATTGCAGCTTGTCAACTTATTCAAAGGTAACCCTGGTTTTTTACCAATTCAATCCACTAGCTGGGAATGATAGGTACTAATTTAGGTCAAAATGCACTTTTTAAAATTTTACAATATTTTTTCATTTTGACTTCTGAACCCAGAAAACATATTTTTGAAAAATGGTATACTCGTTATAACGGTTTATTATTCTATTGATTTTTCTAAGAAAGTTTCGTACATTTTTTTTCGAACTATCAAAAATAAATCAGTTAGGTGTCTGACAAACATGCTTGGGTTAATTTTTACATTTAAAACCATACTATGTAACCATGAAAATGTTGAGCAAATTTCATAATATTTATTACTAGTCGTTACCCGCGTCACCGCACTCTTTAACAGGAATTTTATTTTATTTATTATAATATTTCAAATGTCAATATTCATGAAGTTGGACTGGTCCTGTTGCCTAATTGGCTAGATTTTTTTATTATAATGTTGCATTTGGCTTTCGATAACACCGGCGTCGACCGTAATCGAACCAGCGGTTTTCTGCGTACGAAGCAGGCGGTCGATCCATTCAGCTAGCGTATATGATATCAAGTAATTTATATGGTAATAATAATAATAATAATAATGATAATAATAATGCGTTTAACGTCCATTTCTCGACTTTATGTCATAACAGACGCCATTCGCACCATTACTATTTTCCATCTACCACACTTCCCGTTATTTTTCTACAGTTTTAAAACTTCAACTTATGTAATAGCGATGGGCTAATGAAGGAATTATAGAAAATTAGGATAAGGAAGGTAATTTTTCAACTAGGAGATTGATAGGTAATCGGCCATGGCCTCAAATAAGGAACCATCTCGATATTTATCTGGAATTAATTGAGGAAAACCATGGAAAACCTCAATTAAGATGGCCGGTACAGGATTTACCGTTTCTCGGCGAGAGGCAGTAGGAAAAAGTCCCAGCCACGTCTGCCCCCGTCGGGATTCGAACCCGGACCTCCCGAATGCGAGTCTAGTGCTGTCACCACTACTCTACCCAGCTCGGTAAGTAATTTATATGGTAAAGGATAATATGAAATAATAATCTGACATTAGGGCTATTCGAGAAACTTCTGAATTAATGCTTTTAATACGGGTTAGACGCAAACGTGAAGATAGTAGGTATGTTAACTGAAGTTTTTAATCGGCATTACTACGCGTAAAATTAATCATTTTATATAATTAAATATCGATTCAAAATAGAATTGAAATAAAAATTTCAATTCTATTTTGAATCGATATTTAAAAACGATATTTTTATAGCTTTTATAAAGTATATTTCTATAATGTCTCTGTAATTACTTATTTATTTGCATATAAACTTTCTGATGAACCCCATTTTATTACATAACTGCAAGCTGTGATCAATACTTTGACTTGCATGCATTGAAAAATGTTTATACTGGAATAAGTGGGTGCTAGAAGAATCTAAAAAGCACTGGTTATCGATTCGATTATAATAACCTTTGAGGTAGCTCGTGAAATCTAGGTAACCTTTTCACTTTTGTTTGACCTTTGAGCTTCAAGCCGCAATAAATTAACATGAATATATAATGATTCCACAAATCGCGTCAAATGCATTATCAAAAAAGTACGTGCGTGGTATTTATGTACGCGTATTTGAAGTTATACTTTTATTTTTTAATATACATACAAATAATTTATTGAAATAAAATCTTCAAACAGTTTGATAATAATATACAAAAAATTAACCTCTAATAACCGAAAACATTTTCAAAATTTTATTTTGATTTTTCCTTTCATCCGCTGTATGATACTTAAAACAACTGTGGGTTGTAATCAGCGTTGCCAGATTTTTTTTTGCCAAGTCGGGATTTTGGAACTTTTTGAGTGAAAAAAGCGGGATTCTTTCGTCGAAAGCGAGACATAGTAAAAAAACGTATATAATCAGAAGTTTTTAAATATTTATCTTTTTATTTGAGTTCAAATTACGTTTACGTGACAATAGATAGCAAAAATAGCCATAGAAAATAGAGATCGACCGAGCTGGGTAGAGTAGTGGTGACAGCGTTAGACTCGCATTCGGGAGGTACCGGGTTCGAATCCCGGCGGGGGCAGATGTGGCTGGGACTTTTTCCTACTGCCTCTCGCCAAGAAACGGTAATTCCTGTACCGGCCATCTTGACTGAGGTTTTCCATGGTTTCCCTCAATTAATTCCAGATAAATATCGAGATGGTTCCGTATTTGAGGCCATGGCCGATTATCTATCAAACTCCTAGTTCAAAAATTACCTACCTTATCCTAATTTCCTATAATTCCTTCATTCGCCCATTGCTATTACATAAGTTGAAGTTGTAAATAATGTAGAAAATAACGGGAAGTGGTACATGAAAAAATGGTAACGGTGCGAATGGCGTCTGTTATGACATAAAGTCGAGAAATGGACGTTAAACGCATTATTATTATTATTATTATTATTATTATTAATTCAAGAGATCGCAGTGGCTATCCATGTTACAAGACGGTAATCTGGTCTGATATTGTTATAAACATTTTTTACAACAATTAGAACAATGAAAAATTCCAAACACTCACTTTTTTGTCCTCTTATTAGTGTATTTGCCATATGGCAACATACACTATTGGCGTCGGTCGGATGGCGGGACCTAGGGGTCGGACCAAAATTTCTCGACGTTTCATAACCTCCTAAACACTTTGGCACCATTTTTAAAAATGTTTATATATATATGTATATATATATGTATATATATATATACTATATATATATTTATATATATATATATATGTGTACGCGCGATAACTTTCGAAAGAGTTAATTGATTTCAACGAAATTTGGGCCACGTGTTGAAATCCACCACCGCAAGAAGCCTATTTAAAATGGGCGTAATCGGGGTATTTTAAGGGTAGTTTTTAGGGGTTGAAAAATGTTTTTGGGCCCCAAAATACCGAAAAAATTCTCCGAATCGTTTCAAAATTGAAATTTAACCCTTTGGTAGTGATTAAAAAGTGTCCCCACAATTTTAATAAAATCGGCCCGACAGGACCGGATTTACAAATTTTATGAAAACACGAGTTTGCAGATAGTGACTTATTTATTGAAGGGTGTATTTAATTCGGTGTAGACGTTAGATTGATAATAATATTACAATAAAAAAAATGTTATTTTAAGGGGTGTATTAAGGGGTTAAATTTTTTATTTTGCCCAAAAACAAACTTAATTTCACATAATAAAAGTATAAAACCACACGGCCCTATACAAGCAAATACACTATATTGTCGGCAGGGTTTTGGCACGCGACCCGGGTTTTTATTATTACTAATATTCAATATATATTCAATTTACTAAATTCGGAAGTCGGTCTTGTGAACCTTAGATCTTCCATTGTTTTGAATTTTTAATTACATATTTCCCTGCTTCCCGAAATCAACACTTAAGAA
Organism: Venustoraphidia nigricollis; assembly: GCA_034508555.1. Lineage (NCBI taxonomy): Eukaryota > Metazoa > Arthropoda > Insecta > Raphidioptera > Raphidiidae > Venustoraphidia > Venustoraphidia nigricollis. Next base: position 4,728,969 of record JAVRKA010000020.1, read on the forward strand.
AAAGCAAGAACATAACAACGACGGCAAAGCTTGAGTTGTGCCAGAAATATTAGGTTTCAAGACAAAGTTTCACATCTCTAATTATGTTTCTAATTAAACTACTTAACAAACCATGAAATCTAAGCCACGATTTAATTATAATTAAACGCATTTACCGTGCCTCAAGTTTTATTGAAAAAATACATGGGAATTTTTTTTTATTGTGGATTGCGTGCAGAGATGTTTGGACAATTTCAAGACAAGCATTATCCAAAATACATATTTACACAAAATATTCGATATTTTGTTGTATTATTGACATTTTGGTATCATCATAATTTCATCTTTATTTAGGGATTTTTTGGTAAACAGTTGTGATTAAAAAATTGAATACAGTGTTTGATATATCAAAAAATGTCCTGTTGGGTATGATTACTGCTTTTATATTTTAATTAATCAAAACAGATTAGCTGTACCTACCTATCACTTCTGCGTTATAATGACACGAATACTTATTTTTGAATTAATATCCGTATGGACTTCTAACCAACTATTTGAATTTAGATTAAGCCCAGTTTATAAAATGATTAATACTTAACATAATAATAGTGCAGCCAATTCATCATTAACCGTGGATTTTGGGTACGCAACGATTTTTTTATTTTCAGAATATTTACGAAACTTAAATATTCAGAAACACATTTCTGTAATAAAACTTTCGTGAAAAAATAAATTGCATAATAAACCGTTATAAAAATATATCATCATAACAGAAAAACTAATGTAATAGCACATATCTCTTCTGCATTTGCTCCGAATTTTCTAAAAAACAAAAATTTGTTTTCGATTCGCTCAGCCGTTTGATCTGTATCGTGCTCAGAGACAAATAGACTAAAGACCGAACAGACTTTTTCCAAAATTATGTTTTTTGAACTCGGGAGACCTTAAAACGATAAAATATCGTAAAATTTTAAAAAGTGAATTTGTTTGTGGAGTTGGCGAATGGTAAAACTAGTAAAACTAATTATACATTTGTTTTTAACGTGATGGTCAAATGGGAGCACCGCCCGTTCCAAAAGATCATACCAGTCATTACTCACGAAAAAATTATTTATTCAAATACAAGTACCAGCTCTTTGGATCCACTTTAACAGTATGCCTATGATTTTAGGAGAACATTTTTATTTAAACTGTATTTTAAAATACATATAGAGTAAACGACTAGTCATTGGACATTACTAGTCATTGGACAGAGCACATTTTCATTAGCTATAATAAAAATAAGAACGATACTAAAGCAGATTTGAATCTGCTTTAGTATCGTTCTTATTCTTATTATAGCTAATGAAAATGTGCTCTGTCCAATGACTAGTAATGTCCAATGAGTAGTCGTTTACCCTAGGTAGTCTGACTAAAAAAATATTAAAACGCGTAATTTGGGAACAAATGACTCACTTTTCCATATGAAGAACCCATATTGTGAGTCTCTGATTCACGGCTCATTAGGGATAGGAAAGTCGACTCTGACTTTAGTCAAGAATCGATCTTTGGATAAAAATAATCGACTTTTTAGGGTCGAGTTGAGCCTGTCTCAAATCGATTAGAATCGATTCTCACTCGATTTATACATTACTTAGTATAAGACTCGCCGCGGTTCTAAAAGGTTCTGAAGTTAGTCACAAACAGCATCGCAAATGCATATTTTGGTTGTTTTGTGGGAAAGGAAGATTCCTACCACCTCCCAGTTACCGGCACAGTATGTGTACTCGTCGGCGATTGGTTAACGTTCGTTGTTTTGTCAATTGTCGCTTTCCCGCTATAAAGTACAGTCTAGTACGCCATTATTGTTTCTTTGATAGTTCAAGATGCCTAACACGGTGATTCAGATGATAATTTGTCTGCTGAGAACCCCCAAAGTCCCACACTCAAGTACGACCAGTATGGATAACTTTAGTGCAAGGAATTAGACCTTTAGATTAAAGAAAAATTAAAAATAATAATATAGCGCGAGTTCGGAGTTTTTCAGCCGACTATACCTGCGCAAGCCTCCATTTGCATCTAACGGTTGTACGTTCATAATTTAATAAAATATTAAAATATCTAAGTTTGAATACACGAATTACTAAATTTCTAAAAAGTCAACTTAAGTCACAAAAGTCGACTATCAGAGATGATTAATCGACTTCAAGAGTCAAAGAATTTGAAGTCGATTCCAAAGTCAAAAATCGATTTAGCGCGCGCTTTTTCCATCCCTACGGCTCATTAATTTGAGAATACACGCATCGTAATGTCCTCTGAAAGGTATACTGAACCAAATATTTGTCACTAACCACAACCAAAAAGTCGCGAAAAATAAAAACGAGCGTCTTGTCGGAAATGTAAGACTTCCGTGAGAAAGTGCTAGGTTCCTTGAACCTCGGCCTGCGCGATATGCGTCAATACAATCCATCATCATTAAATGAGCTCCCAGCGTTGAGATGCCGTCGTCTTTAATCAAGCATCGAAACACAACAATCGAACAGACGCCTGTAGACGTAACGTTAATGTCGTTAAGTATCTCTTCTTCTCGATGTTGAAATAAAAGACACCACACAGGATCGGCTGTATCGTACAATGCCACAAAAGCCAAGAACTGATGACACCCGTTTCATGAAATGTTTGATTCAGGTAGAAATTTTATATAATAGTATATATAGGTAAGGTGTATAGATAAATTAGTGCTTGCTTGCCATACCTGAGTATGCCAGGTACTGCGCATCCAGGAAAAGTTAAAAAAAAAAGATATGTCAAAAAGCCAATAAGTACTATTCGAAAGTTTAAGTTGATTTTAAATAAATAAAAAACCCGGGTCGCAGTGCCAAAACCCTGCCGACAATATAGTGTATTTGCTAATACAGGCAGTGTGGCTTTATTATGCGAACTTAACTTGGTTTTTGGGCAAAATAAAAAAATTGGCTCTTTAGTACACCCCTTATATTAACATTTTTTTTCTTAATTGCAATATATTATATTAAATCGAGCTTTCGAGCTTCTATACCAAGTTATATACACCTTTCAGTAAATAATTCACTATCTGCAAACTAGTGTTTTTGTAAAATTTTTAAATCCGGTCCTGTAAGGCCGATTTTATTAAAAGTTTAAGGACACTTTTTAATTATAACCAGAGGGTTAAATTTCAATTTTGAAACGATTCGCAGAATTTTTTCCGTATTTTGGGACGCAAAACCCTTTTTCAACCTCTAAAAACTACCCTTAAAATGGCCCGATTGGGCCCATTTTAAATAGGGTTCGTGCGGTGGTGGATTCCAACATGCGGGCCAAATTTAGTTAAAATCAATTGACTCTTTCGAAAGATACATATATATATATAAACATTTTTAAAAATGGTGCCAGTGTTTAGGAGGTTATGAACAGTCGAGAAATTTTGGTCCGACTCCTAGGTCCCGCCATCCGACCGATGCCAATAGTGTATGTTGCCATATGGAAAATACACTAATAAATGAGGCAGACACTTTTGGAGGGGTTAACATTAAACCAAAATACCCCAAAATTGAATTTTCAAAAATTAAAAAATAAGTGATTGACTCACGCTGAGATTTTTCTAGCAACTTCATTAGATATATTTAAAAATATCTGCAAAAAACCAGATTTTTGGGAACTTATTTATGGGTACTTATGCACGATTAAAACACTTTCCCAAAAATTTCAACAATGCTAACGCCCAGCCTTTATTTCACTAACCTTGCGCGAAAGTTTCCCAAATTGTTCTAAATGTAAACGCAACTGCCGCCATTTTTATGACGCCATATCAAGAAAACGTACAGGGTGTCGTAAGTCAAGAATGTTTGCATGCTTGCACAGACACCTACTATAAGCATTCGTGGAAAAAAAATTCCATACTGAAATTTTCCTACAGAATTGTAGGCAGACACAAGATGGCGGAATGATGCACAATCGAGTATCTCTTCATTGTAACAAAATATAAAGTTTTAATGACTGATTACAAAAAACAATTAATAATTAGTTCGTAGGTAATAAAACTTTGGCACTATAATGTTATGTAAATACACCGCTATTGAAACAATATAATGTTTTGTTAATTTGCATAACAAATTGCTAACAATTGTTTATGTTAATATGGGTGATTCATGCGCCCACTGAAGAATTAATTATTCTGAAATACAGTTTAAATTTTATATAGTGTTTGTATATAATAGTGATAGCTTGTACAAAAAATAAATACAAAAAAACGTATTATAGTCTCACCCACATAAGCTCACGGGGGAACTGAAACTTCTTTAGAGTTATGAACTAGTTATGCGTTATCTTTTTTTCATTACCAAAGTTTCTCTTAAATTTCCCCACCATTGAAAATCATATTGTCTCGTTTAACGTTACAGAAAATTTCAAACAGACACGTCGCTAATCTACATAATTCATTTGAACACCAGATATTTCTTATTTGCAGCTCTCAAGATTTAGTTGGAATGGTGAAGACTACCAAATTTTATGTTTCTAGGTCAAATGGTTTACAAGATAAACCGGAGTTCACATTTTTTACAAAAATGAAAGAATATTTCTTTCTCTACTCGATGGGACCTATCTACAGACACGTTATATCGTCAAACATTTTATTTTTTAGCGTATTTTCGACGTAAACTATCTATAAGACTATAATAAAAAGATTGTCTGGGTTTGTTCATCAGTTTACTTATGTAGCAATTATAGTCTAGGAGTTAGAGAGTTCAAATGAATAGCTTCCACAACGTTAGTTTTGCGTGCAAATTCGGTCAGTTTAATGTCAATTTCGACAGAACCTCCATTTTCTCACGATTGTATCTTCTGCATCTAAATGGCAATCCAATATTTTGCGTACGAGTTGTGCACGGAAAAATGGTCGTCAGCGAGTTTTAACAATCCCACGAGCCATAAAAGCAATACGTTTAAGATACATACTACATTTTTTGCACGTACCTCCTACAAAATAGGAAATTCAAAATTTTAGTCGGTCAATTTTGAGCAATATCGTTTCTCATTGTAGGCTGCGTTGAACTCTCATGAGGTTAGACTATGATTTGCTATGAAAATGGTGCGACTACGTTTATTTTACTTCACACAAATTTATACAGCACTAGTGTTAAATGCGCGAATTCATGATCGCTATACAAATATGGAAAGCAGCTATTTTATAAAAGGTCGTGCAAAAAATACGTTATATTTTAAGTTTGGGCAGCGACTACCAGTGTGTTCTATGATTTCATCAGTTTATCTATTTTGTAGTGATGTCGACAAAAGCATTTCTTCGCGTCGGGGTCTCCTACAAATTATCAGAAAAATCAAGATTGAGAACAGAGACCCTGTACTTTAATTACCAAGAATACGACATATCCGTCTTCGCCATGTGGTCACAGAATTATCGCACGTTGTTTGTATCTATCAAGAAACCTCAATTTATAAAGGAAAAAACACTCATTAAGTGCTCTTGCGTGTTTCGAGAGTAACGCTGGAAAGCAAGTTTCTTTCTTGACCTTTCAGTGTAGTGTTAATTTACAAAGAAAAGAGTGGTTCGGTTTGAGTTCGCTTGAAATCGTTAAATTATCAAAAAAATCCGGGTCGCAGTGCCAAAACCCTGCCGACAATATGGTGTATTTGCTAATACAGGCCTTGTGGCTTTATTATGTGAACTTAAGGTGATTGTTGGGCAAAATAAAAAAATTAACTCCTTAATACACCCCTTAAAATTACATTTTTTTCTTAATTGCATTATTATTGTCGATCGAACGTCCACAGCAAAATTAAAAACACCTTTCAGTAAATAACTCACTATCTGCAAACTAGTGTTTTCAGAAAATCTGTAAATCTGCATATTATCATTTGATCTTGTTTCTATCCTTTCTGTTGTCTTTTTACGTAGTCGGGTTTTTTGATTTACTTTTTTATTGACATTTTTTTTTGTGTTAGATTTTTTAATTTTGGTCGATTAGCATTTCCGGAAAACAATTTGCATCTGTTAGTGGCTAATATAAATAAATTTAAGTCAATAAATAAAAAATAACATTTTTACGTATAAGTGGTACATATTTTTGTAATCACCTTTTAATATTCTTCATTTTGACGCCCTATTGGATTCATTTGGTGAAAAAAAAATTTCGAGTCACACATCATGGCAACTAAAATTCTCCGTTTTTTTGACGTCACCTATTCTAGGACACTTGGGTTTTTGAGACAAATCCAATGATACCTTAATTTTATAAATCCGTCCAGCCGTTTGGATGATACGCGATAATGAATATTACAAACATAGATTACGCGTAAAAAACATATATGTTTTTCAAATTATGGCACCTGATATCTGCCACTGTGATTTTTTTTTTTGACGTCACCTTTTCTAGAATACTTACTTGAGTTTCCGAGACAAATCCAACGATACTTTAATTTTAGAACCAGCCGTTTGGATGAGACGAGGTAATAAAGAATATTACATACATAGATATACGCAAAGAACATAACCCTCCTTGGCAGTCGGGTGATAAAACAGCCAACAAATATACTGGAATATGTTGGAGCCGAAGGCTCAATTACAGTTGTTACTGTCGAACGGAGCGCAGCCCCGCTAGGCAGGATTGCAATACAGTGGAAATCATTGTTTCAACTCAATCGCTTGCCTCGAGTGCGGCTAATCTACATAAAGTGCACTGCAGCATATGTTTATCATTAATAGACAATCTACAAATCCTGACAAAGTCGTACCGGGTCTCTAATTAGTGTATTTGCCATATGGCAACATACACTATTGGCATCGGTCGGATGGCGGGACTTAGGAGTCGGACGAAAATTTCTCGACGTTTCATAATCTCCTATACACATTTTAACGAAATGTGGCCCACGTCTTGAAATCCATCACCGCAAGAAGCCTATTTAAAATGGGCGTAATTGGGTCATTTTAAGGGTAGCTTTTAGGAGTTGAAAAATATTTTTGGGCCTCAAAATACCGAAAAAACTCTCAAAATCGTTTCAAAATTGAAATTTAACTCTTTAGTAGCAATTAAAAAGTGCCCCTAAAATTTTCATAAAATCGGCCTAACAGGACCGGACTTACAAATTTTTTGAAAACACTAATTTGCAGATACTGACTTATTTACTGAAAGGTGTATTTAATTCAGTGTAGACGTTAGATTGATAATATTATTGCAATTAATAAAAAAAATATTTTTATGGGGTGTATTAAGGGGTTAAAATTTTTATTCTGCTTAACAACACACTTACGTTAGCATAATAAAACCTGACTGCCTGTATACGCAAATGCACTATATTGTTGGCAGGGTTTTGGCACTGCGACCCGAGTTTTTTTTTTACTTTACCTTCCTAAGAACTTTGTCACATGAGACTAAGAAACTCAGTTTCCAAATTTCATTTAAAATTTTAAATATTCTGTAAAGCTTAATTTGAATGTTTAAAAGCAGCGAAAATCACACAAGTTTCATTTTTTCGTTACACAGTTATTACATATTGTCCCAAATTTTCATGCATTGACAGATCGTTTCTATTCATTGTGCGCTTTATTATTCACTGGGTGCGTGACGGCAGCACCGCCTACCGTCCGCAATTTTTCATGCTCTATAAACATTGTGTCAAATGTACATTTTTCAAAAAACTATAATAATGATTACACGAGACTTTTATTGATCGAAATTTTTACACCGAGCTAAGGCGATACCGCGTTTACTTTGTTGCATTGAAAAGCATATATTGAGCATAATTATCATTTGAAAAAATGTAAAAAAATTTATTATTTGACATTTGCTTCGATTTATATATGTATATAAAGTATGTTTATGTAAAGTGTGTTTCACTTGTATGGTTTATTATGGCACATACACTATTGGTGGAACCTAGGGGTCGGACCCAAATTTTTCGACGTTTTCGGCAATAGGAATGTTAAATATTTTTGGGAAAGTGTTTTAAATCGTGCATAAGTACCTAATATAACCACAAATATTTATAATAATTTTTTAAATACGACTCGCTTTAAAAATCATGTATTTGAAATTCCGTTTCAAATTTCGCTCCAAAACATCAATACTTGTCACGTGACTGCCGTGACGTCGTATGTTCATAAACGCTGCTAAACTGATGAGGTGATAGGGTTTTTCGTATTTGTTGTCATAAAATTTTTCGAATAAATTACACACTCTAAAGTCTAAATATTAACAACCAATGAAGCCTTTTGACAGCGTGAACAGCGTCCTTCTCTATGACAGCTTCTGATGATGTTTATGAGTTAGTGACGTCATTCACTCTGATTGGTGTCCGTTGACTTGAGAGTGATTAACCTTACGCTTTATGTATTAAATATTAAATAAATTCCTTAACAATAAGGAAAAATATTGTGTTTTTTAGTATTTCTATCATAGAAACTACTACTTAACGTTAAAATAATATTTCTATTTGAATACAGTCAACATCCCGCACAAAGCCTATTTGAAATGGGCGTAACCGGGCCATTTTAAGGGTGGTTTTTTGAGGAGCTGAAAAAAGTTTTTGGGGCCAAAAATACCGAAAAAAATCTCATAATCGTTTCAGAATTGAAATTTGACGTTTTAACGTCAATTAAAAGATAGGACCGGACTTATACAAATTTTATGAAACACTGGATTGCGTATACAAATTTACTTACTGAGGTATGTATTTAATTTTGTGCAGATGCTAGATTGATAACGATATTTCAACTGAGAAAAAAATTATTATTTTATTAGGGGGTTAAATTTTCTTCTTTTGTTCAAAAACACACGCAAGTTTACGTAATAAAGTCATAGTACCTGTATTGACAAATAAAAATATATTATCGACAGGGTTTTGGCACTGCGGCCGCGTCTTTTTTTTTTTTTTTTGTTTATTATTAAAATATAAGAAAAGTTTCTATGGTTTCCAAGGTAGAAAATTTTTAAAGAATCACATTTATTCAAAATAACAATATATAATACCAATTATTCTACAGTGGTCCGGATAGTAATTATTCTTATCATAATATTTTCTTAGTGAAATAATTATTCAAACTGAGTTTTAAGCAGATGCTTATCTTATTTCAACCTTAAACAATACCGAAAGGAAGGCTTATTGGTGATGGCTGATAAGGAATTTAGAAAATCTGGAGGAAGTTATTTGAAACAGCGGGAGTAATTTTTTAATAAATTTTATAGCACATTTAATATACTAGCACGATTTATGCTAATTTCGTCCACACTTCATGCTGCGATCGATTCAGTTGTCCACACTATATCCAGTGCACCCTGCTAGTAATTATTGCTTAGGGACTCAACATTTTATCGTCGACGGTACAAAACTGGCCCAGTTAACTATCTATAAAATAGTTCATTACACAAAGGAGAAGCAGTAAACTTTATAACCTATAAATTATATTTAATCTGAAACCACAACTGCGTTTCACAAGATCTTCAATTTCAAAGGTTTTATGCATATCTCGGCATGAAAGAGAATTTTTAAGTACTGTGGCTGCATTCTACAAAATATAATCGACAACGTTTTACAATTTCTGCACAATAGAAGTCCCTTAGGTTCTTATACTTCAGCACTGTAATGTTGAGTTACAGAAAGCATTCTCAGGAAATTTGAATTAACAATGAGCTTAGATTGTGATCAGAAATATTTCTCCATAAGAAAAGCATTATAAAACTTTTAATTGATCCTACTTTATAAAAAATATAGACAATGTGGTTTATTGCCTATGTCAATTTGTTGGTTTTTGAGCAAAATAAAAAATTTAACCGCTTAATACACCCCTTAAAATAATTCTTTTTCTTAATTGCAATATTATCAATCGGACAATTACACTAAATTAAATACACGCTCCAGTAAATAACTATCTGAAAAATAGTATTTTCAGAAAATTTGTAAGTCCAATATAGGGATGTTGACTGTATTCAAATAAAACATAATTTTAACGAAAAGTAGTAGTTTCATGATAGAAATACTAAAAAACACTATATTTTTCCTTATTTTTAAGGAATTTAATTAATATTTAATAAATAAAACATAATAAAATCACTTTCAAGTCACGTGACAACAGACACCAATCAGAGCGCATGACGTCATATGTTCAGCCGCTGTTAATATTTAGTGTGTAATTTATTATTATTTGTTTATGGGAAACGTCAAATTACATGTAACTATAGCAACGACTACGAAACAACTTTTCATCACCTCAGTTTACTAACGTTTATGAGCACGGAATACGCATCTATAGGATGGTAGCTCTTGTGTAAACTTTTGAGCCTCCTTTGGTATGAACAGGTGACGTCACGCGACTAGTATTGGCGTTTTGAACCGAAATTTGAAACGGGATTTAAAATACATGATTTTTAAGGCTTGAGTTGTAATTAAATAAAAATAATAAATATTTATGGCAATATTTGGTACTTATGCACGATTTAAAACACTTTCCCAAAAATAGTCAACATCCTTATTCTGTTAGGTCAGTTTTATTAAAATTTTAGGAGCACCTTTTAACTGATACCAAAGAATTAAATTTCAATTCTAAGACTCTTTTGGCGTTTTTGGACCCCAAAACCATTTACAAATCCTAAATACACCCCTTAAAATATTCCAATTAGGCCCATTTTAAATAGGCGTCTTGCGGTGATGGTTTTCAACATATGTGGACCAAATTTCGTTAAAATCAATTAACTCTTGTGGAACGTCGTGAAATTTTGGTCCAACCCATAGGTTCCGCCAACGCTCACGTGAGCGAAGCGGCTTGAACAAGTTAGCTTTTAAAGTTCCGTTTAAAACAGAGTGGGGACCTGTTTTCACTACTGTGTATGTCGTAAAGCATATAGATGTGTTTCTGATGCTAAAATGCAGAAACAATTTGAATTTTTCAATACGATGAAAAGTCAACTTTTTTAAGCAACTTAGGGATCTGTTTCAACAGTTTAATGGCAAAAGCTAGTTGAACTTTGCGTGCTTTCTCAGAATTCTAAAATAGTTTTTTTCGTGGATTGTATAAAAGGTGCAGAGATAAACGAAAAACTTAATACATAATATATTGACAAGTAAAAGGTACGCACAAATATACAAGTATACAGAATGTTTTAAAAATATTTTTAGTGTATTTGCCATATGGCAACATACACTATTGGCGTCGGTCGGATGGCGGGACCTAGGGGTCGGACCAAAATTTCTCGACGTTTCATAACCTCCTAAACACTTTGGCACCATTTTTAAAAATGTTATATATATATATATATATATATATATATATATATATATATATATATATATATATATATATATATATGCGTATATATATATATATATGTGTGCGGGCAATAACTTTCGAAAGAGTTAATTGATTTTAACGAAATTTGGCCCACGTATTGAAATCCATCACCGCAAGAAGCCTATTTAAAATGGGCGTAATCGCGCCATTTTAAGGGTAGTTTTTAGGGGTTGAAAAACGTTTTTGGGCTCCAAAATACCGAAAAAATTCTCCGAATCGTTTCAAAATTGACATTTAACCCTTAAGTAGTAATTAAAAAGTGTCCCTAAAGTTTTAATAAAATCGGCCCGACAGGACCGGACTTACAAATTTTATGAAAACACTACTTTGCAGATAGTGAATTTTTTACTGAAAGTTGTATATAATTTGGTATAGAAGTTCGAATGATAATAATATTGCAATTAAGAAAAAAAAATGTTATTTTAAGGGGTGTATTAAGGAGTCAAATTTTTTATTTTCCCAAAAACTAACTTAAGTTCGCATAATAAAGCCACCCTGCCTGTATAAGCAAATACACTATATTGTCGGCAGGGTTTTGGCACTGCGACCCGGGTTTTTTTTTTATTTAAACAAAAAAGTGCTTTGGCTACTCAGGCCATTAGCACATATTACAAAGTGACAAAAATGTTGTTATGGAATACATAATATTATATTTACAAAGCAGGTTAGGGGTAAGTGTAAACGAGGTAAGTACAAGTCTTAAGGTATTTTTGATATTTTTATATTGTAATTTATTTGTTTCAGGAGTACCTACTGCACTGTGGTAATTTGGCGAAAAGGGGAGGAAGAGGCTATGGATTTAGGCGATGGATTAGAGAAAGTTCTTTGTTAGAGCTGATTGGTAAGATTTGTTATTTGTAGTAGTTTGATTATTTTATTTACGTTGAGCTCTGTATTATTAGTGTATTTGCCATATGGCAACATACACTATTGGCGTTGGTCGGATGGCGGGACCTAGGTGTCGGACCAAAATTTCTCGCCGTTTCATAACCTTCTATACACTTTGGCACCATTTTTAAAAATGTTTATATATATATATGTATATATATATATATATATATATATATATTTATATACGTATATATATATATATATATGTGCGGGCAATAACTTTCGAAGGAGTTAATTTATTTTAACGAAATTTGGCATACATGTTGGAATCCATCACCGCACGAAGCATATTTAAAATGGGCCCAATCGGGTCATTTTGAGGGTGGTTTTTAGGGGTTGAAAAAAGTTTTTGGGCCCAAAAATACCGAAAAAATTCTCAGAATCGTTTCAAAATTGAAATTTAACCCTTTAGTAGCAATTGAAAAGTGCTCCTAAAATTCTAAGCGAATCGGCCCGACAGGACCGGACTTACAAATTTTATGAAAACACTAGTTTGCGTATACGAATTTACTTACTGAAGGTCGTATTTAATTTGGTGCAGATGTTGGATTGATAACAATATTTCAACTAATAAAATTATTATTGTAAGGGGTGTATTAAGGGGTTCAATTTTTATTATTTTGTCCAAAAACAAACTTAAGTTCATGTAATAAAGCCACAATACCTGTATTAGCAAATACACTATATTGTCGGCAGGGTTTTGGCACTGCGACCCGGGTTTTTTAATATTTCTTCTAGGTTATCCGGGAGCATGCAATCATATCTGTCCTGAAAGTATTTTATACACTCTACGAGAATATGTTTGACGGTTAAATGGACGTGGCACGTGTCGCAGGTTGGTATATTCTCTTTGTTTGTATTTGATATACCTACTTTGAAAACCACAATTGTAATTTATTGGCGTCTGTTATGACATAAAATCGAGAACGGACGTTAAACGCATTATTATTATTATTACTATTTTAAACATATTCCGATCGATGATAGAATTCTATATGTACAAAAATTTGTATTTAAATGAATTATATATTTCCCGTTAAAACACATATACTTCACAAGTAACACCCGTTTTATCTACAAGCACGCTCCTTAAAGTTTTTGCTTCTTTTATTTGACATTTACACTAATGATAATTACTTCACTTATGCCATATTTGCATTCCAAATGGATGTTAAATTTTTATTCCGCAGTGCGGTAACGCCTTCCAAATTACGTGATAATATTATAAAAGTTTGGTTCCTAATGTAGTTTACGCTACGCCGTATGATTTATCACATACGCTTCAGTGGAATCAGATGCGGATGACCTTAGCTGTTGAGCATCTACAATTCTTCTTCTTCAGTGAAGTTAATTAACTACATCGAATTTGAAGTAACAATCAATTGAAGTTCTAGTTCTGTCATCTGGATTTCTTTACATTTTGTACAAGTATAGATGAAAAATTAGTTGATATCTATGTTCTTGAGTTTATGAAATAGAATCTGGAAACGGTGATATTTAGCAAATAATATCAGGATTTACCCAAGCTCTCCCCAATTTTCGACAACAGAGTTTTACTGTATACCATCAATAAATAATATGTGGCACAGGATCTCTCGAATATTATATGTGGACATTATGGGAATTGAACCGTGTCTTCGTAATATAACAGTCATTAATTTTACAAGTTTTATAATGATTTATGTCTTTTGCATCTAAAGGGACCTTAAGTTACCGAACATGAACAGTGAGAGCTTCTGCTGTATTTATGTAAACTGTAGGTAGGTATCATATCGCACGGAAACACTATGCACTATAATATACATATACCGGATGTCTCAGAAATCGCGCACCTAATTGTTAGGATCGAAAGAGAAAAATATTCTGAGCCCAAAAATCCATGCTTGGAATTTTTGATTACGTAGTTAATTAGTAATTAATTAATGAAAGTGACCAATCAGGAGCGCGCTACAGAAGAGAGAACTGATGACTCGATTGAATTTAGACTTTTTTCTTTTGATTGCTCAAATAATTACGAATAAATAAATAAATTTGATCAACGCTTGCGAGAAAAATTATCTATGTCGATCGTTGGATTTATAATATGAAAATGCTTTAATATTTCTAAATAAATAAATTTATTGTATCAAAGCCTTCCAGAGTTTTTGTCTGAGTCCAGTTTCAAATTTTTTTTTTAAACTACACTAATAATTTTTAATGAATAAAATAACTTAATTAACGCTCGCCAGTGATTTCCACTTTTCTTGTCAAGGCCCTCTGGCGTCTCACTCTCGCGTCCCCTACTGCCTCCCCACTCACTTTTTATTCTTCTGTAGCGCGTTCCTGATTGGTCACTTTCATTAATTAATTACTAATTAACTACGTTATCAAAAAATTCCAAACATGGATTTTTGGGCTCAGAATATTTTTATCTTTCGATTCCAACAATTGGGTGCGCGATTTCTGAGACACCCGGTATATTATATATGTATATTTACAGGAGCCGTTTCAGACCTTTTCCAGCCCCCTTCTATCACCGAGGCTAGTTACGTTACAGAACTGATTTTTTTCCAGAGAGATTAAAGTTACCGTCATAAAGAAGCAGTATTCTAAATTGGAATTGTTCCTAAGGTACGTGACTTTGGGTATTCATTGACTGACCAATCGACTGACTGATAGACCATCATAATTCACAAGCATCTAGGCGATGCTGGGAACATCGATTATATGGTAATATGGAAATATGGTATATAACTATAATGTGTTTATATAATATTAAATTTAAGTAGAAAAACCCGGGTCGCATTGCCAAAACCCTGCCGACAATATAGTGTATTTGCTAATACAGGCGTTGTGGCTTTATTATATGAACTAAAGGTGATTGTTGGGCAAAATAAAAAAATTAACTCCTTAATACACCCCTTAAAATAACATTTTTTTCTTAACTACATTATTATTCTCGATCGAACGTCTACACCAAAATTAAAAACACCTTTCAGTAAATAACTCACTATCTGCAAACTAGTGTTTTCAGAAAATTTGCAAATCCGGTCCTGTTGGGCCGATTTTATTAAAATTTCAGGAGCTCTTTTTAATTGCTATTAAAAGGTTAAATTTCAATTTTGAAACGTTTCTGAGAACTTTTTAGGTATTTTGGGGCCCAAAAACTTATTTCAACCCCTAAAAACCACCCTTAAAATGATCCGATTGGGCCCACTTTAAATAGGCTTCGTACGGTGATGGATTCCAATATGTGTGCCAAATTTCGTTAAAATGAATTCACTCCTTCGAAAGTTATTGCCCGTACACATATATACCTATATATATATATATATATATATATATATATATATATATATATATATATATATATATATATATATATATATATATATATATATATACATATATATATATAAACATTTTCAAAAATGGTGCCAAAGTGTTTAGGAGGTTATGAAACGTCGAGAAATTTTGGTCCGACCCCTAGGTCCCGCCATCCGACCGATGCCAATAGTGTATGTTGCCATATGGCAAATACACTAATAAGTAAGACTATACCTAACTACAAACTGTACTGAACTCCCCCCATAAACATAAATATGAAAAAGACCAAGTTGGTTACAAGGAACAAATGGGCTTGTCACTTTGTCTAAAAAACGAAGTGAGAACTAAGAAGCCGCCAAGCTTTCATAGATGAGTCATTTATTTATAATATAAAACATAAAATCTTGCAGCCAAGTGAAAACTTAGCAACTTCTTGGATCCCACTTCGTTTTTTCGACAAAACCGACAAGACATGTTCTTTGTATCGAAAACTTGGGCCTTTTTTCACATTTATGTTTTTGGTGGGTTTAACATTTCCAATATTAGTATCTTTACTATGACCTTAAGTTCTGTTTCACATGGACGCGTATTGCATAGCATCAGAGCAATGACCGTCAGTTTAAGAATTTCGTCTGATGAGCAATATAAAAATGAATTTCGAAGATATTATCGTGAGCTGCGAAAGACACGTTAGCTGGAAGGTCGTCCTCGCGCCACGGGTTCAATGTTTGTGAAAAAGGTGCCGCTTTTAAAATAAGTTGATATGAAGTAAGAATCAAATAAAACGCTTTAAAACTGGCCTATTAAATTGATTCCTCATTGACTATTTAACGCTATGTAATCGTTTAAATTTATTTTTAAACATCGTTTTAATAAACACAATTTTCCAGACGTAGCTAAGAAAAATATTTTGTACAATATTACATTAAAGAATCAGTTATATGTTAGTGTAGTGCAGCGGTCTTCCAACTTTTTTGGCGACGGAGCCCTTTTGAAACACTATTTTATGAGATTCTAAAAAAACTTGAAAAAAAAATAACCTCCTTCAAAAAAATCACTAAAAAGATGAAAATAATGAAATTTTGAGGTCGGCGCCTATTTAATAAAAGAAGATATGTAATTAAAAGTTTTTGTAATGAAATTAGCTCCGACCTCAAAATTTCATTATTTTCATCTTTTTAGTGATTTTTTTGAAGGAGGTTACTATTTCTTTTTAAAAAAGTTTTTTTATTTTTTACTTTTTAGTGGTGGATTTGATTTCCCACATTTTTAAAAACTACTGAACCGATTTAAGCAAAATTTATGTGGGATCACCCTGAAGATGTGCCCTATTAAATAAGAAAAAAATCATCAAAATCGCTTTGCAAATGTTGGAGATAAGAGGTAGCGTACATTAAAAAATATGTTTTTTGACGTCATTTAAAAATGGATGAACCGATTTTAATACCACCAGGGATGTATACCCTTTCAAACAAAAAAAGAATTTTCCAAATCGGTTCAGGCGTCTGCGAGTAAACGGGGAACATACATAAAAAATAATAAAAAAAAAGATTCCGACGAATTGAGAACCTCCTCCTTTTTTTTGAAGTCGGTTAATAAGCAAAATCTAGTTTTATGTTCATTCTTTAATGCAAATCATACAAAAAGAGGTACTTTACATAACACTGTAGTGATTGCACTGTGAAATGACAAAATTGTTTCCATTTAATGGGTGGTATGAGGTGGTTTTTTTTTTATTTTTAGCCAACTGATTAATGTCGGCGTTTCGTTCTTTAGGTTGCAGTTATTTCGATGGAGACCTTGCGGAGCCTCAGGGCTTCACGGAGCACACTTTGAGTATGACTGGTGTAGTGTATTATAAGAGTTTACTTTGAAAAGTGAACGTCAGGTATATAATCCATGGTTATAATTTTGTATAAACAACGCAAAAGTGTCAACACTTTTTATTCTGGAGCACACACCTATACTGGGTTGCAGAAAGCATTATCAAGAAATTTAAATTTAAATCATATAATTACAGTTGTTATACACCCAAGAGCAGTCTAATGTCGTGAAACTCTGTGTTATTTAGATTGTACTCACGCAAAAGTTTTGATCAAAATACGTGGAAAAAAGTTGTTAATTGTAACAACGTGAGAATTCGAATTTTGCGAATATATGTTGTCGATATGAAATTCAAAAATTTTTACTACTTGGCGAAATTATTATTATAGATCTAATAACAAATAATTAAAAACCCGGGTCGCAGTGCCAAAACCCTGCCGACAATATAGTGTATTTGCTTGTATAGGGCCGTGTGGTTTTATACTTTTATTATGTGAAATTAAGTTTGTTTTTGGGCAAAATAAAAAATTTAACCCCTTAATACACCCCTTAAAATAACATTTTTTTCTTAATTGTAATATTATTATCAATCTAACGTCTACACCGAATTAAATACACCCTTCAATAAATAAATCACTATCTGCAAACTAGTGTTTTCATAAAATTTGTAAATCCGGTCCTGTCGGGCCGATTTTATTAAAATTGTGGGGACACTTTTTAATCACTACCAGAGGGTTAAATTTCAATTTTGAAACGATTCGGAGAATTTTTTCGGTAATTTGGGGCCCAAAAACAGTTTTCAACCCCTAAAAACTACCCTTAAAATAGCCCGATTAGGCCCATTTTAAATAGGCTTCTTGCGGTGATGGGTTTCAACACGTGACCCAAATTTCGTTGAAATCAATTAACTCTTTCGAAAGTTATCGCGTGTACACACACATATATATATATATATATATATATATATATATATATATATATATATATATACATACATATATATATATAAACATTTTTAAAAATGGTGCCAACGTGTTTAGGAGGTTATGAAACGTCGAGAAATTTTGGTCCGACCCCTAGATCCCATCATCCGACCGACGCCAATAGTGTATGTTGCCTTATGGCAAATACACTAATAATTAAAAACACTTGAAAAATCTACAAATAATTCTTAAATTATTTCTCGACGATCCTTTCGGACAATAAGTCAATCCTCAGAAGTACAAAAACTTATACTATAAGTTTTTATACTCCTGAGGATGGACTTATTGTCCGAAACGATCATCGATAAATAATTTAAGAATTATTTGTAGATTCGAGTTGTTATCGTCCATGATGTTATATGTTTATGGATCGTGGGTAATTGGACACAAATAAATGAAAATTCTAAGTTTTCTAAATTTGCTTACGTTTCGTAGGTTAGTTTCCTATATATATTAAAATTTATCAAGCTACTTACTTTATAGTTTAGAATTTTTGTTGATATGTTTGCGATCATCTTGTCATTCATTTAAAAACAATAATTTAAAAACTATATAAAAATTAGCAATCTACTAGGGTTTTGATTTGTATTATAGCTTCTTTTCAAATTGTAAAATTTTTTTTATTTGATTATCAACAAGTGTCAATGTCATTTTTTCGGTAATTATGTAATGTTATTGTGTTAGATAAAGTTAATGGTATTACAGGTTTTATATATCTTAACCCTACTGCCAGACTATGCTCTTCGCACTGCTCCTCGCTCTGCTCATCGCGCTGTCGCGATGTTGCCCTAAGCGGCCAGACACTGCTGTACTCGCGACGCTCCGCACTCGGCTTTCGCCTTTCGGCAATGGAGGTCGATACTGTGGCAGCGCGCGCACTATGCCTTTCTTAGACCGCTTGATGCGTACTGAGTGGCGCAGGAGTATGTGGCCGGCTTACTCGTGCTTTTATTGCCGGTCCTTTGACTCGCGCACAAAAAACCGACAATCGAGGGAGCATTGGGCATGGCGAGGAGCATGACGTGCGGCATGACGAGTAACGCGGCCACACAACGTCTTTGCCTCCTTTCCTCGCTACTTCCCATGCCACTCGTCGAGTGTGTGGCTGAGGCATAAAGATTCTAATACTATATTTTATTATTATTATATTAATTTAGTCCATTATTTTTAATATGTTCTAGCAAATTACTGTATATTGCGCTAAGTCCTTGTGTATCTGATCTAAAGTTGATAGTGTCTAGCGGTTTTTATGTAAATCATCTCTTCATCTCTTCCAAATTTAGAAAACTTAGAATTTTCATTTATTTGTGTCCAATTACCCACGATCCATAAACATTATTTGTAGAATTTTCAAGTGTTTTACATTATTTGTTATTATTAATCATTTTCTACCACGTACCGATTGAAAAATGAGTTCAAATTATATTATAGATCTATATATAAGTATAGTGTGCACTATACAATATAATCAAAATATAAGAATTTGTTAATTCTGCAATGCTTCAGAAAGAGCTATATAATTGTTATAAACATTCATTGTTACAATGCTAAGTTAGAAAAATTTATTTTTTTTTCACTGTCACCGTCGGGACTTAATCCCGAATCTTTCCACTTTCCAGTGAAAAGATTCGGGTTTAAGTCCCGACGGTGACTTTAGCATTATAACAATGAATGTTTGTAACAAATATAATCAAATTTTGATAGGCGCAACGTTTTTGATACAAAACGTAGCATGTGTGCGCTGGTTCTTAAAAGTTCGCAAAAAACAATTACGACAAAAAGTTATAAACTACTAAGAACATAACCTAATTAAACACAATGTCTATTGTACCGGCCAATCCATAAATGACTACTCGTTGTCTCATCCAATATATAGACAGGGCATGTGTAAAAATAGCTGATAAAGGATAGAATGATCAGACGGAGCAAAGAGGAAGTAACCGGTCTGTGTTGTGTGTGTTAGTATTCACGTGACGACGCCAGGCGGCGGGCGGCGCTATTGATCGTTCGCTCCACTACCGGCGGTACCGTCGAGGTCACACATCGGGTACACGTTCAGACCGTTCCCGAGCGCCGGTACACAGTAGTCAGGGACGAACGGCGGCTATACGATTTCTAGTTTCTACTGTAACTCAATGTGTGTACTATGTAGGCAACCGGCGTACACACGGACTTACACTATCGCCCAGAAATATATTTTTTATACAGAAAATCAAACGAAAACATGCCGGAATCTCTAGGATTTGTGTTGAGTTCAATAAAATTAATTCGATATCTATACGGAAAAGTTCATAAACCACGTGGTCTTATTTCAGTCTCTCTGGAACCCCTCTCTCCCTTCATGTAGCCTTACATAACATTTCCTATGACTCCCCCCCCCCCCCGCTGACCGGAACATAGTTTTTTTATTATCAAGTACAGAAGACATTTTGCGTTTTCTGTTAATACAAACTATTAACAAAAATGGTTTAAAATAAACAAGACTGATATTTAAAAATTACATAGCTTGACTCCAACTCCCCCTTCCTCTCACGTAGCTCAGCGTGTCTTTCGAACTGATTCCCCCTACCTCTTGATCGAGCTGCGTGGTTTATGAATTCTCCCTAAGGTTTTGATATTGAGGCGCGGCAATCACATTTTTTTATACTTGCATGTTCGGCAACCGGATGTTATAGAATCAAATGTGAAACCCTAATAGTTATCAAAAAATTCCAGTCAATTGGGCAACAGGACCATTCCAGCTTCAAAAATATTGACACTTAACGCTGGTAACGGCTCATAATAGATATTATGATGTTTGCTTTTCATATGCTATCTAATTAAATTCTTTTTGACAGATCTTCAAAACAAAAGAATAGAGGATTGTTTTTTAATTTCAAAGTATTTCCGAAACTATAAAGTTTAGGAATTAAAATTATAATCTTTCTTAAAGAAATAAATAGAATAATAAACCGTTATGAACAGTATACCATTACTCGGATCGCAGTGCCAAAATCTTGCCGACAATATAGTGTATTTGCTAATACAGGCATTGTGGCTTTATTATGTTAACTTAATTTTTTTAGACACTTAAATAATTCATACCAGCATTTCAAACAAAAGTTGATCATAACACGTCTTTCTTTCTGAAAATAACTTTCAGTTGCACCCGCTGTATATAACTGAAGTGGTACTGTCGGTTATTTTTAGACACGCGTCCGGACTAATAAATAAATCAAATCAAAACACGTCTAAGGAATAGCTCATCAAGTATCCTTTGGAATAATAGAACGCAAAGGGTAGAACGGACTATTTCAAATGGATTGTTTAGTTTGGTTCATTCAGAAGTTCAAAATGTTCAGAGAATAGCCTTGCAATGATATGGAAAATTTAATTGGGATCGGTGAAAAATTTTAGATACACTGTTTTCCTCGCTCTCAAGTTAAATAGTTTATCAAGTCGCTTGCCCAATATTACAAGGTTGTAAGAAGCAGGTATCATAATATGGGAAATAGCTTGAATAGAAAGAACGAGAATTGTATAACAGACCAATACAGCCCGGAAAATTAGACTCCGAAAAGTTATCTAAAAGAAGAAAATTGCCATGTTGATTGTCAGTGAAGAGGCGTGGCCTATGAAACAAAAACGATGAGTTTTACGGTGATGTGATTTATAAAAACGTTGTATGGTAATCTACTTTTAACTGCCTTACAGTAGATACCTCATTTATTATACGTTCTCGCAACTCAGGCAATTCACTATCGACATGTAAAAACTAAAGGGTTTTTTAAAATATTGTACAAAATAATACTCTTATATTTACTTCGTTCAATAAAGGACACAAAAACTCGTTACTGCAAAATATTTTAGAAACTATACTTATTTTGGCGCCACTTAAAAAATGATGAGAGTGAATTTTTACTCTGCACTGTAAGATCAAAATTAATAGAATGAAGATGATGCTTGCTAAACCATACGCTTGGACATTTATTTAAATATTTTATTTTAGAAAGCTTACCGAAAATTTTAATGATAGTGCAGTGATCGAAAATGTAAAATAGGAAATATGACAGATATGATATTTTATTTCAATAAATTATATACCCAGTAGTGATTGACAGTGAATATTGGTGAATATTATTGAAAACATTTGTTAGTTGTTAATATTAGTGGTAATATTCACTCCAATCCTTTTATTATTTTATTTCAGTGAATTATTTGCATGCAAATTAAAAAAAAAACTCGGATCGCCGTACCAAACCCTGCCGACAATTTATTGCATTTGCTAATACAGGCAGACTGGCTTTATTATGTTATCTTAAGTGGCTTTTTGGGCAAAATAAAAAACCGTACTCCCTAATACACCCCTTAAAATAACAGTTTTTTTTCTTAATTGCAATATTATTGTCAATCGAACATCTATACTAAATCAAATATATTTTCCAGTAAATACATAGTTCACTACCTGCAAATTAGTGTTTTCATAATTTTATTATTATTATGATTTAATTTAATTGGTACTGAAGGGTTAAATTTCAATTTTGAACCGATTTTGAAAATATTTTCAGTATCTTTGAGCTCAGAAACTTTTTCAATCCCTAAAAATTACCTTTAAAATGGCCTGATTGAGTTCATTTTAATTG
The DNA here is from genome assembly GCA_034508555.1 of Venustoraphidia nigricollis. Taxonomy (NCBI): domain Eukaryota; kingdom Metazoa; phylum Arthropoda; class Insecta; order Raphidioptera; family Raphidiidae; genus Venustoraphidia; species Venustoraphidia nigricollis. Next base: position 4,751,873 of record JAVRKA010000020.1, read on the forward strand.
CGTACACACATACACATACATATAAATAAACATTTTTAAAAATTGTGCCAAATTGCTTAGAATGATATGAAATTTTGATCCGACCCCTAGGCCCCGCTATCCGACTGACGCCAATACACTAATTAATTTCTAAACACGCTAAATTCTAACGCGCGTATACTTTTTTTTGACACTTTCTCGAGTGAGCTGTAGGGGATGTTATAGCTCACTACACTGAAAAGCTACTTCTACGAAAATCGATTAATGAATTTTAAAAATTAGAATTTTAAACCCCGATTAACTGAAAATTGCTAATAGTGTCATACGATTCTTTAATTAGACTAAGTACTGAAAATTTTAATCATAAAAAAGTTAGAGTGGAAGAGCATATGAAATGCAATTATTTTAATAAATTCTTACTACATTATGTAATCACTGTTGCACCTTATGTGATCTCATAATCTCTTAACTGTGCAGCTACGATAATGAATTAAACTTAAAGTTGAAAATTTAAACTGTAAAAGAAAAGTAATTCGCTAGGTAACAAAAATCACCGTTTAGAAGCGAACAGCTTGCAGCAGACTTTCAGGTGCTCGTGCACCCGTTAGCATGAATGAGAAACCCGGCGCCCGATCTCCTGCTTCCTCTTTTGTTTCATGTTCCATCCCCACCCTTAACGCTTCTTACTGGTCTCGTGATAACATGATGCAACAACCAAATGACGTCTGAAGACATCTATGTATGTAGTACACGTATGTCTGTATATTATATAACGGCACTCACTGGTATCTATTATACGAAATAGATAGCTAGCGTCATGAATAGGGCTACTTAAGGTGGTATTCTTATGTGAACGCATAAATTTTACCTCTTTTTAGGGAATTTTTTTTAGACGACAATAACATTCAATCATTTTAATTTTTTTATATGTTTTTGTTTGTATCTTAAACTGTATAAAAAAATTTTTTTTTCTCTTATTTTACATTTTTTGTATAGATATATTTTTTTTAAAATTAAATTAGACACTAAAAAAAAGCAGGTCACTGGTCATGGTAATAGCGGCTGTTCATGTTGTCTGAAATAAAAAAATCGAGTGGATCATTGTTCAGTAGGGATGTCGCTATCGTCCCTACTAAAATTAATCAATTTCATTAAAAAAAAAATGGCGGACTGTAGAAAAAAAGTTTGTTTTTTGTTAATTTTTTTGTTAAAAATCGTTTAAAAAAAATAAGAAAATATTTTCGAAAATAAGCAATTTTAGTACGAACGATAACCATTAATGAGTAGAAGAACATATATAAATTTCAAAGCAATCGGTTGAATACTTTTTTTTTAGGACCATGACAGTCTTAGAAAATAATGTTTCCAGAAAAATGCGTTTAAAGTTTCAAGAGCCAAGTCGCTTACGGCGCGTCGGCCACTATATGAGTTGTAATTTATTTAAAACTAGGAATTTCGGTTTCTATTTTTTTTCACAGCATATTTTCGATAGGTTTTACTATTGAAATATGAAAAAAAAAAATCGATTTTTCGAAGTGGTCACATAAGAATACCCCCTTAAGCGGAATTTCAAGATTTCGCAATTCTCAAAACAAATCAATTCCGGAACTGAAAAAATGAATATCAAAATTGCGGAATTAAATAAACAACAAATTTCTCTTAATTTTCCCGATAAGAAAGTGGCCCTTAATAAACGTTTTTTAACAATGTATTATTGAGCTCTCTGTAGTATTTTAACAATTCAAAGTGTTCCTAATACAGTGTAACCTTAATATGACGAACATCAATATAACGATTTCCTCGCTTTAACAACTTTTTCAAAATCCCCTAGAACTGCCCGTAAGAGCTAATGCTAAATATACCTTTACATTACGAATACTACTTGTAAAAAACCTCTTTATAAAGAATTTTCAATCATTGCAGAATATAAAGAGAAAGTATAATTTACCTCTATTTAACGTTTTGTGTCAACTTATAACCTTTACATAACGTATCCTACCAATCTATCACACACAATGCCACAATAACAACAATTCTTGTCTCGACAGGTTCAGACACGGTAAATTTATCATAAAACAATCACTGCTGTTTGATATAAAGTAGTGTCACTGTTAGTAAATTTAAAGTTGCAGCGACTGTGAAACAAAAAAAGTGTTCGTTAGCCGTCGCAGAGAAACGAAAAATTATTATGTAGACGAGAATTCTACTAAGAAAAAATTACACATTGCTAAAGAGTTCGAAATTCCCGCATGTACCGTGGTCACAATTTTAAAGTTTAAAGATGTTTTCAGAAGAAAATGGGTTTTCTTACCTAGTTAAAACGAATCTTAGACCAGCCTAACCTCTATATATAACAAACTTCATTATAACGAATTACTTGGTATAACTAATATTTTCTAATTCCCTCCAGTTTTGTTATATCTAGGTTGTACTGTATTTGCTTTTAATATCAATCTATACATATAATATAGCTCGTTGAGTGGCGCCTGCAAGTCTATTTCACAGCTGTCCACGATATGTTTTTATATAACAGTTGCCATTTCTGCTGCCATATGTACTAGGTACTTTTTCTCTTTTTGAACTAAGGTAACAAACTTAAACAAAGGATAATGAAAAACGTTTGACATATACCGTGTCAGTCCCGCATAAAAACTATTACTCTTGCCGACCTCACCATCCTTCAGAACGCTCACTGATGAGACGTAATAAAATATTTTTGCATAAGTCGTTCTACTTTGTATAATTTACTTTTACTGTACACGATTAGGAACTTCTACAATATCTCTGAAATTGTGACTGTTATAATAAAATTTGGAACATAATTTTTAGGTATTTTTAGAATTACAACAAAAAATAGGAGCTTTAATTTGATAGCAAAAATTTGTTTAATATCAGTGTTTTCAATAATATTATCGGAAATCGATATTTGTTTCCACGAGTACAAGTAACATAAATCAATTGGCTATAACAGCGTTTCCCAAACTGTTTTGACCGCGACCCGGAACGAGGTTTTAAAATTTTTCGCGACTCACCTTATAAAAAAAACATTTAATTACGAAACGAATTTTATTATTTTATTAATATAATAACAATTAAGTTATTTGTTGGCTTATTTCAATATACAAAAATTTTCAAAATTTTTTCGGAACTCTTTTTTACGACCCGGTGCATCCACAGTTTGAGAAACGTTGGGTTATAACATAAAGGTAGAAACTTACTCGTTTACAAATCTACAGATGCAATACAATTAAAATACGTCGGAAAAGTTTATCTGCAAAAATATCAGAGTCGGTTCATTGCCATAGCTTATTTAATAGAAGTCTCTAGAATTTAGATTCTAATCCGGACGGTAGATAACATAGCATAGAGAATTAGCGATGCAAATTTTACAAAAATAACTCGAAAAAAATAACCGAGACTACAATTTTTTTAGACATGAGCTAAAGACATCAACGCGATGTATGGAAGATTTGTTGGCGATAATATAATACGAACAAGTCCGTGATAGCATTTGTTTATTTTTAAAACGTAATCTAAAAACACGTGCGGAGTCAAGCCGGGCTGCTAGTTTATTTATATTTGTGATATTTTCATGATTTCCGAATACTTTCTATTTCAAATGAGTAGCTGCCGATGTTCTTTTCAATACAAAACTAGTTGATTTACTTTTATGTAGTTAAGGAGTTTCTTTTATTAAAAATGTATCTCGAATAAAATTACACACATATTTCTAAGCATGATCCATAGAATTAATGACAATATCCCGATAAAATAGTTAAAAATTAAAAAAGCAAGCTTTCACTAAAATGTAATGAAACGAAAAAAAAATAATTTAGGTAAACAGATTATTACAAAAGCCTGTTCGCAAACACTATGATAGTTATATTAACAAAATGAAATTACTTGCAATACTGTTCAACTGGTTTTTATTTATATACGTTTCAGTCAACATTTTTGGTCTTTTTCAATTTTATATAAATAAAAACCAATTGAACAGTATTGCAAGTAATTTTATTTTGTTAATATATCTATTACTGTTGGTAGAGTCAATATTAACTATGATAGTTAATTAATACCACCATCCACGTTTTTATATAACTATGAACCTAAATTAAAGATTTTTTTCTTTTAGTACATTTTAATAGAGGCTTGTTTAATAAAGTTACGTATTTTGTTTTTAAATTTTTAGTGATTACAATAACAAAATGGTTTGTCAAACGTCTCGAGACACGTTCTCCCTCCATGAACACCGGAACTTCCACCACATTCTTTTATAATATGAGATCTGATAGAATCAAGCGTCTCGGTTGAAATATATTACTCAGAATGTCTTTTTGTCTTTCAAATGTTATTTTTAACATGCAATAAATATATTTACGTCTACAGTTTGTAGGAAACTTAATTAAATTGCCAATTTAAAATATATAGTATAAACTATAACAATGTGAAAATGAGGTAAACCTTGGAATAAAACTTAAGGTATGAAAGTTGTTAAAGTAAAACATGTAAACAATTCCATCCCTTAAATTTTTTTTGCAAAATATATTTTCAAAATACAAACACGCAAAGTCACAGTGTTTTATATATGTACAGACAAATAAAAAGACAAAAAATGACTGAGAGTCGTTCTAGAAATCTTCAAAACTGTACAAATAGAGAATCAGTTAACGCTGCATAATTCATTAAAAACAACTCTCGCAGCACGTAAACATTGCAATCCGTTTCATATATAATAATAATAATAATAATAATGCGTTTAACGTCCGTTTCTCGACTTGATGTCATAACAGACGCCATTCGCACCATTACTATTTTCCATTTTACCACTTCCCGTTATTTTCTACATTTCTAAAACTTCAACTTATATAATAGCAATGGGCGAATGAAGGAATTATAGGAAATTAGGATAAGGTAGGTAATTTTTGAACTAGGAGTTTGATAGGTATTCGGCCATGGCCTCAAATAAGGAACCATCTCGATATTTATCTGGAATTAATTGAGGGAAACCATGGAAAACCTCAATCAAGATGGCCGGTACAGGAATTACCGTTTCTCAGCGAGAGGCAGTAGGAAAAAGTCCCAGCCACATCTGCCCCTGCCGGGAATCGAACCCGTACCTCCCGAATGCGAGTCTAGTACTGTACCACTACTCTACTCAGCTCGGTAATCCGTTTCATATATGTAATGGCCATATCTTAGAATTGATCATTTCATGATGTGGCCTACCAATTCATGAAATTTCCATTCATAAAATACCACCATTTCATGAACTGGCTGGCCACATCATGAAATGACAAATTCTACGATATGGTCACGACATATATGCAAAGAACTTTGATCTTATATAGTATTACATAGATACTTAATGCATAAATAGTATAGATTGCGTAAATACGTAACAATATTTCCTGACGGCAATTCACCAAGTTGAAATGACAAACGTGGATTCAAATTCAAAACAAAAAAAAACTATGAAAAAAAAGAACATCATTGCATACCAGAAATATTAGAGACAATAATCAACTAAATTTACCATTCTGTAATAGCACAATATATCAGGGTTCTTTTATTTATAACGCTATAAAACAGCATAATGCCATGCCCAAATACTCCTTCAAAAACTCTCATAAAACTTTTAAAATAAAACTAAAAGCAGAATTATTGTCGAAACAATAAATGCACATTAGAAGGGTATTTTTAATAGATTTTTTTTTTTTGGAATCCAGCTTACCAATGTTATTTTATTCAAACTACTAATCTAGCATTTTGAATTAATTGTCGTAATATATAGTAACAATTATTGTTAAATAATACCTGTATATTATCAAAGGTAAATATAAGAGAAGATGAAATATTAACTTTATCTACAAACTGCAGAACGTCAGTTTAATTGTTAAATATTCAATTGTTACACTGCTAAATCAGAAAAATTTATTTTTATCCACCAACACCGTCTGGACTCAAACCAGAATCTGTCCACATTCGCGGCGAAATTTTTCTGATTTAGCAGTGTAACAATTGAATATTTAACAATTAAACTGACGTTCTGCAGTTTGAGAATAAAGTTAATATTTCATCTTCTCTTATATTTACCTTTGATAATATACATGTATTATTTAACAATAATTGTTACTATATATTACGACAATTAATTCAAAATGCTAGATTAGTAGTCTGAATAAAATAACATTGGTAAGCTGGATTCCAAAAAAAAAATTCTATTAAAATTAAATATATCCAAACAGCTGTAATAAAATCAAAATATTATTAGAAGGGTATATTTTACATATTGGTGTATTTATCTGTTTATTTATTCTGATAATCTGTTACAGAGAGCATAATATATATATTATGTCAAATATTGTTTACATGTAAAAAAAAATGTAAGATGGTTAAGTAGAACAGCCATTGTATTGGCTGGACTTCGCCAAAAAAAATAATTTTTCTATTCTATTCTATTCTATTCTAAATAAAAACCCATGAAGTAATTTCAACATCAATAATGTAATAAACAGGTACGGATTGCAGCATAATGGATTTTTAATAGCCTGAGTATTTATCGTCGCCAACACGTACAGTAAATATATTGAAAAACTAGTGAAAAATACAATTATAATATTTTGTATCGGTCGTTGCGTTCTGCGTATAATTTAGCCGTAACAGAAGTTAAAATTAATAATAAATAACAAACACTGACGAACGCAAGCCTTTTGTGCCTGAACTGTATAGTGAATTTGCGGTGAAGAGTTGTACAGCTTGCACACAGAGCTTTGAAGTGTTATTAGTTTAAGTGACGCTCCGACATACATTCACAGGGAAACTCGAGTAGCGCAAAGTTCAGCTTTAAGCCCTAACTTACATAATTTTATAAAGCTTAACAACCGCACTGACTTACTGTTTCATTAACATTTAATAGAAACTAACAAAACAATGCAGTAGTATTTGAAAACACATGTGTCGCGGCACACACGACCAAAGTAAAACTTGTTATCTATATAAATAAAATAATTATTATATTATGTTAAAAAAATATTAAGAGCACTGTGGTTGGAACAATAAAAATAAAAGAAAGAATAGTTACTTCTTACCACAACAGATTTATTCAGTGGATGTACATTTCGAGAGCAAAGCTCCCATCTTCAGCAAAACACTAAACTCAGTTTTTGTGTTTTGCTGAAGATGGGAGCTTTGCTCTCGAAATGTACATCCACTGAATAAATCTGTTGTGGTAAGAAGTAACTATTCTTTCTTTTATTTTTATTATATTATGTAATAAGCAAAAAACCTTCCCAAAATAGATATTTAATAAAATATACTAAAATGAAGAAAATAACAAATAAATAAAATTATTTCATCATTGTTGCCTGGCTTTAAACTGTTAACTCTTTATGAACATATTTCGCGACAAGCTTTTTGGTCAGGTCAACAAAGATAAATGATTGTAGTTGTTTTATTGCTTGTTATTTTTATCATTTTAATACATTTTAATAAAAGCGTGTTTTTAAAAGATTTCTAACTTTTATTATTCTCATTTTAGTTATAACATGGGTGTATTATCATCAGAATCGTCTGTCGACCAAACCGAGTCCAAATACTGTAGGCTGTTAAAAGTTGCATAGTTAGCTGTCTAAAGGACTTATTACACTTTGTTAAGTAGCAAGTGCAGGTGTTAAGTGATTAGTAAAATCAACGAGTAAACGGTCACGTTGTTAAATAATAAGTGTAAGTGCAAAGTAAAGTGATTAGAAGTAAGGTCTACTTTTCCTGTTAAGTAGCTTCCCCGCACACCCGCGTACTTCACGCACTCGCAGCGTCGTCCGAGTAACTGTGTTGTATTAATTTGACAAGTGCCATAGTACTAAACACTGTGTGAACGTTTTGTTTACACAACACTGAACAGCATAAAAAAATGTTAAGTAATCGCTTGTCACCTGCACTTGTTACGTAACAAAGTGTAAATTAGCCTTAACTGATTAACAGACCTGTCAAGTTGAATAAAAACTTGTAATAAAAATATAGCACTATTATGAAAAAATGATATTCAAGTAATTGAACACAAAAATACAACAAAGAATGGATTCTTTGGTATAAAAACACTGAATATAAAAAAGATTAAGCACAATTTTCTTAGTGTTTATAAAGCATTATATTTGATCGAAGTATAAAAAGTATTCAATTGTTTGGTACTCTGAATGTAAAAAACTAATAGCATCTCACTTAATATGACCTAATTCAATTTTCAAGAATATATGTTTTAACAAACATTTCGAAAGCTGGAAATGTCATAAGGACTCTACCCAAACAGATAATAAAAAAAAATTGCATACTAATTATATATTTTTTTCAAAAAAACAGTAATGATTACGCCTTTCATGTTTTAGTTTATAGAATCTACGGATCGTGTTTGGTTTATTTATTATTTATGTCGACATTTACACTGAAAAGTGAGCGTCAGGCTTACTAAAATTGTAATTTAAAATGAAGATAGAGTTGCCATCTCTAAAATCTGGCAATCAGGACAAGACGCGTGAAAACCCCGAATTTTAGAGCCCAGAACCCGGATATGTCAACGGGTTTTTTTAAACATAGTGTAATAAAAAACAGTTGAAAATGTCATAAATCACCTTTTTATTTATTTTCAGACCTTAAAATTAAATTTAGTCATCTTTTATCATCATTTTAAATATACCTAAGAAAACAGAATCTTATTACAGTTTGTTACAAATTATTTTAATAATCAGTTAGAATGTTTTTATTCTTAAAATAAAACACAAATTATTAATATACTCTGTTATGGAAACAAAATTTTTAAACCCGGACAACAAATGAAGCCCCGCCCGGACGCTCCCAGGATGCCCTCTAAACTAGGACAAATCCGGGGAAACACGGATGGATGGCAACCCTAAATGAAGACATCTATGATATGATTTACACTACACTCGTTTCTCTGTTTAAGATTCGGGACTGTTAGTGTTTACACTATTAGTCCGTTGCTGAAATACCAAACAGATCAGTGTATTTACACTTTTGTAGCACTAGACTCGCATTCGGGAGGTACGGGTTCGATTCCCGGCAGGGGCAGATGTGGCTGGGACTTTTTCCTACTGCCTCTCGCCGAGAAACGGTAATTCCTGTGTACCGGCCATCTTGATTGAGGTTTTCCATGGTTTCCCTCAATTAATTCCAGATAAATATCGAGATGGTTCCTTATTCAAGGCCATGCCCGATTACCTATCAAACTCCTAGTTCAAAAATTATCTACCTTATCCTAATTTCCTATAATTCCTTCATTCGCCCATGGCTATTATATAAGTTGAAGTTTTAAAAAATGTAGAAAATAACGGGAGGTGGTAAATGGAAAATATTAATGGTGCGAATGGCGTCTGTTATGACATAAAGTCGAGAAACGGACGTTAAACGCATTATTATTATTATTATTATTATTATTATTATTATTATTATTATTATTATTATTATTATTATATTTACACTTTTGTATGACAAACGCGGCAGTGTTAAAAGTTTTAATACTTTCTACACTGGGACACGATACTAAAATGTTTAGTTACTTGCAAAATATACGCACAAAACAACACACAATCATGCTCCAACGCTCTCGTGTTTATTTCTCTTTGGTACTTTTAATTAATATGTTCGTTTTTGTGGTTTGTGTCAAAAAGGTTTTTATCTTTTTATGCATGCTTTAAAATAAACACATCGTCGCTTACTTATAATTGCAAGTAAATTTTATGCAAACTACATATTTCAAATTATTTGAAATATACTAAGTCTTTAAAAACCCATTCGCTAATTTGTATTAAATTTCTAAATTTAAAACATCCCGATTCTGATGAATAAATAAGAAATATGAATCTTTTGTAAGCATGAAAATAGAGGCGTTACTTTAGGTTTTTGTCTCGAGACCAGTAATGACTACTTCGATTGAAATGATTTTTTTAGTGTATTTGCCATATATGGAATATTATACACTATTATTGTCGGTCGGATGGTGGGACCTAGGGGTCGGACCGAAAATGTTGACGAGAAATAAGGAGTTAATTGATTTTTAATAAAATTTAGACCACATGTTGGAATCCATCACTGCACGAAGCTTATTTAAAACAGGTCATTATTTTAAGAGTATTCTTTAGGGATTGAAAATTGTTCTTGGTTTCTTGGACATATACCGAAAAAATTCTCAGAATCGTTTCAAAATTGAAATTTAACCCTTTAGTAGCAATTAAAAAGTGCATTTAAAATTTTAATAAGATCGGCCCAACAGGACAGGGCTTACAAACTTTTTGAAAACACTAATTTGCAAATGTGATTTATTTACTGAAGAGTGTATTTAATTCGGTGTAGACGTTATTGCAATTATAAAGAAAAAACATAATTTTATGGGGTATATTAAAAGGTTATATTTTTTTTTATTTTTTAACGGGAAATTGGACTATTCAAATTTAATATAGTTAAACTAAATTAAAAAATTGTGACGTTTCGTTTAATGATTTCAACTTCTTCGGGCAGAGCTGAAATGATTACAAATACAAATTAGTTAATGAAATAATTACAATTTTTTTTTACGAAGTTGAAATCATTTAACGAAACGTCGCAATTTTTAATTTAGTTTAACTATATTAAATTTGAATAGTCCAATTTCCCGTTAAAAAATAAAAAAAACTTATTAATTATAATGGACGTGAACAATATTGAGAGTTAAATTTTTTATGTTGCTCAAAAACCCATTTAAATTCCACAACAAAACCAGACTGCCTGGCTTAGCAAATACACTATATTATCAGCAGGAATTTGGCACTGCGACCCGAGTTTTTTTAAATATAATAAATACAAAAATTGAAACCTTTGAGTTAAAAATTGACGCGCACACTTCTTCTGACTTTAACAAGAAATTTGGGATGACAATAAATCCTATTTCACTCACTACCTAATAGTAATAACTTAAATTCAAATGGAATAAAAATTCAGGTACCTACAGCCTATTCTTGACTTGTAAGTTTATTTACATTCAAAAATATGGTATACGAATTATTCCGTGACGGTGAATCGCAAGTACGTGCCTTTTCAGAAATCTCTAAGATGTGTAAGAATAACGAGGAAACATTTTTTTAATCTATTTAATCCGTTTTTTTAAGTGAAATCTCTTTAGCGAGGATATTTGTTTGATTTATTTATTGTAGATTATAGACGCTCGACAACTTACGTCATTAGCGTGTTTATTATATCAAATAACATAATATTTTATATTTAATGAAATTTAAGGACGCAAAAGCCTGTCGGCCATACAATGTCAAACAATATATTAAAGCAAAACAGTATACATACATCTCTATAATACTTATAATTAGTGTATTTGCCATATGGCAACATACACTATTGGCGTTGGTCGGATGGCGGGACCTAGGGGTCGGACCAAAATTTCTCGACGTTTCATAACCTCCTAAACACTTTGGCACCATTTTTAAAAATGTTTATATATATATGTATATATATATATATTTATATATATATATATATATATACGTATATATATATACGTGCGGGCAATAACTTTCGAAAGAGTTAATTGATTTTAACAAAATTTTGCCCACGTGTTGAAATCCATCACCGCAAGAAGCCTATTTAAAATGGGCCTAATCGGGCTATTTTAAGGGTAGTTTTTAGGGGTTGAAAAGTGTTTTTGGGCCCCAAAATACCGAAAAAATTCTCCGAATCGTTTCAAAATTGAAATTTAACCCTCTGGTAGTAATTAAAAAGTGTCCCTAAAATTTTAATAAAATCGGCCCGACAGGACCGGACTTACAAATTTTATGAAAACACTAGTTTGTAGATAGTGAATTATTTACTGAAAGTTGTATATAATTTGGTATAGAGGTTCGACTAATAATATTATTGCGATTAAGAAAAAAAATGTGATTTTAAGGGGTGTATTAAGGAGTCAAATTTTCTATTTTGCCCAAAAACCAACTTAAGTTCGCATAATAGAGCCACACTGCTTGTATAAGCAAATACACTATATTGTCGGCAGGGTTTTGGCACTGCGACCCGGGTTTTTTAATAATTACTGTTAGTGTAGAATTTTAAATATAACTGTTTGTTGAGTAAATATGATTTACATATATTTTTAAAGATGAACTTTCTCTAATAGTTAGAATACATAACATCCATGAGTAGAGGCAGGATTCGAACCCACGACAGTCTGGTTAAAAAGTCAACACGCTAACCATTGGATCACACTGTCCTCTGATATCTGTTTGAAATTTCTTATGATGCGTTACGGTTACGAAAATGAAAGAGAAGAAATGCTTTGTTTTGTATTTCGTAGCCGAGGGGGGCTCCTAAACGCTTCTGTCCAAATATTAGAGGGGAGACTCCGAAGCCGTTTTTTCTAAAAATTATTTTCCAAAATTCTTTTATATTACGTAGACCAAGGAGGAATCTTAAACTGTTCAACAACTAAAGAAAGAACTTATGTGGATTAGACTTACATATTTTTTTTTTATTATTAACTGGCAGTCCAGTCCGGCTTCGCACGGGTAGCACTAATTATCTATAGCCTTAAAAGACGAAAATCATTATCATAAAATTATCAACGTGCATTGAATTTGCGCGAGTTCAAACGCTTTCAATTGTGAATGTTCAAAAATCGAAGAAAAATCAAAATTGCCAACTACCAAACTTCACTGGATCACCCACTGGGCTAGTCTAAAGATTTCCTGAAAATTTCATCAAAATCGGTCCAGCCATTTTGGAGTCCATAGGGAACATACATAAATACATCGATTATCTATGTCCTAAAATGTCAGTCAAGAGTTCAACTGCAGACCGATCTGCATTTCATTATACTTTTATTAAAGACCCTTTCACATGGTGCTGGATTTCATGCTAGTTCACTTGCTCGGAGTCCTGATGGCCGTCTTGCATGCTACGCTGCTGGAAGTGATGTCACTGATTGCTCCGTTGCTCGCTAGCTTGCTATATTTTGGTGATAGGTCCGGTGCTTTTTTTTCATGCAGCGCTGCCTGCTAGTTTGAGAACTTGGCGATACATGGTATACTATAATAAGCTAGTCTAGGCGATAACATGGATGGACGCGTGGTTTCGCGCGCGTACATTGTTTCATGCCTAGCTGTACTACAGAGTTTGAATCCCAAGATCGGCGATGTGTGATTTTTGCTTTTTTTCCAACTGTTTCGTTTTTTATATGAGTTTTATTTACATTATTTTCCAATTTTCTTTTATATAATAAAAATAAATTATTTTCTTGTTTTAGTAATTAGTGGTGACGAAAGTTCCGCAAATATCAACTTTTGTATGTGATATTGGTCATAAAAAGTTTCGTCATAAATGTAGTTTGGTACGGCATATGAAAACCCATAATATCAATAGGTACAAGTTGCACTCATTTTGTGGGGTTATATTGCGTTTTGGGTGGTTATATTGCGTTTTGGGAGTTTTGTATTGCGTTTTGGGGGTTTTATATTGCGTTTTGGGGGGTTTTATATTGCGTTTTGGCGGGTTAATGTAATACAATATTAATTTTACAAAATAATTGTCATGATGCTAATTACGACCAAGAAAGTGTAAATAATTGTTTATTATGCTAAATGCCCATATAATGATTTTTATGTATTCTTAGTGCATATACATCGGATTGCCATTTCTATATATATTAGAAAAATAGACTTTCAAAATTCGATATCTCGAAAACTAAGTTCCAGGGATGGCCTGCAAGATCAATCGTTTTTCTGATTTTTTATATATAAATATATTGTAATTTTTAAAATCTTATTACCATGTAAAAATAATTATATTACGTTGAATTATATTGAAAATAAAGATTTATAGATATATTAAATATGAATATCGCCGTTTTCTGTACTGGACAACATATACTGTCAACCTAGCAAAACAGCGAGCAAACGAGCAAGCTTCGTGTGAAGTGAACTAGCAGCGTTCCCTACCAACCACCAAGCAGGATACCATTCATGGCAGCCTGCGACCGAACCTAGCAAGTGAGCAAGCTCGAAATCCAGCACCGTGTGAAGGGGCCTTAAGAGAATATACAACTAATAACAGATCGAATAAACGAATAAAATCCTGGAAGAGTATAATTATTTCAACATTCAACATAAAAATGAAAAAGTTGTTTTGCAAGCAAAATAATAATTAGGTGACTGAAAAAAATTCAAGTGGCGAATCATTAAAATTAAGTGGATACTTGTGTACATGTAAAAACGTATTATTTTAGAAAACACCGCTAAAAAAATTACATGCAGCCAGTAAAAACAGCCCTCATGTTTACATACTTCAGATTTCATACAACAGTTGAGACATAATTAAACATTTCTGTTTTTTCGTTCTCTTTTGTGATATGGAATCTGCATTGAATCCTACAAACGCTGCAATGAAGCCGTAGTCCAAACTCTGAGGGTGGATTGCAGAAAGGATTGTCAAAAAATCTTATTGGTACCACAGATATTGTTTCATAAGAAAAGCATAATAAAATTTTAAATCTGCTCTGCTCGAAAAAATAATTGTTCGATTTAAGGTAGTTGTCGTGGTACAATATTGTCAAAAAGTTATAGATTATACGCGCCACGAAAGTATACTAGCTTGTAGTTAAGTGATCCATAATTTGTACGCAAGACTGTGTCCGTGGAAACGTAACATATACAGTATTCATATGCATGTAGGTATACTTTTCTATAAATTGTTGAACTTTAAACCGTTATTTATAAATAATTTGACAGTCAAAAATTGTTTCTTATTTTTTTTTAAACTCATAACAAATGCATTGAAAGACTGTCAGTTTTTGGAAAGTTTCCGACAGTTAGTTCTTTTTTTATAAATAAGAAACTGGTTCAGAACTACAGAGATCGTATACAATCAATGTTAATTATCCAATTTTTAATTGAATTTATCTCGGATTGTATACGGTCGATCGACTTCAAATTTTGAAGAGGAAATTGTATTATCATGTCCTTAATAAGTATACAAAAATTAAGAATTTTCTGTCGGTGTGCCTTAACCACGACAACTACCTTAACGATATTCTTTTTAACGTAGTTTTTTGTACAAGTTTCACTTCGAAACGACGTTTTTCTTAATAAAAATTTAGCTATGTAGAGCAATCATTTGTTTTTGTAGTATAATCTACGGATGGTATAGATTGTTGATTGAATTTACAATTTAAAAAGTGGCCGAGTACAGACTTGTATACCCCATAGTATAGTTCTATGAATAACAACATGAATTTTTTATCAATTTTTCTACGGAATACAATAAGGTCTATGGTCTCTTGCCAATAGATTTATTATTCATAGTTGAACGAACCTTACAATCGATATGGATTATGCGCTTTGAGTAATGGCAAAAGTTACAAGATATGCAACTAATTATACGATTAACTTATTATTCTGTAGTAGTAGATCGTTGAAGATTTTAGCGTCAACTAGTTGAATAATCAGTCATTAACTATAAAAAACGCTAGGCGGTACCGTGTAGCGATTTACTTTCACACGAAATTTCATATTCATACTATTTATCAATTTTTATTCTTTATAAAAGAGATGGGAACGACGAGAATAATATACTACATTGCACAAAGCTACAGTCACATTCTACACTCCTTTAGTAAATAACACCAATAAAAAATATGAAATGAATTAACCGAATATTTATTCAATATATGGCTTAAATATTCTGATACGTTACAACCTTTGTGAAAAAATGTTTGTATTTCGCTAGTTTTAAATAACGAACACATCAGGTTGCTATTTGTTTGTACAAATAAACATTTTTCCTACGTGTGTTTGACATTTTTTCGAATTGAACCAGATAAAATCTATTGTTGAAAAATCAACTTTATGACAAATAATCCAAATCAGTTCGATGGTTTCTGATATTATCACCTCAAAAAGTCTCGGCATAAAATAGTCCAGAACTCTCCGTCTACAAACGGAGTTGATACTTGAGTGAGTTTTATTCTTGATGTACATAAATGATCAGGTTATGTTGACTGTACTCTAATAAATCGATTTTCAACGGCATAAATATTTAAAAAGCAGAAAAACTGTATGTGACATGATATGATACTATGTATATTTAAAACCGATTTAATATTCATATTATGTGCCTATGCAAGTTAGTTTCAGGGAAAATATTGTAAAGCGTATATTCTAGAGCCGCACAGAATTTATAATGGCACAAGGACATAAATGCAGCAATTAATTACTTCAAAATAAGTACACCCTTCGCAATTATGTTCTATACTTCTACTGATGTACTATATCATTATATGAATAAAAAATAACTAATTGTATTGCAAGTTAGATTCGATAAAATATAAATTTTATTTTTGCATATTTATTTATGAATGATCGGAACAGCATTTAATTTGTAAAACTTCTTGACTTCCGGGCTTGTACGCCGTAGTCCATTGGTATTTCTACCTGGCGTTTCGTCTACAACTGCGGTAGACATTATCAAAGGCGATGTGGTAGACTGCTCATACTTACCTGTGAGCAGCTTAGAAGGACACTTTTCCCGCTACCACATCGCCTTTGACAATGTCTACCGCAGTTGTAGATGAAACGACAGGTAGAAATACCAATGAACCACGGCATACAAGCCCGGAAGCCAAGAAATTTTACAACAACGCCGGTCGTGAAAGCTTACATACTAGCGTTTAATTTAATATAAAGTTTGCGGCATGGTAATTAAGTCTTTATTATGTAGCCTTTTTGATGACAATGGTGTCAAGAATATCCTTACACGTTTAAATTATTTTGATAGACCATATTGGTAGCAGTGTTAACCTTTTTGCTCCGTACCTCTCTAATTCTAATTCCAATATTAATGTGATCCACATTTTCCTTGTGTTTTTTATAGATAGTGTAGTTAATTAATTCATAAAATAAATAGGTCCATATTTTTAGGTATACCAATATTTAAAAAATCACTAGACTCGCATTCGGGAGGTCCGGGTTCGATTCCCGGCGGGGGCAGATGTGGCTGGGACTTTTTCCTACTGCCTTTCGCCGAGAAACGGTAATTCCTGTACCGGCCATCTTGATTGAGGTTTTCCATGGTTTCCCTCAATTAATTCCAGATAAATATCGAGGTGGTTCCTTATTTGAGGCCATGGCCGATTACCTATCAAACTCCTAGTTCAAAAATTACCTACCTTATCCTAATTTCCTGTAATTCCTTCATTCGCCCATTGCTATTATATAAGTTTGAAGTTTAAGAAATGTAGAAAAAAACGGGAAGTGGTAAAATGAAAAATAGTAATGGTGCGAATGGCGTCTGTTATGACATAAAGTCGAGAAACGGACGTTAAACGCATTATTATTATTATTATTATTATTAATATTTAAAAAATGAGTTTTTGTAATAAACAGTAAATATATAACAATATTTTTTTTAAAAGATCTCTATTTATATAGCATGTATTTTAAAAATATTTTAAAAGATGAAGAATCAGAATTAAATTCTTGTGAATTTACTTGAACACTGTTTGAAATAATAAGCCGAAAATACATGTTTTAATTCGGAAATACGAACTATTACGTTTGAATATGTAAAAATTTGTTTGATGTAACTTTCTTTCAGGTTGATTTGTCAGACATCTGAATAGGATATTTCTGTCACAATTTAAATAAACGTTTGCTACAAATACAACCTTTTGTTGAATGAATAGTGAACAAAACAATCTGTATTTATACAATGTTTCATGACAGACAACTAAAGTAGACGTTATGTAGGAATTTTACTTCTAAGAATTTTAAAGCATGTTGTGAAACTATTTCAAAAGAGGTGGATGCATAAACCTGTCGCTCCAAGCGATGAAAAAGGAATTGAAAAATAGTTGTTAGAACTGAATTCTAAATATTTTGATAATACCCACAAGTTCTCAGTATTCTGTATCAAGATTAAATGATCTTTGAAAGGTCTACTCCGTGAATTTTTATCCTTAAAGCCGCTTGAATCAACAGCGCTGTTAAGCTTGAAGCACTATAACTGCAAAAGACTTTACCAGATTTAAGTTTACCACAAACCACAAAAATGTTAACTATATCTTTAGCATAAGCGTTGAAATAAATCCTCTTTAAAATACTTGTTTAAGGCTGTCGGAACGCTCTGAATTTAAGCCAAAAATAGAGCTTCGGCTGTCAACTGATTGTAGACTTATTAGTCAACATTCTGCAGAAATTCTTTTTCTATAAGGAAGATAAAGGACAAACCTAGATCTCTAATGGACTACTTTTGTAATTTATGTACGATTTACTTGAAAAAGTTGGCATTAATTGTGCCAGAAAAACACACGTTTTCAATGTCACACTACGACCTTACTCGTACTTATTTCATAAAACTGTTCCATCACAAACCTAAAGTGACTCTTCCTTTTTCAGAATTTTTTTTTTAAATCTTCAAAATATCTCCCAAAATTAGAGTAATTAATTGACAGCGGCACCCTTGAAATAACATTTTTTATCCTCGTAGTTGGCACCAACCAAAAATTGAATCGTGCGGATGATTTGAGCGAGACAGGGCTAAAGGTGACACCCACAATATGTCTTTTGCCTACCTCGCCTCTTACCGCTGGGTCTCAGCACAAACTGTGTGAAAGTGGTTTAACACTGTTAAAAGTTTAACAACAGGCTATAAAAAAATTGTTTAAAGACTTTAAAAAGTACTGTTAAATAATTTCTGGATAAATGTATAAACACTATTCCGGTTTAAAGGAATTTATTGCTGTTTTTTTTAATCACAGTTTAAAAAATAATTGCTGTGAGAAAGTACCACTTATTTGATGCAAACTTTTTTGAAACAGTTCTAACAAAAATAATTATAAAGTATAAAGTTTCCAGAAAAATAAACTGTTTTTTATTATGATGCACCAGTTGGTGTAATCTGTATATATTCAACTTTGTGCCGTGACATTTATCGGTTATGATGTTGAATAAGATAATGATCTAAAACCTATGAAAATATTTGTCTAAAGTGTCAGGGGAAATTTTAAATTTTCAACATAATAGTGACCTAACAGTTCTATTTGCTTTTTCCGTTCCACAGGGAATATCCAGAGGTTATATTTATATTATATTCATATGAAAACAAATGCAGAATGTTATTTTAGATCAAGGTTATTAGATACAAAGGTGAACTCGTTCCGTTGGATAAAAGTGGGAAGGATAAAGTCATCCAGTGGACTGTCAATTGATATTGTGTGGTTGATAAAAATATGAAGGGAATCCCAAATGCCGTCATTAACTAACGAGGTAACCTGTGTATGTCTAATGACCTTGATTTTAGATAAAAATTAGCTTTTCAAAACTGTCGTAATAAATGTACGTTCTTTTATTAATTTTATGTAATACTAAAGACATTTGTAAATAAACTCACCATTGTTATGAAATTTGTTAGATTATATCCATAAATCAACAGAGAATTTATGCATTGCGTATTTAAATAAATATTTAAAAAACACATATATATTCTATTTCTACTTTCCAGTGCATTGTTATATAAACATGTTGTTGGGTCTTTTTAAGACAACATTAATACTCTGCATTGTCGACCACAAAATTGTTTTGTTTTGAGTTTCTTTTAGCAACGCTTAAGAAACAAACAAGTATAATATAATTTTCAATCTCGTTCAGCGATAATATATATGTCGTTGGATAATTGAAAAATTCTGATTTTAGCAAAAATCGTAAGATGTTTGCAAAAAATTGGATTCCATTTACCCATTTTTTTGCAATCGTCCTAGGATTTTCGCAAAAATCCAATTATTTCGATTATCCTACGACATATATACTCTTTGATTTGCTTATAAATTATAAAAGCTCGACAGCAGAGGTCAAGAGGTCATTATTTGCAATCAATAGAATAAAGATGTAATAAAAAGTGATATGTAACTCTTAAAACTATAGACTATAGGAAGTGTTTTTTCATAGTACTTATTGAATAAATCACATATAAATAACAACGATATAGCATGTTTTGAATTAGTTCTGATTTCAGTAATAATAATAACTTACATTAAAACATAAAAGCTAGTACAATACAAAAACTAGTTTTCTTTCTTTTCAATTCAACAGCAATGCGACACAAAAAGCAACATAATGATCAAAGCTATTTTCCAGCAAAGAGCAATGAAATCTGACCATGATTAGTCGTACACAATAAAAACACTGAAGACAAAAATAACAAACAAAAAAATCTTTTTTCATTAATTAATCCGAAGCTTTACTTATTATGTTCTATTTTTTATACGTAAATTAGACACTGACAGCCCTTTTATATAATTCCTCTCTCAGATGAACTGATTTTAATTCAATTAGTAGTAATTGTATGTATCTTTATCTATGTTATTGTCAATGTAAAAAATAGTTTGCGTTTCGAGGTTTGTCTGGAGTATTTTTAGTTAATCCCCATGTTACTAATCAAAAAATTCGGGCTTTCAATAATCAATTCTAAATGTGGCTGAATTCGAACTAAAAAGTCCCAGTCACATCTGCTCCCGACGGGATTCGAACCTGGTACTTCCCGAAGGCGAGTTTAGTGGTCTCACCACTACTCTACCCCTCTCGGTTTAGTTTCAAATAAAGTAGGTAAATTAAAAATACATTTTAAAAACAATGGTTTTCGTTTGCACTAAAAAGTCGAAAATAATTTTGATCAGAATAATTTTCAACATGAAAACAATTTGACGCTCATAAAAACGACAACAGTAATATTTTATGAGTGCATAATGGTTTTCTTTTAATAAATGTTGCAAATTATTCCAACCAAAATTATTTTCTACTTTTTAGTGTGTTATTTTATTTTTTACTTTTTAATTTAATTTAATTTTTTCAAATAATTTACGTTTTTTATTATTTTCACAGCCTAAAATGTTAGTGTTTTGAAACCAATTTGACTTTCCGAAAGCTGATTCACTCTAGTACACTATTTTGAAATATTTAAAAATTGATTTTTAAAATTATAAAATTTATAAAAAAAACGAATGGTTATTCCACACAATTGAAAAAAAAATATTATTCACCCAACGTGAGATTATTATAATCATAAAATTTATATATAGAATATAGCACGCATAATATAACGAAAACGTTTTCAAGGAAAGCAGGCTGCCATCTTGAAAAAAGAGGGTAATATACGATTACGAACATCAAGGCGGACCTTCATCAGTCAACTCAGATATGAAATATAATGTTTTTTATTTCTCTTATATTATGTTGAGTATATACCCATGCAATAATAACAATATACTTCTCATATAAGAGTTTATATAATATACCGTGTAAGGTAAACAATATAGTTATTATAGAGATAAATATATCCGTTTCCATGTTCATTTTTAGAAACTTTGTTGCGTTTATATGTGTATTAATTTAACAGTCAAAAACTATTTTTCATTTCAAAATAGTATCACAAAACATCTTTAAAAGTACATATATAATGGTAGACCATTTTCATAACTGCGCTTTTGTGTCTGTACTAGGGATTGCAATGCTGGATCCAGCATATTTTTGGCTTTGCTCATGGATCCAGCATCTGGCGGTGGATCTAGCGATGCGGATCCGCAGTCAGCTAAAAGCAAGTAATTAACTGAGTCTGAGAAAGATTATTATGATAAGATATTCAAGACAGAAATGGTACTTTACGAAAGCGAGGGAGTAAGATGTGAAAATCTAACTTTATTCTATGATTATTTGATGACTTTCAAACCAACCAGCGTAGAGCTAGCGTAGAGCCAGCGAGAGCCTTTTGCGCATCAATTTACGTGAAGTGGAAGCGTCGACCAAAGGGCGCTGAAAGACAATCTTGCTCTATCCTGATCAAGGGCTAGGGCCGACGATGAATCTTAGCTTTTCAGAATGTTGCGGATTATTCGACAGCTGTGCACTGTTTTTTGTAACGAATATTAAACCAATTATACCTTGTACACAAAAGATGTATAAAGTAAAGAAACAGCATACGCTCTTTCATGCGGTGTAATGAAAAATTTACATTGCATTCTTATAAGCATTGTAGAGTTTCGTTTCACCGTAACTTCTACGTACTGAGGTAGTGTGCGTTAGGTCGTAACAATGAATGAAATTTATTTTTTTATTGCGCTGAGCGCGTTGACTGGATGCTAAAAAGTAGATGGTTAAAGTAAAAATATTGTTTTAAAATTTAAATAAATGTATCGAAAAATATACCTCCATAGAATTTTGGAAATGTCCTCAAATTAATGTTTCAAAAGTTACAGAATGCAGCTGTTATTTACATTGAAATAACCTCTGTTTTAGTGTGAAAGGATCTAAGTTTCAAAAACTAAAAACAGTCTGTTAATGTTCATAAAATGCTAATGTTTTTGTAATTTTTTCAATGAGGCCATAGCAAATTTATTAGGTGTTCCGATTAAAGACCTTGAAATAATTTCTTTTAACATATTTATGTTCTAGGTTTTTTTTCCATTACTGACTCTTGCAAGATCATTCCAGTTCTGATTAAAATGTCAATTCAAGTCGGCACAAGTTTTTAACATAGGTGTGTTCGGTATCGTGTTCTCGTGTAAAAAGTGTTAACACATTTGACACTATTGCGTTTGTTATGCAAAAGTGTAACCACATACGTTATAAACCTAAACGCTTTGGAATGTAATTTTCACTGAGTTATCTGCACTATACTAATATCCAAACGCATCTAATATATCCATAAATATAGAAAGTTCAAAATCAATCACTTTTTTCACAAATTCCTATTCCGAAATGCACATACCAAAAAAAAAATACTGTTGTTTTTTTTTCTTTAAACAAGATTACTGCCTTGTATTTAAAATATAATATACTTAATAGCGAGAAAACTGGAACCTCCAGCTTGTAAAATGAATTGTTTTTTAATGCCAACATTTTGTCTGCTTTGAGATTTCTTCGGTGCTCAAATTTGCAAACGAAACTTTGGTAAGAAAAAAAACTCAATATATTGTACAGGCTTAAAGTTCCATTTTTCCCGTTATTATATTAAATTTAAATCGCAGAACAGGAACGAAAACACCATCCAATATGAATTGCTTTCTGTATTGTTTTTTTTTTTTGTGCTAATGCTGCCCAAGCATTCATTATTAAAATAAAAAAAAATATTGTTATCTTCAGTGTATTATTGTGACGAATATTCAGCCATTGAAATGTGCCGTAAGGTGACTGTTCAGCAGCTGTTCAATATGCCATCTATGCTAGGAACAGTTAGATCTGTGTGCGCATGTCAAATGCACTTACTCACGTTTCGGAAATCTCTAATTTCTATGAAAAATCACATGTCATATTTGATGTTAATGTTTCAAAATAATCTAGAAATATGTACCATTCTTCCTATATGATCATATAAAATTTTATTTGATCTAAAATAATAAACGATTTAAAATCAGACAAAAACGAAAACATTAGTTTTATACAAATTTTTGTACAGAAAAATTTAAATTTGAATAAAATTATTGAGCAGACAATTTTTTCAGTATTTTTAACACAAGTTTGTAAACAAAAAACTTTAAAATGTTAATTTAGATTTCCCGTAATTTGAAATCTCGTGACGTACTGTAAAAAATATTATCACGTTTTTTGATTCAATTTTTAAATCAAAAATATATTACGTGTTTAAGCAGCATGCCGAATTTTGTGAAGCTTAATTGCTTAATTACAGCTAACAAAAACAGTAATAAATTGAATTTTGTGACCACAGTTCGAAATTTTCCGGGAGAATATTTTACAATCTGAGGAATGTCACCTTATATTTATGTGTAAATTTATTATTAAAAAAAGTTAAGCTTTTAGGTAAAATGACAATTTTTACTGCTACATTGTGTATTATAAATATAAATTACATATGCACAGTATATGAGGAACAACTTTTCAAATCGCATTATGTCCTTAAAAATAAATTTTTGAATAGAAGCCAAAAATGTGTTCCCTAGTTGACAGGAACACGTTTTTAACTTCTACTCAAAAAAAAAATAAGGACATAATGTGATTTGAAAAGTTGCTCCTCATATATACAATAATTCAACCCTTGACTAGAATTTTTTATTTTGAGATTCAGTATCTTTAAAATTTAAAAAGTATTCCATAACAAAATGAAAATCTTTCGTTTGCTTTTGTGATTTAATGTTACCTAATTTTTACTGTCAAATTTTTTGATATTCGATATGGTCTTTACACAGATATAATACTTTTCTTGATTTCTGACGAGTTTACTTTACTGTACAAAACAATTATAAACATTTAGCTAAGTAAAAGCAATAAAATGTAATGGAATAGACGGTCTAGTTGAAACATAAAAATAAAAAAAATTACTCATATATGTCTTTTCAATAAGTATTCCAAAAATAGTCATATTATGAAAAAGCTCAATTAAGCTCTACAGAAAACAAACTATTTCACAAGTTTGTTAAACAAATTTGGAGTCACGAAATGTTTATTACTAAAAAAATAAGTGTAGTTTTAAAAGCATGATTCATTGTTTTCTGAATAAAATAGAAATAATTCGCATACAAATTATTTGTCGTTAGGGAGTGAACTAACATATTCCAAGAATCGAATTTATAGATTAGGAATTTTTATTTCTCGATTATACATTATGCATAAACAATATTTAAATAATATTGCATGCAAGATTCATGAAGTATAGACGGTCTAATGTATTTAATCCCAATTAATGCAGCTTTTTTGGTTGTAATATTTATAATTTACATACTGTATTTTTCAGATTAATTAATGTAAAATTTTCAGGTACAATTATGTTCTTTCAAAGTGAAACTTCTTATGCGGCTCCTCAACGATTTGGACGTTTTGGGGAGTAAAATGAATGAAACGAAAATTAAAACTGGTTTTATTATTTTAATTCTTATTTTCATAAAATTTTAGATATTTTTTCTACTGTAGTGCAAGCATTTTTCTCTATTTTTATATAGGCTAAGTGCAAGAACAGCTGTGCTAAACTTAATCTTAAATTAATTATCATTATTGTTATAAAAAAGTGACGCGAATTGCTGAAACAAGAATTCGTTCACGAATAAGTGACGAACTTTCCATGAGATGTATATGAAGGGTACGAATTCTCAATCAGTTGGTTAGAGCGTCATATTAATAGGTGCAAAGTTAGGCGGGTTCCAAATAATACTTTATTTTTGTTTTTAATTTATTGAACATAGTTTTTTAATGTTTCGTAATACTAGTGAATTTGTAAGTTTATTAGTATATAAGAAAATTAGAAGACGATTTCAATATTATTCATGCATAAGAAGTTTCACTTCGGTCGTGTGTACCGCGACATATGGCTTTTTTAAAGTTAGTTCATTGGAAAAATTCAAGGACATTAAAGTTATACAAAATATATGTAAGTAATATTATTTCCTTTAAATGTCTATATATTTGTTCTACACTCTATCTTTATTAATTCGTCATTATGTTAAATCTATTCAAGAAATAAATTCTTCAGTATATGTACTTTTACGGATTTGCGCATTTTTTTTTAAATTTCTTTGTAGTATTTTGTAATGAACCGTACATCAACAACTAGACCGCTTGCTCAAATACATGTGAAGTGTAAAAATGTAAATGAGAAAATTAATCCAAGAAACGATGTTTTCAATGTCAGCTAAGACTGTTTTATTAATTTGAAATATTTTTCAAACAAATTTATTAAATACACCCATACCTCGCTTTACGGCCTAGATACGTTCCACAAAACTTGGCCGCAAAGCGAAAAGCCGTATAAGGAATCAATTATTCTAAATTGCAAGATTGGCAACATGTAAATATATCGACATCGAAAAAAGTTTTTTTTGCCGTTATAACGAAACACTTTAGGCCGTAAATCGAAAACGTGTCTTAATTGAACAGAGCCGTTATAGCGAAATGCCGTATAAAGAGCGGCCGTATAGCGAGGTATGAGTGTATTTAAAAACTGGTTAAGTACGTGTCATACACGCATCAACTTACGGCTCCGTGGAACATTCTTTCGTCTTTAGTAGATTGCTGAAAATTGCGGATATTTAAAAAAAATTGTGCGCGGAAAAAGTTATACTTCTTTGACGTGATCGCAAAAATTGATATTCACATTTCGTTAAAGATGTACATTGATAAAAAAATTCTGTTGAATTCAAAATTTAAAAAAATACAATTATTGAGGTTACTTAACTGTCAAAAGTTGTTAACAACACTATAACTTTAAAGAAGTTCCGTCCGATGTCGCTAATATAACTAATTTGTTGTTTTATGAAATAACTATTTTTACGTGATCAGAAAAAAGTGAGACGTGTCATCTAAAGTAAAACTATACTGCAACTTTATCAACGATTTCAACATTGCCGATACACGTAGTTCAAATCCGGAGAATATTTCGCAAAATGCTACTCACTGACTCACTGATGATGTGAACCCACGTCTACAGGGAGTTGAAGCTAGAGATGGCAATACAAAGAATTTTTTTTTTTTGTGAGAGGGGGAAAATCCTTTTTACGGACACCCAGTGAAAATAGCCCTGGGTAGTGTGGGAATCGAGCCAATGGCCCCCTACCCACTAAAACCCCCTCGATCTAATCCCTTTATCCCTCCCGCGGCACCGACGGTCTGTCATTCCTTCGCGGGAGGGGGGTTCAGCCATCGGCTTTATCGCACCATCAGGGAATACAAAGAATTAGGGTCTACTTAAATGAACATGTTGTGTTGTATTGGTAATCATTTTGCAAATGCACGTATAGAACAAAGAGACAAAATGTAAAGAATAGAAAATAGCTAATGAATACGCAGTTTGAAATAACAACTCAATTATTCCACAGAGTATTTTGAAATTAGGCAAAAAAATAACATTTCTATTATCCTTGCAAAATATGTCAAATAATGATTTTTCCTTAAAATTTGTAAAGAAATATTAAAACCAATAACAATATTATAGTTCTCTAAAAAACCACTAAAATCGAACTAAACTTTGAAAAGTTACCAAGCTTGAATTTTTTGAATTTTTTAAATTTTTTAAATTGATCGTTTGTTTTTTGCGTTTACGATTAATCGCTTGAAAACAAGGCAGTTTTGGTTGAGAAAATCGTTTTTTAAATTAATTTCCTTAAAAGTGTGTAGTGAGCAGGAGTGAAATGAATGTGAGAGCAGCTGCGACAATAAACGACAGAAGCACAGCAAACAGACAAAAAAATAAATAGCAGAAGTGTGTGTATTGATGACAAACCATCACGTCATCAGCATGTGACCGTCATCGTCATTAGATTCATCATCATCATCAGAATAAGAAGCATACTGATGCAATGCGAAGCGTTGTTGTTGTTGCGCTTGCGCACGTGACAAAAGTAGTAGTTGAGATTCACACATACTGCTGTATGTTATCACCATTGGCAGCCACCGATGAATTATCCTGTTGATTGATTGCGTTGTTGTGATCCGTATCAACAGGATCGGGTTGCGATGTGGCCCTGCGCAGTCGCCAGAGCGCGTGCCGAGCCGCGACCAGTCTAGCGAAACCGTGACGAGCCACCGTGACGAATCTACATTTACACGTGCATGCGTCAGTCAGTCACCGAATCCGTTATTTTAAAAACAACCAAACGAACAAAACGAAACAAAACATGACTTATCAGTTCGCTATGCATTCAATTCCTGGTTTAGGTTCTAGTTGGAGCGACGACCGTAAAAAAATGGTTCCGATTTTATAAGAGGATGAAGCTTTCAGAATACCACTTCCGACATTTATTTTGACGTAATTACTAGTCCCATAGAGTTTAATAATAATTAGTGTGTTGATTCTCATCCATGTTTATTTATATTGATAAGTTAATTGGGAACTAATTAATTAGTAAAATATTTGTCAAATTGATGTGAAGCTTTTCTTTACATATAATATGTTTATCTGGTCTTATAATTTCAATTCACTTGTTATATGCATTACAATATTTCAACTAAGATGCTAAACTCAAAACTTGCCTGAAGAAGTTGAAAATAAACCAACGAAACGTTGCAAATTTTGAAAATTTAGCATCAATTTATTTATATCCAAGTCCCAATTAACTTATCAATATTTAATAATAATAATAACAATAATATATATTTAGTTTCAAAAAGCTCTAATAGAGCATGAAACACAGAACATAGATATAAAAGAATACAATTCAGTCATTGAAAAAGTCGTTTTTAAAGTTATGAAAACATTTTTAACTAGATAATCTTTAAAAGATCGTTTAAAAGTCTTAATAGATGCTGCATTTTTTATGAACTCTGGCAATCTGTTATAGGTTTTAGCGGCCATTTAGACAGGGCCACGTTGATAACACACCAAAGAGGCTGTAGGCAGTGTTAATTCAATTAAGTAGCCATGAGCAAATGACTCAAAATTAGTTGGATGATTCCTAACATAAGTAGCTATCTTTCATGTATATACCGACGACAAAGTTAAGACCTTTTGATTTTTATTAATCAATTAGTCGGTAAGAGCTCCTTAAGAATATATATGGTTGTCGTCTTAAATAATGATCAAACATAATGATAAGTTAGTCTTTTTCATGGTATTACTTAACAAAAAACTGAGTTGCAATTAAGTTTGATTTTTACTTAAGACAGTAACCATATACGAAACGAAGATCTTCATTAAACCTAATAATGACAAAGCGGATAAAGAAATCTGAGCTCAGAATAATTGCAGGGCTCTTTTCAGGTCACTGCCCTTTGAGGTGTCACTTTAAAAAAATTGGCGTAATAGACATCGAGTCATGTCGCTTCTGTCTGGAGGCTCCTGAAACATCGGAGCATCTGCTTTGTAAATGTGAAGTAGTCATGAAGCGAAGACTCCGTCACCTCAATAATCCATTCCCAACACCTGATCAGGTATGGAATACAAATCTCAAAGCAATTCTAGGCTTTATCAATCTCATAGAGATATAAATGAGTCAGAGCTACACAATAGATCTATCAAGGTCGCGGTGTTGACGAGGAATAAAACCCTCTCGCCCTCTTTTCTAATCTAATCTAATCTAACCATATACGTATATCCTTTAAAACCCCTTACCAACCAACAGATTCCTGAAAATTGAAAGCTCTGTGGAACTAGTAACTAGATCAAAATGAATACCAGAAGTGATGTTTCGCCGTTGGATTAGGTTCTAGCAGGGTTACCTAGGCAAACGATTAAAGTCACTATATGCACTATCTATTCTGAAAGTTTCATCCCCAATAAAATCGGAACCATTTTTACGTCCGCTGCTTGGATTATTCTACTATACCAGTTCTGGACAATTTGATAATTATTAATGATGCAAACACTTGAAAACAATTTCGATTTCGCTTCTATGACCAATGACAAACAAGTCTTGTAAAGAATTTTGATCTACTCCAAGTAAATCAGTTCTGGACAACTTAATGATTTGCAATGTCCAGTAGCAAAAACTTGAGAATAATTTTTACCAATATACTTTAAATAGATCAGTTCTGACTACATGATAATTTTTTGTGGTCAGTATGTAGCATAAACATATTTTTATCTACTCCGAATAGTTCAATTCAGAAGTAGTCTGTGCTTATTAATGACCACTAACAGATTGCTCGCAATGTTGATCTACCCTTACTACTAAAGTTAGTTAACAAACGTCTAAAACCCGTGTTTTGTTTTTCTCCAAGTAGATCAATTCTGGCTACTTTAAAATTTGCTAATGGCCATTATCAATATTTATTAGTAACTGGCGAAGTTAAAAAGCTGTGGGTGTACAGCAATTCTTTCAATATTTATATATTAGTCTTTACAATTCAAGTTTTGGTATCGACTAAACTATTTTTTTTTTGGAAGTCAGGAAAAAGCAAAAATGAAGAAACTAAAAGTAATATTACGAAAAATATTCTTGATATTAGTTACTCGTTCAAAATGGAGAGAGACTCAACAAATATTGTTAGTTTAACTAATTTTTATCAAATTCGAAAGTTATTACAAAAATGTCGACAATAAAATATTTGGACAGACTGAAAAATAGACGGTTTTTATAAAGTCAATTGTTTTATTAACGAAAAAATTTAAGCTAGTTGAAGACATAATATTTGGTATTATAATTATATCTATCATGTTCAATTCTTATATTCAAATCTAAAATATAGGCAATTTAAGAAAAAATATCACTGTTGAGTATTATAATGTATCAAATAAGCCATTCATACTAATTTATAAATAATATTTGAACTGTTTATAGTAGAGCAAACATTTTTAATCATTTACGTAATTAAAAATACAAATAGTATTAAAAATAAGTTGAAAGTTACTTAATTGGTAACTTTATTTAGTTGATTGATTTTATAATTTAATTAAAAATTACTTTATCATTTTGATACACCGGTTATTTACTCCATTGAATAATTTAATCCATACTTAAAAATTTGCCAACCTCTGTAATTTTGTCATCTGCCCAAGTTTTCCATTTTTACATGGATTCGAACGGAGTGCCTTTGGCTACATGACCATCTATAAGTTTGACATCTCTCCTTCTACAAATTGGTCACATTTTGGTAAAATCCTAAGTGAGCAAAAGGTAAAACATAAATTTGATTGTATACCAAAATAACAAAGAATTTAAATTCAATCCAATAAAATTAACATGAGTTGAATTTTAAAACATTAACGTAATATCTAACAAATATTTTTTGAGTTTTAAGACCAATTCAACACAGAAATAATTATAATAATATATCGGCCAAACTGGTGACAGTTTATAAGAATATAAATTATACGAAGTAAACGTATTTACTTTTTTCAGTATATTCTTGGAAAAGGCCATCACGTTGGCTGAAATTATTTGTCTGTTGAATTAGTCGTAAACTTATTGAAAAAAAATCAATAAATTTAATTAGCCACAAACTATTAATTCTTATAATATTTTCTATAAATCAATGATAATATGTAAGAAATATTTTTTTAATATAAAGAGCTGTAAAGTTATTAAGCTTATATTGATTAAACAAAAAACATTTATGAAGCATATTCAGTCAAAACATTCAAAGATCAATTTTTATAAAATCAATTCAACTAAATTTAGTTATTTACTGACATTTGTAATACATTTCTAAAAAAAATTACTATTTTTTGTGCGTTCCTAAAAATTGTTAATGTTTTGTATCATCTAGAATCTAGATGATATTTTAATTATTTATTGTTATCATCTACTCTAGAAAATGAAAATGTCAAAAATGTTTTAACTTTTTTGTAATTCAAAAATGTTATATGAAAACAGTATATTTTTTCTTAGAAATAAAACTGATAAGTTCATTGATAAACCCGAGTAAGACGTCAATGGTTACCGGTATGACGTCTAAAGTCCGCGCATGCGTCCAGCGTAGTTCTGAACATTAATGATAAAGACAATCGTTATTCTATGATTACAAACTTTACACTCACCCTATACACAGTTGGATTTCGTCCCGCGTTTCGAAAGATTTGCCGAACAAAAAGAACAATTTCTAATATTTTATCAAAAATGTAACACAAATCAACGAAAGGCTTCGCGCTTTACTTGACTAGACTTGCATATACGTATTAAATAAGGAAGGAAAACATCAACTGCAGAACGCTAGAACGAGACAAAAACCGTTATAAACTATTGAAAACGTGACTAAAGGCAATACGAAAAATATTTAAAATATGTTTTATTGACAAGACACGATCAATACCCACGGATAACCTATCGAAACATTATGTTTTGATTATAAATTAAAATTCTACATAAGTCAAAAAAATGTATTATATTCTGTTCAATGAGCTGTATAATTTTATAAATTATAAATAAGTAAAACTGTCAATATAAGCACAGCAAAACCAAAATTTATTATAATAAGTCGACTTCATAAAATTAGACCTGATGATTTTAATCAAATTACCCACGAATATAACAAAGGTTCAGCTAAATTACTAAACTAGAAACGTTTACATAGTTCAAAGAAATTTTAATACGACAGACATACGGACCGACAAACACAACTTAGTGATCCTATAAGGGTTTCGTTTTTCTGTTTGAGATACGGAATTTAAAATAATTAAGTATAATTAAATCGATAGAGCAAACCGACTAAATCTAATTAGCCGGAAATAGGATACAATCGAATGCATAATATTCGAATTTTTAAGTGTTGCACAATATGTCTTAAGCAAAATTTTGATTTGATTGAAAATTTATAAAATAACGGTTCAAAATCCGATAAAAACGCGATTAAGAAAGATGTTAAATATTAGTGTGCAAATGCCGGTTGGTGTTAAATTTGTTCAACTCTTTAGATGAGTGTGCAACAAGAAAGCCGGAAATAGAGATGACCGGAAGTCGACTGTCTGACGTACATACACGCAATAAGACAAACGCACAATACGACCGGCCGCGGTACGACTTGGTTCAGAACTGCGAAGGCGTCGGATAGAACGAACGGGCGACGAGGCGTACCCGTTTGCACGTCGCGGCGCTGTAGAACCTACGGCACCGTACTAAACCTGCGCTCCAAACCTCCACACTTCAGTCTGGTCTACATACAGGGTGTGCATTGGTTTAGTCTTACCATTCCAACCCACTAGTGGGTAATGGTACTAATCGAGGCGTTGAGAATTATAGTGGCCTTACCCACAAAATTTCAATATTTTCTTATGTCCATAAAGTAATCGGTTATTATCGAAAGTTTCAGTAGAAGAACGACCTAACCGCAGTTTAAGAGCCGTTTAGCGGTTAGGTCGTTCTTCTACCGAAACTTTCGATAATAACCGATTACTTTATGGACATAAGAAAATAATGAAATTTTGTGGGTTAGGCCACTATAATTCTCAACGCCTCAATTTAGGTCAAAATTCATTTATCAAAATTTTACAATATTTTTTCGTTTTGAAATCTCCTGAATCCAAAAAAACATATTTTGGGAAGAACTTTATGCGTCTGTTTATCTGTTAGTCTGTGAGCACGATACAGGTCAAACGGATGAACGGATTAAAACCAAATTTTGGGAAGATGTTTGATATGCAAGTATGAAGAGCCCTATTGTTTTTGGGGAAAATCGATGCATACGCAGAAGAGATATATCTTATAATGTTGTTAGTGTATTTGCCATATGGCAACATACACTATTGGCGTCGGTCGGATGGCGGGACCTAGGGGTCGGACCAAAATTTCTCGACGTTTCATAACCTCCTAAACACTTTGGCACAATTTTTAAAAATGTTTATATATATATGTATATATATATATATATATTTATATATATATATATTTAGGTATATATATATGTGTGCGGGCTATAACTTTCGAAGGACTTAATTAATTTTGACGAAATTTGGCACACATGTTGGAATCCATTATCGCACGAAGCCTATTTAAAATGGGCCCAATCGGATCACATTAAGGGTGAATTTTAGGGGTTGAAAAAAGTTTTTGGGCCCCAAAATACCGAAAAAAATCTCAGAATCGTTTCAAAATTGAAATCTAACCCTTTAATAGCAATTAAAAAGTGCCCCTAAAATTTTAATAAAATCGTCCCAACAGGACCGGACTTACAAATTTTTTGAAAACACTAATTTGCAGATAGTGACATTTATTTTATTGAAGGGTGTATTTAATTCGGTGTAGACGTTAGATTGATAATAATATCACAATTAAGAAAAAAATGTTATTTTAAGGGGTGTATTAAGGGGTTAAATTTTTTATTATGCCCAAAAACAAACTTAATTTCACATAATAACAGTATAAAACCACACGGCCCTATACAAGCAAATACACTATATTGTCGGCAGGGTTTTGGCACTGCGACCCGGGTTTTTTATTTTTTGTATAATGATGGTATACTTTTTATAACGCTTTAATATTCCATTCATTTTTCCAAGAAAGTTTCGTAGCAAAATTTTTTCCTAAGTTTCATAGTTACGGAAATATTTTAAAAATAAAAAAAAATCATATGTACTTTTGTTCCGAAGATCTGTCAAAAATAAATTAGGTAGCTGATAAGCATGCTTTGGTTAATTTTTACATGTAAAATCCTATTTTGTAACCATGAAAATGAATAGCTTCCATAATATTTATTACTAGTTGTTACCCGCGGCACCGCATGCTTTAACATTAATTTTATTTTATTTGTTATAATATTTCAAATGTGAATATTTATGAAGACCTGCCGCCCAATTGACTGGAATTTTTTACAAGCTTTAATTTGACTTTCCATGTTTGTTCGTTGGCTAGGATCAAAACTTGCAATCAAAATTTCGACTAGATCTAATCAAGCTTTGAAATTTTGTGCCAATATATAAGTCCGGTAATAATGCATAAATCCAATATGGTGGACGCTCCAAGATGGCGGATTACTTTATTCTTCACAACTCTCTTGATACTATGGGGTATCAAATGATAGAGTTTGAAGACTGAGCTACGATAAGGCATGTGACGTCATTGTAAACCCAATATGGCAGACGCCACGTGTCCAATCCATTTGAAATGTCGTTCACTTATGATTCAATCGTTTTTGGAATTAAATAATCAGTTAATTTTAATAAATCACTGCTTTAAGAGTATACATTTTGAACGAATAAACAGAACAAAATAAAATATTATTAGAAGAAAATCTTGTTAAGCTATTATTGAAATGTTTTTTTGTCGTTCAGTTTTACGTCAAACAACATTTTGACACCATTCGTCATATTAGCAGCAATATGATTTATTTTATGTTACACGTCTGCACGTGCATATAAATTTGAAAAAACAATCCTAATTTAAACGAGGTTTTATATCAACAATACCATTTATAATAACAGTAAAATAACACCCATTGTTACAATGCTATATTAGAAAAATGTATTTTTAAACAGTCGCCGTCGGGACTTAAACCGGAATCGTCCACTATCGCGGCGGATGAGTTATGAACTACTCAAGAGTGACTTTTCGAAATAATCAATCTTTTTCATCTTTAAAGCATACTTGTATCTGTTTTTTCGAACATCTTACTAAAATTTGGTTTCAATGCCCTCTGTATCGTGCTGACAGACAAACAAACCCACAGACTTTTTTCGAAATTCTGTTTTTGAACCTTAAAACGAAAAACACTGTAAAATTTTGAAATGTGAATTTTGAACTAAATTAGTACCATTCCCCACTTGTTGAGTTTAAATGGTAAAATATATGTTATTGATTTGATTTGATCCGTTCCATTATAAAATATATAATGTTATACTACGACTTTAATGTAATTGAAACGTTTATTGGTTGTTTTAAATTAATTTCCGCTCAATATGAACACTGTTTCGCAATGCATACGAGCTATTAATTACCATCCTGTATAATATAACTTTATAAAAGACCATTTGTCAAAATTTATTAATATTACTAATATATTGGAAATTGTTGCGTCCATATTTTTTTAAACATATACAATTAAGTTAGCATGTAAGTGGACCAATGATATAAATCAATAAACCAATTATTAATTTAGCGACGTTTCGGTCATTAATTTGATGCCTGATGAAGATCAAATAAATGACCGAAACGTTGCTAAATTAATAATTGGTTTATTGATTTATATCATTGGTCCACTTACCTGCTAACTTAATTGTATATATTACTAATATAATAACACATTGAAATATGTTTTTGGTACAGTTTTTACATCCAGTATTTTTTATTATATTTTTGTATGCAATATTTCTTACAATAAAAGCTCCATGTCAAGCACTACCCTGAAAAAAATATTCAGCCTATGAAAACACATTCCAGTGATGAAAAATTTATTGTGAAAAGAAGACTTCAATGCAATAAAAACCAATTTCTCTACAGGTAGGTATGAAACCGAATGTACGTTTTCAACAATACGACGTACCTTTTGGTCCAGGGTATTTATGACTTCTTGAATATTTACTTAGGGAGCAGATACAGCAGATTCGGATATTTAAAAAAATGAAAACGGTTCGGTCAGTAAAACAGTTTCCTTTATCTGATGAGTTTGTTGAATGTGACAGAGACAGACAGTGATGAAACGCTGAAGTCGAGGTAGTAGTCGACCGTCCATTGGCTGTGATGAAGTGGGCGAAGCAAAACAGTCAAACGAACGGACGGGTTGATGATTTAACCCATGTGGTTTGTATGTGCACAGTATTGAGTATAAGCTGGTGTACCGAATTATACGAAGGATATCAAAACGTTGTAGATTAAAGCTGTATGTTAAAGTTACGGATACAACAAATATATTTAAGCCGATGATAACTAGTCAAAAAAGTGAACTGAGTGGGACCTGTCTTAACTCGTCTGCCCAGTTATCCGACTGTTCAACTGTTTTGAGGATACAGCCAAATATGTGGCCCAAATTGAACGTGAAATATTAATCTACACTAATATTATAAAGAGGAAAGATTTGTATTTTTGTGTGTGTGTATGTTTGTAATGAATAAACTCAAAAACTACTGTGCCGATTTAAAAAATTCTTTCACCATTAGAAAGCTACATTCACCCTGAGTAACATAGGCTATATTTATTGCTAGAAAATATTAGGTATCCTTAGTAAAACTTTAGTAACGTAACCGAAGGTGTAAAAAAATGCCATAAAACATCTTTCGTCGCATGCGCTGCGGAAACTGTTGATGATAGAACAAAAGTATGTTCTATAATATTAAAGAACATATCAATAACTACAAAAAACTTCGCAATACTATATGTCCAACTATTATCGTTATGTCACAATAACCACTTTTTACATTTTAATAATTTATATAGATAAAAGACGATGTATACGTAATCTATGAACTCCAAACGGGTAGACCATTTTTGATGAAATTGTCAGACAATCTTTAGATTAGCCCAGCGGGTGATCTTCTGAAGTTTGGTAGCGATCGTATCAACAGAATTTTTTAAATTTCTTTTTGGGAAATAAGATTTTTCTTCGATTTTTGAACATTCACAAATAAAAGCGATTGAATTCGCGCAAATTCAATACACCTTGAGAATTTAATGATAATGATTCTTATCTTTTATATTCTATATATTACATTTACACCCGGGCGAAGCCGGACTGGGCCGCTAGTATGATATAAATAAATAGAAATAATAATTTTAGTCTATCGTAGCACTAAAGTACCAAAGATGTTTAGAATGGTATCAGATTTAGTAGATAGATATTTTTGAGGATTGTTTGTAAATTAAATATTCTGGAAGAATGATTTCGACCCCATATCATCTTCGTCAACAAGATATATCCTGTCGAGGATGATTTTGATTCAACAACAATCGAAAATCTAAATGGACATATAAAGATAATCAAAAACCTGTTTCTTTAGCAGTTGAATGAATTAACACGTTTGATAATAAAAACTATTGAATAACGGAACGGATCTCATGACGTTCCAAACCATGTTACGTTTAAGTTTGATTCTTGGTCATTCGGTTTTGTAGATTATAGATGCTGGACAGCTATTGATTAGCATTATATAATATATAAACATTAAGAGCATTGTGGTTGGAACAATAAAATAAAAGAGTAGTAACATCTTACCACAACAGATTTATTCAGTGGATGTACATTTCAAGAGCTAAGCTCCCATCTTCAGCAAACAGTAGTGTTTTGCTGAAGATGGGTAGAGTAGTGGTGACAGCACTAGACTGGCATTCGGGAGGTCCGGGTTCGAATCCCGGCGGGGGCAGATGTAGCTGGGACTTTTTCCTACTACCTCTCGCCGAGAAAAGGTAATTCCTGTACCAGCCATCTTGATTGAGGTTTTCCATGGTTTCCCTCAATGAATTCCAGATAAATATCGAGATGGTTCCTTATTCAAGGCCATGGCCGATTACCTATCAAACTCCTAGTTCAAAAATAACCTACCTTATCCTAATTTCCTATAATTCCTTCATTCGCCCATTGCTATTACATAAGTTGAAGTTTTAAAAATGTAGAAAAATAACGGGAAGTGTGGTAGATGGAAAATAGTAATGGTGCGAATGGCGTCTGTTAGGACATAAAGTCGAGAAATGGACGTTAAACGCATTATTATTATTAGCTCTCGAAATGTACATTCACTGAATAAATCTGTTGTGGTAAGAAGTAACTATTCTGTTATTTTATTATATAATATGTATTTAGCATTGGGATAAAATGAACGGATCAGACTGCGTCTTGACAAAAAATATTTAATGAGTGAAAGAAAAACGAATAGCAAAACTTCATGTATATAAACGTTATCATAAAGACCATAAATAAATCAATAATAGAGTAACTAATTTTGTGAATTGTTTTAATATTAGTAAAGATCATTTCCTCTTTGACGTTACAGAAAATTTCAAACAAATACGGCGCTAAAGAATCTTAAAAATATGGTTTTTGAACTATAGAATAAAATTTGAAAAATAGTAAAACTTAGAATGAATTCACTATACTATTCATTATCTTTTACATTTCCTTGAATTTTGGATTATAACAGATTACCAACTTTATAATCCCGTCTAATGCATCACAAATCTTTCTGCAACAAAACACCGCAAGCCGTGTTCACCTAAATTCGTAATATACTACATTGTTGCCAACTACTAAAATTGTGAAGCCATCATATCTAGTTTGCAATATCAACAACTGTAAGTTTCATTAAAAAATTACGATAAATAAAAATTGGTACGTAGATTTTAATTAAATTTAGATTGTATACAACATATTTGCAATTTTATTATACATTTTATTGTTTCTAATTTAAACTCTATTCGCTTGAAAACCGTCTGAGATGGAGGGAAGTAGTTTTAACTCCCTTTTGTGAGACGTATGACACTTGAGTGTCTCACTTTTTAACTGGTGTGTCCAGTTTAGGGATATACGATAGTAGATCAATCAATCAATCAACCGTTTGAAATTGCCATATTTATTAATTTCGTTCGTTGACCTGACAATAATAAATTATTGTTTTTAGAGATGATTAACCCTGAAGAAAGTAATACATTCTCGGAAAATACTTCATTGAAGAACATTTATTTATAGTCTTACACAAATTATTCATTTCAGTCATAAATTTAACACGCTAAATTCCTCTTATAGTTATTTTTTAATTCAAAACACAGCTAATATCAAACTTAAATTAACTTTGTAATTTTAGCAACTGTAAAAAAGATAACAAATTATAATTAATTTCTATTATTAAATGCACATTAATTAAATAATTAATAGATTTAAGATGCAATCAAATATAAAATATATACTACTTGTTAGTGTATTTGCCATATGGCAACATACACTATTGGCATCGGTCGGATGGCAGGACCTAGGGGTCGGACCAAAATGTCTCGACGTTTTATAACCTCCTAAACACTTTGGCACCATTTTTAAAAAAGTTATATATATATATATATATATATATGTACGGGCAATAACTTTCGAAAGAGTTAATTGATTTTAACGAAATTTGGGCCACGTATAGAAATCCATCTCCGCCAGAAGCCTATTTAAAATGGGCGTAATCAGGCCATTTTAAGGGTAGTTTTTAGGGGTTTAAAAATGTTTTTGGGCCCCAAAATACCGAAAAAATTCTCAGAATCGTTTCAAAATTGACATTTAATCCGTTAGTAGCTATTAAAAAGTGTCCCTAAAATTTTAATAAAATCGGTCCAACAGGACCGGACTTACAAATTTTTTGAAAACACTAATTTGTATATTTATTGAAGGGTGTATTTAATTCGGTGTAGACGTTAGATTGATAATAATATTGCAGTTAAGAAAAAAAATGTTATTTTAAGGGGTGTACTAAGGAGTAAAATTTTTAATTTTGCCCAAAAACTAACTTAAGTTCGCGTAATAAAGCCACACTGCCTGTATAAGCAAATACACTATATTGTCGGCAGGGTTTTGGCACTGCGACCCGGGTTTTTTTATTTATACATTGAGAATCAGTTTCTTGTTTGTTTTTTCAATTATGTCTCTACAGTCATTTCCTATTCCCTGGTTTTTGGTAATTAGGAAAAGTTCATGTATGCGATAGCATTATTACATTTATCGATCTTATAGATAGATGATTAGAATCAACTGTAGACCTTTCAGAGCATTAAAAATTCATGTAAAATCCACAACATTGGTTTATAATAAAAACAAAACTTACGAAACCCAATTATATTTCATTTTGTAGTGCTAATGACATTTTTTATTAAAATGCTCTCTTTTTACAAAACGCAAAGTTTACACTTGATAAAAAACCGGCGTCAGATTGTATGTTGTGTTAAAGTTTGCAAAAAAATTATTTTGTCCGGTTACTTTGCTTATATGAAAAACAGGACATAAACAACTTTAACATAATAAGCTATTAAAAATTTCAAAGCATATCACTTACATCACCGTTTTCTATAGATAAAATTTATTAACTCTAGATAATTTACCTCAATCCTTTAACACTCTATTGCAAAATAAATATCGATAACCACATTATTGTCAACAATATGACAGTTGTCTTCATTTTTAACACGACATTTCGTACCACGATAATAACGTGTAAATTTTCTTTGTAAATAAAATTATATTAAATTATAATTTTGAATATGATTTAAAACCAACTAGCGGCTGTTACATTACAATCGATAGTATAAAATATCGCATAATAGAAATTGTCCAGTTTATATATACAAACCAAAAAAAAAAACACTTCACAAAAATAATTCACAAAAAATTGAAATACAAAAATATTAAACTCAAAAAAAATCACTTTACTCGATTAATGACAGAAATTGTTTAGAAATAAGTATTTAATAAAATATGATCACCAAACGGCGTTTGACTCTGAATTAACTAGACAAAACTAAGAGAAAGACTAAAAAAAGTTACAGCGGACACGACCTTTTATACAAAAAAAAAAACAAAAACAAAGACAGAAAATAAGAAAAAATTACCTAATAATAAAAAATAATTACATAATTTACAAAATCGAGTCAGTTTTTAAATTAAAATAAAATTCTAAATTTGTGCATAAAAAGAAATAAAAATTATCAATATACTGTAGCTCGTACCGCTACAATACACGGTATAAGCAGTACATTTTTTACAAGCTTTTATTCAACTTCATTCGGTCAGCCTGTCAGTTTGGGTCAAATCTTGCAAGTCGATTTTGAACCACTTGATCTATTACTTTGAGAGAGAGAGACTATAGATTATAGACGCAGAACATCAGTGGTCATCAGCGCCTATTCTATTACTTTAAAATTTTGCATACTGATGTAGTATCGAATAT
Organism: Venustoraphidia nigricollis; assembly: GCA_034508555.1. Taxonomy (NCBI): domain Eukaryota; kingdom Metazoa; phylum Arthropoda; class Insecta; order Raphidioptera; family Raphidiidae; genus Venustoraphidia; species Venustoraphidia nigricollis. Next base: position 4,793,096 of record JAVRKA010000020.1, read on the forward strand.
TGATAACAATACAATCTGAAAACCACGGCCTGATGTTGTAGTCAGGATAGTCAGCTCACAATGCAACTTTTTAACAGCCTATGGTAGACGTATTGTGGTTGGGCTCGTTTTGTTTTGATGAAAATACACCCGCGGTATGTTCTAGAGCGGAGAAAATAACAAACAATCAAACAATTAAAAACATTTTATTATTGTTGACCTAACCTAAAAGCTAGACGCGAAATATGTATGTTCATAACAAAATCATAATTTAAACTTCTTGCGAAATATTTTTAGGTCAGGCCAATAATGATAAAATGATTCTATTTGTTTAATTGTTTGTTATTTTCTTCGTGTTAGTTGATTTCAATGAAAGCCGGTTTTTAAAACGTTATTTTTATTTATATATTTTATTTTTAATAATACTGTCAGATTTTCGTAAATAATCACGCACAGTTAAATCACAAGCCTTCACATACCAGTTTTGCGACGTGTATGCGAGTTATCGCTCAAGAACCTCAGCTATCGTTAAAATGTAACTGAAATAATTTAAAGGTATTTTTTTTTCATTGTTAGAAAATTTTTATTTGTTGGTCCTTTGTAATTTTTTTTCAATTGTTATTTTAAATTAGAGAAAAAATAAATAAAAAACGTATAGATTTTTATGTACTATTTTAAAATCACAGCAAATTAATATACCATGTTTATTGAACTCTCCGAGCAAAGATAAGATTTAAATTTCTTGAACGAACGAGATTTGCTGTATTGACATTTTCAAAGTTATATCACCTTCCAATCTGTAACATTGACCTTTTCTGCACGCCTTGTATCTTAAAAAAAGTACTCATTGACGTCAGTTAGATATGTTGAACTTGTGACCTACGACTTGACAGTGCTATGCCCTTACCTAAATAAAAATAATTGAACCCTACAAATGGCCGCGATATTAGAAAAGCGTGTGAAATTGCACACGAACACTAGTAAATAATTTATATGCTATTCAGATATCAATGTGGGTATATAATGTGGAATCATCGATTAAATAAAATGTCTAAATATAGGCACAAGGTTGCCTCGCACAAATATCCAAAGTAAGTACCTACCGCAATATCTATATATGTGGAACAAGACAGCGTGTCACATTTAGGGGGATTTCAATTTAAGTTACGCTTAAAGTTGTATTCGCAGTTCATAAAATAAAAGTTTATAAAGTGCGTTCAAAAAATTTGAGTCAAGGTGGTGAAGGTATTCTTCTTTGATCTGATATTTATTGACGTTTGACCATGATTCAATCAAAAATGAAATGGAATCCATTAATATTCTTTAAAAGGTGCTCCGAAAATTTTAATTAAATTACCAGTTTAAAAAAAAACCTCCACACGAAAAACCCATAAAAAGTTAAAAAAGTAAAATTTCTGGGCCTGGTCCTTTAACTTTAATAAACAAATACATAATTAGTAATATAATTATGATTCAAGCATCGTCGCTTCGAAGGACCTAGATAGAGTACTCATATTAAAATTGCATATTTTTTATATCATTACAAAGCTACCTTTTATTTGTATTCTGTTTTTTTATTTTATTTATTTAGCGGTCCCCAACGAAACGACGGTTTTTCGTGTGGGGTTTTTTTTTTTAAATTGTTAACTTAATTTTTATTTTAAACTTTTTAAACTTCGTTACAAACAAAATACCCGTTGTGCGTCTAAGATCCCTACCGCAGCTAACAAAAGAGCTGATGACATTGAAACGACTAAACCGATTTTGATAAAATATGTCTAAGAACCACCGCTAGAAAACCTGCTTTCAAATAAAAAAAAACCCGGGTCGCAGTGCCAAAACCCTGCCGACAATATAGTGTATTTGCTTGTATAGGGCCGTGTGGTTTTATACTTTTATTATGTGAAATTAAGTTTGTTTTGGGGCAAAATAAAAAATTTAACCCCTTAATACACCCCTTAAAATAACATTTTTTTTCTTAATTGTAATATTATTATCAATCTAACGTCTACACCGAATTAAAGACACCCTTCAATAAATAAGTCACTATCTGCAAATTAGTGTTTTCAAAAATTTTTTAAGTCCGGTCCTGTCGGGCCGATTTTATTAAAATTTTAGGGACACTTTTTAATTACTACTAAAGGGTTAAATGTCAATTTTGAAACAATTCTGAGATTTTTTTCGGTATTTTGGGGCCCAAAAACATTTTTCAACCCCTAAAAACTACCCTTAAAATGCCCCAATTACGCCCATTTTAAATAGGCTTCTTGCGGTGATGGATTTCAACACGTGGGCCAAATTTCGTTAAAATCAATTAACTCTTTCGAAAGTTATTGCCCGCACACATATATATATATATATATATATATATATACGTATATAAATATATATATATATATATACATATATATATAAACATTTTCGAAAATGGTGCCAAAGTGTTTAGGAGGTTATGAAACGGCGAGAAATTTTGGTCCGACCCCTAGGTCCCGCCATCCGACCGACGCCAATAGTGTATGTTGCCATATGGCAAATACACTAAAAATCGCATCCAAATCGGTTCACCCATTTAAGAGCTACGGTGCCACAGTCAGACACACACACACACGCAAGGTCAAAACCGTTTACGACGACATCGCTTAAAACAACATACCGGTTATATTGGCCAAAATCATAGGTCCCGGCTGAATGCTATATAATCGCCTTATAAAAAACACTGCTTTTTACGACATTCGTTATTACGACATACCGCATTAAGCGACTAGATTTAATGTAATATCTTCATATCTTCGGAGCATTATATCTGTTAGAACGACTGGCTGTATTGTAAACAAAATTCGTACACATAGAAGTGTTCCAAACAGACTATAATTACAGATTTTATGAATACAGAAAAATGAAAATGATAATGTGAATATTATTCCTATTAATATCTATGGATTCATATGTACCTACACATTCAATAATATTACATACTTAATAAAAAATTACTTTATACCTCGAAAACATCACCGGTTGTTACGACTGTCGGTTTTTACGACCAAATTTGAGTAATCTCTTCGATGTTGACTGTACACTATACTGTCGGCAGGATCTTTAGCACTGCGACCCGAGTTTTTAGTGTATTTGCCATATGGCAACATACACTATTGGCGTCGGTCGGATGGCGGGACCTAGGGGTCGGACCAAAATTTCTCGACGTTTCATAACCTCCTAAACACTTTGCCACCATTTTTAAAAATGTTTATATATATATGTATATATATATATATATATATATATATATATATATATATATATATATATATATATATATATATATATATATATATATATATATATATATATATATATATATATATATATATATGTGTGCGGGCTATAACTTTCGAAGAAGTTAATTTATTTTAACGAAATTTGGCACACATGTTGGAATCTATCACCGCACGAAGCCTATTTAAAATGGGCCCAATCGGGCCATTTTAAGGGTACTTTTTAGGGGTTGAAAAATGTTTTTGGGGCCCAAAATACCGAAAAAATTCTCCGAATCGTTTCAAAATTGAAATTTAACCCTCCGGTAGTAATTAAAAAGTGTCCTTAAAATTTTAATAAAATCGGCCTGACAGGACCGGACTTACAAATTTTATGAAAACACTAGTTTGCAGATAGTGAATTATTTACTGAAAGTTGCATATAATTTGGTATAGAGGTTCGATTGATAATAATATTGCAATTAAGAAAAAAAATGTTATTTTAAGGGCTGTATTAAGGAGTAAAATTTTTTTTTACCCAAAAACCAACTTTAGTTCGCATAATAAAGCCACACTGCCTGTATCAGCAAATACACTATATTGTCGGCAGGGTTTTGGCACTGCGACCCGGGTTTTTTTACGTTACAATCGATAATTTATTCTGTTCATTCATTGTAAAAATTCACTTTCTTTATTTTTCTTAACGCACTAAAAGAAGTATAACTTCAAAAATTATTAAACATGATTATTTTTTCAACCATTGGTGTATTCGGTAAAGGAGACATTACCACTGAAAAAATAGCACATAAATATAAACCAATGTTTGATCTATAGTTTATAAACGAATTTTATTGTATTGTTAGTGTATTTGCCATATGGCAACATACACTATTGGCGTCGGTCGGATGGCGGGACCTAGGGGTCGGACCAAAATTTCTCGACGTTTCATAACCTCCTAAACACTTTGGCACCATTTTTGAAAATGTTTATATATATATGTATATATATATATATATATATATATTTATATACGTATATATATATATATATATATATATATATATATATATATATATATGTGTACGCGCAATAACTTTCGAAAGAGTTAATTGATTTCAACGAAATTTGGACCACGTGTTGAAATCCATCACCGCAAGAAGCCTATTTAAAATGGGCCTAATCGGGCTATTTTAAGGGTAGTTTTTAGGGGTTGAAAAATGTTTTTGGGCCCCAAAATACCGAAAAAATTCTCCGAATCGTTTCAAAATTGAAATTTAACCCTTTGGTAGTAATTAAAAAGTGTCCCCAAAATTTCAATAAAATCGGCCCGACAGGACCGGATTTACAAATTTTATGAAAACGCTAGTTTGCAGATAGTGACTTATTTATTGAAGGGTGTATTTAATTCAATGTAGACGTTAGATTGATAATAATATTACAATTAAGAAAAAAAATGTTATTTTAAGGGGTGTATTAAGGGGTTAAATTTTTTATTTTGCCCAAAAACAAACTTAATTTCACATAATAAAAGTATAAAACCACACGGCCCTATACAAGCAAATACACTATATTGTCGGCAGGGTTTTGGCACTGCGACCCGGGTTTTATTGTATTGTTCTATGAATTGTGAATAGTTTATGTTATGTAAGCTGCGTACATTGATATTGTAAAGAATGTATGTAAGCGGATGCACTATCATTCTGTGTTGACACGATGGAGTTCACATTGATAGTATTGCAGAATTAAATATACTTTATTTAATAATTGAATACTTGTGCATTTATTGGTTTTATCATTTTATATCCTACATAATTCTTATTTGAAAATTTGTTAGCGATTAAGCAATGTTTGTGTGCCGTATAAGTCGATTCAGTGCACGTCCTTCTTTAATAAATTTGATCACAAATAAATTTGTAGCGAATTGTTTTCTGTCTAAAACAGGCTTACGGGTAGCTATAATACGTCACCTCCTTTTCATCGCTTTAAAGTAAAGGTCCCTCGATTGTTCCTCAGTTGACATTTAGAAAACGCCCAGTCACACGTTATTCTGAACCAAAGATTGTGCAGAATATTGCGTGCGAATTTATAATTTGTCAAAAGTCACACTGGCAAAATGAAAGTGATAGATAGACGTATTTTTAATTTAAAAATCAAATTAAATACAGTTCCATTGAACAGTTGACGTTTCAATGACGGATGGATACACAAAATGCATGGTCGATAATTAAAAAGTTCTTTGGCGTCTTTTTTTTCTAAAGAAATATAAAAACACGAGCTTTTGCCTTTTACTTATTTAACCTTGTAGTGTCAAAAAGACAACGCAGTTATTGTGGCAGTTGTAGGTGTTATGAAAAAATGATAAGTGATTTTTTGCGTTGTAACATCAAAATTATCAGGATGAACTTGTTCGCAGAAAAAGGTTACCAACGGAATAGAGGCATGGAACAATTGACTTAGACTAGTGGACATACCTTCGCCATATACTATAGGTGTGGTTTTAGGGCTTGATTCTAAATTATTTTTTCAATACTACGGTCAGTAGATTACAGGGAATATTCCGTTCCGTTAGATATTACTGAAGGGATGACGTTATCGGGCGGACCTGTGAGTTGATTTCGTGGCAACGGCTGTTATTTATAAAATTTAACGGCAATACTTAACAAATGTCAAAGAAACCAAATACAAAATATTGATATTATTTCCTATAAATTGAATTTTTGAGGTAAGTAATTTACATAGTCTTAGATATAAATGACGCTTCGCCAGCTGGTGTCATTGCCGCGCTTACACTGTTTGATCAGATGGAACGAGGCAATCTCTGTAATCTACTAATATTAATAATAATAATAATAATAATGCGTTTAACGTCCGTTTCTCGACTTTATGTCATAACAGACGCCATTCGCACCATTACTATTTTTCATCTACCACAATTCCCTTTATTTTTCTACATTTTTAAAACTTCAACTTATGTAATAGCAATGGGCGAATGAAGGAATTATAGGAAATTAGGATAAGGTAGGAAATTTTTCAACTAGGAGTTTGATAGGTAATCGGCCATGACCTCAAATAAGGAACCATCTCGATATTTATCTGGAATTCATTGAGGGAAACCATGGAAAACCTCAATCAAGATGGCCGGTACAGGAATTACCGGTTCTCGGCGAGAGGCAGTAGGAAAAAGTCCCAGCCACATCTGCCCCCGCCGGGATTCGAACCCGGACCTCCCGAATTCGAGTCTAGTGTTGTCACCACTACTCTATCCAGCTCGGTTAATCTACTAATATTGTTCAATTACTAATATCCAAAGCAAAAATACTTGACAACCCACGCGCAAATGAAACTACATTTTATATGAAAGCCACACTCACAACACCACGCAACGTGCATCGAATTGTTTACCGTAATGACGTAGTAGGAGTCGGATATACCCAGTAGCGTCCAGTGTAAATAATCAGGCAACACAATGTATTTTAAAGACATTGCAATTGTGTTGAACGCGACCAATACACAGTAAGAAAAAAATAGGCAATATACACAAATGTTTTAAAAATTCAGAAAGCGATTAGTTTGTTTTTGAAGTAAAAGTTCTTTCGGTCAATATTAATGTTATCATCCATGATTATTAAAATAAAAATATAAAATTCGCAAAACAGACCGAAAGAACAAAAATATAAAACTGTCAGGAATGTGGACAGTAGATTGTCAAAAAACGCAGACAATCAATTCCGCGACGTTTCGACCATTTTATTTGGGTTTCATCAGGCGTCTAAAACATACATAACAATCCAAATTTTTATTGTTATGTATGTTCTAGACGCCTGATGAAGATCAAATAAAATGGTCGAAACGTCGCGGAATTGATTGTCTGCGTTTTTTGACAATCTTCTGTCCACATTCCTGATAATTTTATATTTTTGTTCTTTCGATCTGTTTTACGAATTTCGCAAAGTGCCTTTTTCAAATTTAATTCAAGTTTCATGTGACACTTTTAATTGTAAATTATAAAATATTGTTATTCGCGACCTCTTACGCCATAGTGTTCAACGAAAAAATATCCAACTACTCAAAAAACATTTTTCATTACGAGTTGGGAATTATGTAAACAAACCGGTTAATTTAATATTTTTCATATTTACCGGCAATAATGGTGATTATGTACAATTGCCGGTTATTATATATAATCACCAATCACACATACCGTAGCATATGTATTGTTTAGGTACATTTTTTTTCAAAAACTTACACTTCTTTTACGATAAAATTGAAAAGTCAAATCACACATATATAATAAACATTATGGCATAATGTTTAACATAAAATCGACAATTCACAATTGTAGAATGGAACTGGATAATAATTTCGAAAATAAAACCAATATCCTTCGATAAGCGAAACAAAGCTAGTGTGAACTGCATAATTGAGTACCGCTGGCCTACGTAGTTTATGTGACAAAAGCAGTGAATGTAAGGAGGTATTGAAGTGAACTATAGCAAGAAGCACGGAGCCTCGGTTCAGAATAACAAGTAGTTGCCGATGTATGTTGTATAATGTCACTTAGAACGCAAAATCTTTTTTTTTAAATTGACTTGGAAATTATACACTGATTAATAGTGCAGGCGCTATGCTGTATTTCGTATGAAAAATTCGGTGGATTCATTCGAATTGATGATTTACATTTTGAGTTTAGGAAGATTTTAATAATAAAATGCTGAAGGTTTCTGGCAAAACTCTCCTTGCAACTTTTTTTTCACCGGACTATGGGAATTATTTAAATTGCGTTGTGTATTTGTACGTCCATTAAAAACGCGAGAACTACCAAACTGATTTGTATGCGGTTTTATCATTCCATATCTTATTTCTTAGAAAAAGCTCAGGTCTGTAATAATAGACTGACCCGGTTTCATCCGGGTGAAAATTGGATTGAATTAACTATACTGAATAGTTGATTGATTATTTCATGTATTAGTTATTGTAATAATTCACAAAATTTTATATATTTTTTTTACCGATTATAGTATAATTAAATTTGTATATGTGTGTATTTTTCAGAGCCTGACGAAGACTCAATAAAGAGTCGAAACGTGGCAAGATTAACAATAACACGATTTTTTTGTCTTATTAAATCCAAATACCTGAGATTTATTATTGAATACTGAATAGATTTAAATGATGTTTTTTACCATTCGATAGCTTATTTATTGTGATAATTTTAAATCTATAGGTCCGAATTCGCCCAAATACAAATTAGATTGATTCTAAATTGGAGATCAAACGAACGAAGCGAATGAGTAACTTAATAACTATTTATAAACGAGCAAAATTCAGGTACCAAGAAACATTACGTTTTAAAATCCCGTTGAATTCAGTTTATAGATTTAAAATTTTCACAATAACTAAGCTATCGAATGGTAAAAACCTCCTTCAAATATGTTCAGTATAGTGAATTCAACCCGATTTTCATTCGGATAGACCTAAATTTTTTCTAAGAAATAAATGGTATAAACCGCGTTCAAATCCATTTGGTAGTTCTCGCGTTCTTAGCGGACAAACTCACAAAGCAATTTAAATGGGTTAAAAAAAAAATTCCGGTAACCTTCAGAATTTCAATCTTTAGGTCTTACTGAATTTAAATCATTAATTAATCCACCGGATTTTTCATATCGCAATTTTCTGTTTTTGACCGTAAAAACAGATTTGATGGTATGAAGATATACAAAAATCGCATCGTAGCAGTCACGTATTTACTGAACGCATTTAATGATCGATCCCAGCGGAAAGCGGCCAGACAAAATTATTCTGAAGTGAACAGAAGCTAGCTTAGCTGACGCACAAGGCGTGTCGGTTTCTTGTTCAATAGTAGGCGGTGGTGATTTTACTGTATGTCAGTTCGCATCTTAACCACAGGCGTCTAGTATAATATTACAATGGTGAGTAAATCTTTCATCAACGTATGTTTTCGCTTCCTAACTTTGTAAATAGATTAGTTTTGATTAGGGGATTACGGAATATTCTTAACATCAACCACAAACTTGTGGAGGTTCCGAAAAGGTTTTTGAAAAATTACTACACGCTTTATACTCCCTATACTAATCCATATAAAAATTTCCACTTGATTTCGATTCAATATCGTTTATCCGAGCTGTGATATTCTGTTAAAAATGAATACTACTAGCCATAATATTTGAAACTGGTACAGAAGCACCTTGTCTGGCAAGGGTATCTTGCCAGACAAGGTGCTTCTGTACCAGTCTGCAGAATTTCCCATAGAAATGTCCAGCAAACTGTCAGGAGATGAACCTGCGAGCAGTATCTCTCAGATTGGGACCTGGTTTCAGGTAACAAACATAGGAAGAAACTGACTGTAGTTTCTGAAAGCTGAGGACTTAATTAGGTCGACAATCAGAAAAGTGATTGGGACAGGAATCAACACTATATAGAATTTGCGAAATGGAGGATGAAACAGCCACCCACATCGTATTCGAATGTGAGGCTTTAACCTACAGGAGGACGACCATCTTTGGCTACATTGAAGAGGATGGAATAGTTCTACAGGATAATCTAGGTACTAACCAATCTTCTGAAGCTCATAAGAAGATACAGATTATTTGCTGACTAGATCCAGTAAAAGAGGAAGCACAAAAATCCTTTCAGAATGTGGTGCATTTGGGTCAAGAGACCCCCCCCCCCGCCATTCTTTTTTAATCTTTAATCTTTCTTGGCCGTTATATCATTCCACACCTATCCCTATAAAATAGCTGATTTTAATTTCATAATCAACACTTTTGACAGTTCGGTTTTGAAATAAACTTCAATTATTCTATTAGCTTGCTTATGAAAATTAATATAATAATAATAATAATAATAATAATGCGTTTAACGTCCGTTTCTCGACTTTATGTCATAACAGACGCCATTCGCACCATTACTATTTTCAATTTACCACCTACCGTTATTTTCTACATTTTTTTAAAACTTCAACTTATATAATAGCAATGGGCGAATGAAGGAATTATAGGAAATTAGGATAAGGAAGGTAATTTTTGAACTAGGAGTTTGATAGGTAATCAGCCATAGCCTCAAATAAGGAACATCTCGATATTTATCTGGAATTAATTGAGGGAAACCATGGAAAACCTCAATCAAGATGGCCGGTACGGGAATTACCGTTTCTCGGCGAGAGGCAGTAGGAAAAAGTCCCAGCCACATCTGCCCTTGCCGGGAATCGAACCCGTACATCCCGAATATGAGTCTAGTGCTGTACCACTACTCTACCCAGCTCGGTTATGAAAATTAATATATGAGCCTATATATTTTCATTAACGATTTAGGTGTTCAAATTCTATGGTCGGCGGGAGGGATCACCAAGCGAGCAGGACCGCGGGTCCAGACTAGTACACTATGGAAAAGTATATGTAGTCCTCCTAATGGTAAATATATTTCGATGCAGTTAATGGTTCGCATTAATTCAGTCAATATGTATGCAGATTGCAGATCAAAGTGGCATCGTTAATTCTGTGTATTGTTTTGTTTCTGACATTCGACAAGCGACAGTATCGTATCGTGCAATTAACGGCTCGACACAAAGAGAACAATCACAATGATACCGCACCGACACAAAAAGACAGAATCGTCATTGTTATACGCTTCCCTCATTGTAGCACTAGTGTTTAGGTTATTTTTATGCCGTTTTATGTATTATATTTCATATAAATTGCGTTTGATTAGTTCGTTACATGACAACACAATTATTTTTAGGCTTTCACAAGAACAAATTCTCCGAATACAAAAAAAATGTATGTCCCACACATTTCTTAATAAGATTTTTTTATAATTTGCACTGATTTTTGACTCGGCAGATGATTAATAATAACAAATAAATAAAAACACTTAAAAATTGCACTAAAACTATTTTAAATTATTTCTCGACGATCGTTACGGACAATAAGTCCCTTCTCAGTATATGTTTTATTTTCCTGAGGATGGACTTATTGTCCGAAACGATCGTCGAGAAATAATTTAAAAATAATTTTTGTAGAACTTTCAATCGTTTTTATTTATTTGTTAATATTTTTTTTTACTTCTCAGTACATTGGAAAGTTATTTTAATGGATTTGAAAATCGAAATTAAAATTTCAAGGTCGCTCTACTATTTTTGAAAAGATCGTACTTGGTACGTGGTAATTTTTTTCTAAGACGAAACGCGAGAATAAAAATGATATCGACTACATTAGAATTTCAATCGACGCGTATTAACGTAAATATAATCTGAGGAATGTTTTTAAAATCGGTCTAGCCGCTGTTTTTTTTTTACCAAATAGACTCCAAAAAGTAGATTTTACACAATATATCACAAATGAAAAATTATATCGACTTTGTTAGAGTATCAATCGAAGCACGTTAATGTTTAGAAATTTTATCAGAAACAGCCCTGCAAGTCAAAAAGACTGCATAAAAGCTGATTTTACACGAAATCTCGCAAATTAAAAACGATATCGACTTCTTATAAACTTATAGTGTTAATCGAAGCGTTTTACAAAAATCGGTCCAGCCGTTTTTTTTTTTATAAAAATACTGTTGTTACGTGCCTATTTAGTAAAAATATATATAGAATACTAGGGTGCTAATTAAAGCTTATAACCATGATTCGAGAGAAATTTTATCAAAATCGGTCCAGTCGTTTTTTTGTTTAAACAAAAAGACTGCAAAAAAGTGAATATATGTTTTTTTGAAAATATATCTCGGGTCTAATTTGTTAAATACCTATACATATTTAATATTCACCTCACGGCTTGTTTTTTTTTATCATGATTATTTTTATAAGCGGTCTATAAATTACATAATAATTAATACACCAAAGCTTTAAAAAGTTATAACGGCATTTTTATAGACGATTGTAAGCGTTGGTTTATTCTTAGTTTAATTAAATTTTATTAAAACTTCGGTACTTTTGAGATATATCGTTGTGATTAAGTACAGTAAAGATGTGTTCTGTTTTTTGCGCAAAATGAAATCTTTAGACGTAAAATCTATTTCACCCAATTTTTTTTTAAATAAAAATTAATAAATGAGAATCAATTTTCTCATGCCTGTAGTGATAGCAAAGCTACCAATTTCAATGCGGTTCAGTAGTTAGCGTGCTGGCTTCTCGACCGGACGTCGTGGGTTCAAATCCTGTCTCTCTGATCAAGGATGTTTTGTGACGTCATTTAATTTTAAGTAATAATAATAATAATAATGCGTTTAACATCCGTTTCTCGATTTTATGTCATAACAGACGCCATTCGCACCATTACTATTTTTCCATTTATATTTTCTACATTCTTGAACCTTTAAATTTAACTGTTTTAAGTGATAATGATATATATATTTGATGTAATTAAGATGCTAATGAGCTAAGTTGTCGAGCGTCTATAATCTACAATAAATAAATGACCCATTTAACACTAGTTCATTAAGAAAAATAAACGTTGTCACACTACTCTTACCATAGTAAAAATATATTCCAACGCAACCTACAAATTAAGAAGTGAACTTGCTCAAAATTTAATTGTCAAAAATTTTGAAATTTATGTGAAAATCAGCTATTTTATATTCACATTCGTCATCACGCACTGGAAACATAACCTATGATTTCATTTAATGAAATTATGTACGAAAACATTGTTGAGATTTCAATTTTCAGATATCCAATTTTGCGACATGAAAAAACGAAACCTTCGTTGGCAATTTTCAATATACTCTTTTATACTTTTTCTTTATTTCGTGAGCTTTAAAAGCTTCTTTGTCTCTTTGTACCTATTAGCTCTAATACAGATTTATCCGAGTTTTTATCCCTTTTACAAACAGTGGCTTCCAATTCAGGAGTTCTAAAGTCATAATATGAAAAATATCACAACCATGATATTTATGTGCACAAGGCAAAGTGGCAATGTCAAATTTTTAGATTATTTGTGATTTGTACCTCTAGTGGGCACGTGCACAACTAGATATTATACTGTAACTGTCTCCATTTGGTCCTGGGGCTCATCAAAGTAGACCAACTCTTTGAAATTTCCCCACAAAAAGTAGTCCAGTGGCGCGGGCGTCAAGTCAGATAATCTTGGGGGCCACCTTCGTGGTCCGTTTCTTCCCAACCAACGCTGAGAGTAAACGCTGTTAAGGTAGTACCCTCGCGACAGTCATAGTAAAAAGTTTATGCTGGTTTATGCAGTACATGTAGTTGAGAGTTGTTATTAACAAGCCCAATAATTTTTGCAGATTCTGTACTAATTTCAGCCAATCCCGAGCGAGAAATCTGGCAACACTGTCGGAGCGTTAAAATATTTCATAGTACACTGTAAAAATTGAGGTCGATTACATATATAATCCGCTGGTCCATATAATGTCAGCGATTATTCTGGTAATCGTACACACTATATGGAATGCTACACGTTTTCCTGTAAATTTACATATAAGTAATTGTGTAGTCCACATTAAATACAAATATGTAATATTTTAAACAAAAAAATATAATTTTTAAAAAATATGCGTAAAATTCCCTAACCCATACCCTACAATTTTACATATGTTAATGTAATATTTGTGTAAAATAATACCTATTTAAATGTAAAATTACAGACAAGAAGATTTTAGAATATAATTTTTATACTCAGTACTAGACATTTTGTACAGTGTATGTATGCATGCTCACTTTATAACTTGTTTGACAGGTTAGATAAGTATGCGTTGTTGCTAGATCGTTTATCGTATAACCTTTCCTCTGCTGAAATCTGGTAAATTTTCCATTATTATTTATTAAATATCTCTGAAACTGTGTTGTAACTGTTAATGAGCTACTTTTAAAAAGTTGTTTGATTGTTAGTTAACGTTACTTTAATTTTTTAAAAACATCCTAAGAAAAGTTTCTGAGATACAAAAATATTTGTTGGTAAATTTTTCGATATCCCGTATACCGTAATGTATAAGAGCCTCAAAAACTCGAACTTTGGAATTTAATATCTCTGAAACTGTGTTGTTCAAAAATTTCATTCTGCGCCAATCGATGCAAAATTACATAAACATTATTCTGGCTAAATTTCAAACAAATCCTAAGAAAATGGGTTTGGCGAGGGTACTACCTTAAAGAAGTCTCGCACTGTACCAGCATAGTGACTCGGTGCTCCGTCATGCTGAAACCACGTAGGCTGTTCGTTTACTTCACCGAGTAGTTGAGGAAGTTCATCACTTTCATTTATTAATTACTAATTAACTACGTTATCAAAAAATTCCAAACATGGATTTTTAGGCTCAGAATATTTTTCTCTTTCGATGCCAACAATTTATGACAAAGACAACACTTTAATTTTTCGTTTTAACATTATGATTACGTGCCGAACCTTTTTTCACAATTAATACTTATCAACGGTAGTAAGTTCGACAAATAAGGCAGTACACACGCCATTTGGCCATTCGAACAGAACACAAAAAATAAAACCAATGATACAAAAACAATGTTAGTTAGTTCAGATATTTATGACTCATTTTTAAATTTCATGGAACTATTAATACGTTCGATTATCGTTTATAGAGATACAGGCAAGTAGTAATCTCATAGTACATGAGTAAAAAACGTTCTTTTCTTATGGAGGTTTCTCTTTCCCACTTATAAAGATTTTGGAGGGTTACAAAGACTGTACCTGGCAATTACTCTTATTTAGAGAGTTTCCTCGCTTACCCAGTTTCATTCACTCAGGTTTGACTGCGTAAATATGGCAACATGTAATACTAATTACATATATCGTAGGTACCTAGAATTTTCACTTTTTAATAAAAATAATTTAAATATCGAACTTTATAGAAATATAAAATTTTAATTGGTATAGCATTATCGAATACTTTTTAGCTAATATGTTTAAGAATTTTGGTTAAATCAATTGACTTGTCAAGTTTATATTGACATGTTTTGTTCGCAAATCTTATTATAGATGTGCAAGCTTGTGGCAAGGTAAACAATGACATGTATGTATTTTTTCGTTGCAGGTCACAGAACTCTCCTTCTTCGGAAACAAACATTTCTCATTTAAATTCTATTCAATTTTCATTCTACATATTGTTTGAAGACGTTATGCAAAAATCATGTTAAAATTATATATTTCATAAAAAGTATTAGTCCGACCCACAGGTCCCACCATTGGACAGACATAATTTCTCCCAGACTTTTTTATTCTCGTAAAGGAGCAAGTAATTCTTTTTTCTTATTCTCAAATTTATTATATATTATATACGCAATATAGCAATTAACTGACTCGCTCCACGTCTGAATCCGAAAAATACTTATTTTGGTATTTTTTCCTGACTTTTAATAATATTTTCATGATTTCCATGACTTATACTATTCTGTTGTTCGTGAATACTTTAAGACTTCAGATTTTCGTTTAAGTTTTCCGGTAAACTATTAGTGAGACCCGACATTCCCTATTTTTTCAAAATTTTAGGTTCAGTAGTTTCGGTGATAAGGGGGAGGGGGCCAATTTTCATCTATTTTCTTAATAACTTTAAAACTATTAATTCTAAAATTATTTAAAAAAAATATTTGAGACCCTTACTACAAGCCTTTTCATTTAATATGTCACACGGTACAGTCTGCAAAACTGTTTTTTTTAATTTCCTGATTTGCTCCCCAAAAATGACCCCCATGTTCAAAATTCATTTATTTACGTTACACGTCCGTTTTTGGGTCACTTACTTACATATGTGCACCATTTTCAGCTCAATCGGTTCGGTTATTTCGGAGAAAATCAGCTGTGACGGACACGCGAGTGATCCTATAAGGGTTCCGTTTCTTCCTTTTGAGATACGGAACCCTAAAAAAACAACAATTACACATTTAAACTCGTTTTCTTTTTTCCATCTAATTTTAACAATCATTCATAAATTTCAGTTTTCAAATTTCTTTAATTTTAATAATTTAAAGTCTGTAATTTTGTTGTATTTTCGCAACATATTAATTCACATAAGATGTTTAATTTCTACAAGCTGCAGAACGTTTGCTATTTAATTGTTAAACATTCATTGTTACAATGCTAAATCAGAAAAATTAATTTTTATCCACCAACACCGTCTGGACTCAAACCAGAATCTTTCCACTTTCGCGAAAGTGGAAAGATTCTGGTTTGAGTCCAGACGGTGTTGGTGGATAAAAATTAATTTTTCTGATTTAGCATTGTAACAATGAATGTTTAACAATATTAATTCACTTTAACTAGAAATCAGAAATTTTAAATGTAATATAGGCTAGCCTGCTACTGTTTTAAAACAATTATCTGAAATGTATATTAAAACAGGTCAATGAACCTATCTCTTGAACTAATCAACACGGGATCATATTATGCAACAAGACAATGAAATTAGTCGATATAGAGTTCCGAAGCATACGCTCAGTAATACGTATCTGGTTTCAGGTCGGTGAACCAGAGTGCGTTCCTGAAACATGAAGCCGCCCTCCTGAAATAATCAGCAGGAGACCGGGTCGGTGTGGCGCGGCGTATTCATTCCGTAGCAGCTGCAGCTGTCTAACAGTTAAGTTTCATAGTAAACATTCATTATATTATTATTTTATTTGAACAGTTCACTCTTCTGGAATAACGGAGAACCATTTTAATGATTTTTGTTTTGGAACTTTACGTAATACAGCGTTTGTTTTACAGAAAGCATTGAAAATATTATATTACGCAATTTTACCTTTGATTATTTCATGAATGAAGTGTTTCGTATTTTACAAACGGCTGATTCTGCAGACTAAACGAAATTTTGGTATAAACTGATATAAAAAAGTCAAATTTTCAAATGTTTCTCATTTTTTTCTGGTGCCAATTTAGTTTAGTTTTATGTATTTACGACGAGTCTCTCATTTATTGTGTATTAAAATCACATTTTTAATAGTTAATTACTTTAAGATGATATAAGACGGTTCATTCCGAATGAATGTTCATTTGACTGATTGTTTATTTTTGTTTCATTCCGCGTTCACATGGCACAAACATAGAAATGAACATTCATCCAGTATTTTCCTCGAAGATGTCGTCGAATAAATTTGTGCACCTTGGAATTCGTATGTTTTATAATCATTTGATCGAAGAATTGACAAAAAAGAAGCAAAGTCTAAGTTCAAATCATTAATTAGAGCTTTTATTGAATTTGTCCGTATTGTTCTGTCTTCGTATACATCGAGTTTGTGGTTCCAAAGACATTGATAATTTTTGAAATTCTCCAAAAACAGCAGCGTATTTTGGTCGTACCACTTGAATACCATTTTGTCTCATACACAGACAATATATTCACTACGCGGTGTCGTAGTCCCGAGGTCGTCAGCTACAAGACACGACACAAAATGATCGAGCCCGAATGAATTATCTTTCTTGTGTTCAGACGTTTCATTTTTCGCTCATTCGGTGTGCAAATGAATTATGCCAAATACCAATATCTAACGTTGTTGTATCAGACATTTCACTTCAAATAAAAGATGCTGAATGAAAGTAGAGATGGGAAAAACGGGTCTTTTTAGTGATCTGCATCTTTGCATCTGGATCCCGTATGTGAGCCGGCTCACTGAACCGGTTCAAAAAGAGCCGAGTTCTGAATATGTTCCTGCAGTCTGCCACTGAGTTAGCTAGTTCAGTCAACCATATCACGACCTGAATAGAATCAAGAATGCATGAGTCATTTGAGCTGACAGATGTATCAAAGCAAGAACTGATACGTAAGTGTAAAATGTGCTTCTGTGTGTTAAGTGTTTCACTGAGTTATGCGAATCCGTTGATCCTTCGGCTCAAAAAAAAGTGAGTCGGCTCTCACGGGTCTTCTGTCGGAGTCGGCTCTTTGAACCGGTTCAGATCTGAATTACCCAACTCTAAATGAAAGACAGAAATGAACAAAAAAATAAACCGTCTGATATAACCTTAAAGAACTAGATGTCCAATATTTAAAAAAAATTATTGAATTAATGAGATATTCATAGATAACATATATACAAATTTAAAATTTCTATCTTGACACTGCTCTAACAAGGGAATAAACTTAATTTATTTTCTTTATAGGTTCGTAGCTTTGATACTAGAAATTGTAGGTTATTTACTATATTATTTTTAAAAAAACTGACTAATAAATAAATGTGAAAAGTAGATTACAAATTTGTAAAAAAAAGCACAATTTTTTATTTCACTATGTCAGTTCTATGCAAAAAAAAACTAAAGAAGCAATGTCAAGTGTACGAACTTTGTTTACTGAAAAGATACACAATAACGTCACCTCATTTCATGTAAATTGTACAAATAAATCATATATGAATGAAAATAACGATGTAAAAATAAATGAAGAAGCATGAAGCATAACAGATAATAACAATACCATGAATGTATAAGGACGTTCATACATGCCTACAGCATTGAAAAGGTCCGCTTCGCAATAAGTACTTAGTGCACAAACATTTCTGGCTCATTTATATTATAGTCGCGAGCAGCAGTATAACATTACGATGAAGTGACAGATATTTAGAGGCTTTTAACGGTGTTGGATCACTTTCACACAGTTTGGGTTTAGACACAGAGGCAAGAGGCGAGGTAGGCAAAAGACATATTGTGGATGTGACCTTCTTTAGCTCTGTCTCGCTCAAATCATCCACATGTTTCAATTTTCGGCTGGTGCCACACTACGAGGCTAAAAGATGCTATTGCAAGGGTGCCGCTGTCAATTGATTACTCTAATTTTTTGAAATATTTTGAAGATTTAAAAAACTTTTCCGAAAAAGGAAGAGTCACTTTAGGTTTGTGGTGGTACAGTTTTGTGAAATAAGTACGAATAAGGTCGTGAAAACGTGTGTTTTTTTGGCACAATTAATGCCAACTTTTGAAACTAAAGGTTGAATTAAGCAAAGCGTTCTGCACTATACCATTTCATTTCCTTTTCGTCCCTCCTCTATCTCCAAGACTTGTTACGTTACAGGGGGGTTAAGGTTATCTAAAAGAAGTAGTATTCCAAATTTCACACGTCTAGGTGGAACGGTTTCCAAGATACGAGTGTCCAAAAATCACGATTTTGAGTATTCACTGTCTGACTGAGAGATCATCATAATTCACAAAGCACCAATCGATCGGCCGATGACTACCCGCGTCTAGTCGGTTCTGGGATAGGATATAGGATGTTATGAGTGTTATGTGTTTGAATCAGTTTATAGAAAATGATTCAAATGTTGATAGAAGTTCAAAGGTAAGACGAAGTGTCATTGGTGGAATATCTTGTTGTCGACAACAGCTTGCTGAACGAAACAGAAAAAGATAAATGACATTAGATGACTTCTTTACAAAAAACAAAATATGTCAAATGAGAAACATTCCTTATCACAAACATAACTTCTTACTCGAACTTTTATTTGATTTTTACAAATGTTTTATGAACAAAAATCGGTTTTAGCAATAAATAAATCTATAATTACAGGATTTTACAGGATGTTACAGGATTAAATAAAAAAACAAACTGACAAATTTTCTTATTCTCGGTTATGTTTCACTTATGCCTATTAATTATCTACGTATTAAGATGACTTCGTTTAGCACTGTTCGTATAGCGCAGGAACTTATTGAAATGTATCTCCCGCGTTAAGCTGGGTCTTACTGTATTTTCATTTTATTAAAAATATGTATTTCTCTTGATCACATTGTAATAAAAATAAAGAAATTAGGAACTCATATAATCTTGATCTGATAAAACATGCGGAATATTATTGAGTGAATATAAAATACTGATGTTCATGTATACATAGCTGTGCAAAAGAAAGTGTCGAATGTTACACTGGACTCACTTTAATAACAAAAATAATGACCAAATTAATAAAGCGTTTTATTTACAACTTGCATAATACTGATATATAATATTCAGAAAGAAAACCGGTCAAGTGCGGGATGAATTCACATAAACAGGATTCTGAACAATGCCTTTTTCTGTGAGAATTTTAAGACTAAAAATTTTCGTTTAGGAGAAACTATATTCACTATTTTTTTCAGCAATTTAAGCTTAGTAATTTCGGAAATAAGAGGGAATGTTCGATGTTATTATATTTTCTTTAATGCTTTTTTAACTTACGCATTTTAATAACTATAAAAAATATATACTTGAAATTTCTCATAACGAGTCCATTCATTTCGTACATCATATGATGCACTTGAAATTTTTCTTTTTATCAATTTTCTGATTTGCTTCCAAAATTAACCCCCATTTAAGATTTAGAATTTATTTTAGGTTTTTTTACAAACTATGAGTGAGGTCCTCGCCCTATATTCCCTATTTGTCAGAGTTTCAGACTTGGTAGTTCTTTCATTTAATACGTCACATGAGGCAGTTGAATTTTTTTTTTTTCAATTTTCCAATTTGCCCTTCAAAATCAGAATTCGTTTATTAACGCTATACTTTCGTAATTGAGTCAACTCTATAATATATGTACAAAATTGCAACTATTTTCGTCTAGTAGATTCCGAGAAAATAAGTGGTGACAGATAGTGATCCTATAAGAGTTTAGTTTTTTCATCGGATGTATGGAACCCTAAAAATTAATTAATGGTCTCTTTTTAAGTAAAGCCTCGTTAAGTCAGTGCTCTCGGCGGAACGGAGTCAAGAGATAGAATAATATTGAAGAAATACTAATAATAATGAATTTTATTGTCATTCGTACAATAACCACACATAGTGGCAATCAAAAATTATTTTGTATTATAGAAAATTTCTTCACAGTATTTTGTATAAAACTTCTTTAGGATTGATATGAGGTGTGACTCATGTCTTTTTTTAACAGCTAAGTAACATTTTCTCGCGGAAGTAACCTTTAGTTTACATATTGGTAAATTAAAAACGTTATTTTTAGGGTTCCGTACCCAAAGGGTAAAACGGGACCCTATTACTAAGACTCCGCTGTCCGTCCGTTTGTCACCAGGCTGTATCTCATGAACCGTGATAGACTGTTGAAATTTTCACAGATGATGCATTTCTGTTGCCGCTATAACAACAAATACTAAAACAGAATAAAATCAATATTTAAGTGGGGCTCCCATATGACAGACATGCTTTTTTTGCCATTTTTATAGATAATGGTACGGAACCCTTCGTGCGCGAGTCCGACTCGCACTTGGCCGATTTTTTTAGTTTTAGCAACAAAAAAATCGTTTTGACAAACTTGAACTCAAACAATTTTCAAGTTAATTTTGAATCAATTGTCAAACCAAGTAAACTAATTTCTTTATTATTACTTTTACAATATAATACGACGTGCTGCGTTTTGTCGGGATTGCGAAGTATATTTGCCTGGGGATACTACGATAACCGTGGCGCCACTTATTGACGACGTATTCTGATAGACCTCGACGTCCTGATTAAAAAAAAAGAATAAAATTTTTCGATATCTCGCTAGTTTTCGAGCTATCGACTTTTTAAAATCTTATTTTCGACTATTTTTTGAGGTTATATATTAAGGTTTATATTGCGTTTTTGGTTTTTTTTTTGTCTTTGGGGGTTTTTTATTGCGTTTTTGGGGGGTTTTATTGCGTTTTTGGGTTTTTTTATTGAGTTTTTGTGGGTTTATATTGCATTTTTGGGGGTTTATATTGCGTTTTTGGGGTTTTATGTTGTGTTTTGGGGGTTGTTATTGACTTTTAGGCTTTTGTATTGCGTTTTTGGGGGTTTGTATTGCGTTTTTGGGGGCTTATTTTGCTTTTTAGGGGGTTTATATTGTGTTTTTGGGGGTTTATTAGCCTTTTTTGGAGTTTATATTGCGTTTTTGGGGGTTTGTATTGCGTTTTTGGCGGGATAAGTAATTACGTTTTGGCAGGGTTTATTGCGTTTTGGCAGGGTATATTGCGTTGTGGCGGATTATATTACGTTTTGGCGGGTTATATTGCGTTTTGGCGGGTTAGTGTAATACAATATTAATTTTACAAAAAAATTGTGTTGATGCTAATTAGAACCAAGATTGATTAACACGTAACTGTAAATATAATTTTTGGTAGTAACCAGGCTATTTTATTCCGACGCCGAGGTCTATCAGAATACGTCGTCAATAGGTGACGAATTAAATTAATCGACTTTATTAATTAAAATTATAACCTCAAAAAATAGTCGAAAATAAGATTTTAAAAAGCCGATATCTCAAAAACTAAGTGAGATATCGAAAAATTTTATTCGTTTTTTTTATCAGAACATCGAGGTCTATCAGAATACGTAGTCAATAGGTGGCACCACGGTTATCGTAGTCTTGCCTATTTGCCTTGAACCATTTCAAGCCTTCCAATTGTGCTCTTTGACATTTATCTATTAACATTTTTTTGATTTCGTCTTTCAGGATTATATAGTACATGTACGTATTTTCTGAAATTAAAGGTGTATATACTGTATGTTCTCAAGGACTGGGTACATCAAAATTCGAGGATGTACTCGTAATATAACATAGATATCATATCTGAATCATAACAACAACCAATATTTTTTATAAACAATATAGTGCTCACGTGAACGCAGGACTATATTGCAACCAGCAGCGATAAACTGTAACCTACATGCAGTATTGATCAGAATTTTCCGTTCCACATTCTACATTCCCTGGTACATTTACAACAGAACAGCGGCACAGATTAACACAATATATCCTACCGGTACCCATGAGTATCATAAGAGTGACGAAGTATTATTCTAAGGTTTTTTTTAAATATATATAATTTATTATTTCACAGTAGTATTTACGTATGAAATAAATACATCAATTTCTAGTATAACGGTATAGCAGAACAGAACGAAGTTTATTACTGACGAGGTGTGAAATGTGAAGACGAGGCCAGTGATTTTTAACAGTCACACGAAAATAACTCCATTCACTTAACTTTCAGTACATTTTCAAAATTTTTGACAGTTCATATATTTTGTGTGACAAGCTTTAGGTACTTCTCAATATTTACTAAATGAAAATAATCATGCCTATTATACTGACGGTAATTACTAAGTGCTTAGCAAAATAATCACTCTAGATAACCACTTTTGTTTATTTAAACACTAATGATTACGTAAACAGTGCTAACCCATTTTGTAATCACTGTGGCTACGTAAAAACAGTAATTAGAACAAAAAATAATAGAAATGACTAAATATCCCCTTAGTACAAGCAACGGCCGTCGAGTATAAGTACAAAAATGTAGTTTATTATTTTTTGGATATTAGTTAAATAATAAATCACCGGTGTGGCGGGTTGTACCTTGTCCAATTTTTTTTTTGTGAAACTGATACATAAAACATAAGTAAAATATTTTTATTATTTGATAGAGTTTGATCAGTAGAAAATGAAAATTTAAGTCTGGCATCCCTATTCTTGACACAACTGTTTGCCAGACAATACTTAAAATATTCATTCTAATGATAAATTATAAGGTATAAGAAAAAACCAAACGTCAATTTTTTTTACCAAAACCATGGTAGCGTTTCGTATCAAAAAAGTAAATTGTTTAAAACAACATAAAAACTATGGAAATCTCACTGTCCTACGACAATGCCTTTTCTCATTTTTGTTAATATCAGAAAAAGTAATTATAAATCATAGTTTTAAATTTAATTGAACTGTCAAAACAAATATTGAAATTCATAATTTTGGACAGCAATTCAGTCAAAACAAACCTGAAGATTTATAATAATTAATAATTAGGAGGAAACACTTTGCGTGAAAATATACGTAAGTAAAATCAGTTGAAAATAGATGGTGTTGAAAATACGAAACCGTATTATGTATTCGTTCAGGAAACTGACATGAACGAAACTCTATTGTGGCTAAAGTTCACTATCAATGTAGAACATATAGAACATGTTATTCTGCATATCGTTTGTTTACAGTGAGCGTCAAAAATATTCTGCCATTTCTAAACAACTTATATTACGTAAAAAACCAACGTTAATCCCATATTATTAAAAAAAGTGGATGCGTGTATTAACATACGTGCGTTGGAAGTTGTAATTCTTTAGCTTGTTAAAACTAAATTTTAATCTGCGTGAAAATAATTTTAAAACAAAGATTGGAGTGAGATATTATCACTAATATTCACAACTAACAAATGTTTTGAATAATATTCACTATCAATTTGAATAGTATATTACACCTTAAGAGCAGAAAGTTGAAATTCCAGCACTGTGCGTCAAAATGACCGAGGTGAAGTCAAGGGCATCATGTGTCGCGCAGTGCAGAACTTTCAGCTTTCTGCTCGTGTGTTGTATACTATTTTTCTTTATACCTAGTCGAAAGAACGTACCAATATATAAAAAGACTAATTACTTTCAGGTGAGCAATGTTGAGGTTATACGTAATAACAGTAGTTGGTTACCAACTACTGCATCTCTGCTAATACCTATACTGGCGAACACGTGTTCTGTGCTTTCAAACGGCTGTCTCACGTATCAGTGCACATAACAAAACTGTTTTGGTCCGCATATACAGACGATATGTGAGTAATTCTAGCAGCGCATAAATGTTAGACTTTCTGCTTTAAAATCGAATCAGAAAGTACGTATGGTGTGAAGAAAAATATTTATTCGTATTGAAATCTGTCATATTTACTATTTTACATTTTCGATCGCTGTGCCATCAATCGAATTTTTGGTAGAGTTGGGTAACTCAGATCTGAACCGGTTCAAAGAACCGACTCCGACAGAAGATCCGTGAGAGCCGACTCACTTTTTTTGAGCCGACGGATCAACGGATCCGCATAACTCAGTGAAACACTTAACACACAGAAGCACATTTTACGCTTACGTATCAGTTCTTGCTTTGATGCATCTGTCAGCTCAAATGACTCATGCATCACATGTTTGGCTATGCATTCTTGATTCTATACAGGTCGTAATATGATTGACTGAACTAGGTAACTCAGTGGCAGACTGCAGTAACATATTCAGAACTCGGCTCTTTTTGAACCGGTTCAATGAGCCGGCTCACATACGGGATTCAGATGCAAAGATGCAAATCACTAAAAAGACCCGTTTTTCCCATCTCTAATTTTTGGTAAACATACTGTCCACGGCGGATGGTTTAGCTCCTGCTAATTTTGATGTTGCATTCGGCAATAAACTTGTTAGCTCTGACCTTACATCGTAAAAATTCACTACCATATTTCATAAAGCCCATAAGAAGTATAACTTTAAAAAATGAAGTGATCCATAGGGAACTACGTTACACTGCATTTGAAAAATCCTTTTAATCTAAAATTTTAGAGCTTTCAATATAAATCAAAATGTGCGAACACCCCGTTCTCCTAAAATTTCTCCTTCAGTGATTCGATGAATTGTCATGGAAACGGTATTTCACGGAAATACCACAAAACAAAACAAAACAAAACAAAACAAAACAAAACAAAAAAGAATGTCTTTTGTATAATTATCCCATTTATAATAAAAAGATTTTCGACTACAAATGGATCAATTTGTTTATTTAAAAATTGTATACCGCTTTAGGAAATTGAGCGACATTTTTCACGGTGCTTCAGGGCGGCACTTGGGGTAAATCCGACTCTGTATATCATTATTCGTATCAGAATCGCTTGATGTGATCAAAACAGGATGCCAGTTTTTGTGCCGTGTTTATGACATGAAGCTCTGAGACGTTAAAATGTTTTAAGGCTGTCGGAACGCTCTGAATTTAAGCCAAAAATAGAGCTTCGGCTGTCAACTGATTGTAGACTTATTCGTCAACATTCTGTAAAAATTCTTTCTCTATAAGAAAGATAAAGGACAAATCTAGGTGTCTAATGGACTGCTTTTGTAATTTATGTACGATTTACTAGAAAAAAGTTGGCATAAATTGTGCCAAAAAACACACGTTTTCAATGTCACACTACGACCTTGTCGTACTTATTTCACAAAATTGTTCCATCACAAACCTAAAGTGACTCTTCCTTTTTCGGAAAAGTTTTTTAAATCTTTAAAATATTTCCAAAAATTAGAGTAATCAATTGACAGCGACACCCTTGCAATAGCATCTTTTAGCCTCGTAGTGTGGCACCAGCCAAAAATTGAAACGTGCGGATGATTTGAGCGAGACAGGGCTGAAGACAGTCACACCCACAATATGTCTTTTGCCTACCTCGCCTCTTACCGCTGGGTCTCAGCACAAACTGTGTGAAAATGATCCAACACTGTTAACTTAGAAACATGAGGAAGCGAGGTCTACTCTCTTCACAGAGCCACTAGTGGAAATATGAAACTTTTAACCAACACTGGAAACAGGTATGAGAGTTCGTTGTATGTACTGCCTAGTTTAATGCATTTACAGGTATTAAAACACACAGCCACCTGCTTCATCCTATCGCGCCCACTAGTGTCACAATACGGTCGATTTGTTTACCGAACGCCATCGCACAAATGAAACTATGTATTATTACTTCGATCAAAAAATTTCCACAATGCATCAGCGAACCATTTTCATTGAGGTGAAACTTCTTTAGAGACGTACATTTTTGAAATTTTCTGTAGTATCAAAGGGGAAATGATTGAACAGCATGATATAAGAAAAATTTTGAACGCGAGAAAGTAAAAGGCAACTGTATACATATACACATTTGCACATGTATAATCTATGTGGCAAGATTGATTTATTTAATAGTTTTGCGTGGGTTTTCTAATATTTCATAACTGTACTATATTACAGAAAAAGTGTGTGTTGATAAATGTTTACATGTATACATATACACATTTACATATATGTATTTATTGTTTATGTATAAATAAATGTATGTATTTCATACATGCGAGTTATCATCTACTTAATTATTTCACATATAGTAAATAATCTTCTGTGACCTTATGTGGGCGAGGCTTAAACGTTTTTATAATTCATAGCAGAGATCGAAAATGGCCAAACGCAACGAATATCGATTGTTTTCATTCGTTCGAATAAATTTGTTTTTTATTTGTACTGTACAGACGGCCGTTTCCACATATCCCTAGTCCTTAGTCGTACAAACATTAAATTTTCTTTACTTAATTAAGATGTAATAAAATTAGAGGTAAAAAAAACTAAAACACGCTTTTATGAACTAAAAAATGTAAAATAATTTGACAACAAAATTAACTTTACTGTAAAAAGCGTGGAGTGCAATCTAGTTAAATTTTCATAATAGCTCTACGTTTACAATTAGCTAGTAGGTACATGAGAAATTTATTACCGATATTAAGCACTCCACGCTTTTTACAATAAAGCTAATTTTGTTGTCCATTTATTTTGCTTTTTTAGTTCAAAAAAGCATGTTGTTTTAGTTTTTTTAAACTATAATTTTATATATAAGACTAAAAACAGTATTGCATATTTTGACAATAGCGTAGGTAACGCAACGTAAGTCACTGTACAAACGTGTTAGCTTGCTTGCTGTAATTTTTCAAGTTTTTTTTATCCTGAAGGTACTGGTCAGGATAATAGGACAAACTTATTAAATTATTGTATTGTCATCGGTTCTTGATAAGTGTGTAAAATGTCAGTTAATTCTAAAACTTTTAATTGAGTGAATTTCGCGTTTCAAAATTCCTCATAAAAGCGTGCTAAAAATTTACAGACGATGAAGTACTAACTTATTTTTGGAACAAAGTTCTCTCCATATAGAGTGAAATATATAAAATATATATATTAAAAAACAAACAATAAACAGCAAAATAAAATATGATTACTAAAACAATAAACTAAAAGTACAGAAAAACAGTTATGGAAGATAAAAAATGTCACTTTATTTTAGATAGTTATAGGATTCATGTTATAAAAAAGTTCTATAACATGAAGTGTTCATCATAGTAAGTCAAAACGTCCATATAAATAGACGGTCTATAATGTATCCTTAGGAAAGCATAGACCCTTAAAGAGTTTCACATAATTTTGTTATTTCTTCTATTTTTTTGAAATTTTTATACATTTCTACGTAAAAAAGATATGCTTTGTTTATGTCAATATCCTTAGCAGTTTTAGAGTAAATGAGGTTGCAAATTACCATCTTTTACAAGTAAATTACAAAATACAATTTGTAAAATAATAAACACAATTTACTCGAAAACTGTTACTTATATCCATTTAAACAAAGAATATCTGTCTTCCGCATAAACATCCAAGAAATTTTAATTTTTTGTGTGGCTGAATTGTTTTTTCCCATGACAAAATTTTATTTACAATGCGCATTTTTGCACAATATAAATTCAAAAATCTTGAAATAACAAATTAAAAAAAAAACCCGGGTCGCAGTGCCAAAACCCTGCCGACAATATAGTGTATTTGCTTGTATAGGGCCGTGTGGTTTTATACTTTTATTATGTGAAATTAAGTTTGTTTTTGGGCAAAATAAAAAATTTAACCCCTTAATACACCCCTTAAAATAACATTTTTTTCTTAATTGTAATAATATTATCAATCTAACGTCTACACCGAATTAAATACACCCTTCAATAAATAAGTCACTATCTGCAAACTAGTGTTTTCATAAAATTTGTAAATCCGGTCCTGTCGGGCCGATTTTATTAAAATTGTGGGGAAACTTTTTAATCACTAACAAAGGGTTAAATTTCAATTTTGAAACGATTCGGAGAATTTTTTCGGTATTTTTGGGCCCAAAAACAGTTTTCAACCCCTAAAAACTGCCCTTAAAATAGCCCGATTAGGCCCATTTTAAATAGGCTTCTTACGGTGATGGATTTCAACACGTGGCCCAAATTTCGTTGAAATCAATTAACTCTTTCGAAAGTTATCGCGCGTACACATATATATATATATATATATATATACGTATATAAATATATATATATATATATATATATATATATATATATATATATATACATATATATATAAACATTTTTAAAAATGGTGCCAATGTGTTTAGGAGGTTATGAAACGTCGAGAAATTTTGGTCCGACCCCTAGGTCCCGCCATCCGACCGACGCCAATAGTGTATGTTGCCATATGGCAAATACACTAATTATGTAATCTATTGCTTTTAAATTTATCATTCAAATTAAATTTTACCAGTGAACCCAGGGATATCCATACAGTTCCATATATATTTTATTAGAGTATCTGAACAGTTTTCTAAAGTCTAGGTTTTCTAAGATAGTACCGTAGTATAGCAGCCGTAATATAACGGTAAATGAAATAACAAAATACATTTGCATTGAAGTAAATGAATGCGTTTTTCTCGGTAGCGACGTCACCACCGTAACGTAAAAGAGCATTAATTACTTCTATGAAAACATTTTTTTTTATAATTTGATTTACTGTCATATTACGGTCGCTATACTACGGTACCAATAGCTTAAGAAACATTTAGCCATGTAAGCGTTTAAATATTACAAAGAGATTTTCTGATTTTTTTTAGTGTATTTGCCATATGGCAACATACACTATTCGCGTCGGTCGGACGGCGGGACCTAGGGGTCGGAACAAAATTTCTCGACGTTTCATACCCTCCTAAACACATTGGCACTATTTTTAAAAATGTTTATATATTTATATATATAACTTTCGAAAGAGTCAATTGATTTTAACGAAATTTGGCCCACGTGTTGAAATCCATCATCGCAAGAAGCCTATTTAAAATGGGCGTAATCGGATCATTTTAAGGGTAGTTTTTAGGGGTTGGAAAATGTTTTTGGGTCCCAAAATACCGAAAAAATTCTCAGAATCGTTTCAAAATTGACATCTAACCCATTAGTAGCAATCAAAAAGTGCCCATAAAATTTTAATAAAATCGGCTCAACAGGACCGGACTTACAAATGTTTTGAAAACACTAATTTGCAGATAGTGACTTATTTATTGAAGGGTGTATTTAATTCAGTGTAGACGTTAGATTGATAATAATATTACAATTAAGCAGAAAAATATTACTTTAAGGGGTGTATTAAGGGGTCAAATTTTTTATTTTGCCCAAAAAAACACATAATTTCACATAATAAAAGTTTAAAACCACACGGCCCTATACAAGCACATATACTATATTGTCGGCAGGGTTTTGGCACTGCGAGCCGGGTTTTTTTAATTTTATTTATAGTCCCACAGTAGTAGTAGGTACAAAGTTAAAGCACGCAGCTTAGAAACATGACGTAAACAAGCACATATGATTTAGTTAGCTGAATGCATATTACATGTACACTATAATTCAATTCACTATTTTACATAATAGTGGCATAATGAATTAGAGATTTCAATTACGTACGTTTAACTCAATATATTAAAGTTTAATCTGTTTAATGTCCTATATTCAGATTATACTGTCAACGCTAGGCATCATCATGCCACGGAATGATGCCGAGCATCGGTTCGGAAATATAGATAAATATAATTTATATCTAAACCAGTTATTTATTCTATTTTTGTACACACACTAAAGTACAGAATTTAATAGTCTAGTATTTTCCCGCCCTTAAGGCTGTCGGAACGCTCTGAATTTTGTTTGTGCTGAGACCCAGCGGTAAGGGGGAGGTAGGCAAAAGACATATTGTGGGTGTGCCCTTCTTTAGCTCTGTCTCGCTCAAATCATCCGTACGTTTCAATTTTTGATTGGTGTCAACTACGAGGCTAAAAAATATTGTTGCAAGGGTGCCGTTGTCAATTGATTGCTCTAAGTTTGGGAAATATTTTGAAGATTTAAAAAACTTTCCCGAAAAAGGAAGAGTCACTTCAGGTTTGCGATGGAACAGTTTTATGAAATAAGTAGGAATAAGGTCGTCGTGTGACATTGAAAACGTGCGTTATTTTGATACAATTAATGCGAACTTTTTTCTAATAAATCGTACATAAATTACAAAAGTAGTCCATTAGAGACCTAGATTTGTCCTTTATCTTCCTTATAGAGAAAGAATTTTTGCAGAATGTTGACGAATAAGTCTACAATCAGTTGACAGCCGAAGCTCTATTTTTGGCTTAAATTCAAAACGTTCCGACAGCCTTAACATTTTAATGTCCCCTCAACCTAAAAAACTTTAAAATGTGGCAGCCCGTCGACCTGTGAGCCTTTCCTAGAACTTCGCGCTATGTATCAGATATGTTACAATATATTGATTGTGTTAATACATTAAAGTAGGTTATAAAAAAAGAATAGTTGTCATAAGAATAAAAATGTTGAAATATAGGCTTTTATTTTTAAGCTATTTTAGATTTTAATGAACTTTTCTTTATACCCGGTCGAAAATACGTACTTCGTCTTCGATTTTAAGGCAGAAAGGCTAACATTTATGCACTGTTGGAATTACTTGCACGCCATCTGTAACAGTAGGCCGAAACAGTTGTACTTTCGACCGGGCATAAAGAAAAATAGTATATATCGCACGGCCAGAAAATTCTAATTCCTGCACTGCGCGTATTTCTTTGAATAACACCTTGAAACGACTTAATCAATTGATTCCAAAATCTTATCTGATCTTAGTATCAACAAACCCTTTCCAATGCCGGACACCCGATCTCAATTGGAAGGCAGTAACATATTATAGTGTAGTGCATGTTTTTAAAAATAATGTAAAAATATTCTAGCGACCGAGAAATATAAAAATTTATTAAAATTGTTCATTTCTCTTTTCGAATCTATCACAATAATTTCCTAATGTACTGGAAAGTTAAAAATCTATTCATACAAAAAGATGCATCTTAATCAGCTGCATAACTGATGAAAATTTAATATTGATTGCTTTTGAAATAAAAAGGTTATTTTAGATGTCCTCATGAAAGTGAAACACATTGTGCATTACACTTATATACCAAACACACTTATTATGTATAGATGTTACCTGAAACAAATTGATTAAAAAAAACTGGTCAAGTGCGAGTCGAACTCGCAAGATTAGGGTTTCGTACTATTCCGTTTTCCGTGAGTACTTTAAAACTTAAGACTTTCGTTTAGGTTTTCCTGTAAACTATGGGTGAGATCCGACATTCCCTATTTTTTTCAAAATTTTAGGCCCAGTAGTTTCGGAGCTAAGGGGGGGGGGTGGTCAAATGTTCATCTATTTTCTTAAATAACTTTAAAATTATTTATTTTAAAATTATAAAAAAAATAGACTTGAGACCCGTACGACAAGCTCTTTCATTTGATATGTCACACGATACAGTTTGTAAACTTTTTTTTTTTATTTCCTAATTTTTTCCCCAAAAATGACCCTCATGTTCAAAATTCATTTATTTACGTTACATGTCCGTCTTATGGTCGCCGACTTACATATGTGTGCCAAATTTCAACTCAATCGGTCCAGTAGTTCGGAGCAAACTGGCTAAAACAGTAGGACGGACAGACACACGAGTGATCCTATAAGGGTTTCGTTTTTTCCTTTTGAGGTACGAAACCCTAAAAATATGAAAATGACTACATCGGTCTAAGTACTTTTACAACTAAATAATTCCAAATTAAGTTATTATTTTATACATTTTTATTCTGTATAATGAATTTACTACAAAATACAAATTAATATGGTTTCTTATAATGTGTGCGTTTGTGAATAATTTAAGAACAGGATTAGCTATAACGCTAATTATTACAAGCGTTATACGGAAATGGCAGTATGTGTGCGTTTGTGACAATTTAAAAGAGTATATTGTTTGAAACACTCATTACAAACGTCACACCGATATGGTAACTCGCCAGTATGTGTGCGTTTGTGAGTCTTTAAATGCATTAACTGACTGAAACACTTATTACAAAAGTCACACCGATACGGTTTCTCGCCAGTATGTGTGCGTTTGTGGGTCTTTAAATTGTATAACTGACTGAAACACTCATTACAAACGTCACACTGATACGGTTTCTCGCCAGTATGTGTGCGTTTGTGAGTCTTTAAATGCATTAACTGACTGAAACATTTATTACAAACGTCACACCGATATGGTAACTCGCCAGTATGTGTGCGTTTGTGAGTCTTTAAATTGTATAACTGACTGAAACACTTATTACAAACGTCACACTGATACGGTTTCTCGCCAGTATGTGTGCGTTTGTGAGTCTTTAAATGCATTAACTGACTGAAACACTTATTACAAACGTCACACCGATACGGTTTCTCGCCAGTATGTGTGCGTTTGTGGGTCTTTAAATTGTATAACTGACTGAAACACTTATTACAAAATTCACACTGATACGGTTTCTCGCCAGTATGTGTGCGTTTGTGACTCTTTAAATGGATTAACTGACTGAAACATTTATTACAAACGTCACACCGATATGGTTTCTCGCCAGTATGTGTGCGTTTATGACTATTTAAATGGACATATTGTCTGAAACACTCATTACAAACGTCACACCGATATGGTTTCTCGCCAGTATGTGTGCGTTTATGACTATTTAAATGGACATATTGTCTGAAACACTCATTACAAACGTCACACCGATATGGTTTCTCGCCAGTATGTGTGCGTTTATGACTATTTAAATGGACATATTGTCTGAAACACTCATTACAAACGTCACACCGATATGGTTTCTCGCCAGTATGAATGAGTTTGTGTTTAGTTAAATTACTTGAGTGGATAAAAGACTTATTACAATTGACACATTGGTAAGGTTTCCATCCACTATGTGTGCGTTTGTGAGTCTTTAAATTGGATAACTGACTGAAACATTTATTACAAACGTCACACCTGTATGGTTTCTCAACAGTATGGATGCGTTTGTGTCTAGTTAAATGACCTGAGTGGGTAAAAGTCTTATTACAAATGTCACAGCGATACTTCTTTTTAGATGCTTCTTTATGTTTCGCATAATTAACTGAAACATTTTTTTTCCCGTAGTCACTTTTATTCAGACATTTTGGTACAATGTTCCCCGAACTGAGACCACTATCGATCTTTGAGTTTTCGCAGCAGATTACGACACCGTCAGTCTTAGGTAAAGTTTCAACTACATTATTAGCGGCCTCCGTTAGATTTAATGGTTTATCGTTTGTCGGTTCGCTTTTGGTTTCGAATTTTAGGGACATTTTCTGGTCAATGTGATTCACTGATTTAAAATATTTCTCTTTCTTGATAATATCCACGCTTTCGCCCAATTTACTGTTGCTAATTCCGACTTTTGTGTCCTCGCAGACGATTTCACTACTCCCACCATTTGATGATGATTCAACAGTATCATCAACACATTCTGTTATCGAATTATCATCGATTGGTTCGTCTTTGATTTCGGATTTTAAAGCCAGTACTTCATTAATTTTGTCTGCACAATTATCAAATACGGGTGCAATTTCTGTTATCGAATTATCATCGATTGGTTCGTCTTTGATTTCGAATTTTAAAGCTAGATCTTCATTAACTTTGTCTGCACAATTATCCAATCCGGGTGCAATTTCTTTCGTAATTTCTTTCCCGTCAAATATATCGTTAATTTCTATAGAGTCACATTTCACAGTAACGTCACGGTAATTAGTTTTATCGATTAAATGTTCTTCAGAAGAATTCTGAGTGAAACATTCCGGTTTGATTTGGCTGTCCGACGCACGCAGCAGTTGTAGATAACGTCGCAATGTTTTATCAGATTGTACAATTTGCATCTGGAACTGATGGAATTGTTGGATTTGAGTGTAACATGAGCGACAGATGAAATTAGGCATCTCATCATGTCTTCTTATCTGAAAGTCAAGAGATTATTATTTTTCAAATAAACAAAAAGGTTTCACACTCTTGACGATTTAATATTTTGATAACCAAGATTTATCTATTCTACACCAATGCTTTTTTAATAATGAACTGTTTCTTAATAACAAAAAATTCGTCATGATAAAATTTAACGTTTCGAATAAAAATGTAGATCATAATCTTTTAATAAAAACTAATGATTTGAGCATCACTCAAGTGTCTAACACTAAATTTCTCGGTGGGTTATGGAAGAAATTTGTAATTGGAATAGTCATATTGATAATTTGTGCATTCAATTTGCTTCCACATGTTATGTATTGAAACAATTCATTATAATATTTTAAAAAGTTTTTATTTTGCATTCTTCCATTCCCATATTTCTTATGGCATATTTGCTTGAGAGGATGTTTGTGGAGTGTGCAGGGTTTTTAAATTGCAAAAAAAGCCATGCGTGCTATGTTTGGTGTTAGTAGCAGAACAAGCTGTAAAGATCTTTTTAAGAAAATAGAAATTATGACCGTTCCTAGTCTCTATATATATTTCAGTTTTTATATGCACACAAAAATTTTAATGAATTTTCTACAGTGCAGCAATTTCACAAATATAACACTAGAAATAATACAGTGTTATTTTGTCCGAGGCAAAGTCCTTTTTTTATGAAAAAACATAAATAATCTGCCACAAGAGCTTTTAATTTGTTAAATTTAAAAAAAAATTTAAACACAATTAAAATAAAGTTACTTAGAAAGGCATATTATTGTTTTTATATTTTTCTACTGACTTTTAATCTGTTATCTTCATTTTATTTTTATTTATTTATTATTGTTTACTTATTATTGTTTTCGTTATTATTATTTTTTTGTTTTTATAGTTAAGTCTGACCATGTACAAACAATTGTTTTTAATGTACAATAAATTATCTTATCTTAATGAATTCTTATCATGTGTGCATATGACACATCCTATATCGACTTGTCACTTATCTACTGAATAAGTAAATATTATTATTCACGTGGGTATGTTCAATTATTTCTCGGTTTTAAAAATCGTGGCAATATAATAAAACATAAATCCAACATGTATTATGCCCTTCTAATGACGTATATTGTCGTTTAAAACTAATACGCAACATGTAATAAATTATCTTTAAAAAAAGCTAGCTTACCTGAACGGGAGCACATCGCATTACAATATCCGAGACATGGTTTACCATACCGCTCGAAAAATGAAATATGTCTAATAGGACAACGCCTTTTGCTAAGCACAACCGACACATTGCACTTACACCGTGTCCATTTATATATATTTCCTTCATTTTACGACTATTTTTTAACGAATAACGATATGGTATTCTGGTCATTCTTGACTTAGGCGGTTCATAGTTCAGATTTTTACCACATGAATGTTGATAAGCTGTTCAACTGCGTTGTTGGGATTTGTCCGGTTACGAACCATGCTTAGCCCACTGTACGAAATAAGTGTCATCGTATATTGTGGATTAATTATTTTTATAGACTTTTCTATCATAGGAGGTATGTGTGTGTGTACAGGAAAAAGGGTTAATTAAATATCATTGATACTATTTCGTTTATAATAAACGAGCCGCTATACGTAGCTTCGCAGGCGATTGAGATGAAACATGACAGGAACCACAGTAGTAGAACCTTTGGCTCCACCTTAGTACAGTCTTGACTCGCGGATCACAGTTTCGCTCGACAGTGACAACAGTATCGTAATACCACATTAACAGTGTTAGATCACTTTCACACAGTTTGTGCTGAGACCCAGCGGTAAGAGGCGAGGGAGGCAAAAGACATATTGTAGGTGTGACCTTCTTTAGCACTGTCTCGCTCAAATCATCCGTACGTTTCAATTTTTGGCTGGTGCCAACTACGAGGCTAAAAAATGTTATTGCAAGGGTGCCGCTGTCAATTGATTACTCTAATTTTTGGAAATATTTTGAAGATTTAAAAAACTTTTCCGAAAAAAGAAGAGTCACTTTAGGTTTTGTGAAATAAGTACGAATAAGGTCATAGTGTGACATTGAAAACGTGTATTTTTTTGGCACAATTAATGCCAACTTTTTTCTAGTAAATCGTACCTACATAAATTACAAAAGTAGTCTATTAGGGACCTAGATTTGTCCTTTATCTTCCTTATAGAGAAAGAATTTTTGCAGAATGTTGACGAATAAGTCTACAATCAGTTGACAACCGAAGCTCTATTTTTGGCTTAAATTCAGAGCGTTCCGACAGCCTTAACTTCAAGCTGTCTTTACCATAGCATTTCATGGATGGCAGAAATAGTCCAAGTCCCACTATGTACCGTGTCTCCGTATGTACCAGTTTTCCCTACTGCTTCTTTATGGTAGCCTTAACCTCCTTGAAACAATTTCGACCGGTAACGTAACTAGTCCCAGGGATAGATGGGGGTCAAAAGAACCCGAAATGGTTTGTATAAATAAAGTGGTACCTCGACATACAAATTTTATTCGTTCCGCAACCTTGCTCGTATTTCAAAGCAAATTTCCCCATTTAAATTAATTGAAATGCCATCAGTGCCGTAGCGAGCCTCTCTGGCGCCCGAAGCGAATTTAAAAATTTGCCCCCCCCTGCCCCTGGAAAAGGTGAAATTTCACAAAACTCGATTGCAAAATAAATAATAATTGTCGTTTTGGTAAGCATCTTGGAGCGAGCTTGTTAGAGCGACTCAGAGCGACTAAACTTGACTGAGATTGACAAAGTTTGATTGAGCTAGACTGATAGTGACTAGTAGCGTCGGTGGGGGAAAATTAAAATTTTCAAAAATGTTCGCCTATCATGAAATGATATAAAACGCTACATATTTTGGAAACGTCAATTCTTAATTGAAAAAATGTGATGTTAAAAAATTTTTTGTGGGTAATAACAAAAATTTTTCTACGAAAGTCGACCAAATTTTGGCGCCCTCCCTGCGATGGCGCCCGAGGCAAGCGCCTCGCTCGCTACACCCTCGCTACGCCACTGAATGCCATTAATCCGTTCCAACCCCCAAAATACCACCCCAGTTTTGTTACGTGTTTTTTAATAAGAAAAATGTGTTTATAAATGATTTGAGCTTACGGAAGATGCTGGCGGAAGCGTTACTTACGCTTAATTTTCGTCACTGTTTTTCTCTTTACTGGTCTTTGTCTTTTTCGCTACGCTTTCCTCACTTTCACCTGCAGGCCGTTTCAAAAAAACCTGTCCAATGGAGATTTGTCTCTTCCTCCCTTTCAGAATGTTGCGGAAATGAGTTAGGCACGACCAGTGCAACTATTTCCGGGTATTTCTTTACCACGAACTGTGAAACTCTCTCCCACATTCCCAAGATCTCCTTTATCTCACTTGTAGAGATAAACTCCCCTACCTCTGGTTCCCCTTCGAAACCAATTTCTTGCAGAGCCTCCGTATGCTGCTGCGACTGTAACTCTTGTAACTCCTCGGTCGTCAGTTCCTGAGAGTGCTTCTGGGCGATCTCGTATCTCAAAAAAATCGTATGTTAGAGCACTCGTATGTCGAGGTACCACTGTATAATCATTGCAAGAACTTCTCCAGCGCACTCCGTGTACTATGAGAACATATTCAATACGTAACAGTGCAATTATGCATTTGTATCATATGACTAACACTCGGATGGCCATAATGTACATGAAGCGTTCAGTAATTGCTGTTGCAATGGTAAATTACTATTCTGACTTACGTTATGTAACGTGGCATCACATTACAGATACCATCACGATTGAACATATCATATATGCCGACTGTTAAATTCTTACTAATTATAGACAATGGTTCTCAATGAATTTATTTTATATATAATTTTATAAATAATTAACTAGCATCTCGGTCCTGCGTCGTTCGGATTTGTAGATTGCCTATTAACTCTTTAACGACTACGGGGACACAGTTGTCCCAAACAAAAAATTTAAGAGAAGTGAATAACTAAGAAACTAGTGGGTGTCATTTTACATTTATTATTTCCTGAACGTATTTTTTCATTTTTTATATATGGCAACACTGCATCTGAACCGTCATTCTTTGATTATGATCACTGGAAATTGGATCATCCTAAATTGTAGAAAAATGGTTACTTTCGCTCCTACAATCTTATGGTCCTGAAAGGGTTAAAGTTGACATATTAGGCTGACGCGGGCTTTTTAGCGAAACATTGGCATATTTGCCCGACGTTGCCCGAGAATACCAGTCACCCACATATTTTATCTCGGTTAAAAAAAGTCTTCGGCTAGGAAACTAGCACTGCACGTCGCGTCGTGTAAAGTCAGAAGTCGAATAGTTATTTAACGGATTGTATGTACTGGTCATCTATAACACAGGCACGGGATAAGAGGGAATACCGATCGATTTTGACTACGCATTACGATTTTGCATAGAGGTATATGGCAAAAAATTATTTAAATTAAATTAATTAACTTTGCGATAAAATAGTGAAATAAAACGTTTCCCAGCTTTTCTTTCTCAGTAATAATTTCTCATGCGAAAATTTCATATTATAAATCCAACGATCGACATAGATATTTTTTAGTAATTATTTTAGTAATTAACCGAAATAAATCAGCTGACGACACCCCCTTCTGTAGCGCGCTCCTGATTGGTCACTTTCATTAATTAATTACTAATTAACTACGTTATCAAAAAATTCCAAACATGGATTTTTCTCTTTCAATCCCAACAATTGGGTGCGCGATTTCTGAGACACCCGGTATATTACTTAATTGCTATGTATATTTCATAGTTCAAGCATCTTATAGTTCAAAAATTGCTTAATACTTGCTATCAATAAATATAATTTTGTCGGTAGCTCGGTGCGTCGGGTCGTGGCCGAGAAGGAGGTGGAAGAGGGCGCCAGAACTCGATTCTTGGATCACACACACAAATTAACTAAGATACTCACCCGAGTTCTGGTGAGTACCTCGTCGGCGAAAGTAAAATAAAAAAATAAAATTTACTTATAACAGATTCCCTAAATCGGATGAATCTACATACGAATAATGTTGCCAATACTGTTTAATACAAAAAAAATAATTAATTATAAATATATTATGCAAAAATCAAAATATCGAAATCCAAACTTAAAACTAAAGTAAGACGTTACCATGGTAACGTTAATTTGTTAGCGAAAATATTAATTGTCATTATCAATCTTATATCTAGTTATATGGAAATACATTTACAAAAAAAGGTCTATATTAGCGCAAAAGAATTATTTAACAAACCAAACTGCATGTTAGTCCCAAAATATTGGTCTGTGCATAAATCTTTCACTGGAAAGGCAGTCACATTCAATAATTAACATTTTCGCAATCACTTAATTTTTTTTAAACACTCATGTCTTTATCAAAACTTTAGTTTTCCGTATTTATCACAATTAAATAATAAACTTAGTTAATACTACAATTAATACTACAATTCGCTAAAATTACTAATGATTTTACTTTTATTTTCGCAATCAATTTTAAATATCTTTTTCAAAACCAAAACAAAAACCAGACTCCCGAAAACCAAAACAAACAACCCTCTCTTCCCTCGCAACCACTCTCTCACGATCTTTTTCCAAGCAAAAATTAATTCATGGCAATCTGTATTTATTTTCATAACATACTAACGCATTCCCATTTTGCCGTAGCGTAATAACATATAGTGTATGTTGTTTTGCGAAAACATGTTTTTTGAATTCCGGGCATCTCAAATTGTAAAATTTTGAAAAATGAATTTTGATCTAAATTAGGACAATTCCCACACTTAACACTGTACGTGGAATTAGGACACAAATAGAATAATACATAATATACTTACTGTAAGATCTCGAGATAGCAGACGAAGTCACAAACTAATGTGTCTACATTTCAGCTGTGATTTGTTCTTGAAGATATGAAGATTATAACTCACCCACTTCTATCTATATAAACTAGTTCTCCAAATGCACTACGCGCTTTGATTCCAATGATGGGATCGCAATTTATTTTAACTACATGATTGTTTCGCTACAAACAATAGCAATTTTATTGTGCTGGGGTAAATCTCCGGATATTGAAAGGGCCTTTATAATGCAAAAAAAGATACTAAGGATAATATACCACCTAAAGCCTATACTGATTCTTGTAAGCCGATATTTAATAAGCACAGAATTATGACAATATATGCGATATACATATTAAAATCCGTTTGTTATCTGTTCAGAAATAAACATCTTTTTCACCGCCATTTGCCGGATCACAATTATGATACGCGAGGTCGTTTGAATCACGGCACTCCCGATCATCACCTTGCTTTATATACAAAGGAACCTCGCTACTCTGCTGTGAAGTTTTTTGACAGTTTACCTGAAGAAATTGTAAGCATTAAAAGCTACAAATTATTTAAAAAAAAGTGTTGTAAATTATCTCATAGACAAGTGCCCGTACAAATTTTTTTGACTATTTTATTTGTTTTATATCACATCCTATACTGTATTTTTAACTGACGCATTCTTTGTCATTGTGACATGTTATTGAATAAAATTCTATTCTATTTTACTACAGCTTTTGTTATAAAAGAGTAGGTGCGTGTACTTATGTACTTATGTTAGCAGTTATACTTCTTTGTCGTAATTAAAAACTAATTTTTTATATTCAGGATGTCCCAAATTGCTTGATTTTGGCAGTTTTCCATATTTCCAGACCAGATAGAAAAAAACTGACCTATGAATCTAGAGTAAAACATTGACTGGTGAAAAGCGCATTTCGATAACTCTGTTTCCGAGATATCGGCAAAAGTTGACATTTGACCGATTTCGAAAAAATGTCATACCTTTTTTTTGTGGATATTTTT
The DNA here is from genome assembly GCA_034508555.1 of Venustoraphidia nigricollis. Taxonomy (NCBI): domain Eukaryota; kingdom Metazoa; phylum Arthropoda; class Insecta; order Raphidioptera; family Raphidiidae; genus Venustoraphidia; species Venustoraphidia nigricollis. The sequence goes on from JAVRKA010000020.1 coordinate 4,834,808, forward strand.
TCAAACGGTAAAAACCTTTTACAGGCACGTTTCGACGAAGAATAAGATACATTTGTCAAAAAAAAATATCGCTTATCAATTGTTTGATACCAAAGTCAACTTTGTTATATATAACTTTCGAAAGAGTTAATTGATTTTAACGTAATTTGGGTCACATATTGGGATGCATCACCTATTTCAAATGGGTGGTTTTTAGGAATGTAAAATGTTTTTGGGTCCAACAATATCAGAGTCGTTTCAAAATTGAAATTTAATCCCGCGATGAAGATATCAATGGGCTACCCAAATTTTAATAAGATCGGTCTGACAGGACTGAACTTAGAAATTGTAAAAAATTTGTGGATACGAGTTACTTATTGAAAGGTGTATTTAATTTAGTGCAGATGTTGGATTGATAATAATGTTGCAATTAAAGAAAAAATATAATTTAAGGCCTGTATTAAGAACTTAATTTTTTTTATTTTATCCAGAGAGAGATTGTAGATTATATATGCTCAACAGCTGAGGTCATCAGCGATATTTTATCCAAAAACAAACTTTATTCCACATAGTAATGTCACACTGTCTGTATTAGCAAATACACTATATTGTCGGTAGGATTTTAGTACTGCGGCCCGAGTTTTAATATATTGTACAATTAGCAATCTAATAAAAATATAACAGAAATCAATGAGTAACATACTGCAAGCCTGCCAGTTCTAATGTTGGCTGCAGTGCCCATATTATTCCCGCCAGATGTTTCTCAGCAGTGCATCAGCATACATATGAACCTATGGAACTACATAGAACTACAAAGAGAATATTGAACAATTGATGCTATTCTGCATAAATAAAAAAACCCGGGTCGCAGTGCCAAAACCCTGCCGACAATATAGTGTATTTGATAATACAGGCAGTGTGACTTTATTATGCGAACTTATGTTGGTTTTTGGGCAAAATAAAAAATTTGACTCCTTAATACACCCCTTAAAATAACAATTATTTTCTTAATTGCAATATTATTATCAATCGAACTTCTATACCAAATTATATACAACTTTCAGTAAATAATTCACTATCTGCAAAGTAGTGTTTTCATAAAATTTGTAAGTCCGGTCCTGTCGGGCCGATTTTATTAAAATTTTAGGGACACTTTTTAATTACTACTGGAGGGTTAAATGTCAATTCTGAGAATATTTTCGGTATTTTGGGGCCCAAAAACGTTTTTCAATCCCTAAAAACTACCTTTAAAATGGCCCGATTACGCCCATTTTAAATAGGCTTCTTGCGGTGATGGATTTCAACACGTGGGCCAAATTTCGTTAAAATCAATTAACTCTTTCGAAAGTTATTGCCCGCACACACATATATATATATATATATACACGCTTATATATATATATAAATATATATATATAAACATTTTTAAAAATGGTGCCAAAGTGTTTAGGAGGTTATGAAACGTCGAGAAATTTTGGTCCGACCCCTAGGTCCCGCCATTCGACCGACGCCAATAGTGTATGTTGCCATATGGCAAATACACTAATAAGAATTGACAGTACTGTCAAATTTTTGTCACTTTCAAACAAATTTAACACTACATAAGTTAAAGTAAGACAGGAACGTAACAGCGCGAGCGTTGTCAATTTTAACAGTGACCCTACAGAATAGAGCCACATAATGCATTCTGACTTTCCTTTAAAAAATTAATACCTATTGCGAATAGAATTAAAAAACAATATTTTTAGTTTTTTTTCAAAGATTATCAACTGATTAGAATAATACAAAAAAAACAATTATTTTGCTAAAATCATCAATATATTAGGTGTGTTTGGTACATACTTCAGTTCAATTTACTCTGAAAAGTGTACGTTAGATTTACCACATTTGTACCCTTACAACAAACGGGATAATAACATATTTCACAACAAGGTTTAGATTTAGGCTAATAGACGCTGATGACCTTAGCTGTTGAGCGTCTATAATCTACAATCTCTCTCTCCCTAGATTTAAGTGAGAGTTAGAATAGAAAGGCACGTTGTTTTCACATTTTATGAGTATTTTTTTATATCGAAACTGGTTCATGTTGACGCAAAATAACGTAACAAGCGGGTAATGAAAAATGCCCTTCGTTTAACAATTGATAGTCCAATTCAGATATGCGTCACGTGATCTACTCTTGTCTACGTGATTCTGCTAGTGTTTACTCCTTTTGCCCGACACTGAGATACCAAACAGATCTGTGTATCTTACTCCTTCTTATAATAAACGCAATAATGTCAACACTTTTTAAAGTTGAATACGATGTTATTTTAATCAAAGATGCTAAAAACCTAGCAAATTTTAAAAATAAATTAAAATCTTTTTTATTAGATCAATGCTTCTATAGCGTTGAAGAGTTTTTATCTACCAAATTTTAATGTATTTCTTTTACTTTTTTAGCTGAAAAACTGAGATGTACTTCGTGGCTCAAGTGTACTTTGTAATAGTGATGAATTTAAATTGTAATTTTTATAATGTATTATGACTTAAATGTTTATTGTATGTGACTCGTCATATTGATACCATTGTATCGAAACATGACTAAATAAATTACTTACTTACTTACTTACTTACAATGAATTTGTGGGTTCAGCGCCGACCCTTGGTCTAGGCGCCAGGTGGCAAAGAGCGTCAAAAAATCAAATGCGGAAAACAATATTTTATGTGAAATTTACCCCAAATACTAATTTAATTATATAGTGGCAGGAGCTTTCTTAATGTCAAAGAAGCAGAAGTATAAAATAATTAAAACTACTTAATGTCATTTAAATTCAACAAGTGTTGATGTTTGCAATAAAAGTTGTTTTTTGAAAATTTGGGATTATTATTTATTTAACATAAAACCGAAGTACAATTTACATGAAGTGAAAGCGTCAACCAAAGGACGCCGAAAGACAATCTCGCTCTACCCTGATCAAGGGCTAGGATCGACGCTGTGTGAGTTTTTCAACAGCAAAACGTGTTTCCAAAGTGCTTGTGTCCAATAGTTTTAAATTTTAATATTCCTGAATCAATTTTTCATGCATAACATAATTTGCACAAAAACAAAACGATTATCTCAATTAAGTTTTCAACAAAAAAGCAAAAAAAAAATGTAAGCAATATAAATGTAAATTTTTCTGTGAGATTTTATAATTAGCTGTAAGGAATAAGAAGATTTTTAGTACCTATACTTCCATGTACACATTATATTATGTAGAGGGGATTTATGTATTATGTATACACGAGGTCATAAATTGTTGCTCTAATTAATTGCTTTTAAAATGTTCACAGCGAAGATGAAAAGAATAATTTGTCAGGCACATGAATAGGCGCGACGTCCACTAGACATGCAATTTATGCTGAGTTATTATTAACTAGATCTACAACGAAACGAAGAAAGACGAAAACGACAACTATCTATGTCGACGTGACATGACGTGAATAGGACACAGTTGAAGAAACATATTTGTAACCCGTTTAGTAATTTGATTGCTAATATTTATTTACACAACAAATCAATAAGTTCATTACAAATCCTGTGGGTTGTATTTAGTAATTACATATCAAAAACATTAAATTATAGCAAAATATATTAAAATAAAGATGCTTCTTATATTGTCGACAACTGCGTCTCTGAGACGTGTTGTTCCCATGAACGCTGCCCTCGACTGTTGTCGGCAGTCGTCGTATTCCCACGACTGTAGTGACACCCATAGCGGCGTCGGTAGTTATTATGTGTTGTTACATATTTAATTTAACCCGGCGTGAATGAACCAGGGTTTTTAGCACCCACTAGTGTATAAAAACGCACACAGTTGTCACAATTGACGGTATCCTACCTCCTGCGCCTGGGTAGCTGCCATCTTGGAAATAATGCGTCGATTGTTGAATGTGAATCAGTGTTGCGCGTGACGCCGCTGGTGATAGGAGAGTTCAAAGTGTGCTTGGGCATATTTTACCCGGGTTCATAGTTCGCGTGATACACATTTTTAACGGCATTTTCATATTTTCTCTGGATTGTACGTAATAAATAAGACTTGATTATTCTTATTTTGTTCGTGATGGAAGAAGAAATGATAACACGTCATTTGGAAGAATGTTCTTTGGACGAAAGTTATCCATCGGGGTCGAATGTTGACGAAGAGAATTGCATCAGTCAAACTTAAAGTTTCTTCATAAATAAATAGTTATAAATAATTAAAAAATGTTTTTTATTATTACGTATATAATAACAATATCCTATTCATCTAGATAAGAAAAAAACTATTTCAAACGAAATATATTGAAATCGATAACCGGGTAAAATTCACCCTGGTTCATTCACGATATGATTGAAATGAGGTTCATTTACACTGAGTTAACAACCGTTTTTTGCACACCCCTTTAACAAATAGTTGCTTTTAGTGCCTGTGTGGCGATAATAATATAACCCATTTCGCACTAGTGCGCAAAGCAAAATAAAAAAAATGCGATCTTACCAATCCCACAGTAATTTTCAGAATCAAAAGATATAAATATTGGGTATATAGTAATTTTTTTAGCTTTATACTAGATTGCAGAGAGGACTGTCAAAGAATTTGAATTGACAATGACTTTACATTCTGACTGCACATATTTCGCCATAAGAAAAGCGTTGTAGAATTTTAAATCAATTCTACTCGAAAAATAACTGATCGATTGAAACTCTATTTTTTTACCATTCCAGCCCATTAGTGGGGAATGGTACTAATTTAGGTCAAAATTCACTTTTCAAAATTTTACAATTTTTTTTCGTTTTGAGGTCCCCCAAATCCAAAAAATATTTTTTGTGAGTACAATACAGGTCAAACGGATTAACGGATTGAAACCAAATTTTGGGAGAATGTTTGGTATGCAAATATGAAGAGCCCTATTTTTTTTGGAGAAAATCGGCGTATGCGCAAAAGAAATATATACTAGAACGTTCTTTTTTCTCATATTATGATATACTAAGCTGTTCTATTTATTTTTTTATGAAAGTTTTGTAAAAAAAATTTTTTCCAGACTTTATAGTTTCGCAAATATTTTAAAAATAAAAAAAGCTTTTCTTTTGTTCTGAAGATCTGTCAAAATTAAGATGGGTATATAGCTGACAAGCTTACTTTGATTAAATTTTATATGTGAAATCATATTATGTAACCATATTTGTTACTAGCTGTTAACCGCGTCACTCGCGCGTCTATAAATTTTATTTTATCTGTTATGTCAAATGTGAGTATTTTTAATGTTGAAATGGTTCTGTCGCCCAGCTGGCTGGAATTTTTAAATTGTGTATACATGCATTTACCATAGATTCTTTAAAGTATGATTTCCATTTAGAAACGTCATTTTTTAACGCATTCTGAACAAACTTTAACCCCGCTACCCTTCAGTCAAATCTGTGTTTTTGTATTTGGATATTATCAAAGAGGTATTGTACAAATTTTCACGCAGTGATTCAAATACCTACCCAAAAATGTCTAGCAACTCTCGGTCTATTGGTTAGGTTTTTAAATGAACCATTAACTAAACGTGCTACTTGGATAAGTGCAATTAATGCAGACCACAGAATAAATTGCATACCTACAACATAGCAGACACACAATACTTTGTCACTACTTTTTAGTGTATTTGCCATATGGCAACATACACTATTGGCGTCGGTCGGATGGCGGGACCTAGGGGTCGGACCAAAATTTCTCGACGTTTCATAACCTCCTAAACACTTTGGCACCATTTTTAAAAATGTTTATATATATATGTATATATATATATATATATATATATATATATATATATATATATATATATATATATATATATGTGTACGCGCGATAACTTTCGAAAGAGTTAATTGATTTCAACGAAATTTGGGCCACGTGTTGAAACCCATCGCCGCAAGAAGCCTATTTAAAATGGGCCTAATCGGGCTATTTTAAGGGTAGTTTTTAGGGGTTGAAAACTGTTTTTGGGCCCCAAAATACCGAAAAAATTCTCCGAATCGTTTCAAAATTGAAATTTAAGCCTCTGGTAGTGATTAAAAAATGTCCCCACAATTTTAAAAAAATCGGCCCGACAGGACCGGATTTACAAATTTTATGAAAACACTAGTTTGCAGATAGTGACTTATTTATTGAAGGGTGTATTTAATTCGGTGTAGACGTTAGATTGGTAATAATATTACAATTAAGAAAAAAATGTTATTTTAAGGGGTGTATTAAGGGGTTAAATTTTTTATTCTGCTCAAAAACAAACTTAATTTCACATAATAAAAGTATAAAACCACACGGCCCTATACAAGCAAATACACTATTTTGTCGGCAGGGTTTTGGCACTGCGACCCGGGTTTTTTCTCATTTAGATGCAACGCTTCCATATTTCACACACTCAATGATTTCAGAGTTTGTGCCTTTTTTAGGGTTCCGCACCCGAGGGTGTTCTCACTATTAACTTTAAAGTAAATTAAATGTAATGTTTCACTATTCTGTACGTTTGACTGTCACGGTCTTCTATTTTCAAACTACCGGACCAGAAATTTTAAAAACGAACATGTTCCGCGAAACCAAAAAAACTCTACAAGAATTACAAAACTTCTTGGTTTCCAGGCTTGTACGCCGTGGTCCATAGGTATTTGTAAATACCAATGCACAACGGCGTACAAGCCCGGAAACCAAGAAGTTTTGCAACAACGCCAGCCGTGAAAGCCTACACAATTCTACAAGAATTAGTATAGAATTAAAATTACTTAGGAATCAGCTGATATTATTATTATGGGAAAAATGGAAAAAACCCATATCATCTCAATACACAATATTTTTTCTTCATACCATGCCGAAAGTACGTACTTTCTGATTCGATTTTAACCTCATAAATTTTATGAGGTTAAATTGTGTGCAAGAGCTGAGCATTGTACCTCTAACGGTTCTAAAGATATTGACACAAAACGATTTTTATTCTCAACTTTGACTCCCTGTATCTCGAAAACGGTGCGTTTGCGGAACCATGTTTATAAAAACTTTTCTTCATATTTTTGGACAAACTATCTTCCCCTAAAGTCCTGCGCACCTTTTATGAATCATCCTGTATAGTCTCTAATGTACTAGATAGTGGCTCGGCCCCGCGATTTTTAAAAATATTTTCTGACGACACGCACAATAATAACGTGCTTTAATAAAGCAGTCTAGATCACGCCTTTGTTAGTTCTAACGTTCAGTAACTTGCTATTTCGTGAGACACGGTGACTGCTAAATGTTCATAATTAATTATTATGATGAGAAAGGACATTAAGTTCAGTATGAAAGGACAGACACGAACAAAATATACTTAACGTGATGAAACAACATAAATTAAGCATGAAACTGTCAAGCATCCATCACGTTTATAATTTGCAAAAAAACTAATCCACATTTTTTTATTTTATATGTTTGTTAGTTTGTTAAGTAATGAAGTAAGAGAGATGATACAATTAACCGCCAACAAATATATATCAAATTGCAGCAACTGATCGTTCAAATATATGAAATATTTACGACAAGCATTAAAAGAATTAACAGAACGTAGTCATGAATTTCAAGCGACATTCGTTCGGGATATCACACTGGCGAATTTAATATAGTATATAGAATCTATATACTATATTAAATTTAAACAAATAAAGTGCTACAAGGTGAGTGAAATGTTAACAAAGACCTATGGTGACTTTACTATAAGAAAATCAAGAATTTATGAATGGTATAAATGTTTCTCGGAGGGTCATGAAAGCGTTGAAGATGATGATCGTTCTGGGCGCCCTAACACTTCAATTAACGAGGACAACGTCGAGGAAGTTAAACAAATGATTCTAAAGAATCGACGGATTACTATTAGAGAAGTCGCTGATGAAATTGGTATATCATTTGGATCATGTCAAGCAATATTCACTGACGTTTCAGACATGACACGTGTCTGTCGTCCCAAAACTGTTGAATTTTGATCAAAAACAACATCGCGTAGATGGAAAAAAATAATACTGTTGTATTATCTCAGCCACTATATTCACAACATGGCTCCCTGTGACTTTTTTTTGTTCCCAAGGTTAAAAACAAATTTGAAAAGACGACGGTTTGACACCATTGATGAGATAAAAGAGGAATAGTTGAAGGAGCTAAGAGCTATATTAAAAAGTGAGTTTGAAAAGTGCTTTGAAGACTGGAAAAAATATATTATGTTAGGAAAGAATTATTTTGAAGGGGACTAATTCGATATTGATTAAAAAATAAAGTTTTTGAGAAAAAAATTATTTCCGTTACTTTATGATCACACCTCGTATTTCCAAAGTTCTCTGCACTTTCGGCACGGGTTAAACTGTATAAATTGAGCTGAAATTTTGAGCTAATCATTTTTTCAATATAATAATAATAATAATAATGCGTTTAACGTCCGTTTCTCGACTGTATGTCATAACAGACGCCATTCGCACCATTACTATTTTTTCATCTACCATTTCCCGTTATTTTCTACATTTTTTTACAACTTCAACTTATGTAATAGCAATGGGCGAATGAAGGAATTATAGGAAATTAGGATAAGGTACATAATTTTTGAACTAGAAGTTTGATAGATAATCGGCCATGGCCTCAAATAAGGAACCATCTCGATATTTATCTGGAATTAATTGAGGGAAACCATGGAAAACCTCAATCAAGATGGCCGGTACAGGAATTACCGTTTCTCGGCGAGAGGCAATAGGAAAAAGTCCCAGCCACATCTGCCCCCGCCGGGATTCGAACCCGGTACCTCCCGAATGCGAGTCTAGTGCTGTCACCACTACTCTACCCAGCCCGGTTCATTTTTTCAATATAAAGAACCATTTCAGGGGGTAGCAGCTCAAAAAATTTGAAAAAAAATTGGCTTATACAAATAAGGGCCAGTCTAATATAGATATAAGGCCGGATTTACCCTAAGGGCCGCCCTGGGGCACCGTGAAAAAATGGGTAAAGGTTCGGTATACAATTTTCAAATAAATAAAATGGTTCATTTATAGTCGAAAATCGTTTTCTTTTCGTATTAAAAATCATAAATTGACCTACAAACTCATATATTGCGAGATATTATACATCGTTTCAGAGGCAAAAGTGCCTGACTTTAGTTTTCAAACTGAACTATTTGTGAATTTTGCAACGCGGAATTTAATTTAAAATAATAGTCATATCAAAGAAGTTATGATCGGGCCAAAAACTTTCAAAAATTGTACTAAGAATGTGGGTAAAATTCTAGACACTAAATTTTTTTTCACAGATTTGTAAAGAAAACTGCAGTATTTATAATTTTACACACACACACTAGGCCAGTCGTAACGTACACTATAAACTTCAGTCCTTGTCAGTTGCATGTAATTTAGGGGACAAACTAATTTTCCTTTTATTTGTTTACTCTACTTCCCCTCGATTCTTATATTTTTCAAACAGATACGTCACTACAGAAGTTAAACTTCAAAAATCTCAAAATCGTTTCAAAACTAAAATGTGACCCTTTAGTGTCTACTAAAAGATGCTCCTAAAATTTTATTAGAATTGGTCCGACAGGACCGGACCAACTTTATAAAAACAATAGTTTGTGTACATGAATTTACTTAATTTGGTTTAAATGTTGGATTGATAATAATATTTCTAAGTTCTGACAGAAACAAACTTAATAATCCAAGTGTGTAGGCTTTCACGGCTGGCGTTGTTGTAAAACTACTTGGTTTCCGGACTTGTACGCCGTGGTATTTCTACCTGACATTTCGTCTACAACTGCGGTAAACATTATCAAAGGCGATGTTGTCGCGGGCGAAGCGTCCTTCTAGGGCTAACAGGTACACACTTACCGGTGAGCAGCCCGCTACAACATTGCTTTTGACAAAGTCTATCGCAGTTGTAGACGAGTAAAAATACCAATGGACCTCGGCGTACAAGCCCGGAAACCAAGAAATTTTAAAACTTAACAATATCTGTATTAGCAAATACATACATATTGCAGACAGGGTTTTGGTACTGGGACCCGAGTTTTATATATGTAGATATTAAAAATTCAGATTTTTGACTAAAAACTGCTCCATTCATCGAATAACCTTAAATAACTTGTATACTCGTAATCGTGTATGATACGCGCCACGGTTCTAAAAGGTTCTGCAAATGGAGGCCTGCGTAGATACAATCGGTTGAAATACTACAAACTCGCGCTATATTGTTATTTTTAATTTTTTCATTTTTCTTTAATCTAAAGGTCTAATTTCTTGCATAAAGTCATCCAAAAAATTATTTTTCGTGTTTATCTATGCAAAACTGTATTAGGCATCTTAATCAATTAACAATCAAAGAAACAACTTAACAATTGCGTACTGGACTGTACATTAAAGCAGGAAAGCGAGTAGTGACACGACAACCAGCGATAACCAATTACCGACGAGCGCACGTTCTGTGCCGGTAATTGGGAGGTGGTGGGAGTCTTCCTTTCCCACAAAACAACCAGGATGGCTCTAAAATATGCGTTTGCAACGCTGTTTGAGTCTAACTTCATAACCTTTTAGAACCGTGGCGAGTATTATACTTGCGACTAATTGTGTAATATACTCGCTGGTATTAAGTGCCGGCCCTAGCCCTTGATCAGGGTAGAGCAAGATTGTCTTTTAGCGCACTTTGATCGACGCATTCACTTTATTCGCTGGTATTAGTTTTCTCCAGTACTCTGGCCAGCTCTGTCCATTGCAATGCAATCAGTGGACAACAGCATCAAAGCTTTGATGTCAACGAGATTTCATTAGGCGCCTCATCTGTTATGCAGGTGACTTAGGAACATCGCTTATGCAACAACGGCTTCATTTATGTTAAGCTTTAATTGTTATAAGCTTGTTGCATAATACTGTGTGCCGTTACGCCTTCGCTCCAGGTCATTAATCCCAACCTTTATACCATCGAATAATAAATCTCACAAAAGATCAAATCTAACAAACCAAACTTAAGGCTGTCGGAACGCTCTGAATTTTGTTTGTGCTGAGACCCAGCGGTAAGGGACGAGGTTGGCAAAAGACATATTGTGGGTGTGACCTTCTTTAGCTCTGTCTCGCTCAAATCATCCGCACGTTTCAATTTTTGGCTGGTGCCAACTACGAGGCTAAAAAATCTTATTGCAAGGGTGCCGCTGTCAATTGATTACTCTAATTTTTGGAAATATTTTGAGGATTTATGAAACTTTTCCGAAAAAGGAAGAGTCACTTTAGGTTTGTGATGGAACAGTTTTGTGAAATAAGTACGAATAAGGTCATAGTGTGACATTGAAAACGTGTATTTTTTTAGCACAATTAGTGCCAACTTTTTTCTAGTAAACCGTATATAAATTACAAAAGTAGTCCATTAGAGACCTAGATTTGTCTTTTATCTTCCTTATAGAGAAAGAATTTTTGCAGAATGTTGACGAATAAGTCTACAATCAGTTGACAGCCGAAGCTCTATTTTTGGCTTTAAATTCAGAGCGTTCCGACAGCCTTAAACTCTTATTTTGAATTGCGGAAACTGCTATCAGAAAATATAGTTTAACAATAGCCTTGAATTGTGAACGCACACACATCGTTCCAGAATTTTAAATCGATTATGCACGAAAAATAATCGATCGACTGAAACGATTTTTTTAACTGTGTATACATGTATACACAGTTAAAAAAATCGTTTCAGTCGATCGATTATTTTATGTATATATTTTATGTATATATTATTTTATGTATAACTTCCACTTCGAAACAACATTTTTCTACGCATTTTAATCAATATTTAGCTTTAAATGTTATTTTTTCTATGTAGATCAGTCATTTGTTTTGTGTGAGTAACATCTGATGTCCTGTAATACAGTACCAATGACAAGTGACACATAAAATTCGTTAAAATTTCGTTGATTTTTATGGAAAACCTCAGACTAATAAACTTTTATTTTTTAATTGTCGTCTTTTGCCATAAATGACACGTTTGTATTCTACATGAGGGAATCAACTTTAAAATTGCAAGGGGAACTAAATTATACATATTTTTGTAAGCGCATCCTATATTAAGTCGTGAATTAGCAATATTTCAAAGTGTCTACTTTTTATTAAATTATGTAACCGCTTTGACTTACCAGCTACTGATGTTTGTATATTTTAAAAATAATGAATCTTCAATTCACTTACCTGAAACAAAAAAATCAATCGTTATATTATTATTGTTTACATATGATCACTCTACAAAAAATATGCATTCAGTTTTCAAATTACAATTATTATCAGATTTCTTTACCGTTAAACGTTCATTTAAAATAACGTCATTAAAAAGAAATAGATTACAATTAAAAACATTCAAGTTATTACGAAACTTCAAAGCATGAACGCCTATACGCGTATAAACTGCGAACCAAGATTAATTATTAATTATCTTGGTTTCTATAAGCTGTAGTTATTAGTCCAAGCTCTCACCGTACAAAGGTGTACTGGACAATACTGCTAAAATTTTATTATTATAAAATAAAACTAACCGCTCCACCCGCGATTGTAATGATACAACAACAGTAGTGGAATCTTCATCAAGACCTCAACAGTAGATATCCATCCATTAAATTTACTCATGAAATAGAAACCGACAACAGTATTCCGTTTTTAGATCTCATGATCTACAGAAATAAAGACTCATTTGAATTTGACATTTATCGTAAACCGACGAACAACAACAGATATATAATGAGTCATTCCAATCACCCTTTAATGCACAAACAAGCGACCTTCCAAAGTATGATACATCGACTGTTAACTATTCCACTTAACAAACAGCGTTTCGATAATGAACTTCATAATATAATTAATATAGCGAAATTAAACGGTTATCCTAAAGATATGGTTTTAAAAATTCTTAAAAAGAAAAAAGTTAAATTAAATTTGAGAAATAGTACGACATTAATTGCGGACAATCATCAATTAAAATATATCGGTATAACGTATGATCCCATTCTTACTAAAGGTTTAGATAATATATTCAAAAATGTAAATTTAATTAAGGCCTTTAAAAACGACAATAGTATTAGTAAATTCTTAGGTAACCCTAAAGACAACACTCCCACTTTAGAAAAGTCAGGTATTTACCAAATTAATTGCGGTACATGTGACAAACTATACATAGGACAAACCCGACGTCAAATTACTACAAGATGGAAAGAACACTTCTCACATATTAAATTTTGTAGACCGGAAAAATCTAGTGTGGCTAACCATATTTTAGAAACCAACCATGACATCAGCATAAATAATTTAAGTTTGCTTAAAACAGTAAATAATAAACATCAACTAGATAGCTTTGAGAGTATTTACATAGCTAAAGGAGATACCCATAAACTCTTAAATTCAGACAACGGTCCTATTCCTTATTCAGCATTATTTGATCTTTTGTCTCGATAGTTTGTTTTCGGTGTGTTTTTTGCTTTTATTTACAGATTGGTCATCGACGAAGACCCCGACTCCATGGATGTTTGGATCTCAAGATTTCTGTTACCTGACCATTTCACTTGTTTGGGTCTATGGTTTAGGTTTTAGTTAATGATATCTATTTATTTTTTTTACCTGAATTGTATTTAAATTAAGGATTTTGTGTTATATATTTAGTGTAGTGTTTGCTGAAGATGGGAGCTTTGCTCTCGAAATGTACATTCAATGAATAAATCTGTTGTGGTAAGAAGTAACTATGCTTTCTTTGATTGTTATTGTTTCAACCACAGTGCTCATAATATATATATAAGACCTAACAGTTACATTTTCAGTTCATATTAACTGTATTTTAAAAATTAGAGTGTGTTAATCATGGACACCACTGTACTTCCCCCTTTCCACACCTTAGAAGGCTATTTTAATATCTCTACTCAACAAAAGAGACATGTCTGCCAAATTTCAAGTCTGGAGGTCTAATAGTTCCGGAAGGTATATTGATGACACACTATTTAGGCAAATTGTTTACGTCTAATAACGATCAACTAAATGAAATTAAAAAACGCATAGCCGTCGCGAAAACAAATTTTGTAAAGCTTAAAAGTTATCTAACTAATAGAAAGTTATGTTTCAAAAATCGTTTAAGAATGCTTAAAGCATATGTGTGGACAATGCTACTCTATTCATGTTAAACTTGGACGATTAAAAACATGAGTGAAGGCAAATTGCAGGCTTTTGAAATATGGTGCATCAGAAAAATGATAAAAATAAAGTGGACGGACAAATTAAAAAACGAGGATGTGTTTCGTAGAGTTGGTTATAAGAGGTGTTTATTAACTACAATTAAGAAAAGGATATTACAATACTTTGGTCATATTTGTAGAGGAAGAGAATATGAAGTACAAAGATTAATTACTTATGTGTGGTAAACAATAGGTAGGAAGAGAATCACATGGATAGCGAACTTAAAAAAGTGGACAAATTTAAAATCTTTTAGTGATCTAAAATCGACAGCTATAGACAAAGTAAGGTGGAAAAACGTGGTCTCCAACATCCTGTAAAGGATAAGGAACTCTATGATGATGATATTGATGACCTGTCAGTGACATTCATCTCCTATTTCATCCCCTCTAAGTTTTGTATTTTGAGACAAAAGTTCTTTAGGATGCAATATATCTCCTTGTCAAATTTTATTGAAATCTGTTCAGCGGTTTAGGCGTGAAAGGGTAACAAACACACAAACAAACTTACATTCGCATTTGTAAAATTAGTTAGGATATGCAATAAAAAAACATCTCGATTGCAGACTATTTCAATTTTTTTATCATTCTTTGTTGTCAGTAACTCGACTACGACTCAACACTAATGAAATTTATTCAGATTACAAAGAAGTATCATATATATTTACAACTAGCTGATACCCGCGACTTCCACTGCGTTGTTAATAAACAACTCACACAAAGTCTTGTTTTATTTTGAAAGCATAGAAAATTTTTTATTCATCAATTCACGATTTAGGTATTTGTGTGCATTCTTTTAATATATATTTTTTTTTATTTTAAATTCCGTCAAAGCATATATAAATCTGTCGTTTTTTATCACGATTTTTTTATGAAATAGAGCCAATTTACGAAATCAAAGTCTTGATAATTTCACAAATGTTTTTTTCCATAGTTGAACACTTTATGTCGGACATTGTATATTATATTTGATGTACTTTCAAAAGACGCATACAAGCGTGTCTAATTAAATTTAATTATCAAAACGTTTCCACATTCCTTTATTAAGTTATTTCAGCAATTTCTATGAGCTTGAAAAAACAAAATTATTTATAAATATCAATACCTATATTGTTTTTTTAAGAAGAAAGAAAAGTGTATTTAAAAATTGTAATTATTATTTTAAATGGTTTTCAACGTATTTTTTAAATTGTGATTTCATTTTAATGATTTAAAACTGTTTTTGTTATGTATATTGTTATTTTTTTATTTTTCTGACGCTGGTTATGCTATAATTGGAACAAAATACAAATTAATAAATGAAAATTATAATTATTATTATTTTAAATAATATGTATGCATTTTCATTTATTCATTTGTATTTTGTACCAATTATAGCATAAACAGCGTCAGAAAAATTAAAAAATAACAATATACCTATAACAAAAACAGTTTTAAATCATTAAAATGACATCACAATTTAAAAAATACGTTGAAAACATTACAATTTTGAAATACACTTTAAAAAATTTTAAAATACATATTAAAAGCTTATACATAGGCAGTTTAAAAACAATTGGCAATAAACACAATAAAATATTAACAAAACTTTAAAATATTAAGAAAATAAATAACAATATGCAAAATCGCATGCTAAAATTTATCTATAAAATTCATATTTAAAAATCCATCGAGATTATAAATTACATTTTCCGTTAAAACATTTTTTATTTTTGTTCTAATTTTATTTGATTAAATTTTATGACTCAGAATTATATGTATATTTGATTAAAATGAAAACAACAAAAGAAATATTTCAAGGGGATACGTCCTGTAGTTGGTTTTTTGATAATCTCGCCAGAACCTAACATTTTTCCGGGATAAAAAGTATCCTGTGTCTTAATTTAGGTATTAGACTATATCTATGCCAAATTTCATCCAAATCCGTTCAGCCGTTTTTGCGTTATTGAGTAAACATCCAAAAATACAAACTTTCACATTTATAATAGTATTATAGGTAGTAGGATAATTCGGAGAAGACCAAAAGAGTAATGAGTTTTGGTACAGTATATTACACCATAAGGGCAGAAAGTGGAAATTCCTGCACTGCTCATAACATATTCGAGGCGAAGCATATTACGCGCAAGCGAAATTGCGTTCTGTCCTCTTCTAATTTCGATAGATACTTCAGTAGATCGTTACACTCCATTCATATATGAAGGACCGACACAGGAACTGAGATGAAGGAAACGCGCCTTACACATGCTAATTGACTTTCTCAACTCGTTTTATGTAGTTGACGACGGTTTTTGTACAGAAAGGACCGACCGCCTTTGTAATACGCGCATGTATATTAAAAAGTACTTATTAACTCATTATAAATTCAGTGATTATAACAATTTAAAAACAAGTGGCTTAAATTTAAATTCATGTTCAATATACCGTGCGTTCTGAATAAGAGAACCTGTTATTAGTGTATTTGCCATATATGGTACATACATTATTGGCGCCGGTCGGATGGCGGTGCCCCTTGTTCCCAAAACTACTAGGTATAAAATATTTAAAAAAATAGGGAATACGAGTATAATGACTTACTCAAAGTTTATAAGAAAACTAGCGATTGTATCCACAGTTCTTTTATAGAAAATCTACCCCCACCCCGTTCCGGTAAATATGTTCAAAAGACAGTCGTACATGTATTTCTTTATTTTTTAATAAGAGTATTTTTCCCGCTTTTAGTTTAAGCAATTTCAGAAATATAGACAGCGTATTTTTATGAATGTTACCCCCGACCCCACCAATTCCTACATTTATTTTTTTATTTTCTAATAAGAGTATTTTTCCCATTTTTAGTTTAAGGGGTAACACCACTGTAAATTTTTCAAAAAATCGAATTTTTTTTTAGGTTTAAAAAATACTTTGAACCTTTTAAAATATGGGGAAAAATATTTCATACCTCAAAGTATTTTTTTTTCTTGTAATTTCGAGCTCTTTCCCAAGCGCGTCTATAATGTCTATAGGTAATGCATTTCAAAACTGTAAATGCGTTTTTCTCGAAACACGATTTTTCAAAACGGCACGCAGCATAACTCCAACAATTTTCATTCTTTTCATTCGAATTTGTTACAATATCTTTAAAATAAGATTTTGAAGAGAAATACGTAGGGGATTTTCGATAAGTTAATTTAATCATTATTTATTAACAAATGATTATCTTTTTTTTGTTGAAAATTTAACGATTTAATTCAAATACTCGCCAATCACACAAAAATCAATATTTTTAAAATCCCCTACGTATTTCTCTAGCTATAAGTATGTACAATAAGTGTTTTTTTTTTCTAAATCCAAATTTGCAGCAGCTACACTGCGTGCCGCAGAGCGCCTCAAATTCTACGTGCCTCGCGAAAATGGCTGTGGTGCCGTCATTTCTGAATATTTTTTTATAATAATTTTCTATTTTGTTACTTAAATATACGCTAAATAACTTCCTCCAATATTATAATTTTATTACCTTTCCTTCCACCCAAAAAAAAATAACAAAAAAACACGTTTTTTTAGGCTGTTACAGTGGTGTTACCCCTTAAGCAATTTCAAAAATACAGACAGAGAATCTTTTATGAATTGTGTGTGATTGATTGGTAGGATACGTTATGTAAAGGTTATAAGCTGACAAAAATCGTTAAATAGAGGTAAATTATACTTTTTATTTATATTCTGCAATGATTGAGAATTCGTTAAAAAGACGTTTTTTGATAAAAAGTATTCGTAATGTAGAGGTATATTTTGCATTAAGTCTTACGGGCAGTTCTAAAGGATTTCAAAAAATTTATTAAATCGAGGAAATCGTTATATTGAGATTCGTTATATTAAGGTTACACAACCGAGCTGGGTAAAGTAGTGGTGACAGCACTAGACTCGCATTCGGGAGGTCCGGGTTCGAATCGACTTTATGTCATAACAGACGCCATTCGCATCATTACTATTTTCCATCTACCACATTTGCCGTTATTTTTCTACATTTTTAAAACTTCAACTTATGTAATAGCAGCAATGGGCGAATGAAGGAATTTAAGGAAATTAGGATAAGGTAGGCAATTTTTGAACTCGGAGTTTGACAGGTAATCGGCCATGGCCTCAAATAAGGAACCAACTCGATATTTATCTGGAATTAATTGAGGTAAACCATGGAAAACCTCAATCAATATGGCCGGTACAGGAATTACCGTTTCTCGGCGAGAGGCAGTAGGAAAAAGTCCCAGCCACATCTGCCCCCGCTAGGATTCGAACCCGGACCTCCCGAATGCGAGTCTAGTGCTGTCACCACTACTCTACCCAGCTCGGTTATTATTATTATTAACGTTACACTGTTTTACGTGACAAACCTAATTCTTATTAAATTGTTACAATGCCACAGAACTCTCAGAATACGAGTTCTACTCGCACATGTCCGTATTTTTTATTCTCATAAACCACACTCAATCCCAGTAAGGTACTATGATATACAGAGAACAGTAAACGGCTGAATGTTAATGACCTATTCGTTTCTCGGTGACACATCGGTTTCAAGAAGCAGGAAGCAGTAAGAGACAGCATTTCACTGTAAATCCTTATTTAGAGAGTGAGTGATATGCGGTAGGTCACACCGCAGGATCACACGTTCCCGCGTAAATTTTAACGACTCCATACCGAAGAATAATGCTGGGTTGCAGACAGGATTGTCAAATAATTAGTGTATTTGCCATATGGCAACATACACTATTGGCGTCGGTCGGATGGCGGGACCTAGGGGTCGGACCAAAATTTCTCGACGTTTCATAACCTCCTAAACATTTTGGCACCATTTTTAAAAGTGTTTATATATATATGTATATATATATATATATATATATATATATATATATATATATATATAGGTATATATGTGTGCGGGCTATAACTTTCGAAGAAGTTAATTGATATTAACGAAATTTGGCCCTCGTGTTGAAATCCATCACCGCACGAAGCCTATTTAAAATGGACCCAATCGGGCCTTTCTAAGGGCAGTTTTAAGGGGTTGAAAAATGTTTTTGGGGCCTAAAATACCGAAAAAATTCTTCGAATCGTTTTAAAACTGAAATTTAAACCTCTGGTAGTAACTAAAAAGTGTCCCTAAAATTTTAATAAAAACGGCCCGACAGGACCGGATTTGCAAATTTTATGAAAACACTAGTTTGCAGATTGTGCATTATTTACTGAAAGGTGTATATAATGTCGTATAGACGTTCGATTGATAATAATATTGCAATTAAGAAAAAAAAATGTTCTTTTAAGGGGTGTATTAAGGAGTCAAATTTTTTATTTTGTCCAAAAACCAACTTAAGTTCGCATAATAAAGCCACACTGCTTGTATTAGCAAATACATTATATTGTCGGCAGGGTTTGGGCACTGCGACCTGAGTTTTTTGATTTGACAATGACCTTAGACTGTGAACACACATATTCAGGGCCGGATTTAGGGGAGGGCAACCGGGGCTACAGCCCTGGGGCCTCCACAAAAGAGGGCCCCCCACAATGGAGATTTCGGGGAAAAAAATTCTAATTCAGACTAGTAAACACTAGTAAACAACTTTTCCTTTGATATTTTTTTCGCGTCTTACCTTTACCTATAGTACTGTGTACAAATATGATTATACTAAATATTAACAGAAATCATCGATCTATATTTGATCACTCCAATCAGGCAATCAGTAAAATATCAAAATCTCAAATTATATTTATATGTTTGTTAATTAATAAAAGAATCTATACTTGGTTTCAAAATAAATTATTTATTGCAAAACTCGACTGAAAAAAATTGTCCATTTTCTTTGGAAAATAATTTAGGGCCAGGGGGCCTCCACTCCTTTGTTTCCCCGAGGCCTCCAGACCTCTAAATCCGGCATTGCACATATTTTTCTATAAGAAAAGCATTGTAGAATTTTAATTGGATTCTGTTCGAAAAATAATTGATCGATTGAAATGATACTTTTTTTAAACTGTATATACGTGTATTTAACATAGTTTTTTGCATAATTTTTACTTCGAAATGACATTTTTCTACGCATTTGAATCAAAATTTGACTTGAAAAACGACATTTTTATGTGTGGATCAAGCATTTGTTTTTGTGTGAATACAATCCAATGTTGTACATGACAGTTTGAATACGACATTAGACTGCTCTTGCATGTATGAAAACTGTAATTATATTATCACAATGAAAGGTCATTGTCAAATCCAATTTTTTGACAATGTTTTATGCAACCAACAGGCGGCACTCGGATATAGAAGCCGATTTTCGGCACCTTTGTCCGTGACGTAATCATGTCATTAGACAAAAGCAGTGCTTCTCTCCATGTCCTGACTTTGAGAAAACGCAACGTCAGTAAGTCTATCCAGAACCGGCCTTAGGAGCTTGGGCAAGAATTTCTTAGCCACCATTCTTCTATTTATTTTAGTAGTTTGACTTAGAGTTGGGTAAGTCAGATCTAAACCGGTTCAAAAAGCCGACTCCGACAGAAGATCCGTGAGAGCCGACTCACCTTTTTTTGAGCCGATGGATCAACGGATCCGCATAACTCAGTGAAACACTTAACACACAGAAGCACATTTTACACTTACGTATCAGTTCTTGCTTTGAATCATCTGTCAACTCAAATGACTCATCCATCACATGTTTGGCTATGCATTCTTGATTCTATACAGGTCGTGATATGATTGACTGAACTAGGTAACTCAGTGGCAGACTGCAGTAACATATTCAAAACTCGGCTCTTTTTGAACCGGTTCAGTGAGCCGGCTCACATACGGGATCCAGATGCAAAGATGCAGATCACTAAAAAGACCCGTTTTTCCCATCTCTAGTTTGACTAGTCTATGAAAACTGAAAACCCTTTTTGGAGTCAGTTGAAAAAATCTATCTAGAATAACTTTGATATATGTGTTGAGGTTGTTTTCGGTTGACTTATTTTATTTTTTATGGTCTTTTATGGTTTTTATAGTTGAAAGTACAGACGATTGACGTTAAAACACCTTACTAAGTGTTGTATAATAATTTTGATGCCCTTCCCCGTAAATTAGCGTGCGTTACTTTGACTTTTCGAGTAACTTTAACAGTTTGTAAGGTTACAGTATTACCTTTGTTAATATTGTCTTATTAACTATTTATGGGGCTATTGTATTAAATTGCAGTAAAATAATATATCCTAAGACATTTCACTGCAAATGAGAAGCGAAGGTGCAAGTTATTAACAGTGTGAGAAGAAGCATACAATCGCTTATCGACACTACCGCGCTGTGTGCGTATTTTCGTTATGATCGCTCGAAATAATAAAAAAAACATAGTTCCCGGGCATATCAACCGTACCTACACCATAAAAGATTTGAAAAAAGAGGCTGAAGACTTTAGACTTGGAAGACTTTCTCAAGAAGCGGCGGCTGAGAAATATAAAATAAACAAGGCAACAGTACTACACCTAAATTTTAAAAAATCGGTCAAGTGCGAGTTGAACTCGCGAGAAGAGGGTCCCATACTATTCCGTTTTCCATGAGTACTTTAAGACTTGAGATTCTCATTTAGGTTTTCCTGTAAACTGTCGGTGAGATCCGACATTACCTATTTTTTTCAAAATTTTAGGCCTAGTAGTTTCGGAGATAAAGGAAGGGAATGATAAATTTTCGCCTATTTCCTTAAATAACTTTAAAACTATTTCAAATATATTTTTAATTATATTATGTTATGTTATGTTATGTTATATTATATTATAATTTTAAGGTAAATAGTTTTAAAGTTATTTAAGGAAATAGGCGAAAATTTATCATTCCCTTCCTTTATCTCCGAAACTACTAGGCCTAAAATTTTGAAAAAAATAGGTAATGTCGGATCTCACCGACAGTTTACAGGAAAACCTAAATGAGAATCACAAGCCCTTTTTTTTATTTTAAATTTATCCCCTAAAAATGACCCCCATGTTTAAAATTCATTTATTTACGTTACACGTCCATCTTTGAGTCACCAATTTACATATGTGTACCAAATTTCAACTCAATCGGTCCACTAGTTTCGGAGTAAATTGGCTGTGACAGACGGACGGACAGACACGTGAGTGATCCTATAAGGGTTTCGTTTTTTCCTTTTGAGGTAAAGAATTCTAAAAAACTTAAACTGTTCTTAATAGTTTTAAGGATAGCTAGTTGATAACAAAAATGTTATAATAAAATTTACTAGTTCCAATGGCTTATTTTTATTTGAATCTTCTGCATTAATTAATATAGGTACTATCTATTAATACACTACTTTTATTATCATTGCGTACTCTTAAAATGATGTTTAAAAGCTCCATGAACGTGTTTCTTTGATATACAGGTATGTCAAAAAAAAAACATACACTTTGACACCCTATCGATTTACTTTTTAGTGTATTTGCCATATGGCAACATACACTATTGGCGTCGGTCGGATGGCGGGACCTAGGGGTCGGACCAAAATTTCTCGCCGTTTCATAACCTCCTAAACACTTTGGCACCATTTTTAAAAATGTTTATATATATATGTATATATATATATATTTATATATATATATATATATATATACGTATATATATATACGTGCGGGCAATAACTTTCGAAAGAGTTAATTGATTTTAACGAAATTTGGCCCACGTGTTGAAATCCATCACCGCAAGAAGCCTATTTAAAATGGGCCTAATCGGGCCATTTTAAGGGTAGTTTTTAGGGGTTGAAAAATGTTTTTGGGCCCCAAAATACCGAAAAAATTCTCCGAATCGTTTCAGAATTGAAATTTAACCCTCTGGTAGTAATTAAAAAGTGTCCCTAAAATTTTAATAAAATCGGCCCGACAGGACCGGACTTACAAATTTTATGGAAACACTAGTTTGTAGATAGTGAATTATTTACTGAAAGTTGTATATAATTTGGTATAGAGGTTCGACTGATAATATTATTGCGATTAAGAAAAAAATGTGATTTTAAGGGGTGTATTAAGGAGTCAAATTTTCTATTTTGCCCAAAAACCAACTTAAGTTCGCATAATAGAGCCACACTGCTTGTATAAGCAAATACACTATATTGTCGGCAGGGTTTTGGCACTGCGACCCGGGTTTTTTTAGTTAAAGGTACGACCGGAAATCTAGCTTCCCGGGGGGATTGATAGCTGAAGACTAATTCGCTAAGATACATTAAAAATGAAACTAAAATTTTGGAACAGAAAAAACTATGAGAGAGAGGCTCCGATAACACAATAATTGAATATGAATTTAAATCATTTTCTTCTCTCATATCATACAACTTTTAAAAATAAAAGAAAGAATAGTTACTTCTTACCACAACAGATTTATTCAGTGGATGTACATTTCGAGAGCAAAGCTCCCATCTTCAGCAAAAGAAGATGGGAGCTTTGCTCTCGAAATGTACATCCACCGAATAAATCTGTTGTAGTAAGAAGTAACTATTCTTTCTTTTATTTTTATTGTTCCAACCACAGTGCTCTTAATATTTATACATACAACTTTTACTAAGATTTTTAATATATAGTTTATAAAAAAAATGAAAATCATCCTATAAGGCACATTTATCATGGATGGCGTTGAAATTAAAGAAAGTGTTAAAATTATCTATAATAATCTCTCAGACGTATAGAGTATAATATTGTATTTGGGTGCAAGTTTTCGGCAAGCAGAACAGAAGAACGAGTTGGAACAGAGGTGGAGCGCGGGGCAGAGGCGCACAGCGGAGGCGGCAACGTCCTGCTGATCGATACCCCAGGGGGCGGCGAAACGCGACGCTGTTTCCCATACCAATATCAAGTCACCATGCAGGACTGGATTATATAGCCTGGTTGTCTGTCTGTCTGTTAGGTAGAACCGTCGGTCTAGGTAGTGAATAGAGATGCGACGAGTATCAATTTTGGCAGTCGGGCGGCAGACCAAATACCGAATATTTTAAATACACTTTTAGTATTGCTTTTTTATTGGTTTTATTAATTTCTTCACAAAACATCAATTCCTTAGTAGTACCCAGTCCATTTTAAACTTGTCAAATTTTTATCCTAAAATAGGCCATAAAATAGCGAGATGAGCAATCTTTAAACAGTCGACGGCTTTAAAATTTTAAAACAAAACCACCTACTAAAAAGTAGACATTTTTATTTTAAAAAAACGATAATAGGAAATAGTTGTGTTGGGCTCGTCAGTTCTAAGTACAAGTTCATGATACATTGAAACGTCATGAAGTATAGTTTGGAAACCACTGGTTTATATCGTTTACATTATTATATACTACAATATTGACGCTATGAGCTTATAAATAATTGTAAAATAACACTTTTGATCCAACGCTCGAGGTGTATTTTGTGTTACTATGTGCCGTATGTGTCTAACATATTTTTGTCAGGAAGAATGTTACTGGCTGAATATATTTCTTACGACTTGTCCTCGTATTATTTTGTTTTCATTAGTTGTAAACCATAATTCATAGTTCTATTTAATAATAAGTGAAATATATTATTTGTGCTTCATATTTTTGCCCAGAAAATTCTGACTGTAAATCTAATAGCATAAGTCATAAACGCTGTAATAATTTGTTACCGTTTCGACCCACGCTTTTATTGTTATAAAATAAACCAAAAATATTATTTTTTATTAATACATTAGCTCGCTTCATATCTATAGTTGACAGATGTTATTGGATAAATAACAAATCATTAAGTATAGTGTAATGTTTAATAATATACACTACAATAGATTAAGTATAGATTTTTTATCCAGTAACATCTGTGAAGTCTGTTTGCTGTATTATTTTTTTAACTTTTAGTTTATTTTTATTAAAGCTTTCTAAATGAATCTTGCATTTTTAATTTTTAGTTAGTAATATTATAATATCTAAAAAGAGTTTTTAAAAAAGGACCAAAGACACGTTCTCCCACCACTGAGACCGGGACCTCCACCATATAATAATAAATCAACGAATGGTCTGCAATAACACTATGAAGTATGTTTTCTGTATTATTTTTTTAGCTTTTAGTTTTTTTTATTAAAGCTTTCTAAATGCATCTTTCATTTTCAATTTTTAGATGATAATATTATAATATCGAAAAAGAGCTTGAAAAAAAGGACCAATGACACGTTCTCCCACCACTAGGACCGGAACCTCCACCATATAATAATAAATCAACGAATGGTCTGCAAATTATACGGTCGTTTGTATTAGATCTAATTTGGGACAAGTACGCTATTATTATTGATGACTTTAAATTTAGTTTCCTCATACAACGCAAGAATTCAGAAACCATATAACTTCTAATAATGCGACAAAAAATGCAGAATGTTATTTGTTGCATCTCTAACAGAAAGATGCATTATTTATATGTCGAGACTGTTAATCTTTCTGCGTGATAAATATATCGGGAATAGTAGCTTATAAATTATGATTTTTAGTTAGTAATATTATAATTAAAAAGATTTTTAAAAAAAGGACCAAAGACACGTTCTCCCACTACTAAGACCGGGACCTCCACCACATAACAACAAATCAAAGAATGGCCTGCAGATTAGACGGTCGTTCGTAAGATTAGATCTAAATTAGGACAAGTACGTTATTATTATTGATGACTTTAAATTTAATTTTCTCATACAACGCAAGAATTTAGAAACTATATAGCTTCTAATAATGTCACAAAAAATGCAGAATATTATTTGTTGCATCTCTAACAGAAAGATGCATTATTTATACGTCGAGACTGTTAATCTTTCTGCGTGATAAATATATCGGGAATGTTGAAGCAGAAACAGCGACAGGAATAAAGAATGCGATATGAACGCAACGTTGCTCCTGTATTTTCCCGGACGCACATATCCTTATCTACAGGTGTTTCACATATGACTGAATGTATTCAAACGAAAAATCTGATTTTTGGAACGAAGTTCCTTATCGCGGGTTAGCGAGGGGACCTAGCCGAGAAAAAATGTAACATGTCACGAAAAACCGTAAGACGTATAATGTATACTGGTATACGGTGATACAGGGTGTTTTTAGATTATACCGGGTGTTTTTGGATTATACCGGATGTTTTTAGATTATACCGGGTGTATTTAAATTATACCGGGTGTTTTTAGATTATACCAGGTGTTTTAGATTATACCGGGTGTTTTTAGATTATACCGGGTGTTTTTAGATTATACCGGATGTTTTTAGATTATACCGGATGTTTTTAGATTATACCGGATATTTTTAGATTATACCGGGTGATTTTAGATTATACCGGATGTTTTTAGATTATACCGGGTGTATTTAGATTATACCGGGTGTTTTTAGATTATACCAGGTGTTTTAGATTATACCGGGTGTTTTTAGATTATACCGGGTGTTTTTAGATTATACCGGGTGTTTTTAGATTATACCGGATGTTTTTAGATTATAACGGGTGTTTTTAGATTATACCGGATGTTTTTAGATTATACCGGATATTTTTAGATTATACCGGGTGTTTTTAGATTATACCGGATGTTTTTAGATTATACCGGGTGTTTTTGTATTATATAAAACGCGTTACGAAAAACGTCTTATACGAAAAGGACTTCGTTTCAAACGCGTGTCCCGCGACACGTTCCAAGTTTTTTTTATTATAACGAGTGGTTCACCTAGCTTGTGCAATTTCAACTATCGGTTATGTGGCAACATTCACGTCATTCGTGTTATGACAGAAAAATAGTTTAATGTTTGACATTTACGAAATGGGTCGCTTTGTACGCTTGAAAAAAATTGGGAAATATTGAAAACTTACTTCCAAAGTGGTGATTCTTCTACTCAAACTTTTACGTGGAAAATTTAGTAGAAATAAAATGCCTTAAGGGCAATTTGTGGATCCATCTGTGAAGGGAATTCGTAAAACTGGATCGTCATTGGATAAACCAACACGTTCACAGCGCGTACAGCCGATATTAATGCAGAATGTGTCTGAGCATTCATTTTTTCGAAAATGAGCAAGGAGCCGCCCTTACAGTCAATGGAGAGCATTACCGAGCCATGATAAACGAGTTTTTATTACCCAGAATCCAAGAGAACACACGACATTTGGTTTCGACAGGTCGGCGCAATTTGTCCCACAGCTAACGAAACAATCGATCTTTTGCGCACGGTCTTCGAGAATCGAATAATGAGTCGTAACGGCGATTTGGCTCCGTTAAGGTGGCGGTTCGTGCCGCGACAGAGACAGGAAACCGAGACAAATGTCTCCGTCTCCGGTGGTATGTTGTGTACCGAGACCAAAGACCTCTGTCCATTCAGTTTTGTTGAGTCGTTAGAGTCAATCGTGTCGTGTTCTGGAAAATTATTAATCCACAGCGTAATGGAAAACCCTTCAATTATGAAGTTACTATTGGAAGAAGACGAAGACGATGACTTGCTATTATATTATTATTATAAAACAAAACGAAGAATGCCTATCAACAAATTATATACAACTAGAGGGCACGAAATATTATTCTTCAAATTTTCATCTCTGTATGCGTCAAATTGAGAATTAAATAGCGCAGGATGTTGTCTAATCATTTCAATCAATTTATCGGTGTCTTCATCAGAAAACGACGTCATTTTTCACAGTTTTCGAGCGAGACGCGAGACAGTACTAGTCCGGGGTAGAGACCGTCTCGCGGTCTTCTGTCTCGCGTCGCGATCTCCTGTCTCGGTCTCGCTCGCGAACTGACACACATAGAAAACCTAAGGTCAAGTAACGGTCTCTGTCTCCGGTCTCGGTCTCCTGTCTCTGTCGCGGCGCGAACCGCCACCTTTAGACTATTTTTTGTAGGGAGCCGTTAGGATACACTTATCCTAATGGCTTCCTACAAAAAATACACTAACCATCCAAAGACTACCCAATATTTGAAAGATCAAATCGAAGTTGCCATTGATGAGATATGAGCACATACAATCGAAAATGTTCTGAAAAATTGGGTTGGCAGAATGGAGTACTGTAAAGCCAGCCGTGGAAATCATTTGAATGGAATTGTATACCCTTACTTAATGGTAATGTATGCTCTTTCTAATAAAACAAACCGCTTTGAAAAATATTAATTCGTTAATAATATTGACTCTACCAACAGTAATAGAATATTAACAAATAAAATTACTTGCAATACTGTTCAATATTTTTATTTATATATAAAAGACGTTTCAACCAACAGTTTTGGTCATTTTCAATTTTCAAATATAAAATTAAATTACAATTGTTTTAATTTTAAATTGCAAACTCTACATGGACCACTCTGTACAAGGCGTCCTATGATTCTATATTATAATTCACCGTTTCCCAAACGTTTTTGACCGCGGCCTGGAACAAGGTTTTTAAAATTTTTCGCGACTCACCTTATGAAAAAAAAATCATTAATTTACAAAACAAATTTTATTTTTTAATAGAAATCAAATTATTTGTTTGTTTATTTCATACACAAAAATTTACAATTTTTTTCGCGATCTGGCAAAATTTTTCTACGACCCAGTGAGGGTCGCGACCCCAAGTTTGGGAAAGGTTGTTATACTTCATAGCTTCGGGGGACGAAAGTTAAATGTCATTACAATTTTTATGAATTAAATGTTTATAAAGTTCAGCACTCAAAATTGTTTTCGTTTAAATAAGCTTTAGTGTCAGTTATCAGTTGTATACATTTATTAAGAAAAACTTAAGGAAAATTGTGTTTCGCTAAAGCAACTAAATTATGCTGAAATGGCAGATAGCAAACAACCAATTCTGAAAATTACACATCCTATGTAAACTAGCCACAGAATATTATCTGGACTATAACTAATGAATGTTTATGGTCCATATATAAACAGATGATCACAAAAGTTTGCAAACTAACTTTCCATTAGACCAAAAAAATCATCTGTATACAAAAAAAAAAAAAAACCCGGGTCGCAGTGCCAAAACCCTGCCGACAATATAGTGTATTTGCTAACACAGGCAGTGTGGCTTTATTATACGAGCTTAAGTTGGTTTTTTGGGCAAAATAAAAAATTTGGCTCCTTAACACACCCCTTAAAATAACGTTTTTTTTTTATTAATAGAAATATTATTATCAGTCTAACCTCTACCAAATTATATACACCTTTCCGTAAATAATTCACAATTTGTAAACTACCGTTTTCATAAAATTTGTAAATCCGGTCCTGTCGGGCCGATTTTATTAAAATTTTAAGGACACATTTAAATTTCTATCAGAGGGTTAAATTTCAATTTTGAAACGATTCGAAGAATTTTTTCGCTATTTTGGGGCCCAAAAACATTCTTCAGCCCCTAAAAATTACCCTTAAAATGGCCCGATTAGGCCCATTTTAAATAGGCTTCTTGCGGTGATGGATTTCAACGCGTGTGCCAAATTTAGTTGAAATCAATTAACTCTTTCGAAAGTTATTGCCCGCACACATATATATATATATATAAATATATATATATATATATAAATATATATATATATATATATATATATACATATATATATATATAAACATTTTTAAAAATGGTGCCAAAGTGTTTAGGAGGTTATGAAACGTCTTTTGGTCTCTTGGTCCGACCCCTAGGTCCCGCCATCCGACCGACGCCAATAGTGTATGTTGCCATATGGCAAATACACTAAAAAAACATAGATGAAAAATTTACGTCGAAGTTTCATCATATAAATATATCTAATAGTATCTATGAGCCAACGCTTAAAAATAATGGAAAGCAATGTGAGTTGAAGTAATATAATAATACGAATAACATCTATTTTCATTATTACCAACAAAAAAATAAATGTAGAAAAAACGGGAAGTGGTAAATGGAAAATAGTAATGGTGCGAATGGCGTCTGTTATGATATAATGTCGAGATTATTTAGTCCCATAATAAAAAAGGGTAGTGCATACATTATAGCTAGTTAGAACTTAATTATAATAGGTGCCAATTTTTTTTTGGAAAAAATATTTCTCATTTCGTAAAAAAGTAAAAGGAAACAGCCTTTATAATCCAGCGCTAGTAGACAGAGTCAAGATACATAAAATATTTAACAATAGGTTCTAAGAAGTAATGTTTCATGCATAATAAACAGGCATGTTCGTTAATCAAACTAAGTAATAATTTTACATAAAGGAATTTATATAAAACAGTAAAATAAAATCACATTTATTAACCTACCTAAAATGCTGACCTATTTTCAAACCAATAATCAATAAGTAGTTAAAATATTGGTAGAATAATGCAAAAATTTTAACACATTTAGTAGATACAGAATGTTCAAAAGAACAAGACATAAGTATAGATTTTTTTAACAACTCTAATAACAAAATATTAGCAGCTTATGACTTATGACAAAAATAGTAGTTTATGTATCTAGAACGTAGTGGAGTTTATTATGTTGCGAGTTGTGACATTATAGAAAAACGATATTTATATGTACTACATTTTGTGCACGTACCTCCTATAAAATGGCTTAATTTTTAGTTTTCGGCATTTTTTACAGTTCTCTGTGTAAATTTCTGTTTAGTAGAATCGTCATATACATCTAATGGTGTCTAACAGGTCGTTTGAGGAAATTATTGCGGAATTGATCAGCTCTCACTTATAAGTACTTTAAAGAGTTGGTGCAGAATGCGTCACTTTATAACCGCTATAAAGACATGAAAATGAGCTATTTTATAGAAGGAAATGTAAAATAGCTTCTTAAGTGCACAATTAATTATGTTATGAAGATGCGATTGTATTATGACGATAGTTATATTCTGTCGTTAACCACATCCCCATAATTAAGAGGGTACCGATACCTTAAAAAAAAACTTTAAAAAAAATATTAACCTCCTTCAAAAAAATCACTAAAAACATGAAAATAATGAAATTTTGAGGTCGGAGCTAATTTCATTACAAAAACTTTTAATTATATATCTACTTTTATGAAATAGGCGCCGACCTCAAAATTTCATTATTTTCATCTTTTTAGTGATTTTTTTTAATGAAATCAGCTCCGACCTCAAATTTTCATTATTTTCATCTTTTTAGTGATTTTTTTGAAGGAGGTTAATATATTTTTTTTAAGTTTTTTTATTTTTTACTTTTTAGTGGTGGAATTGATTTCGCACATTTTTGAAGATTTCCCTCGATTTCTCCAGGGTTCTATCATCAGATCCTGACCTGATGACCATGGGACCACCTGGGATGTATACTCTTTCAAACAAAAAAAGAATTTTCCAAATCGGTTCAGGCGTCTTCGAGTAATCAGGGAACATACATAAAAAATAAAAAAAAATAAAAGATTCCGACGAATTGAGAACCTCCTCCTTTTTTTTGAAGTCGGTTAAAAAAAAAAGATTTTTGAGAACCGGAACGGTTTTGGGAACTGAAATGCTTTTGCGAAACTTATTTTATAATATAATAACTTTTGTCCTTGATTTTGATCAATCGACTTTTATATCATTATTTTGTCCATCAGTCACTATTATTGAACTCAGTACATTACAACTAGTCTTGGGCGATTATGAATGATATAGTCGAAATATTTCGATTATGGCCGAATAATCGATTATTCGATTATGGTAACCGAGATATCATTCACTTGAATCGATTATGAAATATGATGTGAATTAATCCTGACACAGTACTATGTCGATTGTCGATCATGATATATCATTCGGTTTTTGCATCTGCACACATTGAAAGTCTGTGCTTGCACTGGAGAGTGGGGGTGCTTTCGTTTGTTTAAACAATATTTGTCAATACCCAATATACCTCGCTCTTCCAATCCACTTATTTTTTGGTCAGAAAACAAAAATTTGTTTCCTGAATTATACAAACTTCATGAAAAATATCTCTGTGCGCCAGTTACCTCCGTGCCTTCCGAAAGGATATTTTCAAAAACTGGTGTCATCACTAATTCAAGAAGGAACGGAACCCAAAAATTTAGACTAGGTATATTGTTTTTTTAAATACAAATCTGAGAGTTATTAATAATTAATTTATAATAATAAAGAATTCGTTTCATTTTTGTATTCAATCATACCAGCGATTCCATTATTAATGTGTATTGTATTAAGTATATTAACAAACCGAAAATTAAGAATTGCAAAGTTAGCACATCATTCATAATCGATATTTTGAATGATCATTCGCTTATACTGTACATAAAACGAAATTAATAATTGCGAAGTTTGCGCATCATTCATAATCGATAATTCGAATGATCATTCGATTACAAAAACCGATTATTTCGATCCATTCGATTATTGAAATGTATCGATTATGCCCAACACTAATTAGAACTCATGTATTTTCAACCTGTCAGAACTTCTCCTTCATCCTCGCTTCGTGAGACCAATCAGACATAAAACTTTATTAATTTGAGGCTAAACGTAGTTAAACGTGTTTTTCCATTGGTTGATCGGCGCAGGAGGAGACACTTGCGTGAGAAGTAGGGACCTGAATAAAATCAGTTTAAAATACATGAGTTGAAAATACAACAAGAGTCCAACTGAATAGCCACCTGTATATAGATGACGTTATTTTCCAACGTATGTTGGTTATATTATTATGCCTAACCAAGTATAGGTCATCATGTTATTACAATCAAAAGTGACCCTTTGATACCGTATCTATGTATTGTACACTCGTATGTTATGTTATTTTAGAGTAGTAGAAATTCAGCAGTCCGTAGGGATGCTATCATGGCCTTCTTTATAGCTCGCTCTAAATCGAAATAATACTCTCCCGTTCAATATATAGACTAAAGGACAGTCAAAGTAAAACAGCACAGCTCGTACCAGGAAGAATAAAAACACTGACTAACTTTTTACCGTAGTTTTGAAACGGCCAGTTCGAGTACAAAAAAGTAAACCGTTTCATTCATCCGGTTGTATCCAAATATTTATTTCACTATTTTAGTACCTCGGAAAGGTGAGTGCTAAGCTACAGTGTAGATCGTTTAGAAAATAAGTAGCGTAAACTGACCCCATGTATCCGTTGAATATTAATTCAAATTTTGAACATAACTTATTAGATACGAAGGTTGATCAATAAGTACCCATGTTTGAAATAATAACGCAATATTTTTCAAGATTTTTTTTGTGTTTGTCAATATAGTCTACACACTTTCCCCAACGTTCGTGCCATTTGTTTAAACCATTGAGAAAATACGATTCTTCAAACCCTGCAAAATATGCTTCTGTCTCGGCGATTGCCACTTCATTTGAGCCGAATTTTTTCCTCCGAGCCATATCTTCAAGTTAGGGAACAGGAAAAAGTCGCTAGGTGACAGGTCGGACGAGTAAGGTGGGTGAGGAAGCAATTCGTAAGTAGTTCGTGCAATTTGGCCGCCACAATCAAAGACGAATGTGTTGGTGCGTTGTCGTGATGAAAGAGCACTTTTTCTTCGCCATATAGGGCCGTGTCTCCTTCAATTTCTCA
Source organism: Venustoraphidia nigricollis (assembly GCA_034508555.1). Classification (NCBI taxonomy): domain Eukaryota; kingdom Metazoa; phylum Arthropoda; class Insecta; order Raphidioptera; family Raphidiidae; genus Venustoraphidia; species Venustoraphidia nigricollis. The sequence continues at coordinate 4,868,440 of JAVRKA010000020.1, forward strand.
TTGAATCTGTCTAACAACTCACTGTAGTCCTGCTTAATGAATTTTTTTCCTTTCTGCTGAAAGTCGATGAGGATGATTCCTTTGGAATCCCAAAAAGTCGTGGCCATAACTTTTCCGGCTGATGGAATCTGTCGTCAAACACGGGTACTTATTGATCAATCCATGTATATATGACTGTGTTAGATCCTAATTATTTGTTTATTTTGTATTAAATGTAAAAGCTTTTACCGAGCTGGGTAGAGTAGTGGTACAGCACTAGACTCGCATTCGGGAGGCACGGGTTCGATTCCCAGCAGGGACAGATGTGGCTGGGACTTTTTCCTACTGCCTCTCGCCGAGAAACGGCAATTCCTGTACCGGCCATCTTGATTGAGGTTTTCCATGGTTTCCCTCAATTAATTCCAGATAAATATCGAGATGGTTCCTTATTTGAGGCCATGGCCGATTACCTATCAAAGTCCTAGTTCAAAAATTACCTATCTTATTTTTAAAAAATGTAGAAAATAACGGGAGGTGGTAAATGGAAAATAGTAATGGTGTGAATGGCATCTGTTATGACATAAAGTCGAGAAACGGACGTTAAACGCATTATTATTAGTGTATTTGCCATATGGCAACATACACTATTGGCGTCGGTCGGATGGCGGGACCTAGGGGTCGGACCAAAATTTCTCGACGTTTCATAACCTCCTAAACACTTTGCCACCATTTTTAAAAATGTTTATATATATATGTATATATATATATATTTATATATATATATATATATAGGTATATATGTGTGCGGGCTATAACTTTCGAAGAAGTTAATTTATTTTAACGAAATTTGGCACACATGTTGGAATCCATCACCGCACGAAGCCTATTTAAAATGGGCCCAATCGGGCCATTTTAAGGGTAGTTTTTAGGGGTTGAAAAAAGTTTTTGGGGCCCAAAATACCGAAAAAATTCTCCGAATCGTTTCAAAATTGAAATTTAACCCTCCGGTAGTAATTAAAAAGTGTCCCTAAAATTTTAATAAAATCGGCCCGACAGGACTGGACTTACAAATTTTATGAAAACATTAGTTTGCAGACAGTGACTTATTTATTGAAGGATGTATTTAATTCGGTGTAGACGTTAGATTGATAATAATATTACAATTAAGAAAAAAAATGTTATTTTAAGGGGTGTATTAAGGGGTTAAATTTTTTATTTTGCTCAAAAACAAACTTAATGTCACATAATAAAAGTATAAAACCACACGGCCCTATACTAGTAAATACACTATATTGTCGACAGGGTTTTGGCACTGCGACCCGGGTTTTATTATTATTATTATTATGTCTCAATATGACAGCCGTAGAAGGTCATAATTTTTCATAGATGCTAGTGTACCGCATAGCATAGAAATAGAATGTTAAAACGGTTCCCTCTGTTTTAGCGATCTATTTATAGTCAGATAAAAAAATAAAAAAAATACAAGCCAACGAGTGAATCCTTGAGGCATGCCACAGATCAAATTTAAATAACTGATTTTAAATCTAGATAACCTTACTGATCCTATTTAAGGTGTCAGGTAACTGCGGAGGAAACGAAAACAATACTAAAGCTTGGTGAGGAACAAATGGTAGTATATTATAAATTCTAGGTCGTGGGGAGGTTGAACAAAAAAAGGCAGTTATAACCACTTGACTAATTAGCTAATCAGTCAAGCTGTTTGTCCAACCTTCCCACGACCTGCAAATAATTAAAAACATTTGGACACGAAAACGCCACTATATTACTCTACAGTCTACACACTAATTATACTTCATAATTTAATTAATCTAAACAAGGGGTTTCTAACTTTTTAGCGTGAGGACTCTCCTGCTAGGTCTCAAGGACCAAGACGTAGCCCATCTGCCCTGGGCTCATCGTACCATAAATACAAATTTGCCACAAATTCGTCATTCAGTGCTGTTTATTATGATCTATTGCCTGATAATTTTTCAAATAAGTCTTTAACGTTCAACGTTAGTATTAAAAAATTACGTACAGTAAGCCCATTAAGGGTAGCAGGACATGCTTATATTTGAGTCTATTATAACGGTAACAGTTATACAATTAATACCGACAGGTTTTGTACAGTCTGTAATTTACATAAAGTAGAAAATTTGTATCATTCTTTAATGGAGTGTCCGCATTACCAAGTATGTAGAATAGTTTTTCTCAATAACTGGACAGTGTTCTGTTCATAACTTGCAGAAATATTTATTCAACTTTGAGTCAACTGAAAAATTAAATGATATATTTAAGTATATAACAAATGCCCTTAAAATTATATCATTTATGCTATTTGAATAAGGCGACACCTTTACTTTTACATTTATATTTAAAAAAAATTTATTGTTAGCATTGTACAGGTATGATCGGCTAATTGTAAATTAAAAGTACATGTAATGTTTGTTGAACCTGATCCTGTAATAACGATTCTTTTGTTGTTAAATACAGTAAATATTATTATTTTTATTAGTTAGTTTTGAATTACGCGCACAATATTTACAGATCCAAATTAACGTATGAGCAATTGATACCGCTACTGATAATTTCCACTAGCAAACTTAAACAACAAGTGCAAATAATCGTCATAGCTGCATAAGTCTCATTGATCATAATAAAGCTATGTTTCTTTTTTGAATTTCAATATGTGATTTGCCTATCCATGTTACTTATTACAGTTAGTAATAATAATAATAATAGGATTTATTTTCATACAGCCAAAAAGGCAAGAAAGTGTCATTATAAAAAACTGAATCAAGAACTAGTATAAAACATTTCATATAAAATATTCATCAATTGAGTAATTGAGTAAGATGTTCAATTTAATTATGTAAGTTTCTTAATTTGGTCACCAGATAAAAACGTTGAATATTATTTTTTTTTATAATATACTTAAGTAAACTATGGCGAGCCGGATAAAGGGCATACCCGGTCCGCTGCTGCAGGCTAGATTGGTGATTGTGGCGGGCCATAGTTTGGAGATCCCTGATCTAAACAAAAATTCAGGTAACTAGCTTTCGTATTATATTGGAGAATTGTATATTACTGTAGGTACGTAGAGATTATGTTTTTTTTGGCGGTAAATAGTAGAAAAATACATCTGCTGCGTCATTAATTATTCTTTTCTAATACAGTACTGCTAGTCACTACGTTTAGTCAACTCTAGCTTTAGAATAACTGAGATTGTAAGAATGCATTGTTCCAATACTTTGGCGCGATTAGAATACAGTGAACCCAAAAGGTACGTTCTATCAGCGAAAATATTTAAACAATAAACAAACTCACATTCGCATTTATAATATTAGTTAGGATGTCAAATGTCAGTATTTTAGAAGTTGAAATAGTCTTGTCATCCAAATGGCTGGATTTTTTTTTGTAAAAATGACCTAGTATCAGCAAAATATCACAGTTGTAAGAAAAATCAAAGCGATCTGCTGTCCACAGAGACCTAGCAATTATATCAGATATTTTTAATGAATAGGTTTATCGTGTGCCTTTCATCGCACTATAGATGGATGGCTTATAGTATCATATTATATTACAAAATAATTAGTCTAGTCACGCTATGTTACCACCTATCCATCAGAAAAAGAAGAAAATCGGCCTAATTGTATATAATTTTTAGATTTTGCAGTTACGTTTATCCATACATGACCGCGCCTAAAAAAATATTAATGAAAAAAAAATTCTTAAGGACGCGCTTTTAATGAAATGTTCTAAAAAGGAAAAACTATTTTTAATAATTTAGGTTCAAAATTATAAAAGTGTGGTTGTCACTAATGAACATTCACAGAGGTTACAATATTTTATATTGTTAGTGTATTTGCCATAATATGGCAACATACACTATTGGCGTCGGTCGGATGGCGGGACCTAGGGGTCGGACCAAAATTTCTCGACGTTTCATAACCTCCTAAGCACTTTGGCACCATTTTTAAAAATGTTTATATATCGTCGGTACAATGCCAAAACCACGAATGTGCAAATTTATAGTTTTGAGAAAATGGGTTTTTTAATATTCATTTCAATTTTTAAAATTGAGAACTAAAGTTTAAGAGCTACCTACCACAGAGTTTTTTTATTTTCGTAATCAACAAATTTATGCCACCAAAAAATTTGATTTTTCATTTTTTATTTTTGAAAAAAAACACATTCGTTTTTTTGGCTTTGCAAAATAAATCAAAAATTCTTAATTGTTAAAATAAAACAGTAAACATTTCGTAGCAAAAATGGTTTATTAAACTTTTAACACCCTTGAAAATTATCAAAATACAAAAAATCAAATATCATTCTAGCCAACAAAAGTCTTTGAAATGAAATGGTAACTTAAAAGTAAATAAAATAAGCAAAAATCTTCTTTCAATATGAGGAAAGCGTTTTCAGCTAATCTTGCTCGCTGTCAGTCTCCGTATCTTCGTCTATATCTGGCTCAGGTAAGCTATCCCTGATGTCACGGCTTGATCTTAAAGATTTATAGAAATTATGATAAGCCCTAGGAATTGTTAAGTCTTCACACATTTTTAGCAAATCTTTTTTCTTCGCATCACTAATAGGCAATTCTGTAGCATAAGCTTTGTTTATTAAAGACGTTGTACGACGACCACGGTTTTTAGTTTTACGGCAGTCTACCTCAACAAAATCTCCAGAAAAATCAGTTTTGTAATAGAGTTTTGATGGTTGCTCTTTTAAATAGCGAAGGCAGCAAATTCTCCTCCAGGGAATTTTAAAACTAAGACTATAGCTTGAAAAAGCTTTAAAGTCATAAAAATCATCAAACAACATGTTTTTTATATTAAAAGGCTCCGGTGATCTACGGGCATCTCTTATCAACTGTGCCCAACCATCAGGAGTATACACTGGTACATACTTTGCCTTTTTTTCAATCTTGGAATGAATCGAGTCACACTCCATTTCAGTGTGACCAGTCTCAAAAAAACGGTGATCAATTACCTGTAAGGACTGATGATTGCGAAGGAGTTGCATACACATACAAGCGAACACAGAATTTTTTTGCTGTCCACCACATCCATCGGACATCATGCGGACGGTAGTAATTTCAGTGTGAGACATGATGAAATCATACACACAAGAGGCAATGTCATTTGCCCCTCGTTTGCCTTGCGTCTCATCCCAGAGATAGCATCTAACTTTTTGATTACCCAAATTGTACATCGTCAAATTGTAGACTGCTAGCTTTCGCAAGTAGAAGATTTGACCTGCGGGTCCTTTCGGTGTGTTAAGAACTGCTTGAAGGTCAAAATTAAAAGCTAATACTTGGGGATTTTCTTTTGCAGTGATTTTGTCTTCGTCACGGGCTTCTCTTGCGGCGGTTTTTCTATCTAGATGTCTTTTAAACTCATCACCAGCTAGACTTTTTTCTTCTTCGGTTAAAGTTTTCTGCACCAAGCATTTTCTGCATTGATCTTTTTTTGGTTTAAAGAAACCCAAATTATATTCTTGAAATATTTGCCGATATTTTTCAAAAGTGACCGGCTTAAAATTCTTTGTAATGCAAATTTCCTTATACATTCTGTGCATTATTGATAAATTTAGGGAAGAGTCTAGATACATTTTGGTGCTAGAAGCACGGCAATAATGCGACTCCACTGATGGGTAGGAAAGAATGTGTTCTCGTATGAACTCCTCAGCTTCGTCAGATAGTTTATTAGATGGTGCGTGTTTTCCGCGCCTATCTTTTTCTAAGAAACCACTAGAAGAACACTTCTTTAAAGAACTGCGTAGTAAGGCATCCGTTATATTCAATGTCGCGATAAAAAAACATCTGCATACGTTGTGTTTTATACCCTCAACGGAAAAAAAATATTTGCACGTGAAATTTTTTCGTGAATTTTCGATATTTCGCGTTGTGCGTTTCTTTAGATTTTGGTCTATGTGGCTTCGTATGAAATGTCGCTGGTCATCAATGCATTTTAAACTACGAAATTTTGTATAAATTTTCTGGCGATTCTGTTCATTAACAAGTTGAATGCATTTGTGTTTTGGTTTGCCAAAGCACGGAGCTGGTAAAAGAGGACGTGCAGGCCTTTCAACACCTCTATGCCCAATGTAGGATTCACCCTTTATTCTTTTCGCCTTCCTAATGTTTTTTTTCCACAACATCTCGTTTTTTTGCCTTTTTTTTACAAGTGTCTTCTTTTTCGGTTTTTCAGTCTCTTGCATAGCCTGAAGTTCTTCACTAGAACTAGATAAGTCGTTTTCTGACCCACTTGTTGATGGTTCATAATTGTCTGACGAAGAAAGTTCCAGATCGTCTAAAATATCTTCTTCTGATGATATCACCGGAAGAGTAGTAGAGTGCATAGAAGAGGTAGACGGCTGCGGTTCGTCCTCAACAAATTTCTGTTGCAATATTGCATTAGTCTGCATAGAAGAGGTAGACGGCTGCGGTTCGTCCTCAACGAATTTCTGTTCCAACTTTGCAAAAGCAGTAAAATGTTCATTACTTGAAGTGTCACCTAAAAAAAAAAAAACATTTCTGGAAAAACTATTCAAAACCTGTACTGCGCGGATTAACACGTTGTTTTGTTTATTCGCTGTTATTTGTGAAGTTTCATGGGTAAATTTAACAGCGAATTAATAAAACAGCGTGTTAAATGTATGATAAATCCGGCCTTAGTATACTTGTTAATATTGTATAATTTTACTTACCTTTTGAATTCAATTTCCTAGTCAGCTCCAATATTTTTCGCGCACGAGAACTCATCTTATAACACAAACAATTTCACCAATCTGATAAATTTTAACAGCCGAAAACACGAATGTGGCACATTCACTGTTTTGAATTTGTAACAGTCACACAAACTGCAATGCCAAAAACACCAAAGTGGTACATTCGTGTTTTAAGTATTGAAACAAATGGTAAATTCTCACTTTGACGAAACAAACATTGGGCACAGGGGGATATAGACTCGCAAGGCACGTTCGTGCCTTTGCCATTGAAAGCATCCAAGTTTAATACGTCTTTTCATGCACATAGTCGAAAAACACCAAATTTGCACATTCGTGGTTTTGGCATTGTACCGACGATATATATGTATATATATATATATATATATATATATATATATATATATATATATATATATATATATATATATATATATATATATATATATATATATGTGTGTACGCGCGATAACTTTCGAAAGAGTTAATTGATTTCAACGAAATTTGGGCCACGTGTTGAAACCCATCACCGCAAGAAGCCTATTTAAAATGGGCCTAATCGGGCTATTTTAAGGGTAGTTTTTAGGGGTTGAAAACTGTTTTTGGGCCCCAAAATACCGAAAAAATTCTCCGAATCGTTTCAAAATTGAAATTTTATCCTCTGGTAGGGATTAAAAAGTGTCCCCACAATTTTAATAAAATCGGCCCGACAGGACCGGATTTACAAATTTTATGAAAACACTAGTTTGCAGATAGTGACTTATTTATTGAAGGGTGTATTTAATTCGGTGTAGACGTTAGATTGATAATAATATTACAATTAAGAAAAAAATGTTATTTTAAGGGGTGTATTAAGGGGTTAAATTTTTTATTTTGCCCAAAAACAAACTTGATTTCACATAATAAAAGTATAAAACCACACGGCCCTGTACAAGCAAATACACTATATTGTCGGCAGGGTTTTGGCACTGCGACCCGGGTTTTTATTTTTACTCTTTCAAAATGTTTACCATTAAAACATTTTTTTTAAATCAATTAACTATTCAATTTTAAAAACGATTGAAACATGTATCGTCATGGGGAATACGTATGCATACAAAATTTCAAATCGATCGGATATCTAACGTTCGGCATATTGGATTTACAAGGACGTCACATAGATTTATCGTATAAATACTATAAATAATACTCGTCAAATTTTTAATTCGATACTCATGTCAAAGAGGGTTGTGAAAAAAAATTTAATCCATCATCTTATAGCGTCCGCTCTACTAGGTTTATACATTATCACCAGACTTTATACACCTGTGCAAAATTTCAAACCTTTAGTTTAATTTGATGTAGACGAAATTTTGATTGGATAATTAGACCCAAACTGCCACACTGATAAATTTAAAGTTAAATAAAATCTTGTAAAAATACGGTCAAGCTTGGTGTGTCTTAACTATAATTATTAACACCCTGCTTATTATAAAGGTTTACTGTCAGTTCCAGTTCAAGTTACATTAAAATAATTTTTAGGTAGTACTTGCATTGTTTTGTTCTGGCTGCCTAAAACAGGGAGCTGAAACTGACGTCTTTACAGCCACTAACAGTGACATTATCGTTTTCGACCATATGTTCCTCATCCCAAATTTACTTATTGGGACAACCCTTAGAAGTTTGTCGACACTATTCAGTTATATCCGGTATATCATGAAACGAGTTACCATAGTGTAAAAAAACCAACCTCCAAGTTTATTTGTTTAATCATTCTTTTCCGAAAACAATGTATAAAATATTTTTTTATAACTGAAATTATAATACTCGTTCTAAAAGGTTCTGAAGTTAGTCACAACAGCGTCGCAAATACATATTGTAGAGTCGTCCTGGTCGTTTTGTGGGAAAGGAAGACTCCCACCAGCTCCCAATTACCGGCACAGAACTTGCGCTCGTCGGTGATTGGTTATCTATCGTGTCACTTGTCGCTTTTCTGCTATAAAATACAGTCCAGTACGCAATTGTTAAGTTGTTTCTGATCAAGATGCTTAATGCAGTTTTGCATAGACAAGCACGAAAAATAATTTTTTGGATGACTTTATGCAAGAAATTAGACCTTTAGATTAAAGAAAAATTAAAAAATTAAAAATAATAATATAGCGCGAGTTTGTAGTTTTTCAACCGACTGTACCTGCGCAAGCCTCCGTTTGCATCTAACTTCAGAACCTTTTAGAACCGTGGCGCGTATTATACCGATTTTATTTTTGTATCAGATTAGTGATTTTAACATTGTTGGCAAAAATGAAGGATAATAAACACGAAGTAGATTTAAACCGTTCAATAGTTGTACATAAAACTAACAATTTTTTAAGACTAGCCGCCACCCGCGGTTCGCAGGCTATTGAGATAAAACACAGCAGCGACAACAGTAATGGAGCCTTCGGTTCCGCCGTATTATTTGCCTCGCGAGACAACCCCGCTCAACAGCAACAACAGTAGCAGAGCCATCAGCTCCACCTTGAGAAACTCTGATATTGATTTAGTAAGAATAAATCCCATGGAAAAACACTTTCAGTTTTTTTCGGGTAAATTTTTCAATTTTTCATTCCTTAAAAACCATATTCGAACTATTACGAATACCTATTTAAAAAAAACCCGGGTCGCAGTGCCAAAACCCTGCCGACAATATAGTGTATTTGCTTGTATAGGGCCGTGTGGTTTTATACTTTTATTATGTGAAATTAAGTTTTTTTTTGGGCAAAATAAAAAATTTAACCCCTTAACACCCCTTAAAATAACATTTTTTTCTTAATTGTAATATTATTATCAATCTAACGTCTACACCAAATTAAATACACCCTTCAATAAATAAGTCACTATCTGCAAACTAGTGTTTTCATAAAATTTGTAAATCCGGTCCTGTCGGGCCGATTTTATTAAAATTGTGGGGAAACTTTTTAATCACTACCAAAGGGTTAAATTTCAATTTTGAAACGATTCGGAGAATTTTTTCGGTATTTTGGGGCCCAAAAACAGTTTTCAACCCCTAAAAACTACCCTTAAAATAGCCCGATTAGGCCCATTTTAAATAGGCTTCTTGCGGTGATGGATTTCAACACGTGGCCCAAATTTCGTTGAAATCGAAAGTTATAGCGCGTACACATATATATTATATATATATATATATATATATATATATATATATATATATATATATATATGTATATATATATATATATATATAAATATATATATATATATATATATATATATATATATATATATATATAAATATATATATATATATATATATATATATAAATATATACATATATATATATATATATATATATAAATATATACATATATATATATATATATACATATATATATAAACATTTTTAAAAATGGTGCCAAAGTGTTTAGGAGGTTATGAAACGTCGAGAAATTTTGGTCCGACCCCTAGGTCCCGCCATCCGACCGACGCCAATAGTGTATGTTGCCATATGGCAAATACACTAAAAATATAACAATTAATTTATTAAAATAAAAAAACAGAGCTGGAGTAAACGAATATAGAACAATTTCTGGTAATAGCTTGTTTTGCAGGATTTAAGTCTTTTATGAAATACAATTTTTACTTCTAATGAACACTAAACTACTATAGCACATACACTATTAGCATGGGTCGGATGGCGGGATCTAGTGGTCGAATCAAAATTTGTCGACGCTTCACATGATTCTAAGCAACTTGGCACCATTTTTTTCTGTGTTAAAATGAGTTTCTAATAATTAATTTCAGAATTTCATACTATTAATCAGAGAATATATATTACAGCGGCAAAATAAAATTATAGCTCGTTACCTCTTTAAAAATGCCACTGGTTTCACCCCCAAAGTTGGTGCAACTCTGAACTATATTGTGTCAAAGACCTAGTCTGCAATTTTATTACTACGCACTGTAATATTTATTTATGGCATATTTACGTACTCTCTTTTTTTACAACTCAGTTTTTATAGACTTTAATAGATTTTTAACACATTGCTACATAAAAGCTGCATCTTTTTGAAAAATATGACATTTTATTACTTACATCAGTTGTGATTCACACGTTACAAAAAATTAAATTAAAGTATTTTACCTTTTTCATTCAAAGATTGAAAAAAACTAGTTAATTCAAAAATACTGACATTTGATACAATAAGTAAAATACAATTTTTGTAATGACGATTAACACGAATAACAACTAGTAAAAAAACCCGGGTCGCAGTGCCAAAACCCTGCCGACAATATAGTGTATTTGCTGATACAGGCCTTGTGGCTTTATTATGTGAACTTAAGGTGATTGTTGGGCAAAATAAAAAAAATAACTCCTTAATACACCCCTTAAAATTACATTTTTTTCTTAACTACATTATTTTGGTCGATCGAACGTCTACACCAAAATTAAAAACACCTTTCAGTAAATAACTCACTATCTGCAAACTAGTGTTTTCAGAAAATTTGAAAATCCGGTCCTGTCGGGCCGATTTTATTAAAATTTTAGGAGCACTTTTTAATTGCTATTAAAGAGTTAAATTTTAATTTAGAACCGATTCTGAGAATTTTTTAGGTATTTTTGGGCCCAAAATTTTTTTTCAACCCCTAAAAACCACCCTTAAAATGACCCGATTGAGCCCATTTTAATAGGCTTCGTACGGTGACGGATTCCAACATGTGTGCCAAATTTCGTTAAAATTAATTAACTCCTTCGAAAGTTATTGCCCGTACACATATATACCTATATATATATATATATAAATATATATATATATATATATATATATATATATATATATATATATATATATATACATATATATATAAACATTTTCAAAAATGGTGGCAAAGTGTTTAGGAGGTTATGAAACGTCGAGAAATTTTGGTCCGACCCCTAGGTCCCGCCATCCGACCGACGCCAATAGTGTATGTTGCCATATGGCAAATACACTAATAAATATTTTGATAACAAATAATTAAGAACACTTGAAAATCCTATAAATAATTATTTCTCGACGATCGTTTCGGACAATAAGTCCATCCTCAGGAGTACAAAAACTTATATAGTAAAGTTTTTGTACTCCTAAGGATGGATTTATTGTCCGAAACGATCATCGAGAAATAATTTAATAATTATTTGTAGAATTTTCAAGTGTTTTTAATTATTTGTTATTATTAATCATGTTCTACCACGTGCCGAGTGAAAAATCAGTATATATTAAATATTTTGATATTTACTAATCATTTGCATGATTATATAATACGGTTTCACATGTAAAAATTAACTAAAGTATGCTTGGCAGCTATGTGCCTAAATAATTTCTTTCAAACAGGTCCTCAGAAAAAAAAATCAATTAGTCTGTCACCGAATTGATAATTAAAAATAAAATCCTAGTAGCGTTGTCCAGAGGCCTTTTGTTCGGTCAGAGCTTGGACTAATAATATAACAAAAATGTCAATAGTTACGTTATTAACACGTTATTTGCTTAAAACAAGAACGGTTTAAACTAATGGCGCCTAAAAGTTGACATTTCAAACTTTCCATGACCTAGTTTATACAAATCACGTTTGACACAGAAATATATCATCGACCTATTATTTACCACTCCTGTTTTCAACACGACTGTCATACTTGCCATGCGCTACAAAAGCAATATACATAATTGCAGCACTTAAAGCTCAATTTAGAGTTACTTAAATTAATTTCTTACTATCGAAATGATATTTGTCACCTTTCAGAAAATGTTCTCAAGGATTGCAGTCATCTAAGCTGTGTTTACACGAAGTTTCTTTAATGAATTTGACTTCTGTTAGCTGTGGAATATAGATAAATTCAGCAAAACCATTATTAAACGATTTTTTAGTGTATTTGCCATAAGGCAACATACACTATTGGCGTTGGTCGGATGGCGGGACCTAGGGGTCGGACCAAAATTTCTCGACGTTTCATAACCTCCTAAACACTTTGGCACCATTTTTAAAAATGTTTATATATATATGTATATATATATATATGTGTGTACGCGCGATAACTTTCGAAAGAGTTAATTGATTTCAACGAAATTTGGGCCACTTGTTGAAATCCATCACCGCAAGAAGCCTATTTAAAATGGGCCTAATCGGGATATTTTAAGGGTAGTTTTTAGGGGTTGAAAACTGTTTTTGGGCCCCAAAATACCGAAAACATTCTCCGAATCGTTTCAAAATTGAAATTTAACCCTTTGGTAGTGATTAAAAAGTTTCCCCACAATTTTAATAAAATCGGCCCGACAGGACCGGATTTACAAATTTTATGAAAACACTAGTTTGCAGATAGTGACTTATTTATTGAAGGGTGTATTTAATTTGGTGTAGACGTTAGATTGATAATAATATTACAATTAAACAAAAAATGTTATTTTAAGGGGTGTATTAAGGGGTTAAATTTTTTATTTTGCCCAAAAACAAACTTAATTTCACATAATAAAAGTATAAAACCACACGGCCCTATACAAGCAAATACACTATATTGTCGGCAGGGTTTTGGCACTGCGACCCGGGTTTTTTAGCTTAACGTTCCGTATTATGATGCACTCGCGCACTGTAACATCAATATTAACAGGATGAAGTTGTTCGCAGAAACAGGCTTGTAACAAAATAGAGGTAGGGACCATGTCGGCATGCACGTAGCATCTAATAACTATATTTATGCTAATGTCACTACGAATCTTCTATTATTTTATTTCAATAAACTATTTGCATGTCAATTAAAAATTAGTTTTTAATCACGCCAAAGAAGTATAATGCGCGGACATACTACATTCCACCAAAAACATTTCATGTGAAGCTGCTTGCCAAGACTCACAAGTTCATAAATTTAAAAAGTTAGAAGATTTATGTAGAGCCAAGTCCCTAACAGAGCTTTGAAAGGACCCCGTAGTACAAATCGGAGCTCAGCTAAGAGCTTGGCTCTACTAGAGATTTCATAACTTTTTAACAGTGAAAGCATTATGAGCTTGTGAATCTTGGCAACCAGCTTCACATGAAATTGGGATCTCATTTATTTTTGTCAGGCGCCCTAGATTATTTTTTTCCACTATTTTTCATCAATGAAGGTTTGTGGACCATTTTTGCATATTCTGCACATATTCCTTTGTGTACAGATATGCACCTCCTATGCGAGATGATGGAGGGGGAAAATTTCCGATTTCTTAATTTTTTCCATTGTTTATACACAAATACAGCCTACATATCAAATTTCAGCCTTCTAGGACTTCAGGAAGTACCCTAGAGATTCCGATGATCATCAGTCAGTGAGTCAGTGAGTCACGAAATCTATGTCAATAAATGTGAAACCATAAAAGCTAGATAATTGATACTTGGTGTGTTTGATAAGTTTGCTAAAGACATCTTATCCTCGAAATTTCAGCCTCCTACCATTATTCAGACCAAAGCTATGACGGTTCGAAAATACAGCGAAACGCTTCCAGAAAAGGGAGGTAGTGTCACGCTTGCTTTGGTTCGTCTTGGCGGGTACACTACCGTGCCTTTAGATACGCGCCAATTTTTTCTTGTGCTATGAATTACAAAAAAAGTATTCTTTTAGTTGCATACTCTTGAGTCTTGTGTCTGAACTGTGAACTATATTGTCGTTTAAATAGTCTTTGTGTATGTCAAGGTTATTGTATTCTTAATTTTAATTCTTGATCAGTATCAGATCATGCAATGTGTCTGGCGTTAACTTCACAACAAGGAGACTACAGTAGGTGTGGAGACGATACAGAATGTCTCCGATGTGACAGGTTATACCTACCAAAGATATTTAACTTATCGTATAGATTTGTAATTTCCGAACTATACGACATTGTGTTGGGTAGAGTAGTGGTGACAGCACTAGACTCGTATTAGGGTGGTACGATTCGAATCCCGGCGGAAGCAGATGTGGCTGGGACTTTTTCCTGCTGTCTCTTGCCGAGAAACGGTAATTCGAGTACCGGCCATCTTGATTGAGATTTTCCAATGGTTTCCCTCAATTAATTACAGACAAATATCGAGATGGTTCCTTATTTGAGGCCATGGCCGATTACCTATCAAACTCCTAGTTCAAAAAATTACCTACCTTATCCTAATTTCCCAAAATTCCTTCATTCACCCATTGCTATTAAGTTGAAGTTTTAAAAATGTAGAAAATAACGGGAAGTGGTAAATGGAAAATAGTAATGGTGCGAATGGCGTCTGTTATGACATAAAGTTGACAAACGGACGTTAAACGCATTATTATTATGATATTATTATTTTTGTGTTAAATATTTGTAACCCATACTCCCGCTACTTAAATCCGACCTTCCACCATAAAAGACTGATTCTGCAACGTATACTAAAATCTTGAACGATGGTTCGAAAATGTTTTAGTTTCTAATGGTGGCTTCCCACGGTCTGTGATATCGCAGACGGACGCGGACCAGCACGTACCAACGCACCGTGGAAAGGGCCTCGTCTGTAGCACAGACATATCTGTGACGGTGCGCGCAATCCGTCGTGAGTCGGTAACTTCAAAGGTGCGGTGCGAGCTTGTGCGTTGCAGTCCGAGCTCGTCCGTAGAAACACAGACGAGCATGTCAGAACCTGTTTAACCGTCGAGTCGCGATCGCGTTTGCAAGTTTAGTAAATACCTAGTTTTTGAAAAATGGAGTGGACGAACGAAGTTACTTTTGATTTTTTTAATCTTTATCAAAATAAACCGGCACTACGGAATTCGAAACCGGAGTCAGTTCCAAGACCTACACAGACCGACACGCACCGTTGGAACAGCCTTGTCTGCGGTGCGTTGCTGTCTGTGCTAGTCGGCTGTGCGTAGATGATCTGTAATATCACAGACCGTGGGAAGCCACCTTAAGATCGAAAGTGATTTTTATCTGTCAGAAATAAGGTCAGCAAAGAAAGAAGCTAATGTAAATTCATAAAGAAATTTCAACCAAAAGTGGATACGTAATTGTGATATTTTTTAGCCGTTTTGTGACGAAGAATTACACACTAGCTCATTTCGGCTCGCTTTCGCCCGTGTAGATTAAATTAAATAAGTTGGTTAATGGCAGGGTCACACATACTTCATCCGTTCTTGAATCCAATCAATACTCCTTCGCTCAAATGTATTACTAGCAGTTTGCCCGCGACTTTGTCCGCGTGGTATACTAGATATATTATACCCGGTTAGATTCTTTAATATAAAATCCACCCCCATTCCGTTCGGGTAGTGAAGGTTTCCATCACCCTGTTCACCCCTAGATCACTCCTGGTATGTTGAGATGTATAGATTATATTATAATTCTTTCCTTTGAATCGGATTTTGTTCACAATTTCATGGGTTTTAATTTTTTTGCGTGAACCCTAATTATTTTTCTAAAATAAAAGTTACTCCTTATAACATCAGTGAAAGTCCCATCAAAATCGGTCTAGTCGTTTCAGTGAATAGCCGGAACAAACAGACCGCCCGGAAAGACAGAACAAACTGACTGTAAACTAAAAATTCGCTCTAGAACTCTCCAAAACTGTACAATTACAGACTACGTTACGATTTTATTTCTTTGTATTAATATCTGTAAAATTCATTAAAACAGCAACTCTCGCAGTATGTGACCTTTGTAGTCCGTTGTTACAAACACATAAATCATTACTTCTATAAAGAGTGCTGTATTATACAAAGTTTTGAATTGTCGATTTTATTTATATGTATGAATTATTAAATTGCCGACTTGCATGATCCAAATTTTTAAAAGGAACTAGCGAGCGTGATTTAACTACAGACAGACAATCAACTGAAGCTGTTTAGCGGGATTATTCTATATAAAGAATTACAATGAAATATAGGTATACACTTTTGGAAATTTTTTTAATGTAAGGAAAGTGACATGTTCATATACAGTATACTATAAAAACTGGTTATAGAACATTAGGCTAAGTTGATGGTGAGGTAGAACACTTATCTCGTAACTTAAAGGTCGTAAGTTCGATACCGGCAGTCGGTCCTATTATTCTTCTTTTTTTTTCCAATTGCAATTTTACAATTTATTACGTCTGTAGTATGTTATGTAAAGTACAGTTTCTTTTTTTGTAGAAAAAGCATCTAAAAAATTTATATTATATTTATATTGTTATATTATATTATATATATATATATATTGTTATATTATATTATATTGTTATATTATATTGTATTGTTATATTATAATATATGGTTATATTATATTTGTAACACAGATTACAACCCAAAAAACCCGGGTCGCAGTGCCAAAACCCTGCTGACAATATAGTGTATTTGCTTGTATAGGGCCGTGTGGTTTTATACTTTTATTATGTGAAATTAAGTTTGTTTTTGGGCAAAATAAAAAATTTAACCCCTTAATACACCCCTTAAAATAACATTTTTTTCTTAATTGTAATATTATTATCAATCTAACGTCTACACCAAATTAAATACACCCTTCAATAAATAAGTCACTATCTGCAAACTAGTGTTTTCATAAAATTTGTAAATCCGGTCCTGTCGGGCCGATTTTATTAAAATTGTGGGGAAACTTTTTAATCACTACCAAAGGGTTAAATTTCAATTTTGAAACGATTCGGAGAATTTTTTCGGTATTTTGGGGCGCAAAAACAGTTTTCAACCCCTAAAAACTACCCTTAAAATAGCCCGATTAGGCCCATTTTAAATAGGCTTCTTGCGATGATGGATCTCAACATGTGGCCCAAATTTCGTTGAAATCAATTAACTCTTTCGAAAGTTATCGCGCGTACACATATATATATATATATAAATATATATATATATATATATATATATATATATATATATATATGTATATATATATATATATATATACATAAATATATAAACATTTTTAAAAATGGTGCCAAAGTGTTTAGGAGGTAATGAAACGTCGAGAAATTTTGGTCCGACCCCTAGGTCCCGCCATCCGACCGACGCCAATAGTGTATGTTGCCATATGGCAAATACACTAAAAAGTGTAGGACAAGCCCATTCTGAGTAATTTTATTTCAGAACTGTCTAATCTATTAAACTGTAAATCGTTGTGGTCTGTAATTTTCCGCGCACTAACTGAAAACAATACGTTCGCTACAAAATGTTGTTGTTGTGGCTGAATCTACGAGTGCATTGGTTGGTTGAATCGTCAGTCTATTTTAAGTGTGTTGCGTGACCCGTAACAATCATTTACAATTTTAGCGTAACCGATCAAAATACGAACACAACCATAGAATAAAAAAAAAGTTGATATATTCCTTCCGAACTTTAAACCTTCAAACGTTCTATATAAAAAAATATGTCAATTTAAGTACTAACATAGGTTATGTAAAAATAACAACGACAAATAAACAAAAAAAAAAACCGGGTCGCAGTATCAAACATATTGATCGCCTGGTAAATTTTTGCGCAATAAAAAATCATTGAGGCATTTTGAAATTTTAATACCTTGACATTTAATATTTAAGGGGGTATTCTCATGTGAACGCATAAATTTTTTCCTGTTTTTAAGGAATTTTTTTTAGACGACAATAACATTCAATCATTTTAATTTTTTTTATGTGTTTTTATTTGTATCTTAAACTGTATAAAAAAAATTTTTTTTCTCTTATTTTGCATTTTTTATATATATATTTTTAAATTAAATTAGACACTAAAAAAAAAGTAGGTCACTGGTCATGGTAATAGCGGCTGTTCATGTTGTCTGAAATAAAAAAATCGAATGGAGCATTGTTCAGTAGGTATGTCGCTATCGGCTCTACCAAAATTAATCAATTTCATTGAAAAAAAAAAAATGGCGGACTGTAGGAAAAAAGTTTGTGTTTTTTGTTAATTTTTTTGTTAAAAATCGTTTTAAAAAAATAAGAAAATATTTTCGAAAATAATCAATTTTGGTACGGCCGATAACCATTAATGAGTAGAAGAACATATATAAATTTCAAAGCAATCGGTTGAATACTTTTTTTTTAGGACCATGACAGTTTTAGAAAATAATGTTTCCAGAAAAATGCGTTTAAAGTTTCAAGAGCCGACAAGTCGCTTACGGCGGCGTCGGCGACTATGAGTTGTAATTTATTTAAAACTAGGAATTTCGCTCTCTATTTTTCACAACATATTTTCGATAGGTTTTACTATTGAAATATGAAAAAAAATCGATTTTTCGAAGTGGTCACATGAGAATACCCCCTTAAGGAGTTGAAAAATAAAAAATCCAGGTTTTTAATTGGGTCTAAAACTTCGCCAGGCGTTTGCAAAATTATATTTGTTACGACTTAAAAAATATATTTGAAGCACGTTGAAATGTAAACAGAGTAATATTGGTAACTAAAAATAGATATATTTAAAAAAAAACATGTCTTTCCGGTGGGACATTTTACCTGTCAGGCGATCAATATGTTTGAGGGATCGGTTAAGCCCCGCTACCCCTCAGCCAGGTCTATTACTAAAGAGTTATTGTACAAATTTTCACAGTGCCTCAAATACCTATCCAAAAATGCTTAATAGCTATTGGGCTAAAAGTATTTTACATTACAAGATCGGAGTATTATGTGACCTTGAACCTGAACATTATTAACGACGTTAGGCCTACGTTTCGGTCTTAGTGGCATTAAGTTTAATTTTGGGACGATGAGTGAATTTTGTAATTTTGTTAACTATTTGGAGTCTGTTAACAACGGTATGTAGTCGCCACGAACGGTGTCGTCAGCAAAAAGCGACATGCCAACACCAGCCAATGAAGAGTGTCATTTCTGTACAACATCAGCAGCACGGGACCGAGAATCGAAGCTTGGGGAGCTCTAGATGAGACAGTAAAAGGATTAGAAACAGTATCTCCCGAATAAAATGACGGTCGCTTAATTACGACTTTATTAGATTAACTAGAGATGCAGGAAATTTATAATTGATTATTTTAAAGAGCAGAGCTAGGTGCCAAACAGCGCCAAAGGTCTTTTCAATGTCCTAACAAAACTATTAAGACGTTGAAATTTTGTGTATAATATCCACCGATAAACGCTTTAAACTAAAAAATTCAAGTCAATTGAACAACGAGAAAATATAAGTATCTTTTTGACATAATAGGTATCTATATTAAATACAATAAAGTTTCTGTTAACGCATTCGTAGCGCGAGTAACGACTAGTAATAAATATTTGCTTTTCGTTTCCATTCTTACATATAATCAGAAAATCCATTTCTTATTAAAATTTCAATTACTTCAGAGCAAAAGAACAGCTGATTTTTTAATTTTAGGTTTAGATAAAAAAAGTGCACAAAACTCTGTTGAAAAACTCAAAAGAATAACAAAACGATATACAAAGTAGGCATACTATTGTAATATAGAAAAAACAGCGTTAAAAAATATATCCCAAAAACAATTGGGCTGTTCCTTTAGCAAATCAAAATGTCCTAGCAAAATTTGGTTTAGATCCGCTGTATCCTGATCACAAACATACAAATAGGCGAACATGACACCAAAAAAATTACTTTTTGGAGTCGAGGAACCTCAAGACGATCAAATATTGTAAAAGTTTAAAATGTCAATTTTGACATAAATTAGTACCATTCTACATTTTTGGAGTTGGATTGGTACAATACACACGTTTTACAATATAACCTCATACACACGTTTCAGTTTTTTGAAATGATGGCACTATCGTTGAATAATATCGTTGAAGGAAGTTTGGATGAGGAACAATCAAAGGAGAAAAGATTTACCGATGTTTCGCTTGTGGCCAACGTTTCGAAATATTTTATTTTGAAACATGCCACAAGCGAAACATCGGGAAAGCTTTTCAATTTTGATTGTTCCTCATCCAAACTTCCTTCAACGGTTACATTATTGGAACAAAACAAATACTAATAAATTGAATAAAATGTTATTTACTTATATATAAAGTTTAAAAATGTATTTTCTGGCATTATTTTTGTATCAATTCGTTATAAAAAAAACAAGCGCAGCGGTATTACTACAACAATATTCCTACCATGAGCGTGACGTTCATTCTGCAAGAACTAGAAGGTTGCCTGTCCGCGAATTCAAACGGCGGTGCTCTAGTTCACGGGTCACCAGGTGGAATACTAATCTAAATTGGATTTAAGTTTATCTGTCTAGTCTGGTACAGAACTTTCTTCTTCCATATCAAATATGCAGTCATTATAATTATTAGCCAAACTAAAAAATCTAGAATGTGACTTCTTCGCTACCTAAACGTAAGTTTAAAAGCAATCACTGACAGAATAAAGAACGAGTATCTATGAACCTAACTTCGGTAAATTTTAAGTGATATTATTATCAAATAAATCAAAATGGGGGTGTGTGTGTTTCGATTTACACCTCAATTCATGCTATACCAACAATTATCTGTCGAATGTCACCTGTGGCACGCATGCCATAGGTTCGCCATCTCTGGCTATTAAGTAATTATCCAATTGTGTAGGCTTTCACGGCTGGCGTTGTTGCAAATCTTCTTGGTTTCCGGGCTTGTACGCCGTGGTCCATAGGTATTTCTATCTGACGTTTCGTCTACAACTGCGGTAGACATTATTAAAGGCGATGTGGTAGCGGGCGAAGTGTCCTTCTCGGCTGCTCACTAGCAAGTGTAAGCAGCCGAAGGACACTTCGCCCGCTACCACATCGCCTTTGATAATGTCTACCGCAGTTGTAGACGAAACGTCAGGCAGAAATACCAATGGATCACGGCGTACAAGCCCGGAAACCAAGAAGTATTAAGTAATTGTTCGATTAATCTCTAAAATTATCTGCTCCTAAATGTATTAGACATTTGATTAATAAATTTAAAAAAATCCTATCATTGTTTGTGATTTCAGATAATTATTTATTACTTGATTTATTAGAAATAATGTCCGTTAATTGCTATTTGAGATTATTTTAAGCTAGCCAATATGTATATTAAATTTCTTCGAGTGCCAATGTTCTCTTTCAAATTGTACCGATATATCGATATTTTGTAAAAAAATATTTCGGTACCGATATCGATACTTTTTGGCACTCCTGACATCTCCATCACCAACTACCTAAACTCACTACCTACCCTATCATTATATTTATTCTACTCTGAAAGACAATTGGAAAATAAATCAGTTTATATAAATTATTTTATGTGTCTAATGTGTCGTTCTGTTATATAATATATACCAAAGAAACTTTATTTCAAGATGAATACCTACGAATGTAGGGTATATAATATACAATATATTAACTTAGAAAGTCGTAAAAATATATTAAAAATATGCACTAACTTAAAACAGACATAGAAAAAGATGATGACTGAAGCACTCAGGATTTTAAGATCTTCTTCATAAAAATGCAATAATATTATTTCAAGACATCTGTAAAACTATTCTAAACTTCGCCATAGTCGTATTAAGTTCGTCGTGGAGTATTTTTATTTAAGATTTTCTAGCCTGCTTGGAAGTTTGAACCAAAGAACATCGCGTAAACTATATATACATTCCACCACTAGATATTCATACCAGAAAATAGGAATTTTTTTGTCACACATTGGCATAATATGATGACATGAAAAGAAAAATAACATTTAATTACGCTGCAAATTATAGGTTTAAACAAAATTTTTAAAAAAAATTGGGTCTTGCAGTTTACACTACACACTACAGAAGTGAAACTTCAAGACACACGAATTGATACGACGCATATAAAGGCGAATGTGCAAAGCGCATGCGTTGAGTCTCGACCAACCCGCATTTATGTAGAGTATAGTATCGTTTGATGAACTAAAAAATGCAAAGTAATTTGGCAACAAATTTATCTTTACTGTAAAAAGCGTGACGTACTATCTACTTAAATTTTCATAATAGCTCTACGTTTACAATTAGCTAGGAATGAAAAATTTATTACCGATATTAAGCACTCCAAGCTTTTTACAGTAAAGCTAATTTTGTTGTCAAATTTACATAGTATTTTTTGGCTCATAAAAGCGTGTTGTATTCGTTTTTTTAAACTCTAATTTTTCGGCTATAGTTAATTTTGCATCAATCTTAGATAAGCAACAACTCATAGATATTTTTTTTAAAGAATAGCATTTTAAAATCGCAATTTTTTTAAGGAAGTATAGCTGAAAACATTTCATTCTGACAACATAAAATGTTGAGAAGGGTTACTTTTATTTAATTTGACAGGATTCTATCGGGTGTTCAATAAGAAGAGATGTAAGATGTCATATCTACATATGTTGGGTTAAATCAATGCAAGAAAACAGTGACATCTGTTGAAATATTAAATCGCATTCAGATCGGTTGTGAAATGAAAAATTTCACTAGCATTGTCCATTGAAATCATACGACTGCGTATACTTTTTCTTTTAGAAACATGATTTAATATTTTATAGCTATATTATTATTTCTAATATTAGAAATCAACAATAATTTTACCGAATTAAAAAAAACATTTTTTTTGGTCTTTTCCGAATTATTCTAGTATATAATATTATAAATGTTTGGATGTTTGTTACTCAATCACGCAAAAACGGTTGAACGGATTTGGATGAAATTTGGTAGTTTATTAACACATAGGATACTTTATATCTCGGAAAAATGTTAGGTTCCTGTGGGATTTTCAAAAAACGAACTACAGGGCGTATCCACTTGAAATTTGTTACTTTTCCGTTTTAATTTTCAAATCGCTGTATTTTCGCGGAAAATTATTGGATTTTAAAAAACGAAAGCTTATTTTAAAGCTTGTACATTCTAGTTTTTGAGTCAAAATTCGAATTTTTTTTATCATCCCTTAGCGAATCGTTACAATTGAAAAATTAGTGAGGAAATAATCAAGAGCAGCAAATTTCTCTTCTGTATAACTATATTTCATAGTTTAACTACACGAATAAGTAACTAACCAGCATATGCCTTTTAAGTGGCTACCGACAGATTCGTGACCTTGGTTTTAAGTAAAAAAAGAATGTTCATCACTTTGCCGTTGACGTACCTAATTAATTTATAGACTTACACTTTTGTTTTTAAAAAAATATGTTTTACTAGAAGAGGACAATTATAAAATGAAATAAAGTAACTAGATAAATATCTTATTAAGCCCGAGGCGTAAGAAACAATTCGCTACAAACCTTTCAACACTCGAGACGGTACAGCACTGGCTGTTTCAGGATAGAATATTACGTTAACCGAGAAATTGCGTGTGGAATCCCTGACTTTCCTTACATTTTAAATCGCTACAGTCCTGTTGTGTTACGTAATAATATAGTCTGTCTTCCTTGGAAAAAAGTAAGCTTTTAAACAGTAAAAATATGTTTCAAATCGGTTCAGTAGTTCGTGAGATTATACGCGACAAACAATTAATGTAAAAAATCTGTTCTCTAAATAATATTACAATAGAGTAATTATTATTATAATGAAAATTCGTAGGAATGTGAAGCAGGAGGTGTGTCAATTATTACTAAATCATTAATTCTGCAACGTTTCGACTCTTTTTTATTGTGCTTTCATCAGGCATCTCAATGGCAACATCTGATGACTACACTTTTATTTCATTAATCAGTTTCATATAAAATATGTCGATTGGCAATCAAGTTTATTTAATGACAGTTATCTACACTAATATTATAAAGAGGAAAGATTTGTATTTTTGTGTGTGTGTATGTTTGTAATGAATAAACTCAAAAACTACTGTGCCGATTTAAAAAATTCTTTCACCATTAGAAAGCTACATTCACCCTGAGTAACACAGGCTATATTTATTGATATAAAATATGAGGGATCCTTACTAAAACTTTAGTAACGTAACCCAAGGTGTAAAAAAAATGCCATAAAACATCTTTCGTTGCATGCGCTGCGGAAACTATTGATGATAGAACAAAAGTATGTATATAGATAAAAGACGATGTATATGTAATCTATGGACTCCAAACGGGTAGACCATTTTTTAAGAAATTTTCACACAATCTTTAGATTAGCCCAGCAGGTGATCTTCTGAAGTTTGGTACCGATCGGATCAACAGAATTTTTTAAATTTTTTTTTGGGAAATAAGAATTTTCTTCGATTTTTGAACATTTACAAATAAAAGCGATTGAATTCGCACAAATTCAATCCACGTTGAGAATTTAATGATAATGATTCTCATCTTTTATATCCTATATATTACATTTACACCCGGGCGAAGCCGGACTGGGCCGCTAGTACAATATAACATGATGTTTATTATGTACTACATATAGAGATGCCTGATGAAGACTCAATAAAAAAGAGTAAACGTCACAGGAATTAATGATTTGTTATTAATTGATGAACATCCTAGTCCCCATTATTATAGTTAAGTATATGGACGCAAATAATTTTAATGTAATTATTTATTATAAAGTTAAGCGCTATAGGTATGTTGTAAAGTAATATTTTTATGGCAACATTTCAACTCTTGATATTCATATCCTGACTACAAATTTTCAGATCAATACTTGTCTTCAATCTGTGTTATAAGCTGAAATAGGTCAAGGTTTCAGAACCGAGTAGATAATCTCGAAGCGGGAGTTATATACACCTGTCTTTAATCTGCTTTGCACAATAATCCTGAATCCTGGAATTTACAATGCAGAATACAATAGTTCGTTATTGTTGTCAAAGTATATCGAGGACAAAAAATTAATATTTTTAATCTTATGAGCTAACATTTTAAATTGAAGATAAAGCAACAATATTCATGACGCTCTGAATGAATTTTTTTTTTACATAAATGGAAAGATCACATACAAGTTTTATAGCGAAACCACTTTTATTATTTTGTTTAATTTCATAATGAAAAAGTTATATTTGTTTTAAAAATAATGTTTAAGCTAAGATCTGATAACGCGCCAAAAACCTCTGTGACGTCAAAATGTTTTTATGGTCCTGGTTGCCATGGTTACTCTGATAGTATGTATTATAAAGCCATACACAAATGCACGACTTTTGTCATTTTGACGTCACAAACATTCCAGGTACGTTTTGTTATCACGTAATATCTTTTGAAGTTTTATACATTTTAATTAATTTGTTATTAATTACCTATGGCTTAATTTTTTTTTCTTTTCGTTCTTCAATATTATTTACGATATATTATTTAAAAAATAAAAAAAATTTGTAGTTTTTTTTAAATTCAAATACTCAATTCAAGAAATGCCGATATATTTATTTTCTGAAGTTATATTTCTTTTGGCGCATTGAGAATTAAATTTTCTCTGTTACGAAAGTTGCGCAAGTAGCATGCAACTAGCATGTTGCGGGTGTTGCGCACGCTACATTTAGTAAACATGAACTCGTTTGATAAAGCTGACTTCGATGCAGTTTAATTTGACTTTGTATTCATAGATGACACGTCTCATTTTTTTTTGATAACATCAAAATAGTTATTTCATAAAACAACAAAGTAGGTTATACTAGCGACATCGGACGGAACTTCCTAAAAGCTATAGGTAGTGTTGTTAACAACTATTGACAGCTAAATAACATCAATACTTGTATTTTTTTTAATTATGGATTCTACAGTAGAAAACCTTTTAATAGGTAAAAAGCTACTTTATGCAGGCACTAAAAATTAGTGTTGGGCATAATCGATACATTTCAATAATCGAATGAATCGAAATAATCGGTTTTGGTAATCGAATGATCATTCGAATTATCGATTATGAATGATTCGAATGATCATTCGAATTATCGATTATGAATGATGCGCAAACTTCGCAATTATTAATTTCGTTTTATGTACAGTATAAGCGAATGATCATTCAAAATACCGATTATGAATGATGTGCTAACTTTGCAGTTCTTAATTTTCGATTTATTAATATACTTAATACAATACACATTAATAATGGAATCGCTGGTATGATTGAATACAAAAATGAAACGAATTCTTTATTATCATAAATTAATAATTAATTATTAATAACTCACAGATTTGTATTTAAAAAAACAATATAGTCTAAAATTTCGGGTGAGAGTCTGTTCATCCTTGAATTAGTGATGACACCAGTTTTTGAGAATATCCTTTCGGAAGGCACGGAGGTAGCTGGCGCACAGAGGTATTTTTCATGAAGTTTGTATAATTCGGGAAACAAATTTTTGTTTTCTGACCAAAAAATCAGTGGATTGGGCATTAACAAATATTGTTTAAACAAACGAAAGCACTCCCGCTCTCCAGTGCAAGCACAGACTTCCCAATGTGTGCAGATACAGAAACCGAATCATATATCATAATCGACAATCGACTGTGTCAGGATTAATTCACATACATTTCATATTTCATAATCGATTCAAGTGAATGATATCTCGGTTACCATAATCGATTCAAGTGAATGATATCTCGGTTACCATAATCGAATGATCGATTATTCGGCCATAATCGAAATATTTCGATTATATCATTCATAATCGCCCAAGACTACTAAAAATGTATATAAATTATAAGACCACAAAAATAACTCAGTTTGTGTTTAAAAATGTTTTTCCAACGATATTTATCATATCCCTCGACATCCTATTTTATTTTATCTTTAACGAAAATGTGAATATCAATTATCGCGATCACACCAAAGAAGTATAACTTCTACCGCACCATTTTTTTATTTCAACCTTTTCGGTCCATTTATTTTATATTATTTACTAGGTGATAGTACAAGTCAAAAGAAGACGATTACTATTAAAACACTTTTATAAAAGTTGTATGATAATTTTTATTTAGTATGATAGCTATTGTCTGCTATAATTGTTAAGAAACATTCATTGTTGTAGCACTATATTAGAAAAATGTATTATTCCAACACGTCACCGTCGGGATTTAAACCCGAATCTTCCCACTTTCGCGGCGGAATGAGTTAATCAATTACGCCACGGTGCACACAATCTTTGATTCATTCAAGAGCCCTCGCTACTGCGAGAGTTCATGTCCTAGCTACAGCTAAAATAATTGGTTCTCGCATGTAGTGAATTTGAGTATTGTAAATCGCTATATTATGAAGGATTAAAATGTCGAATTGTGTGCACCGTAGAGTAATTGATTAACTCATTCAGCCGCGAAAGTGGAAAGATTAGGGTTTAAATCCCGACGGTGACGTGCTGGTAAAATAAATTTTTCTAATATAGTGCTACAACAATGAATGTTTCTTAACAATTATAGCAGACAATAGCTATTATACTAAATGAATTCAGCAGGTACGTTAGCTATAAGCGTATGTAAAATCTACTAATATGAGATAATTTTTATGTACATACTTTCTGATAAATTAGCATTATTGCAAGTCATTCTAATTATACAACCTTTGCTAAGCTATTTTAACACTGATTATCTTCTTTTGACCCATTTTTACTATGCATTTGCTATTTTTCATAGACATAGTTCCTTTACATAAATTACTATAAATTTTAATCCGTATAGCTGAATATATATTAATAGCCAATTTGGACCTAATAATTTTTTGTATGACACAATATTATGTTAAAATAAAAAAAATAGACGACTTAAAACAAACAAATGAAAACATTTCATGATGAACGACGTTTCAGTCCGGATTTGGATCGTCTTCAGGTTCTTAAGAAAAAATATACAATAAATATGTATTATATGTGAATTGAATTTAAAAGTTAGTGAAAATAAATAAATTAATTAATTTTCACGAACTTTTAAAGAACTGGGGGTAACTAAGACGACTATTAAAAAAGTTGTGCCTTAAAAAAATATAGTTGCTCTGGCCGAGGTTTTTAGCCGTGAATGATGAAAATGGATTTTTACGATTCTCGCGCATACTTACTGAAAAATCAAATTTCAAAATTAAACAGATTAAGTTGCTCGCTAAGTCATAAAATGGAAAATAATAATAATAATAATGGGTTTAACGTCCGTTTCCTGACTTAACAGACGCCATTCGCACCATTACCATTTTTTCATGTACCACTTCCCGTTATTTTCTACATTTTTTACAACTTCAACTTATGTAATAGCAATGGGCGAATGAAGGAATTATAGGAAATTAGGATAAGGTAGGTGATTTTTTAAACTAGGAGTTTGATAGGTAATCAGCCATGGCCTCAAATAAGGAACCATCTCGATATTCATCTGGAATTAATTGAGGTAAACCATGGAAAACCTCAATCAAGATGGCCGGTACAGGAATTACCCTTTCTCGGCGAGCGGTAGTAGGAAAAAGTTTCAGCCACATCTGCCCCCGCCGGGATTCGAACCCGGTACCTTCCAAATGCGAGTCTAGTGCTGTCACCACTACTCTACCCAGCTCGGTAATGTGAAATAGTGAATATGACCGGTGATATTTTATTTCAATACGAATAAAAATTCTTATAAATTATATACAGTAGGTAGTGGTAAATATTATTGAAGTCATTCGTTAGTTGTGAATACTAGTCGTTTTATTATTTGATTTCAATAAATTATTTACGTGCAAATTAAAAATCATACCAAAGAAGTATAACTTCTAACTCGCGTACATAAACACACGCACCTACTTTTTATATGGATTGTTCCACATTAAATTTACACATTGAATTAAAGAATAATGTCAGTCGATGTCATGTTGTTTTGACCAGCGGTTGTCGTCTGTCGGATAGCCGATTACAACGTCGACCTTTGTATGCTGGCATAGGTATCGATATGATTAACGATGTATCGACTACAGAACTCAAGTCGCTACCGTTCAATCACCCAGGTATGACACGCTTTGTCATAGATCATTGCATCAAACGAACCGTTATTTATACGCTTATATCGACAGAATCAAAATATTATTTTATTATACATAACGGCCTAGTCCGGCTTCGCCCGGGTGTAAATGTAATATATAGGATATAAAAGATGAGAATCATTATCATTAAATTCTCAACGTGTATTGAATTTGCGCGAATTCAATCGCTTTTATTTGTGAATGTTCAAAAATCGAAGACAAATCTTATTTCCCAAAAAGAAATTTAAAAAATTCTGTTGATCCGATCGCTACCAAACTTCAGAAGATCACCCGCGGGGCTAATCTAAAGATTGTCTGAAAATTTCATCAAAAATGGTCTACCCGTTTGGAGGCCATAGATCACATATACATCGTCTTTTATCTATATAGATTATTAAAATGCAAAAAGTGGTTATTGTGACATAACGATAATAGTTGGACATATAGTATCGCGAAGTTTTTTGTAGTTATTGATATGTTCTTTAATATTGTAGAACATACTTTTGTTCTATCATCAATAGTTTCCGCAGCGCATGCGACGAAAGATGTTTTATGGCATTTTTTTTACACCTTGGGTTACGTTACTGAAGTTTTAGTAAGGATCCCTAATATTTTCTAGCAATAAATATAGCCTATGTTACTCAGGGTGAATGTAGCTTTCTAATGGTGAAAGAATTTTTTAAAGCGGCACAGTAGTTTTTGAGTTTATTCATTACAAACACAAAAATGCAAATCTTTCCTCTTTATAATATTAGTGTAGAGCTAGTAGCCCGGCCCGGCTTCACTCGGATTTGTAGACTCTCTATTAAAGGATGATTTTTAAGTTGATACTTCTTTTTTAACAACGTGAAATAGAAAGAGAAAAACAAATATTTCAAGTAACTTTTTTATCAAAACTCAAAAATAAGAGAGAAACAGTCATTCAAAGTTTAATTAAATTTTATTGAATTTTGAGGTCGGTTCCGGCGTTATGTTATGTCACTATGGAAATATGTTATGTCATTATCAAATATTTATAGGAATTGTTCGAAGTTGTCCCCGTTTTGTTTCAAATAGGCAGCAATGACATAAGATATTTCCATAGTGACATAACATAACGCCAGGACCGATCTAAAAATTAAATAAAATTTAAAAAATTTAATTAAACTTTGAATGGTTGTTTCCCTTATTTTTGAATTTTGTTAAAAAAAATTACTTGAAATATTTGTTCGTCTGTTTGATTTCTACACGCTTTTAAAAAACAAGTATGAACTTAAAAATCAACCTGTATAAGACTTTCGCAGACTTTTTATTGGAACATAGTCATATTTACCCGACGTTGCCCGGGAATAGCAGCTCCTTGTTAGGACGACATAATGAGATGTAGTCTAAGTCCATCCCACATATTTCATTTCGGTATTCGTCACGAAAAAAAAAACCCGGGTCGCAGTGCCAGAACCCTGCCGACAATATAGTGTATTTGATAATACAGGCAGTGTGGCTTTATTATGCGAACTTATGTTGGTTTTTGGGCAAAATAAAAAATTTGACTCCTTAATACACCCCTTAAAATTACATTTATTTTCTTAATTGCAATATTATTATCAATTGAACTTCTACACCAAATTATATACAACTTTGAGTAAATAATTCACTATCTGCAAAGTAGTGTTTTCATAAAATTTGTAAGTCCGGTCCTGTCGGGCCGATTTTATTAAAATTTTAGGGACACTTTTTAATTACTACTGGAGGGTTAAATGTCAATTTTGAAACAATTCTGAGAATTTTTTCGGTATTTTGGGGCCCAAAAACGTTTTTCAACCCCTAAAAACTACCCTTAAAATGGCCCGATTACGCCCATTTTAAATAGGCTTCTTGCGGTGATGGATTTCAACATGTGGACCGAATTTCGTTAAAATCAATTAACTCTTTCTAAAGTTATAGCCCGCACACATGTATATATACCTATATATATATATATATATATATATATATATATATATATATATATATAATATATATATATATATATACATATATATATAAACATTTTTAAAAATGGTGCCAAAGTGTTTAGGAGGTTATGAAACGTCGAGAAATTTTGGTCCGACCCCTAGGTCCCGCCATCCGACCGACGCCAATAGTGTATGTTGCCATATGGCAAATACACTAAAAAGGTATCCGGCTGGGAGCACTTCTGTACATTGTCTCTTTTTAGTGTATTTGCCATATATGGCCTCAAAATACCAAAAGAATTCTCAGAATCGTTTCAAAATTGAAAGGTAACCCTTCAGTGGCAATTAAAAAATGCCTGGCAAGTTTTAATAAAATCGACCCAACAGGACCGGACTTAAGAGTTTTATGAAAACACTAGTTTGCAGATAGTAAGTTACTTACTGGAGGGTGTATTTAATTTAGTGTAAATGTATAGTTTTCTTACGTCCATATTATTAAATGCTCGAAATTATAACGAGATGTTTGGACACTTATTTCACAAATGTTTATTACTAAATTAGCAACGTTTCGATATTCATGATATCTTCATTAATTTTTAATTAAATAAATACAATTTTAAAATAAATGATGACGTAATTAAAAACTAGATGACATAATATATACCATTCATAAATAAAAAGTGAGAACTTATAATAATAATTTCATTGCAGTTGACGTTTGACAGATGAAAGTGTTTTGTTTTGCTATATTTAATAGTATTGACAATTTTATCTTTTCTTATGAAAAAAAAAAACCCGGGTCGCAGTGCCAAAACCCTGCCGACAATATAGTGTATTTGATAATACAGGCAGTGTGTCTTTATTATGCGAACTTAAGTTGGTTTTTCGGCAAAATAAAAAATTTGACTCCTTAATACACCCCTTAAAATAACATTTTTTTTTCTTAATTGCAATATTATTATCAATCGAACCTCTATACCAAATTATATACAACTTTCAGTAAATAATTCACTATCTGCAAAGTAGTGTTTTCATAAAATTTTTAAGTCCGGTCCTGTCGGGCCGATTTTTTTTAAATTTTAGGGACATTTTTTAATTACTACTGGAAGGTTAAATGTCAATTTTGAAACGATTCGGAGAATTTTTTCGGTATTTTGGGGCCCAAAAACGTTTTTCAACCCCTAAAAACTACCCTTAAAATAGCCCGATTACGCCCATTTTAAATAGGCTTCTTGCGGTGATGGATTTCAACACGTGGGCCAAATTTCGTTAAAATCAATTAACTCTTTCGAAAGTTATTGCCCGCACACATATATATATATATATATATATATATATATATATATATATATATATATATATATATATATACGCATATATATATATATATAAATATATATATACATATATATATAAACATTTTTAAAAATGGTGCCAAAGTGTTTAGGAGGTTATGAAACGTCGAGAAATTTTGGTCCGACCCCTAGATCCCGCCATCCGACCGACGCCAATAGTGTATGTTGCCTTATGGCAAATACACTAACAATATACTTTAATATAAATATTTATCGTGTTGTTTTTTTTTTTTATTTCCAGAAAAAAAAGAAAAAATACAAAGAAAGAATACAAAAATAAAAAAATAAGAAGATACAAAAATGTGTGCTTCGACTACAAGGCCATTAGCACACAGAAAAGAAGAAAAAAAAGTACAAATCATGGTAAGTATAATGGTAGGTATGTATAATTTTGATATTTTTATTATTGCTGTTATAGCTGCATTATTTGAGGTAAGTATTTATATTTTTGTTTCTAAATCTGTTATTTTTAGGAAATGAAATAATTTTTTTACATTTTCATTATTATTTAAAATTTCTTTTAGGTCGGGGTTTAAAGCTGCAGTTTTCCGTTGATGTACTTAACAACAATACAAATGTATTAACAGCTAAGGTAACATTGTAAGTCCTAAGTTTATATTTATTTTAGTATATTGAATACCATGTATTTTATAATTTTATTGTAGAAGCCTGATGAAGATATCATGGATATCGAAATGTTGCTAATTTAGTAATGAACATTTGTGAAATAAGTGTCCAAACATCTTATTATAATTTCGAGCATTTAGTGTAAATGTTCGTATGATAACAATATTGCAGTTGAGAAAAAACATATTATTTTAAGGGGTGTACTGAGGGGTTACATTTTTTATTTTGCTAAAAAATAAACTTAAGTTCACATAATAAAACCACACTGTCTATATTAGCAAATACACTATACTGTCGGCAGAGTTTGGCAGCCGAGGTTTTTTTTTTTTAATTCCGATAATATACTATAACTTTAAGTCGAGTAATTTGCGTGCTCAATTCGCAATTTCCCTGTAACTAATTTTCCACTACATCTGAGAATTTTCTCTGTAATGAACCGGAAGTGGCGGGAATAGAGAAACAGAACAGGAGTCGACCTAATGAGTTATTGATTATTAAATTTTGTTTATCATGATGCCTGAATGTCTGTTGACATTATGAGCTGAGGGAATTTGTGATGTGATGTTTTTACAGTTAAAATGTAAAAAAAAACGAAATTATTCTGGAAAATTTGGTTAAATGAAAAACAACTGAGCGGCTTTTTTAAATCCGCAGTAGCTTAGTTTTACTTTTTCTAAATCCACAGTATCAATGAAACATTACCCAACGTATAAATAAACATATATATAATATGTGGTATCAGGAAAATTCTGGTCATAACGCGACGAAAGGGTTTACCGATCACGTAACCGCAAATGGCGGTGCTAAATCCTTTTCTATAAGAGTAAACCTACAGAGTGCTCCTAAATTACTTAAATTTTATATATCGGTATATATCTCTCGAAGATGTTTTTTATCGGTATGAAATATCTCCCTTAATACTGTATCAAGATTAATATTTGAATCGCCATTTTGGAGATTATTTTTCTCTCTAATGACGAAAAATAAGTTAATATCTCAAAATTAATGGTTTCATAAAAAAAGTGCAGTTTAAAAATGTTAACAATTTCGTTACAGAAAATAACATTTAGAAAACACAAATGTGGTCATCATGTACCGAAATCTGTTTAACAGATTTCGGTAATATTAAGTACCGTAATGGCATTAAAGTCTCTGAATAGAATAGAATAAAATGAATTTCCACCCAATTATATTACGTAACTGACCACTAACGGTGCGAAGTATATATCCAGAATGATCCATTTTAAACTCACCAGGGAAATATTTCGGAACAGTGATGGTTGAAAAAAAAGATTCAGAAAAAAATTGTTCAGTCTAAAGGGGGACATCGTTTGAAGACAAATACTCCCCTTATCCCCAACCCTTGCGCAGGGATGAGAGTAAATTTAATAGGTACACCTATTTTTTTATTACAAATTATGATTTTTTGATAAAAAATATGCAACATTTATCAGAAACATTTTTTTTATCCGATGTTTCGGGAAACCGATTGTGGTCATGCATTTTAGGGGTTGAGGGAGGCACCAGATAAAAAAATGTTTCAGACAAATGTTGCATATTTTTTATCGAAAAATCATAATTTGTGATAAAAACTAGGTGTTCCTATTAAAAATGTCAAAGTTACCCTCATCTCTGCGCAGGAGTTGGGGATGAAGGGTTATTTGTCTCCAAACGATGTCCCTCTTCAAACTGAACAACTTTTGTCTGAAACTTTTTTTTTACAACACTACTGTTTTGAAAATTTTCTCTGGTGAGTTTAAAATGGATCGTCCTGTATATATGCCATGTAGATCGGTTTTTTCAATATATTAACTACCAAATTAATAGAGACGAATAAATATATAATTACATCGACCATTAATTTATTGAAAAACAAACAAAAACAAACTGCAATATTATACGGAACCTCATTTTTTCAAACTTTCGATATACAAATACACAGTGAATGTGTACATCCATATAGTAGTTGTACATAATTAATAGAGAATGAAGGCCGCCTGGCAGCGAAGCGGTGAGCGGCTCGAAACTGTGGTTCTAGGCTGGCCATATCCCGAGGGAGCGTTTAAGTCAAACGATTTGCACCACGTATATACTCTACGTACACTGTGAAACAAAAAAAAAATGAAGAAAGAAAACGAGATTTTAACTTCGTCTGGAATGACACATAATTAAGTGTGATGGCTTGAAATATAAACCTGAACATCAAGTCTGGTCTCCTTATAAAAAAATGAAAATCAGTCGACATGTCGACATATTCTCTTTGTACACGACCTTGAGTAACTATAGAATAGGATTTACAGCGCCCCTGGTGACGAAAAGCGGAACAGTGTTTAGACTTAAAACATATATTTATGTGCAACAGCCAACAGGCAAGTTGTTTGAAATAAAAATACAATAGTGTTGCTATGAAAATGTGTACAAATCCATAGAAAATTGTAATAATATTGACCGTGTTCATCGGCATTTTTTACGTCCATTTTTATTTATTGCGCATGCGCAAAAAACGGGAAATGTTTATTTATGTACAAACTCGTAAACAACTTGACAGAAAACCAAAAAAATAAAAAATATTAATATTATATATTTGTTTGGTTATCTATTAAGTCTGTTTACGAGTTTGCACATAAATAAACACAATTCTCCCTTTTTGCGCATGCGCAATAAATAAAAATGGGCGCAAAAAATGCCAACGAACACGACCATTATTGAAGTAAGACTTCTTTACGCACGCTTGACTTGGGGAGTAAGCTGGCAAATGCGAGACGAAATTCTTACGGAAGTTGCGAACGCCGAACGGCGAACGCAAACGGAAGTTGAAACTATCAACTGGGACATGTGCTCTTTGTACACTGTTTTAACGGCACGTAAACACGCAGCTAGACTAGCCACGCGGTAAAGTGTTAGACTCGAAGCCTAATGCGATTTGATCGCACAGGTTCGAATCCTATCCGCAGCAAGTAGTATTTTTAAGGTTTTTTATTATTCTTTTAATTTTTTTAAGGTTTTTTTTATTAATTTTTTTAAGGTTTTTTTAAGGTTTTTTTTAATTAATTTTTTTATTTTAATTAGATATATGTTGTTAGGAAGTTTTACTTCAGCAGTGTGGTCTAAAGCACACTTGTTTTTTTTTTAGTTGACAAACACTAATGAAAAATAATTCAATGGAAACAAAAGTATAAAAATATAATATAGCTACCTTTGAACAAAAAAAAACTGGGAAAGTTTAATTGCATTATTATTATTGTAAACGGAGAAATGTATCAACAAAGACGAGATTTTCTCGTAAAATGTAACAACGGTTGTTACAAATAGGTATAATATCATTTCGGATTATGAGTACACCCTGCTTGTTTTTTTATTAAGATTATATTTTCATGTACGTGTATCTTTACTTCCACCATTTAAGCACGTACTTCCACCATTAATCACAGAAGCATCATAAAAAATCTACATTTAAGACAAAATTGCTACAAAGCTTCTATTGCTAGAAGATTGTAAATATTATTTTAATTACTGCTCAACTACTACTCAATTTAATTTATACTACTGAAATATACAGGGTGTTGAACGTCTCATATTGTGTACAGGGATTTTAGATGTAAAATTATATTTATACAATTTTCTGCACTCCTGATTTTTTTAGTGCAAAAATGTATTAAATTAAAAATTATCAGAATTAAGTTATTCACATAATTAGTTATAGCAAAAATAATTTTTATACAGCGTGATCATAAAAAACATATTTGTAACAATTTGCTAATTACTGATTTGTTAAAAATGTATTCTTGATAAAAAAAATTGTGTTTGTTCTAAACCCTAAAAAAGGCTTTTAAAAATATATACAGCTCTTCTTGAATATGAAAGTTTGATTTAGACCAAGAGTACAAAGGTCTAGCTGACTGTTTAGCAGATTTTGAATTTAAGTTTTTAGGAAATTTCGCAGAAGGATTTTTCTTATTTTCTCTGTATACTTTCCTTAATAAGAGTGGTAAAAGGACAAAAAAAAAGAAAACAGCAATATGTTGCCAAAATACTACAATTTTTAGATTAAATAAACATTATATTAAACTGAAATTGTTCTTATCTAATATATAAAAATGAATCTTTGTTTGTTTGTTTATTCGAGTTCTATGCGTTCCTATACCATTCATCCAGTTAAGATGAAGCTTTAGCGAGTGGTAATACGCGCGTTCGCGAAGGTTTCTAGCCCAAAAAAATCTTATTCTTATTAAATTAGTTTAATACGGTGAACTCGAACCCTCCATTACTATTATCGCTGCCAAGCGTGGTACAGCCCCAGTAGGCAATACCATAATACTGTGGAAGGTTCCACTATTGCTGTTGCGGCCGAGTGAGGTCTAGCCCTGCGAGGCAAAACCGTTATACGGTGGAGCCAAAGGCTTCACTACTGTTGTCGCTGCCGAGCGGAGTTCAGGCTCGCGAGACAAGACTCTAAAATTGTTTGAACTTAATCGCGTACGAAGTCGCGGGTAGCGGCTAGTTTTAAATAAAATTAATTCGAAACATAAATCATGCAAATAATATTAGATGTATATATTACGACGAGCTGTTGCATTATGTTAGAAACGAGCGCCAGTGAGTTTTAATAGTCACACGAGTCGTAATACAGTTTTATATATGGTATTTCTTACACTTCATATTCAGTATGTTTATAACATTTTTGACAGTTATAGATTGAGATACAAATTTCACTTCTATTAGATTACGTTTCGCGTCTGTTTTTGTTCTACATATATTTCTATTGGTAGTTGATAGGTCTTTTATGAAAATAACTGTCGAATTGGTCAGATCGCGAACTAGTAGTGCGGAAGAGGTCATTTTACATGCCTATAAAAAAGCGATTTTAAGTACATTGTAATTAATTCTCTGAAACTTTAAAAGAAATATGGCAAATCTGATAAGAGCTTAATATTTTAGGAACTTTTTTGTTCATTTTGATCCCCTCAACAACTTCACAAAGATGATATCTCTATTTCTAAAATGTCCTCTACTTGATGATTTATACTAGCTGTTCTCAAAATATCTAAGCGAATGACTTCAACATAAAGTATACGCACAGTCTTCAAATAAACAAAAAATTGTACAAAGATTTTAACAGATAAGTCTGAATTGGAAGTTTACGACCCTTTGTCTACGAATTTTTAATTTCTAGTACGACTTTAAAAATAAATTTTAAATAAAAGTACTTTTACCACTTAATTTTACAATGATTTTCATGGTCAATTAGTGCGTATTGATCATTACTACATATATACTTGGAAAGTAATTTTAGCGTAATCGGGAAACGTTTTAATCTAAGTTATCAGACAAAATATCCGAAAATTCATGAGAAAACGAAATTACAGACAATAATCCTGTCGCGATTTTGTTTATTAGTATTGTTGAAAAATAACTGAACTTGGTATTAGATCTAGATCAGCAGTTCCCAAACTCTATTTAAAAAAAATAAAGCGATAAAAGTTCAACTGAACGATGAGACCATTCCAGCTCCAAAAACACTGACACTAGTTGAAGTGATATTTAAAATAAAGTTTTTGGTAACGAATGCAATATCTCGGGTAACTGCTAGTAATAAATATTAATATTGTATTGGCTTTTAGTTTTCATGGTTCTATATGGTTAGCTAATTCATTTCTTTCAATAGATCCTTTACTTGAAAATAGAGCAGCTAATTTAAGAATATTAATTATACAAAAAATTTCTGCAAAAGTGAGTATAGAATTATTAAACGTGATAAAAAATATACTACTGTAATACAAAAAACAAAATTATAGTGCATACCTCTTCTACGCATGTGCCGATTTTCCACAAAAACAATGGGGCTTTTCCTTTTGACATGTCAAATGTTCTATCAAAATTTGGTTTCTATCCACTCAACCATTTAATCTGAATCATGCTTACGGACTAACAAGCAAACGTAAATACTTTTTTCCAAAAATATGTTTTTTGGAGCCCGAGAACTTCAAAATGAAAATTCTGATAAAATTTTGAAAAAAGGATTTTTTCTAAAATTGGTACCATTACTAAAATGACAATTATTTTTCAGAATTCAAATAATAGAGAAATCCCCAGTCAGCGAGACAATGCAAAAAAAGAATATCTAGAAGTACTGAATCTGAGAACTAACTACAGATAGCGCTGACGAATAGCGCCATTTCTTAGCGCTAAATTACTAGATTTTAAATTCAAAACTTACGTAAGATCAGATTCTTTACCCCCTTCTCTATAGTAAGAATAGGAATGGACTATTTTTGGGAAAGTGTCTTAAATCGTGCATAAGTACCTAATATAGCCACAAATATTTATTATTTTTATTTAAACACGACTCAAGCCTTAAAAATCATGTATTTTAAATTCCGTTTCAAATTTCGGTCCAAAACGCCAATACTTGTCATGTGACTGCCGTGACGTCATCCGGTTATACCAAAGGAGGCTCAAAAGTTTACACGGGAGCTACCATTCTATAGTTTCGTAGCTGTTGCTATAGTTACGTGTAATTTGACGTTTCCTATATACAAATAATAATAAATTACACGCTAAATATTAACCAAACAAGGAAGCCTTTGACAGCGTCTGATGCTTGTACATGACTCCGTGACGTCATGCGCTCTGATTGGTGTTCGTTGTCACGTGACTTGAGAGTGATTTTATTAGGTTTTATTTATTAAATATTAATGAAATTCCTTAAAAATAAGGAAAAATATAGTGTTTTTTAGTATTTCTATCATAGAAACTACCACATAACATTAACATTGTTTTTATTTGAATACAGTCAACATCCCTATTAGTAATATTGGGTTTATACCAGCGTTGCCAGATTTTTTTTTGCCAAGTCGGGATTTTTGAACTTTTTGAGTGAAAAAAGCGGGATTCTTTCGTCGAAAGCAGGACATAGTAAAAAACGTATATAATCCGAAGTTTTTAAATATTTATCTTTTTATTTAAGTTCAAATTACGTTTACGTGACAATAGATATCAAAAATAGCCGTAGAAAATGTATTTTAATAAAAATATGATATTTTAAATCAGATTTGCCTATCGTTAAATAGTTGAGTCTTATTCGTCTTCTGAATAAAAAAAACAGAAATCAAATTTAAAAAAGTTTTATTCATTAGAAAAATATGGCGTTTCAAACAATAGTCTGAGGAGTGAGTGTTACAAATTGCAACTTACAATAAGAGAATAATTATTTACGCACGGTCGAGTTATCCCCGAAAAGCGGGACTGAGCCTGTCCCGCGCGGGACATTTAATTTTTATTTAAAAATCGGGACGTCCCGCCAAAATCGGGACGTCTGACAACGCTGGTTTATACCCTTCCTAAATGCTTTACGTAATTTGTAAGTTGTTGAGTAAATTATAGCATTATCATTACTGTAAGCACGCCACTGGTAGATGTTGTGGTATTGTTTCTTAGTCACTCTGTAGATTTACACGTACAATGAAGTACGCAGCATGCACATCTCTTATCATTTTAAAGAATCCGAACCCTTTCATCACGTTCCCTTTATCTCGACATTTTCAAGTGGTGCCGAGGAGTCTTCTTCAATATTACGTAGATACACAACATGCCGACTAAGGTGAAATTCACCCCTGAGCTATGCGAGGCCGATGAATATCAACTCACTCTACCTATTTTTATCGCAAACCAAGGAAAACAGCCCGAAACTATCCTCCAAAACTCTGTTCACTTTTGTAAACAATTTAATTGAGCAGTGGAATGACTGCCTGTGCACGACCTGGTGTCGTAGAACCTACACTTCTCACAAAAAATTTAAAAGAACCGGACAATACTATTATTTAAGGTAGTTGTCGTGGTATAATATTGTCAAAAAGTTATAGATTATACGCGCCACAAAAGTATACTAGCTTGTAGCTAAGTGATCCATAATTTGTACGCAAGACTGTACCCGTGGAAACGTAACCCATACAGTTATTCATATGCATGTATACTTTTCTATAAATTTAAACCGTTATTTATAAATAATTAGACGATCACACCATTTTTCTTATTCTTTTTAAACTCATAACAAATGCATTGAAAGACTGTCAGTTTTTGGAAAGTTTCTGACAGTTAGTTATTTTTTTATAAATAAGAAACTGGTTCAGAACTACAGAAATTGTATACAATCAATGTTAATTATCCAATTTTTAATTGAATTTATCTCGGATTATATACGGTCGATCGACTTCAAATTTTCAGGGTAATTGTATTATCATGTCCTTAATAAGTATACAAAAATTAAGAATTTTCGGACGGTGTGCCTTAACCACGACAACTACCTTAAGATAAATATAACAGACTATTTACTTGGTACTAGTACGTACAGCGTGATTCAAAAAGAATGAACTGATTCTATGATCAAATATTTTGTAAATAAATGTATTAATCATAATGAGGGAGTGGCTGTTTCAAAGATTAGGTTTCTAAATTTCCCAAGGACGCTCAGTTGTTTGTTGATTGTCAAAATGGCGACTCGTCAACAGAAGGCGTTCTGTGTTCTTGAGTTTGCAAAAACTAAATCAGTGATAACACTGCAGCCAGTGGCGGATTTACCATTAGGCCCGTGAGGTCCAGGCCTAGGGCGGCATGATTTTAGGGGCGGCAAAATTTTAGAGACGACAAAATTTCAAAAGTAAGCAATGTTAGGACATTTGAAATTTAAAAATTAATTTAATTAATTTATCATCCATTGTCCAAATTTACGGTTCCCTGGCTTTATTAGATGTTTAATTTCAATAATCAGCTACCTATAGAGCAAAAAAGGCGCCATATCGGACGCGGCCTAAGGCGGCATCGAACCTAAATCCATCACTGACTGCAGCGTACATTCAGAGTGAAATTCAATCGTGATGCACCTTCTTCCAAGAACATCCGAAGGTGATTTAAACAGTTGGAAGAGAGAGGGTGCCTGTGTAAAGGGATCAATTGATTTTGAAATGCTTCAACGTATTTGGGAAGAATTTTCATAGCGTCTTGATGTTGTCCATGCTGCAAGGCGTGGGCCATATTGAACACTTATAACATGTGATATTGACTGTTAGTAGAATACTTGTATTATAAGTTCAATTTGTTTGCTATTTTTCCTT
This sequence comes from Venustoraphidia nigricollis, assembly GCA_034508555.1. Lineage (NCBI taxonomy): Eukaryota > Metazoa > Arthropoda > Insecta > Raphidioptera > Raphidiidae > Venustoraphidia > Venustoraphidia nigricollis. The sequence goes on from JAVRKA010000020.1 coordinate 4,910,910, forward strand.
AATAAAATATTTTATCATGGAATTGATTCATTCTTTTTTAATCATTCTGTATATTGTGCAACTAGTGTGGCAAGTTGTCCATTGCCCACGAAAGCGGGGTTGAACGCACGAGCGAAGTGAGTGCGCTTAGCTTCGCTTGAGGGGGCAATGGACAATGCCGCACGAATTGCGCATACTATTTATATTGCGAATTAATTTTAAAATTTTTGTAAATTTTTATTATCAATATATTTTAGCCTAGTTTATAAATTAAACTATCTGTCACGTCAACCTCCATTCAGTTTTAATATTTCGATTGTGTTTTCAGTGTATTTGCCATATGGCAACATATACTATTGGCGTCGGTTGGATGGCGGGACCTAGGGGTCGGACCAAAATTTCTCGACGTTTCATAACCTCCTAAACACTTTGGCACCATTTTTAAAAATGTTTATATATATATATATATGTATATGTATATATATATATATATATATATATATATATATATATATATATATATATATATTTATATGCGGGCCATAATTTTCGAAGGAGTTAATTCATTTTAACGAAATTTAGCACACATGCTGGAATCCATCACCGCACGAAGCCTATTTAAAATGGGCCCAATCGAATCAATTTAAGGGTGGCTTTTAGGGGTTGAAAAAAGTTCTTGGGCTCCAAAATACCGAAAAAATTGTCCGAAACGTTTCAAAATTGAAATTTAACCTTCTGGTAGTAATTAAAATGTGTCCTTAAAATTTTAATAAAATCGGCCCGACAGGATCGGATTTATAAATTTTATGAAAACACTATAGTTTGCAGATAGCGAATTATTTACTAAAGGATGTTTTTTAATTTAGTATGGAGGTTCGATTGATAATAATATTGGAATTATGAAAAGAAATGTTATTTTAAGAGGTGTATTAAGGAGTCAAATTTTTTATTTTGCCCAAAAACCAACTTAAGTTCGCATAATAAAGCCATACTGCCTATATTCGTAAATACACTATATTGTCGGCAGGGTTTTGGCACTGCGTCTCGGGTTTTTTTTTTTTTGTTGTTTAATGTCAACAACGTTATATTTTTGTTGAATTTGCGTGCGACAAGTAAACAATGGGCAAACAGTTACTTTTCAGCCGTAATTAAGATTGCAAAGATACTATTTTTCTGCATGATCCCCTATAAAATAACTGCTTTTAGTGTCTGTATACCGGTAACAAAATGACCCATTTCGCACTTGACGTTTGAAAATTACACAAAAATGTAATCTTATCTATAATCTTAAATTAGCGTTTTTCAATATTAGCTAGTGAATGCTTCTGATTTGTGAAGGAGCTTGGTAATTTCAACCTTTATCACGCTTTTTACTCGCACCTTTTTCTTGGCATGTCGGAAAAAAAGCCTTGCAAAAAAGTTTTTTGCTTTTCATTCTGTATGTAGGAATCTGATAAAAAGATTAATGTTATTTAATTTTCCAATCCAAGTTATTGTCAGATTGTCGAAAGTCTATTATAATCTGCATTTATTGTCAAATCATTTTACATGTCGTATTTGAGAAAACTTGACATCTTACTACAATTCATTAAAAAAAAAATTACGATGGACGATGGAGCTATTCTAATTAAAAAAATAATAATATTTGGCATAATATGAAAACAAATAAGATACAGGTTATGTTAACGCTTGTAATTACGTAATTAACGATTATATTTATCTAGTACTTTAGAATATCTTTACCGTCTGTGTTAATGATTATTTTTTGAACGAGCCTGCTTTTCCTGCCTTTATAGCGGCACTAAAATGACCCATTTTGCACTAGTGCGTAAAGTAAAACAGAAGACATGCGATTTTACCAATCTAATAGTAATTTTCCAGTCAGTTGTCATTTATATCCATATGAGTAGCAGAGAGAACAAATTAGGTGTAGTCTTCGTAAATAATCCTATTTAATAGATTCCAATATGGCCGAACATTAAACTCTCGGATATGTAAATATTATTTATATATTTGACAGTTCGCATTTCAAACACGAAAATCAGCTAGTTTGTAGGTGGTCGAATAAAAAAGATTTTTTGCGCTATTTTAGAGGGTAATAAGCTCAGATATAGCCGAGAGCTATTAAGAATTATTGGGTAGGTACTTGAAGCACTGTGAAAATTTGTACAATAACTCTTTAGTAATATCCGAATACAAAAACACAGACCTGACTGAAGGGTAACGGGGCTTAACCGATTTATCAAACATTATTGATCGCCTGGCAGGTAATATGTCCCACCGAAAATACCTGTCTTTTTGAATATATCTGTTTTTAGTTACCAATATTATTCTCTCAAATTTTATCCAGGATAAAAGGCTTATTATAAAAACAATATGTTCTTATCAGGGTTTTATTAATGGCCTAACGTTTCGGTTGACGATTCAACCATTCTCAGAGAATCGTCAACCGAAATGTTAGACCATTAATAAAACCCTAATAAGAACATATTGTTTTTATAATAAGCCTTTTATCCTGGATAAAATTTGAGAGTATACTATAAAAAATCCGGGTCGCAGTGCCAAAACCCTGCCGACAATATAGTGTATTTGCTAATACAGGTATTGTGGCTTTATTACATGTTATTACATTATTTTTGGACAAAATAAAAAAAAATTGAACCCCTTAATACACCCCTTACAATAATAATTTTATTAGTTGAAATATTGTTATCAATCCAACATCTGCACCAAATTAAATACGACCTTCAGTAAATAAATTCGTATACGCACACTAGTGTTTTCATAAAATTTGTAAGTCCGGTCCTGTCGGGCCGATTTGCTTATAATTTTAGGAGCACTTTTTAATTGGTACTAAAGAGTTAAATTTCAATTTTGAAACGATTCTGAGAATTTTTTCGGTATTTTTGGGCCCAAAAACTTTTTTCAACCCCTAAAAACCACCCTTAAAATGACCCGATTGAGCCCATTTTAAATAGGCTTCTTGCAGTGATAGATTCCAACGTGTATGCCAAATTTCGTTAAAATCAATTAACTCCTTCGAAAGTTATTGCCCGCACATATAAGCACATATAACTCTTAAAAAATATAATTTTGCAAACACCTGGCTAAGTTTTAGACCCCATTTAAAAATCTGGCTTTTTTATTTTCAACTCCTTAAATAGTAAATTTCAAGGTATTAAAATTTCAAAACGCCTCAAGGATTTTTTATTGCGCAAAAATTTAAAAATCGGTTCACTCGGTTACGCTCTGCTACCCTTCAGCCAGGTCTGTGATTTTGTACTCGGATATTACTAAAGAGATATTGCACAAATTTTCACAGTACCTCAAATACCTACCCAAAAATGTTTTATAGCTCTCCTACTAATAGTCTTGTCAGTTTATGATCTTAAGAGAAGCTCAGGATGGTTGCACGCCAATGGCCTCAGCTGTCGAGTAATCTACAAATTTGTTGTTTCTCAGCGAGACGAGATAGCAAAAAGTTCTACACATCTGTCGACATCAGATTTCAAACCCAGAAATAGTATCTTCCGTGTGCAAATCTAGCGTTATCCACTTTACAGTAATACGATTCTTTAAAATTGAAAGATTAAGATATGCATACAAAATCCTTCTTCTGTATTTTGAAACGTGTTTCTTACCAATGCTTTCAGCGCGAGATTGTTCACTGAATACGATTGCATACTATAGAGAGATTAAAGTAAACAAAAACATGTTTGTTTAAAGGTTTAAAAGAATGCATTGGGAAAATAAAATATTATGTTCGTATTTATGGCTTCAATCAAACTCAATGTCGCAAGACAATGCAAAGTAAAGCAATAAATATAAAATTGAAAAGAATAAAAATAAAACAGATCCTTTAACAAGTAAATATAAAAGAATGTTATTTACATTTATATACTTCGCACGTATATTTTTTTCTCGAGTTGAAGTGATTGGAAAACAGAGAGGAAAATTAATATCCTGTCAGAGCGGCAAGCAGGAAAAATTATCAGGTGTCTCAGTGTTTTTCTAAAATCGTTTAAAATGAGGAAATGAAGCAGTTATAAAGTATAGAAGCGAAAAAAGCTACCGTAATGTTATACTTTTTTATCTTTATGTAAATTCTAAACCAACAAGACATTTATACATTGAAAAGTCGTTTTAGTAAACTACAAACATATGTATATGTATTTCGCCACTGCGAAAATTAAATTTATAAAAAAACGAGCGTTAAGTATTCAAATTTAAGATTCTATTCACATATTGTGATTAATCTTGTGAATAATAAATTGAAGATATGATGAACTGGTACCAAGCCTAGATAGTCTTGGCAGTTGATGGTCTTTAAAAGAGATTTATAATTAATCTTGTAACATCGAAATAGCATATAACAAAACGATACAGTGTCTACAACAAAGAACTACAGTGGTACCTCGACATACCAGTGCGCCTTTCGCGTCTCGAATTTTCTCGTGCCTCAGGACTCAGTCAATGTTCCTGACTCTGGAAGAACCACTTTAAAATCGTGATATGCCTCAGAATTATTAATCAGCCCTGGCTGGGTGTTGCAACGAAGATCTGGGTCTCCGCATGGAAGAAGCTGTGACCTGAGGCTTTATCCGAAAGAACCTTCGAAGGATTCAAACCCAAAGTGTCAGTGGAGGAGGAGATTGTAGCTCTGGGAAAATCCGTGGGTCTAGAGGTGGATGAAAGAAACGTGAACGAGCTCATCGAAGAGCACTCTCAGAAACTGCGGACCAAGGAGTTACAAGAGTTATAGTCGCAGCAGCATACAGGTTCTACAAGAAATTAGTTTTGAAGAGGAGCCAGATATGGAGGAGGTTATCTCTACAAGTGAGATAAAGGAGATCATGGGAATATGGGAGGTAGTTTCACAGTTCATAGAAAAGAAACACCCCGAAAAAATTGCAACTGGTCGTGCATCGAAGCTATTTAATGACACTGAGTGGCCATTTTGAGAGCTGGAACGAATTAATAACATTGTAATTAATTTAAATGAGGAAATTTGCTTTAAGATATGAGCAAATTGACATACGTGCAAGGTTACGGGACGAATTAAAGTCGTATATCGAGGTACCTCTGAATTACCAAAAGTATTCTGGACGATTACGAATGTATCAAAGTTATGCACATGAATTCCGATAATTTCTAAGCAATGTTCATACTTTGCTTTCTTAGTTGATTGCATATTATTTTCTGCTTTTGTACTTGAATTTTAGGAACAGGTGTATCAGAGAAAATTTTAAATTCACGCTAAAATAAGCCAGTCATGAAATAGCAAATATACAACCCATAATTTTTAAATTTTGGAGCCAGAACTTATAGAACTTCAATTCTGTTTTCAATTCAAAACACAGTATTCCTAAATGTGTAACGTATGAAAACCACTAGAAAATATTGACTTAGTTTTCTCGAAAGATTTGACTAATATTAGTAGATATTTTTCGTTTAAATCCAGACGGTGACGTGTTGGAATAATAAATTTTTCTAATATAGTGCTACAACAATGAATGTTTCTTAACAATTATAGCAGACAATAGCTATTATTCTCAATGAAAGATATGACCTCAACGTAAATGGAATTTAAATATGGGCGAGTACAGAGCAAGAAACTATTATTTTGAAATATACCTAAAGAGGATGAAATAAAAAACTGTATAAAGCCAATAATCAAGACGAAATAAGAAAGCACTGTATCGCAAATTACAATTTAATTGTATCAATAATAATGTGAGCAGATACTGTACTTGCAGAATGATAATGTCTTATATAACTAGAAGCTTCAGTGCAATCGGGTGCAACCTAAGGTGGTAGAGAACTGAGAAGACGACAGGTCACCGGCGGAGATATATCGATCAGGTTATGACGTCACGTGGTTTCGCATCAATCATGCCATGTGCCAACTGAACCACCAGTCCTCTTTTTCCCCCCAGCTCGCTCTCTTACCACCGCGCCCCTTGACGCTCTGTTGGGACCTTCTCTGATGAGAGTTAACGCTCTGGCGATTTTGGATACGCTAGAGGGGACACGATTATTACGAAGAATATTTATAAATCAGAAATACAAACACATGCACTCTTTCCTCTTTTCCTTTTTCTCTCCGACGTCGCTGCTTCTAACTACTTGAGCGGTTATTGTAAACTGTCGCTAGAAGTAAAATAAAAAAAACCCGGGTCGCAGTGCCAAAACCCTGCCGACAATATAGTGTATTTGCTAATACAGGTATTGTGGCTTTATTAAATGAACTTAAGTTTGTTTTTGGACAAAATAAAAAAAATTGAACCCCTTAATACACCCCTTACAATAATAATTTTATTAGTTGAAATATTGTTATCAATCCAACATCTGCACCAAATTAAATACGACCTTCAGTAAGTAAATTCGTATACGCAAAGTAGTGTTTTCATAAAATTTCTAAGTCCGATCCTGTCGGGCCGATTTGCTTATAATTTTAGGAGCACTTTTTAATTGCTACTAAAGGGTTAAATTTCAATTTTGAAACGATTCTGAGAATTTTTTCGGTATTTTTGGGCCCAAAAACTTTTTTCAACCCCTAAAAACTACCCTTAAAATGACCCGATTGGGCCCATTTTAAATAAGCTTCGTGCGGTGTTGGATTCCAACAAGTATGCCAAATTTCGTTATTTATGATCCTCAAACCAAATCTTCCTTTACTGTTAAAATTAATTCACTCCTTCGAAAGTTATTGCCCGCACATATAAATATATATAAATATATATATATATATATATATATATATATATATATATATATATATATATATATATATATATACATATATATATAAACATTTTTAAAAATGGTGCCAAAGTGTTTAGGAGGTTATGAAACGTCGAGAAATTTTGGTCCGACCCCTAGGTCCCGCCATCCGACCGACGCCAATAGTGTATGTTGCCATATGGCAAATACACTAATAAAGTGGTAGATACACGGCCGGGTACAGCTCAGTACGAAATTGCAGTTGTGCAAATTAAGTTTTATTTTTATTACAAAATGTACATTCAACAGCTCCTAAACGTATTTAGGTTAACATGTTAAAATTGTTGGACTTCATCGTAACATTCTAGACACAATAAAAAATAAAAAAAAACCCGGGTCGCAGTGCCCAAACCCTGCCGACAATATAGTGTATTTGCTAATACAGGCAGTGTGGCTTTATTATGCCAACTTAAAGTAGGTTTTTGGGCAAAATAAACAAATTGACTCCTTAATACACCCCTTAAAAGAACATTTTTTTTCTCAATTGCAATATTATTATCAATCGAACCTCTATACCAAATTATATACATCTTTCAGTATATAATTCACTATCTGCAAATTAATGTTTTCATAAAATTTGTAAATCCGGTCCTGTCGGGCCGATTTTATTAAAATTTTAGGAACACTTTTTAATTACTACCATAGGATTAAATTTCAATTTTGAAATGATTCGGAAAATTTTTTCGGTATTTTGAGGCCCAAAAACATTTTCCAACCCCTAAAAACTACCCTTAAAATGGTCCGATTAACCCCATTTTAAATAGGCTTCTTGCGGTGATGGATTTCAACACGTGGGCCAAATTTAGTTGAAATCAATTAACTCTTTCGAAAGTTATTGCCCGCACACATATTTATATATATATATACGTATATATATACGCTTATATATATATATATATAAATATATATATACATATATATATAAACATTTTTAAAAATGGTGCCAAAATGTTTAGAAGGTTATGAAACGTCGAGAAATTTTGTTCCGACCCCTAGGTCCCGCCATCCGACCGACGCCAATAGTGTATGTTGCCATATGGCAAATACACTAATAAGTTCAATTTTAGTGTCACAGCTCTTTTCTTCACTAAATGTAGATTACACAGGAAAAATTGATCATTAAAGAGAGCAAATAATAAATTGTTATCTTATGCCTCATTTTTCCTCTGTAATCTACATATAAATAAATAAGCAAAAGTATAACTCTCAATAGGGATGTTGACTGTATTCAAATAAAAACATGATTTTAACAATAAGTAGTAGTTTCTATTATAAAAATACTAAAAAGCACTATATTTTTCCTTATTTTTAAGGAATTTAATTAATATTTAATAAATAAACACTACCAAGCATAATTGTCAAGCAAAATTAAATAATAGCTCTAGTATTATATAAAAACTGGTGTCGAAAACCTCAAAATGATATTCACGTGGGAGACAGAGATGACACAATTTCTCTTTAGTAAACAGAATTCTGAAACCTTCATAGAACCTAAATGTATGCAGTGTGCACAGTTATTTGAAGACGATAAAATTCGGTGAAATAGTCTGGAAACTATGATTCACACACGGGTGTATCAGACAGTAATAGCCGATACACTTTTAGTCATGGTATAGTCATGGAGACTGCATAAGAAGCACGAACTCAATGTAGGTATACAAATGGCTTCACAGAATAAGAGAGCAGAAACCAAACACTGAATAACTTAGTTACCTAGCAACTACTTTGTTGTAATACAGACTCTTTAGTTTATCTGATGTAAATTATATTTCCCTACATTATATACAAAAGGCGATGTATGTATGTATGTTATCCATGGACTCCAAAACGGTTGGACCGATTTCGCTGAAATTTTGAGTCAATCTTCAGATTAGCCCAGCGGGTGATCCTGTGAAGTTTGCTAGCGATCGGATCAACAGCATTTTTTTTTTGTTTTTTCGCAATTTTGATTTTTCTTCGATATTTGAAGATTCACAATTTTTGTGAATCTTCAAATATTGAATTCGCCCAAATTCAATACACGTTAAGAATTTTATGATAATGATTCTCATCTTTTATGACTAGAGATAATTAGAAAATTAATGCTATCCGTGCGAAGCGGTCCGGCTGCTATTAAATAAATGTGAAAATATAATAAAAATAATAATAATAATAATGCGTTTAACCTCCGTTTCTCGACTTTATGTCATAACAGACGCCATTCGCACTATTACTATTTTTTCATCTACCACTTCCCGTTATTTCTACTTTTTTTTACAACTTCAACTAATGTAATAGCAATGGGCGAATGAAGGAATTATAAGAAATTAGGATAAGGTAGGTAATTTTTGAACTAGGAGTTTGATAGGTAATCGGCCATGGCCTCAAATAAGGAACCATCTCGATATTTATCTGGAATTAATTGACCATGGAAACCATGGAAAACCTCAATCAAGATGGCCGGTACAGGAATTACCGTTTCTCAGCGAGAGGCAGTAGGAAAAAGTCCCAGCCACATCTGCCCCCGCCGGGATTTGAACCCGGTACCTCCCGAATGCGAGTCTAGTGCTGTCACCACTACTCTACCCAACTCGGTAATAAATGTGAAAATATGTATTACAACAAAATAGTTACTAGGTATCTAAATTATTTAGTGTGCACGTAGATTTGATTTTTTACTATAAGTACCGAAACTACTTCAACTACAGGTAGCCAATCAGATGAAACTCTCTAGTGATGACATATCTCAGTAACGAAATTATTCTATGTTTTAAATTTCATTGAAAAATATTCACTTTTGGGAATTTTTTCGTGTAGAAACAGTTTCCAAAAATCGAAGAAAGGCTCCAAATTAACAAAAAAAAACCGGGTCGTAGTGCCAAAACCCTGCCGACAATATAGTGTATTTGCTTGTATAGGGCCGTGTGGTTTTATACTTTTATTATGTGAAATTAAGTTTGTTTTTGGGAAAAATAAAAAATTTAACCCCTTAATACACCCCTTAAAATAAATTTTTTTTCTTAATTGTAATATTATTATCAATCTAACGTTTACACTGAATTAAATACACCCTTCAATAAATAAGTCACTATATCGGCAAATTAGTGTTTTCAAAAAATTTGTAAGTCCGGTCCTGTTGAGCCGATTTTATTAAAATTTTAGGGGCACTTTTTAATTGCTACTAACGAGGTAAATCTCAATTTTGAAACGATTCTGAGAATTTTTTCGGTATTTTGGGGCCCAAAAACATTTTTCAACCCCTAAAAACTACCCTTAAAATGGCCCGATTGGGCCCATTTTAAACAGGCTTCTAGTGGTGATAGATTTCAACACGTGGGCCAAATTTCGTTAAAATCAATTAACTCTTTCGAAAGTTATTGCCCGTACACATACGTATATAAATATATATATATATATATATATATATATATATATATATATATATATATATATATATATATATATATATATATATATATACACACATATATACACATATATACACATATATACACATATATATATACACATATACATATATATATAAACATTTTTAAAAATGGTGCCAAAGTGTTTAGGAGGTTATGAAACGTCGAGAAATTTTGGTCCGACCCCTAGGTCCCGCCAACCGACCGACGCCAATAGTGTATGTTGCCATACAATCGTATTTAGCTAACTTTCAGTTACACCAAGTATATCACTACACAATGGTGTGAACGACAGAGAATGTTCTTTGTTCATTTTTCATGATCGATCGAACTTTATTTGGGGCGGTGTGTTATTTATCAAATTTAAAGTGGATTGCTACTGAATGTATAAATCATATATTTCGTCTCACTGCATATACCTTCGTGCACTGAACTCTACACATAAGGAAAGAACTTTTAAATACTTACATTTTTGGTAAGTCTTCAATATATTTTCAAAATACCATTACGCACGAGATATAGATGGGATTTTTTGCACGTACCCATATTTTGCTTTGATCTCCTGATGAGTCAAACACTTGATATTTTGCGATTACTAATATTGGATAAGTTTTGGATAAAATCCCTGGCACAGGATCAATAAAACAGCAATACTGAAGTTAAAATTGCATTTTCACTAACGTTTCGATACGCTTTGCACCATCTTCAGAGTTCAAATGCTGAAGATGGCGGTAAGCGTACCGAAACGTTAGTGAAAATACAATTTTAACTTTAGTATTGCTGTTTCATTGATCCTGCGCCACGGATTTTATCCAAACTTATCCAACAATCATCAAGGTTCACAACCACTCTAATTAACTTCTTTTAATTAGAGTCAACCTCGTTATTAGTATTGTCAAATGGTGCACGTACCATTAGCGTCGGTCGAATGGCGGGACCACGGAGCCGAACTAAAGTTTCTCGGCGTTTCATAGCCTTCTAAACATGCGTGTGCTATAACTTTCGAAAGAATTAGTTGATTTTAACGAAATTTGGTTCACATCACCACGAAGCCTATTTAAAACGAGTCCAATCGAGCTATTTTATGGGTGAGTTTTAGGTGTTGTAAAACGTTTCGGAGATTAGCACGTAAAACAAACAAACATATAGACAAACAGACAAAAAAAATGTGAATTTAGCTTTTAGTAGTGTATGAATAACCATTTGCAGTTAAAAAATAGTTTATTCCGAAATTACCGACAGATACTTCAACTTTATTTATGTGTATGGATAATATTAACTGATCTTAAAATACGGTTATAATTTACTATCTAAACTTAATTACATGTATATATTAACTTTTTATAATACAGTAGCTCTGATGACCTGCATTTAAAAGTAAAATATTAAAGCTTGACGTCAAGGATATTTCACATTCCATCAATCAAGTTTTGGATCGCGTGTTTTGTAATCAAACAGCGGTAACAGTTCAGTGCATTTAGAGCTTTAGGCGCGTATTGGGGGTGTGTTGTATATACGTGTATAATATACACATATCGATATCAAGTTAGCTGTGACTCAATCATTTCTTACGAAACTTTATTAAGGAGCATTCCGAGGTTTAATGCTGAAAAGTGCTATTTTTTGAGAATATTTTAAAGGTGCACCTATCAAATTTTAGTTGACGTTTTTATTGGTATTTAAACTTATTCTATTATTTTTATCGCGTTTTCTGTTGTTTTGCATATAATAATAATAATAATGAGTTTAACGTCCCTTTCTCGACTTTATGTCATGGAAGGCGCCATTCGCACCATTATTATTTTTTTACGTTTTTAAAACTTCAACTTGATTAATAGCAATGGCCGAATGAAGGAATTGTAGGAAATTAAGATAAGGTGCGGAATTTTTAAATTAGAAGTTTGATAGGTAATTGACCATTGCCTCGAATAAAGAACCATCCCGATATTTACCATTTACATCCTAGTGATTAGAGGTGTAATTACTAGGTTGGCACTAATGAAATTATTAACGACTATTTTTGGGAAAGTGTTTTAAATCGTGCATAGCCACAAATATTTATTATTTTTATTCAAATACGACTCAAGTCTTAAAAATCATGTATTTTAAATCCCGTTGCAAATTTCGCTCAAAAACGCTAATACTTGTCACGTGACTGCCGTGAGGTCACACGGTCATAAGGCTGTGCTCATAAACGCTGGTAAACTGTTGAGGTGATGAAAGGTTGTTTCGTAGTTGTAGCTATAGTTACATGTAATTTGACGTTTCCTATTAACAAATAATAATAAATTACATACCAAATATTAACCAAACAATGAAGCCTTTTTACAGCGTCTGATGCTATTCATGACCCTCTGACGTCATGCGCTCTGATTGGTGTTCGTTGTCACGTGACTTGAGAGTGATTTAATTAGGTTTTGTCTACTAAATATTGATTAAATTCCTTAAAAATAAGGAAAAATATTGTGTTTTTTAGTATTTCTATCATAGAAACTACCAATTAACGTTAAAATTATGTTTTTATTTGAATACAGTCCACATCATATTAGAGCGGTTATTGATGACTGTTGGTGAAAGTTTGGATAAAATTTTGTGGTCAGGGGCGTAGCTACCGCCGTATATGCCGTATCAATTATACGGGGCCCCCGGGCTACGGGGGCCCCCAACGTGCGTAAGCAAAAATTAATAAAAACTTCCCAATTTTTTTTTTTATATCAGAAATGACAAAAGTCAAAAAAAGCAATTTCTTTTTTTCCCGCGTAAAGCGTGCGTTCAATAGTTGGCAACACCCTACGTCGGTTATCGCGGGCTGCGGGATTTCCCCGTTTAAGTTATTTACTTCAACGGGGGAAGGGCCCCCAAAAAAAATTTTATACGGGGCCCCGCCAAGGCACGCTACGCTTCTGTTCGTGGCGCTGGTAGAATAGAATAGAATAGAATGTTTTATTGTATCGTCGATGGGCAAGCCCACATAGATAAAATCATAACAAAAATACATGAAATATAATAGTTAAAATTGTTTAAAACTTTTCGGTAGAATATAAAACATTTTTGTACACAACTTTTTTTTTCTTTAAGATCTTTAAGATTCAACTGTCTTATTTTGAGCGGCAGAGAAATAAAAAAAACTTGGAACGTGTCGCGGGACATGCGTTTGGAACGAAGTTCCTTTCGTATAAGACGTTTTTCATAACGCGTTTTATATAATTTAAAAACACCCGGTATAATCTAAAAACACCCGGTATAATCTAAAAACGTCCGGTATAATCTAAAAACACCCGGTATCACCGTATACCAGTATACATTTTCGTGACATTTTTGTCTTACGGTTTTTCGTGACATGTTACATTTTTTCTCGGCTAGGTCCCCTCGCTAACTCGCGATAAAGAACTTCGTTCCAAAAATTTATAACTTATACATAATATGTAGCTTCTGTCAGTCAGATCCAATCTCACCTTCGGTATGCATGTATACTAGTTACTAGTCCAAACATTGTTTTGCACCCTGTATAATATCTAAATGCATAATATTACACAAAACATGCGTATTATTATTATGTCAAAACGCAGAGGTGGTTTCAAATAGCACTTCAAAGATGTAAAGATAAAAGGAAGATCGTACATTTCTGTAAAAGGGTACTCCAAAGAAATGCTCTTTTATACATTGCAATAAAAATTATGATGCACACATCTTGAATATTTTATAACAGAAAACAGCTTTTCCTTCTGTGACTTTAGAACATCAATTCTTCACAACCCCTTATGATGCGGTAGCGATGTTGTATACATTTTTATGATGTTTAATTCTTACCACATTGTGTTAATATATCTATAGTTAATTACGCACTAGATACTACATAACCTATATTTCAGCATTGCCAAACAGCAACTATTAACAAACATGTAAATAAATACCAGGTTATCAGGAATCGTTCCAATAGAGCTTAAAATTGGAAGGTTAATATTTAAAAAAAAAAGACATGACGGAAGCTTGTCAGCCATTAAAGTTTATGAATAAAAACTTTAAAAAGTCATTTTAAAACTATTTATCGAAGAAACTAAATCATTATAATAATAATAAAACTTTATTTAGGGCACGAAAAACGGTGGATAGTTATCCAATTTTGAGAATACGCCACGAAAGTACCCATTTATATGTATAGGTACTAAGTTTCAAACCTTAAACTTGGAAAATTTGTTTTACGAAAGATCCGCTCTAACCTCAAACGAAAATTTTAAATAAATCACAAATCCATACTGAAAAGGGGGTTTCATAATTCCTCTTAACTTGACGTATTATTTAATATAAATATTGGAAGCTAAATAAAAAAATTTATGGTTCAGGTCTTGTTTTAATACTTGAATTGTGTTCAGATGAAAAGCCATAATATTCTATGGTCTTTTCATCTGAACACAGTTCAAGAATTAAATAAAATTATAGAGCTTAAAAACTAAAACCAAACTACGGCAAAAATCGTGCTCTGAAAAATACGAAACAAGAAAATATTCTTGTCTGTGGTCGCATACCACCTTGTCCTAACACCTAAATACCTTAAATGTATTGCTAAGTATAAGCAGTCATTAGGGTAAGGTGGCATGTAGAGATGGGGAAAACGGGTCTTTTTAGTGATTTAGTGATTTTTTCTATGTGGATCAGTCATTTGTTTTGTGTGAGTAACATCTCATGTTCTTCATGTAATACAGTGCGAGTGACAAGTGCCACATAAAATTCGTTAAAATTTCGTTGATTTTTATGGAAAACCCCAGACTAATAAACTTTTATTTTTAAATTGTCGTCTTTTGCCATAAATGACACGTTTGTGTTCTACATGGGGGGATCAACTTAAAATTGCAAGAGGAACTAAATTATACATATTTTTGTAAACGCATTCTATATCCTATATTCAGTCGTGAATTCGGAATATTTCAAAGTGTCTACTTTTTATTAAATTATGTAACCGCTTTGACTTACCAGCTACTGATGTTTGTATATTTTAAAAATAATGAATCTTCAGTTCACTTACCTGAAACAAAAAAATCAATCATTATATTATTATTGTTTACATATGATCACTCTACAAAAAATATGCATTTAGTTTTCAAATTACCGTTAAACGTTCATTTAAAATAACGTCATTAAAAAAAAAATAGATTACTATTTAAAACATTCAAGTAGAGATGGGAAAAACGGGTCTTTTTAGTGATCTGCATCTTTGCATCTGGATACCGTATGTGAGCCGGCTCACTGAACCGGTTCAAAAAGAACCGAGTTCTGAATATGTTACTACAGTCTGCCACTGAGTTACCTAGTTCAGTCAATCAAATCACGACCTGTATAGAATCAAGAATGCATAGCCAAACATATGATGCATGAGTCATTTGAGCTGACAGATGCATCAAAGCGAGAACTGATACGTAGTGTAAAATGTGCTTCTGTGTGTTAAGTGTTTCACTGAGTTATGCGGATCCGTTGAATCGTCGGCTCAAAAAAAAGTGAGTCGGCTCTCACGGATCTTCTGTCGGAGTCGGCTCTTTGAACCGGTTCAGATCTGAGTTACCCAACTCTAGTGGTATGTGACCACGGACAAAAAATATTTTCTTATTTCGTACTTTTAGTACGTCTTTTGCCGTATTTTGGGTTTTAGTTGTATATGCTTTATATATTTCTTTAAATTATCTTGGAATGTTATTAGTAATGTGTTGATCAAGACCTTTCATTTGATACCCAACACGGCACAGTACAAAAAAAAATAATACAGGACTCTGTTCTCTAGAGAGCGCCATATTGAATTAATGTGACGTCACATAGCCTATAACTAGCGAACGCTCAAGACGTGTCTAACCATACCTCATTTGTCTTATTACGATGGGTAGTTTAGAAGATATGTGGGAATACATACACTCATACCGTTTCAAATTATATACCCCCCCCCTTTTTGACCGTAATCGAGTAAGTGAGAAGTAATCCAGATAATAGAGGAATTCCAATCTTTCCAGTACACTTTCGTGAGATTTTTCTTAGTAATATAATTGATTTTAGTACAGCTGTTCCAAAATAATTATTCTTTTTTCTTCGGATTAAATCAGCTATGATTTATATTAAAAAAAAAAATATTTTTTTTGACAACTGTCAAAATATTTTTTTTCGCTATTGATTCATCAGTAGTTGCCACAAATAATTTTTTTTTACAGGTTATTACAGAAAATTGCTCTTAATTATTAGCAAGAAGTCCAAAGAAAATGGATAATCTTTCTTAGTGTTTCGACAAATTTAGTTTAGAATGGAAAATGTTTCAAGACTATCCAAGTCATAAAAATAAGAACCTTTTTTAAAGTGCCTAAAAACATTTTTTCCTGCTGTGAGAACTATACCTGATCCGGTAGTAAGTAGATGGTGGATAAAGAAGAGATATTTTACAGTAGGTGTACCGAACGTCTGAGATTGAATAAATTTGTCAAGTTGGCTGTCAAAATTACATTTACAAGGAACAACATTTGTTATAAATAAGGAAAGTAGAGCATACAAGGAAAGAGTGTCTACTTTGAAAATACTTTATCTCAAATACGTTTTCGTTTATTGCTAATAAAATAATTACAAAAATAATCGAACCTACTTCAAAAAAAAAACCCGGGTCGCAGTGCCAAAACCCTGCCGACAATATAGTCTATTTGCTTGTATAGAGCCGTGTGGTTTTATACTTTTATTATGTGAAATTAAGTTTGTTTTTGGGCAAAATAAAAAATTTAACCCCTTAATACACTCCTTAAAATACACTTTTTTCTTAATTATAATATTATTATCAATCTAACGTCTACACCGAATTAAATACACCCTTCAATAAATAAGTCACTATCTGCAAACTAGTGTTTTCATAAAATTTGTAAATTTGGTCCTGTCGGGCCGATTTTATTAAAATTGTGGGGACACTTTTTAATCACTAACAAAGGGTTAAATTTCAATTTTGAAACGATTCGGAGAATTTTTTCGGTATTTTGGGGCCCAAAAACAGTTTTCAACCCCTAAAAACTACCCTTAAAATAGCCCGATTAGGCCCATTTTAAATAGGCTTCTTGCGGTGATGGATTTCAACACGTGGCCCAAATTTCGTTGAAATCAATTAACTCTTTCGAAAGTTATCGCGCGTACACACATATATATATATATATATATATATATATATATATATATATATATATACATATATATATAAACATTTTTAAAAATGGTGTTAAAGTGTTTAGGAGGTTATGAAACGTCGAGAAATTTTGGTCCGACCCCTAGGTCCCGCCATCCGACCGACGCCAATAGTGTATGTTGCCATATGGCAAATACACTAAAAAGTCACTAAAGATCGCAAAATTATACACTAACTAAGTTTGTAATTTAATCACTATAACCTTTTATGTATCCTACGTACTTCCATAAAATTGGCACCGACCTCAAAATCTTATTCCGAGTATTATACGCTTTTTAGTGTTTTTTGTTTTTTTTTTTTTTTTGAAAAAGATGTTTAGTTTCTTTTTTTGAAGTTTTTAACTTCCCAGTACATTAATTGATGGGTACGAAAATCTACATCAAAATGTTTAACAATTTTTTATGTTTAAAGATCACTAAACTATTTTTAAAAAGATGTCTGCGTGTGTGTGTACCTATGTATCAGCGTTGCCAGATTTTTTTTTTGCCAAGATTTTGGAACTTTTTGAGTGAAAAAAGCGGGATTCTTTCGTCGAAAGCGGGACATAGTAAAAAAACGTATATAATCAGAAGTTTTAAAATATTTAACTTTTTATTTGAGTGCAAATTACGTTTACGTGACAATAGATAGCAAAAATAGCCATAGAAAATGTATTTTAATAAAAATATGATATTTTAAATCAGATTTGCCCTATCGTTAAATAGTTGAGTCTTATTCGTCTTCTGAATAAAAAAAATAAAAAAAAAACAGAAATCAAATTTAAAAAAGTTTTATTCATTAGAAAAATATGGCGTTTCAAACAATAGTCTGAGGAGTGAGTGTTACAAATTTCAAAATAAGAGAATAATTATTTACGCACGGTCGAGTTATCCCCGAAAAGCGGGACTGAAACTGTCCCGCGCGGGACATTTAATTTTGATTTAAAAATCGGGACGTCTCACCAAAATCGGGACGTCTGGCAACGCTGCTATATATATATACCTTCTATAAAATAACGGGTTTATATTTCTTTTCCAAAATTTCTTACAGTTCATTTTTTAGCGAAAGTTCAGTTAGTAGTGAATTATACAAAAAAAAAACACCTAACACAACCTGATATTTACTATGGTCTTAGTACAGCGCGACTAGTTGTATTTTATTTTACAGCACTAGTTGTGTAATGGTTCACTTTACAGTCGTACAAACTGACTGTTTTATAGGGAATAATGCAAAAAAACCCGGGTCGCAGTGCCAAAACCCTGCCGACAATATAGTGTATTTGCTTATACAGGCAGTGTGGCTTTATTATGCGAACTTAAGTTGGTTTTTGGGAAAAATAAAAAATTTTACTCCTTAATACACCCCTTAAAATAACATTTTTTTTCTTAATTGCAATATTATTATCAATCGAACCTCTATACCAAATTATAAACACCTTTCAGTAAATAATTCACTATCTGCAAAATAACGTTTTCATAAAATTTGTAAGTTCGGTCCTGTCGGGCCGATTTTATTAAAATTTTAGGGACACTTTTTAATTACTACTAAAGGGTTAAATGTCAATTTTGAAACGATTCTGAGAATTTTTTCGGTATTTTGGGGCCCAAAAACATTTTTAACCCCTAAAAACTACCCTTAAAGTGGCCCGATTAGGCCCATTTTAAATAGGCTTCTTGCGGTGATGGATTTTAACGCGTGTGCCAAATTTAGTTGAAATCAATTAACTCTTTCGAAAGTTATTCCCCGCACACACATATATATGTATATATATATATATATATATATACGTATATATATATATATATATATAAATATATATATATATAAATATATATATATATACATATATATATATAAACATTTTTAAAAATGGTGCCAAAGTGTTTAGGAGGTTATGAAACGTCGAGAAATGTTGGTCCGACCCCTAGGTCCCGCCATCCGACCGACGCCAATAGTGTATGTTGCCATATGGCAAATACACCAAAAATACATTTAAGCTAGTGAAGTGAGTTTTTCTGTCTTATTTTCCACAAATATCTTGTTTACCTACACAAATTGTAGAAACACTGAATTTCATTACACTCTTCTTCCGAAATCTACATACAAATATTCTAACTGTAAAACATATAGGTACCTATACTCACAGAATATGTAACAATATTATTAGTGTATTTGCCATATGGCAACATACACTATTGGCGTCGGTCGGATGGCGGGACCTAGAGGTCGGACCAAAATTTCACGCCGTTTCATAACCTCCTAAACACTTTGGCACCATTTTTAAAAATGTTTATATATATATATATATGTGTGTGCGCTATAACTTTCGAAAGAGTTAATTGATTTTAACGAAATTTTGCCCACATGTTGAAATCCACCACCGCAAGAACCCTATTTAAAATGGGCCCAATTGGATCATTTTAAGGGTAGTTTTTAGGGGTTGAAAAAAGTTTTTGGGCCCCAAAATACCGAAAAAATTCTCCGAATTGATTCAAAATTGAAATTTAATCCTCTGGTCGTAATTAAAAATGTCCCTAAAATTTTAATAAAATCGGCCCGACAGGACCGCATTTACAAATTTTCTGAAAACACTAGTTTGCAGATAGGGAGTTGTTATTTACTGAAAGGTGTTTTTAATTTGGTGTAGACGTTCGATCGACAATAATATTGCAATTAAGAAAAAAATGTAATTTTAAAGGGTGTATTAAGGAGTCAAACTTTTTATTTTGCCCAAAAGCCAACGTAAATTTGCATAATAAACCCACACTGCCTGTATTAGCAAAGACACTATATTGTCGGCAGGGTTTTGGCACTGCGACCCAGGTTTTTTTTTCTTTGTGCACACTATAACGAAAATATTATATAAACAAAATTATGGGACACTTCAGACAATAAAAATTTAAAAGATGTTTAAAACACGATTTTTTTTCGAATTAATCGTAATTTATTTATCAAGATTGTAATGTATTATTTTATGTATTAGTGTGACATTATGTTAAAACGAGCGATTAGCAAATTTTAACAGTCACACGAGTTACGAAAGCACTACAATCGAGACACATAGTATATTTTTTGCAAGTACTCCCTACAAAATACGTGATTTTCACATCATAATAAGTATATATTTTTGACAGTTCAGTTCGGCCATATTGGAATTATATGTTGCCATATGTGAACTCAAAATCAGGTTGCAAATGTTACTGACTATATGATAATTAAGACTTAATAAATAAATAATCGTGTAATTTTAACACAGCACTTTGAGTTAAACTCGTAATTACATATTCCGTCTTTAAGGCACGAAGAGCAATTAAATTTAAATATTTCTTATACTTCATCATATTAAAAATTAAATTTTTATACTTCTTAATTTTATGTAGCTTTTAAAATTGTAATATAAACCATCGTAACATTCCGTTACGTAGATACTGAAGGAACGGCGATTACAATTTGCATTCAGTGAGCATTCGTTAAAGAACTTTCTTGCTGCTTTCAGAAGAGTTTTTTTTTTTCATCCACAATTTAGCACAAACTGTCCAATAGTTTATTTTCAAAAACTAAATTGTTCCATTTTTATAACCAGTGTTTCATAAATTAGATCAAGTTCTCCAGGTACCAAACACAATATTATATATATATTATACTTTGTTAACGTCTGTATTTGTTTAAAATAAATAAAATAGAACGACTTATGACAGAAAATTGAAAAAATTTAATAGTGAACAACGTTTCAGTCTGAACTTAGACCTTCTTTAGATTCTAAAAAATAATTATACAAATTAAAAAGTGAAAAATACATGGCAAAAAAATATAAAAAGTAATTTAAAAAATCAATAACAAACCTTGAGGGCTTAAAGAGTCTGAGGTTTGTTGACATAGACTCGTGATTTCAAAAAACCCCACAAAAAGAAGTCTGGAACGGTTAAATCGCCTAATCTCTCGTTTTGGCAATTTGTACTGGCCGGTAAGATCGCCCGATTTAACCATTCCAGACTTCTTTTGGTGGGGTTTTTTGAAGTCAGGCGTCTATGTCAACAAGCCTCAGACTCTTGAAGCCCTCAAAGAGAGTATCCGTCAAGAACCTATCGCCGAAAGCTCTGGTAAGAGTGATACATCGGGCCCGTTTGGTCATCAATTCTGGCAGCGGCCACTTCACCGATATCATTTTCTCAACTTAAAAAATTTAAGACATCGAATAATCATAATTCAATAGCAGAACCAAAGTTTTTCATTCATAAAACAAATTACAGCCAAAGAACATCGGGTGACAGCTTTCGTGCCACCTTTTAATTCATAGTTAGTGTTTTTAAAAAAAATGCTTGTAAGCACGCCTAACCAGTCTTTTACTTGAGGCAAAAATGGACTCTCAAATTTAAATCGTTAGGTCAAAAACAGTCGCACAGCATTTGTTCTTGTCGGCTTTGTTCAGAAACCTCCTAATATATGTTTTCTATAGTCATTTCGTCATCGATTACCAGTGATAAGAACATCTTCTTAAATAGTACGTTATGTATCTTGTTCGTAAATGAAAGTATTTTGACGAGGATGTGCCATTCAAAATTCAAAATTCAAATTTATTTGTGTCCATGATGCAATTTGCATGTGGATTCGTTAGTCTACAATAAAATACATTAAAATACAATTTAAAAGAAAACACTCATATAATATATACTTAGTTAAAATATTTAAAAATTATCATTAAAAAATTCCTGACAATTATAATAGCATCTATTTCGTAGAAGGTTTTTGCAGGCTTTCTTAAAAATTTTTTCGTCACTGATATTTTTTATATTGTCCGGTAGGTGATTATAAAATTTGTGACCCCAATATCTAGGTCCTTTTTCATATAAAGCCAATCTATGTTTAGGCGTTCTTAAATCCGAGCCGAATCTCGTGTTGTAGCTATGGTTTGTGTTATTGCGTTCTAGTTGCGTAATATTGTCTTTTATATCTGTTAAACATTGGAGTATATAAATACATGATAAAGGTAATATTTTGAATCTTTTGAACGTTTCTCTACAAGACTCTCTCGGATTTAATCTCGCAATTATACGTAGGCTTCTTTTTTGCATTTTAAAAACATTGAGATGAAAAGGAGATTTTCCCCAGATAGTAATGCAGTAACTAATTACGGAATAAACTTGAGCATAACATATTGATATAAGAGTGGAAATGGGTACTTGATCTCTAAGACTAATCAATACAAAGCAAATTGTTTTGGTTTAAATTATGTTTAAACTATCGATAGCGAGTTTTAACTCACTCGAATCATAATATCATTACGAACATAATTAAGCAATTTATTTGTACAGCACTGTACAAGTTACGAAAAAAAATTATCTTAGCTTATTAAATTTTTTTATTCAATATCTAATTAGTAAATCAATATCAACTCAGGGAAATAAAAAGTCAGTATATATTGCTTTGGTTATAGAAATGAAACATACCTACCTGGCAATATAATTTAATTACTGGGTAGCACCCTGACACAACCGCTAGCTTCACTCTTTGAATTATATCATAAATGTACATCAATTACTGGTTGTTAGACTCAAACAACGGAAACGCTCATTGAGCTAAAAAATCGATAACAACGCGTTATGGGCCTTTAAAAACATCAAGAAATTCCTCTTGTCGCACTAATAAAAACAATCACCACGCGTTGTGACTAACTCAAAAAGACCACAACGCGATATTTTATCACTTCGCGACGTGATCATTAAGAATAGCCAACATCAAACAAATTTAAAACTATCCGGTTAACAAATCCCTACTGCATTATATAATACTATTTTTATCGCACTTAATTAGGTACAGTTTTAAATCGCGATAGCAACTTCTTTTTTAAATTAACCACTAATCTTGTATAAAGAGATGGAACATTATGTTCCAAGAATCTACGTTAAAAACAAATTTGTATAAAATATGCGTAAAACATTTTAATACGTTGTTAACATCGATGAAATCATAAAATCATTGCTTGCATGTATTAGTGTGCGAATGATCATTGAGAAACTTTGATCAACGACTATCCAAAATGTATTAGGGATGTGTATTCCAAGTGTTGGATCTTTTGGGGACAACATTAATACTCTGCATCGTCGATCACGACATTGTTTTGTTTTGAGTTTCTATTAGCTACCCATAAGAAACAAATAAGTTTAATATAATTCGCAATCTCGTTGTGATCAGACGTATTTAGACTTCATCTTGATTGAATTAAATTTTATTGTGTTTTATTTATTTACTTTTTATTTTATTTTAATAGATCAAATCGATCTTTATACAAGTAATAGGACGCACTAATGAGTTGACTATCTTATGATGAGCAGTCACAAAAAAAACATACAGAATTAAAAGTTTTACATCAATTTTAACAAAACCGTTCAATAAAGTTTTTTTTCCTTGTAAAACAAAATGCATTTTACTTCTACAAGAGATTTCGATTTATGTAGCTCTAACACATATGCATTTTTCGGATGTTTTGGCGATAAATTTGAATGCTGTATTATAGTACGATTCTTCAACTTTTGTTAGATATGTACAGTACTATTAAATTTCTGTCCCACTTTGACATAATATACAATATTTTTGTTAGAAAGTAACAAACAATTAACAGTATTTATTAATTATTTTTAATAAACAATTAAGATTCAATAATTGATTCACGAGTTCTTAGTCTAGAACTTAAGAAATAGGAAAATGTTTTAAGGTTATAAATTTTCTGACTTAATAATTATTGGAAACTTAAACAACATAAAATATGTATGTCTTACAAAAAGTAATACAGTTAAAACCGTTTACGACGACATCGTTTAGAACAACATACCGGTTATATTGACCAAAATCATAGGTTCCGGCTGAATGCTATATGACTGCCTTATAAACAACGCTGCTTTTTACGACATTGCTTATTACGACATGCCGCATTAAGCAACTACATTTAATGTAATATAAGAACGACCAAATGTATTGTAAACAAAATTCGTACGCATAGAAATGTTCCAAACAGACTAAAATTACAGATTTTATGAATACATAAAAATGATAATGTGAATATTATTCCTATTAATATCTATGAATTTATATGTACCTACACATTCAATAATACTACATACTTAATAAAAAATTACTTTGTACCCCGAAAACATCACCGGTTGTTACGACTATTGGTTTTTACGACCAAATATGAGTAGACCCTTCGATGTCGTTATAACACATTAATTGACTGTATTTGCAATGGATAGTCTATTTCAATGATGACAGTCAATGGTTTAAAGGCATTTTACGTGCAACATCATGCCATCTAGTAATTACCTACCTGATGTAGGACGAAAAAGCAGGGATGTTTAAATTTTCTATAAATCAAAACTGACAATTATAAAATGATGAAATCAATAGGCTCTAAAATTTAGCTGACAGTGGATTTCAGGTAGTAGGTTTGTTATTTCGGCAGACGGATAGACTATATTTCGACACAGTAGTTAATAGAAAACAACGTATTAGTAAGACAAATCAACAAAATAATAAGATATAAAAATTGTTTCACTCTTATTTTGAACTGTCTTATAATGTTCATATTATCGTAGTATTTGTCCACGGGAATTTTTATTTGAAAATTTTAAATATTTAAGTTGGCGCGACCCTTAGGTTCCGCCTTCCGACCGACGTCAATAGAGTATGTACTATACAGATTGTATCAACTCAAACCTGTCCATAGGGCACTCTGTGTGTAAGACAGAGCACCATACACAAACGATAAGCAAGAGTGAGATAAATGATCGCTAATAGGTAGTAATTACTGTGGTTACTGTAAAATAAATTTAAATAAACGTCTTTGTTTTCTGAGTAAAAATAGCTATTTTATCAATTATTGACAGTCTGTAGTCACTACCGAAATTATTCATAAAATGGCTATTTATACTGTTCACGAAAAAATCCAAATAATTAAATGGTTTGATGGTGGTAATTCAACCGCCGGCGTAATAAATTAATTGATAAAATGGCTATTTTTACGTAGAAAACAAAGACGTTTATTTAAATTTATTTTACGGTAACCACAGTAATTACTACCTATTAGCGATCATTTATCTCACTCTTGCTTATCGTTTGTGAATGGTGCTCTGTCTTACACACAGAGTGCCCTATGGACAGCTTTGAGTTGATACAATCTGTATATGACAAAAACACTAAAAACAAATAAACTAATGAAAAAAACAAAACAATTGAGGTTGAACTAAATCACTGAAATAGAACTTAAAAACCGCGCACACTTGTCAACCTGCACAGCACCCATGTTATTTAGCGAAGTAGCGCACATTAGATCAGCGCCTGCAACCAGCAACGACCGCCATTCGGTCGTTTACAATTTCTGTTTAGCCGTGCTGCACCGATCGTTTTCATTAATTAATTTGCGTTGATAAAACTAATTGAAAACTGCAAAAAAATCTACCCGCTCTGAAAGTTTGTGCAGGTTTGTGCTAATCTAATGAGCGACATCATGCAAGTTTGTGCTGTGCAGGTCGTGCAGGTTTATTCTTGACAAGTGTACATGGTTTGTAAAGCAGTATTTTCAAATGATTATTACTGTATTTGCCATATGGCAACATATACTATTGGCGTCGGTCGGATGGCGGGACCTAGGGGTCGGACCAAAATTTCTCGACGTTTCATAACCTCCTAAACACTTTGGCACCATTTTTGAAAATGTTTATATATATATATATATGTATATATATATATATATATATGTATATATATTTTTATATATATATATATATATATATATAAGCGTATATATATATATATATATATATATATATATATATATATATATATATATATATGTGTGCGGGCAATAACTTTCGAAGGAGTTAATTGATTTGATTTTAACGAAATTCGGCCCACGTGTTGAAATCCATCACCGCAAGAAGCCTATTTAAAATGGGCCTAATCGGGCTATTTTAAGGGTAGTTTTTAGGGGTTGAAAATTGTTTTTGGGCCCCAAAATACCGAAAAA
The DNA here is from genome assembly GCA_034508555.1 of Venustoraphidia nigricollis. NCBI lineage: Eukaryota > Metazoa > Arthropoda > Insecta > Raphidioptera > Raphidiidae > Venustoraphidia > Venustoraphidia nigricollis. The sequence goes on from JAVRKA010000020.1 coordinate 4,937,272, forward strand.
ATTCTCCAAATCGTTTCAAAATTGAAATTTAACCCTCTGGTAGTAATTAAAAGGTGTCCCTAAAATTTTGATAAAATCGACCCGACAGGACCGGATTTACAAATTTTATGAAAACACTAGTTTGCAGATAGTTAATTATTTACTGAAGTGTGTATATAATTTGGTACAGAGGTTCGATTGATAATAATATTTCAGTTAAGAAAAAAAAATGTAATTTTCAGGGGTGTATTAAGGAGTCAAATTTTTTATTTTGCCCAGAAACCACCTAAAGTTCGCATAATAAAGCCACAGTGCCTGTATAAGCAAATACACTATATTGTCGGCAGGGTTTTGGCACTGCGACCGGGGTTTTTTTTTTAATTCATTTCACTTCTGTGCGAACAATTGATAGTTTTCCCAGCCCTGAGCTTCAGTCGCACTACGCAGACACATAATACCGTAAAGCTTCTATCATTATATATATTAAAAAGCCATTCATTACATAGTCCATATTATGTTTACATAAAACTTTATTTTTAACTTTTAAACGATCAGGCATACAGAAAGTTGCCATTATCTGTTCTCTAATTTTATAGGCACTTGAATTTATGTTTATATTCTTATTTTTATTTCTCTGCCATTAAAAATAAATTTAAAAACGAACAAGATGCCTCTATGCTTCATAATTGCAAATATTAGTAGGTCTGCTAATAATAACGTACAAATTAATAAGCTAGTAAATGTTTATATACATTGGGAGGTGACATCAAACGATACGACATCTCGTGACAGAAATTTAAACCGCAAACACATTACGTTTAATATGCTGTTAGTATTACTACCAGCGTTGCCAGACGTCCCAATTTTGGCGGGACGTCCCGATTTTTAAATCAAAATTAAATGTCCCGCGCGGGATAGGCTCAGTCCCGCTTTTCGGGGATAACGCGACCGCGCGTAAATAATTATTCTCTTATTGTAAGTTGCAATTTGTAACACTCACTCCTCAGACTATTGTTTGAAACGCCATATTTTTCTAATGAATAAAACTTTTTTGATTTTGATTTGTTTTTTTTATTTTTTTTTATTCAGAAGATGAATAAAACTCAATTATTTAAGGATAGGGTAAATCTGATTTAAAATATCATATTTTTATTAAAATACATTTTCTATGGCTATTTTAGCTATCTATTGTCACGTAAACGTAATTTGAATTCAAATAAAAAGATAAATATTTAAAAACTTTTGATTATATACGTTTTTTTACTATGTCCCGCTTTCGACGAAAGAATTCCGCTTTTTTCACTCAAAAAGTTCCAAAATCCCAACTTGGCAAAAAAAAAATCTGGCAACACTGATTACTACATTATATTCGAAATTACATATCTGGCCTAAACTCCGCCCATATGTCATATCCCGTATTCACCCAGCTTTGCTCAATCTCTGTTACAATAGCATAATGATATATAGTTTACAACCTTCTCACATATTTTATCTCGATTTCGTTAAAATCATATGAAAATCGGTTGAATAGTTTCGGAATTTACAGCATTTGGACGTGGCAAACAGCAAGCAAACATTGCCTTTAATAGATTGTAGATTATATGGTCTAGTTTATACTTGCATGCAATGCTTCATAGAACAGTGGCAGATAAAAGATTAAGTTAATCATATATTCAATACTGTGAAATGCAATCTGAGAGAAAGAACTTCATGCAGTGTTTTAAAGAGTAAAGAGAGACCGTGATGTGTATAATAATAAGTTATTACTGCATATTGTATTATAAGTCGTAATTCGTAGGTATAAAAATCATTCGAACGATAATGAAAAACCTCTCAAGACATCTCTGGATATTTTAACAAGCGAATAGTTCGACAATTTTCACTCAAAATATCCCATCCCTAGCTAGAACTTTGGTAATAATTATATATAAAGTGTTCAAGAAATGACGTAGTTAACTTCATAATTATGCAAAATCCCAAACGGAACTTTATGCAAATATAAATTCTTTTTACGACATAAACATTGAGCTATATAGCGCATTTATATAAAAAACAGTTTTTCAATTCCGCATTTTGGTTTCTGAGGCCTTTATGCAATAAATAAATATTTGTTATGACAAACATTTTACTATATCGTGGGCTACAATCTTATATTTCAGAAAAATCATTGTTTGAACTTATATTAAAAGAAAAAAAACCCGGGTCGCAGTGCCAAAACCCTGCCGACAATATAGTGTATTTGCTATACAGGCAGTGTGGCTTTATTATGCGAACTTAAGTTGGTTTTTGGGCAAAATAAAAAATTTTACTCCTTAATACACCCCTTAAAATAACATTTTTTTTTCTTAATTGCAATATTATTATCAATTGAACCTATACACCAAATTATATACACCTTTCAGTAAAAAATTCCCTATCTGCAAAATAGTGTTTTCCCAAAATTTGTAAATCCGGTCCTGTCGGGTCGATTTTATTAAAATTTTAGGGACACATTTTAATTACTACCAGAGGGTTAAATTTCAATTTTGAAACGATTCGGTAAACTTTTTCGGTGTTTTAGGGCCCAAAAACAATTTTCAACCCCTAAAAACTACCCTTAAAATGACCCGATTAGGCCCATTTTAAATAGGCTTCTTGCGGTGATGGATTTCAACGCGTGGGCCAAATTTAGTTGAAATCAATTAACTCTTTCGAAAGTTATTGCCCGCACACACACACACATATATATATATATATATATATATATATATATATATATATATATATATATATATATAAGTATATACGTATATATATATATACATATATATATATAAACATTTTTAAAAATGGTGCCAAAGTGTTTAGGAGGTTATGAAACGCCGAGAAATTTTGGTCCAACCCCTAGGTCCCGCCATCCGACCGACGCCAATAGTGTATGTTGCCATATGGCAAATACACTAACAAGAACCACATATAAAAATATCGCACTCAAAATTCCACTTACCTAATAAGTAACCACGTGCATATAGCCTAAGTCGCTGCGCACGACCATAAATTAAAAAAAACCCGGGTCGCAGTGCCAAAACCCTGCCGACAATATAGTGTATTTGATAATACAGGCAGTGTGGCTTTATTATGCGAACTTATGTTGGTTTTTGGGCAAAATAAAAAATTTGACTCCTTAATACACCCCTTAAAATAACAATTATTTTCTTAATTGCAATATTATTATCAATCGAACTTCTATACCAAATTATTATCTGCAAAGTAGTGTTTTCATAAAATTTGTAAGTCCGGTCCTGTCGGGCCGATTTTATTAAAATTTTAAGGACACTTTTTAATTACTACTGGAGGGTTAAATGTCAATTTTGAAACGATTCTGAGAATTTTTTCGGTATTTTGGGGCCCAAAAACGTTTTTCAACCCCTAAAAACTACCCTTAAAATGACCCGATTACGCCCATTTTAAATAGGCTTCTTGCGGCGATGGATTTCAACACGTGGGCCAAATTTCGTTAAAATCAATTAACTCTTTCGAAAGTTATTGCCCGCACACATATATATATATATATATATATATATATATATATATATATATATATACGCTTATATATATATATATATATATAGGGTAAACCAGGGTGATATGGTGAATCGGGTGAAATGGTGAATTACGGTATTTCTTTTCCTGGAGCACAGATGTCTCTGTAAGTCCGAATGCCAGTTGTTTACGATCATCTATGCAGCGAGCACCTGTTGAAAACTAGCCCCGTTCGGAAAACCGTAAGTAGTTTATACAAAACTGTTTCCGATGCTCAATAATTTTTATATGGTGCATGCTTTTGTGGATTTTGCTTCAGGTAGCGTAGTCCGCGAGTTATTTTTTGGTATGTTCTCCCTTCTTATACTGTTTATACACTACATAACCTACGAATCGTTGCCTCTAATATTTTGAATTGCTTGCCACTCTATTCACCATTTCACCCATAGCAAATGGGAGAAATGGTGAACTCGTGCATGGGTGATATGGTGAACGACTTTTCACGTATTTCTCGGCCCAAGTAAAAGAGTTAACTATGAATATTGTTCCGGGCAAAGATGCCCACATTTTATACAAGGCAAAGGGGATCCACCCGCGCCGATTGGACAGAGGAGCAACTTAAAGATGCCGTAGAAGCAGTGCAAAATGGAGTGAGCTTGAATGAAGCTTCAAAGGCTTTTGGGGTTCCATTGTCCACACTGAAGAGAAGAATAGCAAATGGGTGCTTTACTAAAAAAGTCTTGGGTGGGCCGCCGGTCCTAACACAAGACTGTGAGAATAAGAAGTGCATTCACCATTTCACCCTTATGTATGGGTGAAATGGTGAATTTGGTAAAAATACATATTGTTTTTTTTTCAAAGTACTGTATTGTCTTACAGAAGATATGACACAGTTAAGTTATTGCCTATATATTTTATGAAAGAATAGTGTTTTTATTTTGTTTAAATAAACAGTTTCTTGTGTTCTATAAGGCTCCGTTTTTTTGTTCACCATATCACCCTGGTTTACCCTATATATATATATATATAAATATATATATACATATATATATATATAAATATATATATACATATATATATAAACATTTTTAAAAATGGTGCCAAAGTGTTTAGGAGGTTATGAAACGTCGAGAAATTTTGGTCCGACCCCCAGGTCCCGCCATCCGACCGACGCCAATAGTGTATGTTGCCATATGGCAAATACACTAAAAAAAAAAAATATCGCAATAACTAGTAGGTACAGGATACAAGGCTATTAAAAACAATAGAAAACAGTATCACGGGTAATTGGAATAATTAAAATAAATCAATTTAAACACTCATTGATTTCAATCAATGAGTGTTTAAATTGATTTATTTTAATTATTCCAATTACCCGTGATCAATATCAATTTAAACACTCATTGATTGAAATCAATGAGTGTTTAAATTGATTTATTTTAATTATTCCAATTACCCGTGTTACTGTTTTCTATTATAACATATATCTGGAATTGAACTTTAAAGATGAATTAAAACAATATTTATTCACTAAATTTATTTCATGGTCGACGTTGCGGCAGAATTTTTCATGATTTCCTCAGAACCTTAAAAAACTAGCACATCATCCACTGTAAAAACTAAATAAATCAATAAATAAAATGAATTTCGTCAAATTTTAAAAAATCTTTTCCATTTATTACACATTTCAAAAATCCAAAAATATAAAAATCTATAAAATGGATCTTTCTTTTTTTAAATAATCAATATAAAAAATGAATAGTAAATTTTGCAGTTTTTAATATTTTTGGATTGTTTTTGAGTGTAAGTTTTGTTTTTCGTCTAATAATTAGAAATTTTTACAAATTGTCAGTAAGGATTCAGTTTCTTTTATTAGTTCAATAAATCTTTAGGATTTTCGATAAACCCTGATATTAGCACAAAAAAGACTATATTTGAGAAATTCTACTGAAGCCCTATAATAATTAACCATTGTGATGACAAACGACTATGACTGACCACGCTATTAGATTCAGAACTCTATTCAAGAAAAATAAGTTAATTGCATGTCCAGTTGACTATAAATATCTATATACAGTAGAATCCGTTTATTATGACTCCGCCTATATTGACCAACCGCCTATTATGACGTAATTACACAACGAGGTTTGGTTTTCATATAGAATTCCTTGTAACAAAGTCGGATATAATGACTTCGCTTACAGTGACATGTCGGTTATTATGACCCATTTTTAATAAATTTTGTCCGTCTATAGTGACCGACATGATTCTTTACACCTTCGGCAATGTTCGTTGATTTCCGACGACGTTCGGCACGTGGCTTGTTTTTGTTTTGAATCTCAGTGAGTAATTGATAGTTGAACGTCACGCATTGTTTTTAGTGATATCCTATGTAAAAAATGTCATCTCAACGTCGTAAAGCATTTACGATTGAGGAGAAAGGTGAATAATATGCAGATTAGAAAATGGAGAATCAAGCTCATCTCTCGCAGAGGAATTGGGCGTGGGTCATTCGACAATCTCAATGATTTTCAAAAACAAGACCCGGATTAAGCGATCGTTCAATTCAAATGTTTTGAAACCGAAGAGGCTTCGAAAATCGCGCAAGAAAATGTTGATCAAGCGTTAATTCAGTAGTTTAAAATCACGCGAAACAAAGGAATACCCGTCAGCGGCCCTATGCTACCTAAAAAAAAGAAAGGTTTTTTTTTCACAAAAATGCTTTGTATGACGTCCGCTTAGTATGACGTGTTTGTCAATTCCCTTCGATGTCATTATAAACGGATTCCACTGTACATATATAAAAGGCGCTGTAAGTAACTGTGGACTCCAAAACGGCTGGACCAATTTTGAAGAATTTTTCAGGCAGTCTTTAGATTAGCTCGGCGGGTGATCCTATGAAGTTTGGTAGCGATCGCATCAACAGAATTATTTTTTTTTTTGGTAATTTTGATTTTTCTTCGATTTTTGAACATTCACAATTAAAAGCGATTGAATTGCGCAAATTCAATATACTTTGAGAATTTTATGATAATGATTCTAATCTAATCATAATATTATTCACACGTTCACATAAAATGTAACAATAATATAAGGTTCGCTAGAGCATACTCGGTATGTCTATATCTTTAACAGACAATCTACAAGTCGGTCCGGGCCGCTAGTAATATATAAAGCTTATTGAGCCGTATTCTCATTAGAAGTCTGTGACCTTTCATGAAAAAACACACCCAGTATACTTCAGCTCTTCCTACACGTGTTATATTTGGTTTGATAAGCGACCCTTAAAACATAAAAGGTCGTGACTCCCGACATCCAACGTTGCACTTGAATGAAAGAACAAAGCAAATATTTTTATTTATTTGACATTGGCATGTTCGTTTCACATTATATACTTTTATATTATACACAGGCTCTGTCAAAAGTAAAAAAAAAACATATATATTAAAATATCTCGGATAAATGTTCTTTGTTAACTTCGAACAAAATTCTACTTTTATGTTTATTCAATCGCTTCACAGGATTATTTTAAAAGAGAATTTTATAAAAAATGATTTCAAAAACACAGTAATATTGTGATATAAAATGTTAAGGAACTTTCTTGAATGCAATTAATATGGCGACATCAAAGCGGTAATTTTAAAATCAGTGCAACTGAAGACCACTATAAGGCATAAGATAATAAAGTTTTGAGTTGGCGCTAATTTAAATTGGCGTCCGCGTCACAAACATTATTTTACGCTTTTTAATAACCTAGCCTTTTTGAAAGAGGTTCAATTTTTTTATTTTTTACTTTATAGTGACTTTGCAATACTTAGTTTACATGTTACAGTCACCTTCTTTCTTAATACTTTTTTTTAAATGCGACGCCGATTTAAGTAAAATTTATGTGAGACCACCCGGTAGTTATGCCCCATTAAACAGAAAAAAAACCGTCAAATCGGCACACAAATGCTAGAGATATGTTACATATATTAAAAAAAAACCTTTTTTAAATCAATTAAAAATGGCTGAACCAATTTAAAAATATAGACTTATACCAATCCGTAATTCTGATAAAAAAAAAAAAAAAAATATATATATATATATATATATATATATATATATATATATATATATATATATATATATATATACACTCTTCTTAATGTTGTTTTTTTTTTAATTTTATATAACATGACAAACTGATAACCGCTTTCTTTTTGATGTCGGTTAAAATAAAGAAAGTACTAAAAATTAAGCAGTGGAGTTACAAAATACATAAATGAGAAAAATAATTTCCTACAATTTCTCTACACAGACGTATGATGAAACAATATTTTAAATTATTTAGTTACCAACTGTAGAAATTTCTCCAAATCAATATTAATTGTATCTACAATAAAAGAAAATCTCCATATTTTCAAAGTGCTTATTTCCTTTTTTTACAAATTTCTGTGAAACAAACAAAGGTTGTTTAGGTTGCATTCGCATTCAGTTTTATGTGAGTTGTTTTGAAATGTGCAATTTAAAAGTTTTCTTAAACATAAGGAAATGTGTCTAGATATCTTAAAGCTTATAGTCAAAAACTTGATATGTAAATATTAATTCAAGCTCTGACCGCACAAAAGTCTACTGAACAACACAAGACACTAAAATGTTATTATTGAATTTAACAGAACAATCTAAAGAGAAAAGCTTTACCGAAGTTTCGCTTGTGGCCCACGTTTCATAATATTTTATTTCATCTTCAGGGCCTTAGGCAAGTCAATGGTTGGTAAATTGTACTACCAACCATTGACTTGCCTAAGATAAAATAAAATATGTATTTCGAAACGTTGACCACAAGTGAAACATCGGTAAAGGTTTTCCCTTAATTATTGTTCCTCATACAAACTTCCTTTCAACAAAACAAATAGTAACAGCTTGGACATTAACAGATAATATTAGTACTAGAGATGGGAAAAACGGGTCTTTTTAGTGATTTGCACCTTTGCATCTGGATCCCGTATGTGAGCCGGCTCACTGAACCGCGCCGGTTCAAAAAGAGCCAAGTTCTGGACATGTTACTGCAGTCTGCCACTGAGTTATCTAATTCAGTCAATCATATCACGACCTGTATAGAATCAAGAATGCATAGCCAAATATGTGATACATGAGTCATTTGAGCTGACAGATGCATCAAAGCAAGAACTGATACGTAAGTGTAAACTGTGCTTCTGTGTGTTAAGTGTTTCACTGAGTTATGCGGATCCGTTGATCCATCGGCTCAAAAAAAAGTGAGTTGGCTCTCCCGGATCTTCTGTCGGAGTCGGCTCTTTGAACCGGTTCAGATCTGAGTTACCCAACTCTAATTAGTACGTGATGAAATTTATACAAATTATAAATATTTTAGAGGAATTAGGATCAATGAAATTAAAAGACAAATTATTATTTCACAACGTTTCGTATTAAATTAATACTTCATCAGGTGATCAAATAAAAATAACAAGACAATTTAACAACCAATAATAAAACAAATAAATAAATATTAAACATACCTTAATTAATTGTCTTAATAACTAGATTTAATTCAATTATCTTGTTATACTATTTTAAATTATCATAAATAAAAATTTTAAGATATTACAATTCATACAGAGTGAATTTTTTTTTAAACTAAATAAACAGTTTATATTAATCACAACAGTTACGTAGTAACTAATTTGTATCTATACAAAATTTCATTACTATAATTTTATATATGCGTCAATCTCAGTCATAATGACTGAGATTGACGCATATATAAAATTATAGTCGACGCACTTGTACGGAAAATTGTGGAAGATCGGAGGAAGGAAGAAATGGAGTAATACTTATTGGGTCTCTTTTCCTGAGGTAATGCTCGCGCGGTTCCGGGAAAACGAGATATGATCGAGAGGAGGTTTTAGTCGGTGCGAGTCCGACACTACCTGCTGCTGTGCATTAGCATTTCCTCCTCTCACAAAAAAAAAAAACAACATATATATATATATATATATATATATTTAAACATTTTTAAAAATGGTGCCAATGTGTCTAGGAAGTTATGAACGTCGAGAAATTTTGGTCTGACCCCTAGGTCCCGCCATCCGACCGACGCCAATAGTGTATGTTGTCATATGGCAAATACACTAATAATTTATCAGATCTCTAAAAAATATATGAATTACTAGCTCTAAGTAACAATCAGACGGTAATTGGCAGTGACATCTTGGTTGGTAACCATTGATTAACATAATCTCGTGACCCTTACATAACTAATCACCCGTATATGTATGTTAAGGTAAACAGCGCGGCCTTTTCTACCCCCATTCTGTCTTCTCTCAGGAAGTCTATTAACTACTTCTGGCGCGGTGAATGTGTAAAAGTAGTAAAAGTCACGCAACCCGTGATTATATTCACTTCAGACAAGCAAGTCATTCTAGCTTCTGCGATGTTCTATACGTAGCATAAAATAAAATAGAAAGTTACCTGACGCTAGCAGTGTTCACACCAAATTTGCATCTGAAAAAGATTTCAAATTTGCCTAAACAATGCATTTTTTCCAACTGTATTCAGACAAATATCTTTCGTTAAACTTTAAAATCAATGTGTCGACATCAGAATCCAAATTTGTGCCAAAAATGCTTTCTAAAAAGTGGTCAAGTGCGTGTTATACCATGCCGTTAGCACCTCAGCTACTTGTTCTAGAGCTAAATTTTAGTTCTGTAAGTATAAAGAAATGAACAATTTAATTATTTAAAATTTTCGCCCAACATGAGGCTCGAATTCACGACCCTGCCGTTTTGAGTCTTGAGCTCTAGTGCAAAGTTATAGCCTAGCTTGTACATATGGCTCAATATTACCATATACCAGTTTCACGCTCATTTATTAATTTGCATTTTAGTTTCAATTAAATTGTTTATAATACTTGATCATTCTAGAACTTTTCATTACTGATAGTTTTCGTTCAATTCTAAATGGACATTTTTTGTGCGATTCTTTGATAAGGATAAGGACAGCAATTAAAAGATTTTCTTCATGCCTATTGTCAAATCAATAACAAACAATGAATTCATGAAAGAAAGTATCTCTTAGTTTTATCAACTTTATAGCATTTTTAAATGTTCCACAAGCTCAAACGTTATAGTTTAACGACAGGGCCATATTACAAGATAATAAAACAAATACGCATCTGTATGTTCTTTTAATTAACTACTACCAATTTAAAGTTAATTTTGAACGATTTAATTGCTGAAATAGATAAGGTAAAAGTACGAATCTAAATTTAAATTCTGATAAGAAATGTACGCTCATCCAGTTCGCTGATGCAGATAATATCCCCACTTGACGGTTTGTAATAACTATTACAACATGCGATTTCTTTAGAGTTCATGGGGTGATTTCATTACATTTAATGTTAGTTTACAATCTATCTTTAACATAACGTTTAAGTGATGTACGTTTTACGAAAACATGGAATATATTTATTCCATCGACAGTAACGTATGGTCAGTTAAATCATATGACTATCAGCATTTCAAATTTTTCGATGACAATTTTTATTCGTTAGTAGATACGATATGTGTGGTTCAGATCCAAGTATATTATAATGATATTATTTAAGAGGACAGTGAATCAATTAATTAATGCTATTAAGCAATATCTACTTGCAACGTTTCGTTTTAATTTCAAAACTTCTTCAGACTCTTAGAAATAAATTTATTAGTCATGAAAATATTCATTGCGATCGAATGACGAAATGTTGTCACCATATTTCGAAGAAAAAACCGTGATATTTTGAAACAAACTTAAAATTGAAATTAAAATACTATAAAAAAACAGCCAATGATGGTAAAAAAATAAATTTGTTCGATTGACCATCATTTGTTGTTTTTTGTAGTATTTTAATTTCAATTTTAAGTTTGTTTCAAAATATCACGAGTTTTTCTCCGAAATATGGTGACAACATTTCGTCATTCGATTGCAATAAATATTTTCATGACTAATGCTAAATTTATTTCTAAGAGTCAGAAGAAGTTTTGAAATTAAAATGAAACGTTGCAATTAGATATTGCTGAATAGCATTAATTAATTGATTCACTGTCCTCTTAAATAATATCATTATAATATACTTGGATCTGAACCACACATATCGTATCTACTAATGAATAAAAATTGTCATCGAAAAATTTGAAATGCTGATAGTCATATGATTTAACTGACCATACGTTACTGTCGAGGGAATAAATATATTCCATGTTTTCGTAAAACGTGCATCACTTCAACGTTATGTTAAAGATAGATGTATCAAAATTAATATTTGATACGCCATTTCGGAGAATATTTTTCTCTCTAATGACGAAAACTCAGTTAATATCTTAAAATTAATGTACGTAGAGAAAAGATTTAAGCCTAACATAAAGATAATTACGACTAAAGATTTAAAATATACAGCATTCATTTAAAAAAAAATCATTTTTAGATTTGCGTCAAAACGCCAGCTGACATGACCTGACGTCACTGTATAGAATTTTCATGTCAGATCGCATAGTGTAACCAATACGCCAATTACGTATCGTTGGTGACATCGCTATTCTGGACATAAAAAGTAAAAACATTACTCGAACGTAGTAAACTAGGTAGCTGTTAAACAATTTCGATGGAGTGACGTCACTCTCCGCTGATTGGTATTTTAAATTACGTTCCGTTTCACTAAATTTATTATTATGTTTTTTTGTGGAAACTTGACATATATTAAATAAGCATTTCAGTATTGCACTTAACACATCTTTGGCTATTAAATTAACATAATATCTTTTATATATGTTCTCTATTAACCGACGTTAACGCAAAAGAATCCACAGACAAAATCGACTACCTAGAAAGCAAAGCCGCTAGCAAAAGTAAAATGTTTCAGTTTATAAGATAACAATTAATTATCAATATTTGCAAAATATGATATAACAATGGTAAGAAAATGAGATTTCAAGTAGTTTTAAAATCGCTTTCCAATAAAGTGAATCAAATTGAATTTGTTTACTTTTAGAAACAATCCGTATGGTATGGGTATATAAAATGTATAAATGGCGATAAATAATGAGCAATGAAAATAGCTATATTACAAATCAATATGCCAGTATAGCCACCAATATCGGCTTATGAGAAATAGTATGTACAAAAATACATTGGTAGCACAAAACGTATACTAGAATCGTTTTAAATATTCATTCTTGCACGACCTCATAAAACAGGATATGTTCAAATGTAAAACACGAAATAAATCCTAAGAAAATAGGAAAACATACGTATTTTCCCTCACGGGTTATCGTCTACACGGCCCGATATTACGGGGAATATTCATGTCTACCTAAAAAAGGTGTGATCACAAAATTGTCCATTAATTAAGTTTAGCAGGTACTGTAATTTTAATAAATGGCTGGATGCACACCATTTAAACAAAACTGTTTTAAACAGAAATGTTTTTACTTAATCGTGTACAAAGAACATTTTTAGGGTTCCGTACTGAGGCTCCGTTGTCTATCCATCCGTTCGTCTGTCACAGGACTGTATCTTTAGAACTGTAATAGGTAGAAACCTAAAATTTTCACAGAATGTGTGTTACTATGGCAGCTATAACAATACAATAAAATTAAAAGTTAAAAAAACGGTCAAGTGCGAGTCGAACTCGCGAGAAGAGAGTTCCGCACTATTCCGTTTTCCGTGAGTACTTTAAGACTGAAGATTTTCGTTTCAATTTTCCGGCATTCCCTATTTTTTTCAAAATTTTAGGCGCAGTAGTTTCGGAGACAAGGGGGGGAATGTTCAATTGTTCATCTATTTTCTTAAATAACTTTAAAACTATTTATTTTAAAATTATAAAAAAAATATACTTGAGACCTTTACCACAAGCCCTTTCATTGTATATGTCATACGGTACAGTTTGCCAAACTTTTTTTTTAATTTTCTAATTTACCCCCAAAAAATGACCCCATGTCCAAAATTCATTTATTTACGTTACACGTCCGTCTTATGGTCACCGACTTACATATGTGTACCAAATTTCAACTTAATCGGTTCAGTAGTTCGGCGCAAATTGGGTTTGACAGTGATCCTATAAGGGTTTTGTTTTTTCCTTTGAGGTACGGAACCCTAAAAAATTAAAGTCACTGGAAACCATGTTGACTTTGACGGCTTGACGCCTGCACTGCTAACAACATCTCTCAGGATATCGTCTTAGAAAACAAGCTGTGTAGGGGTACGACCCTAAGTTCCCGCAATCCGATCGACGTCAATAGTGAATACGCCATTTATGGTAAATACACTAAAAAAAACCCGGGTCGCAGTGCCAAAACCCTGCCGACAATATAGTGTATTTGCTAATATAGGCAGTGTGGCTTTGTTATGCGAACTTAAATTGGTTTTTTGGCCAAAATAAAAAATTTGACTCCTTATACACCCCTTAAAAGAACATTTTTTTCTCAGTTGCAATATTATTATCAATCGAACCTCTATACTAAATTATATACACCTTTCAGCAAATAATTCGCTATCTGCAAACTAGTGTTTTCATAAAATTTGTAAATCCGGTCCTGTCGGGCTGATTTTATTAAAATTTTAGGAGCACTTTTTAATTGCTATTAAAGGGTTAAATTTCAATTTTGAAACGATTCTGAGATTTTTTTAGGTATTTTTGGGCCCAAAAACTTTTTTCAACCCTTAAAAACTACCCTTAGAATAGTCCGATTGGGCCCATTTTAAATAGGGTCCTTGCAGTGGTCGATTCCAATATGTGGGCAAAATTTCGTAAAAATCAATTAACTCTTTCGAAAGTTATAGCGCACACACATATATATATAAACATTTTTAAAAATGGTGCCAAAGTGTTTAGGAGGTTATGAAACGTCGAGAAATTTTGGTCCGATCCCTAGGTCCTGCCATGCGACCGATGCCAATAGTGTATGTTGCCATATGGCAAATACACTAAAAATAGGAATGTAAAAAACGATATTCTTTCTTAACGTGAAACTATTCTTAGAAAATACAAGAAGCACAACTCACTTAATATGCAATTTCGTAAGAGAATTTTTTTATTTATATACCTATAAATCGTAGAACGCTTTTGAAAACCATCTTTAGAGAAATTAAAGCGTGATCACGGTTACCTATAAAACATGCCAGACGCAAAGTTAACACATAAATATTTTCTGTACACAGTATCTAATAGAAAACAAAATATTTAGTGCCTTGCAAATGTAAGTAGGTGATAAATTCTCTATGGAGCTGATGCCGACATGTAACCTTTTCTTCGTTGGAAAACTTTCTCGTTATATTGAAACCAAGGAACAAAAATTCTTTTCGAACCATCGCAACGTAAGGTATGTGTACATTGTACACACTATCCAAACAGAATAGAGCAGGGGTCGGCAACCTATGACCCGTGGGTCACCGAGTGACCCATTTGGTAATTTCAAGTGACCCACTCATGGTATCAACATGTTGGGCATCACTTCCTACGAGGTTTTCATCATTAACAAAAATTTGCTTTGCCATTTTGTCCACATTCGGGTCCACTTATAAATGTGAGCAAATATTTTCACAAATGAAATTTATTTTAAGCAAAAACAGGAGCAGGTTAACTATTGAAAATTCAGATGCTTGTGTTCGACTTAAAACGATTAACTATAAACCAGACTTGACTAAATTGACGTCACAAGTTCAACATCAGTGGAGCCATTGATATCGTAGAGAAAGTTTATAAATAAAGTTTATTCAACTATGTTTGTAATTATTTTCTTAATAAAATATATCTTATTATTTACTAAAATGCTGTTTTAATACGAAAATATCTCTGACTCAAACGTCTCTTTAATACTCGCATTTTGGTTGATTTTGACCCGCGGCCAAAAAAGGTTGCCGACCCCTGGTATAGAGTGTAGCCTATATGAAAAAAGTACGACAAATCCTCTTTAAGAAGCCGACTTTCAAGACAGAATCGAAAACGTGTAGTCATATTCCCCTAATATTAAGAGGAATATAGAACGTAGTAAAGATGGTCAAACCGTAAAACAGTTCTATTTTAAAAGGCATTACTTTGTTCCTTAAAGAGAACTTATTCTAAGAAACTAACGAAATAACAGTCTAGTATTCTACATCTCTAAAGTTTTAAACCGGAGCAAAAATAGTACTTTATGTATCAAGATTGTAATTCATTATTTTATTAGCAAATCGTGATATTATGTTAATACCAAGCTACCAACGAGTTTTAACAGTCACACGAGAAATAAAAGCATTACAAAATTGATTTGTCGGGAAAAAGGACTTTTTATGTAAACAATTATTTGTTATTTATAGCTATAAATAACAAATAAGTGTTTAGGTACTTAAAAAGTCCTTTTTCCCGACAAATCATTTTTATAATTACCAAGGACAAAAAAGAAAAAAACTCAGGTATAATTTCTAGTTCAGGTACTAGCATTATATATTAAGACTGTAAGTAAAAAGTGACAGAAGACGTTATGAAATTTATTTATGTTGAAGAATGCAACTATTCAGCGAAGCTATGTTATAAGCATAAAATAAAGAAACTTTTGTCGTTGAATAAATTCATGTCTAGAACGAAGCCAAAGCTCATACCTTATGGAATTGTAGAGTTATCGCACACAAAAGTTGAGTGAAAATGTCTCTCAAAATCAAGTTGTTGTAGTCGTGTCGATTAGGTAACATGTATACAGTCAAACGCATTACGAAACACTTTTCTCTTATTCAAACGCTATAATGTCTTACGTGCCACTTGTGACAAGCTAAGATCGAAGTGTAAACAAAATCATACACTAAATATACAGCTAGTAGAGGAAGTTTCGGTACAATATTTTATTTTAAAAACCGGTCAAGTGCAAGTTATACTTGAACATTAAGTGTTCCATGCAATCGGCTAGCCACTTGTGGGTCCATATAGTCAAATTTTGGTTCCACAGTTATAAAGAAATAAACAATTTACATTGTTTCATTAATAACAAATTGACCGCGATAGAAATTTTTAATCTTGATTTTTTTTTCAATGTTTCAATTTTTTTACTAAAAAAGATGTTAATTAATGTATTAAAGAATAACAAGAATTGCATTTTCGCCCTGCTTATTAGCTCGAGCCTTCGACCTCGCAATTACAAACCTCGTACGGTACCAAAACTAGCTAACCTTGCTTGTACATAAATGGAACAGTACAAGCAAGGTTAGCTACTATATACCAGTTTGACGTGAATGCATTAATTGTTCAAAACTAATAATCGCGCTGAAATATTTCAATAATGATAATTTTCCTTTAATCTACACTTAATTAGTGTATTTGCCATATGGCAACATACACTATTGGCATCGGTCGGATGGCGGGACCTAGGGGTCGGACCAAAATTTCTCGCCGTTTCATAGCCTCCTAAACACTTTGGCACCATTTTTAAAAATGTTTATATATATATTTATATATATATATATACGTATATATATATATATATATATATATATATATATATATATACGTATATATATATATATATAATATATATATATATAATATATATATATATGTGCGGGCATTAACTTTCGAAGGAGTTAATTGATTTTAACGAAATTTGGCCCACGTGTTGAAATCCATCACCGCAAGAAGCCTATTTAAAATGGGCGTAATCGGGGCATTTTAAGGGTAGTTTTTAGGGGTTGAAAAATGTTTTTGGGCCCCAAAATACCGAAAAAACTCTAAGAATCGTTTCAAAATTGACATTTAACTCTTTAGTAGTAATAAAAAAGTGTCCCTAAAATTTAAATAAAATCGGCCCAACAGAACCGGACTTACAAATTTTGTGAAAACACTAGTTTGCAGATAGTGATTTATTTACTGAAAGGTGCATTTAATTTGGTATAGATGTTCGATTGATCATAATAATGAAATTAAAAACAAAAATGTTTTAAGGGGTGTATTAAGGAGTCAAATTTTTTATTTTGCCCAAAAACCAACTTAAATTCGCAAAATAAAGGCACACTGCCTGTATAAGCAAATACACTATATTGTCGGCAGGGTTTTGGCACTGCGACCCGGGTTTTTTTATATATTATTGTTCATGATGTTTACGGATTTCCTGAGCGATCATTTTGATAAGAGAAGCTTTCAAGCATTTTTTTCCGAAAAAAGCTTAAAAAATACATCATGTATATTGTTGAATTCGTGCTTCAATAACTTTCACTTGACAACCCACACAATGCCCTACAAATGTTTTTTCATTTCCCAATTCATCCCTGAAATTAATCTCCAGAATCAAAATTTAACTTTTTATACATCACGTCTGTATTTGGGCCACCACAGTCTACCTCAGTGCAGTGCCAAATTAAAAATTTATATACCAAATAGTTATAGAGAAAAATGCCAAAGACAGACGGACGGATGGATACTAAAATGATTCCATGTTTTTTCTACCGCAACTGAACTAACAATAAATTCGCTACAAAAAATGTACTCATTTTTAACGTCAATACTAGTTATCTTTTCCATATATGCCGTTGTTAGATACTAGCAACAAATTGAATTCCATATCACTGCGTGCATTACATAATAATTACGTTAACTGAATTTTGATAGCGGTAGTATGCAAAAATTAATTGCATTGCCGTAACCGCGCTTGCATAATGTTTAATACACAAACAGTTTTTGCACTATCTTCTATAAAATAACTGATTTACATGCAGGCGTACAGGCATGTAAAGTGACCCATTATCGTCCATATGTAGCGGATGCTATTAGCGTCATTAGCTGGGAATTACTGTAATACAGAATTCATGTAGATAAATTAAAACTGATGTTAGTTTGACAATGATCTTAGATTGTGCCCCACGCATTTCTTCAGGAGAAAAGCATTTAAACCGATTCTACTCAAGAATTAACTGATTGCTCGAAATGATAGTTTTTCTGCACTGTTATAAAATCTATACTAATGTTCAGTTTAATCTACCAAGCGTCAAAAATTGCGATCCAGTTGGTTTATGATGAAACTTCAAGGAAGGAAACTCCAATATATAGTTTAAGGATCCAAAAGAAAAGAAGCCGTATTCTTTATTATTATTATTAAAGAATACGGCTTCTTTTCTTTTGGAGCTCTATATTGGAGTTTCCTTCCTAGAAGTTTCAATCTATACTAATATTATAAAAGGGAAAAGTGTATATATTTGTCACCGGTTATCTCGGAAACTACTGAACCGATTTTAAAATCCTTTAAAAAACCGATTTCTTCTTGAGTAACGAAGTCCAAGACAAAAGAGAAAAAAATTAAGTCTGGGATCTCGCACGCGACTGTGAATTGAGTATTTGAATTAAAAAAAAAACATAGTTTTTTTTTATTTTTTTGATCATGATTTATCATAAATAATTTTGATAAAACAAACGAAAAAACTGTAAAGCCATGGATAATAACAAAGTAATTAAAATATATAAACAATTTAAAAAACCATATGACTATATATTATATTGTCGACAGGGTTTGGCACAGCGACCCGAGTTTTTTTTTTTTTTTTTGTTGCGATGAATATAAAATACGTAAAGCAACGACAAGAAATATAATAAAAGTGCATATTGCACGTTCTCGTTCCAGGTAGTCCCTTTAGTTGAATGAGTTCGAAAATAATTATATCACTGCTGTGTTTTTTCATACGTTTATAGTCCGTAAAACTACATGAAGCCAGTAGTCGCTGATTTTTGCAATGATTATTAGAAACATTCACTGTTAAGGTGGCGGTTCGCGCCGCGACAAAGACAGGAGACCGAGACCGGAGACAGAGACTGGAGACCGAGACAAATGTCTCCGTCTCCGGTGGTCTGTTGTGTGCCAAGACCAAAGACCTCTGTTCATTCAATTTTGTTGAGTCGTTAGAGTCAATCGTGTCGTGTTTTGGAAAATTATTAATCCACAGCGTAATGGAAAGCCATTCAGTTATGAAGTTACTATTGGAAGAAGAAGAAGACGCTGACTTGCTATTATATTATTATTATAAAACAAAACGAAGAATGCCTATCAACAAATTATATACAACTAGAGGCCACGAAATATTATCCTTCAAATTTTCATCTCTATATGCGTCAAATTGAGAATTAAATAGCGCTGGATGTTGTCTAATCATTTCAATCAATTTATCGGTGTCTTCATCAGAAAACGACGTCATTTTTCACAATTTTGCACGTGCGTCTCGAGCGAGACGCGAGACAGTACTAGTCCGGGGTAGAGACCGTCTCGCGGTCTTCTGTCTCGCGTCGCGGTCTCCTGTCTCGGTCTCGCTCGCGAACTGACACACATAGAAAACCTAAGGTCAAGTAACGGTCTCGGTCTCCAGTCTCTATCGCGACGCGAACCGCCACCTTTACAATGCTATATTAGAAAAAATTTTCTAATATAGCATTGTAACAGTGAATGTTTCTAACAATCATTGCATAAATTATATCACTGTTTTGAAGTTGTAAAGGAGATTTTGGACTATCATTTTTCTCACCAAGGCTGCAAATAAATGGATTTATAATCATAAGTAGGTACGGTTCGTTTAAGTTAAATGTTCTTGTATAACCATAACAATGAATACTGGATTATAATTAAACCGTATACATATATGCTGTTTCTAAACGACTATCCAGCTGTGAATTAACTATGTGGAATTGGAAAATATTATATTAGTACAATTAACTTTAACTACCTCCTGTGAAGGCGCTTATTTTTAGCTGATATATAGTGACTGAATAAGCCCTTGTGTGCTAACCAAAAGACGAAACGACTTATGTCAATTTTTTCGTATTTATCTGTTTACAGTACTGATTGATTAGAATGTTCTATATTTTTCTTAAACCAGTATTTTGTATCTCAGAAAAGAAACAAATCACTTTTTTGCCCTACCCCCTATAAAATAGCTACTTTTCAAGCACCTAAACAGGTCGTATAAATATTCATTTCAGACCGATGACGAATCGGGCGAAAAAGTAACTTTACCGCCTGCTTGTAGCAAGCACTATAGCAATTTTTTTTTTTGATAAATATATTTCCTACAATAGAAATCAGTTTCACCAGTGGCGGATTTATCAGCAGGCTGAGTAGGCTGAAGCCTAGGGCGGCAGATTTTAGGGGGCGGCAAATGTGACCCAAAAATTTTCGTCTTTTCTTTTATTAATCATTATTCATTACTATAATTTTTTTCTTCATGTAGGGTAAACAACTAGTCATTGGACAGAACACATTTTCATTAGCTATAATAAGACTAAGAACGATACTAAAGCAGATTTGATTGATTTATAAAATGAGTCATTCAAATCTGCTTTAGTATCGTTCTTATTCTTATTATAGCTAATGAAAATGTGCTCTGTCCAATGACTAGTAATGTCCAATGACTAGTCATTTACCCTACCTAAATGTTACTAGGTTCACTCATACAATTGAATCAACGTGTAATATGTTTCAACATTTAAATATATTTTTTGTACAACGTCGTTTTTGTAATTAATATAATTGCGAACTAGGGTATCGAATTTCAGAGGTCAGTAGGGGCGGCAAAAATGTATTAGCCTACTGGCGGCAAATATGTAAATCCGCCACTGAGTTTCACGGGTAATTGGAATAAAAATAAATCAATTTAAACACTCATTGATTGCAACGTTTCGTCTTTATTCAATCAAGACTTTTTCTATTTATTTTCTGATTTCTATTATAACATATTCTGGAATTGAACTTTAAAGATATATTTCCTGCGTTTATAGTACCTACGTAAGATCTCTGCATAAGTTATAGATGCCTAATGATAATTGTTAGAAAACATTCATTGTAACAATTAATAAAAACCCGGGTCGCAGTGCCAAAACCCTGCCGACAATATAGTGTATTTGCTAATAAAGGCAGTGTGGCTTTATTATGCGAACTTAACTTGGTTTTAGGGCAAAATAAAAAATTTGACTCCTTAATACACCCCTTAAAATAACATTTTTTTTCTTAATTGCAATATTATTATCAATCGAGCTTCTATACCAAGTTATATACACCTTTCAGTAAATAATTCACTATCTGCAAACTAGTGTTTTCATAAAATTTTTAAATCCGGTCCTGTAACGTCGATTTTATTAAAGTTTAAGGACACATTTTAATTAC
Organism: Venustoraphidia nigricollis; assembly: GCA_034508555.1. NCBI lineage: Eukaryota > Metazoa > Arthropoda > Insecta > Raphidioptera > Raphidiidae > Venustoraphidia > Venustoraphidia nigricollis. The sequence continues at coordinate 4,958,913 of JAVRKA010000020.1, forward strand.
TGCCAGAGGGTTAAATTTCAATTTTGAAACGATTCGGAGAATTTTTTCGGTATTTTAGGGCCCAAAAACATTTTTCAACCCCTAAAAACTACCCTTAAAATGGCCCGATTAGGCCCATTTTAAATAGGCTTCTTGCGGCAATGGATTTCAACACGTGGACTAAATTTCGTTAAAATCAATTAACTCTTTCAAAAGTTATTGCCCGCACACATATATATATATACGTATATATATATATACGTATATATATATATATATATATATATATATATATATATATATATATATATATATATATAAATATATATATACATATATATATAAACATTTTTAAAAATGGTGCCAAAGTGTTTAGGAGGTTATGAAACGTCAAGAAATTTTGGTCCGACCCCTAGGTCCCGCCATCCGTCCGACGCCAATAGTGTATGTTGCCATATGGCAAATACACTAATAAGATTGGATATTTCACCTGTTTCATTCATAACTCTCACTACTGAGAGGATTCGTGTCTAGCGTTACCTAGCTAAAAAATCGGCTCTCGTATGCGGTGAATTTAATGTTACAATTGCTTTATTAGGATGAATTAACTGTTAAGCTAGCGCACCGTAGAATAATTGATAACTCATTCCGCCGCAAAAGTGAAAAGATTGGGGTTAGAGTCCCGACGATGACAGTGGATAGAAAACTAAAACTTTTCTAATTTAGTATTGTAACAATGAATATTTTCTAACAATAATCTTTTTATTCAATTTATTGATTTCAATAATAAAAGTAAAATTCAATCATTTTAATATTTCATATTACTCCAGCCGGATGCGAACCTGGGATCTTGTGAACAGTAAGCAGCACGTTTCCACAGAACCACAAATCTATGACAACTTAGAGACGCTACTTATACATAGGTAATGTGTACAATAGCAGTGTATTCATAATGGAAGCTAAGTTTGCTACACAACTGAAATGACAAAATTAAAAACGGCTGCTATAAAATGTTGAAAATACTAAAAATGAAGACAAAACTCGCTATTTTATAGGGTGCAGAACAAAAAATAGTATATATCTAGAGCGTAAAGAAATTTTAACTCTTGTAACATAATGTGACTATTATAATATATTATATCTAATTAAATTAAAACACAGGACTTGAGGCAAAGTTAACAATTTTTATACTTGCTCACTTTATTGATCAACGTGTCGGCTGCAAATTTGTGTCTTCCTCAGGATCTATAATATATTTTAAAAATTAAATGATTTCATTTTAATTATAAATCAATAAAGTGAATAAGTAAAAAAAAACCCGGGTCGCAGTGCCAAAACCCTGCCGACGATATAGTGTATTTGCTTATACAGGCAGTGTGGCTTTATTACGCAAACTTAAGTTGGTTTTTGGGGAAAATTAAAAATTTGACTCCTTAATTATACACCCCTTAAAATAACATTTTTTTTCTTTGCAATATTATTATCAATCTAACGTCTACACCGAATTAAATACACCCTTCAATAAATAAGTCACTATCTACAAATTAGTGTTTTCAAAAAATGTGTAAGTCCGGTTCTGTTGAGCCGATTTTATTAAAATTTTAGGGACACTTTTTAATTACTACTAAAGGGTTAAATGTCAATTTTGAAAAGATTCTGAGAATTTTTTCGGTATTTTGGGGACAAAAACATTTTTCAACCCTTAAAAACTACCCTTAAAATGGCCCGATTACGCCCATTTTAAATAGGCTTCTGGCAGGGATGGATTTCAATACGTGGGTCAAATTTCGTTAAAATCAATTGACTCTTTCGAAAGTTATTGCCCGTACACATATATATATATATATATATATATATATATATATATATATATATATATATATATATATATATATATATATATATATACATTATATATATATACATTATATATATATATACCTATACATATATATATACATATATATATCACATTTTTAAAAATGGTGCCAAAGTGTTTAGGAGGTTATGAAACGTCGAGAAATTTTGGTCCGACCCCTAGGTCCCGCCATCCGACCGATGCCAATAGTGTATGTTGCCATATGGCAAATACACTAAAAATTGTTATCCTTGCCTCAAAACCTGTGTTCTAATTTAATTGAATAAACGAGGGGAGACTAAAATATACCTATTTTCTATTTTTATGATTGACTGAAGCAATGATTAAAAGACTGGCCCCAAATAAAAAGCAGAGATTGTGTGGGTATAGCCTTAAAATGTGCTGAGAAGTTCTTATGGATGACCCTATTGTTATACACACATGTACAATACGTAAAGGTATATTAGAATGTACCTAGAGAGAACTACAAGCATGAGGTAGAGGCGTCTCTACTAACTGGGTCGGAGGCGGCAGCACCAATCAATAGGTGCTCCGCTCTCATCGCCGCCCGCCGCGACGCTACCCGATGCTCCCGAACTCCCCGTGTACATTCACTAGCTTGCTGGCCGACGTCGGAATACGGAAACAGAATATATACACAGCTGTTCTGTTCTACGGTCGACGAACGCTTTTAATTTTAACGGATTATAGCACAATTACTCAAAGAATCATTAAGCATCAGCACTGTAAAACTAAATAAAAACCCGGGTCGCAGTGCCAAAACCCTGCCGACAATATAGTGTATTTGCTAACACAGGCAGTGTGGCTTTATTATGTGAACTTAAGTTGGTTTTTAGGCAAAATAAAGAATTTGACTCCTTAATACACCCCTTAAAATAACATTTTTTTTCTTAATTAAAATATTATTATCAGTCGAACCTCTATATCAAATTATATACACCTTTCAGTAAATAATTCACTATTTGTAAACTAACGTTTTCATAAAATTTGTAAATCCGGTCCTGTCGGGCCGATTTTTTTAAAATTTTAGGGACACTTTTAAATTACTATCAGAGGGTTAAATTTCAATTTTGAAACGATTCGGAGAATTTTTTAGGTATTTTTGGGCCCAAAAACTTTTTTCATCCCCTAAAAACCACCCTTAAAATGACCCGATTGGGCCCATTTTAAATAGACTTCGTGCAGTGATGGATTCCAACATGTGTGCCAAATTTCGTTAAAATAAATTAACCCCTTCGAAAGTTATTGCCCGTACACATATATACCTATATATATATATATATATATATATATATATATATAAATATATATATATATATATATATATATATATATATACATATATATATAAACATTTTTAAAAATGGTGCCAAAGTGTTTAGGAGGTTATGAAACGTCGAGAAATTTTGGTCCGACCCCTAGGTCCCGCCATCCGACCGACGCCAATAGTGTATGTTGCCATATGGCAAATACACTAATAATGATAAGTGTGCATGTAATCAAGACGCGCGGTTAAAGTAAAATATGTGAGCGATACATATATTGTAAGTGGCAAGGAGTATTCATACCCGAGATACCGAAAAGACTTATAGTACGTACCATGGATCTGAAAGGCTCGGAAATTAAATGCAAATGGAGGCTTGCGTAGGTGCAGTCGGTTGAAAAACTACAAACTTGCGCTATATTATTATTTTTAATTTTTTAATTTTTCTTTAATCTAAAGGTCTAATTCCTTGCATAAAGTCATCCAAAAAAATATTTTTCGTGCTTGTCTATGTAAAACTGTATTAGGCATCTTGATCAATTAACAATCAAAGAAACAACTTAACAATAGCGTACTGGACTGTACTTTATAGCAGGAAAGCGACAATTGACAAGACAACCAGCGATAACCAATCACCAACGAGCCCACACTCTGTGCCGATAGCTGGAAGATGCTGGGAGTCTTCGTTTCCCACAGAACAACCAGGACGGCTCTAAAATATGCATTTGCGATGCTGTTTGTGACTAACTTCAGAACCTTTTAGAACCGTGGCGTGTATTATACTTCGGTTATTTCTTGCTCTTACTCCGGCTCTCAGAAATTGCATATATATATTCTTAGTTTATACTATATAGTATATACTATGTAACGGCGATAGGAATTCACTAAACGCGCCTAAAAAATTCATCAGGCAGTAACGATCTTAATACATCTTATCACTTGTTCTTTATCCCACGAAGTAGTTTTTTGCAAAATATAATTTTTCAAAGTAGATACAAACACGCCAAGTTTACAGTTTTTTTGGAGTTATACTTCTTTTGCCGCACGGAGGATAAAATTTTATGTCATGGAAGTTGCGCACGCAGCCAACGAATATGTTGCGGAAGTTGTTTCTGATAACGTCAAAATAGTTATTTAAGTATAGATATAGATACACAGATTAAAAAATGATGAAAACGGAAAAGTCGCTCTAGGAATCTTTAAAACTGTACAAGTACAGACTAAGTTACGAATTTATTTATTTGCATTAAATGAACTAACTTATCTACAAGTCATTAAAAAAACAACGCTCGCAGTATGTGAACTTTGTAATCTGTAGCTATATATACAAACACAGGAATATTCTGTTTCAATATTAATTGTATCATCCGCACAAAAACGTCACATTTGTTTGTAACAACAATTGCCGACTTGCCACTTCATAAAACTCAGAAAAAACGGCTAAAGACGTTTTATTTCAATAATAATACTTCCCACGTCTTCTCAGAGGGATACAGGAGTTACTCAGCCTGGAACATCTTTCATAGCACACTTGTACTTTGAGTACTTTGCTATCACGGCTTGGAACAGTCCCGACCCGCTTTTACAGCTCGCGCGTGACTACAAATATGCGGTTGTTGAGGCGTTCATATTTCAAGCAGCAAACAGCATCATATAAACTCAGCCTTGATTTTGTGTTCAGTTCCGCTCAAGATGCAGATATACACCGGTTGTATCTCCAGTGTTAGATCAAGCATATCATGTAATAAAGAAGGCAAAGTAAAAATTCCCTCAAATAATACACCGATAAACTGATGTGTGGGATTTATTATAAAAACATGGAAAGATGTAGTTTATCGAAAGATCTGACGGTTATCTTCCTAGGGTCAGCTAAACTGAAGTCTGAAAATTCTTGCTCAAACAACATACCAATAAACCGATGTAAGGAATTTATTATAAGAACATTGATCCATGAGGTTTATCGAAAGATCTGACAATTGTCTTCCTAGGGTCAAGTGGAGTGAAGTCTAAAAATGCCTGCTCAAGCAACATACCGATAAATCGATGTATGGGGTTTATTATAAGAACATTGATCCATGAGATTTATCGAAAGATGTGACGGTTGTCTTCCTAGGGTTAGCTGGAGAGAAGTCTGCAAATTCTTGCTCAAACAATATACCGATGAACCGATATATGGGATTTATTTTAAGAACATCGATACACGTGGATCTGACGGTTGTCTTTCTAAGGTCAGCTGGAGTGACGTCTGAACCTGAGGGATTTGTTTTAGCTTGTCAAGACGGCGTTAGCAACACTTTTGTTGCCTCCATGTATAGTTATGGATGTAGAGCAGCCTTTCCCAAAGTGGGCGATAACGCCCCCTGGTGGGCGCTGCAGGCCTAAAGGGGGGCGGTAAGAGACCCAGAAAAAAATGGGGGCGTTGTGTAGAGGCTTGGGGGGAGATTTGTAATTTCATCTAGCTAGGAGGACTCTTAGACACCGACTGAGCTCTCGACTCGAGAGGAAATAAATATCAAGTTCAAAAATGGCTACCAAGAATTTTGGCTACAAAAACCATTCCCGCAATTGTACCCTGGATTGTGGTCAATCGTTCAACGATTCTTGATAGCATTCCCATCGTCATATTTGCGTGAACGTGGATTTAGTGCTGGGGCAACGCTGCTTACTAAAAAGAGAATTCGTTTGCATGTTACCGAACGTGGCAACTTGCGGCTGTTCTTGAGTAAATTGGAACCTGATATCAACAAACTTATTAAACAGCATCAGATTCATCCTTCACATTAGTTTTTATATAAGAATCGATTATGTTTGTTTTATTTTGAATAAAAGATACTCTGTCTGAATACTATAAAGTTGCGTTTCAATAATCATTCTCATTGGCAGGTGTAGCCCGTAAGAGTTAACTTGAGACATGAGCGCCGTTGTGTACTACCTACTGCGCTCAGGTCTCAAGTTAACTCTTGCGGGTTATAGTAAAAGTCTCGTTTAGAATGAATGTTTAATCTCCACTAATATAGCTCACAATAATTAATTAATTTAATTTGAAGTTATAGTGGTTTTTAAGTAGGTAAAAAAATGGGGGCGCTAAAAAATAATTTATTCTCAAAGTGGGCAGTAGACAAAATAAGTTTGGGAATCCCTGATGTAGAGTAACGGATTCTTCTAGCAAAGTGTGTCGATCACATTCAGAACGCTCATGCATCTCTTATGGGCATGCAAGTATTATGCTGCTCTAAGAATCTTATATTACCACCTGAGGCATCATGCTTAGGAATTCCGAGTCGAAAATTGTGAAACCTCTAGCTCTAATTGTATCTTCGACTCTGATCCTATCAAAACGGAGATTTAGATTATTTGTTTGAATTTAGTCTCGCAAATACAAACTTTGCAAATTTCATTTTTCAATTTCCATTACTCAATGCTACTTTGTTAGTGTATTTGCCATATGGCAACATACACTATTGGCGTCGGTCGGATAGCGGGACCTAGGTGTTGGACCAAAATTTCTCGACGTTTCATAACCTCCTAAATACTTTGGCACCATTTTTAAAAATGTTTATATATATATATGTATATATATATATATATATATATATATATATATATATATATATATATATATATACATATATGTGCGGGCAATAACTTTCGAAAGAGTAAATTGATTTTAACGAAATTTTGTCCACATGTTAGAATCCACCACCGCAAGAACCCTATTTAAAATGGGCCCAATCGGGCCATTTTAAGGGTAGTTTTTAGGGGTTGAAAAATGTTTTTGGGCCTAAAAATACCGAAAAAATTCTCAGAATCGTTTGAAAATTGAAATTTAACCTTTTAGTAAAGATTAAAATATGCTGTTAAAATTTTAATAAAATCGGCCCGACAGGACCGGACTTGCAAATTTTATGAAAACGCTGGTGTGCGTATAATGATTTATTTACGGAAGAGTGTATTTTATTTGGTTCAGATGTTGAATTGATAACAATATTTTAACTAAGAAAAAAAAATATTTTAAGGGGTGTATTAAGGAGTTATTTTTTTATTTTATCCAAAAACAAACTTAGGTTCATGTAACAAATGCACACTACCTGTATTAACAAATACACTATATTGTCGGCAGGGTTTGGGCACTGCGACCCGAGTTTTTTTATTTCTTACAAAAAATATAATCTCTTTTCTGTAAATTTCACGTTTGAATTTGTGACCTTCAGTTGCGACCCAGAATCACCTTCGAATCCGCAGAGATCACTATGAAAACCACAACCTCCGTAACATCCCTAATCATTCTCGTTCTACCATATGTTCCTAGGGATATTGAGTTCGTTGTGGAGAATGGATCATATAAGATTTTTGCTACTAATCCTTTCGTGTACCAAATTTATAAATGAAGATTTACTGTACCAAGAACTAGCGAACACATGAAATCGTGAAGCAACTTACATAGCAATATCAGATATTATTTCTTATTACATGACCGTTTTACAGTGATTGTTCACGTTATTGACTGGATAATGGTGTTGTTAGAAGCATAGCAAAATGCAACTGTAGATAACGTTGCGCCGCTAGCTTGGAATTACATATCAAAGATTATTATGCGATGAATAATAAATTTAGATAAACAAATAAATACAAGAAATCTTATTTAATTATAATTACATATGATTTCTTACTTTTTAGTTCGGTTTGCTATTAGAGCGAGGTTTTTTTTTGGTTTTTTAACAAAATTTCGATGCCGTTTTCAACAACATTTAAAAAAAAAATTCCGGAAGGTTTACGTGCATAGTACTAGCATATTAAATTTAAAAATAGTAAAGAAGGCGTAAAAAATTGCTTTTAGAGCGCTTACATGACTTACGTTGACTAACTCATAAGAATCATAACAGACATCAAACTAATATTGGTTTATGATATGATATGATATGATATATATTTTTCATTAAAGACCTTACAAAAGGTATAAATTCGTCATACTAATATAAATAGTTACATAAATATATAAAAACAATTAATATAAAATAGGTTATAATACATATATACTTAATGTGCATATTCTATTACTTTGTAAAAACTATTGTCAGCTAAATACGCTCTTGTAGCTTTTTTAAAGCCATTGTAGCTGCTAATATTTTTAATATAGTCAGGCAGCGCATTGAATAATATTATGCCAGAATTATGTGGAGATTTATTGTAGTAATAATTATTGTAATTGTTTAAGTGCAACATTTGACTTTGCCTTGTATTATGTGCATGAGTTTGAGATACAGTGCTAAAAGTATTTAAATTCTTTTTAATGTGCAGTAACGCTTTATAAATATATATTGATGCAACTGTAAGTATTTTTTTTTTTTTAAAGATTGTTCTGCAACTTGTGTAGGAAGATCCAAAACTGATTTTAATAGTGCCATGGATATATATATATATATATATATATATATATATATATATATATATATATATATATATATATATATATATATATATATATATATATATATATATTATGACGAAAACTCTACTCTAGTAGAGCGCCGATCTGCCAGCTAGCAAACTCAGCGGCGCGAAGGGTAGGTTTGTGAGGACACTTATAAAATCAACAAGAAATAATGCCCTAATGGGCTAACAAATCCGACCACCAACCACTAAAATAAATTAATAAATAACATGCAAAAGCCTTAATAATAAATAATGACACAATTAAAACAAAATATTTAAACGGCGAATAATTTACTCCTATTAACATTAGGTGTGGACAATCCAACTGTCGAGGGACTCGATGGGGAGGAAAATTAATATACCGACCAAAAGGTAACCAGGGCGCCAGGACTTAAGGGCACAAGATGTTTATCTCAGGAGTCCACCCTGAGACGCCGAGAGTCGACTCAACAGTCAGTAAAAAACTACAAACAACAAAAATGCTAAAAGAATAAAAATCCAGAAAATTCAGAAAATCCCAGAACACAACACCACCAAGATCCAATCCAATAACTAACAAATCCAATTCCTAACCAAATTCCAATCCAATAACTAACAAAATCGCCCACAGCCGCTTATAAATATTTTAAAACATCTCATCTCATTCTAGGTAAAAACCGCGATGTCGTCAACACCGTGGCTATATCGTGAATGCCCCTGTGCAAGATATTTCAAAAAACTGCCTCTAATCAGTCGCGATAGACAAGCGTGTCCGCACACTGCATCAGTGCACTCGTCAAACTCGCGATCGTCCGGCTTGCTATCCCATGCTAACTACAGAGTTGATATGAACAGTTTGACTTCTTCGTCGCACTCATTAGTGACAAAATTTTGCAACTATAATTAGCAGGGATGCAAATTCGATCAGGGGTGCAGCCGAATACAGTAATGACAACAAACTAAAATTGTAAAATGTTACACTATATATATATATATATATATATATATATATATATATATATATATATATATATATATATATATATATATATATATATATATATTTAATAGCTCATGGATACTCGACTTCTTGTTATTAATTAATAATCTACAAAACAATGTCAACATATATACGATGCATTTCTAGGTTAGAGTATGATATTTGTCAAGTCACGATTGCGATTCATAAATAGTCCATAAATACTTTATACAAACACTACGAAACCCTATCATGTATGTGCCTAACAAGCGCTTGGCCGGTTTTTCCGTTTCATCATCTCACAAATGTTAAATAGATATTTTGTTATTAGTCCAGTCATATAGGCATTTCACCTCGGAACCTAACGGAATAAGCTGAATTTTTGTACAAGCCTTCATTTTGGCATTACAAATGTTGTCTCAAAAGTCACATATGCCAACGTGTGAGCGTCCTTAGATATTCAAGGTCAAAGGTCGCAAAAATCAGTTTTTTGAGAATATCTCGTTTTCTGTGCCTCCTATCGTCTTTACATTTATTATAAAAGTTGTAGAGAATAAAGTTCTCTACAAATTTTATTTGAAACTTTTTTTTATACGTCGAACCGTTTTTGAGATAGACGGCGCTGAGTGTGAAGCGCTCAGCCATACGTACCTTAGCGCAAGGTCAATCGTGAATTCCAATCTATTATACCGTTTTTTTTACTTGATTATTTATTAAATATTACTTAAATAACAATTTAATACCTTCTACTTATACATATTTATTTTCCATTTAAATCAAATAGTCATTAAAAATGACTTACCTTTGACTTACAAATAATCAAATAATGAAGTCAAGCATTGAAATATATTCTATCTTAATATAATATATCTTATATTTTAATCTAATTATAATGAAGGATAATTGGATTCAGAATAGGAAAAGATAAAGAAAATTTTTTTTTGTTGTTTTTCTTCATCCTCGTCATCTTCAGGTTGGCCAACAATTTCAGACTCATTCTCATCATCACTTTCCTCGTTATCATTGATATTAATTGTCATATCTTCAAAAATGTCAGGGTCATATGCATTGTCTTCATTAACATGTGATGGAAACGATGATGCATTGAGGCATGCATTTCCATTGCATTGACCACAAGCTAAAGAACATTGCATCCCTGACTTACGGCATCCACAACGCGAACCACAACCATTCTTGCAGTTGCAAAATACCGGCGTTAGGGCTTCATTCTGCAGTACCCAACCCCATTCCTGGGGTTGTAAATCATTGCCTAACAAATCAGCCATGATAACTTTTAAAATTTTACGTCTGTCTTTGCTAAGATACACTTTAAAACTGAACACTAAATTTGGTTAGTAGGTAGTAGTCCCTTAAGAAAGAAACAGGCCAATAATAGAAAATCTGTCCCAACTTGCTATAAATAGAAAGGTCAGGTAGTGGGGTGGGTATTTCCAGGTCTGTATTTTAGTAAAAGCAATACCTGGGTCCCATAGATGAAATATTTAAGACGAATTCATTTAATATCTTTTCTACTCAAAATGCTATTATCCTTAATTAAAATAACATTAAATTACTTCATTATTTAATTATTTGTACCTATGTCAAAGATATAAGTAATATTTAATGACTATTTGATTTAAAAGAAATATAAATATAAGTAGAAGGTATTAAATTGTTATTTAAGTAATATTTAATAAATAATCAAGTAAAAAAAACGGTATAATAGATTGGAATTCACGATTGACCTTGCGCTAAGGTACGTATGGCTGAGCGCTTCACACTCAGCGCCCTCTATCTCAAAAACGGTTTGACGTATAAAAAAAAGTTTCAAATAAAATTTGTAGAGAACTTTATTCTCTACAACTTTTATAATAAATGTAAAGACGATAGGAGGCACAGAAAACGAGATATTCTCAAAAAACTGATTTTTGCGACCTTTGACCTTGAATATCTAAGGACGCTCACACGTTGGCATATGTGACTTTTGAGACAACATTTGTAATGCCAAAATAAAGGTTTGTACAAAAATTCAGCTTATTCCGTTGGATTCCGAGGTTGACCCCTGTTTCTGACTAAGATGACTGTACTATATATTATGCAGACTGCATAATTTTCTAAGCAATATAGTTTTAATATCTTTCGTCGCCAAAGAAAGTTTGACACCTTTTTAAAACGAGTTTACAACAGTTTACTTGAAAAGTTCTAACCCAACGGTTTGTTGAAAAAAACGTGTAACATAAGCTCACGGTGGAAGTGAAACTTCTTTAGCCGCCTCTGTTATTTGTTATTTATATTTTTATTGCATACATTTTTATTACTACTTAAATTTATTATGAACTCGTTTCTCTGAGGCGTTATTTATTTTGCGTTACAGGTTTCTCTTATATAAAAATTTCAAGCAGATACCTACGTCGCTACAGAAGAAAATTTAAAAGAAAGAACAACTCTGGAACCCTAAGTCACGTGCATTCGACATATCTTTGACGAGTTTTTTCCTGTGGAATGGAGTCTTAATCTTTTGTAACGCTTATATAACTAAATTATCTGTTGTGAATTTAAACATTTCGTCATACAAATGACTTTTTTAAACATCGGAAACCCTAGAGTAACTACTTTTAAAAAACAATTAAATATTAATGAGTATCACTCAGTGCATACTGTTGTTCTAATAAACCCAGTATGCAAATTTAGTTTAAACCTATACCGTGTGTCTGCTGTCTACAGACCACCACCATCATAGTCCCACGGGTGCTACATAATATATCTCTGTAAATGCATATACATAATATACAATATACTATGTGTTCGTGCGAAAATTTTCGCACCATTGAGTCACCTCGTCCCTCTCTATTCCAAAATAAAAATCACAAATAAATTAATATATATTACATCAAATTAACTCTTCAATTCCCATGTCCAAGTTTTTGGTTTCTTTTTAAATAAAATACCTTATATACATTTGGTTATGACAAGAAAAAATATAAATAAAAAATAAACAACCCCAATTTTCTTTTATGGGGGTGACACTGGGCATTGTAAAATTAAGACTTTGAAGCAGACACAGATTGTTTCTTATTGTTACGGTAAGATTAAACGTTAGAATTTATAATGATATTTATTTATATCAGTTTCTTTATAATAAAAATAGTTTATCTTACAGAAACAAAACACTTATCTATTCTAATCTCATAAAGCTGAAGAGTTTGTTTGTTTGTTTGAGCGCGGTAATCTCAGGAAATACTGGTTTGAATTGAAAAATTATTTTTTTGTTGAATAGTCCATTTATCGAGGAAGGCTATAGGCTGCATACTATCAAGCTACGACCAGTAAGAACGGACCATCAATGAAAAATGTTGCAAAAACGGGAATAATTATTCCTTTTGAGAGCTTCCGTTGCGGCGTAAACAGTTATTATAATGCCCAGTGTCACCCGTAGGTGACACGGCATATTTCCAATGTCGTAAAAAACGTGTTCATAGTTATTTTTACCAATAAAAAAATTTGTGCAATAGCTTATTTATTTATTTATTACACGCAATAAGAATAAATAACAGTAGTTACGGTTTGGCATTTTTATTTCACTTTTTATCCAAAGAGATTACACAAACACAGACTGCTCGAATTTCGCGCGAAACATCTGATTATATTTGACAGATGACATTTGGCTAGTGTTGTTAGAAAAAAAATATTACTAGTTTTACTTATTGGCGTTGCACCAATGGTAGTGGAATTAAATAATAAAATCTCCGTGTGGTAGAAATAAAATATTAAACTTCTGTCACCAAGAAACACTGGGAATTGAAGAGTTAAAGATCATAAAAAAGAAACATTTTTGGTTACTTTTGGTCATAAAGACTGATAGTGAAACAGTTGAAAATTTAAAGATTTTTTGAAGTTATGCTTCTTCTAGCGCGTTGTGAAAAAACGATGAGCGTGAATTTTTACGATGCGCGCTCACACTGTAACACATGTGTAACATTAAAAACAACAGGATGAAGTTGCTCGCAAGAAAGGCTACCAACATAATAAAGGTACTAAATCATTGACTTACACTAGTGGACATGCCTTCGTTAAATATCTTGTGTGAACGGGATGCAGACTTAGTTTGGAGGCAGCAAGGCCTTCTAGTAATTATACGCTTTTTTAATTTAATTTTTCATTACAAAACCATGTTAGTTTGTAAGTGCTAAAGTTTTCTTCTGAATACGCTTTTGTAAGTAAATATTGTATTATAAAACCGTGCTTGTTTGGAGGCAATAGTGCCTCCTACTGAATACGAAAACGGAAATACGCTTCCGGGCTTCCTATCTCTCTATAAAACGCATCTTAACATGTCCATTCTCCGACATAATATAGTCCAATTTCATCACGACATCGGTCGTCATTCGTCAAGTTCAACAATGGCCACAGTACCTCAAAAGAGAGTGAATATGCCAAATGCATTGTATCGACCGTCTGGCATGTTCGGGTAATTTCGGCGTTTTACACTATATGACGCATATTTCCGTCCGTTTAGATTTAAAAACGACATCAGTCCGCAAATCTAATAATATTTCTTTCCCCCAACGAAAAGCTGCAGGGAAACAAAATCGTTTCGCGGACATGTGTCCGAGAAACAGAGGAAACCAAATCGTTTCATGTTTTTAGCACGCTTTTATTAGCTTCACCCGTATGTTTGTTTATTTGTTTGTTTGTTTGCATGTTTGTTTCTGTTTGATTGTTTGTAAAGAAATCTTGGAACGCGAAATTCACCCACTTTAAAACGCCAGATTAAACTGAAACATTGCACACTTATCAAGGACCGATGACAATACAATAATTTAATAAGTTTGCCCCACTATCCTGGCCAGGGTACTCAGGATAAAAAAAACAGTAAGCAAGCTGATATACTCTGTACAATTACGTACGTTGCGTTGCCTACCCCATAGTCAAATATATATTGTTTTTTAGTCTAATAATTAAAATTAGAGTTTGAAAAATCTAAAGCAACACGATTTCATGGACTAAAAAATGCAAAATAATTTAACAACAAAATTAGTTTTACTGTAAAAAGCGTGGAGTGCCTAATATCGGTAATAAATTTTTCATTTAGTAGCTAATATGAAAATTTAAATACAAAGCACCCCACGCTTTTTGCAGTAAACCTAATTTTGTTGTCAAATTAATTTGCATGTTTTAGCGTATTGTTTTAGTTTTTTTTTAAACTCTTATTTAAATTTGGAACTGTTTTGAATATGCCTAGTAATGAGTATAGCCGATTTGAGATTATTACGTCATTCTAAAAACACGTGGTATATACTTAGTAGTGTGTATATAATATTATTATGTGTATATGAATTTACATAGATATCTGTAGGACCCGTGGGGTTATGGCGAGGTCTGTAGACAGCAGGCCTGTGTGACAAACAGTTGAGTCAGCATGCTACTTAACTATACCATATAGTACATAGTACACTACATACTACATAGTATACATAGTACTGTACTATATAGAGGAGGAATGTGGAGGCGGACATGAGAAATGGAGGTTTTCTGCGAAACCTAACCTATACAGAAGCGCACGTCCCAACACAGAGATAATGCGATCGCCTTCTAAAGATAAAAATGTTATATATTCATTTACGACGTGCAAAGTGGGACAAAAATAATTACCGAAAAAGTGGTATGGGAAGTTTTATAATCACGACAAAAAATAACGCCGAAATACAAGACAATTAAATTCATTTCAAATTTAAGTACCGTGCCAACAAAAATTATTAATAATAATAATGCGTTTAACGTCCGTTTCTCGACTTTATGTCATAACAGACGCCATTCGCACCATTACTATTTTCCATCTACCACACTTCCCGTTATTTTTCTACATTTTTAAAACTTCAACTTATGTAATAGCAATGGGTGAATAAAGGAATGATAGGAAATTAGGATAAGTTAGGTAATTTTTGAACTAGGAGTTTGATAGCTAATCGGCCATGGCCTCAAATAAGGAACCATCTCGATATTTATCTGGAATTAATTGAGGGAAACCATGGAAAACCTCAATCAAGATGGCCGATACAGGAATTACCGTTTCTCGGCGAGAGGCAGTAGGAAAAAGTCCCAGCCACATCTGCCCTCGCCGGGATTCGAACCCGGACCTCCTGAATGCGAGTCTAGTGCTGTCACCACTACTCTACCCAGCTCGGTAAAAATTATTAATAATTTAACAATTGAAACGTACTTTTTGCACAACCCCTTATAAAGTCACTGCTTTTCATGCCTGTATAGCGGTAGCATTAGTGCGTAATGTAAAATAAAAGTAATGCGATTTTACCAATTCGATAGTTTTATCTCTGTCAGTTGACATTTAAATCTGTATGAGCGATAGAGAAGCAAATTAGGTGCTGAACAGCCCACATAGATACCAATATGGCCGAACGTGAATTGTCAAAAATATTACAATGTACGTATTATGATGTGAAAATTAGCTATTTTATAGGAGGTACGCGCAAAAAATATGGAATGTATTTCAATTGTAATGCTTTTATGACTCGCCTGACTGTTAAAATTCGCTAATCGCTCGTTATCAACACAATATCACAACTCGTCATAAAATAATGCATTACAAACTAAATTCACATTTAGAGAACAATTTTTAGATTTCAGAAGTTTTAGTTTTAATTATTTTTTGTATAGTTTCGTTAAACAGGTTTTTATAATTTTGAAAATATGAAGAAAAAATTGTCTAGTTTTTATTCATTATAATAACAATAATGTGCGTTTAACGTCCATTTATCGACACTTATTTTGCTAAGCTTTTAAAATTGAAAATAATTAATAACAATGGGTGAATGGAGGAATTATAGGAAATTATGATTGAATGAGAGTCTGACATGGCCTCGACATGATGGCTGGTACAGGAGTTTTTGGCGAGAGGCGGTAGAAAAAATCAAGTCCTATAGTTGATTTCTTTATTGCAGATTTTTTTTAAAATGAATAACGCCTGACTTTTCTATAGTGTGACAAAAGCTTTGTAAGATGGTGCATCGTGTAAATTTTACTTTAAATCTCTCCGTGTCAAAAAAAATGGTTGCACTGATATTTCAGTTTCTTTGTCTGCATATTATGCTTATTTTTATCAGCTTGTTAAATATGGAATTGTTTGTTGGGGTTGTTGTGCAGATATGCAAAAGGTATTTGTACTTCAAAAAAAAGCAATCCGTATAATTTTTAATCTTAATTTTCGTGCCAATTGTAGACAAACATTTATAAAAAAACGTATTTTAACTGTGCCGTCTGTATATGTTTATTTTACTTAATGTTTGATTAAACGACGTATTCAGAATTATGATACGTTTCAGGCTATCCATGGACATGACACAAGGAATAATTCAAACGTGATTTTGCCGAAGTCTACACTGACGTTGATTAACAAGAGCGCCGAATATCATGCCTTGAAACTGTTTAATAAATTACCACGTAGTTTCAGAAATCTAAAAATGTCAAAATTTAAAAAACAGTTGAAAACTGCTCTTCTTAAACAATGCCTGTATAGGGTGGATGATTTTGTTGTAAATGATTTGTAAACATATCTTTCTTTTTTGACGAATCCTTTAAATAATTAAAAAACAAAAAGTTGTGACACGTTAATACTTCTTTCACAGTTTAATATTTTGACGTTTAGAATTTCAGATGACAGTTGTTTTTGATTTTGTGTGATTGGAACTAGAATTAGAATTTATTGATCCAAAGACATACAAAGTCTTTGGATCAATAAATTCTAATTCTAATCACTAAAAACAACTGTCATCTGAAATTCTAAGCGTCAAAATGTTAAACTGTGAAAGAAATATTAACGTGTCACAACTTTTTGTTTTTTAATTATTTTATCTGCTAGATAGCTTTATCTAAAACACAACTATTGGGACTTATGAAGAAATCGGATTCGAACCCGGTACCTCCCGAATGCAAGTCTAGTGCTCTCACCACTACTCTACAACGTCCAGTAGTTTTCACTCATTATTTACTTTCAAAGTCACATACGAGGTTGATCAATTTTTGACGACAGATAGCGTTGACGAGTGAAATTGACTTTATCATAGTGTACTACAGATTTTTAAACGACCTCGTGCTGAGTTCATTAGGTTAGGTAATTTTTGACAGCCAGGTGTATTTCTCGACAAAATAGAAAATATCGATGCGTAATTCGTTTTTTATACGAGTATCTCACCGTGGTCATAGATGATGAAGGGGCCCCATAGACAGCATTCAACTTTTTATTTCTTCGCATGGTTTTTAAAAGACGAATTACGGATCGATATTGCTCTTTTTCCATTTTGTCGAAAAATACAAAACACGAATGATACAACTGACAGTCAAAAATAACCTAATCTATGAGTTTATCTACAAATCAGCACGAGGTCGTTTAAAAATCTACAGTACACGATGGTAAAATCAATTTCACTCGTCAACGCCATCTGTCGTGAAACACGGGTACTTATTGATCAACCGTATGTCTCGGCGTATTACTCTATATCATACACATTAGCAGTAATATGCTATCTTGATTCATGCAATATTGAAATAAATCTTCAGCTTCGTTCTAAAAAGGACTCTAATGAGGACTAAATTCATGATTTGTTCAATTTTGTCACACTTTATTAAAGTTAATTTCTACAAATAGTCTTTCTTGCTAAATATCATATATATTAATACGCTAAGGTTAAGATGTTTGCCTCCCTTTTTCGAAAAAACCACACAATTGCTCCACATAAATTTTATATCATTTTATAGATAATTGCTTGCTCTATCGATATCAACAACTAAAAAATCTATTATTGCTTTTGTTTTTGCAAAATAATTAATTATAACAATTATACATTTATTCAGTATATGCAGCCATGCTGCCATCTGACGGTTCTAATTTTGAAACAGCGACAACATGATTGACGGTCGGTAATTTTTTTTTGTTTAATTTTTAATCAAAATTCAAGTATAAATACTTTGCGTATGGCGACGCTTCAGCTCAACGTTTTCGATACTTGCGCCTCTATATGACAGTTTTAGAAAAATATTTTCTTGAACCGTCACTGAGCTTTGTAATGTAATACAACAAAAAAAAGAAAGTTATAAAGAGTGTGAGAAATTAGAAACGAATTTTAGTGCGAATTATTCGCACAGGTACCGCTAGTTTAAATTATTTTTGTAGCACATTGTAAGTAAAAAAAATATTCGAATATTATAAAGACGATGTTATAAAAAAAGGGTGAAATATAATGTTATGCCCGCGTAAAATGTATAAAATCAATAAAGGTCAGAAACCTATGAAATATCAGCAAAATTTTAAATTTTATTTTATACTGTCGTAACTTTTACCTATATAACTTTCCTAGATTTTTTACGTAGAAAAAACTGGCGAAAATATGTACATACATTCTTGAATTATCAAATTTATTGATTAAAATTTATTGGTCAAAATGGACATGATCAACAACAGAAAGCGTTTCGCGGCACGCACGATCGAAGTGAAACTTCTTATTTGTGAGTAATATGAAAATCGATTTAATTTAATTATAAACCTGTTCGGGTAGTGTGTTCAAAAGACCGTCGAACGTGATTTGTTTTTTAACTTAAGTAATTTCAGGTATACAACGTATCTTTTATCCCCCTGTTCACTCCCATAAGGGTTAGTTTTGGGATAAAATGTAGCCTAGATCACGCCTGACACAATACCACTCTGTGATGTGCCATCACAATCGGTTCAGCCATTTCATATATTAGCCCGCACAGACAGAACAAACTGACTGAAAACTGAAAATTCGCTCTAGGGATCTTTAACACTGTGTTATACTTACCACGGTTCTAAAAGGTTCTGAAATTAGTCACAAACAGCGTCGCAAAAGTATATTTTAGAGCCGTCCTAGTTGTTTTGCGGGAGAGGAAGACTTCCAACACCTCCCAATTACCGGCACACAACGTGCGCTCGTCGGTGATTGGTTATCGCTGGTTGTCTTGTCAATTGTCGCTTTCCTGATATAAAGTACAGTCCAGTACGCTATTGTTAAGTTGTTTCTTTGATTGTTAATTAATACAGTTTTGCATAGACAAGCACGAAAAATAATTTTTTGGATGACTTTATGCAAGGACCTTTAGATTAAAGAAAAATTAAAAATAATAATATAGCGCGAGTTTGTAGTTTTTCAACCGACTGTACCTGCGCAAGCCTCCATTTATATCTAACTTCAGAACCTTTTAGAACCCTGGCGCGTATTATACAATTACAGACAACTCTCGCAGTGTGTGGACTTTGTAATCCATTGGCTATATATACAAACACATCAATCAATTTTCTGTAACGAGCGCTGTATTGCACAAAGTTTAGAATTGTCGATTTTATTTTTATAGATGAGTCGAAGTTATATACGATGATCTAACAAAATCGACGTTTTAACAAGTGAGCCCCTGATATCCAAAAGTGTTATGATTGATTGTAGTTTTTTCTCCTTAAAATTATTTCAGCAAGGTCAGATATACACCATAAATTAAAAATTTAACTGACCATCAAAATCGTCAAAATTTTATGAGGAAATGACAATAATAGTCACGAAACAAGCTCTGGTGATTGAATCTCGGTTCGTTCATTGCTTCATCCAGTCATTTATTGAATTAAGTAATAAATCCCATTCACAATTTAATATAATATGTACGAATTATCCAATTTACCGTGTATGGCATTATAGCAGTTTCAATTAGCTATATCAATAAACATTGCGATCTCCACAATAATAATATATTAAGAGGCACAGGTGAGTCGTAACATAACAGCGCATGGCGTGTTATGTTATTTCAAATTATAATCCTCTCGTATTACGGTTTTAGGTCGATAAACCAGTCGGTTACTTTATGCACTTTATCGACACATTTTCCCTAATCTTAAAAATAATATCTAACTTATTGAAGCTATGCTTCTTGACGCAGGCTAAGGAACCGATAGTGAACTACGAAAAAACGAAACAAAGCGTCACGAAATAAAGGCGCAAATACGTATTTCTGTTATTATTACTTAGACAAGGAAAGGGCCATAGAAACAAAACGCCCTTGATATACTCAATGCATTCAGGCCGGTCTATTTTGCATGTTAAGGGGTGCATTTTGATAGATAGATTTATTGGTTTCAGTTGTAAAAAACATGTCAAAGAAATACAATGTGTAAGAAAGCATTGTTCAACTCTAAAAATTCTTGGTATGAATAGAGATACTCTTTTATCAGATATTTGTAAATTATTTTTTTAGACATTTTGAGATTTTTGCTTCTTGTGTTTTGAACACTCGAAGCAAAAATCTCAAAATATTTACAAAAATAATATATTAAAAAATTGTAACCCTAAATAATTATGTGAAATTTTTTTGTCTGAAAAAAAGGAACAACAAGATCCTTTTTTCTTCTTGTTTTAGGTATTAAATATGTCAAACCTCTCAGATTCATATTCCAAATTAGGTATAAATAAAGTTTTTCATTTTTTATTTTGAAAACAATCTATATGATTTACAAAACTAACTTTCTACTAAAAAGTGGTAAAATATTAAGGAAATAAATCATTTATCTGTTTTCGAACACGCTGTATATTATAATAGCAAGCAAAATTATTATCATAATCGTTGAGGCCTCCCTTCATAATGTTTGCACATTTTGCGCTAACAAGTTAATGAGGCAGTCGCTAAATTTTGTGTAAGATAATAGTACTAGAATATTACATAATAATTACATCGATATTTTCGTGATACATTATTTCTTAACACGCGATTCGCAAGTATTTTAACTTATGTAAAACGTGCAAACTTCAAATAAACCTGTAGGAAATGTGCCGATAAATTTCGGGCAAACACTGTTTTTCTGACAGAAATGCGTGAATATTTATTATTTGATAATATTGATTTTATTCAACGTTTAGAACAAAAATGGTATTTTTATTCTATTTTTTTATACAAAAATGTTACAACTTGTTTTGATTTTTTTTTCTATAGCCAGATGAAAGGTATTTTTCAAAATATAATGCAAAAGCCCGACATTATCTATTTTTTTCAAAAGTTTAGGCTCAGTAGTTTCGGAGATAAGAGGAGGAATGGTCAATTTTCATCTATTTTCTTAAATAACTTTAAAACTATCTATTTTAAAGTTATTAAAAAAATATATTTAAGACCCTTACTACAAGTCCTTTCATTTGATATGTCACACGGTACACTTTGCAAAACTTTTTTCTTTAATTTTCTCATTTACCCCCCAAAAATGACCCCCATATTTAAACTTCATTTATTTACATCACACGTCCATCTTTGGTTCACCGACTTACATATGAGTACCAAATTTCAACTCAATCGGTCTAGTAGTTTCGGAGCAAATTAGTTGCGACAGAGGATGGACAGACACACGAGGGATCCTATAAGGGTTCCGTTTTTTTCCTTTTGAGGTACGGAACCCTGAAAATACCAAAACATATATGTTTAAACTAGACTCCAAAGGTTAGATACAAAGAAGGAAGCAACACACTTGAACCAACTAATATTTTTCAACTAGACTTAGAAACTGGGAGCTTGTTACAGAAAAGCCATAGCAACGTCATATAAACAACGGCATTACTACATGCTCCTTTAGAACGGCTCTTGCCACATGGGAAAACAAACAATATTCCCTGTTTTGGGAAAGCTCCTAAGGTCTTCGTCAAGCGAAGATCTTCATTAAACCTAATAATGACAAAGCGGATAAAATTCTACGCTTAAAGAAATCTGAGCTCAGAATAATTGCAGGGCTCTTTTCAGGTCACTGCCCTTTGAGGTATCACCTTAAAAAAATTGGTGTTATAGACATCGAGTCCTGTCGCTTCTGTCTGGAGGCTCCTGAAACATCGGAGCATCTGCTTTGTAAATGTGAAGTAGTCATGAAGCGAAGACTCCGTCACCTCAATAATCCATTCCCAACACCTGATCAGGTATGGGACAAAGATCTCAAAGCAATTCTAGGCTTTATCAAAAGCCTTAATCTCATAGAGATATAAAGGAGTCATGGCTACACAATAGATCTATCAAGGTCGCGGTGTTGACGAGGAATAAAACCCTCTCGCCCTCTTTTCTAATCTAATCTAATCTACTACATGCTCGGTTATTCTTAACCTTCACTATTTTTTAGAACAACTCGACTGATTTAATGAATTTACTCACTATACCGATCTGTTAATTTCTGAACATTTTTATGTCTTGCATGGATAGACATGGGTAAAGATATTTAGATAAAATGTTTATTTTTTTTACAAAACACGCACACTCAAACTTATGGGTCGCAAGGGAGCTTTACTACATACACAGCTTTTGCATACTGAACAACTACACGAACCACATTAATTTCTCTCAAAAGATAACTCATAAGTGAAACACTGAATATAATGAAAAAATTGACTATCCTTTCAAAAAATATCTATTTTTATTGCCGAACGAATTTGTAGTTTGATTCTTCCGTATATCACTCTCGACGTCGGGCCTCTGTTTTCCGTGTCCCGAGGGCTAGCAGGATGCCATTTGGCCCGATTTTTCAACATCTACCAATTTCAGATTAAAGAAGTTACGCTATTAAGTTATAAAAAACTCGGGTCGCCATGCCAAAACCTTGCCAACAATATAATGTATTTGCTAATACAGGCAGTTTGGCTCTATTATGTGATCTTGAGTTGGTTTTTGGGCAAAATAAAAAATACACCCCTTCAAATAGCATTTTTTCTTAATTGCAATATTGTTGTCAATGGAACATCTACACCAAATTAAATACACCTTTCAGTAAATAACTCACTATCTGCAAACTAGTGTTTTCATAAAATTTGTAAATCCCGTCCTGGCGGGCCGATTTTATTACTATTTTAGGAGCACTTTTTAATTGCTACTAAAGGGTCAAATTTCAATTTTGAAACGATTTTGAGAATTTTTTCGGTATTTTTGGGTGCAAAAACTTTTTTCAACCTCTAAAGTGACCCGATTAGGACGAAAGTGTTTGAAGTTTTCTGAAAACACAAAATGTCTTCTGAACTTGTTAATAAAAAACTATGTTCCATCCGAAGGAGATCATAGGAAAGACTACGTTAGGCTACATGAAGTGAGGAAGGAGTTCCAAAGAGGCTGAAATAGGGCCACGTGGTTTGTGAACGCTCTCTTAATACTTGTAAATATCTACGGTACTAGTCTACAAATATTATACAATATTTATAAGACCGCAGTTATGTAATAAAATCATACACATATAGTTTTTAGTGTCGGTAATGAAATGGAATGTGCAGCATTGTATGGCCGACATTTTGATTACTATGTTCATGACCTTGATTAAATGATTGCAGTAGCATTGTAATTCTCAAATTAAGGAACGTGATTTTAATGTTACAAGAACTGACAGCGCCTCATATTTATTCATTTAAATTATTTAATTTTGACAAATTGTTCAACTCCACAAGTTTTCATTAACGACACAAGCAATTGTACTCCATCGAATAAAACGCATTCAATAAGTTCACAAGATAACATCAAAATGAACCATTTGTTAAAATTTATTCGTATTATAACTTGTTCTTGTGTAACGCAACGAAATAGTATATTACACCACAAGGGCAGGAATTTAACTTTCTGCCCGCGTGGCGTTTACTATTTTTCTTTATACCCGATCGAAAGTACGTGCTTTCACCATTATAAGTATAAAAAGACATAACTTTCAAGTGAGCAATTTTGAGGTTATACGCAATAACAGCTGTTAGCTACTACTAACTGGCGGCAGTCTCACGTATCAGTGTGCACGAGAAGACTCTTTCGTCCCGCTGATACTTTCTTTCAGGCCGTTGTTATAGATGGCGTGCGAGTAATTCCAGCAGAAAGTACGCACTTTCGGCATGGTATGAAGAAAAATACGTTTTTGCACTACTCCCCATAAAGTAAAGTGTAAAATGACTCATTACGCACTAGTACGGTAAAGTAAAACAAAACTGAGTTCTTTAAAAAAAACGGGTCGCCTTATATAAATTTCACAGTAAATCAATATTTGTCCGTCAATTGTTTTTTATCGTCTGTTATTAGAAATGCCGTTTGTTCAAAAGTGAGCTGTCAATTATTTAAAAAAAAAGTGAAAAGTAACTATTTTATAGAAGGTACTATATCTCATGCGTAATGGTATTACGGCCCGTTATAACATAATGTCACAGCTGTTTGTAATGTAACACATTACAATACTAGCTATATAATTTAGTATCAAGCGCTTAAAACTGCAGTTTTGAGTTGGAATTCGAACATCGAAATTTTGTGAAATTTAAAGTTGACGACTTTTCATGTTCGTATTCGATTTTTATTAGAGCTCAAAAAACATAGGTAATGCCGATATTAAACAACCAAACCAGTAATAAGACATTTCGAGGGAAAATAATGGAACTATTCAAAACCATTCGAATGATTTTTCTACCTTCGAGTTATAACACAATATTCAGTAATAAATTATTATACTACGGTCTTTATTTACTCTTAATAAGATCATAAGATCACTCTCCGATTCTCAAAAGATAGCACACATAATGCATTTCACAGTATTGAATATGATTTTATGAAACTATGCATGCGGGTAACTCTCAAGTTTCACAATCAAAAACAAGAGCTAATTTCATTCATTAATAATAATATTATATCGAATGCACGTACGAATGCATTGACAGATATAATGAATTGCGTTTTCACTTGCGTAGTACCTAAACCACTCGAGATACTAATACATTGCACAATATTGAATACGATTACTTACGTCTTCTATCTGCGTCTCTTCTATGAAATACCGTATGCAGATGACTCTCTCAAGACTGACAATCGAAACCGAGAGCAAATTCATCCGAAACTTGAAACATTCATTCACGCCTAGTACCAACACACCTCCTACTGTTATCGTATCATAACAATAGGTGTGTTGGCATTAGTCGTGAATGAATGAATGCTTCAAGTTTTGAATGAATTTGCTCTCGGTTTCGATTGTCACTCTTAAGAGAGGCATCTGCATACGGTATGCGAAGAAATGATTATACGAATGAATCATTAGATTATAAAAATGATTCGCGTAGCAACCTTTCGATTATTATTAAAGTCATTCAATTATTCCCAAGTCTAAACCAAGCCATTACGTATTACATCCAGAGGTCCGATACATCTGTTTAGTTGGTTTACCAACACCAATTTTATTCCAGTTACTATTGTTCCCCGTTAAATTCCGTCGAAGAGCCAGCTGTGGCCGTTTATATAGTCAATCAATGTTCTGCTAATTGTTATTACTGTGTCCTGGCGAAAATTTACATACGAACAATGGTATACACAATACACATATGTAGGTATATGACGCGGTCAAATACGTATTTATGCATACATAATTAAGTTACTGGATCGTTCGAATTCTGTTGATAATAAACTATTTTCACGCTCATGTTACCCAGTTTGCAAAAATGTGGAAACCCGTTTTAGTAGGAGAACTACATAAGCTAAGCATTTTTGAGTAGGTATTTGAGGCACTGTGAAAATTGGTACAATACGTACCTCTTTAGTAATATCCGAATGCAAAAACACAGATCTCACTGGAGGGTAGTAGAACGTAACCGATTTTTAAATTTTGTTGGAATAATCCTTCAGGCATTTTGTAATTTTAATACCTTGAAATTTAATATTTAAGGAGTTGAAAAATAAAAAAAGCCGGATTTTTTAATCGGGTCTAAAATATCTAGGTGTTTTAAAAATACGGTCAAAGATATCATTGTGACTTCCAATCTCAAACGACATACTGACGGCTAATACAGCACTGGAAAGTCAACAATTCATTAAAAAAATTAATTATCTTAAATTTCAAATTCTGTTGGTTATGTTAATTAAGAAATTAGAAATTTTAATTTTCAATAATATGTATAATGACGCAAAAGTACTGATTTATGCGTAGGAGTATCTGAGGTAACCTGAATAAATTACGATACTGTCTCAAATCGATATGCTATTTTCATTTTAAGGTTGCACGTAAAAAATATTTGAAAAATATTCGACTCTTAAAATATCGCTTAATTTTAATATTAGTCTTTTTAAAAAAGTAGTCGCTGCTTGTTATACAATAAAAAAAAGGTTAAGAGTCCTTTCTTCTCCCCAAAACAGTTAGTTTGTGAACAAATCAAGGTGTAATATTATTTTTTAAGTATTAATTCGTACTCAATCAAGTACCTACTCGGCAAAAGAGAAAACACTGATTTTTTTCAATTATGGCTGATGACAACGGTGTTTAACTTGCACCGATTTGACTCCAACACCATAACTGCATAATATTAATTACATATAATAATCATTCAACATATTTTGATGAATAAATTTCGCTAATGGGAAAAAATAAAAAATCTAAAAAAAAACTTCCCAGTACATTGGGAAATTATTGTAATGGGTTCGAAAATCGAAGTCAAAATCTTTTATGTTTCAAGGTCTCTCTCTCTGTCTCTCTCTATGTACGTGGTCATTTCTTTTTAAGATAAAATCTCGGGAATAAATCGGTTCAATCGCGCTTTTTTTAAACAAATGGATTCCAAAAAAGTAGATTTTACACAAAGTCTCCCAAATAAAAAAAATTCGAATCAAATTGACGTTTCGATTAACATCCTAACAAAGTCGATGTTAGGATGTTAATCGAAACGTCAATATGATTCGAATTTTTTTCATCTAAATAGGGTCAGTCGTTTTTTGTTTAAACAAAAAGACTGCAAAAAGGTGTATTTTAGGTTTTTGAAAATATTTCTCGGGTGTAATTTGTTAAATACCTACATATTGATCATATTGAGAAGTTGGGTAAATCTGGGCAAAACGCTGTAGCCACTCAACGCAACGCGCCAAACCGAGAAGGAGACTCGAACTGTACAAAAGCCTGCTTTTCTTCCGTTTGGGAGCTACAAGGCTTTTTTGTCGCCATGACCCTAACTATGTGAACCTCAAGCGTCGCAACTGTAGAGTCCCAATAAACTGCCTACCTTGCGGCATGTTATATTGTCTAATTACAAATATCTGTCGTCTTTAAAAGTGCCTCTTAAATCCTCTCAAAACTAAAACAATGTACTTAATATCTAGTCAAACGTTAAACGATTTAAATCATTTTTTACTTTTTCATTTCTCACAATTAGCTGTTTTTGTCAGATAGAAAAAACTGCTAAATGAACGTTGTAAATTTTTAAGTTTACTCTACATGATAAAACACTTCTTTTAATTTTATTCAAAGCATTTATATCGCAAACATTCCACATTAAAATTCGGACTAAATCTTGACGTGTAACCTTAAAAAGTATAAGTAAATACTCCGTTACTGTAAGTAGTACCTAATAGAGTATCCATATAAACCGTACACGCGGTCTTTTTGTCCAGGGAAATCAATACAATTGATATAACAATACTAAAAATAAATTCCTATCGAGGTTATACAAAATAAACACTACAAACCACGCAATTAGACGCTGTAAAGACAACATGCTTGCCACAAAATTTTTATTGAAGGTCACAATGTCCTGGGTATATAGGACAGTCAACAAAAAAAAGAGATTAATAGAGATAAAATACTCGTCTTAAACTTACGGTCTTCTAAATGGAAAAAGAACGACTACTTATTTTGTGGCGAACTAAATATATAAATCAAGTGATACCCGTCAGACGTTGTACAAGAGACGAAAAATTAATCTACTAGAACAGTGGTTCTCAAAATTAGTCATTTTAGCACATCATCGCCCCTTGCTTCATAACAAAAATTTTAAAACATTTGAAAATCTAAATTAAAAAAAAAAAAGTGATGCGTGTATTTATGTACGCGCGGCAGAAGTTATACTTCTTTGGCGTGATCGCGATAATTGATATTTACCACATTCAACATTGTAACAGAGAAATTATGATGACGATTTCAAAAGTAGTACTTTTTTACTTTAGATTATAGATGGAAAACTCCATCAGCACATTGTAACAGAGAAATGAGACGTGTCATCTATAAATACAAACTAAAACTATACTGCATCGAAGAGTCAGCTTTATCGACGATTTCAACCGTGTCGATACACGTAGTACATGGTGTCTCGTGTTCCTTGCATGCTGCATGCGTAACAGGGAAAATTTGACCCTCAATGCGCCAAAAGAAGAATAACTTCAAAAATCCGTTATAAAACTTGCTTATGATTCGCTGAGTTATTTAATTAAAAAAAAATTGTGTTTAATAAGATTGAAAAGGAAGTTAGCTATAAAATTTTTTAAATTCATAAATATTTATTTTATAATATGTGTGTACAGGTATGTGATTTGATTCGCGTCTGTTTATTTTGAGACACTAATGTCAAATTATGAAAAAAACAAAAATAATTTTTGTATATGATAGCTTTTGCCCTAGAAGCCAACTGCAAAGTATACTATCATCAATATGTTCGGGCGTTTTCATTTAATATCAAATATTTCATTTTTTAAGCTATTCAATTTGAAAATGTAATTATTATATTGATTTTAGCGAAAATTATGTTCGCGCAGATATTTTTAATTATATTAAGTGGTTAAGGTACTTGCTCGTGGTAAAATTTTACAAACGGGCAAAGACCAAATCTCCATTTATATTTTAAAAAATGTATGAAACATAATCCCAACATATTTTTAATCGATAAAAGCATTGTCCTACATTTAGATGACTATAGCTAACAGATCCAATTTCATTAATATTTAATAACCCGCGCAACATTTCTGAGAATTCGTTATATTTTTCGTTTATAGATTTTATCCATTGCATGTTGCTTTTAATTGGAATGTCTGTTAGTCTATAAATAGGCCGGAGGGCCTTTCAAAACAGAAACAAAAACTTCAATTCATCTAAGACAACGCTTAAACCTTTTTTTCGTGCGGTAGGAATTTTCATACATTATATTTACTACTGGTAATAAATAATTGGGTTATTGAATTTAAAAAAAAAATATTTTTTAAATAATTTATCGTAAATAATATTGAATACCGAAAGGGAATAAAAAATTTAAGCTATAGACAATAATTAATAATAAATATAATATAATAACTAGAAAAAATGGAACCTTCAGCCTGTACAATATATTTACTTTTTGAAGTTTAACTTCTTTAGAGACGTATCTGTTTGAAAGTAGTAAGAAATCGAGGAGAAGTAGAATGAAACAAATTAAAGAGAAGTTAGTTTGTCCACTAAATTACATGAAACAGACAAGGACAGAAGTTTATATATTATATATTTTTCGAGCAACACGATAAAAAAATCTACAATGCTTCTCTTATGAGGAAATATGTATAGTCACAAAATCAGATTCTCTGACAATGCTTTCTGTAACACCGCATAAATGTATTAGTCATTACCTAAAATAAACGTAGTGTAGGTACTATAGTTTGATATAACTTTGGCTGTTGTGGCTTTAAAATATGAGACAAACATTTTGTAGTGATTATATAAGTTACGGATATATTTGACACACAAAGTAGAATTGCGAAGTTTAAGGGGTAACACCACTGTAACAGCCTAAAAAAACGTGTTTTTTTGTCATTTTTTTTTTTGGGTGGAAGGAAAGGTAATAAAATTATAATATTGGAGGAAGTTATTTAGCGTATATTTAAGTAACAAAATAGAAAATTATTATAAAAAAATATTCAGAAATGACGGCACCACAGCCATTTTCGCGAGGCACGTAGAATTTGAGGCACTCTGCGGCACGCAGTGTAGCTGCTGCAAATTTGGATTTAGAAAAAAAAAACACTTATTGTACATGCATATAGCTAGAGAAATACGTAGGAGATTTTAAAAATATTGATGTTTGTGTGATTGGCGAGTATTTGAATTAAATCGTTAAATTTTCAACAAAAATAAAAGATAATCATTTGTTAATAAATAATGATTAAATTAACTTATCGAAAATCCCCTACGTATTTCTCTTCAAAATCTTATTTTAAAGATATTGTAACAAATTCGAATGAAAAGAATGAAAATTGTTGGAGTTATGCTGCGTGCCGTTTTGAAAAATCGTGTTTCGAGAAAAACGCATTTCAAGTTTTGAAATGCATTATAGACATTATAGACGCGCTTGGGGAAGAGCTCGAAATTACAAGAAAAAAAAATACTTTGAGGTATGAAATATTTTTCCCCATATTCTAAAAGGTTCAAAGTATTTTTTAAGCCTAAAAAAAAATCGATTTTTTAGTGTATTTGCCATATGGCAACATACACTATTGGCGTCGGTCGGATGGCGGGACCTAGGGGTCGGACCAAAATTTCTCGACGTTTCATAACCTTCTAAGCACTTTGGGACCATTTTTAAAAATGTTTATATATATATATATATATATATATATATTTATATATATACGTATATATATATATGTGTGCGGGCAATAACTTTCGAAAGAGTTAATTGATTTTAACGAAATTTGGCCCACGTGTTGAAATCCATCACCGCAAGAAGCCTATTTAAAATGGGCGTAATCAGGGCATTTTAAGGGTACTTTTTAGGGGTTGAAAAAAGTTTTTGGGCCTCAAAATACCGAAAAAATTCTCAGAATCGTTTCATATTGACATTTAACCCTTTAGTAGTAATTAAAAAGTGTCCCTAAAATTTTAATAAAATCGGCCCGACAGGACCGGACTTACAAATATTACAATTAAGAAAAAAAATGTTATTTTAAGGGGTGTATTAAGGGGTTAAATTTTTTATTTTGCCCAAAAACAAACTTAATTTCACATAATAAAAGTATAAAACCACACTGCCCTATACAAACAAATACACTATATTGTCGGCAGGGTTTTGGCACTGCGACCCGGGTTTTTTTTTTAAATTTACAGTGGTGTTACCCCTTAACCAAAACCACCTTCGAAAGCACTTATATAAAAAATTAATATACTCATGTTCAATTATACAATGTCTAAACAGCGAATGGAGAACTGAAACTTGTAACAATATTTAATCACTTCGTAATTAAAAAAGAAGTTAAAAACTTAGTATCACAAAGTTTTTCCAGAATGAAATTCAGTTTGAGTTTTAGCACGATGTGCAAACATAACTGTGTAACAATTAATTCACAGTACGGAATAAAAATTGAACACGCAACCGGGAAAATGATTAGCCGAGCACATCCGGGTCATCTACAACAAGTTTTATTGACAGAATCGATGTTACAGTCGGCGGATATTGAAAAACTCCCCTCTTGTCCATAACAATGATTGTTGTTGCAGCCGAAATACCGAACGATCGCTACAATTTCGCATTTTGCCAAATTTAATATATTAAAAATCTTGAACAATTTATAGACTCTGATGACCTCAGATGCTGAGCAGCTATAATCTACAATCTATCTCTTGAAAAATTTAACGCACACTAACTAAACTTCCTTAAGAGTTCAAACTCTAACCTTCACCATATAACGTTGTAGTTAGAGGATGATACATATTCGCATGTGCATAACGTCTAATTACTGTATTTATGCTAATCTCACTTCAGTTCTTTAATTATTTTATTTCAATAAATCATTTGCCTGCAAATTAAAAAAATCGAGTCCCAAAACCCTGCCGACAATGTATTGTATTTGCTAGTATTGGAAATTGTGGCTTTATGCTGTGAACTTAAATTTGTTTTTAGACAAAATAACAAATTTAACCCTTTAATACATCTTTTAAAATAATTTTTGTTTTCTTCATTGTAATCTTATTGTCAATTCAACATCTGCACCAAATAAAATACACTCTTCATTATGTAAAACCGCATTCGTAAAGTAGTGTTTTTATTAAAAGTCCTGTCGATCCGATTTTATAAAAATTTTGACAGCATATTTTTTACTAGAGGGTTCAATTTCAATTTTGAAGCCATTATGAGATTTTTTCGGTATATACATGTTTTCAACCCCTAAAAATCACTCTTAAAATGATCCTATTCGGTCCATTTTAAAAAAGCTTGGTGCAGTAACTAATTCCAGCATGCGACCCAAATTTCATTTAAATCGATTAATCTTTCGCGCTAACCACACACTTCAAAAATAGTGTCAAATAGTTCTGGAAGCAATGGAACGTCAAGAAATTTTGGTTCAACCCCTAGTTCCGGCCGACGTCAATAATATCGGGTAAGAGAACGCAGTGCTAAGATCTCCGCGGGGAAGAAGGGATCGGGGACGCATGTATGACGAAGTCAGTGGAGAGCGAGCGGCCATATTGAAGCCAGGCATTACGTTGCTGCGCGGCATTATTGTGAAAAAGAAAACAAAAAAGACTAAATTTCAGTGTTTATCACATAGTTTTTTGTTCTAAGGAAAAGTTTATAACCTCAATAAACACAAGATAAACGCGGTAAGTAGTTT
Source organism: Venustoraphidia nigricollis (assembly GCA_034508555.1). Taxonomy (NCBI): domain Eukaryota; kingdom Metazoa; phylum Arthropoda; class Insecta; order Raphidioptera; family Raphidiidae; genus Venustoraphidia; species Venustoraphidia nigricollis. Next base: position 4,991,796 of record JAVRKA010000020.1, read on the forward strand.
TTAGTGTTGTAACACTATCTATGCACAATTGTTATCAAGTGAAAATTTTAGGTCACCTCTAGAACAAGTGTATACATAGGCGAGCTATTCAAGAAGTAGTTCCGTGGGGCAAGAGAACGTTTATTTACCCTATGTGCGAACTTTTGTTCGCCAGGTTGCGTACCGTTACCTGCATTAAGGGTCAAGAGTTCGCATTCTGACCGAGTCTCATCATTGTCTAATTCTACGAAAACTATATACTTAGCTAATACATACACTTATGTATTTAGTAAAGCATTAAATACTTTATCTAATGATCATTATCATATTCCTAACATTCAATTATAATTTTTGTTTTGGTGTGCTCCAGAAAGGCAAAGTGCGTGCTCTTGACCCGAATTCATTTTTAATCACGCTAGCGCACGTACCTATTTTTCTTAATTTCCAGAACATAATGTGTTTTCATCGTTCAAACACAAACACAGACTATTTAGTAAATAAATGAGACAGAAAATGCAAACTTACTGGCTGTGATAGTGTTGTACATATCCAGCAGGTCCGGAAACCCGACGATGTAAACTTCTGACAGACATGTAGCGATCTGCTCCACGTCCAGCACACGTGCTTTGTTGCACTTCCGCCGCAGGCTAGCATTGCCTCTCCCGACACCACCAGGATAACGATGATGACGATGATGATTTCCTCTTAGTGTCGAACAACACTACACTGTTATCACAAGGTGCCGACATTGTAACTAAAACAACATCAACATGTAACAACATAAGAGCCGATCTACTGATTTAGTTTAAACATAATCAGTTACTCGTTGTTTATTGTTGTTACTTTATCACTTTTCTATTCGTTTCTGGGCACTTTGAACAAGCCTGAGAATCTATTAAGAATGATTTATCAAGGAGATATTTCTTTCACATTATTGTCAAAAACTGTTTATATACCTAAGTAAGCCAGATTACCACTAGTAGATTATATTGGGTTTCTATACAACATTGCTACATTACTGTCAAGCCAGCCAAAATATTGGATTATTGCGTTTATATAAATCTATAATAAAAAGCATACTTAATAATGACTAATGTCTAATTAGTGTATTTGCCATATGGCAACATACACTATTGGCGTCGGTCGGATGGCGGGACCTAGGGGTCGGACCAAAATTTCTCGACGTTTCATAACCTTCTAAGCACTTTGGCACCATTTTTAAAAATGTTTATATATATATATATATATATATATATATATATATATACGTATATATATATGTGTGCGGGCAATAACTTTCGAAAGAGTTAATTGATTTTAACGAAATTTGGCCCACGTGTTGAAATCCATCACCGCAAGAAGCCTATTTAAAATGGGCGTAATCGGGGCATTTTAAGGGTACTTTTTAGGGGTTGAAAAAAGTTTTTGGGCCCCAAAATACCGAAAAAATTCTCAGAATCGTTTCAAAATTGACATTTAACCCTTTAGTAGTAATTAAAAAGTGTCTCTAAAATTTTAATAAAATCGGCCCGACAGGACCGGACTTACAAATTTTTTGAAAACACTAATTTGCAGATAGTGAGTTATTTATTGAAGGGTGTCTTTAATTCGGTGTAGACGTTAGATTGATAATAATATTACAATTAAGAAAAAAAATGTTATTTTAAGGGGTGTATTAAGGGGTTAAATTTTTTATTTTGCCCAAAAACAAACTTAATTTCACATAATAAAAGTATAAAACCACACTACCCTAATCAAACAAATACACTATATTGTCGGCAGGGTTTTGGCACTGCGACCCGGGTTTTTTGTGATTTACAACTAATGTTATCAAACTAAGATATTATCTTAGTAGGTATGAGTTAACGTTTTATGATAAAATTGGCGAGCTTTTTACAACAATTGATTTATGAACTGTCAACACTGACTATGAGTTTCTGTAGAGACATTTTCTTCGTGTAAAACATCAAAAACGCCAAAAAAATGTTCATTCGTCTATGAATACAATACTACGGACACAATAGCTGTTTCAGAATAAGATTTAAAAAATATTTCTACATAAAGTCATAAATTATCTGTTGTAAGCAAATTACCTCAAATATTTAAACTAGTGATGGGAACCGATTACAAATTTGAGAACCGGTTTTTATTGATTACTTTGAGAAAAAACCAATATTTTCGGGTTTTTATGTTATTTTTTAAAGAAAGAACAAAACATTTAACACTTTTATTTGACCTGATAACAAACTAAAATTTTTTGAAGAAACGCGAGAAATAACACACGCAAAAGATGGACGGAACTGAGTGAAATTTGTCAATAGTATTGCCTGACGGCTGCAAACGGTGCGGTGATTCAAGGACAATATAAACTTGGTCTGACTTTGCTGTTCGGATACATGAATAATGAAACACAAGTGAGTCCAAAAGTAATCGGCTTTAGTAAACAAAAAAATTAAATTTGAAATTTAAAAAACCCCCGACACAAAAACACCTATAAAAAGTTAAAAAATAAAATTTCTGGGCCTGGTCCTTTAACTTTAATATTTAAATACTTAATTAGTAATATTTTGTGATTCAAGCGTCGTCGCATCGGGCCCAATCGGGTCATTGTAAGGGTGGTTTTTAGGGGATGAAAAAAGTTTTTGGGCCCAAAAATACCTAAAAAAATTCTCAGAATCGTTTCAAAATTGAAATTTAACCCTTTAATAGCAATTAAAAAATGCTCCAAAAATTTTAACAAAATCGGCCCGACAGGACCGGATTTACAAATTTTCTGAAAACACTAGTTTGCAGATAGTGAGTTATTTACTGAAATTTTGGTATAGACGTTCGATCGACAATAAAAATGTAGTTAAGAAAAAAATGTAATTTTAAGGGGTGTATTAAGGAGTTATTTTTTTTATTTTGCCCAACAATCACCTTAAGTTTACATAATAAAGCCACAAGGTGTGTATTAGGCAAATACACTATATTGTCGGCAGGGTTTTGCCACTGCGACCCGGGTTTTTTAGATTTGTCTCACACAAGACACGAACAAAGAAAGCTAAATAAAACCGTTTAAATAATTATTAGACATTAAGTGAGAAAAGTCTCAAAAGAGGCACAAAAATCCACAAATCTGATTTAAACACAGTCACGTTTCTGATTTAAATTAAAATGTTTACTAAATGATATCAAGGATTTTTGAAATGTTGAAAATCGCTGACACGAAAAATGTATAGGTACTAGCAATGAGTACTAATTAAAAAAATTAATTGAAAAAAAGCAAATGTTTTGATATTTTTTCTTTATGTATTATCGTGTGTTCCAATTTAACAGCAAACTTGCGAGCCTAAAAATTGTGGTGAAAACAATAACACAAAGCTTTATACAGACATAATATAGAATTCCGGGAATTCAATACTAGGTAAGGGATGTAAAAGGATCAATGCAACGGTTCGGCTGAAAGCGTATCCTGAATAAAGTAAACAGAATAAAATGAAACGCTTAAAGCAAATGTTTCTGTAACTTCAGTATTGATTTTTTATCATAAAGTTTTATTGACTTTCAGCCATTGGTCATTTAGTAATGTAACAGACTGTTATGACCAATCATTATTATATTAATTTATATGAAATCTCATAATACCCATTATGGCTGTTATTCTTTCAGAAAATAGTGCACTTGGGTAAGTTCAATTATTTAATTTATTATTTATTAATTTGCTTTAAAAGTTTACTTTAACGTTCATGCGTAGCGTTCACAAAGTAGCCAATATTTTGAACACTTAACTATTACATTTTACATTATTAGACCGGGCGCTGGGCTGAATCCTGTATAAAAAATCCGGTGAATTCTTTCCGATTGATGATTCAAAATCAGGAAGATCTAAAGAATGAAAGTCTGAAGGTTACCGGAAAAAATCTACGTGCATTTTTTCACCGGATTATGGGAATTCCCATTTAAATCGCTTTGTGTGTTTGTATGTCCGCTAAAAACGCGGTGAACTACTAAACGGATTTGAATGCAGTTTTTACCATTCGATTGCTTATTTCAGAGAAAAAACTTTGGTCTATAATAACTGGCTGACCCGGTTTCATCCGGGTAAAAATCAGGTTGAATTCACTATACTAAATTGAATGAGGTTTTTACTATTCGATAGTTTATTTATTGTGAAAATTTTAAATCTATAAACTGAATTCAACGGGATTTAAAAACGGAATGTTTCTTGATGCCTGGATGCTCGTTCGCTCAAATTTATAAATAATTTTTAATTGAAGAAATTTCTTAGGACAAACCTAGGTGACACAGAATCGAAGAAAGCAAATACTGAATTATGTAAATTGCATTTATTCTAACGCTGTCAATGCTGTCCAATTGTTCAGTATTATTGTAAGAAGATGAAATAAAATACAGTGAAAATCTAACATCACGAATAATAAAAATGTAGTAATTGTTAAATTTATTTTACTAAAATTTAACAATTACTACATTTTCATTATTCGTGATGTTAGATTTTAACTTTATTTTATTTCGTCTTCTTACAATAATACTGAACAATTGGACAGCATTGACTCTCTGAAGATGGCAAAAAGATTGCCGAAACGTTAGAATAAATGCAATTTACATAATTCAGTATTTGCTTTCTTCGATCCTGTGCCACCTAGGTTTGTCCTAAGAAATTTCTTCAATTCTACTTTCAAGGATCATCATCACTCTAAGTTTTTAGAGTTATTTTCGTTTCATCTCGATTTAGAATCTAGTTTGAACTCGGGCGCATCTGGGCCTACAGATTTAAAATTTTCACAATAAATAAGCAATCGAATCTGTTCAGTATAGCAACTTCAATTCGATGTCCACTTGGCTAAAGCCGGGTCAGTTAGTTATTATAGACCTATTTTTAACAATAAACTATCGAATGGTAAAAAGCGCAATCAAATCCGTTTAATAATTTCACGCCTGAACGAAACTTTACTCCCGCCATCTTAGTGACTTAAGCCCTTCGCACACGAGTCGATTGTTTAGCAATCTCAGTTTTAAGCCGGATCAGGATGCAAGTATTGTGCAATCAATTGATGATCTTTGTTCGCACTCGACCGCGACTGAATCGGATTGGTAAAGATGGTTGCTCCTACCTTACAGAAGAAAAAAAACTTGGAACGTGTCGCGAGACACGCGTTTGGAACGAAGTCCCGTATAAGACGTTTTTCGTAACGCGTTTTATATAATTTAAAAACACCCGGTATAATCTATTTATAAACACCCAGTATAATCTAAAAACGTCTTACGGGTTTTCGTGACGCGTTACATTTTGTCTTACGGTTTTTCGTGACGCGTTACATTTTTTTCTCGGCTAGGTCCCCTCGCCAACCCGCGATAAGGAGCTTCGTTCCAAAATTCGCAACAACATGTAACAATGCAACTCAAACTGCTTCTCTACCTGCAAATACGGTCGCACACAACCAGTTTAAAACTAATTTGAAATCGGTCGACCCAATTGCGGTTCCCCATTCTCTGACGTACGAAAGGTGGCAGAACGAGTCCAGCTTGAACCGGTTTGAAATTCAAACTGCAAAATAGTCAATGCATGTGCGAAGTGCCTAACTTATTTTACATTTTAAAAAAGTAACGAAAATTTCTTTTTCGTTATAACTTTCCCCTAATCTTCTTTATATTCAAAATTTTAGACGTATTAAATTCGGATGTAAGAGGCGGACTTTTTCTAAGCATATTTTATGAAATAGACTATAAAACGTCAACAATTTTTTCTAATACTTATGCCACATGCTAAACAAATTTTTAAAAATTCTTTTAATGTCATCATGGTTTGCTGCTACGACTTTCAGCTTTAAATTTAGAATTAAGATTTGTATTTTTTTAACTAAATTGAGATCACCATTTAGTAGAAAGTGAACGATATCTTTAAACCTAGATTTAAGGCTAAAAGTTGTATCTGAAACCCAGTACTAGTCAAATACGATTATAAATTGTCAAGTGTATGCAGTCATTTAGATTGAGTTTAGAAATAACTGTAGAAATTATTTTGCAAACGATTGAAGAGTGTGCTTGAAAAAAAGAAACTACATAAAACTAGATGATAAATTGTTAAAAAAATTAAAAAAAAAAATAATGGCACCTTCCGCCTGGATCGCACCTACAATCTATAGGTTACGAGACAGCTACTATACCTCTCACCTACCATAGCACAACGTTGTGCGGCCGGTTTTTGTACTAAGTATACGGTATACGTGCAACGTTTCTGTACACTTGCAATCTCATAAATCGATTTTACTCCACCGTGCCAAAAGAAGTTTTACTTCAAAAAACTTTTTCCACAGATCATGACAGTTTACGTTAATTCCTTTCGTCAGAAAAAATCGACTAAAGCTATCAAATTTTCCTATGCTCTCAGTAAAGACTACAAATACTTAATTTAAGCAAAACTTGCCTAATCATAATACTTGACAACAAAATATCAGAATCGGTTTGATATTGTTCAGGCGTTTGCGCATACCCTCGATTAGAGCCATGCTAACCAAAATGTTATAGCAATGATTGGCAAGCATGAGTGAGCAATATGGACATCAATAAATCTTAGTTCTAGAAGAATCTAAGAGAACAAAATTTTCTCCTTAACAAATCATTCTTAATTTATTTATATCGTTACGTATCTGATTAAATTTTTTTTCCAAGTTTTCTTAGTACAATTATCTGTAATCCATATTATTAACTTAATTTTATGAACCTTTTAAGATTTTTAATATCTGAACAGTAAAAAGCAAAACTGAACACTAACAAAATACAGAAATAAAATACTTAAAACGAAATATGAACAAAAATGTCATGTTATTTTTAAGAATTTAAATAATGAATTTAATAATGATTAACGACTCTTGAAATATTAACTGCAAAAGAAACATTTAATAGATAAAAATTTGCGATTTTTTTAAGCCAAGCTTTTATTAAATTTACTAAGGGCCAGTTTTACAATACATATTAGAATTATAGTTAGTTCATATAATTTTTGTTTTGTATCAATCTGTTCAACCGACTTTGAAAAACTTTTTTGTTGGATTCCTTCCAAATTTTAGTTTTCCCTGACGTTTTTGAATTTTAATGCCGAAGGGGAACAAATTAACAAATTCTAATTTTTTTGCTTATCGTTCACTCAAGAGAAATCAGACCTGCTGGAAATCTGCCTTAAATGAAGGAAAATTTTTATACAGATTTCGTGTTCAAGCAGTTTTTTTATACAGATTTATACGCAACTTATTTCGGTTGTCCTTGTTTAAAGCTTGTCATCAGAATATAAAACACTATATTTTCAGCTATAGGTTTAACAGCTAAACTGAGATTATTATTCATGTGGAAACTCCAAGCTAAACAAAATGAGCATTATTACGGTAACATTAAAGTTTCCACTTTCCAGTCTATCAAATCAGAATTGAAATATTAAGATTTGACCTCAACTATAACAAGGGAAAGTAAATAAATATTGTAAAAATGGAGTCTGTCCAAATAAAATAAAATAAAATATTTAAAACTGCAAATCTTAAAAAAGATAAATCTAAAGTCATTAATTTAAAATTATCGTGATTGTATAATTATGCAGCTGATGTAGTGTATTTACATTCCAGCTGAAAATCAAAAACAAGAGAACCAAAACCGACTTAAAAAACATATATCCTTTTTTTCATCGTATAAATAGCACGAGTTTAACTTATTATATATATTTTTAAGTAACGGTCGCAAACAAAATAATATCTGAACAGTAAGTCATGGCTAAGAAAACACAGTTCTTGCCGATTATACGACTTCTCTAATAGACGTTCCATCCTTAGAAAAGAAATGTTTACATTCACAAAATATATTGATCCTGAGAATTATTTCCGCTAGGTCAAAAAATAGCAATCTGAAATGAAATGGTATGATGATACGAACAAATGTAAACATTATACTTATTGTTATAAAAACGAAATTACTTTTTTAGTAGTATATATTATGGAATATTTAATGCAAATAATTTGAAAAATAGCTTACGCTGGGTTGCATAAAACATTGTCAAAAAATTGGGTTTGACAAAGACCTTAGATTGTGAGAATATAATTATAGTTTTCAAACATGCAAGAGTAGTCTAATGTCGTATTCAAACTCCCTGTCATGTACAACATTAGATTGTATTCCACACAAAAACAAATGCTTGATCTACACAGAAAAAAGTCGTTTTTTAAGTCAAATTTTGACTAAAATGCGTAGAAAAATTGTCGTTTCGAAGTACAATTTATACGAAAAACTATGTTAAATACACGTATACACAGTTTAAAAAAATATCATTTCAATCGATCATAATTTTTCGAACAGAATCGAATTAAAGTTCTACAATGCTTTTCTTATGGAGAAATATGTGTGTTCACAATGTAAGGTCATTGTCAAATCAAATTATTTGACAGTCCTTTCTGCAACCCAGCATTGCGAAACAAATCTCCCCCTACACCAAACACTACTTCATTTTTGAAATATTAAATGCATACTTCTTTTGTTATCTAAGAAATCCTTCTGAGGTGTATTAAAATTATGATGGTTATGTTTCAAGTACGTGGCAAATATGACATTATGTTTTAACAGTCACATGAGCACCAATAGCATCACGCACGAGACACTTATAGTATTTTTTGACGCACCCTCTATAGAATAGCTGATTGTTAAATAACATTCAGAATGTTTAACTATTCAATTTTGAATAAATTCACGTCTAATTGTAGACTACTTTGGATTTTTATACATTTACTATAGAAATGATAGTACGACTACATTTCGCATTTCTCTAGTTTTGCTTTACACACTAGTGCGAAACGGGTCATATTACAACCGCTATAGAAACATGACGGCAACTATTTTATAGGAGGACGTGCAAAAAATATTTTATACCTATATTAATATTATATAAAGCTTATGCATTTATGTAACCTATTTTGTCAATTCTTGATAAAAAGAACTACATTAATAATTAACTAAAGAATAAAGAATGTTTTGACATCAAACATGTTTTTTCAAGATAAAGAGCGATAAAAGAAAAACTTTAAAATACTTCCGACATTTCTATACATTTCAAGGGTAAATTATGACCGAAACGTTGATAGTAGCACCTACACATTTTTCACCGGCCCTTGAAAAAGTTAAAAACCTATTAAAATGGTACATTATGAATAATGAATGTGCACTACTTTTTGTGGCAAAACATTATTAGATCTCTGTTATACGTAATTTTCAAGACATTAATAAGTCAAAAATATTAGCCCTGCAAACAGGGCAGTGAATTTCCAGAAAATAGCAAAACAGCAATTGATTCTAAACGGCAATAATGTTATTCATTGGCTCAGCTTCCAATGAATCCATTTTCCAATAACTTTAATTGATAAATTTTTGTCTAAATAAGCAGATACTAAACGATATAAAATCACAGCTATCCTTGACTAAATCAACAAACACATGTGTGATGCGACCTAATCAACGTCCAATTAAATACGAATAAATAATGTCACTAGACTCACTTTGTTGTAAACACATTAATTAATTAATTAATTAACACTCAAGACAACCGATTGTTATTTAATTATTATATTTATACCATAATATTATGTAACAGATAAGATATAGATGCAATAATATATATTTGATGCATATATCTATATATTAATATTGACTGTTTTAATGTTATAAATATATAACCGCGTGTTGTCATATAAGTTGGTTTGACCAGTTTGCAAGTTACCCCGCTAGGGGTTAATAGATGACTGCCCGTAGCTAGATGCCTCTAACTTTTCATTGTCGCGCACATCCAGATGCGCAATGGAGTCCCGTTCCTAAAACGACGCGCGTCTGCGAGTGTCGCGTCTCTCTGATCATCTACAGGGTCTAACGGAAAAAGTGAACGGCATGAATGACTATAACGAACGTATTCTGTCTAAAATTTTGCCTTTAGCTGGAGACATGGAGTCTCACAGGCGTCACGCGTTTTGCAAATTCTTAGAATTGACCACTTCTCCCCGCTTGCCGCGATCCCGCTTCTTAGTAGCTTTTGTTTTAATAGTAAAACAACCACGGAAGGTGACAGATGTGTCGTTGGTTGTATAACACGTGAGTGATAATTATCAAAAGATCGGACGTAGCCTGTCAGGCTACATGTGCCTAGTTGCCATACAAAATAGTTTTTCAAACTTTTTTTTAATTTTTAGTGTATTTGCCATATGGCAACATACACTATTGGCGTCGGTCGGATGGCGGGACCTAGGGGTCGGACCAAAATTTCTCGACGTTTCATAACCTCCTAAGCACATTGGCACCATTTTTAAAAATGTTTACATATATATATATATATATATATATATATATATATATATATATATTATATATATGTTTATATATATATATATATATGTGTGTGTGTGTGTGTACGGGCAATAACTTTCGAAAGAGTTAATTGATTTTAACGAAATTTGGCCCACGTATTGAAATATATCAGCGCAAGAAGCTTATTTAAAATGCACGTAATCGGACCATTTTAAGGGTAGTTTTTAGGGGTTGAAAAATGTTTTTGGGCCCCAAAATACCGAAAAAGTTCTCAGAATCGTTTCAAAATTTAATTTAACCCGTTAGTAGCAATTAAAAAGTGCCTCTAAAATTTTAATAAAATCGGTTCGACAGGACCGAACTTACAAATTTTTTGAAAACACTAATTTGCAGATAGTGACTTATTTATTGAAGGGTGCATTTAATCCGGTGTAGACGTTAGATTGATAATAATATTACAATTAAGAAAAAAAATGTTATTTTAAGGGGTTACATTTTTTATTTTGCCCAAAAACAAACTTAATTTCACATAATAAAAGTATAAAACCACACGGCCCTATACATGCAAATACACTGTATTGTCGGCAGGGTTTTGGCACTGCGACCCGGGTTTTTTTATTTTCTAGTGCAAAATGGCAGAAAAACGTGCTAAATATCAACGTCCGACCACGAGTTTAGCTGAGCTATCAAAACGAAAAAGTAAAAAGTGATTTATCGTATTACTTGTATAAGGTCTACTGAAATGCTAAAATAAAGATGATCTCGTGTCAATTAACGCTGTAAAGTACCACCGACAGTTATACTGTTTTTTGCTTTTTTTAATATTTGAAAATATAAGCTGGTTAAATGTACTTAATGTTTCTTATTACATATCAATGGCGAAATATCAACACAATTTTAAAACATCCAAACTGATTTTTGTAACAAAAATTTACTTTGAAAGTTGTAGCCTATGAGACGTTATGTCCCTTATATTGTTATAAATTTATCATATCACCAGTAAAGGTTAAGTACCTACAGGCAAATAGTAAGTAAAATTCTATAAGAGACATCGCTTCAAGCGGCCCTTTAAATGTTTTGTTTAAATTTACAATGTTTTACCTACTTTAAGTTCAATGAAATGAGTAGATGTGTAGATGAGGTGCACTTTTATTTTTATTTTAAATCGTTTCCCATAACAAATATTTTTTATACTTCTTTTGGCGCAATCAGAGTAAAATTTTTTCTGTTACGGAAGTTGCGCACGCAGTATGCAACATGAGACACCATGAAGTTAGATATACTTTTCTCTGTTACGGAAGTTGCGCACGCAATATGCAACATACATGAGACACCATGTACTTCGTGTATCGGCAAGATTGAAATCGTTTTTAAAGCTGACTCTTCGATGCAGTTTAGTTTTATTTTCTATTCATAGATGCCACGTCTTATTTCTCTGTTGCAAATAGCTGATAGAGTTGTCCACCTATTATCTAAGGTAAATAAGCGAACAGGGTAACTATTAGCTATATTTATCATCTCCTTAGACATCCTATTTCATTTTATCAATGGTACATCTTTAACGAAAATGTGAATATCAATTATCGCGATCACGCCAAAGAAGTATAACTTCTGCCGCGCATACATAAGTACACGCAATATAATACATAATATATAGATATATATTTCTTCGCGTAGCCATAATGCAGCGGTCGGGGAACCGGGATAAATTACCCCAAATGGGATAAAAATGAAACTTTTGTGAGTAAAAAGTATATATTTTTAATTTGCTATTTTATAAACCTGTTAGTATTTTTTTCAACTTAAACAATTTAGCGACATATGCAGGCCACGCCATCTCACTCCCCACCACAATTTTTAGTTATTGTTTTCTTTTCAAAATTATCATGGGGGGCTATAATATGAAAGATGCTAAAAAGAGGCGATTTCATTTTTTTTTGCTCTTCGCCATGGGGTAATATCAACTTACACAAAAATATTTTGGGGTAATGATTAAAAAAGTTCCCCGACCGCTGCCATAATGGAAGCGAAAGTCATTAACATTAAGAGTAAAAATAACTAATTAAAATTATAATGCACGTCATATGGACAAGCATTTATTAAAAAGTGTTTTAAACGGTTTTTAAATATCGTGATACTGGAACTATTTTTGATGAAATCGGGGAGTTTATTATAAAAATAGCTACCCTTATTAATTGAACTGTTGTCATATCTAGCAGTTCTACAGCGTTCTAAATGGATATTTCTTTGAGCACGTGTGTTGTAATTATGCACATCAGAATTCAGTTTGAGACTATGCAGTTTAGTTTTTACATTTATTAATAATTGTAATATGTAGATTGCATAAAATGTTAAAACATCTTTTTGTAATTAATTCAAATTGTAATAAAATACCAATAAGTTCAATGTATACCGCGCAAGCAGTTGTAATATTATCACAAAATCAGCACGCCACATTTAACATCTCACAGTACCTGGGAGCTTTGCTCGGGCCAATGGAAGGTACTATTGGATGTAAGCCGAACATATTCGTATTCGGATAATATCACATAGCGCCATCTCACAAAATTTTGGGACAACAGGTGATTGTCATCCGTCGGCAACAATAAAAGTACCACTAACATTTACGAGATTTACGAGATTTTAGCATGAGAGCGGATATAGAAGGCTCTAATAAATACCGTATATCTCATATTTTAAGTCATCCCTAGAAAATAAGCCACGCACGGTTTTTGAAGTTTCTTAAAATATAAGCCATACCTCGAAAATAAGCCATCGCTAAGCACGACCGATTGGGTTCAATAATTTTACAAATAGTAAGATCTCATGAATTTCTCACTGGGAGCCAAGGTACAATTTTTAAGAAGAAAAAAAATATAAGCCATGGCTTACAATGTGAGATACACAGTCCTTTTTTGTAAAATTGCGTTTTTACGAGACATGCAACTATATAGGTAAACTTAAAAAGCAAAACCTTATTTAAATACAAAATTCCATCCAAATCGTTAGAGCCGTTTCCGAGATAAACGAAATAAATGTATATAGGTACTTACAAGAACTGCTCGTTTAAAGTTTTTGTTATTTTTTTTTCTTTATGCCCGGTCGAAAGTACGTACTTTCGGTTTCGATTTTAAGGCAGAAAGCCTAGCTCTTATGCACCGCTGGAATTATTCGCATGACATCTGTAACGGCGGGCCGAAACAGTTTTGTCGTGTAAAATGATACGAAAGTACATACTTTCGACCGGGTATAAAGAAAAATAGTATACACCAGACAGCCAGAAAGTTGAAATTCCTGCACTGCGCGCAGTGCAGGAATTTCAAGTTTCAGCCCTTACGGTGTAATATTGAAATCGTCAGCTCAAAACTGTTTGCTACACTCTGTATAAATTATTTGTACATACAGCGGTATTGTACTAACCTGTCAATATAAATATTGTTCATTTAAAAAGAAGCCACTTTTTCAATTTAGAAATTAAAACAGTATTGTATTCACAGTTTAGTATGCTGTCACGTTGAATACATCAGGATGTATTGCAGCATAATTAAAATTAACTGAAAACAATCGAATGTATAACAAGAATTATTTTCAACTTTCAATAATATTTATATTATTTTTCTGCGTCTAAAGTCTAAACTATATACGTGTGGTCACCATTTCATGGATCATGGTCCACATCCGAACCATTCACACTTCTGTCGCGGAGCTCAACAACAGTAATAAACAGAAAACGTTTATCTGACTGTCATTTTGAACACAAATGAAATGAATCAGTATAAGCCTTGGCGAATACAATTGATAATAATTAAATCACTGTTTAAAAAATTTACTTGAGTGTCTGACAACATTTTAAATTTCAAAATTGACGAAGAAATTCACCAACATAATTATATTGTATTTTTTAGTAATTGAAATCAAGGCTGATCACACTGACGTATATTTTATGTAGTTTTTCCGCAGATAAAAAAAAGTTTGAATCGCAAACAAAATATTCGATGCACATAACCTAAGTCGTTGAGCACAAAACTTAATACGTTTTTATTTTACCTTTCAGCCTTCAGCTCGTAGTAGATATTATATTTCATTGTCTTCATTTTTCATATATATTTTTCAGACAATTAATTTTCATATTTAAAAAAAAATCTAAACAATAGCACGACGCAGGGAGAATCGCAAGATAAAAGAAATAGGTAGACAATTTAAGAACAAAGGACTGAAAAACTCTCAACGCACCTATACGTAAAAGTCCATGCCGTACAAAATGAGTAAATGTTTTTTTTTATTGTTTAACCACGTCTGGATTTTGACCGGTGACGGCCATAGTAACATTATAAGAATTATAATAGTAGAAGAGCTATTAAGCATTTTGGGTAGGTATTTGAGGCACTTAGTAATATCCGAATACAAAAACACAGACCTGGCCGAAAGCTAGCGGGGCTCAACTGACTTAACCATTTTTAAATTTTTACGCAATAAAAAATCCTTGAGACATTTTGAAATTTAGTACCTTGAAATTTACTATTCAAGGAGTTGAAAAAACAAAGCCAGATTTTTTAATCGGGTCTAAAACTTAGCTACGTGTTTGCAAAATTATATTTTTTAAACTTAAAAAATATGTTTGAGACACGTTGAAATTTAAACAGAATAATATTGGTAACTAAAAATAGATTTATACGAAAAGACAGGTCGTTTTGCTGGGACATGTTACCTGCCAAGCGATCAATATGTTTAATAAATTGGTTAAGTCGGTTAAACCTCGCTACCCTTCAGCCAGGTCTGTGTTTTTGTATTCGAATATTACTAACCAATTATTATACAAATTTTCACAATACCTCAAATACCTACTCAAAAATTGCTTAAGGTAGTTGTCGTGGTACAATATTGTCAAAAAGTTATAGATTATACGCGCCACAAAAGTATACTAGCTTGTAGCTAAATGATCCATAATTTGTGCGCAAGACTGTACCCGTGGAAACGTAACCTATACAGTATTCATATGCATGTATTTATTTCTATAAATTGTTGAACTTTAAACCGTTATTTATAAATAATTAGATGGTGAAAAATGTTTTCTTATTTTTTTTAAACTCATAACAAATGCATTGAAAGACTGTCAGTTTTTGGAAAGTTTCTGATAGTTAGTTCTTTTTTTATAAATAAGAAACTGGTTCAGAACTACAGAGATCGTATACAATCAATGTTAATTATCCAATTTTTAATTGAATTTATCTTGGATTATATACGGTCGATCGACTTCAAATTTTCAGGGTAATTGTATTATCATGTCCTTAATAAGTATACAAAAATTAAGAATTTTCTGACGGTGTGCCTTACCTACGACAACTACCTTAATAGCTCTTGGGTTACTACACAAGCCTACAAAAGCTATTATCAATTTTATGTATGTATTTGATAATACTGTCAACAAAATATACGATAGTTTCAGATATCATATTATATTGTAATTATTTTTCTTGTTGCATTATGATTATGTTTAACGCTTCAAAATATAGGAGTTCTATATTTAAAAATATGTTATTAAATGGCCAAAAAGAAACATTTCAAAAAACCAATTGCAAGGGTTAAAATGGACTATAATCACTGAATATAACAAAAGAATGTTCCGATATACACATTATTGAAAAATGCTATACAAATAAACGGTCTTAACAGTCGATCATAAATCATTTAAAACACCACAGAAGTCACAAATGTTATAAAACGACGTCAGATTATTCGCCATTCTAACACTAAATTGAGCGAGAAATCCTATACGTGTAATGTATCGTGCGACGTATGAAGTATACGAGAAGTCCTCAAAAAAGTCCAGAATATAATATTATCACAGTTCAAGTTAAAAAAATAAAAATTTTGAATCACAAGCAATTCGTAATCAATGCATTTAGCTCTAATAATCATCAAGTTTATTATCAAAATGAATTATCAAATCTATAAAAATAAATAAAATTTAAGTATTTGTTTGTATTGTCAAACTAACAGCTTTTTACTAAATGCATATGAAAATATATATACTACGGTACTTATATCAAAAAAACTAATTTTTAAATTTGTTGTTTGTTTATTCCGGCTAATCCCCGAAATGGCTGGACCGATTTTGACGGGACTTTTATTGGCAAATAGCTGATGTTATAAAGAGTAACTTAGGCTACTTTTATTTTAGAAAAAGAATTAGAGTTCCGGGCAAAAAAAATAAAACCCATGAAATTGTGAACATAATCCGATTTAAATAGGAATAAATAATTAATTATTAACGTACCTAAATGTCCCGAGTATTTTTAACTCTTTAGGAGTAATAGTCTTAAAAAAACATTAAAAAACACGAAACAACGAAGAAGAATGAGATTAAACTTAGCATAGGTATTTCTTTACCTGGAATACAGAATTATTAACTTTTCGTAAATTCTGCGAACTAAACAAACATTTTTTGTTAAATTCGCTCGGACGAATTCGCGGGTAACAGCTAGTTGAAAATACAAATTAACACTAGCCACAGCAGTCGATTCTAAATAAATCTTATATAACAATAATCAGAGCCAAACGTCTTTAAAAGATATGTTTAAATGAAATGCTACAGATATGGCGAACAGTGGTTAAAGTAGCATTAAAATTAAAAGAAATCAAAGTGTGGCGTGTAGGTTCAATAAAAAACTATAGACGCTCGACAATGTAGATCATCAGCGTCTACATAATACGAACACAATCCGTGCGAATACTTCGCACTGTTACTGATCAGTTACGTAATATAATAGGGTGGAAATAAATTCTATTCTATTCTATTCAGAGACTTCAGCGCCACTACGTGACTTAATATTGTCGGTAATATTAAGTGACGTAGTGGCGTTGAAGTCTCTGAATAGAATAGAATAAAATTTATTTCCACCCTGTTAATTTACGTAACTGACCACTAACGGGTCCGCTACTATTAAGTAATAAATTGTGTTAAAATAAACAAAAATAAACGACATTTGTTTTATTTTGTTCTATTCTATTCAAAGACTTCAGCGCCACTGCACGTTATATTACCGACAACTGTTAAAATAAACAAATTGCCACCAGATCGCGACATTTGTTTTTTCTTAATGTTATTTTCTGTAATGAAATTGTTAAAATTTTTAAACTGTAATGTTTTAATGAAAACATTAATTTTAAAATATTAAATAATTTTTGTCATTAGAGAGAAAAAACAACAATAAAAGAAAGCATAGTTACTTCTTACCACAACAGATTTATTCAGTGAATGTACATTTCGAGAGCAAAGCTCCCATCTTCAGCAAACACTAGTGTTTGTTGAAGATGGGAGCTTTGCTCTCGATATGTACATTCACTGAATAAATCTGTTGTGGTAAGAAGTAACTATGCTTTCTTTTATTGTTATTGTTTCAACCACAGTGCTCTTAATATATTTATTAGAGAAAAATAATCTTAAAAATGGCGTATCAAACATTAATTTTGATACAGTATTAAGGGAGCCAAGAGCCTATCTAATCCGCCGCAAAAGATATTTCACATCGAAAATCTCCTTTTAAAAGTCAGTTAAAAACGACTGGGCTATTTTTTTTTAATTATATGGTACAAATCTGTCGATATTCTAAACAAAATTCTGTCGAAATGTTTCATATACATATATCATCTCTTTTTTAAGTCGATTAACCTTCAAGCGGGCGCGCGGTCATTTGTAACGGGAGCGGGCGCGCGTAACCGAAAAGACCTATGGGATGAATAACAGAAATAAAGCACTCATTATTCAATATTTATTTATTTATTTGTACTCAGATATATTATCATTGTCTTTAAAGTCGAATTTGTCAAAAAAAGTAATTAAAATTATGAAAAAGAAACAACTATTAAATTAATTAACATAACTCAAATATTCTTTGAATCAAAACCAAAATTAGGAACACAAAACCCTTTTACATATCTCAGACTAGTTTATATACCTAGTCTAATAATAAAAATTACAAAATAAGAATAAAAATTAATTAACTTTGGTTTAGTTTTTATCAGAATCAGTTTCTTCGTCCATATAACATTGATTGCAAATAAACGTTGTATGACTTCTGCAAATATTTTTCATACATAACTTACATTGGGGGGAGCGCCCCGAGCGACGGTTTATTCTTTATTTTACTCCCAATGACATAGCGACAGGCTACTAGAAATGAGAAATAAATGTGATGGGTAATAATAATAATATGAACGAAAATGTACTAAGCGCGGTCGATTCGACTACGCGCGCCCGCTTGAAGGTTAAAAAGCAGCCGCTGAGTTTTCGTTTATGACGGAACAAACATTTGATAGACGCAGTCGCAGTACCAGCCCCAGTTAGCACATATATATTTCACTCTTCGGCTAAAATCACGAATATGACCTTAAGAAAATATTGAAAATATTTAACTTTTACCTTTTAATTCCATGCTGGTTTCTTGTTACTTTTGAATAGGAAGCAATCCCAGAAATACGAGCAAACACAACCACTGACAACGCTTAAAAATAAATGTTAAACTTTTTTTTAAATTTAGTCCTGCATATTACTTACAAGAAATAGTTTTTTTTTAAATACAAAGTTTCATAAGTTTAGCGAAAAAATGTAACTGAACATTTTTTTTAACTAAAAGAGACCTATATTATTTTACTGATTTCAGTATTCTTGATAAATTTCCGATTATTTTAAAGCTATTCAACTGAATTAGAATGTCCCATTAGTTTTGTTCCTATCATTTTTAGTATTAGTTGTTACAAAAAAAATGGCACTAAGGATTTGAAAGAAACACATTTCACTTCATAATTATTACACGGCAAGTTTGTCAGTTGAGAAATTACCAATTAAAGAAATTTTAAGCAAGTTACAACACACTACACTTATACGCGAGTTTATTCATAAAAAACAATTTTTGGTTATTATATGGTTTATTGGCATCTACATCTGTTGAACTAAAATAATATAATTTTCGTTCGTTGCTAAACATTCATTTTGCAAGGCAGAAATAAGTTACATAACAAATGTCAAAGACCAAACGCTGAAAATTTATCAAAATTAGTATCGAAAAGAAGTAAGGTTTGATATAAAACATTCAATGCAATTCAGCAACCTTGCCGAGATATTATATAATACTTACGAGGGAGTATCAAATAAAAGCATTCTAAAAATATTAATATTTTAATTTTCTTTTCTTTTCAAAATCAAATTAATCGGTTTCAATTGAATTACTGGTTTATATTTTTAAAAAAACTGCGTATTTTATACAAATGTGCAGACGCGCTTAGTGTATCTCATGCTACAACTATTAAATTCATCTTCTTCTTTTCTCATTGCAGATAAACGACAAAAATATTTATAACAAATGAAAGGTAATTGGTAATTAAAATTATTATAAGCAATCTTTTGCACGGCTCCCTATAAAATAGCTGCTTTTCATGCCTATACGGCAGTAGTAAAAAGACCCTTTTCGCACTCGTGCGTAAAATAAAATAAAAATAATGCGATTTTATGAATTGTTATATATGTCAGTTACCATCTAAATCCATATAAGCGAAACAGCAGTAAAGTAGGGTCATACCAATATGGCCGAACGTGAACTGTCAAAAATATTACAAATATACTTACTATGGTGTGAAAATCTACTATTTTATTGGAGGCACGTGCAAAAAGTGTAGAATATATCTCGATTGTAAAGCTCTTATGACTCGTGGACTATTAGAACTCCCTAATCGCTCGTTATTAACAGAATGTCGCAACTCGTCATAAAATAATGCATTACAAACTAGATATATAAACTACTATTTGTAAATCGTTCTTAGGTTCAAATAAATAATTAAACAATTGTTTTGTAATAATCTCCATTTATTATGAACTAATTACATGAAATTGTATTTCTAATGTTAATAAATAACAGTCTTTCAAAAAGCTTTTAGTTTACATAGACTAATTTATGCCTAGATCCGGGACATTAAATTTTGTTTTTGCGAAAATAGAAATCTTGGGAGCACTTTTCAGAATCTTCTTTCATTTACAATACATTTGTATATTTTATTTTATTTTTTAGGGTATATCCATAATCAAACAATATCACTTACGTAATGTCTACGTTTTATGGAAATTATATTTAATTTTGCATCAATATTTGTTCTTCAGTTTATTAAACTTTTTGATAAGTTTTGCACTAGTGGGTATCTATCATTTTTTATAGCACATGATGTAAATGTTTATGATTTAGCTTCATGTCCCGGCATGATTTGAACAGAAAAATTCATAACGAATTCGACGCACTGGCACTGTACTAATACAGAATGATTTTTAAGTTAATTCTTCTTTTTTTTAAGCGTGTAGAAGTCAAATAGACGAACAATTTCAAGTAACTTTAAAGTTTAATTAAATTTTACTAAATTTTAAAGTCGGGACTGGCGCTATGTTAGTCACTATGGAAATATGAGATGTCATTATCAAGTATAAATTTACAGAAATTGTTCGAAGTTATTCCCGCTTTGTTTCAAATAGGTAACAAAATATTTGATTATGACATAAGATATTTTTATAATGAAATAATGCCAGAATCGACCTAAAAATTAGGTAAAATTAAAAAAATTTAATTAAATTTTGAATGGCTGTTTCTCTCTTATTTTTGAGTTTTGACAAAAAAGTTACTTGAAATATTTGTTCGTCTATTTGATTTTTACACGCTCCCAAAAAAGAAGAATCAACCTAAAAATGACTTGCATAGTCTCGATCATTTAAAAAGAATAGGAACGAAAAAAGTAAAAATTAATCCAATAAATCGAATTCGTTATTAGTCAATGACCGATTGCAGCAAAACGGTAATTTCAGCTATTTCTATAATAATTTTATCAAGACTCGCAATTTTCACCAAGTGTAATCTGTGTAATATTGCATTTGAGATATCTAGCATTGCAGTTTCGCTAATATTGGAACATTCTCTGACATGTTCTATTAAACTCGCAGAAATGTTGAAATTTACTTTTCCGATTCAATATTTGCTAATAAGCAGTCCCAAAATGCTTCAGCAAATCTTTAAAAAATGTAAGATATAATTTGTATTTGAAAAATTTGGCGCCGAATCAACAATTTTCTATGGTTGTACTGCATCTGGTTACATCTTTTGTTACTGTCGTGTTGGCAGCAGAATTTAATAAATTTTCTGCTTTCATTCAAAATTATTTTCATTATGTTTTTATTTTACACTGCCAGTAACTTTACAGTATATCTATACCTACATATTTTATTCGATAGCTTATATGCAAATCAGCACAGTCTTAGCTTTTCGTGCCTAGTTACACTCTGAATAAATCATGAACTTAATTAATTCTCAAATGGAAACAATAGTAAAAAAGTAATTTAACAAAATCAAAAAAACCCGACTGCGTTAAAAGTGAACTATAAAGATGGAAACAAGATTAAAAAACCCGGGTCGCAGTGCCAAAACCCTGCCGACAATATAGTGTATTTGCTTGTATAGGGCCGTGTGGTTTTATACTTTTATTATGTGAAATTAAGTTTGTTTTTGGGCAAAATAAAAAATTTAACCCCTTAATACACCCCTTAAAATAACATTTTTTTCTTAATTGTAATATTATTATCAATCTAACTTCTACACCGAATTAAATACACCCTTCAATAAATAAGTCACTATCTGCAAACTAGTGTTTTCATAAAATTTGTAAATCCGGTCTTGTCGGGCCGATTTTATTAAAATTGTGGGGACACTTTTTAATCACTGCCAGAGGGTTAAATTTTAATTTTGAAACGATTCGGAGAATTTTTTCGGTATTTTGGGGCCCAAAAACTGTTTTCAACCCCTAAAAACTACCCTTAAAATAGCCCGATTAGGCCCATTTTAAATAGGCTTCTTGCGGTGATGGATTTCAACATGTGATCCAAATTTCGTTGAAATCAATTAACTCTTTCGAAAGTTATCGCGCGTAGACATATATATATATATATACGTATATATATATATATATATATATATATATATATATATATATATATATATATATATATATACATATATATATAAACATTTTTAAAAATGGTGCCAATGTGTTTAGGAGGTTATGAAACGTCGAGAAATTTTGGTCCGACCCCTAGGTCCCGCGATCCGACCGACGCCAATAGTCTATGTTGCCATATGGCAAATACACTAATGATAACATGCAGTCGGATGCATCTGGTATTTCTGTTCAACTTATTACAGTTATTACATGTATGTCTCCGACTGCATATTATCATTTAATCTTGTTTCCATCTTTATAGTTCACTTTTAACGCAGTCGAGTTTTTTTGATTTTTTTAAATTACTTTTTTATCATTTTTTTAGTTTGTTTATTTTTTTTCAAAGACAAGTTTTTGCAGCCGGGTTTTTTGTTTTTAAAATAATTTAGTTTATTTGAAGTTTTATAAGATTATTTTCTTTTATATGTATATGCCCAATAGTTCGAGTCTTGACCCTTTCTAATTATAAGTATCATCAATTAATATAGTTTAATTTTGCAATTTGCCTTTCCAAATTACATTTAAACATATAAGTTGTATATATTTTTGTAATAACCTTTTAATATTCTTCATTTTGATACCCTGTTGGATTCATTTGGAAAAAAAAAATTCGAGACGCACATGGCACCTAAAGTCCGCCATTTTGATTTTTTTTGACGTCACCTATCCTAGGATACCGAGGATTCCCGAGACAAATGCAACGATAGCTTAATTCTAGAAATGCGTCCAGCCGTTTGGATGATACGAGGTAATAAAGAATATTACATACATAGATGCGTGCAATGAACATAACCCTTCTTGGCAGTCGGGTAATAAAAATCATAACAGACGATAAATTCCATTGCTCTGAAAACTATGTTCATTGCAATCGGTCATAAACAGATTTTTGTAAAAAAGGTGCTATCGTATACACGTCAACTAACTGTTTAATTTAAATTAAAATGTTTAAAGTTCAATCTTTCTATTTTTAAATTAAAACGCAGGAAGATATTCGTATTTTTATAAGCATTTAAAAAAAATTCGTGTATATTTAATCTAGGTGCTGTACTTTTTTAAGGTGGCGGTTCGCGCCGCGACAGAGACAGGAGACCGAGACCGAAGACAGAGACGGGAGACCAAGACAAATGTCTCCGTCTCCGGTGGTCTGTTTTGTACCGAGACCAAAGACCTCTGTTCATTCAGTTTTGTTGAGTCAATCGTGTCGTGTTCTGGAAAATTATTAATCCACAGCGTAATGAAAAGCCATTCAGTTATGAAGTTACTATTGGAAGAAGAAGAAGACGATGACTTGCTATTATATTATTATTATAAAACAAAACGAAGAATGCCTATCAACAAATTATATACAACTAGAAGCCACGAAGGATCGTTTTTCCTTTTGATAAAGAACCATTTATTATTTGAGGAAAATATGTTCAGGATGTACTTTTGGATGAATAAAATACAATTTGATTATGTATTGAATTTATTATCCTTCAAATTTTCATCTCTGTGTGCGTCAAGTTGAGAATTAAATAGCGCAGGATGTTGTCTAATCATTTCAATCAATTTATCGGTGTCTTCATCAGAAAACGTCATTTTTCACAATTTTGCACGTGCGTCTCGAGCGAGACGAGAGACAGTACTAGTCCGGGGTAGAGGCCGTCTCGCGGTCTTCTGTCTCGCGTCGCGGTCTCCTGTCTCGGTCTCGCTCGCGAACTGACACACATAGAAAACCTAAGGTCAAGTAACGGTCTCGATCTCCAGTCTCTGTCTCCGGTCTCGGTCTCCTGTCTCTGTCGCGGCGCGAACCGACACCTTTACAGTTTGTTTAGAATATTGAAAATTCTAAAAATCTACACAACGTAATTGTGCTTATAAATATATAACTTGACAAAATAAAATCAACTAATAAAACTATCAGCGACTTCCATTTTTGAGAAATGCTGAATTCTACACACTTAGGCACGTGTTTCCAAATTAGTGTTGCTCTAATTACATATAAAGTGTTCCAAAAGGTTTGACATTATCTAATGAATTTTTTTTAGAAGTTATACTTTTGTTGGCGCGTTATAAAAAATTATGAGAGTGAATGCTTGCGACCACTGACTTACATTAGTGGACATGCCTTCGCCGCATGAATCAATGTAGTTGTTCTTCGGTTCACAACTCCAGTCCTTTTATTATTTTATTTTAAGAAACTATTCACATGCAAATTAAAAATTAGTTTTTAATCACGCCAAAGAAGTATAATTTCTAACGCGCGTACATTAGTACACGTATCAATTTTTTTTATATAGTATGCGTGATTCAAAAAGAATGAACCGATTCCAGGATCAAATATTTTGTAAGTAAATGTATGAATCAGAATGAAGGAGTGGCTGTTTGAAAGGTTAGGTTTCTAAGTTTCAGATGGTTGCCACATAACCGCGCTCAGTTGTTTGTTGACTGTCAAAATGGCGACTCATCAACATTAGGCGTTCTGTGTTCTTGAATTTGCAAAAACTAAATCAGTGATAACAGTGCATTCGCAGTGAAATTCAATCGTGATGCACCTTCAAATGAATTTATTTTTCAACAAGATGGGGCACCTCCCCACTGAAGCCTATCAGTTAGAGTATTTTTAAATTGAAAAATTGCCTTAGCGATGGATTGGTCGGATAGGGCCCAAGACATTGCTCTTGGTGCTTGCAGGCCTCCTAGATCTCCTGACCTCACAGTTTATGATTTTTTTCTCTGGGGGTTTGTAAAAGATAAAATCTTTGTTCCGCAATTACCAACTGACCTGGATAACTTAAAACATCGAATAACAACAACGATCAATTCAATTGATCCCGATATGCTTCAACGTGTTTGGGAAGAATTCTCATATCGTCTTGATGTTGTCCGTGCTTAAGGGGTGGCCATATTGAACTCGTGTAACGTGAAATAAAACTGGACTGTTAGTAGAATACTTATATTATAAGTTCGATTTTTCTGCTATTTTTCTTTAATAATCATGGAATCGGCTCATTCTTTTTGAATCACTGTATATAACATCGAATTTTTTGGTACACTGGGTTTTTATTAATAATCTACATAATATTTTTGGGACTATTAATACTATTTTTGCAATTAGTTAATTTACCATCATAATGAGCATTTGTCCACTATTTTCAACAAATATTTTCAACGAAATATATCTTCCTTATATTACTTATACCCTCAATTTAATTTTTCAAAAATCCGGCTAAAGCCAGATTTCACTCGATAACAATGGTTCTGATTCTTTTAATCATAAAATTCTATAAAACATGCTTTCTAGACGATACCAATTACAAATTTTTGTGCTGGTATTAAAAACATTCTCTACAAACATTTATAAATTTTTGTACCATTTAAAAAGCCAATATGGCGTGAGTGTCGCTTAAAAACCAATCTAATCGCATAAATGTACGGAACATAATTTAATTTTTTTTATAAAGGTTTATTTCGACTGGAGAGTCAGACTATACTCCTTATCTAGTAATTAATATATTTGTAAAGACCAATTAAAATCATAGGCAGTTTGAATTTTGATTTGGTAGATAAAAAACGATACCCGGGGATTTTTTTTTTAGAAAATACTTTTTTCTCAAAAAATGTGTATTTAAATAAAAAATAATATAGGTACCAATATTGAGAATGTACATTTTTTTAAAATATGTTCTCATTATCCTAGGATCTACTGAATCGTTTTTTCTAAAATCAATGCTAACAATTACAATAAGATAATCCGACGATCCTATGTTATTCCGTTTTTTTAAAATATCTAAGGAGAAAAATTTCACCACATGCAGAGAGACACACAGAAAGAGAGAGAGAGAGAGAGGAGGTGTGAGGTCAAAAAATGGTATCAAACGATCTGTAGGTTATAAAAGTGAAAATATATCTCGAAAAAAAATGCCGGGCTGAGTGCAGTAAATACTTCCCTTAGGTAGGAAGTAAAAATGCAATTAAATTTTTGTCTTTCAGTCCTCTGCGATTTGCGAACCTTACTGAGCTGATCGAGTCGAACTGATCTCGAGCAAATAGATCCACTTTGATACCGACAAATTTTTGCGCATGAAGTAATTGCAAAAATAGTACTGAAAACAACAAAAAAATAAATGAAACAAGAATGTTTTTTATTTAATAATTTGGGTCAATAAACTTAAGAATCTTTTATTAGGTATAGTTTATAAAAAATACCAATAATAATTATTAATTATTGAATTTGTTAATAATTAAAATTATTTAATTTACAGTTAATATTGCAGTAAAAATAATAATAGTTTATAATGTTAATAAAATTTTAATAGGGAAGAAAGGTTGAGTTAGTAAAATTATTGATCCATATTTTGGCACACATCTATTTTCAATTTAAGGTAGTTTATTTTGTTTTAAATCATTGTAACGAGTGATTCATTTAGAGGTACTTTTTTGTCTATGGATTTTTTGACAGATGAAGCGTGAGTCGTGATAACCTGTTATGGTATTTTTGTTCAGTATAGTTTGACATTTCATCATGGAAAGACTTAGCCCCGCACGGCGTCTACAAATTATTCAGCTGTATTACGAAAATCAGCGTTCTGCGAGGAAGAAAATCAACTGTTTTCAACAAAAATTTTGCTTAGTGATGAGGCACATTTCTGGCTTAATGGATATGTCAACAAACAAAATTGCCGTATTTGGTCCAAAGAGCAACCTGAAGAGATTCAAGAGCTGCCATTACATCCAGACAAAACAATGGTTTGGTGTGGTGGAATCATCGGTTCATATTTCTTCAAAAACGAGGCCGACCAGAACGTAACTGTCAATGGTAACCGTCATCGTGCCATGATAATAGACTATTTGTTTCCTGAAATTGAAGCCCGTGATCTCCAGGACATTTGGTACCAACAAGACGGCGCCACTTACCACACAGCACGTGAAACCATGGCTTTATTGCGTGAACAATTTGGTGAACAGTTAATTTCGCGCTTCGGTCCGGTGAGTTGGCCGCCTAGATCCTGTGATATCACACCCCTAGACTTTTTCCTTTGAGGCTATGTAAAGTCCAAAGTCTATATTGATAAGCCGGGTACGATTAAGCAACTGGAAGCCAACATTACTTGCGTTATTCGCCAAATACCAATCGAAATGCTCGGACGCGTCATCGAAAATTGGAACGGCAGAATGGACTATTTTAACTGGAGTTACGGCCAACATTTGAAAGAAATAATCTTTAAAAAATAAATGCAAAGAATAGTTCTTTTGTATAATAATAAAAATTACCCGATATATCTGTTTTTCTTAATTTTTTTTTAGTTTTGAAAAAAGTACCTCCAAATGAATCACCCGTTATTATAGTTTATAAATAAAATAATGCTGGAAAAAATTAAATATTTACAAAATTTATACAAAAAATGCAAAAAGGATTTATATCACAAAATCTACTGATATTTTTTTTTATCAAATCCATTAACAATAGTATAAATGCGTTCAATATCTTCATGGCTTATGCCAATCAATTTTATGTCTCAGCCTTACTGCAACTATGAATTATTTCGGTAACGAAAGAAATCTAATATTTAAATTTTTCTACGAAACTGTTGAAGCACTGAAGTCGTTATTTTGAGTCATGAATTTATTAAACGCACGATAGATACAATATTATGATCAAAAAGACTTCCGATCTTGATAACTATTAATAAACCGACCGCATATTGGTTTATAAACCAGTTAAAAATAATATAATAAAATATTATTTTCCTTTACCACAGAATTCACTATTTGCAATTCGCCTGTAATCCAGTTCTTTGTAGATGCAATTATTAGTCCTGGAGTTAACCGTCCAATTTCCCATAATATTGAATACATATATATAGAATATGACGATCGTGGTGAACAAATATACGGCATTATTTAAGGTGATATCAGACGGTTCACTCGGATGAATGTTCACTTGAGTGAATGTTCGTTTTTTTTTCATTCCGCTTTCACACGGCACAGACAGAATGATATAGAAATGAACGTTAATCCAGTCTTTTCCTCGAAGATGTCGTCGAATTCATTTGGAATTCATCTGATTTGTGATTATTTGAAAGCAAAGTCTAAGTTTAAATCATTAATTTTATTAGAGATTTCATAGAATTTATCCATATTGTTCTGTCTTTGTATTCGTCGAGTTTGTGGTTCAAAAGACATTGATAATTTTTGAAATTCTCCAAAAACAGCAGCGTGTTTTGGTCGTTCCACTTGAATACCATTTTGTCATATACAGACAGAACATATTCACTATGCGGTGTTGTAGTCCCAAGTCCGTCCGCTACAAGACACGGACAAAATGATCAAACCCGAGTGAATGTTCTCTCTAAGTTCAGACGTTTCATTTTTCCTTCATTCGGAGTGCGAATGAATGATGCCGAATTTCGATGTCTAACATTGTTGGATCGGTTCACTAATGAATTAATTCGTCACAATTGTTTCACTTTGTGTTCAGACGTTTCACTAAAAGATACTGAATGAAAGACACAAATGAACAAGAAATGAAGCATCTGATATCAGCCTTAGCAATTGCTTCCAAAAACTACTCCTCAAACTTTTCAACAGCTAAATGTTTTCTTCAACAAGTCATAACTCGCTAACCTTTGTGAATCGGACCTATATTGATAAAACTTTTTTGCTTAGAATGACCTAAAGAATGCATCTCTGAAGTTTGACAGACTTCTTCCGGGACACCCTGTATATTTTCAGTCCTAATCCTCAAATTTGTTCGTGTATTAGATTATAGATTATCGATACATAGAAAATGTGACGGCCAGCTCTTCGTCTAATCAAGAATGAGCAATTTCACCGTCAAAGTCTTTTTCATCACATTATACCATAATATGTTATAATAATGTAGTACAAAATTGCTTTTTATTATAAATAGTCAAAGCTTAGTCATTAAGATCTTATGTGGTACGCAATAATACACAATTATCAAAATAATTATCGCAAGTATTTGACTTAAAGCTTTGGTTGTGATAAAATAGAGAATTTAATATCATACGATCGTTTTCTGTCGGTTCTGTAAATAAATTTACCAAGGCCAATTAAAATGCCAAATCTGAACTTTCAGACATTTTTTTTGATTAGTTCAAACAAAAATTAGAAATAATATAAATGCAAACACTAAATTTTGACTTGATTTTTAATATGAATAAAAAAATCAACAAAGAAAAAAGCTTTTATGGACGAATATGCCAAGATATTTGATTATAAATTGAGGAACAATTTTAAAACAATATTCAATTGACCTGAAACCTCACAGTCGTGTCTCGTTTTTATGATAATACAAGATTCTGTTTCTTTTATTAAATACTAAACAGCCAAAAAATAAAAAATTTAGTGTCAAAAAAATCTAAAGAACACGCTTATATCGACGCACTAAAAAGTAGAATATATATGTTTTTCTTTACTATACCGTTCAAAAGCGTGGGACACTCGATTGTTAAAGTGAAAGCCCCCGCTTTTAAGATAATAGAAGAGAAAGAAATTTATTTTCTACTGTTTAGTGCGTTCATATAACAGTGTTTTTTTAGATTTTTTGATACCACACGTTTATTACAAAAAGTGGAGACATCTCTGTAAGAACGATTTACTGCTAAAAGAGTGTTCCTTCGGTTCCATAACGGCGTTCTTATATGGAGCCTTTGCATTAAAATTAGTTCAAAAACATTTTGCTTTTTTTTTCCTTGGTAATTAATATAAAACAAATAAATTTTAGTTCAAAAACATTTTAATCGTCTACTGGTAAATATATCTATCAAGAATCAGAATACATAGCAGAAATGTATTTCAAAAAACACTGGCCCCTGGTTTTATACGTTCAAAAACTCTAAAGTTACACAAATCATCATTACCGTTTTTTTCGTTATCAATTTATTAAGCACGTTGATGAGTTCTTAAAAAAGTAGAGTTTTCAAGATATGAATTTCCAGTAACTAGGAAATGCAACGTAGAATTATTGTGAAAACTCTTAAAACACAACTTTTATTCGTATCAAAGTTTATAATTTATCAAAAATTACTTTATAGTAGAATAGATTTTTCCGTATCGTTTTTGCTATAAATATTTTTTTTTTCGTTTCAATTTTATAGAAATAGGTTTCAGATAATATAAAGGCTGCATATTTTATAATGAAAACTTTATAGTGAAAAAAATGCGACCTAACATATATGGATGAATCCAGAAATATTTTTAACACGGAACATATAGTGTATTACACCGCAAGAGTAGAAAGTTGGAATTCCTGTACTGCGCGACACGCGATCTTCGAGGTGAAGCCGAGGGCATCATATGTCGCGCAGTGCAGGAATTTCAATTTTCTGGCTGAGTGGTGTACACTATTTTTCTTTATAGCTGGTCAAAAGTACGTATTTTTGCATCAGTTTGCACGAGAAAACTGTTTCGGCCCGCTGTTACAGATGATATTTAAATATAAAATAAACTGCAAAATTTTCCACTAAACAATTTGCTTAATCAAATATGCTCCTTGTTTACGGGTGTTCAAAAAGTTTGGAAACGCTGAAATATCTCAAAGTAATGGTGTTTTCATGGAAAATTTCATACAAAATAACCATGCGGGGGTTGGAGGTAATTTTGAAAAAAAAATTTACCTCCTACCTTTGCTTAGAAATTTTGTATGGAAACGCTCTCCCGTTCACCTATTCAGCAGAAGGTTGGAGGTAATTTGTGTAATTCATGATTAATAGCTTGAAAAAAAAATTCTCGGACAAAAGATTTTTGTCTGGAAAACACGATCTTATAGAGAAAAATAGGATTTGCCATTTGAAATTTTAGAGTTGACCTCAGTCACCCGCGGGAACATTCCACAGGGGGAAATTTTTGTCACCAAAATAAGGGGTATCTAGAATTGAGAAATTTTATTTGGAACATTTTCCTTGAAAATACCATTCCTTTGAGATATTTCAACGTTTGCAGACTTTTTCAACATCCCGATAATATTTATACAGCTCACCAGAAGTGAGTCAAAAACTATGATAACCTAGCTGATACAATAGTTTCTTTCCTTTTCACTTGTACCCCATGCTCGATTTTGAAAAAGTACATACGTTATTATTATACGTAAGTAGCTGAATTATGAAGTAACAAAGTATGTCATAATAGCATTTTATGTATCTAGAATGTAATGCATTGTATTTTATGTGCGAGTTGTGACGTTATGGAAAAACGAACGTCACCTAGTTTTAACAGTCACACGATAACCATAAAAGCATTACGTTCGATATACATACTACATTTTTTGCATGTAATTCCTATAAAGCAGCTGATTTTCACTTCGTAATAATATTTCTAACAGCTGGTGTCAACACTGTGTGCGACCATACTGCATTTTATTTGGCTTATTTACGCAAACTACACCTGGTCTGCGTCCCTTTGCTAAGTCTGCTCATCTTACAGAATTTAATGATAACTGATCGATTTTGGAAATTACTGCAGGATTAATAAGGTTTCATTTTTCTTTTGACTTTACTAGTGCGAGGTCAGTATTTTTACTAACACTATATAGGCGTGAAAAACAACTATTTTATAAGGGGGTGTGCTAACACTTTATTTTAATTCAATTCACTCCAAATTTCAAACTTCAGTCTTATGTAACTGAACATGAATATACAGTAGAACTCATGTACTTTCAACATGTCGGAAATAATCGACTCTTTCATCCTCACTTCGTGGCACCAATCAGAAAAAAACCTTTATTATTTTGAGGTTAAAAGTTATTAAACGCATTTTTTTATTGACTGAAAAGCGTAGAAGGAGACATTTTGAATGAGAAGTAGGGATTAACCCGGCGTGAATGAGATGAGAAATTGTTACACCAGCTATGAGGCGGCCAGGAGATACCCGAAACTTTGATGTTCAATATTTGATACTATGATTGTGTTATTAGCATTTTTTACTTGAAATATATTAATAGTATCCATTCAATAAGACCAATAAATAAAATACCAGCATTAAGTACAAAAAATATCTAAATTTTCTTTGAGAAAATACAAATTTAGGTAATTTAACTTCTTTTTGCATAAAAACCTAACAAAATTCCAACTTCTTTGGTAAATCAATATAACAATAGTATCTTCTAATTATTATAACTAAAAAAGGAATTGAAAAAAAAATTTAATACCGAGTACGAGGTCGCGTGTGACGTACGTGTATCTCCCGTCGCCGCCGGCGCAACACTAAACTCGACGCTGTACCTTGCCCCTCGCACCCTTACCACCAGCTACTGCAACGCTAAGACTCGCATGGCAACAGCAAGCGTTTGAAAATTTCTCGAATATGACATACCCGACCTCACCCACGCCGGGTTAACAACTTGAAAATACGTGAGTAAAATCAATTGAAAATAGGTTGTGTTGAAAATACATTAATCCGATTGTATTGGTATCCTTAACCCTTGAGAGAGGTACTACAATTGAATGCCCTTTATTGAAGTTGTTATCGTAACGACCTATGGATCAGGAGATCATCATATTCGAAACACTACATAGATGCAGTGTTTTAAGTACAATATTGTTATTCCGGTCAAATTGGAAATATAAAATTACAAAATTATACATTAATCCAATTGTATTAGTATCCTTAACCCTTGAGACAGGTACTACAATTGAATGCCCTTTATTGAAGTTGTTATCTTAACGGCCTATAATAAGTATGGATCAGGAGATCATCATATTCGAAACACTACTTAGATGCAGTGTTTTAAGTACAATATTGTTATTCCGGTCGCATTGGAAATATAAAATTACAAAATTATACATTAATCCAATTGTATTAGTATCCTTAACCCTTGAGAGAGGTACTACAATTGAATGCCCTTTATTGAAGTTGTTATCTTAACGGCCTATAATAAGTATGGATCAGGAGATCATCATATTCGAAACACTACTTAGATGCAGTGTTTTAAGTACAATATTGTTATTCCGGTCACATTGGAAATATAAAATTACAAAATTATACATTAATCCAATTGTATTAGTATCCTTAACCCTTGAGAGAGGTACTACAATTGAATGCCCTTTATTGAAGTTGTTATCGTAACGGCCTATAAGAAGTATGGATCAGGAGATCATCATATTTGAAACACTACATAGATGCAGTGTTTTAAGTACAATATTGTTATTCCGGTCACATTGGAAATATAAAATTACAAAATTATACATTTATCCATTGACAATTCACAGCAATTGAATCTTCTTCGTAAAGGCTGCGGAGGAACTAATTCCAAATCTTCGTCTTCATCCTCGCCACCAGAAACCGACATCTCCTCTATGCTGAAGGTATCCGTTAATTCCTGATGCTGATGACGTACTTCTTTCATTCGTGACAATGGGAAGAAATTCGCTATGTCTTCTTCACTAAAAATAACAGTCGAGAAAATACTACCTTTAACACTATTTCAATAATATTAAACTGACAATAAAATCCAACGACGTGTTATCACCTAAGTAAAGAAAAATAATGTTCTCTTAACTCGTCAAGCGGCCTACCTATTCCGTTTTTAAATAATCATAACTTTTTCCCTAGAAGACGTAGAATTTTGCTACGCGACCCCATTTGGGGTCGCGACCCATAGTTTAAGAAGGCCTGATCTATAACATAAAATAAATGGCAGTTTTACGAACGAAGTATGTTAAAGCGAGCAACTAGTGAGTTTTAACAGTCACGCGAGTCATAACAGAATCATGTGCGAGATACATTTTTTGCACATACCTCCTATAAAATAACTGATTTTCACTTCGTAATAAGTATATATGTATATATCTGACAGTTGAGTCAGTTTGAGTATTCGACCATATTGGTATCTATATGGGTTGTTTACAGCGGCGTAATTATAACGTTTGGGGCCCATAAATTCATCGGATGGGGCCCTTCCTCAATGTAAAGAAACTCAACCAACGTTATATCTTTTTCTTACAAATGCGTTCAAATCTTGACATATTTTTTATTTAATTTGTGTATGTACTTTAGTAGGTAACTTAAATTAATTGAATATAAAACTAACAGATTTTACTAAATGTTGATCATCCTGTGTTCACGCCGGGGGCCCCCTCCGGCGTGGGCGATTGGAATTTTTCCGTCCTGCCACCCTATTCTTACGCCACTGGTTTTTTTACGAAGACTACGTCCACTTTGCTATCGCTGTTGCTCATATGGTTATAAAGAGAAATTACTATTTCTTTTGTTTGCGATGTGTGTCATTTTACTACCGCGTACAGACATGAAACGAAGCTATTTTATAGGGAATTGTGCAAAAAATATATTCTTTTATGAAGCTGGAGAATAGTGCAAACCGAGTAATCTTATGGACGCCACTTTTTTCACAATAATTGTTTATACCTTTCGTCAGTTTCCCAGTCAACAAGCGGTTGTTGTTCTTTTCCAGCCGGTATTGACAATCTCTGTATCGGTATGAGACCAGGTGGTTTCTCTTTATACTCCTGCAGTCGGTGGATACGTTTTGCCTGATCAACCCTTGCCTCTAATTTGCGTTGCAACTGACGTGTCGACCCGGTGTTTACACCAGGAGTCCCTGTACTTCCACCACTACCGCTTGCACCCTTTCCGTTACTAATGACGACACATGTGGTTGCTGAACTGTTGTCAGTCTGATGATGGAGCGCCAACGACACAACGCTTCCGCTGCTGCCACATGAACTGTCGCTACTTGCCTGTCAATAAAATAGAAATATCACTAAATCGTAAAACCTCAATATGATCTCTGTATGCAATTGCATTTTCTAGACGAACTTATTTTCAGAACATTTGTGTCTGTCTGTCTTTCTGTCAGTTTGTTTGTACTGGCATTATAATACTCGCCACGGTTCTAAAAGGTTCTGAAGTTAGTCACAAACAGCGTCGCAAATGCATATTTTAGAGCCGTCCTGGTTGTGGGAAAGGAAGACTCCCACCACCACCCAGTTATCGACACAGAACGTGTGCTTGTCGGTGATTGGTTGTCGTGTCACTTGTCGCTTTCCTGCTATAAAGTACAGTCCAGTATGCAATTATTAGGTTGTTTCTTTGATTGTAAATTGATCAAGATGCCTAATACAGTTTTGCATAGACAAGCATGAAAAATCATTTTTATGGCTTAGATCCATGCCACGTACTATACTCGAGAACGGCTGAACCGGTTTTGATACCACTTGGTATAAGTAACTAAATTTTAGTAACAGGTTTTTTTTATGCAGACACGATCCGATTAAGGCAAGATTTCTGTCAAAAGTGGTATTTACGCTATCAAAGCTTCAAGAAAGTTATTACTGACATCTAGCGACCATTGACTGAAATAGTATTATCACACTTTAATCAGAGGCCTATTGAGTATTTGAATTAAAAAAAAAAACTATTTTTTTTTTATTTTTTAAATAATATATCGTAAATAATATTGAAGAACGAAAAGAAAAAAAAATTAAGCCATAGGTAATTAATAACAAATTAATTAAAATGTATAAAACTTCATAAGATATAACGTGATTACAAAACGTACCAGGAATGTTTGTGACGTCAAAATGATAAAAGTTGTGTATTTGTGTATGAATTTATAATACATACTATCAAAGTAACCATGGCAACCAGGACCATAAAAACATTTTGACGTAACAGAGGTTTTTGGCGCGTTATCGGATCTTAGCTTAAACGTTATTTTTAAAACAAATATAACTCTTTCATTATGAAATTAAACAAAATAATAAACGTAGTTTTGCTATAAAACTTGTATGTGATCTTTCCATTTATGTAAAAAAAAAAATAATTCAAAAACCCAATTGCGTATCTACGATAGGCGAGAAAGCGACGTATCGTGGATCAAAATTACCGAAACGGGTAGAGTTGTCATTATAGATATAAGAAAACATTGACATTCATTTTATAAATTAAATATGTCAGAAGTCAAATTTGTCAATTTAACACAATCAACTCATTTACCGAAAGTTGAAAAATTGATGATATGAATATTCATGAAAGCAGATGACTGATTTAATGGATACAAAATTCGTGGCAGAATATCATCTCTGCATAAATACCTAAGTAAATGTTCATGAATATATATATTTTCATTTTTTTTATAAATTCAACATTTTTACAATTGGAAGTCAAATTGTCTTAATATAATCGCAATTATTATATCTATCACAGTAAATAAATAATTAAAACGTTGATCTTCTTTAATTAGCAGTGTCAAAGTGAGAAATATTTACTGAAAAAATCAACCAAATGTTCGTAACAACAGTAATTGTTTTAAACTGACGTATAATTTACAAGATCCAGAATCTTTTCTGCACTATTTTTCCACTAGAGCAACGCAACCAAAGATACGCAACAGGTCTATTAGTCGAAAATAGTTACTAAGATTATATTCTTTGTCGAATAAAAAAAATACGTTACGGTTACAGAATTGTATTAATGACAACAGCAGAGAAAAGCGGTTGTTATATTGTTTTCGGATGACAAATCTAAACTGTATAATATTTTTCAAAATTAATATAAGAGATTGGCAATTAATATAATGTTATCGTCTATACCTATTTGCAACTGATTTGAACACACTTCATTTTTAATTCTTTCAAAAAATCAAACATTCTTGTAAGTTGTAACACCACATCAATGGATGCTTTTTGTTCGTTTGTTTAGTATGTTAAACTGTGAAAAATGTCAAAGGTATATAAATTCTCGTAAATGTCATTTTTCGACCTTTGCAAATATAATATTATACCTCTCATTCTAGAATCTAGAGCATACAAGCAAAAAATATATATATAAATATATATATGACAGTTTCTTCCTTATACAAAAGTTTTAAGTTATTATCTTCATGGCATCATTATTAAAAAATAAGAAAATAATTTTGATAGTTTTAACAAGGAATTATAATTTCCGACTATTCTTCTTTGACATTATTTAAAAAAATTGGGTCGCTTTAATTATATACAGCCTTCAGTAAGTATAATTTTCTATCCCCAAACAAATGCTTTCATAAAATTTTTAAGTCCGACCCTCTCGAACTGACTTTATTAAAATTTTAGAGGTACCTTTTAATTGATACTAAAAGGTTAAATTTCAATTTTGAGTCAATTCCGAGAATATTTTCGGTGTCTTTGGGCCCCAAAACAATTGTCAACCCCTAAATACACCCCTTAAAATGATCTGATTCGGCCCATTTTAAATAGGTTTCGTGCGGTGATGGTTCAAGATTATTATTAAAATTCGATAGGCACACCGATCTTATTCTACAAAAAAACAAATCATAATGATTGAATGTAAATTAAATTCACTATTTCCATATGTAGTATAAATCCGGCGTAATAATAATAATAGTAACGTCAAGGTTCGAATTTAGAATGGATTTTAGATCAATTTCAATAAAAAATTTAATTAGATCCATCACTATTAGTTTAAGGGGGGGGGAGGAAGGGTCGGAAAATCGATTTTTTAAAAATGTTTTTCTGTTACTGCAACTTATAAGAAATATTGTCAGAAATTTTCAAGTCATTAGGAGCAAAACTTTTCGAGTTACAGACAATTGAGTCTCCGGACGCTTGGTTTTTTCTAATTCTCTATTTTATTCATGTAAAAAACTTCAATCGCGTTTTTCTCAAAACTTTTTTTAAGTCGGTGGTCAAAATTTCTCAAAAACCGTTGGGCCGATTTTGTCTAAACTTTGCACACTTCTTTTACATACTAAATACTCGGTTCTAAACGAAGGATTTTCGTTTTTTTTAATTATACAACTTATTTTTTAAATAAACAATAAGAGCAATTTTTGGATAAAATCATTCAAATCCAAGATAAACTTATGTACTAAAGAAATCTTTTTGGTTTTTTAATTTCAAATGTAGCAATCATGAGTTATCCTGACTACCGCATGGAAACTTTTTTTTGAGGTGACTCGGTTCTGACCACCACCAATATTCAATATTTTTTTATGAAAATTTAACAGAATACTTCTAGAATGATGCTTAATAATGTAACAAATTTTTAAAATAATAATAAATAAGGTATTCTGAAAAAAAATTACAAAAATATGCGTTTTTTGTATCTCAGACCCTTTTCTCCCCTTAAGGCTCATGTCAAATGGCAATAAATTGACACAGCCGCAGTACTGAACCGTGTATGAGAGTCTGTTGGAAATAATAATACTACATCCTTAAAATTTTCTTCAAACTGACTTGTAATTAAACAATATTAAAAGTATTTACCTGAAACAACCTTTCATCTTCTTTGGCTGGTATTGGTTTTGTATCCCCACTATCTATGCCACTGTCTTCCATAACTATTATTTATTAATATATAATGTTTACTGTAAAATAAACCGTGCGAAAAATCCGTTTCCATTTAACTATTTTTTTTAACATTTTTTATAAAAAGGTTTTAAAAAACGATTAGCTGCATTATTTTATAAAAACTGTGAATGCACACAAATGTAAACATATGCACGCGATTCCGCCATCTTGTGCTTTGGAAAATCGATATCCGCCATCTGCGTCGACGCAAAGTACGGTAAAGAAAATTGATGGCAAACTTTCATATTATCTATAATAGCACTATGTACTTAACACTGCACGATAGTACCAACGATTTCTGTTGCATATTATATAATAATATTTGTAAATTATAATGATATCTCAATATCATTGCAATCTGCATATATAAATATATTTAGTATAATAGCTTAAGTCTGCTATA
Organism: Venustoraphidia nigricollis; assembly: GCA_034508555.1. NCBI lineage: Eukaryota > Metazoa > Arthropoda > Insecta > Raphidioptera > Raphidiidae > Venustoraphidia > Venustoraphidia nigricollis. The sequence goes on from JAVRKA010000020.1 coordinate 5,030,844, forward strand.
ATTGTTAAGAAACATTCATTGTTGTAACACTATATTAGAAAAAATTATTATTTCAACACGTCACCGTCTGGATTTAAACCAGAATCTTTCCACTTTCGCGGCGGAATGAGTTAATCAGTTACTCAACGGTGCACACAATTCAACATTTTAATCCTTCATAATATAGCGATAACAACATTCAAATTCACTACATGCGAGAGCCAATTATTTTTAGCTGTAGCTAGACATTAACTCTCACAGTAGCGAGGGGTCTTGAATGAATCAAAGATGAACTTTCCATTTCTATACGGTCCTGAGTCACAGAATATTTCTGTTTCGTTAGCACTGATTAGAGCGGAAAACGACAATTTAATATCGGTAAATTATTGACACCATTAATATTAGTTATTAGTAGATTTTTAACATACGCTTGTAGCTACGTAAATATATTTAAAACCTATTATAATAAATTGACTTATAGCTCACCGTAAGGGGCTAGGTGGGTTCGAAACTTCAAAAAAAGCTTATATTTTTACCAAATTTTTTCTAATATATCAAAAAAAATATATTTTAATCAAACAATTTAACATATCAAAGATACGCATTTGCTAAGTACTTTGTGAAATTTTTCCTTGACTCCTCAGAAAAATGTTCTCTCTCCGTTGTCAGGACAACTCATGACAGATTTATCCGAAATTAAAAAACTAAATATTTCCTGACTGGCTAACGTAGCCTGATGAGCGGAACTTTCGAAGGCTCTATCTCTTAAAATATTACTCCAATCAGTTTAATATTTTGGAAGAATATTCGAGACATACTATGTATACTATATTCTAGACATATATACTATTTCATAAGATAAAAAAAATGGAATTTTTGAAATTTTCAAACCCACCTAAGCCCTTAAAAGTTAGAAAATAGTAAGTAGAATGTCACAGTAAAGGAAGATTTGGTTTGAGGATCAATAAATAAATAAGCTTTACCAAATTTTCGCTAATGGCCAACGTTTCGAAAATTATATTCTCATCATCAGGGCCTTAAGCTGGTCGAATAGTGGTAAATTGTTCTACTAATATATACATGATCATATTATAAGATTAATACAATTTTAACATCACAACACATTAAAAATTAATTCAATAGTAATAAACTGTCACAAATTAAAAAATTATTAAAAAAAAGGCTATTACTTTTTCGAATATTGTGCACAAATAAATTAGTAGAACAATAAATTAGTAGAACAATTTACCACTATTCGACCAGCTTAAGGCCCTGATGATGAGAATATAATTTTCGAAACGTTGGCCATTAGCGAAAATTTGGTAAAGCTTATTTATTTATTGATCCTCAAACCAAATCTTCCTTTACTGTGACATTCTATTGGATCAACACCACCATATACGAAGTAAGTAGAATGTTTTATCGTTTGATAAAAAAAAATATTTTTTTTTTAAATCACGATATATTTCAAGATTACGACCTTTTCCCTCGATCTTGTAAACTTTTGGATTCACAATTCAAAAATGTAGTTTATTGCGTTAGAAGCATCTGTCCTTTAAAATATTATTAACAACAAAGTTTTTGTTAATGACAATTGAATCTTTTTAAAAAAAAGCGATCAAAAAGCGATAAATAATAAAATTTTGAGGTTGGCGTCAATTTTATTACTTTCTATGGACCTTAGTACTCTCATTAAATTGGCGCCGACCTCTTAAAGAGGGTTAAATTTCTTTTGAGTTTTAATTTTTTATTAAGTTTAACTTCTTTAGCTACGTATCTGTTTGAAAAAAGTAAAAATCGAGGGGAAGTAGAATTGTCTCCTAAATTACAATAAACTGACAAAAACAGAAGTTTATAGTGTGTTGTTAATTACATGTGTGTGTGTAAATATTATTAATTAGTTTGACAAAAAATTAAATTTGGGAATAATATTAAAAATAGAGTTGGGTAACTCAGATCTGAACCGGTTCAAAGAGCCGACTCCGATAGAAGATCCGTGAGAGCCGACTCACTTTTTTTTGAGCCGACGGATCAACGGGTCCGCATAACTCAGTGAAACGCTTAACACACAGAAGCACATTTTACACTTACGTATCAGTTCTTGCTTTGATGTATCTGTCAGCTCAAGTGACTCATGCATCACATGTTTGGCTATGCATTCTTGATTCTATACAGGTCGTGATATGATTGACTGAACTAGGTAACTCATTGGCAGACTGCAGTAACATATTCAGAACTCGGCTCTTTTTGAACCGGTTCAGTGAGCCGGCTCACATACGAGATCCAGGTGCAAAGATGCAGATCACTAAAAAGACCCGTTTTTCCCATCTGTGATTAAAAACTAAAGAACTTCAACTTCTTATGTGAGCTTATGAGGGTGAGGCTCATTATATATTTTTTTTTAATTTTTAGTGGTTTTGCACGCCTTCTCGTTTAATATTTTATTACTAAACTAGAAAAAAACCTGCTGAACCGATTTAAGTAAAATTTATACAAGACCACCTTGAAGGTATGCCTTATCGATTAGAAAAAGATCAATCCAAGTCTGTAAACGAATGTTTGACCCATAGTATTAAAACGAATGTTATTCAGTATTGTTTAATGAATTGTGTAATGGTTTATGTTATGTAAGCTCCGTACATTGTCTTGTGAAGATTGTAACGGATGCAGTACATTCTGTGCTAAGACAGGATAGAGTTCACATTGATTGTATTGCTGAATTAAATATACTTTATTTAATAATTGAATCAGCGTTGCCAGACGTCCCGATTTTGGCAGGACGTCCCGATTTTTAAATCAAAATTAAATGTCCCGCGTGGGACAGGCTCAGTCCCGCTTTTTGGAGATAACTCGACCGAGTTTGACCCATAGTATTAAAACGAATGTTATTCAGCATTGTTTAATGAATTGTGTAATGGTTTATGTTATGTAAGCTCCGTACATTGTCTTGTGAAAATTGTAACGGATGCAGTAGCATTCTGTGCTAAGACAGGATGGAGTTCACATTGATTGCATTGCTGAATTAAATATACTTTATTTAATAATTGAATCAGCGTTGCCAGACGTCCCGATTTTGGCAGGACGTCCCGATTTTTAAATCAAAATTAAATGTCCCGCGCGGGACAGGCTCAGTCCCGCTTTTTGGGGATAACTCGACCGTGCGTAAATAATTATTCTCTTGTTGTAAGTTGCAATTTGTAACACTCACTCCTCAGAATATTGTTTGAAACGCCATATTTTTCTAATGAATAAAACTTTTTTGATTTTGATTTCTGTTTTTTTTATTTTTTTTTTATTCAGAAGACGAATAAGACTCAACTATTTAACGATAGGGTAAATCTGATTTAAAATATCATATTTTTATTAAAATACATTTTCTATGGCTATTTTTGCTATCTATTGTCACGTAAACGTAATTTGAACTCAAATAAAAAGATAAATATTTAAAAACTTCTGATTATATACGTTTTTTTACTATGTCCCGCTTTCGACGAAAGAATCCCGCTTTTTTCACTCAAAAAGTTCCAAAATCCCGACTTGGCAAAAAAAATCTGGCAACGCTGAATTGAATCCATGTTTATTTATTGGTTTCATCATTTTATTTCCTACATATGTTGAACGTCTATAATCTACAATATCTCTCTCTTTATTATTATAATACAACAGACTATTGACGTAATGGTTTTTATATAAATTTCAAACTATACTTTTACTTCCATAGCAACGAGTAAATATTACCATAAATAATCCTTTCTTTGATTTTCTATTTTTGGTGTTTGTGAAGAACATTTCAGCTGTCAAATTGAAATAATTTGTGGAAGATTATATATCAAAATAATATGATTTATATATTTAACCAGTTTCTCGGTGTTGTTTTTTAACTATACATATATATACAAGATTTTTATTTATACAGAAGTAATAGTAAGAACCTCACATATTTTGAAAAATGCCACCCGCAGCCACGCCTAAAAAGGTACCCACTTTTTATGAAACTATCATATTTTTGTGTTTATACATAGACTGTATAATGTTATAAGTACATGACATTTTAAATGCAATAAATAATAGAGAAAATTGCATTTTGTTGACTACATCGATTCGAGGCTATTTCAGTGTGCAGTCATGTACCAGGCTCACATGTCTCATCTCCTCACTACTATAAAAGCTCGTTACTATTGTGAGCTTTGCATTACAAAAAATTAGAACACTACACAGTATGCCAAAGCCCTCAAAAATTAAAAGATATTTAGCGGTAAACAATACAATTTAAATGGTCAACCGTTATTAAAACATTTCTTAATTTGAAACTAATTGTTTCAGGTAACAAAAGTTCGTCAAGCAAGCGGTACAAAACAAAATGACAGAAAAAGTTCCGACGGGGCCAATGATTTCGATGAGTGGAGACGTGGAAAACAGCTTCTTAAACCGGACGATCAACTTGAACTACCGGATGCCGTAAGTTCAAAATTATTAAAAAACTACAGACGCGTGCGAATACTTCGCACCGCTAGTCGTCAGTTAGGTAATACATTTTATTCTATTATGTTCGGAGACTTCAGCGCTACTATGTCACTTAATATTACCGACAACTGTTAAAATAAACAAAGTGCCACCAGATGGCGACATTTGTTTTATGTTATTCTATTATATTCAGAAGACTTCAGTGCTACTCCGCGTCATATTATCGAAAACTGTTAGCATAAACAATTTGCTACCAAGTGGCGACATTTGTTTTTTCTGAATGTTATTTTCTGTAACGAAATTGTTAAAATTTTTAAACTGTAATTTTTTAATGACAACATTCATTTTAAGATATCAACTTAGGTTTCGTCATTAGAGAAAAGAATAATCTCCAAAATGGCTTATCAAAGATTAATTTTGATTCAGTATTAGGGGAGATATTTTATACGGGCAAAAAACACCTTTAAGAAACAAAATATACCGTTATTGATTTCGCAGTCACAAATCCATATAGTAAATTTTTAAATCTATAATAATTTGTTTTATTTTGATTCTCAGGAACTCAAAGAAGAAGTGCCACGCATTCTTACAACAACCAATCCCCAACAGCCTGACAGCTTGGTAGAATACAGCTATGCAGAAGGGGAGTTTATAAAACTACCACTCCCTGGGAACACGGTTGTCGTGCTCAATTTGGTTGGCACGTGTTTATTTCTAGACACCGAAGAAGCTCGGGCCCAGTTAATTGCAGAAGGCATAGACCGTAAGTATTGTGAAGTGAAACTTCTTAGCTTGAGGTAACACAGAATTTTCAATCACGGAAATTATAACAGAAGTCACCCGCGTACTTAAATGGCTATGAATCTGCTTAACGATCACCTTGCGGCGTTACTAACTGAGAAGATCTAAACTAGGGTTTGCAATCCCCGCAGTCTTTTTTTCCAGCTGTAAATTTGCGGTAAATTTGCCTTTACAGCGGGATCCTGCTGTAATTCCCGCGAGAGATTTAAAAATATATTTATATATGAAAATAATGCTATTATTGTGGAATGTTTATATTTAATCAAAAAAAATATAAATAATTCTTGGTATGTAGAAATCAAACAGGTAAGCATTATATACCTATGCACATTAAAAACTATGTTTATTAACTATTATCTAAGAATTAACAGAAATTAGCATATCGATAACATATGATATGACTTTTGTTACTTATCCATAGATATTATTGTCTCTATTTACCTAACGTACTTCTTGCTGATTAGTAAATTTATGAACTTCTAAAGAAATAAAAAAAAATTGCTGACACTAGAAGTCAAAGAGATCGATCAACCGACAATTATTAATTGGTAATATTTATTTAGTCAACTATAAATACGTAACGACTAACGAACTTATCGTGTATTTAAATTTTAAAGTTGTACGTATAAATAAACATGTAACAAATCAGAATTAAAATATAACTGCGTGTTAAAAAAACCAAACAAAAAATCACAAATCATGAAAATAACAGTTACTTATTATAATATTAAGAAAAATCGCAGGATTGTGGACAAAAATATTAGATTCAATTTTCTGTATGTACCTGAAAAAGGCAAAAAAGTTCAAAAAATTTCCCGCGCGGGATTTACAGCACACATGCGGGAATTCCGCAGGTCTCTTGGCATGCGGGAAACCGCTGTAATGCGGTAATGCGGAATGCGGGATTGCAAACCCTAATCTAAACTAAAGCGATCAATATTTAGCTATGTAATCACAAGACGTAAACTTCCAATAGACACACTCGCTCCATTCGCATATATATGTCTTCTACATTAGAGATGGGAAAAACGGGTCTTTTTAGTGATCTGCATCTTTGCATCTGGATCCCGTATGTGAGCCGGCTCACTGAACCAGTTCAAAAAGAGCCCTGAATATGTTACTGCAGTCTGCCACTGAGTTACCTAGTTCAGTCAATCATATAGAGATGGGAAAAACGGGTCTTTTTAGTGATCTGCATCTTTGCATCTGGATCCCGAATGTGAGCCGGCTCACTGAACCGGTTCAAAAAGAGCCGAGTTCTGAATATGTTCCTGCAGTCTGCCACTGAGTTACCTAGTTCAGTCAATCATATCACGACCTATATAGAATCAAGAATGCATAGCCAAATATGTGATGCATGAGTCATTTGAGCTGACAGATGCATCAAAGCAAGAAATGATACGTAAGTGTAAAATGTGCTTCTGTGTGTTATGTGTTTCACTGAGTTATGCGGATCCGTTGATCCGTCGGCTCAAAAAAAAGTGAGTCGGCTCTCACGGATCTTCTGTCGGAGTCGGCTCTTTGAACCGGTTCAGATCTGAGTTACTCAACTCTATTCTACATTACGCTATCATTCGTTTATTATATCGCGAGTATTCATTACATTTATTTAACTACAGTAAGACCCCGCTTAAAGCGAGTTATACGTTCCAATAAATTACAGCGCTAACCGAGGTCATTTTAATACGTACATAATAGGCATGAATAAAATAGAACCGAGAATAAGACATTTTTTTTAGTTTTTTTTTTTTTTGGTTTAATTTTATAACATTTATTGTTAAATATTTCTGTCGCATTAATTATAGGTTTATTTATTCATAAGACATTTATAAAAAAGAAGTTTGGTTTGTGAAGAGGAAAGTTCCTCATTTGACATATTTTGTTTTTCGTGAAGAAGTCACCTAATGTCGTTTGCCTTTTTCTATTTCGTTCAGCAAGCTGTTGTCGATAGCAACTTCTTTCAACATTTTAATTATTTTGTATATTACCTGATCCATAATAATTAGTGTATTTGCCATATGGCAACATACACTATTGGCGTCGGTCGGATGGCGGGACCTAGGGGTCGGACCAAAATTTCTCGACGTTTCATAACCTCCTAAACACTTTGGCACCATTTTTAAAAATGTTTATATATATATGTATATATATATATATATATTTATATATATACGTATATATATATATATATATATATATATATATATGTGTGCGGGCAATAACTTTCGAAAGAGTTAATTGATTTCAACTAAATTTGGCCCGCGCATTGAAATCCATCACCGCAAGAAGCCTATTTAAAATGGGCCTAATCAGGTCATTTTAAGGGTATTTTTTAGGGGTTGAAAATTGTTTTTGGGCCCCAAAACACCGAAAAAATTCGCCGAATCGTTTCAAAATTGAAATTTAACCCTCTGGTAGTAATTAAAATGTGTCCATAGAATTTTAATAAAATCGGCCCGACAGGACCGGATTTACAAATTTTATGAAAACACTATTTTGCAGATAGGGAATTTTTTATGAAAGGTGTATATAATTTGGTATATAGGTTCGATTGATAATAATATTACAATTAAGAAAAAAAATATTATTTTAAGGGGTGTATTAAGGAGTAAAATTTTTTATTTTGCCCAAAAACCAACTTAAGTGCCCATAATAAAGCCATACTGTCTGTATAGCAAATGCACTATATTGTCGGCAGGGTTTTGGCACTGCGACCCGGGTTTTTTTTATGTTATAGTACCTAGCTAAACTTTTTTTTTTTAGAAACCGCGTAACACTGAAACAGCGCTCACTGGAGCAGCGTTAAGCTAGGTCTTACTGTACTTAAATATGTGAAAATAAACATTTCGAATATTAAAAAGTAATAAAGTGTCATTTTTTAACACTTCGCGTATATTGTATGTACAGAAAGTATAGAAATAAATGTATAAACAGATCTATTAAAACTCTGGCAGCTATTTTTTACACAAGTTAATTTATTCTTTATTTTTAAGTTTCACTTCTGATAGTGTGACCACCACAGACTTGATTTATTTTATGTGCAAACATCTTTACTAGCGCAATTTGAAATAAAATTAAAAATATAATAACTATTGTTTAACTTGCAAATAGCTGGACAATTCGAAATACAAAGATCGACAGAAAGTATAGTGGAAGGGGAAGAGGCCGAAGAAGCGGAAGTCGTTGAAAAGACGGAAGAAGAAGAGAAAGTTGAAGGTGAACAAGTTGAAGGTGAGGGGGAAGAAGGGGCAGAAGGTGAGGGAGAAGGAGAAGGTGAGGAAGCTGACGAACCTCCACCGTCGGGGAAACCGAAGAAACTAACAAATCAATTTAATTTTTGTGAGCGGGCTGCTCTCACTTATAATAATCCGCTTAGGGTAAGTTTATCCTCATTGAAAGATTTCGGATATAATGATATCATAGTTCATTATATTTAGGAATTCACGGCTTGACTGAGTTTCAAGCTACTTGATTTGACTTGACATCAAGTCAAGCCCCAGTCAAGTATTAAGATCTGAAAATCAAGTCAAGTTGTTTGAAAAACCAAGTAGTTCCTCAAAACTATCTGATTATTCACTAATTTCATAAACAATTAAATTGTAAATTATAGACGCTAAGCTGCTAAAGTCAATAACAATACTTAAAATTATTATATCGTATATAATATAATATATCATAACAAAATTTATATGATAATTTTGTGGCATGTGGATTTGAATCCAATGTTGGACGTCTAATAGAACCCCATCAATTTCATAACTATCAGGATATGATAATGACCCTTAGAATATGCAATAAAGTCTTTTATTTACAAAATTATGCCCATGATTATTCTAATTTGAAAATGTTTAACAAAAAAATATAGTAGTGTAAAAGCAAAAAAAAAATACAAATAAACTGCTTTGAATACATATCAACGTAATATATTTTTTCAAACAAAATAATAAAACCAATTTTCCATCTAGGGAAATACCGCATCTTGTTTTCATAAATGCGCACATAAGTTTACGGAAATGATTCGCGCGTTTTCGTACATAATCGGTTCATATCATGTATACCTTACTTTGAAATAATCAAGTCAAGTCAAGTAGTAATGATTGAAAATCAAGTCAAGTAGTGAATTTTTCAAGTCAAATAGTCAATAAAAACATCAAGCTACTTGGCTTGATGAAATCCCTCATTATATCTGGTTTTGTACGATGGATGCAATTCCGAGAAGCAACTGTCACCTTGATTCCTGCATCCTCTAGTCACTAGTGGTTCCCAAGCCAGAATCATCATTTCATTTCGAATAAAAAAAACTTTAATTTGATATTATTTTCCTTTACAAATATTTCTTTTGAGAATGAAACTAAGTATTGTCAGCTTATAAAATAAATATTTCAAAAAATAAAGTAAATTTCAGAGTCAAGAAACTCAAACAATACCACCTCCAAGAGGGAGTTTTTCTGCTCAAGTATTGCAGTGGATTATATACGATGCATATCAAGAAGATTTTGGTGCTAAACAAAGAGAGAAAGAGCTGGAACTTGAAAAGAAAAAAGCAGCTGCAGGCGCCGGAAGAAAACACCATAAAGGAAAACCAAAATCATTTTCAGCAGAAGCACAGAGAAAAATTTTTGAAGCTTGGAAAACTTTGGAACGTATGGTTAATTTAAACACATTTGATGATATTGCGCAAGGTAAAATTTAATATAGAATATATTTTTTCTCTGAAGAAGCAAAAATGAATTTTATTTTTATAGAAAAATTAAACATTTTTCTAGGCCTAACTTTTTAAGAAATATTCGTTTCCCAATTTATTTATTTCTAGATTTTAGATATTGGGAAGATCCTTCAGATGAATTTCGGGAAGACGAAGGTACATTACTCCCTCTTTGGAAATTCGTCTATGAAAAAACGAAAAAAATGATGATCACAGATATTTTATGGAACCCGTGGTACTACGATCTTTTTGCAGTCGGCCTTGGTTCTTGTAAGTTTCATTTGAATTGTGCACATTTTTGAGCTGAAACTTCTTTTGGCACGATGTGGGAAAATCGAATTATGAGATTTAAAATGTAACGAAACTTTGCAATACTCGTATAACTATATCCTGTACTATAAAAACCGACTATGGAACATTAAGCTAAAGTAGCGGTGAAGTAAAGTGGCTGCATCTTAACTAAAGGTCGTAGATTCGTTCGCGGCAGTCGATACTATTTTTATTTTTTACAATAAATTATACCAGTTTTACTTATGTAGTGTGTAATGTAAAATGTACAGTCTATTTTTTTTAATATCTTTTAGGAAAGAAAATAAATTTATGATATTAATATTAATCAAATATTTTAATATGATTCCAAAAGTATAACAAACTACAGGAATTAGTTATTCAAAAAATCTTGAAAAAACTTATACCTGATCATTAAAATCGATGCATTCATGATTTATATAAGTTCAAAAATAATGTTTAACAGTTTGTCAAATTTAGTTTATTAATGTCATAAATTGTATTATAATATTATTATGTTTATTGTGAAGTATTTATTATGATGCTTGACGAAGAACTAATTTTTGATCGAAACGTCCCAAAAGTAATTACAGTGTATTAATTATAATAAAATTTTTCATCCACGTTCCTGCTAATTTATTTTTGAACTTATACCTAATGCTTTTCTGTTTACAATAAACTTTTTCATGCGGTCTGAGACAATTAAATTTTTCAAGAATTAGCGTGCAAAAAATGGTACTTAGTTGTTGAAATTTATATAAATCGTCGAAATGAAAGGCCCCAGTACACAGTGGTCTGTAGTGGGCCATTGTAGACCATCGCCATTGTGTACAGGGGGTAATGGTCTGTAGTGGCGGACAATTGTGAATCGTGGTGCGCAATTCATTTGTTTTCGGTTTTTTTGACACACTTCAAAGGAATCGTGGTGTAGCGTGGCCTGTGGTGTTCACACAGTCGCCCATTGTTTAGGACAGGTACCTACTTTTTTTGTTGCGTGCTATACTATTTAAATTTTTAATCGCCCAAAATGTCAGTATCCTGGAGCAATGAAGAGACTTTTAGGTTTATAATAGTATAATACTTGTAAATAGTATATAAATAAATAGCCGCAGCCGTAATTACTTCCACGTCCATCGGAAGTGCTTCGCCAGGCAGAAATGAGCCATGGGCCATTGTGTGAACACCAAGTGATAGTGGCCTACAGTTGCACATTGCAAAGCATGGCCCACTACAGACCACTGTGTACTGGGGCCTTTATGGTCCAACCACTCGCACATTTTAGTACATGTCATTGATATATCAACATTTTAGTACATTTTCGTTCGCAGTCGATTTTCTGAAACAGACGCCGAGTGGCGCCCTGTGTTTATTCTCATTGAAGAATCCGTCGTACCCGGAACATATTTGTATGACCGATTCAGGCGTCATGTGCATAGACATTCATCCCAAATATCCGTATTATATCGCCATTGGACAGTTCGACGGCAACGTCCTCGTCTACAACGTGCAGGCGTCATGCAAAGCACCTCAGTACAAGAGCAACGCCATCACATGCAAACACGACTGTATGGTTTGGGAGGTAATTACTATTAGCCCCTTCGCACACAGGTCTACTCTATTGCAGTTTGAGTTTCAAACCACCTCAATATGCAACTATTGTGCAATCGGGTTGCAATCGATTGAGGTTCTTTGTTCACACACGAGCGCCACTGAATCTGAATTGGTAAAGACGCCGACCCTGGAGTAGAGCAAGTTGCAGCGGTCGATCTGAGCGCCAGGTGGCAAGGGACGCCAAAAAGCCAAATGCGAAAAACAAGATTTTATTATTTAGTCACTGCCTGAAATTAACACCAAAATGCTAATTTAAATAATAGCTATTGTCTGCTATAATTGTTAAGAAACATTCATTGTTGTAGCACTATATTAGAAAAATTTATTATTTCAACACGTCACCGTCTGGATTTAAACCAGAATCTTTCCACTTTCGCGGCGGAATGAGTTAATCAATTACTCAACGGTGCACACAAATCAATTTTTAATCCTTCTAAATATAGCGATTTACAACACTCAAATTCACTACATGCGAGAGTCAATTATTTTTAGCAATAGCTAAACATTAGCTCTCACAGTAGCGAGGGCTCTTGAATGAATCAAAGATGAACTTTCCAGAGAGTGAAAAGTGAAAAAGAGACTTTGTATTTTACATTACACACTAGAGAAGTGTGTAATGTAAAGTATCAAGTCTCTTTTTCCCTTTTAACAATTAATATCTCATGAATTATCAATGTACATGTCAAATAATGTTATATTGCTAAAATCAGAATTTATCATCTATCCATTATCAAAAAACATGCGCGTTAAAAAAAAAGTTTACTTGTTTGAGGATTTTAACCATAGACGATCTAGAATGTTCTTATATGGATTGTTTCCACAAAATTCGCAGGAACATGGACGAAAAAAGAAATGCTTATTATAATAAAAATAGAATAGAAATGTATTGATTATAATTATTTTTGTCCACGTTCCTGCGAATTTTGTTCGGTATTTGTATAAATTATGGAAGCTGATATTAATTTTTCATAAATATAATTTACAGATAAAATGGGGCAACGATTTGCAAGAAGGTGAATTAAACTTCTACTCTGCAGGAGCTGACGGTAAAATAAACAACTGGGTGCTAATGCAGAATGAACTGTCTCTAACTACAATAATATCATTATACTTAAATAATGATCCTGTCACGGGACCAGATGGCTGTCTTATGCAAATTAAAGGTAATCAAAAACAATAAATTATTTGGCCAATCGAGCTAACAACTTTGACATTTGCGACAGGCTGTGCGTCAGCACTCCAATTTCATCCAGAGAATCCAATGTTCTTCCTGGTCGGTACTGAAGAAGGCCGTATCTTCAAATGTAGTACAGCATTTTCCTCAATGTATATGCTGACATATGACGCACATGATATGCCTGTTCACCGAATGGACTACAACAAATTCAATTCGGACATTTTCATATCGTGCAGCGCCGATTGGCGAATCAAAATTTGGGAAGATAACAGACTGTAAGTACGCCCGTTTATTATAAAATTCTACCAGAAACATTAAATACGTACATTTTAACCATGGCTCTAGTAATTATAGAGATGGAGTATACAATTCCGGGGGAGAAACCACTGAGGGACGGGTACAAAGCATCGGTACAGAGTAAAGGTGGCGGTTCGCGCCGCGACGGAGACAGAAGACCGGAGACAGAGACTGAGATAAATGTCTCCGTCTCCAGTGGTCTGTTGTGTACCGAGACCAAAGACCTCTGTTCATTCAGTTTTGTTGAGTCGTTAGAGTCAATCGTGTCGTGTTCTGGAAAATTATTAATCCACAGCGTAATGGAAAGCCATTCAGTTATGAAGTTACTATTGGAAGAAGAAGAAGAAGACAATGACTTGCTATTATATTATTATTATAAAACAAAACGAAGAATGCCTATCAACAAATTATATACAACTAGAGGCCACGAAAAATTATCCTTCAAATTTTCATCTCTGTATGCGTTAAACTGAGAATTAAATAGCGCAGGATGTTGTCTAATCATTTCAATCAATTTATCGGTGTCTTCATTAGAAAACGACGTCATTTTTCACAATTTTGCACGTGCGTCTCGAGCGAGACGCGAGACAGTACTAGTCCGGGGTAGAGACCATCTCGCGGTCTTCTGTCTCGCGTCGCGGTCTCCTGTCTCGGTCTCGCTCGCAAACTGACACACATAGAAATCTTAAGGTCAAGTAACGGTCTCGGTCTCCAATCTCTGTCTCCGGTCTCGGTCTCCTGTCTCTGTCGCGGCGCGAACCGCCACCTTAAGAATGGTGTCGATTTTTTATTGGTCGCCGCATTGTGCTGCATAAAAAATAATTTTTTTTTTACACCATACTACCAACATAAATTTCATGCTACTAGACATGCGCAGTGCACCGGCCAATGACAAGCAGACACCACTTACCTCGTCGCGTCCCTTAATCAACTTTACCCCCCTCGTCTAAAACACTAGTACATGCTCTGTTTCTATGTTCCTATGTCTGTGATTTTAACAGATCATTACGTTGTTGTGAACGACACGTAACGTTACTGTGATGTGAGTTAAAATAAAGTAATTCACTGCGCTCTTTCTTTCAATTTTGAACCACTGCATGTAAAAGTATCTGGATCAAATTTTCACAATTTTGAATTACCTACGTCTTTTGTCTGCCTGTTCTATGTAGCACTGCATGCAGGTGATTCCCAAGTATCACAATCGAAATCGAAAACTAAATTCATTCAAAAGTTGAAACATTAATTCATTCTCGCATAGTGCTAACACTTCTAATGTAATAATTTCGAATGAATCATTCGATTACAAAATTTACTCGAGTAACAATCTTTCGATTTTTAAAATCATTTGATTATTTCCATTTATGTATAAGACATAAATAAAACAGTTGTTGGCAGTATGACTTTAGAAAATAATAGGAAAAGAACTCTAGAACCGTATGTTCTAGAGTTATTTCTCTCTTTCGCACTATGATTCTAGCACTGCAAGTTTAGGGTGGGATAAAAGAAGACCTTGCGAGTTAATATTTTCTTCGTTACCAGTTACAGTCAAAGCCCTCTAAGTGCACAGCTCGGAACCGAGGCCCATCCTTTAAGTGCACACTTCCCCTACGATCTTTTTCATCCCCACTCTTCTAACTCCTATAGCTATCTTTATTCAATCAGATGCTCTATGAACTCTATGAATATGATGGAAATGGAAAGTTTGAAAATAGCGCGCTTACGGTCGCACGTGATTGGTCGCAGATTATTCGAAGTGGGGGCTGGGGAACGTGCACTTAGAGGGCGAGTTCGTGTGCAGTAAGAGAGCGTGTGCATTTAGAGAGCGTGCACTTAGAAGGCTTTGACTGTATAACCATATATGCACGCCCTTCTACCATATTTTTATATCTTAGTAGCCTTATAAGTCATGTTATTCAGTACAGTGTGCAGGGCCGACGAAAGGTGTACGATGATTGTGGAATATTCCACACATACTTTTTGTGTGTTTTACCATACAACATTGATCTTCAAGAATATTTTTTTTTGGTACGCATTTTATTACCACATATTTATAACAGTATTTACTTATTGAATTCTTATAATTGACTCTTATTAAAGAAATTGAGCGTAGTTTTCATTCTCTCTCCTTTCCTTTCTAATCCACGCGTGTCAAATGTCTGTTTCGCCGGCTCTGGCAGTGCTCGTGGCAAAAAAACGTGGCTGATGACGACTGGAGCCGAGTATAAACGATTCAGCGTCACCGACCCGAGCGTGACGATTCACTTACATTCAGTACTCAGCAAAAACGCGCCTGAAGAAATGTTCATTTCAATAACTGTTTCAGAGAACCACTGTTCACATTTGACCTGGGAACAAGCGTAGGAGACGTAAAATGGGCACCGTATTCGAGTACAGTGTTTGCAGCTGTCACGAACGACGGAAGAGTCTATGTGTTCGATTTAAATGTTAACAAGTACAAGGCCATATGTATACAGTCTATCGTTTCCAGGAAAAGAAACAGACTATTAAGGATTGCTTTTAATCAAAAAATGTCTATCATCATTGTCGGAGATGACAAGTAAGTCATAATTTTTAACTTCCCGCTAAGAAAATTGAAAATTTTCAAAAATTGGGAAGTTATTGGTTTCACCCCGATTTTCGAAGTTTGAGTTATTTGTCAGATCTCGACGTTTTGAGATCCTAGGAAGCTATTCTGACGATTTTTAAAATGTTGTCCGTATGTCTGTGTGTGTGTATGTGAGTGTGTGTGTGTGTATGTAACCCTCTCATAACTTTTGAACGGGTGGACCAATCAAAACGCGGATTGCGGCATCTGAAAGGAACTTGCGGAACTTAGATTTCCTGAAAATTGGAACTGATTCGGCCAGGTAGATTTTGAGAAATCTCAAAAATAAAGGTTTTTGGAAAGCAGTTTTTTTAAAATATTTTCGAAACTACCGTACCGATTAATTTCAAAATCTAATCAGCTCTATTCCTCATAAAATAACGTCAATCGCCACAAACCGCATCAAAATCGGTTAATCCGTTCGAGAGATATCGTCGGAGAAAAATTCTGAAAAAAAAGTTTTTTCAAAATAACTTCTCAAATTTTTGTTTGACTGATATTTTGGTAATAAGTTGCTTGAAAAACTGCGACGACTGCCGCAAACGGTATCTCGATCACTGCATTCGTTCAAGAAATATCGTTGAAGAAAAATTTTGAAAAAAATTGTTTTTCAAAATATCTTCTCAAATTTTCGTTAGATTGTAATAGATTATTTTTTGTGCTTGAAAAGCTGCTTCGATTGCCGTAAACAGCATCTCGATCGGTTGATTCGTTTGAGAGATATCGTTGACAAAAATTTCCAAAAAAGTGTTTTTTCAATATATCTTTCCAAATCTTTGTCAGAATTTTATAACGGTTTATAGTTTCATAGTTTCGGAAATATTTTGATAATAAAAAAAAATCAGATGTTCTTTTGTTCCGAAGATCTGTCAAAAAGAAATTAGGTAGGTAGCTGACAAGCATGCTTTGATTAATTTTTACGTTAAATCATATTATGTAACCGTGGAAACAAATACCGTTAACAGAAATTTTATTTTATTATAATATTTCAAATGTCAATATTTATGAAGTTGGAATGATCCTGTCGCCCAATTGGCTGGCATTTTTTAAAATAGCTTTTAACAAACACCGTAGGGGTAAGCCACATCTCAATAGATTGGAAACAGCGGGAAGTTTCAGGGATGGCCTGCAGGGTCAACCGTTTTTCAGATTATTTTTTTTCAAGGTTCCATACCAAAATGATCATAAATGGAACACCTATAATAAGACTGTTGTCCATCTATCACAGACCTTTAACTCCAGTTGAGATCAATGAGCTATTGATTGGAGTGTTAATGTACTACTGCGCATAAAACCGACAGGAAAGAAAAGACGATAAACACGGTGTATGCTTGTTTCTTTCTGGCCTGCCTTGTCAAATGTTCTTGAACAAAGACGGAATGGCCACCGCAATTATCGTTATGTCACTCAGAAATATTGCTCGCGCAGCCCACACTAGCACTCCATATCTACAGCTCATTGGTTGAGACTAAATGCTTGAAATTTGGTAATAGGTATCAAGACATACACATTACTGATTCAAAATTATAAAAAAATATATTTGTATTCCTCATAATGAGCCCTTTAATTTGATACGTCATATGATGCACTTGAAATTATTTTTTTAATTTTTTAATTTGTCGCTCAAAATTAACCTCCATTTAAGACTTAAAAATTTCGTGTAAGTTTTCCTATAAACTATGAGTGGGCCATACATTCCCTAGTTTTTTCAAAATGTTTGGCTCAGTAGTTCGGTTTTAGGAGGGGGGGGGGGGTATAGAATATCTTTCAAGCTATACATTTTAATATTCAAAAAATATATATATTTGCATTTCTCATAATGAGTTGTTTCATTTGATACGTCAGATGATGCAATTAAAAAAATTTTTTTCTTCAATTTTTTAGTTTGACCCCCAAAATCGGAAATCTAACTCTATACATGTACCAAATTTCAACTTTTTTCTCCAGTAAACTCGGACAGACAAACACGAGAGCGATCCTATAAGCCTATAAGGGTTCCGTTTTCCCATTGATGTACGGACTCCACTTTTTTTTTTTGTAAACATCATCGACTGTCAATATCTGAATCAATTTATATTTTATAGTACGTTGTTATATTTATTTTAGAGGCTGCATTACAACCTTAAAGCTGTCGCCGAATTTGAGAGTAATGTGTAAAGCGCCGAAGAAACAATTAAATTTGGATCAGCAAACTCTACAAATAATGAAATTAGATAAATTATTAGCACTAGTCAGGGAACCAAAGAAACTTAGTAGACCGCCTGACAAAGCAAGCAGTGACGACTCTTAAATAAATTCGGCGAGAAATTTAAAAATTGGACGAAAAATCTTTTAAATATTCAAGTAACGACTAAAACAGTTTCAAGAAAAAATATTTTAACTTTTAATCTTTTTAGTGTTCTAAATGCTAAAACCAAATATATCTTCTTGGGCATTTACACAGATCAATGTTCATACTACAATAAAAAAACAAATATTTATAATTTACATTGTTATTTATTACTGTAAATTTTATTTAACTTGTTAACAATTAATAAAATCTTTGGCACCAACTCTACATTTAATTTAATACTTTACAAAAAAGGAAACAAAATAACGGACCCCTCAAAAAACCAGCAAATATTAGAGACAAATTAACATGTAAAAAACTGTTAACTCAGTAAAGAAGTTCAAAGACGGATCAGTCACATGACTTGCTAGATTAGAGATTAATCGTCGCTCTGGTATGCTTAAATTTCAAGGTTCAATTCTTAGACTGGTCGATAGAGTTTTTCACACGTTAATTAGTTTCTGATCATTACATAAACGAGTATCAAACTGCAATTAAAAGAAAACTCCCCTATAAAATAGCTGCTTTACATGCATGTTACACACGCATGTAAAGTGACTCATTGCGCACTCAGTAAGCAACCTAACAATGCAACAGTACTTTTCGTAAGATTCCTAACAGGTACCATAAGATATAATATATTCAAAACAAAATAATAATTTTCACAAACAACCTGATAGAAGTAAAGTTTTTTTTCACAATCGAACTGTCAAAAATGTACAAATATACTTAATATAATGTGAAAACCGTCTATTTTATAGGGGTACGTGCAAAAAATACTATATTATCTCGGACGTAATGATATTACGACTCGTGCGACTATTTTTAACAGAATGTCACATCTCGTCGTAATAAAATCAATTACTCAACTAGACATACAGTCTCATATTATGGAGATGTCAAAATATTATTTCATATTGAAGAAGGTATAAATAATTTAACTTTAAAGCATTTTGAGAAGTCCTTAACTATAACAAATTTGCGCATAAACATAAATTTTATAACAAGATTTCAAACGTTCTACAAAATGAACACGTTTAGATAGACATTCTAGTCGGTAATACAAAACATTCCTAGCAAGTAGCAATATTTTCCACAAGAAAGCTAGACTATACGGAGATACAATTCGCGTGACACAAGTGGGGCGATTTTTTTTTAATGTTTAGCAGCGCCAAGTTAAAAAAGTTATATCAACATAGTTCCCATTCGGAAAGTTTAGCGAGATATAGTTTGTCGAAGAAAATAGTCAACTGTTCAAAACTGCAAGGAGTAGACTTTGAAAACAATTGCTAAACAATGATGTATGCTTGACCATCACCATCTTCAGACTCAACCACACTGGATTACAATCTTTGGGAACACATGCAAGAGCTTCTTTATGCAGGGAGGATTAATAGCCGCGACGTATCAATTCCGAGAATTCTTAATACTGCAGGTGAAATTCGGTTTAATCTACACCAGAATGCGACGAATGTCATATGTTATCGTGTTCAAAGGTGTATTGAAGCGTTTGGTGGTCACTTTGAACATTTCATGTAGCTTGGGTTCAAATCTACTTTCGTCAATAAATAAAGTATCCAAACGTGTTCAATATTGGAATAGATAAAGCAAACAAATTGTTAAATTTATTAATCTATAAAATTTAAACATTAGGTATGTAATATGTATATGCGAAGACATTAATATAATCACAGATTCACTAGACTTTATAAAACAGAACAGGTTAATCTAGGTACTTCACAATTATTTAGAAACTATCAGGGCCGGTTTCACATGTGTAATATACAAGGATAACCGAAACAAGTTTATATCTGCATAAACAAAATTGTTTTGACACATTCTAATATACGAACTCTATATAGAAATTTCTCCCCTTTCAGGTTTCGAGCTGAAGACTTTAAATGAGCGAACATGCAAAAAATACCGTGTTTTTTAAATTTCCTCCCCCAGATACGTCAACCAAAATCAGACTTCGGGAGGCATCGAACAGAACGTTTTTCTCAATTGGTTGGGCCGTTTCGGTTGTTCAACTGACACAAAAAAGTAATAACAACTAAACTTAATTTTAAACTGAGTTCACTTAAACTGATCTTAAAATTCACGTTGCAAATCGGCCCTTAGTCATAATACTAAAATATTATGAGGATTTCTATGTTTAATAACTAAACATTTAAATAAAAGATTTATTTTTTCTTATTTCATTTTTTTTCAATTGAACGTGGATCAAATTATAAAATTGATTTTCTTAAACTGGCTTACCATCATGATTCATTACCATCCAATAGCGCGTTTATAAGTGGTTCTAGAAATTTGAAAACACTCACCAAAAAATTTGTTTAAGGTTTAACAATAAATTTATTTTTTTACTCTCAAAAAGAATTTCGAGTTAAATTTTATGTTAGCATCATCATTATTTTTTTCACATATGAAAGTGCCTATAGTAAAAATAAAAACCAACTCTACGCGCACAACTAAATAACTCAGTCATATATTTATAATATACGTATAAATAAAATTGCAAAAATATCTGTCATGACCTTAGAACTGCCATGATTGTCTGCCAATGTTATTTTTCAATAAAGATAATAAAATAATTAAAGACTTGCTGCTTTAACGTTTAACTCGGTCATTTCGAAAGTTAAAATCAAATTTTCTACCAAACATCTTTCTTTGAAAATTGACATCTGTATGATATTACAATTCCGTCTTGACTCGGCTTTTTTACAGTAATGAAGAGACAGCAGCCTGACACGAGCATGGGGTGTCTAAGTAGTAAAGGATCTCACAATTTCGAATTTATTTAGATTTAATTACAGTAGAACCTCGATAAGTTAAAAACCCCTGTAAGTTAAACATTTTTTTAATTCCCTTCCCCTGCAAGCATAAAACCTCCATTACTTAAATTACAAAACCTCGATAACTTAACCAAATATTTTGAACCTCGCCTCGATAACTTAACAGATGATGTTAACGACGAATTTTTTTCTTCTTTACATAATATAGAAAACATAATTGATGTAGAAAATCAAAATTGCGTGAAACAAAAAAAATACTGATTTCTTTGTTTAAATAATTGATTCTTTAAATAAATAAATAATTGATTCTAAATGAATAGATAAAAAATTTATGTCACCTCTATTGAGCTAAATACATCATCTATAAAATCCACAAACCTCGGTAAGTTAAAAATTTTACTCTGACAACCTCTCTAACTTCAACTCTCGATAACTTAAATTTTTTAACGTTTCCCTTGGATTTTAACTTATCGAGGTTCTACTGTACCACAAGTTCATAGTTAAATTTAACTACCACAAAGAGGAATGGCCACATATTTTCAAACATACAAATGGCTAGTCATTTCTTCAAAATTAGCCAAATTATCTATATTACACGGTTTAAAAGTCATAACAACACCATACCAAAAAAAAACCATTTTCAAAATAATTGAAAATATCACCATAAGAACGCAAAATGTTTGGGATAAAACTGCATCCTTTATAATCAATGGATTATTCGAAAAATGACTAGAATCTAATATTATCTTACAAGCGGCCTATAATATCAAATCAAATTCTATAGTTCGTGTAATTAAACGCTGAAAATGTCTGAATTTCTCTAACAGCATATTTTGTTAATTTAGTGAAAGATCTAGGTTCAGATGCGTGACGCCCGACAATACGCGTCTAAAAGAAACCCATCCAAAACTGACGTCACGCGGTTGATAGGAACGCCCAGTACATATAATCGGGGTAGTTACTCCATATGCGCAGTTTTGTATGTTTACAAATTATTGTTTCTTGTTTGTAATTATCACTTTAAAATTTATATGATTATTGCGGAGGCTCCCGGTTGCTATTCAGTTCTAAGTCTGTTATAATTTTCCAAAATAAATATACAATATAAATACACACATCGTATATATTATATAACATCTCAAAGCAACCAAAAATGAGTCAAAATCTATTCTACATTTTTTTTAATTTGAACTACTTGTACAGTCTATCATAATAAAGGGAAGATCTATATAATTTTATATATACATCATTATGCAATATACAATGTCCTAGAATAGAAAAGTGATGTAAGCAATATTGTACAGTATTTATTTTTTATAATCACCGAAAAAAGATAAAATATACAAACAAAGCGTAGTCACAGTTGTATTAAATAACGATTGGTTTAGAAAGAAAACAATCAATAACCAATCGTATGCTGTCAAAATCAATGCAATCATAATTTTAATACTATACGGAGACGTATTTTTTGTACTGTTGCAAAAGACATTTTTTCAGAACCAATATACAGACAAAAAATATCTAATGCACCACTGCACGTAAAAATAATGCAATAAAATGTCGCAAATGAAACTAAACTACACGAAATTTATTAGAACGAATAAAAACTTTATGTTAAATAAGTAACAGGAATACAGAAGTTTGTACAATTGTGAATCTTAACTAGTGAAAACAAAGCTTAACAATATAATAACTTTACACAGTTCTGATATCCTGGTACTAGCATTAACACATTTCGTAAGATTTAACAAGTTAAGGCTGTCGGAACGCTCTGAATTTTGTTTGTGCTGAGACCCAGCGGTAAGGGGCGAGGTAGGCAAAAGACATATTGTGGGTGTGACCTTCTTTAGCTCTGTCTCGCTCAAATCATCCGCATGTTTCAATTTTTGGCTGGTGCCAACTACGAGGCTAAAAAATCTTATTGCAAAGGTGCCGCTGTCAATTGATTACTCTAATTTTTGGAAATATTTTGAAGATTTAAAAAACTTTTCCGAAAAAGGAAGAGTCACTTTAGGTTTGTGATGGAACAGTTTTGTGAAATAAGTACGAATAAGGTCATAGTGTGACATTGAAAACGTGTGTTTTTTTAGCACAATTAATGCCAACTTTTTTCTAGTAAATCGTACATAAATTACAAAAGTAGTCCATTAGAGACATAGATTTGTCCTTTATCTTCCTTATAGAGAAAGAATTTTTGCAGAATATTGACGAATAAGTCTACAATCAGTTGACAGCCGAAGCTCTATTTTTGGCTTAAATTCAGAGCGTTCCGACAGCCTTAAGCGTCAAACCAAACGCAGATTTACCCCCTGGGTACTTAGTTTTAATTTTTTGAAGGTCTACCTGTAAAGATGTTTTTTATAACAACGCAACAAAGCAAAAAACTTAGGGAAACTCGTACCGTTACAGATACTATTACAATTTGCATAACAATTTTCTATTCCACATTTTTTTATAATACCAAATAAACAGTAGCAAAATACCACATTTTCTGCGCAAATATGCCTATTGTATTCATAAAATCAGTTCTACATTTTGCATGTAACAGAAACTGCATCCTTAACTTCTATAATCTACAATTCTCCTTCTTTATCTGAACTTTAATTTCCATAAAAGTACTCTTTATAAGCATTTACTCAGAGAAAAATTATTCGCATAAAACATTTTTGAGCAATAAAGACCTTTGTCTTTTAACACTCAAAAACGAATATAATATAACAGAAAAAAACGTTTCATCCCGCTTTCGAATTTGTCTCCCTATAAGAATCTATTATAGTTGTGAAATAAATATATACCCACAAAACACCAAACCGTATCGAAAAACTCTCGACGTACGTTTCGCCAACCAAGTACGTCGAGAGTTTTTCGATAAGGTTTGGTGTTTTGTGGGTATATATTTATTTCGTATTTTCACACCAAAGGTTCCATCACTCTTCTTGGATATTATAGTTGTGACTAATTTTTCATGTAACATTTCTGACCAGCAGTTAATAACATATTTTACATACAATCAGGAATCTCTAGGAATACGTTCAAAAGAAACCTCATTTAAACTATATTGATGTTTACTATAATTTTAGAAATTAATCAATCTATTGTATTCCACGCAAAGTAACATCGGAAAAATCTACGTTAGTAGTTTTGTAGTTCAGTAATTTACTTAACATTTATGGCAACCAAAATTTATAAATATTTCTAAATGTGCATCAACATATAACCATTGAAATTTATATTTATTGAACACTAATATTTCTGGATGGACAATAAACGCAGTTACATTAAAAAAAAAAAAACCCGGGTCGCAGTGCCAAAACCCTGCCGACAATATAGTGTATTTACTTGTATAGGGGCGTGTGGTTTTATACTTTTATTATGTGAAATTAAGTTTGTTTTTGGGCAAAATAAAAAATTTAACCCCTTAATACACCCCTTAAAATAACATTTTTTTTCTTAATTGTAATATTATTATTAATCTAACGTCTACACCGAATTAAATACACCCTTCAATAAATAAGTCACTATCAGCAAATTAGTGTTTTCAAAAAATTTGTAAGTCCGGTCCTGTCGGGCCGATTTTATTAACATTTTAGGAGCACTTTTTAATTGCTATTAAAGGGTTAAATTTCAATTTTGAAACGATTCTGAGAATATTTTAGATATTTTTGGGCCCAAAAACTTTTTTCAACCCCTAAAAACCACCCTTAAAATGACCCGATTGGGCCCATTTTAAATAGGTTTCGTGCGGTGATGGATTCCAACATGTGTGCCAAATTTCGTTAAAATGAATTAACTCCTTCGAAAGTTATTGCCCGTACACATATATACCTATATATATATATATATATATATATATATATATATATATATATATATATATATATATATATATATATATATATATATATATATATATATATATACCTATATATATATATATATATATATAAACATTTTCAAAAATGGTGCCAAAGTGTTTAGGAGGTTATAAAACGTCGAGAAATTTTGGTCCGATCCCTAGGTCCCGCCATCCGACCGACGCCAATAGTGTATGTTGCCATATGGCAAATACACTAATAACGGAAAAAAAATTAACGGAAATAAGTCAGATTGGATTCAAGTTTAGAAAAATAACATTTCAATTTGTAAGTTATTATTTGTGCGGATACAAATCATAACAAATCAGAAATCATTTTATATCTTTAGGAAATTTTATTTTACTAGGATCAGGATATTGCGGATTCTCAATAGCTCCTTCACCATATTTAGTTTCTAGGAAATCTCTAATATTGTTAGGACTAGGTACCTGTTTTCCAATAAATTCAATGGTAGACATAGGATGTAAAAAATAATCGGGGAATTCCATATTTCTATGACTAGTAAACCACCCATCTTTCGTCATTGTGCCATTCTTAGAATAAAACGGAAATAAATTAACATGTATTCTGTTCGTTTTACTGAACTGGACTCGATAGAATTGTCCTTCAGTAGCCTTTTCCCAAACAAAACCTTGATCGTCAATCACAGGCTTATTCGAGGCCCTCGAAAGCCACACCAGTAAATGAATATCATCTCTATTTATTCCGATATCGACATCATAATCCCAAGGTAAAATATCGCCTATTCTCATCGCGCCTAAAAGACTGCCTGCTTCCAACCAGTGCCTTACGCCAGCATCGGCCAGACATGTTAAAACATGTCGTGCCGTCTTTCTCAAATGGGCCAAACAACAAGGCGGCGTCCATTTGTCTTTGTATAAATACGATGGTATGGAATCATAAACTGTTCCAAAACAACGCGCCGTATCTCTAGTGCATCCGTACCAGTCTATTGTACCTGTTTCTCGCGTTACCTTCTTCAAAGACAGCTGAGTGTACGCGTTCTTGCGACGTGTCACTTCAGCTTGTTGCTTACGCCACTGAGCGTGATGAGAATGAAGCACTGGTCGACCATCCCACATTACTATGTTCGGTATAATGTGAATCTAAAATATTAAATGCACTGTGTCCAAAAATTCCTACAAAGTACTATCTATATTAAAACAGTAATCGGAAGTAAAAAGATTAAACTGTGAACCGAAATAAACCGACAAATCACTACGCGGTACTAGTCAAGTGATTTGGCTATTACTCGGCGAGTACTTGAGCAAATTAAAGTCACACATTACGGATTCAGTCCTGTTTAGCTAATCCGAGCGGGAAGTGCAAGCAGATAATCGGCAAGCAGTGATTGTTATTCTGTGTAATAGTGTAGATTATGGAAACCAGCGAAAGTGAAACTGCAGCCTGCTGTTTTTGTGATTATGACCTGTGGCTATATTTTATTAAAACGAAAAGATGATGGCTGACACCTATGAGATGGGCTCTATATAACTGATTCTTGCATGTAACAATCCAAAAATATCAATACTGTATCGTTATTCCAGTCTATAGTTTCGTCACAAGTGCTTGCCATGTGATGTAACCAGACATGTAATGCAACGCGGAAATGCAAACAAATGGCAAGTAACGACTCGCCGCTTTGATTTGGAAGAGTTTACCGACAATTTAATGATGTAAATTTTATCGATTATTTTTTATTGTAATCATTTTAACCCGATAATTAGCCGATAATTAACCGGTTATCTATAAAACAACATGACGGCTTCCAGTTCCTTTTTCCCAGAACAATATAAAGTGAAACAAACAGTTGTCAACAGTAGACTTGACAGAATTAATCGAATAATGTATGTATTTATATTTTATATTTGTGTAGATAATGGTTATAAAATTAAAATCCCGACCGGAATTTACAATCATGCGCTTTGCTTTCTGCGCAGCCTTGAAAAATAAATAGTCGCGGATATTTAACCGGCTAATTAGCCTGTTATATATCCTTTTTGGTGATGTAAAATTCCGGGTTATTCATGATAGTCATCATTTTGACCGAATAATTTACTGGCTATCTATAAAACAAAATGGAGATTTCCGATTTTTGGTCGCAGGGACATTAACAACACTGTCTAAATTTTTAGATAGCAAGGTGGGTCATGTTGTACCTCATTTGAAAAATATTTCCAGTTCGTTAAAAACAATTAATTAACAATTTGAGTGCCAAAGAGCGGGATCGCGGTTTTGCTCTTAAACAAACTAATACGATCTATTTCATACTTGTCGATTTCTGTTAATTGTTTATTTAACACTTTTAGCTAAAAATCATGTTGGCTCTCAAAGGGTTAATATACAGTTCAAACAAAACTACATGCCTTTCAATAATTATAAAATATCGCAGGGTTATCGATTTCAAAAAGCAGCAAATCCTCAGTTATACTTAAGAAACTTAACAACGAAACTAAATTTTAGCGGCTATAATCGAAGTTTTATTTTGATTTGTCAAAGACACTATTTCGAAATCATAAAAATAAGGGCGCATCGAGTTTTTCAAAACGAAAAATAATGATAACACAACGTTCTTTTAAATTAATTTTCTTCCGATTACTGTAAAAAACAAAAAAATATCAATGTACCTTTGCGTGTATTGCTGCCGTCTGAATATAAAACACTTCTGGAAACGGCAAAAGAAACGGATCAGGAAGTTGTTTCAATAATTGAGTTTCTAACAAAGCAACATGTTTTCCTGTGATAGCATCACAGATATTGCCGCCTTTTATTTTCTCATACTTAAGTGACCATTCTTTTATATTTAAATTAACATTTAAACACTTGTTTTCACCGGGAAACAAAACCGCCACAAGATCATTCGGATTTTTATTCAATTCCGTAATCATTGATTGTAAAATTTGGCGAGAGGGTATTCTAGTTGAGTCAGGAACAAACAATACATACTTGGTTTTGATCATAAAAACAGGTATTCGATCTTTAAGTGGTATGGTTAAACTTAAAGATAAGTTTATTATTTTAACATTTCGCGATGTCACATTGGATATTAATAGGGGAGGATACGGATAGTCGTCACAAATAATAAAAATTTGCATGTTTGGAAACACAGCAGTGAAAGATTCAACTGTGCCCGTGACATCATTTTCATATAATTCGAATTGTCTAATTATCACCGTTACTGATTTACTTATGTGTTTGTTTGGTGAACGAGTCACATGTAATTCTGGTTTTACTTGCGTGTAACTTAAATTGAAGAAAGATTTGCTTTCGCCCAATCGTGATAATAACCTCCATGTGTAATATAAAGCTATAATATTAATAATAACTATGCATAAGGTAATCAGTTTACCAAATTTTAATCTCATTATTTTAAATACAACTCATTTTCACCATTAATATGTTTATGTAAAACGGGCATAATTTGTAAATAGTTAATTAAACACTTCAAATTACGATTTTGACCACTTTTGACGTCTTGATGAAGTCGTTTGACAGATCTTTCCGGAGCCCATAGAGGTTACAAATTCTAATCTCTCTCAAGTAAAATTTTACTCTCCTCGGAAAGGTGTTATTCTAGATCTAGAGTAATCTCATGAGGCGTTTTCATCGTAAGAGGAGCGCAAGCGTAGTGCCATGTTGAAATGGCGGTAGTTCAAAAGATTCGTACTATGTTGACAAATAATGGATGGTACAAGGGCTCAATCTCCACAAACAAATAAATTATTAGAGAAAACCATCGATGGTGCTTCACTTATTTATGATTCAATTGAAGCTCATAATTGTGATCAGTTAAAACGGTGGCTAAAATGTCATGGGCGTTCACAAAAAGGAAAAAAAGTGAACTGATTGAGAGATTAGACATCGATATTTATTACTATTTTACGACTTAAAAAAATAAAAAATTATATTTGTATTCTATGTAATAATGCCAATAAAATGTAGAACTTAAAAAAAATTAGAATTAACATGAGTATTATAAGTATTATGGAAAAAAATTATTAGACAAATATAAATACTCAACTAAAAATATTGAGTAGTTTTCATTATAAATAAAATATTTAGTAGGAGATAATATTTTAGAAAATTTATGAAATTTACAGAGTCAAAAAAGCACTTAGAAATAATGTACCTGTGGACATCACAGTCGACAAAGGGAAGTAGCAAAATATTATAAATGCACGCAATCAAAACTCAAATGTGTTGCAAAGTCATCAGATAAATTATCCAAACATTTGGAAATCATTTCCCTCTGACAAGGTGCCTAAGAACTTCAACTATGGATCTATGTATCATTATTTAGTCACATCATGTATACATGACGACAATAATGATAGTGATATTGAAAATCGTGACAACAATAATCACTTCCCCAAAGATGATTATCGTACTTCTAAACCATTGAAACGAGGGAAAATGTATGTTGATAGTGGCCACGTTTTTGAAATTCTTGAAGGTATAACAACTGACCAAATGTTTTGCATGAAATGCCAAATCCAAGTTTCTTATAAGGCCAAAGAAGTTCATCAAGTTTCGGTCATAATTAATCCATCAAGTGCCCGAGTAGTTCATATTGGATTATTTGGATAGCTGCGATGAAGACAATGTACCTTGCACAAGCAAATTATGCAGTTGGAATCAAGGTAGAAAGAGAAAAGAACCTCACAAAGCAGATGAGCAGCAGTATAAAAGTAAAAGCGATATTAGTAAACGCAGATCTTATGATCCTGGATGAATTTTGACAAGACCAATTGACAAACCAAAAATTAATAATTTACTATATGATATGCAGTTGATTAATGCTAGTCGAAAAGCTCCTATGTGGCAATTGTTACTTCAGCCCCAATATGAAGATTATGTATTAGAAAAACCAAGAAAAAGTCATTTAAAGACATTAGTGTATCGTCTAACGCAGGGGCGTAGCTACCGCCGTATATGCCGTATCAATTATACGGGGCCACGGGGGCCCCCAACGTGCGTAAGCAAAAATTAATAAAATTTTCCCAATTTTTTTTTTATTTCAGAAATGACAAAAGTCAAAAAAAGCAATTTCTTTTTTTCCCGCGTAAAGCGTGCGTTCAAAAGTTGGCAACACCCTACACGGTTATCGCGGGCTGCGGGATTTCCCCGTTTAAGTCATATACTTCAACGTGGGAAGGGCCCCCAAACAAATTTTTATACGGGGCCCCGCCAAGGCACGCTACGCTTCTGGTCTAACGACTAATGTGTGCAATAATAAAACTGGACCTGTCGATATAACTTTGGGAGTGATAATGATAAATGGTGGCAATACCGTAAGATACTGATAACAGCTTCTAAAATAACACGATTCACGACTGAAAAAACAAAGGACCAAATATTTACTTTAGTTAATTCTCAACTGTGGGTTGAGCAAAATATAATGACTGATGCAATGCAATATGGCCGAGCTAATGAGGATATTGCGCGTAAAAAATACGAAACCTTTACTTCAAAAAATTTTTTTTATCAAGTCAAGAGTAGTGGCTTGTGGGTAAATTCCAAATATCCAGGATTAGGCGCACCACCAGATGGCTTAATTTTTGATCCTGTGAAAAATTCAACTGGCGTGTTGGAAATAAAATGTCCGAAAGTATTAGAGAATTTGAACTCAACTGACTTATATCTTCTTACACCACAGCACCGTACTTCATTTTGTTGTACTCTTGTCAGTAAAACTTCCATGAGGCTTAAACGAAATCACCCATATTATTACCAAATACAAACGCAAATGGCAATAACCGAGAGATTGTGGTGTGATTTCGTCATCTGGACTTCAAAGGGCTTCCATGTAGAGAAGATATTTTATGATAATAACTTCATAGAACCTGTTTTTAAGCACGTTAATGCATTCCATCAAAACATTTTGGCTCCAGAGTATTTTGAAATGAGAATCCCACGGCGTTTGATACCTTTTGATTTGTCGAAATGAAGTATATTTAATGAAGAATTTTCAAAGCTAATATTGCCAACGTGGTTTTATATTTTTATATTCTTTAATATAATTCAAAAAGTATCCGTTACAAAGAAAAATTATATAATAAATCTATTTTTACAATTACAAAAAAAAACAAAATATAACATATATATACATATAAATACGTTATGTATTACAAAAAATACATAAAATTTTTTAGGATAGTTATATTACAAATGTGATGTGTTAAAAAATTTAAATATATATTACAATTATTTTCATTTTCATTTTTGTTGATTTCCTACAACACTCATTTGATAGTCTTCCTTTGATTCATCGAAAACTATTGGCGCTTGAAATTTGACCAAGCATGCACAGACAAATATGATTTGTGACATGATAGTACGCATATTTGTAGCTAATACCTTCGAAAGAAGTCTAAATTTTTTTATACGCCCAATAACATGTTCAACATATATTTGTTGTTTTGCTATTTTCTTCGTCAAAATTTCTTCTTGAGCAGTTAAACAGTCTCTTCCGTTCAAAAATGGAGGAATATTTAAATGTGCTCGCTTAGCTTTAACTATATCATGAACCGTAAAACCTCGATCTGCTAGTACTACATCTCCAGGTTGCAATAAGTCTGCTATTTTCGACCGTTTGAATATTTCGGGATCGGATATTGAACCCTCAAATCCATCAGATACAAAACTAACCACCCGTTTGGAGTACATCCTATCAATACTTTAAAAGTGGTATGAGCCTTATAACTCGAATATAAATTTCCTTGGTGTTCAAAATTTGACGGTGATTGACAAAAAAATTCAGCACAATCTACTATTACTCTTATATAGTTTTATAGACCGAAATATTGTTGGTAATGTTTCAGCTACTGTTTTGCTAGATGGAAACATAAATGGCTTTAATTGAGTGGTAAATTCATTATACAAAAAGTAAATCCAAGTTGTACATATTTTCGAAACAAACCCAGTTGAAATATCGAACTTGTAAGCTAAATCTTGTATTAAATATCCCATTCGTAATCTTAACAAAACCAAAACCAACTGCTGCAATGATGTTAATTTGTACTTACTATTATTTTCGGTACTTTCATGCTTAGACTCTCGACTACCCCAATAATCTAAGTTTTCACAAGCTGGACTCAAAAATTTATGTAAAGCTTGGATTTGCTCAAAAAGCAAACTCGTATAAAATATGCATTTCTTTTCATCACTACGAATGGAACTAATGAATTTTTCCATGGCTGAATTTTTTTGCACCTTGACTTGAATAATTTTATGACGCATCTTTATCGAATTGGTCTGAATTTCTATTGTTCGTGTATGTTTTCCAGCTCCTTCACAGTTTGTGGCTCCGTCGATTACACTCATTTCAGATGTTTTATCTGGCAATACTTGTTGAACAAAACAAGCATTATCATCAAGTACATGATGAGCCTCTTCATGAGCCACTGAAGTCTATAAAAAAAAAATGAAAAATGTGAAATTAAGATTAATAAATCTTAATAATTTTTTATTATTCAAACTGTACCTGAGCATCTGTTAAAATATTATTTATTTTGATACATTCAAATCCATTGGCTTTTTCCATATCGAAATTTTTATACTTTTCAGATAAACTGGTCCTTGCTTTGATCACCTGTAAATAAGTTTGAGGTTATAACTCCGAAACTCATATTTCTATATAGTTAATTTTATTCCTTACCTTATTGATTGATTTATCAACATATTGAGATTCTTGATAGCTCAAAGGATTAGGGTTTTGTTCGGTTGGACCACTTTCTCCGAGAAAATGTAGTGAGCAAATATATGTATCCTTGGTAACATCATCAATTGATCTAAAACCTCGGTCACTTCTGCCACATTTTTTCACCCATAATTCAGATTTTGCACACTTTGCACATGATTTAATATGTAATTTTTTTGATGATTTAATTATTTTTTTACGATATTCCAGACAAGGCTTTGGAAAATTTATAAAATAATATGTATCGGTCTTAAATGATTTGCACCGTGTATCACTTTTACATACTCCATAACAACACCGTTTTGTTGTTCCTTTTCGTACAGACATTATTATAACGAATTGCAAAAAAAAAATTTTCAATTAAGGGACTTGTGACTTCCTTTTTTTTTAATTAATCGACTTAATTTAAAAAAACAGATACTTTCGTTCAACACGGTTGTTTACGAAAAACAGTACGAAAAAAATGGCTGACGCTAACGCATGCGCACAAAAAAATTTTGTGATGAAAAGGCCTATTGGTCGTTTTATGTCAAAAATCAAAATGTTAAAATATCAAACATAACCTAAGTCCTAAATGTAAATATATTTATGGTGTGTGCGTGCGTGTATCATAGAGTTTAAATGTTTATTTAGCTAATTATTATTTTAGATAATTTAGATATAAAAATGTTTGAAAACAATACGCTTAAATTTGTCGTCTACGATGAGGACTGTAACGACTATGATTCAGATGGATTGGAAATCGACGAAACAAAATTTGAAAATAGTCCTGAAATTTCTCCAAAGTAAGGATGTTTTGCCTGTTTTTTAAGCTTTGTAAATTTGTAAAACAGATTTGCCTATCTGAACAATAAAAGTGATTTGTCTCATCATACTACAAGGCAAATTATGATTTTAAAGTCTGTATTACTTGTTAATTTTACCTATCAGTAAAATATGGGACAGTTATTTTTTCGATGATAAGATTGCGAACATAGATTGTTTTTTCCGGCAACTGTAGGTATTATAAGCTATCTACCGACAATTGATAGAAAGGTAGCTGTACCTGATCTACCGATTGCACCATACTAAGTTTCATCGGTGTCAGTGAAATAATATATATTAATATTCAATATTATGTTGCGTCGGTAGAACGGTCACTACTCTACTGACCTTCATTAAGATTAAAGATTAAAATAGAATGGGGTGGTCTCTTGGCCCAAATGCACCACATCCTGAAAGGATTTTTGTGCTTCCCCTTTTACTGGATCTAGTCATCAAATAATCTGGATCTTCTTATGAGCTCCAGAAGATTTGCTACTAGCTGACCTTCATAGTTGTTGATGTAGAAGTCCCAGCCTCGACTTCAAACTTTTTTTTTACATCCATTCCATATTATTTCACTTGATATTTATTTTAATTAAAAAATTATTACCATTCCTTCATTGTTCTTGTTATTTAATTATATATAATATATAGCGAAAGGAACTTAGTTCCTACTATTCATTATAACGAGAGAAGTTGCTAAGTCTCTTAAGTTGCTTTATAGAGAGTTTCAACTGTGTATTGATATTAAAATGGGTAGAATGATCACTTTCTTAAATAAGACCGTCTACATTTTATAGAAACACTTACATTAACTAATTCATAAGTTTTTACGAAGAAAAAAAAATATACGAAACGTCGCAATTTTAAAATAATCTGCTTAATTTTTGTCCACTTACCCGTAAAAACTTATTAATTATTGATTATTAATCGTGAATAACATAGAGAACTTATATTAACTTTTGGATTATATACTTTAGGAAAAAAATTGATATGGATCCTAAGGATAAAGAACTTTTAGAAAATTTAGAAGAAGAAATAGAAAGGCAACTGGATGAGAAAGCTGCTAAATCCAAACTATCTGTAAAGAACGTTAAAAATATACTTAAGGTAATAAACTTAATACAATCGGAAGGCCACAGTACAGTTTTTATTTGGTGTTAAAAATTTTGTTAGCTTCTAAAAAACAAATAATTCACGTTTCAATTATGAAGAATTCTAATACACAAAAGATGTCGATTTATTTACATGACTTTCTGAAACAAGAACTTTGTCATACCTCCAATAAAATAGCTACTTTACTTTTCGTTGAATTTTTTTTTAGAATGTTATCACGAACGAGCATGTATTTGCTATGGTTCGACGTACTGTTGAAGATAATGCAAGCCAAGATGACGACTTCACATTCGAACCAAGACTTACACGTGCTAAAGCAAAGTAAATTTATCTTTTAAGAACTTTTTTATTATCAGTGGCGTAACAATAGGGTGGCAGGACGGGCAAAATACCACGGGCTCCCGCCGGATGAGCCTAGCATTTATTATTACAACATTTAGTAAAATTTATTAATTTTGTATTCAATTAATTTAAGTTACCTACTAAAGTATATACACAAATAAAACAAAAAAATGTATCAAGATTTAAACGCATTTGTAAGAAAAAAATGTAACGTTGGTTGAGCTTCTTTACATTGAAGGAGGGCCTCATCTAATGAATTTGCCATGGGCCTCAAACGATATAAATACGTCACTTCGTATATAGTAGTGTTGATCCAATACAATGTCACTATGAAGGAAGGTTTGGACTGAGGATCAGAAATAAGCTTTATCAAAGTTTTGCTAGTGGCAAATGTTTCGAAAAATTTATTTTCATCTTCAGGGCCTTAAGCTGATCAAATATTAGAACAATTTACCACCAGCTTAAGGCAGTGCCGGATTAATCCAGCGCGGAGCCTCTAGCAAATTCTGTCAAGGGGGTTTGCTTTAGGTTCTCAAGTTTAGGGTATTAAATAAAACAAAACTGTCACAAATAAACTTTTCTGGATTTAATATGGGCAAATTTAGAGATAACACTTTCAATATCGACTTCTTTAAGCAAATGAATCTATATTTTATAATAAATCAGCCAACCACAGTAGATTGGATCGTGACTGAGTTAATAAAATTTAAATAGTTCGCCTGTTTTCTCGAAAT
The DNA here is from genome assembly GCA_034508555.1 of Venustoraphidia nigricollis. Classification (NCBI taxonomy): domain Eukaryota; kingdom Metazoa; phylum Arthropoda; class Insecta; order Raphidioptera; family Raphidiidae; genus Venustoraphidia; species Venustoraphidia nigricollis. The sequence continues at coordinate 5,066,465 of JAVRKA010000020.1, forward strand.
ACTTATAATCGATATTATATTAAAATCGATTAAAAAAGTACAATCTCGGCTACGTTAAGTCGCAAAATAAATGTATACCTATATAAAAAATAAAAATCTGGCCGCTTGAAGGGTAGAAATGTGGTATAGATGCTAGTCTAAATATATCGATTATAATTAAACATTAGAACATTAACGTTAAAAAGTTCGTAAAATACCTACTTATTTTTACGATTTAACGTGACGAAATCGAGTTTTAGATTTTCAAGTGGAAGTGAGGCATAGCCTAAGCGCTTCGCGTTTAAGGCATGCAAGATATTTTACGCTCCTATCTAAATTAATATTTTTCTACTACGGTCAGACAGGTGTTGGAGCGCGGGGCCTGTAGCATTTGCTACTCTTGCTACGTGGCTAATCCGGCACTGGCTTAAGGCCCTGAAGATGAAAATAAACTTTTCGAAACGTTGGCCACTAGCAAAACTTTGGTAAAGCTTATTTCTGATCCTCAATCCAAACCTTCCTTCACAGTGAAATACGCCACTGTTTATTAAATAAATTGTTTCGATTTAATTTTGATGTTTTATCTGTTCTTAGAGAACTATTCAAAATGCAGCCAAATGCTTGCATGTGGCCCGCAAATAGAAAACAGTCCGAGGTGCATGTTTTCATTAATCAAGAATTGGCCGAAGATTCGTCAGACGAAGAATATGTGCCGGATGAAGAAGAAGTAAGTTTACGTTGATGATCACAAATACAGTCAAACCTGAGTGAGTGAGAACTGGTTAAGCGAGAAAACTCTCTAAGTGAGAGTGAATGCCAAGTATAATACGCGCCACAGTTCTAAAAGGTTCTGAAGTTAGATGTAAATGGAGGCTTGCGCAGGTACAGTCGGTTGAAAAACTACAAACTCGCGCTATATTATTATTTTTAATTTTTCTTTAATCTAAAGGTCTGATTCCTTACATAAAGTCATCCAAAAGATTATTTTTCGTGCTTGTCTATGCAAAACTGTATTAGGCATCTTGATCAATTAACAACAATAGCGTACTGGACTGTACTTAATAGCAGGAAAGTGACAAGTGACACGACAACCAGCAATAACCAATCACCGACGAGCCCAAGTTCTGTGTCGGTAACTGGAAGATGGTGGGAGTCTTCCTTTCCCACAAAACAACCAGGACGGCTCTAAAATATGCATTTGCGACGCTGTTTGTGACTAACTTCAGAACCTTTTAGAACCGTGGCGAGTATTATACCGTCTGTGTAACCCTCGAAAACCTCTATAAGTGAGAAACAGAAACCTCTATAAAAGAAAGGAGTTTTTCACTCACAAAATAAAAAACACGGGTCGCAGTGTCAAAACCCTGCCGACAATATAGTGTATTTGATAATACAGGCAGTGTGGCTTTATTATGTGAACTTATGTTGGTTTTTGGGCAAAATAAAAAATGTGACTCCTTAATACACCCCTTAAAACAACATTTATTTTCTTAATTGCAATATTATTATCAATCGAACTTCTATACCAAATTATATACAACTTTCGGTAAATAATTCACTATCTGCAAAGTAGTGTTTTCATAAAATTTGTAAGTCCGGTCCTGTCCGGCCGATTTTACTCAAATTTTAGGGACACTTTTTAATTACTACTGGAGGGTTAAATGTCAATTTTGAAACGATTCTAAGAATTTTTTCGGTATTTTGGGGCCCAAAAACGTTTTTCAACCCCTAAAAACTACCCTTAAAATGGCCCGATTACGCCCATTTTAAATAGGCTTCTTGCGGTGATGGATTTCAACACGTGGGCCAAATTTCGTTAAAATCAATTAACTCTTTCGAAAGTTATTGCCCGCACACATATATATATATATATATATATACGCTTATATATATATATATATATACATATATATATAAACATTTTTAAAAATGGTGCCAAAGTGTTTAGGAGGTTATGAAACGTCGAGAAATTTTGGTCCGACCCCTAGGTCCCGCCATCCGACCGACGCCAATAGTGTATGTTGCCATATGGCAAATACACTAAAAACGTTGCTAGTTGTCGACAGTTCAAAAGAAAACTTAAGGCTTTTCTTTCTGATAAATGTTTTTACTCTGTTGAGGATTTTTTTAATATGTAATTTTTTTATAGCTTGATTGTCATACTGACTTCTCCTATACAATATTTTTTGTCTTTGGAGCAATAAAGTATTATTATTATTATTATTATTATCTCTATAACTAAGACCACTACTTGCCTGTAACTGTGTAAGCGATAATTGAACGTATCAATAGTTCCATGAAATTTAAGAATGAGTCATAAATAACTAAACTAACAAACATTGTATCATTGGTTTTATTTTTCGTATTCTATTTGAATGGCCAAATGTGCGTGTGTACTGCCTCATTTGTCGAGTTTACTACAGTTGACAAGTACCAATTGCGAAGAAAGGTTCGACACGTAATCATAATGGTAAAACGAAAAATTAAAGTGTTGTCTTTATGTGATAAACTTAAAATTTATCTCTACATATTTGCTGGGTAAAGTAGTGGTGACAGCACTAGACTCGCATTCGGGAGGTACGGGTTCAAATCCCGGCTGGGGCAGATGTGGCTGGGACTTTTTCCTACTGCCTCTCGCCAAGAAACTATAATTCGTGTACCGACCATCTTGATTGAGGTTTCCCATGGTTTCCCTCAATTAATTCCAGATAAATATCGAGATGGCCATGGCCGATTACCTATCAAACTCCCAATTCAAAAATTACCTATCCTATCCTAATTTCCTACAATTCCTTCATTCGCCCATTGTTATTAGGTAAGTTGAAGTTTTAGAAATGTAGAAAATAACGTGAAGTGGTAAAATGGACAATAGTAATGGTGCGAATGGCGTCTGTTATGACATAAAAGTCGACAAACGGACGTTAAACGCATTATTATTATTATTTGCTGTATTTTTATAGACCTCTATAAGTGAGAAAGGTCACTCCTGTACCTCTACAAGCTAGAAAATCGGCTTAGTGAAAAACCTCCATAAGGGGCCATCCATAAATTACGTCACACGGAAATGGGGGGGAGGGTATCACCGAAAGGTGACAATGTGTAGACAAGGGGCAGGGAGGGGTCAAAAGTTTTGTGACGTCACTTATTAAAATTTAAAATACTAAAACGCGAAATTTAGAGGTGAATAAAGAACTATAAAAATCTACGAACTTGATCTATATTTATTAATAATTTACTATATTTATTAATAGTTAAGCATTCTCTCTATGAGATTATCTCTCATGCAACATCGTTTAACTTCTAGAGCGGCGTTGTGATGCGAGTGAGATACTCAAATTCACAAGAATGTTGAATAGTAAGGGCTTAAATAAGTTTAAGTCATCGGCGAGTGCTCGCTCGCTTTTCTACCGTTCCGATGTTCAAATTCAGAACGAAAATGAAGTGCCTGATTTACCAGTAATTGCTGATATAAAAGAGTGGGTCCAAAGTCCATGACAACTAGATAATTAAGTTTTTTATATATAATTAACATAACTAGTCGTTTATTGTTTTTGAACTAGTCGTTTGTTTTTTCGGTTATCTGAAATATTGGAATTTATGTTGATTTTATAAGATTATTTCATAAAAATAAGTAAAAAATGAAAATAGCTGTTTTCTCTCGACTATTTTTGAGTGCATGTATAAATTTGAAAAATTTGTGACATCACATCAGGAGGGGGGGGGGTTATAAAAATGTGACAACCTGTGACAAGGACGGGGGGAGGGGTTCAAAAGTCTTAAAATTCGTGTGACGTAATTTATGGATGGCCCCTAAGCAAAAAAGAGATCGCGGTCCTTTGAACCCTTGCTTATCCAGGTTCGACTGTATTGGATATTACTCTTGCCTTTTTTCAAGCTCATCAATGATTATAATATTGAAATATTTATGTTCAAAAACAGACAGATGAAGACTTAGATCTGTCAATGTCCAGTGATGTTGATTCCCAGCCAGCAACGCCTGCGACTCCTTCAACCGTTTGCAGTGCAGATTGTGCAACGCAAACAGTGTGGAGCAAAGACGGCTTGTTCAAAGTTCCTAAAGTCACGGACAGCATATCAAAAAATTCAGTGCCACAAGAAAATATTGCGTTGAGAACTAGATCTAAACTGTCGTTGAGTGATACTCCATTGGAAAGTATTGAACAAGCTTTCATTCCACCAGACATTACCACAGACATGTATGATTTTAATTGCGATGATGAACACTGGAATAACTTCATCAATGGATTAAATAGGCCGCTGTACCAAGATGCAATGACTGTTGCAGAAGATGATGAAGATGATCCTGATTTTAATGTCCTTGCAGATGAAGAACTTGATGAAGGTACATTGTCATTTTTTTAACATTAATATCCTTATGTTACCTTGGTTTGTACAGTAGATAGATTCAGCGAAATTTTCTTGTAAATCAAGACTCATATTTAACATTCCAATGGTGGTGCTCCTTATAGTGACATATTTGGTGACGTTAGATCTCTGAGATCCACAAATGACAACTAATGATAATTGAGGAATTTTCTGTCTGTAATTTTGTCTGGGGAGGTGGTATAATAGATAAGTGTTCTTTTTCAAGAACTCTTTATTAAAATTTACACTAATTATCGGTTTTAATATTACTCTTTGGTACTTGAGCAGTCTTTGACTGTTACTATTGCATGGATTTCTTAGATCCAGTGCCACCATTAGAGTGTTAAATCGACTCTAAAGCTTAATCTTCTACCATGTTAATCTGAACTGACCATCTTTTTTAATTGATTAATAGTGAATACTAATCATACAACTAGGAAATAAACACTAAATGATTTTCAGATGATAAAGAAGAGTTACGAGTTGACAGTCGAGTAAAAATTACAAAAAAAGAAATGAATAGTCTGATCGCTGAGTTGTCGGAGTGTTTAGACTTTTTTACGCCATCTTACCAAATAGAAACATCGACAGAACTGTTAAAATTAAACCCTGTACAAAATGAGACTCAACAAAATTCGGATCCACAAACTGCGACAATGGTAATTACACTTTTGTGAAACATATACATGGTGATTTTTAAGTTGATTATTTTTTTAACAGCGTGTAGAAATCAAATAGACGGACAAATATTTCAAGTAACTTGTTTATTAGTAGATTTTAACATACGCTTATAGCTAACGTACCTGCTGAATTCATTTAGTATAATAGCTATTGTCTGCTATAATTGTTAAGAAACATTCATTGTTGTAGCACTATATTAGAAAAATGTATTATTCCAACACGTCACCGTCGGGATTTAAACCCGAATCTTTCCACTTTCACGGCGGAATGAGCTAAGTAAAGTGAAAAGATTCAGGTTTAAATCCCGACGGTGACGTGTTGGAATAATAAATTTTTCTAATATAGTGCTACAACAATGAATGTTTCTTAACAATTATAGCAGACAATAGCTATTATACTAAAAGTAACTTTTTTAGCCAAACTCAAAAATATAAGAGAAACAGGCTTTCAAAGTTTTATTAAATTTAAAGGTCGGCTCTGACGTTATGTTATCTCACTGTGGAAATATGTCATTATCAAGTAATTATTAAGAAATTGTTCGAAGTTGTCCCTCACGGTATAAGAAAGAATGGTAGTATATCTCCCACATAAAAAAGTGAGTCTCTTATTGGGCTAGTATACAGAGAGCCCGCGGAGTAGCGCTGCGAACCCAGCAGCATTGCTTGCTGTGTTAAATAAAAAGAGTAAAAAGATTTAATGCAATTTTCAAAGTATATTACGCAACGCCAACGCAAAGACAAATCCGTTACACATCTCTTAACACAGCAAGCATTGCTGGTATGCTCGCAGCGCTACTCCGCGGGCTCTCCGTGTACTCGACCACTAAGAGCTTCACCCCTTCCATGTATAAAAGAATATAAAATACATTACCATTCTTTCTTATACCGTATTGTCCCTGTTTTGTTTCAAATAGACACATAGATTCTTGATAATGACATAAGATTCTTTCATAGTGACATAACATAACGCCAGGACCGACCTCAAAATTAAATAAAATTTTAAAAAAATAACTAAACTTTGAATGTTTCTCTCTTATTTTAGAGTTTTGATAAAAAAGTTACTTGAAATATTTGTTCGTCTGTTTGATTTCTACACGCTGTTAAAAAAAAGAATCAACTTAAAAATCAACCTGTATACATAACATCAAATAGCTGACTATATTTCGCAAATTACTGGTAAGAAACACCCATTCTTGGTGCACAAAACAGTATCAGAAAAATTTATTCAAACAAATGTCACTTCCGGGTCTCAAACCCGATAATTCCACACTCGCGCTGGCTGAGTTGTCAATTACTCTACGCTGCCATGACTAAACATATTATAACCATTTTTTCACTTCATACCAATTTAAATAAAGTTAAGTATAGGTGAACAGTAAAGAAGATTTCCACTTGTAATGTAGTCACTGAATACCCGATAAAATGGCTAACGAGACCGAATGCCGGGTGACAGCCAAGTCGTCAGTGCACTCCTTATTAAAGTAATGAAGTATTTCAGAATCTTGATATGGAATCAGATGAAGATGAGTGTGATATGCCCACAAATGAAGAGAAGTTAATAAGAACTGATCAAATTTTATTATTGAAACAACAATTTAGACAACATGTTCAACTGCTAACACAGAATTTTTTGCAAACTTCAATTCATCCCGATTATACAGACATTTCAAACCAGTTTAAAGAAAAATTGGTATGTGTTAATTTTCTAACAAATTATTAATTTCTTATAGTGCGAGATCCGGTATTAGAAATATACAGGGTGTCCCACGACATGACTGCCATAGCCTGGGACTGTGTTAATGGGGTGATTTCAAGTCAAAAATGTCTAATGAACATATACCCGGAACGCTATCCTAACTGAGCTAAAAGCATTTCAAATTTTAAATAAGTAAGCCCACTAATGCAGGGATTAGGTTCGGCTGTTGGTTTTGTTATTATTAAAAAAACCAGGTGGCTGTGAATCACCTTTAGTATTTAAACGGCATCAATAACACTAGGAATTCACATTGTTGGGCACTTGAAAATCCACGACTAACTCGGGAGACCCATTTTCAAGATAGATTTTCGGTGGATGTTTGGTGTGGCATTATTGATGACCGCCTCATTGGTCCGTTTATAATGGAAAATCGTCTCACAGCCATTCGTTATTTACGTTTCTTTGAAAATGATCTTCCAATATTACTGGATTAAGTTCCTGTTAATGTAAGATAACGAATGTGGATTCAGCACGATGGCTCACCTCCACACTTTAGTCGACAAATAACAGAATTTCTTAATCAAAATTATACAAACCGGTGGATTGGAAAAGGTTCTGCAGTTCCTTGGCCAGCAAGGTCACCAGACTTTAATCCCCTAGATTACTTTTTATGGGGAAGACTGAAAAGTTTAGTTTATGCAGAAAATATTGAAAACAGAGAACAACTAGTAGCTAGAATCATGGATGCTGCAGAAACTATTTGTGCTGTTCCTGAAACTCTTCGCAGAGCTACCACTTCAATTCTAAGAAGAGCTAGACTATGTATACAGCAACTGGGTGAACATTTTGAGCAACTAATTCAATAAAGCGATTTCTTTTTAAATGGTTTTTAAATTAGTAGGGAATTCCTACTACTACTTATCTAAAATTTCAAATGCTTCTAGCTCAGTTAGAATAGCGTTCCGGGTATATATTCATTAGACATTTTTGACTTGAAATCACCCCAGTACTGTGTTACTGGGGTGATTTCAAGTCCCGGGCGATGGCAGCCATCTGTTATTTGAGGATGACAAAGATTATACAGATTGTATCAAATGAAAGCTGTCCATAGGGCACTCTGTGTGTAAGACAGAGCACTATATAAAAACGATAAGTAAGAGTGAGATAAATGATCGCTAATAGGTAGTAATTACTGTGGTTACTGTAAAATAAATTTAAATAAACGTCATTGTTTTCTAAGCAAAATAGCCATTTTATCAATTAATGACAGTCGGTAGTCACTACCGAAATTATTGATAAAATGACTATTTCACGAAAAAATCCAAATAATTAAATGGTTTTATGGTGGTAAAAGTATTTATAATCGATTAGGTTACTGTTTGGCAGAACGTGGAGGTCTTTTCGAACACTTAATAAATTAATTATTAAAATTATTGTTCAAACTGTTGTACCAAATATAATAATAATACGAATTAATATTACGGTTTAGCTGTCTTAGTTTGTAAACTGGTAAAAAGATTTACAAGTATTATTTATTTACAGTAACCACGGTAACTATTAGCGATCATTTATCTCACTCTTACTTATCGTTTGTATATTGTTCTCTGTCTTACAGACAGAGCGTCCTATGGACAGCTTTCATTTGATACAATCTGTATATTAGATAATATAAACATTGATAAATCGTAATTCTAATTAACTTTTTTTGATCAACTTCCCCGATTTGTTATTCAACCATAGATATGACACACTTTTGTTAAGGCAAACTAATACTATTGGATAGAGAATAAAATAACCTTTCATTTCATAAAAAAATCCATTAAATAGCTGATGAGGGTATATTAATAACGCTTGCTCACCGATTTATACCTGATAACTTCATAGTAGACAACCTATATTTTTCCAATTCCTTGTGTCATATTCTCTCAGCTAATGCTCGATTTTTATGAATAACAAATCGGGGAAGTTGATCAAAGAAAGTTCATTACAATTCGTATGATTTAACAGCATCTGTACCCAATTTAGGTAGGTACTCATTTGCGATTTTTCTAACATATAATCTTTGACATTGTCAAATAACAGATGAGGGTATGTAGTTCTAACACCGGATCTTAGACTATTAACAGTTAACTATTTGTATTTGTTTTTAGATATCATTGAAACGGTCTTCCGAAACTAAAAACAATGAATACTTAAATCCTGTAAATTTAGTGCCGGCTATTAATTTAGTTGAAAAATGGGAAAACAAAATTAAAAGCAATGACAGTGATGTGCAGAAAATTAAAATGTAAGACCTTAAAACGTATAAACTAACTTATAGCTGTAAAACCATCTAATCTGACTTTCTTACAATCAAGTTGGGGATAACAGTGTCAATCTTTGATATCTCTAACTCAATTTAGTGAAAAAAACGCAAAAATATACAGGGTGTTAAAGAAAATTGTTTGGAAGTAACTCAAAAACCAGTTACTCAATTATTTTTTTTCCGTTTTAATATATATTAAAAATACTACAAAAAATATCCATTGATCGAAGTCATAGCTCCAGTATTACAAAGTTAGCATTGATGCTGACTTAACTTTGGACACATGACGTATATATTATTTAGAATACCGAGCTGGGTAGAGTAGTGGTACAGCACTAGACTCGCATTCGGGAGGTCCGGGTTCGATTCCCGGCGGGGGCAGATGTGGCTGGGACTTTTTCCTACTGCCTTTCGCCGAGAAACGGTAATTCTTGTACCGGCCATCTTGATTGAGGTTTTCCATGGTTTCCCTCAATTAATTCCAGATAAATATCGAGGTGGTTCCTTATTTGAGGCCATGGCCGATTATCTATCAAATTCCTAGTTCAAAAATTACCTACCTTATCCTAATTTCCTGTAATTCCTTCATTCGCCCATTGCTATTATATAAGTTGAAGTTTAAGAAATGTAGAAAAAACGGGAAGTGGTAAAATGAAAAATAGTAATGGTGCGAATGGCGTCTGTTATGACATAAAGTCGAGAAACGGACGTTAAACGCATTATTATTATATTATTTAGAATAGTCTGTTATTTTTATTATTATTGTTTTATTAATTTGTTATCTTGCGTTATTGTTGCCGGACATATGTAGACGGAAAATTAGAAGGTAACAAATAACCGAGTGATTGTTAATCCGATCAGTTCTTTTTTTTATGACGTCTGGTAATAATTATAAAATATTAATCTGTCGATATCTTTTCTAGGTTTGTGGAAAATGAACTTAAAAAACAGTAAGTGCATATATTTAAATACATACTTTTTCTACATACCCTGTTGAAAGTATGTACTTTCGGCTTCGATTTTAGAGCACTGCTGGAATTACTCGCATGACCTCTGCAACAGCGGGACGAAACAGTTTACTCATGCACAATGATACGAAAGTACGTACTTTCGACAGGGTATGAAGGAAAATAGTATACACCATATGGCCAGGAAGTTGAAATTGCTGCACTGCGCGACACATGATGCCCTCGACTTCGCCTCGAACATCATATTACGCGCAGTCCAGGAATTTCAACTTCCTGGCTCTTACGGTGTAATATTAAATATACCATAATAGAAAACAGTATCACGGGTAATTGGAATAATAAAAATAAATCAATTTAAATACTCATTGATTGCAACGTTTCGTCTTTTTTTTTATTGACTTTTTCAAGCTCTAAAAATTTTTTACAAAAATTAACATTCATATAATAAAAATATTAAACATTATGGATTAAATAATTTACTAGAAGAAACAGTGGTGTGACTAACCTCAATATGCTTAAACGATGGTTAAACTACGATATAATATACAATTTGGCATTACAAAAACAATTATTAAAAATTGTAGAAAATAATATGTTCTTTTTTAGTGTATTTGCCATATGGCAACATACACTATTGGCGTCGGTTGGATGGCGGGACCTAGGGGTCGGACCAAAATTTCTCGACGTTTCATAACCTCCTAAACACTTTGCCACCATTTTTAAAAATGTTTATATATATATGTATATATATATATATATATATATATATATATATATATATATATATATATATATATATATATATATATATATATATATTTATATATATATATATATATATAGGTATATATGTGTGCGGGCTATAACTTTCGAAGAAGTTAATTTATTTTAACGAAATTTGGCACACATGTTGGAATCCATCACTGCACGAAGCCTATTTAAAATGGGCCCAATCGGGGCATTTTAAGGGTAGTTTTTAGGGGTTGAATAATGTTTTTGGGGCCCAAAATACCGAAAAAATTCTCCGAATCGTTTCAAAATTGAAATTTAACCCTCCGGTAGTAATTAAAAAGTGTTCCTAAAATTTTAATAAAATCGGCCTGACAGGACCGGACTTACAAATTTTATGAAAACACTAGTTTGCAGAAAGTGAATTATTTACTGGAAGTTGCATATAATTTGGTATAGAGGTTCGATTGATAATAATATTGCAATTAAGAAAAAAAATGTTATTTTAAGGGCTGTATTAAGGAGTGAAATTTTTTTTTTACTCAAAAACCAACTTAAGTTCGCATAATAAAGCCACACTGCCTGTATCAGCAAATACACTATATTGTCGGCAGGGTTTTGGCACTGCGACCCGGGTTTTTTATATTATTTTCACAGTCAACTAAAAATTACAGTATGACAGTTGCTCAGTTTAACTAATTCTCCGTTAGAGGTCAGTACAATTCCCAAAATTTTGAATTTAAATTAAAGACGAAACGTTGCAATCAATGAGTGTTTAAATTGATTTATTTTCATTATTCCAATTACCCGTGATACTGTTTTCTATTATAACATATATCTGGAATTGAACTTTAAAGATGAATTAAATATACCATTTCATAAAAACAATTGTGTAATTTTTAAATATATTTCAGCTATAACGCAAAAAAGAAAGGCAATGCGTACAGTTGTGACTTCGCCCCCTTTCTTATGCAAACCATATTAGAAAGCAATGCGTTCTTGTATCCACCTCTTTTACCGCATGTTTCGCTGCCATCAGTTAAATCAATCCCCACACGTAAAGAGTACTTGTATTCTGAAAATAGGTAAGTTTTTATGCTGCTTAATTTTTTGGTGAAAAATGTTAATATGATAAAGTAGAATTAAAATAGGGATGGTGACTATTTTTGGGAAAGTGTTTTAAATCGTGCATAAGCCACAAATATTTATTATTTTTATTTAAATACGACTCAAGCTTTAAAAATCATGTATTTTAAATTCGTCTCAAATTTTGCTCCAAAACGCCAATACTTGTCATGTGACTGTTGTGACGTCATACACTCATAGACACTGGTAAACTGATGAGTTGATGAAAGGTTTTTTCGTAATTGTTGCTAGTTATATTTAATTTGACGTTTCCTATCAATAAATAATAATAAATTACACACTCTAAATATTAACCAAACAATGAAGTCTTTTGACAGCGTCTGATAATTAATGTTTATGACTGAGTGACGTCATGGACTCTGATTGGTGTTCGTTGTTACGTGACTTGAGAGTGATTTAATTACGTTTTATTTATTAAATATTAAATAAATTCCTTAAAAATAAAAAAAAATATTGTGTTTTTTGGTATTTCTATCATAGAAACTACCACTTAACGTTAAAATTTGTTTTTATTTGAATACAGTAAACATCCCCATTAGAAGAGACCAGGCCATATCTATGTTACACGTTTATAGAGACTAATTTATTTTTTTATTTGCAGTTTGATAGCAATTGGTATTGAGCAGTTTACTGAATATATGGAGTCTAATAAAGATATGTTTAAACTTTATCAAGGAAAAGCATGTATAAAGGATGTAGCGCATTTGATTGTACGCTATATGATGCCAATGAAAGATCCATATTATTTGTATAAACATATATACAAACAAAAATTATGTGACATGCCGGGGAATCCAATTAATTACTATTATCAACACAAGAAGACAATTCCGTTTATCCATTATGTTATTCAAATAAATGAAGAGAATTTAGTTCCGTTAGTCGAACATCCAATTGAAATATTTCCAGAAAAGTGGAGAGATGCATATGTAAATTACAAGGTAAGTATATCCAAGTGTGTAGGCTTTCACGGCCGCCATTGTTGTAAAACTTCTTGGCTTCCGGATTTGTACGCCGTGGTTTATTGTTATTTCTACCTGGCGTTTTGTCTACAACTGCGGTAGACATTATCAAAGGCGATGTGTGGGTGAAGTGTTCTAGGCTGCTTACCTGTGAACGCCCTAGAAGGACACTTCCCCTGCTACCACATCGCCTTTGATCATGTCTACCGCAGTTGTCGACAAAACGTCAAGTAGAAATACCAATGGACCGCGACGTACAAGCCCGGAAGCCAAGAAGTTTTACAAGGTAAATATAGATTAAAGGTTTTGAAATATCTATAAAAAACAAATTGATATGTACAAAAATGTAGCATTGTTAGGCAATTAACGTTTAAAGACGAGTTATGTTAATTTATTGGAAGTATTACGGCATTAAGTCACCCATTCAATAATCAGCAATTTTTTTGCGAATGGAATTACTGTGTAAATTAAGTCAAAGTAAAGTTTACTGTAGTATTATATTTCCAACTCACTCATGGGGAATGGCACTAATATGGGTCGAAATTCACTTCTCAAAATTTTACAATACTTTTTCGTTTTACGGTCCCCTGAATCCCTGTGTTTGGAAATTTCGAGGTCACGTCGACATCGATATACCATACATCAATTCGAGAACTCACCTTCATTAATCATTCATACTTATATTTAAATGATTTTCCCGCGAATTTTTTGACGAAGCAATCAAAAACAACATAATTTAATGATTTCCTTATTTACTTTTCTTTTAATTGGATTCTGAACGTTAGAAACGAGCTCCGAAGTCCAGCGTCAGGACGCGTTAGTTTTTTATTGTTTATTTAAAAACTATTGAGGAGCTAACGATAAAAATTGGGAGCTATCGTCTTGATGGTTAGCTCCATCGAAAGAGCTCAAATATATCAAAATCTGTTAAAATCGGATGCTAATTTGACCTAGCCTACTTTGCGTCACATGTTTATATATTAAACGTTTGAGTAGCACTGGATTCTCAATTATTGACATTTCTTTAATTTTGATTTCGTCACAGTCAAGAAATGTTTAAAAAATATTGATAATATACATATTATAAATGAAATAAAGCTATAACAGGTAAATTATTAAGATACTCATACGTAAACAAAACTGAAGATAAATCCATACCTATTGTCATATTGTATTTTTAATGAGATTTTTTTAATTCTGAACAGTAAGTTGATTTGGTGACAACAAATATTTTTTATTAAAAATAGAGGCTAATTAGAGTAAAATAAAAGAAAACTTGTTTGAATACATAGATTATTGCTTGCATTTAAAATGTGAGGATATTTAGAACATAACCTCAATCTAAGGTTTTGTGTTTTAAGGGATGTTTAGATCGAAAAAATATATTTCTTTCAGATCTACGGCAAAACGGATACTGTGCCTGTTAAACGTGATTATAAAAAAACCAGCCCACTTAAAAAAGTAACTAAGCCGCCGGCATTTAATAAAAAGCGAAAAAAAATTTTTACCATCAAACATTGGCCGAATAATGTGCGCGATTTAGATAACAAAGATGATTTAGTTCATGTATATTACAATAACCACAAAAAACCAAAGCGAAATCATAAGAACATAAAAAAATCACCAAGACTAGTAGTATTATCGGAAGCATTGAAAAACCAAGTGGTTTTATCGAACGCGCAAAGAACGCCTCCAAATAAAACTATAGACTCGACGAATCTTCGATTAGTGTCAGTTTCAAAAAATGTTCGAAATATGCCATTTTTAACGACTCCGATTAAAAGTAGTGCAGACAGAACAACAAAAGATTTGAGCCCAGAAACAGGTTTACCTGTTACGAGAGATATGTCTAGCTCGGGTGACGGGAATGCAGAGACATCAGTTTCTGAAAGTGATTTGGACAATACAAGCAGTCTTGAAAATACAGAAAAGGTAAGAGTCGTTTGTAATTACTAAATTTTTGCTAGAAAGTTCTTTTCATTTTAAGCGTAAGGTGTAAAAGTATGATAGGAGCTCCCTAGAAAGAACATCCCTAATATAATATTATAAATGTGAATGTAAATTTGTTTGTTACGCTGTCACGCCAAAACTACTCAACCGATTATCATGAAATTTTGTACACATATTCTTAGAAGTATTAGAAAGGACATGGGATACTTTTTATTTAAAAAAATTTTTTTGTGGATTTTTTGGCCAAAAAATCAAAAAAAATATTTTTTTTTAATAAAAAGTAGCCTATGTCCACATTAATACCTCTAAGAATATGTGTATAAAGTTTCATGATAACCGGTTCAGTAGTTTTGGCGTGAAAGCGTAACAAACAAATTATAAATTCGAGCGAACGAACGAAGTGAGCGAGTGAGTAATGAAACAAATAATTATAAACTCGAGCGAACGAATGGAGTGAGTGAGTAATGAAAGAATCCATATATTAAAATCGCGGGCGGAGCCGCAGGAAGCGGTTAGTGTATTATATTATAAAGTCGTTATTGACTTTAGAAACAAAAAAAGTTAAAAGAACTCTTTTAATAGTTAAAGTTTTAGTCCGTGCTTACATCCGGTAATCCGACATACGCGAAAAATTCTGTTGTCGGATTAGGAAATGTGTCTTGTACGTACTTTCGGCTTTGATTTTAAGGCAGAAAGCCTAAAATTTATGCTCTGCTGAAATTACTCGCACGTCATCTACAACAGCGAGACGAAAGAGTTTTCTCGTGCACACTGATATGTGAGACTGCCGTCAGCTTATAACCTCAAAATTACTAACGTGAAATAAATTAGTCATTTTATATAATGGTGAAAGTACGTACTTTCGACCGGGTATAAAGAAAAATAGTATACACCATACGGGCAGAAGATTGAAAGCCCTGAACTGCGCGACGTGATGCCCTCGTCTTCGCGTCAGGCATTATGTCCCGAAGTGCAGGAATTTCAACTTTCTGCCTTTGTGATGTAATATACTTTTTTCTTTTAGGATAACGAAGATGAAATCACAGCATTGATGTTGGCCAGTTCGACGATAAAAAATAAAGTAGTGACTAAAAAGAATATAACTGCGACAGAGAAAAAGAAAATTAAACAACAGAAAGAACACGAAGCTACGTTGGCATTATTAATGCCAGATGATGCTGTAACTCAAGAAGAAAAAGCAACAAGTAAGAAATATTTTTTATAACACGAGTATATCAAATGTAGGGATGTCGAAAGTGACAAAAAATATCATTATACAGTAGAAACTCGATAAATTAAAATCCAAGGGAGACATTAAAAAATTTAATTTATCCGAGTTTTTTACTTATCGAGAGTTGAAGTTAGAGAGGTTGTCAGAGTAAAAATTTTAACTTACCGAGGTTTGTGGATTTTATAGAGGATGTATTTAGTTCAATAGAGGTTCCATACATTTTTTATCTATTCATTTAGAACCAATTATTTATTTATTTATTTAAACAAAGAAATCAGTAAAGCGATTTAGTGGAAGACTAAAGTGAAAATCAATTAAGTTCTTGGCAGATTCTTTTGTTTGGAGACTTACTCCTGATGACACTGATATTACTTTAACTTATGGAGGTCACCAAAATATTATTGTAAGTTATCGAGGGCGATGTTCAGAATATTTGTTTAAGTTACCGAGGTTTTGTGATTTAAGTAATGGAGGTTTTATGCTTTCAGGGGAAGGGAATTCAAAAAATGTTTAACTTACAGAGATTTTTAACTTATCGAGGTTTAACTTATCAAGATTCTACTGTATATTGCAACGATATTTAAGTATTTAAGATTTAAAAACAGTTTCTAATCAAAGGAATTTACATAGCATGCGATTGCAAATAAAATATTTTATGGTCACCATTTTAACAATATTCTTTTTTTATAGAATATGCACAAGCATATTTTGATAAAGTTCAAGAAAGGCTGTCCACGGATTCTCCAGACGAATATAATGAATTCCTTGCAACTCTAAGCGACTTTGATGAAAGTGTTGACAGCGTATCTAATCTATACACAAAAGTTGAAAATTTGCTGAGCCCAAATAATCACGATTTGTGTGAAGAATTTTTAACATTTCTTACTCCAGCACAGGCTAAACAAATAGGGAAATTAGTTCCACATTTTAAGTATACCAATATGGCTATCTTTCTTAGAAAATTAGAAGTTTACTTCAATAAACAACCGGCGCAAATTAGGAAAATCTATAATTTGTTGACGGAATTCAGCACAACAAAATCTCCAATGGAGAAAATAAAAAGCTGTATCCTTCCATTATTAAAAGGAAACACTGTACTTATTGATTATTTTTTGCAAATATTTCCCAAGCAGAAACCTCCCGAAAAGTAAGTTTTTTTTTTTAGCACCTGATAAAAAACAGCATCAATCTTCATAAATCTCTACTTTTTGTAAACATTTTAGTTTAATGACTGTGTGGGAAAACATTGATTGTGACAAAGTGGATGGAAATGAGGATGAAGACATTTTCGAAACTATAAATGTTCCTGCAACGGAAGATCCGTATGGAAATGCAAGCTGCATTTGTTCTTGCCATGATTCGACTGACGAACAGTATAACAAAAGAATACTTCACTGCCTAACTTGTGGAACCAAGGTAAATTGAAAAATTGTACTGATAATTTTCAGAATTATATTTTTAATAGGGGTGTTGACTATTTTTGGGAAAGTGTAATAAATCGTGCATAAGTACCTAATATAGTCACAAATATTTTTTATTAGTGTATTTGCCATATGGCAACATACACTATTGGCGTCGGTCGGATGGCGGGACCTGGGGGTCGGACCAAAATTTCTCGACGTTACATAACCTCCCAAACACTTTGGCACCATTTTTAAAAATGTTTATATATATATGTATATATATATTTATATATATATATAAGCGTATATATATATATGTGTGCGGGCAATAACTTTCGAAAGAGTTAATTGATTTTAACGAAATTTGGCCCACGTGTTGAAATCCATCACCGCAAGAAGCCTATTTAAAATGGACGTAATCGGGCCATTTTAAGGGTTGAAAAACGTTTTTGGGCCCCAAAATACCGAAAAAATTCTCAGAATCGTTTCAAAATTGACATTTAACCCTCCAGTAGTAATTAAAAAGTGTCCCTAAAATTTTAATAAAATCGGCCCGACAGGACCGGACTTACAAATTTTATGAAAACACTACTTTGCAGATAGTGAATTATTTACTGAAAGTTGTATATAATTTGGTATAGAAGTTCGATTGATAATAATATTGCAATTAAGAAAATAATTGTTATTTTAAGGGGTGTATTAAGGAGTCAAATTTTTTATTTTGCTCAAAAACCAACATAAGTTTGCATAATAAAGCCACACTGCCTGTATTATCAAATACACTATATTGTCGGCAGGGTTTTGGCACTGCGACCCGGGTTTTTTTTATTTAAATACGACTCAAACTTTAAAAATCATGTATTTTAAATTCCGTTTCGAATTTCACTCCAAAACGCTAATACTTGTCACCTGACTACTGTGACGGCATACGCTCATAAACGCTGGTAAACTGATGAGGTGATGAAAGGTTTTTTGTAGTTGTTGCTATAGTTATATGTAACTTTGACGTTTCCTATGAATAATAATAAATTACACACTAAATATTAACCAAACAATGAAGCTTTTTGACAGCGTCTGATAATGTTTATGAGTTAGTGACGTCATGCAATCTGGTGTTCGTTGTCACGTGGCCTGAGAGTGATTTAATTACGTTTTATTTATTAAATATTGATTAAATTCCTTAAAAATAAGGAAAAATATTGTGTTTTTTAGTATTTCTATCATAGAAGCTACCACTTAACGTTAAAATTATGTTTTTATTTGAATACAGTCAACATCCCTATTCTATTGTATGTGTAAAACGTTTTTAAATGTCAACGAATTTTAATTTAACATTATATTACAGTTCATGCAAGGAAGAGTTTTTATTCAAACCAAAAAAGGATGGCGTCCTGCTGGTATAACTTTTGATACCGGTTCTATGACCGAACATAGAAAGCGATTATGCGTGAATCCAACAGGACGCTCAAAACGCCGATACGAAGCTTCATCACCGACAAAATCTGGCCCTATATCACCCAACAAACAAATGCATATGGAATCTGAAGAAGACGATGGAACGCTTATGAACCGTATAAAAAGTCCTTCGAAAACTGCACGAACAAAAAGTCGTGTTCAAACAGCTAAGAAAGTATCATCCAAAATAAAAGTCGATCGAGCATTGAAAAGCGATACACAAAAAAAGTTGAATGAACCATTGATAGAATCCGGAAAACAGAATGCAATGTCAATAACAGAATCTACATCAACATTACAGAAAAGAACTAGTCCTAGATATAATAACTTAAACACTTCTCAAGAAACGGTTGTTAATTCCGAATTGAGTCCATCCAAAAATGATTTATCTAGTCCTCCGCACAACAACAAAGAAATTACAGTTTTGCAGAACTCTGAGAAGAAATCGCAAAATTCATCGAAAGGGATCACTGCCAGTTCGAATGAATCTGAAACGCATAGTAATGATACCGTGTCTAATCGAGTTACAGAATCCGTTCTAACTGATTCAGATTTAAATAAAAACTGTGCCACTTCTAGTGACAGCCCAAATAAAGAAACGCTTACAGATGTCTCTCATAATGGATTAAAAGAAAAAAAACCGTCTACAGAAAAATTAAATCTTCCTGCAGTAAATAAAGAAGATGGCTGTGAAAAGGAAAACGTGATGAAGGCAAAAACTGCCGAAATGCCGGATGCAAAAACGGAAAATGAACAGGAACTTATGGATACTCAAGAGTGGGACGATTGCAATGCATCGATTGAATCAACCGAATTAAAATTGAGTCCTGGCCATAGTATCGAAAGCATTGATGTATGTGAGGAATCATCGCAGGATACTTCGGTATGTCAAGACGAATCTCATATGATTTGTTCGGAAAGTGAAAATGAATCCAATATTGAAGTTGAAAGTAATCATAGCGATTGTAGTTCACCAATTCAGATACATAGTGAAGAAAGCTGTAACAATGACACGCCTATCCCAGGGTATTCGGAGGAAAATAAAAACATTGATGCTAATTCTGGAAATATCGTCAATTCAGGATCTTGGACAAGGGAAGAAGATAAAGTGATTCTACAGACATTTCAACAACACTGTGGTAGTGAGAAAATTTTCGAAAAAATTAATCTCTTAATACCACAAAGAACAGTGCGAGAAATCCGTGAAAGATTTCAAACATTAATGCAATTACTTCAACAAATTACTGACTCAAATACTTAAAGCATCGGATTACAACATCAAAAATGGCATTTATGTTTATGTTATAATTTATAAAAGAATTGATTTTGTACGTTTCAACATTTTGTTCATGAAATACATTTATTAAAGTTACTTTTACAATATTAAAAAAATGTTTGGTTTATTTACAAAGTATTCAATTTTACTATAATAAAAAGGATTAAAATAAATAAAAAAAAATTACTTCCAATCGACAATCACAAGTTATAAATAATTTTAACATAATAATTACATTACAAAGCAAAACATAATACCATAATTAGAAAACCCATTCTTTCATAACGACTCATAACTAGGGTTGCAAGTGTAAACTTAATTGCAGTTTTTAAAACACGCCAACTCCAAAATATATTTATGAAGTCTAACCAAAATAATTTACGGTGATTTTCTTTAATTTCGCATACATTTCTTGAACTATGATATCGTACATAAGGAAATGTATATCTAATAATATTTCTGTCGATAAACCCGTGGTATTTCCAGCGAGTTCCTTCCATTTAATTAGTTTGATTTGTTAAATATTCGAATGCAATATGCATTCGCTTACTTCTTGTTACGTTCGGTGTGTAAATATTCGATTAATCAGCAGCAAATATGAGAACAAAACGATTATTTTAATTTTTGGTATAACGAGGGTTTTTTTTAACCATACCTCTCGCTTTTCCTTTAACGTTTTTTTTATTTTTAACCAGTCTTAACTAAACATTGGTTAATATTTGAGAAGCAAAAGGTATATCTGTCAAAACGTCCAGGCTCCAATATGACAACTAGCTTCTCACTAAAAACCACCGTTTTTAAGTACTTGAAAATAATGATAACAAAGATGTAATAGGCAATAATAATATTCACTGGAATTTCCAATAGGTTAATGCAAGTAGAATGCCGTAAAAGTTAAGTAATGACAAGTTCAATCTCTAAATAGGTTCTCTATGGTAGCCGACGGCACGCTTATTTTTGTCCCATAGATATACTACAAATCGGGAATTCTGTGAGAAATATTCAGTAAAAATATTAATTAAAAAATCAATTCAGACAGTATTCATTAATCAAAATTCGATATTTTATATCGCAGAATCTAATTTTGATTCAAGCTTTGGGTTTATAGCATTAACATTGTTTTTCCATTAATTATTCTAAAGACAAATTTGACGCAATTTTTTTTCCTTTTGCAAGAGATTTCTTGCTACTGTCTTTTATGAATTAAAAAGCAGGAGAAAAGAAGACTGCAGTTTAAAAGCAACTGAGGTCATCAGCGTCTAAATAAAAGTAAAAAAATATAGAGAACAATCTTTAATGTATTTAATTAAACAACAAATATATACAACCACAAGTGTTCTGTAAATACGAATATAAAACATGAAATATGAACACGAGCATTCTCTATGAATACGGCTAAAGCCAATTCTACAGTCACACCAACGCACGCCTGCGCAAACGCGTTTTCTAAAGTCACAATTTGATTTTGTTTGACATTTCAAAAACACCAATTTATAATATTCAGTTTGTATTATTCTTTTAAGTAAAGTTGGTTAATTAGCTTCGCCGTACAAAATAAATTTGGAATAATGGAATCAAATAGGAAACACAGTTTCACATTATTATCGCTGGCAATTAAAAAATATTTTGAAAGTATCGCTACTTCCGTAAGGTAAAATGCCAATTTTTATAGTTTTTTTTTTGTGTTATTATTATATATTCAGCAAAACGCATATTTTAATTCTTAGGTCGGGATGGGTTGCTTTCAAACCAAATTGCACTTGTCCCGGCCTAAATTCTAAATGTGAAACTCCATAATACTACAGCAGAGACCACAAATGGAGTGATTCTGAACTGTGATAAAACTACCTTGAATGCTTAAATTGAAGATATCACTTTCAGTAATTTATCAAAATAACTGTTTTATTAGTAAAGAAGATTTTTGCAAAATATTGGAAACATCGTTGCAACAAAAATCTACAACAGCTGAAAAATTGTATAATATTTACGTAAATAGAATACTGAAGAAAACAACAGAAATATGGGAAGCTGAATGTGAAGAACAAGATTTGAACTCCAAATTTGAAATACTGGAAAATCAAATTCAAAAGTATTCAGATCATACCGCTGAAGCCTGGTAACGTTTATTTTTTATCCAATTATCACAATATGATGTTTTTAATTTTAGTGTATTTGTTGTGTAAGATACATTACTACTACTTATTTACGTATAAATCTCAGTCGTAAGCATAACGTACACTGTTTTTTCAATTCACAATCGAGAAAAGTCTTCGTGTTTGAGTTAATCCGACATTTTCTTTTCATATCATAACGTTGTTATTTAAATTCACTTCTATTTTTAAAATATTCATAAAATGGTATGTAGTTTGAAAAACTAAAAAACATGCTTTTATCACCCACTAAAATTCATAAAATAAATAAATTAACTTTTATTTTTTATTCAATACGTGATGGATAGATATGCCAGGTAGTTATTAGTAAACTTGTCACTTCTTTTATGCCCAACAATGAATTCAAAAAGTGTGGAGCGCTTTGTCTAAATTAATTAAAGGCAGGGCCGTCTTTAACCTATCGGAGGCCCTGGGCACTTTAGGATAATGGGGCCCCTATGACTATTACGGAAGACTATTTTTTCTTAAAAAAAAGATTAATTACTAAGCAGATCAATAATAATTTAACAAATACATTATTAAAAAATATATCGATATATATTTGTCGGCAGTATCAGTTATCGAATGCAGATCTAGCAAGAACTAGGAGGCCCCATCGATTGCAGGGCCCTGGGCACTTGCCCAGTGAAAAAGAGGGCCCTGATTAAAAGTACACAAGTAAAAAGCGCTCAACTCTTTTCGAATTAGTCAGTAGACATAAAAGAAATGACAAGTTTACTTTATTTAATTATTTTATAATTTTTAGCGCGTGATAATAACGTTTTTTTTTAGTTTTTTTAAACTACATAGCATTTAACTTTTTAGTCTTAATTCCTTTTCTAACCGTCGATTTCTATGTTTTGTTCGTGTTTATTTTATTTCCACAAGCAGACAATCATTAGATCAGCTCGATGGAACCAAATTATTGTATTGTCATCGATATTACATACATTTGCAAAGTTTCAAATCGATGCGACAATTAGAAGTTGATTAAATTCGACTTCTAAGATTTGTTAACATACATAGTTACTTACAGATGAAGCTAATAAAAGCATGTTAAAAATAACGATCCTAAAATGACACTAAATCTCTGTTGATAGGAGACCAGAGACTGGAAATTGTAACGCAACGTTAACTGCGTATTATAATAATCAATTATTAAAACACAAAGAAAAGTTAGAAGATTTGGTGTACAAATTGGAATATCAATGTGAAGCCTTAAAACAGGAAGTAGTGTCAAAAAGGGAAAGGATGTCCAAAAATGAAATTCAACTCGATAAGTGCAAAGAAAAACTAATGAATATTAATAAGGATTTGGATACAGTACTGCAGGAACAAGTTGATAACATAGAGAGTTTTGAATAAGAAATTTGTACTATTATAATTTATAACATTCATACAAAGTTTTTATAATAAAAAATATTTTCCTAGTATTTACAATCTTTTTAATTCAGGATAAGCAGTTCCTACCTGAAGTAATATTTTATTATTTAGTTCATAAATTACGATAGCATTGTCAATCAGCGGTGTATGAAATAGGGATGTTGACTGCATTCAAATAAAAACATAATATTAACGTTAAGTGGTAGTTTCTATGATAGAAATACTAAAAAGCACAGTATTTTTCTTTATTTTTAACGAATTTAATTAATATTAAGTAAATAAAACGTAATTAAATCACTCTCAAGTCACCAATTAGAGTGCATGACGTCACGTTAGAGAAGGACGCTGGCTGTTAACGCTGTCAAAAGGCTTCATTGTTGAATTAATATTTCGAGTGTGGAATTTATTATTGTTTATTTATAAGAAACGTCAAATTACATATAACTATAGCAACAATTACGAAAAAATCTTTCACACCTCATCAGTTTGCCAACGTTTATGAGTGTATGACGTCACGGCAGTCACGTGACACGTATTGGAGTTTTGGAGCGAAATTTGAAACGGAATTTAAAATACATGATTTTTAAAGTTTAAGTCGTATTTAAATAAAAATAATAAATATTGCACGATTTAAAACACTTTACCAAAAATAGTTAATATCCTTATTGTAGGGTGGCATGCAACGATGATAGACGAATGTCACCTATACCCTCCATACGTGCATCGAAAAGAATGATATTTGAGGTTATGAATTTTAGCTGTCAAAACATTTCAGTTCGTTTTTACATTGACTAATAGGTTTTAGTATGATTTATATAAAATAATGTTGCTGAGGGCAAGATGTATCCATTTAAATTGGCAAGCGGTATTAATAATTCTATTAGCTCTAATATGTAAGGAAGTACAGCATAGTGAAACAGGTAAAAAAAGTGAAATTTATAATGTCTAGTACAGTCTTTTATTAAAATGTATTTGTAGGAAATCTGGCTAGTTTTCAAAACAATGACGTTAATAAAACCGAATCCGTTTTTATACAGGTAAAGCATTTTTTTGACTAAGTATTTGTATTTTGAGATTTTATAATTTATTTAAGTGTCCATTATTATAGAATAGCAAATGTCAACAGCAAGGCATTAAGTGCTCAGATCTGATTTATCCTTGTATAGAATGCTCTTTTAAAAATGTGTCATGTAAATATGGAGCCGAAACAAACGTGACTTGTCGGACAGTTGGGGACATCAAGTGCGACGTAAGTGAACACACAATTTCTATTAGTTTTTTGCCCAATTATTTGACGTATTCGCATTACAGTCACCACATAACTTAACCGAGTGGTAAAAATCATAATTGTTAGGGTTCCGTACCTCAAAAGGAAAAAACAGAACCCTCGCATGCCTGTCTGTTCGTCCATCTGTCACAACCAATTTCTCCGAAAATACTGGACTGATTGAGTTGAAACTATAAAATATTGGTCAGTGACCCAAAGACGGACGTGTAACGTAAATAAATGAATTTTAAACATGGGGGCCACTTTTGGGGAGTAAATTAGAAAATTTTAAAAAAAGTTTTGCAAAGTATATCGTGTGACATATTAAATGAAAGAGCTTGATGTGAGAATCTTAAATATATTTTTTTATAATTTTAAGATAAATAGTTTTAAAGTTATTTAAGAAAATAGGCGAACCTACGGGACCTAAAATTTTGAAAAAAATAGGGAATAGTTTACAGGAAAACCTAAACGAAAATCTTAAGTCTTAAAGTACTCACGGAAAACGGAGTAGACCGTTTTTGAAAATAGTTGGAATCGTAGTTATTTGAAAATCGAAAAGTGACCGATTCTTGATCCGGGTAATCCTTTAGCTGACTCACGTATCACAAGTACTCTTAGGCTGAATTTTATTGTCACGAAATTAGAGTTATTTATGTAAGTACACTCGATAATCTGCTTCATACTAATTTGGTACAGGGTGATCGAGAATTCAACAAAACAATGAAATGCCGCTACTGTTATCAAACTGACACAACGGAGCACAGCTGTGTGATGAAAGCAAACTGTCGCTCTATATCAACGCCGCGTGAATATTATCAGACCAACTGTTCGGTGAATGAAGATGTCATCTGTTTGGGTAAAAGGAAATTTCCAAAACGCGTGCTATGCAATTGGACAAGTGGCTATAAATGGTCCACAACATTAATATTAAGTATAACTCTGGGAGGCTTTGGAGCTGATAGATTTTATTTAGGGCATTGGCAAGAAGGCATCGGTAAACTGTTTAGTTTCGGTGGTTTAGGTGTATGGACTTTAATCGATGTTTTACTCATTGCACTTCATTATTTAGGACCAGCAGATGGTTCATTATATATTTAAAATACTATTAGCAAAATACTGTATATTTATGTTATTTATCGAATTTAAAACAAATATATTAGTTTTCTAAAACTATCATTTGATCGCGTTCTTCATGTTTTCTTAAACCATTTTTTTAAATTTTTCGTTTAATTTTTTAACAATAATGTGTTTAACGTCCGTTTCTCAACTTAATGTCATAACGCGCCATTACTATTTTCTATCTACCATACTTCCCGTTATTTTCTGTTCTTAAAACTTCAACTTCATTAATAGCAAAAGGCGAATGAAGGAATTTCAAAAAATTAGGATAAGGTAGGCAATTTTTGAACTAGGAGTTTGACAAGTAATCGGCCATGACCTCGAATAAGGAACCATCTGGAAAACCTCAACAAGATGGCCGGTACAGGAATTACCATTTGTCGTCAAGAGGCAGTAGGAAAAAGTCCCAACCACATCTACCTCCGCCGGTATTCAAACCCAGTGCAACCCGAATGCGAGTCTAGTGCTCTCATCACTACTCTACAGCGCTCGGTATAAAATAAAGAATAAAGTTGCATATCCAGTAGCACAAATAAATATTCAACTATACAGTAAAAAACAACTTGTCCTATTATAACAGCCCTAAAGAGTTTTGGTATCACAGGATTTAATTAATAATTTACACTATAAATATGCCTCTCTCTGATCGTTACAGACTTTTAAATGCCAAGAAATTTTGACTCGACCTTTAGGTCCCAACAACAAAAAATACATAAATATTATTTCAAAGCAAACAATGCGATAAACAATGAATTTTGATTTATTTTAAACGAGATGAGTTGGCAGGATCCGTTCTGTGCACTACCTGAGGATTTTTATCACCCACTCGACCCCATGTTATTCGTTCATCGTGAGCACGACTTTTTTATGATTTTGCTGACTTAAGCCAGCGTAAATGAACTTTAATCGCCAGCGACGTCACGTGTAACACTGATTCGCATTATTTCCAAATTGGCAGCTATCGAGGCGCAGAAGGTAGGATACCGTTAATTGTGACAAGTGTGCGTTTTTATGCACTAATGGGCACGAAAAACCCTGGTTCATTCACATTTTGTCCGTGATGAAATGTAACAGAAACTTACAAAAATAATATATTCAAAACATTTAATTTAAATTTTCATGAATTTCCATATAAAATGCTACAAAAAACAAAGGTTATCTATATCATAAAGTATATTCACTTATCGTAATTATTGTCATTAAACTTATATGGTTTAAAGTAAGACCGTTTAGGTATTTTCGATATGTTGTCAATTTTCCCTATCGATAAATAAGGTTTGAAACCAACGGAATTACACACAAACAGATTTAAGGGCAAAGTAACAGATCCAAGCATCAGTACCGCCACATTATTCATCTCATCTAAAGATAACGGTGTTACTAAATATAACTTCTGATTTTCCATGTCGATTCCTCGAACAATGCCTAAAATAAACTCAATGATTAAAATAATAATTGTTTATTTATTTATTAGAGATATAAATGTATACAGGATGATTTTTAAGTCGATTCTTTTTTTTTAACAGCGTGTAGAAATCAAATAAACAAATATATTGCAAGTAACTTTTTTATCAAAACTCAAAAATAAAAAAGAAACAGGCTTTCAAAGTTTAATTACGTTTTATTAAATTTTGAGGTCAGTTGGTGATAACAAAAACCTAACCCTTGTATAAGTATTATTAATTATTAATAATGTTACTGCGTTCAACTTTTTTTTTATTGTCTAGTGGCAATAATGTCATCAATTAGCGAAATAAAACTTACCAAAACCGACGCAGCACTGATTTTGCGAACACAACGCAACAAGGCTTGCATTGAATACACTTTCTAAATATCTTTCACTTGTGTTGTCTTTCAAAACAGTCAACTTAATTGACGATAGCCGACACCTGAAATAAATAATTTAAATATCATAAATTTTTTAAATATAATACAGATCTGTTCTGTCTGCTCTCAGATAACAAATTACTTACATATAAGGCACAATGTCTGCTATTTCCATTTCGTTATTTTGGAACATTTGACTGAAATAAGCCATCAAACATAAGTCTCTGGTTTGTCTCGCATCTGAACGCCATCTGCCAGATTTCTTTACATCGGAAACTGAATCGATAACATCTAATTTGTATGTCAAATCTACTCTTTTGTTTAACGTGCTTGCTACAAACTCGGGAGTCAGTACACTTGGAAAATTATTCTTAGCTGATTTACTCTTAATCTGTATAATTCGAGTTGGTTCGAATTTGTGAATCAGAGAACTTGTTAAATATATACCGAGACCTCGACAGAAACCCATTGTATTTATGATCCATGGAATATTTTTAAATTCTGAATGTGCACGACAGTAATTCAATAACGAGTCTACACAATTTAAGTATCTTCCGGAGCAAGCTGAAACGTTTGTATCTCCAACAAATTCACATCTGCAACACAAATCGTTACAAACTGAACATGGTAATGCACAATAATACTCTTGGCTTTGTTATCTTAACCTAATCATAGATTAAAAAAATAATACAGCGGTACCTTGACATACGAGTTTTTTGAGATACGAGCTCGTCGAGGAACAGTCTCAGGAACTGAGAGGAATTACAAGAGTTACTGTCGCAGCAGCATACGGAGGTTCCGCAAGAAATTGGTTTCGAGCAGGAGTCAGAGGGGGAAGAGGTTATCTCTACAAGTGAGATAAAGGAGATCTTGGGAATGTGGGAGAGAGTTCGTGGAAAAGAAACACCCCGACAAAGTTGCAACTAGTCGTGCATCAGAGCTATTTAATGACACTTGCCTAACTCATTTCCGCAACACTCTGAAAGGGAGGAAGAAACAAACCTCCTTGGACAGGTTTTTTTTAAATGGCTTGCAGGTGAAAGTGAGGAAAGCGTGGCGAAAAAGACAAAAACCAGTGAAGAGAAAAACAGTGACGAAAATTAACCGAAAGTAACACCTCCACCAGCATTTTCCGTAAGTTCAAGTCATTTATAAATACATTTTTTTTGTTCAAAAACACGTAACAATAATAACTGGGGTGGCATTTTGAGGACTGGAACTAAATGTGAAAATCTGCTTTGAGATACGAGCAAATTGACGTACGAAGTAAGGTTACAGAACGAATAAAACACGCATGTCAAGGTACCCTACTCGCCACGGTTCTAAAAGGTTCTGAAGTTAGTCTCAAACAGCGTCACAAATGCATATTTTGGAGCCGTCCTGGTTATTTTGTGGGAAAGGAAGACTCCCACTACCTCCCAGTTACCGGCACAGAACGTGCGCTCGTCAGTGATTGGTTATCGCTGGTTGTCCTGTCACTTGTCGCTTTTCTGCTATAAAGTACAGTCCAGTACGCTATTGTTAAGTTATTTCTTTGATTGTTAAATGATCAAGATGCCTAACACAGTTTTGCATAGACAAGCACGAAAAATAATTTTTTGAATGACTTTATGCAAGGATTTAGACCTTTAGATTAAAGGAAAATTAAAAATAATAATATAGCGTGAGTTTGTAGTTTTTCAACCGACTGTACCTGCGCAAACCACCATTTGCATCTAATTTCAGAACCTTTTAGAACCGTGGCGCTTATTATACAACTGTATTTTGTTTGAATATCAGTAGTGTACTGAGGTTAATAAAAATAGATTAGACTGTTCTCGTATGATTATGCTGCAGGCAGACAAAAGATCTAGAACGGTGTTTCCCTGTCTAGGTATCATACAAAATATCCAAAAACCCTATAAGCAAAAATTATCATTTTTTGTAGTACAGTCAAAGCCCTCTAAGTGCACAGCTCGGAACCGAGGCTCATCCTTTAAGTGCACACTTCCCCTACGATCTTTTTCATCCCCACTCTTCTAACTCCTATAGCTATCTTTATTCAATCAGATGCTCTCTCTCTCTGCGCGAAACATTGCGCAGAATTTAAAAATGAGTTCAAACTCAAACTGTGTTTACAATCATATGACATGTGTTGACATAAGCGCGCTTACGGTCGCACGTGATTGGTCGCAGATTATTCGAAGTGGGGGCTGGGGAACGTGCACTTAGAGGGCGAGTTCGTGTGCAGTAAGAGAGCGTGCGCATTTAGAGAGCGTGCACTTAGAGGGCTTTGACTGTAATAATAAGTACTACCAACCTGTCTGGTTGTTTTAAATGTGTGTAATTGGGACCCAGCAATGGTTCACAGACAACATTGGCTGAAACACATCCAGGTATAGTAAATTCAGTTTGTCCAGGATCTACATCGATGCACAATACTTTTTCATGGACGCTAAGTAAGTTATTGACTAAATATCGAAGAAATGTCGATTTTCCTACGCTATTTCCTCCACAAATCAGGATACACTGGAATCCTTTAGGATGTAAAATATCTTCGATTATTGGACTCCATTTTTCATTTTTTTGGACTATCCAATCACTTTCATCGATATTGAAATGACACTGTAATTTTCTTTCGGCGCTCAGAAATTTATTATTTTCTTCATAAAAATATTCAATCTTTGGATATAATTGCTGAGATAAATGTTTTTCTAAATAATTTGATGTAATATCATCAAAATATTCAAAAATTAGAACACAATCATTTTTCTTAATTTTTAAAATTATTTCATTTGACATTTTTTTTGTTACTCCTACATTTAATAGCGCTTGTTCGATATCAACATTTAATTTTCCAGTCTCAACAGTTTCAAAACACAATAAACAATGGCCTCGGGGTGAAAAAACGCGTTTCTTTTTATCTGTAAGTCTGTAGCCACAAATATTGACTTCGCCTGATACACAAGAAGCTTTTAATTTTCCATTCAGTGCTAGTTTGCATGGATGATGTAAAATAAAAATGCATATATGATTCAAAACAAAGTATTCACAGTTTTTGTAACAACTTTCACTCAGCGATAATTTCTGTATATCTTTTTCAACATCAACTTTATTGCCTCTTGAAACATCTATTTTTTCGTAATATTTTTCTTCCAAATCAGATGCACTATTTGAATCTGATCCTATAACATTATTACTTTCTAACATAGTTGATCTAGCTGATGTATGGTCTGGGACTTCCGAATCAATATCTTGATTATATGAGGAATTTTCAATATATTCGTTATCTGAGGAGCTTTTTGTTTCTGAAGTAGATATTTCAACATTTTGGCCATTTGAGGAATATTCAGTGTTTGATTTTGATGTTTCTAAAGTTAATCTTTCATTATCTCGGTTATATGTGGAATTATCAGTTTGTAATTTAGATAGTTCCATAGCAGATTTTTTAGTGTCGCGATCATCTGAAGAATTTTTTGAGTCAGATATTGCTGATGTAAATTGCTCAATGCCTTGGTCATCTACAGAACTTTCTGTCTCTGAGACATATTCTTCTGAATCACATTTTGCAACATGTCTGCCTAACAAATTATCGCATTTTTTAGCATTGGAAACTTTTAAAGTACTTTTTTCATAGTGATTTTTTTGTTTTGGCAAACGACGTGTGCTTTGAGAACTAGAATGTCCAATGTCTGAATTTAAATAAATGCTTGGACCATAAACGACTTGCGTATTTTTATTATTATCCTTTGAATTTAAAACAGGAAAATCGTTCGTCATATCTGAATTTGATTTTTCCAAGTTCAATTTAAATATATCTTGTTCATTGATAGCAAATTGTTTTTCACTATTTAAGGAATCTTCATTCCCTGTTGCTACAATGTAATACGGCACTTCTTTATGACGTGACAAATTTGATAACTTTAATACTTTTCCGTCTGAATTACTGCGATGTTTCAATTTCTTATCATCTAATTTCAACTTCTTTTTGCTTATTTTATTGGTACTCAATTTTTGATCGCGCAGTATAGAACTACTATATAAACTAGATTCACTTTTCATAGGAGTTTCATCATACGATTCCCATGAGTTTGTGGTATTATTTTCAACAATATCAAACGCCACCGTTTCTTCACTCGTACATATTTCATTAGATTTGCTTTCTCTTTTAGAAAACATTTTTATAAGCGTCATATCAGACTTTGTTGGCTGTAAAAATTCATTTTCGCTCACGTTCCACTCGTTAGTTGATATAACAGATGAAGAAGTTTTGTCTATGAAAGGTTAGTAACAGTTAAAGAAAATTTGATCGCAACTAATAATTTTTTGAAAATTCAATTAAAAAAATTAGCAAATTTATATTGGTTAAGGAATCTGCACAAAACACAGAAAATCTTTCTTTATGAATACCTCTTTTTACAATTTGTTTGACTAGTGTTTTCTGTTACGTGTACTGAAAAAAAATGAAGAAATTCGTATGTCTCCATTTATGACTGGATTTGAGGTGCAAATCGTGCATGTATTTTTTGACGGGCATGAGCATAGATTAGATGGGTAACATTCGACAGATTGGGCACATACAATTATTGGTTATTTTTTTAAAAAACCAACATCCACAAGTCTCAGAGAATCCCCCACCCCCCTCTCAAACTCTATTCCCACGCGAAAACATCATCGCATCAACACTTTCTCGCGAGAGACAGAAATCATATGTAAACGTGCCTGATCTGAATAGGTTCCACTCACAATTGCGTCTATTCTGCGAGTTTCATATTTTAAAAGTTACCTATATTAGTTTTAACAAGAGTACTAGAAGGAGGGCGTAAGAGGCTAGAAACATGATCACGTCTCTGATTGGTTGAGTCGATTGCTTACGTCACCGATGCCCATGGCTTAGTTATTTAAGTATGTTTATCCCAACTGTTTGAAAAAAGACTCCACAAGTCTACTTCCCCCGTCCTCTCTTGCGTCTCGCCTGGTCAAAGCTTCAACAATGCTAACGCTCAACTTGACTTTCTAGTAATCTTGCCTGGATAATATATAACTCTCCTCACTTTAGTTTTTTTTTTACCCATTTCTTGTTTACTACTGATGAAAACATGATTAAACTTCCTTGCATCTGCCTAAGTCTTACCACTGCGTTCTAATGCGGGGATCCGCTTAAATTTTTATGATTTTATCCTACTGATAGTTTAAACGAAACCATCCCTATTTAATGCACTCACCTTTACCAAGTCTTCTCATATTTTCAATTCTTGCATTTTGATTATGTGAAGCTGATTCAAGAGAACTGAATTGCATGGAACAACTCGGAGAAGACAATCCATTTTGCTTATTTTTTAAACAATGTTTAATTTTATTTAATTTCGTCTTTTTCATTGAACGTTTCATTATTCCTGTATGCTTTAGTTTCATATTCACGGAAGTTTTGCGAGTATTTTTATTTTTTTTACCTTGAATAGGATATACTTCAGTTAGCCCAACAGTTACAATTTTAATCTAGCGAAAAATTATCCAAAACATACAATGACTACAAACTTACCCATACTTCAAAACTAATATATATTTAAAAAGGAAACACAAATTTAAATTAATAATAGTTTAGCCAGACAAAACACGTGTAATCAGATTCAACTGTCATTTCACATTTGACTGTTTTTGAGGTTATGTAACAAACGTACCAGCCACAATGCATAAGTTGGTATAAAGCCTCGTGTCCATTTGCAAGTAAATTTGCTTAGATTACTCTCACAACTCACTTGAATGCGTGCAAACAGCAGCGCTAGAGAAACATTGCTAAAAGTTTACTCGCAGGCCAAGTACTTGCCAACTTGTTAGAGCTTGCAGTGTACACGGCTAAATTAAGCAAATTAGTTTGCACTTTTTGATTTCGAGACTGTTTCGAAATATTTGCAGTAAGTAGTATATTATTTGCAATAATTGAGGAATGTCGTGTTTGGAATAGGGAAGTAACTAATATGTTAATTGAAAATGTTGAACTATACCCAGAGTTATGGAATGTACCTACATTGTAAAGATTTAAAAAAGAGTAAAAAAGCAAGGCGCTTTAGAAAAATTAACAGAACTATTTGAGACATCTGAAAACGAAATTCTTCTAGTCTTGGCCCGTCGCATTTTTGTATCTTTCTTACATATTTTGCCCTTTACCAAATTAAGCAAAAAATCAGTGTTCTGCAGACATTCCTAGAATTTTTTTTAACTGCTGCAGATCTTCCATTATCAATTTAGTGAGCAGCTTCATGTATGCCTCAACTAGATCTACGCTAAATCCATTTTCTTACCCGAAAATTTTCCTTTTTCTCTATTTGTTTTTTTATTTATTATTATTTTTTTTTGTATATATATCATGACATGTCCTCCATACCATGTATGTTTTATTTAGGACAAATAAAATGATGATGATTAAGTGAATATATTATATCACACATCAGTCATTTTCCGAGGCAGAGACCACATTTTTCCGGTAAAAAAGAAGATGTATGTACACGTTTCAAGAAAGAACTAGAGCAAACAAGCTTGCTGGAGTAAACTGTCAGAATTTTGAAAAAAATTGCAATACAGTGTAGACACGCCAGCAAGTACTTGGTGAAAAAACTATCTCAAGTTACTTGCAAGTGGACACCAGGCTTAAGAGAGATTTGTGAATAGAGTGCAACCTCCTAGGTGCAATTGTCAAACTTGTCGTCGATAGTATTTTTGCTGTGCGCTTCTATACTGGCAAATAATGCATACGTAATTAATATTTCTATTGAAAAATAAGACAATAAATACACCGATGGCAGTAAATACTAATGCATTTCCACGTGCTGTGTGTATAAACCTTGACGAATCATCGAAATCTGTGGTAAAATTAATTCTTGGTTCTAATGCACTACCAATAAAATCAGTTGAAAACCAATACAGTGATTACGCATGGAAGATTCAAAACAAATATTACAAAGCAGACATATTACTTTCTGAATTACATAGTGGTTTTAAATCAGACAGTAGTTTTGAAGATACCGTGGAAGCTGTGATTATAAAATTCGACAGTAATGACAAAAATTGCTTTAAGAACATTGCTAAATTTCAGCCATTCCTTACGACCTGTAGTGCCGAAATTCAGTTGTTAATATGTGATTCAATATCAACTAACAGCGAGGTTAAAAGAAAAGATGCAGTAGATTGGTGTATAAAATCAGGTTTTGAATTGATCGACTTAAATCCTGAGCAGGAAACGGATCTCGTTGAGCAGGATGTGATAATTGAAAAGTTTGGCGTAGAAAGAATAATTGAAGCCCTCGAGTCTCACTTGTGGCCTAATGCAGAATTAAATGGAAAAATAGATATGGAGCTGGAAAACAAAAGATTAGACGAAAATGCAGAAATTGAGCTTGATAAGTTCAATGAGTTATTTTCACAATTGAGCGCCATGAAAGAGGGTGTTCAGTCGATGCCGGGAAGCGATCGTTTACGATGTGCTGAACAAGTTGCTATGGCGTTCTGGAACGCTATAGGAGGAGATGCGGAAGAACTTGATGATTTTAAGAATTAACGTTTATTATCTCATCAGTGTATTAGTTCAGAATACACTTTTTTTTCTTTTATGGACCAAAGAGACTTTTCGGTTGGAATACATATATTAAATTAAACATGTTGTATACTTTAATAAATCATGTCTAGCATATAGAGCAACGTTTCCCATAGTGTGGGTCGCAAGCCGGCACTAAGTCGTAGAAAAATTTTGCCGGATCGCGAAAAAAATTGTAAATTTTTGTGTATGAAATAAGCAAACAAATAACTGGATTTCTATTAAAAAAATTATGAGCCTCATCGTCATAATCTCACATAAGAAGTTTAACTTCGTTAGTTTTTAATATTCCCAAGTTTAATTTTTTTTATGTGAAATTTCTAATTAAGAATATTTACATATACTTAACAAATTCTATTTATTTTCTGTAAGATATGTGAATCCCAAAAAATTTCGAACTGAGCAACTTTGATATCTCATTATTGTAATAAGAGATATTAATGTTGGAAATATCACAATTTTGTCCATCAAAAATAATATAATTGCTTTTACTTAGATTGACGATCATAATTACGGCGAAATTATTACACATTTTAAGAGGGCACTTTGATGTTTAATTCATGTGAAAATTCTCACATGGACAGATCGTCACATTCGCACCATATTTTTATTTACGTACTATAATCTACAGAAAAACATTTTTAATATGAATTGTCTGTAGTATATCAACATCATAACCTCACATTATGCCCGAAAATTGTTTTGATATCTGAAAATAGAGAATATTATCTTTAATATTTTCCTTTCTGAATTTACATGAAATATATATTTTGAGTTCCTAACGTAGATATACAAACCCATGGTCTGTGTCACGTTTGTACGTCAAATTACAGAAAATATTTTGTACTTCAATTGTTAGTAATATTAAACGTCAGATTCAACTTTAAATGTTCACCCTTGTCTTACAATTTTGCGAATCAAAATGCAACACACTATAAACTTCTGTCCTTGTCAGTTTCATGTAATTTAGGAGACAAACTAACTTCTTTATTTGTCAATCCTACTTCCCCTCGATTTCTTACTTTTTAATACAGATACGTTACTAAAGAAGTTAAACTTCAAAAATGAAATTTGTTTTGTAAATAAATGTTTTTTTTCCGTAAGGTGTCGCGAAATATTTTAAAACCTCGTTCCGGGCCGCGGTAATAAAGTTTGGGAAACGATGATATAGAAGAAACAAATTCGTTGGTTTATTTTATTTACTAATGTTTTTTAATCACAGAAATCATTTTTTACACAATGTTATATACTAATAACGTATAATACTTGTAAATTCTTTAGGCTAATAAATAGTTTCTTTTTTTATTCAATAATATACCTGATATTTGCCTACTTAATAATTTCCTTTTTTTTTAATGTATATACAAACGATTTTTTAAACGTATAATAATGGTTTTAATTGAAACGGTACGAGCATCACTACCAAAATTATTCAAAATTTAAATCAGTTATGAGTGTTTTATACAATTGCAAATTATAAGTCAGCCATAATTTAAAAACGTTTTCCAATTTATTATTTAAATATAATTTAGGAACAAAATTAAAGCGATATGTGACAAATATTTTTTCTACTTTTAAATCCATTATGAATTCAAAACTATTTAATATTATTATAACCACAAATAATTAATTAATGTAAGAATGACTTTTGATTTTATTACAACTATGATTATAATTAAGTCACATAGAATGATAAATCCAATGACATCTACAGCCGAAAGCTACAAATAAAAAGTGGAATCATCGTTGTTGACGATCGATCAGTTTAACATCAAATTCTAACCGAACATCTTAAATTAAAATATGCACGTCTATAAAATGTAATTGAAGTGATGTATTCTTGTCTTTATCACCGATTTGCGACTTATTAAATCTATAAGGTAATATACTAGGACTAATGCTAGTTTTCCTTCATTCCGATTTCACTGAAATATACAATTTCAAAATTTAAACTGGATTTGGTATTTCTGGTATTAATGATGCAAAAAACGTTGTGAAAAATGTCCACATAACCGTTAAAACCGTCGGCCGATCTTCGGCCACTTCGGGTGCAACGGCTGCATTATTTGCTACCGTCGGATCGGCGTTTTGGTTGGCTTGCTGCGGAACTTGATTCTCAGCCGCTCGAGGAATTTCGTTTCGGAGAATATTATTGTTTTCAGCACCTTCGGCGTCATTGTTATTATCTAGAGCCGGTGCCCTAAAGAATCCAATCTGGTATCTAAAATATTAAGAAAATGTAAGGTCTTAAAATACTTCGAAATTAATAAACAATATTATACTTAAAGGTAAATTGCAATATGTTGACTATTTCTGGGAAAGAGTTTTAAATCGTGCATAAGTAAATAATACAACCACAAATATTTATTATAATTTTTTAAATACGATTCACGCTTTAAAAATCATGTATTTTAAATTCCATTTCAAATTTCGTCAATACATGTCACGTGACTACCGTGACGTCATAGGCTCATAAATGCTGCTAAACTGATGAGGTGACAGGTTTTTTCGTTATTGTTGTCATTGAAATTTTCGAATAAATTACACTCTAAATATTAACCACACAATGAAGCCTTTTGACAGCATGAACAGCGTCCTTCCCTATGACAGCGGCTGATGTTAATGAGCCAGTGACGTCATGTACTCTGTTTGGTGTTCGTTGTCACGTGACTTGAGAGTGATTTAATTACGTTTTACTTATTAAATATTTTAAATTCCTTAGAAATAAGTAAAAATATTGTGATTTTTAGTATTTCTATCATAGAAATTATGTTTTTATTTAAATAAAGTCAACATCCCTATTGCACAGTATAATTTCAAATTATTATAATACTTACAAGTAAATAGAAAATCCGAGGAATACAACAATAATGAAGCGCAAGGGTGATGAATAGAAGTATACAATACTAAAAAGTATTGTCAACCTACTAAGCACATAGAACCAATCCAACCAATCTCGATCGATCAATCCTTCGTCGGGTTCATTTCCAATATTAACCACCGGATTTGCATTTCCTTGTTCATTCTCGGGTACATTATGACCATCGGCTGGTGGAACTTCATTGGCCTGATAATTTTCGTTTAAGAATGAATTCTGATCCTGAGACGTCCCATTCTGTACACTGAAAAAGAAAACAAAAACTGAATATCATCATTAATCTAGACATGGTCTCGACTCCAGACTAGTGACCTCACAGTCATAGGAATATATAGACTTAACATGCACTAAAACCCTAGTGCGGTTTTAGACGAGGTGAATGGTATCTGTTTGTCATTGGCCGGCGGACTGCGCATATCTAGTGACATGAAATTTATGTTGGTAGTATGGTGTAAAAAGAAAATTTCTTTTGTATGCAGCACAATGCGCCGGTCAATCAAAAATCGACACCCTTATTACTTTGTACCCGTCCCTCAATAGATTCCCCCCTGCAGCTGTATACTCCATCCCTATAATTACTAGATCTATAAGTGACTTAAATATGTCCTGCAAACCCCCAAGAGGTTAATATAGATAAATATTGTGAATTATAGACACTCGAACTGTACATGTTAAATGTTGGTGCTACATTTATACGCAATTTATTTTTAGCATAAATCAATAATTTATTTTGTAAAAGCCAGACCTACAATAGGAGCCGGCCTTGGGGTAAAGCGAGTGGAGCGGTTCCTGTAGGCGCCAGGTGGCAATGGGCGTCGTAAAACCAAATGTGAAAAACAAGATTTTATTATTTAGTGACTGACTGAAATTAACACCAAATATTAATTTAATTATTATAGCGGTAGGAACTTTCTTAATGTTAAAGAAGCAGAAGTATAATAATTAAAGTTACTTAATTTAAATTCAATAAGTGTTGATGTTTGCAATATGAGCTGATTTTTGAAAATTTGAGACTTATTATTTGCGAAGTACAATTTACGTGCGTCGACCAAAGGACGCTGAAAGACAATCTCACTCTACTCTGATCAAGGCGTGGCTACAAGCATTAGTTAGTTAACAAGTTGTTAAGTATGGTTGATATTTTTAAGACATCTTATTTCACAATTAACACGTTATACTAAATATGTATTGATATTAAGGCTCTTCAAAACCATTTATTTAAAAGTCAAATCACCCGATATGATTTAGATCCAATACAGACGCAAAAAGAGAAACATTAAATTATCAAATTAAAAAGCAAAATAAAACATTTAGATTTTGCATCAAAGTAAAATCTATATGTTTTATATAACATTTACAATACGAAAAGGCATAATAAATATGATGCCACGTGAAGAAATGTGAAACTGTTATTCTGCACTTAAAAATTTATAAACAAAATAGAACTTAATATAAGTAATGGTCTCAAAATATTTAAAACACAATTTATAAGCACCAAACGGTAAATTATCCAGTCAAAAGTGTTACTATCATAAATAATCGGTAATTTTACACCACTAAAATCACTGATATTTCTGTATATATTAGTTATACAATTAAAATCGCGACCCGAAACAATCATGTACAAAACTTTCTGTGCAACCTTGTATAACAATATTAGTAAATAGTCGCGGATATTGAACCGGCTAATTAGCCGGTTATTTATTCTTTTACATCATTATTTATGAATGATTTGCAATTTTTATTGGCTCAACTAATTCTGAATTCATTATAAATATTCGTCATAAAAATAATGAACTTAAATAAAAAACATTTGGTTATTTGCAGAACGAACTGAAAGTGAAAGTGATAACATAAAACACTAATTGTAATGGATGAGAAAGTACATAGCGTACAAATATATATACTTTCACTTGAGTTTACAGAAACACGACTGATTTTTACTATACTTTTAAGAAGCATTACATTTAGATTTTTTTTTATTCAAAAAAATGTTTAGAACAAAATATATCTCCAATTAAAGTGTATAAATATTATATCCACGCTTTTGTAATAGTAATAAAAATGCAACAAAAAAAGT
This sequence comes from Venustoraphidia nigricollis, assembly GCA_034508555.1. Classification (NCBI taxonomy): domain Eukaryota; kingdom Metazoa; phylum Arthropoda; class Insecta; order Raphidioptera; family Raphidiidae; genus Venustoraphidia; species Venustoraphidia nigricollis. The sequence goes on from JAVRKA010000020.1 coordinate 5,106,908, forward strand.
TATAGTGAATAACTTTTTTAGAGCAGGCAACAATCTACGGGTTTGTTAAGTTTCAAAAATATAACAAAGAAGTAAATGAACAAAATGAGTTCACTAGGTCAGCTTGTCATATTTATTCCAGAGAACTCAGTTTTGAACCCATCTGTTATCTAATACGCATCTTACATATCGCTTGTTCCATAAAATATATTTAAATTTAATTATTAGTTCTATATTATAGACGCTCAACAACTAAAGTGATTAGCGCCTCATGGTTAAATTAACAGCATCACAAAATCATTCATGAGCGAAGGTGAGAATCGAATCTATGTCAGCCTTTGGATCAAACTGACCGCCCCTCTCAGCCTGGTGAGATGTCGCGAGATTTAGTTCGACCTCCTCCCCCGTTTCCTTACCTCACGTGAGGTTTTTCAAAATTTGTATTCATAGGGTAAACGCATCGGATTTATTTAAAAAACAAAACTAGCTTTGTTATTTTTATTTAAGACTAGCATTCAAGATTGCTTTGACCGATAAATATTATTGTGTCGGATTTTCATCAAGAACTTTAATTTAACCCAATTTTCTCGCAATTTCACACTGTTTTTGACAGAAAAAAAATTATGTGATATTTGCCGAGACCCCCCACTCCCCCACGTGAAATTGGCCGAGATTCGATTCGATTCCCTCCCCTCCTGAACACCTCACGTAATTATTGGACGCCCCCTTAAAATCCCCATTTACTGGCAACTTTTCATATGTGCTGCCGGGCCCTTCAGTTTACCACTTCCGAGGCTCTCACAGAGCACTGGTTGGGAACCACTGTTCTAAGGAAATAAATAATAACAAAAACAACTTACAGTTGCATGTACTGTGTCATGTAATTAATATAAGCCTGCTGCATCCACGCCATCTGAGCCGCATACTGCGACGGATCGGCAGCCAATGCTTGCATGTAAGGTTGAGACATGGCAGCCGCCCACGCTGTCCTATGATCCGTTACTGCATTTATTGGTATCTGTTCGTTACTGATATGTGGAGCCGATAGTCTCTGACGTATTCCATCGGAACTAACGTTTTCAGAACTTGACGAAGAGCTATCGGTATCTGAATTTCTGATACCCGATGACTGATTTTCATGACTTACAGGTGCTGTGATGTTTTTAGGCATTTCTTGGTTACTAGCTGTTTGGGGTGTCGACTGACTCCTTTTCTTAAATGTATCTCGTGGTGGTGTACATACTAAATGAACTGTATGAATTTCTTGTCCCTCAAACTTGCGTAGCACATCTTTAAGTATAACTGTATCGGGTAAAAGCTGACCAGAATATATTAGTTTTTGCTCCTCCGTTCGCTAGAAGTAAATAAAAACGATATACACCCACTCTTTCAATATTATTATCATTAATATTATTATGACATCTGTTCAACTTTTTTATTATTATTAAAATACGCTTTAATCCATCAAAAATACTGAGCTTATAAATTCGACTGTAGTAATTAGTCACTTACAGGTTTGCTGGGATAAACCTCTGACAGATATCCTTTTAATTTACTGATTGTCCATGACAGTTCACACTGTATGGTTTGATCTTCAATTTGTTGATTTGGTGCTTTGACAATGAGTGTTACAGGCATTCCGTCCATTTTGCAACAACAGTATAACTAATATAAATAACACAAATAACACATAAACAGAAGTAAATTTAACACAAAAAATTTTGCAACAAAACGTCAATATCAAATTCGCCAATGTCCTCTACACTAACTTAGTAGACATTTGTAGAACATAATAAAGATTAAAGATCACAAAAGTCACTATACATATTTTAGTGCGTCAGCTGATTATAATTACGTTTTTATCTATGATTAGTCAATTTCCCTCATGTAATTTGTATATCAATCGTACGAACAAATAGAAACATATTTGTCGTTTTCTTATTGGTTGAAACTTGTTAAAAAATGGTGGTCATCCCATTTTAATTATTTGCATGTAAGCAGCGCGATTTTGCTCGAACTAAAAGATTTTAGCTAAGCCCGTTCGATGTCGCAGTAAAGTTATGAGATTGTCAGTTTGCTCGTAGAGATGGAAAAAACGGGTCTTTTTAGTGACCTGCATCTTTGCGTCTGGATTCCGTATGTGAGCCGGCTCACTGAACCGGTTCAAAAAAAGCCGAGTTCTGAATATGTTACTGCAGTCTGTCACTGAGTTACCTAGTTCAGTCAATCATATCACGATCTGTATAGAATCAAGAATGCATAGCCAAACATGTGATGCATGAGTCATTTGAGCTGACAGATGCATCAAAGCAAGAACTGATACGTAAGTGTAAAATGTGCTTCTGTGTGTTAAGTGTTTCACTGAGTTATGCGGATCCGTTGATCCGTCAGCTCAAAAAAAAGTGAGTCGGCTCTCACGGATCTTCTGTCGGAGTCGGCTCTTTGAACCGGTTCAGATCTGAGTTACCCAACTATTTGCTCGAAAATCGAAATGGCAGAAAGTGTAGCGACATTACGGATAAAGGGGCGCACAAGTTGGCGAAATGGCAACACAACTTATATAGTAATTAGTGCTTTTTGTACCTCAAAAGGAAAAAACAGTACCTTTTTAGGATCACTCGCGTGCGTCTGTCCATCCTTCTGTCACAGCCAATTTGCTTCGAAATTCGATTGAGTTGAAATTTGGTACACATAAAAGTCGGGGACCCAAAGACGGACTTGTAACGTAAATAAATGAATTTTGAACATGGAAGTCTTTTTTGGGGGGCAAATTAGGAAATTAAAAAAATATATATAATGAGCCTCACCCTCATAAGCTCACATAAGAAGTTTAACTTCTGTAGTTTTTAATATTATTCGCAAGTTTAATTTTTTTTATGTTAAACTAATTAATAATATATTTACACATACACATGTACTTAGCAACACGCTATAAACTTCTGTCTTTGTCAGTTTCATGTAATTTAGGAGACAAGCTAACTTCCCCTTTCGAGGACAATTCTACTTCCCCTTGATTTTAACTTTTTTCAAACAGATACGGCGCTAAAGAAGTTAAACTTCAAAAAGTTTTGCAAACTGTACCGTGTGACATATCAAATAAAAGAACTTGTAGTAAGGGTCTCAAATATAGTTTTTATTAGAGATGCGCCGAATAGTGGTTTCACCGAATAGCCGAATACCGAATATTATTCGGTTTAACCTTTACCGAACCGAATATTCGGCCGAATTATTCGGTTTACCATTTCATTGTTTTGCCGCGTAAACAACCTGATATAAGTTTTAAAAAATAAATGTAGATTTGATTGACATTTCAAAAAATGTTGATATTAAGTTAAAAAATAAATGTTGATTTAAAGCTTAAAAATAAATGTTGTTTTGAGTTTGAAATTAAATGTTGATTTAAGGTTCAAAATAACTGTTGACTATACTGACTATAGGTTAGGAAATAAATATATTTTCTCTTATTATTATTCTAATAAATATATTTAATCTTACATAAGAAGTTTTGTCTTTTAGTTCTACACCTTAGCTACATGAACCAAAAAAATAGAAATGCTTGAGCCGAATATATTCGGCAACAAAACCGAATAATTCGGCCGAATACAAATAGTGGAAAAGACACCGAATACGCCGAATACCGAATACCAAACGAATATTCGGCGCATCTCTAGTTTTTATATAGTTTTAAAATAAATAGTTTTAAAGTTATTTACGAAAATAGATGAACTGTTGACCAAATAAAAAAGAAACAGATTTAATTAAATTTTGAGGTCTGCCCTGGCGTTATGTTATGTCACTATGGAAATATGTTATGTCATTATCAAGTATTCACAGAAATTGTTCGAAGTTGTTCCCGTTTTGTTTAAAATAGGCATCTAAATATTTGGTAATGACATAACATTATGCCAGGACCGACCTCAAAATTTAATGAAATAAAAAAATTTAGTTAAACTTCCAAAGACTGTTTCTCTCCTATTTTTGAGTTTTGATAAAAAAGTTGCTTGAAATATATAATAAGAAAAGGATGTAATAGGAAAAGGATACTAAAATGAAAAATAATTAATCTGAACTAGGGTTATTTTTTTTAAATTTATTTTTTGAACACAGTAATAGTTTTTTTCTGTTAATAATAATCTAGTAATCATAATACAATAATTTTTAATAATGGTTTTTTGATCTTTATTAAAAATTTGTAATAAAAGTAACAACTTTCTTGTTATTTATAAATTATTTTTTTATCATAAGTTGTATAAGTACTAAAGCTTGTCATAAGTGTTTTTTAGGTAACATGTATAAGATTTTTTTCTGTATTCTTGAAAGCAGTAAGAAAAAAATTGGCAGGACTAAATTTGTGCTCTATTTAGGCAATCTAGTTTTATATAAATTTTAAAATACTTTCTACAAATATAATATACATCTCATGAATATTACGTTTCATTAGATAAAAAATTTCAATGAGCAAATGCATAATTTTTCTTTTCAGAAATGTTCTAGTCGTTCTCTATGTACTTAATCAAATTTATCATTTGCAAAATGTTGAACCTTCACTGTTAAAATCATAATATTAATACACTGGAGTATATAAAATTTTAATTTTAATAAAAATGTCAAATTTTATAGTAAAACGAAACTGATTTAACAGTGTGAAAGCCAGTTGACAGAAGTTTTTCTGTACAATTTTTTCTCGGAGCAAATGAATCATACAGTTGTCTATCATACCACGCTGTTACCACACAAAGTAGATCCATTTTAATGTTGTGATCGGTGCTCTAAGACCTAAGTAGTTAATTTTGATATGACAACAAAAGAAGCAGTGCTAAAACAGTCCCTTGAAATAAATCACAATTTTATTGTAAGACTATAATAGTATTAAGATTTGTGATCAATGGTAGACAGATAGATGAAGTGGGTATGTTAATTCTAAAATAAGTTTAAAATCGTATTTTTTCTACTACTTAAAAAAAAAACTCTGAATAGGCTCTACCAACAGAAAAAGCAGCCCCGGATCTAGGAGGGGACAAACCGGGGCACCTACTCCAGGCGGCAGTTTCAGCGGGCGCCAAAATCATATATAAACATGCTTGAAAATTAATAACAAATTATTTTTAAAAAATTATTAAAGGGTTTTTATTCTCCCTTCCCGGTCACAAAAAATGCCACCCATTATATATTTTCGAGCTTTTTAAATAATTTGTCTCAAACGTAGAGAGGGGGCCCACTATCAAGTTTCTGCCCCGGTTCGAAAAAATCGTAGATCCGAGGCTTAAAAAAGGACAGGAGTGCAATAATTATACTTAACCAAAGAGGTAGTATTTTCAATAGGGATGTTGACTATATTCAAATAAAAACATAATTTTAACGAAAAGTAGTAGTTTCTATGATAGAAATACTAAAAAACACTATATTTTTCCGTATTTTTAAGAAATTTAATTAATATTTAATAAATAAAACCTAATAAAATCACTCTCAAGTCACGTGACAATAGACTCCAATCAGAGCGCATGACGTCATATGTTCAGCCGCTGTCAAAAAACTTCATTGTTTGGTTAATATTTAGTGTGTAATTTATTATTATTTGTTTTTTAGGAAACAACTTTTCATCACCTCAGTTTACTAACGTTTATGAGCACAGAATACGCATCTATAGGATGGTAGCTCCCGTATAAACTTTTGAGCCTCCTTTGGTATGAACGCGACGAGTATTGGCGTTTTGGACCGAAATTTGAAACTGGATTTAAAATACATGATTTTTAAGGCTTGAGTTGTATTTAAATAAAAATAATAAATATTTGTGGCAATATTAGGTACTTATGCACGATTTAAAACACTTTCCCAAAAATAGTCAAAATCCCTATTCTTTGTTTATAATTTGTTAGGTTCGTTTGTTTTCTGATTTTTTCACTGCTAAAATGTCTTATGTACTATTTTCATGACAACGTTAGAATATTTTTTTATTTTGGCATCATGGTTCTTCTAACAGTTTTATTATAATAATTTTCCAGATCACTTATTTAATACGAAAACAAGTTAGATACTCCTTTTTACATTTTAAGTATACCTACTGATATTTTTCAGTTTAATTTTTAAAAACATAAAAAAATTCAAATAGGTACACATACAATTTTTTTTAAATTACTGGATATATACGAGTATCTTTTCGAAGATGTAGGAATGTATCTTCGGGACGGTACCTGCAGTGCTCTTATCATTCACCGGTACCGCTCCAAAATTATGTACCCGGCCTTTTAGAAAACAGGTATGAGAAGGTATTAAAAAAAACACACAAGACTAAATTAAGCCTTATTTTAGTTTCCAAGAATTAATTATTTTTTTTCGAAACTTGTATTTTTTTAATATATATACAAAATTTCAAAATATTTTAACGTTTTCATAAAAGTCATTGATTTATTTTTGTAATAAATTCTTCATATTGTATTAAATGAATAAAAATGCACAACATGGACCTGTAAGTAATAGTAATACTTGATATGATAAACGGATACAATTTTTGTATAATACGAAATATCAGCTCTTTTGAATAAAAAACTACTAAAATCAAATTATTTGTGACCCAGTATACGAAATATTAAACAAAAACGTAAAAATGTTCATAAGAGATTCAAGATATTTACTACAATAATTAAAACATTTAATATTAATGACATTTAGACGATTCATATTTAGATTCAATTTCAATCAATGAAGAATTTGATAATTTCATTTTATAAAACTGGGTCCACGCATCATAAGATTTTTTTAAAATTAAAAATACTGACCATACATTTTTATCTGTTGTTAAAAATACCTATATTATTTTTTCTTTTTGACACTAACATTTTTTTTTCTCTAAAACTACAGTTGCACAATTGAAAAAAAAAAATATCACAAAATTTAAAAATCTATTATTATTTCCTAAAATAGGTAATATCATTTCAATACAGAAAAAGGATTAGTTCTGTTAATTTTTTCATTTAATTTTAAACAATAACTGAGTATTATTACAATTACTTATTTCATTTTTCGATAAAACTCAATATCTTTAATTAAAACTTATGTTCGTTTCAGTGTATTTAATATAGTCAAATACAATAAATACGAGTTACATATGTATTTTCGTTTTATTACAAATATATCTTCAACAAAACACACAAAATGATAATTTTATTGTCATTTTTTTAAAAATATAATAATTTTTTCTTTTTACATGAATTTCGTATCAATTCACAAAAGTGCGCAGTTATAAAATATCTTAGCGAAAATTGAGGTGTAACTAATATAGTAGCGTATAGGTACCTACAATAATATAACTTTCAACAGTATCAGATTGAAAATTTTACTGATGTCGTTATTATGTGAGAACTGTCCGTATAAAAATGGATCAACAGCATTTTATGAATTATGAATGACATTAAAATAAAACGTCATTCAAATATTTTTTACTTGTGATTTTTTTACTATGCTTACCTTGCTCTCTGTTAGGTCCTCCAGTTTTGTTTTATTTGAGTTGTAATGCACATTTTTGCACTATCCCCTATAAAATAACTGCTTTGCATGTATGTATACAGATGTATAAAGTGATCCATTACGCACTAATGCAATAACGCTACACCAATTCCATAGTAAATCATTGTTTGTCTGTGAGGTGGCTCTTCTAAATAGATGTGAACTCGGCTATTTTTAGAAGGTGTGTACAAAAAATACCATATATATCTCGTACGTAATGGTATTATGTATATGACTCACTAGCACTCGTTTTAAACTTTACATTTTATTACCCGGGCGCCAGACATAGCAACAATATTTGAACACTTGTTTTAACTAGGCATGGGGATTATAAATCGATTATTCGAAATAATCGATTATTTTCCTGCCAATCGATTCCGATTATTTCGAAAAACCGATTGTGTGGAAAACCGATTATTTTATTACCCTAAAATCGGATAATCGGTCCAAAAAAGAATATTTTAAAAAAAGTTTTATTGTTCTTTTAAAACTGTGGGAACGAACAGTCAAGTTGTCTGTTCGTTCCCACAGTTTTAAAAGAACAATAAAACTTTTTTTCTTCTATAAAATTGGGAAAAATATTCTTTTTGTGATCATTTCGAATAATCGATTTATAATCCCCATCCCTAGTTAAAACAAGTGTTCAAATATTGTTGCTATATCTGGCGCCGGCATTATAATAATACCGTAATGACCATTGATCCAGTAATTATGCCAAGCTAATTATGTCAATTCTCGTTCTGAAGTAATAATTTTAGTATTAAATCAAGTTGATACTTCAATACCTATTATGGTACAGTACTGTAATAAGTTAGATTTCGCTAATAACAAATAAATATGATCCAAAAATGTCAATATTTATCTCTAACGAATTTACACCTCAATTTCACTGATAATTATGTGTTTTTTATTTTTCAAAAAGGCTTACTTTACAATTGTTTATATTGTCAAATATTTATTGTCTATTGGTAATTAGTATTTATATTCTAATTGTTTCTGATTTCAAAAATATTAAGGACATGGGGACATTATAATAACACTTTCTTGCACCGTGTTTGCCTCAATTTTAAGTTTCACTTAAACATTTACACACCAATCAAGCATCTATAGGAATGGACGTTGTTGTTTAAGTAGAATTTAAAATTTAACTGAAAGCATTGTAAACAGGCCTAAAAAGCTTTTCACAAAATGATATAAAAGTTTACTCAGGTAAGTACAAACTAACACTGAAATATAAAACATAGAATGCAGACTAATATAATTGATACGTTAATCAATGCTAATAATTTTTAAACATTCATTGTTACAATCAGAAGCGTAGCGTGCCTTGGCGGGGCCCCGTATAAAAATGTGTTTGGGGGCCCTTATACCACGTTGAAGTAAATGACATAAATACCCGCGATAACCGATGTAGGGTGTTGCCAACTTTTGAACGCACGCTTTACGCGGGAAAAAAAGAAATTGCTTTTTTTGACTTTTGTCATTTCTGAAATAAAAAAAAAAATTGGAAAGTTTTTATTAATTTTTGCTTACGCACGTTGGGGGCCCCCATGGCCCGGGGGCCCCGTATAATTGATACGGCAGATACGGCGGTAGCTACGCCCCTGGTTACAATGCTAAATCAGAAAAAATAATTTTTTATCCACCAACACCGTCTGGACTCAAACCAGAATATTTCCACTTTCGCGGCGGAATGAGTTTGTAACAATGAATGTTTAACAATTAAATAGATTGTAACAATGAATGTTTAACAATTAAATAGCAAACGTTCTGCAGCTTGTAGAAATTAAACATCTTATAATGCTAATAATGTTCAAATGAAAAATAAAACGATTATTATCACAATAATAATTATAACGCTGCCAAAAAGTTAAAGATACCGGGTGTCTCAGAAATCGCGCACCGAATTGTTGGGATCAAAAGAGAAAAATATTCTGAGTCCAAAAATCCATGTTTAAATTTTTTGATAACGTAGTTAATTAGTAATTAAATAATGAAAGTGACGAATCAGGAGCACGCTACAGAACAATAAAAAGTGAGTGAGGAGGCAGTAGGGGACGCGAGAGTGAGACGCCAGAGGGCCTTGACAAGACAGATGCGAAAAGTGGAAATCACTGGCGAGCGTTAATTAAGTTATTTTATCCACTAAAAATTATTAGTGTAGTTTAAAAAAAAAATCGAAACTGGACTCAGACAAAAGCTCTGGAAGGCTTTGATATAATAAATTTATTTATTTAGAAATATTAAAGCATTTTCATATTATAAATCCAACGATCGACATAGATAATTTTTCTCGTAAGCGTTGATCAAATTTATTTATTTATTCATAATTATTTGAGCAATCAAAAGAAAAAAGTCTAAATTCAATCGAGTAGATGCTCAAAATGTCGTCCGTTCTCCTGATTGGTCACTTTCATTAATTAATTACTAATTAACTACGTTATCAAAAAAATCTAAACATGGATTTTTGGGCTCAGAATATTTTTCTCTTTTGATCCCAACAATTCGGTGGGCGATTTCTGAGACACCCGGTATAGTAAGTAACATATATATTATCAAAATATATTTTCTATAAATTAAAATTATTTTTTCCGGTTTAAAATTAAAAAATAAGGAAGTACAATGAAGTATAATCTCAACACTGAAGACTGAAGTTCTTTTATTCGAATGGGTTTTGAATCTTTGACTGTAAAGTTATTGACTACCTACTATAAGATATTCTTCTGATAAAAAATGTATGTATAATGCACGCGAGTTAGAAGTTATACTCCTTTGACGTGATATACACGCAAATGATTTATTGAAGTATAATAAAAGGATTAGAGCGAGATTAGCATAAATACAGCTATTAAACGCTACGCAAATGCAAACATGGTCTCTACCATACTCTATCCTCCTCACTCAGTTAACCGAAAAACAACTTTCGGGTAGAGTTGGGTAACTCAGATCTGAACCAGTTCAAAGAGCCGACTCCGACAGAAGATCCGTGAGAGCCGACTCACTTTTTTTTGAGCTGACGGATCAACGGATCCGCATAACTCAGTGAAACACTTAACACACAGAAGCACATTTTACACTTACGTATCAGTTCTTGCTTTGATGCATCTCAGCTCAAATGACTCATGCATCACATATTTGGCTATGCATTCTTGATTCTATACAGGTCGTGATATGATTGACTGAACTAGGTAGCTCAGTTGTAGATTGCAGTAACATATTCAGAACTCGGCTCTTTTTGAACCGGTTCAGTGAGCCGGCTCAAATACGGGATCCAGATGCAAAGATGCGGATCACTAAAAAGACCCGTTTTTCCCATCTCTACATTCGGGATGCATTGGTATTTACAAATAGTTTCATTTAAAATAGCAAACAGTCAAATCTGCATATGCGAGAACTGAATAAGCGAGAAAACTTTACAAGTGAGAGTGATTGGCAGGTCCCGTAATTTTAACCCTCGAAAACCATAAAAAGGTAACTATTAGGAGCGATTGAATAGTTCTTAATATAAATTTCAGATTAGGAGTAAACTTTTACTTCATTATGCAAGAGGGTACATTAAGCAGTCTTAAATTCTATGTAATTCACTAAAAAATTGTCTGTTTCTAATTGACTTAATATTGTTATATATACACACATTATAATTCATTACATAATTATAATTCAATTCGGGACTCTTAAATATAAAAAAAATGTAGTCATAAACAATACGTTTCTAAAATCAGGGGTAATTATTTACAAATTTTTACAACGATATACCAAAATAATAACCATTACACTAAATTAAAGTGTTAAAAAGTAAAGTTTATTCTCAATGATGAAATAATAGCAGGTTAAGGCCCCAGTACACAGTGGTCTGTAGTGGGCCATGCTTTGCAATGTGCAACTGTAGGCCACCATCACTTGGTGTTTACACATTGGTGCATGGCTCATTTCTGCCTGGCGAAACACTTGCGATGGACGTGGAAGTAATTACGGCCGCGGCTATTTATTTATATACTGTTTACAAGTATTATAGTATTATAAACCTAAAAGTCTCTTCCTTGCTCCAGGATACTGACATTTTGGGCGGTTAAAAATTTAAATAGTATAGCACGCAACAAAAAAGTAGGTACCTGTCTAAACAATGGGCGACTGTGTGAACACCACAGGCCACGCAACGCCACGATTCCTTTGAAGTGTGTCAAAAAAACCGACAACAAATGGATTGCGCACCACGATTCACAATTGTCCGCCACAACAGACCATTACCCCTGTACACAATGGCGATGGTCTACAATGGCCCACTACAGACCACTGTGTACTGGGGCCTTTATGTTTCTAGTACGTGATGATATAAATATTATAACGAATATGACATTATGTTAAAAACTCCCGCTAGCGAATTTTAACGGTTACAAGAACCATATCATCACGCACGATATACACATGATATTTTTTGCACGTACCCTCTATAAAATAGGTGATTTTCACATAATTTTCAAACTTTTTGACCGTTCAATTTTGAGCAATTTCGCTTATAATGACCGCTTTAGATTTTCATACATTATGGAAATAGTAAAACGACTACGTTCATTTATCTTTACGCTATACAGACATGAAAAGTAACTATTTTATAGAGGGATGCGTAAAAAATATATTTCTCGGGCATTATTTTATAGTTTCATCATTGTAGAAGTAGTGACTAACTATAATAATAAATTCTGTTGATTCTATTGATATTTTATAATCATCTCATTTTATATTTTTATTACTTATTTCAGTATTTTTTGATACGCGAGTATTGCACAAAACAATATTTCATTTTGCCAAGGATCCACCTTAATGTTAATTAATTGAGCTTTTTTTGTCATGTACTCTTTTATGTACTGTCTGAATTCAGAATGATTTCGAAGAGTATAAATTTTTTTACAAAATTTCAAATCAAAGGGCAATAATACGATGACCAGCATCTATAGCGCCCTATATGAAAATACTTATTTATATATTATTTATAATCAACTGAACAAATTTTATATTTACTATATATTTCATTCAATGATGCTGTCAAATAGAAAAATATTAATTCTTTTCAATTAACCAAACCAAAAATTGCTGATTTAATTTCAGTTATTACCACGTTCGCCGTGTGCACAAACAAATAAACGTTCGTGTGCTAAAACTGGAATCAATCGACACGAGTTATCAATAAAAAATAACAGTTTAGTGTTCAGGTAAAAATTAATTTATTTTCGAAATATGGTTTTATTTAATATATTCATACTGTACATACAAAGGAGTCCCAAATAAAAACATCGGCGAGCATTTGTCAAGACCACATCTGCTAATTTATTAGTCTCTGCCAGTCTTACAATAAAAAATTCAATATAAGTGTATAATTGTTTAATAAGTTAAAGAATAAAGTGCACTCTGAATGAAACGAAATAGTAAATTTTGTAACTGGCATTAAATTAAGTTTATCTTGTTTTTCTTTGTCAAGCCACTTCAAGAAGTCGCTTGAAATTTAAAACCGACGTTGTTCCGAGCCTTCTTGGTTTCCGGGTTTGTAGGCGGTGGTACATTGGCATTTCTACCTGTTGTTTCGTCTACAACTGCGGTAGACATTATCAAAGGCATTGTGTGTCCTCCTTGGCGGCTCGGTCGTAATTGATTCTTCACAAACACACTGAGCATAGAAGAAGGGAGTCATCGACACACAGTAAGTACCTGTGAGTCGATAAGGACACTTCGTCGTCCGCTTACACATCGCCTTTGATAATGTCTACCGCAGTTGCAGACGAAACGTCAGGCAGAAATATCAATGAACCACCGCCTACAAGCCCGGAAACCAACAAGATTTGAAATAACCAAACATTGTTCGATCAGAATTGTGTACAAAGTTTTGTAAGCAGAAAATAGTATTTTCTTTCTAAAACCTAAATACTGCGCGATATTAAAAAGCTACAAGTTAAATTACATAGGTACAAAAATCGTACTAAAGTTAATAAATGAATAAGTTTGTTTTCAAATAATTTTTTTTGTAGACATGGTCTTAAATGTTGGAATAATTTAATTTAAAATGCGAAATGCATTATTCGATATTTAATTAAAGGTATTTAGATACAATTTAGAATAAACTCTTTTTATATTTAAGTATTTTTAAAACTCGTAACTATAATATAATACGATTATCTTGTCTAATTTTGAATTGTCTAATTTTACGAATGAATATTTTTTGTTATTTTTGGTGCAAGAATATTTACGATTGTTATTTTTACCCTGAATTAAGTACAATGAGTAGGGATAAAATGAACAATTTTCATTCTGTAATAATCCGTAAGTTCAATTTTATTTTATAACCCTTTCAATTATATTTTCAGAATATATCAAAATTCAATACACAGAACATCATTATTCTAAGTTAGAATATTGATTTTTAAGGGATGCAGTCAAATATACACCTTGCGTATAAAACATCGGAGACACCGCATTTTACTCTTTCAATTGGTACGTGGGCCAACTGGGAATCTATTACAATTGACTAAGACAGTAACATTTAGGTATCTATGAGCGTCATGAAATGACATGTCGAACTAAATTTATTCATCAGTGTATATTTCTATTCTAAATAGAGTTAGAAAAAGGTCTCAGTCCTCTGAGGTTCAATTACGCGCATAGAATGATTTTTCATTCAGATATAATGAAATTCACACATGATAATTACAGGTGGTCCTCGACTTTCGTAAATTGAAAATCTGCATTTTTGCACATTAATGTTATTGTTATCCGTATAGGCCCAACGTTAACTCTCCAAGACATAATAAGAAGAATATTTTTCTGGCATTAAAATCAAATCGATATTAATTATAGCATCTACATTAGTGCCCAAAAAAGATATAGGTCTATAGTTTTTAATTTGTTCATATATGAATAAGCTACTGTTGTTTTAGTTACTACTTGTAAATCGAGTTTTTTTTTAAATACACTTTTTCATTTTTTGAACAAGTTTTCAAGAATGATTTTTCACGAGATCAGAGGACAGTCTGTATTCTTCTATAAGCAAAATGTGTTTATTTTTCCTCAAAAAGAGGCAATTGTTACATTAATGTGTTTTATATTAATTAATTATTATTGTTGTTGTTAGTAAACAAGTAATATGTTATGAAATACAAGTAGGTACATTATGTTAGGCAGTTAATACAATGGAATACTATTTAGTATAATAAGCTGAGATCGGTTTTTAGGGGGTTTTTTAAATGACTGACAACTTTGCAAAGACATTGCAAATATTCAAGTGAAAATATTTCGCATCATCGACATTATAATTTTGCTATAAGCTATTACAAAACAATAATGTGGATTATATGAACTATTGTTTCTAAATATAGCTCTGATTGTATTCCCAGTTAAGCGAAATACAGATAAAGTGCCTGATAAATTTATACCTATGTACCGTCTTAAAGTAATAGTTTACAGTTTTTATACTCAGAGAAAGTTAAAATGTTTATAGGAAAAAATAATTTAAAATGTTGCTGCTCGTAGTTTAATATTTCTTTTTACCTATTATTAAAACTTTGTTTGAAGATGGCTACACTTAGTCATTTAAAAACGTAGTATCCAGTGGCGTAGTTACGTTACCAAGGGCTCCGGGGCAAAAATGAAATTGGAGCCCTATCTAAATTGGTTAAGTTTTATCGGCACAGCGCCGACCACACAGAGCCTTATTTTCAATATTAAATGAAAAGTATTAATAATTGAGACGAAGTTCCGACAGTCGACATTTTTTTCAGACATTTCCTCCCTTCTATGAAACTTTTTTTTTTTAATTTCATTAGCATTAATAATTTTCGAGTTATTTGCAAAAAATTAGACCCCCTTTTTGGGATTCTTTAATTAATAACTTTTGCAATTGTGTAAATGTGGATTTCAAATTTTTGCACATTTTTCAAGAGGAGGTTACGAGTCCAATGAGCTATGACACGTGTTTTAACTCGCAGTAGCAAAAATTAACATGTTTTTCAACTTGTGAACCAAACTACAGAGGCCAAAGAGTCAAAAGGTCTTTATTCGTTTTCAAACGACGCTCAGGAGGTCGAGGGGCCCTCTGTGCGTGGGTGCCCCGATGCACTGCACCGCGAGATTTGACAACTTTCAACTCTAGACAAAGCCAAAACAAGCTATAGGCGAAATAAATTTAAAATGCCGATTTTGACATTAACTCTTTAACGACTACGGGGACACATTTGTCCCAAACCAAAAATTTAAAAGAAGTGAATAACTAAGAAACTAGTGGGTGTCATTTTACATTTATTATTTCCTGAACGTATCTTTTCATTTTTTATATATGTCAACACTGCATCTGAACTGTCATTCTTTGATTATGATCACTGGAAATTGGATCATCCTAAATTGTAAAAAAATGGTTACTTTCGCTCCTAAAATCTTATGGTCCTGAAAGGGTTAATGCTTATGGAGCTGCTGTTAATCTATACTAATATTATAAGGTAAAGTTTTAGTGTAGGAGATAAATAGCCGTATTCTACTATTTTTGTTCTAATCACTCTTCTTACGTAACCACAGTGATTACAAAATTTATAAAGAGTTGTCTGAATTTAATTAGAAGTCTATTTTTGTGCGGTTACCACGGTTATATACTTTTGAATTTTGTGTTAGTTGTCAAGTGCTGAAAATAATTAATTATTAATAATAATAATTATTATTATGGATAATAAAATTACAAAAAGACGACAAAAAAAAGTATCATCTAGTCAATACAAATTGATGATTGATTTTATTGACGCTAATAAAAATATGTTGAGTGGAAAACTTTCATCAACTGAATCCACAATTGTGGATAGAAAATGGGAAAAATTAGCCCTTATACTGAATTCCAATCCGAATTTTGGATTAATAAAAAACGTAAAAGAATAATAAAAAAATGTATAACGCGTGTACGTTATAATATAATTCTATTATTAACCTGTTTTCATTCTCAATTAACTCCAAAATAAGTAAGTGAAATATTTCGGCGTCCATTTTAATTAATAAACACTCAAAGTGTCAGCTTAACACCCATTTACAAGTTACAATTTATCC
The DNA here is from genome assembly GCA_034508555.1 of Venustoraphidia nigricollis. Classification (NCBI taxonomy): domain Eukaryota; kingdom Metazoa; phylum Arthropoda; class Insecta; order Raphidioptera; family Raphidiidae; genus Venustoraphidia; species Venustoraphidia nigricollis. The sequence continues at coordinate 5,123,462 of JAVRKA010000020.1, forward strand.
ACTCTTATAAACACCTCACATGATCATTTTAACCACTTGTGGCAATCACTTTGCTTAGCAGAATAAGAAACAAATAAAAGTGGTTGCCCAGAGTGTTTATGTTGCTAAGCACTTGGTAATCACCGTGATTATCATTAGTAGAATAGCCCTGAATATCCGAAACTGCTATTCCGATTACAAAAAAAAATAATTAAACAATATTTAGAATGTACCTTCAGGATGGACATAAGTTATATATTGCCGCGTTAAAATAACAGCACGTTTCGTGGAGACCAATATTATATAAAAATGGACATTAATATATCTGTTTGAGATTATAATACTCGCCACGGTTCTAAAAGGTTCTGAAGAAACAGCGTCGCAAATGCATATTTTAGAGCCGTCCTGGTTGTTTTGTGGGAAAGGAAGACTCTCACCACCTCCCAGTTACCAACACAGAATGTGCGCTCGTCGGCGATTGGTTATCGCTGGTTGTCGTGTCACTTGTCGCTTTTCTGCTATAAAGTACAGTCCAGTACGCTATTGTTAAGTTGTTTCTTTGATTGTTAATTTATCAAGACGCCTAATACAGTTTTGCATAGACAAGCACGAAACATAATTTTTTGGATGACTTCATACAAGGAATTAGACCTTTAGATTAAAGAAAAATAAAAAATTAAAAATAATAATATAGCGCTAGTTTGTACGTTTTCAACCGATTGTATCTGCGCAAGCCTCCATTTGCAGCTAACTTCCGAGCCTTTTAGAACCGTGGCGCGTATTATAATAGACTTCTACACCGTTTCACTGAATACCACGAAAGTTGGCACGTATATGTATTTTTTTATGGAGAAGGTTTTTATGCTATTCACTTTGTTGTAACTCGCCACTAGCACTACACGTTGTCGCTGTCGTATTTCAGCTCAATCGCATGCAGAGCCGCAGGTAGCGGCTATTATTAATGTTTACAGTGACCGGGAAAAGTACGCCTGTCGAAAAATATGCATAGCCTATATGGTATCGCAGAATTCTCATAGTTACATACAATTTGTTAAATAAACTGTATTACTGAAGAATAACAAAATGTCATTACCTGTTGGCACGGAATTTATTATTAATTGATAATTATTAAACTGATGGTCTCCCCCAATTAATTCCAGATAAATATCGAGATGATTCCTTATTTCAGGCCATGACCGATTACCTATCGCTCTCCTAGTTCAAAAATTACCTACCCTACCCTAATTTCTTATAATTCCTTCACTCGCCCATTGTTATTTTTAAAGTTGAAGTTTTAAAAATGTAGAAAATAACGGGAAGTGGTAGATGAAAAAATAGTAATGGTGCGAATGGCGTCTGTTATGGCATACAGTCGAGAAACGGACGTTAAACGCATTATTATTATTATTAAACTGTTTGTGTAATAGAGAATTTTAATTGATAAAAATAATTTACAAGGCACGCTATCTGGAAGATTAAAAATATATTACACAGAATTCAACGAACTCATTAAGCTCAATTCAAAACTATACTATGCAGAAATTGGAATAGTATGTGTGATTGTTAGAATGCAGTTGGTTTGTTAACAAAATACTTTCGCTATCATTATATAAAACATTCTTTTGTCTATAATTCCTAAAAAAATACAGACATCAGCAAACAAATATAATTCCTTTTCTTGTAGAATGTTTAATTTCAAAATAGTATTACAGTAAGACATCGCTTAACGCTGTTTCAGTATTACGCGATTTCTAAAAAAAAAAATTAGCCATTATAATGCACATTATGGATCAGTTTACACAAAATGATTCAAATGTTGATTAGAAGTTCAAAGGAAAGAGGAAGTGTCATTGATGCAATATCTTGCTTTTGACAACAGCTTGCTGAACGAAACAGAAAAAGGCAAACGACATTAGTTGACTTCTTCACAAAAATCAAAATATGTCAAAATAATAAGGAACCTTCCTCATCACAAACATAACTTCTTACTCGAACTTTTATTTGATTTTCACAAATTTTTAATGAACGAAAATCGATATTAGCAATAAATAAATTAATGTGATAAAAAGTATTTAACAATAAATGTTACCAAATTAAAAAAAAAACTAACAAATTTTCTTATTTTCGGTTCTGTTTCACTTATGCTTTTTATCTACGTATTAGCGCTGTTTCGTATAGCGCAGGAATTTATTGAAGCGTATCGCCCGCGTTAAGCGGGGTCCTACTGTACCTATATTAAATTTCCTCAGTAAAGTAGAAAAGAGTAGACAGATACTTACCTAAACTAAAACTAATTTATTCCAACGCGGTAAAAACGATCCTGTTATTGGTATTTAAAATCCTCCCTTTCTCCATTATCTAAGAGTCGAGCTTTGTTCTCGCTCGTGTTTCCTGTTTAAATAATTTACGATAATACATCTTATAATATTTATGAGTTTAAAAAAAAAAAACCGTAATGTTAACAATTACTTATAATGTATGTATTTAGGCCGCAACTACCTGCTTTTTTCAGTTTTATTCTGTATCCAAAAGCTACTTAATATACTTTCATTAATTTATCAATATTCAGCAAACAATCTTTTTGTTGTTCGTCTCATACGTGTATAAATATATCTACTATATTTATTTTGTTAAAAAAATAATTTCTCTAAAAATACGAAAATAATCTTAAAAAGTCAACTATATTAAAAAAATTGGGCGCGTGTACTTTATGTACGGGCGTTTAAAGTTATAATTCTTTGGCGTAACTAAAAACCAATTTTGATAAATACTTACATAAATTAACCTCAATTATTTCAAAACACTTTCAAAATGTTATTTTGATTTTTGCATTTATAATCAATTCATTGCGTCATAAAAATACTATATTATAAATTTTGCTGCATGACACTTAAGGGGGTATTCTCATGTGAACGCATAAATTTTACCTCTTTTTAGGGAATTTTTTTTTAGACGACAATAACATTCAATCATTTTATTTTTTTTATATGTTTTTGTTTGTATCTTTAACTGTATAAAAAAAAATTTTTTTCTCTTATTTTACATTTTATATATATATTTTTTTTTAAATTAAATTAGACACTAAAAAAAGCAGGTCACTGGTCATGGTAATAGCGGCTGTTCATGTTGTCTGAAATAAAAAAATTGAAGGGATCATTGTTCAGTAGGGATGTTGCTATCGTCCCTATCAAAATTAATCAATTTCATTAAAAAAAAACAAATGGCGGACTGTAGAAAAAAAGTTTGTTTTTTGTTAATTTTTTTTGTTAAAAATCGTTTACAAAAATAAGAAAATATTTTCGAAAATAAGCAGTTTTGGTATGGACGACAACCATTAATGAGTAGAAGAACATATATAAATTTCAAAGCAATCGGTTGAATACTTTTTTTTTAGGACCATGACAGTTTTAGAAAATAATGTTTCCAGATAAATGCATTTAAAGTTTCAAGAGCCAACAAGTCGCTTATACGGCTCGTCGGCGACTATGAGTTGTAATTTATTTAAAACTAGGAATTTCGGTCTCTATTGTTCACAGCATATTTTCGATAGGGTTTACTTTTGAAATATGAAAAAAAAAATCGATTTTTCGAAGTGGTCACATAAGAATACCCCCTTAACACTATAATTGGTTGTAATCAAAGGTTAGTCGTCTAGTATATTATATAGTTTCCAGATAACAGAAAGTGCAATGATTTCGTCTGTCATTTTAGTCTGAGCCTCTTGTGGCCAACTTCATACTGTCAAATTTTCGTTAGCTGTGCGCGCGCAACTTCCGTTATCTGCTAAAATTTTACTCATAACGCACCAAAAGAAGTATAACTTCAAAAAAAAAAAAAAAAACAAGAATTAATGGGCGACTGGGACTGAAGAAACAAATTCCTTTATTTTACAATGCATTGGTTTTATATTGTGTCATTAAATCCAATAAAATGACACGGTGCACCCAATCGAAATTATTAGTATTATAATTATTTCACCAATTCATTTTTTTTGTGAGTTTATCATTATATTTACAATTTCAGCGAACCTTTGGATACAGAGTTCCTGAAGAGATAAATACACACAAATTTATTTAAAAATACAATATACAAAAGTTTTGTTTCAGCAAGGATACTCTCAGAACAAATTATTAACAATTCAATAGCGGTTAGTTAATTTAAATTAGAACAACAGCCAACAACCAAAATTTATATTAAAATTCCTTTCACCTAAAATAAGGCGACACATATTTTATCGGTTAGTACATTGTTTCATTTTGATTTTTCTATTTGAAGTCGAATCGTATTAAACTTTGTTGACTTGATGCTATCAAATTTAATTGCCACAAATTGTAAAATTTATCATGCTCATATAAGAACGAAATAACGATCAAATTCGTTCTTTTCAGAATTAGCAATTATTTTAGTACAAGAACTCAGAATCTGCAAGATTTTTAAACTGATAATCTCAACGTGTTAAAAGTCTATTAACTAGTAAAATTTTAAAAGTTTTATATTATTTAATGGAAGATTTTTATAAAGTGCTTTTTGTAGTCACTTAATTTTACAATATAACATTACTTTGTTGCTATTTGCTGTCAAGTAGAAAGCTTAAAACCATTGTCACATTATTGAAAAAAGGTTTATGAATTGTTTTAAAATGCAATATTTTTTTAGGCAGTAAAACTGGGATGTAAATTTTTGATCTACTGGTTCCATGTATTTATCCGAAAGAATTTGCGAAGAATATAAATTTCGCTTTCATTTTAAATTCATTATAATATTTTATAACAATCACTGTCGTATTTACATGTTCGATACGTATTATTTTTATACGGTTTCGTTTTCTAGTGATTTTTAGTGTAATGTCTGAGCAATGCTTAATTTGATCAAGATTCTTCATTTTCGTTATAATTTGAGTTTTCTCAGGAACTTTAAGTTCAATAGCACCGTCTATGTTATATTCGTTTGTTTGTGATGCTAGTCTGTTTTACATTTTTCTTCTTATATATTTTATCATAGATTGGTTACGCCAATCTTATGCTTAATGCTAAACTGTAAGCAATGAACAGTGCCCTACATTTTTTCTGTTACAGAATATGTCAAATATTCAATCTGCACGTGTCTCCATAATATCTACGATTTCATCTAGTTCTATTTTACAGTTTTAACTGACATCTGGTTAGAAGTTACCCTAACGCATTCAGGCGCCTCTGAACAATCATTTTCAGTCATTTTTATAAACAACAATATATATTACAATATATCTTGTTGTTATCTGTACGACACTGACGATGACATTTAAAGCAATTGAGCAGTATCGTTTTGTAGACATTAACCACTATTGACTTACAATAATATAGTGATCAAATATATCTAGTTTCCACCTCGGATCATCGATTTATCGCTAAGGATTGCACGTACTTAGGATTCATTTCATCCATATTACGGCCTTTTGTTTCAGGAACACAGCCAACTACAAAACACAATCCGCACATAGAAATAGCCGCGTACAGCCAAAATGCTCCATGCAAACCGACCCATTCTTGAAAATCGACAAAAGTTTTAACGCCTATAAACGCACACAAATAACTAAAAGACGTTGCTAAAGAGCTGCCCAAGCCGCGATATTCGAGTGGGAACAATTCAGCTATCAACAGCCAGGAAATTGGACTTATGCCTAGAGAGAACGCTACAGTAAATATCAGTACACAGAGAAGCGGTATCCAATCATGTTCGCCGCCGGACGCCATGTTTGTAGTGTCGGCCATAGCGCCGCTATTCAAGCGCATGCGTTGATGGCTCTCGTAGTAAGCGCACGAACCGAACCCGGCCAAAGCTAGCGACATGAACACACTGCTGGCGATTAGAAGCGGCAAACGGCCGGCTGTATCGATGAGTAAACCGGATAACAGCGACGCTAGCAACTGGACGAAACCGACTGCTATAGCCGCTCCGTGTGGATTCATGCCGCCAAATGTCTGTCGGAAGATTGGCACCGCATAGAAACTGAACGCATTCGCGCCGGAGAAACGTTGGAAGAACATTAGTCCGCATGTTGTTAACGCTGGCTGCCATAGTTTATGGAATATATCGCGTGTCGCTGGCGGACGCATCACGTGAATCTATACATAATAGGGTCTTTATTAATGACGGTTTTATATATCGGTCTTAGTGGATGGTTGACTTTTAAGTATGATGGGAAGTAAAAAGTATCTATGATTTCCAATTGCTAATACGCCAAGACAATTATCAGGAGGAGTTTTTCTCTTGAATAGTATCTTGGGGACAATATATTTGTTTTGATTAATTTCTGTTGGATTGAAGGTTTTTATTTTGATCTACCATGGACACACTTACCACTTCCAGAGCGAACAAAGTGGCAAAGACAATAACTCTGACCATAAATACTGTTATTAACAAACGGGGCAAGTGCAGTAAATAGAAAACTATTAATTTGTAAGACAAAGAAACTTTGAACTAACTCCAAATTTATAACTAACTCGTTTACCCCTATCGAAAATATCATCGAAATTTCACACGTATTTTTCTACAATAATAATAACATTGCATAAAATACGGAATATGTTAATCAACTGTCTAGTTCATGTGAATTTTGTGTTTTACCGCGAAAAATTTCCGAACGCCCCGAAACTCAATGATCTCACCGTATTTGGGGTCGGAAAGTCCGAATTCGTTGATCACGCGACCCCGCAAATGGTCAGTAACTACCCCCTTTTCACCCCGCTTTGATATGCAGACCAGACAGAATAAAAAAAAAAAAAGCGATCGAATTTTGTTCATGGGTTTGACGCTGCGAGTGATATGAACTATATCCAGGTCTATACCAAGCCTCCCCACTCCCTCTTTTACCCCTTTTCACCCACTTTACCTACCAATCCTCGTATTTTACTTGTGTGAACTGGTTTCCCGAGGGTTTATGTGAGTTTTTCGAAACTGTGATAATTTCACACTCTCTGGCTCATGCGTCTCTGAAACCTTCCCTGGCTCATACACCCCCCTCCCGACTCTTCCACCTCTTCTTTTCTCGTTGAACTTTGTACAAACCGTGCGAAGGTTCGTTTGATCGAGATTTTCATAGAGTTTCTAACATTCCCGGAAAATAGTCTTTAATATTTTTTGTTCCAATATATATTTTTAACGTGGAGGGAAAGTTTGGTTGAGGAACAGTTGAAAAAAGAAGCTTTATCGATGTTTCGCTTGTGGCCTACGTTTCGAAAAATATATTTCCATCTTCAGGGCCTCAGGCTAGTCAAAGGGTGGTAAATTGTACTAATCTTAAATACATGATCATAATCTATGAGTATATACAAATTATTAACCCATAGATTATGATCATGTATCTAAGATTAGTACAATTTACCACCCTTTGACTAGCCTGAGGCCCTGAAGATGGAAATATATTTTTCGAAACGTAGGCCACAAGCGAAACATCAGTAAAGTTTTTTTTAACTGTTCCTCAACCAAACTTTCCCTTCACGTTAAAAATTACCGGAAATTTTCTTTTATTTGCCCGGCTCGATATCAATACTATTAGTGGAGCCCTCGCACGGCTTGTACAGAGTTGAAATACAATGACTGCACTTGCCCCATCTTATCTTTCATATAGCTCAGCTTTGTATCCGTAACTTGAATTTTAAATTAGCTAGATAATCCTATTTATGGCAGCAGTTTAATAAATGTTTTTCTTACCTGTCTACTCGCGAGCACGTTTGTTCGTATCGTAGCCAGTTCTATCCTGACATCGGCGTCTGGTCCGCGTAGCCATTGTAGTGACTTGGCGGCGTCGTCGTCACGTCCACACAGGACCAGGTAGCTGGGAGTTTCGGGCACGTACATGGCAGACACGCACAGCATTAGCGGTGCGACGGCGACAACCATGGCCAGCTGACGCCAATCGACATACGCCCCAACGGCGTACGATATCAATACGCCAACGTGACCGACTATCTTAAGAACTGCGCTCAAAACGCCGCGAATATCAGGTAAGGCTATTTCACTTATGTACACCTAGAACAAAAAAATAGTAACCGCAATTAACGACGGACATTATGAACTGAAAATTTTCCGATGTAATTCGTCATGACTTTGTTACAATGAAAATGTTTCATAATTTTTATAAATTAATAGTTTTGTGACGGAACAAGAACGTAGTTATAAATACAGTGTAACCTTAATACAACAAACCTCAATATAACGATTTCCTCGATTTTAAATTTTTCAAAATCCCTTAGAACTGCCCGTAAGAGTTAATGCTAAATATATCTCTTCATTACGAATACTTTTTGTCAAAAACCTCTTTAAAACGAATTTTCAATCATTGCAGTATATAAATAGAAAGTATAATTTACCTCTATTTAATGATTTTTGTCAACTTATAACCTTTACATAACGTATCCTACCAATCAATCACACACAATTCCACAATAACAACAACAATTCATGTCTCGACAGATTCAGACACGTTAAATGTATCGTAAGACAATCATTGTTGTTTGATGTAAAGTAATGAAAACACTGTTGTTGGTCACTGTTGTTAGTAAATTTAAAGTTGCAGCGGCTGAGAAGCGAAAAAGGTGATCCTTAACCGCCGCAAGAAACGAAAAATCATTAAGTATGTAGACGAGAATCCTATAAAGAAAAAATTAGATATCGCTAAAGAGTTCGGAATTCCCGCAATTACGTTGGCCACAATTTTAAAGTTTGATGATAAGTTTTTAGAAGAAAATGGGTTTTCTTATCTTGTTAAAACGAATCTTAGACCAACCTAACCTCTATAATAATAATAATAATAATAATGCGTTTAACGTCCGTTTCTCGACTTTATGTCATAACAGACGCCATTCGCACCATTACTATTTTTTCATCTACCACTTCCCGTTATTTTCTACATTTTTTTTTACAACTTCAACTTATGTAATAGCAATGGGCGAATAAAGGAATTATAGGAAATTAGGATAAGGTAGGTAATTTTTGAACTAGGAGTTTGATAGGTAATCGGCCATGGCCTTAAATAAGGAACCATCTCGATATTTATCTGGAATTAATTGAGGGAAACCATGGAAAACCTCAATCAAGATGGCCGGTACAGGAATTACCGTTTCTCGGCGAGAGGCAGTAGGAAAAAGTCCCAGCCACATCTGCCCCCGCCGGGATTCGAACCCGGTACCTCCCTAATGCGAGTCTAGTGCTGTCACCACTACTCTACCCAGCTCGGTACCTAACCTCTATATAACAAACTTCATTATAACCAATTACTTGGTATATTTTCTGATTCCCTTCAGCTTCATTATATCGAGGTTGTACTGTATACAAATAAATAGTTATAGTTTGCTATCAGCTCTCGAAGGATGAGAAATATTGTTGCAAATATGCTTTATTATGGTATATGAACCGAGCTGGGTAGAGTAGTGGTACAGCACTAGACTCGCATTCGGGAGGTCCGGGTTCGATTCCCGGCGGGGGCAGATGTGGCTGGGACTTTTTCCTACTGCCTTTCGCCGAGAAACGGTAATTCCTGTACCGACCATCTTAATTGAGGTTTTCCATGGTTTCCCTCAATTAATTCCAGATAAATATCGAGATGGTTCCTCATTTGATGCCATGGCCGATTACCTATCAAACTCCTAGTTCAAAAATTGCGTGCCTTATCCTAATTTCCTGTAATTCCTTCATTCGCCCATTGCTATTATATAAGTTGAAGTTTAAGAAATGTAGAAAAAAACGGGAAGTGGTAAAATGAAAAATAGTAATGGTGCGAATGGCGTCTGTTATGACATAAAGTCGAGAAACGGACGTTAAACGCATCATTATTATTATTATTATTATTATTATTATGGTATATGAATGGGTTAATAATATTTTGTTACCTGTGTAACCATCTGCACAATGGAACAGCAGAAACCGCCGAGGAAAGCGGCTACAAACATCATTTCGACACAAGTAGCGAACACTGTGGCAACCCAGGACATTGAGAATGGAACTGATGCAGCTAGTAAAACCTTGCGTCTACCGAAGCGCATGAAGAAGCCACCGAGGAGACCTCCAAACAAAGCGCCCAGAAGTGATAAACTCGCAACCCACGACACCTGCTGTTGAGTAACTGTGAACGTGGTAGCGTTTTGCCACGTGCCTTGGTGATCTTGAAGTGATGCGATTGCCGGCGAACTGTACCCCTTGCCGAGACCTGCCGCAAATGGACCGAGTGATACGGCTAGTGCAGCTAGCACCTAGAAAAAAAAGAAAATGACGCTACAGAAATCGACTCTAGCCTTGGAAATATTTCATACTAAAATTAAAATCATTTTCTTAATAACGACGTTCAACTAATAAGAATTTCCTATAGAAATGGCCAGTAAATTGTCAAGAGGTGGACCTGCGTGCAGCATCTCTTAGATTGGGAGCAGGTTTCGGGTAACAAACATGGGAAGAAAATGATTGTAGGCCTTTCCTCAAGGTGAACTGAGAACTTAATTAGACTTAATAGGCCGACAAGGTGATTGGGCTTTTAACAGGTCATGCTTTCTTGAGAAAACACCTACATGTGATGGGGATACAGCAGGAATCAACACTATGTAGATTTTGCGAAATGGAGGACGAAACAGTCACCCATATCATGTTTTTAATGTGTGGACAACCATCTTTGGCTACATTGATGAGGGTGGAATAGTTCCACAGGACACTCTAGTAGCCAATCTTCTGGAGCTCAAAAGAAGATCCAGATTATTTGCTGACTAGATCCAGTAAAAAAGGGAAGCACAAAAATCCTTTGAATGCATGATGCATTTGAAAGAATCTTTCAACTAATAAAGATATCTTAATTGAATCAACACTAAACTGTAAAGGGAGGTCGTGTGTCTGTCTGTCTGTTCGTCCACAACACCTCTGAAATCCATATTCCGGTTTCTATGAAATTTGGCACACGGATACAGGGAAATAATTGCAGGTTATGTTTCTGTACGTGATGAATGTGATATTTTATGTTACAGAGGAGCGACAGGGAGTTTAAACAGTCACATAAGCCATAACATATCACGCACGAGATACACATTTTTGCACGTACCCCCTATAAAATATCTGATTTTCACATAATTTTCAAAAATGTTCCCAATTTAATTTTACCCTTAAAAATGTATAGTTTTATACAAATTCAATTTAACATTTACAGCGGACTTCACTAAAATATTAAGGAAAGCCATATGCTTTCCTTAGGCCTGATATTAGAATATAAATAAATATAAAGAGTAAGTATTTATTTTATATAACAAAAAAAACATGAAAAAACCAATAAATGACTTAGCAATTAAAATAATTGAACAAATATAAATAACTCAATAATTCTGTCTTATATGATTACAGCGACAATAATCAAATAAAAAATTAAAAATACTTATTATATTAACAAACAATTTAATAATTTAGTTATTGAAACAAATTAGCAAATATAATTCAACAATTTTTTCTGTTATGATTATAGTCAACGTTTATTATATGATTAATACATAAGACGTTTCACTTCGGTCGTGTGTGCCGCGCCATATGCTTTTTTTTAATACACGCTAAGCACTAATAATAATAATTATTATTAGTGCTTATTATAATTATTTGTAGCGCAGTGGAATTTTTTGTGATGGTTTTGGTTGGTTTTTAAAAATGACGAATAGAATTTAAAAAAATATATAAATGTATTTTATTTTTTTTATAAAATATAGCGTAGATAATGATTAATTTTTACTGTAAGATGTTTAATAATTTCAGTGACTGTGACTGAAATTTTATTGTTAACGTCTTATTAGTAAGAATCTTTTAACAGAAGTGTTTTAAAATAAAATTTACAAAAATAATTTGATAGCTGCATTTGTGAGTAACGACGACGGTCTTGCATAATTCGTTTTATAAGTTTTATAACTAACACAAAATTACGTTATGAAATTGTACAGGACCGGCATCGTTACATATTAAATGATGAATTATAATTATTATAATTCATCATTTAATAATTATAATTATCGTATCCAGCTGTAATAATCTATGGTGGCGATGCCGGGTCATGGTGGAAGTGCAGGCTTAAATGGTGGGAGTACGTATCTGCAGAACCTATAACGCATTTATTTTGTATTAAACAGACTAGCTGGAACAAAGGACTCGTTGAACACAAACATATATGATTTATTTTGTGAAAACTGATTTATAGAATGTGGTCATAATATAACATGTATTATACTTTCCAACAGTTTAATTATATAAATCATTAAGCGTATAAAATGGCATTTTGTTTGACCGAGAATCTAAAATTACAACATTCTGAAATATACAGCTTCAACGATTTTACTCACATTCAATACACAGATATGAAATTAATGACTTTACAATATTTATTCGTCTCAGAAAAGTCCAGAAAAATTTTTAATAAACAGTATTATAGCTATCGTTTGTTATAATTGTTAAGAAACATCCATTGTGCAATGCTAATATTAGAAAAATGTATTTTCTAAAAGCTGTCACCGTCGGGACTCAAACCCGAATCGTTCGCGTCGGAATGACCGACGGAAGTGATCCTATAAGCCAATTCAGACTAGCCGTTCTCGGTTACGGTTCACCGGTCCGGTTCGGTTTTCGATTAATCTAGGCTGCTCACACTATCCCGATTCGGTTCTACGATTATTCTCGGTGCGCATGCGCAATTTCGAAATATGATTTGACATTTGATGTGTAGTTAAACGTCAACAAAAACAGCAGGCTAGTCACGTGACTCCAGCAAGCGTTCTCATTGGCTACGGTTGCGAACGGTCCGATTGAAATTAGAGCTGAACCTAAACGCTCGAACCGAACCGCAATCGGGAACGACTACGCCCTGATTGGTCGAGTTCCCAACCGGACCGGTGAATCGTAACCGAGAACGGCTAGTCTGAATTGGCTTTAAGGCCAATTCAGACTAGCCGTTCTCGGTTACGATTCACCGGTCCGGTTCGGTTTTCGATTAATCTAGGCTGCTCACACTATCCCGATTCGGTTCTACGATTATTCTCGGTGCGCATGCGCAATTTCGAAATATGATTTGACGTTTGATGTGTAGTTAAACGTCAACAAAAACAGCAGGCTAGTCACGTGACTCCAGCAAGCGTTCTCATTGGCTACGGTTGCGAACGGTCCGATTGAAATTAGAGCTGAACCTAAACGCTCGAACCGAACCGCAATCGGGAACGACTACGCCCTGATTGGTCGAGTTCCCAACCGGACCGGTGAATCGTAACCGAGAACGGCTAGTCTGAATTGGCTTTAAGCCCAATTCAGACTAGCCGTTCTCGGTTACGATTCACCGGTCCGGTTCGGTTTTCGATTAATCTAGGCTGCTCACACTATCCCGATTCGATTCTACGATTATTTTCGGTGCGCATGCGCAATTTCGAAATATGATTTGACGTTTGATGTGTAGTTAAACGTCAATAAAAACAGCAGGCTAGTCACGTGACTCCAGCAAGCGTTCTCATTGGCTACGGTTGCGAACTGTCCGATTGAAATTAGAGCTGAACCTAAACGCTCGAACCGAACCGCAATCGGGAACGACTACGCCCTGATTGGTCGAGTTCCCAACCGGACCGGTGAATCGTAACCGAGAACGGCTAGTCTGAATTGGCTTTAAGGCCAATTCAGACTAGCCGTTCTCGGTTACGATTCACTGGTCCGGTTCGGTTTTCGATTAATCTAGGCTGCTCACACTATCCCGATTCGATTCTACGATTATTTTCGGTGCGCATGCGCAATTTCGAAATATGATTTGACGTTTGATGTGTAGTTAAACGTCAATAAAAACAGCTGGCTAGTCACGTGACTCCAGCAAGCGTTCTCATTGGCTACGGTTGCGAACGGTTCGGTTAAAATTAGAGCTGAGCCTAAACGCTTGAATCGAACCGCAATCGGGAACGACTACACCCTGATTGGTCGAGCTCCCAACCGGACCGGTGAATCGTAACCGAGAACGGCTAGTCTGAATTGGCTTTTATAAGGGTTCCTTTTTTTTCTTTTGAGGTACGGAACCCTGAAAAGAATTAAAACTCACATCATACCCTGTAAACAATGTCAATCTGTCGCAAATAATTTAATCTGGACAGAATGCGAGAAAGAAAGCTTCGTGCAGAAGAGACGGAATGTAAAGAAATTCCTTAAGGAACATAATATCCAGTCAATATATTTCGTTGTACGCTGGGATAGGCGGCGCCAGGAATTTGCTATCCCCTTCCATTCGCCCGGTTCCTCATACTTCTTTTGTTTTTATATGTATAGATATTTATCAGATGACAAATAAAAGATCTACTAATATAAGCGGAATAACAGAACACAGCAGTCTAGAGAAATATTGTTGATTATTATATTGGCAAGAAAAAATCTTTTGAATGGATAGTGAGGAGGATATAAAAGGTAGGAAAGTTTACGCTCTTTAAAACGCCTTGCCGAATTTTGATGTAGGATGTAGTTTTTTTAAGATGTAACTACAAATTTACGGTCTTCAGATTTTTCTCTTTATTTGTGCTATTAGACATTGCTTCTTATCAAAGATGATTCTAGGTCAACGGGAAGTACCCTACAGGTTTTGAAAATATGCGGCATAAACGGCCATATGTTTTGATTGCGTTGGCATAGAAGTTTGATTTTTTCACAGCACCAAGGAATTGCAGACCTGAGTAATTGATATAAATTTCAACTTGATACGTCCACGCATTTATGAGAAAAAGGGTCTTGACAGACCGATGGTGCGGAATCCCAAAAACAAAAAAAAAAAACCCATATGCCGGCGAACGATAATTATTGACGATGACTCATTAGGACACTCAAGAATGATTTCCTCACCCCTCATCAAACTCCAAACGGCCAACTTGAAACTACGCGAAACCTTGGGTAACGGTTAGTTCTAAATAAAATAGACTATTTCAGGTTGACCTTGAAATTATTGTCTGATTAAGGCCAGGAATAGACGAGCGTACAACACGCCGCGTGCTGCACGCTCCGCGTTGCCGGCTTTTGAATACACGTGCGTGTTTTTAGCGTGTAAAATTTCGCGCGGCAGATACACTCAGTCAAAAATGGACACTGTGCAAATTGGCTGTGTTGCAGCATTGTGCTTATTATTAAAAAAACGAAAACGTAGACATCGTCGTTGGTGGGTACATCCACTCATCAGTACTAGACTCCAAATTTTCATATAATTTTTCATATAATTCATTGCCAATTTCATTCCACAATTTAATTGTCTTGTCCTTATTAGCATAATCTTTTAAAGACTGGTCATAAAGTGCTGGTCTTTTCTCCACCTCTACGATAAATTTTTCGGTGTCGAACATATTGTGTCACAGGCCATGAATATACGATAGTACATAAATTGAGCACCAATGCCTACTGCCCGAGTTGAAATGACGAAGGTCGCCTGAAAATATTTTGGACAGATCTATACTTCTCCACGTAAAAAATCTGCTCGTGTATCTCTGTGCATAGTAAATAATGTATCTTATTGCCGGCGTTTTTGACACGACGCGTGCAACACGCAAACAGAAGCGTTCGGCTAGCGGACACGAACGTGTTCAACGCTTGTGTATTTGTATTTAAAATACATTATATTCATTCCAGCGGAGAAAACGCGGCGTGCAGCACGCGGCGTGTTGTACGCTCGTCTATTCATAGCCTAATACGATGTACTATAGTTTAGACTCACTCCAATATTACTTCAGTCATTATTAAGCCTGATTTACAGCAAAAAATAAAAGAAACACAATTGTAAACACCTCATACAACGATACAGTGTTAAAGTATTCTTGATGTAATTAGGTAAAAATAACACAAGATTTTAAAAATCCAAAATATTTGATATGAAAACAAAAGAGGAGCATCATTACATAATTTAAGAAAAAAATTACTTTCACAGAATTAGTTTCAACTCTCCAATAATTTTTGGCCACCCAGTTTGCGATTGTAATTTCATTAGTGCGCCCCGATAATTATACGCCATTAAAGAAATAATGTTATCAGACGAATAGTCTGAATTCCAAAGGGAACGGAATAATAAACGCTTGGTTTGCGTCGGTAAATTCACGTTCGTATTTTATGTTACACGAGAAGTATAAAACTGGAAACTAAATATTTCTGCCTTTTAGAACCTAACTATTCAGATTTTATAATTTTCATATGATGGTTATCAAGCGGTAGCTTAAGTACTGAGTAAAAAAGATCTCGAATGAAAAGTCCTGGATTCGATTCCCAGTAGGATTATTGACGCAAGAGTTATAGATTTTCGTATTCTACAATTTGCCGCATTGTCAGAAAAGCGAAAAGACATTCGCCTTGTAACAAAAAAAGAGAAGCTGTTATTGCGTATAACCTCAAAATTGCTCATTTGAAAGTTATTCGTCCTTTTAAATAATGGTAAAAGTTCGTACTAAAGCTTTATTAGCTGCTTTCACCTGATGTACGGTCTTAGAGATGCAATTCTATAAGTGGACTGTATAGTTTAGTTCAATGGAATGAAACTTACCGGCGATGGCTTCTTCTCCTATTTTGCGAAAAGGGAGGTTGGGAAAGGAACAAATAATGGAAAATAGCCATTAACTTCCACCAATCTAGCTTCCACTTCATGAACTGCTCAAAACTAAACGTAAATTCTAGTAATTTCGAAGAGATTGCGTCCACAAAACTAAACTAAAATAAACTTTACTACTCAAAATCTTTTACGGCACTGATGTGCAATCTTACACTTTTTTTAAAACTCAATAGGTTTTTACCAAAAATGTGGCTTACAATGCCGTCGATATTCTAATTTGAAAATTAAAATTATGCCGATTTGAAATGAAACTAATTATAGCAACTATAGCCACGGGGCGTTATTAACACACCACACGGGCAGAAAGTTGAAAACCCTGAACTGTGTAGTGCAGGAATTTCAACTTTCTGCCCTTGTAGTGTAATATACTATTTCACTGTACATTTTAAAGGAATTTTTGAATAATAAAACACATCATCAGACCATCAAGAAATCTGGTATACCCGATCCTGTTATAAGTGTGTTGAAGACAGACATTTG
Organism: Venustoraphidia nigricollis; assembly: GCA_034508555.1. Classification (NCBI taxonomy): domain Eukaryota; kingdom Metazoa; phylum Arthropoda; class Insecta; order Raphidioptera; family Raphidiidae; genus Venustoraphidia; species Venustoraphidia nigricollis. The sequence continues at coordinate 5,140,509 of JAVRKA010000020.1, forward strand.
CTTGCATCCGCAGACAAATACAATAAGTTCTGTATTCTCTTTCGCCTGAATAAACATTGAATATATTGTGCTTCTGTAGAAGATCGGCACAGAGAAGCGTTTAGAATGCTTATCAGCTACTGCCATAATATATAAAACTTAAATCAAGCGAAACGTAACCAAATTACGATGTGTGAACGGAGTCAGTGGGTCTCGGGAATAGTGCTTCAACAAGGACTACCCGCAGCATTCTATGTGTCATACATGGCATACGTGTATTGTTGTCATTGTCCAATACTGCAGAACGGATTACGACCATTTTCATCTAAAATTTATCGCTACATAGTTCCAACAATCTATTTAGAGTTGGGTAACTCAGATCTGAACCGGTTCAAAGAGCGGACTCCGACAGAAGATCCGTGAGAGCCGACTCAGTTTTTTTGAGCCGACGGATCAATGGATCCGCATAGCTCAGTGAAACACTTAACACACAGAAGCACATTTTACACTTACGTATCAGTTCTCGCTTTGATGCATCTGTCAGCTCAAATGCCTCATGCATCACATGTTTGGTTATGCATTCTTGATTCTATACAGGTCGTGATATGATTGACTGAACTAGGTAACTCAGTGGCAGACTGCAGTAACATATTCAGAACTCGGCTCTTTTTGAACCGGTTCAGTGAGCCGGCTCACATACGGGATCCAGATACAAAGATGCAGATCACTAAAAAGACCCGTTTTTCCCATCTCTAAATCTATTACAACAATGTGTTAGTTGGAATAGCGATGTAAAATGCCTGGTTATTTATGATAACAATGCTGACAGTATAATTTATCGGTTAATTAAACGGCTATCAATAAAACAAAATGGCGGCTTCCGGTTTCTGTTTCTAAGAACAGAAAAAAACATAACAAAACAATGCACTGCGGGGCCAAATCGAGAAAACCTGGACAAAAGTCCAAAAAATGAAACCACTGAGTCATCAATCTCAAGACGATTGAAAATCTGTCTTTTCAGACGTTTGTCCGGGCTGTTTCGATTTATTTAACTAGTTAGTGATCTGGTAATTTATTCTTTTACATTACTATTTGGAAATATGCATGTAGCAGCGCGATGTATTCAACAGTAATTTGTTAAAAATTACAAGTGGCGCCTCTCCAGGGCTAGCATAGAACCAGGAAGGGCATTGCTAAAATTCTTGTTTTGGAATTAAGAGAAAAGAAGAACAAACATGTTGATTTACATTGATTTTGAAGAGAGGGAGACTCAGGATATACATATCTCAACCAACGTAAAAACGTGGAGTACACTTGGTATCTGCGATGTGTGTTGGTAACGATGATTCCGCAATCCTGGAGGAAAATGTAGGGATTTTTACTCGGCAAGAATCCGACGCTACCCACATTGGGTGTCTTATGTCAGATTTTCCTCTACCGTAAAAATAAAGTTTGGTTTAGATTATTGGTTTAATAATAACAATAATAATAATAATTGTTGTATATTTTAAAATTATAAAGCATTTGACATTGTGTTTATTACGTAATCATTAATTTAGTTATATAAGAACTTTCAATATTATAATTTCAGTAATTTAGAATTTAGATTGTATTTAGAGGTTGATGAATAAAGAATAAAATATTTAAGTTATAACAATAATAATGCGTTTAACGTCCGTTTCTCGACTTTATGTCGTAACAGACGCCATTCGCACCATTACTATTTTCCATCTACCACACTTCCCGCTATTTTTCTACATTTTTAAAACTTCAACTTATGTAATAGCAATGGGCGAATGAAGGAATTATAGGAAATTAGGATAAGGTACGTAATTTTTGAACTAGGAGTTTGATAGGTAATTGGCCAAAGCCTCAAATAAGGAACCATCTCGATATTTATCTGAAATTAATTGAGGGAAACCATGGAAAACCTCAATCACGATGGCCGGTACAGGAATTATCATTTCTGGGCGAGAGGCAGTAACAGACGCCATTCGCACCATTACTATTTTTCATCTACCACACTTCCCGTTATTTTTCTACATTTTTAAAACTTCAACTTATGTAATAGCAATGGGCGAATGAAGGAATTATAGGAAATTAGGATAAGGTACGTAATTTTTGAACTAGGAGTTTGATAGGTAATTGGCCAAAGCCTCAAATAAGGAACCATCTCGATATTTATCTGAAATTAATTGAGGGAAACCATGGAAAACCTCAATCACGATGGCCGGTACAGGAATTATCGTTTCTGGGCGGGAGGCAGTAGGAAAAAGTCCCAGCCACGTCTGCCCCCGCCGGGATACGAACCCGGACCTTCCGAATGCTAGTCTAGTGCTGTCACCACTACTCTACCCAGCTCGGTAGATTATTGGTTTACGGAAATTATCAAATTTTGACACGTGGAATGACCCCAATGTAAATTTGCAAGTGTAAGTTTTTAGATGATTGGTGGAACGGTCGAAAAACAGCATTATCCATGGTAGTGTAGCAATTGCCCGCAGCTCGATGTTCGCTGGCTCCCTCGCAAGAATCGATAACATCTGCTCCAGTATATACGTATACTGCACATACAACAAACACACATAAAGCTGGAGTGTCACAAACTTTACTACTGAGTCTCGTTTAATACTGTGCATACAAAGCTGATACTGAGTGATTAACAAAAATAGACATAACAATGTTTATTTCAGTTTTTAGTGTTCCGTGCAAAACGGAACATTTATGGAATCACTTCGTTCTTTCCGTTCGTCTGTCTATCACACACGATTTTCTCTTAAACCAGTATTTTTCAACCTTCTTGAACACGCGACCACTTTACACGTTAAAAAATTGTGGCGACCCCCTAGACCTAGACCCATAATAAAACTAGATCAGTTTGTATTTATTTTTCTTACTATTCGACCTATATTGATCGAAAAACCTCGCAGGAAAGTCGCGAGAGCTCTGCAAGTAGTGACTTGGCCGCGGGGGTTTTTCTATTGTAGTGTAGAACCTACAATTAATTACCTTTTTCTTTTACCCGCGACCCCCCGAATAAAGCTTTGCGACCCCCCTGGGAGTCGCGACCCACAGGTTGAAAAACACTGTCTTAAACTATTTGACATATAGATTTATCTGGCAGCGAGAAAAATGTTTTTTGACTATAAATAAACAAAGTCATGTGACTTTGTTTATTTATAGTCAAAAAACATTTTTCAAAAAAACGAAATTATTATAAACTTTGTATTAATATTGTTAAACTCAAATTTATATTCACATGTATATATTATCTTTTATATCTATTTAATCACAACATTTAATAGGTATGTATTACTATTATTTGTTATTTCAATTGTAAATTTTATAAATTGTATTTTTAAACAAAATTTATTTACAGTTATTAAAGCTTGATAAAGTTCCAAACAAGGAACGAAACGTCGCTGAAAATAAAATATTAAGTGTTTTACTTATAAATAAAGTCCTTTTTCCCGAAAAATCATTTTTATATTAATTACCAAGGACAAAAAAGAAATAAAGTCAAAAAATGGAACGTTTTTCCTTGATCCACACAGTATGTGCGCGTACAGTATTGCGCCATTTTCACAGAGAAAGTAGAGAAAGTTTTAGTGCTCTACATCAACAAATGTGCTCATAAATTTATAATAAAAACCAGGATAAATTTTGTTGCAAGATCTCTTTACACTTTTTCGATAAAACTTTGAATCATAAATAACTTGAAATATGATATACGTACAAACGTCATTTAATGAAATTTCCACTAAATGGGGTAATTATGGTTCCGTAGTCAAATGGAAAAAAACGGAACCCTTATAATTTCGTCCGATCGTCCGTCTCTTTGTCTGTCCGTAAGTCACGAGCTTATAACTTCGCCATCTTTTCATCGATTTGGATGAAATTTAGAGGCAGGTGTCTTATGTGAATCGCCTACAACTGTGTAATGAAATTACAAAAAAAAATAATTTAGGGGTAGCTTTTCATACATAGAACTGAGATGAAAATTTTTATTTTCGGGCACCCCATTGCAAGGGTATCGTTGAACAGGTCTTTGAAATGCAATAAATGTTCTTAAATGACTTTTTTTCTTAGGTGAATATTTACCGAGATATTTAAGGTACCGCCAAATTTTGTCCCCGAACCTAATTTCGTCCCCTATCGGTTTTTCTTTTACATTTATAGGAACTTAGTTTTGATGTCCTGAATCAAAAGTTAGTTACGTCAGTTGGCCACTGTAAAAAAATCAGGTGAATCACCGCTCCTACAAGAAAATATTCAAAAAACAGAAAAACTGTTCAAGGTGAATTTTTGATTGAAATATTCTTAGAATCGATTAAATATTGATATGCTTGACTTATTGAAACTAAAGTTTTGTCAAAATGAACTTTATTAAGTATGATTTAAGATGATAGGAAAAATATTAGTTTATGTCATGTGTTTTTTCTTAAACGGATGTTTGTAAAAACAAATAGCAAATTCCTAATAACGTCCCCCTACGAGGAGTTAATTAGATTCAATCCTAATAAAATATTTAATACCGATATACAGCCATATAAAAATTTAGACGTATTCAATGGTGTATCTGTAATCTAGCCCTGATCATATGCATCAAATTTTTCCAATAGTTGCATAAGGATTGCGTTGAAAACCCAGGACTCAAATTTATCTGTAAACTTGTCTGGAAAATTGACAAAGGCCTGATTAGAGATTATAATATGATTACTAAGTACTAATTTTATATAATTGTATTATGAATACAATTTAAGTTCACGTACTGATTATTGTGATGTCGGGGACGAAATTAGGCGCCCAAAAATATATTTTAAGAAACTGCACTTTTTTTTTAAAGCTATATTTTGCAATTTGTGACAAAGTTAACGGGTTAATGATTATTTATAAGAATAAAGAACTATTGTACCTAACGTCTCATGTTGTATTTCTTATTTTATCTCTAATAATTTTTTTTCTACAACGTTATTACAAAAAGGGGACGATATTTGGCGACTGTACCTTATTATTTCATTTAAAAAGCAATATTTTTCCAGAACTAGCTAGCAATCAACTACCTGTGTTTTGTCGAAATATTACCCACGTTAAGCCATCAGAATGATCCGTCAGATAGTGTAACACGAGGGTTAAAAATATAGATTAATTAGTCTGCATGGACTTCAACTCAAATAATTATTATGAAAAGACAAAATTCAGAGAAAAATCTCTAGATGTTTTTAATGCTATCAATTTCAAGCCAAAAAAACCCGGGTCGCAGTGCCAAAATTTGCTAATACAGGTATTGTGGCTTTATTAAATGAACTTAAGTTTGTTTTTGGACAAAATAAAAAAAATTGAACCCCTTAATACACCCCTTACAATAATAATTTTATTAGTTGAAATATTGTTATCAATCCAACATCTGCACCAAATTAAATACGACCTTAAGTAAGTAAATTCGTATACGCAAACTAGTCGGGCCGATATAATTTTAGGAGCACTTTTTAATTGCTACTAAAGGGTTAAATTTCAATTTTGAAACGATTCTGAGAATTTCTTCGGTATTTTTGGGCCAAAAACTTTTTTCAACCCCTAAAAACTACCCTTAAAATGACCCGATTGGGCCCATTTTAAATAGGCTTCGTGCGGTGATGGATTCCAACATGTATGCCAAATTTCGTTAAAATAAATTAGCTCCTTCGAAAGTTAATTGCCCGCACATATAAATATATATATATATATATACGTATATATATATATATATATATATATATATATACATATATATATAAACATTTTTAAAAATGGTGTCAAAGTGTTTAGGAGGTTATGAAACGGCGAGAAATTTTGGTCCGACACCTAGGTCCCGCCATCCGACCAACGCCAATAGTGTATGTTGCCATATGGCAAATACACTAAAAATGATCTACATTTGAGTTATTCTACACACTGAAAAATCAAAATGCAAGAGCTCTCTTAATGTCAATTCTTAGCTTTATAATCTAGTATTACGATCTTTTTAGCATTTCGATAGCTATAGAGAACGAGATTGCAGATCATAGACGCTCAACCTTTGAGGTCATTAGCGTTGAATAACTATATCTTGTCGTAAACATCGACGACAGAAAATCTAGAAACGTGTGCTCCAAGTAGTAGAGTAGTATCGTTTACAGATGACAGTATCAAGATGGGGAATTTGTGTAGTAAGATGAGTGGGAAAAGCGACCAGTAGCAGCGTTATTTGTAATTTCAGGAGCAATCATATAGGTGGTATCTGTGCGTGTCGACTAGCGACAAACAACTAAATCATTGTATTCATAGGACGACCCCTTATTAGAAAACATAGTTCCGTCCGACCCGAAATTCGTTGGTGCGCAGAAATGACGCTACTATCTTCTCTAAACGATACTACTATAGTAGTAAATCCAAAAGCGACAATACGCGACCACAGTATCAATGTATCACGTAGTGGGATAGCGGAGAATGAAGAAGGATGGCGTATGATCAGGATTTACTATCTTTCAGTCGACCGGATTGAAATTTATGACTCAATTCCTTCTTGGTTACCACCTACGGATGACCCGACTGGCTTGCACCTCATTTGTAATACAGCATAGACTGTGGTACTTGATTCTATAACAACTAAGAAAAACCCGGGTCGCAGTGCCAAAACCCTGCCGACAATATAGTGTATTTGCTAGTATAGGACCGTGTGGTTTTATACTGTTATTATGTGAAATTAAGTTTGTTTTTGGGCATAATAAAAAAATTAACCTCTTAATACACCCCTTAAAATAACATTTTTTTCTTAATTGTAATATTATTATCAATCTAACGTCTACACCGAATTAAATACACCCTTTAATAAAATAAATGTCACTATCTGCAAATTAGTGTTTTCAAAAAATTTGTAAGTCCGGTCCTGTTGGGCCGATTTTATTAAAATTTTAGGGGCACTTTTTAATTGCTATTAAAGGGTTAAATTTCAATTTTGAAACGATTCTGAGATTTTTTTCGGTATTTTGGGGCCCAAAAACAGTTTTCAACCCCTAAAATTCACCCTTAATGTGATCCGATTGGGCCCATTTTAAATAGACTTCGTGCGGTAATGGATTCCAACATGTGTGCCAAATTTCGTCAAAATTAATTAAGTCCTTCGAAAGTTATAGCCCGCACACATATATATATACCTATATATATATATATATATATATATATATATATAAATATATATATATATATACATATATATATAAACATTTTTAAAAATGGTGCCAAAGTGTTTAGGAGGTTATGAAACGTCAAGAAATTTTGGTCCGACCCCTAGGTCCCGCCATCCGACCGACGCCAATAGTGTATGTTGCCATATGGCAAATACACTAACTAATACTATGCAGTAGGCTTGCGTAAAACATTAATTCCAAAGACGAAAACCAAGGAATTATTGATGAAAAACTTCTATAGGCGTGTTTTATGGATTTCGCGAAGAGAGACAACTCGGTGATTTACGAAAGCTTGCTACGTTTTTACGCGCCCTATATTCTAATCAAAATTTTATGTATATATGAGTATATGGGCGCTTCTCTGAAAACTGGGCAACTTTGTCTAAGAAAGTGTCTATAGACCACTTTTGTGCTTCTATATTAAAAAAATCCTATTAAGGGGATAACTATCTACCTGGAGGATAATAAACAGCAGATGAACCAAAAATATTTTATAACTCAATATTGTTCACGTCCATTATAATTAATAAGTTTTTTTATTTTTAACAGGAAGTATTTGTTTGAGATTTATTTTAGAGAAAAAAATATTCCATAATTTTAGTTTGTTTAAATAATTTACTATTTAATATTTGTTGAAGTTATGTATTATTAAACATCTAAATTTTATTAATGTTATGGTTAACTAGTTACAGTTGTGCCTGAAGAAGTTAACAAGAATTAACGAAGTCAATATCATTTTTATTCGCGAGATTTCGTGTATATTTCCCGTTTGCAGTAAATTTAATAAGAAAAAGGGGTGGGCCGATTTTTATATAAAATTAATATAAAAAATTAATATATTCTAGGTACAGTATATTTTTATCATTTCCTCACAGAAATTGACAACTTTATTTCGTGTTAATGATTCTCTACAGCTAGTTTCAAAATTATTGTTGGCATACTTTTAGTTCGCTTTTTTTTAAATAACATATTTCCAATTATTAGTTCCATAGATAGTTATTTAAATGTCATTTAATTTATTTCAAACTGGTAATGTAACATTAACCAGTATGTAATTCGAGTAGAAAAGGATTAAATTGAAGTGTCTACTTGTAAGATTAATGATAGGCTGAAAATAAATGTAACATCTAGTCGGAAACGTTCAAAATTTATTAAAATTACGATTTTTATGTTACCTTGACCAACTTCAAAGTTCGCAAAAAACGAACTTTTTTTGCTCTACTGTGTTCTATAAAAAAAAACTTCAGACGGTGATTCATCTATATCACAGCAGTATTATTTTATAAAGCATTTTACTCTGGAATATATATTTTTATACGATATATAATGTTTTTTCACTGGTTAGAGAATATTCTCACTTGTCTGCGACACGCGCGTCAAATTTTTGATGTTATATTTCTTTTGACGCATTGGGGATAAAATTTTCTCTGTTTTTAGGGGCACTTTTTAATTTCTACAAAAGGGTTAAATTTCAATTTTAAAACGTTTTTGATAATTTTTTTGGTATATTGGAGCCCAAAAACATTTTTCACAACCTAAAAACCGCCCTGAAAATGGCCCCATTGAGCTCATTTTAAATAAACTTCGTGCGGTGATGGATTTCAATATGCGGACCAAATTTCGTCAAAATTAGTTACCTCTGTTGTGCCAAATTGCTCAGAATGATGTGAAGCGTTAAGAAATTTTGGTTCGTTCCCTAGGCGATAATAAGTATCGTTCTAGAAGCTGCTTCATCAAGTGACAGTTCTCTCTCCGGGAGTATCATCAACAGTTTTATACGCCTAAGGGTTCGAATGTCCATAAAACAGAACATATAAATGGCAATTATCGAGAAAATATGTTTCCTTTTATCACCGTCCTTTGCTATACTGTTTCTTGTTTATTCCATTCATTATTACATTTTAACAAAACGTAAATAAAGATGTTTTGATGCTGTTACATCTTCTGGTAATTTTTAAGGAAAAATGGTATCTAAAACTTTCAATATTCATTCTGTTTAATTTGCAATTATGATTCAAATTTATTTTTTTAATTTTTGCAGTACAATCAAACAAAAATATATATGGTATACAACAGAAAAATGTATCGAAAATTACTTTAAAAAAATTGTTTTGATTTTGCACAGTATTGTCTACAGATGGAATACGGAATATGCTTTTATAAATTAATGTTGCATTACAAAATTCTACTTGTTTGGAAGCAAGTGTCTCCTACTGAACACTCTTTTATAGGATAACTCGCGGTTTGCCTGCCACTTCGTACTCGGTTAAATTATTAGTGTATTTGCCATATGGCAACATACACTATTGGCGTTGGTCAGATGGCGGGACCTAGGGGTCGGACCAAAATTTCTCGACGTTTCATAACCTCCTAAACACTTTGGCACCATTTTTGAAAATGTTTATATATATACTATGTATATATATATAGATTTTAACGAAATTTGGCCCACATGTTGGAATCCATCACCGCAAGAAGCCTATTTAAAATGGGCGTAATCGGGCCATTTTAAGGGTAGTTTTTAGGGGTTGAAAAATGTTTTTGGGCCCAAAATACCGAAAAAATTCTCAGAATCGTTTCAAAATTGACATTTAACCCTTTAGTAGTAATTAAAAAGTGTCCCTAAAATTTTAATAAAGTCGGCCCGACAGGATCGGACTTACAAATTTTTTGAAAACACTAATTTGCAGATAGTGATTTATTTATTGAAGGGTGTCTTTAATTCGGTGTAGACGTTAGATTGATAATAATATTACAATTAAGAAAAAAAATGTTATTTTAAGGGGTGTATTAAGGGGTTAAATTTTTTATTTTTCCCAAAAACAAACTTAATTTCACATAATAAAAGTATAAAACCACACGGCCCTATACAAGCAAATACACTATATTGTCGGCAGGGTTTTGGCACTGCGACCCGGGGTTTTTTTTATATAAAATCCACTCCGTTCGGGTAGTGTGTTCAAAAGACCGTCAAACATGTATTTTCTTTACTTAAGCAATTTCAGAGATAGACCGTATCCTTTATGAAGTTTTCTATCACCCTGTTCACCTCCATAAGGGTTATTTTTGAGATAAATTGTAGCCTAGATTACTCTTGGTATATATATTTGAATGCGATTTTGTTCACAATTTTATTGGTTTTAATTTTTTTGCACAGAATCATAACTATTTTTCTAAAATAAAAGTAGTTTAAGTTACTCCTTATAACATTATCTATCTACCAAAATCGGTCCAGCCGTTTCGGAAATTAGCCGGAACAGACAGACAGACAGCCCGGACAATCAGAACAAACTGATTGAAAATTGAAAATTCGCTCTAGGAATCTTTAAAACAGTAGAATTAGAGACTACGTTACGATTTTATTTATTTGTATTAATTGAACTAACTTCTGTAAAATTCAGTAAAAAACCAACTCTTGTGGTATATGGACTTTGTAATCCATTGATTATACGTATATACAAACACATCAATCAGTACTTCTGTAAAGAGTGCTGTAATCAGTGTTGCCAGATTTTTTTTTTTGCCAAGTCGGGATTTTGAAACTTTTTGAGTGAAAAAAGCGGGATTCTTTCGTCGAAAGCGGGACATAGTAAAAAAACGTATATATAATCAGAAGTTTTTAAATATTTATCTTTTTATTTGAGTTCAAATTACGTTTACGTGACAATAGATTGCAAAAATAGCCATAGAAAATGTATTTTAATAAAAATATGATATTTTAAATCAGATTTACCCTATCGTTAAATAGTTGAGTCTTATTCGTCTTCTGAATAAAAAAAAAAAATAAAAAAAACAGAAATCAAAATCAAAAAAGTTTTATTCATTAGAAAAATACGGTGTTTCAAACAGTAGTCTGAGGAGTGAATGTTACAAATTGCAACTTACAATAAGAGAATAATTATTTACGCACGGTCGAGTTATCCCCGAAAAGCGGGACTGAGTTTGTCCCGCGCGGGACATTTAATTTTGATTTAAAAATGGGGACGTCCCGCCAAAATCGGGACGTCTGGCAACGCTGGCTGTAATGTACTGCAAAGTTTGGAATTGTCGATTTTATTTATATGTACAGAGTATGTATAGATATTGTTTTACAAAATCGTGCTTGATTGGAGGCAATAATGCCTCCTAATGAATGCGCAAACGAAAATACGCTCAAATACATGGCGCGTCGCTATAAATGTTTATGAATAAACGAATTTTCTCCTTTTTTTACAGAACAAATAATGAACATTTCCAAAGTTTGTTAATTAATCACCGAATTGTTGTCAATTTAGTGCAGTTTCGAATACTGGAAGAGACTTATTAGTGATATCGTTATATTCAATAATGTCTAATGTATTTCTACACGTTTCTGCACTACACTACCAACGTGAACAACGCTAACGAAGGCCAGTAAAATAAACTACGATTCGAAGATAAAAATCAACAATTAAAAGCGAATAAACGAAGATCAATTGTTTCATCTGAGTGAGTTTGATCTCACAGAATTGTAACTTGAAAACACACAATACATCGTAGTTGTATACTTAAAATGAATAGCTGTTATGGAAGCGTAACGTCAATTCTGAATGATTAATGTATTTTTCGTAAAAATATGTTTTCGCATTCATTAAATTAGAGCTGAACGTTCGCCTTCCAGATTTATTCACTTTATCTCTATTTATTTTAATATATTTAAACCATTAATCAATGCTTAGAGCTACACGCAGTTTACATTGCTCAAAAGCTACAAACTATACTCTGTCCAAATCGAATCAATTTTATCAAACTTGTACTCAAGTGCGAATCTATGTTTGCAAATTGTAATGCATTATTTTAGTTGCGAGGTATGACATTATTATTTAACGAGTTTTAACAGTCACAAAAGCACTACAATCGAGATACATACTACCTTTTTTGCACGTACCTCCAACAAAATAGCTGATTTTTACATCAATAAGTATGTATATAGTACTTATATATTTAACAGTTCATGTCCAGTCATGTTGGAATCTATTTGGATTGTTTACGAAGACAATGTCTACTTTGCTGTCACTGTTACTCATTTGAGTGGCAACTGACAAAGAAATTACTATTGGGTTGGTAAAAAAGCATTTCTTACTTGCCGCACTAGTGGTTGTTAATTTTTAATCTTTTTATTAAATTCGTAATTCTCATATCTATTCTACAGTTTCGGTTCTCCAAATATTTAAAAATTTTCGAATTGCGAAGTCTCGAAATTCCAGTATGAAAGATCTAGGGTACTTCCTTTACTTTTTCTCAGAGAGAATTGAGACAAACGTCGATTTTAATGGCTGCGATTTTAGAAAGGGCTCTAACAGCATATTTTTGTTAAAATTTTTAACTTGATTGTTCCACATATTGATATTTAGGAAGGTTATAGGGAAGAATAAAATAAAAAACCCGGGTCGCAGTGCCAAAACCCTGCCGACAATATAGTGTATTTACTAATATAGGTAGTGTGGTTTTATTATGCGAACTTAAGTTGGTTTTTTGGGCAAAATAAAAAATTTGACTCCTTAATACATCCCTTAAAAGAACATTTTTTTCTCAGTTGCAATATTATTATCAATCGAACCTCTAAACTAAATTATATACACCTTTCAGCAAATAATTCACTATCTGCAAACTAGTGTTTTCATAAAATTTGTAAATCCGGTCCTGTCGGGCCGATTTTATTAAAATTTTAGGAGCACTTTTTAATTGCTATTAAAGGGTTAAATTTCAATTTTGAAACGATTCTGAGAATTTTTTAGGCATTTTTGGGCCCAAAAACTTTTTTCAACCCCTAAAAACTACCCTTAAAATGGTCCGATTGGGTCCATTTTAAATAGGGTTCTTGCGGTGGTGGATTCCAACATGTGGGCAAAATTTCGTAAAAATCAATTAACTCTTTCGAAAGTTATAGCGCACACACATATATATATATATATATAAATATATATATATATATATACATATATATATAAACATTTTTAAAAATGGTGCCAAAGTGTTTAGAAGGTTATGAAACGTCGAGAAATTTTGGTCCGACCCCTAGGTCCCGCCATCCGACCAACGCCAATAGTGTATGTTGCCTATGGCAAATACACTAATAAAAGTTCTTTATAATTTAATTAACGTTTTCATTTAGTGTTGGAGTGTGTGCAAGACAACGGTATAGTTTCGACTAGCTTAACAAAAATACAAAATTGTATATTTAAGTTCATACGTCTAAATTCCCTTTTTAGTTGGTTTACTTTAGAGTGTCATGTCATAATAATATGAACCGCTTAAGTATTTAAATTAAGGGTTCAGATAATATAGCTTGACTTAAAAAAAAAAAAACCCGGGTCGCAGTGCCAAAACCCTGCCGACAATATAGTGTATTTGCTTATACAGGCAGTGTGGCTTTATTATGCGAACTTAAGTTGGTTTTTGGGCAAAATAAAAAAAATTACTCCTTAATACACCCCTTAAAATAACATTTTTTTTCTTAATTGCAATATTATTATCAATCGAACCTCTATACCAAGTTATATACACCTTTCAGTAAATAATTCACTATCTGCAAACTAGTCTTTCTTAAAATTTTTAAATCCGGTCCTGTAAGGTCGATTTTATTAAAATTTTAGGGACACATTTTAATTACTGCCAGAGAGTTAAATTCCAATTTTGAAACGATTCGGATAATTTTTTCAATATTTTAGGGTCCAAAAACATTTTTCAACCCCTAAAAACTACCCTTAAAATGACCCGATTACACCCATTTTAAATAGGCTTCTTGCGGTGATGGATTTCAACACGTGGGCCAAATTTCGTTAAAATCAATTATCTCTTTCGAAAGTTATTGCCCGCACACATATATATATATACGTATATATATATATATATATATATACGTATATATATATATATATAAATATATATATACATATATATATAAACATTTTTAAAAATGGTGCCAAAGTGTTTAGGAGGTTATGAAACGTCGAGAAATTTTGGTCCGACCCCTAGGTCCCGCCATCCGACCAACGCCAATAGTGTATGTTGCCTTATGGCAAATACACTAATAAAGGGATCAGACATAAGTATATTTGTGTACATTAGAAATATACTTTATCGAGTTTTATATTTTGTCTTTTATACATAACTTAATACCACACACGAATCAAATTTAGTATTTAACAAATTACAATTTGACTTCAAACAATATTTAAAAAGTGAAATTAAAAAAAATACAAGAGATATTACCGTTGACTGAAATAAGTTAAATAATGATATTACTATTCAGATGTACTACTTACTACAAATAATTAATTATATAATTAGAGTTTCAATGACTATTTTTGATTTCAACTAGACACATGAAAGTATTATATCGAACCAACGACGTCTGAAGTGTGTGTATTGAAACACATGAAGCTATTTTATGTTAATTACTCCGTATCAAAGCCATGTTTATTAATTTATTATCATAGAGCTATAAACATAAGTGTCAAGGTACGAAGAAAGTGTTTATGAATTAAAACAGTTCAAGAAAATACACAAAAAAAACTCTCTGAAGTCAAAAATAACTCTCATAAATAAATTTCTTTTTTATGTAGAAAATACACCATAATATATCTCGTGCGTAGGGTTGCCAGGCGTCCGGATAAAGCAGGACATAGGCTTTTTGATTGCGTGTCCGGCCAAAATTAAACGGTGTCCGGCTTTTTCTAGAACTTAATTTTGACTGATGGCTTTATTAGACTGATAGAAAATAAATTATTTGGACTGATTTGGCGTTTTATTTATTTTTCATTACAATTTAACAAGATTTATGGTAATAATCAAAAAAACTTGATTCTACATAAATTTTTTTTTGTCGTACCTATTAATACTGAGAAAAAAATCCTCAATAATGTAGGGTGTCTGGCTTTTTTACCCAAATGTCCGACCAAGCTGGCTGGTCTGTTCGGCTTTTAGGTTTGGCGCCCTGGCAACCCTACTCGTGCGTATGGTATTACGATTCCTGTGACTCCTAAAACTCGCTGACTTTCGTTTCAAACATAATATCACATTATAACCCATTACGACAATTTACTATTATACCCAAGTGGTACAAGTCAGTCTGAATGATGTTATGGAGGTATTTCGAAAATAGTCTTAACTGAAACAAATTGCACTCTGACTATTCTAGCTTTAAAAAAAAATTCAAATCGATTCACCAGATCTATTATGAAAAGTTATAACGATTTTAATTTTGCTCAATTTACATGCAGTTTTATGGAAAATGCATCATCGTATCCATTCAAATTGATAACATATAAGTATAGAAAAAATGGTGACTGAAATTTGAAAGTTGGAAAATAAAGAATGAAGACATTAAGGAATTTAATTAGTCAGAAATATTAACGTCTTACAGGTTTTATTTACAAAACATGACTATGCTTATAATGAATTAGTCAAAAATTTCCCGTGTACTGTTAAAAATATGTAAAAAAAACTTTTATAAAGACAAACATTTATTATAGTGTACCTACTAAAAAGAATCAAAGTAATTTTTAAGTTCATAATGATTAAAAATTACTTTTATTCTTTTTAATACACTGCAATAAAAGCTTGTCTTGATAAAAGTTTTTTTTTAATATTTTATTTTCAAATTTTTAGTTATGCCTTTTGGTCGCCATAATGGATTCTAAATAATGTCACATAGTTTACTGTACTCACTTGTCATGACCATATCAAAAGGGTTGTAAAAAAATCTATGATCCGCTATTTTGGGTCAGCCGCCATTTTGAATTTGGAATGACGTCATACTTCTGATTGTATTCTACTTGCCATACCCTTTTATTTAATACCCATGTAGATAGGGTTGTAACAAAGAAAGTAATCGGCCACTTTGTGGTGGCAGACATATTGGATCTACCATAATACTCAATGTACTATATTGTATTGCCTTCAGAACCAAAGGTGTGTACAAAATTTCAACTCAATCGAACAAAGTTGATCAAATTCAACTTGTAAAATTCGATTACAGATACATCGGGACAGGCGAAACTAAATAAACGCTTGTAACAACAAATTTTACTAAACTTTTTCTAATAACTGTACCTTCATAACATCCTTAAACAAAAAAACCCGGGTCGCAGTGCCAAAACCCTGCCGACAATGTATTTGCTTGTATAGGGCCGTGTGGTTTTATACTTTTATTATGTGAAATTAAGTTTGTTTTTGGGAAAAATAAAAAATTTAACCCCTTAATACACCCCTTAAAATAACATTTTTTTCTTAATTGTAATATTATTATCAATCTAACGTCTACACCGAATTAAATACACCCTTCAATAAATAAGTCACTATCTGCAAACTAGTGTTTTCATAAAATTTGTAAATCCGGTCCTGTCGAGCCGATTTTGTTAAAATTGTGGGGACACTTTTTAATCACTACCAAAGGGTTAAATTTCAATTTTGAAACGATTCGGAGAATTTTTTCGGTATTTTGGGGCCCAAAAACAGTTTTCAACCCCTAAAAACTACCCTTAAAATAGCCCGATTAGGCCCATTTTAAATGGGCTTCTTGCGGTGATGGGTTTCAATACGTGGCCCAAATTTCGTTGAAATCAATTAACTCTTTCGAAAGTTATCGCGCGTACACATATATATATATATATATATATATATATATATAAATATATATATATATACATATATATATATAAACATTTTTAAAAATGGTGCCAAAGTGTTTAGGAGGTTATGAAACGTCGAGAAATTTTGGTCCGACCCCTAGGTCCCGCCATCCGACCGACGCCAATAGTGTATGTTGCCATATGGCAAATACACTAATAAATGAATTTATTTATAGCGCCACGACGTACACTATTCAAATGCCATCAATAAATCAGATTCGGTAAGTAACCAGTTACTGTTCGGCATCCTTTTAAGAGTGGGCAGTGATCATCAGCGTCCATTAAGGAGTATCAGACCAATAACTCTTAGCACACAAACACGTCAAGAATACTAAATAATGCAATCAGAAAACAAGCGCCGTTGGCTGATCAATGATCATTGATGTGTGCACGTTAAATATCGACAAATACTAATACATATGTGGTATTGATTTGTTTAAGATGTTTTATGAATGCTAGCCAGATTTGCCGTGCATTCAGTTATACAGAGTGTCCCACGACATGACTGCCATAGCCTGGGACTGTGTTGCTGGGGTGATTTCAAGTCAAAAATGTCTAATGAGTATACCCGGAACGCTATCCTAACTGAGCTAGAAGCATTTGAAATTTAAAAAAAAACCCGGGTTGCAGTGCCAAAACCCTGCCGACAATATAGTGTATTTGCTAATACAGGTATTGTGGCTTTATTACATGAACTAAAGTTTGTTTTTGGACAAAATAAAAAAAAATTGAACCCCTTAATACACCCCTTACAATAATAATTTTATTAGTTGAAATATTGTTATCAATCCAACATCTGCACCAAATTAAATACGACCTTCAGTAAGTAAATTCGTATACGCAAACTAGTGTTTTCATAAAATTTGTAAGTCCGGTCCTGTCGGGCCGATTTGCTTATAATTTTAGGAGCACTTTTTGATTGCTACTGAAGGATTAAATTTCAATTTTGAAACGATTTTTTCGGTATATTTGGGCCCAAAAACTGTTTTCAGCCCCTAAAAACCACCCTTAAAATGACCCGATTGGGCCCATTTTAAATAGGCTTCGTGCGGTGATGGATTCCAATATGTATGCCAAATTTCGTTAAAATGAATTAACTCCTTCGAAAGTTATTGCCCGCACATATAAATATATATATATATATATATATATATATATATATATATACGTATATATATATATATATATATATATATATATATATATATATATATATATATATATATATACATATATATATAAACATTTTTAAAAATGGTGCCAAAGTGTTTAGGAGGTTATGAAACGGCGAGAAATTTTGGTCCGACACCTAGGTCCCGCCATCCGACCAACGCCAATAGTGTATGTTGCCATATGGCAAATACACTAATAAGTAAGCCCACTAATGCAGGTATTAGGCTCGGCTGTTGGTTTTGTTATAATTAAAAAGACCAGGCGGCTGTGAATCACTATTCGTGCTGATCCTGAGACTCCTCGCAGAGCTACCACTTCAATTCTAAGAAGAGCTGCAACTGGGTGGACATTTTGAGCAACTAATTCAATAAAGCGATTTCTTTTTAAATGGTTTTTAAATTAGTAGGGAATTCCTACTACTACTTATATAAAATTTCAAATGCTTCTAGCTCAGTTAGGATAGCGTTCCGGGTATATGTTCATTAGACATTTTTGACTTGAAATCACCCCAGCAACACAGTCCCAGGCTATGGCAGTCATGTCGTGGGACACCTTGTAAATCTAGTGTATAAGCGCATAGAGAATTTTTTTTGCAAAAAACAGAAAAATAATAAATAGCCCTTTATAACTTAGCTTTGTACCTTTTATGTGTAATTGTTGACAGTGCTAATGACCGTAAGGTTTATACACTTCAAGGTCCTTTTTTTTGTATATTTGTTAAAAAAAACATAAATAGCCAAGACAATTAGTATACCTTACAATAGAAAAAATAACGTTATAGCACATGTCTCTTCTAGACATGCGCCGATTTTCCCCAAAAACAATAAGACTTTCCGCATATTTAGATATCAAATATCTTATCGAAATTTGTAGTTTCAATCCGATTAGCAGTTTGTGATGTATTGTACGCACAAACAAACAGACTAACAAACAAACAGACGAACAGACATTTTCCAAATATATGTTTTTTGGACTCGGGAGAGTTCAATATAACTGGATTCGAACCTTTGACCTCTTACGTACGATACAACCGCTAGGTCTCTCCCCCATCATATCGTAATGCTGTACAGGCGATTTTTATAGTCTACGGCAGTGGTTCCCAACCTTTTCAGCTGACGATCCACCTTTCCTTATCGGAATATCTCCACGGTCTATCGGTCCATGGTGGAGTCATCTGTGTGACTGTGTGATTCATCTAGGAGGGATGTAGTGGTTCTGTTGGTCTGTCCCAGATGCCGAAAATCAAGAACCAAGAAAACAATCAAAACACAATTCAATTTGTTTCGATTTTTCTTATCTTTTCTGATGATTTATTCGTTGGTTTCTGATAGTTTTAGGATCGAGTCGCGACCCACCATTTGGAAACCGCTGGTGTACGGTATAATTACATTGGCAGAGTTCCTCATGGTTTGATCTCTAGATTCTTTTTCTTTGCAGCGTTTCGCAACAATCTCCCGAATCGATTTTACCCTACTGCGCCAAAAGAAGTTTTACTCCTATCAAAATGTGGTACGTTTAGATAACTATTCGCTCTATTTGTTCTACAATGTGTAAAATATGAAGAAATAGTTTCAAATTATTGATTTTGGTCTATCCCTGTACTACTCTACACTACACAGATATAAAAAAAGACGTTATTGAGACTTGTAACAATATTAGTAATCTATCTAATCTCATTTATTTGAGAATTTTCATAGTGTGCATGGTTTTATTTAAAATGTTTTCCATTAAAAATTGAATAATTTAATAATGTTATAAAATACAGGCATACTACTGTATTAGATAATATTCACAAATCACAATTAAGTAATAAATTACAACACTTTTGGATGTAGGTTTATTAATGCAAATTCAAACTAACCAAACAAAAACCAATTTCTATATAAAAGACAGTATCTAATAGTTATTTTCGTTCACAAAAGTTTATTTCTTATCAAGAAACAGAATGTATTTTAGTCATGCCGTATGTATATTTTAGAGTTGGGTAACTCAGATCTGAACCGGTTCAAAGAGCCGACTCCGACAGAAGATCCGTGAGCCGACGGATCAATGGATCCGCATAACTCAGTGAAATACTTAACACTCAGAAGCACATTTTGCACTTACGTATCAGTTCTCGCTTTGATGCATCTGTCAGCTCAAATGACTCATGCATCACATGTTTGGCTATGCATTCTTGATTCTATACAGGTCGTGATATGATTGACTGAACTAGGTAACTCGGTGGCAGACTGCAGTAACATATTCAGAACTCGGCTCTTTTTGAACCGGTTCAGTGAGCCGGCTCACATACGGGATCCAGATGCAAAGATGCAGATCACTAAAAAGACCCGTTTTTCCCATGTCTAGTATATTTAATATTTTTCACGTAAAATACGATAATGACAATATAGCAGAATGCGTCCAATACTGATTATTTTTCTCGCATAAATGTATTCGTTTTTCGTTTTTGCCTCGACAATACCTGGTAATGTATTCTATCTACACTTAAAAAATAGAATAGAAAATTAAAATAAGCGCACGCAAGAAAATACCAGCTGAGAGTGCTTTTAAATTTCACGCTAGTGTCAGTGGTGGATTCATATTAGAAAATCTCGACTCGATTTTAGAATGAGCTTTTTTAAAATATGTAACAAAGCTTTAGGTGTTATTTTAATTCTTGATTTTATTTGGCAGTGGAAGGCTTGTAGTAATTTTTCAAACGGTACAGTAGAACACATTTATTTTCAGATTTCCAAAAATTACAGTAAACACATAAACACGTAGCTATACAAAAAAAAACATACAATATTGCAACAAATGCAAGATATCACACAATTAATTGTACTGTGGAAATTTGAAATACGGCCACAGTACTAATTGGTGTCTTAAAATTATTTAGCGGCCGACGGTTTGAAAGCTAAAAACGCGATTAAAAATTCTCAATTTTGATAAAGTAATTTCTGAAAAAAAATCAAGAAATTTATTACGTAATTGCTTATACAATTAAATAATGACAGAAGAGCAGTGGCGTGTAGCTAATAATGAAAAAAATATAATAATGTAACACTATGTTACAAACAATTGAAGTATACGCTAGGAAAGTTTGCTTGTTTTCATAAAAAGTAAGTGAAATTTGAAAAATTCAGAGAAAACAACCCTAAATAAATAAGTTGTTTGCAGTCCATTTGGTTTATTCTATATAGCTTGAGTGGAATACGAATAAGGTTGATGCACCTATGTTCTTTTTTTGTGTCTGTTAATAAACCAAAATATTTACGAGTCGTCAATTTATTAACACTAGAAAGACCAAGACCGTCAATTTGACTGCACGGCGATTTCATTCTTAAATATTTTACAAAATATGTTTTTGTTTCTTTTCATATTTTATGACTTTTCCTAATTTGCTATTGTTATGCTAAATCTGTATAAAAAAATATTAAAATATATGTTGTATATGAGATTCATTTACAAATAACTACTAAGACCGCACACCGTCAATGTGACCGCATACATAATATAGGAATAGTAAACAACGATTTCTTCAAACTAATGAAGGTACTTTTGTTTTTATTTATGTGAGCATAGGTACTGATCAAAAAAAGCTGCCTGAGACAATTGAATTTTATAATAAAACAAAATTTGGTGTAGACATCATCGATCAAATGGCACGTAAGTACACCGTAAGAGCTGGAAGTCGGAGATGGCCTGTTCACGTTTTTTACAATATACTTGATTTAGCAGCTATAAACTCGTGGATTCTATACCAAAAAGTCACAGGAATAAAAATTTCTCGGCATGATTTTATCCTTTAACTAGTGGGCGATCTACGTGCAGAGTATGTGAAAAAAATATCGACTTCAACTGCGACTCAAAGACAAGAAACTAATTCTGAAACAAGTGAACGATGTACTACAAACAATAAGAGGCGGCAATGTCAAGTCAATCATAATTGTAAAAAAAATAAAACGTGTGAAAACTGCACAATTTGTAAAAAAGCTGTTTGTGGAAAATGTATAAAAGATTTTAAAAAAACTGTTACTTGTTACAAATGTTACTCAGTTTAAGTGCTAAAATTGTTTATTTTCAATAAAAAATATATATTGATATTATTTTTATTTTATTTTAATGAAATATACCCAATAATTTCATAAGTATTCTGACTGAATCTCTAGTACCGCCAAATTGACCGCTACGGTCTTTGAAGGTATAGTATGAAGCCCGGCCCTTCTAGTGTTAAAAAGTATATAAACAGTTTTAGTAAGAAAATTGGCACCGACCTTAAAATTGTATTATTTTTCTCTTTAGTGGTTTTTTTGAAAGGGGAAATTTTTTTTACAAAAGGTTTTATTTCTTGCACTGCTCGATCAGGATCAATCTTATTTACCTCGTCCAAAAATTTTTCCCTCCAAAAAACAAATTGAAAAAACCGAAAAACTAAGCTGCATAGAATCTATAAAACATATAGCACATAGAGCTAGCAGAATAAAGTTTTGTTGCATGCACTAGTAAATATAAAAAGAAGTTTACGTCTGCTTACATAATTAGCATGCAACTTGTATGTTGTAAAAAAAATCTTGCAACTCAATTTTCACCTTTTCCTAGGTCTGATCGATGTAAAACTTTGCAGTCCTATGTTCTTTCAAAGACAATGCAATATTTTGACATTTTAGCTATAATATTTATTTATGATAAGTTTAAATAAAATGAAAATAAATAACATGTGGTGAAAGTGACGGTGTTGATGACGAGGAAACGTGTCTTCAGTCATTTAAAATGTAAATATATGTAATATGCGACTAAAAATTCAAAAATACAAACATTTATTTATATGAAAATAAACAACGCGTAGTCAACACATTAAAATATTTTATTTCTCGTCTATAACGTTCAAAAGCGTGGGACACTCGTTATAACTGTATTTGCATTTAATTCATCGAGTCTTAGTTATATAATTATATGTATGTTTCTTACTTTTTAATGCTTTAATGCATATTTAAAGACATAAAAAGTAAGAAATATATTTCTTTCTCTTCTATTACTAGATGAATAAAGTAAAATAATATAATAAAAATAATATAGGTCAGGGGTTCCCAAAGTGTGCGTCGCGGCGCCCTGGTGCGCCGTAGAGAGTAAAGAGGGGTGCCGTGAGACACTCCTGTTTACCATTGTCCGGAAACTAAACTTAGGTATTCTTCTTAATAATTTTTCTTAAATAATAAACGTATTTTTATGTGTCGATATAAATATAAAAACTCAGCTTCATGTAGTATCATTTTACCCTATTTTGTCAAATTTGACACATTTTACCCTATCCCGACTAGCTAGGGCACCGAGACAAAATACTAAACCTGTAAGTGCGCCGCGAACTGAAAAAGTTTGGGAGTCCCTGATACAGTGGCGGATTTAGGTTCGATGCCGCCCTAGGCCCAGGCCGATATGCCGCCCTTTTTGCTCAATGAGGAAGTGATTATTGCAATTAAACATCTAATGAAGCCAAAGAACCGTAAGTTTGGACAACGGATAATACCTAATTTAATTAATTTTTAAATTTCAACTGTCCTAACAATTGTTTACTTTTGAAATTTTGTCGTCTCTAAAATTTTGCCGCCCCTAAAATCATGCCGCCCTAGGCCCGGGCCTTACGAGCCTAGGCGTAAATCCATCACTGCCCTGATATAGGTACATTTATTATAATAATAAATTTTTATTATTAAAGTTCCATATAAATTATAAACTGTGTATGAATACGTCTCTGAACTGTCAGGTTGATGTCGAGTGTGTGTAGAAAAAAGGGGAAAAAAAAGAAAAAAACGTACTTTATCCTGATCCTTTTTCCGTAATGAACGCAAACAATAGGGAAACGTGTTATGATATGGCGTTCCGTAAATGGCACTGCTCTAAGCTATAACTGTTATAAAAAGGTAGTCTTTTAATTCTTGGCCGTAGTGTCTACCTATAGTTATTATACAAATAATATTCTTATTAAAAAATTACATTAAAAAGCACTTTCGGAGAATATTTTTTTTAATTCAAATTTTGTTCGCACATTTACACCATGGTTAATACTATTAACAAGAAAAATATATCCCACCAATAACATTAATGTATTTTTTGTTCGGATTTCAATACTTTCTGAAAACTTATATTCTTACTTATTCTATTTAAATATGATCTAGACACAAACTATTATATACCATACTTCATTATATCATAACACTTCAGACGCGAGTGGTCTTCGGACAACTGGTTGATGTTCTCAGCACCGCTTAGACTCTTGTGAAATATAATGATCAGTCGTGATTTTTGAACACTCGTATGTTAGAAATTATTCCACCTAGACGTATGAAATTTAGAATTCTGCTTCTTTAAGGCAACCCATAACCTCCTGAAAAAATTCAGTTCTGTAACGTAACTAGTCTTGGAGATCGAAAAGGGCTCCGTGCACTATGATATTTAAAAGACTCCCCATTATGCAACGAAGCGGTGAATTATAAATTACTAGCGGCCCCGTCCGGCTTCGCCCGGGTGTAAATGTAATATATAGGATATAAAAGATGAGAATCATTATCATTAAATTCTCAACGTGTATTAAATTTGCGCGAATTCAATCGCTTTTATTTGTGAATGTTCAAAAATCGAAGAAAAATGTTATTTCCCAAAAAGAAATTTAAAAAAAACTTGGAACGTGTCGCGGGACACGCGTTTGGAACGAAGTCCCTTTCGTATAAGACGTTTTTCGTAACGCGTTTTATATAATCTAAAAACACCCGGTATAATCTAAAAACATCCGGTATAATCTAAAAACACCCGGTATAATCTAAAAACACCCGGTATAATCTATAAATACCTGGTATAATCTAAAAACACCCAATATTTTCTAGCAATAAATATAGCCTATGTTACTCAGGGTGAATGTAGCTTTCTAAAGGTGAAAGAACTTTTTAAATCGGCACAGTAGTTTTTGAGGAGCCTATGTTACTCAGGGTGAATGTAGCTTTCTAAAGGTGAAAGAATTTTTTAAATCGGCACAGTAGTTTTTGAGTTTATTCATTACATACCTACACACAAAAATACAAATCTTTCCTCTTTATAATATTAGTATAGATAGATTACTGGGTCGAAAATATTTCAAGATGAAACGATTATTAC
Organism: Venustoraphidia nigricollis; assembly: GCA_034508555.1. NCBI lineage: Eukaryota > Metazoa > Arthropoda > Insecta > Raphidioptera > Raphidiidae > Venustoraphidia > Venustoraphidia nigricollis. The sequence goes on from JAVRKA010000020.1 coordinate 5,165,653, forward strand.
CAGAAAAATATGTAGTTTTTAAGTTAAATGATAGTTCAATTTTGTACTATGTAAATACTATTTATGGAGTTTGTTAAGCTTTACAAAAAGATAATTCAAAAATGAATTTGCATTTTGTACTATAATAACTAAAATTCCGGTAACATCAAATGGACGTCATTATTTAAAAAACGATTTATGCACTGAAAAGATGTCGGTAGAATATTCTAAGACAGTGCTTGAGAATAGTAACGTCGTTGTTTATCGTTTTCATGGCTTCTCTATTACAAGTTTCAAGGTTCTAATCCGAGAACTCAATTGGATTTTCAATTTATTATTTGTATACAATGGTGGCCTCAAAACGAACTATCAGATACAAAGGAAAGGTGCACTTATATAACCAGAGAGTAAATAATAATCATTAATAATTTGAGAAGTACTGTGATCCAAATCCATGGCTGATGTCAATAATTTCAGATAAATATCGAAATTATTATTTACGTCAGGTTAAAACCGTATCTTCGATGCTCACGAAGTTACAGACTCAGTTATAATTTTCTATGATTTTTCCCTTCGTGAAAAATAACGAAAAAACGTGGCCAAAAGAAGAAAATAATCGCGTTGCTTATTAGTGTATTTGCCATATGGCAACATACACTATTGGCGTCAGTCGGATGGCGGGACCTAGGGGTCGGACCAAAATTTCTCGACGTTTCATAACCTCCTATAAAACACTTTGGCACCATTTTTGAAAATGTTTATATATATATATATATATATATATATATATATATATATATATATATATATATTTATATACGTATATATATATAAATGTGTGCGGGCAATAACTTTCGAAAGAGTTAATTGATTTTAACGAAATTTGGCTCATGTGTTGAAACCAATCACCGCAAGAAGCCTATTTAAAATGGGCGTAATCGGGCCATTTTAAGGGTAGTTTTTAGGGGTTGGAAAATGGTTTTGATCCCCAAAATACCGAAAAAATTCTCCGAATCGTTTCAAAATTGAAATTTAACTCTCTGGTAGAAATTAAAGTGTCCCTAAAATTTCAATAAAATCGGCCCGACAGGACCGGGCTTACAAATTTTATGAAAACAGTAGTTTGCAGATAGTGAATTATTTACTGAAAGTTGTATATAATTTGGTATAGAGGTTCGATTGATAATATTATTACAATTAAGAAAAAAAATGTTATTTTAAGGGGTGTATTAAGGAGTCAAATTTTTTATTTTGCCCAAATACCAACTTAAGTTTGCATAATAGAGCCACACTGCCTGTATAAGCAAATACACTATATTGTCGGCAGGATTTTGGCACTGCGACCCGGGTTTTTAACTTATGGTATTAGTTTTCTCGAGAAACTGGCGTTAAAAGCATTATTATCTACGGAAACAATAAGGAAAACATTAGAAATAAAAGGTATCCAAGTTTTCACAGTAAATTCATGAGTAACTACTTGGGCTTGAATCCGTTTAAAATTGTTATAAAAACTTCCACGGTAGTTAAGAAATCAATTAGCAATGTCAACAAAATATAAACGTGCACGAAACACGTGTAATTAAATTGTTATTTCAATAAAAGAAAAAAAAATGTTTGAAGCTATAAAAACTTAATGTGTTTTCCAGCTGAAAGTCAACAGGAGTGAGTAGAATGAAGTAAGCTCCGGCAACCATAAAGAGTAAGTCAAGAACTTCACAACAGTGGTGAAGTTCTACTTAGTTTTGTATTCTTGTTTCTCCTTTACCTACAGTACGAACTTTTAATGCAGGTATATGCGAATACAGGTGATTCTTTTACCTACAACATAATTTAGCGCATTGATTTTTTAATTGGCTAGTCTGTATATTTGAAACACTTTTTTTATTTGTCGTAATATTTGTGTAGCTGCTTACAAGTTCCGTTACGACGTGCCACCAGACAAACGTTCACTATTAGATGGGCATAAAAAGACACGTATCAAAGTTTGATAATTTTGAAAAGTGCATATAAAGTCCGCGCACGAACCAGCACAGCATGGCCTGCAGCCTGCACGATTTCGCAGACGGACCGGCACGGACCAGTAAGTTTTTAGTAGAGGTTCCGTGTGCAGCAAACGTTTTCATGTAATGAGTCATGGAAGTGTGTAGTTCGGTGGAAGAAGTTTTTATTTTGACAATGTTTGTGAAGAGAAGGAAGAGGAAGAAGCCAGAAAAAAGAAAATTTTGGATTTCCTGAATTATGCAGAGAGATCAACAAAAAGTTTTCCAATATTTTTGAATGTCACAACAAAAATTTTGTAAGGTCTTGGATACCATTTCTTCTCATTTACAGTACCAAAACAGTACCAAAAATCACAGGATTAACAGTGTTGGATCACTTTCACACAGTTTGTGCTGAAACCCAGCGGTAAGAGGCGAGGTAGGCAAAAGACATATTGTGGGTGTGACCTTCTTTAGCTCTGTCTCGCTCAAATCATCCGCACGTTTCAATTTTTGGCTGGTGCCAATTACGAGGCTAAAAGATGCTATTGCAAGGGTGCCGCTGTCAATTGATTACTCTAAATTTTGGAAATATTTTAAAGATTTAAAAAACTTTTTAGAAAAAGAAAGAGTCACTTTAGGTTTGTGATGGAACAGTTTTGTGAAATAAATACGAGTAAGGTTGTAGTGTGACATTGAAAACGTGTATTTTTTTGGCACAATTAATGGCAACTTTTTTCTAGTAAAATGTACATAAATTACAAAAGTAATCCATTAGAGACCTAGATTTGTCCTTTATCTTCCTTATAGAGAAAGAATTTTTGCAGAATGTTGACGAATAAGTCTACAATCAGTTGACAGCCGAAGCTCTATTTTTGGCTTAAATTCAGAGCGTTCCGACAGCCTTAAGGCGGTTCAGCGCGGTTAGACATATAGAAATTCGAAGTCATATTGTACCCCGACCGACACGATTTGCTATGATGGTCGTTGTTGGTTGCAAGTGATCAGCTACTCCGTTAAATAACACGGATACCTTCACCAACGAGCTTTTCTGGTCCCCAAGATATAGTGTACTTTTACTCGTCATTTTCGCAATCATTTCAACACTGTTTATAAATAATGTTGGGATTATTGAGAAAATGGTGAATACACTCCTCTACACGGGTATGTTGACGTGATGCTTGTGAAGTGGGACGGTTTTTTTATACAGGTATATCCAATTGTACGAAGATTGATCAATAAGTACCCGTGTTTGATGACAGCTGTCGTTGACGAGTGAAATTGACTTTACCATCGTGTACTGCAATTTTTTAAATGACCTTGTGCTGAGTTGTGGATAAATTCATAGGTTAGGTTGTTCTTGACAGCCAGTTATATCATTCGTGTTTTGCATTTTTCGACAAAATGGGAAGAGAGCTGCAATATCGATCCGTAATTCGTTTTTTAAAAAACATGCGAATAAATAAAACTGAAGTTGGATGCTGTCTATATGGTCCATTCACTGCCTATGACCACGGTGAGATACTCGTATAAAAAACGAATTACGAATCGATCCGCTCTTTTTCCATTTTGTCGAAAAATACAAAACACGAATGATACAACTGGCTGTCAAAAATAACCTAACCTATGAATTTATCTATAACTCAGCACGAGGTCGTTTAAAAGTCTGCAGTACACGATAGTAAAGTTAATTTCACACAACGCCATCTGTCGTCAAACACGGGTACTTATTGATCAACCCTCGTATATGTCCACTTGGGGGCAGAAAATATATTTGCCCAGTATCATTAAATATCAAAGCTGGGCCTAAATGACGCCACAAAATTTCCTTGAGCAGAGGCGGGATTCGAACCCACGACAATACGGTCCAGAAAACAGCACGCTGACCACTACACCACACTGACCTCAGAGTGTGCGTCGAGTTTTTCCTTTAGCACAAAAAAGGAAACAATCTAAATCGCATGAAGTTGTTTGCAGACAGATCGAAAGATTTCTTTAAATCCCCATTCCCAAATTCTAGCCTGAAAACTTGTAATAATATTAATTCCTTGTCAGCTGTTTGTCTAATTTCGTTTTGACAGATCTTCAGAACAAAAGAACATCTGATTTTTTTACTTTCAAAATATTTCCGAAACTATAAACTTAAAACTTTAGAAAAAATGTTTTAACAAAACTTTCTTGGAACAATAAATAGAATAATAAACCATTATAAAAAGTACACTCTTATAAGGGAAAATACAACGTTATAGCGCATATCTCTTCTGCGCATTTGTCGATTTTTTTCAAAAACGATAGAACTCTTTCATGTCAAATATTTTATCAAAATTTGGTTTCAATGCGTTTAGCCGTTTGTCTTGTATCGTGCTCACAGACGAACAGAGATTTTTTTTCAAAAACACGTTTTTTAGACTCAGGGACCTTAAAACGGAAAAAAATGCAAATTTTGAAAAATGAATTTTGATCTAAATTAAATTGCACTTGTGGAGTTGGAATCGTAAAAAATATTATATGAATTTATAGAATAATATTAAGTTTGCTATTATTATGTCATGTTTAATGTAGCCACATCTAGGTTACTATATGAAAATAATTATTCACTCGTTAGATGTGCTTGCTTAAAATAAGTCTGTTAAAACATCCTGTACATAAAAAGTGCGACCTAGTTACTCTTTGAATTTGTCCTCGAACAAAGACACTTGGCAAGCTTCATTTTTATGCTGTCTAATGTAAAAAATTATGCTCCCAGTCCTTTCAGTTCCCACAACAAAAAATAAAAATGTAAAAATAATAATAACACATGCACACAGATTTCTAAAGGAATAAAAATATAGTAAGCAATACATTCATGCTAGGTATTACAGAGGATTATATTGGCTAATTGAATACAAGTATTATGGCATAATATTGATGGGTCTTTTTGAAACAACATATTGTCGACAACAACATTGTTTTGTTTTGAGTTTCTATTAGCAACGCTTAAGAAACGAACAAATATAAAATATTTTGATAAATATATTTCTTTACGTTTATAGCACGTAAGATCTCTGCATATGGTGTAGATGCTTAATGATAATTGATAAAAAACATTCATTGTTACAATGCTAAATCAGAAATCAGAATCCACCAACACCGTCGGGATTCAAACCCGAATCTTTCCACTTTCGCGGCGGAATGAGTTCTCAATTACTCTACGGTGCGCTAGCTTAACAGTTAAATCATCCTAATACAGCAATTGTAACATTAAATTCACTACATGCGAGAGTCGATTTTTTAGCTAGGTAACGCTAGACACGAATCCTCTCAGTAGTGAGAGTTGAATGAAACAAGTGAAATTTTCCAATCTTTATGTCAAATAAGGGGACGATTAGAAATTTTCCATATGATATACATAGGAGTGGTAAATCATTTGCCCCCCTGTATCCACCTACGAATTACAAGTAACTTGTACTTAGGTTGGTTTAATAATAAAGATTGGAAAATTTCACTAGTTTCATTCAACTCTCACTACTGAGAGGATTCGTGTCTAGCGTTACCTAGCTAAAAAATCGACTCTCGCATGTAGTGAATTTAATGTTACAATTGCTTTATTAGGATGATTTAACTGTTAAGCTAGCGCATCGTAGAGTAATTGAGAACTCATTCCGCCGCGAAAGTGGAAAGATTCGGGTTTGAATCCCGACGGTGTTGGTGGATTAAAATAAATTTTTCTGATTTAGCATTGTAACAATGAATGTTTTCTATCAAGTATAAAATAATTTTCAATCTCGTTGTGATCAGACGTATTTAGAACTCGTCTTAATTAAATCAAATTTTATTGTTTTATTTATTTATTTTTTCTTTTATATTAATAGATCAAACTCGATCATATAATAATAATAGCGTATAATTGCCATATAGCACATACACTATAGGCGTCGGTCGGATGGCGATACCTAGGACTTGAACCAAATTTCTCGACGATTCATAGCCTCCCGAACAATTTGCCACTGTTTCTGAAACGAAAGTTGGTCCATATGTTAAAATCCATCACCGCACGAAACCTATTTAAAATGAGCTTCATCGGATCATGGTATTTAGAGATTGAAAAAAGTTTTTGGGTCCCAAAATACCGGCAAAATTCTCAGCATCGTTTCGAATTTGAAATTTAACTCTTTAGTAAAAATTAAAATGCGTTGCTAAAATTTAAATAAAATCGGCCGGATTTACAAATTTAATGAAAACACTAATTTGCGAATACAGATTTACTTACTGAATGGTATATTTAATTTAGTGCAGATGTTGCATTGATAATGATATTAATATTAACATTTTAAGAGCTGCATTAAAGGGTTAAATTTTTTATTTGGTACAAAAACAAAAACGCACATTGTCTATTAGCAAATACACTACATTGTCGGCAGGTTTTCAAGAACATTATGGAGAATATAAAAATGTACACAAGTACTTAATATATATTTTAATAAATTTAATATACAAATATACAGTTTGTTATTATATTATGAAATAGGTACCCGTTGTTGACAGAGTTTTTTTTTATTTATTAAGTTGCAAGGTGATATTCTGTTTATTTATGCAATTACATTAGAATTAAATTAAATCATTGAACTATTATATTGATTCTTGCCCCTCGTCCCAAGTTCTATTAATCTATCCATCTATGTGCCCCAGTTTTATATGTTTTTGAAGTTATGGGAATAAGATGCTGGCACATGGGTTAAACCCTAAATCCATAGGTGACGGTTAAAAAAAATAGTTTTTTTTTTATTTTTGTTTTGAATTAGGTCTTATCATTTTAGTTTCCTACAATTAGGTATGCTGTGAAATATTGTACACTCGTGTGCCGTTAATTTTATGAGTTTGATTTTTAATTTCTTTTTGTTGCAATAATGACGAACTCTTCTGTCTAAAAATATAGCAATCCTAAAAATCATAGTAAAGTATAATCGATTGACATTGTTACCGAAAATGTTTAAAAATCTTTAAAGCATATAAGTCATCTTCATCAACCAAAGATATTAGTATAATATTCCGAGATCTAGGAATTATATCTCTGATTTGGCAACGCTGATACTTGGTAAAAATGTTTTGAATAGTCTGAACACGCCTCAACGTTCGACATAAAAGTGTCACGTTACACCAATTTTGTACAAATTGTTTTTTGAACACGGGGTGTGTTTGTGTGATAAGTTTGAAACTAGGCCATTAGATAAACAGATTAGAAACTATGAACTATGAATGTTTGTTGTAGCATATTCTACTGGAATTTGAAACATTCTTCGTCTGTTATATAAATAGAATATTTTTAATATATCGTCAAAAAACGTATCATAAAATCTAATAAAATTTTATCTAAAAGTAAATCGTAAAAGCCTCATCCCACCCTCAAAAAGTAAACTATGCTAATTCTTATATACTATTCTTATTTTGGTATTGGAAATCTGTCATTATAAAACCGATATTGTTTTATATAAAACAACGAGTAAATTTTATTTCACTGTTGACAACGTTTTTTTTAATGGAGGCTATAAAAATGACATAAAAATTCCGCTAAACGTTTGTGAATCACAAGATAGTCGAAGCAATAGATTTAGTAATCATGAAAGATAAAAAATCAATCTATGACTGGAATTCTTATTAACGTGTTAATTAAAAATGTTAGTTAAATATCGCAGTATTTTGAAAACAAATTACGGTGTGAAAAAAATTAAATTAACAATTTAAAAAACCGCCGATACAAAAAAACCTATAAAAAGTTATAAAATAAAATTTCTGGGCCTGGTTTTTTAACGTTAATATTTAAATATATAAATAGTAATATTTTGTGATTCAAGCATCGTCGGATCGGGGGACCTATAGATAGAGTACTTATATTAAAATTGCATATTTTTTATTTCATTACCAAGCTTCTTTTTTTAGTTGTACTCTGTTTTTTTTTTTTATTTATTTAGCGGTCCCTGACTCGACGACGCTTGAATCACAAAATATTACTATTTATATATTTAAATATTAACGTTAAAAGACCAGGTCCAGAAATTTTATTTTTTAACTTTTTATAGACTTTTTTGTGTCGGGGTTTTTTTAAATTGTTAATTTAATTTTTATTTTAAGTTTTTTAAACTTAGTTACAAACAAAATACCCGTTATGCGTCTAAAATCCCTAGCGCAGCTAAGAAAAGAGCTGATGACCTTGAAACGGCTGAACCGATTTTGATAAAACGTGTCTAAGAACCACCGCTAGAATACCTGCTTTCATATAAAAAAAACCGCACCCAAATCGGTTCACCCGTTTAAGAACTACAGTGCCACAGACAGATACGCTGCAGACAGCACACACACTTAGCGGTTAAACTTATAACACCCCTGTTTTTGCGTCGGGGGTTAAAAAGGGGGTGAAAATTTACTTCACATATCTCTCTCATATCTCTGAGATCGTTTCAGCTGAAAATGTAAAACTCTTGTTAAAAATTAAAAAAGAGGTACAAGTTCGACGGTTCTTTGGAAATTCTGGCAAACGAGGGGGTGGATTACTCGAAATATTATCGTAAATTAGAATTACGCAATTACTGACATTATAAACGTTATTTGAACAAAGTCAAACAAAATTAGTTTTAGTACACAATAATTCATGAGTTTGGCAAATTTAGTCAGAGTAAACGCAAGCATCGGTGGTTCAGTGGTAGAATGCTCGCCTGCCACGCGGGCGGCCCGGGTTCGATTCCCGGCCGATGCAACTTGTTTTTATTCGTTACTAAAGCATTTTATACCTATAATGGACCTGAATATATCTTCAAAAAATAAACGTTTTTTATGTTTTATTTTTCTCTAATTTTGTCTAAAATAAAATTAATACATAACTTTCGATTTTTGTTTAAAACGCCATGTATACGTTCAACGTACTTAAATTTATTTAAGAAATTAGTTTTTGGAAATCCTAGGGAAGCTACGTACTCTGCCCAGCTATTATTTATTATATAATTCACAAAGCATGCGCTCATTAACCAAACATTTAATAAAATACATCTTGGCATTTTTCCAAGTTCACAACATTTATTCTCAAGCGCGAAAATGAAAAGCTATTGTAAATAATATCGATTGATGCAGATAGACAGCGGAAGCGTTTATCATACGAATATACATATTGTCTGACTGAAGAAAATATGTCTATCAAAAGAATATGCAGAGGGTCCCTTATTTAGGAAAAGCACCGCGAAAACAAACAAATGATTTGTAGCCAATATGGGGTAAGCAATTTATGTAAAACGTTTCATTCACGTTGTGACAGTCCAGGAATCCGGGCATATTTGCGTGGTAACATGGAGCGTTTCTTATGCAAAATCCAGTTGTGCCAATGTTGGCAGTTGAATCATTGATGCAGCTGAAGTACCAATGTCAATGGCGTATGAGTACTTGACTGAACTTGTAGTTGATGAGATTTATTGTAGATATTTGTTCAAAATACAAAAAGTAACCGCAAAAATCCCCAAATTGGTGTATTAATATTAATAAACAATATTGCTTAATACATCAAAAAAAAAAACTTCGTACATTTATTAATTTCATGTTCTATATAATTATTGTGTTGTTAGTCAATAGAATTGTTGAGTTGCTTGAAAATAGTATATTACACCACAAGAGCAATTCCTGCACTGTGCCGCGCAGTGCAGGACTTTCAACTTTCTGCCCGTGGGGTGTTTACTATTTTTCTTTATACCCGGTCGAAAGTATACGTACTTTCACCAATATATTATAAAAAGACGAATTACTTTCAAGTGAGCATTTTGAGGTTATATACGTAATAACAGCAGTTGGCTACTACTGCCTATACTGGCGAACACATGTGATGGCGAACGGCAGTCTCAAGTATCAGTGCGCATGACAAAACTGTTTCGGCCCGCCTGTACAGACGGTATGCGAGTAATTCCAGCAGTGCATGAATGTTAGACTTTCGGCATGATATGAAGAAAAAATCTTAATAAAAAGACGAAACGTCGCATACCAATAATTGTTTAAATTCTTTTAACATCGAATTGTCCAAATACCCGTGACATTAGATATTATCATTTATTATAATAGTTTTCCTTTAACTATAATCGCATCATCCACTATGAGGATACACTTTCTCTACATTTTTAGCTGTTACACGCGATTCCACTCCTCTTCCGCACAGACGTACTTTCGCTGGTAACACAGTAAATGCAGAAGCATTAAATTAGACTGGCATCGAAAATAAACAAATGATGTGTCTATACTCTACATAATATACGTATGTAAGTAAAGTGATGTTTTAACACATTATCTGACACGCCTCCCACTGTCACGCCATCTGTGTTATATCAGTCTCATTGTATTTACAGCATACAATGCAGACAGATTATTACTGGAGTACAGCAAGGCATCGCAAATTGCACAAAATTATCGGTCATGAAATATTCAAAATAAAATACTGACCAAGTGCGAGTCGAACTCGCACACGACGGGTTCTGTACCACCGGACAATATTTTTATTTTTATTACAGGCACAGAAATGCCTGAACTAATAGCTTTTAAGAGATTCCGTCGGATGTCGTTAGTATGCACTATTTTGACGTTTATAGAAATAAATTATTTTTTTGTGATGTAACTACAAATTTACGGTTTATGAATTTTTCCCTTTACTTGTGCTATAAGACATTGTTTCTTGTCAAATTTCATGATTCTAGGTCAACGGGTAGTATCCTATATAGGTTTTGATTTCCTTGTGTCAAAATATGCGGCATAAACGGCCGTATCTTTTGATTGCGTTGACTTAGAAGTTTGATTTTTTCACAGTTCCAAGGGATTGCAGACCTGAGTATTTGATATTAATTTCAACTTAATACCTCCTCGTGTTCCTGAGAAAAAGGGTCTTAACAGATAGGCAGACGGACAACGAAGTGATCCTACAGGTAAGGGTTCCTTTTTCCTTTTTGAAATACGAAACCCTAAAAAGCGTGGTTTTCGTACATATCAAGCGTACATCAAAGTAATTTGAAAAAAGCGACTGAAGATTTTTGACTTGGAGAAAAGCGTCCGCTTAGAAATATATACGATGCTGAACCTTTCTAGATTAATAGAATAATTAATTGATAATAAAAGTTTTACAATAAAAGTTACTAGTTTCAAGAATTTGTATTTATTTGTAGTTTTCTGTTTTAAATATACTGTTAATACACTATTTTTTTATAGATAAATTCATTGCATACTCTTAAAATGGTATGCAAGAAGCTACATGGATGTGTTTCTTTAACAAGTCTCGAAACTTACATATAGGTATGCCAAAAAAGCCACATACACATGGCTGCAATGACGACTAATTGATTGACATTTTTTTTTAAATAATTGGTGCGCCTGGGATACTAGCTTCCTCCGGGAATTAATAGCTGATGAGCTATTTGGTAGAAGGCAATAAAAATTAAACTAAGATTTTGTAACAGAAAAGAGTTATCGCAAACCTTCTAAACTATGTCAGTAAAGCCCCATTTTACGATACTGTCTGTACCATATATTAGAAGTTTAACTGTAGTTAAGACTCGTATTTTTAGCAGCCTTCGTTTCGTGGGACAAATTCCGTACTACCGTTTATTTGTAAAAAGAAAATAAAAATTGTACGTGCCAACGTAAATTCTACAGAACTGTGGCCGTCACACGTCATCTGTGTAGCGGTCGTCTACTTTTTTTATTTTTATTTATGGCTGTGAAATATAAAAAACATTCAAAATAACTAAAAGGGACGAACAAAAGTAAATTAATACTCAAGAAAATAAATCAACGCACAGAGCTGGGCAGTAGTTAACTATAAAAGTAGTTAACTACGTAGTTAACTACTTTTTTTGGAAAAGTAGTTGTACTCTAACTACTTTTCTCCACATAGTAATCGTACTCTATTATTTTGAATATCTATCAAGTAATCACAAAAAGTAGTTAAAAATGTAGTTAACTACTTAGTTCTAACTACTTTAGGTAGTTTAACTACTTTTTTGTAATATAACTACTTATTTTGAATTTTAACTACTTTTAAAAATATTTTAGTATATTATATTTAACCGACGTGTTAGCACAGGTTCTTATTCGTTATGCATTTTTCTGAATTCTGGAACACAATCAGACTTTTTTTAAAATAATGAAATATCAGTTGCTTGAGTTTTAGTTTGAAATACAACGTGGAATTGGTAATCGCATCGTTGCTATTTGCAAAATTTAATAAAAACACGTTTCGGCCATGATGTCAACCCTTTTCAAATGAATATAAATAAAAGATCCTACAAAACATAATAATCATTGAAGAAAACAAAAATAGCATTAAGTTAGAAACAATTAACAGCCTAGACTGTCAAAAAGAATGAATTAAAATATACAAAACTTGATGGCAATTGACAGTAATATACCTATATATTTTTTTAAATATCGTTTCTGGACATTCTAGGTTGTAAATTGTTTTTTGTAGAATTTTTGATTTATATTCATTTGAAAAAAACTGACATCTTGGCCGAAACGTCGTATTGTTATTAAATATAAGTTTAAAATAATTTTCATATATTATAAGTGCAGATTGTACGACATAAATAAAGAGATTTATATTATTATTATTATTATAGTAGTTAAAAAAGTAGTTAAAATTTTAACTACTAACTACTAGTAGTTAGTAGTTTAACTACTTTTAAGAACGAGTAGTTTTACTACTAAGTAGTTTAACTACTTTTTTACTTAAGTAGTCAGTAGTTATACTCAACTACTTTTGTCAAGTAGTTTGCCCAGCTCTGTCAACGCAATCTGTATAAAAAAATTAATGAAAAAAATATTAAACTTAAATCAAAATATTGTACTTAATGTAAAATAATATTAAAAATAATTATTATTTTAATTGTAGCAACAATCAGTTAATTCTAGTTAAAATTTATACAAATATTTGCACAAAAATTAGGAAAGTAGAATTTTCTTAAAGTTAATAATTAATTACTAGCTTTATACATAAAATGTAAAACTAAAAAAATTAGGCATTCTTATTATAACATTGTTTTCCATAATTTTGCACAATTTTTGAGAAAGTGAATTTATCAAGGTTTTGACAATAATGGTTTACTAATAATCGGATCATTATATTCTCTATGAATGAATCTATATCGTTATATAGACTAAATAAAAATATAAACAAATATAACCAAATGTTATATATCATCATATCATGATAATTTATAACTGATACCCACAGTTGCCAAGTTGTGGAAGCAATTCGAAATGATAAATTGAAACAAAAACGATTCGCGGCTACAATTAAAATACTTGTAATTATAATTTATAAAGAACTTGCCAAAGAACCCATGACGAGAGTTATAAACGTGAGATCCAAGTTCGCTATAGAGAGTATAAAAAATGTAATTTATTTTAAAGAAGAAAAAAAACATTTTCAAAAAATAAACAAATATCGGAACTTCTACTTTTTGTTTCTAATATTAGCGGTTGGTTAAAATAGAAAATATCTATAATTGTACGTCTAAAAAATAAAGATTGTTTTTTCTTTCTGCCAACTGCTATAAATTATGCTAATAAATAAAAATAATATACTGAAGATCTAACTGTAAAAGAAATATTTTCAAAATTACATTATTTATGCGGTTAATGACGAGTCAGATTCTAACAAACAACTAATTTTCAGCAGAATGATAAACTAGACACAAAAATAAATTCTCATATTGATGCTTTTGAATTCATAAAATTAATAAACATGCGTGTATTTCTAATAAATCAGTTTTCACAAATGAGACATCTATTTGACGCAAAAGTTTTGTCACATAATAATTTAGTGGCATTAACAGATTTGTTCACATTTATTTTTACTATTTGTATATAGGTGACACAGAAATAGAGACGGTAAAAATGTAGACACAATCAAGGTTAGTAGATTACAGAAGTTGTTTCATTCCGTTTGATAGTATGACGTCATTCAGCGGACTTGTCAATTGATTGCGTGGTGAGGCTGTTGTTTATAAGTTTTAATGGCAGACGCCAGCTGACGTTATTTTCGTGCTTACGGTAGGCAACCTCTTCAATCTACTAACAACTTGGATATAATGAAGTCTAAAGGTGGCGGTTCGCGCCGCGACAGAGACAGGAGACCGAGACCGGAGACAGAGACTGGAGACCGAGACCGTTACTTGATCTTAGGTTTTCTATGTGTGTCAGTTCGCGAGCGAGACCGAGACAGGAGACTGCGATACGAGACAGAAAACCGCGAGACGGTCTCTACCCCAGACTAGTACTGTCTCGCGTCTCGCTCGAGACGCACGTGCAAAATTGTGAAAAATGACGTCGTTTTTTGATGAAGAGACCGATAAATTGATTGAAATGATTAGACAACATCCTGCGCTATTTAATGCTCAACTTGACGCATACAGAGATGAAAATTTGAAGGATAAATTATTGTATTTTATTCATCCGAAAGTACATCCTGAATATAGTTTCCTCAAACAATAAATGGTTTTTTATCAAAAGGGAAAACGATCCTTCGTGGCCTCTAGTTGTATATAATTTGTTGATAGGCATTCTTCGTTTTGTTTTATAATAATAATATAATAGCAAGTCATCGTCTTCTTCTTCTTCCAATAGTAACTTCATAACTGAATGGCTTTCCATTACGCTGTGGATTAATAATTTTCCAGAACACGACACGATTGACTCTAACGACTCAACAAAACTGAATGAACAGAGGTCTTTCGTCTCGGTACACAACAGACCACTGGAGACGGAGACATTTGTCTCGGTCTCCAGTCCCTGTCTCCGGTCTCGGTCTCCTGTCTCTGTCGCGGCGCGAACCGCCACCTTAAGAAAACACGTTATTTTTATTAAAATTTTAAATTTTTCATTTTTCATTCTTGCACGAGGTAAGTAGGTATTTACAAATGTACAATAATTTGCCAGCAAGTTCGTTTATAAACTATAATTACATAAAATAAAGAAATAAAACTATAAATAAATAAAAAATGAAAATCAGTACTGACAATATTCTGATTCACCTGCGACGCGTGTTGCGGTTTGTTCGCCACATGCACTGTTGACGCCCGTCCCATCTTTGTGATGGACCCCGGATGTGGGTGCGTCGTCAACTGGAACAAATCAAACAAAAACGTACCATTAGTGGGGACACGCAATAATATACTGCCATTCAGATTTACTACATTAATTTAAAAAGTTAATAACTAAAGATGGGATATTTCGAGTGAAAATTGTGGAACGATTCCATTATTAAAATATCTCGAGAGGTCACTCAATATGTTTACAAGCTTTTATTTAATAAAATCTTGCAACTGAATTTTAAAGCAGTTATCCGCAACCGATTGAACTGAAATTTTGCATACACGTTTAGTTTGGATGACAATGCATGGTTAGCTAAGTGACGTCATCCTAAATCCAATATGGCGGATCGCCCAAGAGGGCGGACTAGTTATTTTTTATGCATTTACATGATATGGGTATCAAATGAAAGGGTATGACAAGTAGAATACAATCAGCAGTGTGACTTAATTCAAAATCCTAAATGGCGGCCGGCACAAAAACTTTTGATAAGATTTAATAATTATTGGTAAATTGAAGAAAATTACGATTTTCCCAAAAATATTTAATATTCAAATTGAAACTATTCAGTTTAGAGAAAAAAAAAATATAAAACAAATTTTGTAGGAAATTTAAATCTATTTTCATAAAAACATTTTTGCCAATGAGGTACTCAAAGCGAAATAATAATAATAATTATGATAATAATAATAATAATAATTTATTGATTAAGAATCAAAAGGCCTAATTTCAGCTATAAGAAGTTTTGCAACTTGACCTATAAAAATAAAATTACATAAAAAAAGTATCATAGTTGCCACGAAAAAATATACTAGAATAAAATACAATATTAAAAAGAGCATAACTATTGCATATACAATAAACATAAAACAATTCTATTATATTGGTGAAATTGGCAAAATTATTGTTGTGTTAAAGCGATTTTAAGATGTTAAATTATATTGGAGACAACCCACTCCTCCATTTTCTTCCTGAATGGATTATTTTTAAGAGTCTTATATTCGGGGGGGTATTTTATTATAAAAATAAGCAGCCAGATATGTAAAGCTTCCTTTAAATTTACTCGTTCTATGTTTTGGGACTGCCAGAAGAAAGAAAGTGCTTTTGTCAATATAAGGGGCCTGACGGTTGCGATCAGATATTACATTTTGCTTCACTTCATTCAGGAAATCGAACTCTACAAAGTTTCAAAACTTTCTATTAAACCCCCTATATTTCTACTGTATTTCTACTGAACTACTATAGCTCTGATGTTTCTACAATCATGAAACAGAGTTTTAGTGGTTGACATGGACACCAAACTAACATTATTAGTGTATTTGCCATATGGCAACATACACTATTGGCGTCGGTCGGATGGCGGGACCTAGGGGTCGGACCAAAATTTCTCGACGTTTCATAACCTCCTAAACACTTTAGCACCATTTTTAAAAATGTTTATATATATATGTATATATATATATGTATATATATATATATGTATATATGTGTACGGGCAATAACTTTCGAAAGAGTTAATTGATTTTAACGAAATTTGGCGCACATATTGGAATCCATCACCGCACGAAGCCTATTTAAAATGGGCCCAATCGGATCATTTTAAGGGTGGTTTTTAGGGGTTGAAAAATGTTTTTGGGTCCCAAAATACCGAAAAAATTCTCCGAATCGTTTCAAAATTGAAATTTAACCATCTGGTAGTAATTAAAAAGTGTCCCCAAAATTTTAATAAAATCGGCCCGACAGGACCGGATTTACAAATTTTATGAAAACACTAGTTTGCAGATAATGACTTATTTATTGAAGGGTGTATTTAATTCGGTGTAGACGTTAGATTGATAATAATGTTGCAGTTAAGGGAAAAAATGTTATTTTAAGGGGTGTATTAAGGAGTAAAATTTTTTATTTTGCCCAAAAACCAACTTAAGTTTGCATAATAAAGCCACACTGCCTGTATTAGCAAATACACTATATTGTCGGCAGGGTTTTGGCACTGCGACCCGGGTTTTTATTATTTATTCTTGGAGTCTGCCAGAGACCGTGAATGATACAGCTGGCAGTTGGGACAGACGTGTCCCAAACTTAAAAGTCACGTGTGAAAACACACACACATACATTCGCGCAGGGACACATTATTCATGGCTGATGTGACAGCTTAAACAGAAACCGAGAAGAGAGATTCTCGTTTGGGGGATGAAATATTATATGCAGTGGCGTGAAAACGACAAAAAATTATGATGCTGTGTGCACAATAACTTTTAACCTTCCAGTGTTCAGTGATCGATGTATAATGTTCATAGTTTGGCCCAATTTATTCTCAAGAGCAGACGTTAAGTTTTTTCTCGCTTTTCAGTTTAGACTTATCTACAAGTCTGCAAACTTTTTAAACATAATTTAGATAACACTAGAATCGACCGTATTCAATAACAATAGCTTACTACACAAAAAAAATGGATTTAAAATAGAGTTGGGTAACTCAGATCTGAACCGGTTCAAAGAGCCGACTCTGACAGAAAATCCGTGAGAGCCGACTCTGACAGAAGATCCGTGAGAGCCGACTCACTTTTTTTTGAGCCGACGGATCAACGGATCCGCATAATTCAGAAGCACAGAAGCACGTTTTACACTTACGTATCAGTTCTTGCTTTGATGCATCTGTCAGCTCAAATGACTCATGCATCACATGTTTGGCTATGCATTCTTGATTCTATACAGGTCGTGATATGATTGACTGAACTAGGTGGCAGACTGCAGTAACATATTCAGAACTCGGCTCTTTTTGAACCGGTTCAGTGAGCCGGCTCACATACGAGATCCAGATGCAAAGATGCAGATCACTAAAAAGAAAGAACTGATACGTAAGTGTAAAATGTGCTTCTGTGTGTTAAGTGTTTCACTGAGTTATGCGGATCCGTTGATCCGTCGGCTCAAAAAATAATGAGTCGGCTCTCACGGATCTTCTGTCGGAGTCGGCTCTTTGAACCGGTTCAGATCTGATTTACGCAACACTAACGACAATAGAATAATTTGATAACTTTGTCCTAATGTCCTGACCAAGATCACCAGGATAAAAAATAAGGACTAAAAAATAATAGTTTAATTGCACACGTATTAAGGATCGATGACATTATAATAATTTGATAATTGTGTCTTAATGACCTGAAAAGGATCATCAGGACAAAAAAATAATACCAAAAAATAAAAAATAACGCTTTTTTACAACAAAAATATTTTTTTACTTTTTAGTCCGATTTGCTATCAAAGCGTGTCTTTTTTAAGCTACTATTTTTTAAATAGTACGTTATGTATCGAGAATGTAATGACCTACATTATTGACGAGTAAGTGACATGTAAAAACGAACACCAGCAAGTTTTAACAGTTCCACTAGTCATAATATTATTACGTCCGAGATATACACTACGCTTTTTGCTCGTATCCTTTCTTAAATAACTGGTTTTCACTTCACTTTTTATATTTTTAACAGTTCAATCGTGTAACAAGCTTCACTTCTATTAGGTTGCTTATGAAAATTACTATTCGCGCATACTGTGGTTTGTCATATAACTTCTGGTAAACAGAATTATGAAAATTACTGTTGAATTTGCTAGATCGCCTACACTTATAGTACTTCACGCACTAGTGTTAAATGAGTCATTTTACGACCGCTAAACACGCATGAAAGCAGCGAGTTTCTATAAGGAAGCGAGAAAAAAAGAATGTATATGACATTTTCCTTTTTTATTACAAGCGCCCAGTTCTTATCTGAGAACTAGTAAAAGTGTCAATTCAATTTATAATTAAAAAAATAATAAAACTGAAAACTGGTACTGTGCCTAAATAAACCTAGCTGCTGGTGGAAAATAAATTATTCCACGTAGATAGAAGTGTCAGTATGTCACAATATGTTGTTTCTTTCTAATTCGTAATCATAATTTTATCTTGAACGATAAGAGTTTAAGTATTAAATTTCTTTATTATAAGATTAGAAAATTTGCACTGGTGGTCAAATCCATTATTTTTACCAATTAATATCTACTGCGAAAAATGCAACGCGTTAAATTTTTATAGTTGTGTGACTATGACAACAAAAAAACATTTTTTTTCATACGTTCAAAATAACGTTTTTTAATAAATCTCGAAGTTTCAGAATTTTTGACCGTTTAGAACGCGAGATAATAACAATGTTCGCAATTTTCACTGTCAGCATATGAAAATTTCGAACTTTGTTATAAATTATCTCGCGTTCTAAACGGTCAAAAATTCTGACTTTGGGATTTATTAGAAAACGTTATTTTGAGCCTATGAAAAAAATGAGCAAAATGTGTCGAAAAGTAGAACTACCTTAATAAGATTCCTATCAATATGAAATGTGCATGAAGTTAGTCCTCCAATATTAATCTCAAACAATTTGTAATCATAATATTTTAATTTGTAACTATATGCAACCAACATTTCAGAATTTGTAACCAAACCGTTCCCGAGATATGACCGGTTTCTCGGGAACGGTTTGGTTACAAATTCTGAAAAATTGCCGATTTATGGAGCTTCCGTGAAGTTGACCCCACATTGAGAAACTAAGCTAGGTCTTACTGTATTCTAAAAATATAGTCTGCTTAATTTGAGCTAGAGTAAACAGATTAATCTCACTTCGCGATACGACTTACCAATGTAGATTCGCTTAATAATGGAACTACGCACTTGGAACTGGCTGGATTCAATGTCATTAGATGCACAGGTTACCTCGTTAATGAATTACGTCAGCTGATGACCGTTTAATATTTTTATCAATCGCTCAATATCAATTGACAGTCCACTGAATGACGTTATCCCCCCACTAATATACAACGAGACGAGAACACCCCTGTATCTATAATAACCTTAGGCTGGACTCACGATACTGAATTGTAACTGAAAATTGTTTTTTATTTATGGTCGAAACCGGTAAATGAACGCTCTACATACAATAATTTTTAGAGAAGCTTCAAAAAGAGAATGGACATTACTTATAGCCGCCATTCTCGGGAACGGTTTGGTTTACAAATTAAAAAAAAACCGGTTACAATTAATTACAAATTAACATATAAAGGTTACAAATTGTTTGGAAGTAATATTGTTTTTTGGAGGGGTAACTTAACACAAGTCAGTTTGAAAGCTGATAAAATTTCAAAGAAAATGACGTTTTTAAAAAATGAAGTGATTAATCCGTTATTAATCTGAAGCGCGCAAAAAATGCTATAGTGAATTATAACGACTGCATAAATCTTAAGAAGTATTTTAGAATTCTGACACCCTGTGGCTATTTTCTTAAATCCCGCCGCTGTCCATTTTGTTACAGACATAAGTATTATTTTAAAACCTCATAAGCGACTTAACAGTTTTATTTATCTGGTTAAATATGATACATGTCTCTACACTGTACATTGGATGGTGGAATTATGGCACGGTGTGTGTGGTAACTTGTGTGGAATTATGTAATATCTCACAAATATATCATAATGAAACTTTGTTATGTTTACAACTCTCTAAACACAGGATAATAAACAAATGTATTATCTGTTTATCTCAAATACAAAACAAAACTGGTATTTTATCTAATAAAATGTTTCGTTGGCCTTACATGATTTTTTTAACAAAGTAAACAATTGTTAAACATTCATTGTTACAATGCTAAATCAGAAAAAAATATTTTTATCCACCAACACCGTCGGGATTCAAACCCGAATCTTTCCACTTTCATTCCGCCGCGAAAGTGGAAAGATTCGGGTTTGAATCCCGACGGTGTTGGTGGACAAAAATATTTTTTTCTGATTTAGCATTGTAACAATGAATGTTTAACAATTAAATAGCCGTTCTGCAGCTTGTAGAAATTAAAACTTATATCTTATAAAGTAAACAATGTTTGAAATTAAAGTCGGACGATTCTTCATATACGTGCAATCGCATGCGATTACTACGCAGTCTACTATTAGAAGTGAAAATGAACTAACAATGACTGAGATCTGAGGTGCGAGAAAATTTGAGACGCGTGGGACGCACTCGTACTCAAAAATCTTGTATGTTAGGGCACTCGTATGTGGAGGTACCACTGTATTAGTACTAGCTATCTCCTCCAGCTGATTTAGAATTTTCTGTACCGTTTAAACTAACGAAAAATGTTACATTGCGTGTTATCTGGAGTGCCCCGTACACGGTATACCATTACAATTTATTCGACTCCACTGCGAACGTATTATGCTAACTTCTTGTATTCAATAAGTAGATCGTGTTCCAGTGCATACAAGTGTTGCAACGTGCTTGCATTTTCAACGTGCTGCACAGAACCACGTTCTGTTGCCACAGTTCTCCTGTTTACTCGTCTAGGACAGGGTTTTACAAAGTATGTGCCGCAAGTTACGGCTTGCTGAAAACAGACCAAAGAAGAAAAAAAACATAGACTTAGCTTACATAAGTTTTAAAATCGACTATTTTTGCGCTAAGAAATGGCATATTCGATGACGCCATCATTTCCTATTAGTTGGATTCTGAAAAATAATTGTCATTTTAGTAGGGGGAGTCCCCCGAGTACCGGACACTTAAGGTTTTTAATAAACAAAAAATGGAATAATTATGCTATATTTCCATACTTAACATTTTCGTTTAAACAATCATATATAACATTAAAATATATCAACAAAGATGAAGACTGTACATTTTTTAGCCACTTAAAATGGAAATTGGTTTAGTTTTTGGTTTCATTGAAATTTGGCATCTAGCACCGGACAAGTATAAATTCAAACCCATAAGACATGACAGAACCTGGTAATTATGGGTTTACAAAAATTTAAAGTTACACAATAATCTTACATTAATACTATAAACATTATAAAAATCACACACAATTAATTCACTATGAAAATATAATCTATGATGTTCTGAATATTACTCGACGCAACAAATTCCTGCGCAAAATGACTAACGTGTAATCTGTAAGGCGTATCGAACGAAACTGACGTCTCCCGCACCACGGGGGGATCTGACCGTTGAGTTTGACGTCTTCGATTACACGAATGTTATTATGAGCGTTATTTCATGTTTTGACGTGTTTTGTCCGGTACTAGGTGCTGTTCGGCGCTAGGGGGATTCCCCCTATAATTTATTTATTATATTTATTATTCAATTGTCTTTTATTTTGTCAATATGATCATTTCTTACTAAGAGGAGGGAGGGTGGTTAAAATCTTATTATATCTTACAACAGAGGGAAAGGTCAAATTAGCTTTAACATTTTTTTGAATGGCTCCTAATGTCCATTCCATAGGGACAAATAGGAAACGTCTCCAGGACATGGTTTCTGGAGTTATACATGTCCAGAACTATCAACTCTGTATCCCCTCAAATAAGGAAGTTACGCCGAGTTATTCTCACCCTGGTAGCTTTCGTTTGTAGGCAAAGATACGACATAATGAATCGAAGCGAAAACCGTAGGTAAAACTATGGACTGGATGTAATCATTCAGTTCTATCTCTGTACGTGCACAAGAAAGAGACGATGTGAGTAAGGAATGTTGTATGATCTTTGAAAGTATAGAGTTACGTGAGGGTGTCACTGGAAACTGACTTATAGGATCAAGTCATACGATCGAAGTACGAACGATCGGTTGCCAACAGTAATTTACATCGTATGCTACTAAAGTCGCTTTCGGAATTTTAAAAACAATAACCCGCCCGTCAAAAGTCGATAATATTACAGTAGAGATTATTCCTTGCACATTAACAAATAATAGTTACTGTTAATTACGGTATAGTTCGTATAAGATTAAATTAATAAACAGGATAATAGCTATCGTTTGCTATAATTGTTAAGAAACATCCATTGTTGCAATGCTATATTTATAAGAAAAAATTACTTTCAAACCACTGTTCGAATCCCGGCGGGGGCAGATGTGGCTGGGACTTTTTCCTACTGCCTCTCGCCGAGAAACGGTAATTCCTGTACCGGCCATCTTGATTGAGGTTTTCCCTGGTTTCCCTCAATTAATTCCAGATAAATATCGAGATGGTTCCTTATTTGAGGCCATGGCCGATTACCTATCAAACTCCTAGTTCAAAAATTACCTATCTTATCCTAATTTCCTATAATTCCTTCATTCGCCCATTGCTATTACATAAGTTGAAGTTGTAAAAAATGTAGAAAATAACGGGAAATGGTAGATGAAAAAATAGTAATGGTGCGAATGGCGTCTGTTATGACATAAAGTCGAGAAACGGACGTTAAATGCATTATTATTATTACTTTCAAACCACTGTCACCGTCAGGACTCAAACCCGCCGCGAAAGTGGAAAGATTCGGGTTTGAGTCCCGACGGTGACAGTGGTTTGAAAGTAATTTTTTTTTATAAGTATAGCATTACAAGAATGGATGTTTCTTAACAATTATACAAAAGATAGCTATTATCCTGTTTATTAACAAATAATGCTATTTCATTCTTATATCCTTCCTCTTAATTGAAAACAAGAATTTAAAAAATTTTTAGGCCATATGATAACGTCTAAGCTGGTCCTGGATAGCACATCACTTTCGCTCATAGATAAAGAAAGGTATGTGTATGGAAAGAAATGTATATACCAGTTATCTATACCACAATCGCATGATCCAAGTCTAAAGAACCAGTGGACGGGATTCAACTACAGGCCGCCAATCAGCTGAAGCTGTCTAGTGATGGCGTATTATCGTATTCTCATCCGGGTGAAGCGTCGCCGGGTTGCTAGTTTTAAATGTATTTACACCCTAGAGATCAAAATCTTTTAAATACTGTTAAAATGTGGTTACGTGGTTTCCTTAGTGTCCTACACATTGTTTTAGACACTTGTTTTCTATGTTAATAAAATATATTTTGGTGCACGATCGATCGATGTCAGTTGCGTTCACAAAAATAGTTTCGGGTACGGTCTAGAATTTTTCAAAGTCATCCTGACGATTATATAATCTCGGGTATAAAGGGTTATGAACAAAAGAAATCCGAGGTATTGTAATTTTGTCTTCAGTAAGTACATTGATGGGCGTTTGTATATCACTTCAACATAGTGGTGTTGGCTAAAGACACATTCTTGCATATCACCCTGTGTTGGTACATATCACATAATGGCATTACTTGTACTTAGCGCTCTATAGGTACATACGTGTATTAAATAACGCGGAACTGGGGCGACTTGCTCACGACTCGGTGCTAAATATCTAGACACTTCTAATTAGCCACATCAAAGACTTCAAATGATTTCAATTATACGCTCTTTCATTACAAAATGCAAGTGCACATGTTTAGATGATCTAAAACACGTTTAAATTTAATGTTGTATATGCAATAAAATATTATATAGTTTTATCCTCAAAAAAGTGGTACGTATAATTATACAGGGTGAGTCACTTAACGTGTTATAGAGTAATAGCACTTAAACTATTGATGATATCCAAAAATGTTTCACATGAAAGTTGTTCAGTTTGAAGGGGCACATCGTTTGGAGGCAAATACCACCACTCATCCCCAACCCCTGCGCAGAGATGAGGGTGACTTTGACATTTTTAATAGGAACACCTATTTTTTATCACGAATTATGATTTTTCGATAAAAAATATGTAACATTTATCTGAAACATTTTTTTATCCGATGCCTCTCTCAACCACTAAGATGCATGTCCAAAATCGGTTTTCCGAAACTACATTAGATTTTTATGCCTAAACAACGACCTAGCGCAGAAAATTACAAGAGGTAAAAGTTGTTTGGTTTGGGAAGAGTCATCGATTAAACATAAAAAGAACTTGCATAGCGGTCCTCCATAGTTTTTATATCTTGGTGATGTCCCCTAAATTTTCTGGAAAATATAAGTGGCTGTATAAATAGTGCACCTTAATGCTCATGTTACACCCAAGGAATTTGAAACTGTTAAGCAACTCGTTTACCAGTTCAACATAGTTTTTAGCTTTGCGTTTGCCCAGAAAATTTGTAACAACTGCAACCAATGAAGTCCAGGCTTTTCTCTCAGGCTCATTCATCGAATTTATAAAGACAGAATCTTACGTAATCTACTATTTAATCTTAGAAGTAAGTATATTACAAAATACAGATTATCTATTATCTGGGATTGACTCTACTAAAATTCTCGAAATATTTTGACATTATTACGTACTTACCATTTTCTATTTTACATTCCTAAATGTAAAAGAAATATCTTTCGCTTTACATCAAAGTTACGGTACAGTTTATTCCTGCAATATCAAAGTTAGTGCAGAGATGGTATAGTGAACGATCATCATCATTATCTGCAGGATGGTTCTATGTAGCAGGACGATGAGATTCGCGGGAAGTAAGGATGTGGAAATCGTCCTGTCACAGTTATATGCACCAGTTAACATAATGTTACAAGCAAATGCATGCCTAATATCGTCACAGAAGGATAATGGAATGGTTTCGAACAAAGGATGGATAATGTGAATTTACTATGCAGTATTCGATAACAGCTTTCTAGTCGAATTATCACACATTGAATATCTTAAGACTTTGTTTATGATCACGTTCGACTGTAATATTTTCAGGTTTCATTTCACACTCTTCTCAGTATTTAAAAATTCCATTTGATTTCATCCAAGTGAATTGCAAAAAATACACATAAAACTTTAATTCTCAACCGCTCGTTTTTGTTACTGTTTTTCTTAAGGGGGTATTCTCAATGTGAACGCATAAATTTTACCTCTTTTTAGGGAATTTTTTTTTAGACGACAATAACATTCAATCATTTTAATTTTTTATGTTTTTGTTTGTATCTATCTTAAACTGTATAAAAAAATTTTTTTTTCTCTTATTTTACAGTTTTTATATATATTTTTTTAAATTAAATTAGACACTAAAAAAAAGCAGGTCACTTGTCATGGTAATAGCGGCTGTTCATGTTGTCTGAAATAAAAAAAAAGGATGGATTATTGTTCAGTAGGTCTGTCGCTATCGGCCCTACCAAAATTAATCAATTTCATTAAAAAAAAAATGTCGGACTATAGAAAAAAAGTTTGTTTTTTGTTAAAAATCGTTTAAAAAAAATATGGAAATATTTTCGAAAATAAGCAATTTTGGTACGGCCGATAACCATTAATGAGTAGAAGAACATATATAAATTTCAAAGCAATCGGTTGAATACTTTTTTTTAGGACCATGACAGTTTTAGAAAATAATGTTTCCAGAAAAATGCGTTTAAAGTTTCAAGAGGCCGACAAGTCGCTTACGGCGCGTCGACGACTATGAGTTGTAATTTATTTAAAACTATAGGAATTTCGGTCTCTATTTTTCACAGCATATTTTCGATAGGTTTTACTATTGAAATATGAAAAAAAATCGATTTTTCGAAGTGGTCACATGAGAATACCCCCTTAACGTGAGTAGGAACTGAATTCGGGGATATTTAGTTGGGGTGGCCAAAACTTAGAGTCTGCTTTGCTTCCCTGGACACGGAGAACTGGAAGTCACTTTCATAAAGATAGAGATCTTTTCATAATATTCTCAAATCATATTCAAACTGCTATTTTAAAAAAATATCTAATCAATACAATATGTATCTATGATAGGAGTTTTTTGAGATACGAGCTCGTCGAGGAGTACTCTCAGGAACTGACAACCGAGGAACTACAAGAATTACAGGCGCAGCAGCGTACGGAGCTTCTCCAAGAAATTAGTTTCGAGGAGGTTATCTCTAGAAGTGAGATAAAGGAGATCTTGGAAATGTGGGAGAGACTTTCACAGTTTGTAGAAAAGAAACACCCTGAAAAAGTTGCAACTGGTCGTGCATCGGAGCTATTTAATGACACTTGCCTAACTAATTTCCGCAACATTTTGAAAGGAAGGAAGAAAGAAACCTTCTTGTACAGGTTCTTTTAAATGGTCTGCAGATGAAAGTGAGGAAAACGTGGCGAAAAAGACAAAGATTAGTGAAGAAAAAAACAGTGACGAAATTGAGGCGAAAGTAACACCTCCGCCAGCATCTTCCTTAAGCTCAATACATTTTTTTTATTCAAAAATACGTAACAAAAACAACTGAGGTGGCATTTTGGGGGCTAGAAGGGATTATTCGCATTTCAAGTATAATATAAATGGGATAATTTGCTTTGAGATACGAGCAAATCGACATACGAGCAAGGTTACGGAACGAATAAAACTCGTATGTCGAGGTCCCGCTGTATTACATACAAATGAAAATAAAGTTGAAATATAAAATATGTCACTGTAGATTAATTAAAAAATAAATCAACGCGAAGTTGACAGTTTTGGGCTGAAATCCTAACGGAGACAAATGCATAATAAACTTTTTCATAAAATTAGCAATGCAACTAATCGAATTGAATGTGATTATATTTCGTAAATTTAAATCAATTTATATTTATGTGTAAAAAAGAGTCCTTTCCTATAAACTTTATCTTTCCAACTAAAATACGTTTTCGTCAAAAATTCATAACGTCATGAATAAAAAATTAAGGTTTAAAAGATTTAAAATTTCAACAAAAATCAATAAATTATAAATTATTAATATAATTCAACAATTTTTTTTTAATCTAAAATAAGACCTTGAAAGGTTGAACAGGCCCGTAATAATATTTGTTAACTTTGGTTCCACCATCCCTGCATTCTGAGATAATTACACAGAACCCAGTACCTTATTCACAGGAAGCGATTAATTGCAGAGTTGAATGTCTGTTGAACCTTAGGTGAACCGCTTCTGTCAGATAATGTTTTGAAATAACAATCTTCATTAAGTCAACTCTAGTATGTTGCACATTAACGTATTCTCTTGTCTTTAGAGCTTAAAGATTCTTTTACACTATTCTACGCTCATCTCTGCAAAATTATTTTAAAGTTGATTTAAAAAATTACTACTTTTTAAGAAAACCATGTCCTTTAAATATTAGTATAATTTTTAATTTGCAATTAATACCTTCCTGTATGATTATAACTAAGTCCCATAAAAACTTTCTATGTAATTTTAAATATAAATAAAATTGAAGTATCATTTATCTGTTCGGGCTAATCTCTGAAACAGCTGAACCGATTTCACGAGACTTTAATTTGAGGGTAGAGGATTTTTCAAAGATTATTTTAGACATCTTCAAAGTTCAATTCCAGATATATTTTATAATAGAAAACAGGATCACGGGTAATTGGAATAAAGAAATAAATCAATTTAAACACTCATTGATTGACAACGTTTCGTCTTTATTCTTAAGACTTTATCAAGCTTGATAAAGTCTTAAGAATAAAGACGAAACGTTGCCAATCAATCAGTGTTTAAACTAATTTGACTGTAATATTCCAATTACCCGTGATCCTGTTTTACATTATTTTATACTACTTTTTAATCCGGAAATATTTACGGCTAATCTTAGAAACAGCTGAACCAAATGTGATGGCACTTCCCAGACAGATTATCCCAAAAATAAGCCTTAAGGGGATGAAATGGAGGACCATTCATAAAGGATACGTTGTATTTATGAAATTGCTTAAGCTACAAACATGAGACTAGGGAAAATGTATTCTTCTTAGAAAATAAAGAAATACGTTTTCGACTGCCTTTTAAACATCTATCCGAGTGGGGTGGGGCGGATTTTATATACAAGAACAGCAGGTACAATTTATACCACGTGAACGAAGTCGCGGGTAAATCGCTAGTAAAGAATAAAGAAGTAGGTAGATAAAAACAATATTAAGCCAGCAAAGTTTCAAATATTCCCAGTAATTCCATAACAATAAAATCGTTAAATTTTATCTCAGAGCTTTATAATCACAGTCTGAGTGTATTAAACAAGTATATTAGTTTTTCTCTGCAGTTTAGACTGTAATTATTAAGAAAAACAGTTTACAATAATATTATTTCATTGTAATCGTTAAAGTCACAATCATAGAGTTTCATGGGACGAGTCAGTCACTGAAAGCATAGCTTAGACTGTACGACTATAATATTAAAAAGAAGATGAGTTGGCTTCAATTAATGACTGAGGTATATTCAAGTGGTTTTTATTGATGCATAAAACGCTCGCTCTATGCAGATTTCGTTAATAACCACACTTCCATAGAAGTGCTTCTTCTTCTATCTTTCTGTTTTGTTTATACTTTCTATCCTTTTCAAAAAGATTTCTTCGTATTTTCGGGCAAAGACTGAACATTTCAATTAATAAAAACCCGGGTCGCAGTGCCAAAACCCTGCCGACAATATAGTGTATTTGCTTATACAAGCAGTGTGACTCTATTATGCGAACTTAAGTTGGTTTTTGGGCAAAATAAAAAATTTGACTCCTTAATACACCCCTTAAAATCACATTTTTTTTCTTAATCGCAATAATATTATCAGTCGAACCTCTATACCAAATTATATACAACTTTCAGTAAATAATTCACTATCTACAAACTAGTGTTTTCATAAAATTTGTAAGTCCAGTCCTGTCGGGCCGATTTTGTTAAAATTTTAGGGACACTTTTTAATTACTACCAGAGGGTTAAATTTCAAATCTGAAACGATTCGGAGAATTTTTTCGGTATTTTGGGGCCCAAAAACATTTTTCTACCCCTAAAAACTACCCTTAAAATGGCCCGATTAGGCCCATTTTAAATAGGCTTCTTGTGGTGATGGATTTCAACACGTGGGCCAAATTTCGTTAAAATCAATTAACTCTTTCGAAAGTTATTGCCCTCTCGTATATATATATATATATATATAAATATATATATATAAATATATATATATAAATATATATATATATACATATATATATATACATATATATATAAACATTTTTAAAAATGGCGCCAAAGTGTTTAGGAGGTTATGAAACGTCCATAAATTTTGGTCCGACCACTAGGTCCCGCCATCCGACCGACGCCAATAGTGTATGTTGCCATATGGCAAATACACTAATAATCTTTTATTGATTACATGTTGACAGATCAAATATACATTGGCGAACAAAAATAATAATTCAAGCTATTACAAGCTAATAGATCAGAAAATCAGTTATGACTTAAAAATGTAATGGCAATTTATGTATTTAGAAAGTAATAAAAATTATTTAGTTACGAGCTATGACATTATGGAAAAACGAGCGTCCGCAAGTTTTGACAGTTGCACGAGTGGTTTATGAAAAATATTACTGAAATACTTAGATCACATTTATGTGTTTTACTTTAATACAGTATTGGTGTTAAATGGCTTATTTTAATACCGCTATTTAGACATAATAATCAGCTATTTTAAAGTGATTTGTGCAGAAAATATTGTTTGCACCCCCCTACCCAACAAAATGCCTGTATAGCGATAGTAAAATGACTCACTTCGCACTAGTGTGTAAAGTAAAACAAAAAAATGCAACCTTTATAATTTAACAATAAAATCCAAAAGCGACCTGTCAGTTACCATTTAATTTTATAAAATGAACAGGCATAGCAAGGCGACCTAAAGCAAGCGTAGTTTT
The DNA here is from genome assembly GCA_034508555.1 of Venustoraphidia nigricollis. Classification (NCBI taxonomy): domain Eukaryota; kingdom Metazoa; phylum Arthropoda; class Insecta; order Raphidioptera; family Raphidiidae; genus Venustoraphidia; species Venustoraphidia nigricollis. The sequence goes on from JAVRKA010000020.1 coordinate 5,196,171, forward strand.
TGTAAGCAACCCAAATAAAATACAATATGATATGGCCGCACACAGTGATGACACCAGCTGTCATAAAGTGAAAATCAGTCACTTTATAGAAGATACGTGCAAAAAATGAAGTAAGTATCTCGAACGTAATGCTTTTATGGCCCGCGTGACTGTTAAAACTCGCACATAAAATAATGCATCATATTCTAGACACATAACCTACGATTTTATTTATCATTTATCAAAAAAATAATTCGATTTTTTTATTGTGCTTGCTGCGTAAATACTAAATTTGTATTTAGCTATTCGAAGCATATTTTGTATTTACAGGTATCAGTCACATGATGCTTCACATTGTAAACAAGCCATAAAGTAACAATATTGTTACGCGAATAAAATAGCATGACGTTGCTACCAGCATAGATCAAATAATTACCAAGATTGACAACCTTATGGAGGTATAAAAGCCAATAAATGGGCCCGTTTTTAGGGGCGCCACCATTAAACGGGCACATGAACTAAGCGCTGGATTCGCGGCCAACTCATAGACATAGAAAAAATTAAATGTACTATAGCGACACTAATATTCCCACACATAAACTAAATTGTTACTACTCGAACTCCATAGTTTATAAGTCGCGATAACAATTTATAACCGGAAGTCACACCCGTAGACTACTAAAAATAAAAATATTTGTGCCAAAAACTGACACTTGAACATTTTTTCCACAGTTTAATATACGATATATATAAAACAAATTTTTGTTATAGAAAAAACATTTGACATTGATAAAAACATTTTAAAAGATAAATGGTATAACTTTTTTTCAAATCCGTTCAAATTTTTTATTAGAAATTTTGAAAATCATATATCAAAATATTAACATAAAGTCGTAATAAATCATCACAAATTAATAAAAGAAAAGTCTGTAAATAATATTTATTTTATCATAAAGAAAAACTGACTGAAATATAATATTTCAATTATTGTTGGAAAACAAGGGTTTCAAGTTTTGCCAAATTTTCTGTTTTTTTTTTATTATATATAGATGGTTGCCTTACATTTATTTACAAAAATAATGCTTTGTCAAAATATTGATTTATTTATTCTATAAAGATTCTTTTTTAAATAGAATTCAAGCATACAGGAAATATTTTAACGTCGTTTCTGATCACATGTATTTCAGAGTATTTATTTTTTCTTCACTCGTCGCAACAGTCAACCACTGCCAGTTTTTCTTTCCGGGTTAAATAATTTCTTTTTCCAGACATTTTCCTATATAAATAAATTATTATTATTTTTACACGTCTTATATTATGATATAATAATTTTCTGACAGTTTTTTTGTTTAACGATGTTTCTATAGCAATTGTGAATTTAAAAATCGTTTAAAGTGCAAATAGAACCCAGGGTCGACAGCTTGAAAACAAAAAATCGTTTCACGAGTGGTTTCATATCACTTGTCCTTGTCGCACCCACTGTGTTTGGCAAAGTGACAGTTATAAAAAAATTAAATATTTGAAACATATTTTGATTTCTATGTTTTTCATAAATTTTTGTTTGATATATATTTTGTTTTATTTTATTTTCACGTGAAATAAAAATTAAATTATTTTAAAAATAACTAAATTTGTACCTGCTGCTAACTTAACAATAAAAAAAAAATTGTTCGTTTACAAATATAAAAATGATTTTTCGGGAAAAAGGACTTTATTTAATAAAACTTTATATAATAAAGTCCTTTTTCCCGAAAAATCATTTTTATATTAATTACCAAGGACAAAAAAGAAATAAAGTCAATTGTTCGTTTACGTTGTTACATAGCAATAAATGCGACAAAATTTTATCAAATACAAGAAAAATGATTTATATTTCTAAATTTGTGTTCGTTTACTTTTCCAAATTTGATTTTTATTAAATAACCTTGGTAACGTTTTTTTTTTTGTTTCCATATGATTGATATAGAGAAAGAACGGTCAGTTTTTAATTTCTAAAATATTATCAGCCATTTTGTGTAATTCGTTGAACGTAAAAATAAACTATTTTTGTTATACTGAAGTTTGGAGCAGAGACTGACTGTTATAGGCAGTAGATCATCTATTGATATAGGTGCTAATTAATAACAAACTATTAAAATGACACAAGTGTTACCCCATTTGTGAATAACCGCTTAAACGTTTGCTATTTATTTTTCAAATTGCTGGTTACCAAAACATCGTCACGTATTATAACCTACGATCTATTTTAAAATAAACGCATTATTTATATTGCAGCCAGTAATGCCATTGCGTAACCACATTAATGAAAAAAATTATATTTCAACTAAATAGTCATGAAGACGATTATTTTCATTTGAATTTTTAAAAATTGAATACTATAAAGAAATCGTGCTCAATTCTTGGAAAAAAATTGTACCAGCCAAATTATTCCTTATGTAGACGTATTATCACTATGGAATTGATCATTCTGTGGTTATCAGAGTCAACTGTTCTGTAAAATTACCACAATAACCTAACCATTACGCCTAATACATATATTAATAGATGACCTACTGTCTAAAACAACCAATCTCTACTCCAAACTTCAGTATAACAAAAATATTTAATTTTTACGTTCAACGGATAACACAAAATGACTGATAATAATTTAGAAATTAAATACTGATACTTTTTTCTCTATATCAATCATATGGAAACATAAAAAGCGTTACCAGGTGTAACGTTGTATAAAAAACATTTTTTTTTATACTTGTACAATTTTTTTTTATCATTTAATTTATATTAATTTCGACTATTATAAAACATCTTTATTTCATTTGACATTGCAGTTGCATAATCAATTTATTCTTAAAATATTTCTTATAGAAATATTTCACTTAATCTTTGGCAGAGCTAAAATTAACATCTAAAATTTAAATAATATTAGTAAACTTATAGTTTAAAATTGGAATAAAATTCTAAATATAATTATTGAGCCAATTTTGACAAAAACTATTTCAAAGTCGAAATTAATATAAATTTAAATAAATCCTTTAATTTCTTTTTGTAATCAGCAGTCGTGAAACTTAATATATTTTAATAAAAGTTTGCAAAATAATTAACGCTTTATATATATTTTCTTTAATTGATGTAATTTGATGAATTAAATTGAAAGTATCCGAGACAATAAAAATATATAAAAATAATTATATAAAAGGGTGTCTACGGTACACAGGGTTATTCAATTAAAATCAAATTTGAAAAAGTAAACAAATATTTATTAAATATTAAATAAAACGAAACTACTTGCGATTACTGTTCAAAATATTTTTTTATTTATAAAACGTTTCTACCAAATTTTTGGTCCTTTTCAATTTATCAAAATACAAAATAAATTATAATTGTTTATATAAAAACAAAACAGTTAAGTACTAAAATTTTTTATAAAAATTATATAATCTATGGTAATGAAATGCCATATATTAAAACAATGAGTGACACAAAAAACCTAAAATGTTATATATTGAAAAATATGATTCTGTGAATAGGATGAGTGATACAAAGAATCTAAAATTGATATTTAAGGATTATATCCATAAATTATTACAATAATTGTTCTTTGTTTTAGGTTTTTTGTGTCACTCATTGTTTTAATATATGGCATTTCATTACCATAGATTATATAATTTTTATAAAAAATTTTAGTACTTAACTGTTTTGTTTTTATATAAACAATTATAATTTATTTTGTATTTTGATAAATTGAAAAGGACCAAAAATTTGGTAGAAACGTTTTATAAATAAAAAAATATTTTGAACAGTAATCGCAAGTAGTTTTGTTTTATTTAATATTATATTACTGTTGGTAGAGTCAATATTATTAAATATTTATTAAATTCGAAATCTATAATTTTTTCTGAAATTTGGTAAAATTTCGTCGTATTTATTGCTGTGTAACCATGTAAACGAAAAATATTTTTCTAATGTTAAAATAAATAGAAAAAAATTAGAAATACAAATAAATTTTATGAAAGCTAAAATAACTACGAGACCTTGAAAAAATACACAAAAAATTTATTTTATCTCGCAGCGTACAGTTAATGATTTCTATAGTTACACGCACTGCTAATGCATCAAGGCGTCTATTTTAAAATGCAACTATTGCAATTAAAATTAATTTCTTATAACGGCAAATATAGTTCTAGTTTTATAAAGATAACTCTTATTAGAACATACACAACTGAAGAAAGGATTGAATTATTCAAAATGTGGTTTAATAAAAATTGATTTAAACGGTGGAAAAAATATGACCAATGTCCAAATATAATGATAATCACATTACACCTCTCACTGTTATGTCAAAGTATTTAACAAAAAATTTCATTTCTTCATAACTGTTCAATGAAAAGGGAAAAGTCCTTTTTACATTATGTATTTTTTATATTATCCACTAATAGTAATAACACTAATAACGCGATGAATTGTTCGCTGAAGTGACGCAAAAAAGATCTTCTTTTTACTGTGAAGTTTCGTAATATATAATTCAATATTTTGAAATAAAACTATATTTTTAAAAATACAATGATACGAATATAATACACACGCACAAAAAGATTTATAAAAAATGTAATGTCGATTAGCTGATAACACATTTCTTCAAAATTAATATTCAACAAATCAGACAGCTACAAAATATTCATTTATAGCACATATTTTAAAATGCAGTTAATAAAATATAATAAACCAACACAATTCTGTCAATTTTAACAAATTTTGCTCTCTTCAGATTTTTACATTTTGAATATTATATGACATTTAAAGTGAATGCAGGTGTTATTCAAAGGAGGTTCAAATATATTTTTACCATACACCAAAGCTCTGACCCAACCATGCATAGATCATATTTTGACCGTTGATTTCAGTAGCAGCACCGACCGAACTTTATCTTAAAAAGAGATGCATGATCGGCAAATAATGCTTGTAAGTGAAATGCACATAGTTACAATTGTGTCTCTCTATGAATTTGACGTTGCTCGATCATTAGTACAGACAATATTTCTCTTACTGTATATTACATACTCAATGCTACCAGTCTGGCCACGACAATTACACATTGGCGACATCTGGCGTAGGTGCTAATAACTACACACAAAGCGGAAGTGACACTCTCGTGGCGATAACGAGAAGTATACGCTCGGTGCATGGTTCCGCTCAAGGGCGGGGTAGGTTGTGGGGTATTCACCAGCCGGCCATTTTAGGCGTTGGACGTGTTCCTTTGTGCTGGCGATATATATCTGTGTTATAAGCGAGTAGTGCTGTGCAGTTGAAGAGAAATAAAACATTTTGTAACAATATTATTGAAGTCATTTTGTACCATTCTCTATAAATGTATCGTAAATATATAAAAACCCGGGTCGCAGTGCCAAAACCCTGTCGACAATATAGTGTACTTGCTAATACAGGCCTTTATTATGTGAACTTAAGGTGATTGTTAGGCAAAATAAAAAAATTAACTCCTTAATACACCTCTTAAAATTACATTTTTTTCTTAATTGCATTATTATTGTCGATCGAACGTCTACACCAAAATTAAAAACACCATTCAGTACATAAGTCACTATCTGCAAACTAGTGTTTTCAAAAAATTTGTAAATCCGGTCCTCTTGGGCCGATTTTATTAAAATTTTAGAAGCACTTTTTAATTGCTATTAAAGGGTTAAATTTCAATTTTGAAACGATTCTGATAATTTTTTAGGTATTTTTGGGCCCAAAAACTTTTTTAACCCCTAAAAACTACCCTTAAAATGGCCCGATTACGCCCATTTTAAATAGGCTTCTTGCGGTGATGGATTTCAACACGTGGGCCAAATTTCGTTGAAATCAATTAACTCTTTCGAAAGTTATTGCGCGTACACACACACACACACACACACACACATATATATATATATATATATATATATATATATATATATATATATATATATACGTATATAAATATATATACATATATATATATAAACATTTTTAAAAATGGTGCCAAAGTGTTAAGGAGGTTATGAAACGTCGAGAAATTTTGGTCCGACTCCTAGGTCCCGCCATCCGACCGACGCCAATAGTGTATGTTGCCATATGGCAAATACACTAAAAAAGTAACTTTGAACCACCCGGTAGAATAAAAACACAGTGAATATCGGCAGATCAATTCCAGTTATGAAACTGAATTAATAACGTAATCTGATTGGTAATAGAACAAATGAAGGATGCCATAATTTTGCAAAGAGAATAATTTTTTAATATCACTCGAGGCAGTCTGTAGTAAGCCATAAACAAATACAGATCCTTTTACAAAGCCATCACATACGTATTTTTTGTGTTTAAATTTCTGCGTAGTCATAACACATCTACTGTATATTAATCAATGATCCATTGATCATTAGAAACTCTAACCGCGGGGTATAAAGGTAGATGATTCGATTCACGACAAAAAAAAACTTGTCACGCGGGTGTGAATAAGATTTATCCACAGTTCAATAGTACTTATAGTTAACATAGTAATGCAACTAAAAGTACCTATGAGGTAAAACAGTAATACGGTGAAGCCCAAGGCTCCACCACAGTTGTCGCAGCTGAGCACATCTCAATCGTGTGAGCTACAAGTACGTGTTGAGTTTTGTTTTCACTTCCGTCGGCAGTGCCCAATGACTGCTTAATTTTTAACACGCTATTATTAGCCTCACCTGTATGTTTGTTTGTTTGTAATGGAATCTTTAAACGTGAAATTCACCCACTTCAAAACGTCAGATTAAACTGAAACTTAGCACGCTTATTAAGGACCTATGACAATACAATAATTTAATAAGTTTGTCCCATTATCCGGACCAGGATCTTCAGGATAAAATACTTGCAAAATTACAGCAAGCAAGCTAACACGTTGTACAGTTGCGTACGTTACGTTGCCTACTTGATATGAAGTGTAATATTGTTTTTTAGTCTTATAATTAAAATTAGAGTTTAAAAAAACTAAAATAACACACTGTTATGAACTAAAAATGGTACATAATTTGACAACAAAGTTAGTTTTATTGTCAAAAGCGTTAAGGTAGTTGTCGTGGTACAATATTGTCAAAAAGTTATAGATTATATGCGCCACAAAAGTATACTAGCTTGTAGCTAAGTGATTCATAATTTGTACGCAAGACTGTACTCGTGGAAACGTAACCCATACAGTATTCATATGCATGTATACTTTTCTATAAATTGTTGTACTTTAAACCGTTATTTATAAATAATTAGACGGTCAAAAATTTTTTCTTATTTTTTTTAAACTCGTAACAAATGCATTGAAAGACTGTCAGTTTTTGGAAAGTTTCTGACAGTTAGTTCTTTTTTTATAAATAAGAAACTGGTTCAGAACTACAGAGATCGTATACAATTAATGTTAATTATGCAATTTTTAATTGAATTTATCTCGGATTATATACGGTCGATCGACTTCAAATTTTCAGAGTAATTGTATTATCATGTCCTTAATAAGTATACAAAAATTGAGAATTTTCTGACGGTGTGCCTTAACCACGACAACTACCTTAAATTTTCTTAGTGCTCTACGTTTACAATTAGCTAGTAAATGAAATTAAGCACTCCACGAATAACGCTAATTGTGTTGTCAAATTATTTTGCATTTTTTAGTTAGTTTTTTTGAAACTCAATTTTTTTATATATGCGACTTATTTAGAGATTTGATTAATAAAATGGAATTTTAACCATGTTCATCTTTACAAATCAGATGCTACATTTCAATGATCCTATGGTCTTGTATTGAACACCTGTGTAACTAGTTTGATCTCCAGACATCCAGCAGTATGAGTTCGATATTAATGTTGTACAATGTATGCGTCTACAGGCTCTGTGTCTAAACTGAACTTGAACCTTTGGATTTAAATATTACTAGCCTTGTGAATAATCGAAAGGTTGCTATTCGAAAGATTTTTATAATCGAATGATTCATTCGAAACAATTTCTTCAGCTGATGTATCATAATAATAGGTATGTTGGTACCAGCGTTACCAGACGTCCCGATTTTGGCGCGACGTCCCGATTTTTTAATCAAAATTAAATGTCCCGCGCGGGACAGGCTCAGTCCCGCTTTTCGGGGATAACTCGACCGTGCGTAAATAATTATTCTCTTATTGTAAGTTGCAATTTGTAACACTCACTCCTCAGACTATTGTTTGAAACGCCATATTTTTTTAATGAATAACAATTTTTTGATTTTGATTTCCGTTTTTTTTTATTTTTTTTTATTCAGAAGATGAATAAGACTCAACTATTTAACGATAGGGTAAATCTAATTTAAAATATCATATTTTTACTAAAATATATTTTCTATGGCTATTTTTGCTATCTATTGTCACGTAAACGTAATTTGAACTCAAATAAAAAGATAAATATTTAAAAACTTCTAATTATATACGTTTTTTTACTATGTCCCGCTTTCGACCAAAGAATCCCGCCTGTTTCAATCAAATAGTTCCAAAATCTCGACTTGGCAAAAAAAAATCTGGCAACGCTGGTTTGCACTATGCGTGAATGAAAGAATAAATCTTTCAACTTTCGAATAAATTTTGCTCTCGGTGTCGATTGTCAGTCTTGAGAGAGTCGCCTATATACAATGATTCATAGTATAGACGTAGATAAAAAACATCAGTAATTGTATTCTGTACTGCGCAATGCATACTTATAAGGATCTCAATTGGTTAGGGTGCGAGTGAAAGCACAATTCATTCTATCTGTCTATGCATTAGATGTGATTATTATAACGAATGGATTTTCGATTATGAGACATGAGAGTCACCTGCAAGCAGTGCTTCATAGTTAACAGTGACAGGTCATATACTAAATTCTATGAAATGCAATCTGAGAGAGGCTATTATATGCAATGTTTGAAAGAATAAAGAAAGAGCGTAGTTAAATAATTTATTACTGGAGATTGTATTATAAGTCGTAAATCGTAAGTATAAAAATCATTCGAATGATTTTGAACATCTCAAGATAGTTTAATAACCTTTTTACTCAGCAAAAGTTCTTATAGGTATCTAATAGACATAGTTCAAATCGATTAGCATCTCTTTAAAAAAAAAAGTGTGTGGTATATTTTCATAACAGATCCTCGAAGTCGATTACACTGTTGAAAAAACTATATAATCTATACTTAAAAACGAAACAATTATTTTATACAAGCGTTTGAATACTTTTACAACTACCGGTATTCGTTGTGTAGCGTTGTATAAAATGCAGCGATTTCTTTAAAAACTTAATGGTTTAATTAAAAAATGTGAAAACGACAACCACAGAAAAGTTTATAATAAGTAATTATCATTTTTATAACACATAAATATGGCTTAAAAGTATAAGTTCCTAAATTAAAAAAATACAGAATGCAGACTACAAAAATGCCACCACCAAATTGACAGTAACTTTCAACTCAAATTTAATATAGATATGAATTTTTTCTTATTTTTTTAATAAAAAGGAAAAAAAGTACCTCAACTAATAATTCCGTTATATTATTCGCATAAATTAGTTCGTTCCTTTGGTAGATTTGTTTATGTGTTTTAATTGGATTTCATAATAAATTACCGGCCCGCTCCGACTTCGTCCGGATTTGTAAATTAACTATCAAGCTAAATTAAATGGTGTAGAGGGTAATTTTGCTCTAAATGAAATACTTAAGATGACTAACATATTTATGTATTAAAAAAAAAAGATTTATACTATGTCGATAAAAACATCTTCGCAAATAAAGCATTCTTTAGACCAAATTTGAAAATCATAAAAAATGGTTATTGTGAGTCAACCTTAAAAGATAGACTTATGCTATCACGGACTTTTTTAGAAGTTTTTAAAAGGAACTCTTCCATCGTACTTTGTTTTCGTGTTTTAACTATTTACACAGCGCACACCACGGAAGTTCTCAGAAGAAACGATTTTTTCCAACTCACAAATATCATCATACCGGTAGCTTATTTTCGCAAAATGTTCATAAATTATAGCCTGTAACCTTCCTAGATAAGTCATTCTTTCTATTAGTAAAACCGTATGAAAATCCGTTCAGTAGTTTCTGAAATTAGCCTGAACAAACACAAACTAAGCGCGGCGGGAGACTTTAATTTATGATATTTAGATTTTAGATTTAGATATTTAGATATCGATATGCATTTGATTTATTCATTTCCGTATTAATGCTATTGGTTCTTTATTATTCTACTAGCGACCCAATCCGGCTTCGCCCGGGTGTAAATGTAATATATAGGATATAAAAGATGAGAATCATTATCATTAAATTCTCAACGTGTATTGAATTTGCGCGAATTCAATCGCTTTTATTTGTGATTGTTCAAAAATCCAAGAAAAATATTATTTCCCAAAAAGAAATTTAAAAAATTCTGTTGATCCGATCGCTACCAAACTTCAGAAGATCACCCGCCGGGCTAATCTAAAGATTGTCTGAAAATTTCATCAAAAATGGTCTACCCGTTTGGAGTCCATAGATTACATATACATCGTCTATATAGATTACTATATAGATTATTAAAATGTAAAAAGTGGTTATTGTGACATAATGATAATAGTTGGACATATAGTATCGGGAAGTTTTTTGTAGTTATTGATATGTTCTTTAATATTGTAGAACATACTTTTGTTCTATCATCAATACTTTCCGCAGCGCATGCGACGAAAGATGTTTTATGGCATTTTTTTTACACCTTGGGTTACGTTACTAAAGTTTTAGTAAGGATCTCTAATATTTTCTAGCAATAAATATAGCCTATGTTACTCAGGATGAATGTAGCTTTCTAATGGTGAAAGAATTTTTTAAATCGGCACAGTAGTTTTTGAGTTTATTCATTACAAACATACAAAAATACAAATCTTTCCTCTTTGTATTATTAGTGTAGATTATTTGGCTTTTATTTTATTTTCCATATCTAAACTAGTGTATTAATCTTGTTCCACGACCCCCTATAAAATAGCTGCTTTTCATGCTGTTGTAGAGTGACGTGTTTTGCACTAGTGCGTAAAGTAAAACAAAAGTAATGCCATTTTACTAATACACTAGTTATATCTCTGTTATTTATCACTTAAATTCATATATGTGCGACAGAGAAACAAAGTAAGTGCTGAGAACAGCCCACGTGATACAAATATGGCTGAACGTGAACTGTCAAAAATATTGCAAATATACTTATTGTGATGAGAAAATCAGCTATTTTACTGAAGGTACCTGCAAAAAACGTAATATGCATCTTGAATGTGAAACTTTTATGACACGTATGATTATTAAAACTCGTTAATCGCTCATAATAAACACAATGTCACAACTCGTCATTAAATAATGCATTACAAACTACTCTAGGCGTCTAGGTTGAATAAAATGGATGAGCTCAACAAAAAATATAACTGATCAAATCAAACAGGTAAAATCTATAAATATAAATGAAATTGAAGTTCCAGTTTGTGATTTCGGAATAAATCCTTTTTGGAACGAAGTTCCTTATCGCGGGTTGGCGAGGGGACCTAGCCGAGAAAAAATGTAATATGTCACGAAAAACCGTAAGACAAATGTGTCACGAAAAACCGTAAGACGTATAATGTATACTGGTATACGGTGATATCGGGTGTTTTTAGATTATACCGGGTGTTTTTAGATTATACCGGGTGTTTTCAGATTATACCGGGTGTTTTAGATTATACCGGGTGTTTTTAGATTATATCAAACGCGTTACGAAAAACGTCTTATACGAAAGGAACTTCGTTCCAAACGCGTGTCCCGCGACACGTTCCAAGTTTTTCGTAAGTTCATATGATAATTCATACACTACCAAAACCTAAATTCGCATTTTTTGTCTGTCCGGTCTAATCTCCGAAACGGCTGAACCAATTTTGACAAAATTTTCATTTACAGGTAGAGGATTTTTTAAGATTATTTTAGGGTACTTTATACCGGAAATATTTGAGGTTACTGTGTAAAAATTTAAAAATGTAAAAATTGTCCAAAAAAATCTTCGAAACGGCTGAAGCGATTGTGATGGCACTTCACAGACAGGTAAAGAGCTATGCCAGGAGTGATCTAAGCTACATTTTATCCCAAAAATAAGTCTTAAGAGGGTGAAGGGGGGCATTTATAATGGATGCACTGTATTTCTGGGATTGATGAAGCCAAAAACTTAAGACTCGGGAAAAAATACTCTCCTTAGAAAATGAAAAAATACATTTTGAATAGGTGTACAGATCAGATCCTTGAGGATAAATAATTATAAAGATGATTAAAGGATTTAGGATCAATAACTTATTTAATCATTAATGTAGATGAAGACTTGGCTTGTTATTATAACATTAGGCAATGAATCTGACAAGATAATTAATTTTAAGCTATGTTAAGAGAGTTAATTATAGGATACGAAACGTTGCGAATGATAATAATTCGTCTTGACTAAGTTTTTGATCCTAAATTCTCTAATCATCTTTATAAAAAAATACATGTTCGACTGTTTTCTGAACACATCTACCCGAACGGGGTGGGGGTAGATTTTATATAAAAGAACTGCGGGTACAATCTATACCAAGTGAACGAAGGCGCGGGTAAACCGCTAGTTAATAATAAAAACAAGCTCATCCTTCGGTGAATTTCAAGTGATATTTGTACCTTGGCCATCTTCCAAATTTAACACTATTGTACCATATTAAGGAATGTAGTACAACGTCGCTGCCGATTTCTTCGAATTTTGTAGATATTGGTTTTTTGCTTGGAACTAATTACGTTTCAAACTACAACAGAATGCCAACAATACAGTTATATGTATATAAACAGAGAAAATATTCTGAGCTGCAAAATCGGAGGCTGTAATACATATAAATTTGCAGAGAAAGACATTCTCTGAATACAAAATGACACTTCATAGTTTTGTAAGTTATATTTCCTTTACTTTGAGATTTAATTCTGACCGAGTGAATTCTGTCACGTGCTTCTGACATTTTTTAACAATATTTCTACGGTTTCGTAAAACTTGTAACATAATCTTTGTGTCGAAGTTCGATCATCTGTTAACATAATAATAGTAGTTTATGTACCTCTTTTGTAAATGAAAGTATTATCATGACAGTGACATAGTGTTATCACGAGCAATTTAGTGAGTGTTAACAATCACTCGAGTGTTAATATCATTACAAACAAGATACATACTACATTGTTTGCACGTACTCCCTTTAAAATAGCTGGTTTTCACTTCATAATTAGTATATATTTATATATCTAACAGTTCAGTCATATTACGGGAAATGTTGATTGTTTACGAAAACTACGTCTACTTTGCTTCTCTGTCGCTGACAACTGACAGAGATATAATTATTGGAATATACCGAGCTGGGTAGATTAGTGGTGACAGCACTAGACTCGCATTCGGGAGGTCCGGGTTCGAATCCCGGCGGGGGCAGATGTGGCTGGGACTTTTTCCTCCACTGCCTCTCGCCGGGAAACGGTAATTCCTGTACCGGCCATCTTGATTGAGGTTTTCCAAGGTTTCCCTCAATTAATTCCAGATAAATATCGAGATGGTTCTTTATTTGAGGCCATGGCCGATTACCTATCAAACTCCTAGTTCAAAAATTGCCTACCTTATCCTAATTTTCTATAATTCCTTCATTCGCCCATTGCTATTACATAAGTTGAAGTTGTAAAAAATGTAGAAATAACGGGTGTTAGTTTTAGATGAAAAAATAGTAATGGTGCGAATGGCGTCTGTTATGGCATAAAGTCGAGAAACGGACGTTAAACGCATTATTATTATTATTATTATAATTATTGGAATATGGTAAAATCGCATTACTTTCGTTTTACTTTACTTACTAATAATAAATGGCTCATTATACAACCACTATAAAAGCATGAAAAGTAGCTATTTTATGGGAGTTCGCGCAAAAAAAAATTTTTAGCTTTTATCAAAAATGTCACTAATTTTTCAACATGTACAAAAGTTTGTTATGAATATTACAAAAATATTAACCTCCTTCAAAAAAGTCACTAAAAAGATGAAAATAATAATAAAATTTTGAGGTCGGTGCCAATTTTATTACTGAAACTTAAAATTAATAGGCATCTACTTTTATTAAATTGGAACCGACCTCAAAATTTTATTATTTTCATCTTTTTAGTGACTTTTTTGAAGGAGGTTAATATTTTTTTTTTAAGTTGATTTCGCACATTTTTAAAAACTACTGAATCGATTTAAGTAAAATTTATGTGGGATCACCATAAAGATGTGCCCTATTAAATAAGAAAAGAATCATCATAATCGCTTTACAAATGTTGGAGATATGAGGTAGCATACATTAAAAATATGTTTTTTGACGTCATTTAAAAACGGATGAACTGATTTTAATAAAAACTATATGGGACCACCTGGGATGTATACCCTTTCAAACAAAAAAAGAATTTTCTAAATCGGTTCAGGCGTCTTCGAGTAATCGGGGAACATACATAAAAAAAATCCCGACGAATTGAGAACCTCCTCCTTTTTTTGAAGTCGGTTAAAACGAAAGTCGTTATTAATGTCTGTCTGTGTTTTCGCTAAGTTCTTCTAAACTGCACTATAGTTTTTAAAGCGGTTTTCACCATCACTTAGATAATGTCTTCATTTTAAATTTAAAAATACTAGAGAAAGCTCGAATAGATACCATTGACTTCGCAATACGTCGTTGTAGGTATTATTCGATTCACTGAGTTAGGACGATAGAGTATGGTAGAGACCATGTTCACATGTGCGTAGCGTCTAATAGCTGTATTTATGCTGATCTCACTCGAGCCCTTTTATTATTTTATTTCTATAAATCATTCGCATTCACATTAAAAATTATTTTTTAATTACGCCAAAGGGCACGTACAGTTCATGCACACATTTTTTGTTAGTAGGGCTGCAAGCATAGTGCAATTTATCTTCTTCAGCTTACAGCAATTTCTTCATTGTTGGTCGTAAAAATACTTATTGCAAATTTTAAACACTGCGCAAATACATGCATCGACATTCAATTTGTTCGATTCGATTATGTTTAGTATTCTAAGAGAAAGCATAAACTTTTAAGCGATTCTAAATAAATATAGTATATAGAACTTCGTCATGTTTAACATTTCGAATTTATTGGAAAAGTAAGTAAAGTTAGTGTATATATGTAGCTACTTCATGCTGCATAAGTTTGGAACTTTTTTTATTAATGTTTATAAAACTGAAAATAAAAACAGTAAATAAAACATTATAAAAGTTTTAAGCGACTCAAACTTTGTGAACTGTGTATTTTCTTCAAGTTACAGATTTTATAGACACGTTAAAAACAATTTAATAATTCAGTTTATTGAAATTTTAAACTATACAGCACAAGATCTGCATACTTTAAGGTTTGAGCAGTCGAATCTATTATAGTATACTAGCTGAGCTGACAGACGTTGGCCTGTCCAAATTTCAATGTTTAATCGTTTTGTGAATTTGTGAAAAGCTATAGAAATAAAATATCTATTCAGCGACAACAGTAGTGAAGCGTTCGGCTCCACCGTATCTTACCTCGCGGTAGCAGCAACATTAGTGGAGCCTTCGGTCCACCGTATTGCAAACTTGCCTCGCGAGACTATGCCTCACTCGGTAGCAACAGCAGTAATTTGATAACTTTATCCTAATGTCGTGATCAGGAACATCAGGATAAAAAAATGAATAAGTTTACAGATTATACCTGTACCCTCTATAGCAATGATTCCCAAAGTGTGTGCCGTGGCTCACCGGGGCACCGCGGTGTCGTCATAAGGGCGCCGCGAAATATCGGCGCCTCAGGTGAGTTTTTTTAATTTGACAAGAAAATCGGGAGTTTGGGAGTTTTGATTATTTAATAAATAAAATTGCAGATAATATTGGAGGTATAGATATATCAACCGAGCTGGGTAGAGTAGTGGTACAGCACTAGACTCGCATTCGGGAGGTCCGGGTTCGATTCCCGGCGGGGGCAGATGTGGCTGGGACTTTTTCCTACTGCCTTTCGCCGAGAAACGGTAATTCCTGTACCGGCCATCTTGATTGAGGTTTTCCATGGTTTCCCTCAATTAATTCCAGATAAATATCGAGGTGGTTCCTTATTTGAGGCCATGGCCGATTACCTATCAAACTCCTAGTTCAACAATTACCTACCTTATCCTAATTTCCTGTAATTCCTTCATTCGCTCATTGCTATTATATAAGTTCAAGTTTAAGAAATGTAGAAAAAAACGGGAAGCGGTAAAATGAAAAATAGTAATGGTGCGAATGGCGTCTGTTATGACATAAAGTCGAGAAACGGACGTTAAACGCATTATTATTATTATTATTATTATAGATATATCAATGAATTTCTGAATTAGAAATGAAGAAAAACTGTTTTTACCATGAGATAACCCAATGTATTGATTTGGGGTGCCGCGGAAAAATTCTGATATTTAAAGGGCGCCGGAAATCGAAAGAGTTTGGGAACCCCTGATCTATAGAATAAATGACAGTAAGATACAATAATTTGGTGGCTTGGTCCTAATGTCCTGACCAGGATCATTAGGATAAAAAAATAATACTAAAAAATTAAAAAAACTAAAAGACCACGCTTTAATTAGCAAACCGAACTAAAAAGTAAAAAATAATGTTTAATTATTAAGATTTTGTAAACTTTCTAAACAAAATCTTAATAATTAAAATTATTTTTTACTTTATATTTCGGTTTGCTATTAAAACGTATTCTTTTAGTTTTTTACACTATTATTTTTTTAGTAATATTTACGTTTTCTGAAATATAAGTATATAGTACTTCGGGCATACCGCAGCACTTTATCTAAACCATAGGATGTAAAAATTATTTTTATAATTTAAAATGCTTATGAAAATGTATACATTGCACTTGTATACAGGATATAATAATAATTTACAATTGCATATTACAGTACTACATATCATGTATTAAAATGTATATTTATGACACTCCTGACTAACCAAACAATGAAAAAGTGCATACCTCAATTTTTCATAGCACTAACCACTTGAAATGTGAACATATAAGATACGAAGTGGAACAAAAAACAACTCACAATAGAAGGAATAATTTTTATTGCGGTTTTGAAATTACAAAGGTTAATAGAAACTTGTCATCGTTCAGTCATTTCATAACTAATGGGCTGAAGACTGAAGACATTTTCAAATTTCATTTATAATTTGAATAAAATCTGCATCCATCACTTTTGTTAGTTGCATCTTTGATTGTTTCGAAATAATCGAGTCGTATTTCAATTCAGAAGCTTTCGTACAAATTCACGTAAAAACTTAGATTTCGATTTTACGATTATTATTAAAATTTAAGTAGAAATTATATGGGACTATTTAGGCACAACAAAATATTTTTTTTCCATATTCAGATTAAATTTCTCGGTGTGCCGCCGAGAAATTTAATCTGAATATGGAAAAAAAATATTGAAAATACGTCCCGAATAATTAGAACGTTTTTTTAAGTAAAACTTTTTCAGTGACGTATTTATTTGAAATTTTCTGTGGCGTTAAAGGGGAAATGATTTAACAGCAGGGAAATCTTGAGCGCGAGGAGAGGGCAATTGTATATACACACGTGTATAACCTATGTGGCAAGATATAATTACTCAATAGTTTGAGTAGGTTTTATAATATTGTATAACTGTCAAAGTACTATATAATAGAAAAATTATGCTGATAAATAAATTATGTACCGTATTTATATATTGTATACGTATACACATTTACACATGCGGCATACGTATTTACTGTTCATATATGCATATATTTATAAATACATATAGCTGTATTTGTTTCATTAAGTGTCAGTGAATGCATGATATCAACTACGTCGTCATATTAGCTGTAGTAAATTATTTCGAAAGAAGTTTCACTTCCCTTGTGACTTTAGTGTGTGAAGCTCACACAGAGTCGAAGCTAGAGTTGAATTTAAAGTAGAGCAGCGGCGGTTACAGGTAGGGCGGAAGTAAAAAATTTACTGGCTCTGATCTGGTCAATCGATTTTCGTTGTACTTGACTTGTGAGTGCGAGTGAGTAAGTAATACTTAATTCTCGGGAGAGAGTGAGCGATAGATAAGCGCAAAAAATTCATTTATCAGGTTTATATTATTTCTTCAAACACATAATAATAAAAAGTCCTTCCTTAAAACAATTAAATTCTTCGATTCACCATATTATTAAACATTCGAAGGACTTCATTCAGATCAACCGATTGCTAACTATGGTATTTTTTAAGGTAGGGCATTGATATTTTCAGGTAGGACATTGTCCCACAATGCGTTACCCCCCTAGCTACGGCCCCGAGCTCACACGTTTATTTTTGTAGTTGAACGAAATTTTGTTACATTCGGTACATTACAATGGTATTTTAGTCATATGCACACACATTATGCAAAAAATATTCACTTTGTATTTTTATTTATAGTTCAGTTAAATAAATACACTTATAAACAGAAAACGTGCTCGTCTGGCACGCCTGATTCTAACGACGACAACGGACGTGGTAATAAATTATGGTTTATTTAACACAAAGAGACACCGCCCCCTTTTGTATAATACTCATGTTTATATAATTTCTGTACGCATTTCTTTTTGAAAGGCTTTCAAACAAAAAAAAGGACATTTAACTGGTACTTCTCCATTGGCCGCATGCATGACTTTCTTTTAAATTTTTAATAATGTATTTCAACATGCCGATCCATATTTCCAATTTTAAAAATGAAAGGACCATTGCATATGATGTGTAAAAAGTTATTACTGTGTTTAAGGTAGTTGTCGTGGTTAAGGCACACCCTCAGAAAATTCTTAATTTTTGTATACTTATTAAGGACATGATAATACAATTACCCTGAAAATTTGAAGTCGATCGACCGTATATAATCCGAGATAAATTCAATTAAAAATTGGATAATTAACATTGATTGTATACGATGTCTGTAGTTCTGAACCAGTTTCTTATTTATAAAAAAAGAACTAACTGTCAGAAACTTTTCAAAAACTGACAGTCTTTTAATGCATTTGTTGTGAGGTTAAAAAAAAATAAGAAAACATTTTTGACCATCTAATTATTTATAAATAACGGTTTAAAGTTCAACAATTTATAGAAAAGTATACATGCATATGAATACTGTATGGGTTACGTTTCCACGGGTACAGTATTGCGTACAAATTATGGATCACTTAGCTACAAGCTAGTATACTTTTGTGGCGCGTATAATTTATAACTTTTTGACAATATTGTACCACGACAACTACCTTAATTTCATACATGACTTTTTTCTCCGAAAATAGACTCGAGAGATGATCAATTTTAAAAAAAGAATTTGAAAAAAATTAAAGCCCAAGCAATTGTGAACAAAATCCGAGAAATTATTTATTTTAAAAAAGAAATATATGTTCGACGGTTTTTTGAACACACTACCCTAACGGGGTGGGAGTGGATTTTATATAAAATAATTTTACCGGGTACACTATATCTACTACACCACGCAAACGAAATCGCGGGCAAACAGCTAGTATAAAATAAAGTTACTAAATATTGTACGGTGGTATATGAAACTCTTCGTGTACGAGTTCGACTCGCACTTGACCAGTTTTTTTTCCTTGTTTTTTCCTTTCTAACATAGATATACATGCAAATTGTTTTTCCAAAGCGTGCTCTTAACATATCATATATTTTGTAAACGTTAAAAATTGTTTATAAATATTTTAGAGGAATTAGGATCAATGAAATTAAAAGACAAATTATTATTTCACAACGTTTCGTATTAAATCAAATAATAATTTGTCTTTTAATTTCATTGATCCTAATTCCTCTAAAATATTTATAAATTATTAACATCAAAAGGATCTGATATATACATTGTTAAAAATTGTTTTTTTGAAAATCGAATTTTAACCCAAAAATTCACATAACGCAATTCTGACACCCTATTGCTCATATGTACGGCAAACTGCGTGCCTATTAATATATTGATTACTGAAAAAATATATCTCAAACCCAAAAAAAAAAAAAAATACATTCTAGCGTTTAAACACTGTACCATATTTTTCTGAGAAAAATATTTTACACATGGGCTATCTTCACAATCTCTTCCTGACTTCATTGTTAAAGTATGAATGGTATGTTGTAATTTATATTTCACAAAAAAGATGAAAAAAAAAATAAAAGAGACAGACCGTCTGCTCTGTACAAACATTTGTTAAGTATAACTCACATGTGGAACAGATGTAAATTGTTTTATTATTTTCATATGGAATTCCTCAGAGTGGCTCATTTGCTGATTTTGTTTTTTTTTTTATACGAAAAAGCAAAATTATTCGTTGTAATTTCATTCGTATTAAAAATCATATCGACACGATAAAAATAAAAAAAAATACTATACCTATTATAGTAAACGTGAAAATACAACGAAAAAATGGAACCTCCATAAAAAAAAGCCCCTAGGACGTGTAAAATAACAGTTGAGCTCGGCGCCAATTTAATGACTATTTATGACGTTCCTATGTACTTCTATTAAGTTGGCGCTGACCTCAAAACTTTATTATTTTACGCTTTTTAGGGGCGTTTTTTGAAGGAGATGCAATTTTTTCCTTATACTATTTTATTATTTACTTTTTAATAGCTTTGCAACACGTAGTTCGCACGTAATCAATCGCCTTCTTCGTTAATACTAAACTAGAAAAGAACTGCTGAACCGATTTAAATATTATTTATGTGAGACCACTCTAAAAGTATGTTCTATTAAACAGATAAAGAATCTTCAAAGTCGGTTCAGATTTAAGCCAACATTATATAAAAAGTCTTCTTAAAAACGATTACATCGATAAAAAAAATTATATGGGGCTATCAATTTGTAAGTATTCCGAGCAAAATAATGCAGAAATTATGTTGCAAGCGATATGAAATAATGTTATGTAAAACATGATAAAAAGGAAGACACGTGTTAAAAAAGTATCAAAATATCCATGACTACTGTTAAAAAGGTTTACATATAATTTTGGATGTGATTGTAAGTTGTCTTCTTTTTTTTTTTTTTTAGAAAGTATATAGTATATACATATATTTATAGTTAATAAGAAGTCTCAATGATTTAATTCTGAGGTCAATAGAATCCGATCGTTTATACACCCGCTCCCTACTTAATCATAAAAATGCATCTTGGAATGCATATTGATGGCACCGGCTTAATTAACATGTTTTGATATTCATGGAATTATAGGCTTGTTCAACTAAAACCAATCGGTTCTTAACTATATTAAGTCTAGGCTACACACGTTGTAAACCTGGTCCAATATCGTCCAATAAAGACTATGTGGCTGCAGAACCGTGACAATGATCATTAAATGTTCGAAACTAGAAGATATTGGAAGGTTGGCCGAGGAGAACGACAAATACCGACCACGGTTCCAACCCGAGTCAAAGGAGTCGTCTTGTTTGACAATGTTAAAATGTGTTTGGCCACACATTATAAAATAAATAACAAACACATTTACACAAAAAGTGTTTTATTTTAATAAACATATTTTCCATTTAATATTTAAATATTCATACAGGAAAACAATTTGTTATTTGCATTCTGAAACGGTTTTTAACCTCACCTTCGGTATATTTGTTTGTTAGTAATTAATTGAAATCCAAATCTTTATGCTTGAAGATTTGATAAAAAAAATACTGAAAGGTATTAATAATAGAGCAGATGTATCCTTGGTAAGTGCTCTGGAAACAAAGATTCGCCAAGGAACATTGGGTGTGGCTGGGCCAGTGGGTAGCTAGCATGTGCTGCTAGAGTAGTAGGATACGAACATTGGAAGCAAATATTTGCCAACGACTATTGGGTCAGGCGTGGCGTGAGTGTGGCCCCAGCTTAGATTTGTATATATATTTGGTGACAGAGAAGACGTTTCGATAACCTATTCTACTTTTCACAACGTGCACAGTGACTGACACAAATAATCAATTGTTTTTAAAGTACAAAAAGTTACAACGACCAATAGATTTTGGGGCAAAACATTTACAGTTACGTATAGGTTGAAATAGTAGATTATATTTCTAATTTGTGACGACATTATGTTAAAAACGAACGCCGCCGAGTGTTAATAGTCACGTCACATATATCATCACTCACTGCAAGTGGGAATTCACGGCTTGACTTAATTTTCAAATTACGGAACTTCCGAAAATCAAGTCAAGTCAAGTAGTTAGCATGTCAAGAATGAAGTCAAATCAAATAATTATATGACAAGTATCGCCTAGCTTGAAAAATCGAGTAGTTCCTCAAGTCAACCTGATTTTCCATCAATTTCATAAAAAAAGTAAACTGTAAATTATAGACGCTAAACAGCTAACGTCAGTATCGTCAATTATTAAAAGTTCCCTTGAGCGCACAATTTTAATGAAATTATAACAATTATAATTATAACAATTATAGGGAACTATTAATACGCTTATTTCACACACATTAGCTTCCTTAATAAAAATTATCGTCAAAATCAGCTTTTTTTAAATTATTATTATACATTTTTAATTAAGAATAGGCTATTATAAATAAAAAATCCTGCACATGATATTTTTGTGGCGTGTAATATGACTCTAGTTCTAGCTATACAAGTTAATATAATTGTATCTCAGTTCACTAAGCCATACCAGATCCCAATGAGAAATGATAATGTAGCTGTTAGGTCCTGCTGAAGATTCCACTACTGTCATTGCTGTCATGTTTCATTACAATCGCGGTCGGAGCCGCGGGGAGCGGTTAGTATTAGTATTAGTATTACTTTATTGATGTGGATCATACAAAGTATGTTACATAAGTCAAGAAAAACAATTTTACGAAGAGTTTAAAAATTCCTCAATGCTGTAGTACGCGTTTTTACATAAGAGTTTCTTTATAGAATTTTTAAAAGCTTTTGTTTCAATACATTTAAAATGATCTGGAATTTTATTATACAGCTTGGGTGCAAAAAAGTTTACAGAAAATTCTGATTTTTTTGGTCTTAGATAATCAATTATTAAGTGATGCCTATTCCTTGTTGTATAATTGTGCAAATTCGAGTGGACATCGTAGTTTTTACTATTTGTCTTGGCATACCTATAATAAACATTCGTAAACATACCTACAGGGAAGAGTCATTATGTCGTATTCAAATGAACTTGCCTCTTACATCTGCCCTGTAACTTATGCCTGATAGAATTCTCAGAGCTTTTCTCTGTATTTTAAATAAGCGTTGAGCTTGTGGTGTGTGCCCCCATATAAATATTCCACGTAATTAGTAGTTTAAATAAATCCGTGGTGTGTGAATGTAATAAAATATTAATTTTAGAAGTATTTTCTTGCAACACCATCGCCTAAATAATAGTTCCCGATGATTTTGAATCGTCACCCCAATGCAATGAGATGTAAATATTCATGCTTTGAAAAACATATAATCCGCCATTCATTCCACCCTAGACTTGGGTAACTCAGATCTGAACCGGTTCAAAGAGCCGACTCCGACAGAAGATTCGTGAGAGCCGACTCAATTTTTTTTGAGCCGACGGATCAACGGATCCACATAACTCAGTGAAACACTTAACACACAGAAGCACATTTTACACTTACGTATCAGTTCTTGCTTTGATGCATCTGTCAGCTCAAATGACTCATGCATCACATGTTTGCCTATGCATTCTTGATTCTATACAGGTCGTGATATGATTGACTGAACTAGGTAACTCAGTGGCAGACTGCAGTAACATATTCAGAACTCGGCTCTTTTTGAACCGGTTCAGTGAGCCGGCTCATATACGGGATCCAGATGCAAAGATGCAGATCACTAAAAAGACCCGTTTTTCCCATCTCTATTTCACCCTTCAAATGAGTGTTAAGTAGTGCTGCCAGAGCCTGTAGTACATATGTATGTACAACATATGTATAATAATAAATTAAGATGCGTGTGAGAAGACTCGTGTCTTTGTAATCAAGATTCGTGTTCAATATCATGTTATTATCAACTCCGACTGAAACTTATTGTTATTACTATTAGTATTAACACAGTACTTAATATTACCAAGGATGGACTTAACGTTGCCGCAGGAAAATGAAAATAAAATTTATAGTTTAAAAAAATTAAAAACAGGCTTATACGAACTCAATAAAAAGTAGAAAATAAATGTCTTTATCTTCCGTAACGTTTAGAAGCATGCGACACACACTATATCAACATGATTTCATCGAGTGATTCATTCTGAAAAATAAATTATTTTCTACTTATATATATGTTTTTTAGATTTTGAAATTTTTAGTCATTATATTATTTTAAAATTTAAATAATGCAAGCCAAACTTTCTCACCATCAACATCGTCATCCTCACCGCGTGTTCTTTTATTTCCATTCTTAACTTTTTACAGTCAAAGCCCTCTAAGTGCACGCTCTCTAAATGCACACGCTCTCTTACTGCACACGAACTCGCCCTCTAAGTGCACGTTCCCCAGCCCCCACTTCGAATAATCTGCGACCAATCACGTGCGACCGTAAGCGCGCTATTTTCAAACTTTCCATTTCCATCATATTCATAGAGTTTTAGAGATATTGTTTATAGCATCTGATTGAATAAAGATAGCTATAGGAGTTAGAAGAGTGGGGATGAAAAAGATCGTAGGGGAAGTGTGCACTTAAAGGATGGGCCTCGGTTCCGAGCTGTGCACTTAGAGGGCTTTGACTGTATATGAATATTATAGCAAAAATATCAGGATATTGTCATTAAAACTACATCTGAGTGCAAAAATTCACGTCAATTGGATATTTGGGAAATGTATAAAATGAATATAAGCTTATTAAGAATAACAGCCTCTTTAAATTTAACTTCAACTTATCAACAACCTTTTAATGTGACAGTCGCTTCTCTCTGCTGATCCACTCGCATTTCTGAAGTAAAACCCATCTAAATCCGAAAGACAGTTTGTGCTCAAATTTGTTGATGACTACCAATAATTAACTCTTCAATTCCCAGTGTCACTTGTAGGTGACAGAAGTTTAATATTTTTTTTCTACCATATGGAGATTTTATTATTTAATTCCACTACCATTGTTGCAAAACCAATAAGTAAAACTATTAGTATTTTTTTTTCTAACAACACTAGCCAAATGTCATCTGTCAAATATAATCAGATGTTTCGCGCGAAATTCGAGCAGTCTGTGTTTGTGTAATCTCTTGCGATAAAAAGTGGAATAAAAATGCCTAAACCGTAACTATTGTTATTTTTTCTTATTGCGTGTAATAAATAAATAAATAAGCTATTGCACACATTTTTTTATTGGTAAAAATAACTTTGAACACGTTTTTTACGACGTTGGAAATATGCCGTGTCACCTACGGAAGCTCTCAAAAAGAATATTTTTTTCTGTTTTTGCAACATTTTTCATTGATGCTCCGTTCCTACTGGCCGTAGCTTGATATTATGTAGCCTATAGCCTTCCTCGATAAATGGACTATCCAACAAAAAAATAATTTTTCAATTCAAACCAGTATTTCCTGAGATTACCGCGCTCAAACAACCAAACAAACAAACAAACTCTTCAGCTTTATGATATTAGAATAGATAAGTGTTTTGTTTCTTTCAGATAAACTATTTTTATTATAAAGAAACTGATATATCTAAATATAAATAAATAAATATCATTATAAATTCTAACGTTTTATTCTTACCGTAACAATAAGAAACAATCTGTGTCTGCTTCAAAGTCTTAATTTCACAACGCCCAGTGTCACCTGCAGGTGACACCCCCATTAAAGAAAATTGGGGTAGTTTATTTTTTATTTATATTTTTTCTTGTTATAACCAAATGTATATAAGGTATTTTATTTAAAAAGAAACCAAAAATCTTTATTAACTTGGACATGGGAATTGAAGGGTTAAAAGTGTACGAAATTCTATCAAAAGCACTGGTCATTTCTAGTGATGTCAATGCCAACAACTAAAAAAAATCTAAAAATGCGTTTTTTCATCTATCATTGAAAACCGTTGTCACTATCTACAATTAAAGTAGTGAATTAAAATCAAAATCAAAAAAGTTTGTACATTTCGTATTATTTTTAAAAAGACAAATACAGTAGGGCCTCGATTATCCGAACACTCAAAATTTTCACCCTGTTCGGATTAATGATGCGTTCGGATTATAGCATGTGTATATTTTAAAAGGTGTATAGGTAGTATTTATATATTTTAAAAGGTGAAATTAAACAGCTTTGTATAATTGAAAGTGAATGCAAATTTTAATCATTAAGTATTATTTTCACCACTAAGTTTTAGTTAGCGTATTCCATGTCTTTTTTTGAATTTGTCTAACCGCCGTCTACTAGCAACAAACTCTCCGATGCCAAGTCTTTCATGGAAAAATTTGGTTTTTTCCATTACTATGTCACTTCGCTGCTCTAAAAAACACATAAATAAGCCATTTTCAAGCTGGGACTCGTTCGGATTACAGAGGCGTTCGGATTATCCGGGGTTCGGATAATTGAGGCCCTACGGTACATATATGTCAAGGTTTAAATTAAATTATTTTTTCACGAGCGACCTAAATTGGAATCGCGATCGATTCAACGTATTGCCGCCATTCGTACTGGCAGTAATTCTGTTGGCAAAAGGGTCATGATTTTGTTTGTGTAATCTGGAGATATAATATATTTAATACATTTTGTACACTCCTAATTACAGTAGGTAACTCCAGATAGTCTATAAAACAATAACGACGGTGAGAGAGAGGGGGACAGAGAGAGAGAGAGACCCGCCGAATGTAATGAGAGAGGTGACAACTTTTATTGTATAAACAAGTAATAAGTGACGGCGTTTTTAATTAAATTCTTTTACAAGTTTTATGTCCAATACCGATGTGACATTTTAGAGACTTGTTACACCGAACACTCGGTAGTTTCTTGAACAATACAGACTGTTCAAAAATGTACCAATTCAATAAAAAGTCACTAAATTATAGATGCTCAACATATACTTATAGTGACTTTTTTCTTTTTTGTCCTTGGTAATTAATATAAAATAAAATAGTTTGAACAGCCGTAAAAATATTTTTTAAAAACAAACTTTTTAATGAACAATTGTTTAACTAAAATTTATATTTACATGTGTATTTTAACTTTTATATCTACTTGATCAAAACATTTAATAGTTATAAAGCTTGAAAAAGTCCCAAGCAAGGGACGAAACGTCGCTATAAATAACAAATAAGTGTTTACTTAAAAAGTCCTTTTTCCCGACAAATCATTTTTATATATACTTATAGTACTTAAAATAACTAGATGTTGAGCGCCTATAATCTATAATCTCTTTCCCGAAATAACTAAAAGTTTAAGTAATTATCTCGCCTATTATTGCTCACTGATTTTTCTTCCCTAAAAAACTAAGTGGATTGATTGATTTCGATTCTGCGTGACCACAGCCAAAAATTAATAAGTCTCTTCAAGATATCACTTTCATATCCAAAAACCATCTGCAACGTTTATAAATTCACTTATATTGTGAAATATCCTCCATTTTTTATCAAATAGTTTCCTCAATAATTTTTGTCTTACAACATTGCTATTACAGTTTTAAAATATTAGAAATTCAATTATCTCAATGCTAACGCTCGATTTTAAACTCTAGTTAAACCACAAGAATTTGTCTCAAACATTTGCGGTAGTGATAAAAAATATATTAAAATAATTGTAAATTAAATACAGCGAGTGTAAAAATACCATAAACTCAGATTGTGTACAGACAATCCATATTTACATATTCAACTATTTAAAGACGAATTTGCAGATTTAGTTCATATTTTAAATAATAATATATTGATACTATCTCTAGTATATATATTATTTTATAAAATTATTTGCATATACGTATGTCTGTTTGAAAAGATTTAACTCAAAAACTATTTCAAAAATTATCAAACTTTTTTTTAAATATTTCTTATGAAATGTTATGCCATGTTTCATGTCACTATTTTATCGCAAATTTAATTAATTTAATTTATTTATTTTTTGGCATATACTTCTACATACACATAATATCTACTATATAAAAAAGTGACGTATTTTCAAGGTAGATCGGTATTCCCTCTTCTCCAGCGCCTGTGTTATGTGTCACCAGTACACATAAGTCGTGAAAGAATCAGTTGCAAGTCATTTAACTTCTGACGTGCGGTATACAAATATTCCTAACTGGAGATTTTTTTGACTTCCACAAACACCGAAATAAAATATGCGGGATGGTTTTAGACTATATCTCACTATGCTCTCATGACAGGGGGCTGTATATTCCAGACATTTTTTTTTCATTAAAAAAGTTCCCGATCACCTAATATGTTTATTTTTAGTCCGCAATCGACAAATCCGGGCGAAGCCGGACCGGGCTGCCAGTATGGTTCAGAATTCATTCTAAAACTATTTAATGGCATTGCCAATAACATGAAACACGAGGCGAAAAACACTAGATTGCCGAAATAATAAATCTTTCCTTCAACAGGGTGGACTGTTCATAGTTTCGAGTTTTATAACTATAATAATTTGTTTTAATATTTAATTTATTAACATACAACGCCCAGAAGAAAAACATTCAGAAATAAGTAGTTAATCTTAATTTATTTAAGATTATCAAGAAAAACCATATAAACACGAACTGTACAGAACTATAGTTTTTCCAACTCAAAAACTACAGTCGACCTCAGCCTCTTATTTCAAAAATGTGTTTCTTAAATAAAACATTTTTCAATTACTCATAGTATTTTAGACAACGCGACGTGAAAGCCTTATTGAAGTTATAGCAGTTTCTTAGCAAACAAGTTTATATAAATATTAATCGAATTTTACAATCAATATTTTTTTAAGTTTACTGAACAATAAGTACTTCAACTATCAAATTTGCATAAAAAATATTTAACAAGAAAATAATCACCTGCAATATATTATAATATTCTAGCTTAGGGACATTAAAAGAACAACAATTTTGTAATACTATTTTCTCAATATCGATATTTTATATACAGGATGTGGAAAAACAGAACCTACATTTTTTTAAATTATGAACAGTGATAGACCTTTTCATAGTGCACATGTCTCAACTTCTGCCATATTTTTCGGGTACTTTTCATTTTAACAGGTGAAAAGTGATTGATTTTGAAAAAAGTAAACAGTAATTAAATAAGAAATATAAAACACCGTAGAAAAATATTTCACTACCTTTTTTTTTGACAATCAACGATATATGACAGGTAGGACTCACTTTTCAGTTTTCGTCTACGTCCACCAGTTTTTTTGATCATGGCACTTCGCAGCGTTTCAACTGAACACAAGTTTGTTCTTCTACTATTTTGTGCACTAATTTAGCGTGATCAATGATATTTTCAGCTTAATTAACATTGAAAAACGTTACCAGGTCAGCCATTGCGCCCGAAACTATTGAATACCGTGATCAAATTGAAGCCAAAAATTGAAGTCAAAAATGACAATCATTTTTTAAGGTTGGTTTTTTATTAACAACAATGAGCTTAAATTTAATTTCACATATATTTACTAAAACAAGATTATTTTTGCACAGTGTTCCCTACTCTCTGCTTATCTTAATAGCTACTTTTGTAAAATATTTTTACTACTATTTGTTCTGCTTTATATTACATATACGTCATTTAACAAATATTTTTACCTGAATATTTAAGATTGAACAACAGTTTTCCATTTTTAACATCTTCATTTTAGATAAAATTATTATAGACAGCAATTTCTTTTCAAACCAAGAGCTTGGAAACTTTATATTTTAAAATTATTGCCAATAAACAATTATATAAGACGCTTATTACACCTATTGTCGAGCGTCTGTAATTTACAATAAATAATTTTAGTAGTTCTGAGACAGGAGGTTGAAAACAGGTGGCTTTTCTAATTTTCTATTTGTTAAAAGGGATTAAAATTTAAATTTCATATTTTTTATATGAAATAGCAATATTGCATAAAATTGAAGATGATAATCGTTATTATTTTTTTTAATAATTTAAATTTTTGTATCTGAATGGTATTTGAGTTCTGATGCACCATGTATATGTATGGTTGGATTATTGTTCAAGTATTGTTATTAGTCATCATTTATCACAAGATAATAGTAATCCGACAAATACTATAGTGTTTATGGTAGAAGAACGGCTATTATTTATATTGTGCATTTTAAACTCAACTTTGGCGTCTCATAAATTGTTTATTTATTTTCTGGTCTTACAAAACTATCTTGCAGATTATTGTTATCAATGTTATCACTTCTTTAATTCACCCTTCCAAAAATATAATCAAAATATACTATTCATTTTGATGAACTTAGAATCTAAGATTTTAATCTGCAGATTATGGGGAAAAAATAGATAGAAACGTCATAAGGTTCTATTTCTTTATTACATAGGTAATAATTTTTTTCATCATTTCAACTAACAGGCTTAGAAAAAGTTTAATTAAACTCAGCAAAATTGTAATAATCCAATAATATATTTATAGAAATAAGGGTACAAGAATCAATGAAGGAAATAATCCATAATTTTTTGTCAATATTTTTTACTTGATATAACATTTTTGAAGTTACTTCTTTTGGCGCATTGAGAGTAAATTTTCTCTGTTACGGAAGTTGCGTACGCAGCATGCAACGAACATGACGCCACGAAGTGAGGTAACATTTTCTCTGTTCTACGAAAAGTTCTGAGGAAAAATTGAAAACAAAATCTGTGTGTGAATTGAAAAAATCGATAATTATTCAAAAAATGTAGGGCACAAAAAAAAAACTCCGAGAAATCATATGATTATTCCTGCAACAATTGTTTTTTCTGTTGAAATGATATAAGAGGAAAAATACTCTTATTCACGATTTCAAGGCAAAATTCTTGGAACTATTAATATATTTAAGAAATATATATTTAAGAAATATATTTAAGAAACTAAATCTGTAATTATGCATGTTTTTAACCGACTTCAAAAAAAAGGAGGAGGTTCTCAGTTCGTCGGAATTTTTTATTTTTTATGTATGTTCCCCGATTACTCGAAGACGCCTGAACCGATTTGGAAAATTCTTTTTTTTGTTTGAAAGGGTATACATCTCAGGTGGTCCCATATAGTTTTTATTAAAATCGGTTCATCCGTTTTTTAATGACGTCAAAAAAACATATTTTTTAATGTATGCTACCTCATATCTCCAGCATTTGTAAAGCGATTATGATGATTCTTTTCTTATTTAATAGGGCACATCTTCAAGATGATCCCATATAAATTTTACTTAAATCGGTTCAGTAGTTTTTGAAAATGTGCGAAATAAAATCCACTAAAAAGTAAAAAATAAAATAAACTTTTTTAAAATAAAAATATCAACCTCCTTCAAAAAAGTCACTAAAAAGATGAAAATAATAATGAAATTTTGAGGTCGGTTCTAATTTAATAAAAGTAGATGCCTATTAATTTTAACTTTCAGTAATAAAATTGGCATCGACCTCAAAATTTCATTATTATTTTCTGAAAGTAAGATCTCAAAAAAGAAATGCTATTGCTGGTGTTATCTCCCAGCCTACTTCTTAAAGAACTGCAAATATATCCGGCTGCGGAAAGGCTCTCTCTGCCTCTACGCTGGTTGGTTTGAAAGTCATAGATTAAAGTTATATTTTCACCTCTTACTCTCTCACTTTCATAAAGTGCCTTTTCTTTCTTCAATATCTTATCATATTCCTTCTCAGACCCAGTTAATTACTTGCTTTTAGCTGACTGCAGATCTGCACCGCTGGATTCAGCGCCAGATGATGGATCCAGCAAGGCCAAAAATGTGCTGGATCCTTAACTCCGCGTTAAAGCGAGCCAATAAAAATACAGTCAGTGGAGTCCAGTAAAGGGTTAAAAAAACGCTCCTTTAAATTGTTTATAATGTATTATACAAACGCTGGTGTGTAAGTATTTTGTGGTTGACATAATAAACAAGTGAAGTTTACTCTTGTCTCATACTAATGAATTAGCTGGGCTATCTTGATGTTACATCGGTTTACAGTCTGCAAGTGCTAACTGCTGACAAACTGTTATCTTGCTAAGATGACACCGCGTCATCCACTCAACGTCTCACAGTACATGTTCTCCATATAAACTTTGGTCACAGTTCACAAGCTAATTACCAAACTGAATTGAAAAGCAAATTATGATGTGGTAACGAAGAATGTTCCTGCATCCAAACTTTGGTAAGAATTCAGGATCCTTTAAAGTAGACTATACCAGATCTTCAAGACTGCTCAAATAATTGCAAAAATAAAAAACCCGGGTCGCAGTGCCAAAACCCTACCGACAATATAGTGTATTTGCTAAGACAGGCAGTGTGGCTTTATTATACGAACTTAAGTTGGTTTTTGGGCAAAATAAAAAAATTTACTCCTTAATACACCCCTTAAAATAACATTTTTTTTTAATTGCATTAATATTATCAATCGAACCTCTATACCAAATTATATACAACTTTCAGTAAATAATTCACTATCTGCAAACTAGTGTTTTCATAAAATTTGTAAGTCCGGTCCTGTCGGGCCGATTTTATTAAAATTTTAGGGACACTTTTTAATTACTACTAAAGGGTTAAATGCCAATTTTGAAATGATTCTGAGAATTTTTTCGGTATTTTGGGGCCCAAAAACATTTTTCAACCCCTAAAAACTACCCTTAAAATGCCCCGATTACGCCCATTTTAAATAGGCTTCTTGCGGTGATGGATTTCAACACGCAGGCCAAATTTCGTTAAAATCAATTAACTCTTTCGAAAGTTATTGCCCGCACACATATATATATATATATATATATATACGTATATATATAAATATATATATATATATATACATATATATATAAACATTTTCAAAAATGGTGCCAAAGTGTTTAGGAGGTTATGAAACGTCGAGAAATTTTGGTCCGACTCCTAGGTCCCGCCATCCGACCGACGCCAATAGTGTATGTTGCCATATGGCCAATACACTAATTAATAGTTTCAGCACCGAATCATACTGTAAGGCTATAAATATACTCAAACTTGAATCTTCTATCACGGCGACTGCCTTGGCGGATGCATTGCCGTCAGCGTTGCCAGACGTCCCGATTTAGGCGGAACGTTCCAATTTTTAAATCAAAATTAAATGTCCCGCGCGGGACTGGCCCAGTCCCGCTTTTCGGGGATAACTCGACCGTGCGTAAATAATTATTCTCTTATTGTAAGTTGCAATTCGTAACACTCACTCCTCAGACTATTGTTTGAAACGCCATATTTTTCTAATGTATAAAACTTTTTTGATATTGATTTCTGTTTTTTTTATTTTTTTTATTCAGAGACGAATAAGACTCAACTATTTAACGATAGGGTAAATCTGATTTAAAATATCATATTTTTATTAAAATACATTTTCTATGGCTATTTTTGCTATCTATTGTCACGTAAACGTAATTTGAACTCAAATAAAAAGATAAATATTTAAAAACTTCTGATTACTCGTATATACGTTTTTTTACTATGTCCCCCTTTCGACGAAAGAATCCCGCTTTTTTCACTCAAAAAGTTCTAAAATCCCGACATGGCAAAAAAAAATCTGGCAATGCTGATTGCCGTGCAACCAGATTTTTACAGTTAAATTGAATAAATATTTGTTTTTTGTTTGAAAGTAGCACTATTGTGTACATGTTCCTTAGATTTAAATGCAGACAATACCGAGATTAGGAAGCAAATTTGAAGTAGGTACCTATCTGCATTTATATAAAGACTGCATAAAATGTGGGTCATTCTTAAATCAATAGATTGGCATCAATAAATTAGTAACTTGATTAACAAAGGGGCCAATTGTAGATAGCATCACTAAAATATATTTATATAAAGAAATTAAAGTAAAAAAAAATAGTAATATTTTTGGTACCTACGTACACTATATATTGAATGCAGCCAAATTATTACAGATAACGGATATCTTGCATACCTTGGGCTAGAGATGGGAAAAACGGGTCTTTTTAGTAATCTGCATCTTTGCATCTGGATCCCGTATGTGAGCCGGCTCACTGAACTGGTTCAAAAAGAGCCGAGTTCTGAATATGTTACTGCAGTCTGCCACTGAGTTACCTAGTTCGGTCAATCATATCACGACCTGTATAGAGTCAAGATGCATAGCCAAACATGTGATGCATGAGTCATTTGAGCTGACAGATGCATCAAAGCAAGAACTGATACGTAAGTGTAAAATGTGCTTCTGTGTGTTAAGTGTTTCAATGAGCTATGCGGATCCGTTGATCCGTCGGCTCAAAAAAAGTGAGTCGGCTCTCACGGATCTTCTGTGGGAGAAGGCTGTCACGGATCTTTTGTCGGAGTCGGCTCTTTGAACCGGTTCAGATCTGTGTTACTCAACTCTACCTTGGGCCGACATGTAGTTCATTCAATTGAGAATTAATTAAATAATACTACTAGGTATTACTACGTTATTTCTAGAGTTATGGTGTAGACTTAAGGTTTTTGCTTGCGACGTTTTTGCAAAATAGTTACTATGCATAAGTTTATTATTTTATATTATTTTGATAATTACCCAATTCAATAGTTTACGTATTGTTAGTTTTTACTTTTTCTGATCTTGATTTTTAGTGGTGTCTGGAATACTTATAGATTGATGGCTTTTTGTTATACATACCCTAAAAACTATTAACAAAATAAAAACTTATGCTGAAAAAACTTGCTAACGCATTTTTTCACGTTGTTAGTAGTTAACAGTCACACGAGTAATAAAAGCATTACATTTTTTGAAGGTACCTCCTAAAATAGCTGATTTTCACGTCATAATATCTGTGATATTTTATATGTGGACTGTTTACGATCGCAACGCTTACTATGAACTTAAGTGCCAACTGATAGATTGGTAAAATCGCATTACTTTTGTTTTATTTTACGCACTAATGCAAAAAGGGTAATGTTACTACCGCTGTAAAAGCAGCTAATTTATTTTTTTGCATGACACCCTATAGGGTGTCATGCAAAAAAATGTCTTTTTGTGCACACTGTCATACCGAAAAACAACTAAATCAAAGTATTATTATTTTAACGCTGGAAAGCATGGCAAGAGATTTAGCTGTGTATAATTAAGAACGCTACACAGTACACACGTTTTCGTTAATAAGTATAAATGCGTAATTACAATTTAAATTCTGTTTTTGTAATTAGAAAATAAAGTTCAAATTTTTTATTCAGAGATTTGTTTCTAAAAAGCTTCATTCAGCAATAGCAATCTGATGTACGTAAAACACTCTGTATATTGTATGCAGCTGTACTATTTTTAGCACAAGATAAAATGCTTAAGGTACAAAGATGATAATCGATTTTGCAACAAACTTTAATAAATGTGCACTTTGTTACAGGTAATATGTCATACTAAATAACGAGTTTTATCCACAAAGATAATAATTATATGTAATTAGTAATTATTATTATTTACTTTAAGTTATATGAAACAAAAATAGCATGTCAGAATAATAAAAAGAACTCATCTTAAAAGGTGTTAGAGATGGGAAAAACGGGTCTTTTTAGTGATCTGCATCTTTGCATCTGGATCCCGTATGTGAGCCGGCTCACTGAACCGGTTCAAAAAGAGCCGAGTTCTGAATATGTTACTGCAGTCTACCACTGAGTTACCTAGTTCAGTCAATCATATCACGACTTATATAGAATCAAGAATGCATAGCCAAACGTGTGATGCATGAGTTATTTGAGCTGACAGATGCAACAAAGCAAGAACTGATACATGAGTGTAAAATGTGCTTCTGTGTGTTAAGTGTTTCTCATGTGGATCCGTTGATCCGTCGGCTCTCACGGATCTTCTGTCGGAGTCGGCTCTTTGAACCGGTTCAGATCTGAATTACCCAACTCTAAAAGGTGTACGTATTACACGTAGTTATTTATGAGAATAATAATCATTGAAAAAACTCGGGTCGTAGTGCCAAAACTTCAAAGGATTACCCTGAAAATTTCATCAAAATCAGTCCAGCCGTTTTGAAGTCCATAGATTACATACATTGTAATATGGAATTGTATTTTATAATTGAAATGAAGCCTGCATATATTTTCAAATGAATCTGAAATGACGTGGTTTCTAAGTAAATAATAACAATTTAATAAGAAAAAAATATACATTCATTTCTAATAAAAAATCAATAATTTAATAAAGTTGTAAAAACGTTTGTATAGGTATTGAACGCATTACTGTCACTTCTAAGAAATAAATCCACAAGCAATAAAGGTATAACTCTAGCGTAAAAAATATTATAATAAGTGTGGGAAAAAATTATCGTTATAGCAATTATCTACTTAGGGATTTAATCAAATCTCCGTTTTCATCCCTGCGACGTATATACAGAATAAGTTTATTTAAAATAATAAATCACTGACAATGCCGATGTACTGTATTTCAATGTTCAAATCATAGATGTTTCGTATTTCCAGCCGACCCGGAACTGATAAACAAGGGAAGAGAAAAAATGCCAATTTTTTTTCTAAACTCGGAAATAGTTTGAAAATAAATAAATTCATGTATGTTTTTTGTTCCGATTTATCAAAAATAAATTATAGTTAGGTAGCTGACAAGCATACTTTGATTAATTTTTACATGTGAAACCATATTATGTAACTATACAAATGGACAGCAAATATCATATTTATTACTAGCCGTTAACTGCGTCACCGCTCGCCTTAACAGAAGTTTTATATTATATCAATATGACAAGATTTGACTGGAATTTTTGTGTTATTAAAAATATACACCGATTTTCATATTTTAACGTCGGGGTGTATAATTTAAAAATTCGTGCCATGTAATTCTTAATTTATTTGTATGCTAAAAATTTTAAAATTCGTACCTGTTCAGTTTCATCACTTTTAGAATATTTTACATCTTGATCCATTATGTACTAGTTCAATTCACTCCAAAATTTAAAAGAAAAAGTTCACACATTCAAATGTGGATCACAATTATTAATACTGTTCATTTGTCACGCAAAACTTAAAAAAAAATCACCTATTGTTCATATACATCATTTTTTGTTTTTATATTATTTTCAACTTCTTTTACAACAAATTTACGTTGCTGATATATTAAAAAATCCTTAATTATGCAATGTATACGAATTGCTTCACTCGTGCTTCACAAAAAAAAATTTACTTGAAAATTAAAAAAAAAATTGTATTCAAATAAAACTGCCGATTTTAAATACGTTACTGAATTAAAATACTAAACAAACATGGTTTTGTTGTCAAAGATTGTAATTGGGAAACTCGCAAGAACGATTTAAATAAAATAGAAAAAAACAATAAAATGGACGTGGTATGGTATGCCGAGATAGAACAATAAAAGTGTGGTTATTAAAACTTCTCTTTCATTAACAAAAAGTAATCATCTGTTGTATAAATATTTAACAGGTCAGTGACGTTACTGCATCATTAGTTTTGAATACTTGAGAATATGTAATCTTTGTTAACTGAAATCGCAATACAACAGGTGCATTTATTTGAATCAACGATATATATAGTAATAAAATAGCAATTATAAAACTGTTTTATGTGATGGTAAGCAATTTAATTATTTCCGGAACACCGACAGATTAATTTTAACAATACTTGCAAAGTTAGTATTATTATGCACAAAAATTTTGCAATGCAATCCTGTTTGTTTCATACTAATTAAAAATGGGATTTTTAAAAATCATCTTTAAAAATATCAAATAATTTTGTTGGAAAAGCAAATATGATTCAATAATAAAAAGTGCTGTTTAAGTTTTATTAAACTCGCCGTTAAAAAGTGACAAAATAGCACTGAAGTAGGGACAGAATTAGGCACCACCAGAAAATTGCGAACGGATCAGGAAATACCCAAGTTTAAGGTAAGGCCTATTTTATTAAAATTATGAGTGATTTTATTTGTTTATTTTTTTCTGTATTATACATTATTATATATTTGGCATGCGAGTATTGTGTACAATTTTTAGACGATCACAGTAACATGAAGTTTTTTATATATTAATTATTACCTATAACGAAAATAATTATGAACTTAAAAAACTTAAAATACGAAAAAGTTACAAATTATTATTTAAACAAAACAAAAAACACGAAGGAGCAAGTATAAAAAAAACTCGAAGTTTTAGACTTGAAACCCAGCAATAAGCGTGATTACAAAATGACCCAGGCGATCTTAAAAGCATATTCCGTTCATAAAGATTTTATTTTTTAAAATATTTTTTTTAGTGCTTTGTTCACAGAATTAATAAATACAAACTTTAATTTCAAATACTTAATTATTATTATTGAATTTTATGCGAAAACGTTTTTTAACCCTTAATTTATGATCAAACAGTAGTATTCTCAAAAGAACTTTGTAAAAAAGCTGACGCTCTCACTATTATTGGCAAAACAGTCGTAAGCTGTATGATCTGATGTCATGAAGCAAAATGGCTTATGTCAGATTTTTGCTAAAAAAAGATTATTGATAATTTATTCACAACCAGTTCATTTAATTATTTAGTTCTCAAATTTTCGCTGCATTGAAAAGCGTTATTGATAGCACGTCTTTTTAATGCCCGAGCTACCTAAATGCCAAATCGAACAAAATGCACACACAAAATGTAGGTATAATTTAAATTTAAAAAAATCATCCTTCGAGACTGCCTTATTTTTTCATAATTGCATTGGCGTAATATGAGCATTTTGATTAGGCGGAGCGAGAATTACCAGGGGGTTTGCGTTTAAAAAAAGCAGGAATTTAATTAGAATTGAGGTGGGAGATTTTATATACAATTTTGCAATAATGATTTTTTTCACTGAGCTAAATTAAGCAAAGTGTGACGAAAAACGTGCTTACAAAATTTGTATTTTTAGGTTTGTTTTATAACGAAAAATTATATTCTTTGAAAATATCGGCTTTCGCATGTTGTGAACTAAATGTTACAATTGCTTTATTATGAAGAATTAACTGGTAAGATATCGCACCGTAGAGTAATTGATAACTCATTCCGCCGCGAAAGTGGAAAGATTTGGATTTGAATCCCGACGGTGACAGTGGATAAAAAATATTTTTTTTCTAATTTAGCATTGTAACAATGAATGCTTATAACAAATATTGGAAAATATTAGCGTGGTGTAAGTAAGAAGATACTACTAAGGATAACCGATACATACTGCAGTTTATTATTCTTGAATGCAGAATTTATTTAGAGTTTAAACGTGTAACACAAAACTGAATTTATAAAAAAAACAATCACATAGAAATGTTTGCAAAAACTCAACATACGTGATTTATTTTCGCGGCCGCCGATATAAAAGTTAAAGAACACTACTATAGAAATGTAATTCACACACAACCGAGACAGATAAGTATCCAGTCGTCTGGTAATAGCACGATGACCGGTGGTCAACCGGAGAAAAGTACCGATGTACTGCGGTATCGATAGCGCGCGTGCAACTGATGCACTGTGTCGTGCGTGCGAGCAGCGTGGGACACTGGACAGCACAAATAACCGAAGTATCTATCTTTGAACACAGCACAGCACCCTTCCATCGCATCATAATTGACGATAGCGATCAGGTGTACAATACAAGGCGTCCTCATGTACCGATAACTATGAACCAACTTGAGTAGGGATGTCGAAAAAATATCGATATTTTTTATTTGATATATCGATATTTTTGGGCGATAGTTAATATTTCGATATATCGATATAAAATTCCGAGTATCGACAACCGATATTTTTTTCCAGTAGCAACACTTGTATGTATTACCGCGATTGACTATGGCCGTTTATTATTCCGAAAATATTGAAAACTCCACTGAAAAAAACATGTGTTTTTACATATGTTTTTGGAACATACTTTTAAGTGCGTTCCAAAAACAGCAACAGTGAATAAGGCACATGTAAATCACGTATCTTTTCCACCCGATTTTTCGATATTTTTGGAATAATAAACAGTCAAAATAACTATTCATATGCAATATTTCACTTCATTTCTACAACATCTAGAATATTTTTAATTATATCTATTTACACCTCAGATTCATGCTGTACCAACAATTTTCTGTCGAATGTCACCTCTGGCTTGCATGCCAAAGGCTCGCCATCCCTGGCTTTATTAATTGTTCGATTAATCTCCAAAATTATCTGCTCCTAAATGTATTAGACGTTTGATTAATAAACAAAAAAAAATTTATCATTGTTTTTGATTTTGGATAATTACTTATTACTTGATTTGTTAGAAATAATGTTCGTTAATTGCTATTTGAGGTTATATTAAGCTAGCCAGTATGTATACCAAATGTCTTCGAGTGCCAATGATCTCTTTAAAATTGTACCGATATATCGATATACTTGAAAAAAATATCGATACGATATATATCGATACTTTTTGGCACTTCTGACATCCCTAGATCGGACTAAATCAAGCTGATATCGGTAGTTCGTCAAGTTGGCGAGATAGACGATCCACAAAAAAGCCTTATCGCAGAAGGGGGAAAGGAACGAATGGAGTGGGGATGACCTTTCACAACCCTAAAAATTGAAAAATAATGGATTTTTCACATCTACCACCTGCGCCTCAACCTCTCCACCCCCACTTTTTAACCAACAGAATGGAGTCATCCGATTCCTCTTCCGTCACCATCCCCACTCCTCTGATCGACGGTCCCATCATCTATAGCCGTTTACCTAGACGATCTTCTAAAAAACCTTATTTACAAAATAACAAATACATTTTGGATTTTCATTTTTAAATCGAGAGATGGCGTTACAGCGTTCATTTTTGCATATTGTCATCAGTAAGTGATAAATCTTATTTACACAAATGCAAAATTTTGCCACCGAGACATGACGTTCCTATGCCCATTTTTACATATTCTGTATCTTTTTCACCATTAAGTACTAAATAAATGTCTATTTTTTTATATTTTACAAAAATTAGCAATTATTACTGAAGAAAAATATAGAAATATTATATCAATACAAAAATTAGTGATATCATCAAAAAAAAAACATTAACAATGTGAACTTGAAGTTCGTGGGTGCAACAAAAATTGATATCAAGTTTCGAGAGTGTAGTAAGAATAAAATTAATAGAACCAGCTCATCGATCGTCGATATACAAAGTAATAAATGCTTTATATTATAACAATTAAAAAAAAAAAACACTTGAAAATTCTACAAATAATTATTTGTAGAATTTTCAAGTTTTTTTTTTTTTTTTTTTTTTTTTAATTACTTGTTATTATTAATCATGTTCTACCACGTGCCGAGTGAAAAATCAGTACAAATTGCTTTATATTATATAATACTATGATTTTATTTCGTAGCCTAGGATGGCATATTTTAGAAAGCGATAGATTTGGGAGAGTACACCACAAAATGTAAAATAATTTACTTATAGCTACTTTTTTATCTTCATAAATAACACAGTCTATTAAATTATATTTTTTTATGTTTGGAATGAATATTTATATTAAATGATACTTCCTGGGGTGTTCAGATTTTAAAATCCCCATCTAATCGACTGTCGTTGAATCAACCCCTAGAAATCTTGTTCACTTTATTTGGGACAGATTGTACATTCGTCTATCTACTCAACACGTGCTTTTTGCACTGTGTTTTGGTTTACTGTACACAGACGTAGTGCAAGCACGTGAAACACCCACAACGACTAGGATTATCACTGGAAAGATCGTATTTGTGGGTGTGTCCCTATTATTATAGTATTGTAGATATGTCGACCGATTCCACTAGTTTTGACAAATCTATGACTAGGGATGTCAGAAGTGCCCAAAAGTATCGATATATATATCGTGTCGATATTTTTTTCAAGTATCGATATCGGTACCGATATTTTTTTTAAATATCGATATATCGGTACAATTTTAAAGAGAATATTGGCACTCGAAGAAATTTAGTATATATATTAGCTAGCTTAATATAATCTCAAATAGCAATTAACGGACCTTATTTCTAATAAATCAAGTATTAAATAATTATCTGAAATCAAAAACAACGATAATAATTTTTTTTTGTTTATTAATCAAACGTCTAATATATTTAGGAGCCGTTAATTTTAGAGATTAATCGAACAATAAAGCCACGAGTGGCGAACCTATGGCATCCGTGCCAGAGGTGACATTCGACTGAAAATTGTTGGTACAGCATGAATTGAGGTGTAAATCGAAATAATTAAAAATATTCTAGATGTTATAGAAATGAAATGAAATATTGCATGAATAGTTATTTTGATTGTTTATTATTCCGAAAATATCGAAAAAACCGGTGAAAAAGAAACGTGCTTTATTTACGGTTGTTGTTTTTGGAACGTACTTATAAGTATGTTCCAAAAACATATGTAGTGGAGTTTTCGATATTACAATAAATAAAACTAACCGTAAGTTATCACAAGTGTAGCGATCTAATAGCTAAAATAGGGTGAAAACGCGCGGAACATTTAATCCTGGCTCTACAATGATGAAAATATTTGTAGCTGAGTTGGTGGTTTGACTTTCAGTTTTAAATCTAGATTTAAGTTTGTCACTTGTTTTTAATGGGGATCTTCATCAAATGACAATCTTAAATCTAGATTTAAGGCTGAGACTCGTACCAGAAACCCAACATATTAGAGTTTAAAAGTGTCAAAAATGCATATAGAAGAATGTCACCATTAGCATGAATTCAAATAGTAATTATATACGTGTTCTACATACGAATACGTAACCTAAACTTTGTTCGACGTACACAAATACACCGATTGCAGAGGGGAGTGTTGCCTGTAGGCGCCTGTACAGGGAGTGTAGTGGGGAACAAGCATCTGGCTCATCATCGTACCATCACAGAATACAGAACAAGACTGATTGTGATATTGTGCACCGTTGACTGCTGGTGATGACAGTTTTCACTGTCACAACTCACAAATATACCAACCGAATTATCAGCAGCACTCCGAAAAGAGTGCAGAATAGTGAGACAAATTATTTACTTGACACACTGGTAAAGAACGGTTAAAGGTAAAAAAAATCCCGATAAATTTTGACACAACCCAAAGACTCGATTGACACCAAAATCATTGAGATTGGTGCATTTTCGCTGAAATTATTGTGAATGAACAACATTTCAAAGCCAGACACACATATGGGCAGTCGCCAAGCAGAAAACCATTTTTATTGAAATTTTGAGGTTGGTGCAATCAGAATCTAACGTTATATTTTCGACCTTATCGTCATTTTTCCATTTCCTCTTGGAA
The DNA here is from genome assembly GCA_034508555.1 of Venustoraphidia nigricollis. Classification (NCBI taxonomy): domain Eukaryota; kingdom Metazoa; phylum Arthropoda; class Insecta; order Raphidioptera; family Raphidiidae; genus Venustoraphidia; species Venustoraphidia nigricollis. The sequence continues at coordinate 5,239,534 of JAVRKA010000020.1, forward strand.
CATGGAAGTAAAAGAGTTATTACAAAATAATAAAAAAAATAATGCGTTTAACGTCCGTTTCTCAACTTTGTGTCATAACGGACGCCATTCGCACCATTACTATTTTCTATTTACCCGTTTTCTACATTTTTTAAAACTTCAACTTATGTAATAGCTATGGGCAAATGAAGGAATTATAAGAAATTATTACAAAATATAGACTTTATATTCTATTCTATTTCCATGGCATGTCACCTGTCAAGTTAATAGATGGGCGATGGCTATTTTTTAAGTTTTCGGTAAGTTAAAATAAAATATAGAGGAAGGTACTTTAAAATGGGATATCCTAATTATTTTTAAATATACCCCATGCCATCTTTTGTAAAATTCACGAAATACACCTCACTTGATAAGCATTCATCTGTAGTACTTTCAGTACGATAGTGTTACAAGTGTCAAATTTAAGCAAGTTTTTAAGTTTTCAACAGTTTTGTTATAAGAATACTGGTATGATAAGGTAAGCATTTTGCCTAATTAAGTAATGAGATTATGACGGCGATATTTTTACCAGTTTTAGTGTCAAAATGTGTCACTTTGTATATAAAATTTCCGCGCCAATTTTGTAGATTATAATAGTGCATGCTGTTTTTGATATAGTGTAGATACGTTGATAAAATGGGCTATGGAGTATGTTGATAAAATGGGATATGGAGTATATTGCTAAAACGCCGCAAGAAGCAAGTGGTAAAAGAAAAAGCGGTAAAGAAGACGAACGCAAAGACAAACGGTGCAAAAATGAAGAAGAAAATAGAAATAATTAGGTACCATTGAAAATAAAAAAACTGATAGTGAAGAAAATCCCGTATGCTTTTATTGCGACATCGATTTTTTTAAAAGTAAGGCAGGAGAATCATGGATTCAGTGCAATTCTTGCCAAAAATGGGTCCATGAAGCATGTAGTGGAGCAAACAGTGATGATGAACACTTCGACTGTGATCTTTGTTTATAATTACGTACACTAAACTCAACCCCATTTTAGCGACATAATGAATCCCGTTTTAAACACACAGTGTTGCTAAAATGGGAAATAACCATGTGACAAAGAAAAACATTTTTTTTTTAATTTGTAGTCTTTATATCATTTTTGTATTTTTTTTAAATAAAGTAAACTGTCACGTATTAAATTTGCAGTAATTAACTGTCTGTAATTTTTTTTTCAGAACTTGTAATACCTTAAGTATCCCACTTTAGAGTACGTTCCCCTACCAATGTTTCATTTATTAAAATTGTATACTGTTTGAATGACACTGGTGACAACGCAAACTATTACAAAAGACAAAGTGACACTCGAGCTGTTTTGTTTTGTTGAATGAATGATGCTTAATCATCCGATCCGTCCATTTACTATATGAAAGACTGTCACTTGTGTTTACTGCTATTTCATTTAAGTAGTAATAAACAGGTGATATTTACTAAGAAACATGCATGAATGGTAAGGCAACAAGTGAAGCAACGCAACGTACTCAAGTATTATTTAAACGGCCGGATGCCGCCAACGAAAACGGTAAGTCCCTATTTACATTCGAAGAAAAAACAAATAACTCAACTGTAATTGACCGATATAAATAAAAAAAAATTTGAATATATTATTTTCAGAATCATTACACAAAATACGCTAAAAATTGACCAATGATTTTTAAAGCAGAAATGTGTGAAAAACAAATGTTTTACCTTTAGAAAAATGTGTTCAATATCTTGGATAAATAAAAATAATGATTCTAATAAAACTTTATTATTTATAAGAGAAACTAAAAAGAAATAAAAAATAAATTTTTCTGATTTAGCATTGTAACAATTGATTATTTAACAATCAAACTGACGTTCTGCAGTTGTAGATAAAATTTAATATTTCTTCTTCTCTTAGATTTACCTTTGATAACATACAGGTACTTATTAACAATATTTGTTACTATATACGACAATTAAAAAATAGAAAAATTCAAAGACTAGTTTAGTGTTTGAATAAAATAACATATGTTAGCTGGACTCCAAAAAAAAAAAATTCTATTAAATATATCCAACCAGCTGTAAATAAAATCAAATATAATTATTATAACAACCAAGTATTTGGACTTCGGTTAATAATGAAATTTACATATACATTCATAACTCTCGCTTCAGAGGTGATGCAAGTCTAGCTGTATCTAGATAAAAAATCCGCTCTCGTATGAAGTGAGTTTAACGTTACAATATGCTATATTATGAAGAATTGAAAGTTTAGATATCGCACCGTAGAGTAAATGATAACTGATTCCGCCGCGAATGTGGAAAGATTCTGGTTTGAGTCCAGACGATGTAGGTGGATAAAAAATAAATTTTTCTGATTTAGCATTGTAAGAATTGATTATTTAACAATCAAACTGACGTTCTGCAGTTGTAGATAAAATTTAATATTTCTTCTTCTCTTAGCTTTGATAACATACAGGTACTTATTAACAATATTTTTTACTATATACGACAATTAATTCAAAGACTAGTTTAGTGTTTGAATAAAATAACATATGTTAGCTGGACTCCAAAAAAAAAAAATTCTATTAAAAAAAATATATTTCTGGTAATTACAATTATTAATTAAAACTGGGACAACTTATATATATGATAAAATATCTAACCGTTTCTATAACCAAAAAAATGGTCGCTTAGGTTATCACTATGATTAAATAAAAAAGGTTTCTGTCAAAACAAACATTAACGCGGGTAAAGACTAGTTCTCAAATAAAAGAGACATATTTTTTTTACAGAAACAAAATAAAAATATGTGCATATCTAATAGTCTTTATTAATAAGACTTTATTAAAAAGTAATTAACATGATATATGTACCTATTATGATATGAAGATTTTTGTGACAAAGGTTTTAAAATTAATATTAGTATAACATTATTTTTCTTATATAGCATTGCAACAATGGATGTCTCAACAATGGATGTCTCAACAATTATAGCAGTAACTATAATTCATCTTTAAAGTTCAATTCCAGATATATGTTATAATAGAAAACAGTATCACGGGTAATTGGAATAATGAAAATAAATCAATTTAAACACTCATTGATTGCAACGTTTCGTCTTTTTTTTATTAAGACTTTTTCAGGCTCTAAAATTTTTTTACAAAAATTAACATTCATATAATTTTTAGTTGACTGTGAAAATAATTATATATAAAAATAAAAAAAAGAACATACTATTTTCTACAATTTTCAATTTTTAATAATTGTTTTTGTAATGCCAAATTGTATAATTATATCATAGTTTAACTATCGTTTAAGTAGGTATATTGAGGTTAGTCACACCATTGTTTCTTTTTAGTAAATTATTTAATCCATAATGTTTAATATTTTTATCATATGAATGTTAATTTTTGTAAAAAATTTTAGAGCTTGAAAAAGTCTTAATTTATTTTCATTATTCCAATTACACGTGATACTGTTTTCTATTAGTAATTATAATGTTTAAAATTAATTTTTGGAAGAAGGATCTATATTTTTCTTTACCTTGGATAATTTGAGCAAGACACAAACTTGAAGCATAATCGAATCTTACCTGGAACAACAGAAAAAAATTGTAAGAATTTTTAAGCAACATCCCTATAGTACAAATAGATTTAATGCAGAAAGCTTTTTTTGTAAGAAAGCATGCTAAAAGTACTTTTATTTAAAATTCAGTAGTATCTGTTGTGTTTTCCCAATTTAATAAACAGTAGCACAAAAAAATGCATACACAATGAGATCATTCATAATTATTTCAGATCGAGTGACATGAGGAATTCCCAAATATTGTCCCCACCAAATATTCTATCCGTATTGTTTACCAACTGCTTTAATTGTTTCTGTATATAACAACTGGGGTTAAATAGGTTAACCTTTGTGCTTTTATAGAAACGAACACAACTAAACGATGACGTATGGAGTCATTCACTGCAATATTGTATGTCTGTCATTTGAAAGGTTTGTTCACTGTTCTGTTCTCCTTATCGGAGTATCTCCTGAGGTTTCTGGTACGCAAAATCTATTCTGAAAGTAGATTTGAAGTTCAAAGTCAATGCTAAATATACTTTGAAAGTTGACTAAACGTTAAAAGTTGTACCCCAAAACCAGCATTAATGGTGGGGGAGAAATTCAATGAGTACAAGTCGCGTGACAAGGCTATATTTTTATCTTCAAGGACTAAATAAGAAAAATCCCAATTTATAAATGAACCGATTACCGAATTAATAATTTGGTAATTTAGAGATGTAGTTTGAATCCATTTAATTAGTGAAAAATTGTATTTTTTTTCCATCAAACTATCGTTTCTGTATTTGAGATCAATGAAATCTGAGAATGGTCTCGGCACATTGTTATTCTTATTTTTTTTTTTTATTTACAATATGGTGCTTCGCCTACTGAGGTCATTAGCACAAAAGGTTACAATATGGATACTATAATATAATATAATACATAATACGGTTACTATGGAAAAATTCCATGATGACAGAAGGTAAGTAAAATAGTTATTTATTGGGTATAAGTTATCAATGGTTGAATATTTATTTGTACTCAAACTCGACTGTAATCATTAGAATAATTTGAATTCAAGCCACGTTTATAGTTAAAGCAACACATACATACATTTCTTATACTTCACTATATGTATGCTTAACAATGGTTTTTCCTTCTTTAAAGCAAATTATGAGTCAACCTTTCTCGGAAGAAGTGATCAATTCCATTTTATGTATATTTATACTAGTATACTATACTATATGATGACAAAATGCTTCGGAATATTCTTAAAAGTGTTTAAATATTCCTTCTCGATTTAATATTATATTATTTATACGAAGTAACAAGGATAACAGTGTGAATATATTTATTAAAAAAAACTTGTGAATAAAAATAAAAATAATAAAAATTAACATCACCCGAATATCTAAACTAGAAAAAAAATATTAACCTCCTTCAAAAAAATCACTAAAAAGATGAAAATAATGAAATTTTGAGGTCGGAGCTAATTTCATTACAAAAACTTTTACTTACATATCTACTTTTATTAAATAGGCGCCGACCTCAAAATTTCATTATTTTCATCTTTTTAGTGATTTTTTTGAAGGAGGTTAATATATTTTTTTTTTAAGTTTTTTTATTTTTTACTTTTTAGTGGTGGATTTGATTTCCCACATTTTTGAAGATTTCCCGCGATTTCTCCAGGGCTCCATCATCAGATCCTGACCTGAGACTACCTGGGATGTATACCCTTTCAAACAAAAAAAGAATTTTCCAAATCGGTTCAGGCGTCTTCGAATAATCGGGGAACATACATAAAAAATGAAAAAAAAAGATTCCGACGAATTGAGAACCTTCTCCTTTTTTTTTGATGTCGGTTATAAAGACATGTTATGTTTCTAAATGAAGAAAGAATTAGGTATAAATAGATCAAAAATCAATAAATTTGGAATATAAAACTATCGAAATATAAGGCAGCCCCTTTCCTAAAAAAATATTGATCCGTCAATGATCCGATTTATAAGAATTTATGTAAGAAAAGGAAAACTGCATCTTAATACAAAACAGTTCATTGCAACTATAAAAAAAGCTATTGATTAAAAACTAAACATTTCTTTTAACACAGCGTTTTTTGGTTCCGTTCTGAATTTTATTTTTGACAAATTCTAGCTACAGATGGCCAGTAAACTGAAAAAAAAACGACTGACTCATCGAGCAAGCATCAAGAAAATCGTCACAGGCCAAATAAGTCATGAAAAAGTTCAGGAAAAACTGAAGATAGAGTTCGATGGTTTATTTCGAAAAACGAATCGGCGATTTTTACATTTTAGAGGCTTGAGCGATGTGATTTTTCAAAGAGGTCCTCGATCCCATTTAAAACGCATTGAGCCGAACGCGAACTATCGGCTAAAATCGTAAAAAAATCGCACAAGGAAGCGGGTTTTTGGACAATTGTAGCTCATTTGTCTATTTTTACGGAACGGTCTTCGATCACGAAACTTGACCGTGTGATTCGGTCGCCAAAACCAAAAGTTAAGGCTCGCGCAGGGACTCTAGTTTCATTTGATTAACACGGCAAATGTTTTTTGCTCATATCTCGCTTAATTTTGATCATATGACCACGGGACAAACAGGACGGAGAAACATGATTTGAGCGAAAGACGATTTTTTAAAGCCTTTAATTCGCAGTTCGGCGGTCTAATGTTTACAATGTTAAGGACATCACTGCCCGTTATTTTAAAAGTAATTTTGACAGATAACAATTAAACAATAAAAAAAAATAATAATTTTGTTGCTTTTGTATGTAAATAAATAAAAGTTAATAAATATGTAAGGCGCATAGTTTCTGCTGTGTGTCCACGCACTGAAGACCTCTTTTTTTAATCAATTTAGTCTTTTGAAAGCAACACGGTTTGCTGTAGATTATCAATAAGTTTGTGAGAAATTCTGTAGAATATGTTTAACTAATTTAACAAGAAATCTTATTAGTATAGTTTTGTATACTTCCATAGATAATAATCACACAGTGCGACAACACGCGAAAGTTCAATCCGAATCATTCAATTCCAATGAAAATATATATTTCTAGTGGGAAAAACAAACGCCCAAAAACCAGTTATTCTTTAGCTATTACTCATCGTCTTAAGGCTAAACAGTACTACCTATGCCGCTTGCCAGTACATTTGGAAATTACTGCAATGGGTTCGAAAATATGTTTTATGTTTCAAGGTCACTACATTATTTTTACACTATTTTTACAAAGATCTCTCTGTGTGTTTCTCTCTCTCTCTCTTTCTCTGGGTGTGCGTGTGTGTCCATACGCGGCTATTTCTTTCTAGCACGAAATTTCGAGAATAAAAAATGATATCGACTGTGTTATGATACCAATCGACGCATATTAACGTAGAGCCTGAAAAAAATGTTTTCAAAATCGGTTCAGCATTTTTAGTGTATTTGCCATATGGCAACATACACTATTGGCGTCGGTCGGATGGCGGGACCTAGAGGTCGGACCTAAATTTCTCGACGTTTCATAACCTCCTAAACACTTTGGCGCCATTTTTAAAAATGTTTATATATATATATATATATATATATATATATATATATATATGTGTGTACGCGCGATAACTTTCGAAAGAGTTAATTGATTTCAACGAAATTTGGGCCACGCGTTGAACTTCATCACCGCAAGAAGCCTATTTGAAATGGGCCTAATCGGGCTATTTTAAGGGTAGTTTTTGGGGGTTGAAAAACGTTTTCGGGCCCCAAAATACCGAAAAAATTCTCCGAATCGCTTAAAATTTGAAATTTAACCCTTTGGTAGTAATTAAAAAGTGTCCCTAAAATTTTATTAAAATCGACCCGACAGGACCGGATTTACAAATTTTATGAAAATATTAGTTTGCAGATAGTGAATTATTTACTGAAAGGTGTATATAATTTGGTATAGAGGTTCGATTAATAATAATATTGCAATTAAAAAAAATGTTATTTTAAGGGGTGTTTTAAGGAGCCAAATTTTTTATTTTGTCCAAAAACCAACTTAAGTTTGCATAATAAAGCCACACTGCCTGTATAAGCAAATACACTATATTGTCGGCAGGGTTTTGGCACTGCGACCCGGGTTTGTTTTTACATTATTTCTAAAATCATCTCTCTGTGCATGCTTTTCTGTACATGTGTGGGTGCGTGTGTGTATGTCCGGACGTGGTCATTTCTTTCTAGCACGAAATCTCGACTATAAAAAATAATATCGACTATGTTATGATACCAGTCGACGCAACTTGCGAATAAGAAATAATTTCGACTTCGTTAGGATGGCAATCGGACTATATTAAAATCAATATGATCCAACAATTATTTTATAAAAAGCGGCGTGGTCTCTTTTTTTTGTTTAAACAAAATAATCCTAAAAAGCGAATTTTAGGATCTCTTAAAAAAGATTTATGTGATCTAATTTGTTCTGGTAGCAAAAATGTTTTTTTTGATGATTAAAATGTTCACTTTTCCGTATTATTATTATTTCTTCTATTCAATATTGATCAAAGTGAAAAATTTAGTTTTGTAAACCTTGTAGGTAATAGACATGAAAATTATTTGTAATAAATTTTATTTTGGAAATTTTTTCATACCAACATTTTGTTCTAATGTAAAATTGCACCAGTAAAATTAAAATACTTCAATTATGTACATACTAGTGGCTACCACATTGATTGAATGAAACACGGCAGTGACAAAAGTAGTGGAGTCTTCGTATTGCATCAGTAGCGGAGCCTTGACTTCGTCCACATCGTATAGTCGTATATAGATAATATATTTGTACCCACACAATCGCACGTTTTGCTTAAGCGATTTCAGAGATACTGTGTACGCTTTATGAAGATTTAAACCCCCCTGTTCACCCCTTGGGGGTTGAAATTTTTGGGATAAAATGTAGCCTAGATCACTCCTGTCTGTGAAGTGTCATTAGTCATTTCGAATATTTCTTTCATGAAGGTTTCCACTTCCTTCAAACCCGTTAAGAATAGAATTTCAAAAAACCCTTTCTTATCGGCTATCCATGTTATTCCAGGAATGCATTGTCAAAATTTCAGTCTCCTAGATTCCATGGTTTGCTCTGAACATTTCCAATCACTTTTCATCCCTTGAGATGAAATTTTAAAAAAACCCTTTCTTAGGAGCTCACCAAGTCATTACACGAATGCGCTGTCAAAATTTCAGACCGTTAGGTCAAGCGGTTGGTTCTGTGCATATTTTTATTATTAGAGTGTCTCAGTTTACCTCCTTAAGGATGGAATTTCAAAAACTTCTTCTTTAGCGGTTATCCATGTCAATATAGGAGTGCACTGTCAAAATTTGAGCCCCTTAAATTTGACGGTTCGGTCTGTGAGTTGTCTATCACGGTAGTATTTTATATGTGGATCAAACAATGTAGTCTTCGTAAAAAAAGAAAAAGCAATATACCGAAACTTGATCCATGATATTTTTAATGACCTGTATTTTATCTCTGCACATTATAAAATTCATTTGAACCAAAAAATTGTGTTAGTATTTTGATAACAGTTGCACTTCATATTTCAATATAAATAAAACAGATAAATTGCTAACATTTGAACTGCGGAAATTTGGATAATTTTTCATATCAAACATTCAATATAACCATCTACATATGTATGGAAAAGTGATTTATATCAAATATTTTTTAGATCCTAGAAAAATTATATTATATTGTCATAAATAAAAATTTTTAGAGTTAAGAACCTGGAAACTAATTAAATAAACTCAAAAAAGTTTCAAAGTAATTTCACAAGAAACAATTTAAAACATTTTTAACTGAATTTATGCATCATAGGTATTAATAACAGCAATTATTCATTTCATGAACCGCTGATCTACATAATTATTCTTACAGAACGAAAAAACTAATCATCAATATACATCTAATTAACAAAATGATTTGCAAATATACAAAGCGTGCTAATCTGTTTGAAAACAGTTTGTTTGAATTAGAATTTAGATATAGATACCGTAAGAACGGTGCATTTTTAAATGATTCAGCAGAATGCTTTGATTGGGAAAACTTCACTACTTTTTGTCTGGCAATGTCCGTTGGTTGACATTTGAACGATTTAAAAACATAAAGGGCACATCTTTCTTGTGCCTTTTGTGTTAGAAATGAAGATTTTAGAGCGTCGTGTAATCGATTGGGAAACACGGTACATTGGTTTTCTGCTTTTGAATTTCTATGTTTTTTAGTTTTTAGTTTAGATGATATTTTTTTCGATAAAAAAACATCCTTGTTGACTGATCGCGATCGGTTAACAATTATGTTTTTGTTTGCGATATTTTCTGCGATGCTTCCGATTCTTTTCAGTCACAACTTAAATTTAAAAACATGAAAAGTAACTATTTTTTATGTTTTGTAAATTAAGAAAAGAAAATGGAATATTATTATAGAAGCTCAAATGACAGAAAAAATGATTTTTGACAGAAGTTTTATATTCTTTTCTTTTTCTATTTAACAGAAGCTTATTTTTTAGATTTTATATTTTGTGGATTTAATGTTTCGTATATTTCTTGTTTTTGTATCTTAATAAGAGCGGTTTGTTAAGACTTCATGTCTGTTTGTACCCAAATAAAATAAATAAAAAATAAACAAAGATGCAGATGGAGTCCTAAAATGCACGCCGAATATTGAATTTAAAAAAAATTGTTTCAAAGGTGTATTAAGGTATTGAAAATTTTATTTTAAAAGCAAAAAGTTCTCTTATAATACACTCAAATGCCACATTTTTCGTGTTAACAAATATTATATTATTTTGTCGACAGGGTTCTGCACTGCAACCGGTGTTTTTTATTTTTCACAAGTTTAGAATGTTTTTGGAACATTCTGTATTTTGCTATACTTTTTATGTACTCATTTGCAAATACTTTCGTTATCAGATTTGATTTTTGTTTCTTTACCAAAATGCATCAAGCAGATTACATACTATGTGCTAAAATATTTTTAATTTCTTGCAAAAATTTAAGTGACTTCAGACAAGTGTATAGGTAATCGAATATAATGGTAATTTCGAGAATTTTACAATTTAGTTATTTAAAGTATAATAATAAATTATTCAAAGAAAATAAATCTGTCTTGCAGCACTTAAAAAAGCATATACATACATAAATGTAAAATGTTTGTTGCTGAAAAATAACTCTAACGTATAACTCAGCTGAGATAAACAAATTGAAATTTTTAGTACTTAGTTCTCTTTTCGGTTACGATGATCGATTTTTCGCCCCTAAAAGCCAATTCAGACTAGCCGTTCTCGGTTATGATTCACCGGTCCGGTTCGGTTTTCGATTAATCTAGGCTGCTCACACTATCCCGATTCGGTTCTACGACTATTCTCGGTGCGCATGCGCAATTTCGAAATATGAGTTGACGTTTGATGTGTACTTAAACGTCAACAAAAACAGCTGGCTAGTCACGTGACTCCAGCAAGCGTTCTCATTGGCTACGGTTGCGAACGGTCCGGTTGAAATTAGAGCTGAACCTAAACGCTCGAACCGAACCGCAATCGGTAACGACTACGCCCTGATTGGTCGAGCTCCCAACCGGACCGGTGAATCGTAACCGAGAACGGCTAGTCTGAATTGGCTTTAAGAGTTCTTACGTTATTCTGTGTCAAAAATTGAATGTTAATTGAAAAATAAATGCTATATTATTATCGTTTATTATAGAATATCGGAAGCCGCAATTACATATTTATTTTCGATAGTTGTAGATTAACATATTATTTAAACACATTAATTTACCGCGATGAATTCTGTGATTAATATCAATGTTTATTTAATTAATGCATGTATCAAAATTATAATTTTAAAATCTTAATAACGATACATTTACTTTAACATTCAGAAAATGTGAACTTAAATTTTTTTTATATAAGAAATTTCAGTTTTTCAGGTAATCCGACAATTTCTGAAAAAATTTAATTTAAAGACAACAAATTACACATTCAAATAAGAATTTCCAATTTTTTTAACGTACTAATTCAGAGGATTAATTTTTGGAGTGGGTAAATTAGTTCAATATTTTTTATTTAACGGACGTTTCGCAATAATTTATTGCTTCCTCTGAATTATTTGTTATCATGCAGAAGCAATAAATTATTGCGAAACGTCCGTTAAATAAAAAATATGGAACTAATTTACCCGCTCCAAAAATTAATCCTCTGAATTATTTGTTATATTAAGGACAAGGAGCTGAACTTTTCATAAAAATATACTGGGCATATAAAGGAACCAGAACCTATAAATTATGTAGTACTAACAATTTGTAATTTTTATTTTCCCTATAGCGACATTATGTCATGTTTGATTTATTTTTACCTAGGTATTTGTTTTCATCTATTGTCATCTTTGGTTGGCTAACGAACTTAAAACGCCTAAAATTATTCAAATTTTGTTATTTACCTCAAATCGGGCATCAGTGAATGACAAATTTTGGGAAAGGAAATTAAAAATTGTAAAGTAAATCGCTGAGAGAAGAAAAAATCTCAGACTCATTTTATTCATTAGTGTATTTGCCATATGGCAACATACACTATTGGCGTCGGTCGGATGGCGGGACCTAGGGGTCGGACCAAAATTTCTCGACGTTTCATAACCTCCTAAACACTTTGGCACCATTTTTAAAAATGTTTATATATATCTGTATATATATATATATATATATATATATATATATATATATATATATATATATATATATATATATATATATATATTTATATATATAGGTATATATATATGTGTGCGGGCTATAACTTTCGAAGGACTTAATTAATTTTGACGAAATTTGGCACACATGTTGGAATCCATTATCGCACGAAGCCTATTTAAAATGGGCCCAATCGGATCACATTAAGGGTGAATTTTAGGGGTTGAAAAAAGTTTTTGGGCCCCAAAATACCGAAAAAAATCTCAGAATCGTTTCAAAATTGAAATTTAACCCTTTAATAGCAATTAAAAAGTGCCCCTAAAATTTTAATAAAATCGTCCCAACAGGACCGGACTTACAAATTTTTTGAAGACACTAATTTGCAGATAGTGACATTTATTTTAATGAAGGGTGTATTTAATTCGGTGTAGACGTTAGATTGATAATAATATTACAATTAAGAAAAAAATGTTATTTTAAGGGGTGTATTAAGGGGTTAAATTTTTTATTATGCCGAAAAACAAACTTAATTTCACATAATAACAGTATAAAACCACACGGCCCTATACAAGCAAATACACTATATTGTCGGCAGGGTTTTGGCACTGCGACCCGGGTTTTTTTATTTTTATTATTAATATATATAATTTATTATTAATATATATAATTTAATGATCAACTTCAACAACTTCAGTTAAATTTAAGCCAATCTATAAACCCAAAGGCGAAATTGTTGATATTTAAAAAAAAAACACAATGTACCGCTATTTTATTAGTTAAGTTTATGAGCACGAATCACGTCAAAACAATTTTAAGTGCATATTTTTGAAATATTTAAATAAACATAGTTTTTAACAAGATGCAAGACGCTATGCCTTTATATAAATAGCATCAAGTTACATTGTACGTTGATATTTATTTTAAAATCAGTGTACAGCATACGTAATGTTCAAAGAGATTAATAATAATGATATTGATTTGTTTATAAATATGTAGTATATTTGTTAAAGGCTCATGCACCATGATTGGTAAGTCGCGTGCATATGTTTTGGCTCCACTCGAATAATCTCTGACCGTAAATTATGGAAATGATGTGCATTGCATTTACTACAAATATGTTAGTTGCACGTGGGTTCGTTTTAGGCGCATCAACACCCAATTAGCTAACATTTTTTTTGCACTATCCCCTATAAAATTGCTGCGTACATTCATATTACACGTAATGCGCAGAAATTTTATAGGGGGATAATGCAAAAGAAAATGTTAGCTAAATGGGTGTTATGTTACGCAGTATACACCAAGACCTCACTTTGCGTCGGGGTTATGTTCCAAAAAAACACGACGCAAATTGAAACGACGCAAAGTGAATTAGGATTTTCTATAGCAAACCATGTAAAGATCGAAGATAGGTTCCAGGGTTACGAAAATACTACTTTTTAAAAAGAAAATTGAACAAACTAAACATTTAAAAAACAATAAATAAATTGGAAAAATATTTACCTTTTTTGTAACCACAAACAACCCGTAAAAATTGATAAACATTTATTATTCTCTTTTAAAAAAAGCACAACACATTAATTGAAACGTTACAAAAAGCACAACACACTACATAATTGAAACTGAACTCTAAAATTAGCAAAACAAAGTGAAAATAAAACTGTATTAAAATTGCGTTGATTTTTAGTTAGAAAGGGAATCCCCGAGTTTTGATGGTATGGCGCAATTAAAAACAAAAGTGGTGAAAAGTGGTGCCATCTTTTAGAAAAAAAGAAAATTTCCAAAAATTTCAAAAAAAAAAAATAAAGACTCGAACCCAAAACAACGCCAACCTCGAAAATCTAACAACGCACAGTGAAAATTAGTATCTACTAATTAAGCAGCGACGCAACTTCGAAAAAATGCAAAACGAAACGGCGCAAAGCGAGGTATTGGTTGTAACCTTAAGTAAGATAAAAAAAGTTAAATTAGTTCGCTGGGCCCATTATTGATTGTTGTTTTACTTAACGTAACTAAATAAAAAGGATACAATCAATTATACGCAAAAAAAAAACAAACATACAGTTTAAAATAAAAATGAATATATTTAACGGTATATCGATATGAAAATATAATTTGGCAATTATTAGAATAAATCACAAAAATAGTTCTCAGTAAAAATTTCCCACAAGAAAAGCAAAATAGTATTTTATTACATTTTAATTTATCTAAAAAAAAGAATCTAAACGAATACAAACAAATAAAAAAAAAAAAACCCGGGTCGCAGTGCCAAAACCCTGCCGACAATATAGTGTATTTGCTAATACTGCCCTTGTGGCTTTATTATGTGAACTTAAGGTGATTGTTGGGCAAAATAAAAAAATTAACTCCTTAATATGCCCCTTAAAATTACATTTTTTTCTTAACTATATTATTATTGTCGATCGAACGTCTACACCAAAATCAAAAACACCTTTCAGTAAATAACTCACTATCTGCAAACTAGTGTTTTCAGAAAATTTGTAAATCCGGTTCTGCCGGGCCGATTTTATTAAAATTTTAGGAGCACTTTTAGTTGCTATTAAAGGGTTAAATTTCAATTTTGAAACGATTCTGAGAATTCTTTAGGTATTTTTGGGCCCAAAAATTTTTTTCAACCCCTAATAACCACCCTTAAATTGACCCGATTGGGCCCATTTTAAATAGGCTTCGTGCGGTGATGGATTCCAACATGTGTACCAAATTTTGTTAAAATGAATTAACTCCTTCGAAAGTTATTGCCCGCACACATATATACCTATATATATATATATATATATATATATATATATATATATATATATATATATATATATATATATATATATACGTATATAAATATATAAATATATAAATATATATATATATATACATATATATATACATATATATATAAACATTTTCAAAAATGGTGCCAATGTGTTCAGGAGGCTATGAAACGTCGAGAAATTTTGGTCCGACCCCTAGGTCCCACCATCCGACCGACGCCAATAGTGTATGTTGCCATATGGCAAATACACTAAAAAAGGGAAACTATAGGAAAGGAAACACCAAGCCGTCCGAATACTGAATGAATAATTTTGTATCAATTTTTGTACAAGAATTTTGCAAAAATCAAAAATGAAACATTATGCAACATGAACATTTTAACTTAGACGTTATATAATCTGTTTAAGAGCAATGTTTTATTTATAATACCACAATGGATATTTCTATAAATTAAAAAATATAATAAAAACTATTTTTTTTGTAATGACAAAAAAAATCAGAATTTGGCAAAACGCTACATGGTGTAGGTACCTATATAATTCATTAGATCCAGGTCAGGGACGGATCTAGCAGATTTCAATGCACTATCTGGACAATGTCGAAACAATCTATATTTTATAGAATTAATATATTTTATAGCCTTCCTTGGCAAGAATACAATTTATTTTTTTTAAAAACGTTGCTACATGTTTCATCATCAGGCAATCAAAAAAAGATAAGAAAAGAGGACAATCTGAAACTTGTATATGTCGTAGGATAATTAAAAAAATCGGATTTTCGCGAAAATTCTAAGACGTTTGCAATAAACCGTATTCCAATTACCCGGTTTTTTGCAATCGTCCTTGGATTTTTGCGATGATCCGATTATTTCAATTATTCTACGACATATGTACGTACATGAAATAAAAATGTAACTAAATCCAGTGTTGAGTCATTTATTTATCATACTGAAAGATTTTATTAAAATTTTAATAAAATCTTTTAGAATGATAAATAAATGGCTCAACACTATGATTTTAGATACATTTTTATTTTATATACAAGTTTCAGATTGTGCTCTTTTCTTGATCAATAATCTTTTTTTGATTGCCTGATGATGACGCCGAAGTCGTCGAAACATGTAGCACCGTTTTTTAAAAAAATAAATTGTTTTCTGGCAAAGGTAGGCTATAAAATATATTAATTCTATAATTAATAAGTGCAAGAGGAAAAAAGGGAGTCCGCCAATATAACCAATATTTTATTTTATATAGATCAATCTTAGCTAGTTTTCATTCCCAGAAAAAAATCGTTTTCTTACAAATTCAATCATAGTGCGGTAAAATAAAATTTATTTTTTCTTCATACTATGCCTAAAGTACGTACTTTCTGATTCGATTTTAAAGCCGAACGTATAACATTTATGCACTGAGATGGAATTACTCGCATATCGTCTGTATAGGCGGGTCTAAACAGTTTTGTCATGCGCACTGATACGTGAAACTGCGGTTTGTCAGGTCACTCGTTCGCCAGTAGAGAGTAGTAGGTTGCCATCTGCTGTTATAACTTGGACATTATTAGATCCATGTGTCATTACGTATAACTTCAACATTGCTCACTTGAAAGTAATTGGTCTTTTTATATATTGGTGAATTTGCGGACTTACGGCATGGTATGAAGAAAAATAGCATACACGACACGAGCAGAAAGCTGAATGTCCTGCACTGTGCTGTCGACTTCCCCTCGGGGATCATGTGGCGCAGTGCAGGAAATTCAACTTTCAGCTCTTGTGGTGTATTAGACTATAAAGTGGTGTCTTGAGTGATAAAATGTTTTATTTTGTACAAAAACAAGCATAAACTAACATAATAGTCACACTGCCTGTATTAGCAAATACACTTTACTGTCGACAGGGTTTTGGAACTACGACCCGGGTTTTTATTAATTGAAGGGGAACATTAAAGTTAGAGCACGTAAAGTGCAAAATGGAGGTACCTTACGGTTCTGTTTTCAGATGCATTTTCAGTGGAAATAGTTTCTGCTCTTCTAGATCTTTTTTCTGAAATATCCAATAAACATTCATAAATACGTCTAATTCACGTTTTACAAATTACTAGTGATTACTAAGTATATGAATTAACTCGTTATGTCGGGAACTGATTTTATACGAACAATTACTTTTATTAAATGATGCCTTTTCAAGTTCAGAAAATAGAGGCTAGCCATAATATATATCAAAACTATTTATAAACAAGGATGTTATACAATAAGGCACGTTTGCACGATTCGAAGGTCTTTAGTTTAAAGTGCGAATGCTATTTCATATCTGTTCAAAGTGCGTTCCATAATTCCATGATTTATGCACAACATTGGATTTTAATTACAGTACTACCCCGCTCAACGCTGGAGATACGTTCCAATAAGTTCCTGCGCTATACGAAATAGCGCTAAACGAGGTTATCTTAATACCTAGATAATAGGCATAAGTGAAATAGAATCGAAAATAAGAAAATTTGTTAGTTTTTTTTTGTTTAATTTTGTAATATTTATTGTTAAATACTTTTTTTTTATAAATTTATTAATTGCTAATATCGCTTTTGGTTCATAAAATAATTATGAAAATCAAATAGAAGTTTGAGTTAAAAGTTATGTTTGTAATGAGAAAGGTTCTTCATTTGACATATTCGTTCAGCAAGCTGTTGTCGATAGCAAGATATTGCATCAATGATACTTCATCTTGTCTTTGAACTTCTATCAACATTTGAATCATTTCGTATAAACTAATCCAAAATTCACATTATAGTGACTAAACTTTTTTTTTAGAAACCGCGTAATACTGAAACAGCGTTAAGCAAAGCAGCGTTAAGCGAGGTCTTACTGAATAATATTGTAATATCTATTTAATATTTCAAAAAGTCACCACACTAGTCTGTATGGGCTTTGGGGGAGACGGAAAGGTAAAAAAATACGGAATGGCATAAACGCCCATATCTTTTGATTACGTTGACTTAGAAGTTTGATTTTTTCACAGCTCCAAGGGATCGGAGACCTCAGTATGAGATATTAATTTCAACTTGATACATCCCCACGTTCCTGAGAAAAAGGACCTTGACAGATAGACAGACACTCAGGCAGACGAACAACGGACCCCTAAAAAATAACAGATCCGACATTACATTTGGCTTTCACTCCGCTCATATATCAAATCTCAATAATTATTTTGAATTAATGTTTTGACATATTTTTTACCATGATTTTGAAATACATATATTTTTGCCTGATTGCTTGTTGATTATAGATGCTCAACAGGTGAGCTCATCAGCGCCTATAAAACTATAGCTTTTGGAACGAAGTTCCTTATCGCGGGTTAGCGAGGGAACCTAGGCGAGAAAAAATGTAACATGTCACGAAAAACCCTAAGACAAAAAATGTAATATTCATGTCACGAAAAATCGTAAGACAAAAAATGTAATGTGTCACGAAAAACCGTAAGACGTATAATGTGTACTGGTATACGGTGATACCGGGTGTTTTTAGATTAGACCGGGTGTTTTTAGATTATACCGGATGTTTTTAGATTATACCGGCTGTTTTAGATTATATCGGGTGTTTTTAGATTATACCGGGTGTTTTTAGATTCTACCGGGTGTTTTTAGATTATACAGAGTGTTTTAGATTATATCGGGTGTTTTTAGATTATACCGGGTGTTTTTAGATTATACCGGGTGTTTTTAGATTATACTGGGTGTTTTAGATTATACCGGGTGTTTTTAGATTATACCGGGTGTTTTTAGATTATACCGGGTGTTTTAGATTATACCGGGTGTTTTTAGATTATACCGGGTGTTTTTAGATTATACCGGGTGTTTTTAGATTATACAGGGTGTTTTTAGATTATATAAAACGCGTTAGGAAAAAAGTCTTATACGAAAGGGACTTCGTTCTAAACGCGTGTCCCGCGACACGTTCCAAGTTTTTTTTAATATTATTTGTATATGATTATGCGTACAGTATCAGAGTAGGATAAAAATAATACGTTTTCGATCACAATCGTTTTTCTCTAAATCACTTATATTGTTGTTATTAGCATAATATTTGTATGTTTACGTTGCGTAACATCACATAGAAAAACTTAGTTGCAGTGCGTGGGCATGAAACAAACTAAAATAATAGACACTCACTTGCAGTGAATAGCGTTAACAAACAAATAATATTTAAACAATTCACTGTTTCAATAACACGTGAAAAAAAATAGACAATGAAAGTATTATACCTACGCACGTGTTGGTATTTGTTAAATATAATCAGATTTTTTAATTAATTGAAACAGACTATTATTATTTACATTTTTATTTGTTGTGGTGTATTTTTTCTGTATAATGATAAATAATCTTTTTAATACGCTTTTATTAGCTTCACCTGTATGTTTGTTTGTTTGTTTGTAAACGAATTTTTGAACGTAAGTTTCACCTACTTCAAAACATTAGATTAAACTGAAACTTTGCGTACTTATCAAGGACCGATGACAATACAGTTTGTCCCATTATCTTGACCAGGACCTTCAGGATAAAAAACTTGAAAAATTACAGCAATCAAGCTAACGCGCTTTACAGTGACGTACGTTGCGTTGCTTAACCTATAATAAAATACAATATTGTTTTTAGTCTTATAATTAAAATTAGAGGTTAAAAAAACTAAAACAACATGCTTTTATGAACTAAAAAATGCACAATAATTTGACAACAAAATTAACTTTACAAAGTGTGGAAGGCTTAATATGGGTATGAATTGTTCATTTACTAGAGCTATTATGAAAATTTAAGTAGATAGATAGCACCCCACTCTTTTTACAGTAAAGTTAATTTTGTTGTCACATTATTTCGCATTTTATAGTTCATAAAACACTAATTAATATTATTTCTCACTTTCTGACCGACTTAAAAAAAAAGTTATCAATTCGTCACGTTATATATATATTTTAATTGAAAACTTCTTTTTCTAGTCGATTACGAACTAATATTCGAAGAGGATTATCACGTTTCACACATGTCAGAAACGATGATGATGTTTACGAGAAACGAGCTTATAAAAATAACTAGTTTGACCCATATAAACGAACAGCACACGTATTGCATTTTTATTTCAGTTTTATTTTCCAATAAAAATTTCAGAGATGTGGTTTTTCTCTTTTAAACTTTATTAAATGATTTTAATGGACAAAAACAAAGATACGTATATAAACAAAAATTATAAAAAAATATATTGCACACTACGTTTCCGCAAGTGTGCTATGTCGTATAATATTAATGGGTCATAAGAAAACAGAACATCTCCCGTAGAGATCAAAGGTCATAGAGTCTAAGTCCTAAGGGCCAGGCCATATCGGCGTATACCGAATTTCTCTGCAGGATTGTTTTCTAGGATTAACAAAATTTTTGCTTAGTCACATAATTTGGATCTCGATAGTATTTTTCTCAAAATGGCTGCCAACATTTATTTCAGTCAACGCTTTTAATTTTCTTAAAAGTTATATATTCTATACTCTATTATATACTCTGTTCTACACTCTATTGTCCATGGCAACGGTGGACAACTCCCGGCCCGCGGGCCAACCACGACCCGCGAAATGTTTCTATCCGACCCGCGATTTAGTTTAAATTTACTAATAATCGCACATAGCAACATGTATTTTCATAATTTAGTACTAATGTTAAAACTAACATCTATTAAAGCATCTTTCACTTCAAATGTCCCCTCTCTTAACAAATATTCTTAAAAGGAGAAATTAATGTAGTAATTAACTTTTTTTATAGTTATTAATAAAATAAAATTACTTGCAATACTGTTCAATTGGTTTTTATAGACATAAAATACTACGTTTCAACCAAACTTTGTGGTCCTTTTCAAGTTTCAAATACAAAACTAAAATTACAATTGTTTATATAAAATTAAAACAAATTATTAAAAGCGGTTACTAAATTTAAAACAAAAATGTAGTAACCGTTTTTAATAATTTGTTTTAATTTTATTTAAAGAATTGTAATTTTAATTTTGTATTTGAAACTTGAAAAGGACCACAAAGTTTAGTTGAAACGTAGTATTTTATATCAATAAAAACCAATTGAACAGTATTGCAAGTAATTTTATTTTGTTAATATATCTATTACTGTTGGTAGAGTCAATATTATTAATTCTGTTATATTTATTTCATATTTGCAGACTAAAAAATTACAGGGCGCAAGAATGTGTCAGTTCACTACTACGACCCATGGAAAAAACGTAAATTTTATTCTGGCCCATGTTACAAAAAAGGTTGTCCACCTTTGTTCTATACTCTAAAGCAGGGGTCGGCAACCTATGACCCGTGGGTCACCGAGTGACCCATTTGATAATTTCAAGTGACCCACTCATGATATCAACATGTTGGGCATCACTTCCTACGAGATTTTCATCATTAAAAAAAATTGGCTTTGCCATTTTGTCCACATTCGGGTCCACTTATAAATGTGAGCAAATATTTTCACAAATGAAATTTATTTTAAGCAAAAACAGGAGCAGGTTAACTATTGATAATTCAGATGCTTGTGTTCGACTTAAAACGACTAACTATAAACCAGACTTGACTAAATTGACGTCACAAGTTCAACATCAGGGGAGCCATTGATATCGTAGAGAAAGTTTATAAATAAAGTTTAGTCAACTATGTTTGTAATTATTTTCTTAATAAAATATATCTTATTATTTACTAAACTGCTGTTTTAATACGTAAATATCTCTGACCCAAACGTCTCTTTAATACTCGCATTTTGGTTGATTTTGACCCCTGCTCTATAGTCTATACTCTATACTCTATAGAATTCTAGTTTATAGTAAAAGGTTCATAAATGACAATCAAGCAACTGCGTCTAGCGACTATACATACTTATTAGTTAATTTATCTCTACACACTTCCGTTGCAAAGGCGCCTGCGCAGAGTTAATTTCCTTTTATACACTTCCGTTGCCAATTTATCGAATTAGGCCTGTTTGCAAATTAAAACACTGAGTCAACTAGCTCTACCCGTTTATAGAATTGCTAATTACAAAATCTCAAGATAATATATCAACACGGACGTTAAGTCAACTGCAACGGAGTGAAAATGTAAGTGTATTACAAAGTAAGTTATTGTGAAGGGTGGTTCAGAGACAGTGTTAGTTTCATTCCTTGTGATCCTCACAGTTGGGTGTCGAATCACATAATCGTAAACTGTCTTTATTACATGAAATTAGATGCTTGTCTGGCCAGGGCAGTGATGAGGCTTTGTTTAATGTAATTATTACTGTTGTATCGTTAGTTCGAATGGGATTGTGTACCTCGGCTAGAATGCTCTTGACTGTAGGGTTGCCAGGTCGAACACCAAGATATCCGGGTTGAATTAAAGAGTTTGAGTTAAATCTTATAGATTAAATCATTAGAATTCTAATTCTAGATTAAACCATAGTAATCTAGAATTCTAATTCTAGATTAAACCATAGTACTTACGTAATTTTTATTAACCATCTGAAGTCGTCGAACATCCATAACACACAATTAATTTAAGGAAGAAAAGTTATTTTAAAAGAAAAGACTAAAATTTAGTAAAACTCACTTATAATTGTAACGGTTGGGATCGTTATTTAATGTACAACAGTTTTTGTTTAGAATTGTATATTAATAAATTAAATAATTATTACATGTATATTTAATATAAGATTTTAAAACGTATTTTAAGTTAATGATTTCGGTTTATTTTAATTATAATTCTTCTAGCAACTTATGCAATCGTCTAGTATTATTCATTAATATTTAGCTGTGATCAACGACATTAAGTTTAATAATTTTTATTTAAACTATTTATTTCGCGCACAGAAATATGAATAAGAAAAATGCTTGAATGATCGTTGGCTAATTTCAGTCAGAAATCTGAGTCCATACTGCTCCAAAACTCTATCGAAATTTAATATTTTTTTTGACGGTTACATAAGTGCTAGAATAATTATGACATGAAATGTAAATGAAAATAAAGTACGATTCACAAATGGTGGCAAGTTTCACTTTGCCACATAATTGTTGGTCAAAGTTTCAGTCTTAAGTAGTAAAGTATTGAAGAAATAATATTTGCCAAAATAAAATCCTAGGGTTTCGCTAAAATTATATTTCCGGGACACGGTACATTCCGATAAATTCCGAAACACTCCGGGAAATCTCAACCACCTAGCAAGTCTATATCTTAAACAGTGCACTGCAAAAATGCAAAAGTTTAGGCTCAAAAATACCCCTTGGATCAAGAATAACTACTGTTTCTGTATTTTTGCGAGCTTGTTAAAAATAATGGAAATAAAACTTATTTTAATATGCAACATTGTTTTTCACCTAAATTATTTTTAATTATTTTATTTACACGAAAAAAACTTTTCAGTAAGTAGGTACATGTCATCTGTTGCGAGCAATTTGTGTTTCCTTCGTATTTTATTTCTTTATTGCCAGTTCTCACATAGCGACGCGACAAAATTTTGTTTCCAAAAGTTGTATGTATAATCCTCGCAAAAGCGAACGACGCAACAGTACAGCGCCACGACGCGACAAAATTCAAGTTTCCAGAGTGTCGCTTAGCGCACGTCGCGTCACTCTACGACAATTGAGCATATAATACTGCCGCGTCGCAGATATAAATGATTAATGAATAAAAATAATGTCTATAACAGGTTTGGATTGCCTAATGTATAACTTTTGGGGAGTCCAATGTAAATATTTAATCTGGTAAAAGTTCTCAATATTTATTTTTAAAAAAGTCGAGAATGATCCTCTTTTATGTAGACTCTCAATAAAATAAAACTTTTCTTTCCAAAATGATGATACCTACTTCACAATCAAATTATAAACAATCTTAAACTTTCAAGATATTTGGATGCGGTTATTAGAGGGTGTTTTGAAACCACAAATAAAGTTCTCTACAAATAATAAAAAACCCGGGTCGCAGTGCCAAAACCCTGCCGACAATATAGTGTATTTGCTCATACAGGCAGTGTGTCTTCATTATGCGAACTTTAGTTGGTTTCTGGGCAAAATAAAAAATTAGACTCCTTAATACACCCCTTAAATAACAATTTTTTTTTCTTAATTGCAATATTATTATCAATCGAATCTCTATACTAAATAATATACACCATTCAGTAAATAATTTAATCTGCAAACTAGTTTTTTCATAAAATTTGTAAATCCGGTCCTGTCAGGCCGATTTTATCAAAATTTTAGGGACACTTTTTAATTACTACCAGAGGGTTAAATTTCAATTTTGAAATGATTCGGAGAATTTTTTAGGTATTTTGGGGCCCAAAAACATTTTTCAACCCCTAAAAACTACCCTTAAAATAGCCCGATTAGGCCCATTTTAAATAGGCTTCTTGCGGTGATGGATTTCAACACGTGGGCCAAATTTCGTTAAAATCAATTAACTCCTTCGAAAGTTATTGCCCGCACACATATATATATATATATACGTATATATATATATATATATATATATATATATATATATATATATATAAATATATATATATATACATATATATATAAACATTTTTAAAAATGGTGGCAAAGTGTTCAGGAGGTTATGAAACGTCGAGAAATTTTGGTCCGACCCCTAGGTCCCGCCATCCGACCGATGCCAATAGTGTATGTTGCCATATGGCAAATACACTAAAAATAATGAAAATATTATGCATTAAAGGGTTGACTCAAGAAGGCAGTTAACTTGACAAAGGTAATAGTAAAGATTGTTTATGTCACAGATAAGATCGGATACAGTGAAGAAAGGTTAACAGTTATTATAGTCAATCCATTGAACAAGGGTGGTGCGAGGTTGTAGAAAGCATTGTCAGAAAACCTGATTCGACAATGGCCTTAGATTGTAATCGTATAATTACTGTTTTTTTACATGCAGGGGCAGTCTAATGTTGTTCTGTAGAGCATTGCTGCACCTACATTCGATCGGTATTTCTCCGGATCCGACGTCGGCCAACATCGGAAAAAAGCAAACACCAAAATTATAATGTAGTCGGAGAAATCTACTGTGAACATGCTACACCACATTGCGATTTTATATGTTTGCATCGAAGTATGTCAAAAAAATATTAAATTAACTAACTTTGCGAAAAAATAGGGAAATGAAGCATAGTCTACGCATTTCTAAAAAAATAAGAAACATGATAAAAAAAAGTTTGATCAAAATTCGCCATATAGTTTTTAAGTTAAATCAGTTCAAACATACATACATTAGTGATATGAACCGGTTTTAGAAAAACCTAAAAAAAAAAACGGTTTTTAATTTTTATAAAAGTCGAGAAACACCGGTTTTTGTTTAGTAAAACTGATTACTTTTGGACTCACTTGTGTTTCATTATTCGTGTATCCGTACAGCAAAGTCAGACCAATATGTGGCGTCATCCAGAAAAAGTAGGTTGGAAGCGGACGCTGTCGATCACATCTGTTTTCTTAATCAAAATTACGATTTATGCGATTAGTTGTGTTTAGGGAGATGTTGTTTTGATTTTAATAAGCAAACTTAAAAAATGTTCAATGTTTTGTTATTTCTTTAAAAAGTAACAAAAATACCGTTTTTTTCTCAAAGTAATCGGTAAAAACATGTTCTCAAATTTGTAATCGGTTCACATCCCATAGCATACATTATTACATACATACTGTAGCGCGCCCCCAATTGTTACGCCCCTGAAAACGACAGACGCTTCTCGAACTCGAACAGAAGTTTCTGGAATGATCGAGAACGGAATGTACGCGCCTATAAATACAGCGCGTGTGGGACGAGTCATTCAGTCGGCTGCTTGCTTGCTACAGTGAGAGTACATTCAGTGGATGCGTCACGACAGACATAAATAATCAGTTAGTTACATAAATAGTAGTGCGGTAGTACATAAATTTGTGTATGTGTGTTATAGCAGTGTTTTGTGTACATAGTCATTGTTGCGTTATTATTTATAAGAATCAGTTTGATTGTTTCATTGTTTAGTTTATTTCATTATTAGAGAAATACGTTTAATTTATTTCATGGTTGTAAGAGAAATACTTTTTAGTTATTCGTTTTGTATTTATTTCGTTTGTTGAAAATAAATCAGTTTTAATCCACCACAAAGAACAGCTTTGTTACAATACGAAGAATTTTATGAAATAGTATAGATAACACAATTTTTCGGAATCGTCTTTAGTCGATGAATTGTAGAAACAGAGTGAGATGAAACTGAGCCCTTTTTATATGTATATGTAACCGCAGTCCTTACAAAACTGTTGAAATATTAAACACCACGACCCCTGTCGGTGAAAACATTACATATTCGTTAAAATATTTCTTGTAAAAAGAAAAAGCTTCATTTTTTCCAAATCCCAAATCTGTTCTAGTAGTATTTAGCTGGAAAATTAATATAGTCCGTCTGCAAGATTAGTGATTCTTCGTTCTTTACGTCTTAAATTTTCAAGAGAATGTGTTTTAGCGTTTTAATAAAATTGTCTATACCAAGGGCAATTCAATATGAAAGGTTCGACTGTATTATAATATATTCTTATGAAAAAAAGTAGAAAGAAAGATAAACGATACTTTTAATATTTATTTGACTTTTGTGGAAAATATTTGAAATTGGATCCTACATATTTATATTAAGAGTTGACAATTTAATTTAAAATTTAGACAGTCGTTTCTTTTTTTTAATTAAACTTTTACATCGATGGTCTCGCAGAAGACTATCGTATCTGGAAAACACCAGTTATTAAGAATCGAGAAAATATTGTTTTTGAAGTAAAACTTCTTTACGCACGCTTGACTTGGGGAGTAAGCTGGCAAATTCTTACGGAAGTTGCGAACGGCGAACGCAAACGGAAGTTGAAACTATCAACTGGAACATGTGCCCTTTGTATACTATTTTAACGGCACGTAAACACGCAGCTAGACTGAACACGCGGTAAAGTGTTAGATTCGAAGCCTAATGTGATTTGATCGCCCAGGTTCGAATCCTGTCCGCAGCGAGTAGTATTTTTAAGTTTTTTTTATTATTTTTTAAATATTTTTCAAGGTTTTTTTAATTAATTTTTTAATTTTAATTACGTATATGTTGTTAGGAAGTTTCACTTCAGTAGTGTGGTCTAAAGCACACTCGTTTTTTTATGTAATCAAATGGTCAATTTTTCTTTTTGGATTGATTTGTACACCACAAAATCAAATTTTTTTTAGTTGTGGCGGTAGACGGAAGCACAATTACAAAAACTATTAAAGCCGGAATTCAACATAATCTATTTTCAATTGATTTTACTCACATATTTTCAAGTTTTTAGTTTCCACTTCTAACGCAAAATGTCTCCTACACTACTCAGCCATTGGAAACATATGTTTAACAACGTTTAACATCCAATTAATAAAGGTTATTTTCTGATTGGTCTATGACTTCCACGAAGTGAGGATGAAGGAGAAGTTGAAAATACAGGCGTCGAATATTCCTAGTATAGTAACTACTGAAGACCTAAAATTAAGCTCTTGAAAAAATATGAACTAGAGATGGGAAAAATGGGTTTTTTTGGTAATCTGCATCTTTGCCTCTGGATCCCGTATGTGAGCCGGCTCACTGAACCGGTTCAAAAAGAGCCGAGTTCTGAATATGTTACTGCAGTCTGCCACTGAGTTACCTAGTTCAGTCAATCATATCACGACCTGTATAGAATCAAGAATGCATAGCCAAACATGTGATGCATGAGTCATTTGAGCTGATTGATGCATCAAAGCAAGAACTGATACGTAAGTGTAAAATGTGCTTCTGTATGTTACACTGAGTTATGCGGATCCGTTGATTCGTCGGCTCAAAAAAAAAGTGAGTCGGCTCTCACGGATCTTCTGTCGGAGTCGGCTCTTTGAACCGGTTCAGATCTGAGTTACCCAACTCTAATTGAACATATAAAATTCCCGCCTCTGTTGACTTATGTATTAAATGCGTGTCTTAAACGCTATACCCCAAAGAGAAAGATATTAAAAAAACAAATATCTTTCAGTGTTTAAAATTTTATATTTGATTATATTTTAGTACTTGGTTTAAAAAATTTTTGAATTTTATTTTTAAAGAAATAGGGTTGTTGAAACCAAACTGCTATCACTGATTTGTCTGCACGATTTCACCGGTTTTAGCACACAAAGTTAAATAGAGAAGTTTGAGTTAAGATATTTTTCTTTTAGACCGTCGATATAAGTAACGCATGTGCGCTGAGCGTGTGAATTAATGAAACCAATTAAAAATGACAAGTTCAGTAATGGATCATGATTGAATCGGTTACGCTGGGTTCAGAGATAAATTACCTTCGTTAACTAATTATTCAAATTATTTTTTCCAATCACTGCCATAAACACTAATTGATAAGCGTTGATTCATTAAACTTGTTTCGGCTAGCATACCGTTTGTGTAACATCTACATAATGACATGTTTTATAAAATTTTTCTAATTTTTGTCTGTTTTTACTTCTAAAATGTTAATTTACCTTTGGGAAGTTATAATTATAAACAGTGGGAATAAATCTACATATTTATGAGTGTATAACTAAGCAGAGTTTTTTTTTAAACCAGTAATAAATTTATAAAATACTCAAGATCAAAGACAATCCAAATCATTAACTATTATTATTTATTGTAATAACTGTTGTGTAATCAGTTAACTTTCCTGAAGGTGTACCCTATTAAATAAGAAAAGAATCAACAAAATCGGTTAACAAATGTTGAAGATATCATGAGGTAGCATACACTAAAAAATAAGTTTTTCGATGTCATTTAAAAACGATTGAACGGATTATAATAAAAACTATATGGTACCGATCCGGTACTATTCTGAGCAAAATGACGTCGAAGTTTTTTAAAACGGTTTACAATTGACGAAAGTATCGGTAAACAAAAAAAAAAAAAAAAATACAGACGAATATATCTTCCTCGTTTTTTAACACATTTTTGTTAGCTTCAGCTGTATCCATTGTTTGTATGTTTGTAATGGAATCTTTGAACGTGAAATTCACCTACTTTAAAACGTCAGATTAAACTGAAACTTTGCACACTTATGAAGGACTAGCGACAATACAATAATTCAATAAGTTTGCCCAATTATCCTGACCTTCAGGATAAAAAAACTTGAAAAATTACAGCAAGCAAGCTAATACGCTGTACAGTGATGCACGTTGATTGCCTACCCCATATTCAAATGCAATGTTTTTTAGTCTTATAATTATAATTAGAGTTTAAAAAACTAAAGAAACACGCTTTTATGAACTAAAAAATGCAAAATAATTAGACAACAAAATTAGCTTTACTATGCAGTAAAAAGCATTGAATGCCATCGGTAATAAATTTTTTCATTTCCTAAATGTAGAGCTATTATAAAAATTGTTGTCAAATAATTTTGCATTTTTTAGTTCATAAAAGCGTGTTGTTTTAGTTTTTTTTAAACTCTAATTTTGAAGCCGGTCTAAAAAGATAACACTGTTCTATATAAACTGTTTGGAACACGTGCTCTGCGGACAGCTGCTAACACCCTGTATATTAGTTACGCAGGTTGATTCCGGGCAACCGTATCGCACAATGTAACATAATCAGTGACGGGGCGCCATTGGCGCGTCGCCTCGCATCATCCGGAACCCCTCACAAGCCTTTCACATCAAGTCCGTCGCTCTGCAAAATCCACAGGGATTATAAATACACTGGAATTAATTCTATGGCGCACTCACACCAGTCCCTGAAATCGAGTTCAGTGGTTTGTGTGAGAAGTGCTGATTGCGAACAATTGGCAATACTGACTGTTGAATGGTTGGTACGTTCCAACTGGCTTTTCATAAGCCATCGCTAAATAACATAACAATAAAGGAATTAATTAAAAAAACACTAAACTCAGCTAACGCAAGGTCAAAACAAGCTTCCGTTATGAAATGTCTGGTATAAAAAATAGTATATTACACCGTAAGGGTAGAAAGTTGGAATACCTGCACTGCGCGTGACATGACGTCCGAGGCAAAGTCAAGACAATCATGTTACCAGTGCAGGAATTTCAACTTTCTGGTCATATAGTGTATACTATTTTTCTTCATACACCGAGCTGGGTAGAGTAGTGGTGACAGCACTAGACTCGCATTCGGGAGATACCGGGTTCGAATCCCGGCGGGGGCAGATTTGGCTGGGACTTTTTCCTACTGCCTCTCGCCGAGAAAAGGTAATTCCTATACCAGCCATCTTGATTAAGGTTTTCCATGGTTTACCTCAATTAATTCCAGATGAATATCGAGATGGTTCCTTATTTGAGGCCATGGCCGATTACCTATCAAACTCCTAGTTCAAAAACTACCTGCCTTATCCTAATTTCCTATAATTCCTTCAGTCGCCCATTGCTATTACATAAGTTGAAGTCGTAAAAAATGCAGAAAATAACGGGAAGTGGTAGATGAAAAAATAGTAATGGTGCGAATGGCGTCTGTTATGACATAAAGTCGAGAAACGGACGATAAACGCATTATTATTATTATTATTATTTTTCTTCATACCCGGTCGAAAATACGTACTTTCGTATTAGGGTGCACAAGAAAACTGTTTCGGCCCACCGTTACAGACGGCATGCGAGTAATTCCAGCAGTGTATAAATATTAGGATTTCTTCTTTAAAATCTAACCCGAAAGTACGTACTTTCGACCGGGTATATGAAGAAAATAATACTATCGTCAGGTTATTCGAAGAATAGAGTACATTCCAAACGAAAATCTGAATTTTTTAATATGATATTTATTGGATATCTCATACAACCAATTATTTTTTAGCCGACTGTAAAAAAAGCAGAAGTTCTCAATTCGGATGTATTTTTTTATGTTTTTAAATGACATCAAAAAAACATATTTTTATATGATTGCTACGTCATATCGATTTTAACCGATTTTGATGATGATTGTTTTCTTATTTAATAGGGCATATCTTCATGGTGATCAATTTTACTTAAATCGGTTCAGGAGTTTTTTTATTATAATTTATAAACAAAGCTACTACGAAATATTATTAATAAAAATAGAAATTAGTTTCACGGGTAACTGGAATAAAAATAAATCAATTTAAATTGATTTATTTTTATTCCAATTACCCGTGAAACTAATTTCTATTATTACATATTTTGGAATTAATAAAAATGTGCGAAATCATATCCACTAGCAAGTAAAACAAAAAAAAACAAAAAAAAATTACCTTTCAAAAAAATCACTAAAAATATAAAAGTAATGAAATTTTGAGGTCGAGGCCAACTTAATTTCTAAAACTTTTAATTATTTATCTACTCTTATTAAATTGGCATTAAATTTCATTATTTTCATCTTTTTAGTAACTTTTTTGAAGGAGGTTAATATTTCTTTTAAGTTTTTTTTTTTATTTTGAGCATCAGTAATTAATTATTAAAAATGTGATTTTTAACACATTAATCCGTGAGGGACTCGCTGGGAACGCACATAAAAATAAAAATCAAACCAAATTGGCGCCAGGCAAAATTTTGAAAACTGTTTGTTCAGAATTTTGACTCTTTTAGATAACGTAAAATATAGTGAAGAAACTTTGAAGTGTAATTTTAAAGAAATATTACTTAAAAATTGTTGAAACAACTGTCAAATCACTTGGCAGCCAGGTTTGAACAATATCGTCTCTGTCAAACACAATATACGCAGTTTACTGCTGTAGTCAAATTATGTTTCATGTTTAATTATTTTCTTAAATACTAAAAAAATAAATTTTGATTTATAAGGTATAATATTGAAATAAGAAATTATTATTTATAAAATTTTATTACAACAAAATACGATCAATTTTAGTATACTAAAACTAATATCTTGTTACTTGACTACATTTCATATTGGAAACTAGTTTTGCACTTTTGTGTTGGTCGTAGTCAGGTTTTGTGTGTTTTTTGTTTTCTGAAGTTATACTTCTGTAGGCGCATTGAAGGTAAAATTTTCTCTGTTACGGAAGTTGCGCCCATAGCTTGATGATCTGTTACGCAGCATGCAGCGAACATGAGACACCATGTTCTACGTGTATCAGCAATGTTGAAATTGTCTTACTTTGTATAGTTTTACTTTGTATTCATATTTAACACTTTTCATTTTTTTCTGATAACGTTAAAATAGTTATATTCACGTTCTAGATACAAAACTTAGTATTATAAATTCTGTTTCAAAGATTGTTCCGATCCTGACTAATTAAATAGATGAAAAATTGTCCGAGGACTTAGGATCAATAAGTCAATACTAAATTTTTATTTTTATCGAGACATTTCAGAATTTATTTATTCTTTCATCAGGCGTCTGTCATAAATTATTTTGCATGTATTGACTATTTTATTTAGTTGTTTTGTCGTTTTACATTTTTTAGTCTACGGTTTTTTGGTCTATAATTTTTACTCAAATAAATAAAACAGTAAATACATACAAAATAATTTATGACAGACGCTTGATGAAAGAATAAATAAATTCTGAAACGTCGCGATAAAAATAATAATTTAGTATTGACTTATTGATCCTAAGTCCTCGGACAATTTTTCATCTATTATAAATTCTTTTAT
Organism: Venustoraphidia nigricollis; assembly: GCA_034508555.1. Classification (NCBI taxonomy): domain Eukaryota; kingdom Metazoa; phylum Arthropoda; class Insecta; order Raphidioptera; family Raphidiidae; genus Venustoraphidia; species Venustoraphidia nigricollis. The sequence goes on from JAVRKA010000020.1 coordinate 5,272,160, forward strand.
AGAATCTTAGAGGAATAGAATTTCTAGACTGGTTCCTATCAAAGCTGTTTTTGTATATAGTCAAAGGTTACAGCTAAGAAATAAGGAGATCGATTGAATCTCCGCGATACATATAAATAAAGTTTTATGGAACACAGTAATAAAGTAATGAATAGCAGCCCAGACCGCCGCAACGTTTAAAACTACCCTACATATTTTCGTTGGCACAATACTCCACCATTTACTCTACCCAAATATATGCTTCCGGCTAAAATCGATACCGGAAATAAGGTTTGTGTGGAATTCGTGGTTATAAAGGGTGTTATAGAAAAGTGTCAGTAATGTGATAAATCAATTAATTTAAAAATATGTTTTTGTCCCACCCCTAATTAAATAACTGCTTTTTTGCCAACCCCCCAATAAAATATGCCTATATATCGATAGTAAAATGATACATTTCGCACTAATGCGTAAAATAAAACAGAAAAATGCAGTTTTACCAATAGGGATGTTGACTATTTTTGGGGAAGTGTTTTAAATCGTGCATAAGTACCTAATATAGCCATAAATATTTATTATTTTTATTTAAATACGACTCACGCTTTAAAAATGATGTCTTTTAAATCCCGTTTCAAATTTCGGTCCAAAATGCCAATACTTGTCAGGTGACTGCCGTGACGTCACGCGGTCATACCAAAGGAGGCTCAAAAGTTTACACAGGAGCTACCATTCTATAGATGCGTATTCTCTGCTCATAAACGCTAGTAAACTGATGAGGTGATGAAAAGTTTTTTCGTCATTCTTGCTATAAAAGATGAATTCTAAGTTTTATAAGTGTAAAACAGTCACTTTTCGGCAAATTCGAACTATTAGCCTTAATAAATACACTTTCCATGATGTTAAAACTCCTAGCAGTCTTTTTTTAAAGAAATTTTCGAATAAATTACACACTAAATATTAACCAAACAATGAACCTTTTGACAGCGTCTGATGTTGTTCATGACCCTATGACGTCATGCGCTTTGATTAGTGTCCGATGTCACGTGACTTGAGAGTGATTTTATTAGGTTTTATTTATTAAATATAAATTAAATTCCTTAAAAATAAGGAAAAATATAGTGTTTTTTAGTATTTCTATCATAGAAACTACCACTTAACGTTAAAATTATGTTTTTATTTGAACACAGTCAACATCCCTATTCAACAGAAATTTCCGAAAGCGTCCTGGCAGTTACCGTTTAATTCTATAAGATGAACAGAGATAGCAAAGCGATCCAAAGCAGGCACAGTTTTCCTAAACAACCTGAGATGTTAGGTGGTCGCACACAGTGTTGACAGCTGCCGTAAGAAATATTATTAAGGAGTAAAAATCTGTTATTTAATACGCGGTACGTGCAAAAAATCCATACATATCTCGAGTGCAAAATGATATTACAGCTCGTGTGACTATTAAAACTGTCTGATTCTCGTTTTTCCATAATGTCACAACACGCACATAAAATATTGCATTACAATCTAGATACATGAACTACTATTTGTTACACAAATTGAAATTTAAAAGAAAAATTATTGAACATTTTTAGGTACATATCAATGTTTTTTTATGATTAACTATTTGGATTATTTTATAATTTTTAATATTGTGTATTGTCTGTAACTTTAATTAATTGGTTATTCTTGTGACTGTTGATTTTAAATAAATAAGTAAATAAAAGAACCGATTTTCACACATGTAAATCAGTCGTAGAATGACCAATTGGTTAGTGACGAAACGGGCGGTTAAGTAATTTTATCGTTTGTTTTAGCAAACGAAAAAAATAGAATGCAATAATATTGATATCATTTCATATTCCTGAAGCTGGGACCGACTCTGCGATCTTGTGAACCGTAGGATAGAAACGAGACACGCTAGCCAACTGAGTTTTACCGGCAAGGAGGACTTTAAATATAATGCGGTTTGCAATAGCCACTCATTATTGAAGTTACGTTGACACACAAGTCAAATGTCAAATAGTTGTAAAAAATTAAAAAAAATACACAGAGAAAAATGAATTGTACCAAATAACTAATTTTATTCTATAACTTTTTTTTTCGTTAAAGGTACGAATATTTTTATATATCCAGAGAAAAGTATTAGCTGCAAATGCCTGTCAACAACTTTATTAGTTATTCTAATGAAGTGAATTTGGTTCCGCTAGATATTTTTTTTAGTTACTTATTTCTTTATACCTTTAAGAGAAATATTGGTTAGAAAAACAAATCGCGTTACTTATTTTCACTTCAACAAAAAATATTAGTAATAACAAGAAAGAAGATTTGGTCCATTTGGTAACATTTTAGTTAGTGTTACCAAATTTTAAGCTATCAAAAAACTTGGTTATGCCAACTAAGAAAACTGTCAAATAACGCATTAAAAATATTAGTAACAGTAACCAATTTCTTACTGTCACTGACTAATCTGTTTTCTCTGTGTAGTACTGAAAATATCAGTAAATGTTCTAACGTTATAGTTCGTGAGAATAAATTCATAAACAGTATAATAACTATCGTTATCTATAATTGTTTAGATCATTCATTGTTACAGTGCTATATTAGAAAAAAAATATTTTTAAACAACTGTCACCATCGGGACACAACCCTGAATCTTTTCACTGTCGCAGCAGAATTAGTCATCTACGGTGACATTATGATATATCACAACAGTTAATCTCTTATATTAAAACAAATTGCAACACTAAATCCATATCATTGTGAGAGCTAATTTTAGCTAAGGTAATGTCAGACATGAACCATCACAATAGTGAGAGTTATGAATGAATCAAGATGAAATTATTTTCATTCATTAATCTGTCACAGAATATTTTTATTTCGTTAGGTCATTTTAAAAGCAAACCGTAATTTTTTATCAACAGTACAATTGCTATCGTTTCCTATTATTGTTAAGAAACATCCAATCATTCATATCTAGTGTTACCGTGCTAAAATTGGCTCTCGCATGATGTGAATTTAGTGTTACAATTGGCTTTATTATAAAAAATTAACTGTTGAGATAACACTCAGAAAAGCGATTGGGCTTTGAACCGATCATGCTTTCCTGAGGAAACACCTACATGTGATGGGGATACAGCAGGACCCAACATTATGTAGATTTTGCGAAATGGGGGATGAAACAGTCACCCATATCGGGTTCGAATGTGGGGCTTTTAACCTACAGGAGGACAACCATCTTTGGCTACATTGATGGTCAATCTTCTGGAGCTCATACGAAGATCCAGATTATTTGCTGACTAGATTCAGTAAAAAGGGGAAGCACAAAAATCCTTTCAGGATGTGGTGCATTTGGGCCAAGAGACCACCCCATTCTTTTTAATCTTTAATTGTTGAGATATGACACTGTAGAGTAACTGATACCTCATTTCGCCGCGAAAGTGAAAAGATTCGGGGATGGGTCCCGACGGTGACAGTTGTTGAAAAATATTTTTTTCTAATATAGCATTGTAACCATTGATGCTTCTTAGCAATTATAGTAAACAATAGCTATTATACTATTTACTACTGAAAATGCAGTAGATACTGGAAATAAAGAAAAAGTTGCAAATAAAAAATACTCACTGCGATCGTATAATATGTTATTTCGTAAAAATCGTCTTCAATACGCTCTTGATAAACAACAATCTGCCATTTTAAGCACCGGTAAAAAAAATCCACAAAGGGCTAATTTAGTTATAGAATGAGATACAATAAATAAATACCTAAGTACAATTCAATGACACAACACACATTTATTTAAAGGATAATATGAAGTTTATTCAGCATCTGGGAGGAATGTTTACATGAAGTCACAAGATTATGCAATATAATGTATACCAACATAGGATATCTTACAGTAAAGATAAATCCTTACCGAGAGAATTCTTACTGTATTACTTAAGGCTGTCGGAACGCTCTGAATTTAGGCCAAAAATAGAGCTTCGGCTGTTAACTGATTATAGACTTATTCGTCAACATTCTGCAAAAATTCTTTCTCTATAAGGAAGATAAAGGACAAATCTATGTCTCTAATGGACTACTTTTGTAATTTATGTACGATTGACTAGAAAAAATTTGGCAATTATTGTGCTAAAAAACACTCGCCTTCAATGTCATACTATGACCTTATTCGTACTTATTTCACAAAACTGTTCCATCGCAAACCTAAAGTGACTCTTCCTTTTTCGGAAAAGTTTTTTAAATCTTCAAAATATTTCCAAAAATTAGAGTAATCAATTGACAGCGGCACCCTTGCAAAAAATTTTTTTAGCCTCGTAGTTGGCACCAGCCAAAAATTAAAACGTGCGGGTGATTTGAACGAGACAGAGCTAAAGAGGTCACACCCACAATATGTCTTTTGCCTACCTCGCCCCTTTCTGCTGGGTCTAGGCACAAACATAATTCAGAGCGTTCCGACAGCCTTAATAATTCGATAATCGCGGAAAAATCTACTTTTTAAATGTCACTTTTGTAACTAGTTTTATTACATTTCGCAAGATTTTAATTTTGTTATTCTCTAATGTTGCATCCATTCTAATATAATATATTAATTGTAACTATACCGGGTGTCTCAGAAATCGCGCACCCAGTTGTTGGGATCAAAAGAGACAAATATTCTGAGCCCAAAAAGCCATGTCTGGAATTTTTTGATAACGTAGTTAATTAGGAATTAATTAATGAAAGTGACCAATCAGGAGCGCGCTACAGAAGAGAGTGTCGTCGGCTGATTTATTTATTAAATTCAAATTCATTTATAAAATTTTAACTAAATGAAGAGTTGATCAGAGAAAATTTTTTTTCCATTTAAAATGAAGTGGGGAAAAATTAAAGTCGAAATAATGGCAACAATTAGGATGAAAAAAAGACAAAAAACAAGGAGAACGGAAGAATAAAAATACAGAAGTTTCTTGAGAACAATAACGACAAGCTCTCCGTTTGTCTGAGTCCATTATTCTTTATTGTAATAATAATTATTATTATTTTATTAATTAACCAAAATAAGTCAGCCAACGACACTCTCTCGGTTCGTCTAAGTCCATCGGTTTTTTATTTTAATAATAATTATTATTATTTTAGTAATTAACCGAAATAAATTAGCGCGCTCCTGATTGGTCACTTTCATTAATTAACTATGATTCATCAGCGGAAAAATATAAGAGAAACCATGGTAACTCAAAGATGACGCATCAACCAAACGAGTCCAGAAGTCTAAAGAAGTTTCACTTCTCCCGTGACTTTATGTGAGTGCCACGCACGCTTTTTTTAATATTTACAGCCAAAAATAATTTGTTAATAATTCATCATATACAGTGTAAACTCTTTATAACGAAACTCAAGGGACCGAGCATTTTTTATCGTTATAGAGAGTTACCGTTATATGGAGTGAAGAAAGAAAAACAACCAAATTAACAATAATCTTTAATATGTATGTTTTTAATAAAGTTAATACATATAGTCAGTTAACTTTGCTTGACGTTTTTTGCTTTGCCAGTACTTGTTTTGTATTTTATGTGTTCTATCCATCTTTTGATATGTGGTGGAATCTTTTTGATTAAACAATAAAAATTTTTCTAAAGGTTTAGTCGGCGTCTTTTGTAACCTGATAAGATAACATAAACAATAACACCGACAATAACGATTTTCTGTGTCTAAATATGAACACATTTCTTCGTAATAGAGAATGGCTGCTGCGCTATAAAGAGTGTATCAATGTATGGGTTTTAATGTAAACCAACCAAATTGTGATCTTTTCTATGTTATAGAGAGTTTATCGTTATAAAGAATAATGTTATAAAGAGTTTACACTGTACTTTAACAGTAAAGGCAAACATTATTTCAGTTTGAAACCGACTGATCCTCTTTGACGGCGCCCATCCCTCCATCTTGAGACAGCACGAGCGCCAGCGCTTTCAGTACGTATGATTGTTGTATTCTTTCGTGGTGGAAGCCCTGAAGCGTGGTTGCGCCGGAGAGAAGCGCACAGCCAAGGATACCTTTCACTTGTGAAATATAAAATACGTTGTTATTGGGAGTGACGATGACAGCTCTTATTTGATTGAGGTTATTTTACATTCTTTTGTGTTAAAGTTAAACAAAAAGACTATAAAAATGGTGGATTTTACACACAATCTCGTGAAACAAAATGATATCAAAATTTAAAAACCCGAGTAGCAGTGCCAAAACCTTGCGAACTTAACTTGGTTTTTGAGCAAAATAAAAAATTTGACTACTTAATACACCCATTAAAATAACGTTTTTTTTTCTTAATTGAAATATTATTATCAGTCGAACCTCTATACCAAATTATATACACCTTTCAGTAAATAATTCACTATTGTAAACTAACGTTTTCATAAAATTTGTAAATCCGGTCCTGTCGGGCCGATTTTTTTTAATTTTAGGGACACTTGTTAATTACTATCAGAGAGTTAAATTTCAATTTTGAAACGATTCGGAGAATTTTTTCGATATTTTGGGGCCGAAAAATATTTTTCAACCCCTAAAAACTACCCTTAAAATGGCCTGATTAGGCCCATTTTAAATAGGCTTCTTTCGGTGAGAGATTTCAACCCGTGGGCCAAATTTAGTTGAAATCAATTAGCTCTTTCGAAAGTTATTATAAATACATATATATATATATATATATATATATATATATATATATATATATATATATATATATATATATATATAATATATAAATATTTTCAAAAATGGTGCCAAACTGTTTAGGAGGTTATGAAACGTTGAGAAATTATGGTCCGACCCCTAGGTCCCGCCATCCGACCGACGCCAATAGTGTATGTTGCCATATGGCAAATACACTAATAACGTCAAAAAGAACCCGAAAGAAATTTTATTAAAATCGATCCAGTCATTCTTTTTTTAGTTAAATAAAAAGTGTATTTTAGATTTTTTTTTGAAAAATATTTCTCGGGTCTAATGTGTTAAATACCCATATATTTAATAAAAAAATATATCATAGTTTATTAAGGTCAAAATGACCCGAAAGAAATTTTATCAAAATCGATCCAGTCATTTTTTTTAGTTAAACAAAAAGTGTTTTTTTAGATTTTTTTTGAAAAATATTTCTCGGGTCTAATGTGTTAAATACCCTTCTATTTAATATTCATTATTGGGCATACCTGGAAGTTGGTCATGTGGACCTTAAGCGTCGCACTTTTCTGTTATTTTTTATTTTAAACCCCCCATTGACTTCAAGTAATTAAACCCACGTGCCAGATACAACAATGTGATTAGGATTAAACAAATAAGGAATAAAGGGGTCAACACCTTTTCTCGCCACAATTTAGGATCCCAAAACAAACACAGGACTCATAGACCTTGGAAAAAAACACAACAAATGACTACTGTTTAAGTGGAGGGCTCATATAAGCAGCGTTTCCGCAGCACCCCCACCTGGCAATTTTGAGTTCAAACTAAGAGCCTTTTTTTGTGCTCCGTTTGTGCTGTTTTGTGCCCGAATTTCGACGTTTGTGCAACAAACCCAAAATAGTTATAAACATTTTTAAGTGGGGGTGCTGTCGAAATGACAGCACCCCCACCAGGGAATTTTGAGTTCAAACTAGGAGCCTTTGTTTGTGCTATGTTTGTGCTGTTTTGTGCCCGAATTTCGACGTTTGTGCAGCAAACCCCAATTAGTTATAACCATTTTAAGGTGGGGGTGCCGTAGAAACGACAACCCCAAAACTAGGAATTTGTAATTTTTAATTACGCGGTTCGTTTGTGCTACGTTTGTGCTGTTTTGTGCCCGAATTTCGACGTTTGTGCAGCAAACCCCAATTAGTTATAAACATTTTAATATTACATTATAGACATAATATATGCGGTAGGTCGGTACACTACGTGCATTGTGCACGAAGGGGAAAAGTAGAGGTAGTTGACACATGTTTGAAGAAGACAACCGTTGTTTCGGCATTTTCAATTCTTTTATGAAGAGTTGCGTTAAAATAAAATAATTATTCGAATTTTTTTATTACTCTTTAAAATCTCTTTAATCATTGAGCGCAAATAACCAGGCATGTTAACTGTCAAAGGTACACACCATTCATTAGACAATAGCGACCGATTAATACGACGAGACGTTCTTCATTCTAGTTTCTAATCTGTGTTATTTAGTAAAATTGTATTAGTAGTTTGTACCTAAATAGGATTTTGAAAATTGAAAATTAATACTGGTACTAAATCCAGATGATCCCGGTAATTGGAAGTCATAAAAATACTTCCATGTAATTTACGAAATAAGTAATTCATAACTCCGCAACCTCAGTGAGGTTTTATATATGTATAAATATCGCAAGATATAATCAACAGGCTCAATAGACAAGTGGGCAATGTATCTCGGGTTTGAAACTTGATAGCCGCAATAGGGAATATGCATTTGGATTAAATTGAATTGATTTTTTTTCCCTGAATCCATATTGTCCTGAAATTATATCTGAACCATTATTTCCTTATTTAGTTTGTTTTTAATTGCAGAAAATATTAATTAAAAAATGCAAAATATGCGAGGGAAATTCGAATTTGCGAAACGCATCACCATTGGTCGAACCGAAACATGACGTCAAATACCACGTTATCGGATTTATAGGCGTCACTGTTTCTATAGTGTCTGAATGAAAAATTGTTTTATTTGTGCTTCTGTAGTGTTTTTCATTAGCGTGAAATTTCTAGTAGCATTAAATCATTTAGAACGATGATTGAAAGTGGCTTTGTCAAAGCACAATCGGATAATTTACCAAAAATAGATGCATTTAGCTTTATCCATGGCGTGAATAGCTTTTAAAACTGAAAATTTCCATAAAAGAACCAAAAGTATCTGTCAAACTTATAGTCAACAAACACTGGTCGTGGCTTTTGACGTCACTCAAGGCCCGCGAAAAATGGCGGCGTTCAAACAGATCAAATTTAAGCGATGTTTTAAATATTATTTAAAAAAATTATTCGAGCATTTCCAACAGTATTTATATTTTTTACTATTTTATAACGATGTAAAAAGTGAATTAAAAATATAAAAAAATACATGCATATTCCCTATTGGATTTGCAGACGCATCTGGTACACATACTTTTTTTTATATTTTATGTCTAACAAAAATTTCCTAAAAGAAGTCGAATTGTTATTTTGACAATTTATAACTATGCAAATTTCGTTTCATGCGCCTTTTTGTCTGAGTCTTATAAACTCGCACCGCCCGTCATAAAAACTAGGTAAATACTTATCAATATTTTTTTCGAAACATATGGTTTTATCTTTACCGTTCAAAAAATAATAACACAGAAACGAATTTCGAGTTATTATTTGCTTAACAAACTCAGAAGAAACACGTTCAATAATTTGCTTCGCTTATTGTGCTTGTGGTATTAATAAGGTTTTTATATTGTATCGTCGACACTCTATATAATTGCTATATTTGGCCTCAGATATTTTTATTTTCTCTTTATCAAATCATATCGGTTAAAAAGAAATCGCCAATTAGATTACAAAAATATTTTTCAAATATATTAGATTTCACGACTGTGATGTTTATAAATTATAAGATTGCAGTAAATGTATTGCTTAAATTAATACGTATATCGAATTCGAGGTTATATAGTTTGATTAAATTGGCCCATTGATTAATTATACATGTCGTAGGATAATTGAAAAATTCGTATTTTCGTAAAAATCCTAGAACTTTTGCAAAAAACCAGGCAATTGGAATCCGGTTTTTTGTAATCGTCCTAGGATTTTCGCGGAAAACCGATTTTTTCAATTATCCTACGACACATACATATATAAATGTTTATTCCAGTTTTAGCTATAAACTCCGCCAATGATCAAGTGAATATTTCAATAAGAAATGTTTTAAGAATAAAATACAATAAGACCTCGCTCAACACTGCTCCGCTTAACGTTGTTTGTTTTACGCGGTTTCTAAAAAAAAAGTTTAGCCACTATAACGTAAATTATGGATCAGTTTGTACAAAATGATTCAAATGTTGATGGAAGTTCAAAGGCAAAACGAGGTGTAATTGATGCAATATCTTGCTATTGACAACAGCTTGTTGAACGAAACAGAAAAAGGCAAACCTTTCTCATCACAAACACAAGTTCTTATTCGAATTTTTATTTGATTTGCATAAATGTTTTATGAACAAAAAACGATATTAGCAATTAATAAATCTATAATTAATGAAAAAAGAGTTTAACAGTAAATGTTACAAAATTAAAGAAAAAAAAACTAACAAATATTCTTATTCTTGGTTCTGTTTCACTTATGCCTCGTTTAACGCTGTTTCGTATAGCGCAGGAACTTATTGGAATGTATCTCCCGCGTTAATCGGGGACTAACTGTAATTATGCAACCGCAAAGCCAAATAAACTAAAGGAGTTTTATAATAGGTGAACAGTTTTAAGTAGAAAACAATATGAATTTAAATTACAAAAATACAGTACCTATATGAAAACAGAAAAACATTATATAACTATGATTTTTTATATAACGTTATGTAACGCACCGGTTACTTGCCGTGATCGATTTAATTTTTTTTAAATATGTTTTAAAAAAAATATATATATTTTAGTTTTCAAATTTTATTTTAATTTTATTCTTTTAAATCTGTTAATCTGTTAAATTTAGTGAAATAATTTTATTTTGATTTTGTATTTTCACTATCAGATTGAGATTAAAATAATAATTAGATGTTTAAATATTTTTAATATTCGTTTATTGAAATCTAAGTTGAAACTGACCTTTTAAATTTTACAAAATTTTAAATAAAACAAAAATGATTACATAATAAAATAAAAAGGACATGATATAATTTAGCTGTTACAAGAGAAAAAAAAATATGTATAGTTAGTTCAATGTACATTATAAAAATTATAATGTTACAGTTACAATATGATTTTAAACAGTTTTAATTTTGTTTTTTTTAGCTTCCCGCTACGAAAATTGAGAATTTTAAAAAATTGAGAAGTTATTGGTTTCACCTCGATTTTTGAAATTTGAGTTTTCGTCAGATCTCGACGAATTGAGGTCCTAGGACATGAGTGCCTTTACAGTAGAGGCACGCATGTTAGACCTGAGTGATCAGCTGTTACATTTTAGTTGACAATTGCATGTTACTGTGGAATTTGGTTTATTTACATTTGTTATCAATAAACTTTAAATTATTGATATTATAAATTTTAACATTTTGAGCTATTTAGTACCGGTTAATCAGTTGACGCTAATAATTTTTGGACTTATGTATTATTGTACTTCATTATTTTATTGTAAAAAATGTTGGTATGACTATGTTTTAACAGAATTTTTGAGGTAATTTTCATTGTAAATTTTTTATATATTTTTTTATAATTTTGTATTTATTTTATAACTTGTAATTTATTATATCTATTTATGTCTGTTAAAACTAGATACCTGAGGAAGTCGGAATAATACCGGCGAAACGTCGTATAACGAATATATATGTTGAAACGTACAGATTGGTCTTTTCACCTAATTCTTTTTACCTAAACTCGTATATTTTGCATTGCATTGTATGTTTACGTTATATAGACATGGGAACACTCCGGTTCTGTAATACAGGCTTCATTTTGAAAATAAGAAATATGCTGTTTTATTACAAAAACACCGCTCACAATAAATCCATGATACTGAGGGGGACTTAGTGTTTGAGAGAATATTATTTGAGACTGACCTGACAACCTATTATTTCCAATAACGGAGATATTATACATTCAAAAAAAAGTATTATCGAATTAGAAGTATGAATAGACCTATTTAAGAAAATATATGGAAAAACATTTTATTTTGTACTCTTTTATTTTATAACAAATTTTGTAATTAATAATTATTATTTAAATCAAGTAATTTTATTTTAATATATCACGTTTATAAAAACTGTAAAATCGTTTCTCCTAGCCTCATACAAATTTATAATCCTGTACAGATTGTCCTGAAAATTTGTGATTGTGATTTTTTAATAGCTATACTTGTAAGATTTAAAACGAGAAACATATGGGGCACATGCAATAGATAATTGATGCATGAATAGTTCACCTAAGTCACTAACAAATTTATTGCATTGCAAAGGATAGAACTGTTCTGTGAGTTTTCTCAAGGACAGCTGTATTATTAACAACCGCATGTGCACCACTTTTTTCGTTTTAAATCTTACAAATAAGTATTTGTACTGAGCAGACAAACAAACGACAGACAAGAAAGCCAGGTAATAAATCTGCTTTAAAAACTTGCGACCCCCTGTAATTAAAAAAATATGAGTGACTAACTTGACTAAAATTAACAATTGGTGCTCGATTATTAATTTGACCAGATCAGGTCGATCAGTTGCATTTAAGTTATTTTTCCCAAAAAAAAAAGATTTTTCAATAAACTCTTCAACACTTATAACAATTTAATTACGCAACATGTGTGATAATTTGCGCTTAATGAATAAAGAGATTTTAAGAAGTAATAAAACAATTCAAAAAAACTATTTCGTTTTAATGCAACTTTTCATAAAAAAATCAAAAAAACAGTTGACCCTGCAGGCCATCCCTGGAACTTCCCACTGTTTCCATTCTATTGAGATGTGGCTTACCCCTACGGTGTTTGTTACAAGTTATTTTAAAAAATTCCAGCCAATTGGGCGACAGGGTCATTCCAACTTCATAAATATTGAAATTTGAAATATTATAATAACTAAAATAAAATTTGTCACCGCGCGCAGTGACGCGGGTAACGGCTAGTAACAAATATGATATTTGGTATTTGTTTCCATGGTTACATAATATGGTTTAACGTAAAAATTAATCAAAGCACGCTTGTCAGCTGCCTAACAGTCTAATTTCTTTTTAACAGATCTTCGAACAAAAGAACCTCTGATTTTTTTTTTCAAAATATTTCTGAAATTATTAAACTTAGGAAAAAAGTTTTTCTACGAAATTTTCTTGGAAAACTCTATAAAATATTAAATCGTTATAAAACAATTTTTATCAAAATTTTTCTCCGACGATAGCTCTCGAACAAATGAACCGATTTTGATGCGGTTTGCGGAGATCGACGATGTTTCATGAGAAATAGAGCTGATTAGATTTTGGAGTTGATCGGTACAGTAGTTTCGAAGATATTGCAAAATATTTTAAAAAAACTGTTTTCCAAAAAGCTTTATTTTTGACATTTCTCAAAATCTACGTACCCAAATTAGTAAATATTTCAGACCCTTTCAGACGCCGTAATCCGCATTTCGATCTCTCCACCCGTTCAAAAGTTATACACACATACATACATGCATAGGGACATTGTGGAAATGGTCAGAATAGCTTCCTAGGACCTCAATTCGTCGAGATCTGACAAAAACTCAAATTTCGAAAATCGAGGTGAAACCAATAATTTCCCAATTTTTGAAAATTTTCAATTTTCGTAACAGAAAGTTAAAAATTGAATATGCCGAAACAACGTTTGTTTTCTTCAGACATGTGTCAACTATCATTACTTTTTCCCTTGGTGCACAATGCACGTAGTGTACCGACCTACCGCATATATTATGTCTATAATGTAATATTAAAATGTTTATAACTAATTGGGGTTTGCTGCACAAACGTCGAAATTCGGGCACAAAACAGCACAAACGTAGCACAAACGAACCGCGTAATTAAAAATTACAAATTCCTAGTTTTGGGGTTGTCGTTTCTACGGCACCCCCACCTTAAAATGGTTATAACTAATTGGGGTTTGCTGCACAAACGTCGAAATTCGGGCACAAAACAGCACAAACATAGCACAAACAATCGCTCCTAGTTTGAACTCAAAATTCCCTGGTGGGGGTGCTGTCATTTCGACAGCACCCCCACTTAAAAATGTTTATAACTATTTTGGGTTTGTTGCACAAACGTCGAAATTCGGGCACAAAACAGCACAAACGGAGCACAAAAAAAGGCTCCTAGTTTGAACTCAAAATTGCCAGGTGGGGGTGCTATAGAAATGCAGCTGCTCATATAGCAATACTATGTCTGGCACAATATTCGATGAATATTTCATATAATTCGAAGTTAACCGAGCTAAGGTCGCACTTGTGGGGTCCCAATAAACGGCCCGCCTCACGGCTTGTTGGTAAACTGTTTGATTTTACAATAATTTAAATTCAAAAATTATTTTCACTTAAATAGGCTACTACCGACCTATCATAAAAGAACTATAAAATCGTTGAACGGACTTTATTTGTTTGGCATTTGTATATACAAATTTCCAAATTCTAATCTGAAAACCAATAAAAATTTTAAATTTGTTGTCAGTTCATTATGAAGAACAATAATAAAAAGCTAAGTGAAAATTTGTATGTTTTCAGGAAAATAAAACAAAGTAGACATATAATTTTGGGGTCAATGAATTCACTAAAATTAATATTTACTTTACATTCAGAAAGGAATGTGTCGACAATAATTAGTATATTATAAATTCTAATTACATTTCCTATAATAGATCACGTCTGTTTTACAATTTACAATGTCATTGTCATGCATAATAATAAATATTCACAAATGAAACGTATAAAAATTATAATTCTTTCTACGGCTGTAGGGGAAAGGACCCAAATATAATGTCATCTATACATGTAATTAATAAAATCGACAATTCCAAACTTTGTACAACAGAAGCACTCTTTACAAAGTACTGGGTGATGTGTTTGTATATATGTCGTAGGATAATTGAAAAAAAATCGTATTTTTGCGAAAATCCTAAGACTTTTGCAAAAAACCGGGTAATTGGAATCCGATTTTTTGTCCTAGGATTTTCGCGAAAATACGATTTTTTCAATTATCCTACGATATATATATAGTCATGAACCAATTAGTTATTTAAGCATACAGTGTCTCAGAAAATTTAGACCGACTAACTTTTTCAAAGTCATAATACAAATACATTTTTGTACGACTCCTATAAAAAAAATGCTTTTCATGTTTGTATCACTGTAGTAAAATTATCCTTTTTCGCACTAGTGCGTAAAGTAAAACAAAAGTAATGTGATTTTACCAATACAATATCTCTGGAAAATGTCTTTTTATTTATTTATTTATTCAAATATGTTTCTACAGGCATAGCCCAATTACAGAAAATGTGTTGCTAAATTTCTGATACGTTTCTAAATTCACTGTATGTGCAGTTAAAAATGTCAATATTACTGCAATTTTCATTTATAAATTTACACATTCTATAAACAGGTGAATTTGTGAACTGATACGTTCTCGGTGCAGGTAAATAAAACGATTGGTGCTTTCGGCTATTAAATTTAGGAATATGGAGAGGCAATATGTTAAGAAAATCTTGGTTATCAATTTGATTATGTAATAATTTGAATAAGAATAGACAGAGAGCAAAATTTCTGTGACCTTTAAGCGATGTACAAGAGTGAATTTGTAGCAGGTCATTATAACTAAATAATCCATATGAGCGACAGGGACGCAAAGTAGGCGCTGAACAATCCATAGAGACATTAATATGATCGAACGAGAACTGTCAAAAAAATATTAGAAATATACTTGTTATGATGTCACAATCGGCTGTTTTATAGGAGATAGGACCGCGCAAAAAATGTAGTACGTATCTCGAATGAAATGCTTTTATGACACGTGTGACTTATAATTCACTTAACACTCATTATTAACACAATGTCACAACTCGTCATAAAATAATTCATTATAAACTAGATACACTACAATTACATGGATAAAAACTGATTAAACGACTTTTTATTTTGATTAGTCTAAAACGGTTTCAGTGTTACAATGGCTGAAGTGAGCATTCTGTAGCGCAACATTGTTCTGAAGTAAGGTCAAGAATTATGAAAAACTCGGGTCGCGGTGCCAAACCCTGCCGACAATACAGCTAATAAAGGCAGAGTGGTTTTATTATGTCAATCTAAGCTTGTTCCAGGACATATTAAAAATGTTAACACCTTAATGCACCCCTTAAAATAACATTTTTTTTCGTAACTGCAATATTATTATCAATCGAACATCTAGACCAAATTAAACAGGTACACGAACTACCTGCGAAGTAGTGCTTTCATAAAGTTCATAAAATTCAGTCCGGCCGATTTTTTTTTTAAATTTCAGAAGCACCTTTTAATTGATACCAAAGAGTTAAATTTCGATTCGGAATCAATTTCGAGAATTTTTTCGGCGTTTTTGGGCTCTAAGTCAATGTTCAACCCCTAAATACATTCCTTAAAATGGCCCGATTGTGCCCGTTTTTAACACGTTCACTGCGGCAGCATATTTTGGTAATATGTCGATTCTCACTTTACCAGATTCCGGTAACCGGTAAATCCCCTAACATCATAATTTTCTTTACAGTTCATCACCAGATACTGATATCTGATATTCAGAAGTCGAACTAACTCGTAGTATAGATCGCAACAATTACACAAGTATCTGTAATACCGATTTATCTTAACAAATAACATTTTTATCGTCCCTGCATGAACAAAATTTACAGTTTTCTGTGTCGCTTGAACGGAAAGTTACCTACCAGTCACATGTAACTGATAACGCTGAACGTGTTAAATAGGCTTGTGCGATAACTGATTCCAATGTATGTACCAAATTTCATTAAGATCAATTAACTCCTTCGAAATTTAATGCCCGCATACACACATATACATTATATATATAAACATTTTCAAAAATGGTGCCAAGTTGCTTAGAATGATGTGAAACGTCGAGAAATTTTGGTCTGATCCCTAGGTCCCGCTATCCGACCGACGCCAATAGTGTATGTGCCATATGGCAAATACACTATCAAGTTGATATAGGGTAACGGTAAGTAAAACATATAGCGGGTTACACACATTACGTAATATTAGTGTGGTTTACACCCTTACTATGTATATTATGTGTAATATACACACGCCTAAAATAATAAAACGCCAAAATCTTCTGCTTGAGAGTAATTTAATTGTTTACTCTCAAATTAATATCCTAGTTCACACATTTTTTGCGACCTTTGGTTTCAACAGATAATAATTTGTCATTTCGCAGCATGTAGAGGTTAGGCAAACATTTGCATAGCAGTTTTAACCCCATTTATAATTTTTCTGTTTGATTATTAAAATAAGGCAAACATTAATATTAGGGTGTGTATTTTCGTCCCTCTAGTATTTAATTTTCTGTTCTGTGTCGACGTCAAGGAGATTTGATAAACTATATACAATATACATTTTACTTTATGTAGAGTCCCAAAGTATGGTATAAGTAAATGGGCTATATGCTATTAAAGTAAATGACTGTATTTTTTAGAGACATAGCTTTCATGTTCATTATTTTTTGTTAAATCAAACGCATTTCATATACACTGTTAGACAAGGGCGTCGCCAGCCTTTGAGCCAGAGGGGGCAGAAGGATGAGAAAAAAACAAAAATTTCAGATTTGTGAGGGTTAAGATATATTAACATATTTATTGAATTCAAAATACGGTAGGGACCACGCGCGCTGGTTCAAAGAAAATGTGTAAGTTTGTGGCGGTAGTCGGTAGTACGAGTACATGAAGGTTAAATTTTATCCATAAATTTGATTTTAGTTTCAGAGTGATTCTACCGAACGCTACAATTTATTACTTACTTATTCTGTGACATTAGATATAGAGATGGGAAAAACGTGTCTTTTTAGTGATCTGCATCTTTGCATCTGGATCCCGTATGTGAGCCGGGTCACTGAACCGGTTCAAAAAGAGCCGAGTTCGGAATATGTTACTGCAGTCTGCCACTGAGTTACCTAGTTCAGTCAATCATATCACGACCTGTATAGAATCAAGAATGCATAGCCAAACATGTGATGCATGAGTCATTTGAGCTGACAGATGCATCAAAGCAAGAACTGATACGTAAGTGTAAAATGTGCTTCTGCGTGTTAAGTGTTTCACTGAGTCATGCGGATCCGTTGATCCGTCGGCTCAAAAAAAGTGAGTCGGCTCTCACGGATCTTCTGTCGGAGTCGGCTCTTTAAACCGGTTCAGATCTCAGTTACCCAACTCTAATTAGGTAGGAAAAGTTATAACCTAAAAACATCCCGAGCCTTTAGGGAGGTGCAGCTGCCCCTACCTGCCCCCCCTCCTGGCGGCGCGCTGCTGTTAGATAAAACTTTTATAAAAAAAATTGTTTTTTTTTGGTGGCTTAATGTGGTTCTATTTTTCAAGTAAAGCTTTTTTGCGTACGGCAGGTTAAAATCGATTCATGATTTCAAAATTAGAAGGAAACTTTGCACATTTTAATTAATTAAGCGACTTCTTATTGTTACATATTTTGTGACATTATTGACATGTCGTCACAAATATTTTGATAGTAAATTACAAAGGTAGTTAGGTACTAGTACCTATCTCTATAATAAAAAAAAAAACAAAAACAAAATGACTAGAAATGAAAATAAATGAAAAATATGCCCTCCTATTTCACTGCACAGAGATACATACAATTTGATCATCTGTATAATAAGCGCCACGGTTCTAAAAGGTTCTGAAGTTAGTCATAAACAGCGTCGCAAATGCATATTTTAGAGCCGTCCTGGTTGTTTTGTGGAAAAGGAAGACTTCCACCACCTCCCAGTTACCGGCACAGAACGTGCGCTCGTCAATGATTGGTTATCGCTGGTTGTTTTACCAATTGTCGCTTTCCTGCTATAAAGTACAGTCCAGTACGCTATTGTTAAGTTGTTTCTTTGATTGTTAATTGATCAAGATGCCTAATAGTTTTGCATAGACAAGCACGAAAAATGATTTTTCGGATGACTTTATGCAAGGAATCAGACCTTTAGATTAAAGAAAAATTAATAATAATAATATAGCGCAAGTTTATAGTTTTTTAACCGACTGTGCCTGCGCAAGATCCCATTTGCATCTAACTTCCGAGCCTTTTAGATCCATGGCACGTACTATATCTACTATTTAGTATTATCATATATTAGCAGCCCGATCCGGCTTCGCCTATTAAACATATTTTACTGTCACGACTTTTTTTGTTAAATATAATCCGTACTCACCCGGCATTGTCCGGGTTTAACCGTCCCCTGTTATGATAGCATAATGAGACCATTCCAAATATTTTATCTCGGTATTAAAGTCAAAAAAACCCTTCGGCTAGGAGTACTTATACACTGCACGTCGTGTGAAGTCAGAAGTGTCATGACTTTCACCGGCTGTTTTATATACAGTTGCTGGAGAAGAGGGCATACCGGTCCGCCTTGACAACACGCTAGAGTTTTATATAGATATTTGTATAGAATATTGTAAGCCAAAAAAATAAATTTCACTAATTAACTTTGCGATAAAATAATGAAATAAAACATAGCGTAGAGCATTTCTGGAATCGTAAGAAATATTTCAAAAAAAAGTTTCATCAAAATTCGTCATACAGTTTTTAAGTAAAATCAGTTGAAGCATACAAACTTTGTTACATACATACATACATGCGAAGAGTTTTATATAATAGTACAGATAACCTGATGTAACCACAGTAGGAAGGAGTCAGAAATCTAGGCCTCAACCATCAACGTAATGTACGATGATACGATGCCTTCAATTATTAGGGCCCGGGTCATACTCCTCATATAATAGGCTGAGAGCTGCTAGACATTTTTGGGTAAGTATATTTGAGTAGGAACAGTGTCACACAAATTGACTAATGCGTAGACAAGGGCACATCATATTCCCTGTTCTGGGAAAGCTCCCAAGGTCTTCGTCAAGCGAAGATCTTCATTAAACCTAATAATGACAAAGCGAATAAAATTCTACGCTTAAAGCAATCTGAGCTCAGAATAATTGCAGGGCTCTTTTCAGGTCACAGCCCTTTGAGGTATCTAATCTAAGTATATTTGACGCACTGTGAAAACTTGCACAATACCTTTTTAGTAATATCCGAATACAAAAACGCAGACCTGGCTGAAGGGTAGCGGGGCTTAACCGACTCTCAAATTTTTAATCACTTGGCAGATAGAATATCCCACCGAAACGACTTGTTTTTTTGAATATATCTATTTTTAGTTACCAATATTATCCTGTTTGAATTTCAACGTGACTCAAATATATTTTTTAATTTTTCAAAAATATAATCTTGCAAGCACCTGGTTAAGTTTTAGACCCGATTAAAAAATTTGGCTTTTCCTTAAATATTAAATTTAAAGGCATTAAAATTTCAAAATGCCTCAAGGAGTTATTATTGCGAAAAAAATTTCACGGTCGCTTAAGCCCCGTTACCCTTCAGCTAGGTCTGTGTTTTTGTATTCGGATATTACTAAAGATGTATTGTACAAATTTTCACAGTGCCTCAAATACCTACCCAAAAATGTCTAACAGCTCTCCTCCTATAACTGTTATACGACGACGCAACATCAGCAACAGCAGATATAATGACGTAATGGACCGACGTTTAATGAGGTTTACATTTAATATTCACGGTCTATTAAACCCTACGTCGTTGCTTCTATACCACCGTTACCCTGTTTAGAGCGTTCTTCTGTTTCAGACGAACAGGTACCTACTATAACACAGCCAGTTCACAGTTGTGATCAACCGTCATATTTTTTTTAATAGACGTACTTGATCTCAACTTGCTCTAATGGTGTTCCTTTACGAACACCATTAGTGACGTCAATATTTAAATCTAGAAACAAGCGACTAAGGATTGCAATCCAGCGGCATTTTCAATCCAGCTGAATTAAAGCAAATCCAGCTAAATCCAGCATTAATCGATTTTTCAAATAAATGTAACAGTTTTTCAACTCTAGAAACTTTAATAACTATTTATATACATCAAATTCTCGTTTTTTTGGCGTTACTAAAGTACTCTAATAGTAAGTACCTAATAGTTACGAGTATGATACTCCGGATACTCGGAGTATCCGGAGTAATTATTAATTATCACAATACAGTCTTAAATCGCCTAAATTGATATCTAGACACGCGGTAGCGTGTCAAGCCAAGTTCATCAAGCTAACAGAACTGGCGAGCAGCACCGTGTGTAATATTACACGAACCATTTGGAGCTACTTTTGACCCCATCATAATTCAAAAACTATTTCACATAAACATGTCTTTGGCTCATTTATTGAGACTTGCGAGATACATAATATGTGCTCCAAATTTCATAAATACACTTCAAACGGTTATTTAGATATTAACGTCCAAAAATCGTCATTTTTATCACTGACCTATAGATCAAAACTCTAACCCACTTCCAGATAACCTAGAAAGTTCAAATTTGGCATCCAGATAGGTAGTTGGGTCAATACTAAGGAATAAATCCGAAACTAGTAAATTTTTATCATTTTATTATAATTTTTCAATTAATTGATTCTATAAGGAACACTTACTTATAGTGCCCGTAATGTAAGAATCAGCAATCAAAATTGATGACAGCCGGTCTTTCTGTGGATTTTAAGGTCTTCAGGTGAATATATAACGAGTGAATTACCACCCTTAATTTTTGTTAATCCATACATATCAGTTTTAGTACTTATAACTACTTATAATTAAGAGTATAGTCGACTTTCGTATTTATTACGTTATTAACTGGGATTTAGTATTAATTATTATTTCAATATTTATAGCGCACATTAGTGTAAGATCATTACTTATAAATTAAATTTCTGTACAAAAAGTAATGATGTCCCATCAAAAACATAAATGTGAAATGAGAGCCAAGTTCAATATGCCTTGGTTGTTGACTTCAACGACAAAAGAAGTGAGATCTAAATGAGTACCAAGTCCTAAAATGTATTTATAACAACATAAAATATGTTATAACAACTTAAAATCTTTTTGAAGAAACCTTAAATTCACTTTATTGCAGTCATTTTGTTAAAACAAAAAAAAAAAAACGGATAGACCGATTTTGATAAAAGATCTTTTAAATCAGTTTAACAATAATACGCTTCAATTAGCATCCAAACAAAATTTGGCAAAAATTTAATACGCGTCGATAAGCATCCTAATGTAGTCGACATCATTTTTTATTCTCGAGATTTCGTCGTACATCAGACACCTTTTCAAAAATAGTGTAGAAATAGTGTAGCGACCTTGAAACATAAAAAATTGTTAAAAATTTCGAGTTTCGGATCCATTCCAATAACTTTCCAATGTACTGGGAAGTCAAAAAACAAAAATAATAATAATAATAATAATAATAATAATAATGGCACTGACCAGCGGGATCAAACCTACGACCTTTAGGTTACGAAATAACCGTTCAGCATCGCTGCATTAGCTGGTTTTTATAATATATGGTGTACGTACATTGTGACATGTTCGTTGCATTTCCAATCTCATGAATCAATTTTACCCTACCGTACCAAAAAAAGTTTTATCTCTAAAATGCTTACAATGTACGATAGGTATGTTAATGTTGTTATCGAAACCATTATATTTTTTTTTGAAATTGCTTTTAACCTAATAGGACTACAAACTAGGACATGAATAGCAATACTAATTCAAAGTGCAATGAATTATGAGTTCAATATTAATAAAACATTAATTAACGTAGTTTGCTAACAACCGTGTTTACATTAATTTAATTTAAAGTGCATTTATTTTTAAAAATCAAAATATAACTGCTTTATAGACTCAAAAGGATTTTATTTACGTTTCCACATTGCAATAAAAACTAATAAAAAACCCGGGTCGCAGTGCCAAAACCCTGCCGACAATATAGTGTATTTGCTTATACAAGAAGTGTGGCTTTATTATGCGAACTTAAGTTGGTTTTTGGGCAAAATAAAAAATTTGACTCCTTAATACACCCCTTAAATTAACATTTTTTTTCTTACATGCAATATTATTATCAATCGAACCTCATACCAAATTATATACAATTTTCAGTAAATAATTCACTATCTGCAAACTAGTGTTTTCATAAAATTTGTAAGTCCGGCCCTGTCGAGCCGATTTTATTAATATTTTAGGGACACTTTTTAATTACTACTAAAGGGCTAAATGTCAATTTTGAAACGATTCTGAGAATTTTTTCGGTATTTTGGGGCCCAAAAACATTTTTCAACCCCTAAAAACTACCCTTAAAATGCCCCGATTACGCCCATTTTAAATAGGCTTCTTGCGGTGACGGATTTCAACACGTGGGCCAAATTTCGTTAAAATAAATTAACTCTTTCGAAAGTTATTGCCCGTACACATATATATATATATATATATATATATATATATACATATATATATATATATACATATATATATATATACATATATATATATATATATATATATATATATATATATATATATATATATATATATATATATATACATATATATATATATAAACATTTTTAAAAATGGTGGCAAAGTGTTTAGGAGGTTATGAAACGTCGAGAAATTTTGGTCCGACCCCTAGGTCCCGCCATCCGACCGACGCCAATAGTGTATGTTGCCATATGGCAAATACACTAATAACTTAAAAAATCAACTGTAAAAACAGATTTGAGGTTTTTATTTGCTTTGAAGTAATTACATGAATTATGCATTCAATAAATACAGATATGGGAAAGATAAACGCAAAAATATTTTATAAACTCGAAATGGGATTTCGCGAGAGATTGACAGACAGAAATCATTCCGCACTGTAAACAATTTAAATTACAGCGCATTCGTGTCAAAGGGTTGGGTAAAAGAGGGTGCATTCACCTATCTATCTATCTATTTACGTTTTACATGTATTATTTCCTAATAAATGTTTAGATGTCTAGATGCTCGTCTTTTCATGTCTTCCAAAAGTTCCCCGTGGACCTAGGAAGCTTAAAGTATAGCACACGGGACAGAAGCTGAAGCTAACGAAATCGAATATTCGATTTTCACCCTGGGATGGGGACGAAAATTCGGAGGTTTTTTCGAAGACTCCCGTTAATCTAGGAAGCTAAAAGTTTGTTTAGAACCTAACAGAGCCGGATTTTCAATTTTCTCCCATATGCAAGAAACAAACTTTGCACATTTATGCTGGATTGCAGAAATAATTGACAAAAAATCTGATTCGACAATGATCTTGGATTGTGACTGTACCAAAAGCCTGATGGTAGAACTTAATTTCGATCCTGCTCAAAAAAAGAATTGATCGGTTGAAACGGTTTTTTTTAACAGTGTGTACATGTATTTAACTTTTATTTTTTTAACAATTTCTACTTCTAAACAATACTTTTCTATGCATTTTGATCAAAATTTAGCTTGAAAAACAATATTTTTCTATGTAGATCAAACATTTGTTTTTATAATAGAAAACAGGATCACGGATAATTGTAATAATAAAAATAAATCAATTTAAACACTCATTGATTGTAACGTTTCGTCTTTTTTATTAAGACATTTTCAAGCTCTAAAAATTTTACAACAATTGACATTCATATAATAAAAATATTAAACATTATGGATTAAATAATTTACTAAAAAGAAACAATAGTGTGACTAACCTCAATATGCTTAATGAGTGTTTTAAAAATTGATTTATTTTCATTATTCCAATTACCCGTGATCCTGTTTTCTGGAATTGAACTTTGAAGATGAATGTTCACGTCATTATTCTGCTCCTGCATGTATAAAAACTGTAATTTTACATCACAGTCATTATTTATATCAATTTTTTTTTGATAATGCTTTCTATAACCCAGTATAACTCATGAAGAATTCGTTTTAACTAAATAGTTTGATTTTCAAATAATCTAGAAACGATCAGTTTTGTAATTGACAAAAACTCACCATGAGTCATCTCACGGACCTGCGTCTCATTTTCCGATCGGTTTTAACAGTGTTTTATATGGATTTTATTTCTTTTTTGTCCTTGGTAATAATTAATAATTGTTTAACTCAAATTTATATTTACATATGTATTTTAACTTTTATATCTACTTAATCAAAACATTTAAAAGGTGTGTATAATTATTAGTTTATATTTCAATTGTAAATTTATAAATTGTATTTTTAAAAATTTAATTACAGTTATTAAAGCTTGAAAAAGTTCCAAACAAGGAACGAAACGTCGTTGTAAATAACAAATAAGTGTTTATTTAAAAAGTCCTTTTTCCCGACAAATAATTTTTTTATTTTTAGTGTTTTATATTGTCGCATTCGTTGTAGAATGTTCGACGCGTCGAATCAGAACTTAGTTTTACATTTTTAATGGTCAAAACTCCCACACATAAAATTCAACTAAAGGGTGAAAATTTTGCTGCTAGGTCGATAGCATGGGTGAAACGAGGATATAGAGCAGGCATCAAAACAGCAATACAAATGAAACATTTCAATAAAATAAATTGAAGGATCTGTCAATACCTGTAACTGTGGACGTGACGGCGTTGACGCGGACGTGACTCTTCTTTTATTTCGTTGGTATTAATAACACAACTATACGTCGAATCAGCTCCCACACAAAAACCGCCTTTCTCTTCGCTTTTTCGTCCCCTACGAGTTTATTTTTGTTAAAATATTGCACAAGGTGATAAGAATTTGATGTAATAGAAATTATACATTTGAAGTTATTAATTTTAATGAATCAGATACTACGATTGCAATCCAGCGGTATTTTGAATCCAGCTGAATTTATGCTCGATCAAAGCAAATCGAGCTGGATCCAGCATTAATCGATTTTTCAAATAAATGAAACGATTTTTTAAAACTCTAGAATTTTTAATAACAATTTATCAACATTCACATCAAATATTTACAAGTAGTTTTGACGTTAGTTAAGTACTTTTACAGTAAATAATAGTTACGCGTATTGGGAGTATTATTATTAATTACCACAAAACAAATCATAAATCACCTAAATTGATATTCTAGATACAATCTAAAATAGTTATTCATTTACCTATTTTACTAACTATGTAATCTCAGTTTCTCAGTCTCAATAATTTTCGAAATAAAATTGCGTAACTCGCTTATAAAATCTTTAGATAACTCTTATTAGAAATAAAACTAAAATAAATAGTATTATATAATTTAAGACTTGATTCATCTATTAACGAATGACGCCAATAAATTATGTAACAGTTTTTTTTACTTTCTGAAAGTAAGATCTCAAAAAAGAAAGGTTCTTGATGGTGTTATCTTCCAGCCTACTTCTTAATGAACTGCGAATATACCCGGCTGCGGAAAAGGCTCTCTGCCTCTACGTTAGTTGGTTTGACTCTCTGACTTTCATAAAGTGCCTTTTCTAATTTCTTTCTTCGATATTTTATCATAATCCCTATCAGACCCAGTTAATTACTTGTTATTAGCTGTTTGTGGATTTGCACCGCTAGATCCAGCGCAAGATGCTGGATCCAGCATGGCCAAAAATGTGCTGGATCCAGCTGGATTGCTGAACTGCTGGATCCAGCATTGCAATCCTTTACAGATACCTATCTATCTGTTTAGAAGACGGTTCGGCTTCGCTCGAATTTGTAGATTGTCCATTAAAGATAGACACATTATGCTGTCATGACTTTTTTGTTGAATTATGTAGCCGTATTTGCCCGGCATTGCTCGAGAATAACAGCTCCCCTTTTATGATAGCCTAATGAGAACATCCCAACTATTGTATGTCCGTATTTGTGAAAATCCGTCTAGGAGCACTTGTTCACTTGCAAGTGTAACATGTATTACAGTCGCGGGAGAAGAAGGAATACCGGTTTGTCTTGACAACACATTACGATTTTATGTAGATATTTTTGTGTACAAGTATATGTTCCAAAAATAGATTAAATAAAACATAGTCTATACCACTTCTGGAATCATAAGAAACATTATTATTATTAATTATGACCGTTGACACTATTTGTTATTATATATATATAACAAATAAAGAAATTTATTATTATTAATTTATTATTATTAAAAAAAAGTTTCATCAGACTTCGTCAAATATAGAATTTGATATATTATTAGGATAGATTTATAGATTTATTCTTGTGGAAAATGGTGTTTTACAGAGAACTACGGTTTATATCACTTCTTACACAACTTCATAATTAAATATGGTTTACTAGTTCTCAACCCTGCATGACAACACTTTATTATATGAAATGAGATATGATACGCATACATACTACATAGTAGATATTTAGCTATAAAATTAATGTTAACCTAGCAAAACCCCAATTACAATATATCATACGGAACAGCGCAGCATAGATAGGTAAATTAAAACAGCTCTTGAATAATATAAACACAATGATATAATTATACATGCTCCCCAGTGCGACATTACATTTCATTTTATTTATAAAACAAAGTAGACTGGAGTAATAATATGATATTCGTTTCCAAGATAAAGTTTTAATTATTCCTTAGTTTAAATTTTTATTCAATATATTGTAAAAATTATCGAAAAAGACATTTTATATCTTATGTGACGACAAAAGTTCAAAACAAAAACTGCTTATTTTAGATTCATATTTAATTAATATAAAATCTCTGGTCAAGGTGCCAAAACCCTGCGGACAATATAGTGTATTTGCTAATATAGGCAGTGTGAGATTATTACATAAATTTGTTTGTTTTTAAAAAAATTAAAAAATTAACCCCTTAATACACCCCTTAAAATAATATTTTTTCCTTAATTTCAATATTTTGTCCCTGTTTTATCAATTCATCATCTGCACAAAATTATATATCGCCTACAGTGAGTATAATTCTTTATCACCAAAAATGTTGTCATATAATATATAAGTCCGATCCTGTTGAACCGTTTTTATTAAAATTTTAGTAATTTATTAATGAACGGTTAAATTCCAATTTTGAAACAATTCCGAGAATTTTTTCGGTTTTTTTGGGCCCCAAAACAATTTTAAACCTCTAAGTACTTCCCTTCAAATGGTCCGATTAGGCCAATTTTAAATAGGATTCGTGCGGTGATAGATTTTTTTTAGTATCAATTAAAAGATGTTCCCAAAATTTTAATTAAATCAGCACGACAGGACTGAACTTATAAATTTTATGAAAATGGTTGCGGATAGAGAAACTATGCTTACTGAAAGGCTTTATATAATTTTGTGCAGATGATGAATTGATAAAACAGAGATAAAATATTAAAAGGAAAAAATATTATTTTAAGGGGTGTATTAAGGGGTTAAATTTTCTATTTTGTCCGAAAACTAACAAAGGCACACTGCCTGTATTATAGCAAATACACTATATTAATTATCGGCAGAGTTTTGGCACTGCGACCCGAGTTTTTTATTTTTTTAGAAATTACAGAAAACAGACATGTATGTGTGCAAGAATTCCTTTCAATTTTCGCAAAAACACAAACACCTATGTATCTAAAACAGAATGCCCGTCAATTTTGTACATTTCCGAGAATGCTATAATTTAGTTGAACACCAAAAGTATAATAAATTATTTAAAAAAACCTCTAAATCTGTCTTGAGGTATCTATGTATAATATATACTGACGAAATATGTTAAGCATTTTTAATCTAGTCCAAAACGGAGGCAAAGATACTCATAAATATAAAAACATTTTGTCATACGGATGTAGATAGCTAACATTAAAAGTAGTTCATATTGATGTATTTTTTTCGTCCTTCAAATGTTGTATTATTAAAAAATTAATGGGAATTAAGGACAAAAAATTTGTGTAATAATTTTTTGTCCCTAATTCCCATTAATTTTTAAATAATTAATAGTAGTATCAAGATTGTAACGCATTATGTGCGCCTTCTCTGTCGCTCATATGAATTTAAAGGGCAACAGAGATATTATTGAAGTTTAACTTCTTTAGCTGTTTGAAAAAAGTAAAAATCGAGGGGAAGTAGAATTGTCCCCGAAAGGGGAAGTTAGTTTGTCTCCTAAATTGCATGAAACTGACAATGACAGAATTTTATAGCTAAGTACATGTGCATGTGTAAATATTATTAATTAGTTTGACATAACAAAAAATTAAACTTGGGAATAATATCAAAAACTAAAGAAGTTAAACTTATTATGTGAGCTTATGAGGGGGAGGCTCATTATATTTGTTTATTATATTAGTAAAATCATATTAGTTTTGTTCTACTTATTGCACTAGTGTCAAAAGGGGTCATTTTACAACCACTATACAGGTAAGAAAAGCAGCTGTCTTATAGAATGTCGTACAAAAAAAGTATTAAAACTACAAAATTGTTAATCTAGAGCAGCGGTCGGGGAACCGGGGTAAATTACCCCAAATGGGGTAAAAATGAAACTTTTGTGAGTAAAAAGTATATATTTTTAATTTACTATTTTATAAACCTGTTAGTATTTTTCTCAACTTAAACAATTTAGCGACATATGCAGGCCACGCCATCTCGCTCCCCACCACAATTTTTAGTTATTGTTTTCTTTTCAAAATTATCATAGGGGGCTATAATATGAAAGATGCTAAAAAGAGGCGATTTCGTTTTTTTTTTTGCTCTTTGCCATGGGGTAATATCAACTTACACAAAAATATTTTGGGCTAATGATTAAAAAAGTTCCCTGACCGCTGATCTAGAGTCTAGACCAACCTCGGCCCGCATAAATATTTTTGCGACACTGTTTAAAATTTCAATATCGTAGTGCCTAATATATAAGAGTTTTCTTACCTTTTAATATCATTTTGAAAAATCACTTTGAAACAGGAGGTGACATAATAATACATGTATCTTCATACGTATATAAAGATCGATTCTTATAATTGACTAAATGTACGAAGAAGAACCGAGGACGGAGGAGTTTAACAAAAATGTGAATATCAATTATCGCGATCACGCCAAAGAAGTATAACTTCTGTCGCGCGTTCATAAGTACACGCACCACTTTTTTTGTTGAAAAGTTTCAATAGCGAGAAGTTAAAAAAACATCCTGGATGTTTAGTATTAAATTTATATTTTTCTTGAGTCCGCCTTAATTTTTGTTATTAGTGTATTTGCCATATGGCAACATACACTATTGGCGTCGGTCGGATGGCGGGACCTAGGGGTCGGACCAAAATTTCTCGACGTTTCATAACCTCCTAAACACTTTGGCACCATTTTTAAAAATGTTTATATATATTTATGTATATATATATTTATATATACAGGGTGTCTCACCGAACGTTGGCTAACATGGGTAACTTTGTTATTAGTGGAGATAGAAAGTCGGTTAAATGGGCAAAGTAGTGCAGAAAATTGGGCTCATTAACATCCCGTCGAAAAAACAATTGAATTTTGACACCCTATGAATTTATTCAGAAAATAGTGAAAATTGCCATTTATGAAAACTGGCCATAACTTTTTTATTTATGAAGATATTTGAAAATTTCATTAACCATTTTTTGGTAATTTTTTAAGGTCTTTTCAGTGGCGTAGGTTTAATTTTTTTATTTCCACTACATAATGAGATATTGACATGAACTTTGGTTTTTCTTATGGACGGCATTTTTGATTTTCAGATATTCGAATTCTACTTATTTTTATGAATAATTTGACATAGCATATCCTATATCTAAACCAATCAGAAGCTACAAAATTGACAAAAATAGCTTTTTGGCGTTATCAAAGTGTGCCGTGTAAAACGAAATTTGTTGAAACAAATACATATCGACAGGTTAACAATCTGTCGAGCGATCGCTACAGTTTTGCTAATTCATTTTGTTTGATTTACTCTCTAAGATGGCTCAAGCATTCTCAAATTTGGAGAAACAGGCTATTTTTGCGCATACATTCAGCGTAACAAAAATACCACGTGGGCTCAAATACAATACTTGAACATTTATCCAGAAAGGCGACAGCCTTATTCAATAACTTTTAGGAACTTAAATAGAAATTTAAAGGTATACGGTTCATTTTTAAAGAAAAAAGGCAACATTCAACACTGTGAAGAAGAATTAGGTTTAGCAAACGTTGAAATTAATGGACAAAAGTTCCTAAAAGTTATTGAATAAGGCTGTCGCCTTTCTGGATAAAGGTTCAAGTGTTCTGCTTGAACCCACGTGGTATTTTTGTTACGCTGAATGTATGCGCAAAAATAGCCTGTTTCCCCAAATTTGAGAATGCTTGACCCATCTTAGAGAGTAAATCAAACAAAATGAATTAGCAAAACTGTAGCGATCGCTCGACAGATTGTTAACCTGTCGATATATATTTGTTTCAACAAATTTTGTTTTACACGGCACACTTTGATAAGGCCAAAAAGCTATTTTTGTCAGTTTTGTAGCTTCTGATTGGTTTAGATATAGGATATGCTATGTCAAATTATTCAGAAAAATAAGTAGAATTCGAATATCTGAAAATCAAAAACGCCGTCCATAAAAAAACCAAAGTTCATGTCAATATCTCATTATGTAGTGGAAATAAAAAAATTAAACCTACGCCACTGAAAAGACCTTAAAAAGTTATCAAAAAATGGTTTATGAAATTTTCAAATATCTTCATAAATAAAAAAGTTATGGCCAGTTTTCATAAATGGCAATTTTCACTATTTTCTGAATAAATTCATAGGGTGTCAAAATTCAATTGTTTTTTCGACGGGATGTTAATGAGCCCAATTTTCTGCACTATTTTGCCCATTTAACCGACTTTCTATCTCCACTAATAACAAAGTTACCCATGTTAGCCAACGTTCGATGAGACACCCTGTATATATATATACGTATATATATGTGTGCGGGCAATAACTTTCGAAAGAGTTAATTGTTTTTAACGAAATTTGGCCCACGTTTTGTAATCCATCACCGCAAGAAGCCTATTTAAAATGGGCGTAATCGGAGCATTTTAAGGGTAGTTTTTAGGGGTTGAAAAATGTTTTTGGGCCCCAAAATACCGAAAAAATTCTCCGAATCGTTTCAAAATTGAAATTTAACCCTTTGGTAGTGATTAAAAAGTTTCCCCACAATTTTAAAAAAATCCTCAGAATTGTTTCAAAATTGACATTTAACCCTTCAGTAGTAATTAAAATGTGTCCCTAAAATTTTAATAAAATCGGCCCGACAGGACCGGACTTACAAATTTTATGAAAACACTACTTCGCAGATAGTGAATTATTTACCGAAAGTTGTATATAATTTGGTATGGAAGTTCGATTGATAATAATATTGCAATTAAGAAAATAAATGTTATTTTAAGGGGTGTATTAAGGAGTCAAATTTTTTATTTTGCCCAAAAACCAACTTAAGTTTGCATAATAAAGTCACACTGCCTGTATAAGCAAATACACTATATTGTCGGCAGGGTTTTGGCACTGCGACCAGGGTTTTTTTATATAATTTCTTTTTTTTTACTAATTATGTAATTTGTTTTAATTTTAATTCTTTGTCTTTAATAAAAATTATTCTGAATTTTGATTTTGTCAAAAACTGTGTTTGCTTTTCTGTCCAAAAATAAAACCCCGGGTCGCAGTGCCAAAACCCTGCCGACAATATAGTGTATTTGCTTATACAGGCAGTGTGGCTTTATTATGCGAACTTAAGTTGGTTTTTGGGCAAAATAAAAAAATTTACTCCTTAATACACCCCTTAAAATAACATTTTTTTTTCTTAATTGCAATATTATTATCAATCGAACCTCTATACCAAGTTATATACACCTTTCAGTAAATAATTCACTATCTGCAAACTAGTCTTTCTTAAAATTTTTAAATCCGGTCCTGTAAGGTCGATTTTATTAAAATTCTAGGGACACATTTTAATTACTGCCAGAGGGTTAAATTTCAATTTTGAAACGATTCGGATAATTTTTTCAATATTTTAGGGTCCAAAAACATTTTTCAACCCCTAAAAACTACCCTTAAAATGACCCGATTACACCCATTTTAAATAGGCTTCTTGCGGTGATGGATTTCAACACGTGGGCCAAATTTCGTTAAAATCAATTATCTCTTTCGAAAGTTATTGCCCGCACACATATATATATACGTATATATATATATATATACGTATATATATATATATATAAATATATATATACATATATATATAAACATTTTTAAAAATGGTGCCAAAGTGTTTAGGAGGTTATGAAACGTCGAGAAATTTTGGTCCGACCCCTAGGTCCCGCCATCCGACCGACGCCAATAGTGTATGTTGCCATATGGCAAATACACTAAAAATATTCCTTTGTCCATTTTACATGGATTTGGTTCTTCGACGAAACACTGGATCTACATCACTAAGATCAAAATTTACGGCAAGTTCTTCACAGCAAATATTATACAAACATAATAGTATGAAAGCTGAACCTGTGAACGCTTGTGTGTGGTATGGTAGTTTGCTCATACGATCAAGGCGATCGCTAGATCGACCACTTTATGAGACAGACGATCTACTAATATTTTATTTTGTTCTTTTTAGTATTTCAAAACTTTTGGAATTGAGACATTAATTTAATAAAATTAATTGATTATTTATTTCTAACAACGACTGAATCATGTATTGTTATTGGAAATACATATAGATATGTACAAAATTTCGAATCGATCGGATATGTGGCGTCCGCCATATTGGGTTGATAATGACGTCACATACCTTATATAATATATATAGTAAAGTGATATACGTGTACAGTAATACCCCGGACTTACTCGATAGGTGGGACCAAGAGATAGCCGTGTAAGTCGAATTCGCGTAAGTCGGGGTTCAACCTTGCATATAAATACGTATAAAGTTTGTGTAATCGGGACCGGAGTCTAAAGAAAACAATAATTTAGAAGAAACATGTTTAATAAAATGTTAGATAATTAAAACAATTTACATTAGTATAGGAATAAAACAACGTACATTTATTTTGGTATCGAAGGCTTCATATATACTAACGATGTCGCCTGACGAGTTAAGTTTTTCTTCTTCTCACGTAAAATTTCCTCGTAGCATGCCAGTAACTTTTTTAATTCCCGTTTTGTAGTAGACACGCGCTCTTCATTGGAATCTATTTTTTCTAAAATTTGGAACCCCTTTTCAATTGTACTAGGGCCTTCTGTTAAGTTTGAAATCATCATTTGATTTTCCGATTCAACTGGGTCTGATGAATCAGTTTGTTCAATGTCTTGATCAAGAAAAACCGCGTATCTCCGAATTCGCGTAAACCGGGGAAGCGTAACTCGGGGTATTACTGAACAATTGCGTTGCTCCCGATTATTTACCAACTATTCGGGCAAAGCCAGAACGAAAAGATATTATTATATTCCTGGTTTTCGAATCAAACCTCTCGGTCTAGGGATTTTATCTTTACTTTGGCAGCACTGCAGGAGAACTCTATTTACAATAATTAATGTAAATTTCTGATTATGTCAATCATCTTGATGTATAATGTACATAAGGTATCCCCGTCATCTAGTTAACGGAGATGTATATTAAGTGATGCTTCAGCTGTCAAATCAAAAACTTGTAATATAGACATTTACGTATTTTAATACACGTTTGTATTTTGTTTCGCACGGGCTTTATAAAATACATAGCTACTTTTCATGCCCGTATAGCGATAGGAAAATGACCCTTTATCGCACTTGTGCGTAAAGTAAAATAAAATAAATGCGATTTTTTAAGCTTTTATTTAGTTTTACCTATCTCGATGTCTGTCTGTCTGTAATCGAATTTTACAAGTTGAATTTGACCCACTTGACGTTGTTAGATTGAGCTAAAATTTTGCACACACCTTTGGTTCTGAAGACAATACAATGTAGTGCATTGAATATTATGGTAGATCCAATATGGCCGCCACCACAAAATGGCGATTTATCTTCTTTACAACCCCCTCCCCTCCATATGGGTATCAAATGAGAGGGTATGACAAGTAGAATATAGTAAACTGCGCGACGTTATTTAAATCTAATATAGTGGCCAAAAAGCGTAACTAAAAATTTCAAAATATAATATTAGAAAATTGCGTTTATTGTAGTGTACTAAAAAGGATAATATTTTTTTTTTCAAACATACACAATTAAGTTAGCAGGAAAGTGGACAAATTGATGTAAATCAATAAACCAATTAATTATTAATAATTGGTTTATTGATTTGCATCAATTTGTTCACTTTCCTTCTAACTTAATTGTGTATGTTTGAAAAAAAAAAATATGGACGCAACAATTTCCAATATAATAAATAATGTTTAATAATTTAAGTTCATAATTATAAAAGCATGGGTTGTAAGCTCCATGATAGTCACGGCCCACGCTTTTAAAATATGAACTTAAATTATTAAAAAGCATTTATTAGTCTTTTTAGTACACTACAATAAAAGCTTGTCTTTAAAAAAGTTTTTTTTCCTAGTATTTTATTAATAATAATAATAAATTTTTTTATTTAATCACGGGAAATTGGACAATTGAATTTTAATATAGATAAACTAAATTAAAAAATTTGCGACGTTTCGTTAATTTGTTTTAACTTCTTCGGGCAAAACTGAAATGATAAAAAATACAAATTAGTTAATGAAATATAAAATTACCCCCAGGTTTATAAATCTCAATATTGTTCACGTCCATTATAATTAATAAGTTTTTTATTTAGAAGTTAAAACAAATTCACGAAACGTCGCAAATTTTTTAATTTAGTTTATCTATATTAAA
This sequence comes from Venustoraphidia nigricollis, assembly GCA_034508555.1. Lineage (NCBI taxonomy): Eukaryota > Metazoa > Arthropoda > Insecta > Raphidioptera > Raphidiidae > Venustoraphidia > Venustoraphidia nigricollis. The sequence continues at coordinate 5,307,684 of JAVRKA010000020.1, forward strand.
ATTCAATTGTCCAATTTCCCGTGATTAAATAAAAAACTTATTAATTATAATGGACGTGAACAATATTGAGAAATAATAATAAACTTTATTGTTGACAGAACAGAGTGTCTGCATAATTGCCATAATTACCAATACAAAAAATACTAATTTCTCTATCAGTTGCCATTTAAAACCATATGAGCACTAGAGACAGCAAAGGAGGCGTAGTCTTTGTAAACAATCCAAATAGATTTCAATAAATACATCAATTGATCTCAAGTATAGAGTTGAGACGTATTTCTTATACTGACAGCAAAAATGATTATTATATCGTAGATTTGATGTTTTTGATCATATTATTTATAAAATTCAATAATAAAATTTTAGTCGTGTTGTTCAGTACCTAGACTTTTGCACGAACAAAATTTGAAATTTCATAGGTTGCCTATTGACTCAAATAAAATCTATACATCTACACATATAAATAAAATCGACAATTCCAAACTTTGCACAATAGAACACTCTTTACAGAAGTAATGGTTGATGTGTTGTATATGTAGCCAATAGATTACAAAATGCACATACCTACTGCGAGAGTTGCTTTTTTTTACTGAATTTTACAGAAGTTAGTTCAATTAATACAAATAAATAAATAAAATCGTAACGTAGTTTGTAATTGGACAGTTTTAAAGATTCCTAGAGCGAATTTCCAGTTTTCAGTCAGTTTGTTCTCTTTGAAACGGCTGAACCGATTGCGATAATACTTCATAGACAGGTAAAGGATTATGCCAGGAGTGATTAAGGCTACATTTTTATCCCAAAAATAACCCTTAACAGGATGATGGAAACCTTCATAAAGAATACGCTGTATCTCTGAAATTACTTAAGTTAAAAAAGAAATGCATGTTCGACGATCTTTTGAACACACTACCCGAACGGGGTGTTTGTGGATTTTATATAGAAGAATTTAACCGGGTACAATATATTAGCATCGAATGTTTTCATTGCTCAGAAGAGGATTGTCAGATGTATAGGCGGGGTGCCTCAATCAAGTTCGTGCAGGGATCTTTTCAAAAAAATTTAACATTACCGTCAATTCCGATCTTTGAACTGTTACTTTATGTTTATAATAATAAGCATAAATTTTATCTAAGCTCTGAAATCGACGACATAAAAACCCGTTAAAAAAACACAGTCGCCTAAATGTTTGCAAAAAATCCCCTGGGAACCTCGCCGTTACCATTTTTAACAAATTGCCTGAAAATATAAAATCAGCTGCAGATGTTAACAAATTAAAAAAAATATTAAAAAGCAATTTGCTGGAAGGTGCTTTTTATAATACTGATGAATTTGTTTGTTTGACGTTTTTAGCACTGTATATATGCAGTCTACTAAATCAATAAATTTATTATTATTGTTATTTATTATTATTTACTATACCACGCGCAGACCGTTAATATATTATAATAAGATCTGTACAGTTACATTGCTTAGATGAAAGCTAGCACATAATATAAACAAGAAGTATGGAAGTAATATATAAAAAGTGTGGGATGAGAGTATACCCAGAACCCATCCCATAAACAATTCGTATATATGACAAGAATGATAAGAAAAATGTAGAGATACATGGACTCTTCTATTAGGGTAAGAGAAAATTTAAGGGTAGGTTATCTTATAAGAAGGTTCGTATACACCGACCGCGCGTATCTAGATAGATGAAGTGTCAACAGAAAATTTAAAGAATTTATTATTATGAAAAGGGTGTGAACGACAAACACAGAGCTTTATGGCTGTTTAGAAAGTTTCATGAAAGTGGAAAACGTGCGTGCTTCAAATTCAGATAACGTGCTTAATTTAAAAATTGCAAATTTAGTATACATAAAGCGTCTACTGGAGCGTATGTATACCTACCTATTTATATGTGTTCTATTTTTATACTTATTTATATGCCGAGTAAATCTGAAAAGCAGAATTTATGCAAATATCAACAGTACTGTCATAGTTCATACTTTTCATTTTAGCTTGATTTTTGTGGCTTCTGTCGCTAAGCCAGGACGAGCGGGATTATTGACCTGCGGGTGTCAGATAGAAGGCACAAGCCACAAAAATAAAAAAACCCGGTTCGCAGTGCCAAAACCCTGCCGACAATATAGTGTATTTGTTTGTATAGGGCAGTGTGGTTTTATACTTTTATTATGTGAAATTAAGTTTGTTTTTGGGCAAAATAAAAAATTTAACCCCTTAATACACCCCTTAAAATAACATTTTTTTCTTAATTGTAATATTATTATCAATCTAACGTCTACACCGAATTAAAGACACCCTTCAATAAATAACTCACTATCTGCAAATTAGTGTTTTCAAAAAATTTGTAAGTCCGGTCCTGTCGGGCCGATTTTATTAAAATTTTAGGGACACTTTTTAATTACTACTAAAGGGTTAAATGTCAATTTTGAAACGATTCTGAGAATTTTTTCGGTATTTTGGGGCCCAAAAACTTTTTTCAACCCCTAAAAAGTACCCTTAAAATGCCCCGATTACGCCCATTTTAAATAGGCTTCTTGCGGTGATGGATTTCAACACGTGGGCTAAATTTCGTTAAAATCAATTAACTCTTTCGAAAGTTATTGCCCGCACACATATATATATATATATATACGTATATATGTAAATATATATATATATATATATATATATATATATATATATATATATATATATATATATATATATATATATATATATATATATACATATATATATAAACATTTTTAGAAATGGTGCCAAAGTGCTTAGAAGGTTATGAAACGTCGAGAAATTTTGGTCCGACCCCTAGGTCCCGCCATCCGACCGACGCCAATAGTGTATGTTGCCATATGGCAAATACACTAAAAATAAAAAAAAATCAGTATTAATAACAATACTCTCGTAGGATATTGTTTTATTTACAATATACGTATGTATTTGAAAAAATGGTTTATTTATTTTTTTATTCATCGTATACATTATTGGACAAAATGTAAAATTATTTTTATAAATGATGGGTCGGGGGACTGACAAAGCAAATCTGATGCATAATATATGTGCTTCAAATCTTGTCTAATGTCTTTCCCTACTCCAACGACTTCAAGCTGGCTACGCGCTGGATCAGTCTGATCCAATGTTCCTTGACAAATATTTGCTTCCAGAGCACACCCTAAACTATTTTGCACTATAATTTTTAATACCTTTCAATAATCATTTCGCCAAACCCTAACTCCTGAAGTTTTTTGGATTATAATTAATTTCTGACAAACAAATATAATAAACGTGAAGTTTAAAAGTGTAAATAATATCTTGACTTTCTATTTCAAAAACAAAATACCTAATTGTGTTAGTATTTAAATGGAAAATACGTATTCTAAAAATATGCTCATTGAAATAAAATACTTTTTGTGTAATTTTGTATGTTATTTGACTTATTTAATTGATTTTATTAAAACATCGGCGAATATGTGCTCAGACTTATCGAACATGGCAAACAAGGCAAGTCCTTTGACTCAGGTTGGAAACTGGTCGATAGTTGTCGTTCTCTTCGACCAGCCCTCAAATACCCCAGCCTCGAATGTTTGACGATCATTGTTAACTGGTGAAGCGACCACATAATCATTATTGGACGACATTGGGCATCAACGTGCGGGCGTGCCTGTGACGGTCAGACCAAAGTTAAGTTCTAAGTAACTATTGTCTGTTATTTCGAGAGTCGATGGTGATGTCAGATAAATAGTATCTTTTTAAATGTTATATGAAGAAGATTTACAAAAAGCTAGTGAGTTTACAAATGGACATACATAAAACATAATATACTATTTTTTGCTAAAATACTAACACATTACCCACTACAAAAACTTGATGTCTTTTATTCTCAAAATAATTTGGCGCCAAGATTTAAGAAATACTGATACCTAATTTTAGTTTGATGAATACAACTACATTAATTGCTTTGATTTGATCACCTAATCTTTTTAATCGAAAACCACAACTTTTTAATAAGAAAATTCAATATTTTGGTGGCATTATAGTATATCTAAAGCGTATTTCAGTTATAAAATTACAGCTGTTCGCTCTAGTGAGGTAACCTTTTTATTACATATTTTTGTACAATACCCATATTGTGCATTAGCATTAGGAGATTTGAAAATGAGATAAAAATAAAAAAAACTATTGCCGTAAAATAAACCTTATCAGCCTTCTTTTTTAAAAGGTTTGCGATGATTGAAAAAGGGATCCCTAAAGTAGGCATGCCAGTCAAAAAGATATTTTTTAAAATTATCAAATATCTATCAATTATAGTGATGACATGATGGCCTCCATTAACACTAATTACGAACATATATTTGTCAAACCATAACTGTATATTCTTGATAGATTTAGCGATGCCCCGAGAATTATGTTTGAGTTTGACACAAAGGATTGTTATTTATATAATTTGAGACAGCGAGATATAAATTAAAATATTAAAAATAATTAATTATTTGATAATTTATTTAATAATTAAGAATTTAACAAATGATTAATATTATGTTATTCTTTTGCTTTATATTGCGTTCTTCTAAAAAGATATTTATAAAAATTACCTAGAAAATAATTAATACTGAACTGAATAATATTTTTTTTTCGATTTTTTATGATGATTTGAAAAGTTTCATAAATTTAAGTTAAAAAGTAGTTTATGTATCTAGAATGTAAATGATGTTATCATACGAGTAAGAGATTTTATGGTAAAAACGAGCGTCAGCCAGTTATAACAGACACACGAGTCATATCATTACGTTCGAGATATTTCGACAGTTTCAACTTCACGTCCATTTGGTTGTTTATGAAAATTACTGCTATACTATGGCTCGTCATATATTTTTAATGGTAAATGACTAGTTATTTAGTATGGAAATTACTGCTGAATTTATAAGATATCATGTTTTACTTTACGCACTAGTGCTAAATTGATTATTTTACGACCGTTATATGGGTATGAAAAGCAGATAAAAAAATTAATATAGTTTATTTATACTTCAAACATTTGAGAAACGGTTAAAATTTCAAAAAAATAGCACAGTTTACTTTTTATAAAGTATTAATTTTTAACATTGCGAAATATTTTTTCGAAATGGAAGCATTTCAGCTTATTTCCTATAAATCGGTCTTCATAAAAAGCGACAGCGAAATATTGATCTTAATTAGAGTTGCCATCCGTCCGGGATTCCTCGATTTTGTCCTAATTTGGAGAACGTCCGGAATGGTTTTTCAAAAAGCGTCCGAGTGAACCCAAATGTCCGAGCTTTTTGTCCGGCGTTGGCGATTTACGTAATGGCAGCTCTAATCTTTATGAGGTTTCTTTTTTCGAAGTTAAAGTAATATATTTTATTTCAACCGTTCTATTCATACAATCATTGATTCATTCATTGTGATGATGAACATTGCTTTTTTTTTATTATTTTGTATCGTTTCACAAACTTGTAACTATGAAAGTTGTAATATTGTATGTCGACTCTGATGATAAACGAACGAACCAATGTGGACGAGCAATACGAGGATGACAAGAAACCAGAGAATGTCGAGATTGCAGGACGATAAAACGAGACAGATGTGACGAAAAAAAAAACAGAAATACATTTTGCACGTAGAGAATGTACATATTATATTATCATCGCTTCAGTGAATATGCGCTCTTTTGTTTCGATTTTCAGCTAGGAATTATTTGATGAGTCTAACTGAAAATCATTCATAAGGATGTGATTTAATTTTTATTTGAATGGCTATAAATTCCTCTGCCTAATCGTCAACAATTTACGGCCATTCACAGTTTTTCTTTGATGAATAAATGAGACCTATGACACTGAAAAGACAAGTGTTTCTTTTCTGTTTTGTGTCGCGTTGCTTAGATAACCATTTTCACGAGCAGTCAGCATAATGTGTTGCAACTGCTCGACTTATGGTGCCTTTACACGAGCAATTTTTTGAGCAATAATTGCCCGGCAACACAATGGAGCAATTAATGGAGCAATCTGGAGCAATTTCAATAAAATTGCGGCAATAGTTTCGGCAATATTGCTTCGAATTGCTCCATATATTCCTATTGCCCAAAGTGGCCGACATGAATTGCCGAATATCTACACGGTTTGGAAATTTTAGTCAATTTTTCTTCTATCTCGCTTGTATACGTATCTATTGTCTCACTTTCGTGTGGTGACAGACCGGTGGTGGGAATGAGATGCGCCGCTGTCATTTCATTTTCTTTGCTTCTATTGTACAGTGCAGTACAGCTGTACGTGTATTAATAAAAATAAAAGTAATTTAAAATCACTCCGAGACATTCTGGTAAAGTAAAAATAAAAATGATTTTTCGGGAAAAAGGACTTTTTTTAAATAAACACTTAATTTTTTATTCACAGCGACGTTTCGTTCCTTGTTTGAAACTTCATCAAGCTTTAATAACTATTAAATGTTTTGATTAAGTAGATATAAAAGTTAATATACACATTTAAATATAAATTTGAGTTTAACAATTATTAATAAAAAGTTTATAATAATTCCGTTTATTAAAAAAATGTTTTTAAAGTTGCTTTGAACATCGAATGTAAAAACATTTTTTTAATAAACGGTATTATTATAAATTTTTTATTAATAATTGTTAAACTCAAATTTATATTTAAAAGTGTATGTTAACTTTTATATCTACTTAATCAAAACATTTAATAGTTATTAAAGCTTGATAAAGTTCCAAACAAGGAACGAAACGTCGCTGTAAATAAAAAATTAAGTGTTTATTTAAAAAAGTCCTTTTTCCCGAAAAATCATTTTTATATTAATTACCAAGGACAAAAAAGAAATAAATCAATTCTGGTAAAGTTTCTGAATAAATAATTGTCCATATCATCACACAATAAAGATGGCTTTCGTCTTGCTAGATACGTTCGCCCCAAATCTGTCTATTCCTTTTCTTTTTTTTCGTTTTAAACTTATTATAATAAAAGCACCACACGCTGCTGCCAGTAAAACCTCGTCCATAGCCAGTGACAGTTCAACTGAATTGCTATAGTGTATGAATGATTGCCTTGTATTGCCTAGTTGCTCAAAGTTGCTCCATATTGCGTGATATGGTGTGGTGATATCTTTGGCAATAATTGCTCCATGTTGCCATTGCCGTGAATTGCTGATGTACATAGTTGATCAATATTGCCCGGAATTGAGCAACTTTAGTTGCCCGTGTAAGCGCACCTTTACATGGCGTTATTTCGCCGTGCTGCTGACTGCTCGGTGCAATCGTGGCTGCTCGGGCGGCCGTGTGCATGTCAGTGGAATATTCTCTACTAGTGGTAATCCGCGGCTTCGCCCGCAATTGAGATAATGCATTTTTTTATAAACTGCCCAGCAGTACTGGAACCTTGAAATCTATCATATAGATAGATGGAGATTTGTTGTTCATCATGCAGGTATAATACAAATTTAAAATTCAACACTTTACTATTCTACATAACAAAAAGAAAATCGTTTACTTATTTGAATTTATTTTCAAATATCGCCAACATTGTCCATTCGAAATCAAATAAATCTAAGCTCTACTTTGCACTTCAAAACAAATATGTTAATATTGAGACAAAAATATGTTTGTAATAAAAAATGTGGAAAAGACAATTTACTGTTAATTTGTCCGAAAACAAAGCTTTTCAGGTTTTATTAGCAGAATAAATATCTAGAATAATATTAAAATTGATAGAGACTCGAAAGTAGCTTGTTGTCATTTAAAAGATGTGAAATATGAAAGCAAACATTAATGCAATACCAGGAACATTAAATCCTGTGCTGGTAAATTTCAAGCGATATTTGTCCTTCTTATTAAATTTTTTTTCTGCAGACAAAACAATGTCCTGACCACTTTCAATATTAATACAAGTATGGCGCATCACACAACACACAACCAGAACAATGTATGGTCGACCCTAAAAGCCACCGATATTGCGAATAGAATGCTTTGTAGTTTTTGTGAATGTGTGTTACAACTATAGAACAATACGAAAATCATCCATTCGTAAATGTGGTTAAAAGGATTATTCTGATTTTTGTACGCATTAAAATATATTACTTTCATGAAAATTTGTTTCGTTAACAGGGTAAATCCCATTTCCAAAAAAAGTTTTATAATTGAAACTTATTTAGAGCTACTCGCAGCTCGGTCCGGCTTCGTCCAGATTTGTAGATGGAATATATAGGTGTATTTACCCGGCACTGCCCGGGACAAACAACTGCCTGTCATGAGACCATAATGAGATATAGTCTAAAACCATTCCACACATTTTATCTTTCTATTCGTGGAAGTCAAAAGAAGTTTCCGGCTAGGAGCACTTGTACACACCACGTCGTGTGAAGTCTGAAGTCGAATGACTGAGTGACTGTTCCACGGCATATATATCATACTAGCGGTACCTGTGCGAATAATTCACACTAAAATTCGTTTCTAATTTCTCACACTCTTTATAACTTTCTTCTTTTTGTTGTATTACATTACGAAGCTCAGTGAAAGTTCAAGAAAATATTTTTTCTAAAACTGTCATATATAGGCGCAAGTATCGAAAACGTTGAGCTGAAGCGCCGCCATACGAAAAGTATTTATACGTGAATTTTGATTAAAAATTAAACAAAAAAAACTTACCGACCGTCAATCATGTTGACGTTGTTTCAAAATCAAAGCCGTCAGATGGCAGCATTGCTGTATTGTGTCTTAATGTATATCTATATATATAATTTTAATAATTAATAAATTTACAAAAACAAAAGCAATAATAAATTTGTTAGTTGTTGATATCGGTAGAGCAAGCAATTATCTATAAAATGATATAAAAATTATGTGGAGCAATTGTGTGGTTTTTTCGAAAAAGGGAGGCAAACATCTTAACCTTAGCGTATTAATATATATGATGATATGTACCGGTAACATATAACACAGGCGCGGGAGAAGAGAGAATATCGATCTGCCTTGACAACACGTTACGATTTTGTATAGGTAGATATTTGTGTAGTACTCATATATGCCAAAAAATTAATTAAATTACATTAATTCACTTTACGATAAAATAATGAAATAGAATATAACCTATAGCAATTCTGGAATTATAAAAAACATTTTTAAAAAATTTCATCAAATTTCGGCGAATAGTTTTTAGGTTAAGTCCATTCAAACATATATTCGTTTATTATACATTATACCTACATTAAAGTTTATTGCTTTTTCATAGGTGTACCTAATTAATTTATATATTGACAATTTCGTTAAAAAATATGTGTTAGGTACTATTTTAAAATGAAACAAAATAAGTATCTAGGTAAAGCAACTAAATAAAATGTCTCATTAAACCTGACGCGTAAAAACAATTCGCTGTAAACCTTCTAACAAGCGACACGGCAATAGTACTGATCGTTTCAGGATAGAATCTCAGGCTAACCGAGCACTGAGGTCACAGAATAGAGAGTTATACTTCTGGTTATTAGTGTATTTGCCATATGGCAACATACACTATTGGCATCGGTCGGATGGCGGGACCTAGGGGTCGGACCAAAATTTCTCGACGTTTCATAACCTCCTAAACACTTTGGCACCATTTTTAAAAATGTTTATATATATGTATATATATATATATATATATATATATATATATATATATATATATATATATATATATATATATATATATATATATATATATTTATATATATATATATATATATATATATATATATGTGTACGCGCGATAACTTTCGAAAGAGTTAATTGATTTCAACGAAATTTGGGCCACATGTTGAAATCCATCACCGCAAGAAGCCTATTTAAAATGGGCCTAATCGGGCTATTTTAAGGGTAGTTTTTAGGGGTTGAAAACTGTTTTTGGGCCCCAAAATACCGAAAAAATTCTCCGAATCGTTTCAAAATTGAAATTTAACCCTTTGGTAGTGATTAGAAAGTTTCCCCACAATTTTAATAAAATCGGCCCGACAGGACCGGATTTACAAATTTTATGGAAACACTAGTTTGCAGATAGTGACTTATTTATTGAAGGGTGTATTTAATTTGGTGTAGACGTTAGATTGATAATAATATTACAATTAAGAAAAAAATGTTGTTTTAAGGGGTGTATTAAGGGGTTACATTTTTTATTTTGCCCAAAAACAAACTTAATTTCACATAATAAAAGTATAAAACCACACGGCCCTATACAAGCAAATACACTATATTGTCGGCAGGGTTTTGGCACTGCAACCCGGGTTTTTTTATTTATTCTTGTTGACATGCCTTCGCTATAATAATAATAATAATAATTTATTAAGTTTCAGAAAACTCACGAGAGTATGAAACATAGTCATGTACAAAGATAAAAATTAAACATTAAAAAATTCCTGTAAATTATAAAAACATCTTTCAATCAGGTAGTTTTTCAATGCAGATTTAAAATTATTAAGGGATGCAATATTTTTACATCGTTGTAGTTGTCTTTCGGTTCTCTGAGTGAGAAAGATAGAGTATGAATCTTGCCTATTTTTGTGTACTATATTAAGAGAGATAAAAAGTTGGCCATACACGAAAGAGAAAGGTAGAGTATGGTTGTGGGCTATTTGTTTCGACTATTCTGAGACAGAGATTGACCACATATTTATTCTTAAGGGACCCTTTTTACACCGCTAGGGTATTTCCATTTTTAGTGTATTTGCCATATGGCAACATACACTATTGGCGTTGGTCGGATGGCGGGACCTAGGGGTCGGACCAAAATTTCTCGACGTTTCATAACCTCCTAAACACTTTGGCACCATTTTTAAAAATGTTTATATATATATGTATATATATATATATTTATATATATATATATATATATATATATATATACGTATATATATATATATATATATATATATATATATATATATATATATATATATATATATATATATATATATATGTGTGCGGGCAATAACTTTCGAAGGAGTTAATTGATTTTAACGAAATTTGGCCCACGTGTTGAAATACATCATCGCAAGAAGCCTATTTAAAATGGGCCTAATCGGGCTATTTTAAGGGTAGTTTTTAGGGGTTGAAAAATGTTTTTGGGCCCCAAAATACCGAAAAAATTCTCCGAATCGTTTCAAAATTGAAATTTAACCCTCTGGTAGTAATTAAAAAGTGTCCCTAAAATTTTGATAAAATGGGCCCGACAGGACCGGATTTACAAATTTTATGAAAAAACTAGTTTGCAGATTATGAATTATTTACTGAAAGGTGTATATAATTTAGTATAGAGATTCGATTGATAATAATATTGTAATCAAGAAAAAAAATGTTATTTAAGGGGTGTATTAAGGAGTCTAATTTTTTATTTTGCCCAGAAACCAACTAAAGTTCGCATAATGAAGACACACTGCCTGTATAAGCAAATACACTATATTGTCGACAGGGTTTTGGCACTGCGACCCGGGTTTTCTTTATTTACTTTATTCTAAACAACTTTTGATTATCTGTCAAATTTTTTGAGGTTATAAGTAGCTGTCATCATTTAAATCTGAATATTTAAACATCAGAATACCTGAGAATGTTGTTCACAGTTCTATTAAAAGCGTAACTTTAACAGTGCTGTACCACTTAACATGCGACTCACCGAACACCCCTTCAATCATAGTTTCATAGATTGTCTGTATTATTATGTTCCACGAATAATGTCGAATTAATTTAATGTTTATGTTACAATATAAAGTTGATTTGACTCTTTGATGTGTATAAACCCACAAAGGATATCCTGCACATACAGGTCGGTTCAGATTAGTGATTTAAACCGATTACAAATTTTTTACCGATTACTTTGAGAAAAAAATCGGTATTTTTACTTTTTTTTACTTTTTAAAGAAAGAACAAACCATTGAACAATTTAAGTTTACTTTATTAAAATCAAAACAACTTCTACCTAAAAATAACTAATCGCATAAGTCGTAATTTTGATAATAAAAAACAGATTGCGTCCGCTTGCAGCCTGCTTCTTCTGGATGACATGCAGCATATATTGGTCTGACTGTGGTGTTCGGATACACGAATAATGAAACATGTCAATTCAAAATTAATCGGTTTTAGTAAATAAATACCGGTGTTTATCGGTTTTTACAAAAATACTTTTTTTTTATTTAGGTTTTTCTAAAACCAGTTCACATCACTAGGTCAGATAATTGTCTCTAATGCTAAATGTGTCTAAATTGTCAATATAGCAGGGAACGACTGCGCAGAACGACGGTGAACTGAAATCAGTTTAATACATTAATTTAATACATTTTCGATTAAGGATCAAGAAAAAAATCGAATGGGAAAATATTGCATTAATACCATGTTCCAAAATCAAAATACACGTTTCTTTACGATTTGAGGACAGTGACTGCAAACCTTATTTCGAACATATTTTTTTTATTTTCTTGGAAATAAAATAACAAGTAATTATTATTAGTGTACATACACTATTGGCGTTGGTCGGATGGCGGGACCTAGGGTTCGGACCAAAATTTCTCAAAGTTTCATAACCTCCTAAACACTTTGGCACCATTTTTAAAAATGTTTATATATATATGTATATATATATATGTATATATATATATGTATATATATATATATATGTATATATATGTATATATATATATATATATATATATATATATATATATATATATATATGTGCGGGCAATAACTTTCGAAGGAGTTAATTCATTTTAACGAAATTTGGCATACATGTTGGAATCCATAACCGCACGAAGGCTATTTAAAATGGGTCGAATCGGGTCATTTTAAGGGTGGTTTTTAGGGGTTGAAAAAAGTTTTTGGGCCCAAAAATACCGAAAAAATTCTCAGAATCGTTTCAAAATTGACATTTAACCCTTTAGTAGCAATTAAAAAGTGCTCCTAAAATTAAAAGCGAATCGGCCGAACAGGAAAACACTAGTTTGCGTATACGAATTTACTTACTGAAGGTCGTATTTAATTTGGTGCAGATGTTGGATTGATAACAATATTTCAACTAATAAAATTATTATTGTAAGGGGTGTATTAAGGGGTTAAATTTTTTTTTTATTTTGTCCAAAAACAAACTTAAGTTCATGTAATAAAGCCACAATACCTGTATTAGCAAATACACTATATTGTCGGCAGGGTTTTGGCACTGCGACCCGGGTTTTTTTTTAAACTTCATAAAAGTAACACAAGAGGAATTCTACAAAATAATAATAATAATAGAGAAATTTGATCGATATATGCCCACATACGCAAAATTAAAACTTTTCCAGTTAATTCGCATCTTTCAACTTAGTGCAAAGAGTGTTATTCTAGAGCTTTTACGTAATTTTGTTGAAGCTATACTTATCGCAGGTCTCGGGACAGTGAACTATGAATAAACGAATGAGCGAGCGATCGGTCACTAAACATAGGTTCACATACTTCTTTGTGTTCACATCATAGAACCACAGCGCACATACATCGTTGGTTATATTACATACTTTTGTGTTTAGACTGGTGTATTCTACCTGTGCACGGGTGGGAAAGATCTGGCTGTCAAAATAATTGTCAGTCAAATACAATCGGTAGCCGTGATCTCAAATTAGCATATAAGTATTAATTTTTGTTTGTTTTTTTACTTATGAAATTATTATTATATTTCTTATTAATAAATAAAAAATGTAAATTAATAATTTTGTTGTTCACGGAACCGACGCATCTTTTTTTTTAAATTATTTTATGGCTACCGACTTCCAATGTATTTTGCCTGTAGTATCAAATATTTTTAATTTATTATTATATAGAAAGTGATTGAGTGGCCTGCATACATAAATCATCCTGTATTATATATTAAAACGGCATTTGTGGTTTTTGTCGTCGACAGGATGAACGGGATGACGGCTGACAATAGGTAAAGGGATTTACACAAGAAAGGGGATGCGATTTAACATATTTAGTGTACGGACGACAGATTTATAATGCCGATGGAATGAGGAAATAAATTGCCCGGATATCAGCTGCAAAAAACATACACCTATCTCCGCTTACCTTCGTCTGACGACATGGGTGCAGTCCAGTGGTGGATTTACCAGCAGGCTGAATAGGCTTGAGCCTAGGACGGTAGATTTTAGGGGCGACACATTTTGTGACCGTTTTTTATGTGAACGCATACATTTTACCTCTTTTTAGGGAATTTTTTTTTAGACGACAATAACATTCAATCATTTTAATTTTTTTTTTATATGTTTTTGTTTGTATCTTAAACTGTATAAAAAATTTTTTTTCTCTTATTTTGCATTTTTTATATATATTTTTTTTAATTAAATTAGATATTAAAAAAAAAGCAGGTTACTGGTCATGGTAATAGCGGCTGTTCATGTTGTCTGAAATAAAAAAATCGAATGGATCATTGTTCAGTAGGTATGTCGCTATCGGCACTACCAAAATTAATCAATTTCATTAAAAAAAAAAAATGGCGGACTGTAGAAAAAAAGTTTGTGTTTTTTGTTAAAAATCGTTTAAAAAAAATAAGAAAATATTTTCGAAAATAAGCAATTTTGGTACGAACGATAACCATTAATGAGTAGAAGAACATATATAAATTTCAAAGTAATCGGCTGAATACTTTTTTTTTAGACCCATGACAGTTTTAGAAAATAAATTTTCCAGAAAAATGCGTTCAAAGTTTCAAGAGCCAACAAGTCGCTTGGCTACTACATGAATTGTAATTTATTTAAAACTAGGAATTTCGGTCTTTATTTTTCACAGCATATTTTCGATAGGTTTTACTATTGAAATATGTAAAAAAAAAATCGATTTTTCGAAGTGGTCACATAAGAATACCCCCTTAAGCCATCTTACAGGAATCAAAAAGATTTCTGTAAGGCCGATGACATTTCCCTCTTCCCTTTCATTGTACATTCAACGGAACTGCAATTCTATGGTAAAAACACCCAGTTCGCGGCCCCCAACCAGTGAGCGACCTCTGCCCACATTTTGTATAGATGAAAAGAGAGCGAAATTGTGGAAAATATATTTCACAAAGTTCTCAAAAATATATTCTGAAATTATTGAGCTCTTCAAGCTCAAAAATTGAACTTTTTATAAATCAAATAATTTTAAAATTGTTTAACCTATTAGATTGTTTTTTGGAAATTTTTGAATAGCGATTTCTTTAGAGCGAGTTGTTTGATTTCACTCAGGTTTACGATATTCGGCGCATGATCAAGCTTTGATTAACTCAAAAATATACCCAAAAACGATTTTTGTGAAATTTCGACCAAATAATCTAGAAACTGACAAATGTAGCGGTAAGGGCGGCAAAAATTTAACACAAAACATCTGTTCAGACAGCCTGTATATTTTTATTTTATTTAAACGTTAAGTAATCTTTCAACACTTGCGTAACTGCATTTTTGTTCAAAAATTGAAATCTGTTCTTTTGTAAAACATCATTTTTTGGTTTAAATTGTATTTTTGTTAATGATTTTTTTTGATTGAAATAAAATAATTGTGTTGTACGTTTAACATTAATTTGCAAATTTTACAAATCATATCAACAACATCCATGAGCAGAGGCAGGATTCGAACCCACGACAGTCCGGTCAAGAAGCCAGCACGCTAACCTCTGGACCACACTATCCTCTTTAACCGTTAACCTCAATCTACCGGCCGCAGCGGCCGTGTGCACTTTTACCTAGCTATATCTTTTCTTAGAATTAACAACCATTAAAATGGGCTTAGGTAATCTTCTAGTTGCATGAAAGGATGTGAAATTTCTCGAAAAAAAATATTAAAAAAAAATGGACAAAATGCTGAAAACATACACATGCAAAAGGAAGACAAACAGATGGCCTGTAGCATTTTTTACAAATATTTTAGATATCAGTGCATTGGCGGCGTATCTTATATACACCAATATATATAAAAATTGGAATTCAAAAAAAAACGATAGGAGAAATTCATTTTTAGAAGAACTTAGTGAGTCACTAATTTTACCAAATTTGCAGCGAAGACAGCATCAAAACTTACGCAACAAAGACTTTTATTTAATGAAAATAAATAAAATATAGGTAAGAAATCTAAGTTTTAATTTAAAATATTATAATTGATAGTTTTATCGCATTTAACTATTCTAAATTTCCTATAAATTGATGCCGGCCTCTTAGGCCGCTAGGCGTAGGATGACTGTCAAAACAGTAGTATGAGGTTAACGGTTAAAATCCAATGATCGGCAGTCACGCTCACCAATATATTAGTTTTATGACTACAGCCCTGATTTAGGCTTCCTCTATATATTTATTCCATATACACCGATCTCAGACTGCTATCTGACTATCCTATCCTGTCTGTTTCCTTCACTCAACGAACGGTACCAGATGCACGGGCATCAAAACCAAGGACAATCGACAGCCTCTTCTGGTTACCAACACTGAATGTGACGCGCTGAAATCATTCTATTATGCAAAGTTGATTAAGTTTGGTGGAATTGTTGTCGTTGATTTTTAATGACACTTACCCAAGAGGTTTTAGATTAGATCCGCTTAAGTCGTCTTTCCATTATGTTGTTAGCGAAATGCTTACGCGGTCAATATCGTTAACTCGATAATTAGATTTTCGATTGAGGTTACTTATTATGTTTTATAATCACTCGTATTATAAATAGTACATATAAGTTTTGTACTCCTGAAGATGGACTTATTGTCCGAAACGATCGTCGAGAAATAAAGAATTATTTGTAGAATTTTCAAGTGTTTTTTGATTACTTGTTATCACTCATATTATGCTTACTTTCAGATTCTTTCACAATTATGGCAGCTACCAACTATTATGGAATAATTAGGCAGGTATATGTTTAATAGAATAGAATTTTATAGAAATGCCTCAAATGTGGATACAAACGTCAAATAGATAATAATTTAAAAAAGATCCTTCAAAATCATAAAGCACGTTGTTGCAATAATGTTTTTTAGTGTATTTGCCATATGGCAACATACACTATTGGCGTCGGTCGGATGGCGGGACCAAAATTTCTCGACGTTTCATAACCTCCTAAACACTTTGGCACCATTTTTAAAAATGTTTATATATATGTATATATATATATATATATATATATATATATATATATATATATATATATACGTATATATATATATATATATATATATATATATATATGTGTGCGGGCAATAACTTTCGAAGGAGTTAATTGATTTCAACTAAATTTGGATCACGTGTTTAAATCCATCATCGCAAGAAGCCTATTTAAAATAGGCCCAATCTGACTATTTTAAGGGTGGTTTTTAGGGGTTGCAAAATGTTTTTGGGCCCCAAAATACCGAAAAAATTCTCCGAATCGTTTCAAAATTGAAATTTAACCCTCTGGTAGTAATTAAAAAGTGTCCCTAAAATTTTAATAAAATCGATCCTACAGGACCGGATTTAAAAATTTTAAGAAAGACTAGTTTGCAGATTGTGAATTATTTACTGAAAGGTGTTTATAACTTGGTATAGAGGTTCGGTTGATAATAATATTGCAATTAAGAAAAAAAGTGTTATTTTAAGGGGTGTATTAAGGAGTCAAATTTTTTGTTTTGCTCAAAAACCGAGTTAAATTAACCACCTAAGTTCGCATAATAAAGCCACACTCGCTGTATTAGCAAATACATTATATTGTCGGCAGGGTTTCGGCACTGCGACCCGGGTTTTTTTTTAATTTATTTTTAAAATGTTCTGCTTTCTTAATAGTTTTTATATCATTGGGTCATTTGTTGAATATTTTAATTCCTATATACTTAGGACTTATCTCAAAAAAGTTGTTTTGTGTTTTAAGACAACATTTGATATGATTTTGATGCGTTGTTATTTTCAATGAAATATCCATTAGAATGAGCAGTTCAAAAGCAAAAATCCCGTAAAAAGTTAGTAGCTTATTGACACGAATCTGTACATTTTAAATTATAAATTACCCTTAAGATTTTCTTTTGAGTTGTAAAAACTCTGTGCGTATCTTCTGATATTCCCCAAATAGGGATGGCATATGTATTATTTAATATATGGTGTGTCAGTTGAAACTATTCATTGTAAATACATATATTGTAAAAAATAATAAAAAAACTTTAAAAAATATAATATCTTCCTTCAAAAAAGTCAGTAAAAATGGAAAAAATGAAATTTTGAGGACGATGCTAATTTAATAAAAGTAGATATCAAAAAGTTTTAGTAATGAAATTGCTACCGATCCCAAAATTTCATTATTTTCTTCTTTTTAGTGACTTTTTCGAATGAGGTTATAATTTTTTTAAAAGTTTTTTATTTCTTACTTTTTAGTGTAGGTATTTAATTTCGTACATTTTTATTAATATTTCGTAGTTGCTTTGTTTATGAATTATAATTTAAAAAAAAACTCCTGAACCGATTTAAGTACAATTTATGTGTGTTCACTCTGAAGGTATGCCTTATTAAATAAGAAAAGAAACCTATCAAAATCGTTTCACAAATATAAAAAAATATGTTGATGCATTTGAAAACGGATGAACTTATTCTAATAAAAACTACGTAGTACCAATCCGGTAGCATTTTGAACAAAATGGCCTTAAAACGTCTTATTAAGGTAATATCACACCTCGTCAATAAATAATGCATTACAATCTAGATTCTAGAGACATAACGTACTATTATCATACAATTAAAAAACGTAAACTAAAGTTGGCAGCAAACTTACGTTGCACCTGTGCGTTATGTCTTTATGCAATAACTTCCCTATAGTGGAACGCGTTCCATCAGAACTTCCTGATACATCAGCTGATGTCAGGACCATATGCCCGTCGCTTTTCGTCCTTATTCAATAATCCATAAACCTTGAGAAATATTCTACATATCTATCTACATTATGTAAGTCAAGGACATCGGTTCCATAAGTTTTATCTTTTAATTTTATCGCACAAAAATATACGCTCTTTTTTCATTCATATTTTCTGTTACGGTGACATTTTCAAAATGCTTTAAATTTGTTTAAGTAATTATTTTTAACACACTTTTCTTAGCTTCATGTGTGTATCAATGTATGAATGTGACAATATGACGCAATCTTTCAACGTAATTTTCACCGACTTCAAGACGTCCGATTGATTAAAAACTTTGCACACGTATTAAGAACCGATGAGAATACAATAATTTGATAACTTTGTCCTAATGATCTGACCAGGATCATCAGAATAAAAAAATAAGGCTAGTAAAAAATAAATTTTTATTGTAGGCGTGGGGTACTTGATATCAGCTGGTATAAATACTTCATTGGTAGCTATTTGTAAAAGTAGTGTTAATATAAAAAATATAGTAATAAGCACCCCACGTTTTTTCCGAAAAAAAAATTATTTTTAACTTTTTAGTTCGGTTTGCTATTAAAGTGTTTTTGTTTATTTTTAGTTTTTTTTAAACTATTAATTTTTAATAGTAAAGTTTTAACAACGGTATAGTTCGTAAGAGAAATTAATTACAGTAGGAAAGCTACATACAAACCAAGAAAAAAATTATTATTTACAATATTGATATTATCATCCATAATTTTTTAAGATTAAAAATTATCAGGAAATTGGCAAAATAAAATATGCAATCAATTCTGCGACGTTTCGGTTTTTTAATTAAACCTTCATCAGGCTTCTTGATTAAAATAATTAAATAACAATAACTTATTATAAATTACTAATACTCATTAACTTTTCCAAAATTCTTTAATTTTTTATTTATTTTTATTAAAATATATTAAAAATCAATTGACAGAATTGATTTTTAATATATTTTAATAAAAATAAATAAAAAATTAAAGAATTTTGGAAAAGTTAATGAGTATTAGTAATGTATAATAAGTTATTGTTATTTAACTATTTTAATCAAGAAGCCTGATGAAGATTTAATTAAAAAACCGAAACGTCGCAGAATTGATTGCATATTTTATTTTGTCCAATTTCCTGATAATTTTTAATCTTATTATTATTTACATTGCTACGATGTAAAGTCGATGTCCACTGCGATCGCTGGCAGCCCAATTCTAATAAGTTCCACAGTTCTGCACGGAGCATATACGTATCTTAAATCTGGTTTATTGTGGCAAAAGAAATGCTTATTTTCAATAAACAAATTATTTGTTCTATGTACAAATAAAATTTGCTTTAAATTGAGTGTAAATATTTCTCTAAAGAAGGTAGCAATTTTTCCATGCACTTACGTTATCAAAAACAAATAATTTTCAGCAGAAGATTATTATTTTTTAAGCTTAAGTCGTTTGTTAAAGACATAGTTTATATAATTTCCTCTTTGTGTTATAATAGTTTTGACAGAACGTCCAGTAAGAACACATTATTATGACAGTAGCATTATTTCAGTTTAACTTTGTTATCGCAGACGCCAGACACAGCGGCCATATCCGTTACATAACAATAACACACATTACCATATTGTATTATCTCAAGTCCGCCATCTCCCGGCCCTTTGTGCTCCTCCATTGACTGCGGTGATGCGGTCAAACCGGACGATTTCCTCTCTCACTGGGCGTTTGATACAATGTTCCACGAATTACAGATGAAAGCGACTATTTCAAATACCTATAGCATAATCTTAGAATACCACAAAACTATAGCATAGATTAAAAGGCCAACACACACTAATGCGATTCAGGTCTCTATAGGGATTTGTTCGCTTCCGTACAGTCGCAGGGCCGCCGACAGTGCTGCAGGCAGACGGAGCACTCAGGGAAGCAGCTAATCATATCAACATCGACCATTCATCAGTGATAAATTTTCCTTTAGGGAGCGTCCATAAACCACGTAGCTCGATCAAGACGGAAGGGGGATCAGTTCAAAAGCTACGTGAGGGGAGTTGGAGTCAAGCTACGTAATTTTTTTCATGTATTTCATTTGGCACAAGGAAAATACTTTGCAGAATAAGTTGAATACAGTGGACCCCCGGTAATCCGACAAACACTTTGCAGGGCAGTGTCGAACTATCGAATTTGTCGGATTATAGAGTACTGCTTAAGACCCCCTATAGTCCGGATTTTTTTACAAAAGAGTACCTTGTCATTCGACAAATTATACAGATCCAATGATAAGATTCTATATGTTATATAATATATGTTATACTCTGAACTTGTTCAATCATGCATTAGCGAAGATTGTCAAAAAAATATTCAATAATAAATAATAGACCATGTCGGATTACAGGGGATGCCGGATTAGACAGGGGCCGGATTACCGGGGGTTCTCTGTATTTATATTCAAACATTGGTCAAAATTTTTACAGCTATAACAAATATCAGTCTTGTTCATTTTAAACCAAATTTTTTTATTAGTTTGTTAACAGAAAAAACAAATTGTCTTCTGGGATTGATAATAAACAACTATGTTCCATCCGGAAGGGGGGTCACATAGGAAGGCTACGTTAGGCTACATGAAGGGAGGGAAGGGCCACGTGGTTTATGGACAACTTGCATAATTGATTAGAATATCTATTTAAGTTCAAATATCTTTTAGCAAAATTGATTACTATATACTGTACATCCAACTGATAACTAATAAAATGATTTTGATTTATAAAAATAATAGTTTTTATCAAATATCTAACAACTGCAGTCTCAGAAATATCGATAAAAGCACTCAACATAGATAGAATATTCTATACGAACAAAATCAAAACATTTTTAAGCGAACATAAATTAATCACTCCAATGTATCAATTAATAAAACTTTTTAAGTTGAAAACTAATTGATCTATAACTGTGATTGTAATGCTAATTCCGACTGCCAACTATAATTTCAAAGGAAATGTTTTTTAATGAAAACGGGGATTTAAATATAAAAAACTCGGGTCGCAGTGCCAAAACCCTGCCGACAATATAGTGTATTTGCTAATACAGGTATTGTGGCTTTATTAAATGAAATTAAGTTTGTTTTTGGACAAAATAAAAAACAATTGAACCCCTTAATACACCCCTTACAATAATAATTTTATTAGTTGAAATATTGTTATCAATCCAACATCTGCACCAAATTAAATACGACCTTCAGTAAGTAAATTCGTATACGCAAACTAGTGTTTTCATAAAATTTGTAAGTCCGGTCCTGTCGGGCCGATTTGCTTATAATTTTAGGAGCACTTTTTAATTGCTACTAAAGGGTTAAATTTCAATTTTGAAACGATTCGGAGAATGTTTTCGGTATTTTGGGGCCCAAAAACCTTTTTCAACCCCTAAAAACTACCCTTAAAATGGCCCGATTACGACCATTTTAAATAGGCTTCTTGCGGTGATGGATTTCAACACGTGGGCCAAATTTCGTTAAAATCAATTAGCTCTTTCGAAAGTTATTGCCCGCACACATATATATATACGTATATATATATATAAATATATATATATATATACATATATATATAAACATTTTCAAAAATGGTGCCAAAGTGTTTAGGAGGTTATGAAACGGCGAGAAATTTTGGTCCGACACCTAGGTCCCGCCATCCGACCAACGCCAATAGTGTATGTTGCCATATGGCAAATACACTAAAAAGAAATTTAAACCTGGGTGAATTTATTCGTTTTACGTATTTCATTGGGGGATTGGGTAAGGACGCTTATAACATTATAATAAAGTGATCGATTCTCTGCCTACCAGAACATACCTACAGTCTGCGCGTTGAAAGATTGATCCTTGTCTAACATTGGCGCACTCAGAATTTTGACGGGAGGTAACTGTGAATATATTTTCAGATAAGTATAGTTTTATTTATTAAAAAATTATATTTTATTTAAATATACGTACAGCATGCATTAGCAAAAACTATTTGTGGGCAGATTTTGACACTGCGAATAATGACTGAAAGAATTTATTTTTTACAAGCTTCTATTTAATTTCATCTGTCCCGGTGTCTGTCTGTAATCAAATCTTTCAAGTTAAATTTGACCCATTTTCCAGTTTCCGATTGAGCTGAAATTTTGCACACACCTTTAGTTTTAGAGACAATATAATATAGTACATTGAATATTATGATAGATTCAATATGGCCGCCACCACAAAATGTCGGGTTACCTTGTTCTTTACAACCTCATCCACATAGGTATCAAATGAAAGGGTATGACAAGTAGAATCCAATCAGCTGTGTGAATTCATTCAAAATCGAAAATGGCGGCCGACACAAAATGGCGGATCATATATTTTTTTACAACACCTTTGATATGTGTATCAAATGAGAGGGCATGACAAGTAGAATATAGTAAACTGTGTGACGTTATTTAAAATCCAATATGGCTGCCAAAAGGCGTACAAAAATTTTTTAAGTGAAATATTAGATAAAAACTTTTATAAAGACAAGCTTTTATTGCAGTGTACTAAAAAGGATAAAAATAATTTTTAATAATTTAAGCTCATAATTATAAAATCGTGAGCCGTGACTATCATAGAACTTACAACCCAAACTTTTATACTTATGAACTTAAATTATTTAATTAACAAAATAAAATTACTTGCAGTACTGTTCAATTGGTTTTTATTTATATAAAAGAAGTTTCAACCAACATATTAGTATTGCAAGTAATTCTATTTTGTTAATATATCTATTACTGTTGGTAGAGTCAATATTATTATTAGTGTATTTGCCATATGGCAACATACACTATTGGCGTCGGTCGGATGGCGGGACCTAGGGGTCGGACCAAAATTTCTCGACGTTTCATAACCTCCTAAACACTTTGCCACCATTTTTAAAAATGTTTATATATATATATGTATATATATATATATATATATATATATATATATATATATATATATATATATATATATATATATATATATATATATATTTATATATATAGGTATATATGTGTGCGGGCTATAACTTTCGAAGAAGTTAATTTATTTTAACGAAATTTAGCACACATGTTGGAATCCATCACCGCACGAAGCCTATTTAAAATGGGCCCAATCGGGTCATTTTAAGGGTAGTTTTTAGGGGTGTAAAAATGTTTTTGGGGCCCAAAATACCGAAAAAATTCTCCGAATCGTTTCAAAATTAAAATTTAACCCTCTGGTAGTAATTAAAAAGTGTCCTTAAAATTTTAATAAAATCGGCCCGACAGGACCGGACTTACAAATTTTATGAAAACACTAGTTTGCAGATAGTGAATTATTTACTGAAAGTTGCATATAATTTGGTACAGAGGTTCGATTGATAATAATATTGCAATTAAGAAAAAAAATGTTATTTTAAGGGCTGTATTAAGGAGTAAAATTTTTTTTTACCCAAAAACCAACTTAAGTTCGCATAATAAAGCCACACTGCCTGTATCAGCAAATACACTATATTGTCGGCAGGGTTTTGGCACTGCGACCCGGGTTTTTAAATTATTAAACTTATTTTTATCCTTTTTGGAAACTGTTAATTTTAGTACCATGTTACTGTTATTTATTCTCGTCACTATAGGTAGATACTACTAAATTTTCTCGCTCTTCGTTACGTGCAATTTTCATTGTATATTTGTCACTGGTGCAGCTTCATATTTTCCCATCGCTTACTAAAATTAATTTCCCCATTTCATTAAATGCACAATGCGAGAAAACTTTTTTCATTTCCACACAATTTAATATTTAAAGATCTATTCTCATAGTACCGAGCATTTTAACACTTTTATTTTCAGTTTGATTTATGCAGTATTACCTACTTACTAGTCACTAGGAACTAGGAAGAAATGCAAAGTAAACTTTCAATATGCTGCATAACTACGGCCTACGCGGATCTTTTATTTATTAGTGTATTTGCCATATGGCAACATACACTATTGGCGTCGGTCGGATGGCGGGACCTAGGGGTCGGACCAAAATTTCTCGACGTTTCATAACCTCCTAAACACTTTGGCACCATTTTTAAAAATGTTTATATATATATGTATATATATATATATATATATATATATTTATATATATATATATATATGTGTACGCGCGATAACTTTCGAAAGAGTTAATTGATTTCAACGAAATTTGGGCCACGTGTTGAAATCCATCACCGCAAGAAGCCTATTTAAAATGGGCCTAATCGGGCTATTTTAAGGGTAGTTTTTAGGGGTTGAAAACTGTTTTTGGGCCCCAAAATACCGAAAAAATTCTCCGAATCGTTTCAAAATTGAAATTTAACCCTTTGGTAGTGATTAAAAAGTGTCCCCACAATTTTAATAAAATCGGCCCGACAGGACCGGATTTACAAATTTTATGAAAACACTAGTTTGCAGATAGTGACTTATTTATTGAAGGGTGTATTTAATTCGGTGTAGACGTTAGATTGATAATAATATTACAATTAAGAAACAAATGTTATTTTAAGGGGTGTATTAAGGGGTTAAATTTTTTATTTTGCCCAAAAACAAACTTAATTTCACATAATAAAAGTATAAAACCACAGGGCCCTATACAAACAAATACACTATATTGTCGGCAGGGTTTTGGCACTGCGACCCGGGTTTTTCTAAATAATATCATTAAAAAAAAACGGTCAAGTGCGAGTCGAATTCGCAAGGAGAGGGTTCCGTACCATTCCGTTTTCAGTGAGAACTTTAAGGCTTAGGATTTTCGTTTAGGTTTTCCTTTAAAGTATGAGTTAGGCCCTACATTTTACTTACTTTTTTTTCAAATTTTAGGCTTAGTAGTATAAAGATCAATTAGATCTATTAATATAAAAGAGAAAATTAATAAATAAAATACAATAAAATTAGATTTTATCAAGACGAAGTCTAAATGCATCTGATCAAATGAGATTAAACTTGCTTGTTTCTTAAATGTCGCTAATAGAAACAAAACAATGTTGTGGCCGACAATGCAGAGTATTAATGTTGTCTCAAAAAAACCCGACAGCAGTTTCGGGGATAAGGGGGGGGGGGTGTCTCGATTTTCGTATAATATCTTTAAAATATTTTAAACTACGTATTGTAAAATTATAAAAAAAAAACATATTTGTATCCTCATAATGAGCCCTTTCATCTGATGTCACAAAATAGGAATTTATTTATTTACGCTATACTTCGGTGATTGGATCCCAAATTTCAACATTTTTGTCCGGTCATTTATCCCTGCTTTGTTTCTATTGAATTTTGATTTTTCATTTTTAAAATAAACTAAGAGCTTTATCAAATATAAAACCAATCTAGATTTTTTAAAAGAGTGCAATTCGGTTATAAAGCTTTTAAAAATTGAAAAAAATGACGGACTTTCCAAAATTTATCAAATATTCTTATAACGAAGAGATTTGATCTATACTTGCAAAATGCTTAAAAGTAGAATATTCAGATCTCTACCGTTATAATTCGTTTTTTCTTTCTCAAAAAAAAAAAAAAAATGAAAATAAATAAAACAACCGCATTACTATTATGTCAGGTTCTTCTACAAAAATGTGATGGCTAGTTTTTTTCAAAACAAAAACTATAATCACGTATAGTATCATATTTTCCTGTATCATATTTTGACATTACAGCTGTTATTCATACAGTTATTTGAAAATGATTTATACTAATTTAAAAACGTAAAAAAAATTCAATATAAAGAACTTACTACACTGTTTTTATACCGCACATTCGAAAAATAAAACCAAAACATTCTTAATGACTAAGCATATTTCATTAAAACTGCTTAGAACGGTTTCCATAATGAAAGTTGAGTTGTATATTTTTTCCGGTATAGTAATATTTTAAATTGATATAGAAGCAGAGAACATCATAACTTCTCTGACAGAAGTATGTGTTAGCCTTGACAGCGCATGGACATTGGACAGGCTCTTAAATTTACCACATTCAACCCTGTGTGGTCGTTCAACCGACCTCAGTCAACACCTATACACCCTTAAAATGTCATTCGGCAATAGGCGTGCTTAACTTATTCGTAAAATAACAAATCAGTAAACTGAAAAAAATCTACACATATAAATAAAATGCACAATTCCAAACTTTGCACAATACAACACTCTTTACAGAAGTAATGATTGATGTGTTTGTACATATAGGCAATGGATTACAAAGTTCACATACTGCGAGAGTTCCTTTTTTAATGAATTTTATAGAAGGTGATTCAATTAATACAAATAAATAAAATCGTAACGTAGTCTGTAATTGTAGAGTTTTAAAGATTCCAAGAGCAAATTTTCAGTTTTGTCAGTTTGTTCGGGCTAATCTTTGAAACGGCTGAGCCGATTGTGATGGCACAGACAGGTAAAGGACTATGCCAGGAGTGATCTAGGCTACATTTTACCCCAAAAATCACACTTATGGGAGTGAACAGGGTGATGGAAACCGTAATCATAAAGGATACGTTGTATTTCTGAATTATTGTTTTAGCACTCGACACGATGGGAAAAGCAGCATCAACGAAATGGTAAAATAGTTACACATTAAAAAAATCTATAAAAAAGGTATGAATAATTGCCACAAATTGTAACACATAAAGCTTCTACTGATATTTTATTTATCTGTTAGATTATAGTATTATCGCTGCACTAAGAAGAAATGCATACAACATTTCACTTTTATTTTAAATGACGATGGGGTCGATATTATGTTTATATAGAGACAAGGGGGCATATGGCCACTTGCACTCCATTAAGACTTGGATACAGTTCAATAAATGTAGAACGGAACCAGTACCTGCATTCATTCACAAATATGAATAAGCAATAAAATCATATTCTTTTAGTTGTCGATGCATTAAAACGTTTTACAAAAACGCTGGTAGATTGTACAGTTAGGTTTTAGTGAATATAAGAGATGAGGGATCAGACTTGACTAATCGGAAGTCAGAACACATTTTGTAACACTTTGTTTCCAAATATTTGTGGTAAATAATATCGGCACAAAGCTGAATAAAGCACCGAACTGTTTGAAGCAATCGTTTTGTAGATGTTACATGATGTAAAATACAGTATATACTTTGGCCTTTGGACAGGCCCCGTAGACTTATGATGCGCAGTACAAATCGGAGCTCAACTACGAGCTTGGCTTTACTGGAGATCTCATAACTTTTTAACAGTGAAAGCATTATGATTTTGTGAGTTTTGGCAATCAACTTTTTATGAAATGTTTTTGGTGGGATTTCATTTCTTTTTGGCAGGCGCCCTAGATTATGTTTTTTTTCATCAATGAAGATTTGGGACCCACTTTTACACATTTCCTTAATGTACAGATATGCACCCCCTATACGAGGGGTTGTACGGGAAAAGTTTCAGATTTCTTAATTTTCCGTTGATTATATGCAAATCCTAGCCTACATACCAAATTTCAGCCTCCTAGAACTTCAGGAAGTACCCTAGAGGTTTTGATGAGTCAGTCATGAAATCGACATATTTCAGACGTCATAAATCTGAAACTATTAAGTCATGAACTTATTGCCTTCATGACTTACTGTATTATACTGTAAAATATGATACTTCTCTCACGTGACATCACTCACAGTGAGAACTACATAGCACGGAGAATTGTCAAATTAAATTTCGAGATATCATAACTTTGTTGTTTTTAGATTTATTACAGAAATTCTCTGGGCGTTAATTTTGTAACTTTTAGAGCTATAATTAACAGAAAAAAAATGATCAGAATCTTCCTAATTACCGATTTTTTTTATAATCGTGCAATTATAGCGCACGGTTAATCACAACTATTCGGCATATTTCGGATTTTGTGATTTTTAGGGTTCCGTACTCAATGGGTAAAACGGGACCCTATTACTAAGACTCCGCTGTCCGTCCATCTGTCACCAGGCTGTATCTCATGAACCGTGATAGTTAGACAGTTGAAATGTTCACAGATATATTTCTGTTGCTGCTATAACAAATACTAAAACAAAATAAAATAAATATTTAAGTAGGGCTCCCATACAACAGACATGATTTTTTTGCCGTTTTTATAGATAATGGTACGAAACCCTTCGTGCATTTTTTTTAATTCATATTTCCCTAGCAGTTCATTTTTGCTTTATTAGTGGTACTTTAAAGTAATATTTCAAAAGTGATTTCAGCGAGTAAGTACCGATTGAACTTCAATTAGCAACCTCTATTTGAATTTGCCGCAACCATCAGGTATATTATTCTATATGAAGTTCGTGTAGCAGACAGAATTTATTTATTTTAAGACCGTAATATTTTTTCGAGTGAGTGTTTAAATTTATAATGTATACATTATTATTGTAGGGTTAAGCATCGGTTCAGAATGTCTCAGTGTTGCCGTTTTAAACAAATTTAGAGTTGATCGTTTGTTATTTTAAAACAAACCCGTTATTATGAACTAAGGCACAGCATGAAATAGATGATTACATAATATCAATCAGGGTTCAGACTTCAGGGCTAGAATATTTGATATAAAGGATTATTAACGCTACACTTGATATTGTTTAGCTTTAGTCAATGAATGTTCATGTATTAAAAACCCAAATACCGACTGCCGAGTTGCTCTAGAGTCTAGACTCTAGAGTCATTAATTTGTGATCCACGTGAAAAGTTATTGTAGGGCTGCATTCAATATTTTAACGGAAATATATAACATGCTTAAGAAAATAATAAGATGTTTAATTATGTAGTATATGGCAATCAGCCGTACATTGATAATTGTAAATTTATTAGTTATGTAAGTTCCTTAGGTATAATATCTGGTAAATGTAAAAATAAGTTAGTCTAAAACACAGTTGTAATTCAGTCACAAGCAAATTAAAATAAAGTCTTTTTATTCTGTACGCGTGTATTTTATTAACACTAGAAATTAGTTAACAAAATTGAATTTAGAGAATATACTAAACTAACACATAGTAACACCGATAAAATAGTTTGAATCCTGTTGTTCCATAACTCTTCAAATCCCAAGTCCTAATATGCAAGCTGATGAAATTAATTAACTGAATTTACAGTTTATTACAAAAAATAAAAAAACCCGGGTCGCAGTGCCAAAACCCTGCCGACAATATAGTGTATTTGCTTATACAGGCAGTGTGGCTTTATTATGCAAGCTTAAGTTGATTTTTGGGCAAAATATAAAATTTGACGCCTTAATACACCCCTTAAAACAACGTTTTTTTTAATTGCATAATTGCAATATTATTATTATTCGAACCTCTATACCAAATTATATACACCTTTCAGTAAATAATTCACTATCTGCAAACTAATGTTTTCATAAAATTTGTAAGTCCGGTCCTGTCGGGTCGATTTTATTAAAATTTTAGGGATACTTTTTAATTACTACTAAAGGGTTAAATGTCAATTTTGAAACGATTCTGAGAATTTTGTCGGTATTTTAGGGCCCCTATAAACTACCCTTAAAATGGCCCAATTACGCCCATTTTAAATAGGCTTCTTGCGGTGATGGATTTTAACACGTGGGCCAAATTTCGTTAAAATCAATTAACTCTTTCGAAAGTTATTGCCCGCACACACACACATATATATATATATATATATAAACAATTTTTAAAATGGCGCCAAAGTGTTTAGGAGGTTATGAAACGTCGAGAAATTTTGGGACCCCTAGGTCCCGCCATCCGACCGACGCCAATAGTGTATGTTGCCTTATGGCAAATACACTAATAAACTAGAAATATATCAACAGGTTAGGTCCAGATAAATTTGACAATTAGTGACATTAGACAAATGAGTACAATTTTAAACCGCCTGGTAGTACAAAAACACCTCAAATGCTTACCTTCAAAATTCTTTTTTTACACCTTTATCTATGTAAATATGTCATAAAAAATAAGGAACTATTTGAGCTTCAGCCATATTTTTTTTATTTTTAAAGAGATATGTTAGTAGGTAATTTGTTATTAAACAAGCCATTCGTTATTTTGTTAATTTCTTAAAAACAAACTGTAACTAACCTTAAGTGGTCGATTGTATGAATGAAGTCCAATCTATAAACAAAAACATAATAAATTAACTAAAACGTTTAAAAAAAATGCCGGGTAGATTAAAAAATAAGCCAAAGTTTGAGAGAGGTTGGAGATTGTTGACGCTAAGCAGCTGAGGTCGTCAGCGTTTATTAACGGAATTTTGTAGTTTCACTGTATTTCTAACAGGGTCACTAAATGAAAAAATATTCAAAGAGAATTGTATTTAAAAAACGAATATTGTTAAAAAAAATGGTACCGATTATTGAACTAATTTAAGTTAATAACTGAACACATAAAGTAAAAGCTTTAAATAAAAATACAAGCTTGATAAATGACAAGTAATTTGTATGGAGTATAATTTGTCAAGTCAAGAAATGAGTAAACGTTTACGCTATTTTGTTATCATTAGCTTTCCTATATCGTTGGTAAAATGGACTAAAAAGTTTTTATAGATGTATAGCATGTTTCAAAAGTTTTCTAATTTTTTAAAGTTCTTTTTATAATTAAAAAGCATTCATTAATAATGAAAATACAAAAAAACTGTTTGAACAGTTTTTAATGACACTAAATTGGTTTGTCATTATATAGCCAAAATAGAGGTCAGTAAAAATTAGATTTTAAATACCATAGACTGGCATAGACAAAAAGTTTTATTTTCTGCATTCAAATTAGAATAACATGTAAATACATAATTGAATTAAAGCGTGTAGCATGAACTTAACGAAAGAAAATCTTTAAATTGTTTCCAAGAAACTTTACAATGACTAAATTAGTGAGTTTAATTAAGTTATATTATAATCAGTGTGAGCTGATACGAACACTACCGATTACAAGGTTAGTAAATACAAAAAAAGGCTCTGGTAGTTCTTGGACTACCAGTAGACATGGAATCATGGGCAGACTTGTGCTTTGGGAATGTTCTCTAGCTAGTAGTACGCTCGCTTTGGGGGTACACCAGATGACCCAAGTATCGGAGACGCGGGCCGCTTGGGCGCTGATGGGGTTTCATCAATTTTCCAACGGTTGCTTTTTTCTAAGTTTTCGCCCAATTTCTTTTATTTTAGTCTCAAACGATAGGCCTGTTGACGCTGTGCATAGAATTTGCCGGTTTTCGGTTTGAAAATTTTGGTTCGAGTTTTATCGCGATTTTGTATTTTCGCCATTGGACTTTTAATTTCCGAGATATTTAAATTTTAGTGGAGTAATTTTTCAGCTCCAAAACATCCTCACGCAAAAAAAAGCCTAGAGGCGACTGAAGTCTGTTGTCAAAATTATTGGTAGAAGGGCTCTAATGACTCGGTCACCTGATACCTAGTTTGCTCGGATTGGTTGAACGGTTCGTAAGATAGTGGTACACCGAAAGTGCTTTTGAAACATAACGGCCGATTTTCGTGAAACGTGCGAGTAAAACACTATATGTCCATAAATTCCATGTCAAAAAATCAAACATTTCTAAAGAAAATGCATGAATAAGGCTATATCTATATTTTCTTCGAAAAATATTTCCCTCAAATTCTCTTTTCCATCGATTGCAATCGTTAGTTTCAATTACATGAAAAAATGGAAATTTATGTCTATATTAAATTATTGTGATTGTGTCTACGATTGTAAATCAAACATTCAGTGTATAAAATTGTTGCATTAGATTTATTGGTAATTCTAAACGCTTTGAACGCATTCATTCGTATTTAAAAGAATTGAAGATCTTAGTTACTTCTTAAAGATTCCAGACATTTACATATTTTAAGTCTTATTCACAATATTTATTATGGTAACAATGTAAACTGCTTAAGTGAATTATTAATACCTTTGTCCAGCTGCCATTCCTATGACGCCAAAAATAATACAGAGCTTTACATCCCTAACAGCAAGATCTATTCTTAGACCAAAATTATGGAACAGCATCGATGCTAGCATTAGACATTCAAAAAGTCACAAATTATTCATCCTATATCCATTAAACACTCTCTTATCGAAAACTACTGACACATGTTTTTAATCTACACCTAGTAATTGTTATGTTTCGTTCTATTTTGTTTTATTTGTCATTAGTGTATTTGCCATATGGCAACATACACTATTGGCGTCGGTCGGATGGCGGGACCTAGGGGTCGGACCAAAATTTCTCGACGTTTCATAACCTCCTAAACACTTTGGCACCATTTTAAAAAATGTTTATATATATATGTATATATATATTTATATATATATATATATATATATGCGTATATATATATATATATATATATATATGTGTGCGAGCAATAACTTTCGAAAGAGTTAATTATTGATTTTAACAAAATTTGGCCCACGTGTTGAAATCCATCACCGCAAGAAGCCTATTTAAAATGGGCGTAATCGGGGCATTTTAAGGGTAGTTTTTAGGGGTTGAAAAAAGTTTTTGGGCCCCAAAATACCGAAAAAATTCTCAGAATCGTTTCAAAATTGACATTTAACCCTTTAGTAATAATTAAAAAGTGTTCTTAAAATTTAAATAAAATCGGCCTGACAGGACCGGACTTACAAATTTTTTGAAAACACTAATTTGCAGATAGTGAGTTATTTATTGAAGGGTGTCTTTAATTCGGTGTAGACGTTAGATTGATAATAATATTACAATTAAGAAAAAAAAATGTTATTTCAAGGGGTGTATTAAGGGGTTAAATTTTTTATTTTGCCCAAAAACAAACTTAATTTCACATAATAAAAGTATAAAACCACACTGCCCTATACAAACAAATACACTATATTGTCGGCAGGGTTTTGGCACTGCGACCCGGGTTGTTTTATTATTAACATTTGTTAAGTTTATGTTTTTTTTAATCTGTTGGTTTTAAAGATCGATTATTACAAATTTGTCTATACTATATTTTTGTCTGCACTAATATTTTGATGGGGTAGGATAGCACATATGTACCCAGATAAAAAAGAAAATATTATTATTATTGTTTTAGTAAATGTTCGTACATTATAGTTCGTCAGATTAAATTAATAACAGGATAATAGCTATCGTTTGCTATAATTGTTAAGAAACATCCATTGTTACAATGCTATATTAGAAAAAAATATTTTCAAACAACTGTCACCGTCGGGACTCAAACCCGAATCTCTCCACTTTCGCGGCGGAATGAGTTATCAGTTCCTCTACGGTGCCGTAACTCAACACTTAATCTTTCATTATTATGAAAATTAACAGTCCCAATGAAATCGCTACGATTGCTATATAGAAAACCACTCGGATTTGTTTTTTTTTTTAATTTGTCTTATCTGAAAAATGGTTTCTAAAATTTGAAACTTCGCTACATTAGTGTAATAACGTTTAGATTGCAGTCTGCAGCTATTGTAACTTCGCTCTACATTACAAAACAATTATCTGGTAGTAACTTTTAACTCGTATTCCGTGAACTGTATCTAAAAGATTTTTTTTTTGTTTAATTAAACATTGCTATAATAAGCGTGAAAGTCGGTTTTCCTTAGTTCACTCTTTTATTTAATGAATAGATACCGCCATTTCTTCAAGCAACCCTTTCTTGAATATCTGGATTACGGCCAAAAAGAAATAATGAGAGAGTTTTCCTTTGCAGTCAGCATTCCAATGTTTCATAGGAATTAGCATTCCCAGGAATCCCAGTTTGTATATCAGTCGGTTTATGTATATTAATAGACATATTCTCTAATACACACATAAACACTGATAACTTTAGCTGTCGAGCGTCTATAATCAACAATTTATTTATCTGTCTCATGGATACAATGGATACAGTGTAAAAATGGTTAGAATTAGAACATATTTTAATTATTACGTCACTAACATTTTGAATTAAACATGCCTTTCGTTTTTTTTGAAGTTATACTTTTTTTGACGCATTGAAGGTAAAATTTTGTGGTACGGATGTTGCACACGCAGCATGCAGCAAACATGAGATACCGTGTACTGCGTGTATTGGCAATGTTAAAATCGTCGATAAAGTTGACTCTTCGATGCAGTATAGTTTTGTTTTGTATTCATAAATGACATTACCGTCAATTCTTATCATTGAACTGTCTCTATATGTATATAATAATAAGCATAAATATTATCTGGGCTCAGATATTCATGACATTAACACCCGTCAAAAAAACATCTTAAGAGTGCCCTACAGTCGTCTAAATGTTCGCAAAAAATCCCCTGGGAACCTCGGCGTTACCATTTTTAACAAATTGCCTGAAAATATAAAATCAGCTGCAGATATTAACAAATTTAAAAAATTATTAAAAAGTTATTTGCTGGAAGGTGCTTTTTATACTACCGATGAATTATAATCCAGATTAGTTTGTTTGACGTTTGAATACTGTATATATGCAGTCTACTAAATAAATTTATTATTATTATTATTATTATTATTATTATTATTATTATTATTATTATTATCTCGTTTTTTCTGATAACGTCAAAACAGTCATTTCATAAAACAACAAAGTAGATTATACTAAGGGGCCATTCATTAATTACGTAAGGGTCCCGAGGAGGAGGGGGGTTCTCAAAATCTCGACATGTCCTTATCTCGGAGGAGGGGGGTGTAAGAAGGGGGAGGGGGAGTTCGAGAAATCTTATGTGTCCTTACCAGGGGGAAGTGTAGTCAAAAATGCCCAAAATCGTCCTTACGTAATTAATGAATGGCCCCTAACGACATCGGACGGAACTTCTTAAAAGCTATAGTGTTGTTAACAACTTTTGACAGTTAAATAACCTCAATACTTGTATTTTTTTCTAAATTATGGATTCAAAATATTTTATTTTATCAATGTACATCTTTAACGAAAATGTGAATATCAATTCTCGCGATCACGCCAAAGAAGTACACCGCCCATTTTTTTTAAATTTTCATACTATTATTATTCACTCGATGGAAGCGACCATGAGACCAAAAGGTTTTAGGCTGATATCTCCTGTGTTGCTTCGTAGGTATGGTTAAAAACACGGACCTTCCAAACCTTCGTTTCTACCCCTTTCGTAGCTACTAGATCTTTTGAGAATTTCAAAAGAATATTACTTTATATGCGCAACAAATTCACAACAAACAATACAGAAGCCGTTCCCACTCTTTTGATTTTTTAAAATTTAGAGTCGGTTTTTCACTGTCTCCGAAAACATGAATTTTCACTTACACAGACAAATTCAGGTAAATCTTCCCATTTTTTAGAACCACCGTTATTATATATATGACTAAATTAGTAAATACTAGATATTTAGCATTGAAATTGGAATAGTACATAATTCATCCGATAGATCACTTGTAAGTTTTGGTGTCAGAAGAATATTTGCACCAGTGCTCCTGGCGGCTGGTTTACTAAAATAGAACAGCCGGCGATATTCTTGTTATTAATCACTCATACAACTATGCCTATATCCATTTCTTAGCCAGGTGATATAAGAAAATATATAAATTAGATTTTATTATTGTCATTGGTAAGGTTTGTGTAATATTTTGTTTAAATCTAACAGTAACTGAATAGCTGCATGCAGTACAAATTTTATTAAAAATAGAATCTTCCAATTCCGATTGAAAAATCAAAGAGAATATATTCTATAATAAAACAGTCGGAATATATGATATTCGTCTAGACTCTAGACAGACTTTTGTAAAAACATATATATTTATATTGCTTCAAATAACATACGTTTTTATTTAAGTCTGATGAAAATAAAACAAATATATTTTCGTTCAGTTATAGAGACTGAAGATGTCATTGAGTTCGTTTCTTTACTTAGGATTCATTGTCCTCTCTAGCTAGGGTACTCTATAATAATTGACAATGTGCCAGACTTTTCTAAAACCTATTTTCAAAATAAAAGAATGACAATGACCTTTAATGAAATTAAAAAAGTGTTATATCTATTTTTCTTCCAACAAGTCTAAAGAATTTTTTCGTCACTTGAGTTATCTTAACAATTCCCATATTTGTAAAGAAGATTTTATTTTTGATAAAAAAATATATACACCTTCTTGACATACTATCTGTGGAAAGATTGTTGTTAAGAATCATTTTATACTCATTATAAATAAAAAAGTAGTTTATATCTAAAAATTTCAATTTTGTTTAGATGTATTATCAATTTGTACACGTAAATTGAAATCTCAAGTTAAATTTGTTGGAGTTATATTGCCTTTATTTTTGAAAAAAATGAAAAAAAGTAATATGTTTTAAACTGCACCGTATATATTATTAGTGTATTTGCCATATGGCAACATACACTATTGGCGTCGGTCGGATGGCGGAACCTAGGGGTTCTCGACGTTTCATAGCCTCCTGAACACATTGGCACCATTTTTGAAAATGTTTATATATATATATATATGTATATATATATATATATATATATATATATATATATATATATATATATATATTTATATATATAGGTATATATGTGTGCGGGCAATAACTTTCGAAGGAGTTAATTAATTTTAACGAAATTTGGCACACATGTTGGAATCCATCACCGCACGAAGCCTATTTAAAATGGGCCCAATAGGGTCATTTTAAGGGTGGTTTTTAGGGGTTGAAAAAAGTTTTTCGGCCCAAAAATACCTAAAAAATTATCAGAATCGTTTCAAAATTGAAATTTAACCCTTTAATAGCAATTAAAAAGTGCTTCTAAAATTTTAATAAAATCGGCCCAACAGGACCGGATTTACAAATTTTTTGAAAACACTAGTTGTTCGATCGACAATAATAATGCAATTAAGAAAAAAATGTAATTTTAAGGGGTGTATAAAGGAGTTAATTTTTTTATTTTGACCAACAATCCCATTAAGTTCACATAATAAAGCCACAATAAGGCCTGCATTAGCAAATACACTATATTGTCGGCAGGGTTTTGGCACTGCGACCCGGGTTTTATTATTATTATGAGGGAAAATACTAAACACTAACTGTGAAATTTTGAGAACAATAATTATTTTAAAATTGGTGTATTAACAACGCATATTTAATTTGTATAAAGCATGGGTGCCGTTTAAATAAATACATACGGCAATTTTTTACATAAAGCTTTTTTCACCTTTTTTAATGATAAAAGGACTAAACTAAATGTTTCAATGACTACATACAGAAAAAGAAAGAAAATCTATTCATTAAAAACTTAGCTTTTGACATAGTAACTCAAAGACTGTTTCATATATTATGTTTCCACTAGTTTATAATTTTAATGTAACAGAACGGAGTAAATTTATTTTTTCTCATTATATATTCTTTGAAATATAAAATTTAATTAAGAAAAAGTAGAAAGCAAGTAGATAATTCTGAATCAGTAGCACTCTTATTATAACAAAATATTATCTTCTAAATTATGTACAATTAAAAATTAAAAAAAAACCCGGGTCGCAGTGCCAAAACCCTGCCGATAATATAGTGTATTTGCTTGTATAGGGCCGTGTGGTTTTATACTTTTATTATGTGAAATTAAGTTTGTTTTTGGGCAAAATAAAAAATTTAACCCCTTAATACACCCCTTAAAATAACATTTTTTTCTTAATTGTAATATTATTATCAATCAAACGTCTACACCGAATTAAATACACCCTTCAATAAATAAGTCACTATCTGCAAACTAGTGTTTTCATAAAATTTGTAAATCCGGTCCTGTCGGGCCGATTTTATTAAAATTGTGAGGAAACTTTTTGATCACTACCAAAGGGTTAAATTTCAATTTTGAAACGATTCGGAGAATTTTTTCGGTATTTTGGGGCCCAAAAACAGTTTTCAACCCCTAAAAACTACCCTTAAAATAGCCCGATTAGGCCCATTTTAAATAGGCTTCTTGCGGTGATGGATTTCAACATGTGGCCCAAATTTCGTTGAAATCAATTAACTCTTCCGAAAGTTATCGCGCGTACACACATATATATATATAGGTATATATAAATATATATATATATATATATATATATATATATATATATATATATATATATATATATATATATATCTATATATATATATATATATATATATATATATCTATATATATATATATATATATATATATATATATATATATCTATATATATCTATATATATATCTATATATATCTATATATATATATATACATATATATATAAACATTTTTAAAAATGGTGCCAAAGTGTTTAGGAGGTTATGAAACGTCGAGAAATTTTGGTCCGACCCCTAGGTCCCGCCATCCGACCGACGCCAATAGTGTATGTTGCCATATGGCAAATACACTAATTAAAAAAAAGACTTTAAGTAAAAAGGTTGTAAGCCGACTAGTTTTAAAAATCATTAGCGGCTTATCAAAGTACAGACACAAAAAAATGTACTAACCATCGCATTACCATTTTAATATTTAAATGTTACAATACACTATAGAGATTTTAATTTTTTAAATTCATTCTGTGACTAAAAACCAGAAATCATACAGCATACAATTTCAACTTATTGGAATGGGACCGAAAATCGAAGTCAACAATTTTTTTTAATGTCTATGCCTGTGTGTTATACGTCCGTGGTCATTTGTTTCTAAAACAAAATCTCGAGAATAAAAAATGATATCGGCTATGCTAGGGTGACAATCGACTCGTATTAACGTAAATATTATCTGAAAGGATTTTTTCCAAATTGGTTCAGCCGTTCTTTTTTTAAGTAAAATAATGTTTTCACCAAAACTTATGAATAAAAAATTAAATCGACTTAGGGCATCAATCGAAACTTGTTAACGTCATTATGATCCGAAAGAAATTTTGTTAAAATCAGTCCAGCCGTGTTTCTCGTTTAAACATAAAGAATGCAAAAAAAGAGGATTTTAAAAAGCCCACCTCACAACTTGTTTTAAAATTGAATTTGATGTATGATGTCTAAAATGATTTAAAATTTTTTGCGCATTGATTAGCAGATATAAAATATTTATCTAGAAATATACACTATAACATAAAACTTAAAAAAATATATGTTATTTATATTATGTTGGTAGTACTCGTGGCAAAATGCCGATGCACTTCTTGTTTTTGTTTAAAAAAAAATATTAATTGAAAAAATTAATTACTTATTTGTCCATTTATGCAATTTAGCTAATTTGTAGTTATAAAACCGTGCTATTAACATTCGTCGATCGAATAAGCATCTGTACGTTACAGAGAATTTTGGAAAAAACCTTGTGTTGCATACTGTAGTTTTGAGGAAAAATAATTCTAAACTTTCTGGTTATACGAAGGTAATTTATTTTATAACAAAAATGCGTTCGTGTAAAATGTCACATTGAAAGATTCACTTCACAAAATTGTAACTACTAAACGTGTCTTTAAAAAATAATTGACTACAAAATTAGAAACTAAAAATATGTATTACATTATAGTTTTACAACTTAACAGTTGCATCAGGAAGATTTTTAACAGCCAATTGGCTTTTAAACGATAGATATATTAATATTAATGTATGCCATGTGTTTCAGTGACCTAAATCTGAAAACTATAATTTATAATAAAAACATAAACTATATAAAAATTAAAATGGATGAATTATACAAATGATTACTGGAAGCGTAGGTGGCAATATTTTGCTGGCCCATGCTGTGTGATGCCTCATAGTATAAAGAAAATTTAACATCCTTCAAAAAAGACCACTAAAAAGCGTAAAATAAAAACTTTTGAGGTCGGCGCCAATTTAATTACTAAAGTTTTTTTTTATTTTATACTTTTTAGTGGCTTTACTGTATGCAGTTTGAACCTTCTAAACTAAAAAAAACTATTGAAACGAAATAAGTAAAATTTATGTTAGATAACCATATTATAAGTCCTATTAAAAAGAAAAAGATTCATCAAAAGCAGTCAAAAGTGCTGGAGATATCAGGTAACATGTATTAAAAAAAAATCTCCTTTTTTGAAGTAAGTTAAAATGACTGAACCGATTTTTTAAAGAAATTATATGGTACCAATCAGTAAGCATTTTGAACCAAATGGTGTAAACATGTTTTAATTGGTTAACTAAATTGAATTAACTTTTTTATTTTTTGAAGTCGGTTAAAAAACAAAACAAACAGTATGTCGAATTTTAAAGGCAGTGACAATTATCGAACTGATTCCTGTAATATATTCCAATTTTTAATGACAATTTTAAATATCCGCCCTTAGCATTTTTTCCATAGTGTGGAGAATTTCACCTTCGTGATAACAAGATGATGAAGTGTTAAATTTCAAACTAATCTGCAAGAATGTTTCATAAAATAAAAATGACCATTTTACTTAATTATAAGATGCCAGAATTGAGTATAATATAGAGATGGGAAAAACGGGTCTTTTTAGTGATCTGCATCTTTGCATCTGGATCCCGTATGTGAGCCGGCTCACTGAACCGGTTCAAAAAGAGCCGAGTTCTGAATATGTTACTGCAGTCTGCCACTGAGTTACTTAGTTCAGCCAATCATATCACGACCTGTATAGAATCAAGAATGCATAGCCAAACATGTGATGCATGAGTCATTTGAGCTGACCGATGCATCAAGGCAAGAACTGATACGTAAGTGTAAAATGTGCTTCTGTGTGTTAAGTGTTTCACTGAGTTATACGGATCCGTTAATCCGTCGGCTCAAAAAAAGTGGGTCGGCTCTCACGGATCTTCTGTCGGAGTCGGCTTTTTGAACCGGTTCAGATCTGAGTTACCCAGCTCTAGTATAATATGAGAAAATATATAAATCATAGCAAATACATGTAGTATCAGTGAGTTATACAGCGTTGAGGTTTAGTAAGTCTTTCAATGTTCATTTAAGAAAAAAATATAAAGCTGTAAATTGTCAGTTGAGGAATAAACCAACTTGGCAGATGTTTCAAGGTACCCCAATAATAAAAAAAAAACAACAACGAGTAGCTACGAATTCAAGCGAATGAAATCCTCAACGGTTAAAGATAAAAATAAATAAATTAATG
This sequence comes from Venustoraphidia nigricollis, assembly GCA_034508555.1. Classification (NCBI taxonomy): domain Eukaryota; kingdom Metazoa; phylum Arthropoda; class Insecta; order Raphidioptera; family Raphidiidae; genus Venustoraphidia; species Venustoraphidia nigricollis. Next base: position 5,349,543 of record JAVRKA010000020.1, read on the forward strand.
ATTCAAAATAATGAAAAATATTCATGTTAATTTGCAGCAAACATAATTCATGTCAGTTTAAACAACGTACAATATATGCTGGGTTTTCTCATATGTTTATAGTTCGTAGTCATTCCGCCGCGAAAGTGGAGAAATTCGGGTTTGAGTCCCGACGGTGACAGTTGTTCAAAAATAAATTTTTCTAATACATATAGCATTGTAACAATGAATGTTTCTAACAATCATTGCAATGTAATTTAGTTCAACGTGTCAAAATAACTAACTCAGCTCAATATTTTAAATTTTATTCAACGTGCCATCCTTAAATTTTTCTACTAATTTATACTAGTCATTCTCTTGTTTGTCAACAAATGAAAGTTCCTTAAATCTTCGTTTGTTTAACGATAAATAAATAATCCTGTTAACAAGTGAAGATAAAAGTACTTTAAAGACAAATAAAGCGAACATAATTTTCAGTGAGAAAGATACAGTTCTAGAGATAATCAAAATGATATAAAGCAGCGTACTTGGAATTCATGTTAGCGATGCTTATTTATTCTAAAAAAGATATATTATGTACTTTCAAAAATACGAAACATATGTTTTAAGTCAACATTTTAGAGAGATTATCTATTTATAACTATTAAGCATACCAATTTATTATAATGTTACTAAAAAGATTTGGAGCAATACATTATTTTCTAAAATATAAATACTTATAAATCCTCAAAATTATTTAGGTGCTAAAACTATACTTAGATTTTTATAGTAGTTACTAACCTTTTCCCGCGACTTAATGACAAAAACTATATATCATAGGATCGTAGAGATGACATTTAGCAGACGACCTTTGAAAAAGTATTCTATAAATATGTAATCATTAAATTATTCCCACCATCAAGTAGCTACAGACTGAAGTAATAATATAGATATTTCCCGCAGATTCGATCACGCTAGCGCTTTTTTAAATATTAACGAATAAAAGAAGTCAAATATACCTAATTTAAGCTCGGGAACCCATAACGTACCGAGGGAACTCAAAATCAGTCCACAAACTCGAGAAACACGTTCCGTTTTTGCGGGTTTTTTGAGGTTTTATATGACGGAAACTGAATGCTCATAAACCCCAAATACCTACTATGAGAAAATTCATCACTAGCTATCTATGTATGGTAAGTTGTAACATAATTTGATTTAAGAGGTCGGTAATATAGATTGCATATTATGTGTAAAGTGTCAAAAGGTTGCAGACACATTTATCGTATACGGTTAAACATTTTTCTGGAAACAATCATTTAAAGCCCACAAAATATAAAATATGTTGACATGCAAAAACAGTCAAAGAAATACTTTATTTTAAGAGTAATATATATATATATATATATATATATATATATATATATATATATATATATATATATATATATATATATATATATATATATATATATATATATATATATATATGCACCGTGAATGTGTTGTTTTTCAATTAAACGTATAGTAACTAAAGTTAGTTCTGGGGGACATGTCCCCCCCATGACCCCCCTGGATCTGCGCCTGTTAGTATTTGATATTAATTAGTGTATTTGCCATATGGCAACATACACTATTGGCGTCGGTCGGATGGCGGGACCTAGGGGTCGGACCAAAATTTCTCGACGTTTCATAACCTCCTAAACACTTTGGCACCATTTTTAAAAATGTTTATATATATATATGTATATATATATATATATATATATATATATATATATATATATATATATATATATATATATATATATATATATATATAGGTATATATATATGTGTGCGGGCTATAACTTTCGAAGGACTTAATTAATTTTGACGAAATTTGGCACACATGTTGGAATCCATTACCGCACGAAGCCTATTTAAAATGGGCCCAATCGGATCACATTAAGGGTAAATTTCAGGGGTTGAAAAAAGTTTTTGAGCCCCAAAATACCGAAAAAAATCTCAGAATCGTTTCAAAATTGAAATTTAACCCTTTAATAGCAATTAAAAAGTGCCCCTAAAATTTTAATAAAATCGGCCCAACAAGACCGGACTTACAAATTTTTTGAAAACACTAATTTGCAGATAGTGACATTTATTTTATTGAAGGGTGTATTTAATTCGGTGTAGACGTTAGATTGATAATAATATTACAATTAAGAAAAAAATGTTATTTTAAGGGGTGTATTAAGGGGTTAAATTTTTTATTATGCCCAAAAACAAACTTAATTTCACATAATAACAGTATAAAACCACACGGCCCTATACAAGCAAATACACTATATTGTCGGCAGGGTTTTGGCACTGCGACCCGGGTTTTTTCAATTTGATATCTCTAGCCATTTGTAAGGTGCCTTGACAGACAGCCGGACAACAAAGTAATCTTTTTTTTTCATTTTGAAGAACATAAAAAACATGCCGAGAAAAAACGGGTTTTGTTAACAGTTAACACATTAAATAAATATAATTAGTACAGTTCGTTAATTTATTTTCAGAATGAAATCGGAGAGCCCTAAGCCGACTAACGTGAAAGAGAAGATATTATATATTGTTCTTTACAGAAGTAAAATAAAGACAGTGTATACTTAAATACACGTTCGCGTTGGTGAAAGAGGATTCAATAAGAAAACGTGAAACAAAAGAGACGCCGGGAAAACAATTGGATCTCCAATGATAAAATACCTTTGTTATTATACGTCCCTCTCTTTAACTGAACGAAATGAATTATTGTCATCAGATGTTGTCACTGTTGTCGTGGAAAGAATGCGTTTTCTGGAATATAATGTCCAGCTTTGCTAGATTATACTCTCAAATTCTCTGTTTTCATTACTGCTGATATGGTAACATTTTTGTCAAGTGAAAAATATATTAAATCTGGCTTACAATATTTTATATGTTTCATTAATTAGGAATTTATATTTTCGACAAGGATATCGACCAATGCTTGATTTATGTAACAACTTTAAAAGTTGATGTAAGCTAAATAGTATATTACAGACAACGACAGAATGTTGAAATTCCTGCACTGCGCGACATATTGGCCGAGGCGAAGCCGACGGCATTGTGTCGCGCAGTTCAGGGCTTTCGATTTTCTGCTCGTGTGGTGTATACTATTTTTCTTTATACCCGGTCGAAAAAAAAGACTAATAGCTTTCAAGTAAGCACTTTTGAGGTTATACGTAATAACAGCTGTTAGCTACTACTGGCTGGCGGCCAGGAATCAGTGTGCACGAGAAAACTACTTCGTCGGACTGTTACTTTCTTTCGGTCCGCTGTTATAGAGAGCGTGCTAGTAATTCCAGCAGAGCATGAATGCTAGGCTTTATTACTTAAAATCGAAACTGAAAGTGCGTACTTTCGACCGGATATAAAAAAACGCCTTTAAGCGTCTAATTTTACATCATAACGCAATGCTAAAAAATTGAAAATAAATGTTGGACGTCGAACCATGAACATATTTATAGTGAAATTAAGTCTTAGTGTATATTGATTCTTACATAAATAGATAGCCCAAATTATATACAACTGATTGTTAAACTCGCCAGCACTTTTTTGTGTTCCGTGCAAAAAGGAACACTTATGAATCTCTTCAGCATCCACCCGCCCGTTCGTCTGTCTGTCACAGGCGTTTTTCTCTAAAACTATTTGACGCAAAAATTTGAAATTTGGCACAGAGATAGAGTGTAATGGCTCAAATAGACACGTGAAGTATAAAAAGTTTAATTTGTATTCTAGATAGATTTATTTTCATTGAGTATAAATTGAGAAATTATAAAAAAAAACTTTTTTCTAGTGCTACATGATGCCCGTAAGAAAATATTTGTGAAAGCAGCTTTTTCATTGTACTTAGAAACGCACTTGGTTCCTCTGATATTTCAAATCTGCAATTGTTCTGAAATGTTTTTTTAATAATAATAATATTCATTATTGGTTACGGGGTCCAGACTCTGGTTTATATATGTTATGTTATGAGCATTTCTAAGGCAGCATTTCTGACATAAATCATATTGAGTATATATTATACAATATACAATACCTAATTAAATCACAGTATAGGTACACAACCATATTATTTGTATTTAGTTCAATATTAATATTATTATCTCACAAATAAGATATAATATTATGTATTTACACGTAACCTTCAACCAATAAGCTTATTAGTTATTACTGATGTACTTATCGGAGTTCAATAAATACGTTCACCTGCTTAGGGGCCATTCATAAGTTACGTAACGTACTCTATGGGGAGGGGAGACGACTCAATTTTAATTTTAACGTTGACAAAGATATAAGAAGTTTAACTTCTTTAGTTTTTAATATTATTCCCAAGTTTAATTTTTGTTTATGTCAAACTAATTAATCATATTTCCACATAGCAACACACTATAAACTTCTGTCCTTGTCAGTTTCACGCTCCTCTTTTGGGAACAATTCTACTTCCCCTGGATTTTCTACTTTTTTCAAACAGATGCGTTGCTGAAGAAGTTAAACTTCAATAATTCAATACTCCTATATATTCTTTTACAATTTATTTGTTTTTGCAATAATTAATTCATAATATATCCACATTATATTTTTTTACCGAAAAAAATATTACATAGTTCTGTATCAATTAATTAGTTACAAGAAGAGGTGGAAGGATAAAAAAAAGTTCAAAAAATGCGTTGCGTAATTTATGGATGGCCCCTTACCTGGGAATGTGATGAGCAAAATGTAAATATTGCTGAAATATAACAACGGCCTAGACTCTAGACAAATAGTATATTTCAACTTTCTGCCCGTGTGGAGTATACTATGTTTCTTCATACTAGAGTTGGGTAACTCAGATCTGAACCGGTTCAAAGAGCCGACTCCGACAGAAGATCCGTGAGAGCCGACTCACTTTTTTTTGAGCCGACGGATCAACGGATCCGCATAACTCAGTGAAACACTTAACACACAGAAGCACATTTTACACTTACGTATCATTTCTTGCTTTGATGCATCTGTCAGCTCAAATGAGTCATGCATTACATGTTTGGTTATGCATTCTTGATTCTATACAGGTCGTGATATGATTGACTGAACTAGGTAACTCAGTGGCAGACTGCAGTAACATATTCAGAACTCGGCTCTTCTTGAACCGGTTCAGTGAACCGGCTCACATACGGGATCCAGATGCAAAGATGCAGATCACTAAAAAGAACCGTTTTTTTCCATCTCTACTTCATACCCGGTCGAAAGTTCTTTCGTATCAGTGTACACAAGAAAACTGTTTCGGCCCACCGTTACAGATGGCATGCGAGTAGTCTGAGTATAATGTTTTTCGGTTACATAATTTTGCAGAGCCATTAAATTTCAATTGGCTGAAATATACGTAAAATATAGCATGACGTGTTCTTGGCACGGACTTTTGGCAATAAATCGCAAATATGACATAAATTGTGATTATCTACTATTGAAGATGTGCAGTGTTACTTGACAGCTGTTTGTTGTGTTTTTACCAGACCTACTTGATTGTTTTCGTTCTTAAAATAAGCACTGTTGTTTTCCCATCTTGTGACTTGCTCGTAATGTGATTTGATTGCTTCCGTGCACCCGATACAATAATCACAGCAATTGTACTAATTTATGACCCAAACGCATTAATATTGTCCAGTTAAGGTAACTGTTTACCAGCTGTTTAATATGCCTCCTTTTTCATCACCATAGCTCTGTCTTACGAGTAGCTTTATTGACAGGCATGAATTTTTTTTACAGAAGGCAAAATTTCTACAAAAATTGAATATAGTATATAGATTATAAAGATCTGTTTAATCTATACACTATATTCAATTTTTGTAGAAATGATCTTTATAAAGATCTGTTTAAAGATCCTATAGATCATTATATCAAATAAAAAATAAAAAAACCCGGATCGCAGTGCCAAAACCCTGCCGACAATATAGTGTGGTTTTATACTTTTATTATGTGAAATTAAGTTTGTTTTTGGACAAAATAAAAAATTTAACCCCTTAATACACCCCTTAAAATAACATTTTTTTTTCTTAATTGTAATATTATTATCAATCTAACGTCTACACTGAATTAAATACACCCTTCAATAAATAAGTCACTATCTGCAAATTAGTGTTTTCAAAAAATTTGTAAGTCCGGTCCTGTTGAGGCGATTTTATTAAAATTTTAGAGGCACTTTTTAATTGCTACTAACGGGTTAAAGGTCAATTTTGAAACGATTCTGAGAATTTTTTCGGTATTTTGGGGCCCAAAAACATTTTTCAACCCCTAAAAACTACCCTTAAAATGGCCCGATTACGCCCATTTTAAATAGGCTTCTTGCGCTGATGGATTTCAACACGTGGGCCAAATTTCGTTAAAATCAATTAACTCTTTCGAAAGTTATTGCCCGTACTTACGTCTATTGCATTTTTGGGGGATTATAATGCTTTTTTATATTGCGTTTTTGGGGGATTGTATTGCGTTTTTGGAGGATTGTGTTGCGTTTTTGGGGGATTGTATTGCGTTTTTGGGGGATTGTATTGCGTTTTTGGGGGATTGTATTGCATTTTTGGGGGATTGTAGTGCGTTTTGGGGGGATTGTAGTGCGTTTTGGGGGGATTGTATTGCGTTTTTGGTGGATTGTAGTGCGTTTCGGGGGATTGTATTGCGTTTTTGGGGGATTAGAAACTAAACTGAACATGAAAGCAATATAATCCTCCAAAAACGCAATAGCCGTAAGTACATTGATTGTTCATAACCTCACTCGCGACACTTTTCACTGTTTTTTTAACAATTTCCCTGCAAAATTCGCTTTCTCCGACAACTAGATTATGTTTTTTACATACAAATACACCATTTTACAAAAAAACCGAATATTTTTTACTTCATTTTGACAATAGGACCTAAACTGCACATTTTCCAAACTTAGACCTTTATAATCGAATACTTGCCAAAGCTGTAAACGTTCTAGACTTTAAATATAGTTTCGGTCATCACAATATAATGCAGTAAATATGAAAAAAATGTCGCTTTGAAACCATCAAAGATTCTTCTTAATTTAATGAAATACCCACCACTCAACAGCATTAATAAACTGTCAAAAAATAAACTAAACGTGTGTAGTGCTATGCTTAAAATAAACCACGAATATATTCATGTCTATAGTATTGTCATATTATACTATTTTTTCATCTTGAAAAATAAAGCTTGTTCAAAAGCATATATCCTCATTAGTGGCGTAGCTATCGGGGGGCTAAGCGGTGTAGTGCACCGGGGCCCCCAAGCTCAGGGGGTCCCACGGCCTCCTAAACGACGTTCGAAAACGTTATTTAAATATCCTAATCGAATAAAGCATTTTTGACTTTTGACTCTTTGACCTCTATAGTCTGGTTCACAAGTTGAAAAACTTGTTAACTTTTGCTACTGCGAGTTAAAATACGTGTCATAGCTCATTGGATTCGTAATTGCCTCTAGAAAAATGTGCAAAAGTTTGAAATCCGCACTTAAACAATTGCAAAAGCTATTATTAATTAAAAAATCCCATAAAAAGGGATCTAATTTTTTGCAAATAACTCGAAAACTATTAATGCTAATGAAATTTTAAAAACAGATTCCTAGAAATATGGAAATTTCCGAATAAAATTTCGACTCTCGGAGCTTCATTTCTATTTTTAGTACTTTTCATTTAATATTGAAAATAAGGCTCCGTGTCGATAAAACTTAACCATTTTAGATATGGCTCCAATTTAATTTTTGCACCAGGGCCCTTGGTTACGCCACTGATCCTCATTCCTGAATTTTGCCAAACTTTATAGATTTCTCACGTATAAAAAAAGTATACATATATTCAACGTCACTTGACATTCTATATCGGATTTCTCTAAAAAAACAAAATGTCAGATAAAAACTTAATGCTATTTTCTCTTGTACGTCAAACAATATTTTAGTTTCTGTTCTTCAAAGATATGTTTTGAAGAGTTATAAAAGGGTATATTCATCGATCCCATGTAATATGTCACCACTTATAATATACGATTTTTTTTTCAAATCACCGTATCTTCGAATCAAAAACTTTTAGTAGCAGTGCTGGATTGAAAGCCGAGACTTTAATCTTTCACATTGTGATGATGAAAGTTGCAAAAAAATTTGTACGCATGTAAGTGTGTCCTCAGTTGACAGTTTTTTGCTATTTTCTCCTGGTCCGTTTGGAAGTGCTACAACGACGCGCAAATATGGGATTAAAGAAATTTTAGGTCAAGGACAGAAATTGGAGTATTTTTCCCGTAAAAATGCGGTATTCGAAAAATGTATATGATTTTTTCGCAAAGTCAGGAGTTTAAAAATTATTCGCAAAAGTTGATCTCCTAACTGAAGTGTTGAAATATCAAAAATACTAGGTGCTATTTTCTCATAAAATGAATCATAGAATGGGAAATAATGCAATAAAATTTCTGTTAACGCATGCGGTGACGCAGGTAACGACTAGTAATAAATATTATGATGATTATTCTTCGTTGGCATGGTTTTATATAAAAATGAACCAAAGCATGCCTGTCGCCTACCTATTTTTTTTTTGTTATTTTCAAAACATTTCAAAAACCATGTAGTTCACAAAAACGTTTTCTAAAACAGGTATGAATAGTATTTCATTATAATATATAAGAAACAACACTATAGCATGCACCGATTTTCCCAAAAAATAATAGAGCCCTCCTATTTTCGTATTAAATGTCCTATCAAAATTTTATGTCGATTCGCTTGGTCGTTTGACCTGTACCGCGCTCATAGTTAGGGAGCTAGTAATGATTTCCTCAAAATCTGGGTTTTTGGATGCTCGTTAAGGTCACTATCCTGAACATAAAAATCGCAGTCTGGCAGCTGAGACCGGGAACAATACGTGGGTGGACGCGGTCAAAGATGTCAAACTGGAGGTGTCACTAAATATATTCCCTCATGTTTGAAATTTTCTGAGCGATGAGTTCACGTGCCCTTAAGCACAAAAACTAAAGTCTGCCATTTCGTACCTTGGAAAACCTCCGTCTGGCAAAAGGTTGCATATGTCGAAACCCATAATTTTTATTTTAAACCATTTTTGATCAGACTGTCTTAAAAGCGTTACCGTGGTTTTGGTAGACAATTTTCACATTTATCATTACACATTTTTTCGTATCATAACACTCTCGTCGGCCTGCCAAACATACGTTTCCCCAAGCATGAGCCGCCAGACTTAAGTTTTTGTGCTTAAAGGCATCTAAACTTATCACTCAGAAAATTTCAAACATGAGGAAATATATTGACACCTCCAGTTTGACATCTTTAACCGCACCCACCCACGCATTGTCCCCGGGCTCAGCTGCCAGACTGCGGTTTTTTGTTCAGGATAGTGCCCTTAAAATTCAGGTTTGAGGAAATACTTGAGTAAAATCATCACTAGCTCCCTAACACAGACAGGCATATTCAAAAATATGTTTTTTAGACTCAGGAGATCTTAAAACGAAAAAATATTGTAAAGTTTTAGAAAGTGAATTCTAATCCAAGTCAGTACCATAAGAAGGAAGAGACACTTGAAGAGTTGGAATGGTAAAAAATCTGTTTTTGCACATTTTTATTAGTTTCCGTTTACATTACTTTCAAAATATGGTGGACTAATTCTTCATAGTAAATTTTTTTGGTTTCCAGGCTTGTACGCCGTGATCCATTCGTGTTTCTACCTGACGTTTCGTCTACAACTGCAGTAGACATTATCAAAGGCGATGTGGTAGCGGGTGAAGTGTTCTTCTAGGCTGCTCACAAACTTACCTGTGAGCAGCCTAGAAGGACAACCAAGAAGTTTTACAACGACTAGACTTGGGTAATTCAGATCCGAACCGGTTCAAAGAGCCGACTCCAACAGAAGATCCGTGAGAGCCGACTCACTTTTTTTGAGCAGACGGATCAACGGATCCGCATGACTCAGTGAAACACTTAACACACAGAAGCACATTTTACACTTACGTATCAGTTCTTGCTTTGATGCATCTGTCAGCTCAAATGACTCATGCATCACATGTTTGGCTATGCATTCTTGATTCTATACAGGTCGTGATATGATTGACTGAACTAGGTAACTCAGTGGCAGACTGCAGTAACATATTCAGAACTCGGCTCTTTTTGAACCGGTTCAGTGAGCCGACTCACATACGGGATCCAGATGCAAAGATGCAGATCACTAAAAAGACCCGTTTTTCCCATCTCTAACAAGGACGCCAGTCGTGAAAACCTACATACTTGAATAATTCTTCATTGATTGATTTCTATAAATGATTGTCGATTTCATAAAACATATCAAGGCGACACTTTTGAAATTAGCTTTTTTCGCTTGAAAAAGTGTGCCATTTCATCAGAGCTAGTCAAAAACGCGGATCAACCAGCTCTACTTGATAATATATTTAGACAGCCTGCAGGCGATGTGTATATTGTGTAAACAGAACAGTTCCCAAGTGATACAACACAACGTAAGGTACAAACGTAATATAAAGCGACAAGAATGTCGAAGTTGGAAATAAAAATTTTACGATGCTTCTTCGATCGACAGCGTCGATGGTTTGAGGAGCCATTGAACACGCGCAAGCACTTAACTCTCTTCAGATCTGATGCAAACATACATCGACAGAATACAATATACATAGTACCTACATGTAGTATACATATATTGTTGTTACCTAACGTGTCTGTATAATTGTTATTTTCCATATCGGTATAAATTATTTCTCAAAGGTGTTCTTTGTCGGTCTGAAATATCTCCCTTAATACTGTATCAAAATTAATGTTTGATAGGCCATTTTGGAGATTATTTTCCCTCTAATAACGAAAAGTAAATTAATATCTTAAAATTAATGTTTCCATTAAAAAACTATAGTTTAAAAATTTTAACGATTTCATTACAGAAAATAACATTCAGAAAAAAACAATGTCGCCATCTGAGGGCAATTTGTTTATTTTAACAGTTGTCGGTAATATGACGTGACACTTATCTGAATAGATATAATAAAATAAAACAAATGTGGCTATCTGGTGACAATCTGTTTATTTTAACAGTTGTCGGTAATATTAAGTAACGTAGTGGCGCTGAAGTCTGAATAGAATAGAAAAAAGTATTTCCACCCTATTATATTACGTAACTGATCACTAACGGTACGAAGTATTCGCACGGGTTCGCTAGTTTTATTTTCATTCTATCCAAATTTCAAGTAAATTTTAGGCACCCTTGGATTAAACAAAAGAATAAATATACAGTGTGTTCCACTAAACTCAGAATATAGGAATTTGACATGTGGTTGGCTTCTTGAATCGGATTTATAAATTTTATGAAAACACCAGCTTACGCATAAAAATTTACATACTGGAGGGTGTATTTAATTAGGTGCAGATGTTAGATTGATAACAATATTTCATCTGATAAAAAAATATTATTTTAAAGGGTATATTAAGGAGTTAATTATTTTATTTTGTCCAAAAACAAGTTCACATAATAAGGCCGCAACACCGGTATCAGCAAATATATAACTATATTGTCGGCAGGGTTTTGGCACTGCGACTCGAGTTTTTAAATTTCTTTTTAAAAAATCGAACAAGCCGTGAGATGGGTTGACTCTACGTGCGATCTTTACAAATTAAACCCCAAAAATCTTTTTCAAAAAATACCAAGATAAATAAGACGGTTCTTTTTTTTTATAAAAAGTTTTTTAATATAAACATTTAAAGTTTTGGTTCAATATTTGACAAAGGACATTAGCTTATAGTGTGGAAGATTCGAACTCACAACACGTGCCAAATAACAATTCTGAAATGAACGTTAAAATAAGGATATACATTTACGATTATGACATGTCATTTACATGTTATTACATGTCTACATAACATTAATGTTACCAGTTACGGTATTGGTGTACGTAATGTAATTTCTTCGTACTTTCCAGAGGCGCAGTGAAGCTCAATTTGCAGTTTGTAATTAAATATAATCGAAGATATGATAAAAAAAAGAATAGAACAGTAATTCTACTATTATGAATGAAAATTATTTTCATTTTTCGAAAGACCGTGATAACAACGTGTTGGGTTTTTTCTAAAAAGACGGACAAGTTGGACTAGAACTCGCGTCTATAGAACTAAAGGTACCGAATCGTTAGGGGCCATTCATTAATTACGTAAGGGTCTCCAGGGGGAGGGGGGTTAAGAAAATATCTACATGCCCTTATCTGGGGGGGGGGGGTAAAATCCATTCTTACGTAATATTTTATAAGTCAAAATTTATTATTAAAAATCTATTTCTATTTCGGATGCTGAATGATTTTCTTATTCCATAATGTGCACTTCGAGTTACATCTTATTTTACAAATTTTTATTGTTTATTAAAATTTCAAAATCTTAAGAATGTTCATTTTCATCCATTAAATCTTACGTAAGAAGAGGGAGGGGGGGTTCGAGAAATCTTATGTATCCTTACATGGGGAAGGGGGGAGGTCAAAAATCGTCAAAATCATCCTTACGGAATTAATGAATGGCCCCTCATAACAATAAAAAAACATGTGTGAGGTTCACACACGGTAGAAGTGAAACCTTTGGTTCGACATATGGAATGAATGTAAAAAAAAATATGAAGTCGTGGCGGGGTCGAACCTGGAACGTTGATCACACTAAGCATACGCCTTATCGATTACTCCACAAATCCTACTCGGTATACCAGTTGGCTTTTCTATTCTACTACTAATAATAAAATTATTAAAACTGTTTTTGAAACTTAGCTGTCAAAAATAAAATAAAATTGTTTTTAAAAATTACACTATACTGAATGCATTTCTGTGAATTTAAATAGGGTTCTGATTGCAGACTAAATTCTATAGATATATATTATGTTTGTCTGTATTTAGTGTTGCTTTTACGTTTGAGGTAGTGTCGTGGTACAATATTGTCAAAAAGTTATAGATTATACGCGCCACAAAAGTATACTAGCTTGTAGCTAAGTGATCCATAATTTGCACGCAAGACTGTACTTGTGGGAACGTCACCCATATAGTATTCATATGCATGTATACTTTTCTATAAATTGTTGAACTTTAAATCGTTATTTATAAATAATTAGACGGTCAAAAATTTTCTGTTATTTTTTTTAAACTCATAACAAATGCATTGACAGACTGTCAGTTTTTGGAAAGTTTCTGACAGTTAGTTCTTTTTTTATAAATAAGAAACTGCTTCAGAACTACATCGTATACAATCAATGTTAATTATCCAATTTTTAATTGAATTTATCTCGGATGATATACGGTCGATCGACTTCAAATTTTCAGGGTAATTGTATTATCATGTCCTTAATAAGTGTACAAAAATTAAGAATTTTCTGACGGTGTGCTTTAACCACGACAACTACCTTAATAGAGTTTCAAATCACAACTGTACTAAAGAAGTTTTCACTTCAAAAATAAATTTGTCACGTAATAATTCTACATAGAATTAGAAATTAGAGACTTTCGGATCGTTTTTCTTACTTGTGTAGTGAGACCTTATAGGTCAACTGATAGTACGCTACAGGTTGTGATGAGTGAGTCAGAATCAAAATTCGTGATTTTTGAAAAGCCGCATCTTTTTATTGCATTGAACCAGTGATAGATTTAGGTTCGATGTCGCCCTAGGCCCCGCCCGATATGGCGCCCTTTTTGCTCTATGGGAAAGTGATTATTGAAATTTCATTTCAAATTTCAAATTTAAACATCTAATGAAGCCAGAGGACAACGGATGATAAATTAATTAAATTAATTTTTAAATTTCAACTGTCCTAACATTGTTTACTTTTGAAATTTTGTCGTCTCTAAGATTTTGCTGCCCCTAAAATCATGCCGCCTTAGGCCTGGGCCTCGCGGGCCTAATGGTAAATCCGCCACTGCATTGAACTAGAAATTTGAATTTTTTACAAGACTATGAGGCTATAAAAGTTAGTATTTAGTCATTTCTGAGAAAAAGAGTCTTAACGAACTACAAAGTTCCGCTTTTTCATTTTGAGGTATGGAATCCTAAAAAGCTATTAATTTGTTCTCCATTTTTTTTGTATAGGTACCTTTTAATAGATATAGACTGCCTAAATCTAAATACTTCAACAAAATACCTTTAAAAATATTCTACAAAGAATGTTTGCAATAAAAATTGTGGGATTGCACGAGGGACAGTTTGATCATAGGTAAATAGAATTAATTTTTTTCTCTAGAGAAACGTAACACGGTCGTTATATATTCAAATATATTCTGGTGAACCATCTAATATAGGACATTCTCTATAAAAAATGTTTAACGAAAGATAGTGCATCGTAAATTTATTAAAATGCTGTTAGTATAAAAGTAGAATGAGAATATTATAAGACAATAAATCCACATACTAAACTTCAGCGACTTATTTTTATTTTAACGACCAGCTATTTTAACTCTATCATTAAAATCAATAATAATTGGAGGTTAGTCAACAACAGTTGATATACACTACCCACAATTCAAAGCCATTTATTATACAGCCCATTCAAAATTATATGACTGATATATTGGTGCCCTAAATAACAATCATAAATATAAAAAATATTTCTAAATTCAGTGCAAATCTTTTTTCAGCGAATTTGTATTTGGAAGAAAGTTATCCGATGCATCGGCAAATTTGAATAAAAGTATTTAATACTTTAACATAATTTTATTTGAAATCTTAAATATTTTTCACTTGAAAATTTATTATTTATATTTGAGTATTTGAATTAAAAAAAACTACTCATTTTTTTATTTTTTAAATAATAAGTATATCGTAAATAATATTGAAGAACGAAAAGAAAAAAAATTTAAGTCATAGGTAATTAGTAACAAATCAATTAAAATGTATAAAACTTCATAAGATATCACGTGACTACAAAACATGCCAGGAATGTTTGTGACGTCAAAATGATAAAAGTCGTGTATTTGAGTATGTTTTATATACATGCTATCAAAGTAACCATGGCAACTAAGGCCATAAAAACATTTTGACGTCAGAGAGGTTTTTGGCGCGTTATCGGATCTTAGCTTAAACATTATTTTTAAATTAAATATAACTTTTTAATTATGAAATTAAACAAAATAATAAAAGTAGTTTTGCTATAAAACTTGTATGTGATTTTTCCATTTATGTAAAAAGAAAAATTCATTCAAAAATCCATTTCGATACATATTTGAAATTGCAAACACATTTTCAAATATCCCAAAGGTCACTATTTTAAGTTTTCTAACACAAATATTACTCTTTTATTTTGTATTTTTTAATCTCAGCTATGGTCGTAGCACAACCATAGTAATTATAGAACATTTGTTGTCTACAGTATATTTTATGAGATTATAATAGGAATACATATTTTTTTTTAATTATAAAATAACTCATTGATCAATATTTAGTCTTTTAGTTAAAGTTTTTTGTTGTCAATAAAAATTATTGAAACATTTCTTAATATAAAAATAGCGTGTTTTAAAAAGATTTTTTGCATCTGAATTAATAACTTAAAAATTAAAATGAATGTATAATAATTATATGTTTTTATAATAGACAGGCCAGTTCACCGAATCAGCAAAAAGGAAACAATAAAAAATCATATATAAGAACAGAACAAGCGAATGTGGATAATGTTTGAGGTTGGCCCTCTCTTATTTAGGTATATCCCTTTATGTAGCTTCTCTTGAGACTCTTTGAAGAGGAACCGACTGGTTCATCTTTATGAACGAGTTTACAGTAGACAATATGAACTTATTTAGAAAACTATATCGTCTCAATTCTAATCATTGTTTAATATGTTTTAATGACCTTAGGAGTTGAAACACATTTTTTGCACATCCTCCTATAGAATACTTGCTTTTCATGCCTGTATGGTGGCCGTGAAATGATCCATGCAGTCCTAGTGCTGTAAAGTATATCAACTACTATTAAAACTATACGAGAAAGCAAAGTAGGTGAGCGTAATTTTTGTAAACAACCAAACAGATCAAAGCACACGTGAGGTTTATTATACATAAATCTGTCAAAAATGTTTTAAATATACTGAAAGCCAGCTATTTTATAGGAGGTTACGTGCAAAAAATGTAGTATGTGATGACGTTCGTATTGAACAAATTGTCATACATAATAACTGTGGGTGTATATTGTACACCTCTGTTGCCTTATTGTGTAACCTATTTGAATAGAATATCTTTTATTTTAATGTATAGGAATTTAAATGAGTTTTAATAAAAATGTATTGAAAGCAAGTTCAATAAATTATTAGTATCCCAGCAAGGAACAACAATAACTTCCATCATGTTCTAGATCCATAAACTCCTATATTCTGTTTTTCCTTTAAATGCAAAACGGATGAATGAAATCATAATCGCCCGAATAGTCTGTGTCACTTATTATTTTGTCGAAAACTAGTCCTATCCCATTTTTCGGCGCTAAAATTATTAGCAATTGTTCCGTCTGTTGAACCAACTCAATGAATTCAGTTTGGTTCAATTCGTTCGCAGTGAAGACATAACGTGGTTCGTTCATAAAGTGCACTCCGCACAGTCTTTAGAAGAGACGCGATCTATTTCTGATGCCCGGAAGGAAGCATTATGTTGATAAAGTCTTCTCTCGCTCGAGAGGAACATCCCTATTGGTAGGACTGATGCTTACATCTGCCTTTGCATTTATATACAAGGTGTCTTTTATAGTATATTATACCGCAAGGGCAGAAAGTTGAAATGCCTGCAGTGCGCGACACACGATGTCCGAGGAGAAGTCGAGAGCATCATGTGTCGTGCAGTGTGGAAATTTCAACTTTCTGGCCGTGTGGTGTATACTATTTTTCTTTATACCCGGTCGAAAGTACGTAATTTCGTATCAGTGTGCACGAGAAAACTGTTTAGATCCGCTGTTACAGATGCCGTGTCAGTAATTCCAACAGTGCATAAATGTTAGGCTTTTGCCTTAAAATCGTCCTTTCGACCGGGTATAAAGAAAATTATTTTTCTGGCCAACTTCCTAAAAATGTGTTGTCACGCATCTATACTGCCACGTAACGTGACTCATTATGAACTAGGATGGTAACCGTAAAGTAAAAAAACCCGGGTCGCAGTGCCAAAACCCTGCCGACAATATAGTGTATTTGCTTATACAGGCAGGGTGACTTTATTTTGCGAGCTTAAGTTGGTTTTTGGGCAAAATAAAAAATATTACTCCTTAATACACCCCTTAAAATAACATTTTTTTTCTTAATTTCAATATTATTATAAATCGAACCTCTATACCAAATTATATACAACTTTCAGTAAATAATTCACTATTTGTTAACTAGTGTTTTCATAAAATTTGTAAGTCCGGTCCTGTCGGGCCGATTTTATTTAAATTTTAGGGACACCTTTTAATTACTACTAAAGGGTTAAATGTCAATTTTGAAACGATTCTGAGAATTTTTTCGGTATTTTGGGGCCCAAAAACATTTTTCAACCCCTAAAAACTACCCTTAAAATGCCCCGATTACGCCCATTTTAAATAGGCTTCTTGCGGTGATGGATTTCAACACGTGGACCAAATTTCGTTAAAATCAATTAACTCTTTCGAAAGTTATTGCCCGCACACATATATATATATATATATATATATACGTATATAAATATATATATATATATATATATATATATATATATATATATATATATATATACATATATATATAAACATTTTCAAAAATGGTGCCAAAGTGTTTAGGAGGTTATGAAACGTCGAGAAATTTTGGTCCGACCCCTAGGTCCCGCCATCCGACCAACGCCAATAGTGTATGTTGCCTTATGGCAAATACACTAACAAAACTAATCGCAATTCGTACTATACCGATTCCATAGTAAATCACTGTTTGTCGATCAGTTCTTTTCTTTTATAACCTATACTATTAGAAGTGACGTTTACTCAACTGTAAACTGTCAAAAATTTTAAAAATAAAGTGTAAAGTAGATATTTCATAGGGTGTAGGCAAAAATACCATATATACCTCGGGCGTAATGGTATTACGGCTCATGTGACTTGTTATTACTCGCTAACTCTCATTTAAATTACCTATTGTTTTCCGTATTTTAAAATTAGATGATTATAATAGTTTATATATCTAGTTTGTAATTCATTATTTTATGTTGAGTTGTGACACTGTAAATAACGAGCGATTATCGACTTTTAACAGTCACATTTTTGCACGTATCACCTTTAAAATAGCTGATTTTCACATCATAATAAGAATATGTGTAATATATTTGACCATATTGGTATCTATGTGGACTGTTCAGTGCCTACTTTGCTTCTCTGCAACTCATAGGGATATAACTATTGAATTGGTAAAATCGCAATACTTTTGTTTTATTTTGCGTATACTATGCGAACCGCAGTGTCTACATCGCGGCAGTAAAATTACCTTTGAAAAGCAGCTATTTTATGGGGGGTCGTGTAAAAAAAACGTTGTGGTTAACTACTGACTTCATTTTCTGAACACTTTTGCTTTATTTTACTAGTTTTAAACTATCTATTTTATTCATTTAACAATTATTGCAATAGTTATAAAGCAATGGAATTAGGCCTACACTTTTAAGAGAGGCATAAATTATACAAAACCCATTATTCTATTTTCTAAAAATATCTGACTGTATGTTTTTTACAAATGTTAAACCACTAAACAAAATCAGAAAATGAATACTTTATAACAGCCGAAATACATTAACTTCGAAGTGCATTTAAAAAAAAAACATACTGTATAGCAACTTAATAAATGCACGTTATGTCGGAATCGTAAATCTTTGGCTTGTTTTTTATTAGACCTCGCAGGATGTTCATATAATATTAGTTTTGATTATATGTTATATTGAAATTGAATCTTTCAGTATATTATATAGTGTACAGTGTACGATGCAATTTATTAGTGTATTTGCCATATGGCACATACACTATTGGCGTCGGTCGGATGGCGGGACTTAGGGTTCGGACAAAAATCTCTCGACGTTATGCGCGGGCTATAGCTTTCGAAGACGTTAATTGATATTAACGAAATTAGGCTTACATTTTGAAATCCATCACCACACGAACTCTATTTAACATGGGCTTAATCGGGCCATTTTAGGGGTTGTATTTAGAGGTTTAAAATTGTTGTGGGGCACAAAAGCATCAAAAATTCTCGGAATTGATTCAAAACTAAAAGTTAAACGTTTAGTATCAATTAAAAGGTGCTCGTAAAATTCGGCAAGGTCGGACTTAAATTTTATGAACGAGAATTGAAGAATTATACTGAAGACCGTATATAATTTTGTTAAAACAGAGACGAAATATTGAAACTAAGAAAAAAATGATTTTAAAGAGCGTATTATGCGGTTAAATTTTTTATTTTGTCCAAAAACAAACATTAAAATACATAATGACGCCACCGTACCTATAGTATTGGTAAATACATTATATTGTCGACGGAGTTTGGCACTGCGACCCGAGTTTTTTGATGAATATTCATTGTTACATTGACATGCATCGTGCACACTGGTTACAATATGTATCGTGTAAAAATGGATGAGACATTTTACGAATACCCAAAAGCGAAACTTTAGTAGGTGGTACGTTACAGATGAAGGTTTCTAATATATAAATTCTATTTATTTTGAAAAAAGTGGACGTGTGTACTTCTGTACGAATTAAAAATAATTTTTAATTGGCATGCAAATAATATATCGAAATAAAATAATAAGAGAACTGCGAATATGGTCTCTACCATACTCTATCCTCGTCACTCAGTTAGCCGAAAAACAACTACAACGATATATAGCAAAGGCGTGTTCACTAGAGTTAGTTAATTCCTCTATTCTGTTGGTAGCCTCTATTTTGTTGGTATCCTTTTTCTGCGAGCAACTTCATCCTGTTTTTATATTACTATATGATACATTACGATCTGTATTGTACATCAATCATAAATCAAAATATGTAATATACACTTAAGTTTACTTGCGTTAATAATTTTTCATCTTGATTTATTACTGTTTTCTATCTTTAAAGTATTAAAAAAATACACTTCAATTCTCTGACATATTGTGTCTATATAGACAACATTTCAATTATTTTTCCATTAACTGTAATTAATAACAGAAATATTGTGATAATAGATAAACAGAACGACGCAACACCGCATTTATATATTACTCAAAAATATTATAATTAATTTTTAAAGCTATATACTTTTTTTGGCGCATTGAGGGTAAAATTTTCTCTATTACGAAAGTTGCGCACGCAGCATGCAACGAACATGAGACACCATGAAGTTAGTTGTTAATTTAATATGAAAGTACTACGTGTATCGGCACGGTTAAAATCGTCGAAAAAGCTGACTCTTCGACGCAGAATAATTTTACTTTGTATTCATAGATGACACGTCTAATTTCTCTCTTACAATGTACTGATGGAGTTGTCCACCTATTTTCCAAAGTAAATGAACACGCTAACTTTTAACTATATTTATCATCTCCCTAGACATCCTATTTTAGTTTATCAATGTAGGTACATCTTTAACGAAAATGTGAAAGGTTTAATACGCATGCTGCACACAAATATAAATTCACTTAAACTACACACGAAAGCAGAAAGTTGAAATTCCTGCACTGTGCGTTATGATGCACGAAGCGAAATCGAGGGCATCATGTGTCGTGCAGTGCAAGAGTTTCAGCTTTCTGCCCGTGTAGTGTATACTATTTTTCTTCATACCCGGTCGAAAGTACTGTAGCGTTTCGCCAAATTCTGATTTTTTTTTTGTCATTGCAAAAAAAATAGTTTTTATTAAATTTTTTAATTCCTAGAAATATCTATTGTGGTATTATAAATAAAACATTGCTCTTAAACAGATTATATAACGTCTAAGTTAAAATGTTCATGTTGCATAATGTTTCATTTTTGATTTTTGCAAAATTCTTGTTTAAATATTGATTCAGTATTCGGACGGCTTGGTGTTTCCTTTCCAATAATTTCCCTTTTTTAATTATTTGTATTTGCTTAGATCCTTTTTTTTAGATAAGTTAAAATGTATTAAAATACTATTTTGCTTTTCTTGTGGAAAATTTTTACTGTGAACTATTTTTGTGATTTATTCTAATTATTGCCAAATTATATTTTCATATTGGTAACCGTTAAATATATTCATTGTTATTTTAAACTGTGTTTGTTTTTTTTTGCGTATAATTGATCGTATCCGTTTTATTTAGTTACGTTAAGTAAAACAACAATCAATAATGGGCCCAGCGAACTAATTTACCTTTTTTTTATCTTACTTAACGTTACAGTACGTACTTTCACAAGACTAACTACTTTCAAGTGAGTAATTTTGAGGTTATACGTAATAACAGCAGTTGGCTATACGAGCGAACACGGTGTGCTGGCGAACGGCAGGCTCACGTATCAGTGCGCATGACAAAACTGTCTCGGCCCACCTATGCAGACGATATGCGAGTAATTCCAGCAGTGCATGAATGTTAGACTTTCGGCATGATATGAAGAAAAAATCTTAATAAAATAATATTTTTCATGTGATTTTAATTTCATCTCGTTCTTATTTTTTATTAAATAAATAGCAATTACTCTAATGGAACGTATAATAGATATAATTAACTAATATAAACTGTCATATGAAATCAATTCTATGATTGTTTCTCGGACAGCCGTGGAAATAATGTTTGCCTGGTTTTTGTCTCCATTTTCCAAAATGGCCTCTCTCACGTGCGTATGTTATTATGACTCACGTGTTTGTTAAAATTCGCATATGTCACATCTCGTCAAAATATAACTCATATAAAACATAATATGATTATATTGCGTTTTCAATTTTGTTTTACAAGTCTCACTATCTTTTATCCGTAACGGTATTTAAGCTTGCGCAATTCTTAACCCTTTGAGTGCCAAGGAGCGCGATCGCGCTTTTGCTCCTGAATAATAGAGAGTATAGAACAAAATTGGTTGGCAGAAAAGGGAAATCCTGTATACCTAGTAAGATTGTTTCCAAAGATATCGGTTAAGGTTTAGAGAAATTACCAGGTCTCAATTTGAGAAGATGTACTGTTTGTAGTATAATAAAGATGAGAGACTAATAAAAAGATCAAACCTTATTTATTCCAAGTGCAAAAAGGGATTTCATGGATTATGTATTGGGCAACATATATGTTCATAAGATAGGTATAGACTGTCTATAAAAGAATTACATTTTATTTTTCACTTATATTGAAATTATAATATTTATTAAAATTATAACATTAATTGTTTGTGTTTGAAATAATTTTCGTAAATAAAATGCTTCGAAAAAAGAAATATATTTTTCAATTTCTATGTTCCTCTAGAAGCGTGACACTTTTACCCGATTCTCTAAAAGTTATGTTGGCACACAAAAGGACAATATTAAAATCTTTTTTTTTTGTTTTACGAACACCAAGTGTTCCTAAAATAAATTGTAAATTATGTTATAAGACGCAAGTTTTGAAGGACTACGAAATAATTAAATGTTTTTTGGGTGGTCCGTTAAATCTGCATAATCGTATTAGTTTTGCACGAAGCGCGTTAAACAGTTCATATATTACGTTTTTTATAAGGTAAATATTTAACGTTTTTTTACTGCGGTTTTGACGTTTGGAGGAGGGTGAGGGTGAGCTCAACCTGTCAAAAAGTCAGTCTGCGCTTTACAGTAGGAAATTTCTTTGTAAATTTTTGTTTTGCACTCCCACCTGTAAAATATCATAGTTACTTTCCAGAAGTATTCAGTGATCATAAAACGACCCATTTAACACTAGTTCGTAAACATGTGCAGTATGTAAACCTGTAAGGAGGCCGTTCAAGTATTACGCAAGCAGATTTACTACAATTATTTATCCCCCCCCTTGTCAGCAAAAGTAAGCAGCAAAGCTCTTACCCCCCCCCCCCCCTTCGCAGTTCTAAGCGAGTACCTAAACGTATTCATTATTTGTTGGAATCCCTGAAAATACATTTCGTTTTCAAGCATAGACAATGTGTGGATTGCCATCTGTGTAAAAAAGTAAATAATTACTGCTGACGTAATTACCATCTAGATCCCCCACCCCCCATGTCATCAAAAATAAGAAAAGCAAAGCCCCCCCCGCCCCCATATAGTGTTTACGTAATACTTGAACGGCTCCTAAATGAATGTATCAGTATGAGCCATGACTATTATTAGTATCGATTTATTTGGGGTTGTTACGGTAATTTTCAATAACCTTAAGGTTTTCTATTCATTTCTCTCTCACACATTAGATATTTTTTGTCACGACGCATTCTGATGGGTTTATTTTGTGTCTTATGTAACTAGAGTTGGGTAACTCAGATCTGAACCGGTTCAAAGAGCCGACCCGACAGAAGATCCGTGAGAGCCGACTCACTTTTTTTGAGCTGACGGTTCAACGGATCCGCATAACTCAGTGAAACACTTAACACACAGAAGCGCATTTTACACTTACGTATCAGTTCTTGCTTTGATGCATCTGTCAGCTCAAATGACTCATGCATCACATGTTTGGCTATATGAATTCTTGATTCTATACAGGTCGTGATATGATTGACTGAACTAGGTAACTCAGTGGCAGTAACATATTCAGAACTCGGCTCTTTTTGAGCCGGCTTACATACGGGATCCAGATGCAAAGATGCAGATCACCAAAAAGACCCGTTTTGCCCATCTGTATATGTAGCATACACCTTACCTGTTTATAGCTGTATAACGTAAATGTCAAATTATAGCCATACTTTACGATCATATTTTTTAAAATTTTACAGTAAAATTCTATAGTCAGTAACTTTTTTCATACTCACAATGAAATTAGTTTTTATTGCAATGAAGTTTCTATGAACTCAATGTTTTTCTTTCAACAAACGTTCCTTGGCTGAATAATGCTTTCTAAGTTGTTTTGAAAGTGTCACGTCACACGGTTGTTTCATAAAATGAGCTACAAAATACCGAAAAGGACGTAATTATGCAATTATATTTATTCTCACAAGTTTTAAATTAACACATCGGCTAACCGCAGGCACTGTGCATCCGCACACTTGTGTTTTACAGACAAACAAATATATAATCTCGAATCTAGATAACAGAAATGCCAGCTGTCTTGCCATAGTTTGAGAGCGCATAACCGATTTGGAAAATTCTTTTTTTGTTTGAAAGGGTATAGATCCCAGGTGGTCCCATATAGTTTTTATTAAAATCGGTTCATCCGTTTTTAAATGACGTCAAAAAAACATATTTTGTAATGTATGCTACCTCATATCTCCAACATTTGTAAAGCGATTATGATGATTCTTTTCTTATTTAATAGGGCACATCTTCAGGGTGATTCCAGATAAATTTTACTTAAATCGGTTCAGTAGTTTTTAAAAATGTGCGAAATCAAATCCACCACTAAAAAGTAAAAAATAAAAAAAACTTAAAAAAAAATATTAACCTCCTTCAAAAAAATCACCAAAAAGATGAAAATAATGAAATTTTGAGGTCGGCGCCTATTTAGTAAACGTAAATATGTAATTAAAAGTTTTTGTAATGAACTTAGCTCCGATCTCAAAATTTCATTATTTTCATCTTTTTAGTGATTTTTTTGAAGGAGGTTTATATTTTTTTTAAAGTTTTTTAAGAAAATACCTATCGTTTAGCTCGACAGACCGCATTAATTAGCGAAATGCACTAAACAAATTAAAAGTTTCTGTTATCAGAATTGAAGATTATATAGGAGTTCTACGAATTAGTCCTCACATTAGATATTCATTTTTCACAAAAATAAAATAAAAATAAAACATTTAGCATCTGCTTTACAAGTTTTATCTTATTATTATTCTTTTTCGCTTCTAAAAGTTCTTGTTTCATAAATAATCTACAATAAGCTGGTGATAGGTTGATCACAATTTATGAGATTTAAAATTTATTATACACATTTTTTACATGGAAAAGCTGTCTTCCATTTGGAAAGAAAATAATAAGCTTTTTTTTCTCAAATTAATAAAAAGTAAAGAAATCAAGTTATAGGATAGAATTTTAAGATATTTTTCTTTACGTTTCAATTTTAAACTCGACTTTTAAAACCAGCGGTTTCATTTTCCATTCGTACTAATTAAGAGAACGACAAATATTTTACAACCTCGTTTTGGAATTATTATCGTCCTTATAACGAGTGATTCATTTAGAGGCACTTTTTTGTCTACGGATTTTTTGACAGATGAAGCGTGAGTCGTGATAACCTTTTATGATATTTTTGTTCAGTACAGTTTGACATTTTATCATGGAAAGACTTAGCCCCGCACAGCGTCTACAAATTATTCAGCTGTATTACGAAAATCAGCGTTCTGCGAGGAAGAAACTGTTTTCGACAAAAATTTTGTTTAGTGATGAGGCATATTTCTGGCTTAACGGATATGTCAACAAACAAAATTGCCGTATTTGGTCCGAAGAGCAACCTGAAGAGATTCAAGAGCTGCCATTACATCCAGACAAAACAACGGTTTGGTGTGGCTTATGGGCCGGTGGAATTATTGGTCCATATTTCTTCAAAAACGAGGCCGACCAGAACATAACTGTCAATGGTGACCTTTATCGTGCCATGATAACAGACTATTTGTTTCCTGAAATTGAAGCCCGTGATCTCCAGGACATTTGGTACCAACAAGACGGCGCCACTTGCCACACAGCACGTAAAACCATGGCTTTATTGCGTGAACAATTTGGTGAACAGTTAATTTCGCGCTTCTGACCGGTGAGTTGGCCGCCTGGATCCTGTGATATCACACCCGTAGACTTTTTCCTATGGGGCTATGTAAAGTCCAAAGTCTATATTGATAAGCCGGATACGATTAAGCAACTAGAAGCCAACATTACTCGTCTTATTCGCCAAGTACCAATCGAAATGCTCGGACGCGTCATCGAAAATTGGAACGGCAGAATGGAATCCATACTAAACAATTGTGTTTGAAAGAATGTAATTACGACTAAAAAAACTAAACAGATATTGTATTTAAAAATTATTCGTAGCGCATCCGTGAACCCCCGCCCCTTTTCGTATTTTTCATGCCCGTATAGCGATAGAAAAATGATCCATTTCAAACTAGTGCGTAAACTAAAACAAAACAAATGTGTTCTCAGCAGTCCAACAGTATTTTCCAAATGCGACCCGTCAATTACCGTTTAATTCTATAAGATGAACAGAGATAGGTAGGCGACACAAAACAGGCGTTGTTTTCATAAGCCTCCCAAATGAAATGTTCCCCGATTACTCGAAGACGCCTGAACCGATTTGGAAAATTCTTTTTTTTGTTTGAAAGGGTATACATCCCAGGTGGTCCCATGGTCATCAGGTCAGGATCTGATGATGGAACCCTGGAGAAATCGAGGGAAATCTTCAAAAATGTATGAAATCAAATCCACCACTAAAAAGTAAAAAATAAAAAAACTTTAAAAAAAATATTAACCTCCTTCAAAAAATCACTAAAAAGATGAAAATAATGAAGTTTTGAGGTCGGCGCCTCTTTAATAAAAGTAGATATGCAGTAATTAAAAGTTTTTGTAATGAAATTAGCTCCGACCTCAAAATTTCATTATATTTATCTTTTTAGTGATTTTTTTGAAGGAGGTTAATATTTTTTTTTTTAAGTTTTTTTATTTATTCTCAACGACATTCTATACGAAACTAGGTCTTATTCAAGTTGTTGATAATAATTAATGCATTATTTTTCTTGCTTTCTTCTTCCTCCAATGGAGAACACGACCATTTTATAGTGTTTCCCCAAAAAAGTTTCTCTAGGAAAAATGATTTCAAACTTACAGGATAAGGCCAATAAATAGTGAAAATGATTTAGTACGTACGCGAAGGGTTAAGTTCACTGTAAACTGTGCCCTCGGAGTAAAAGTGAATATCCTACAGCATATTTCGCATGTGAGTAGCCTGAAACTAAATTTCCTGTGTCAAAGGTTTCACCTCATAACTATGGTCGCAAGGAAAAGTGACTCATGTCAATTTTTTTACAAAAATAAAGTCTAATGATGTTATTCCTAAATCGGTGACATACTATGTCAGTTTTTTTTATCATTTGTAGGGTTCCGTACCTCAATAATAATAATAAGTCCATCCTCAGGAGTACAAAAACTTATCCTGAGGATGGACTTATTGTCCGAAACGATCGTCGAGAAATAAAAAATTATTTGTAGAATTTTCAAGTGTTTTTTAATTACTTGTTATTATTAATCATGTTCTACCACGTGCCGAGTGAAAAATCAGTGCAAATTAAAATAATAAAAATAAAATAAAGTCAATAAATATTGTACAGTGGTACGGAACCCTTCGTGTGCGAGTCCGAATCGCACTTGGCCATTTTTTTGTTGCCGTCAGTATCAGTATCTCATAGATATAGGTGTTCAAAAAGTCCAGAAGCGCCGAAATATCTCGAAGGGATTAAGTTTCCATGAAAAATGTTCCGAATAAAATTTGTACAGTTTTTAACGAGGTCAATAATGGTAACGCAATCCTCGTGTTTTATTGCTGATTCTTGTTTTACAGGGAAAAACACGTCAATTTTGTAGGAGCCATTTTTCTCAAAAATGCATTGTTTCTTTACTAAAAACTCTTGCATCATTTCTGCTCATTCATTGCCGACGCGAACCATCTCGCAAAATAAACGGGATAGTGAAAAATGTCCTGAACAAAAGGTTGGAAGGGGTCAAACAATGGTGCCCTTGAACTTTACCTTGAAAACAATCTTGAAGGTCGGCTTGTTGTTTTCAAATTGGATTCTACATTTTTATTTAATGAGTAGTAATGATGCAAGGGCTTCTAGCAAAGGTAGGTAGCTATGCAAAAAAAAAAGTTTGCGCGCCAGACGACGATTATTTTATTGTACATACCTAATTGGTACTTACAAATTTTATGAAAACACTTGTTTGCGCATAGAGAAGGCTGTATATAGTTCTGTGCAGATGATGAATTGATAAAATAGAGACGAAAAAAAATATTTTAAGAGAAATTATACTACCCTTATTAGCAAATACACTCTACTGTCGGCAGGGTTTCTGCACTGCGACCCGGTTTTTTTTTATATTTTTGTGTAGTATTTCATACGGTAAGAGCTGAGCCTATTTTAAATTTTGTGACTTGTGTTGTTCTAAGAAGGTACAAGAAATAAGTAAAAAAAGATCCTTACAAAACGCAAGAACCGGTTTTTTTTTAAGTCGTACAAAAAAAAATGTATTAATATAAAAAATTCCACTTATGCCATTCGGTTTTGTGTTCATAGTTACTGCCTTCTGTGTCAGATATGTAGCTACTTACATCGTGAAACTTCTTGGCAAAGTTAATCTTAGCAACATCCGACAGCTAAACTAAAATTATCCAACTTTATGTTATAAGCTAGACATTTGTCGTCATGTCACACGATATAAACTCAACATTTCTTGCACGATTTGCTTTTTATTCACAAATTTTTTATACAGTGGAGTCTCAATAACCTTCACATTATATATTTAACGATTGGTTAATGCATTCATTCTTCTTATTAATAACAGTGGCGTAGCTATGTAACCAAGGGTCCCGGTGCATAAATGAAATTGGGGTCCTATTTAAATTGGTTAAGTTTTACCGACACAGCGCCCACCATATGGAACCCTAGTTTCAATACTAAATGAAAAGTATTAATAATAGAGATGAAATTCCGGGAGTCGATATTCTTTCGGAAATTTCCTCCTCTTTAGGAACTTTTTTTTTTAATAAGAGATGTTAGTAGGTATTTGGACAGTATATATATTTTTTTTATGTTACATTAACTTACGTACAACGTTTCGTCGCCAAATTGTGACTTTTTCAAATACTAAAAACAAATTATAAGCAATTAAAAAATAAAATAAAATATATATATATATATATATATATATATATATATATATATATATATATATATATATAACATAAAATAGATTATGTAGATATTCACTGACCTTAGTCAGGAATATCAAATGTCAAAACATAATAAAATTAATATACAGTACATGTTATAGAAACAATATTCTGTTTGAATAACAATGGAGCATGTAGATTGCTTGTTTGTGTCAAACTTATGTTTGCTTGTCAATTTTAGTTAATAACTATTTTAAAATTTAAGCAAATTATTATTTTCACGTGTTGTGTGAAATGTTTTTCATTTAAAATGGTCGAAACTCAGATCTCATTTCAGGGGAATCATTTTAATGTTTTAAACACAAATAAAAATATGCAAACTTTTTTTTTAATTTTATTGCCATTAATAGTTATTTGAAAAAAAATAGACCCCTTTTTTTGGGATTCTTTAATTGTTAATAGCTTTTGCAACTGTTTACGTACGGGTTTTAAAACTTTTGCACAATTTTCTAGAGACGACTACGAATCACATGTATTTTAATTCTCAGTAGCAAGAATTAACATGTTTTTCAAATTGTGAATCAGACTCCAAGAGCCAAAGAGTCAAAAGTAAAAAATTCTGAATTAGATTAGGATATTTAAATAACGTTTTCGAACATCGCTCAGAAGGCCGAGGGGCCTCCTGAGCTTCAACGCTCCGGGGCCCTGCCTCGCCTAGGCCTCCGATAGCTATGCTACTGATTATTAACACTAAGCAGTTTGTGACTCAAAACTGCCAAAACTTCAACATGTAAAACTTCAACATTTATGGAATATAAAATAGTTCTTTTCTTATAGAGATGGGAAAAACGGGTCTTTTTAGTGATCTGCATCTTTGCATCTGGATCCCGTATTTGAGCCGGCTCACTGAACCGGTTCAAAAAGAGCCGAGATCTGAATATGTTACTGCAGTCTGCCACTGAGTTACCTAGTTCAGTCAATCATATCACGACCTGTATAGAATCAAGAATGCATAACCAAACATGTGATGCATGAGTCATTTGAGCTGACAGATGCATCAAAACAAGAACTGATACGTAAGTGTAAAATGTGCTTCTGTGTGTTAAGTGTTTCACTGAGTTATGCAGATCCGTTGATCCGTCGGCTCAAAAAAAAGTGAGTCGGCTCTCACGGATCTTCTGTTGGAGTCGGCTCTTTGAACCGGTTCAGATCTGAGTTACACAACTCTACTTTCTTATATTATGATTAGAAATTTTCAATATGGCTAAGCAATGCTTGCTCTATATGTATAATTTCATTTTTTTTAACAATTGAACCAACTTTTATCAAACCCAAATTGAAAATCAGTTATTATTAGAAAACATTTCAAATTTATTATGTCTTGTTTTAACTCCTGTTAACACAAAAAGTCTTTCACATCATTAAAATTTTAATGAAGTTAGTGATGTAAAACAAAACGTAATTAAAAATAGTTTAAACACTTTTGTCCACTATATTGTTGAATGTAGCAGACTTTGATGCCCTATTCAATCTTGAACCTTTGTTAAAAGTTGTAAAGTGTTGATTAGTTTTTTTAAATATAATAAATCTAATAACGAAACGGATTCTGTTTGCAAAAAGAAAAGGAGGATTCAAACATATTTGGGTAAATCCTCGTTTTGCGTTCGTAATAGGAGCAATAAGCGTTTAAGTCAAACTTTGAAGTAGGTAGACATCACACTTATAACCGCTGACTGACATTTTAATTTTATTATATCAATCAACATTCAGCACAATATCTCTTAATCTGGAATACTAAATTTTAAACAGATACTTTTCATATTTCGTTATTTAATTAACACAATATACTGCTGAACGAATCTCCTGCGGATTTCCCAACGACTTCCCTAGCATTTTTGAAGATACAGAAAACGGCATCGAGCGCAATACTATCGTTTCTCCACTCATCAGAATTGTATACACTAATTTGGTTCTAATAGATTCTTAACTTATATAGTTCCGGACGCCATTAATCTTTGATCAGCATCAAAGGTTAATGGCGTCCGGAACTATATACGTTAAGAATCTATTAAAACCAAATTAGTGTATACAATCCTGATGAATGGAGTCCATAAATATCTATGTATATAAAAAAAACCTAAAAACATATGTGTCCTCTATTTTGTAGGATTACTGTTTTAGGAAAAAACGGTCTTTATTATTTTTTTCACAGAATATTATTATGCGAGCTCTATTCGTGAAAATATCTATTGATTTCAATCGTCATGTTTATAAATAGATATTGACTGAATAGAATGAGTTACTGAGAACTAATGAATTAACATAGACCTAAACTAAACCTAAAGGATGTCTGAAATATTATATTCTATAATTGACGATACACTATTCGCAAAGGGACCTAGGGATTGGATTATAAAATATTTTGAACTTTTATCACAATTTTAAACCAACTTCAAAAAAGATATGCATATTTTTTAATGTACAGCCATAAACGCGCGTTTGAAGTTATACTTTTTTGGCGTGATAAAAAACGAAATTTCAATTCACATGCAAATAATTTATTAAAATAAAATAATAAAAGGACTAGAGTGAGCTTAGCATAAATACACCTATTAGTTGTTACGCGCATGCAAACATGGTTTCTATTCTTCTCATTAAGTGAACCAAAAAACAATTACAACGATATATGGCAAAGGCACGTCTACCAGTGTAACTCAATGGTTTCTGCCTTTATTTTGTTGATAACCTCTACTCTTTTGGTAGCTTTTTTCTGCAAGAAACTTAATTCTATTAATTTTAATGTTACAGTGTGTGCGCGCTCCTGCGAGCAACTTCATCCTGCTAATTTTGATGTTACATCATAAAAATTCACTCTCGTCATTGTTTCATAACGCGCCAAAAGAATAACTTCAATAAAAATTTATTATACACCCTATAGTACACACGATTACGTCATTATAGATTAATGTGCAAGTACATAACTAATAAATATATAAGTTTATTGCCAGTTGCCGTTATAACGTATGCATATCTTAGTTATAATCTATGGACGTATGCATGTGTAATGTACATACATTAAGTACTGTTGATATTAGCATTCTATTATTCAATTACTGCTATATTGTGATATGTGATCCTAATTTTAATCAATTCAAATAATTGTACACTTGATCTCAAAAATTTACAATTACGGTTCAATAGAGTACTAATATGATTTCTAGCTTACACTCGGTTAGGGTTGCCAGACGTCCGGATAAAGCAGGACATAGTTAGACTTTTTAATTGCGTGTCCGGCCAAAATTAAACGGTGTCCGGCTTTTTAGGTTTTTTACATTTCGCAAACGAGCGAGGCCGATCGCAGGAAGGTCGACTGTCGATCGCTCCCGCAATCCGCCCGAAACACCCCGCTCTAATTTTGACTGATGGCTTTATTTAATTGATAAAAAATAAATTATTTGGACCGATTTTATTTATTTTTTATTTATTTTTCATTAGAATTTAGCAAGATTTATGGTAATAATCAAAAAAGCTTGATTCTACGGAGAAAAAAATCATCAATAATGTAGGGTGTCCGGCTTTTTTACCCAAATGTCCAGCCAAACTAGCTGTTCGGTTTTTAGGTTTGGCGTCCTGGCAACCCTACTGACTCGGTTATAAGCACCTGATTCTAAATGTAACCACATTTGATGGCATATAACTGTTTTTTCGGCACGATTTTGTTAAGCTTGCGTCGAGAACAGCAGTACTAGGAAGTTCAAAATGAAAGTTACTTGGTAATTATTATTATGATAATGCAAGCTTCTAAACTCTCCGGTGTTTTTCCAAAGAAAAAATTCCCCATTAATAAATTACTATTTTATTATAACTAGCATTAAGTTCTTTATTTAACTTATAATATTAATCTATATTTCGCTATTATGTGTTTGTACAATGCGTTTAATATATTTATAGTGCCAGAGCAAAAGTTCAGGTTTATAAATAAGCGACGGATAATTATAGAGTAATTCGTGACACATTGAAAGGTATGACGCTCTTTGAATGTCACTTTAACTAATTCAAAACGCGAACACTGACTTCTTCATGTGCCAAAATCGCCTCCGGAAACAGAATTGAACCTAAACTTAGTAAACAAAGTTCTTTCACCTTAAAATAATATCAAAACAGAGCAAAAAAGTGCCCTGTCAATATATTATTACCATTCCAACAGCACAAGTGCGAATTTAAGTCAAAATTCAGCTTCCAAAATTTTACAATATTTTTTCGGTTTAAGGTCCTCGGAGTCCAAAAAACATATTTTAATCTGAATTAAAGAAAATAATAATTATACCTAATTTTAATCTCAAATTCAATAGGACAAAATTATGATTTCTAACGCTTTTTCTTAGTATTTGTTTTTGGAATAATTGTGAAATTAATTATGAACAAATGATAGGGGCTGATGCACATTTGTACAAAAATGATGCAAAAATGTTTGGCATAATCAGAAATTCGAAATTGAAAGGTGGTGTGTTGAAGAAATGTACCCCATATATACTCCTGATTGTAATACGAGATTCAATCATTTTTTAGAATTAAATAATTAATACATTTTAATAAATTAATATTTAAAAAATAATTTTAAAAAACTTTTTTAAGACATTTTTTTTTGAGATGTACAAAAGCGTGCATAAAGTTTACAACCCACGTTATTATAAATAGGTATTAAATTATTAAAAATTTTTTTTTCCTTTTCAGTACATTTCAATAAAAACTTTTTTCTTGAAACAGTTTTTTTACTAATATTTTTAACATTTTCCTTCGATGCGAATGCCCCCATTGTGCCAAACTTTATCCAAGCGACTTTGAAATTGGTAATAAATAATATAGTTAATCAATATCAAGTTTCAGAATATTAGTTGGTAGTTACAAAGTGTGAGTTAGTTGAAAGGAAAGACATGTGTTTCTGAACTTGTGTAACCCACCGTCGTAGATACTTAACTGTTACATGCTAATAGTATGTGATTAAACTTCTTAATCAAACTTAGTTACAGAGCAAAAACACAACAATGTAACGGTGATTCTAAAACATTTTAAAATTTTACTATGAAACACATGTAAAGCTTTCAGTACTTTCACAAATATTCTGAACTCGATGGAGAATATTTTGCTTTGCAATAATTAAAAGATAAATGAAAAAAACCCGTTTCTAAAATACATGTCATTCAATGTATCGTAATATAGAAAAGCTTATCAGTTGATTATAGTATTCAAAAAAAGATTAAAATAGAATGGGGTAGTCTCTTGGCCTAAATCACCACATCCTGAAAGGATTTTTGCGCTTCCTTTTTTTACGGGATCTAGTCAGCAAATAATCTGGATTTTCTTATGAAGTCCAGAAGATTGGCTACTAGATTGTCATGTGGAACTATTCCATCCTCATCAATGTAACCAAAGATGGTAGTACTCCTGTAGGTTACACGATATGGGTGGCTGTTACATCCTCCATTTCGCAAAATCTACATATGGTTAAATAGTATTTATAGTCTGGGGTCTTTGAGATCGAAACAGACCCTCCAAGTTCAACAATTAGGTCGTGGTAAGCAGTTTGTAAAATATTAAAAATATGTTACGTAATACCATTTTATTATTCGGAACAACTGTGCAGTCTACCGGTTGAACGTTAAATTACAGAAATTATTTTGTACTTCAATTGTTAGTATTTTTAAACGTCAGATTCAAGCCGTTCATCCTTGTCTGACAATTTTGCGAATAAAAATGCAACACACTATAAACTTCTGTCCTTAATAGTTTCATGTAATTTAGGGAACAAACTAACTTCCCCGTAATGTGTTACATTCTACTTCCCTTCGATTTCTTACTTTTTTCAAACAGATACGTCGCTAAAGAAGTTAAACTTCAATAAATTTGTGTAGAATTTTCAAATGTTTTTATTTGTCAGTTAAAATTTAAATATTATTTGGCAAAATGGACCGAATGTGTTTCAACATCCAGTGCATTGAACGAGGCGCCAAGAAACCGTCACAAACAAAATAATGAATATTGGCAACAAAAATTGGAGGGGCTGTCAGTTGTCACTTACCATGTACTGTTCCGGTGGCGGCATGATGATGGACGTAATGTTTTATTTTTGTGTCACAGCTGATTCACGACGTAGTGTCCCCCACGTGGCTTGGCCGATGACGACCTGCACTGTCAATTATTGAAGAAGGCAGAAAGAAAAGGAAAGCCGACAGCTGGTGCAGTGTTGAAAATGTTTTCCCTTTATCGTCGATACTTTAAAATCAACTCGTGCCACTCAAATCTTATTTATATTATTATTTATTTAACTTGCTAACAGCAGTTTAGATGTTCTAATTGAATGAAATATGAACTTGTATAAGTTAAACTAAAACTGCTTGCGAATAAATCATTTAACCCGTGTTAACTTTATAATTTAAATTGTCATCATTATCATGATTAATTATTGATGACAATCAGTTTGAAAAAATATTTAGTCAATTTATTAATCAAAATAAAACACGGGAAAATTTGTAACGTCAAAATGAACGTGTTGCAAAGTTATTTCCAAATTTTGAAGACTGTTCGTTTCAATTTTGCAATGTAAAAATGTTTAGTTTTGAATTAAATTGCGGTAAGAATATTTTATTGGATTAAAAAGAGCATAGTTTTATATTAACTTAATTTTATAGAGTTATTTGCAATCGTTATTAATTTTACATTTTTATTTGCGTTTTTATTTTAATGTTGTCTATTTTAATTACTGTATTAAAAGATTTTGATATATATTTAAAATATTAAAAATTAAAATATATTTTGTATTGTATATAAGATAAAATTGCAACATTACATATTGAGTTATGTTAACTATAGTTAATTTTCATTAACAAATAAAATTTGTTATTGTTGTGGTGTTGATTATTGTCATGTTTTATGAGCAGAAGAAAGATCTTTTTATATTAATTATTATTTATTTTTCTTTTTAACTGAATTGGAGTGTTTATGTTGACATTAATTTCCACTATTTTAATTCATTCGACATTAATAACTAAAAATAACTGTCAAACCAATTTGTAGTTATTATTAATAATGGTGATATTCTTTATTTCTTTGCATTAATTAATGTTTTTACACTTCTTTGTAATGAAAATTAAAAACATAAAAATTTATTATAAAGTTGGGAATAATGTTCTTAATATTAGATAGTGCCACTTATTTAAAATAAATATTATTGTCGTGAGTCTTTAAAGTGATTTGCAGTAATTATATAATTTTTTTGATATCACTCTTTTAAACTTAAATATTTTTTACAGGAAGAAATATTATAGTATATTCAGGCACACTATATTTTTCGAAGATCTTTATTATTGTCATTGGTTAGTATATGATTAATTAATTAAAAAATAAAGTCCATATTAAAAGTTTATTTGTTATTGATAAAATCATTTTAAATGATATGAGAACTGGATATTTATTTGGATATGTTTCAGATTATGAAAAAAAATAGTTTTATTTCAATTTCACTAGAATGTGGCTTTTCCACGAAAAAAATAAAACAATAGTTCTGCACTAAAATCCAGAATGTCTAAAAATTTTATTTACTATGTCACTGGCTTTCTATTGAATATTTTTTTAATTACATAGTAGTACATCAAAACGCTGAATTAAACAATAATTTTTTATCAGAGAACCGTAAATTAAAATGTTTTGGCTATTGTCAATAATAAATAAACCATCATCGACGTCGGTACACATACAACTCTATATGTCACGTGGTTTTACACAATAGGTGTAATATGTGCATGTGTTTGTGGAACACATAAAGTATTTATACAATGTTTGATGATATTTGTATGTGATGTCGCCTTGGTCGATGTCGGGTGTCGACTGAGGACCGTCGGACCGAGGACTGCGTCGCTTCACTGTGCGATAGAGCCCACGGGCTGTTGTGTCTGTTCCACACAGAGGCACAAGACTAATCTCTATGTGTGTGTGTATAGAGAACTGAGAATATTCAAGTTGTAGAAGCGACATAACCTATATCAATTTTTAGGGTTTCGTACCTCAAAAGGAAAAAACGAAACCCTTATAGGATCACTCGTGTGTCTGTCCGTCCTACTGTTTTAGTAGTATAAGATATACTTTTATTTTATAGAAAAACAATTCCAAAACACATTTGTATAATAAAATATATTTATAAGCGCTTTCGACCTAAGTCATCATCAGATAAAACATATTATATTAACGTCTTAAATTAAACTGTTAATATTTAAAAATTGAATTGTCACAATGGCTGATCATTTTTATAGAAGGTTACGGAAAGTCAAACAATCAATGACATAAGTTATAATAATTTATAATCTGTTTATATAAGGTATTATTTTCTGTTTTGTTAAAGATAAGATTTAAATTCTTTTCTGTATTTAAACACATATTATTTTTAACTATTTCAAATTTTTCTAGTTCGTTTTGTGATTTATGTAAAATTTTGAAAAAATTATTGATATCATACGAATGTTCTTTATCTGTTATATGGAAGGCGAAACTTGATTTATGATTATTAAAGTTCTTTATGTCACTAATATGTTCTGAAATTCTGTTTTTAAATTTTCGTCCTGTTTGACCAACGTATTTGGCTCCACAAGTATTTCAAGACAATATACACCACTACATTCTAAATCATTAATGACTACCGTTTTAGCCAATTCGCTCCGAACTACTGGACCGATTGAGTTGAAATTTGGTACACATATGTATGTCGGTGACCATAAGATGGACATGTTACGTAAATAAATTAATTTTGAACATGTGGGTCATTTTTGGAGAAAAAATTAGAAAATTAAAAAAAAAAGTTTGACAAACTGTACCGTGTGACATATCAAATGAAAGAGCTTGTCGTAAGGGTCTCAGATATATTTTTTTATTTTTTTAAAATAAATAGTTTTAAAGTTATTTAAGAAAATAGATGAACATTTGACCATTCCCCCCCTTATCTTCGAAACTACTGGGCCTAATATTTTGGGTCTCACCCATAGTTTACAGGAAAACCTAAATGAAAATCTTGAGTCTTAAAGTACTCACGGAAAACGGAATAGTACGAAACCCTAATCTCGCGAGTTCGACTCGCACTTGACCAGTTTTTTGAAGATAAACCTTCTTTAGAGATATGGCACCGTAGAGTAACTGATAAGTCATTCCGCCGCGAAAGTGGAAAGATTCGGGTTTGACTCCCTACGATGACAGCATTATGACAATTATTTATATATACAGGTAAGAAGAAGAAGAAAAATTACTCGAGAATGATTTTTCGAGCAGGGTCAGTTTAAAATTCTGCAATGCTTATGGTAAGAAAAAATGTGTGTGGTCTTAATCTAAGGTTCAATTTCAAATCAGATTATCTGACAATCCCTTCTGCAACCCAGCATAAGTAAGTCAGAGTATTAGACAAGAAAGAAATAATAAAATTAGAGTTTAACGTACCACGCTTTTATGAAGCAAAAAATGCAAAATAATTTGTCAACAAAATTGGCTTTACTGTAAAAAGCGTGGAGTTCTTAATATCGGTAATAAATTTTTCATTTACTAGCTGATTGTAAACGTAGAGCTATTATGAAAATTTAAGTAGATAGCTCCCCACACTTTTTACAGTAAAGCTAATTTTGTTGTCAAATTATTTTGCATTTTTTAGTTCATAAAAGCGTGTTGTTTAAGTTTTTTTAAATTTTAATTATAAGACTAAAAAAACAATCTAGGATTTGACTATGACTATTTTTTAAGTTTCTTTTATCCTGAAGGTTCTGGTCAGGATAATGAATAACTTATTAAACTATTGTATTGTCATCGGTCTTTGATAGATAAGTGTGCAAAGTTTCAGTTTAATCTGACGTTTTGAAGTAGGCGAATTCCACGTTCAAAGATTCCATTACAAACAAACAAACAAACAAGCAACCATCCAGATGAAACTAATAAAAGTGTGATAATAAGAAGAGATTCTCGTTAACTCAGTGTTTCCTCACAGCAGAGCTGACTGTCACCTCTCTAAATTTAATACTCCTCAATATAAATGAAGCAAATAGTATTGGGGCTCCCAACTATACCATGCGGTATACTTCCTTCTTTGTGTGTGTGTGTGTGAGTGTGTTGGGCCGGGACCGACGCGACGCGCCGATGTACCGCCGCGGTGCCTGCACACCCTGTGCCTCACTCGTGGCACGTCCAAAATAATCGCGTACGATGCCATCAAATAAAAACTGTCACAGTTGCCATCAAGTCTACTAAAATATAAAATTCTTTGTATTTGAGTGTATTTTACCGATTTTAAAGATTCCAGACAATTAGACGACAGAGCCATTCCAATTTTAAAATTATTCACGTTTATTATAACAAATAAACCGAGCGGGGTAGAGAAGTGGTGAGAGCACTAGACACGCATTCGGGAGGTATCAGGTTCGAATCCTGGCGGGGGCAGATGTGGCTGGGACGGTAATTCCTGTACGGGCCATCTTTTTGAGGTTTTCCATGGTTTCCTCCAATTAATTTCAGATAAATATCGAGATAGTTCCTTATTTCAGGCCATGGCCGATTACCTATCAAACTCCTATAGTTTAAAAATTACCTATCCTAGTTGAAGTTTTAAGAAATGTAGAAAATAACGGGAAGTGGTAAACTGAAAATAGTAATGGTGCGAATGACGTCTGTTATGACATAAAGTCGAGAAACATTAAACGTATTATTATTATTATTACCTACAACAAATCAAAAAAAAATTCTGGTATCGCGCGCGGTGACGTGGGTAACGGCTAGTAACAAATATAATGACATTTGTTATTCGTTTCTATAGTTAGATAATATAGGTTCACATGTAAAAATTAACCAAGGCATGCTTGTCAGTTAACTTAATCCTTTTGGACAGATCTTCAAAACAAAAACTGACTTTTTGTATTAGAAAAAAAATTTTTTTAACAAGACTTTTTTGGAACAATAAATAGAATAATAAACCATTATAAAAAGTATACCGCTTGTGCTTTGTACCGATTGTTCCCGAAAACAATAGGGCATTTCAGATTTACAAATCAAATATCGTACCAAAATTTGGTTTCGTTCCACTAAGTCTCTTTTGACCTATATTGTGCTCACAGACAAACAGACTGACTAAGAGACGAACAGAATTTTTCTAAAACTATGTTTTTAAGATTCGAGTGACCCGGGAAAAAATTGTAAAATTTTGAAAGGAAAATTTTGACTTACTAATTTAGGTCAAAATTTACTTTTCAAAATTTTACAATTACTATTCTCCATCTGTGGAGTTGGAATCGTAAAACTATTTGACGAATTTTGATAAAACTTTTTTTGAAATTTTTCTTATGATGTGTTATAGGCTATGTTTTATTTAACTATTTTATCACAAAGTTAATTAATTTAATTTATTTTTTGGCATATACTTCTGTACAAATACCTATTAATATAAAATCGTAACGTGTTGTCAAGGCAGACCGGCATTCCCTCTTCTCCCGTGCCAGTGTTATATGTAATCGGTATATTTAAGTCGTAAAATAGTCAGTTTGAAGTCATTCGACTTCTGACTTCACATGACGTACAGTGTAAAAGTGCTCCTAGCCGGAAACTTTTTGAAGTTTAACTTCTTTAGCGGCGTATCTGTTTGAAAAAAGTAAGCAATCGAGAGGAATTAGAACTGGCAAATAAAGGGGAAGTTAGTTTGTCTCCTAAATTACATGAAACTGACAAGGACAAAAATTTATAGTGTGTTGCTAAGTATATGTAAATATTATTAATTAGACATATACCTACAATTAGGTTAGCAGGAAAGTGGACAAATTGATGTAAATCAATAAACCAATTATTAATTTAGCGACGTTTAATTGGTTTATTGATTTACATCAATTTGTCCACTTTCCTGCTAACTTAATTGTATATGTTTGAAAAAAATATGGACGCAACAGTTTCTAATATAATTAGTGTATTTGCCATATGGCAACATACACTATTGGCGTCGGTCGGATGGCGGGACCTAGGGGTCAGACCAAAATTTCTCGACGTTTCATAACCTCCTAAACACTTTGGCACCATTTTTAAAAATGTTTATATATATGTATATATATATTTATATATATATATAAGCGTATATATATATATATATATATATATATATATATATATATATATATATATATATATATATATATGTGTGTGTGTGTGTGTGTGCGGGCAATAACTTTCGAAAGAGTTAATTGATTTTAACGAAATTTGGCCCACGTGTTGAAATCCATCACCGCAAGAAGCCTATTTACAATGGGCGTAATCGGGCCATTTTAAGGGTAGTTTTTAGGGGTTGAAAAATGTTTTTGAGCCCCAAAATACCGAACAAATTCTCAGAATCGTTTCAAAATTGACATTTAACCCTCCAGTAGTCATTAAAAAGTATCCCTAAAATTTTAATAAAATCGGCCCGACAGGACCGGACTTACAAATTTTATGAAAACACTACTTTGCAGATAGTGAATTATTTACTGAAAGTTGTATATAATTTGGTATAGAAGTTCGATTGATAATAATATTGCAATTAAGAAAATAAATGTTATTTTAAGGGGTGTATTAAGGAGTCAAAATTTTATTTTGCCCAAAAACCAACATAAGTTCGCATTATAGAGCCACACTGCTTGTATTATCAAATACACTATATTGTCGGCAGGGTTTTGGCACTGCGACCCGGGTTTTTATTAATTAGTTTCACATAAAAAAATTAAACTTGGGAATAGTATTAAAAACTAAAGAAGTTAAACTTCTTATGTGAACTTATGAGGGTGAGTCTCATTATAATTTTTTTAACTTCTATATAGAAAATATGTGGCATGGTTTTAAATTATATCTCAACGCGGCTGTTTTTTCCAGGCAATGTCGGGATAATACAACTATATTCCATTAAAGAAATCCGTGATAGTCCAGTACCTATCTCAGGAGCTTATGAAAGGTCTAATTTCATTAAGGGAAAATTAGAAAAAACGGTCGCAAAACTGTAAATCCGCTCTGTATTGATGTCACTGTATGGTACGTTTGTATGATCAATTCAACAACATGCAGTGCAGTACATAGTATATAGGTTGTGTATAAGTTGTACCAGTACGACGCGATGCAGACGCGCGTGCCGTCACATCATGCCGCATACGTTTGAGTTATAGTTAAATATTGCATCTTTGGTGTTGGTAGCTGCTGCAGAAAAAAATAGACTTTGGAAAAACTAAAACAGAACGCTTTTATGAACTAAAAAATGCAAAATAATTTGACAACAAAATTAGCTTGACTGTAAAAAACGTGGGATGCTATCTATTTAAATTTTCATAATTGCTCTACGTTTACAATTAGCTAGTAAATGAAAAATTTATTACCGATATTAAACACTCGACGCTTTTTG
Source organism: Venustoraphidia nigricollis (assembly GCA_034508555.1). Lineage (NCBI taxonomy): Eukaryota > Metazoa > Arthropoda > Insecta > Raphidioptera > Raphidiidae > Venustoraphidia > Venustoraphidia nigricollis. The sequence goes on from JAVRKA010000020.1 coordinate 5,391,876, forward strand.
CAGTAAAGTTAATTTTGTTGTCAAATTATTTTGCATTTTTTAGTCCGTAAAAGCGTGTTGTTTTAGTTTTTTGAAACTCTAATTTTAATTATAAGACCGTTGCATTTGATTATGGGGTACGCAACACAGCGTACGTTACTGTACAGCGTGTTAGCTTGCTTGCTATTATTTTTCAAGCTTTTTTTTATCCTGAAGGTCCTGGTCAGGATAATGGGACGAACTTATTAAATTATTGTATTGTCATCTATCCTTGATAAGTGTGCAAAGTTTCAGTTCAATCTGACGTTTTAAAGTGGGTGAATTTCACGTTCAAAGATTCCTTTACAAACATAATTTAAGCGTGTTAAAAATATTCATGTTGACCTTGTAAAAAAATATCTAAAGTCAATTTCCGACATTTGTACCTTTTTGTGTTATATTTCTATTGGCACATTGAGAGTAAAATTTTCTTTTTAATGAAGTCGCACACGCAGCATGCAACGAAGATGAGACACCATGAAGTGAGGTAAAATTTTCTCTGTTACGGAAGCTGCATACGCAGCATGCAACGAAGATGAGGCACCATGTACTACGTGTATCGGCAAGGTTAACATCGCCGGTAAAGCTGACTCTTCGATGCAGTATTGTTTTACTTTGTATTCATAGATGACACGTCTCATTTATCTGTTACAATGTGCTGATGGAGTTGCCCACCTATTTTCCAAAGTAAATACAAGTACTATTCGCAAGGTTAAAAGCGTCGATAAAGTTGACTCTTCGATGCAGTATAGTTTTGCTTTGTATTCATAGATGGTACGTCTCATTTCTCTGTTACATTGTGGAGAATATCAATTATCGCGATCACATTCGCGTTAAAGAAGTATAACTTCTGCCGCGCATCACTTTTTTATAAACAATTAAATCATCGCAAAAAATCAATATTAAATGGACTCGTCAAACTCGTCTGTTCACAAAAAGCCTGAAGGAAAAATATAACGAGGAAGATATCCAGCATGCTTGGTTGATAACCCATTTAATGGTAAGATTTATACTTCTAATAGAACAAAAGTATGAATTTTATTAATTAAAGTTACAATAAAATAACCCATATCATCAAATCGATAAGGCAAAACCTAAATAAATTATAGGTACAATAATCTGATTGTACAGTTTATACTTGTATACAAGGGCGTACCCAGGATCAAAACTGGGGGGGGGGGCAAGCCATGGTCGTTCAGGTTTTAATATTTTATCACGGAAAAGGTGAATGAAACCAAAATATTAAGAAAATTATGTATAATTATTTGCTTATTTGCTTATTTGCTTGAAAAAAAAAATTCTAGTTACATGTCTTATACTAGTATCATTTTTCTTGGATTTGTAGAAGTAAAGTTATTTCAAGAATTGTAAAAATTCCAGCAACGAAATTTAATAACGACCTATTTTTTGCTTCCAGGGGGGGGACAGCTGCCCCCCTGCCCCTCGCTGGGTACGCCCATGCTTGTATAGATTATCTAGACTTAATTACTAGCCATTTTCTTTATAGCTTTTAGCTGTCTGGCTCTGCTTGTTGTTTGTTCCGGGTTAACCCAAAAACTACTGAACCGATTTTGATTGGACGTTCACAAGCAGTGTATGTTGTCAGGGGATAGAAATAGAATAGGCTTAAATCAATTATTATCATAAAACGAACAGTATATAAGGCTGTCGGAACGCTCTGAATTTAAGCTAAAAAAAGGGCTTCGGCTGATAGCTAATTGTAGACTTGTGCGTCAACATTTTGCAAAAATTATTTCTCTATAAGGAAGATAACGAACAAATTTAGGCCTCTAATGGACTACTTTTGTAATTTATGGACGATTTACTAGAAAAAAGTTGGCATTAATTGTGCCAAAAAACATACGTTCTCAATGTCACACTGCGACCTTATTTGTACTTATTTCACAAAATTGTTCCACCACAAACCTTTTCGGAAAAGTTTTTTGAATCTTCAAAATATTTCCAAAATTTAGAGTAATCAACTGACAGTGGCACCTTTGCAACAACATTGCTTAGCCTCGTATTGTGGCTTAAATTCAGAGCGTTCCGACAGCCTTAACGCAAGTGAAGCCGCGTGTAAAAGCTAGTTTAAATTAAAAGTGCATACATTATACGATAGTAGCTTTTAGTCGAAACAGTTGATCGTGAAGAGTCCAGCATTTGTTTAAAAACTATTTCACAACACAAATACATATATATGCTTCATAAATTCCTAACAAAAACAGCATCCAGTATGTTTCATGTAGGTAAAAGTTTTTTTTTTATTAATTTTGCATTTCCTTCACTTTTGCTTTGAGCTTCAGCAATATTAACGTATATAGTCTATTTGTAGCTGTTCAGCTAATTTTACAGCGGATGTCTAGACGTCTGACATAAATTTTAAGTTTTATTGAATTCATGTCTTCTTAAGCTTGATACAAAACTATCTTAAGACAAAACTTTTTTTGAATATCCAAACCCAAATAAAGAAAATAGATTATTGCATTCTATGGTCTGCATAAGTTATAAGCTTTGAATGAACTGTAATATTTTTGTTACACTGATGATACGATACTGAAAACTGTAAAACAATAGATAGGACATAACGATGAAATTCCTTATTTTAAACAGAATTTCCTGTTTACTTTTTACTGTCTAATCGTAGTTTAAAGACCTAAATATGAAAATTAAGTGAAAATTCTTTAGCGACGTATCTGTTTGAAATTTTCTGTAACGTTCAAGTAGAAATTATTCAACGAAGAGAAAATACAACAAAAAACCTCAGTAACTCAAAATTAAAGGGGAAATGATTCAACGACGAGGAAATAAAAACCCGGGTCGCAGTGCCAAAGCCCTGCCGACAATATAGTGTATTTGCGTATACAGGCAGTGTGGCTTTATTTTGGGAGCTTAAGTTGGTTTTTGGGCAAAATAAAAAATTTTACTCCTTAATACACCCCTTAAAATAATATTTTTTTTCTTAATTGCAATATTATTATAAATCGAACCTCTATACCAAATTATATACAACTTTCAGTAAATAATTTACTATTTGTAAACTAGTGTTTTCATAAAATTTGTAAGTCCGGTCCTGTCAAGCCGATTTTATTTAAATTTTAGGGACACCTTTTAATTACTACTAAAGGGTTAAATGTCAATTTTGAAACGATTCTGAGAATTTTTTCGGTATTTTGGGGCCCAAAAACATTTTTCAACCCCTAAAAACTACCCTTAAAATGGCCCGATTACGCCCATTTTAAACAGGCTTCTTGCGGTGGTGGATTTCAACACGTGGACCAAATTTCATTAAAATCAATTAACTCTTTCGACAGTTATTGCCCGCACACACATATATATATATATATATGTATATAAATATATAAATATATATATATATATATATATATATATATATATATATATATATATATAAACATTTTCAAAAATGGTGCCAAAGTGTTTAGGAGGTTATGAAACGTCGAGAAATTTTGGTCCGACCCCTAGGTCCCGCCATCCGACCAACGCCAATAGTGTATGTTGCCTTATGGCAAATACACTAATAAGAAAAACCTTGGTAACGCAAAATTAAAAGAGAAATTATTCAATGGCGGAGCAATCTTGATAACCCAAAATAAATAACTTCCCTCGTGAGTTTATGTAGATGAGACTCATACATTTTTTTTAACTATTAATTTTTATGCACCTTTTTTATCTTACCATTTCTTTAAATGCGATTTATGCTAGAAATTTACAATAGTTTTACGACAAACCAAAACATAAGTAATGATTTTCATTAAAGTATGAATCAGTTTTGTTATTTTTGAGGTGTTTTAATGTTTGTCTATAATCTCTAAAATTATAATGTTTATTACAAATTGCATGATGGTCAATGAACTTTTTTGTTCCATCAAAATTCAATCATTTTCTCCTGTTTTTCTAACAGCCAAAAATATAATTGCGCAAATATTAATCTAACAAAATGTGTCCATATGACCCATTTTGCATAACATCTGGAATAATACTGTCAGTTTTTTTCATTTTTCATAAACACAAGTCTTATGGTGAATTTCTAGGTAGCATTGCATAGTAGTAAAATGGGAAATCTGTATAGTATGAAGAGTAGGAAAAGCGATCAGTAGCGGCGTAATTTTTGAAATTAAAAGAAAGTAATTTGGTAATTAGTTAATTGTTTTCACTATATTATATTGTTTATGAATATAGTCTTACGAACTCTACCGTTGGGAACAATTTACTAATATGATATTATGGTGTTGATAATTTACCAATCTTAAATTGTCGTTTTCCGCCAGTTCTAACGAAACAAAAAATATTCTGTGACTTAGGACCGTATTCATAATTGAAAGTCCATCTTTGATTCATTCATAACTCTCACTACTATGAGGGTTCATGTCTAGCAATAGCTAAAATAATTGGCTCTCACATATAGTGAATTTAGTGTTGCAAACTGCTTTATTATGAAGGATTAAAAATGTTGAATTATGTGCACCGCGGAGTAATTGATAACTCATTCCGCCGCGAAAGTGAAAAAACTCGGGTTTAAGTCCCGACGGTGCAGGTGACGTGTTTGAAAAATAAATTTTTCTAATATAGCATTGGAACCAGAGCTGGGCAGTAGTTAACTACAAAAGTAGTTAACTACGTAGTTAACTACGTAGTTAACTACGTAGTTAACTACGTAGTTAACTACGTAGTTAACTACTTTTTTTAGAAAAGTAGTTGTACTCTAACTACTTTTTTCCACATAGTAATCGTACTCTATTATTTTGAATATCTATCAAGTAATCACAAAAAGTAGTTAAAAATGTAGTTAACTACTTAGTTCTAACTACTTTAGGTAGTTTAACTACTTTTTTGTAATCTAACTACTTAGTTTGAATTTTAACTACTTTTAAAAATATTTTAGTATATTATATTTAACCGACGGGTTAGAACAAGTTCTTATTCGTTATGCATTTTTCTGGATTCTGGAACACGATCAGACTTTTTTTTAAAATAATGAAATATCAGTTGCTTGAGTTTTAATTTGAAATACAACGTGAAACTGGTAATCACGTCGTTGCTATTTGCGAAATTTAATAAAAACACGTTTCAGCCATGATATCAGCCCTTTTCAAATGAATATAAATAAAAGATCCTACAAAAAATAATAATCATTGAAGAAAACAAAAATAGCATTAAGTTAGAAACAATTAACAGCCTGGGCTCTCAAAAAGAAAAATTAAAATATACAAAACTTGATGGCAATTGACAGTAATATACCTATATAGTTTTTTAAATATCGTTTTTGGACATTCTAGCTTGTAAATTGTTTTTTGTAGAATTTTTGATTTATATTCATTTGAAACAGACTGACATTTTGGCCGAAACGTCGTATTGTTATTAAATATAAGTTTTTATTATTTAAAATAATTTTCACATATTATATGTGCAGATTGTACGACATAAATAAAGAGATTTATATTATTATTATAGTAGTTAAAAAAGTAGTTAAAATTTTAACTACTAACTACTAGTAGTTAGTAGTTTAACTACTTTTAAGAACGAGTAGTTTAACTACTAAGTAGTTTAACTACTTTTTTACGTAAGTAGTCAGTAGTTATACTCAACTACTTTTGTCAAGTAGTTTGCCCAGCTCTGATTGGAACAATGGATGTCTCTTAACAATTATAGCAGACGATAGCTATTATAATGTTTAGTAATTTGGTAATTTTTGTTTAGAATGTTTTAGCCTGATGAACTTTCAATGAAGAATCAGTTATGTAGAACTGGCCTATCAAAAATATGTTTTTGAAGTAATGAAAAAATTATGAAAGTGATTTTTTACGATATAAGTGCAAAATTAACAAGATGAAGTTTCCGACAACATCAGAATGACAACATCAAGATGAAGTTATCGTCAAAATCGTGATTGATAGTGAGTATTGGTGAATATTATAAAAAAGATTTGGTTCAGTCCTCGTTTTAATTCAATAAATGATTTGCATGCAAATTGATAATTAGTTTTTAATCACGCCAAAGAAGTATAACTTCTAACGCACCCACTTTCTTACTACATGTCTGTATTTTACATTATACACACAGCCATCCTCACTAACAGGAAATTATCTTTAGTCGATCAGATTAAATAACAAGCGATTTTCACAAGCAAACGGTTAAAATTGTTTTCATCTTTTTCTCAGTGCCTTTACTTGAGCGCAGAATATTTATCTAAGAGCAGGGTCATTATTGATTTAGTACAGTGTTTAGAGAGCTTTTGATGTTTACCGGCTCTCTTCCCTTCGCTCCAAACCGTCGGGGCCTCATAGAGACCTCTGAGAAGCAAAGTGTTTAACTGCTTCTTGTGTATATAATGTTAAAATTTATACCCCACAGCCCATTTATTAACGGACTACCAATCTTAGTCAACATTGTGGGCTATCTGAAAATAATCCATTACCACCGTATTGACAAATTTTACTGGAATAACAAAAAACACTTTACTGTCGTAAAAAAGGCTTTGTCAGTTAATTTGGTAGAGAGTTGAAGATATACGAAATAAAAATAAAATCAGTAGGTTGATCTCAAAAAATAAACCCTATAAAAATTATTTAAAGCTTTATAATACTACTATTATAAAGAGGAAAGATTTGTATTTTTGTGTGTGTGTATGTTTGTAATGAATAAACTCAAAAACTACTGTGCCGATTTAAAAAATTCTGTCACCATTAGAAAGCTACATTCACCCTGAGTAACATAGGCTATATTTATTGCTAGAAAATATTAGGGATCCTTACTAAAACTTTAGTAGCGTAACCCAAGGTGTAAAAAAAATGCCATAAAACTATTGATGATAGAACAAAAGTATGTTCTACAATATTAAAGAACATATCAATAACTACAAAAAACTTTGCGATACTATATGTCCAACTATTATCGTTATGTCACAATAACCACTTTTTACATTTTAATAATCTATATAGATAAAAGACGATGTATATGTAATCTATGGACTCCAAACGGGTAGACCATTTTTGATGAATTTTTCAGACAATCTTTAGATTAGCCCAGTGGGTGATCTTCTGAAGTTTGGTAACCATCGAATCAACAAAATTTTTTTAATTTCTTTTTGGGAAATAAGATTTTTCTTTGATTTTTGAACATTCACAAATAAAAGCGATTGAATTCGCGCAAATTCAATACACGTTGAGAATTTAATGATAATGATTCTCATCTTTTATATCCTATATATTACATTTACACCCGGACGAAGCCGGACTGGGCCGCTATAGTGGATATTTTGAAATCACTTTGGTTATTCGCGCTTAAAAATCATAACCTACTATCTTTACAAGGCAAAGTTTGTGAGCGAATTTTTAAATGAATTGTGTTGGTATTAAATACATATGAAATGATTATAATTTATGATAGTAACCATTTTGACCGAATAATTTATCGGCTAATTAACCGGCTGTGTATAAAATAAAATGGTGTTTCCGGGTTCTCTTTATCAGGACAATAAAAAAAAACCCGGGTCGCAGTGCCAAAACCCTGCCGACAATACAGTGTATTTGCTTGTGTAGGGCCGTGTGGTTTTATACTTTATTATGTGAAATCAAGTTTGTTTTTGGGCAAAATAAAAAATTTAACCCCTTAATACACCCCCTGTCGGGCCGATTTTATTAAAATTGTGGGGACACTTTTTAATCACTACCAGAGGGTTAAATTTCAATTTTGAAACGATTCGGAGAATTTTTTCGGTATTTTGGGGCCCAAAAACAGATTTCAACCCCTAAAATCTACCCTTAAAATAGCCCGATTAGGCCCATTTTAAATAGGCTTCTTGCGGTGATGGGTCTCAACCCATGGCCCAAATTTCGTTGAAATCAATTAACTCTTTCGAAAGTTATCGCGCGTACACATATATATATATATATATATATATATATATATAAATATATATATATATATATAAATATATATATAAATATATATATATATATATATATATATATAAATATATATATATATATACATATATATATATAAACATTTTTAAAAATGGTGCCAAAGTGTTTAGGAGGTTATGAAACGTCGAGAAATGTTGGTCCGACCCCTAGGTCCCGCCATCCGACCGACGCCAATAGTGTATGTTGCCATATGGCAAATACACTAATAAAACAGCAGTAGAATCGAAAGAATTAAGGAAATTAAAAGTGTTTTTGTCGGTATGAAATATCTCCCTTAATACTGTATCGAAATTAATGTCTGATACGCCATTTTGAAGATTATTTTTCTCTCTAATGACGAAAAATAAGTTAATATTATTTAAGTAACAACACGCACAACAAATCGCAAATAGTATAACCATATTTTTTATTGTACGATGATGCATTAATTCGCATCTAGTGTAACCGCACACTAAAGTCCGAACAAAACAAAGAATAAATTATGATTTAACTATTGATGTTATACTTCAATCTTGAGTTTTGTCTATAAAAGAATTCACGGAGCTATGAACAGAAACTTCATTACAACGAAATTAGAAAACCATGCCCAATGCCTCACTGGAGATAATATTACATAGAACTAGACTACTTTTTACAGACCTCCCCAGACATACATCTAAGATTTTTTCATTGCATTTTCTCGTTTATGCCAACAGGCAAAGTATGCCTTGGCAGGTGTGGTAAAAAGTATTCACTAGAAAATTATAGAACCTACATTTTGTCTACACTCCATTTGAAATGTGCAAAAATAATATATTATATTCAGTTTAAAAGAAATGTTTGATTAAAAAAAAAACATATTAAGCGTCACCCTCACAAGCTCACAAAAGAAGTTTAACTTCTTTAGTTTTTATATACGTCAAATTACAGAAATTATTTTGTACTTCAATTGTTCGTAATTTTAAACGTCAGATTCCCAAGCACTAACTTTATATGTTCTTCCTTGTCAATCAAAATGCAACACACTATATCAACTTCTATCCTTGTCAGTTTCATGTAATTTAGGGAACAAACTAACTTCCCCTTAATTTGTTTCATTCTATTTCCCCTCAATTTCTTACTTTTTTCAAACAGATACGTCGCTAAAGAAGTTAAACTTCAAAAAAATAAAAAAACAAAATAATAATAACGTCGCGACCAAAAATACGACGGTAATACGATAAATTAACACGATAAAACATTTTCATTTCAAGCAATGCAATCAATATCAATAGATCAGAAATTAATAACATAATGGATTATAATTATGTGCAATTAAGTTAGAATTTTTCACCTCACGTTTTTGAGCATATGGATTGTCCCTTAAGAGATACAACATAAAAAAATCTAGACTTAGGTAATACTGAAGGAACTTATTTTAAACGGAAATTGAAATGTTTCAAACTTCGGAAGTTTGGAACATTTTATTTTCTGTCATGATCAGTACAACAATAGTATACAATAAATTTTGATAAGACGCTTATAACCTCTGTTGCTGAGCGTCTATAATGCTTAATTCGAAGAATCAAATCACCTACATATTTTTTGAAATAATTTTTCTACAGACAAAACGGAAATTTTTATAGGCTTAGATTATATTTTTATTTTTTTCACTGGTGTTTTTATTATTGTTAGTTGTGTATTATTCAATATTCATTTCTTTAATACATTCCTACAAATGGATAATAACAAATATAATAACCAACTTTTTTAAAGTAATATTTATAATTTAAAAATTTCTCATCACAGGTTCGTGAACCAAATTACGCTAAAAAGTGAATTTTTTTCTAGTGATTATTACTTTACCAACATCATTGTAAAAAGAAAACTATAAAAACAGTAGCAATAACATTGTTTTTATGAGCGCCCAGTGGTTTGTTTATAAATATAGAAAATTGTTCTTATCAACTTTTAGTAATCACTGGACAGAAAATTTTGAGTGCAATTTATCTCTGTTAAATTCAATAATAAAATTTTGACAATGTTGTTCAGTACGGCCAGAGCTTCGACTAACAGTACATATTTTGTTTATTAAAATACCTCCCATAACTGAAAACATAAATATATGAAATAAAACAGACTGCGGAAAAATTTCATTATAAACGTTCCTATTTTACATTTTTCAGTTTTCTTTCAATATTTTTCATTTGATCGCGCTTCCGATATTACACTGCCAGTACGCATACCTTTCTTTATTTAAGGGTTGTTAAAAATTGATAGTTTTCTGACTTTTTATATAAAATCTGCTCTGAAAATTGATTAAATACATTCATTACCAATTCAACAGTAATTTTCAAAAGCGACCCGTTAGTTTAACACTATAATTAGAGGAACAGAAATAGCAAAACAGGCGTTGTGATTATCATTAATAAAAAATAACCTGTCTGTATTTCTGAAATTGCTTAAACTAAAAACGCGAATACGAGAATATTAAGGGGTTGGGGTGCGGGGGCCGGGGGGTAACATTCATTAAAGATACGCTGTCTGTATTTCTGAAATTGCTTAAACTAAAACCGGGAAAAATACTCCGCTTAGAAAATAAAGAAATACATGTTTGACTGTCTTTTGAAAACATTTAACCCGAACGGGGTAGGGGTAGATTTTATATAAAAGAACTACGAATACAACCAATACCACGTGGACGAAGTCGCGGGTAAACCGCTAGTCATATTAGTAAAGTGTTCACTACAGTAGTCATTGTATAAATATACAAGTACTCTGACTTAGGAATCGATATCGGTAGCGATATATTTTTTAAAAAATATCGATATGTCGATATATCGGTACAATATTTTAAAAAATTATTATTATTCCGATCCTGACTAATTAATTAGATGAAAAATTTTCTGAGGACTTAGGATCAGTTTTTTTAAATCAACACTAAATTTTTTATTTTTTACACGAAACGTCGTGTAAAAAATAAAAAAATTAGTATTGATTTAAAAAAACTGATCCTAAGTCCTCAGAAAATTTTTCATCTATCGGTACAATTTTAAAGAGAACATTGGCACTCGAAGAAATTTAGTAAACATATTGGCTAGCTTAATATAATCTCAAATAGTAATTAACGGGCATTATTTCTAATAAATCAAGTAATAAATAATTATCTGAAATCAAAAACAACGATAAGATTTTTTTTGTTTATTAATCAAACGTCTAATACATTTAGGAGCAGATAATTTTAGAGATTAATCAAACAATCAATAAAGTCAGGGATGGCGAACCTATAGCAATTTTCTGTCGAATGTCACCTTTGGCACGCAGAGGTGACATTCGACAGAAAATTGTTGGTACAGCATAAATTGAGGCGTAAATCGAAATAATCAAAAATATTCTATGTAGATGTTATAGAAATGAAATGAAATATTGCATGAATAGCTATTTTGGCTGTTTATTATTCCGAAAATATCGAAAAATCCGATGAAAAAGAAACGCGTTTTACATGTGCTTTATTTACTGTTGTTGTTTTTGGAACGCACTTAATGTATATTCCAAAAACATATGTAAAAACGTGTTTCTTTTTCAGTGGAGTTTTCTATATTTTTGGAATAATTAAACGGCCATAGTCAGTCCCGGTAGTATATACAAGTGTTGCTACTGGCAAAAAAAATTTTCAGTTTTAGAATTTTAAATCGATGTATTAAATATCGCCCAAAAATATCGATATATCAAATAAAAAATATCGATATATCGATATTTTTTCGACATCCCTACTCTGACTAAATTAATAACAGTAGAATAGCTTCAATTTGCTTTAATTTATAATTCTGGCAAACTGTAGCTATCCTACTGTTCGTGTATATTATTGTCGTTCACTCCGTATGCATAAAGCGTGTATATTTATGAACATACTGTATCACATATATTATATACATGCAAACCTAATCTAATAAACCAACACGTGTCTCTGTATATTTTGTGTGAAAGCAGCCCGCCGCTTTCTGCGTTACTTCTAAATTAAATTTTCCAATGCGTGCATCGTTGTGACTCGTTTCAGGTATACATTTATATAAACACTAGTGATCCGGTCCGGTTTCGCCCGGGTGCAAATTTCATACATAAGTATCGCTCTCCGCGAGAAACCCTTCCCCTGCACGAAACAATAGAATTAAGTTAGTAATAGGGATGTTGACTATTTTTGGGAAAGTATTTTAAATCGTGCATAAGTACCTAATATTACTACAAATATTTATTATTTTTATTTAAATACAACTCAAGCCTTAAAAATCATGTAGTTTAAATCCCGTTTCAAATTTCGGTCCAAAACACCAATACTAGTCGCGTGACGTCACCTGTTCATACCAAAGGAGGCTCAAAAGTTTACACGGGAGCTACCATTCTATAGATGCGTATTCTGTGCTCATAAACGTTAGTAAACTGAGGTGATGAAAAGTTGTTTTTAACCAAACAATGAAGTTTTTTGACAGCGGCTGAACATATGACGTCATGCGCTCTGATTGGTGTCTGTCACGTGACTTGAGAGTGATTTTATTAAGTTTTATTTATTAAATACTAATTAAATTCCTTAAAAATAAGGAAAAATATAGTGTTTTTTAGTATTTTTATCATAGAAACTACTACTTTTCGTTAAAATTATGTTTTTATTTGAATACAGTCAACATCCCTATTGCTACACTAACCTATATCTATAAATGTACTAGGCGACATTCATAAATTACCGAACGTATTCTTGAAACTTTTTTCACTCCCTTACCCTCAAAGTAACAACTTGTAATGAATTATCAAAGTTCCTCTGATACGGTGTTGCATAACATTTTTTTCTCAATTAAGGAAAAAAGTCATATTATGAATTATGAAGATATGAATTACTTATTGCATAAAATAAATAATTAATTTTAACAACATAAAAACTTAGAAAGGTATAAGTATAAAATTATTGAAATGTTTTTTATTTTTTTGAATCAACAATTTTTTTTTTCAAAGATTGTTCCGATCCTGACTAATTAAATAGATGAAAAATTGTCTGAGGACTTAGGATCAATTTTTTAAGTCAATACTACATTTGTATTATTTGTAAAAAATATTTGTACTTATATGTATTGTTTCCAGACAGACAGAAAGAATAAATAAATTCTGAAACGTCGTGATAAAAATAAAAATTTAGTATTGACTTAAAAAATTGATCCTAAGTCCTCAGACAATTTTTCATCTATTTAATTTTTTTTTTGTTACGTAAAAAATCAACCTTGACCTAATCTAATGTGCACGGAGTATGGGTACTGGGGTAGGCACTATACTCAATGAGTACCTACTTCGTCAAAGAATGCCATTATTTTTTGCTCCACTGCGGGAGTTCTCAAACTGTGGTTCTGCTACCACTACCAGTCCTTTTAATAATATTTATTTCCACCAGATCCCACCGAAAACATTTCATGTGAAGTTGGTTGCCAAAATTCACAAGTTCATAATGCTTTCACTGTTAAAAAGTTATGAGATCTCTAAGCCAAGCCCCTAGCTGAACTCCGATTTGTACTGGGCGTCATAGTCTACGGAATCTGTCCAAAGTCCAAAGTATATATACTTTGGACTTTGGACAATGATTGACACATTCTAATTTTTAAACTACAGTTCCTATGAACTTGAAATTTATAATAATAATAATGCGTTTAACGTCCGTTTCTCGACTTTATGTCATAACAGACGCCATTCGCACCATTACTATTTTCCATCTACCACACTTCCCGTTATTTTTCATCATTTTTAAAACTTCAACTTATGTAATAGCGAATGAAGGAATTATAGAAAAATACGATAAGGTAGGCAATTTTTGAACTAGGAGTTTGATAGGTAATCGGCCATGGCCTCAAATAAGGAACCATCTCAATATTTATCTGGAATTAATTGAGGGAAACCATGGAAAACCTCAATCACGATGGCCGGTACAGGAATTACCGTTTCTCGGCGAGAGGCAGTAGGAAAAAGTCCCAGCCACATCTGCCCCCGCCGGGATTCGAACCCGGACCTCCCGAATGCAAGTCTCGTGCTGTCACCACTACTCTACCCAGCTCGGTTATGAACTTGAAATTTTGCTGTTATATTTTTTATGCTTTTTAAGTTCTACCAAGGGAGACGCAGTCCCGCGAGGTAAGATAGTAATACGGTGGAGCCGAAGGTTCCACTACTGTTTTCGCTGCCGTGTTTCATCTCAATAGCGTGCGAAGCCGCGGGTATCGGCTAGTAAAATCGCTTTTAAACATACAATGACCATTTCGTCAATATTCTTAAATTGTTCCTTGTATATATGTATTTGTTATGTTTTTCGTTATATTTGTATTATTTTCTTTTATTGTAGCATTTTGTCTTTTTGTGGCAACTATCCTACTTTTATTTGTAACTAGCCGCTCCCCGCGGCTCCGCCCGCGATTTTAATAGTTAGGATTCTTTCATTACTTCGCCCGAGTTTATAATTATTTGTTTCATTACTCGCTCACTCACTCTGTTCGTTCGCTCGAATTCATATAATTATTTGTTTCATTACTCATTCACTCACTCCGTTCGTTCGCTCTAATTTATAATATCCTATGTCCGTCTCTTGGTTCTAAGCTACCTCCCCACCAATTTTCAGCCAAATCGGTTCAGCCGTTCTTGAGTTATAAATATTGTAACTAACACGACTTTCTTTTATATATATAGATTTTACTTTTGTTAGGTTCAGTTGTAAAACAACTTACAGCTAAACTTTTATTTTTGATGCTTAATCAATAAAAAAATATTATTATTATAGATTATATAATAGTGCAAACTAGGTATAAGTTTGAGGGAAATCTAGTGGACGCGTTTTTTAATAAAATACAAACTGTCTTGGTTCTCTTCACTAAATGGAAAAAAAAAATCAAATATTGTTAAGAACTCCTGCAATCTAGTGTGACAAATGTCTAAGTGGCAGGTGCTTATTTCACATATGAAGAAATATTTTATCGTATTTGATTCCATTTCAGTAACGACCACTTTAACCAGGATTGTCAACTTTTTTGCACCAAAAGTCACTACAACAAGAAACTGACAAACAGGTTATCACAGTCTCCTTATAAATAATGTAAAAGCTGTATCTGGAATAGTCCATATAATATATGGTCACATTTAACTCTAAAGATGAAAACTGATTCCTCTTTTTTAAAGATAAATGATAGATATTTTCTGCACAACCCTCTATAAAATAGCTGCTTTTCAGTCCTGTTTAGCGGTTGTAAAATGACCCTTTTCCGCATAGTAACACAAAAGTAAAGCGATTTTACCTTTCAATAGTTAGTATATGTCAGTTGCCATTTAAATTCATACGAGCAACTGAGACCAATGTTGGTGCGGAACAGTAGATACACATAAATACCAATATAGTTGAACGTGAACTGTCAAAAATGTTACAATTATAGTTATAACGATCGAAATGAGCTATCTTATTGGAGACACCTGCAAAAAATGTAGTATGTATCTTGTATGTAACGCTGTTACGACTCGTGTGGTTGTTAAAATCGCTGACCTCGTATAACATAATGTCACAGCTCGTAACATAAAAACTGAATATCCGTACGAAATATATAAAATACTATTACGTAGTTGAAAAAAAAAAATTTTAAAAAATACTCGGGAGATTTATGTTAATTATTAGTGTATTTGCCATATGGCAACATACACTATTGGCGTCGGTCGGATGGCGGGTCCTAGGGGTCGGACCAAAATTTCTCGACGTTTCATAACCTTCTAAACACTTTGGCACCATTTTTGAAAATGTTTATATATATATGTATATATTTATATATATATATATACGTATATATATATATATATATATATATATATATATATATATATATATATATATATATATATATATACGTATATATATGTGAGCGGGCAATAACTTTCGAAAGAGTTAATTGATTTTAACGAAATTTGGCCCACGTGTTGAAATCCATCACCGCAAGAAGCTTATTTAAAATGGGCGGAATCGGGCCATTTTAATGGTAGTTTTTAGGGGTTGACAAATGTTTTTGGGCCCTAAAATACCGAAAAACTTCTCAGAATCGTTTCAAAATTGACATTTAACCCTTTAGTAGTATTTCAAAAGTGTCCCTAAAATTTTAATAAAATCGGCCTAACAGGACCGGACTTACAAATTTTTTGAAAACACTAATTTGTAGATAGTGACTTATTTATTGAAGGGTGTATTTAATTCGGTGTAGACGTTAGATTGATAATAATATTGCAGTTAAGAAAAAAAATGTTATTTTAAGGGGTATATTAAGGAGTCAAATTTTTTATTTTGCCCAAAAACCAACTTAAAGTTCGCATAATAAAGCCACACTGCCTATATTATCAAATACACTATATTGTCGGCAGGGTTTTGGCACTGCGACCCGGGTTTTTATTATTTATTTATAAGTGTTTATATTGATTTATATTGAATGTATACTTCCCTATTAAATCGGATTTTGTTCACAATTTCATGGGTTTTAATTTTTTTTTGCGCGGAACTCTTTTTGTAAAATAAAAGTAGCCTGAGTTACTCCTTATAATATCAGCTATCTGCCAGTGAAAGTCCCGTCAAAAACGGTCCAGCCGTTTCGGAGATTAGCCGGAACAAACAGAAAGACAGACAAAAATTTTAAAATGGATTTTTTAATATAAGTGCCGCATATACTTTCATAAGCGTTTGGAAAAAAACTGTTATTTTGACATTACAAACAGCCAGTTTATTGTTATTTATATGTATAGATTCGTTGATTTATACACAAACGTTGAGCTATTATTACTCTCTGAAGATAATTATACGAAATATTGAAAAACAAAATATGAACCATGATACCTTTCGGTCACAAAAATGCTTCTGTATAATTTTATTTAAGTAAAGCAATAGTAATTATTAATTATATAGATTCATTTAGGATTGTTGCATAATTCCAGTAGAAAAACTGCACAGTGTTTCTACTTGTATTTTGCAGCGGTGGTCCTACAGGAACAACATGACACGGTCATGCGCACTACTAGATCAATAATAGAGCTATGGTCCAGACGCCAAAGCTGCCTGCCAGTATTCGCGTGTTACAACATTCATCTCGTTACATTATAATGCATATTATAACATTTATAAACTATACAATCCTATTAAAACATATGATACAGTTCGACACAAAATGTTTTTTGTCGTATCACCTATAAGAAAGCTGCTTTTCCTACATATAAACCGGGTCATAAAATGACCCAATTCAAGCCATTGACGAGTCGGGTAGTAAACTAACTTTAGCGCCCGCTTTTAATTTTTCAATTTATTGTTTTTATAATTTGCACTGTTTTTTCACTCGGCACTTGGTAGAACATGATTAATAATAACAAGTAATTTAAAACACTTGACAATTCTACAGAAATTGTTATTAAATTATTTCTCGGCGATCACTTCGGACAATAATTAGCCCATGCTCAGGAATATAAAACAGATTATTTTTAATAATAAATAAAAGTAAAATTCGATAATTAACTGCACAGTACATTGGAAAGTTATTGTAATGGGTTCGAAAATTGAAATCAATATTTTTAACACATTTTTGTATTTTAAGGTCATTACACTATTTTTGAGATAATATTTGTATATGTGTACGATACGTGGTCATTTATTTCTAAGACGAAATCTGGAGAATAAAAAATTATATCGGCTACGCAAGTTTAGGTAAACATGATCTGAAAGAAACTTTTTCAAAGTCGTTCTTTTTGTTTAAACAAAAAAACTGCAAAAAGAGATTTTTACACAAAATCTCAAGAATAAAAAATGATATCGACTTCGTTAGAGTGCCGATCTAAGCGTATTAGCTGCAATATGATCCGAAAGAAGTTTTGTTAAAATCGTTTTTTTTTTTGTTTAAACAAAAAGTGGATTTTTCATCTCTCTGTAAAATGTTATTGACTTCGTTAGGGTGCCAATCGAAACGTATTAACGTCGATATGATCCGTCGTTTTTTAAACAAAAATAATTGCAAAAAAGTGTATTTTAGATTTTTTTTTAAAGATTCATCGGGTCTAATTTGTTAAGATCATATTGCGAAATTGGTTATAAGGACCTCGAGAGTCGAACTTATAGGGTCCTAATATACGATCCACCTCACGGTTTGTTTTAAAATACCATATTACTCCAGCTGAAGACGACTCGGCGATCTTGTGAATCGATATGGTACGACGTGCTACCCACAGCGCCACATACGCAGTAAATGACTTTCGTAGTTTCCTGCTTCCGTAATTATTCTAGGCAAAAAACCTTCAGTTAAAAGTTTTCGTGCATCTAAATCACTAAAGAAAATTTATTCTACATGCTTTGCTATGGCAGAAAATACATATAGAAATGCCAAAAATTACTTCGGAAACAGATAGCGACAGGTATGGAACTTTAACAAAATGATACGTTTTATCCGCATAAAATATTCTCCCTCAGGAGAAACATGGAAATGTAGTTTGCATTCCAATTAGCGCTCCCAGAAACCCAAGCTCGCACCTGTCGGTTTGTGTATGCTAGCTGGCAGATGCTCTATTACACATATACATAATCTGAGCTGTTGAGCGTCTATAATTATAGACGCTTAACAGCTAAGATAATCTATGTATGTAATTGTAGATTACAAGCTACAATCTATCTATCAAATATGCATAACTATCCCTATTTTGTTCGCGTATGCAAAATAAATATTGTTTATCGATTTAAATGTCTTTAAGGCTGCTGCACACGAGGTTGGTTTTGCTGCTGAAATCGCTGCTGGAACTTGTATTGGCTGCGAAGATGGAAATGATGTCACTGCGGGTTCCGCTGCGTGGTTACGAGCTGGATTTCAAAATTAGAACCGGGGCTATTTTTCGTGCTTGATTCTCTGCTAGCTTTGAGCACGAATCAATCAGAAAACAATATCTTGTCACGTGATTGACATGGGCAGACGTCATAATTAAACATGGCGTCATCGTGTGTGTTCTATTTAGAGACAATAAACGTCCATTTTTGTTAACAATCTACAAATCCAACTTCAAAACACGCATCGTGTGAAGCCAGCACATACAAATCGTTACAAAATGTGCTGGATTTTGTGGCGGTTTTGCTTCACACGATGTGTCTTTTGAAGCTGGATTTAGCGAGTCTAACGGCAACACCGGTCTCGTGTGCAGCGACCTTTACTTGAAGTTTTTTTTGCTGAAATTTGTTAGGGAAGCAGCAAAGAACGGAGGTATGATTACATGTTAATGTTCAATGATCGACAACCCTGTATACAGTGTCTATAGTTGAAAGTCATACAGGCTTACAGCCAATTAGTAGGGCAATCAGCAACACGAGCGTGATAATCCTCAATTTACGAGCGCTCTTCCTACCTCCCTCGCTCCTCCTCTAGTTTCTCTGGAACCTCTTAAGTTCCCACTGGAAACTAGAAAACCATGCGTTCAGCAGTAGCGCGTCAAGTTTTAAGAAGCAAATATTTACGATCACATTTTAGCACACTAACATTAATATTAATAATAATAATAATAATAATAATAATAATAATAATAATAAGATACCTCTTGCAGAGCATGTCGATCGCATCCAGAGACGCTCATGCATCTCTTGTCGGCATGTAGTCACTATGCGAGTTGTGCTTACATTCACCGCCACAACGCTGCTCTAAGAGTTTTATACTACCACCTAAGACATCATTATGGTGTTGATAAAACTCCTGTTCTACCTTATATTCCAAACGATATTGAGTCCGTTGTCGAAAATGAGTCATGCAAGATTTTCTGGAACTACTCATTTAGTACTACCAGGCAACTTTCAGCTACAAAGCCTGACATAGTTCTCCTTGATAAACCTGCGCGAACTATGTATGTTATCGAGTTTTCAGCCCCTGCTGAAACGAACATAGCCGCAAAGGAGACTGAGAAACGGACAAAATATCAGGATCTTCTTTTTGAGCTCAGAAAGCAGTTCCCAGAGTATACTGTTAAATTAATTGTCCTTATAATTGGTGTTCTTGGAGGGGCAAAACCGTCACTGTTGGCAAGTATGAAAACTATTCCGTCATGTCAGCGTATTGCTGAGTCACTAATTTGCCGTATGCAAAAGGCCGTGCTTATTGGGTCGCTCCGTGTACTCCGTGCGCATGACCCAAACTCACTGTAATCGCCCATTTCATGGTTTGAGACGCGGTTACAGTTACAACTTGCTCCACAAGTATCCCTAGTATGACGGTGACGAACCTGAAGTTTGGGTGCTTGTGGATGCAAATTTTTTTTAAGGAATATTTCCTTCTCAATAATAATAATAATAATAATCTTTATTCCATGAAGAAAATACTGCAGTACAGTGTGGAATGAGTCATTATAAAATACAATTATAAAATACATACATATTAAAAATTAAAAATCAGTTTTAAGAAATTCTTCTATGCTGTAGAAATTATAGTGGATTAAAAGTTCTTTAATATTGTTCTTAAAGGCTAAAAGTGAGCGGTCTTTGCTGGTTATCGATGTCGGCAATTTGTTGTAAATTCTTATAATAGAGTTAAGTGGACTGTTATTAGTTACTGTGAGCTTAGACTGCATTGTTATAAACTTATCTTTATTGCGTGTGGTATATGGATGCTTGTGTACATTATTTACAAATAAATGAGGATATTTTTTTACAAATAGAATAGTCATAGTTTTTCAACTCAATTTGTTTAGTAATATTTATGTAATGTACATTAATAGTCAGTAACTGTACCTACCGAAACATAAATCTGAAAACAAATTAATGAATTACCACACAAAAATCTAATTTTAGCGCGATATTCAGTCAATGAAAACAACACGCATTACGTGACTGTTGAACATGCCAGACATTATCAGATTTCATGTTTCTCTAACATTTTTATTTGCAGATAAAAATGTTACTAAAAACATTTTGTGTGTATTTTTAGAACATTAGTTCCGGAAGTTGACTTTTTATTTCGTAGTGTTCGTGCAAAATATAGTTCCTGTCGAAAGTACGTACTTTCAGCTTCGATAAGGCAGAAAGCCTAACATTTATGCACTGCTGGAATTACTCCCATGCCGTCTGTAACGGCAGGCCAAAACAATTTTCTCGTGTACACTGATACGACATACTTTCGACCGGGTATAAAGAAAAATAGTATAAATCATACGGCCAGAAAGTTGAAATTCCTGCACTGCGCGACATATGATTCCCTCGGCTTCATCTCGGACATCATGTTAAAGCCAATTCAGACTAGCCGTTCTCGGTTACGATTCACCGGTCCGGTTGGGAGCTCGACCAATCAGGGCGTAGTCGTTTGACCGCAATCGGAAACGACTACGCCCTGATTGGTCGAGCTCCCAACCGGACCGGTGAATCGTAACCGAGAACGGCTAGTCTGAATTGGCTTTTACGCGCAGTGCAGGAATTTCAACTTTCTGCCCTTACTGTGTATTATACTATTATTTTTATAGTTACTAACCCGATTTAGCTGTGTTTGGTAAGTATGGTGCTGCAGTGTAAAAAGCAGAAACACTTTTGCTATTATTGCATTTCTTATACAAAAGTGTATGAGACACTGATCTGTTTAGTATTTTAGTACCGGATTAAAAGTGTAAACACTACTAGACTCTTGATAAGGGAAATGCAGTGTAGTGTAGATCACGTGATAGATGCGTCAATTTAACAATACTCGAGAGCTAATTGATACTTTCGGTAAACGTATACTTTTCAGTGTAAATCTCACTGAATTATCTACTTTCAAGTAATATACCAAACAATCTATTAAGTTATTAATTGTATTTCACATACAGTCAAAGCCCTCTAAGTGCACGCTCTCTAAATGCACACGCTCTCTTACTGCACACGAACTCGCCCTCTAAGTGCACGTTCCCCAGCTCCCACTTCGAATAATCTGCGACCAATCACGTGCGACCGTAAGCGGGCTTATGTCAACACATGTCATATGATTGTAAACATAGTTTGAGTTTGAACTCATTTTTAAATTCTGCGCAATGTTTCGCGCAGAGAGAGAGAGCATCTGATTGAATAAAGATAGCTATAGGAGTTAGAAGAGTGGGGATGAAAAAGATCGTAGGGGAAGTGTGCACTTAAAGGATGGGCCTCGGTTCCGAGCTGTGCACTTAGAGGGCTTTGACTGTATTGGATTGAAATCCAACGATTCGTTTAAAAAATGTCATTGTTAAAATAGTGTTGAGTAATTGTTTTTTCAAAATTATTTCAACCTTTTTGAGCTCGAGGAATTCGAAAATATAAAGAAGCTCGAAGAGCTCAATTACTTGCGAATAATAATTAGGTATATTTTTGAGCATTTTGAACGGGAAATTCCAGGGATGGCCCTCAGGGTCGACCGCTTTTCAGCTTTTTTTATAAACGGCTGTCCAGTCGTTTTTTTGTTTAAAAAAAAAATACTGCAAAAAGACGGATTTTTCACGAAATCTGGCGAAAAAAATATGATATCGACTTTGTTATAGTGCTAATCAAAGTTTATTAACGTCAGTATGATCCGCAAGAAATTTTATCTAACCGCTTTTTTATTTATTTAAACAAAAACATTACAAAGTGGATTTTTGAAAAATATTTCTTGGGTTTAATTTGTTGAATAGCTACATATTTTATATTCAACATCGGTCAACCTGGGAAATTGATAGTGTAGACCTCAAGGCTCACTTCATGGTTCATGCACTATTGACGTCGGTCGGATAACGGGACCAAGGGATTGAACCAAAATTTCTGGACGTTTCATATCATTCTATGCAGTTTGACATCATTTTTGAAAAGGTTTATTAAAGAGTCACATTTTTTATTTTGCTCAAAAACAAATTTAAATTCACATAATAAAACCACACTGCATGTATTAGCAAATACAGTATATTGTCGGCAGGATTTTGGCACTGCGACCCCAGTTTTTTTTTTTAATATTGTATTAATATAATTAATAAAATAAATTTAAAAAATACTAATCTTCACAATCTCAGTCGTAGTTTTAAATTTGAAATATGTTAATTTTTGAGTAAGTAATTTATTATAATTTTAACAGTGACAGGGCATTTTACCATAGTGACGTAAATGCGTACAATGTAACATAGAGTTGTGCAAAAGAAAATAACCTTTACGCGCGATTGAAATAAGACATGCAAACATCGCCCAGAAGTATCCATAGCCGAGATACCGAAAAGATTTACTTCGGTTTTTTTCGGCTCTTAGTCCGACTCTCAAACTGAAAATACTATACTACATACACATAAGCTTACTAGCGGTTTACCCGCGACTTTGTCCACGTGGTATAGATTATACCTACAGCTCTTTTACAGAAAATCTACCCCCACCCCTTTCGGGTATATGTGTTCAAAAGACAGTCGAACAAGTATTTTCTAAGAAGATTATTTTTTCCCGTTTTTAGTTTAAGCCAGAGGTTTCCAAACTTTTTCAGTTCGCGGCGCACTTACAGATTTAGTATTTTGTCTCGGTGTCATAGCTAGTCGAAATAGAGTAAAATGATACTACATGAAGCTGAGTTTTTATATTTATATTCACACACAAGAATACATTTATTACTTAAGGGGTTAGGTGGGTTTCAGAGGCTCAAAAAAAGGATATTTTTACTATTTTTTTTAATATATACATTCATATATTTTATTTAAACAATTCAGCATATCAAAGATACATATTTAAACAATATTTTGTGAAATTTTTATTTAAAAATTCCGAAAACTCAGCCGTTGGTACCTCATCTCCCTTGACGTCTCAAAAAAAAATGCTCTTGCTGTGGACAGAATAACTCATTATTGGTTCCTCCAAAATCAAAAAACCAAAAATATTTCGTTAGTACATGGATAAATCTAGTTATTGGACGAAGGAAAAAAATTAAAATTTGAATTTTTGAAAGACTTTGAACAAAAAAACACATTTTTTGGTCAAATTTTCGCCATGTATTGGCTCGAAAAAATTATTTGTAATAAAAAAAAAATTCTTCGTTCAGTGACTAGATAATGTTATTTCAAAGATATGTGCAAAATTTGAACAAAATCGCTTCATAACTTTTCGAGAAATCGTGTCCACCGACTTAAAAAATTGAGTTTTGGGATAAACGCGTTTAACCTGCGAAGCGCTGCACTGACGTGGCCTGATGGGCGGAACTTCCAAAGGGTCTATCTCTTAGAATTTTACTCGGATCGATT
This sequence comes from Venustoraphidia nigricollis, assembly GCA_034508555.1. Classification (NCBI taxonomy): domain Eukaryota; kingdom Metazoa; phylum Arthropoda; class Insecta; order Raphidioptera; family Raphidiidae; genus Venustoraphidia; species Venustoraphidia nigricollis. The sequence continues at coordinate 5,416,037 of JAVRKA010000020.1, forward strand.
TGAAATTTTAGGAGAATATTTTAAACATTATTGTACTATTTAATAAGATAAAAAAAATAAATCGATTTTTTGAAATTTTCAAACCCACCTAACCCCTATTAAGAAAAATTGTTTATTTTGTAGCCGCAAATACAAGTTTAGTTTCTGGAGAATGGTGAACAGGAGGGCCTCACGGCGCCTCTCTCTTTACTCACTACGGCACACCAGGACGCCGCGGCGCACTCTTTGGCAACCACTGGTTTAAGAAATTTCTGAAATACAGACAGCGTATCTTTTATGAATGTTAACCATCCCATCCCCAATCCCTAAAGGCCCCAGTACGCAGTGGTCTGTAGTGGGCCATGCTTTGCAATGTGCAACTATGTAGGCCACTATCACTTGGTGTTCACACAATGGCCCATGGCTCATTTCTGCCTGGCGAAGCACTTGCGATGGACGTGGAAGTAATTACGGCTGCGGCTATTTATTTATATACTATTTACAAGTATTATAGTATTATAAACCTAAAAGTCTCTTCATTGCTCCAGGATACTGACATTTTGGACGATTAAAAATTTAAATAGTATAGCACGCAACAAAAAAAGTAGGTACCTGTCCAAACTATGGGCGACTGTGTGAACACCACAGGCCACGACACGCCACGATTCCTTTGAAGTGTGTCAAAAAAACCGACAACAAATGGATTGCGCACAGTACAGACCATTACCTCCTGTGCACAATGGCGATGGTCTGAAATGGCCCACTACAGACCACTGTGTACTGGGGCCTTTACATGTATTTCTTTATTTTCTACGCAGAGTATTCTCACGTTTTTAGTTTACGCAATTTCAGAAATACAGACAACGTATCTTTCATGTTTGTTGCAACAAATTTTCAATTTCTTTTGCAGACTATTGTACACGTGTGAGAGTATGTATATATCGACCTGGCGATGGAAAAGCAGAGTGTGCCGTAGTTTGACGCAGAATTTCGACAGTACGCTGGAGGTTGGCGTCTGTGTAGCACCGCACACCGACGGTGGCCTCAGGCGCATTGCTAATCGATGCCGGAACGTCTGGGATGGGACGCATCCGATCGTCCGTCTATCTGTTACACATCGTCATCATCATACGTTGATACGTAGAATTACGGCCATGTCAATATCAAACTGCAATTTCGTATCTTCAACCCAAGCGGCAAAAAATGTTTGATATGATTCTGGTTTTAGGTCACTCTTGTTCAATCAGTTAATTTACTGGTTATTGTTTTTCTCATAAACAAACATGTGTGTATAATAAACGAAGTACAGTTAGACCCCGCTTAACTCGGCAGATACGTTCCGATAAGTTCTTGCGCTATACGAAACAGCGTTAAATGAAGTCATCTTAATACGTAGATAACAGGCATAAATGAAACAGAACTGAGAATAAGAAAATTTGTTAGTTTGTTTTACCACCATTTGACCAGCTTAAGGCCCTGAAGATGAAAATACATTTTTCGAAACGTTAGACACTAGCGTATCATTGGTAAACCTTATTTCTTGATCCTCAACCAAACCTTCCTTCACAGTTAGTTTGTTTTCATATCATCACATTAATTTATAGATTTATTTATTGGTAATATCGATTTTTGTTCGTAAAACATTTATGAAAATTAAACAAAAGTTCGAGTAAGAAGTTACGTTTGTGATAAGGAAGGTTCCTCATTTGATATATGTATTTTGTTTTTTGTGAAGAAGTCATCTAATGTCGTTTGCCTTTTTCTGTTTCGTTCATCAATTAGTTGTTGTCGATAGCAAGACACTTGCCTTTGAACTTCTACCAACATTTGAATCATTTTGTATAAACTGATTCATAACTTACGTTATAGTGGCTAAACTTTTTTTAGAGACCGCGTAATACTGTAACAGCGTTAAGCGAGGTCTTCCTGTATTTAATGTTAATTTAACGTTATGGTCAAACATAATGGCAACTCAGCTTTTAATGCATTTGCCATATATGGTACATACACTACTAGTGTCGGTGGCGGGACCTAGGGGTCGGATCAAACTTTCTTGACGTTTCACATCGTTCTAAGCAACTTGGCACCATTTTTGAAAATGTCATTATGTTTGACGGCAGCCATATATATTACCAACCATTAATTTCATAGAAATTAAAAACTCTAACACTGTGGAATACCGGAAGTCGTCTTTTTGCCCCGCTGAGTAGGTTCTCACAGGGTTACCTAGACAAGTGATTGAAGTTACTCTATCGATAGCTAATGTCCAAAAAGGCATAGCGACATTTTGCAAATTTTACAGGAGATCCAAAACATATTTTACAGGCCTGTATTCGGAATTTTCTTGTTGAAATTATGTTTAATATTGTCGTTTTCTACCCATAATATTATTATGGTGTTATTCAGCAATATTGCTTAGGCAATTTTTCAAAAGCTAAAGTATTTTTTCTACGACATCCGACTCACGTACTTGTTTTAACAAATTATTAATAAAATTAGAGTTTAAAAAAAGTAAAAAACAATATTGCATTTGACTGTGAGGTAGGCAAGGCAAAGTCCGTCACTGTACAGCGTGTTGGCTTGATTGCTGTAATTTTTCGAGTTTTTTTATCCTGAAAATCCTGGTCAGAATAATGGGACAAACTTATTAAATTATTGTATTGTCATTGGTTCTGATAAGTGTGCAAAGTTTCAGTTTAATCTGACTTTTTAAAGTGGGTGAATTTTACGTCGAAGATTTCGTTACATACATTCAAAGATTTTTGTTTTTTTTTATCCTAAAGCTCCTGGTCAAGATAATAGACCTAAATTATTTTATTGTCCTCGATCCTCGATAAGGGTGAAGAGTTTCAGTTTAATCTGACTTTTTAAAGTGGGTGAATTTTACGTCAAAGATTTTGTTACATACATTCAAAGATTTTTGTTTTTTTTTATCCTGAAGTTCCTGGTCAAGATAATAGACCTAAATTATTGTATTGTCCTCGATCCTCGATAAGGGTGAAGAGTTTCAGTTTAATCTGACGTTTTGAAGTGGATGAATTTCACGTTCAAAGATTCCGTTACATACAGGTGAAGCTAATAGAAACGTGTTAAAAGACCATTTCAAAATGTAGCAGCTATACAAGATGGTAAATTAAAACCTTTCTGTTTGCAGGATTGCGTATGTTTTCGCTTGCGTTCTGTTGAAACGAAGGCCGGCAGCCACACAGTGAGAGCGAAGTAAAGAGGAAACTGGGCCACTGCCAACCAATCAGCCAAGGGAACAACGCGCCGCGTCTGCATTATCCCCTTTCCCTTAAACTGGGGCACATATAGTACCTACACAATATTATATGTACCTACCTACTGACATCCGAGACGCGTAATTGTCGTAATATCACAAATGCAGAACGCGATGCATCGTTTCCGGATAAATCACTAGTTGTTCGATCCGGCTTCACCTGGAATGCAAGTCGATGCTTTTCGTTTCATTTCTTTTTCAAGCTTTCATCGTGGAAAGAATTTTTCAAATTGACTCAGTGTATCACGAATTTTGATATAACACATATATAACTTATTTTTGAAGTTAATTTAATAAATGATTTACTATATTCATATCCATATTACTAAATGACTGTTAATATTCATGGGTATTTGGATTGACAGGACTGTTATTATTTAAAAACAATTCTTTAATATCATTGTACGACGTTTCATCTCTCTCGAGACTTCTTCAGGTACTGTAAAATTGGTTTCATGAACGTCAGATGGCGTTGTATACATACTCATAACAATGTGTAAGCATCAGCTGTCAATTTTTGTTTATCACAGAGTCGTGTGGAAATTCTCTTAGATTGATACTTTAATTTATGTTAAGATTTTGACATTGAATAATTCGTTATCGAGGTAAATATTTATTTATTTTTTAACTATTGGGTCTTTTAGTTACTAAATAAATATTTTGCTGTTTTTACAATTTTACAATAATGAATTTATTTATAATTTGAATTAATGTAACAGGTTTTTTGCTTTGTTAATGATAATACTATTATATTTTACTTATATTGTTTATATTATGTTGAAAATTATCTACTAGTTATATTTTCACAAGTCTTGTACTTGTAAAAATGGTATTTATTTATTTATTGTTTTTGTGTTCTCGTTACAGTACCTGAAGAAGTCTCGAGAGAGACGAAATGTCGTACAATGATATTAAAGAATTGTTTTTAAATAATAACAGTCTTGTCAATCCAAATACCCATGAATATTAACAGTCATTAATTTAATAAATTTTTGCGATGTTACCTCACAATGCGGTATTAACGCATCGATCACTAGATTAAGTGAAATTACGTTAGTCTCCATGCTTTTGCCAAATCGCGCAATCGAACAAGAAATTCTGAATAGTTGCGTAATCGTCAAATCGAGATACAGCTGCCAAATCGCTCGCTTTCGATGCAAAAAGTAGCGCTGGCTCTTACTCAACATCGCTCTTACATAAAGGATGAACGTTTGTGCAACCCTAGTAAACATTATAATATTATATTATGTAGGTCAGTGTGTAATAGTGTCGTCTACCCAACAGATATCGGAAAAATAATAAATTATATTTCCGTCAATCGGTAATTTGTGGTCGTGTCATAATGCCGACCTTTATATCGATTGAATCTTATTATTTGACGTATAGACATTAAGCTATGTCTCAGCTCTGACTCAGAACGTCGCAATAGTCCCGATTACTCTAAACAGGGTTGAACACAGAAAGATAGTGATTGTAGGTTATAGACAGTCGACAACTTAACTGAGACCACTACAATTTACAGTTGGTGCCCGCTGATGCGCATTTCCGTTTGCGTATTTAGTAGGACTGTAGGAGCCACTATTGCCTCCACACAAGTGCGATTTTGTAATATTATATTAACTTGCAAAGACGTATACAAAAGTACTATGGACTCGAAACAAGCACGGTTTTGTTATGTAATGTAAAATAACATATTTTGTAATGGGACCGAAAATCGACATCAAAATGCTTAACAAATTTGTATGTTTCAAGGTTCTCTCTCTCTCTCTCTGAGTGTGTATGTGCGTCCGTGGTCATTTCTTTCTAATACGAAGAAATCTCGAAAATAAAAAATAATATCGACTACGTTAGGATGCCAACGACGCGTATTAACATAAATAGGATCTGAAAGGAATATTTTAAAAATCGGCCCAGCTGCTCATTTTTTTAACAAAATAGACTTCAAAAAAGTAGAAAATCTTGCGAATAAAAAATTATATCGACTTCGTTAGAATGTCAATCGAATCATGTTAATGTCCGAAAACAGTTTTATCAAAAACAGTCGAGCTCTTTTTTTGATACAAAAAAACTGCAAAAAAGAGGATGCTACACGAATTCTAGCCAATAAAAAATGATATCGACTTTATTAGCATGCCAATCGAAACTTATTAATCCGAAAGACATTTTTATCAAAATCGGTTGAGCTGTTTTTTTTTGTTTAAACAAAAATAGTGTATTTTAGGATTTTTTGAAAAAAAATTCTCGGGTCTAATTTGTTAAAATCATACTGAGAAGCTGGTCGTGTGGACCTCAAGGGTCGCACTTGTAGAACCTCAATAAACGACCCACCTTGATTATGTATTTATTTGCATATGAAATTGAATCCTAATTTCTGTCCACTGCTTTTGCATCTTCCTCCGACATTGGCTGCTCGAAACGAAAACCTCTCGACATATAGACCAGGGTAAAAAGTGAAAGAAAATTATAATAGGATGAAACCCATTGGAAAAGGTAGAGAATATAACAAAAATGAAAGGAAAAATAAATTACGGTCGATTTGAGGTCGGGACGGGGTAGGGGGTGAGTTTTTAAGGGTAAAAAACGGTTTATCTTGATTTCCGGCATAACTACAAGTCCTATGAAAAAAAGTTAAATCGCAAAGTTGTAGGTAATAAAAATATCTATAACTTTTGTTTTTACACTTTTTTCACATAACCTCAAAATTTGTGAAGAATTCAAATAACCAAGTTTTTGGTTTTTTATTTTTATCTTTTGCAAAAAAACTTATTTTTTCACGAAATTTGGTGAAAACTTACCTTTTTATGTCCCAAACACACAGTCATTTTTTTTATTTAAAATATTCATTTTTTCACCTTATTTTGACTTAATATGGAAAAAGCACCCCAATTTTCAATCGAAAATTCTCACGTCAAAATATCTGCTTTTTTAAAAAAATCGGTGGGCTTTTTGTTCCTTGATTTCTCTACTTTCTGTTGGTATGAAAAAAAATGTACATTACAGCGGTAAATGTTCTCAGAAAATGCAAATAAGTTATCTTAAAATAGCAATAAATAGGCATCTACGCATATAATTTATAAGATTATATGCGTAGATGCCTATTTATTGCTATTTACCCCTTCCCGACCTCAGATCGACCGTAATTTATTTTTGCTTTCATTTTTGTTATATTCTCTACCTTTTCCAATGGGTTTCATCCTACTATAATTTTTTTTGGTCTCAAAAATTATCGACCCTGGTCTATAACGATAAATAGGCGGTGAAACATAAAGAGAACAATTGCAATAATCAGTTGATGATTCTCATCTTTTCGTCTTTAGTCAAGGCAATTTATTTCTTTTTCTTTTGGTATAAATTTATTTTATTCTAACACAATATTTTGTTCAAACCTGCATAAAATATCGTGTAAAACAGTGGCAACAACCTGTAATTCAAAACCGAAGTTAAATCGGTGTCTACCTTTTCTACCCACACAACAAATATCTTACATCATTCGTTAGCTTAATAATATTATTCAAGTTCTTCTATTCAGGTATTCAAATCAAAGTTACAAGAAAGACAAGGTTTGATAAAATAATTATATACATAGGTACACTGAATGAACGTAAAGAAATTTTACAAACAAATGACGATCTTTAAATTAGTACGCGGATTGAATAGACTCGCTTCGGCCCGGTACGACACAAAACAATCGGAACTTTTATACTTTCAGCGCACTGTATATAACCAAGTCGCATCGGCACAAAACAAAAAAAAAATTGGCACAGAGATAGACTGTGTTGATTCAAATACAGACGTGAAGTATAAAAAATGAATTTTGATTCTGGGGATTAATTTCAAAAAGTGAATTATAAAATAGGAAAATAATCCAAGGGCACATATATATTGTTTTTTTTTCAATTACTTAAATCTTTTTTATTAATAAATAGATGTAGTTTTTTAGTGTATATGCCATATGGCAACATACACTATTGGTATCGGTCGGATGGCGGGACCTAGGGGTTGGACCAAAATTTCTCGACGTTTCATAACCTCCTAAACACTTTGGCACCATTTTTAAAAATGTTTATATATATATATATACATATATATATTTATATATATGCGTATATATATATATATATATATATATATATATATATATATATATATATATGTATATATATATATATATATATATATATATGTGTGTGTGTGTGTGTGCGGGCAATAACTTTCGAAAGAGTTAATTGATTTTAACGAAATTTGGCCCACGTGTTGAAATCCATCACCGCAAGAAGTCTATTTAAAATGGGCCTAATCAGGCCATTTTAAGGGTAGTTTTTAGGGGTTGAAAAATGTTTTTGGGCCCCAAAATACCGAAAAAATTCTCCGAATGTTTCAAAATTGAAATTTGACCCTCTGGTAGTAATTAAAAAGTGTCCCTACAATTTTAATAAAATCGGCCGAACAGGACCGGAGTTACAAATTTTGTAGATAGTGACTTATTTATTGAAGGGTGTATTTAATTCGGTGTAGACGTTAGATTGATAATAATATTGCAGTTAAGAAAAAAATGTTATTTTAAGGGGTGTATTAACGAGTCAAATTTTTAATTTTGCCCAAAAACCAACTTAAGTTCGCGTAATAAAGCCACACTGCCTGTATAAGCAAATACACTATATTGTCGGCAGGGTTTTGGCACTGCGATCCGGCTTTTTTTTGGATTTGCACATAAAATAGTTTCTGCTTTAAACAGATTCAGAAGCACTGATTGCAAAGTGTAAAGAGCTAGAGAGAAGGCGCCTTAAGGCTGAAAGGGGTTGCACGTACATATGACGAGAAATAGTCTTAGTTAGTGGTGTGCGTTGATTCAACAAACTGTTAGATAAACCGTTAATCGTTCGTCAACAAAACAACTATTTCTGTCTATTGGTAACAAAACTCAAAACGTAACTAAAACACGCAGAAATACATATGCATGTACCCTTTTGTTTTTTGAGTTGTGATTGGTTAGTCGGGACAATCTAACGGCACTATTTATATGTGTTTGTTTAAATCAATGTAGCTACTTCGTATTGTAAATTAACGTGTTCATTAATAAACCAACGAAATATAGTTTTTCGCAACTTAATCTGTAGTCGCAACAGTCCTTCCTACCTTCTTCTGGTTTTCAACTAGTTGAGGTGGTTTCGTTTCATTAACGACCCGCCACTAAATAGTTTGAGTTGTGATTGGTCAATCGGGACAATCGAACGGCAGTATTTGTATGTCAAATCAGTGTACTTCCTCCGTATTGTAAATTAACGTGTTCGTTAATAAATCGACGAAATATAGATTTTCGTAACTAGGGATTGCAGCAATCCAGCTGAATCCCGCACATTTTTGACCTTGTTGGATCCAGCATCTGGCGCTGGATCCAGCGGTGGGGATCCGCAATCAGCTAAAAAATAGTAATTAACTGGTCTGAGAAGGACTATGACAAGATATTGAAAAAAGAAATGACACTTTATGAAAGTGAGGGAGTAAGAGGCGAAAACCTAACTTTAATCTACGATTATTTGATGACTCTCAAACCAACCAGCGCATAGGTAGAACGAGCCCTTTCCGCAGGCGGGTATATTTGCAGTTCTTTAAGATGTAGGCTGGTGGATAACACCATCAATAACATTTCTTTTTTGAGGATCTTACTTTCAAAAAAGTAAAAAAAACTGTTACGTAATTGATTGGCTTTATTCTTTAAAAGATAAGTCAAGTCTTAAATTATATAATATAATTTATATTAAAGTTTTGTTTCTAATAAGAGTTAACTAAACATTTAATAAGCGGGAAAAGCAATTTTATATCTAAAATTATTGAGACTGAGAAATTGAGACTACTATTTCAGATATCTAGAATATCAATTTAAGTGATTTAAGACTATAATGTGATAATTAATAATTATTCTCCGGATATTCGTGACTATTACTTACTATTAGAGTACTTTACTAACGCCAAAAAACGGGTATTTGATGTAAATGTAGATAAATAGTTATTAAAGTTTCTAGAGATAAAAAATTGTTACATTTATTTGAAAAATCGATTAATACTGGATCCGCGCTGGATCCAGCTGGATTTGCTTTAATCCAGCATAAATCCAGCTGGATTGAAAATGTCGCTGGATTGCAATTCCTAGTCACAACAGTCCTGCCTACCTTCTTCTGGGTTTCCAACTAGTTGACGTGGCACACGTTATGGTTTCGTTTCATTAACGACCCGTCACTAACTAGTCTAATGAATTTTGCCTCAAGTTATCTTTCTCGTTGCTTTTCACATATATTAACAGCTGTTAACGTATTCGACAAAGACTATAGGCATTTCCACCCCAGTGTTAAACTTATGACTTATGAGAAGACTGTGGTTTGAGAATCTTACTTCTAACATGAACCATCGACGTCTGAAGTTGTTCTGTAACTTTGTACTGCAGGAGTCTTACTAGTACGTAATATGTAAACACCAACATTACTGAGAAATGTGGCGAATTATGTATTACCTTTCATTAAGATCTTTACTAATTAGAAAGACGATTCCTATGAAAGCATCACATTGAACATGTCCCCAAATACTGTCAGCGTCTTTTCAACATGTCCATAGATAAGTCTTGTGAACACAGTTTGGGAACGAATCTGGGAACCCTCACGAAAAATATTGTATAAATTTATTTAAGAAAAGAAACTTTCCGAAAATCGATGTCCAAAATGTAGCTCAACATTTCAGGTTGAAATTATGTTTATTGCGTACATTGGGTTTCGATTTCGTAGGCCCCCAGTTTTCAGGTGACTGGGCCACCCTAGAAAATAACCTTAGATACGCCAATGGATTTAATAACAAAATTTCTGACTCAAAATGAATTCATTATGAATTGTTAATTTAAAATATTTCCCATATTAGATTCCCACTTTGTTTATTGAACAAAGCCGCAAAGACTTTCTTTTTAATTAAAATTTGAAAGGATAAATGTTTTTGTACTATGTTGCGCTTGTAAGGAAAAACAAGACCCGTATCTAATTAATATGCAGATCACGGTTTAACTGCCTTTTCTTCATTGATCTTGCAGAACATTTACAGATTAAATTGAAAAGATATCGAAACTACAGACAGAGAAAACTTGCTATGACTTTGTAAATAACATTGTAACAGGAGCGGCCTTAGAAATACATTAAAAAGTCATGTTATGTATTTTTATTTTTGTACATATGTATTTGGTGAAAAATGCTTAAAAATTGCTATTCGCTATACCCATATCATCAAAAGGATTGCTCAGAAAAATCTAAAAAAAATCATGAGCATTCAGAAATAGGTGTAGATTGAAAGAAAATGATCAGAATTGAAAAATTCTATAGCACAATCAATTATCTACACTAATATTATAAAGAGGAGAGATTTGTATTTTTGTGTGTGTGTATGTTTGTAATGATTAAACTTAAAAACTACTGTGCTGATTTAAAAAATTCTTTCACCATTAGAAAGCTACATTCACCCTGAGTAACATAGGCTAGAAAATATTAGGGATCCTTACTAAAACTTTAGTAACGTAACCCAAGGTGTAAAAAAATGCCATAAAACATCTTTTGTCGCATGCGCTGCGGAAACTATTGATGATAGAACAAAAGTATTTCCTACAATATTAAAGAACATATCAATAACTACAAAAAACTTCGCGATACTATATGTCCAACTATTATCGTTATGTCACAATAACCACTTTTTACATTTTAATAATCTATATATAGATAAAAGACGATGTATATATTTTAATCTATGGACTCCAAACGGGTAGACCATTTTTGATGAAATTTTCAGACAATCTTTAGATTAGCCCAGCGGATGATCTTCCAAAGTTTGGTAGCGATCGGATCAACAGAATTTTTTTAATTTCTTTTTGGGAAATAAGATTTTTCTTCGATTTTTGAACATTCACAAATAAAAGCGATTGAATTCGCGCAAATTCAATACACGTTGAGAATTTAATGATAATGATTCTCATCTTTTATATCCTATATATTACATTTACACCCGGGCGAAGCCGGACTGGGCCGCTATTATTAATAATTTAATTAACAGAATATTTCAAATTCAAGAAAGAACGTCAAACTGGTTAGAGTACATCGAGCGTAACCATATGTTGTAGATAAAAACGTGATATAATTTTTTTGACGTTTCCAATGTAGAGGCGTGTGCGGTGTAAATATTGAGGAGCTCTGGTTAAGACTGCAGTGAAGATCCTCTCACAGTTGACTTATCTGGGCCATTAACATTACACGCTGTAAAGCTTCCACTGTATTCATTCATTACTAGAACCGCTGTAACGACAACTATACAACTAACAACTGAAACACACGTACTCCGTGAGCCCATTTAAGGAACAAGTGATTTATTTCATATGCCCAGGCCTACGCACAATTGTATTTACAGTGGAATTTCTAATAATCCCAATCACAGTTACCCTGGTCAAATCGGATCCAAATTATTAGAAATTCGGACAGAAATCGGACCATATTCGGACATATAAACAGTAAACCTGTCTGTTATGAGCGATATAAAATTTTTGTTTTTAATTTTGTAAAAAGCACACATTCAGAGCTTTTTGTATAATGTAATTTAACTTGTCATGTTTGTATCTCAGTGTGTTTGTAAGCTTGTCAGTTTGCGTCAAAATTTGCAATCCAAATTTGGACTAGTTCTTCATAAGCTTAAGTTTTAAAAATTTTGCCCACATGCATAAATCCAATATGGCGGACGACCCAAGATGGTTGCTTGCCTTTTGTTTTAAAACCCTTTTGTCATGGATATCAAATGAAAGAGTTTGACAAATGAAACACGAAAATCTGTGTAGCATAATTGTAAACTGATTATAGCGGACGACCCATATCAGGTGATAGAGTCAGTCGGCCCCCTTCTACCATAGTACTGGGAATTTTGACAAGTAACTTCAGTCGTCTCTAGGCTTTGCTGCGTGAGAGCGTTTTTGTGTCGAAAATTTCTAAATTGCTCCACTAAAACTTAAATATCTCGGTAACTACAAGTTCGATCGCGAAAATACAAAATGCGTTGCGATCCTTAGAACTAAATCTCTCCAAGCACTCACAAAAAATAATAACATTTGAACCTAAGAATTTAAAATTCCTCGACCTAAAAATTGCAATAAAACTCGAACCAAAATTGTCAAACCTAAAACTGGCAAGTCCTATGCAAAGCGTCAACAGGTCTATCGTTTGAGATTAAAATCAAAGAAATCCGGCAAGATCTTAGAAAATGGCAACCATTTGAAGATTGATGAAACCCCGTCAGCCTAAGATTCGATGTCTACCAGTACTCTCACGACTAGCATGGCATTTTTTTTTTTTTAAATACTGGCATCTTCAGTTTGAATCGAAATTCCACTGTAAGCATGTACACCTGCACATCTAATAATGTCATTACTTAAACGTTTTTTTCTTCAATCGATTTTAGGCCCGATGAAAAATGATTGCAATTAACACGATGCATTCGTTACAGTTATAAAATTTATTTTCTTTTGTATAAAAGCTATTAATGTACATTATTTCTAAATATGATTCTATAAATATTACCATTAGAAAATCAATAAAACGTTGCCCTCACTATTACTGATCGTACAACTCATGGAGACTATAATATAAAAAACCCGGGTCGCAGTGCCAAAACCCTGCCGACAATATAGTGTATTTGCTTATACAGGCAGTGTGGCTTTATTACGCGAACTTAAGTTGGTTTTTGGACAAAATTAAAAATTTGACTCCTTAATACACCCCTTAAAAGAACATTTTTTTCTCAGTTGCAATATTATTATCAATCGAACCTCTATACTAAATTATATACACCTTTCAGCAAATAATTCACTATCTGCAAACTAGTGTTTTCATAAAATTTGTAAATCCGGTCCTGTTGGGCCGATTTTATTAAAATTTTAGGAACACTTTTTAATTACTACTGAAGGGTTAAATGTCAATTTTGAAACAATTCTGAGAATTTTTTTGGTATTTTGGGGCCCAAAAACATTTTTCAACCCCTAAAAACTACCCTTAAAATGCCCCGATCACGCCCATTTTAAATAGGCTTCTTACGTTGATAGATTTCAACACGTGGGCCAAATTTCGTTAAAATCAATTAACTCTTTCGAATATATATATATATATATATATATATATATATATATATATATATATATATATATATATATATATATACATATATATATAAACATTTTTAAAAATGGTGCCAAAGTGTTTAGGAGGTTATGAAACGTCGAGAAATTTTGGTCCGACCCCTAGGTCCCGCCATCCAACCGATGCCAATAGTGTATGTTGCCATATGGCAAATACACTAATAAGGACTCATACATGAGAAATTGACAAAACGTTTTCCTTTTTTAGCACTTTTGTTACTAATTTCCCTTTTGTACTGACGCGAGATTAACATTTTAATTTTCCTATGGAAATTTTCATTAGAGTTTTACTTAAATTCAAGCAGTCTAAATTACTTATTCTATTCTATAGCTTATCAAAATCGCCTGGTTCCATCACTCTCAACGTATTAATACCACACGTTGAGTCTTAAAATTGAAAATTATGGAAAAAATCATAGCTAGGATTCATGAGGATGCCAAGACTTTGATGCAAAATTGTTGGGAACATCCCACTCGCGAAGTGAAATAAACTAAGCATTTTTTTACCTCGACATTTAAACCATTTTAGCGAATACCATATTTTTTTGACAAAACAATACATCCATTTATAATGAGGATATGGGACTGATAACTAGTGGTTTAAAACCTCCAAATCCTTGGGGCCCTTGTGTGTCGCATCAAATTTCTCACGCCAATAAAAAAATCATTTAATTTGCGCCTATTATGACAATCTTGAGAAGCAAACTTTAAACGAATTATTATTGTTAATTGACGCAGACCGCATTTTGGGTAGTTGCATTTGGGTAACTGAATTAGTTTCGTTACTCATTTTTTGCGTTTTATTAAGTTGTATCAATCAAATAGTCTGCAAGTGAGCAAACGTGATCATATCAGTATATTATTCGAGTAATTATCAAATAATTACAGTGCAATTATATCGTCAGTCTCGATTTAGACCAATGCGACGTTGCCGCATTGCGTAAATGTCAATTTTTAAAGGCTTGTACAAAATGCCTCTTTTGTTTCTTCTCTCTTGAATTTATGATTAATTTTTTTTGAACTGATTTCAAAAAAAGGTTATCAATTCTTTATGTAGGTATATAATTTTTCGAAGGATTAACCGATTTAAAGAAAATTGATACCATTTTTTTCAGAATTTTTACAGATTGGCCCCAGATATTTTGAAACAATTTAGTCGTTTTTAAAGACTTTAAAAATATTTTTTTTATCAATGTTACCTAATATCGTCAGCATTGGTGAACCAATTTTGAAGATTCTTTGATAGTACATACTTACCTTCATAGAAATTTTACTGAAATCGACTCAGCAGTTTTTTTTTCAGTTTAGTAATAAAATATTAAGGAAAAAGCCTGTGAATAACGTTTAAACTACGTAATGTAAAGTCATAAAAAATTAAAAAATAAAAAACTTTTTTAAAAAAATTTAACCTTTTTCAAAAATAGTCATCAAAAAGCTAAAAATAATAAAATTTTGAGGGCGGCGCCAAACTTAATGAAAGCACATAGATATATAAAAGGTTATAATTTCGTTTTGAGGTCGGGTCATTTTAGTTACTATTTTTCAGTTTTTAGTGACTATTTTTGAAGGACGTTCAATTTTTTTGTGTTTTTTACGATCTACTAACGCAAATGGTCAAACAATATTGCTACGAACCAGAGCCTCTACTTCATCGTTCAACATAAAACAAACAGCATGACGCAAATCACATAAATTATAATTATCTGACAAATTGACTCCACGATTGCGTCTGCCCCTGTTAATAATGTATTCAAATCAAGTTTTTATAATAAATCAAATTCACAGTTCATGCAATTGAATGTTACATATTAATTTAATGCATTTATATGATAATTAAGTACGATACATCACGTGAAGTGTCCGTTTACATATTATATGGTGCCGAATTTTAGTTTGGTATAACTGGTCTCACGCCAGTGGGTTTCTTAGACCCGCCGCACACAGGTCAACTATTCCACAATTTGAGTTTCAAACCACTATAAGATGCTACTATTGTGCAATCTGTTTGCACTTCCTCCAGTCATTTTATAAATTTATTTCAATAAACTAGCGAACCCGTAATACATTGCACCGTTAGTGGTCCGTAATATAATAAGTTTGAAATAAATTTTATTCTATTCTATTCAGAGACTTTAGCGCCACTACGTCACTGAATATTATCGATAACTATTAAAATAAACAGATCGCCACCAGATGGCGACATTTGTTTTATTTTATTCTATTCTATTCAGACTTCAGCGCCACTACACGTCATATTACCGACATCTGTTGACAACATATGTTTTTCTGAATGTTATTTTCTGTAATTAAATTATTGTTAACATTTTTAGACTGTAATTTTTTATAGAAAACATTAGTTTTAAGATATTAACTTAGTTTTCGTTATTAGAGCGAAAAGTAATCTCCAAAATGGCGAATCAAACAGTATTAACAGAGATATTTCATTGTTTGGATGCAAATTGAAAATAAGTTTCTAATCAAGCGAAAGAAGTATAACTTCTAACTCGTTAATTGCAGTACATGCACCCACGTTTTTAAACCGGTTAACTCCTCAAAAAGCTATAGGCTGAACAAACATTAAAAATGTATAGGTATAATATGACGAATTGACTGTTTCTTTTTTAAGGTGATGAAAAAATTAAGCAGTTCAATTTAAGTTTAATATATTAACAAAATAAAATTACTTGCAATACTGTTCAATATTTTTATTTATATAAACGACGTTTCAACCAACAGTTTTGGTCCTTTTGAATTTTTGTTTTAATTTTATTTAAAGAATTGTAATTTAATTTTATTTGAAAATTGACAAGGACCAAAACTGTTGGTTGAAACGTCTTTTATATAAATAAAAATATTGAACAATATTGCAAGTAATTTTATTTTGTTAATATATCTATTACTGTTGGTAGAGTCAATATTATTAAGTTTAATATAATTTATAAATTGTGGCGTCTAATTTCAAATTCAGTCATATTCAAAAATGTAATTTTTACAGTATGTAATTTTTTATATTATTATTATTATTATTATTATTACGTGAATAATATAGTTGTCAAAATTTAAAGCAATATTTGATAAGTATAGCAAACACCATATTGATTTTAAATTCATTCGTTTTAGAATTAAAAAAAAAATAAAATAGACAAAAAATCTCCTTTTAAAGAAAGTGGATCTGGCGGTGTTTGAAATTAGACGACACAATTATAAGTCGAGGGTACAGAATTAGTCCATTTCATTATAATAGTATATCGACCTTGTTGTGCGCCCCTGAATATATCTCCTCATTCGACTGTCGGATTGCAACACCAACTGCAACCTCGTGATTGATGTGACCAATCGGACTGTAATCCAACAAGTCACAGAATCAACAGCAACTCACGAATAAAATTGGGGAACTCCCGGTGTGCCGACGTTCGCCCGAGGAGTGTGCGACCCACCTGTATACTCCTATACATCGTGTATTAATGAAAAGATATTTGCTTGTCTAACCTATGTACACCGTGTCCGCAAACGCTTGTAATAAGTCACTTTCAAAACATTTTAGACCAATGTAAGAACTAAATGCTGACTTATGTTGGCAGCACTAAACAAATTTTGTTTTTTTCAGTTCGTATCGGTGGTAACAATACACACGAATTTCAGATAAACTTTAGAAAAAGAGGGAAAATAAACCGATTTTACTGCTAATTTTATTTTAATTTCTCATAAAAAAAGATTAATTAATGTTATATATAAAGTTTTTACTGATAATTACTCTAAAATAACTCCGATTTCTAGCGTTTTTTTGTATAATTTTCGTAATTAAAAAAAACAAAACAAAACATAATTACACCCGTATAAATAGTGATTATTTTATTTATCCAGTACCTGTATAAATAGTGATTATTTTATTTATACAGTACCCGTATAAATAGACACTTCCAATATTTAAAGTGTATCAACGGTTGCTAAAGAAAAAATATTCGATTTCTTAAAAGTTGGTATTTTTAGCCAATCTTGCAAAGTAGGTGAAAAGTCTCTAAAAATAGAAATAAGAAATTATCGTGGCCAGCATAAGCCTCCAGGGTGCGCAGTTTAAAGTTATTGTATTGTTTTTCTCCCTATAAAATAAGTTTTGGGGGGTGCAAAGTTCGAATCTTAACCTTCTCGTTCATGACCTTAGCTACGACACTGAATATCGCCCACAAATATAGAGTTTAATATCAAATGTCTCGTGTGCCGACGGCCTCAGATTAAATGAAACATTTTTCCACTAGCATTATTCCTTCGACACTAAATATATAATAAATAACAAAAACCGGTCTAGTGCGCGAAGAGGGTTCCGTACTATTCCGTTTTCCGTAAGTACTTTAAGACAAGATTTTCGTTTAGATTTTCCTGTAAACTATGGGTGAGACCCAACATTCCTTATTTTTTCCAAAATTGTAGGTTCATAGTTTTGGAAATAAGGGAGGGAATTGTCAATTTTCATCTATTTTTTTATATAACTTTAAAACTATTTATTTAAAAAATATATACAGTATAAACTCTATATAGCGACGCTGAAGAGACTGCGCATTTTCTGGCGTTATAGAGGGTTGTCGTTATATAGAGAGAAAGAAAAATCAATATTGTTTTATTGTTATTGTTATTATTTAGTAATAATGCATAAAATTTACAAACAAACATTACTATCAACAAAAAATTACAACGCTTAATACGTAAAACCTGTCGAGATAAATAGGGGCTAGACAATTAAACTGCAAATTTCGGCAACTTAGAAAGTACAGTAGATGCTTTATAAGTTGCCGAAATTCCTTGCTTTATAATGACACATGGTCGTTATTTAGAGTTAGTGTGATGCTACATAGAGTGTATCATTGTATGGACAACAAAGCAAACCAACCAAAGTCGAGTAATTTCGATGTTTTAGGGAATTTGACGTTAAATCGAGTGACGTTGCATGGAGTTAACACTGTATTTGAAACCCTTACTACAAGCCCTTTCATTCTATATGTCTACATGGTACAGTTTGGAAAACTTTTTTTTTAGTTTTATAATTTGCCCCCCAAAAATGACCCCCACGTTCAAAATTCATTTAATTACGTTACACGTGCGTTTTGGACCACCGACTTACATAGACGTACGGACAGACAGTCACGCGAGTGCTCCTATAAGGGTTCCGTTTTTTCCTTTTGAGGCACGGAACCCTAAAAAACAGAGTGGTTAGTTAATTATTACCAATATAGGTTTGATAATGTTAACATTCGTGACAACTGTGTACACAAAATATCGTATTCACACACGTGGGTTTGTCTTTTGAATTATCGATTTTTAGATCTCCATAATCCTATTGAATACGGTGCCGCTATAAGAAATGATTGATTTGGAAGTTTGTGATGGTAAAAAGAAAATCATTGATAACCATTTTCGATGATTTATTGTCTATTCAAGTTTTATTTTCAAATTATTGTAGAAGTAAAAGTAAAGAAAGTCTTGTAAGGTCGACAAAAAAATTAAAAACCCGGGTCGCAGTGCCAAAACTCTGCCGACAATATAGTGTATTTGCTTATACAGGCAGTATGGCTTTATTATGCGAACTTAAGTTGGTTTTTGGGCAAAATAAAAAATTTGACTCCTTAATACACCCCTTAAAATAACATTTTTTTTCTTAATTGCAATATTATTATCAATCTAACGTCTACACCGAATTAAATACACCCTTCAATAAATAAGTCACTATCTACAAATTAGTGTTTTCAAAAAATTTGCAAGTCCGGTCCTGTTGGGGCAATTTTATTAAAATTTTAGGGACATTTTTTAATTGCTTCTAACGGGTTAAATGTCAATTTTGAAACGATTCTGAGAATTTTTTCGGTATTTTGGGGCCCAAAAACATTTTGCAACCCCTAAAAACTACCCTTAAAATGGCCCGATTACGCCCATTTTAAATAGGCTTCTGGGAGGGATGGATGTCAATACGTGGGCCAAATTTCGTTAAAATCAATTAACATATATATGTATATATATATATATATATATATATATATATATATATATATATATATATATATATATATGTATATATATATATGTATATATATATATAAACATTTTTAAAAATGGTGCCAAAGTGTTTAGGAGGTTATGAAACGTCGAGAAATTTTGGTCCGACCCCTAGGTCCCGCCATCCGACCAACGCCAATAGTGTATGTTGCCATATGGCAAATACACTAAAAATTACGAGATATAGACGGATTTTAGACATTTCATGGTCGCTCCCTATACATATCGAAAAAGCGAGTTTAAAATGATACTGTTCCGTTTGTCCATATGTGCTGACATAGCATTATTTTCTAACCACTCAAAAAAGTGTTCTTTATACTGAGAAACGAAAATTAAAAAAAATCTTGGAACTGGTTGTACCAATGTTGTTCATTTATCTGCTAATGTACGGGTGTTTCCTAAATATCGCCTCAAGCTAAACTCTAGTATATTTGTCGTCCAATTTAAAGAAACAAAGATATAATTTTAGACATACGTAATACAAAAAGACCCTAATGTTAATTTTTTTAACACCACATAATACTTAACTTTTTACAAGCTTTTATTTAGTTTCACTTGGTATATCTCTGTTTGTAATCGAATCTTGCAAGTTAAATTTGCCCCACTTTCCGGTTTCCGATTGAGCCGAAATTTTACACACACCTTGGTTCTGTAGACAATTCAACATAATACATTGAATATTATGGTAGATCCAATATGGCTGCTACCACAAAATGGCGGATTACCTTCTTCTTTCCAACCTCCTCCACATGGGTATCAAATGAAAGAGTATGACAAGTAGAATCCAATCAGCAGTATGACTTCATTCTAAATCTAAAATGCTTGCCGACACAAAATGGCGGATCATTTATTTCTTTACAACTCCCTTGATATAGGTATCAAATGAGAGGGTATGAGAAGAAAACAGTAAACTGTGTGACGTTATTTAAAATCCAATATGGCGGCCAAAAGGCGTAATTAAAAATTAAAAAATAAAATATTAGATAAAAAGAATGTATAAAGACATGCCTTCATTGCAGTGTACTAAAAAGGAAAAAAATAATTTGTAATAATTTAAGTTTATAATTATAAAAGCGTGGGTTAAAAGCACTATGATAGTCACGGTTCACGCTTTTATAATTATGAACTTAAATTATTAACAAATTAGCAACTTCAATAGAAGTGAAGTTTGTTTCACAGTTGAATTGCAATTGCAATATGATGTAAAGAGCAGATATTTTATAGGAGATACGTGCAAAAAATACCATAAATATTTTGTGTGTAGGTAATGATATTGCGACTCGTGTAACTGTTAAAACTCGCTAGACTTTGTTTTCAATATAATGTCGTAATAAATCCAATAACGCAACTAGATATATGCATACAAACTGCTATAATATTATTCTGCCATTCATTTGCAAGAGAAACAAAACTGTGAAACTTAATTAAGAGGTACAGTCAACTGAACATCCGTGCATAAACTGGTTTGATAGGCGAGAATTAAAAAGACGGCGGCACCACTTTTTGTGTTTAGCATGCCAAATCATTCAAATGAATATATCTTTTGACAGTGACGAGAGTTTCGAGGTTGTTTTATAGTCTCTAACGTATTTTTTAAGTTCTTTGCGTTCTGGGCAATAAAAATAACGAATCAAGGCGTTCGGTAGGTTGTCGAGTTCGTGACACTAAAAGCGTTATTATAATTACAGGCATACAAATACGTTTCGGATTGCTATTTTTACACCGAGAGATGGCGTTACTATGCTCATTTTTACATATCTTTATTGTCATAGTACCTACTAAATCATATATATATATTAATTCGCTAAGGTTAAGATGTTTGCCTCCCTTTTTCGAAAAAATCTCATAATTACTCCAAATAAATTTTGTATCATTTTATAGATAATTGCTTGCTCTACCGACATCAACAACTAAAAAATCTATTATTGCTTTTGTTTTGGCAAAATAATTAATTATAACAATTATACATTTATTCAGTATATTATGCAGCAATGCTACCATCTGACGGTTCTAGTTTTAAAACAACGTCAACATGATTGACGGTCGGTAAATTTTTTTGTTTAATTTTTTATCAAAATTCACGTATAAATACTTTTCGTATGGCGGCGCTTCAGCTCAACGTTTTCGATACTTGCGCCTCTATATGACAGTTTTAGAAAAATATTTTCTTGAACCGTCACTGAGCTTCGTAATGTAACACAACAAAAAGAAGAAAGTTATAAAGAGTGTGAGAAATTAGAAACGAATTTTAGTGCGAATTATTCGCACAGGTACCGCTAGTAATTGAATTCTAAGAAAAATTCAATTAGTATTCATAAAAGGATACAAGTATTATATATTATACCAATAAAACAAAAATGAGTGATATTATTAGCAAAAAACACTCACAATGTAAACTTGCAACATTCATAAAAGATATGGGCTGTCTGTATTTCTGAAATTGCTAAAACTAAAAACGTGAGACTCGGGAAAAAATACTCTTCTTAGAAAATAAAGAAATACATGTTCGACTGTTTTTTGAAAACATCTACCCGAACGGGGTTGGGGTAGATTTTGTATAAAAGAACTGTGGGTACAATCTATACCACGTAGACGAAGTCGCGGGTAAACCGCTAGTACCTACATAGATAAAATGTTTTTTTGAGAGAACTTTTAACTATCCAAACGGGTGAACTGACAAGGGACAGGTTTTTCAAGATACAATCACAATTTAAAATGAACAAAATGTTGGAGCTCTAAACTTTACTCGGGCGAAGCTGGGCAGAACAACCAGTAATTTATATAATGTGAACTTTTATAATAATTATCTTTATAGTTGTTATTGACATCTAGTGGTTACTTGTATATACTTTTTGTTATGAATATCTAGAGAATGAACAGAGGACTCTAGTGAACAGTAAAGTAAACAGATATTGTAACGGACATCTGTAGACGAACTACAAGAAACTATACATGAATGAAAAGTTCGTGCTCACCTTTACCTTCTCTGTTGATTGTTTCCTCCCCTCCTTTGTTGTTTTGTTTATTTCTAATGCGTAAATAATGTAGAAGTGTCAAATTTTAATCGTTTATTTTTGTTAGTAAATATAGTTTTATAAAGTTAATTTTAAGGTATGGCTCAAGGAAATGACACTAGTTTTAGTGAAGAGAATATAGACTTGGTGTTCAGTGAAGATTATGATGTGTCAGAAGTACGTTATACTGATGATGAGGTTACTTCACCAAATAATTCAGAATGCAACAGTGATAATTCATTTCTGGGAGTCGATAGGGCCGACGACGGTCCAAGCAATCTTACCGACGGCAGTCCTCCTTCACAGGCAAGATTTCGAACATTGCATGTAGGAGAAAATGTTTTTAACACTCAAGAAACTCGAAACTTACGAACGGGCGATGAAGCCAAAAATAAATCTGAAAGACGTCAAAGCGTTTGTTTTAGGAGTCCGGAAGAAACTGTGCCAAATTTAGAGAGAGATTTTTTGTTACGAGCAGATAATACAGGTATGCTTTGTTTTTATGGATTCTTCTCTAGAGTTATGAGAACTCGTTTCGTTGATGCGTTATCCATTTTCCGTTACCAAGTTCCCCATCGCTGAATCATTTCATAAGGCTGTCGGAACGCTCTGAATTTAAGTCAAAAATAGAGCTTCGGCTGTCAACTGATTGTAGACTTATTCGTCAACATTCTGCAAAAATTCTTTCTCTATAAGGAGCATAAAGGACAAATCTAGGTCTTTAATGGACTACTTTTGTAATTTATGTACGATTTACTAGAAAAAAGTTGGCATTAATTGTGCTAAAAAAACACACGTTTTTAATGTCACACTACGACCTTATTCGTACTTATTTCACAAAATGGTTCCATCACAAACCTGAAGTGACTCTTCCTTTTTCGGAAAAGATTTTTTAAATCTTCAAAATATTTCCAAAAATTAGAGTAATCAATTGACAGCGGCACCCTTGCAATAACATTTTTTCGCCTCGTAGTTGGCACCAGTCAAAAATTGAAACGTGCGGATGATTTGAGCGAGACAGAGCTAAAGAAAGTCACATCCACAATATGTCTTTTGCCTACCTCGCCCCTTACCGTTGGGTGTCGGCGACTATCTAATCTATGGTCTCGGCACAAACAAAATTCAGAGCGTTCTGACAGCCTTAACGTTACAAGAAATTTCAAACAGATACGTCGCTAAAGAAGTTTCCCTTTAAAAGTAATAGAAATTATACGATTGTTACCAATCACTTGTTTTTATTTTAGAAATGAATCAAGAAATTATCGATGAAGGCTTGCGATTATATCTAATGTTTCTGCGTGACGAAATTGTTAGTAATCGATTAAGAACACCGGCATGTATAAACGTTGAGACTAACGGAAGCTTTCCAAGAAACATTACGGCATTACGCACATTGGCGAGTCAGTTCTCGGCATCCCCACAGAGGGAACGAGTGCGTCTTCAAGCACAAGCTGTGGAACTAGAAACTTTAGACTTGCATTCTTTTCTTGATTTGCTTATTGGATTGTTTCAGGTAAGTATTTTTTTAAAAACGCTCTAATTCAACCAATTAGTGTTCCGTGCCATCAGCCCCACCACCAGCCCCGGGTTTAGGGAAAGAGGGGAAGGGCAAACTGGGGTACCTGCTCCAGGCGTCAGTTTCAAGAGGCGCCAAAATTATAATATAACATGTTTTACAAAAATTCTTCTCGCGGTCACAAAAAATGCCACTTATTATATATGGTATTTTTGAGTTTTTTTAAGTGATAAATTAATTTTTTAAAAATTATTAAGGGTTTTTATTCTCCCCTCCCGGTCACAAAAAATGCCACTGATTATATATTTTTGAGTATTTTTAAACAATTTATCTCAAACGCGGGAGAGCCACTATCAAGTTTCTGCTCCAGTTTGAAAAAATCGTAAACCCGGAGTTGCTTACAACTTGTGTTCTATAGCTAAATTTCGCTTTTGCAATTATAGCGAAATAAACAATTAAATTGTTTATTATAATTGACCGCCTTAAAATTTTTCAATTGAGATAATATTTGTGTACTTTTTAAAATTTTAATTTTCAACTAAAAAGATTGAAATAAAAAAATTTTCCCAATGTAGGGCTCGAACCCACGTCCCTAAAAGTAACCCCCAGAATCAAAATTCAACTGTTTATACTTTACGTCTGTATTTAGACCACCACACTCTCACTTTCAAATTTATACATAAATTAATTTCAGGGAAAATCTCCTGTAACAAATCAGATGGACATCGAAGTGATTCCATAATTATTTGCGCGGAACACTAGAAAAGAATCTTGTGTAAATAATTTTAAGTGACAATTGATTTTTATTTCTTTAGGAAGGAGGAGTTACTTGGGAAAGAGTTGTTGTACTGTTTTTCTTCTGTGCCGATTTATCCGTGCGAGCATTGAAAGAACATCTTATGAGAACATTTCATTGCATTACAAACTGGACCACTTACTTTATCACTGATAATTTCTGCAGATGGGTCGCACAGAATGGTGGCTGGGTACGAATTTTACATTAAATTAATGTTATACACTTTCATTATATTGCAAGTATAATTCAGTGGTATATCAGATATCAAACTTATCATCAAGATCTCATCAATGAATGGTAGTTTTGTACCGACACAGTATGGCGACAGCTCTGCCCAATTTTAGCTTCTCAAACCTTGACGAAACAGAACTAACCAGTGGCGGATTTACAAATTTGCCGCCAGTAGGCTATTAAATTTTTGCCACCCCTACTGACCTCTGAAATTCGATACCCTAATTCGCAATCATATTAATTACAAAAACGACGTTGTACAAAAAAAATATTTAAATGTTGAAACATATTACACATATTACACGTTGATTCAATTGTATGAGTGGACCTAGTAACATTTAGGTAGGGTAAAATGACTAGTCATTGGACATTACTAGTCATTGGCCATTACTAGTCATTGGACATTTCTAGTCATTGGACATTACTAGTCATTGGACAGAGCACATTTTCATTAGCTATAATAAGAATAAGAACGATACTAAAGCAGATTCTTTATTCAAAGGTAGATTTGAATGACTCATTTTATAAGTCAATCAAATCTGCTTTAGTATCGTTCTTATTCTTATTATAGCTAATGAAAATGTGTTCCGTCCAATGATTAGTAATGTCCAATGACTAGTTGTTTACCCTACATGGAGAAAAAAATTATAGTAATGAATAATGATTAATAAAAAAAGACGAAAATTTCTGGGTCACATTTGCCGCCCCCTAAAATCGGCCGCCCTAGGCTTCAGCCTACTCAGCCTGCTGGTAAATCCGCCACTGGAACTAACTCTGACAATTGACTTCATCTAATATACTAGGACGTGCCAAGTTAATTTAATTGATGCTTTAAAAAATTGGGTTGCTTTATGTTTTTATATGATTGTATTTTACCGAAGGTAGAAGAAGGTGTATTTGATATCGTGCTCCAGTGTAAAAAAAGTGTTAACACTTCTGACACTATTACGTTTGCTACACAAAACTAAAATACACTGACCTGTTTAGTATTTCAGTGGGGACTAAAAGTGTAAACACTAGCAGTACCGGCTCTTGAGTAGGGAAACGTAGTGAATGTAGGTTAATATAATGTGCTCGTTGATTTGAAAAATTGGGTTGCTTCATGTTTTTATATGATTGTAATTTACTGAAGATAAAAGAAGGTGTGTTTGGTTGGTATCGTGCTTCAGTGTAAAAAAGTGTTAACACTTCTGACACTATTGCGTTTGCTACGCAAATCTAAGATACACTGATCTGTTTGGTATTTCAATGTGGGTCTAAAAGTGTAAACACTACCAGCGCCAGCCCTAGCCCTTGATCAGGGTAGAGCGAGATTGTCTTTCAGCGCCCTTTGTTTGTCGCTTTCACTTCACGTAAATTGTACTTCGGTTTTATGTTAAATAAATAGTCCAAAATTTTCAAAAATCAACTTTTATTGCAAATATCAACACTTGTTGAATTTAAATTAAATTAAGTAGCTGTAATTATTATACTTCAGTTTCTTTAACATTCAGAAAGTTTTCGCATTTGGCTTTTTATCGCCCTTTGCCACGTGGCGTCTAGAGCGACCGCTCCGCTCGCTCTGCCCCAGGGCCGGCTATGTCTCATATCAATGACTAGGTCGATAGTTAATTTACTCCAAGAACACTTCTTTTAAGTAAGTAGCGTTGCAGAGAAGTCCCAACTTAAACACAGCTTAGATAATAATCTGCCAGAGAGAAAGAACTTGGTGTAGAAATAATAGTCAAATATGTTTCCAGTGCGAAACGATTGTATTTCCGCCATTGACAATTAATGATGACAGTTTAATTTTCAGGGTGTTGTTTTACAACAATCGATTAATCAAGCGACCAAACTTGCATTTATGGGGGTATGCTGTGTTACCATTCTTGCTTTATGTGTTTTTATAAAGAATAATTCCTAGTGACGTGTCGTTATTTTTAATTAGTAAATATATTGTGATGATCTCATTAATTAGATTATAAGTAAAAAGACTTTTTGATCTCTTTTTTTGGTAGCTAATTTTGTATATAATTTTTACGTTATATAAATTTTATATCGCTACTTTTTGTATTTGTAACAAATAATATATTATATGTACTCTAAATATGTAAGTTTTGATATTATTATTCATAAAGCAATATTATATTTGTATTTTCTAATAAAATCTATGTGTTCATTTTTTATGTTTTTTGATGTGCAAACGTCTTTACCCCTCAATTCATACATCACTCTAGAGCAGCGGCTCTCAACCGGTGGATCGCGACCCACTAGTGGGTCGCGGAAGGGTTACAGGTGGGTCGCGATTCAATCCTAAAACTATCAGAAACCATCAGAAAAGATAATAAAAATCGAAACAAATCGAGTTGTTTTGCTTGTTTTCTTGGTTCTTGATTTTTGGCTACAAAGTGCTTATATTTTGTCAACCATTTTCAAATCAGAACACAAATTGTTTATCAATGATCAATCTGTATCTTCAAAAGAGCATATAATATATATTTGCAATATTTGATGGTAAATTTTCTATACATAAGGAAGGGATACGATACAAATATGGTTTTTTACTCCACCATGGACCAATGGACCGTGGAGGTATTTCGATAAGGAAAGGTGGGTCGCCAGCTGAAAAAGGATGAGAACTACTGGTCTAGAGTGAATAATATTATAGACGCTGATGACCTCAGCTGTTGAGCATATATAATCTACAATCTTTCTTCTAGAAGGTATTCGTAATACGTATTGTTCTAGTTGCAGGCGAAAAAAAAAGAAGTGAGGTCCAAAAAGGTGCCAAGTTTTCAGTTGGCAAGTTTACATACAAGAGTCGTTTATGAAAACTTGGCATTTTCCTAGATCTCACTTCTTTTTTTCTTTGCACCGCAGTTGGCCCTTTTTTAATAGGCTTATAATTAGCTTCACAAGTATGTATGGATGTAGGTAATGGAATCTTTGAACGTGAAATTCTCTCACTTCAAAACGTCAGATTGAACAGAAACTTTTTTAATTTATGTTTCTGATGGGATTTCAGTACTTTTTGTAAAGTTATGTTCTTAATTATTCCACTTAAATGAAATAATATTTAGACACATTATAGTTATATATCGTACTTCATTCTGTCATAGTTATATTCATGTTAGATACCACACTTCATATATCACCCGAGTAGGCGCGAGTAGTCTTTGAACGACCGGTTGATACATAGCATCGACTCGATCACCTTTTTTGGCTGCGGATCAAAATCAACCAAAATGTAACTATTTAGAAACACGGGTCGGGGTATTTTAAAACAACAGCGTGACGCTGAGGAACACTCAGTATAACAAAACCGGAAAATAAATCTTTGAATTTCAAAGAAAACAAAATAAAAAAATGGATTCAGATAATATATACTGTAGGTAAATATAATTACCAACATGCTAATGTTATCTGTTTAAAACTGTCTCTAATAATGATCGTCCATTATGTTCACTGATTAGAACACGCCTCGATGACTAGATCGACTGTTTTAATTAAATTGTTATAAAAGCATTTTATCGCAATCTTAATTATTTTCGTGTCTTGAATTTATTGAAAGATGCATTGAAAATAATAATAATAAACACATGACTAGAATAGAATGCAAGCCATCAACAACTTAGGAAAGAGCTTTTAATTTGATTTAATATTTAATTAAACAAGAAATCTATAAACAATTATTTTTCTACTTCATCGATACTAAAATACATTAGGTGTGTATAAAAAGTTGACCTTTGAGTTATAAAGTAGGTCTGTGTATTTATGTATGTACGTGAGAAGTTACACTTCTTTGGTATTATTAAAAACTAATTTTTAATTTGTATGTAAATAATTGATTGAAATAATATAAAAAAATGACTGGAGTGCCATATTACTAGTAATACCCACAACTAATAAATGTTTTCAATAATAATAGAAAACAGTATCACGGGTAATTGGAATAAAAATAAATCAACTTTTTCAAGCTTCAGAAGCTTGAAAAAGTCTTAATTAAATAAAGACGAAACGTTGCAATCAATGAGTGTTTAAATTGATTTATTTTTATTCCAATTCCCCGTGATACTGTTTTCTATTATAACATATATCTGGAATTGAACTTTAAAGATGATTTTTCAATAATTTTCCACAATAGTGGAGTAGATCTGGAAAGCAACATAACTGGAAAAGTAATTATCAAACTCAATGGGAAAAATTTGAGCTATAGCATATCAGTTATTACATATTTCAGTTCTCTTAATAACCATTAAATATTTTGTTTTTACTTAAAAATTTTGTAAGGTTGTTAAAAAAATATTGTACATAGTTTTATAATGAATAATGACTGTAGATTTCATTTGCAAAATTGTGGTAATGAATGTGTTAAGATGACATGGCAATGTCACCGCAATATTTCAATAGTGGGAGAAGTTGCATAATAGTTGGTCTGCATAAATTATTTTTACAGTAAAATTTTGCCCTGTTAGAACAAGTACTTATAAATCATTTATTGTGCGAGTTTTAAACGTGTTTAATAGATCGGAACACGTTATATTAAAACTAAACGTGGTCTCTGAAAATTTATTAACTTACAGTGATGAGTTTCGTAAAAATGGTCTATTGATAAAAAAATCGGGAAAGTATGTTTTCGATGGATAAAATAATTTTTTCGGACTGAATATTTCCACTAGCAAGTTTTTTTCTTTCATTTAATTAAAAAAAAAATCGAAAAATGTGGTCGGGGGCGATTGTAACACCAGTTTTTGTAACGAGTTACATTGTCTTTTCTGGATTGCATTATTTTCTGTAAAAATATTGAATCATTTTATCATTCAATATTCTGTACTCGCAATTTGTAATATTTGTAAACTAAAAAATTATTAAATTAATAAACTAAATTATTATTAAATAGAGACTTAGTGAGTACAATTATTACTAAATAATACAGTATCAACAGTTCTTTTTATATAAATAAATAGTTTTTCTCCGATCATATTACAAGTCAAAACTGAGGGCTTCGCTTGCTCGGTAATTTATTAGAAAAAGCGTCGAAAAAACTTCCTAAATTTGTGTTTTCATTTGAAGAAAGAATGCAACTTTATTAACCATCAATAAATGGTAAGTCTTTTTTTTCATAATAATTTGTAAAAATAAAACGATTTTATAATTCTGATTACATAAGTACTAAATGCAAAATATCGTTTAAAGACACAAAATCTGAAAACATTTTAAAAAGAAACAAAAAGTTGCGATTAATAAGTGGTACCTGGATCTAGTTTTCTATAATATGTTCTTTGCTCGTACACTTGCAGTAATTTTTTGTGAATACAAGGCCACGTCCTAGCGACCAGTACCCTTCCAATTTTAATGTACTTTTTTATCCAGAAGAAAGATCATGACGCTTAGTATCTATTATACATTCTATTATAAAATATGCTACGTTAATATAAATTGACTTTATTTAGGATATTTATGTCGAAGATATTTTATCTTTTTTAATTTTGGTCACTCACGAGACCTGTTGGAATTTTATAATAAATCATTTACATGCTTATGTTCATTAAAAATATCTTAAATAGATTAACAATATCTCATAGAGAAGCGTTGTCTTATTTCTTCGAAGCAAAGTGATAAAAATACCATAAAATTCATTAACTAATCTGGTATTTAAAAAAGCCTCAATTACTTTTCAAATGAAAACTTCGTCCATTGCAGCTTATTTGTAGATAAATCAAATCGTCACTAATCTGTTATACAGGCATGGTCAACTTATTTCTATATGGTTAAATTTTGGTACTGTCCTCAACCTGTAGCTGTTTGTTATTTAAAACGAAAAGAAATAAAACTGAATTATTTGTTAAACTGTCGATAGACTGGTAATGGTATTTTCTGCGCTGCCCCCATAAAATAGCTGCTTTACATCACGGTTATAAGAAACCAAGGTTTGGCGTTAGCACTGTTGAAGGTGTGACTAGTCGAGACGCGAGGGAGGGCGGAGTGTTTTTCCAAACAGTTGGGATAACAGTAACTGAAAAACCAAGCCATGTGCATCGGTGACGTAAGCAATCGACTCAACCAATCACAGACGTGACCATATTTTTACCCTCTTACGCCCAACCTTCTAGTATTCTAGTAACATGCATGTAAAGTGGCTCATTACGCACAAAGTAAAACAAAAATAGTCGCACTATACCAATTCCATAGTAAATTAAATGTCACTTGTTTTTTTGTAACCCTGTATTAGAAATGTTAAAAAGTGAACTGTCAAAAATTTTGTAAATGAGGTGAAAACCAATTATGTTTAATAGGTGGTACGCGTAACTCAAGAAATATCATAATATATACGTCGTGCGTATTCCTATTATGACTGTTAAGACTCGCCCTAGCGCCCGTTTGAAATATTACGACACTGGTGCTGGGTTGCACAAAGGATTGTCAAATAATTGGATTCGACAATGATCTTAGATTGTGATCACACATTTGTCTCCATAAGAAAAGAAATTTAGAATTTTAATTCGATTCTGTTCGAAAAATAATTGATCGATTGAAATGATATTTTTTCTAAATTATGTATACGTGTATTTAACATAAGTTTTTTGCATAATATTTACTTCGAAACGATATTTTTCTGCGCATTTTAATCAAAATTTGACTTGAAAAGCGAATTTTTACTGTGCAGATCAAGCATTTGTTTCTATAATACAATCTAAATATTCTCACTGAGCACTCTGGGAAAATGTACAGGCCCCCGCATACGACGGGGCCCCTTATTTCCTGCCAGATCAGCATCCGATAACCGATACTGCCGACAAATATATCGATATATTTAATAATTATTGATTTGCTTAGTAATTACGCTCTTTTTTTAAGTAATAATATTCAAGGTTATTGAAGAAATTTGTTTATATACTCCTATTGCCTGTTTTAAAAACGGCCCTGGTTGTACATGACAGGGAGTTTGAATACGACATTAGACTGTTCTTGCATGTATGAAAAGTGTAATTACGTAAGCACAATATAAGGTCATTGTCAAATCAAATTATTTGACAATCCTTTCTGCAACCCAGTATACAATCTTCTTCTTTTTAAAAGACGGGCATCTGTACGGTAAAATAATACGTGTTAAATACGTACGATATATAATTATGTAGTGATTACATAGTCGTACTTAGGAAGAGGGATAACCGATAATTACTGAAGGTAGGTGCACTCTCTTGGCTCGCTGAAACTGACACGACCAAAGTGAAATAATTCGATATTGTTTATGTCTTTACAAAAAAGCACTTCCCTTGAATTTTATTAGCGACGCCCATGGCAAGTCGAGTTATCCTGTCCATTGCCTTTTAGGTCCGAAGATCTTGCGTGAGTATGTCGGTAATGTCGGGGTTGTTTCAGACCTTATCTGGTCGTTTGTATAAATTCAAAACAAGAGATTTCCATTAACAGTCTTTTGTTTTAAATAACTAACTGCATTTGTTTATAATGGATGGCTATCAAATTCCAAACTTTGATTGTGAATTTATTCTTTCAGTAGACACTTTTTTATTTGCATTTATTGGTTTTTATTTATTGTCGTGTGGTATATATTTTATTGATGACAGATAGATAAATAGGCTGCAAAAATATAAAGTTTCAACAAGACAGAATAATTAATATTTAGTATTATCAAATCATTATTTATTTAACGAATTCGTATTATTACAAATCAAGTACCTATAGAAAAACAGTATTGTCTAATAAATTATTTGTTTTTTGTTGCAATACATCTACCAGTCATCTTTTTGAGGTTTTCCGTGGTTTCCCTCCAATAATTTTACATAAAATCAGCATAGTTTCTTTCAAAAGATGAGGGCTAATGCTCATTTTAATTTCCGTATTTTTTAAATTCTAATTTCTCGACATCCAAGTCAACAAATAAATGATCGCAGCTACATTTCTTTTTTTTTTTGGCTAAATTTGTGGCGTTAACATTTTTTTCCCTCTTGAAAAAGGGGGTATCTACATGACGGTTGACTTATTGCGTTTATACATACTTCACAAGCGGCACAGTCTTATGCGTGGGAAGGATATGATTTACGTTGTTTCATTGCTTCGCTGCTCGATTAAGCGAACCATACTATAAAAATGGATGGTGGCGAATGTTCTAGAAACTATTTATAATATCAATATTAAAGCTGCTGTCTGATCAAAACTATAATTTTTTTTAAATATATCGTTATCGAACTAGAGTTAGAGCCTTGGAAACTGATAGTCAAATCCAGGACCGTCTATTGGAGGCCCTGGGTACTTTAGGATAATGGGGCCCCTATGACTATTACGGAAGACTATTTTTTCTTTGAAAAAAAGATCAGTTACTAAGCAAATCAATAATATTTTAACAAATACGTTATTAAAAAATAATTCGATATATGATATTTTGTCGGCAGTATCGGTTATCGAATGCTGATCTGGCAAGGACTAAGGGGTCCCATCGATCGTGGGGCTTTGGGCACGTGCCCATAGTGCCTAATGGAAAAGAGGGCTCTGGTCAAATCTTAGTATTTATTCACTAAAAATGTCAGCTATAACTTTCCGTAACTTCTAATACAGTACTTGCATGGAATTTTCAATCCCATTTCTATGTAGAAATAGTAGCTTATGTACCTCGTTCGTAAATGAAAATATTTTGACGAAAAATAATATCATTACGTTCTAGGTACATACATCCTATAACCGAGCAGGGTAGAGTAGTGGTGAGAACACTAAACTCGCATTCGGGAGGTATCCGGTTCGAATCCCGGCGAGGCAGATGTAGCTGGGACCTTTTCCCTACTGCCTCTCGCCGAGAAACGGTAATTCCTGTACCGGCCATCTTGTTGAGGTTTTCCATGGTTTCTCTCAATTCATTCCAGATCAATATCGAGATTTCTTATTCAAAGCAATGCCCGATTACCTTTCAAACTTCTAGTTCAGAAATTGCCTACCTTATCCTAATTTCCTATAATTACTTCATTCGCCCATTGCTATTAAGTTGCAGTTTAAAAACGTAGAAAATAACGGGAAGCGGTAGAAGAAAAAAATAGTAATGGTGCGAATGGCGTCTGTTATGACATACAGTCGAGAAACGGACGTTAAACGCATTAATATTATTTTTATTATTACTCCTATAAAATAACTGATATTTACCTAATTTTCAAATATTTTTGACAGTATAATTTTGAGCAAGATCACTTGATTGTAGACTGCGTTCAATTTTCGTGCGGTTAGACTCTGATTTACAATGGAAATGATAGTTCGATTACGTTTATTAACCGACTTCAAAAAAAAGAAGGAGATTCTCAGTTCGTCGGAATCTTTTTTTTTTATTTTTTATGTATGTTCGCCGATTACTCGAAGACGCCTGAACCGATTTAAAAACTTATTTTTTTGTTTGAAAGGGTATACATCCCAGGTGGTCCCATATAGTTTTCATTAAAATCGGTTCATCTGTTTTTAAATGACGTCAAAAAAACATATTTTTAATGTATGCTACCTCATATCTCCAACATTTGTAAAGCGATTATGATAATTCTTTTCTTATTTAATAGGGCACATCTTCATGGTGATCCCACATAAATTTTACTTAAATCGGTTCAGTAGTTTTTAAAAATGTGCGAAATTAAATTCACTACTAAAAAGTAAAAAATAAAAAAACTTAAAAAAAAAAAATATTAACCTCCTTCAAAAAAATCACTAAACAGATGAAAATAATGAAATTTTGAGGTCGGAGCTAATTTCATTACAAAAAAAAATCACATGAAATTTTGGGGTCGGCGCCTATTTAATAAAAGTAGATATTATGTAATTAAAAGTTTTTGTAATGAAATTAGCTCCGACCTCAAAATTTCATTATTTTCATCTTTTTAGTGATTTTTTTGAAGGAGGTTAATATTTTTTTAAAAGTGTTAAATATGTCAATTGACGACCGCTACTTCCCATGCATGAAAAACAGTTATTAGTGCATTTGCCATATGGCAACATACACTATTGGCGTCGGTCGGATGGCGGGACCTAGGGGTCGGACCAAAATTTCTCGACGTTTCATAACCTCCTAAACACTTTGGCACCATTTTTAAAAATGTTTATATATATATGTATATATATATTTATATATATATATTTATATATATATATTTATATATATATATATATATATACGTATATATATATGTGTGCGGGCAATAACTTTCGAAAGAGTCAATTGATTTCAACTAAATTGGGCCCACGTGTTAAAAACCATCGCCGCAAGAAGCCTATTTAAAATGGGCCTAATCGGGCCATTTTAAGGGTAGTTTTTAGGGGTTGAAAAATGTTTTTGGGCCCTAAAATACCGAAAAAATTCTCCGAATCGTTTCAAAATTGAAATTTAACCCTCTGGCAGTAATTAAAATGTGTCCCTAAAATTTTAATAAAATCGACCTTACAGGACCGGATTTAAAAATTTTATGAAAACACTAGTTTGCAGATAGTGAATTATTTACTGAAAGGTGTATATAACTTGGTATAGAAGCTCGATTGATAATAATATTGCAATTAAGAAAAAAAATCTTATTTTAAGGGGTGTATTAAGGAGTCAAATTTTTTATTTTGCCCAAAAACCAAGTTAAGTTCGCATAATAAAGCCACACTGCCTGTATTAGCAAATACACTATATTGTCGGCAGGGTTTTGGCACTGCGACCCGGGTTTTTTATAGAGAGAAGAGTGTGCAAAAAATATACAAGAAGTTCAACTGCTAGGAGAATAATAGAACGTTACAAATAATGAAATAGAACTAAAAATCTCGACAAATCTAATCGATTTTACCTTATCGCTACAAAATTATCCTCGTATTATGAATGTGTTCCTTGATCGCCCAGTCGCTATTAAGTATAGCTACACTATGAAATTGCTACACGGACGCATTATAATTAAATACGTATAAAATGTTTATTATCGACAGAGATCTCATTACGTGTCAACAATAATTGCACGTATGCAATGTACTGAAATGCATAGGCGAACTGCATTTGCAGTTGCGTTTATGTATTTACAGCAATGTATTATAAACTAAGCTTCCGACATCATCGCTGTTACTATATTACTGGAGATGGATTCTTATCAGCAGAATACTTCTTAACATTTGTTAAACGGTAGCAGTGCCGCACCAAGCTGTCAGCTAAGTCAGGAAAAAAAATTGTGTAAGGTAAAGAGACGAATCTCCGCGATCACGGAGTCCGAACGATGTAAGCTTTTTCATGATTTTTGCGTCCTGAAAAACGGGTCCGCATGATAGTTCATTTTTTGGCCACTAATAGCGCTGATGTTTAGAACGTACCGTTATTATTATTGGTTTTATTGAAGTTATACTTCTGTTGGCGCGTTGAGAGCAAACATTTTAGCAGACTAATGAAAAATTGGTAGCACTAAGCTGGCCTTGCTAACGAAAATTCGACAGTATGAAGTTGGCTATAAGAAACTCAGATGGACGAAATCAATACACTTTCTATCATCTGGACTGTACCCTTTGATTACAATCAATAGTCGTTTTATGTGTCATCCAGCGGAAATTATATATCGTATTTTTGATTACTCAATGAATTAATTATAAAAGTAAAAACTATGGAGGGTAAAATTTTGAAAGTACAGTCAAAATCTGTTACAACGACATCGAAGGGTCTACTCATATTTGGTCGTAAAAACCCATAGTCGTAACAACCGGTGATGTTTTCGAGCTACAAAGTAATTTTTTATTAAGTATGTAATATTATTGAATGTGTAGGTACATATAAATCCATAGATATTAATAGGAATAATATTCACATTATCATTTTTCTGTATTCATAAAATCTATAATTTTAGTCTGTTTGGAACACTTCTGTGCGTACGAATTTTGTTTACAATACAACTGGTCGTTCTAACAGATATAATTCTCCGAAGATATGAAGATATTACATTAATTAATGTAGTCGCTTAATGCTTAATGTTATTGTCATCGGTTCTTGATATATGTGCAAAGTTTCAGTTTAATCTGACGTTTTGAAGTGGGTGAATTTCACGTTAAAAGATTCCATTACAAACAAACAAACACACAGGTAAAGCTAATAAAAGCTTGTTAAAAAAACAATCTAAGAATTTGAGTAATAAACACGCAGTTCTAACAGTCTGAAGAATTCTGTAGTAACAACAAACGCTCTAAAACTGTCAGAACTAGTTCAGAACTATCAGCAAGGGCGTACACAGCGAGGGGCAGGGGGGGGGGGGTATCTGCCCCCCCCCCCATTCAAGCAAAAAATAAGTCGTTATTAAATTTTGTTGTTGGAATTTTTACAATTCTTGAAATAACTTTACTTCTACAAATCCAAGAAAAATGATACTAGTATAAGACATGTAACTAGAATAATTTTTTTCAAGCAAATAATTGTAATAACCTAGTTGATAAAGCACTGCTATTATTATACATAATTTTCTTAATATTTTGGTTTCATTCACCTTTTCCGTGATGAAATATTACAACCTGAACGACCATTGCTTGCCCCCCTCCCTAGATTTGATCCTGGGTACGCCCTTGACTATCAGAACTGTACAAACATAACCATTATTATAATTTTGCGCTAGAATGTCGAAAAATGTGCACCTAGCTTTAATAGTCAGATGCAGGTTTTGCACCTTTCGATGTAGTGGTGTACACGGTATAGCAATGTATAGTGTACAAGGTATATCGGTGTACACTATAATATCAATATACTGTGACTATACCTTGCTACAGAGTTAGCTTTATTATGATGCATAATGTTGTGTTTGTACGACGTACGTACTATCCGATCTCATTCACTCCACGTGTTTCGCTTGGTGCTTACCTGTTTCGCTCGCGTTTTGTTTATTTTTGAATTTGAAGATTCGTTTGTTTCAAAACGAAAGTTGTGTTTTGTTTATAGTATAGTTTGAGTATTTAAATATATTATAAACGACTTATTTAGTGTTTTTATAAAAATTATTTTTTTTATTATTATTTGAACTTGTAGTGCTGTTTTTGAGAGATAGTGGTGTGTTAACATGATTTGAAGAATCTGGATAACATTGACAGTTTTTTCCCAGGTATTTTTAAAGATTTTATTTTTATGTTATTATTCAAAACTTACTGTTTGATTATTAAAAAATATGATTTGACAACGACCTTAGATTGTGAGTACACATATTTTTCTACAAGAAAAGTATTGTATAGAATGTTAAATTAATCCTGCTCGAAATATAATTGATGGATTGAAATGACTTTTTTTAAAACAGTGTGCACATGCATTTCACATCTTTTTTGTATAATTTGTACCTCGAAACAACTTTCTTATGCATTTTGATAAAGATTTAGCTTCAAAAGCGATCTTTTTCTATGTAGATCAGTCATTTTGTTTTCTACAGGATAGGGAATTTCACAAAGCATTAGCTGCTCATACATGTATAAAACTCTAAATATAAGATGACAATCTAAGGTCATTGTCAAATAGTTTTTTTTGACAATGCTTTCTGCAGTTCAGTATTAGAATACAGATAATAATTAATTGTTTAAAATATAAATAATTTTAGCGATATATTTTGTGTATGTATTTGTAATCAGGGCCGTCTTTAACCTATTGGGTGCCCTGGGCCCTTTAGGATAATGGGGCCCCTATGACTATTAAAGGGGACTATTTTTTCTTAAAAAAGGAGCGTAATTACTAAACAAATCAATAAGTAACAAATACATTATTAAAAATATATCGATACATTTGTCGGAAGTATCGGTTATCGGATGCTGATCTGGCAGGAACGTAGGGGCCTCATCGATCGCGTGACCCTGGGCACTTGCCCAGAGTGCCCAGTGGAAAAGAGGGCCCTGTTTGCAATCTATAGTAGGTAATATGAACACGTAAAATCTTACACTCTGCAATGCAGTAAATGTTTG